>CM069304.1:8420000-10957500 GCA_035609425.1 Epinephelus awoara
TGAGCAAATCCCTGACTAAAAAGTATGAAAATATATAAATCATGTTCAACTTTAAACAGTGTGCTTAAATAGGAAAATCATCATTCTACCCTTTCAAACAGTCATATTCACTTTTACACTGACATTTTGGGCAATTACAACAAACCCATGCTCTCCTGTATTGCTAGGGTCCACATGTTACATGTCCACACCTTCTTCTTCCCCTGGAAGCTAAAAGAGATAATTATTGTGCGTTGAACTCTCTGGCAACATAGTGAGATCACTCAAGTCCTTGGCCATAACTCCTTTTTTAGATCCCTGCTCAGGGACAGACCTGGAAAAAGAAACACAGGGGGTGTTGGGCATTGGGTCCAGAGAACCATCACCATGCTGTCTGTCTTCTGTGTCTGGCGAGGGAGCAAACAGCGGTGATGGGGGCGATGTTCCATCATCTATGTTGTGTAAAGACCGCCCCTGAGGTGGGTTGCTGTGTGTCTTAGTGCTTCTTATGTTGTTATTCTTCTCTTTGTCTTTCTCACTTCCAGTCTTGCTCTGATGGCTGCTGCTGAGCACTTTCAGTTGACTTACATCTAAGTCTGGGTAGGAACCTGACTCAGTCATGGCCAGAAGGAGTTTGTCAAGGCTGTCTGAACCTTCGTTGCACCCGTTCTGGCTTGCCTGGGCTACCTGGCAGAGGAGGTTGGTGTGCTGACGGAGCTGGGCAATTTCTCTCTCTGTGGCAGTGTTCTGGTTCAACAGCTCCTTGGTGCGTAATGTGATGGCCAACAGGCCCGACTGGTTCAGGATCTCAGCTGTGTTGAGGAAACGTCGATGGCGTGACGATGAGCTATCTGGAGCCGGGCAATATGGGCTGTGAGCCTTGGAGGAAAAGGCAGATGAAGAGGAAGGAGAGACGGATGGGGGGGAATCAGAAGAAGAAGGTGGTGAGTGTGTCTGGGAGCTGGAGACGGAAGGTGAGCCCATACTGTCAGAGGTGGAGTTTTGTTGGCTGTGGTGAGACTTGTGTTGGGTGGTAGAGGAGGCTTGGCTGAGCAGCGGGCCTTGAGATGAGCTGGGGAAGGAGCTGTGCCCTCCTCTGCCTTTATACTTGGAATGTGGATCGACTCTCTCCTCTTTCTGATACTGCTGCTGGGGGTTCAGAAGGTGGCTGGTGGTGGATACAGCCTCTCTCTTCTCTTCCTCAGTGCACACTCTCTTGCTCTGACTCTGGCCTTCACTGCCACTCTCCTTAATCCCCTCCACCCATTTGGCACTCTTGGCCTCATGGCTCTCCTTCCTGGGGTGAGGGGCAATGCGTGGGTAAGAGTTCAGGATGGGCAGGTATGAGTTCTTGCTGCTGTGGTTCTGGTTGCTACGGCTTCCTCCTTTAATAACTTGACCTTTTGGTGAAGCAAGACAGGATGAAGGTGTCGGGGTAGAGGAGGAAGGGGCAGGCATCGTTGGCTGTTGGATTAGTAAGAGCTGGGTGGGTGCTTTGGCATTGGTAAGGCTGTGCCAACCTCCACCCCAAGCCAGGGAGGGGCCATGGAGTAGCTGCTCCGGTCTAGACTGTACCATCAGGAGGTTGTGAGCGGGGTTTTAGGTGAGCAGCAATTAGAGAGCAGAGTAGAGGAAAGAGCAAAAGATGGGGAGGAGGTTAAAGTCACAAAGAGATAACCAGTCGGACACAAAAAGAATTGAGAAAACAAAACCTGAAGGAATTTAATGACCAGATTACATAAATAGAGGTAGTGAATAAATAAATATAAAGTGGTAAAACTTTTATTAAAGAGACACTTTGCAGATTTCCAACCAGGTCTATGTCACCATGGTGGTGTGGGGAGTGTGTGCAACATGGTGTTAAAGGATGCAGGAGGAAAGCTGGGTTCCTCTGCATCCATCCTCCTGCCATGCAAGGATATGGCCACCCAGGAACCTCCACAACGTCGACTAGTGGTGCCTATTTTCAAATTGCTCTCCAACAGAAACTGAATCATTCTGCCGTCAAGAATTTCATTGTAGGCATTTTTTGGATGGTGACCTCGAAAGGTCCTGTGTCTGAGTTTCTGCATTACTATGCATGAAATTTTACTTCTATTTGGACAGAGGTATGCTGAAGATGTTCCTCAGGATCCCAAAGACAAGCTGCAAAAGACAACCAATAATCTTTTGTCACCTGACGCTATTGTAAGTTATTTTGTTGAGTTGCCTCTTGGCAAAATCCTCTGAGTAATTTAAGGTGGGCTTTTATGGTGAAAGGTAAAAATATAGATGTATTGAAGTGGTGATTCGTTGCCAGGAACAATGTGAAATATAATAAAGAGTGTTGTTGTCTTGGTTCACGCTGGTTCAGACTATGGAGTCTCCATGTTATTTTTTTTTTCTTATCTGCAGAAGCAAAGGTGTTACTTCCAAACCTTGGCTACACTATGTTTTGACCAACAAAAAGTGGCTGTATGTTGGTAGGCTAGTAATAGTTGTGGGCATCAGAAGCTTGAGTGCAATGCATTCTGGTACATGTAGGCACCACTGGCATGGCTCCGCAAGCAGAGGAACTCAGATTTCTTTGTTTATTGCTTCAATTGACGACAGTTATCGTCAACACTGACTGGATATCCATGTAAAAGGTGGTGAATTTTCACTTTATGATTATGATTGATTAAATACAGAAGTAATCGTTTAATTAATCAACAATAAACTACACAATATATCTCAGAACTATTATATTAGACTTAAACATACCGTATATGAATCTCTTTTTGTGATGCAACAAAGTAGCAGGCCAGAAAAAGCAAGTTGCTATGACACTGAATATCTCACCGGCTTGACCACCAGGTTTTTGATGACATAAATGGGGGTGAGCTCCTCATAAGGAGCCATATTGTGGCCAGCAGCATTTACACTGTTGTTATTGGAGCTTCTGCTGCTTTTCCTGTGAGGTTGGCTCACACTGCTGCGCTGGTCATCTACATCAGTGTGCACAGAGTCAGAGGCAGCCTCTGAAGGAGAGAGACAAATTATATTTCACTTGATAAACCTTATTAACATTTGTAAATCTCATAAAACGTGTCAACAATATACATAGCGGTCTGTTTTCCCTCCTCCAAGAGTTCATTGTAGTTTTATCACCTGAAGTACGTACAGTTCTGAGGAAAACATGAAAAAACAAACATGCCTTTGCTCACCTGAGTATCCTGAGTCTTTTTCAGAGTCCTTCTCTGAGTCACAGCTCAGCATGCAGTTGCTCATGTCACCCATTCTAGATTGCCCCCTGTGGGAGCCACTCTGGCACGCCCGTAGCATGGCACTGTTACTCTTATCTTTGGCGGTCTTTGAGGTGCTACGTGCAGCGCACTCCCCCAAATGCCCCTGTTCCTTCGGCATTCCAGACCTCTAGAAATAAAAGTAAACAGACAAACTGTGAAATGAACAGCACTGAATATTAAAAGACATGTGAATTGTTGTCTTTGTTTCATACCTCTGGGTTTACCATACTGTAGCTAAGCATTTTCTCACAAGCAGAAAAAATCATATTCATTATCATAACACAATATTATTACAACATAATTATTAACCTAGACACACCAAATAAGATGGGGACTAAATACCATCTATGTAAACTCTATGTTAAATGAACCGGTTTCTTCAGTTCTTCAGTGGTTCGGCTTTCTGGTGAATACCAGATATTGGCGTCAGCATAAAAACTACAACCTAGAGTAAAAACCAAGTTTTTGTCAACTTGTCTCAATGGTGACTTTACCTATCATTTGACAAAAGGATGGCAAAGTTATCTATGTGGCTCCTGCTGGTAGCTGTATCTGGTGTTTCTGCCTTTATTTAGTGCCAGCCACCACCTCACCTCACAACAGATCAGAGGCAGCAGATGAGGCTGGGGAAAATCACAACCAGCACCCAGACAATCAGCACAGTCAGTGTGGTCAGTGTGTTGTTTATATGTATATATATATATATATATATATATATATATATATATATATATAAATTCCATTCTAACCCCCCTTGGGTGGTGGTGTGTCTTCCTCAAGCTTGGGTCCAGAGGCCTGGGCGTTCGAGGATTCTGTGCAGTGTCTTGTCTGTTCCAAGGACTGCACTCGTCTGGACAGAGACCTCAGATGTTGTGCCTGGAATCTGCTGGAGCCAAGCTCCCAGTTTGTGGGTCACAGACACTGTCCACATCTTTTCTAGCTCCTCTTTCAGCCCTTGGTATTTTTCAAGCTTTTAGTGTTGCTTCTTCCTGATGGTGTTGTCTCTCGGGGTAGCTACATCTATCACCACTGCCTTCTTTTGTTGTTTGTCGATCAAAACGGTGTTTGGTTGGTTAGCCATCACTGATTTGTCAGTCTGGTTCTGGAAGTCCCACAGGAGCTTAGTTTGGTCATTCTTAACCACCTTAGGAGGTGTCTCCCATTGTGGCCTTGGGACTTCAAGTCCATACTTTGGGGGCCATCTTCCTGATGTATTCCTGGATCTTGGTTGTTTCGTCCTGGACTGTGGCTCTGACACTCACCGGTCTCAGGGTGCTGCACTTGACATGAAACCCTCCATGCATTGTAAGAGGCTTCCTTGTCTTGATATCAGTGGCCTCTATCTCCTCCTTTGGCCAGCTTATTATCCCAGTGGGGTATCTGATGACTGGCAGAGCATACATGTTGATGGCTCAGACCTTGTTCTTTCCATTCAGCTGACTTTTCAGGACCTGCCTTACTCTGTGAAGGTATTTGGCTTTGGCTGACTTCCTCCTCATGGTTCTCATTTGCTTTGTAGCTGTCCTGGTAATGTGCAATGCTGCCTTCTGGTAGTTCAACCCCCTTGGTTCTGATCATCTTCACTCTCTTTGACACCATCCAATCACACTTATCTAGTCTGTTTTCAAAAAAAATTGTAATGCATGTTGTGTTAGTTTTGGGCTTTTTTGCAATGAAATTGTGGGAGCAAGAGAAAATTGCAAATACAGTAGCTGCGATGCTGTCTCTGATTGTGAGCCTATTATAACAAGCCTTCAATGTTTCCCATGAAATTAGAATCTATTTGTGATGTTAGGGGATAACTGTTATTGTTAACATTCTGCTAAAGGGGAAAATGCTCTGGTTTGTTTGTATTTCTTTAAACCCATCACAACTGTCTTGAGTAACACTAAGCCAAAGATGCAGTTACGGTGCCCTTGCAAATTAGTGTTGGGGGAACTGGATTTGGTAGAACATTCATGTGGGGAGGTTTGCATTGTCATTAAAATTGCTAATTATTTGCAAAAGAAAACAAAAAAACTGTTACAGACATATGTTGACTGTGTGATTCAACTTTCTGTAGCACTAGAGGTGAAGCCTGAATATTCTTTAGCTCTGAAGGAACTCAGTGGACCTGTTAAAACCACAGATGATTTGCTGGCTGTATGTGGCTCTTGCACAATATTACTACAACAATATCAAAGAAGCTTGTGAGAAGTGGAACTGGTACTTTCTTGAAGTCAGTGTCACTGGCCCATGCCACTGCCAGGGTAAAAAGATGTGGCAAGTCAATCCTGACTGCCCGTGTCAGAAAACACTGGGCATGAAAGTCCTGCAAGACAGAGTCTGGGCTTCTTCGAGGTGCGTTCACAAGTTATTTCAATTATTGTAGATCTTTTTAACAATTCACTGAAAGAACAAAGCAGACATGCCTTTTTGCATGATACAAATCAGCCATTTTCTGGGTGTAGGTTGTTAGCTTGGAGGCTGTTGTTTCCCGTTGAAAAGGGGATTTTGAAAACAGTAACATGCAGACAGCAGAAGGGAGGAGAATGCCAGCATAAATAGTCAAGAGTCAAAGTCTACATCCAACAAGTCAGACTATGATTACTTACTTTGGTTAGATTATCCAACAAAACTCACACTGAGCACTTTGCTCAGAATCTAACAACTTCAACTGGACTCTCATAGTGGAGCAGAGCTGCTTTCACCTTTCAAAAAAGAAAAGCCAATTCACCAATACTGTCTACACTGGTTTATGCTGATACCCTGTATGCTCATGCTGCTGCCACTACCATTAAACCATGGTATGCATTTCCATTCATCACTGTAGGCAGCTGCCACACTCACCACTGTTATATGAAAATGTCACAGATCATCACTGGCATCTAGATGACATCAGCATACATGTGTTTTCATGCCATGCTGTCTAAGTTGCAGAGATATTTATCATCCTTGTTGAGTTACATGGGCCTCCTGACTAGAATAAACTACAACACAAAATGAAGTCTGAGATGCCATTTGGGGGATTTTATTGTTCCTCTCACCAAGATATATTTAATTGTACTTTTATTTTTTCTTATTTTATTGTGTTTCTGATAATTGTTTTGTTTCACCGGCTTGTCTTACTGCAATGTTGTACACTGTAGATATTATTTGTTTATAGGTCTCTCTCAATAAAGTACTTTTAAAAAATATGTATTCATCATTAATATGCAAATAAAATGCAAGGTGCTCTAACGTCAAATCACTTCTATTCAATATGTGTGTGCTGTAATATCAACATGTTATCTGTGAAATGTGCACATACAACAAGTTTAGCGTCTTTAAAACCCAAAGTTCCAAAACTGACACGAATCTACTACCTTGCAGTCCTAAATGACAGGTGAGACAAACTGCAAAGACTGTCTGCATTCAGGGGGGAAAAAGTGTACTTTTTGTTCCAACCTCCATCAAACTTTTAAACAATTCTGCTTGAGGCCAAAGATTGTGCAATAAATTTTATAGTGCTTTTATTATGGTGATCTAGCATGTGCTATGTATGCATGGCGTATGTATGTGTTATGTGCAATGTCATGGGATATGTGCAATACTGGAAAATGTTAAAGAGCTCCAGCAACACTTGTGGTATGGAAAAAAAAAACTTTATTGACCGACGCGTTTCGGCTTGTGGCCTTCATCAGGGTCATCATATGTGCAATACTCTCATGTAATTGTTGTTGGGATGGTATGGCTGTTGATGTATTGTTTGTTGTCATTATGGCTGTCAAGGCATTTATGGCACAGTTGCTGAGTCCAAGACAAATTTCCCTTAGTGGGACAATAAAGTATATCGTATCGTATCATATTGTATCGTACTTTCTTTCCTCAATAGTGGAAGACTGGGACAAGTCTATGTGATGTGATCAGAATAGTGGGCCATTTCCAGCACAACCCTGCTTCTGAAAAATTGACCATAATGTAGAGGTAAAGAAAAATGTAAGATGGGCATTAACCGACAGAATTATGCTCTCTGAGGCAAGAAACAGACACAGACTCTTTACACCATATCATATGGTGCTGGGCACGAAATGTGTTAAACAAAAATACAAAAACAATGCCAAGGGAAAGTCAATGAGGATCTTTTTTCCTGGTGGACACACAAATTAAGTATTTACGGCGAGAAAGTCTGCGTAGGGCAGGCAATGGACTTTCAACTCCATGAGACCAAAAGTCGACGTAGTCACATGACTTTTTTACGTAACAACCAGAGACTGTATAAATAATTGATGCAGCTACCGTGATCTGTCACCCATTAGCTTATGGACTCCTGTTTTGAAGCCTTGAGTTTGGGATTTCAGCCATCGGCATCTTTTTGGAGCCAAAAGTGACTATATCTAGGTGACAGGCTGGAGCTGTGGAGGAGTGTCTCTTACTTGTAGACTGTGGTGACACCTCGCATACAGTTTCTCAGTCAAGGGGCCCCACCCTTAAATGTGCGTAACTTTGGGCCTGTGGAAATTTACTCTGTTTAGGAGCCAGCCTCAAGTGGCCATTCGAGGAACTGCAGTCTTTAACGCTTCCAAATTGGCTTCATTTTTCAGCCTCGGAGGTGGCCACGTGGTAACAATGCAAAGTAATTTAGGTACATACGTATAGGTACAATTTAGGTACATTCATAGGTACGTACATAACTTTACATCCCATAGGTCCTTGCTTTAACTGAAACCACAGTCTTTTCTTAACCGTAACTTCTTATTTTTTTAGGCCTCATCAATTGTTTTTCTTTCCCTATGCCTTACCATACTCATCATTTTAGGACACTGACAAAGTGTTTGAAACTTCACCAGTTGTTATAGACTTTACAGTGCCATTGTTTTCATGTTGCCAGCCTTTAATTTTAACACATTTCGAGCTCACCACCGTGTGAGAGCTGGTGTCCATTTCACATTTATCTGTGAGACTGTGTAACCTATTTATAAACATTAAAAACTGTACTTGTGAGTCAGTCACGGACTGATAACAAATATTGGTAAAACTTAATTTTAAATCAAAACAAATAAATCCAACTTTTGGTAAAGTAGACTACTTTATATCCAGTTGAAAAACAACTATAGAAATTCTTAAACATAAAATAATATCAGCATAGTTCACATTATTGTCGTGACATTTGGCAGTTCAAACATTTATTAAAGTCATTCATAAGACATTGTAGGAATAGGAATATAAACATGCCTTTTCTGTCAAGTGTGAAGTGTTTTACCATCATGTGGACAGGAAACAGTACTTGACACAGCAATGCACTCTGTGATAAAGTTAAGAAAAACAAAGGGCTGGAGGTCAGTGACAGCTCCTTCATTACAGTGGTAGTGTCCCTCATGTGTTAAAAGCCTCGGGTGTAAACATGACACACGAGGCTAGAGAAGGAATTTGATAAGATGGTCCCTGGCAAACTGTACAGTCCCACCCCCAACGCTGTTATGTAATACACTGCTGCTGCTGCTCAGAGGGGAAAAAAAGCCTGCTGTAAATCCTCATAGCAGCTTCCCATTCACTGCCTGTACTGACATTCAAATACACAGTCTAAGCAATAAGCCTGCAATAACAGTACAACCGAGCAGCTGTCCATGACACATTATTAAAGTGCATGCAGAACAGGCTCATGCATGGACATTAGGTCAGTGGACAAAAGTTTTGACACTTTTAAACTTAAGGTTAGGCAATTGACAATTGACTCACCTGTCAGTATCCTGTCAGTATGAGAAAAACAGCTCACTTGTGGTATATATCCATCTTGAACAAAAGAGAATGGATAGAGAATTATATATATATATATATATAGATTTATATATATATATAATTCTCTATCCACTGGCCAAAGAAATGCCAAAGAAAGAAACACTAAGGAAATGAAACAAAAAAGAAGTTGTCAAACTGATACATTGTGATGCTGATGTCCACCGGAGTCCTCTCCCTGCTCCTGGACACACGGTCGCTCCGATCAACTACTGAAAGCATCCATGCTGCTTGTTTGTGTAGCCACGCCCCCGCCGCCGACATGTTAATGAGTGTGTCATTGCGCTGAACAGCTTGGTGGTGACGCAACGGCAGTGGTTTGGCCAATCCCGTGCCGAGACACGTGTTTGGGTGGTGACGTCCGACAGTCCACGTGAGAGGCGCACTCGGCTCTAGTAGGGTGCCTTTAACTGCTGTTGTAAATATCAGAGCTGGACGTTGTGTTGCTCATAGATAAAGTGACAAAGTCGACCGGATATCATATTGCTTTTAATATTTAAATAGAAAATGAAATGTCCCACAGTTACTTTATTTTACCGTTTGTCATTTGACATATCGGATAGAAAGGACACTCTGTATCTATATCTGCTTCACGTGTAAGGTGCGACTAGGCCAGACATCACCCACAGCATCAGGACCTGATGTGGTGATACATCCCAAGTTTACCAAAGCACCATATTTACAAGATAATGACCTATCTGTTAATGATGAATTGTCCTACCAAATAAACTCAAGTTGTAGTTTTGAGCATCAGAACATTTGCTGTGTTCCTCTCATGTAGGCTTATTTCCCACACAACGCGAATGTCTCACCCATTAATGTGTGTGTGTTCACTGTAGAACAGCTGATTATTGCCTGAGAAACACTACAGTGACATTTTCCAAGACTCCCATTGTCCTCTTGTCTTCCCACAGGACATGCAGAGTAGGAGACAGTGGGTGTGTGCGGCAACATGTGAGGCAGGCGGGTGGAGGCGTGGTCGCTCCCGGGCAGCACATGTTCTCTGCTGGGGGAGTGTTGAAAAGCACCGTGAGGCTCCCGTGTTTCTGAGACCAGAGCACACAGCAGCCCTACACCGTCTCTGACAAACAGCACAGACAAAGACAGACACAGTGTTACCTGGTTACATAAATGTCTCACACTCTCCCTGTTTTGATATTTATTGTTTTGGTTGTGTAGGCCTATTTTGAGGAGGAGCACTGTATGCACATACTAATACAGTATGGAAATATGATTTTCAGTCTTACCTCGGATGTAATCAGGTCGGCATGGGTCTAACTCATCCAACCAGTATGGATAAACACTGGACAGTGGAGATGAATGTGAAAGGATCATGGTTTAACCTACAGAACATGTTTTAAGTTTTCAGAAATCAGTGTTCTCTGTTTTGATGCACTGTTTTAGAGTCAATCTGGAGGGCTGGAGCTGGTGTGGCTACATGTGGTCTCCGATTGTGAGGCTTTTTCGATGTACTGCCAAATTAACAAACGGCATTGGAGGCTGTTCATTGTAGTGAAATGAACATTCAGTCCACGGGCAACAGCTCTGGTGGACATTCCAGCAGTCAGCAGGCCAATGGCATGCTCCCACAAAACTTGTGACATCTGTGGCATTGTGTTGTGATCACACTGCACATTTCAGAGTGGCCTTTTATTGTGACCATCCTGAGGCACAACTCTGTAGTAATCAGCATTTTGATATGCCACACCTATCAGGTGGATGGATTATCTTGGAAAGTGCTCACTACCACAGATTTGAACAAATTTGTGCAATAAACTTGTGAGAAATGTCTATTGATTGCATAAAAAAAATCTGGAAGTAAAAACAAAAGTGTTTGTGTTTCAGTTATTAAAGATATATGACAGATTTCCAATTTACAAAACCATGTTCCAAATAATGTTTTCAATACAAATACAATCAGTAATGTTATACTGAAACAGTGCATCAAATCACAAGTTCAAACCTGCAGTAATTTTGTGGTGATAAACAAAACAGAAGATCAAATTGACAAAATATTTTGGTAGGACATGTCTTCCCCATTTTTTTTCATCCACATGACCTGATATATTATCATCTCTGGTCAGACAATTTGGATAATGGATTGTCATAATCTGCCAATCTCAATTGTTCTCAAACAGCACTGTAGCCTGAGGGACCTCCACATTGACCAATAGAGAATGAGAAGTTGACTTCATGCTTGCTACGGTGGTCAAGCAACAGTATCATGATTAATAAGACAGATCCATATGACAGGCTAAGGCTGGATTATAGACCCAATACACTACCTCCACTCACATACCCAACATTGTAAATGATCCCCCTTTTGGACTGAGTGGATACAATTTGATAACAGAAATCACAGCATGTACCGCACAGGATGGCGCCCCCGCTCCATATGGTGTGACGTACCTTCACATTTGACGTAATACCCTACAATATGACATTTAAACAGATCAACTGTATCCAAAGTGCTATGCCTCTGCATATTCTTATGCATTGAATGAGCCAACACAACCAGAAAATTTTCTCTTCTAGACTTTGTGGTGAAATCTGGAGTCACTCGTGTTCAGTGTTCTGAACACCATGTTTTCTATGTGGTAGTTGTGTGAAAAGAGAACTGCTCAAAAAAATCAAACCTATTAAAAGTGATTGCATTTGTAGTTGTGATCACTGCACCCCTGCAGTCAGCTTTTGAGTGTCATTGGCAGAGGTGCATCAAGTCAATGGGAAAAAACTGTGAAGTTTAAAATGTCTCCACCTCCACACACACTGGCCAATACTCAACGTCATACTGTATATCAGGAACAGAGGTGGAGACATTTTAAACTTCACAGTATTGGACATTTGTGTGAAATTTTGTCATAATTTGACCTTGGACTCAAGAGTAAACTAATTAGAATTTGGCAGTGAAAGGAGACATTTGTGCCAAATTTGAAGAAATTGCAGGTCGCACTGACCTTGATCTTCCCCACAAAAATCTGATGAGTTCATTGTTGAGTCCAGGTGAACGTTTGTGCCAAATTTGAAGACTTTCCCACCACATGTTCTTAAGACATCTTCTTCACGAGAGTGGGATGCACGGATGTGTGAACATATGGATGTACGGACAGCCGGTGCAGAGACATAAAAACAGCTTTAAAAGCACTAATCAGTCTGGCACTGGCTTTTATGCATATAGAGAAACTGAACTGATTGTACTATCAGTGTATTATTAATGCATTTATAAACCAATGTTAGGATGTAAGTCTGCGAAACAATGCTGCAACATCAGTGTTTAGGCAGTTCCACTATGGCTTTCAGGAGAGCCCTATTGTTGGAGGGTGGGAGGGTGTTGTTCACATGCATGCTCATACATTAATGTGGCCATGTTTAACAACAAACAAACGGAACAATTATTCAATAAATGAACGATGGCAAACAAAATGTTGTCATGTGTCGACGCATATTAGATCTATGTTACGTTAACACCTACATAGATAAATTCACTGTTCTGTTACACAACATGGAAGGTTATCCATGAAAGATTACTGCAAAAATTAATTTCATTAAACACAACAAAATTCAATGACTTTTCCAAACCTTTCAAGGATTTAACTAAGACCATGACTTTTCCTGGCTAGGAACATGACATTTAGGAATCCCATGACTTTCCCAGGTTTTAGTGATCTCAGACTGGCTGCTTGTAACGTCTGCTTCATGCCGTTTCAACACAGGAGTGAAAAGTGTCAAGACAGGAAACCTGGAAAACTAAGGGTGAGGAAGGCAGGACTAACAATACACTCTCTGTTTCAAGGTAAACAGTATCTACCATCGAGTTCATAAAACCAAGAGGAGAAACTGACCCTCGGCACCTCATAGTGGTGGAATGAAAAGAATCAAGACACAACATGTCCAGGATGTATTATGACAGTTAAAAATGTGTATTGGATCACTGTCTTTCAGAATTACATTCATAGACAAATAGAAATGAATTGTTTGAACAGAATAATGCAACTGAAAACATACATTTCTTTCAACCATTATGAATTTCCTTAATTTGAGACTATTGGTAAAGGAGGTTCAGGGTACAGGAAGGATGAGGGAAAACAGCAAGTTGAGGAGTAAAACCAGCAGAAAAACATGATAGAAGGCTCTGTGAGCAACAGGAAGCTGAGCAGGTGATCTGCACCTGCTCTTTATTTATTACCAGTGACTCAACAGTGTAGCACCAATACAATGTTGGGTGCATTTTCATGTACAGTATAACACCCAGTATCGCAAATCTTAACGGTTCACCTCCCCTTTTTACCATTTAATGTTGTGCAGCGATTAATAATAAATGGGAAGAATTGAAAACAATAAGAAGACATCCTTGCAAGTCACCATTGCACTCAAACATAAAATCTCACAATGGACCATGTTCATGATTTCCACAGCTCCCTGGATGATTTCTTAGCCCTCCAGCTAAAATATGTAAGGTTAAATCTGGTAGCACAGAGGGTCTGAAAAGCAGCAGTGGTGGATGCACTGAAACATTGTAAGAACACTAAGATTTACAAGATGACAGACACACGATAGCCAGCAGGACATTAAAAATACTCAGCCACAACTTCAAACTTGAAAAGTCTCTAACAGGTAAAGCATAAAATGGTGAATGATGATCTGAAGACGGACTACTTTCATAGAAAGGCTACAAAGATATATCATAACAAATATTAGAAATATTACAGAAATACCTTTGAATGCTAAGAAAGGATGACACTCCAAATATGAACATGTACTCTGAAAGTGCTATTAATTCAGTTTGGTGCTGTTTTTTCCCCCAATAGTAGTGCTGATTCAACACCTTTGTTTCAGTACAGATACAATACTTTTTTGATACTTTACAGTGGTGCCCCCAATGGGGGGCTTTTGCGACCCTCACACAATTGTTGCCCCCCTCACCCCCTGGTGAAAATTATTGGAGGCCAACATTACTTTATCTTTATCTTTTATTACTATCTCTTCATGAGGCTGTGGCGTGCACATTTTTAAGCTAGCACAAAGGTAGTGGTGTCTTGGGAAACCAGACAAAGTAAGTCATCCATTGGTACCAACCATATTGGCATAGCTTGTTGGGAAGGGGGCTAATTAACGCTTCAAAATCAGGCTAAACTTTGGCAACAAAACAACTGGCATGGCCATTTTTTAAGGGGTCCCTTATATTTCACTTCAAGATATCTGAAATGAAATGGATTCTATGGGTACCCACAACTCTGTCCTACACTTGAGAAGACTTGTTCACAGTAAATGTTTTGTTCCTGTAATCCTTCAAATTAAAACGGTAAATTTATCTTTTTAAGGAACAAGACAATCAGCCTATTTGAAGAACAATGAATCACCTAACATGTGTAGATACCTAACATATCAAAACAGGACTGTTGTGGAACTCAAATTGTTAGCTATTCTGGTATTAATCTCATAAATAGCAATATTAACTGTCTAAGAAGAGACCAAAGTACATCAGTATGCAGTTTCTTAACTCTCTACTTCAACAGCATAGTCAAATTCCTGAATTCAGTTATGGCTTTTGGTTTTCAGTGGCCCCATCTGGCCCCCTCATAAAAAAATTCTGGGGGGCGCTACTGATACGTTACTCTGATGGTTCTAACATTTTTCCCCTCAGTTAACCAAAATAAAAGGCAAAGTTCTGAAATGTTAAATGTTGTCTACACTCATGCAGCCATGTAAGAACTTTGTCAAAATCAAATAGTCTAATCTGGCCAATGGTTTATGTAAATCAGTCAACAGGATCATTAATCTGACCAGACATTTGATGTCAGCTTTTGGTATCTCACAGTTTTTGACACTCGGTGCAACAGACACATATTCATGAGATGTTAAAAATATTTTCCAGGAAGCTTTCAGCTACATTAATGAACATGGTCCATCTGAGAAAGATGAGGTCTACTCTGATCACTAAGGACTTATTAAGCCTCTTAATCGCGTGGGTGGTGTGTATTTTGCTGATCAAGTAGGATCAAATATGTGTTAGAATTAAAAAACAATTGTTTTAAAAAATAACATATACACCTTGTGCATTAAGGTATTCCCAATTCCCAATAATTGACATGTCGCACTTGACAGATCTGTTCACAAAAGTTCAAATTCTGAGATGAGAGCAAACTAATAAACAAGTGATTTGTTTTCATTGCATACAGTTTACAAAGGACAGCCTCTCTCTCTAACATGTCTTGCTTTACTCAAAGCTTGTCTCCGCAGAGACACTTTGATCAGCTGTTATCAATTAATCTGTTGTTCCTGATGCACATCGGGCAAGCGTTGTATTAAGACACACACAAAACCTCATGCTCGCACAGACTCACTCCAACTAAATTGATGACATTCAGTTTGAATTCGATGCCCCCCTTTCTTTTTCTCGAAAAAACGACAAAAAAAAGAAAGAAAGAAAGAAAAAAGATCCACACACACACCAAAAAGAAAAACACCCAACAAACTACCACGCTTCTTCCTCCCTCATATAAACGCGTCTATCACCAGTGGTAACAGCTAGTTCTGAAGAAGAGCACTTGGAAACATCATGAAGGAACTGTATGGCTTCTCATAAGACCATAAAAGGGAGAGCGTTAAAAATGATCGGTGGTTTACAGTCTGAAAAAGCAGCAGTAGTTGTTTAGAGGCCATCCATTGGTGCTACAGACATTGTGTTGTTGAGTTGTGCTGCTGACCATGCGAGGTACTGAAGTCCAGTTTGATACAGTACAGCCAGTGTGGCCAGGCTTTGTCCATAGTGTGGACGAAGGGGTTTTCTATAGAACAAAATGGCCGCCAGCCGAGGCACTTAGATCCTGATGGGACTAAAACCTCATTGAATATGGAAGTTCTGGTCATTTTATAGCTGTAAGGATGTGGCCAAGGTGTTCATGCCTCATGTTGTTTGTGTGTGTGTGTGTGTGGCAGAGATGCTATCACTCTCTTATGCTGGCAGAATAGGAGAACTGGGGGAAATGTGCTTGCTGGCCTGAGTCGTCACAGTCCAGACTGTTATCTGTAAGAACAAGAAAGCAGAAGTCAGCCGTCGCATTCCAAGTCAAGAAACCAGACCTTGATCAGGAACAGTGGTGGATCAGGAGCTGACTGAGTGTCACTGTCCAGATCTGAAAACCACAGTCATAGGACACTTACACTTGTCTGGAGGAGTGAGTGTGATGGTCTGTGCTGTGAACTCGTCATCAAAGTACCGGGTGTCTGTCTCTGATGTCACTTGTGGTCTGAAGAGTGGGTTGAGCTGATGCAGGAAGGGGAGAAGATTGGCGAAATGCAATTAGAATGGGAACATCATAAAATGACTGCATGTAGCCTCGGGTCTCTGATGCAAGTGGCTTTTTTCACCCACTGCCTGCGTACTTTGTGTTCATCTGAGGTATTAACTAGAATTACTATCTCACAGTTGTATGTCTCTGTAAACCAGTCAAGTTGCAGTTACAGTTTACGTCCATGTCTGTGAAAACGTGAATACTTCACACACATCTTCCTCCCAGCAGCAGAGGATCTATGCAATCAACACATTTTTCAAGGTGGGCACCAAAGATTAGTGCCACCAATTCAGCATCTGATCAAATGTCTCCCATTCTGTTCCTGAGCTATGACACTATGATGTTACAGTGAAGTTGACCTCGATTTTTTGAATATGAAATGTCATCACTTCATCATATTATCCTCTCAAAGAAGAAGATGAACAGCAACTAAAGACATCCACGAATTGGGTAGACAATGAGGTGCGGGCGCTCCTTACTCTCCAAGCAGAGGACGAGATCAACCACCATATAACAGAGATGGTAAATGATTGTTATTCAATTGTTATTGTTTAGAAAGCACTGCCAGATTGCACGATATATGTCATGCTAGATGCCAATGGTGTTGTGTTAGACGACACGCCCATCACGACTCTTTCTTCTGGAACGTCAGCATGTTGTCAAAAAGTACACGCTGGAGCAACATTCTGCGAACGTTGTTTTGTTCTGATAAAAAAGCAAAGCCAGCAGGATGTAAGGTCTTCATTGCGGCAGTACTGTGGCATCTCTGTGCAAAAAAAGCCTTGTGACTTAAAAGCAAACCTCCGTTTCACTTCCTCTAGCATGAGAATGTCTTACCTTCTTCTGTACCACATCCTGCCAGTTGATGGTGATGAAAAATTTGTGACTCATTACTTCTTTGGCATCATTGGGACCTCCACCCAGCCTGTCAGTCCAAAAAATATCATGTAAGAATTAAGCAGGTATTTGCAAAATTAATGCACACACAGGATCAACCCAGACACATACCTCTGTTTGGGGTCCTTCTTGAGCAGGCCAGCCAGCAGGGACTTGGCCTCAGGTGACAGGTTCCTGGGGAAGCGGATCTCCTCCATGAGGATGAGCTCAAACAGACGCTCATGGTCCTGGTTGTAGAAAGGCAGACGGCCGCACATCATCTCATACATGACTACACCCAGACCCCACCAGTCTACCGCCCGGCCATAGTCATTATCTTCTAGGACCTGTGAAACAGACATTTGCTTGGTTAAAAATTATTTCAGGAACAACAGGCTCAGATGCATCATGAACACGTTGCTTTTATTTTGAAGTTATTATACATGCTCTTACTGAAATGCTTGTTATATAGTACCAAAAAAAGGTATTTTCTGAAGTAGAGGCTACAGCTTGCGGTGGTGTTGTAAGAGGATAAGGGGATAGTAATTTGTTCCACATCTGCTCCCCTGAAACCTTCACATTTTAAATGTTCCACTTATGAGCTGGAGACAAGAGTTAAGTTCTTGCATGCAGAGAAAATACACAGATGTGTTGTAGAGTCTCAGCTAAAACACTAAACAACTTAAGAGAGGCACCTGAAGAGCACAGACCTCCACCAAGGCCAGAAGTCAAGTCTTTTATGATATGCAAGTCTGCAAGCACAACCACCATGTACGTCTGGATATATACCAGGAGATCTATTTCCAAAACTGTCAAAATTATGTAAAAATATTGTCATTTGGACTTTTATACTCTCTTGTGAAGTTTATTGTAGAAAATTTAAATGTGGATGTGAGTAAGAGTTTATTCAGTTGTATGATATGCATGTATTTAAATTTCCATAGCCACACCTTAGTTTAAAAAAATAAATAAAAATAGCATTGTTACAACTGTGGCAGTGATACAAAAGTGTACCTATTCTACCACAACACCACTGTACCTGAGTGCTCCATAACAACTGCTTTCTGCATGATGTTTACATGTGTAGATTTCCCCAGAGAACTACTAGTACCTGTGAATTTGGATGTAGTCATCATTTTCTGTGACGGTTATGAATTGTAACTATTGAACTTTACTACCATCTACTGGCTATCAAGATGTATGGCATTTATTCAGCTGAGTGGTGTAGTAGAGATACACACAAGTATAAAGAGTATACCCACAGTCCGACTTTCTATTAGTCAAAAGGCCATTGGACGATAGAATGGTAACATACTCATCTACCTCGCAGTACATCCACCTCATCAACTGCCACTACACCACTGGCTGTAGCCTATGCTCTATCTCGCAATGTTAATAAAATAGAGAAATAATTTGTGCATTGGCCCCAAGAATCAGATCCATTCCAAAATTTAAAGGGTCCTTCCTGGCCTATGGTACAAGTTTCCATAAGGATTTATGAAAATTAGGTAAGTAGTTTGTCTGTCATCCTGCAGACAAACAAACCAAACTGAAAACATAACCTCCTTGGCGGAGGTAACAAAGGAAAGACATTTTGTCAACTGTATGATGACATGTCAATGATAAGATCCAGGGGAAGCAAAAGCACAGATGACAAATTGAGGTTATTCTAAATATGTAAATTTCAGTAATCTTTTGTTTTGTTTTCTGTTTATTAAACCTGGCATTCTCAGTTTTAGATAACCGCAAACATTCAAACATGTATGTGATTAACATCCAAATTTACAACCTTCTGCATGCACAGTGTATTCTCCCATCACATGTGCAGCACCCACCTCTGCCAACACTACTGCACTGTCTGAGCCAAAGGACCCAGTGCTTCTTATGTAACTTTTAATTATATCACTGGTGTAAATATATTTTAAAATTCTCATTATATTTTATTTAACCAGCAGACAGCAGCCCAAGGCAATGTACACAGATAACTTAACAACTGCTACATTTTGCTGCAAACAGTTACCATGTGGGATGTAGCTTGATTAAGCATGCCAGTTCAGGAGTTTTAATTAATCTATTCCCATTGAAGTTTACATACAGCCCTCATTGTTGCCACCTTTCCCCATTAGTTAACTTGCCGGCTAGCTAACTCAACACATCATGTTTCACATGCTATATAATAAGACAAATGCATGGATTATATCTGCATATATTATGGTAAAGATTTGTTTCTATCTGCATGTCATGGTAAATACAGCCTGAGCAAATAAACCTTTTATTAATATTATTTCCCATTTATACCCATAAATTCCAGTTAATTCCCACAGAAAGTTTTAACTTGAATATTCCTGGAATTTTGAAACCCCAGTTACAATGCTGTTAAATGGGCATAAAAAAAACATGTCAGAAGACCTGGTGTAATTTCCCCTTCAAATAAGTTCACTATTCAAAGGTGCCGTTTTTATATTGAAATTATACAAAAATTGAAAAATTCTAGAGCTTAACTAACTTAGATGCAGCATCTTTTGTTTTTTACCTGCACCAAAAATATGTTTTACTGCACCATTCTGGTTGGGACCAGTCTGGCCTCACTGGACCCGTACAGTAATGTAGGCTGAAACTACTTCATATTTTATATGGTCATAGGAACATATTCAGAAATAAATAAATAAACAGATAAATAAATTGATATCACTGACTGAAAACTGATATTACACACATTGTTATCAGATATAGTTATATGTATATTTACATTTCATGAAAATATACTGTAGGTAATGGAGACACTGAGTGTGTGGGAAAATGTGACTGCATGTGTAGAGGTCAAACACTGTGCTGTACATGTGCCACCCAGTCAGTTTCAGTGCCTTACCTCAGGTGCGAGATATTCCGGAGTACCACAGAAGGTTTTCATGGTAGCGTCAGGGGTAATTCCCTCCTTACAAAGACCGAAATCAGTGATTTTGATGTGACCGTCTTTATCCAGCATCAGATTCTCCAGCTGAGAGAGAGTGGAATGACATACACATCAGATGTGACTCTTAAAATATTAAATGACAGATTCTGGGGTTAGAAATTATCATTTTAACAAATACAACAGATCATTTGATTAGGTCTCTGATAGGGCTGTAACACTTAATGTATTTGCTCTAAACCGTCACAGTGCAGTCTGGTGCACACAGCTGCACGCATAATACACAGTATGTAGACTGATGCACTCAATGCAGAACTAAATTCCACAAGATTCACAAACACTGATTTTATAATGTGAAACTGCTTTGTTTAGTGTTTATAGCAGTTTGGATCACCATTTGTTTTGGAGAGGAAGAGACCTCTGCAGATAATGTGGCTCCTGGTAAAAACCTCCAACCTGAACATCTGGATCAGAAATTAGGTGAGTGCACATTAGCAGGTGCTAGGCTAGCATCCCATCTGCAACAAAGTAAACCGCATAGGAGAAACTGATTTTTTTTTTTTAACATGGAACTGCTTTATTGAGTGTTACACCGCTTTTAATCACCAGCTCCATTTGTTTTGGAGAGGAGGAGACCTCTGCAGATAATTTCTCTCCCCCAAAAAAACCTGTTTAACAATTAACACTGAAGGAATTCTAACTCTGAGGAATTTCAGCTTGCAATCTGTAATCTTAACCAGTACATGACGCTAAATCCCCCTTAATCTTACACACTGTTCCTTGAAATGAAGACTGAATTTTTGTGGCGGTTGGTTGGCACTCCTGTCACTTCGAGGCTTACTGGCCAAATGTGTAAGACCACTTGATACGATTGTTACATGTCAACAACCAGCACAAATTTTCCTACATTTTTACTTAAAACAATTCATAAAGAGCAAAAATTTTGAGAGGTAAAGCAACTTTAACATAAATCTATCTGAAGATTTTACTGCTCCCCTCCACTCTAGCTGTTCCATCGCCCACCAGACAGTTAGTCCCATACATACCTATTTTAAAATTTGAAATGGTCTTTAAAAAAAATCTTTAATTTGTAAAATCCGTGCTGGGTATCAAAATGGCCATTGAGCCGAATAAAGTCCCACATCATGTGAGCCGTTGAAGAAATTAGAAATTAAACTTTGATTGATTGCAACTGCTATTTAAAGCTTGTAAATGCTTGAGCCCTTTTCTAAGAAGTCATCTTTATTGAACTTTTTAAAATGTCCAAGTAAAATCTAAAATGAGAATCCTTCACATCATGTTCTCAGAAGTCATGTTACAAGCCCTGTAGGGATACTGTCTATTTCAGAACTCATGGGAGTATTCACCTTCAGATCACGGTAGACAACGTCACGTGAATGGAGGTACTCGAGCGCTGACACAATCTCAGCACCGTAGAAGCGAGCCCGGTCTTCTGTGAACACTCGCTCCCGTGACAGGTGGAAGAAGAGCTGAAAGAGGCGAGAGCAGATGGAGTCAGCACTTACCTCTTAGAGATGATCTGTTTGTGCACAGCAAGCTGTTGACAACTAGTGTTATTAATGTATCTCCATGTGACTGTGACTGTGTGCATGTGAAGTCTCACCTCGCCTCCATTGGCGTATTCCATTACAAAACAGAGTCGATCGTGGGTTTGGAAGGCATATTTCAGTGTCTGCAGGAAGAAAATGATCACAAATTACAGGTAAATACTAATGTAAAGGTAAAATGTAAGGGTTGCCCCCTAAATGAGGATGATTCACATCATCAGTTGTGGAGCTCCTGACTTCAGTTTAAGATGCATGTCTCGAAAAGCGACTAGAAGTACCACTTTGTTGTTGTATGCCTCCGCAAACCCATCAAGTTTCAGTTACAGTTTACATCCATGTCTGTGAAAACATGGATGCTTCACACACATCTTTCCATCTCATCTTCACATCTTTCTAATCGGTTCATCATTGAGTACAAGTGGACGTTTGTGCCAAATTAAAAGAAATTCCCTTAAGGTGCTCCTGAGATATTGTGTTCATGAGAATGAGACAGATGAGTACACAGGGACCTTTAACCACCAAAATCTTAACAGTTCATCCTTGAGTTTAAGAGGACGTTTGCGCCAAATTTGAACAAACTCCATCGAGGCATTTTTGAGACACTGCATTCACGACAATAGGATGAACAGACATATGTGCACATGGACGTACACATAAGGCCTCCTGCCTTGGCTGTCACAAGAACAGAGGGGTAAATAAAATGACACACATGTCCCACAGTTATGTAATAAGACTAAGGTCATTTTCAGCCCTCTTTGCGGACTCAGAGCAATGACTCAGTAGTATTATTATGCATACAGTATATGTGAATACTCCAAGAGTCCTCCAAAAGTTTATCTGAAAGACAGGGACTTCATGACCACACTGCAGTGCCACATTAAAGTATAAAAACACTATATCAATACATAATATATATATGCTATAGTGTGAACAGAAAGAGGACTGAGTCCACTTTCAAATGAACTGACAATGTGAACACAAAAAGAACTGAGTGCCTTTTCTGTCTGTCCACTTTCAGAGGACTGAGTTCAGCTCATTTAAAAAGGACTATATGTGAAAACACCCTAAGGTTACATTCACACTGCAAGACTTCATACTTCAATTGGATTTTTGGCTAAAAACTTTTTATTTTCCCTTTGGCTGTTGTTTTTGTTTTTTGAGAGTGGCCAATATCAGATTTTAGTGGGAACTGGTCAAGGTCCTGAAATCACTGGAATGCGCAAAAGAACAAAAACTAAAATTAAATGTTTGAAATAAAGTATATCTTATTTAACTATTCTTTTTAACTATTTAGCATACTAACATTTGACAATTCGCACTAAACACATATCAGAGTTGAGGCTACTGTGATGGGATACAGGTCTTTGGTCATTGAAGTATTGGACAAACTAACATTTTGACCTGATGTTGGTGCTAAATGAAAAGTTACAGGATCACTGACTTATTACAATTCATCCTGAGAGTAAGATCAATGTTCGAACCAAATTTCATGGCAATCTCTCCAATAGTTGTTGGATTTAAATGGTGGACCCCCAGATGCTGCCATCTACACAATATCTGCTAGAGTGGCTAAGAAGCACAGTGTGCATGAGCAATACATGCTGATAAGAATTATTATATGTTGAGCTAAGTGCCTGGTGAAATCATCCAATAGAGGATCAACACATAGAATTTTCAGACTGACCTGAGGACCATTTGGCTCATGAAAATGAAAATCTAAAGTGAGTGCTGGCTGCTCTGAGACAGCATTGAGCTTACTTACAGAGCCCTGTCAAGTGAAGTCATTTGTAACCCTAAGTATTCTTACCGTGAGGAAGGGATGTCGTGTATTTTGTAACACTCTGCTTTCTGTAACTGTATGGGCCACCTCATCCTGCCAACAAGCACAGTATTGTTAGCAACACAGAAAAAACATGCAATATATAAAGGTAAAACTTTACTTAAAAGAAAAAGAGGCATCAAGATGGTAACTATCTGGTTTGTTATTATCTTTGATTTAATCTGAGAACAGCAAAGTGTCCAAATGTTCAAACAGCTGGTGTGCAAGAAAGTAGATGGCATATACAGTAGTCTCTTATTTCATGCTGCCACATCGCCCCAAAATCAGCAACAGTCCAGTACGTCATCACCATGGAACCAGCAGGGGGCAGTTCATTTGCAATCCTCGTTGTGCGCTAACAACCTCCACCATAACGTGATGCTGGTCTGGTCTAAGTGTATTGAGTGATACTAGTGACATTTCAATGGCAGTGCAGCACTAGATTTTACCTTGGTAGTACAAGGAGCCTTTTTCATGAATCATTTGACATATTTTGGGATTTAAAAATAAAAAAATCATACAATAGCATAACAATATACTGTATTTTCAAGACTGTTATTTCCAGACCATTTCCAGACTTGGAAAATAGTTATTCTATTTTCATAACCTTTGCAGTAGTTTTATGACTGTGGGAACCCTGGACAAATGCTTTTTACACAAAGAAATAAATAACTTGATGTAAAACATTTATTGCCAGATTTAAAAGGTACCATTAAATTTAATTTAATTAAATAAGGGATTCTTTCCAGACACAACTTAAGAATATAATGCAGTTACTGTTTACTGTGCTTTTAAAATTTGATGTCTTTACACAGTCAATAACATTTTACAAGTGGGAGTATGTCTGTTTTCTTTAATGGTGTAGATAGTTAAATTAATAAAAACAGTGTGTTCACAAATTGCTCCATAAGACACACTCTTGTGTCCCTGTTTTGTTATTTTGTGTGGTAATAAAATGATAAAATGTATGTGTTTTTGTCTAAATGTAATAAAATGGCTCTAAATGTGTCCATAGTATAATCTTAATTAATTCTTATTTTCAGTCTGACATAATACTGCCACATTGA
Source organism: Epinephelus awoara (assembly GCA_035609425.1). NCBI lineage: Eukaryota > Metazoa > Chordata > Actinopteri > Perciformes > Serranidae > Epinephelus > Epinephelus awoara. The sequence goes on from CM069304.1 coordinate 8,444,536, forward strand.
AATTAGCCACACTGCTGTTCTCTAGTGTTCCTGCTTCTCACACACACACACACACACACACACACACACACACACACACACACACACACACACACACACACACAGCAGCATTCATGGTATAAAGGTACAAAGTGTCTTGGCGCAAAAGCTTGGCAGAATGAGAAGAGTGACTGCAATAGCTAAAATGAAGTGCGTCCACACACACAAATCCTACTTACCTTGGCAATGATGACCTCTTTGCGCAGTATTTTCATGGCGTAATGTACTCCGGTGGACTTCTCTTTAACCAGAATCACCTTTCCAAACGTCCCCTTCCCGAGCAGTTTCAGGTACTCAAAGTCACTCATTGTCTGCAATGTACACAAGGCCGAGGTGATTTGACCATTTTATTTCTGAGCTCTTCCAGATATTGGGTATTTAAATGAAAAACAGTATTCCTCTGTAACAAAAAATAATAAAAATAGACCTGTTCACTAAAGTCTCACATTTCTCATGTTTAAGTGAATTTCAAAATGAAGGTGTATCTTTAAGATGACGATATGGATTGATGTTTTCATTTTGCATCGATGTAATCAGGTCGTTAATCAATGAATCGATGTATCGATGTGGATCAATGTATCGTTACACCCCTAATATTTTCACATTTTTAACAATGCAATTTAAAAGTTTTGATTTTTATTGATAACCTACATTTACCAACAACAAAAAGACTACATTTAGCACCACAAAAATATGTTTAAGAACAACAACAACAAAAAAAAAACGAAAATCGAATACATAGGATAAATGTCAGAGAACATATAGAAAACGACATGTAAACATGTCTTACCTTACCGGTGTGGTGCCATGTTTGTTTACCATTTAGCTCTGCTTTCCAAAGCGTGGCCGAAATATCGCGAGAACAAGCAGCGATCTCATACCGTGCCTGAAATCTCAGGAGAACAAGCAGCAACAGCTGGAAGGCAGAACTGGACAGTAGCCTGAAAAGTTCATTTATTTATTTTATGAAAGATTTATGGAATAATGGCTGACTTTTTGCCAGACTTCAACTTTGTGGAGGAGGAATTTGATTTTGCAGAGTTTGATGGCCGCACTTATTTATTTCAGCCAGAATACACTGACGAAGAGCTTCGTGAAATTGAACGGAGGAGGAGAGAGAGAGAGGTGCAACAGGTAGAGGACGAGAGAGGAGGAATAGCTGCTGCAAGGCTGCGTAGCTCTGAAGATTGGTGGTGTACCTGTGAATGCTGTGCCCCAATGCCCACAGAAGAGGAATGCTTCTGTTGCAAGGAATGGGGCAGGTTGCAGCCTTATTTTCAAGGTCTGGATGTGACCGAGGACGAGACACCACCACCTGGAGTAGTATCCAGCTGGGCTTTATCTAGAGCTTGCGAGATTTCAGGCACGGTATGAGATCGCTGCTTGTTCTCGCAATATTTCGGCCACGCTTTGGAAAGCAGAGCTAAATGGTAAACAAACATGGCACCACACTGGTAAGGTAAGACAACACGTTTTCTTTATGTTCTCTGACATTTATCCTAATGATATGAGGTGGTCTTTGTGGAAAAAAAGCTTGTTTAGTGAACTAACTTTGCACTTGAAGTATGCCCTTTCACTTACGTTTTAACAAGTCTGACGCTACTATGCGCCCCGGCTGTATTTAGGCTAACAGCTAACATGCTAACTATTATTTTTATGTCACTAATCACTTGAAACAAATTTAGGACGATAGGAGACAGGTTGAAATAAACCGAAATTTCCCTTTAAGATTAATGTATAAGAGATTTCAGAGAACCAATTTTCTCCTATTTAGAATTTTCTAATATGACTAGAATTCAAAAGCAGTCCAGACCCTTGTATGAGTCATGCACAGATGGTCTGCCTCTCTCCACTGGGGAAAAACACTCACTTGACTTCACAACTATAACGCCGTAATCTGAATGAAATTGGGAGTTTAAAACATGCTACTGAGAATTAACAAAAATAATGGTGAAAACAAACCTTTAAGCACCTATAATGGCTATTTCTATGGTAACAACACATCAAATGACAATCTGGAAACAAGGTGAGTCAAAAGCGTCTCTGGTAGTGATGGACCCACAGAGATTTATCAACTGATTCTGCAGGTCCCCTCAGCTTTACAGAGCTTTGTAGCGAGTTTCAATTCATTATTTAACTGACACCATATAGACTTAAAGGTGATGAAGTCAATGTTGTATTACAATTTGTTTCTGCTGCTAAGAAGCCCAGAAAATCTGTCATTGCAGGTTTAACATAAAATGAATATCCCATTGTATGTAGTTTTTAAAGGAACAGTTCAGCCCCAGATCAAAAATACACGTTTTTTCCTTTTACCTGTAGTGCTGTTTATCAGTCTAGATAGTTTTATGAGAGTTGGGAGTTATTGGCTGAAGAGGTGTCTGCCTTCTCTCCAGTGTGGAACTAGATGGCACTTGGCTTGTAGTGCTCAAGGTGCCCAAAAAATACATTTGAAAAAATTAACAGTAATGTGTCTTTCCAGTAATTATGACCCAGTAATTATGACTCAAGACAATCCACAGACCTTATTGAAAACGGTTTCATTTAGGAACTATACCCAGCAGCCGCATCATCATTAATGGATGAGAGGCTTGTGTTCATGTAAACATTAATGGCCTCCTCCTCGACTGAGCTGTAACGTTCGCTAGCTCAGTGGTGCTGGGTGAGCTAGCAGTAGATTCTGACATGTCTTTGCAAGGACATAACTAAATATTCCCAAAATGCTGTTGTAGTCCTACATTTTTTTTTAGATCAGATCAAATGAGCTCACAATATTCTATGTCCCCAACTTTGTCTCACCACTTTGGAGCGGTTCTTGGACAACAAAACCTCCATCTCCTCCAGGCTGCTTTCGCTGGGTGAGCCGAACAAATCCATTGGTTCCTCCTCCTCCTGTTCCCGCATCTTCAGACTATTTGCCACTGACTGGATTGCCCGCATCCACTCCTCTCTGAGAGGGAAAAATCCCAGATATTGTCAGCCATCACATCACACAAATGGACCATGTTTTGGAGAGACTTTTACACACACACACAAGGTGCAGCTACATGCCATCGAAATTCCAAAAATACATTCACCATAGTTTGACACAAGCCCAGTAGAAACATGGCAGCTTGCCTGATATAACATTTTACCCCGTTCTTACCTCTCCTCATTGCTGTCCACATGAAAGGTGCGCTCAATGACAGTGGTCCACTGTAGGCAACGAATGACAAACGTGTTGGGCCGGGGTCTTTCAGTCTTCATTAACTGACATTCTGTGAATAACACAAATCAGATTGATGTTTATGGGAAACTGCTGAAGATGTTAACACAGAGGACAGAACTGTACTGCATTGACAGTACAAAGCAATGGTTGTGAAGAAAAGGCAATTGTTCAGAGTTGTGTTTTGCTCTTTGGAGGGCAGACCTGCCACTGAGAAGTTGTTGAGTGGTGGTGAAGTCTGGTCGGTTAGCTCAGGCTTCTCCTTGTAGCCGATGAAGGAACCATCACTCTTCAGGATGAAATACCTGGGCCTCCATGTTTTGATATATTCACCTGGGTCAGAAATGTACATTTAATTAATAAGAACTTTACCGGCATTTTAAGTTGAACCTTTAAAATCAATTTCACATTTCACTGTGAATTATCAGCATGATAATTTATACCATACCGATCCTTATGCTTCTTACCTCTTTTATGAAGCCAGCCCTCTCTGACTATATTAACTTCATTCATGGTGAGAGATGTGTTTCAGAGAGGGTCGGGAACAGGAGGTTGGGGAGGGGAACAGTGAATTTCTCTCTCGGCCCGTTCAAGTCTCAGCTACAGCTGTCGAATCTGAACAGCACCTGCTGAATAAAATAAGCAGTACAAAGAAATAGGACCATCTTCAAATACTTAAAAGAAAATCTAACAGAAAAATAGAGTAGTTTAGACAGTCGACAATCGTTATATGGCGTTAATACAATTAACTGTATTACTAGACCTAAGTTTTATAAAATTAAATCTAAAACTTAGTTTCTTTAAAAAAAATTAACTCAAGACCAATTTAATAATTGATGTACAAGTTTCAGTCATTCGGTCAGTCATTCTGTCTTTCCCACATTTTTTCTACTCACTGACGTGGTCAATCTATGTGAAACTGCACATAGGCATCGAGGATTGGCATAGGTAGCAGGTGGCAAAGCTACTTTTTCCAAAAATTACACTGTTAGTATATTCTTTTCCCATGTGAACAACCAATGCGCCCCTCTTACTTCAATACAACATATAAACACTTTAAGTACCTGCCTTTCAACGTGCTACCTCAACTACTAACGTACAGTTTTAACCCACTAACTATCCCACTATTGGCAATGATACTACTGTACATTCAATAAAGCAATTGTACTATCAAATTCACAAAAACTCTGTCTGAATACATTGCTCTTCTTAATGGGTTCAGTTGACTATTTAATCTGCCATCTATGACATGTATCCCAAACACACACCATGTGAAACTCTACGTGGGTAACTGTGCACTCAATGGGTATGAACTAGTTTTTACTATAGTTAAAAACGGACCCCTATGACTCCGAACACGAATTTTCTGTTTTTGGATTCGTCGTCCACTGGAGGCATGTGGGAAAAACAAAGCCCTCTTAACAAATTGAACGTAACACGGAGTAACGTTAAGTGATACAAAAATAGACATTTAAAGGGTGAAGTATTTCTTTAATGTCGAGAAGCGTGTGTGATCTCGACGTGAGAAGAACAGTTACTGTAGGTGTTATTATCCCCCACCGTGTCATGATGGCATGTACCAGAGGGCGAAGTGCTACATTTATAACTTATGTCTAATGTTAAACACTTAACGCTTCAGGAACATACAACGTCATGGCTTAAGTTAGAGATAAGGACGACTTTAAGCTTTGAATCCAGTTCAATGTTCTTTTCCGCCGACCAAATCATAGTGTAAAGCTAATTTATAGCTAACCTCGTTGTTGTTGTTATTGTCGCTGTTAGCAAGGCTGCCATTTAACATTAGTTAGCTAGCTGTTAGCACATAAACGCTGACAGCTGTTAGCTGTATGCTAGCTGTGATCAGTTAACTTTCAACGACCCATTTACGGCAGAGAGAGTTGAGAAATGTTCATCGAGATAATAACCCCACAAACATCTGACTGTGAATCTGTATTTACTGTGCACCTGAACCACAAATATACTACATAATGATTCCAGTATTTCAAATAACTTAAACATCGTATGAGTTAGAAATAACTTTGCTAATTTACGTTAAAGCCCAGTATACTAAGTTAGTGTTTTACAACGATAAAGACACAGTCGTGCTTTCCATACGATACTTCTAGGCGAGTTTACCCCTGTACCGTAATATTACTAACAAATGCTTGACCTAGCAGAAGTTGCAAATGCTTGTTTATTATTAGTAAACAGTCTTACATTAGCGATCATATGCCTTCTTGTAGGTTACTGATGTAGCCTTGCTAATAGCGAGGTAGTCAAACAACTATTCTCATTAGCTTTGCGTTAGAGGCTCCTCAACTTGTTTCGTAATGTGATATATTTTACTATTAATGATATTAAAACAATATTTAACGCACATTTCACTGACTTTATCCCACGTTGCTCTCGTTTCAATGCAGTTTTGACAGGCTAGATCCAGAGCAGGCCATCCACCCAGGAAAACACCATGGACTCTCTTCTTCTCGGGATTAGAGAGATGGTCGCTGTTCTTGGGACACACACCGCCACCTGCAGGCAAGACGACGTTATTTTCAAAGCGGTGTGGTTGCTTGCCAGAAGTCTGGGAGATATGACCGGGATTATCTTTACTTCTGACCTATAATTGTAGAAGGACACTGCACATTTAGTTATATAGTTGTGGTATACTATAATTGAAGGTGTAGGTCTTTTTGATATGAAAAAAACAAAGATTCAAGAAACAGCCACCACATTAAAACTGCTGACAAGTGAAGTGAATAACATTGATCATCTCGTTACAGTGCAGTGTTCTTCTGGGAAATCTTGGGTCCTGACATTCGTGAGGAGCCACTTAATGAGCACCACCCACCCAAACACCTGTCACAGACCAAATGCAGCCCCAGTGGCGACAACACTCCCTGATGGCAGTGGCACCCCCAGCAGGAAAGTACACCATGCCTCACTGCAAAAACTGCTCAGTAATGGCCTGAGGAACATGACAAAGAGCTCAAGGCATTGACCTTGCCTCCAAAGTCTCCAGAACCCAATCTGATCAAGCATCCACTGGACCTGCTGTTACCTCAGAGCCAAGTTGGATCCACAGTGGGGCCTCCTTGGATGAGACATGGCTTTGACCTCATCACTAGATCTCTGGGGGTGTCTTGAGCCGTCTGGCACCAAGGTGTTGGTGGCAGATCCTTTGAACCCTGTGGGTTGCGAGCTGGGGTACCACCTGCATGTCCCACAGATTCTTGATCAGATTGGGATCCAGGGAATCTGGAGGCCAGGTCAATGCCTTAAGTACTTTGTGACATCGCTCATGTCATTCCTGAGCAGTTATTGCAGTGTGGCATGGTGCATTGTCCTGCATTTGCCATGAGGGGGTGTAATCGGTCCATTACACTGTTTGGGCAGGTGGTGCGTCTCAAGTTGCAGCCACGTGACTGCCAGGACCTAAGGTTTCCCAGCAGAACATTGCATTGTAATACATTGTACAATGACATAATCAACATTATTCCCATAACTTATCAATGGTTTCAGTGTTGTGGCTTATCACTTTGTATGCAAATATTTATAGGCCTACAGTTTGACCCTGGTTTATCAAGTTGCACAGGCTACAGCGCTCTGACTTAGACTTGTATTTATTCGTTAAATGTATCCATTTACTCCACAGAACTTTATTGATCCCAATATTGATCCCAAGAAAGTCTTACCTTCTTATGTTGACAGCTTCTTCCTTTCTCCACTACCAAAGTTATCGTAATTGAAAGAGGCACCCATGGAGCACATGCGTTTTGCAAAAGTTGCTGTTTTATTTGCAGAATTTTCTCACCCCATGTCAACATGAAAACTGCTAAAAACACTTTAAAATCAGTTTTCACACTTTTTCATTGCAAACACGTACCAAGATATTCCACTAAATTTTAGTTGTGTCTACCTATTATCAGTTAGCTGTTATGAACCTGTTTGGTAACAGCTTTTATTATTTGCATAAACAACAAGAAAACACAAGTTAAAATGTAACATAACAGTTATTACGCACAACATAGCAGCATGCCAGTTGTTTTCTTATTCTTTCAGATGCCCCAGCTCAACAAAACCTTCTTGGATCTATGGTACTGTGAAAGTGAGAGACAGGAAATAAATCAAGTTCAGCTACAAGGCATCTCAGACACATGCGTAGTGGAAAGGAACTAAGTGCATTTACTTAAGTACCGCAATTTTGGCAATTGTACTTTACCTGAGTCTTTCTATTTCTGCTAACTTATACCTATACGTCACTACCTTGCAAAGGAACATTTTGTACATTTTACTCTGAATACAAGACTGAGTACTTTCTCCCCCAGTGGAAGATTATTAAGGTATTACAGTAGTTATTTTTCTTCAAATGTAAGCAAGCAAATAAATAAGCACAACAGCATGAGAATCCTAAAGAGGGAAGCTGGTGTTTGTTGTTCTTCCTGTTGCATATACTTTACTGCATAACAAGAAATAGTAGCACGGAAATGCCAGATATATGTTTGAGCTCATTTAGAAACAGTGTTTCCATCACATTTGTCCTGCAGAGAACACTTTATGGCACACATTATGGCCATACTTCTTGAAACAAACAAACTGAGATGTTCTTGTGAAAAAATATTGCTATTTATGTCTTTATATAAAATGCATTTTCGCCAATATATCTCTATTAGATCTGTGATATCTATATCTGTAATGGCCTCAAAAATCCAGGCATTAAACTGCACTACAGGAAAATATGAATAAGACAGTGATAAATAGAGGAGAATACATCTGCGTTGCATAGTTTGCTTTCAGCTGCTCTGGCATTGCACAATAAAACATTAATATTTATTCATTATTCTCTTGATCCATTCTTCAGCCTTCAAGAGTCTTCATCCTTTTGCACTTTGCAGCTCCTGGATCAGTGCTGGAAGATAAGAAAAGAGTAATATACAGGTATAACATAACATGACATGACATAGCAACACAAAATGCTAATAGTTTATACAAGCTTTATAGATTAATGACAATAGGCAGCATACAAGTCAGAACTCACCTGTGATAATCTCCTCCTTCACTTTCTGAAGTTCTTTTTTCACGTCTTCAATAATTTCCTTCAAACACACATACATGCCATGAGACCTTGGTGTTAAAATGTTCTTACATGAAAATCCTACATCATAATTGAAGAAAATCAGTATTTCAGCAAATGGCCTGAAAGCTCTACATGATAACATGACACAACAGTGACATCCTGGACAGAAACTTCTGCCTTTGATAACATTACTCCTTGGTGCTTGCATATCACAGTGGATTGAGAAACACATGCAGAATCTTACAACACTACATTGTTTTTAGCATCTCTCTTTATTTTACACAGAAGCCACAACAGATGTGTTTTTCATGAATAAAAATTTAATATTCTGCTGTGAAAAAGTCACACAGAGTGTTGTTATGAGTCGAGTTCCAGGATATTGTTGTATGTTCAAATAGAGGAACCAACCTGTTTGATTTTTTCCATATCAATATCACTTCCCGCACCATCTGAGTTCTTTTTTGCCACCTTCATTCTAAGAAAGAAAAAGACCCACATTTACAGTCAGCCAAACACTCTCTCAGATCAAGAAGGTCTTTTCCATAAGAAGCGGGCCAGGAGGAGCAGCATACTTTGTATATATATAAAATGTTACAAAAATGAGAGAAAGACAGAGACAGAGCAGCAGCAGTCAACAGTTAACAGTAAATGTGATCTTGCATCATCCTAACAACTGCTCAAACTTTAGTAAGAGCGGCCACTTCCTCAAGTCTTGATAAAGACATCTGAACACGTCAGTGAAGCAGTTAGAATTTAGGAGAAAATCAAAATGTCTCATTCTGCTTGTCAGTTGCCAAACTTCATGAGCAAAAACTCCCCCAATTTATGATTTATGCTCATGCTGTCAAGAAAGAAATCTAGTGAATGCAGTTGCAGGGTTCTATCATGGCAACATATTGCTGTGTAGCATGAGACTGTCACCAAAGCACCTGAGAAACAAGTTTCAGTGTCTTTAACTGCAGCCTCAGATAAAAACCACCAAATGTCAAGTGCTAAATTTGCTGTAGCGAGTCATTTGCAAGCAGCACACCACGCACAAAAATATCAGTCATACCGGCACAGAGCTCATTTCACAGGTTTATACTGTACTGTAGGCAGCAGCATACAAAGCAGAGAGCGCTGAGAAGTAGCACCTCAAGACGGTAGAGAACATTGGTGGCAGGTGGGGACAGAGAGGGGAGTGATACCTGGACACTGGGTTAGTGGTGAAGTTAGAGGAGGGAGATGTGGAGGAGCTGGAGTCCTTTTGATTGTTGGTTAAGGATTTGGGCCTGTTGTAAAAACATGCAAGTCCTTTAAAGCAGCTTGTGGTTGGGTTTTTGAATTTGCATGAATGGCTCAGGGGAGGCTGTTATTCAGCTCCAAATATGCAACACAGTCTCCCAGAAATACATAAAATGGACATCACCTCTTAGCAACGCATGACATGGTGGTTGGCATGAAATGTGTTAAAATTACTGCTAGTAGCACAAAACCAATGAAACTCTCACAGCTTGGTTAGGTTGGTTAAGATTAGGTTTAGAGACCCAAAAAGTACTTGGTTAGGTTTAGAAAACGATCGTGGTTGATTAAATACCTATGTACAGGATGGAAGTGAAATGGCTGATTGCGTATGAAAAGAGCGTAAGAAAAAAAGAAAAGCAATCTGCAGCGCAGTACAAATACGAGAAGAAAACGAAATTCACAAATTAGCACCTATCATATTCTCTTATTGTTTATTTATTGTTATTGTTTGTTCGCCAAGTTGTTGTTTTTTGGGTTAATTTCTCATCAGCTCTTTTTTACACATTTTGTGTCCACCACCACTTAATGTGTTGTTGATACTTTGCATCCATTTCACATATTGCAGACTGACATGTGATGGGTGTCTGTGGAACATAATGTGATGCAATGAAATAATCAACCATCTCGAAGCTTAATGGCTCGAACTCACCTTGGCATAGTGGAAAATTTTTCCTTAGGTTTTCCACCGATTTCTGATAAAATATGATCATATGTATCAGTACAGCACATTTCTGTCTGTTTTAACCTCAAATGTATTTCAAGTTTTAATATCATGTTGTGGTATAAAGAAAGAAGATAAGTTAATATATAAGGTATATATTATTCTAAAGCTGAGTCAATGTATTGGTTGTCTACACAGAATAAACAATTGAATAGCCCATTTTTGTTTTTGAAGCCATTTATTACAGCACTTATTACAGTCCTGTAGGAAGGGAAAGTGACATTACTCACCTGCTGGTCCTGAGAATTTTGATGGTGAGGAGTCAGAATCCTGCTGTAGTCATGTATATGTACAAAGGTTATCATCCAATGTCACTGTTCATTCTACAGATATTACAGAATAATGAGAGTAAATCAATGTTCATGAAATCACTGAGAGGAAACTTACACTGGGAGGTTCCACCTTTTTCTCAGCAGGATTATCAGCAGCTTTCCTCCTATTTAAAACAGATTTATTATAGACGTTCAAAAGTGCCAAACATCAGATCGTATCTGTCTTATACAGATTGTCTCTTTAAGTAAGAACGAACCTTCTAGCAAGGATGGCACTCATTTCTCCCATGAGACAACCTCCTCCACCTCCACCAGATGAGGGTGCTGGTTTGGGGGGTGGGGCTCCTGCTCCGCCCTCATCCTGGGTACACATAAACACCTCCAGTCACTATCTTCTAAATAATTTGTTCTATTGATCAGCTTACTCAGTTTGTCATTAATGTAGACATGGAAACCAAAAACCTCCGTCATTTGTGCCAAGCTACATCTTTGTATGCAGTCTTATACTGAGCAGCTGTGCATGGTTGTGATTGCACTGGTGGTGTACACTACCTTGACTGTTTTACGTAGTTTGGCTCCTGCCAGAGCTGCAGCAAGATCATTTGCACCTCCGCCTCCGCCTCCGCCTCCACCTCCACCTCCACCTCCACCCCCAGGTGGTGGAGGTGGAGGCGGAGGTGGAGGTCCACCCCCACCCCCAGCAGGAGGTGGTGGAGGTGCAGGTGGGCACGGTCCTGAGGAAGGTGGTGAGCATGGAGGTGGTGGGGGTGCCGGTGGAGCAGGTGGAGCGGGTGGCGGGGCAGGAGGAGCACCAGGGGCAGACATGGCAGCGGAGGCCTGCCTGGCTTTCTCCAGACGCTCCTTCTCCTGCTGTTCCTGCCTCTGTTGCTCCAGTCTGGACAGAGATCAACAATTGTAATGTTAGTCTGACAACCCAGCAACTTTTAAAAGCTGTTTCATATGTATGTTTCCGCCTTTGGGACATGGAAACATTTTTCACAGTTTTCTGAAAGTGTTTTTACAGTTGAAGAAAAACAATATCAAAACAACAATCAATGATACAGATAAACAACAGTAGCTGTAGCCTCAGTATCATTTATAATGAACAGTACCTTTTCTGCTGTTCCAGCTCCTGGGCAGAGGGTCCATTCTGAGCCGGGCCTGAGCAAAAACATTGTTGAGTGTAATTGACAAGCGCGTTCCTCTGAATCAAGACTATTTAATGAAAACAGTAGATGCCAGCAGGGTAGGAGTCCAGAGAGCACCCAACATATGGAGATCATCACATCCACTGTGATAGCATATGTCAGGAACAACTCTATTATAACATAGCAAACATGTATTAACACAGCAGGACTATGACAAAAATAGAAACATTGCAAAATCCTCTGATGACCTTTTTATGATTTCAGTCCAGGCTAGGTTAGGCTGTTACTTTTAAATAGACACAATCAGGCTGTGGTTTGGATTTATGCCTGTCTGGAAAAGGCAGCGTGGTCACAACATAAAGATCACAACATAACTAACACAAAAACACTTCACACTGCCTGACCTAATGCACCCTCTTACACTGTAATGTTTACCTGTGCCTGCTGGTGCACTGAGAGCCTCTAATGCATGCATCATGGAGTTGGCAAAAAGAGTAGCATCTTCTTTACTGCCGAAGTTCAGTCCCCACACATGCTTGGGATCCCGCCACTGGTGGAAGTTTGGTGTGGCTTGATTATACTTTATCCCTTTGATAATGGGACAGTTGATCACCACCTGGCAGAAACAGGAAGCACAGGAGAATGAATGTGTCGACAACTTGAGTACTTGATCTGCTAGCCTGTTTTCCTTTTCCAGTTGTCAAAAACTGCTGTTTGGTCATTGATTTCAGCATCAGACACCAACGAAAACCTGCACCTTTCGCAGCTGTATGTATCTAACCAGCAGAAACCATACATGTCGTGTGAAAGAGTCGAGTAGGAAGTAAGAAGTCACAGTCGGGCACTGGTCTCAGCACTTCTACAGAGCAACATTTCAAAGTGCAGATACAAGCTGTGACTTTTCTCACTGATGAGTTTTTTAAGTACAGTGAGTCGCTTATGTCTGTTGGAGAGCTGCTCTCACATTGTATTTCATAGACTAACAGCCGAAAAGTATCAGCTCATAGCAAGAAAGAGGTGTGACTGAACTTCTCCAGTTTCTGTCCAACAGTTTCATAGATTATGATTTTGAGTCTGTGTACACTTGTACCTGCTGGTCGGCCTGCATTTTGCGGCCCACCACTCTGAAGGTGTTGGCTGCAGGGTTGTGATAGATCTGGACGCGGCTGATGGCGGGACTGTCAGATCCAGCTGGCACCCAACGCTTGTTGCCGTCATCATACAGCATGACTGTCGCCCTCACTTGGCAGATACTGGACTCACTGTGGGGAGAAGACACGATGAGAAAATGATGATGAGATGCAGAGTACAAGAACATAGGGTGGAAGGAAGTGTGGAGCAACATTAGAAGTGTGTAGTGTGATATGTAGTGTGTAGTACTGCAGGAATGGACAACTGGATTTGAAGAGGTAATCCCTGAATTAATATTTCTGGTCACCTTTCCATGGTGTAGCCTGCCTGTCACTCAATGCCACATTATCACAGGATGCATTAAGACAGCACCTGTCCTGTGCATGTATGCCATGTAGCCAGCATCACTCCCATCCACATCAGGTGATCCCTTATCGCCCAAGATGAGAAAAGAACGCAGGAGCTCAACACCAGATGCATTTTGCATGGCTATGCAGCAGTTCCACACAGGCTAAGACCTAGAACTAGCTTTGTGCAAACGTCATGCATCTGCTACCCGACCTGACCTAGCTAGCTGTATCTTATTTGTGCTGACGAACTATATAATACATCACTGCAAAGTATACCGTGCTCTGCTTTAGTTAGCCGTATTACTAACCTGTGAAGTTTGGTTTAAACTCAACTTACTGGTTGCATTAACAGATTATAAACCTGTATATTGCATGTGCTGACATAAAGGAAGTAAACCTACATGCATGCAACAACATGTTTCTTTGCAAACAGAGTCACAGTCAGTCGTGAGCTCCCACAATAGCCATGGTAGAGTGCTCACTGTAAAACACAGTGTGCAGGCCGAGTATTACTATGTGTCAAGTGCCTCAACCTGGCACTGAATGCCTATTCAGAGTTGTAGTTTGTAGTTTCTTAACATAGTTCTTTCATCTAATAACAACAACTTTTAACAACTGAGAACTTTTACATTCTTCAAAACAACGTATCAATAAAAAATGTGGGTATAGGTATGGTGCTCATATCAGAAAAATAGATGCAGAGCCCTAGTCAACAGTGTATGTTTTAAAAACAAAACTCTTCCATGGTCGGCTATAGATTCATATACATAGCATTGGACTGGTGGAATATGTATTCTGACCCCGTGCTGAAGTAAATGTAGTAATACCACAATTTAAAAATATTCTTTATGCCTTAAATTTGAAAATCATGGTTAAGTAACAGTAAGGAACTATTATTCGTAAAATGTAATTTGAGTATTAAAGTAAATTGATACATGATGCTGCATAATTTATACTGTCAGTGATAAATTATGATAATTAATATTTTTACTGATACAAATGAGCAGCAACAGTTAAGCTTATTTCAAATGTATATATGGGCAGTAGAATCTGTAACAATGCATCACATCTTTTAAAGTGCTCATACATTATGTTTTGTATGTAAAATCGGAATCTACAAAAACAGCTGTCAAATAAATGGAGGAGGGTAAAAGGTGTATTATTTCTCTCTGGAATGTAGAGACAGAATAAAGTAGCATGTAATGGAAATATTAAAGTAAAGTACAAGTGCCTCATTGTACTGAAGCACAGAGCCTCTGTAAATGCACTTTCAACCACTGTAAAAAAAAAAAAAGATGTATTCACATACTTCATGGATAATTTCATAAAAAATATCTCTCAGGTTATATAGGATACTTCAGGCCTGTGCTATACTTGTATTGTATAATGTATTTGTATGGAACAAGTTTAAATGTAAAGTTAAAGAAATAGAAAACAGAGGTATGTTTGCAGCAGTACTGCAGATACTTATTTCTATACTCTATGAAGCATCATGACAATGAGTTAATTCAGTCTACTTGTTGCTATGTCTAGCCTGTGGGAAATATGAACTTCCTGCCAGAAAGGTTTTCATGTTTTGACCACTTCCTATGCTCAGCACAATGCTACCTAATATGGACTACATCATATCACTTGTCAGTGATATATGCTAACTTCTCAAAGTCTTTTTTAGGATGTCATGATATACTCTGTCCACAGAAAATACAGATAACAGAGCTCTGATGTTTTCCTTTATGGGACAACTGTAAAAACTGAACACCTGCTTTGAGCTCGAGACACTCGCACACACAGCAGGAAATGTAGTCAGAACTGAAGAGCTTGTTAAGAAAGTATAGTGCAGAGTTGATGGGGAGCAGTTCTGTTCTGCACAGCTTTACTTGTTCATGCACGAGACATTCAAAATGATTTGAATGAAAAAAGGAAAGCAGATTTGAGTCGATAAACATTTTCACTGTAACAGAACGTGACTCACCCCATATTCCAGCTACAGTCAGTGTCCAAAGTTTCACTTGCTTTTTAACAATCTGCTTCTTCTCATCAACTTGAACACTCCCTCTCTCAAGTACATGTGTCCATCAGTCTATTCAATCAGACCTGCTGCCATTACTGCCTGCACACCTCCATCTCTCGCTCTCACGACTTTGTTTAACACCAACCACTTGCACTTCTGCCTTTGTACTCTCATTTCCTAGACAGGTTTTTTTTCTCTCTTCCTGTTCTCGTTTACTTCACTCGTTCTTTAAAGTTCTTATTTTCACACCTCGCCCGTTTTCTGTCCCCCAGTCAACTCTGATTTCTGCTTGATTTCTTCCTTTCCTTCATATAGTCTGGTTTATTTTGGGAAGGGGGGGATAGTTAGTAGTACAAGTGGTGCCCTGCTGAATGACAGTGTGTGTGTGTATGCGTTAGGGTGAAGGACGACAAGATTCACTGCATTTGCACGCACACTGGTCATGAGTTCTCTTCACATAATTATTTAGACTACTTCAGATAAGAAGTTGGAGGCATCACATGCCGTGGCTCAGTGTAACTTTCCGTGTGTTACTGAATTTTATAGCTCAAAACAAACACTTATTACTGTTCTGTATTAATAAATGTATTATTTATATTATCATCCCACAGCAGCAGTATATAGTTCAGTTTTATTTATATTATGAATGTAACAGCAGTAGTATAGAGTAATGATTAACTCTGAATGTGTTGACGGACTTTAGTAGTAGAACTAGAAGTTGAAGTAGTAGTAGTGGTCACATCAGCATTACAGATACAGTAGTAGTAGCCTATTTTGAGCATTTTACAGTATCTGGGTCTGGCAAGGCAAGGCAATTTTATTTACACTGAACAAAAATATAAATGCAACACTTTTGCTTTTGCTCCCATTTTTCATGAGCTGAACTCAAAGATCTAAAACATTTTCTATATATACAAAAGACCATTTCCCCTCAAATATTGTTCACAAATCTGTCTAAATCTGTGTTAGTGAGCACTTCTCCTTTGCTGAGATAATCCATCCCACCTCACAGGTGTGGCATATCAAAATGCTGATTAGACAGCATGATTATTGCACAGGTGTGCCTTAGGCTGGCCACAATAAAAGGCCACTCTGAAATGTGCAGTTTTGCTTTATTGGGGGGTCTGGAGGGGCGGGGTCAGAAAACCAGTCAGTATCTGGTGTGACCACCATTTGCCTCACGCAGTGCAACACATCTCCTTCGCATAGAGTTGATCAGGTTGTTGATTGTGGCCCGTGGAATGTTGGTCCACTCCTCTTCAATGGCTGTGCGAAGTTGCTGGATATTGGCAGGAACTGAAACACGCTGTTGTATATGCCGATCCAGAGCATCCCAAACATGCTCAATGGGTGACATGTCCGGTGAGTATGCTGGCCATGCAAGAACTGGGATGTTTTCAGCTTCCAGGAATTGTGTACAGATCCTTGCAACATGGGGCCGTGCATTATCATGCTGCAACATGAGGTGATGGACGTGGATGAATGGCACAACAATGGGCCTCAGGATCTCGTCACGGTATCTCTGTGCATTCAAAATGCCATCAATAAAATGCACCTGTGTTCGTTGTCCATAACATATGCCTGCCCATACCATAACCCCACCGCCACCATGGGCCACTCGATCCACAACGTTGACATCAGCAACGCATTCAACCTTGGCTCTGAAGGCAAAATAAGCATTAGCACACCTAATTTTTCACAGAGATGGTGAAATGAGCCACTAACAATTTTAGGGTGGCACACCAAAACCATAAAGCTATGACTCAGTTAGCAGCCTATATAGGCAAGAGTTATGGAATGGTACAGTTACAGTTACTAATCATCTGATGTGCATAGACTAATGAAACCCTCCTGAAAGTTCAGTCAGGAACATAACACTTTTTCATGCCTAGACTTTAACTTTCTTCCTTGCCCTGCCGTTCACTCCTTGCACGCATGCTCACTCCATGTCTCTTGCTGTCAGTTTTTGGGGGTGTCAATCGAGTCATCACCTGTTTCGCAGCTGATCCACAATCGACCAATAGCACAGCGACACACCCTCTGTCAGCCTATCATCTTACAGCTCCTCATTTTAAATATGGTTCTTTTTCTGCCTGCAGTCCTTTCATGCTGCAGCTGTGTGCACCCTCTACCTGTATCACTGCCTAGTCTTCACGAATTCAGTCTCATTCACCTCATTAGTCATCAACCACAAAGTCATCAGCCACCAGTGCCTAGACTTCAGAGATTTATCTCGGTGCCGCTAAGATGTCCCTCGATCACAAAATATCTCCCTCTGGTGTCCAAGTGCCAAAAACTTATGTTAAATCTTATCAGCACAAATCATCTGTTAATCTGTACTCTCATATTACAAATTAAACTATCTTTAGTCAATTATTCTGTCACTAATGACCGAAATATCAGTGCAGTTGACATTTTGAGTTGTATGAGGGTGGCCGTGGACCCACCGCCCCTTTGCAATCACTGTATACCCACTATATGAAACACCACTATACATATATACACACACACACACACACACACACACACACACACACACACACACACAGTTGGAACGGAGCAAGGGAGTTGGGGAAAGACAGGGGAAGTGAACATTACCTAAGTTAACAACAACTTTTTACAATACATGCAATAACACAGCCATTATCTATGATTAACACAACTGTAGCAACAAATGGAAGGAACATATGGAACGTAAACATGACACAGTGACGCACATATTTACAGGGGATGTGTACAAACAGTCATAATGTCAAGAAATGGTTACATTTTTGGTTGTTGAGTTTTTTGCATGGAGACTTAATCTTCACAGAAAGAATTGTGATGCATCTTAGAATCAATTTTACCCCCACCTTTAGTACTCTATATAGTATATCATACATGCATATCATTATATCTACACAAGCTATGCAAATTACCTAGTCTATCTAATTACGTATTTTCACAGTCTTATAATTGAAAAATTTTATGACAAACTCTGACTTACTTGACCTGCAAAATTATATTTTAAATTGACAAATATCACATGTGTAATTCATGGCACAATTCCAAAAGGATCCAAATGTTATTTTTCCCGGCTATGAACTGTCATATTATTATATTCCAAAATAAAGTCCCATGGCGGAAGACCAGTAGAGAAGGGTCTTTGTCTCTCTAATGGCAATAAAAAGTCTAAAAATAAATGACACACAGCACCTTTAAGTGTTTGTTGTTTTATAGAGAGTTTTTAAAAAAATAAATATATATATCTATATATATATATATATATAGATATATATATAGATTATAGATATATATGTATATATATATATATATATATATATATGTATAGACTAAGCACTTCCACTGGTAAGATAAGTTGTTTTTGTAAGTTTTGTAAGTGATAAGTTGCTGTTTGCACAAACTGTATGTGTGCAGCTGTATTAGCACAGGGGCTTGCTGTGTAGCAAGTGATTACTTTTATATTTCTCTGCATTTCTTTACCCAGCAACCCCCCTTTTTGCAATCAGCTGCAGCCCCTTCAGATTCAATGTTTGCCTCACAAATTTGGGGACCTGTGTTACATGTCATACCTGTCTTTTCCTTTGTCTCCTGTCTCCATCTTCACTGTCAAACTGTCCAATGCAGGCAAAAATCCCTAAAGGTAATCCAAAAAAAAAGGAAGAAGAAATGGTGTTTGAGCTAGAGATGCTCATAGATAGAGGTTCAACCGCAGATGAGTCAAACAGGGGTGTATGTGTGAATGAGTTTCATGCAGGGCAGATGTGTCCTGAACACACATTAATGAATGTGTGTACACAGCAGTCACATTGTCGATAGGCTCACACATTTCAACATTACTTCTCTTTTGCTTTTGCAATAGAGAAGTACACAGAGATGCACTGACAGCCACTATTACATTAGCTCTCCTCAGTGGATGACGATGTGTTAAAATCTGAGGCTCAAATTGTTTCTTAAGTAGCTGTTGTATCAGGGCTCTATGATTCTTATGTTACCAACTGAATTACAATAAGAAGCATTTTCAGTGGTATATCATCCTCCCCAAAACTAAAAGCTCTTCTTTGCATTCATTTTTGTATAATTACATAGTGTATAATGTATTAACCTAATGTTAACCTGACACTGAACCTGATGATGATGATGAACCTAATGATGTTACATACTGCTGCGTTAAGAGAATGAGGAACAATAGAGTCATCGCTAGAGATAAGAGGAAATGAACAACACTTCGATGTGGCTAGAGATGACTATTAAAGGAACACAGCACACCAACACCCACACACACACACACACACACACAGGCATTCAAGGTTATATGTTGACACGCACACACACTACAAATACAACATGTCCAAACCCATCCCCAACAACAAAGATACACCTCAGATAGCTATATGCTTTTGTATGTAAGAGTTCAAAGACTTTCTTTATGCAAAGGGAACTTTTCTGCTCCACACAAGGCAACAGCAGACTATCGCAGGGCTGACACATAGAGACAGACAACCATTCATACTCATATTCACACCTACGGACAATTTAGAGTTATCAATTAACCTAGTCCCCAATCTGCATGTCGTTGGACTGTGGGAGGAAGCCGGAGTGCCCGGAGAGAACCCACACTGGCACGTGGAGAACATGCACGCTCCACACAGGGGGGCTCCTACACCTGGGATCGAGCCGGCAACCCTCTTCACCACCACCATGCCCCATGATGATGTCTTATGAAAATGTGTTAATCATTCCTTGAAACTGATATCTATTCAGACCCTTTGAAGCAAAAATAATGAAGTTCGCAGTTCTTCTTCCACTGCTATAACATTATAGGAGGAAGTGAAGTGCCAGTTGGTCATGCTAGAGACTGAGAGATAACACATTACACTTCGTCACAGAGTGACATTAACACCAAGCCCAGTACATTTGATAACACAAACACAACTACATCTGTGATTTCACTTTGATACAAAAAACTTGATGACTGAATATATTTGTTGCTTTCAAATGAATATTTCCCGCAGAAAATGCCTGAAAATGTTGAAAAATGAGCTGAATACAAAAAAAGTATGTCTAGTATAGAATTACAATACTTGACCTTTTATTTATTTATTCATTATGAAATGCTTTATAAGCACTCACGTGTATTCATAATGCTGTATAACAATAATCATAAGTATAACAATAACATGCTATAAGCAGATTACAACACATTGCAAGTGTGTTTAAAATACATTAAAGATCAGGGCCTCATTGAGAGTCAGCTTCGTTCTTTTTTTCAAACACATGTTCAACCAACTTGTTGTTTCGAGTCTTTTGACCATCAAGGCCTTCCAAAATCCTTAAATCTTTTAAGGTCACCAACAAATGCTCCTGGAACAAGACAATAAGCTGATTTGATGTGTTAGGTGTTTTATGACCTTGTATGTTTGTTTTACTGACTTTCTGTCTGCTTTTTACTGTGTTGTCTATTGTAAACCCCTGGTGGATAATAAAAACTGTCCTATTCTAATGTTTCCCCTGTGTGGGGTAAACATGTGCAAAAAGAATGAGAAGCATTAACATGGTTATTAGGTGGTCCTGTTGAATGGATCGTTAAAGGTTTACACCACTCCTCCAAAGCTTATTCCTCTGACTGAGGTGATTACCCAATTCATTTTCATCCTGATTAGGCTATTGATTTTGATTATGAGTGTAATATTAAGGTCCATGTAAATGCACCTACATCTTGTATTACATCATTTTATTTCATGTCCATGTCTCTTGCATTTAGTATATGTGGTTTCATGATATCATTCATAGCCTAACACTACTCCCTGACTTGTGAGTCTGAATCTTCTATCGGCTCAGTTTCATTGGATGTAGGGGCATGTTTAAGGTGCAAGGCTAAACTCACTGGGAAACCACCGCCCCCAAAATACAAAGAAACTCAGTGATTCAAATGATATGAATATATCATTCAGACATTAGATCAAGCACAAGATGGATTTAACAGAAAACTTCCATATGTTTTGATTCAACTTTAAAGGTCAGCATTTTTAACCGTAACTACGGCTGTTGACAAATAGATGTAATCTCCTAACGTCTCCTCAGAAATCAGATTGACATACATGGGTTTATTCTTATACCAAAGAATACAGACATAATAGGTAAAGCTAGAGAAAGAGCAGCAGTGAATCAGCTCACACAGACCTTGACACTGTAACTGAAAGAGGCAACAAGGGTGTGGCCGACCATGAACACTTCAACCGTTAAGCATGGCCTCTTGTGTGTTCACGTTCAGACTGGTCATTTTTACCTGAAGCAAAACAAACAGACAAACTTTTGTGGCTGCCAGGCCATTGTAGATGCCTCAGTAAAGCTCATTCTGAATTGTGCAAATATGTTAAATAAAGTTTAAACACCATTTGCCAAGGCTAACAGTGTGACTGTCAATGTAACCATCAGCTGAATTTATTGAAAAGACAGCCTCCTTTTAACAAATGCAGTACTTCTCTCTTTGGGCATCTGTCTAAAGTCAACAAAGCTCACTGGTAAACCTCGAGTCAGTGGACAAAGAGGTTGAAATAAGAGGGGCCATCTTTCTGTCTTGCACAAAGAAAAGTGAAGCTACCTTTTGACCATTTCATTTTTAGATTAGCCTTGAGCATCACTTTAAAGAAGCAACACTGTTTAATTGCTCTGTTATTTACCAGTCTGAATATCATAGCTTCACATTCCAGACAAATTACAATAGTTAAGTGTGTAGCTGTTTGATTTTAACATATATGAAAGATGCTGATAGCTTTCCTGTTCTTTCTTCCTCAGTAGGCCATCATCAACAGTAATGTGAATAGCACTGTTGAAATGTGGGACATATACTGGTTAATGTAGCAGTCAGGCAGGGCTGACGTGTGTTTATACTGCAGTACAGTTCGCATGATCCTCCTAATGTTCTTGGAGTGACCTCTATTGTTATTTGCATGACGGGGATTAGTCTTCAGCTGCATTTGTATTTGCCATGCCAGTCCAGTGAAATGAGATGCACACAATATACTGTAACTGTGACTGTCTGTGGAAGTTCCTCTTAGGTTACAACGAGTGAACAACTGGACACCATTAAAGGACTGTGTGGGAAACATTAGTTACATCAGCGAGAGACATGTTGTGACTTTTTAAAAAGTTTTTCATTAAATCAAAAATTACCATGACAAATTTCATGTCTTAGGAAATTAATTGACAGTTTTCATCTTTGAATTCAACAAGCTTATGTGGGTTTGATGAAATTTGGCCTCACCATAAAGATCAGCCCACTAGTACGCCTGATCATTGTCTTGATTAATGTTAATGTAATTTCACCTCTGCTAAGCTCAAGTTAACTTTTCTTCAAGTTGCATAAAAGATAACTGAGTATTTTATTATTTTCAGTCTTTCTATCTTTTTATGTGAGCTTTCATTACAAGTTTGTGTGTTTATGAGCAAACACGCATCATTCAATATTTTTCACTTATAAAACATAGTAATACCGATGTTTCCACAGCAGTGACTGGGATCATGTAACAGACTAAGATTTGACAGCAGCATGAATAAAGAGTCAAGTTTTCTCTTCTCTCATCTTAGTATTGTGATCATTTCATTTCTGGCATTAGGTTGGAAATGTGTGTGTATCCCAAATGACATCAGCCTCACATATTATCCCTGCATGATCTCATCCGTAGTATTTCATTTACTCACTGTCATTCATGGTTTGGAGAATATTTCTCCGACCTCCATTTTCTCATCTGCTTAAGAAACTCTTAGGGCTCTTAAAAGTCCTCCTAACAGTTTTTCCACCTTAGGAGCTCTATTAAGGTCTGAGAATAATAACTTATACTTTTACAAGGACCTAGTCTGAACTTTAAGGGGAAATTCTAAGAACACGTAACAGTTCTTAGAATTTTCTAAGAATTTTCTTAGAATTTCGTTACCAGGAGCAACTCTCAGCACGAGGAAGCTTTGTGAATACAGCCCCAGGTTATTTTGTGCTGTGTGAAAAACAAGAACACTTTTTTATCCTTCATTTTTATTGTAAGTGTGAACATAGTGGAAGAAAAAATAAAAGAAACTCTTAAAATGGGTATGAAAGTAGTGTTTTACATTAAAAGCTGTCGCTGAAAACAGAAACTGATGAATAGACACAAAAATATACAAACATAGATGTTCTAAGTGTCACACAGTTGAATTAACATTTAAAAAATCCTTAAACTAACAAATTTTATTTTAAAATATCTTTCATGAAACAGCTACAACACAGTGTAGTCCAGGATCAGAATGATCCCTCCATGTAGTATGCAGGGGATGAGTACATCAAGTAGGGGTTGAGTTTACGGTCTCCTGAGGCAAAGCTGCTGTTCTCATGGGCCTGGCGGCGGTAGTATCTGCGCAGGGCAGGACTGCCGGGGTGGCACTGTCTAACATGGAGAAAGTACTCATCAGGGCGGCTTGAGGTGTAACCACAATCCTCACACACAAAGATCTTGGAGCGTCTCTGGCGGTAGGCATACTGTTGGTGAACGCCGTGGATCTTCCTCATATGGGACTCCAGAGAGCAACGCTGAGTGAAGGCTTTCTCACATAGCTCACACTTGTAGGGACGGATACCTGCAGCAGGGGGAGACAAAAGAGAGGGTTTATTTTTCCTGTGCATGTTTGTGTGGATGTATTTATACATTCAGACTGGCACTGTTAGGTGTGCGACAAATCTTGCTACTAAGGCTACAGCTGTCAGAGAGTCATCTAAAAGCAGCAAAGCACTAATAATCAATACATTTACGTCTGAAGACAAAAAAGAGACATGTATGAAAAATATTAAAAGGACATGATCTTGAATCATTTAAAGAAAATCATCATAACATTTTATGGTCTTAAAGCTGATTTGTTTCTGGGGGCCTGTCTTTTGTACCTCGGCTCTTGAATCCATCTCTCATTGTAGGTTTTGGACTGATATGAGCACTAGCAGAGGTAGAATAATACTAAATACCTTTACTTACATACCGTAGCCTACTTAAGCCTACAGCTTACCAACTGTAAGGACACGACAGACTGTTCATACAGTAAATTAAATTACCCAACAGTATTTAAAATGTAGCTTCTTTTTTTTTTATCTTTCAATAAGGAGCGAAGCATCTCTGAATATCTTGAACAGCCCTCTATAAATGGCATGCATTTTTATCAACAAACCTAGGTCTTGTATGACTGGAGTGCATTTGGTCAGTTTGCTAAATTGTGACCAAATTGTTACATGTTATGTCAGTGGCAGTGTCTGCAGTGTGAATTCATCTGGAATTTTCTGTCATGTTCCCAGAAAAGTTTGTCATCAAGTGTACTAAAGAAACACATAACATGCACATAACCACTGATCTCACACAAAGGCCACTGCAAGACCTTCAGGGCCAAACGTACACTATGGCTGTGATAACAAAAGGGGCCCTACAGGCTTATATTGCATTAAACATTGTATACATGTCAGCATATTTCAGATTTTAGGGTTTGTTCTAGCATTTTGGGGGGCTTCTGGTTGGAGTACTTTCATTGCAAGACCTGTTTTTTGATTCAGGATAGAAGGGATGGTGAATGATACTAAAGGATAATGGATAGTGCATTCATTATTTTACTGTAACACACTGCACAGTAACATATACATTTTATGCAGACTTCTGAAAAAATGATAAGCTTTTTTTAACGCACATGTGAGACTAAAACCATTATAATTAGAGAGGTGTTGTAGTGTTTCGGCCCCAGTCTTGACAGGATGCAATAAGTGTTATAAGCCACCAGATGTCACTGTTCTTGCTGTGTTTGGGGCTGAACTTTGAGTACAGAGGTTTACAGATATTTTTAGATTGCATTTCTAGCACTTTGATTTAATGCATTTTCTAAGGAAGCAGATAGGGTGCGTGTGCGTGTGTATGTGTGTGCAAAGTTCATTCCTAACCTGTGTGTGTTCGCATATGCCTCTTGAGGTCGAAGGTGTCGTTGAATCCCTTGCCACAGTATCGACAAGGATGTCGTTTGACCAGGCTGTGGCACTTCAGGTGTCGAGTCAACATCCGCTGCAGAGGGAATATCTTGTGGCACACTGAGCACACAAAGTCACCTGAACTGGGGGAAGACCGGGGACGAGGCTGGTAGAAAGAGGAAAACACTGAATATTAAAATGTGGATAACAGTGGTCAGCATCAGGCACAATTTGTTGTCAAAACCTGCAGGAGGTACCAGGCTGTGCCGTCAGCCCTCTGACAGGATACACCATTCTCTAACTCTTGCCTAATGTTTCTTAAATCAGCCTTAAAATGCTACATTCACTCAAGTGACGAGCAGATACGCTGCTGCTTGAAACAGTCATATATGTATATTGTATCAGCTTAGGCTTTACTACTATGGTTAGCCCCACTGATTTCACCTGACTGGAAACACAGCAGTCAAGCTGACACCGCTGCTCTAACTCAACTAGTCACCAGTCCACTAAATACTGGATTCCAGTCCAGTCCATTTCCTACTGTAAGGTTTCTTTCCAGGCTGTCAGCAGCCCTACTCACAGCAGTCACTAGCTAATGCTACCTAATATATGATTCTTACCAATACACAGCAAAAAGTGCCACAAGTTAGGTGGCAATTTGTATGGAAGCCAAGTAAACTTGGTTGTATTACAGGAGTGACACTATACTTCACAAGAAAAGTCTGACCTTACCTTCGCTCTGCTAACCAGTGCCAGTGTACTGGGATGGTAGAAGGAGCTACGTAGCATAAGTGTGGACCAGTTCGGTCTGGCGTCAGCTCCTGGTCCTCCTGATCCTGCCAGAGGTACTGATAGTCTCATTCCAGCTGCTGTCCCACATCCTAACACTCCTGACTGAGGCACAGCTGCAGGCTGTTGGATGTCACGACTGCAGGATATCTGCTCCACAGCAATGTCACTCACTAAAAAGAGATAAAATGAAACAATTGTGTGCCTAATAAGTAAATAAAAAGGGTCAAATTACGTAAAAATGGCACTGCTTATCAGGGATAAATCAATTTTGATGTTACTGCTTACACTATCAAAAGATACTCCAAGTTCTTACCTGTTGTATTATCTTCTTTCCATTCAAGCTGTTCCGGCTCTTTCCATTGCCACGCTCCACACGCCCCACGTTTCTTTTTTACAAGGAAAGACCTCGGCATCCTTTGAATATTCTCAACCTGAATTATCTTTTTCTTTGACTTGTGTTGATTGTATCTCACTCTCAACCTCTGATCCTTCCTCTCTTACTGCTTTCAGTTTTACAAACCAACCTGCTACCTTAGTTCTAGTCCTTACATCCAACCCTCATCAATGGACAACCTGCAGGTACAGTATCCCAGCAAAATCACAGCACTCATTTCCATAACACTATCTGGGAAGAGTGGTGAAGGTTTGAAGCTCTAGTGATGGGGGGTATGAAGTTTGGTGTTTTGACTGGAGTACACCTGTGTAGACTGTGCGCGTGCGCCATTTTAACTGGTCCCCCACTGGTTTTGCATGTCAGGTAGTGAGAATCCGGGGAGCTTCGCATTCAAGTGGCCCTTGGCATGCAAATTTTTGCCTCGGACCAAGCCCTGGCCCCAGACAAAGGGCACAGTCTGAGTAACAGGAGCAAGTACAGAAGAGCCACAGCCTTAACTGCTAGGTAAATCAGCCCTTTCTCTTTTTTTGAGTCTCTTTCTGTTTCAATTGTTTGGTGGGATTACAGAGCTTCTAAAAATGCACACAAAGGCCATTCAGACACACATTCAAGCAACTGCTTCTGTTGAGTTCTTTACATGGTCGCACATACATCATGGTACTTTCTCTTCTTGTGATCAATTATTTAGATAATGCAAAGTTGTAGATCACCAAGCACTGGGGGAGTTCCAGACAGGGAACAGGAGTTGGTCAGCAGAAATGACAAAATGACGAGAAACAAAAAATACAATAAATAATAATAATGATAACTAGAAATAAATGTGAGAAGAATACAAACAAGGAAAAAATCGAAATAAAGACAAAGAATAATGTTGGATAAATAAAAGGCCCAAATAAATAAGTAAAAAAAATATGGAATTAATATCAATGCAACAATCAATAATCAAAACAAGCTCAACACAGAATGTAATTATTAGCAAATCCACTGTAGCAAACAACCACATGACAACAAAGACACAAAAGAATGAATGCTAACATACACATACAATTAAACTGTACACATGCAAGTACATGTACCTGTTCAGAAAGGAAATAAGGTCAAGGCAAGGCCAAAGGTTGGATTGAGTTAAGCCCCTGGATGATTTCAGTAGCTTCAGACCAGCTATTGACAATGTCAGCTTTAACCTCAGTAATTCTGGCAGAAGACCTCTCAAGTAAACACAAAAGGAAAAAGGTAACTAGATTCTCTTCATGACAGTCATGGGTTTGAACCAATTTTTAACAATGGTTTTCTTAGCAGCAGTTGAGACAGCTAATATTATCTGTTTCTCCTAAAGCAATCACAATATATTCAGATAGTACTCAATAAGCTAAAGGGAGCTTTACCAATGGTCATTCAATAACGTTATTCATATATCATGGTACTTTTTATGCTGTTTTGTTGTTCCCTAGCTGTCACCAAGTGCATGTTGGAATAGGCAGCAGTCCTTGCAGTGCTGGTCCTAGCACATTTGGCACCCCAGGCCTAAGCCGCCCCCTCTCCTATGGGTGCACCTATATTGCTTATAAGAAGATAGGCCACTGAGCCCCTGCAACCTAGACAGAAAAACATGATGTAGAAAATGGATGGATGAATGGATTAAAATATCCAAAACCATGAAATCTCCAATATTGGAGATTTCATGGTTTTGGATATTTTAATCCATAATAATTATAATAAATAATAAATAAATAAATAATTTTTAATCCATTTAAAAACAAGTTATACATTAATAAGTAACATATTATGTTACTTATTAATGTATAACTTGTTTTTCTGTTGAAAATTTCTCCAAATGAACAATGACAAAACAAACTGCACAACCTTGTATAAGTGTCTGCACAGTCAGTGCATACTAAAGAGGAAAATGAACTGCGTGCATCTCATTTCACTGGACTGGCATGGCAAATACAAATGCAGCTGAAGACTAAACCCCGTCATGCAAATAACAATAGAGGTCACTCCAAGAACATTAGGAGGATCATGCGAACTGTACCGCAGTATAAACACACGTCAGCCCTGCCTGACTGCTACATTAACCAGTATATGTCCCACATTTCAACAGTGCTATTCACATTACTGTTGATGATGGCCTACTGAGGAAGAAAGAACAGGAAAGCTATCAGCATCTTTCATTTACGTTAAAATCAAATAGCTACACACTTAACTATTGTAATTTGTCTGGAATGTGAAGCTATGATATTCAAACTGGTAAATAACAGAGCAATTAAACAATGTTGCTTCTTTAAAGTGATGCACAAGACTCATTTGGGAAGTCTTCTCTGCAGTTCACAACATTTAAACTTTCAAAGATAATCACATTATCTGAAGACAAAATATTTATTTATGTAGGTCCTAAGTGTAAATGTCTTCAGACAGAGTAAATAAATGTGTCTTTTGGTAATAAACCTCTTTATACTTGGGAATAATATGTAGTATTAGTATTTCCTAAAATGCCTGCTGAGACTGTTGACTGTACCGTGTCTTGTTGCCCTACGGAGCTGCGCTCTAACTGTATGCAAAGCACCAGCCCGTGTGCTGCAGCATGGAAATGAAATGGTAAAAAGGTAGCTTCACTTTTCTTTGTGCAAGACAAAAAACTGGCCCTTCTTATTTCAAGCTCTTTGTCCACTGTCTAAACAAGTGTGCAAAAGATAAATACGATTTTTTTTTTGTCTTTCTCTGGGGGTTGGAGGTTGGGAGAGGGACACTATTTGAATACTTACGCAGTGTCATCTTTTTGTAGGCTATGACTCAGACCAATACAGGCTACCACTACTGTACCTGTAGTACTGATGTGACTTCTACTACTACTTCAACATCCAATTCTACCACTACTGTTGCTAATCTTGTTTTGATTTAATTTCAACACATTCAGAGGTTAACATTACTCTATACTACCGCTCTTGGATGGATGTTATTAAATGTCATGGACAGTTATTAATACAGATTCAATACAGCTATGAAATAGAATAACACACGGAAAGTTACACTGAGCCACGGCATGTGATGCCTCCGACTCTTTATCTGAAGTAGTCTAAATAATTATGTGAAGAGGACTCATGACCAGTGTGCGTGCAAATGCAGTGAATCTTGTCGTCCTTCACCCTAACACATACACACACACACTGACATTCTGCAGGGCACCACTTGTACTACAAACTATGCCTCCTCCCCAAATAAACTAAACTATATGAAGGAAAGGAAGAAATCAAGCAGAATCAGAGTTGACTGGGGGATGGAAAATGGGCGAGGTGTGAAAATAAGAATTTAAAAGAACGAGTGAAACAAGAACAGGAAGAGAGCAAAAAAAACCTGCCCAGGAAATGAGAGTACAAAGGCAGAAGTGCAAGTTGTTGGTGTTAAACAAAGTCGTGAGAGCGAGAGATGGAGGTGTGCAGGCAGTAATGGCAGCAGGTCTGACTGAATAGACTGATGGACACATGTACTTGAGAGAGGGAGTGTTCAAGTTGATGAGAAGAAGCAGATTGTTAAAAAGCAAGTGAAACTTTGGACACTGACTGTAGCTGGAATATGGGGTGAGTCACGTTCTGTTACAGTGAAAATGTTTATCGACTCAAATCTGCTTTCCTTTTTTCATTCAAATCATTTTGAATGTCTCGTGCATGAACAAGTAAAGCTGTGCAGAACAGAACTGCTCCCTATCAACTCTGCACTATACTTTCTTAACAAGCTCGTCAGTTCTGACTACGTTTCCTGCTGTGTGTGCTCGAAGCAGGTGTTCAGCTTTTACAGTTGTCACATGAGGAAAACATCAGAGCTCTGTTATCTGTATGTTCTGTGGACAGAGTATATCATGACATCCAAAAAATAGATTTGGAGGGCTAATGACTTTGAGAAGTTAGCATACAGTATATCACTGAAAGTGAAATAATGTGATCAACACGAGGAAGCATTATGCTGAGCACAGGAAGTGCTCAAAACATGACAGGAAACCTTTCTGGCAGGAAGTTCATATTTCCCACAGGCTAGACATAGCAGTAGCAAAGTAGACTAAATTAACTTATTGCCATGATGCCTCATAAAGTATAGAAATAAGTATCTGCAGTACTGCTGCAAACATACCTCTGTTTTCTATTTTTTTTTTTTAACTTTTCCTGAAACATTTAAGCTTATTCAATACAAATACATTTTACAATACAAGTATAGCACAGGCCTGCTTGCATGTAAGTATCCTGTGCCAACAACCTGAGAGATCATTTTAAAGAAAGTATGCACAAAATATGTAAATACATCTTTGTCTAGGTATTTTTACAGTGGTTGAATGTAACTAAGTACATTTACAGAGGCTCTGTACTTCAGTACAATTATGTGGCACTTGTACTTTACTTGAATATTTCCATTACATGCTATTTTATACTTCTATGTCACTACATGTCAGAGAGAAATACGGTTTTGTATGTAAAACCTGAATCTGCAATGGCTATGTGGCATAGATGCATGCGACAGGTGTTGTCTTAATGCATCCCATGATAATGCGGCATTGAGTGACAGACCTGCTACACCATGGAAAGATGGCAAGAAATATCAAGGGGATGTGCAGTGCAGAAATACAGCAGTAGTGCTCCCATGCAGCATGCAGCAAAAGGCCAAAGGTTGCACTCCAACCCAGCTCATGGCTACGGCCTCAGCTTACATGGGGCACACTCTGTTCTCTGTGTTATTTTCACAAAGTGAAAACAAAACAAAGTGAAAACAATACTGGCCCTCGTTGCGTTGTCATGTTTGATAAATATGAATATTCAGGGATTACCTCTTTAAATCCAGTTGTCCATTCCTGCAGTACTACCACACTACATATCACACTACACACTTCTAATGTTGCTCCACACTTCCCTCCACCCTATGTTCTTGTACTCTGCATCTCATCATCATTTTCTCATCATGTCTTTCCCCACAGTGAGTCCAGTATCTGCCAAGTGAGGGCGACAGTCATGCTGTATGATGACAGCAACAAGCGTTGGGTGCCAGCGGGAACTGACAGTCCTTCTTTCAGCCGCGTCCAGATCTATCACAACCCTGCAGCCAACACCTTCAGAGTGGTGGGCCGCAAAATGCAGGCCGACCAGCAGGTACAAGACAAGTGTACACACACACACACACACACACACACACACACACACACACACACACACACACACACACACACACATGCACACAGACAATCACCTTCAAGTGTGCTGGTTGTACACACATAGCACAGTCTCTCTGATTGAATATCAAGCCAATCAAACCTCTGAAAGGTCATTGAACACATCAAGTTTGCTCACTCCAAGCTCAGAATCATAATCTATGAAAACCATTGGACTTCAAGCGGAGAAGTTTAGTCTCACCACTTTCTTGCTATGAGCTGATCATTTCCAAATATGAAAGCAGCTCTACAATACACATTAGATGCTCACTTTACCTTTAAACAATAACTCATCACTGAGAAAAGTCACAGCTTGTACCTGCACTTTGAAATCTTATTCTGTAGTCAGGCTGAGACCAGTACCCCATGGTGGCCTCTTACTTCCTACTAGACTCAGACACAGACACAGACACACACAGACACAGACACAGACACACACACACAGACACACACACACACACACACACACACACACATTGGCACACGTGAGCACGCACAAGCACAAACAAAGTTGATGTGATGGTACAAGCTGTGACTTTTTTCTGTTGTTATCAGCTGGAAATGATGTTTTTGAACAATACAGCATCATCACCATCTGGTGTATTTTAGTCACATTGTACGCAGATGCAGAGAATAACCAGCCCGTTCTCATGTCAACAAGGCCACCAGTGTCAGATCCTGATGAACAAGGCACTTGGATTATTTTGTGCCATTTTTTTCATAGTACAGGTAGGGGGGCAGGGAGGGGACAATATGCAGCAAAGGGCTGCAGGTCAGTAAACCCATCCACAGCAATGATGTAGTATAACGAGCTAGAAAGTTTTCATAAGGTGGCAGGGAGGGGTGGTGGGTGGGCTTAACAAACACAGGACTTTCACCCAGTAGATCATTGTTTGTATTTGTTATTTTAAAAAGACAAAACGCATGAACATCAAAGACTAACACTGAAGGAGCATCATAGTTTGAAGCAAAGGGCTACTGGCCAAGCAGCCATATTTGTTAAGCTGGGACCGAGAACATGTTGGAACCACATATTACTTACACCTTACAGTCTGATGCAAGAAAGCGTGAAATAACACATCTGGCCTCTCTGTCTGAATTGCACTGAATTGCATTGCATTGTACAGATGTTCATGAACTTATAAGCAATGACCTCCAAAGTCTCAAATTATCAGTACAGTCACCATGCTGTGCATCGTGTTCCTGCCAGGTGGTGATCAACTGTCCCATTATCAAAGGGATAAAGTATAATCAAGCCACACCAAGCTTCCATCAGTGGCGGGATGCTAAACACGTGTGGGGGCTGAACTTCGGCAGTAAAGAAGATGCTACTCTTTTTGCCAACTCCATGATGCATGCATTAGAGGCTCTCAGTGCACCAGCAGGCACAGGTAAACATTACAGTGTAAGAGGGTGCATTAGGTCAGGCAGTGTGAAGTGTTTTTGTGTTAGTTATGTTGTGATCTTTATGTTGTGACTGTGCATGATTATGTCTTTTTAATGGTAACAGCCTAACTCTAACTCTGAAATGATAAAAAGGTCACCAGAGGATTTTTGCAAATGTTTCTATTTTTGTCATAGTCCTGCTGTGTTAATACATTTTTGCTATGTTATGATATGGCTGTTACTGACATATAGTTAGAAAAAACATCCATCATCAAGCATTATGTTGAGTGCTGTGCTCAATTAAAGGAGTAATCAATTATTTCTAGTCAGTGACAAATTACCGTGAGCTAAAATCAAATCTGTTTATTTCTTCACATCAAAAGTACAAAAAGTACTTGTACATGTTGAAATTTCATCAGCTTGATTTCACCAACTACAGTGTATATAATAAATGTACTACATGCTCTCACAGTGGATGTGATGCTCTAGTTAAGTCTGGTGTTCTCTGGACTCCAACCCTGCTGGCATCTACTGTTTTCATTAAATAGTCTTGATTCAGAGGAACGCGCTTGTCAATTACACTCAACAATGTTTTTGCTCAGGCCCGGCTCAGAATGGACCCTCTGCCCAGGAGCTGGAACAGCAGAAAAGGTACTGTTCATTATAAATGATACTGAGGCTATAGCTACTGTTTATATTTGATCACTGATTGTTGTTTTGATGTTGTTTTCTTCAATTAACTGTTTAATACTTTGAAAAAAGCCACCATGTTCAAAAGACAGAAAAAGCCAAACATACACACAAAACAGCTTTTAAAGG
The DNA here is from genome assembly GCA_035609425.1 of Epinephelus awoara. Taxonomy (NCBI): domain Eukaryota; kingdom Metazoa; phylum Chordata; class Actinopteri; order Perciformes; family Serranidae; genus Epinephelus; species Epinephelus awoara. The sequence continues at coordinate 8,478,320 of CM069304.1, forward strand.
AACAGTGTATAAGATTTAGGGGGATTTAGTGGCAGCTAGCGGTGAGGACTGCACATTACAACCAGCTGAAACTTCTCCCAGTCAGAATTCCCTCAGTGTTCATAGTTAAGGAGGTTTATAGTGGGAGCTGAATTATCCTCAGAGGTCTCTTCCTTCCAAAAAAAAAACACACCCAGACATTTAGACCAGAAAACACTGAATAAAGCAGGGAAAAAAATTCAGGGTTTTTCCAACGCTCTTGTCAGGAGGGGCTGCTAACTATGGTGGTCGATGGGGTAACACACATGGCCCTATCTAGAGCCAGTGTTTGGCTTGTCCGTTCTGGACTACTGTAGAAACATTGCAATCTCTGCAAGTGAGGAACCAGGATTATATTTTCAGGTGATTCTACACAAAAGAAAACATGCATGTTATATTATATTCCATTTCTGCCAATACATCTCCCTAAATCCTACACACTGGGCCTTGCTGGGATTTTAACAAAAATTAGAATTATTGATCTCTGTCCAGACTGGAGCAACAGAGGCAGGAACAGCAGGAGAAGGAGCGCCTGGAGAAAGCCAGGCAGGCCTCCGCTGCCGTGTCTGCCCCAGCTGCTCCACCCGCCTCACCCGGCCCACCAGCACCCCCACCACCTCCATGTCCGCCACCTTCCTCAGGACCGTGCCCACATGCACCTCCGCCACCTCCAGCTGGGGGTGGGGGTGGACCTCCACCTCCGCCTCCACCTCCACCACCTGGGGGTGGAGGTGGAGGCGGAGGCGGAGGTGGAGGCGGAGGTGGAGGTGGAGGTGGAGGCGGAGGCGGAGGTGGAGGCGGAGGTGCAAATGATCTTGCCGCAGCTCTGGCAGGAGCCAAACTACGTAAAACAGTCAAGGTAGTGTACACCACCAGTGCAATCACAACCATGCACAGCTGCTCAGTATAAGACAAACTGAGTAAGCTGATCAGTAGAACAAATTATTTAGAAGATAGTGACTGGAGGTGTTTATGTGTATCCAGGATGAGGGAGGAGCAGGAGCCCCACCCCCCAAACCAGCACCCTCATCTGGTGGAGGTGGAGGAGGTTGTCTCATGGGAGAAATGAGTGCCATCCTTGCTAGAAGGTTCGTTCTTACATAAAAAGACAATCTGTATAAGACAGATACGATCTGATGTTTGGCACTTTTGAACGTCTATAATAAATCTGTTTTAAATAGGAGGAAAGCTGCTGATAATCCTGCTGAGAAAAAGGTGGAACCTCCCAGTGTAAGTTTCCTCTCAGTGATTTCATGAACATTGATTTCCTCTCATTATTCTGTAATATCTGTAGAACGAACAGTGAGATTTAAGATATGAGTGGATGATAACCTTGATCCATGTCTGGATGTGACTACAGCAGGATTCTGACTCTTCACCATCAAAATTCTCAGGACCAGCAGGTGAGTAATGTCACTTTCCCATCCTACAGGACTGTAATAAGCGCTGTAATAAATGGGCTTTCATTTATTAGTATCTCCTCGTTGTCACACTACATAATACTGTGAACGGTTCTCAAAAAATGAGCTATTTAGATTTAGACTTTTTTGTCCCCAAGAGGAGATTGTTTTTTCCAGCGCTGTACATTTTATTCTTTGTCGACAACTAAAACATTGACTCAGCTTTGGAATAATGTATGCTTAATATATTAACATATTTTCTCTGGTATGAAGACTTGGACTACATTTTAGGATAAAAAAATGTGCTGTACTAATACATATATTCGTATTTGATCAGAAACCAATGGAAAACCCAAAGAACAATCTGCCACCATTCCAAGGTGAGTTTGATCCATTACACTTGTTCTATTCTGATGATGGATCATTACATCACATTATGTTCCACAGACACCCATCATATTTCAGCCTAGTCTCACAAACACACAAACTAAGTATAAAGAGCAAGAAAGTGTGTGTAGGGTGTGGACTTTCTACCAGGAGACAGCTTTTCATGTCCCATGTGAAACCAAAAGTCAAAATAGTTATGTGACATTATGGACTTAATGTAACTACACCAAAGTCTTTACATAGGAGTCCTACCTTACGTACGTTTATGTCACTTATGTCCCATAAGTAGATATTTTAACCAAAACCACAATCATTTCCAAAACAACTTCGGCTTTGTCCATTTTATGTATTTCTGGGAGACTGTGTTGCATATTTGGAGCTGAATAACAGCCTCCCCTGAGCCATTCATGCAGATTCAAAAACCCAACCACAAGCTGCTTTAAAGGACTTGCATGTTTTTACAACAGGTCCAAATCCTTAACCAACAATCAAAAGGACTCCAGCCCCAGCTCCTCCACATCTCCCTCCTCTAACTTCACCACTAACCCAATGTCCAGGTATCACTCCCCTCTCTGTCCCCACCTGCCACCAATGTTCTCTACCGTCTTGAGGTGCTACTTCTCAGCGCTCTCTGCTTTGTACGCTGCTGCCTACAGTACAGTATAAACCTGGTAAATGAGCTCTGTGCCGGTATGACTGCTAGTTTCGTTCGTGGTGTGCTGCTTGCAAATGACTCGCTACAGCAAATTTAGCACTCGACATTTGGTGGTTTTTATCTGAGGCTGCAGTTAAAGACACTGAAACTTGTTTCTCAGGTGCTTTGGTGACAGTCTCATGCTACACAGCAATATGTTGCCATGATAGAACCCTGCAACTGCATTCACTAGATTTCTTTCTTGACAGCATGAGCATAAATCATAAATTGGGGGAGTTTTTGCTCATGAAGTTTGGCAACTGACAAGCAGAACGAGACATTTTGATTTTCTCCTAAGTTCTAACTGCTTCACTGACGTGTTCAAATGTCTTTATAAAGACTTGAGGAAGTGGCCGCTCTTACTAAAGTATGAGCAGTTGTTAGGATGATGCAAGATCACATTTACTGTTAACTGTTGACTGCTGCTGCTCTGTCTCTGTCTTTCTCTCATTTTTATACTCACATTTTTCTAATATGTATTAAGTGCTTTTGGTTGTTTCTGTCTGAAATAAAGTATGCTGCTCCTCTTGGCCCGCTATCATATGGAAAAAACCTTCTTGATTTCAAAGAGTGTGTTTGGCTGACTGTAAACGTGAGTCTTTTTCTTTCTTAGAATGAAGGTGGCAAAAAAGAACTCAGACGGTGCGGGAAGTGATATTGATATGGAAAAAATCAAACAGGTTGGTTCCTCTACTTGAACACACAACAATATCCAATATCAGTAAAGCTCTGCGTTATGACTTTTTCACAGCAGAATATTAACTTTTCATCTATGAAAAACACATCTGTTTTGGCTTCTGTGTAAAATAAAGAGAGATGTAAGCACCAAGGAGTGATGTTATCAAAGGCAGAACAGGCTGCAGTTAAAAAGTCTGTCAAAAAACTTTCTGTCCAGGATGTCACTGCTGTGTCATGTTACCACGTAGAGCTTTCAGGCCATTTGCTGAAATACTGATTTTCTTCAATTATGATGTAGGATTTTCATGTAAGAACATTTTAACACCAAGGTCTCATGGCGTGTATGTGTGTTTGAAGGAAATTATTGAAGACGTGAAAAAAGAACTTCAAAAAGTGAAGGAGGAGATTATCACAGGTGAGTTCTGACTTGTATGCTGCCTATTGTCATTAGTTTATAAAGCTTGTATAAACTATTAACATTTTACGTTGTTATGTCATGTCATGTTATGTTATACATGTGTATTACTCTTCTCTTCTTTTCCAGCACTGATCCAGGAGCTGCAAACACAAAAGGGTGAAGACTCTTGAAGACTTAAGAATGGATCAAGACAATAATAGATATGAATGTTTCATCATGCATGAGAAATTGTGTTTCATTGTTTCTTCTTCATATGTTCGCAGAAGAGTTCAATGGATACTGGATTTTTTTTTTAAGGCAAATACAGATATTGATATTTATAAGTAAACCGAATCTGGTTAAGATATGTTGGCTGATGTTAATTTTTTTTAAATGAAGACATAATATTCACAATAATATTTGAGAAGAATATCTTGTGTTTGTTTGTTTGGATTTTATTTTTATTTTATTTTTTGGTTTGGTTTTGGGGTTTTTTTTAAGAGAGAATTGTGGTTACAGTATGTACTAAACCTTTAAATAAATAAATAAAAATAAACCTCTAGTGTTCTTTGGTGGACAGGAGTAATGAAAACATGGTTTCTAAACATAGGAAGTTTCTAAAGAAATTGCACTGTGAGTGCTGGGTGTTGAAAACTGATGCTACACTGCAATGCTGGCTTTGAACCTCAGATAATACCAATAATGTATGAATGCTGTGGAATATTTTCAGGTTTGTTGAAAAGCTGATGCTACACTGCCAGGTTTACTCTTTATGAAGAAGCTGTTGAGGGACTACGACTGAGTTGTTAAACTGAGAGAAGGTCTATTTAGTGAATGGGATTTAAAAGTTGAATAATACCATAAGGTTTGAAAACGGTGGAAATCTATATTTGTGTAAAGTATGAATAAGCGCAGAAGACTTGAAGAAATGCTTGAAAAGGTTTAAAAATGTCAAAGTCCTGTCCGTCTGCGAGTGTCAAACTGCAGTAGCTGATCTCAGTCGGCTGTGTCTGTCCAGCATCAATCAAAGGTTGCCACTGTGAAGGTAACTACTAACTCCCACAAGGGTTTCCCAATGAAAACTCACAGCATTAAACACATGTTTTGTACAGCATTACCGTGAAACAAAAGGGAACATAGGAAAAGATGAATCTCAGCATTATAGTATGGTATCTCCCAGATGTCTACCTAGTATCTACCAGGGCAGATGATTTTACAAGGCAGTGAACATTTTCACACACCTCTCAAACCATCTTCACAAATTCTTCACTCCTCTGCGACCAGGCAGGAGGTGCGAAACATCAGAGCAAGGACCACAGGTAACAGCTTCCTCCCACAGAAGAGCCAACCCATCTCACTCTGACTAGCTGCAGCTTAACTTATAAGCGACTCTTAATTAGCATATCTTATCTGTGGACCCCTGTAATGTATACGTTGTATCTTTTTTTAAACAGATTTTTTACAACTTCATACTCCTGTTATTTTTATTTTTATTATTTTAACTAGTGTGACATACATCTCAGGTATGCAGGCTTAAGGACTGTGTTGTGCTGTATAAATGTTTGTGTTACTGTTTACAGTGTTATTTGTGTTAAGAGACCGTCCTGACCTCCCTTAGACCTGAAGCCAAATTCAGTTAAGTGGCCATCCTACCTGACCGGTGAACCACTTGCCATCACCACACTGTCACAGCTGACAGTGCTCCCACTGCCGTTCTCCCTCCTTTATAACAGTTTGTTCCATCTGTCGGTCAAAGAATAAAAAGATCCTTAACAGAACAGAATAAGGTATAAATAAACAATATTTATTGAATAGAATATATTTTCTGTATAATCTTAAGATAAGTAAATATTAACATTAATATTAATGAGAATGTTTGCTGAAGCCGGCTGTACTGGTTGGTCTTTTTTAGTGGTGGCTGAGGCTGGATGTGGATCAGCTGAGTCTGTGCTTGTTCTGGCTGGTGATCCAGCATCTCCTCTACTAACAAACTTAAAGCCACAGCAAGTAACGTTTTCAGCAGACACAAAGTTATTTTTGAGAACTGTCACTATATTCTGGCAGTAATGAGACAGATAATCTGGGGAATCATGTTCCTCTGGCTCCTCCTAGTGCTCCAAACAGCACTTACAAGAGTACCTGAACAAACAAAACCAACCACAGAGCCAGAACGAGTATAATGCAGAATCATTCACTGCTTGTGCACACATTCTCCTGCCAACAACAGCAGCAAAGACGATTATAAGAGAGGGACTGACGACAAAAAGCTTGCTTTCACTTTCCTGAAAGAAGAACGCTGCAGGACTAAAAGACATGATTTTTAAAAAAAAAGATTTTCTGTCTTGTACTACTGTCAGGATATAGTGACAGTTACAAACTAGACAACATCTTGGGATCACTTCAGCCATGCCACGCAACTTAACTAAAAAACGAATGTCTCACTATCTCAACCACTCCAAATGCTGGCTGTGTGGATTGAAAATCAAGCCATCAAGGCCACAGGGTGAGTACATAGACTGTAAAAATAATGCATGGAGCTACAGTGACATCACCCATTGGTTTGTGGACTCCTGTTTTGAAGCCTCGAGTTAAGCATTTTGGCTTTTTGGAGACAGAAGTGACCATATTTGGGCTAGAGGCTGGAGCTGTGAAGGAGCGATCTGACTGAGAAGGCAAGCATACTACTGGCATACAGCCTGTCACTCAAAACCGATGGCCCTTAATTATGTGTAACTTTAAGCATGGATAAACTGACTCAAACAGTGAGTTGTATAAAAATTCACCCCTGTACAGTTGTTATGAATGGAGAAATTAGCTATAGAGACCAAAACTGCTTTTTTGCACCAGGCTGTAAATGTGTATTTCTGCTGTAAAGTTAGGGGGTCTATGGAGAATGACTGGCTTCTGGAGCCTCAAGTGGCCATACAAAGAATTGCAGTTTTTCCGGCACTTTGATGTTGGCTTCATTTTTTGACTTCCCATTGGTGGTGTAATTAACATTTTTCACTCTGCAGTCCTCCATTACTGCCTCAAACTCCAAACTCCACCTCTCCTCATTTTTGCAGTCTGCCTTGTTCCATTGAGGATTTTTTTGGCAAGAGACTCTGCACAGCTTGCCCCATCACAAAACACACATCTCTAAAACATGAGGAGGTGAGCCTTGGCCTATGAAGCTGATGCCACTCCTGGTGTGTTGCCTCCTCTTTTGTTGCTGCCTCAATCTTACAGGCCACGTCCAGTGTGACCATCAAGCTTTTGAGTTGGAAGTGCTGCTACTCAGTGCACACATGCACATACTCAGTTGGGGCAACCCTATACTCCCCAAGAGGCAGCAGTGGGTCAGGTGGAGGATCTTTGAGGATCTCAATGAAAACTCCCGATGTTATGGAAAAACGACTAGTAGCATGTGTTCCAGTGATGAGAACGTCACTGTTGTAACCTTTGAACTCCCATACTGCCCACAATGTAGGTCAAGATACACCAAGTTCCACCCACAAGACCCAGCACTGCTTCTATGGGAGTATTGCAGGATGAAGAATGTCAACTGTACATCCTGGCTGCGGTGTTGCCATGCACACTGATGCCCCTTGGCTCGGTATGTTACTGCTGTTCTAGGCTTGTACCATTGCTGCTCTGGCTCAGTGCAGGTGTGAACAAGGGGGCACAACCTGCACCTCCGATAAGTGTGCAGTTTGAAACAGCAACAGTCAGTGAGCTTGAATGTCTAGGCATTCAGAAACAGCTGATAAACCATTCGTTCTTCAAACATGTTATGTCAGCCCAGCCCATTCTCATTCCGAACTCATCAAATACCTTTCGCACCTTTCGCAGCAGTATAATATGCACCCATTGAGTGGATGTCTGTGCGAGATACAGACAGACAAAGCCACCTGTAGTAAAGATCCTTATTCTCTTTTATTTTCTCATTCCTTTCCTCACTCACATCACTTCCTTTACCTCACTTCCTTTCTCCTCCTTTCCTCATTTCTGATTGGATTTTGTTTTCACCTTTTGTCACTCCTCATTTAGCTGATTGAGTTCACCTGATCACTCCTTATTTAAAGCCTGCACTCCCTCTCACCAGTCTTTTCTTCCGCACCTTTGCATGGGGCGACAGTGCTGGTAAGAGTTTAAGTTATCGGTTCTTTAGTTTTGTCCCATGTTAGTTTAGTAAAAACCTTATTTCACTTATTATAATATAACTTTCTAAGTTTTAATTTTATTTTTGCTTTCTTCCAGATTCACCACCCATGTGTTTTTGGTACCCTTTATTGAATTAATCATTTAAATTCAGTCAAACTCTGAAAAATAAACCTAAGTTTGAAGATTCAATTTCTGAAGTTTCTGGCTCATTGCATTCTGACCAATGCCCATGGTGATGGTAAACCTATCATTTGAACCTTCTAATCAACACCACCATTAATGGTGTTATGAAATGCACAGGCTGCTGCCAATAACAACGTAATATAAAAAGCTGGAAGTAAGGAGTATAAGGAAGTGGGTGAGTCTAACAAACCCTGGACTTTCACCTAGGAGCCACTATGTGAATGCTGAACCAAACATCATGTTTTTTCTGAACCGAACCATCTGCTTTTGTTGCACAGGAAATAAACAAATGAGGTTTTACTGACAAAGTACATTTATTTAGCTATAAGATATACAATCAGCAAGCCATCCCAGAACGTCAGACACAGAAGGATGCCTAGCGTGTCATATGTAGAAGTGAAAGTACTCTGACAATGCCGTGATATTTGAGCTCAGATAAGATGTTGGTCAGTCTCTGAAGATACACATCAAATAAGTTTTTCTCATAATTTGTTGTAGGGCTGGACAATATAGGCCTATCAATATGGTAATATGAAACTACACTATCAAATTTTGGATATTGTTATATGCAAGTGTTTTTTACTAGTTTATACTGTAAGCTGCATTCTCGTTATGATGTAATTTTCTGAACTTACCCGACTGTTCTAGCAGTTCTATTTCCCTTTACCTATAGTCATTACATCCACTCGACTGATGATTGTTCCTCAAAGATGTCATGGTGTAAATTCAAATTCAGTCAAATGTGATTTCATTTTCTCCATGTTGGCCAGCCCTAATTTGTTTTTTTCCCCCCTTTTACTGGAAAGTGTATGGCCTATGACAGCAATACACATCTGTGAAAAAAGATGTCAGGCACACGACTTGCTGCAAAAATATTTTCTTCAAGTACCAACGTTTCAACTAGACAGTCTCCATCAGGGTTTTACAAGACACTGAGCTACCAAACATTTTATAGGACACACAGGTGAGCGCTCTGATGAGAGGGAGTGTCTTCAATTACAGGCACATGCCATGGGAGGAGCAGACAGTCAACACAAATTGCCACACAGATGAGACAGGGAAAAAAGCACAATATGATCAAGGCTCAATTTCCATTCAAGTATAATCTTGACTAAAAAATACAGACAATTCAAAAACACTTACATATTTTTTCAGTTATCAAAAAGTAGTAGACAATAAAAAGTATCATTTATTTTAAATACAGCCAAATGGTTGGATCTATACTTTAAATTAAGTGGCCTTAATGTTGAGTTTGACCTTAAACTTTTTCTTTGACTCTAGATTGTCCTATGTCTTATAGGCATTGTGATGCATTTTCCAATCCTTTATCCTTAACTTCCTTGTATGTAGATTGTTTTAAATCCTTAAACAGTTTTCCCAAAATTCCTAAAATTTAACTTTTTTTTAATTTCAATTATCTACCATTACTATTGTAAGTAGATTTTTTTCTAAATTCAATTTTTTCCTAAATTATTTTTCTAAAATTGTATTCAAAATTTAACATTTTTCTAAATCATTAACAAGTATGTTTCATATATCTAGATGTCTTTTTTCAAAGTCCTAACAATTGTTTTAGTGGTTAAATTGATAACTGAAAAGAATAAGTGTTTTTGAATTGTACTTTTGAATTGTCTATATTCTGTCTTTTTTAGTCTTTAAGATTATACTTGAATGGAAATTGAGCCTTGATCATATTGTGCTTTTTTTCCTGTCTCATCTGTGTGGCAATTTGTGTTGATTGTTGGCTCCTCCCATGGCATGTGCCTGTAATTGAAGACACTCCCTCTCATCAGAGCTCACCTTTTGTGTCCTGTAAAATGTTTGGTAGCTCTTGTAAAACTCTGATGAAGAGGGTCTAGTTGAAACGTTGGTACTTGAATAAAGGAGAATTTTTGCATCAAGTCTTAGAGTGTGCGCCTGACATCTTTTTTTCAAATTTGTATTTTTTTGTCAATGGTCAGCACCTCTGCAACCCTGGTATGCTCTCCTCTTCAGCAATACACTCATCAACACTGGAGAAGTAAGCACAGGGGCTAGACTTGGTCCCCCACAAACCCTTCAAACCCCAACTAGAGCGTCCCATTTGACTTATGCATGCACAGTGTGTTCAGCATAGAGACGAGATGTCAACCAGCAGCTTGCCCGACTAGCATGTGGGCACGATGGGCATCCCTCTTTGGCCCTGGAGGGTCAAAGAAGGAGGGAGGGAGGGAGGGAGGGAGGGGGAAGCACCAACAGGAAGTAAACAGTACACTTTTAGAATCGAAGAGCTTAAATTGGGAGATATATGGGAGAACTGTGAGAAGGAAATGGGAGTCTCCTGGGAAAAACAGGAGGCTTGGCAAGAATGGATCCACTAAGCAGCCTGGCTGATATCCAGTCACAAGAAAGTGAAGTGGATGAAATGGGACTCGGGCAGGCCCATCAACGGGAGATCAGACTGTTGTGCCCATGTCATTGCAGAGACCTGGCTCCATCGTGGAATCCCGGATTGGGTCATGGGTAGGCCATGTTTTGTGCTGACAGAGCGCCTGCTTTGTCCATGTACTTTAGGTGCACAGATTTTTATTTTGTCACTTTTCTTGGTGGTGGAGACCATTCAGTTGGGCTCTGTGCTGTTGCTGGCTGTGTGACATCCCTGTGCACTGAGACCTAAGACTGCTTTAACTGATTGTGTTGTGTAACATGATTAGCTCAGAATGGTGTGTTTTGACATGCTCCCTCAGTTACTGGGACTTCTCACATCATTTAATGAGAAGATACCACAAAACAACATGAACGTCTTTGACTCTGCTTTGATAAATATAAGTAGTTGTACAACAATGTGGCAGCTCTGCCATGACATCCCTAATAAACTTACAGCTTTTTTTTCTGTAGTGTTCCAGAGATAATGGAAATGTATTGCAAGATGTCAAGACACAGGCCTGACTGTAGCATTAAGATTTCTTTTAGTTCAAGCTAACTTCCAAGCATCCACATACTTTTGACCACGGTGTGGTTCTAGAGCGAGACACTCAACTTACCTATGCCCATAGGCCACTTATGCAAAAAGACACGAGACCAGGGGCCTAGGCTATTACTAAACAAATAATATCAGTCTATACTGTATCATGAATGAATTGCCTGTTTTCAGCCTTTCGGTGTTTGCTGTTCTCACTAATCTTTGCTAAGAGGTAAATCCAGTAGCAGACCTGACCAGATCAGGTGTACGCAAGGGTGTTTCTAGGAACTGAGAACATTTGGGTAGCCTGGACCTGGGGTCTGCCGGATCCTCCGCTGGGATTTATTTTTTTAAACTAAGAAGCTTTTTGTACACTATTGTGTCTTATTTACATTCAAAGTCTAATAGTCAATTTCTCTTCATTGTGAATTTAAAAAATGGTCAGTGGGTCACCTGGCACCCCATCAGGAGCCATATTTGGCCCACTCCTTCTATTGAGTATCACTGCTCTAAAACCATCATCAATCAATTGGCACATGCGCTGTTGCTTGAAATTCCGACATTTCCGACAGCACACAAAGGCAGCAGAGGGGCCGACAGTCTGTGCTCAAACTTACAAAAGCCCCTTTGTCATTTTTCTGTTTTACTCCTCCTTCATATTCTCTTTTCATCTTCTCTTCTTCATGACTGTGAGACAGATCTAAAAACCGACACAGTCGCCTCCTAAACTGTACAAGCCGACTCACGCCAGCTTTGTCACATCTCTGGGATTTACTGTTAGAAAGAGCACGTTAAAACACGTTAAACGTTAGCGTCTACAATTAGCTTTTTTGTATAGAAATTTGACCATGAAACGCATTACGTTATTAGACATTTACGCTTTATGTCTGTAGTTTAGGCTACATTGTGCTTAAGCCCACCCTTGTCTTGTGTTTGTCACTTCAATGCGCTGGTCTTCTACGCATCTGTTTTACAATAATTAGATTTATTCGGTTTAAAAACAGACTGGAGAAGAAGGCAGGAGGAGGAGGGATTACTCTGCTCCAAAACTTTTTCCTCCAGTTTCCATTAGCTGGAGGAGGGCGACGAAGAGGAGGGGGGAGGCAGGACATTCCTCTCATACTGCAGCCCAGGCAGGGTGAGCTTCCTGCCACTTCTCCTGTACCGCTTCTTTTTTTTTTAATACGGTTAAACATGAAAGTTACGGGGAAGGACGAAGACTTTGTGGCCGCTAACAAGCTCCTTTTCCCGGAGCAAGGAATAAAACTCACCGCGAGAGCCTCCATTGACCGGCGGCAGCGAGTGTTGTTGTAGAGGCAGATTTTGTGCAGCCAGAGGAGCCGCTTCACTCTCGCAGGAAAGGAGAAAAATAACACACAGAGGGATGTTTCGCGGAGTTGAAGGACCGGGAAAGTAAACGGAAGAAGCTCCATAGAAAGGTAAAACTGTGTGTTTGCGAGCATATAACGTTAGTTCAGTTAGGAAGTTAAAAGGTTACCGACAGTACACCGGCCCACGCGCGTGCCTTAAGTGAGAACTTTGAAGGGCAATAAAAAGAGATGTCACAGAGAAAACTCTGTGTTCCAGTAGGATGTCATTTTTCTTTTGTACCATGAAGGCAACCAGAAGAAAAAGCTGCTTCAGAAAACGACTGCGCTTCTGCAACTACCTACCCTTCATGTCAGTCACACTGCTTCCATAGCCCACTCCACTCTGTGATGGGTGCTGTGAGTTAATGACTTAAGTATTTTCTTCAAATGCCGGTAACTGAAGGCTGGATAGTGTGAAGTGTAGCTGGGTGTATCCTATCATCCCTGTCTATGATGTTTCTATTAGCTGCTTTTTCAGCTTCAAGTTTGGATTTTCCAGTATGGGTGCCCCACATGAGGGAGCCTTCTTGAAGTGGCTCCAGGGGGGTCCTTAGGGACATGGAAAATCATTTAAGTTGTCACTGGTGTTGCAAACACAAAGTTTCCCTGAGAATGTTCATGTGCTCACTGTAATCTACTTAACTGGAGATTTCTATCACTGTGTTCACATGGTTCACAGTAACACGATTTTATCTGACAGACTGGTTACAAAGGTTTGGTCTGTACTGCAACATGTTGATGAGTTGGTTAGTGCAACATCCAGTTTACCACATCAGGTGACCTTCGACCCGAAGACAAAGTAATCAATACCACTGGTTGGGAGAGACAGAAATTCCATGTCTCTGTGTTTGTTAATTGCACATATGACATTTAAATTTGGAGAAATATTCTTTGTATTGTGTTTTTTGGTGAAAAAATTACACAATTTCATGATTGAGGGCAACAAAAGTGTCAACCTGACAAAAGAAAGGAAAATATAGGTATGAATTTAGTGTGGTATTCAGACCAGTGTGTAGAGGTGGATTCGTGAAATTCAGACAGTGGTGTAGTGGTAGTTGATGAGGTGGGTGTGCTACTAGGTAGATGGTACGTTACTGAAGAGGAAGTGGGTATACTCTCCCATATCTTCCAATGGCTTTGTAGCTGACACTGTCAACAGGGTTCCCACAGTCATGAAAACCTGGAAAAAGTCATGGATTTAGTAAAAAATCAAATCAAGTTTTGGAATTCATGGAATTTTGATGCATACTGAAATTGTCACTGTAATCTTCTGTGGATAACCATCCATGTAATATAACATAACGGCAAATTTATTTCCTGTTGCTTTTGGCGTACCATAGCTCTAATATATGATTCCTTCATTTATGCCAGCTAGCTGTAGTTATGTCTTAATAAAGTTTGAATCTTACATGTTTAAAAAAATGTGGAGCATGTGAAGCAAAAATCTTTTGGGTCATTGAAAAGTCATGGAAAAGTTTTAAAATTTTGTCCATAAAATGTTTGGGAGCCCTGTGTAAACATCCAGAAAAAGAGGTGGGTATACCTGCGTATACCCTCCAGTACACCCCTGGTTTATGACCTGAAATCACGACACCAAGTGATAGAGGTTGTGTGACAACGAGGGATGCCTATGATATATTTCATTAATAATATGGGGAATTTTCCTGGTAGTTTGCTGTCTGATAGCAACACTGACAGTGTTTATTTACTGGCCTGTCCTGGTCATGATGCTTATAAGAGAAATGACATAACATGTTTTCATTTAACATAAGGCGAGAATACATGGAGTTCTCTCTTTTGGACCCTGTCTTTATAACTTATTAAACAGAAAGACATATAATACACATAACGCAAGACAAATTGTACGTGGTAACGTCAGTTAAGGCAGGTATTTTCTCAATAAGCAAGATGGCTACTGTGGGGAAGAAATTCCGGATTCAACCTTTAAAAGTTCAGGTTCAAATTGATTTTCCTCCAGCTCCATGCTGCCAAAGTAAGGGTGCCGTTTTAAAGGGCCATATCAGGCTATTTGCGCATTTTAACATGTTCCGTCAGCTACAGTTGGCACAGTCTCTTACACAGACGCCGATGACTTCAGCACATTGGCTGACTCTGTTGTCTGTGGACATTCCCATAGGGAAGTTGTAATAGAACTAGCGCTGGCTCCCAGCGGCAGTGATGTGATTGGATCCAAATCTGTGTACTTCCGTACTTCCTCGACCAATGGCTGAATAGCTTTGCCTTACACCCACCTACACTGGAATTGCTCCTCCCTGAATTGTTGTCCATAGTACAACAGAAAAGCAAGTGTTCAGTGCATCGCAAGAAGCGATTAAAATGGATATGATTTCATTTGATTCAGCTATATTGCAGAGCTGCAACGTGTCTGTTACATGTAACACACGTGCCATACTTATGGCAATGCCGTCACTTGGTCTGGATATCCCCGCTCATTTCTATTACAAAACGAAAGACGAATGTCCCCAGACTCCCATTTCGAAGTAAGGGAGGCTGGTCACCTGAGACTACAGTTGGCATACATGGTACACTGCTGACTTATTTACTAAAGTTTACCATAGGTTTTTAGCACTAATGCTTAAGAGCTAATCTGCTAGCATTACTACTGACTGACCATTATTGGCTGTGCAAGTGATTACTACAATGATATCTTATTAGAGCACACAGGCTGCAGAGTTTTTATTTAAATAAATGTTGCAAAGCATGCATTTTATTAGGAATCTCTATCTGTCCGCAGCTAATTTCACAAACTACTGGACCAACCAGCCTAATATTTTGTATGCACATTTATAGATCTTGTGTGGTTGCGGGTATTCACATTTGTTGACAAATCTGTTTTATCTATTGTTTGATAATCCCTCACTCCTCGGTTTAAAACAATAAGTTTTACCTAGTCTGTAAAAGTTTGGTCTCATTTTGAACTGGAGCATCTGTAGATTAATTCCATACTCGATATATTATGATCCACAAAAGTTAGACGTGATTAATAAATCACAATTTATTTTTTAATCTTCGCCACAATCCTGACTGTAAGGGAGCTGTGAGAAATGATTCCAGTGGGCGTAACTGCGCCATATTCCAGCTGCCATTGCTGTGACACACCAGGAGCATGTCAGAAGAGTGTTTTGCCTTCTTGATTTTGTTGATTTGGTCATTTTTCCTTGATATTTGTGGTTCTACCATAAGAAAGTAAATTGACGGATTTCTTTTTTGTCTGTTTTGGGCACAGCAAGTTTTGGGCCTGGTGGAAGTCCTATGCTACCCACACATTAAAGAATAAAAAAACCTGTAATAATAGATTTGTGATCCAGACATTGGAAAGTATCTTATAGTGATGGGATTTCAAAAAGGTTTTCTAAAAGTGATTAAGTCATAGTTGCATTTATTCTCATGAAGGGCCACATTTTAGAGGGCGGTTGCTACATGTCTCTGTAAGTTTTACAGCATTTGTCCCTTAGTCTTTGACAGTGTTCTGCGCTTCTTCGTTGGCCCCTCAAGAGTCTCCCTGTATTTCCATGTAGGAAATATTTTAGTGTGAATGAAAACCCTGCAGATTAGAGACCAAAGGGCCCACTGGGTTTGACTCAGAGCCTAGAAATTCCTCTCACTGCTGTGCTTCTCTGTGATATAAACACTCCTCACTCTACTTTTACCACTTTCCTCCAGCCCCTGCCTCTCCCCCTCTTGTTTTCTTGCTTCCCCCTCTCCGTTTCTATAACTTCCTGTCATCTGCTCTGCCCATTTTATTTTTTGTCTGCCTTGCTGACTTAACTAAATCTCACAGTGGACAGAATGGGACTGATGGGACAGACTTTTGAATATCATAGCAATCAGGGACGTGCGCTGCATTTAGTTGAAAAGCCAGGAAATATCACATGATTGTACTAACCTTTTGAAAAATAGTCCAGTCGCTTGTGGTGGTTTTCTTTCTGGAGAGTTTCCCCCAATTTAAAGGACCATTAGGAAGCAAAGTCTGAAAGTTGCTCTGATTAATTCACGGAAAGTTGTGGAAGGTAAAGTCACATTCATGTGTGGGAAGGCTGGCAGCAGCAACAACATTCAGGTTTCCATAATCCCTCTGAAGAACAGCCAGTGAAGGCTGTTATGACTTTCACAGCATACCTCCTAATGTGTGTGTTCTGAACTAACACAAGATGGACACAGGAAGTGGGGTGCTGTGGGGGCCGCAGCTCCCCCTAAAATCAGGCATGATAAAAGCCATTAGTCAATAAAAGAGCTTAGACTTAATGTTAATGTTTAATAGTGTTTCCTCCTTTTTACTGGGATATAAAAGGTGTAATCTGTTGTTTTTTGGTGGGAATGAGTTATTAGAGTTTTTCAATCTGGTAATTTTAAGCATTTACATCTTTTCAGATCAGTTTTTGATACTTAGTGCAAAGTGATTTGACAGGTAGCAGGTTTGAGCTTTTTATGTCACGTGCGATCAAATTGAGATGTTTTTGGAGTGTTAAGAATTTTTCAGTGTCCCTTGGAAACAAAAGCCCCTTTTACAGGCAGAAATATTGTCCGTTTTGTATAAGGTATGACTGTGGAATAGGAGGACAGAGTTGTCTTGCCTCTGAGCAATTAACAGAAGTAGTAAAACGATGAAAGATGCCTGTATAAATGGGACAGCCAGCAGAATGTGATCATGGGCGGCATGGGCGTGATGTTTTGATTAAGTGTTATGCATGTGACCCACCACGGGAGATTTAAAAGGGAGCTAGTAACAGCTAGCGGCAAAGAAGAACAGCGTCTGAAAATGTCCGCAAATTGGGAAAACAATGGGGTCCGGGAGCTCCTCACCCTCTGGGCAGAGGATGAGATCTCCCGCCAACAGCAACGGTAAATGATTGTTATTGTGCTGTAAGTGCTGCTGACGTGCGTCCTATATGTCACACCAGATGTCATCACTGTTGTGTAACATGTCATACCCATCATGCCTCTTTTGATTCCATGAGGCTGGGATGCTATCTGAAATGACACACTGGACTGGCATGATGCCGCCATTGTTTGGTTCTGTGTAAAAATGCAAAGGTGGCATAAAGAAGGGACTTTGTAGCTGCTTTGTTGTGTGTAAAAAGGGTAAAATTAACCAAAAAGGTCAGGGTCACTGTTCATCCTGTCAGACAGACCCCCGGAGAGAGTTTAATCCAGTCAGCTACAATCAGAGTACATAATGTTTAACATAACTTCAGATACTGCCACTGTACAGTGACAGTCATGACTCATTTGTACATTATGATATGTTAAGCAAACTTAAACTTAGCTTAGTAAAGAGCAGCATCATAGAAGTGCTATTTGCAGATTCTGATGGCAAAAACTTTGACACTCGTTTGCGGACATATCAGTAGTCCAGCATCACAGCTGTCTCTGCACGCTGTAGTCTGTTTACTTTTGTCTGTCACTCAGCGCTACGTCACGTTTTGGTACTTTGATAGGTTGTAGGTGTATCCAGTTGTGTCCAGAGGCATTTTGGTCTATGGGTGTTAAAAATGCCCCTTGGAAATCATAAGTGAACTGAGAGGTTCAGGGCTCAATTGCATTTGAAATTTGGTCTAGCAATGTCAGGCTATTGGACCGGTGCATTTCTAGCAAGGTTCTAGAGGAGCTGATAATTGAATTTTGCACACTGAAAAGCATGAATAAGCAAGATGGACTATAAAGATGTAAAAGAAGATAAGTGAATACTGTTCAGAAAAAAATATAACCATACTTTGTTGACACAAAGGTTGCTGGTTTGAATCTACAGGTAATTCCCTCAGCATTGACCGTCAGTGCGGCCTCTAATCAGCTAAGCCAAAGCTGCTCGGTAAAGAAGTATTAAACTGTACTGGGCAGCACCCAGGACCTGAATATGAAGCTGGGTGTTTCCTGAAAGAGAAAGTAGAAAACAACGGAACTTTCCCTGGAGAAAAATGTTTTTTATTGTCAGAGCAGCATCATTAACTAAATATGTGGCACGACGAGATCTTCATCCTTCCCATTGTGTTGAATTTCGGGAGCTTTCTAGTTGAACCTGATTTCTGCCTCTTTTACCGCTCAGTCTAAATACCTGAGGTTGGGTTCCTATCTGTGTAATTTTATAATTACACCACCCAGTTTGACTCATATCTGTGTTTCTACTTGCTTCTGTCACTTTGTCACTACGTCAGTAATGAAGACTCTGCACTCATCTTGACGTCATTTGTCACTGCACTCTGAGAATGTTCCTACTTAACATTACAGTAGGTATTCTTGTATATTTCTGTACATGTTTATTATCACATCATTATCACGTTACCAGACCTCTAGAGCCTTAAAAGAACATTTTGATTTAAACCTTTATTCAGTATTCGTGATTATTATGTCTATATCATAGCATCTTGATGACATTTTTTCACCACGATTGACAGAATAATGTCGGTTTAAAAAATGTGGTTTGTTGCCTGAAAGACCAGTTTAGTCTCCATATCCCAAACAGTGCAAGCACTGAAAATATGCCTGTGATTGTGGACTAATCATTTAAGAATTAGTGGGATTAGGGAATAGAAGGGATATTTTTATGCCTCTGCACCAGTGTCAGCCGTGGCTGGAGGCATTGTTTTCAGGTTTTCCGTTTGTTCGTATGTATGTAGTCTACATCCCATTTTTATGAATGTAGTATCGAACACCTTGAGGAAATTTCCTGAAATTTGCCCCAAACATCCAGTTAGACTGATGAATTGCAGTGTTTCCCACAGAATTAAACTGTATGTGTTTGGGGGGGCACAACAGTGGCGGGCCTCACCTTTAGGCACAAACATCCTCTTGGACTCAAGGATGAACTGATTAGAATTTGGTGGTGGAAGGTCACTGGTTCTCAAGCAGGGGTCCTTGAGGAAGTTCCAGGGGACGGGGCCTTAAAAATAGGGAATAGTTTATTTTCACTTTTTTATTCACTGCAGAAGTGAGCCCAGTGTGAGTAAGAGTTATAAAACTCCATGCTTATCTCCTCAACTGAAGGTGGCAAATGTCTGGTCTTAATAATATCTACAACCAAAGTCGTCTGGGAACCACTGGTCAAGGTCACTGTAGCCTTACAGAATACATTTTTGGACATAACTAAATTAAAATCATATGCTAATTATGGTAAAACTATGATAATCGTATATATCCTCTATGCTGCTGGGGGGAAATTTGTGTGAAGCATCCACGTTTTAGAATATGTAGCCTCTTTGCAGCAACATCCATATTTGAAACATTGTTCCCCGTCATTGTGACATTTGAGTCTGGCAGAGGCATACAACCTCAAGGTGGTAGTACTAGTCTAATTTAAGCAAGTAATGGAGCATATTGCTAATACAAACTGAAGACTGGTTGCATGTGAAGATGTTGTTTACAATGTCAGTGAGATGAGCTATAAATTTTAACTATAAATACATTTTGATATAGCCTGACTGGCGCTGGAGTTGTAAGACCAATACAACAAAGAACTTGAGGCAGCTTGGGAAAAAAGAAATGCAGTTATGCAGTTTAGTGGGTGTGCTTTGGTTTGTGAACATAATGAAGATAAAGATGCAGAGGTTAAGTGTTTAAACAGGTTACAGAAGCCTTGTACAGATTGGGCAAACCTCCAACATGAATTGAAGCTGATCCAGGGCCATTTTCCTTTGTCACTGTCCCACTGACATACAGAGAGGAATTGTGCCTGTTACATGAATAACACTGCAGTAGCTCTGACTACTGTATGTGCCTAGATGACAGTATACACAGGAGCTGCAGGTCATGTGACTGTTTGTCCCATGTTTTCCTGTCATGTCTGAATCAGCTGTCTGTGTCATCATGTTAAGGTTTGGTGACTGTCTCAAACACATGTCTAGACAGTGTGTACTGCGGCAGATCACAGCACAGGAGACATGAAGAGACTAAAAAGTCATGAGTCAAGGCAAGGGTGCTGATACCTCCTTTTGTTGAACTGTTGAATGCACTCCATCCAAGATGAAAAAAAAACATAAGGAGAGTATTTGCTTAAGTAAATTCTCTACAGTGTAAAAAAGCTGAGGGGAAATTCATATTCTGCTTTCAACTTATCTTTTTATAATCACAGAGAAGAAGACGGAGGAAAAGATTACCTAACAGTGCACCCTGTTGTTGTTTAAGTCACAGTCAGTGAAAGGGGAAGTAACTGTCTGGAGTATTTATGCCATTGACGGTTGGCAGAGTAAATGCTGGTAAAGCAGTTACACTAGAACGCAGGTATGAGGGAGTGGCTCTGGGCTGAACGGTTGCCAGATCCACCTGTCTCTACCTCCCGGCCCCACCTGTTGGAATGAGGGAAAGGGGAGGGGGGTGTGGGAAAATGGAAAGAGAGGTGCGCCGCCTCAAATCTGTACAAAGCAGGTAGATGTTCGGTGAGAGACACAGGAACAGACAAACATTGGAGTACTTCCTAGTTTTTTTACTCGGGAGTTTATTTTGGGAGAAGACACAATTTTTTTTTTAGGAAAAACACACAGGTAGGAGCTTTTATAAAAACTTCTGAGCCAGTTTTTCCCTAGTGATTCTAAAAGAGAGCATCAGGATAAGAGCAGAAGCCATGGTTATGCTGTGAAGAGGAAAACAAGGTGGGAGGCGTTATTTAGTTTGGGGTTATCTAGGATGTTATTTATCCAAGGTGTTTATGGGATAGAAATGAAAAAGCCCTAAATTAAGTGGTTTGGTCTGTGAAGAGGAGATAAAAACAATATACATAATGCATTTCAACTTCAGCTTTCACTTAAGACAGAACTTTGTGCTTTCCTGCAGAAATGTTCTTTTCCAGCAAAAACACGAGGACATTAACACCTTGAACTCACTTAAAGTGTTCATAGTTATGACGCTCTTAAATCCTACTTGATTTCAGTACATTCACTTGTTGTATCTGTTGTTACTGGGGTATTTCCTCTCCCATTCCTTCTTTGTCTATTTTCTAATTCATAAATTGAATCTTTTTCGTGAGCAGTCAGCAATATGTTCTCAGTTTGAGTGTCTGTTTAATAACCAAGAATGAAAATCTGCAAAGTTTTGAACAGGAACAAGAACAACCGAATAATAAGCCAAAGATTAAATGAGTGATGACCGAAGAATGTGGCAGTGTGGAAAAGCATGTGTGTACTTGCAACTAAAGACTGCCAAACAACTGACATTGGTTTTACATATTAGATTCTGAATAATGCTTACCATACACAAGAAGACTTTGAAAAGACTTTTAAGACTCAAGTCTGACACCCTTTCACATCTAGCAACAATGCAAGTACTTAGTCACACGCTATTAAAATATAAGAAAGACTGGGGATCTTGCAGTATTTGCAAAACTACAACTAGATTCCTTTGAAAATTATTTTCCATCTTGCTCCTGTTATATTTCTTAAAGGGATTTTGGTGTAATATTATAACATGTTAATAATTCCTTATGTCCTTATACCTTGTATCTGCAAAAACACAAGATAAAAGGTATCATATGTCGACAGTATTCTTGTTATTTTTGGCATCAGTTTAATCCATAAAGATAAACTATATTTGTGTAAAAACTTTTCATTTTGGTTTTTGTCACCTCAACTCGCTACCAGTCTCAGTTGGTTAGCAACACTATTCGAATGGGAAAAGAGTGTGAGAATGAGAGGCTGACCACCTGAAAAAATAGAGCTGTGTGGTGGATCAGATACACACTGAAATAAACACGGACTCTTGGTCACTTCACCAGTTTCTTCTTTTTCTACAGTCCAAGAGCACCAAGACTTGTTCATGTGCTTGCGCCTCCCCAGAGTCCCCTCCATGTTTACAGTCACCCGGTTTGCTACTTTTTGTTTGGTGCTGAAGAGAGTTCAGCCCTCATGCCCACCAAAGTCCATCCTTTAGAAGTATACTTCCACAGGATTAATGTTCTTCCGTTGGTTGGATTACAGAGACCATATATGAGACCGGTGTAGATCCCTTTTAAACTCAAAATCAATGCTGGTTCAACCCTGGTTGAGCCCTCAGTGTGAAAAGGGTATTTGCTGCTCTGATCTCCTTTGTCAGTGTGTTTCTGGCCCGGCTGAACAGGATCCTATTCCCACTTCTGTAGGCCTTCTCCTTGGCCAGACCAAGCTTGAGTTTAGCTGTAAACCAGGGTTTATTGTTGTTGTATGTGAAGAAGGTTTTAGGACACGTCCTTAGGAAAGCTGATATAAGATGTCAAAGACTTCATCCAGGTCTGTAGCAGCAGCATCAAAAACAATCCTGTCAGTGCAGTGAAAGCAGGCCTGTAACTCCAGCTTTGCCTCGTTGGTCCATCTCCTCACAGGGCAATCTAGGCACCCTTTAATGTGGTGTAGCAAAAGTCCACTGTGTTTTATATCCCTGCTGGGACACTTAAGATTCTAAGTTTTAGAAGTTTAAGTTTTGAAACATGACCTTCAATATGTGGATTGGGACTGGCACAATATCAGATTTACACTATGTGATTACCTCGGTTCACGATACAGATATTATTGTGAGATCTAAAGAAAATTTGAAACAAAAAAAAGTTATTAGTCATATTCATCTTTAATTTTGTTTATTGTGTGTTTTGTATCTTTATTTGTCTTGAATAATAATTGAATTATGAGTGTAGGGAGAGAGAATGTGTAACGATAACTGTAGGAAGGAAAAGAAGGAAGGCAAAGCGAGAAAAGGAGAAAACTGACATGATTTAAAAGGTGCTGGATTATTTACCCCCCATATTATCATTGTGTATTAGTAACATGCTATCAATATTCTATTTTTAAATATCACAGTTATCACCAATACTGGTCTATCAAGACACCCCTAATTTGAATCAAGCATTCATTCATTCATTTTTTGTAACTGCTTGTCCTGTTGGGGGTCACGGAAGGCTGGAGCCTATTCTAGCTGATATTGTCAAGAGTGTCAAGTCAACAATTAACCTAACCTGCATGTCTTTGGACAGTGGGAGGAATCCGGAGAACCCCCACCTCTTGGTTCAAACCCCAACCCCATTTTCAAACCGGTAATCCTTTTGCTGAAATGATTATGCTAACCACTGCACCACCGTGACATTTAAATCAAGCATCTCATGCAAAATAAGACAAGCTGAATTCAGTAGTCTACAGCTGTTATTTCAATTTACTCAATAGCCTAACGTTAAATCAACATTTATGTATATAGAAATATTGGTTGCCCTTAACTCTAACCCGTGTTCTCCAATCAGGGCAAAAAAACTTGATCTTGGATGTTCCTTATAATACTCAGACAGGATTGTATAACTCTGGAAAGTTATCACAGCGACAACTGTTTTTATCTTTCATCTTGACGGTCACAAGGTTAACAGTAGAAATACAGTGTTCATGTTACAATGTAATGCTGTGCAATCCACGTCACATTGCAGCCAAAGCGGAGCATGTTTCAACTTTTTTGCAGCGTGACTCAGCATTGTTTCAACAGAGCGCCCTGTGTTGGCACCCTGCTGTGTCGTAGGGATGGCTCCATTAAAAAAGAACTGCAGAAATCGATTTTTTTCATACAAGGCTCACGTCAGTCTAAACATGACTTCAGAGTATTACTATGAGTAGAAAGGCTGTGGCTGCTTAACAGTAAACTAAATGTTTCTCCCAAGAGCCCATCTCAAATTTAAGCCACAACCATGGAGTAAAGATAGTGATGCACTGTTATATATCTCATAAATATGAATATTTTAAAAATTTACATCATTTAAGTGTGAAACAGTCTTTATGAATTGTTTACCTGTTAAAGGTTTAATTGCATGAAGCAAGAAAAGGTGTATGTTATTGTTGTTCCCTGCATCTTAAGTTCATGCTGTAGTGATCTGAACAAGCCTCTCATCCCCTCTGTAACAGATTCAGTTTAAGGCTGTAGAGGAGAGATAGTAATCATGGGTCCCTTTTAAACAGAGATTTTGCAATACTGCTGTAAAGAAGATCACCAGCTGTGCTTTTTTGCCGGGGGTCAATATGACTCTGTTTCTACCTCTGCTGCTGGTTTACTAGCCTAACAATAGCCCCCCATGTTTGTACATTATGTACAGAACGACAAGATGGAATAATGGTGCCTTCAACAGCACCTGACTATAACAGGGGCTTTGGACTGTGGCATCCTGACACTGAGTATGTCAGTGAGGTTGTTGGACTGTCCTTTTTGTAGCAGCACATTCCGAGTGTAAACTTTGCAATATAAATTGTGCTTGAATTTGGTCACATTGTCAGAAGCGGTACGTCCTACATCTCGGTGCAGGACAGCGCACCAGTGTCTGGTATAAATATAACAAAAACTGTGTACTGCGTTCCAACTGTACAACCCTCCAAAGTAGGAAGTGATTTCTAGTTCAGCATCACATTTCAGTCAGCATAAAACTAGTCAGATACAGCATGTTGTACATACTCCCAGAGAAAGCAGTGATAGCGGCATATATGGCATGAATATGGATTTCTTCAAATCGCTGTTGCAAGTCTTCTCAGTGTGTCTCCACACAGTGCATTAGTACACCCAGGCAGAAATGCAGGTTTACATTAACAAACACACACTGTGGGTGTCAGCATAGTATGTCATGACAAACGTAAAGATACAGGAACCTTGAGACGTTGGTTGCTGAGTAAACTGTTTATATGAAGGGGAGTGTGGAGACACAGGGGGGTCAGTGGGGGAGGGGATGCAGAGAAGGTAATACATCTGGAAGTTAGTATTTCTTTTCCTTTAGAAGAGGACGTGGATTGGTTCTGTTGTCATACTGATGTCAGGATGTTTCGCGTCACCCCAACTTCTACACTTGGATTTTGCAATATGTCAAATAGATTGTCTTGGACAGTGACTGTATGTAAGACATACATGAATGTACCAGTGACACCCATGAACCCTTTGTGATGGAAGACGTACCACAGGGAACCATTTTGGGTTATTGTTACTGAGGTGCTTTTTTATGATATGTGTCAATGGTTATTATGTTACGAATGTGTTCACAGGGTACAAAATAGCAGGGAAATCAAAAACAGATGGACACGAGATGAGAAAAAGCAGAAGAGGGAAAGAGAAACAAATGACTAACAAAATAGAAAGAGGCAGTGACCAATGAATAAAGAGGTGTGGTGGTGTGATTTGTCAAGAGCAGAAGAGTTGTAATCCTCTCCCACTGCTCTGTTTAGAAGCAAACATGCAATCACAGACCTTCGAACTGTGTAACATGTCTTGCTAACAGCAGGTGGCCATACCATAAAGCTGTAGAATTATCCAGGGGACTCGTGTGTTTCAGTGTTGAGTAATTAAGTTTAGGTATCATTAAAAGAAAGGTTTGAGGGGGGAAAATGTTCCTGGAACGGCAGCTCTTCTGACTTCGCAGCTCCATTGCGCAGCCTGAAGTGACACCAGTTAAAAGCTAATGCTTGCTGAGCTTCCTTCAGATCACAATCAGTGTGTTTACATGCACTGCACTAATCTGTACCCAACCGTATTTTGGAAGCGTGGCTCTCTGATTTTAACAGAAATATTTAAAAAGGACTCAACTTCCCTTTGTCTTTGGTTTTTTAGTGTGTCAGACCGACAGCATTGTGAGGACGACAGGCAGAGACACTGAGTACAGCTCATCCCTCCATCAGTGTCTGAATTTAAAATTGAATGTTCAGCAGTGGAAGCTGACTTGTTAGACTTCTGCAGGCTACTCAGTGTGTGTTTTGATTTCAGTCGGTCATTGCCTGCAGTTATTTTCTAAGATAAATTGAACCTCACTTATTTCCTCTGCAGAGTGTTTGGCTCCCGGTGACACCAACCAGTGCCTTTACACCTTGGAGTGCTTTGAGTACCTGCTGAGCCTGCAGAGAGGCCAGATTCTGGAGTTGAGCCACCTGCCACCACCAGGCTACAACCGCCTAAAACTGGCCCACCTCCACCCACAACAACATCATCCGCCTCATCTTCCTGCTTACCCTCACCAAGCCCCACCCTGGCCTGCCGGTGGGTCCACAGCATCACAACATGAGCAGCTGTTGCCACTGAAGCTGCTGGGGGAGCGCAGTGAGAGCAGCCATACAGGTAGGTATGAGAGGGGGAAAGCTTGTGAGATTTGAGAAAGTAAGTCAGATAAGGGAAACAGATAAGGAGGAAGACAGGCAGGAAGTAAAGAGGGGAGTCAGAGGTAGATATGTTAGGGAGGGGAGGTAAGCAAGTAAATAGAGGGACAGAAGAAAGGAGGGGAGAAAAGAGGAAGGGAAGGGAAGGGTGACGATTTCAGATTGCAACCAGCTGAAACTTCCCCCGATTAGAATTCATACAGACTTTATTCTTTGGGAGGTTTTGGGAGCCGAATTATTGGCAGAGGTTTTTTATCATTTTGTTTATCACTTGACATGCACAAAAGCATACATGCACATGTGCATGCAAATGGTTTCACACTTTTCCTGTGATCAACAGGTGGAGGTTATGTGCCCCGAATCAAACTTTGTTTCTTAACAAGAAAACTCAACAGGGCACCTTTTAATAATCAAGACTAAAAGACTTTTCACAGTCCGTATATTTACAAGACATCAGAGAAATTTGATTTATTGTGTTAGTCTGTCCAAAACCAGAATTTTAAAATAAATGTTAACCAGTTAGTCCAACTGAAATCATACCAAATCAAATTTCTCAAAGGCGGACTAACACACCCAGATAATACGATTGGGAGTCAAATTACTCCAGCATGTATGCGGCCAGTCGGACCCAAACTGGCCTAGTTGCTCTGCATATGCTCCACAGTTTCCGCCCCGGGCTTTGACACGGAAGTTGAATAGCATTAAATGGCTATGAAAAAAGTGTACAACACATACAGAATGTACAGAGCTGTAAACCTGTCCACCATGGTACCAGTTTTTCGCTAGCTAACCGTAGCCAACTTGTTGGTCAGTTGTTTGGTCTGTGACGTAATAGTTCAACTGGCTCAAGGTCCAATACTAACAAGCTGAAAGGAGGCATATTGCCACCTTTCGTAGCAGTGTCGGACCTACTTTGGTAAATAAATTGATTCCTTTTCCCGTGCTGGTATACTTGGACTAGGACAGTAGTCCAATTAAATGTGCATGTAGATGTACTGAGTTTCTGATTTATACTCTACTCTGATTGGAGACGACAGATGTTCAAGTATTCTACTTGTCTGACACCAATGACTAATTTATGCTTTCATTCACTGGATATAAATAACAAATGACAGCACCTTACCAGCATACTATCTAACCTCCCTTATGTTTTATTTTGAAGGACTGAGGTCCACTTCAGAAGTCTTATCATTCACATGAGCTCAACTTGACTCAGCACAACCCAAATATATATATTATATATATATATATATAATATTTTTTTCCCCTTACAATTTATTATTCTATGCGCTTGGTTAATTGGACTGTGCACTCTAAATTTGTTCTAAATTTATTTGCTTTGTTGATTTTTTTCCTACCACATGACCTCTGACAGGCTTCATAGTATTTTAGGATACAGCACATAAACAGGGCCGCTTTAGAGTTGTTGGAACACTTTTTTTCACCTTTCACGTCAGTCTTTGTGCCAAGATAGGCTAGACACATCCCAGACCAGTTTCTATACTGGATGCATGGAGCCTGAACTGGTATCAATGTCAGACTTTGCCACCAGCATTCTGGATTCACTAAGTAGATTACACAGAGGAAATTACTGCAAAGAATGAAGTCATGCCATCTCATCCTGTCTCAGCTTTCTTTATATTCTGTTGTTTTTGCTATTCTTCTCTGTTGTGCTGTCACCCTGCTGCTAGCTGTCTGTGCAGAGAGCGAGTCAAAGAGAGAAGATTTTGGGAATGAACTGCAGGAAATGGCAGTTGAAGTATGTTGGAAAGAGTATACATCTACAGTCTACAGGGCTGGGTAGTGGAAAAACCATAAACATCAGGAGCCAGATATATAAAACTGTTGATTCACAACTTAAACTGTGTATGCACAAAGACAGAAATATGCATATGCATTCTTTTTTCAGATTTATAAAATTGTTTGTACACCTGATTCTGTTAAATAAATCTTGGCATTGGGCACATGTGCAGGATCATCATTTCTACACCCACAGTTAGCCATAAATGGATCTAGAAATGCCCTTAAACATCCATTTGCATAGTGATACTTGTACTATAGTAAGGTATGATGTTGAGCCATTTGGCCATATAATATGAAGGCTAGAGATTATTAAAATATATTTAGAAAGTAGCGGAACAAATAAGATTTAATTTCTATTCAACTGATTGACTTGATTTGAATGCCTTGAAACTGCAGAACTATCTATAGAAATATCTGAGCAGCTGAGCAACAGCTATGCAAAGAAAAGTCCAGCCAGCTGAACACACTTGCATGGTTGAAAGTTCGTCACAATCTCAAGATAAAAAGTTAACTTTTGTTACTTTACAATGATCAAAACTTATTGATGGCTGAAGGAACTATTTGTAATCTTGGGTTTTTAGTTTAGTTTTCTGGGTTTTTGTAATAGGATATTTGTGAAAGTCATATAAATTTAAAATTAGCTTTTGTGCTTCTGATTTCCACTACCCGGCCCAATATTACTCCATCAGTACCTTTTTTCCACTTCTTCAGCCTGAAGAGAATTTAACATTTGCTGACATCCCACCAAAGCTAACATTTTTCCTTTTGTCTTACATGGTTTTATCCACTTACAGATGTTTCGGAAAAAATCATCTTCCAGCTTGAGAATGAGAAGAATAACAGAAAACGCTAGATGTAATAACTTCTTTCTTTACTCTGTGGAAAAATGTGTAAAACAATGTAGTTGGTAACATTCAGTGTTGTCAGAAGAACCAGTGGTTGTTATACATTTGTAGAAGTTTCCTCAAGCAGACAAAAGTGATTTAAAAATCAATGACGTCTTCACAATGCAAAGTCTAGAAACACTACTGCACATTAGGGATGCACGATAATATCAGCATATCATTGATAATCGGACAACATCGGATTTAATAATGTGCATCCCTACTGCGCATATTCAGAAGTAAACCTGGAAGCTAGTAAACCTTTTTGGCGTATGCGCCAGATGAGCAGCTCCATTGGACTGAATAGGTGCCATCTTGGGGTCAAGTATCTAGTTATCATTAAAATTCATAATGCTGAACAACAAATGTTATTTTCTGCTTGGAAAAGTAACATTTTTGTGGACACAGCCTCATTAAATCAACATCAGCGAATGTCTGACCAATGAGAATTTGGTTGGACAGTAGCATATCAACCAATCAATTGACCAACCAACCAGAAGGTGACAGCCCTACAATTTTTTTCCACTTGTTTCCAAGGACTGGAAAAAAGACCTTATAAGCGGGCTCCTTTAGAAGAGAAGTTTGACTCAGATTATGACTCAACTTTACAGCAAATACATTCCAGGTGGTTTCAACTTTGACAACACTGGATGTGCAACTGAGAACACATTTCTTCTGTCTTTAACACTGTATGAGCATTTCCACTTAAATTTCTTGGGATCAGCTCTGGGAGTTTCCAAATCACTGGGTTTTGTTTCCATGCAAATGTGTATAATCCTCTATTTGTCTCATAGCCAGTGGATTACAATTTCATACATTTTCAGTAAAAATGGTTATTTTCACTGTGATTGTGGGTGATCCTCAACACTTTGATTCTGGGGTTCAGACACACGTAATCATTTAGTTCAAGTAAGCCCATAAACCTTGAGAGAAAGCAGTGTTTTGTGACTTAAGTGGTGCCATACAGTCATATTTTGGCTGAAAACATGAAGGACTTGCTACTTTCTCCGCTTTACATCATGTAAACTGAATATTTTTGTTTTGGGGCTGTTGGTTGGAAGAAACAAGAAGTTCGAGGATTTTATGTTGAGATTTTGATCTGCATTTTTCACTGGTTCTTGCCATTTTATAGATCACATGAAAATGGTTAATTATCTTAAAAAAAAACATTACTTGGAGCATTAGTGGAAGTGAAGTAGTGAGTCAAGTGCAGATTTTACAGAAGTCACATTGTTGAGATGCTTCAGGCTAGTGCTTGAAGTTTTCCGTTTGATCCTGTGACACTTAAAAGTTTATGTAACATCATGTAATGTTTCTACTCTTGTCCTTTACCAACCAAAAAGGTCTTTGCCCTGTAAGCAATTTCCATTAGTACAATCCACAGATACTGTAGCCATTGTTTAGTCATCAGACCACAGTTATTTTAGTGCAAACAATGCTAAGTTTCTGCTACTTTGTGTTGCTGCATTGAGACCTTGTCTTTTCAGTCTCACAATGGCCAAGCAAACAATAGTTAAGTTGGAAATGTAAGTAAATCTTATCAGGATCCATGTTAGGTCATCACACAGCAGTTGCAGTCTTCGTTCTTTGGTTTAAATGGTTGATTTTTGTGTTGTTTGTGTGTGGTTTGGGTTTGAGGCTTCAGGGTTTTGCTGATGGTTTGGCTCCTCAAGTTTTTGAGGAATGGTTCTTCCTCCAGTCTTGTTCTATAAGGGGTCAGGGATGGTGGTGAATGGTCCATGTGCATCTTTGACCTTCATGCTTTCTGTCCCTTTTGTCCTGTCTTTGTCCCCTTTAATTTTGTGATAAACTCACTCTTTGTGTCTTTTTATTCACTCTCATGGATTGTTTCTCTTTACTTCACATCCTTCACCATTATAAAACTCTAATTCTCAACTCTTTGTCCCACTGCTTCCCCTTCCTCTTCCTCTTTCCACTTTCTCCTCCTTCTCTCAGGGAGTATTGACCGTGGGCGGAGCTTGTCCTTCCATGAGGTGCGTAGCCAGCGTGAGGCAGAGATGAGGGCAGCAGCTGAGGAGTCGTCCAACAGCAGCAACAGCGTAGGAGGTGGTGGCAGCACCGTCCTGCAGCGCCTCCTGCAGGAGCAGATGAACCGGAATTACGTGCTGCAACA
The DNA here is from genome assembly GCA_035609425.1 of Epinephelus awoara. Taxonomy (NCBI): domain Eukaryota; kingdom Metazoa; phylum Chordata; class Actinopteri; order Perciformes; family Serranidae; genus Epinephelus; species Epinephelus awoara. The sequence goes on from CM069304.1 coordinate 8,509,427, forward strand.
ACAGCAACAACAACAGCAGCAACAACAAGGAGGAGGGGGACCAGGGGCAGGAGGTGGAGGAGGTTACTCGGGACAGGGACAGGTAGGCCCCTCTGATGACCACTCCATGACTCCCCACATTGCCCGTCAGGAGCCCCAGGGACAGGAGCTGCAGACAGACAACGGCCTGGAGAAGCTGGGCTCCAGCAGAGTTGGAGGAGGGGGTGGGAGCAGTGGAGGAGGAGGAGGTTTAGGGTCTGGAGGTGGAGGAGGAGGCAGCAGCGGAGGTGGTGGAAGCAGCCAAGGGCAGTGCCCGAACCCTGAGGACCTCCCTACGTACGAAGAAGCCAAAGTGCAGTCACAATACTTCCGTGGCCATGGTCCTCCTCCTCAGCCTCAGCAGCAGAACAATCAACCCCAGCAGCCTCCTCTACCTGCCTCGGTGGGCACCGCCTTCTATGTCACTGGTGTGACTAACGCCAAGGTGCGCACTGAGGGTCGCCCCACGGTGCAGCGAGTGAGCGGCACTGGGAGGGTGCACCAGGACGATGGGCTGAAGGATCTGAAACAAGGACACGTTCGGTCTCTCAGCGAAAGACTCATGCAACTCTCTCTGGCCACCAGCGGCGTGAAGGCCCACGCTCCTGTCACCAGCGCCCCCCTGTCCCCCCAGCTGCCCCCACCTGGGCCACCGGGCGACTACTACAAGCCGCAGCATCGCGGCCCGCCTCCAGACTACCCCTTCAAAGGAATGGGCTCGCCTACCAAGCAGCAGGAACCTGCAGGCCACTTCTACCAGGAGCAGAGAGGGAGGGAGCACTCACGGGAGGTGCTCCACGTCCGATACCAGCCCCCACCTGAATATGGCTCCTTCAGGTAAAGAACACCTGCACACACAGCCCTTTACCAACACACATGTACACACTTTAAGATACTTGAGTAATACATTTTTAGAATATACAAATGATATACTCCAACAGTGAATCCAACATCTATAATGTGAAAGGGATCTCTCGGAGTGACAGACCCAGAGAAGAGTGACCTAACTCTGCTTCAGGACTTTGTGATAAAACAAGACAAGGTCAAAATCCAGTATATGGCTTGACCGTGTATGAAACAATGGCTTTTAATTTGAAACAGAAACTGGCAACATTCACAATGTTGCAGTCCAGCCAAAATATTCAGGTAAAGACATCTTAAAATGAAGTACAATACACTTAAATATACACTCACACAGCAGAGGGGACCTGCTTCTTCTGAACCTGTACCCACTGATCAGCTCCTGTTTGCTCAGTTTACCATAACCCTCCTCTGTTCAGCTCCGGTCGGTGATGTAAAGGCTGAAGTCATACATAGGCTCTACAAAGAGCCTACACTATGGCCTATGCAAGCAGCCTACGCCATTGTCAGCATCTGTACCACAATTTATATTTGTGTGGTAGTATGTCTGTGTCGCTTTGCAGTCACACCTCCAAAACAACTAGCTGGCGGTGCGGTTTCTATGTAGCTGTGTTGAGTTTTTGTGAAGTGCAGTAAAGTTTGATTAATTCAACTAATACACCTAAGATACATACAAAACATAGCTTACTAGAGTGCTCCAGGGATGACATTTTTCTGCAGTTGCAGAAGTTAGCCTGCTCTGGTTCCCTCATCATAAAGCCTATGGGATTTTTCCACTGGATTTTGGATTATTGCAGAAAATAAACTCTGTGGCGAACAAAAGCTTATGATACTTACATGTTTTTTTTTTTTTGTCTTTTATTTGACACTTTTGACAAATTCAGGAGTGTGCTATTTACTGACAAATTTTATGTTGTAGAAAAGCGTGAAAGTCTCTTAAGCTTGAGTTAACTACAGACCTTATTTCAGGCATCTAACCAAAAACCCATTCAAAAAAATCCATTGGCCTTGAGACGAGGGAACCAGAAGTGCAAAAATGCTAACTCATTTCCGGATTTTAGGACTCATTTCTGGGGCATTCTACAGTGACAATATTAAACAAAAGCACAAAATTTGGCTCTCACAAGATTACGAACAAAAAACCCCCGATTGTCTTATACCAGACATGTTTTCCCCACTCATACAACGTGCTAACATTATTAGCATGAACCTATGACCTCTCCCATTGCATAAATTAGCCTAGTGGTTAGTAGACCTTTCCACTACTCATATGAAGCCAGGATAAGTCAAACACAGGACTTCAGATGCTATTTTGTGTGGGTTTCCACTGAGGGAAATGGCTTTCAATTCGCTAAAATAAACCGGAGTTCTGCATTGCCATGATGTGTAGTTAGAATGAATAAACAGCAGTCAGAAACAGAACAGCTGGAAACAAAAGCCCCCCCCCCAAATATTTCTACATCCTTATAATACATGATTGTAGCTGCTAAAAAGAATGTTAATAATTACAGTAACCTGCCCATCACCTGTACGTGTTGAACACACACAACCAGGACACTGCACTGTCACATCATCTTCAGAGCTCTGTCAAACTATGATACAGGAGCTGAGCCATTATAGTTAAGATGAATACAACAAGGTATGTCTGTCTGTGCATCATGCAGAGATGCGTCGAGACCAAAACCACAGAAACAGATGTTAAATCTTAAAATCAGTGTGTATTTGCTGATGTGCAAATGAATATCACAGATAAATTTAGCTGGAAAAAACTCCCAGAATAATTCAAGGTTGCTAAAAAGAATTTAAACAGTTTGTACACTTGCATGCAGGCATTCACAGAGCTGTGCTCAATACAGTATTACATGCTGTTTATAGTATTTCATAATAGTGCTGTACACAGACACTGTCTGTTTGTCCAGAAGAGTCTTTGTATTTGTTTTACATTCCATTGCTAAGTGAGTCACAAGTTTGTTTGGGTGGTTACTTACAGTAAGTGTAACTGTTGAATAGTTTTACATCATCATGAAGCGAGAAACAATGAGCAATACAAGAGAGAATAAACTGTGCTTGAGCAACACTTTGAATCAATGCCAACTGCAGGAGAGCCGTTCGGACCTCTGGCCTTCATAAGCAGGAAGGATCTCTGGGGAGATCATTAATAAATTAGCAATGTTTAAACACATTTTTACTGAAATTTAAAATGTTAAAAAGCCTTTTTAGTGGCATAAATATTAAATCTTTTGTTATTTAGTTTGTGTCTCCATACCAAGTCATCTGAGAGGTTTCCACAGCAACTACAGCAAGTAAATGACCACACAAATTATGTGGAAAAATGAGAAAAGCGCTGAGCTTGAGATTATCCACAAAGACACACATTCATTATTGCCTTCCCGTGATTATCACACAGCTCTGTTTTGACTTCTCCAACTTATGAACTCAAATGATTCCCAAACAGTGTCAGATTAATATGGACCCACACGCACACATGCAGGTTCATGTGAAGTTCCATTGTTCAGTGTCATGTAAAAGCTGCCACAGGGTTTGTTTCCATGGGGATGCCCAATGTATTGTTTTTTAATCATTCCTGTAATGTTATCTTGCATGTTACACACTTTGCGAAAGACTGTGATATGCACTTTAAATATTGAAATTACATGGCATTTTGTCTGTAAGTGCTATTTTGTCTGATACATGCCGTACTTTTTACTCTTTGGCCGATCAGAGAGCCCCCACCTTTAGGCAGGGCCCAACAATAAGGATTGCCCGATGGCCTGGGGCCGGTGAAAAGTTATGTTGAGTATGTAAACACAATCAGTTATCTGCCCAATCTGGCCAGTACCTGAGAAACTGAGCTAGCAAGCGACGTTGGTATGTCTGCTCTACTCTCCGAGATGTCCTTCTGCTTATTCATTGTGCCTCTGAGAAAAACATCCGAATGGGTTGAGAATAATAACTGGTGTTATAAAAGTCCTTTGGGGAATAGCTCAGTGTGTAGCGAGTGTGTGACGGAGCATGATAGAGACGTTGGGGGAGCTCAGAGCAGACAGTTGTTGGCGATCAGAACAAAGTAGAAATTAACAGTGAAGATGTCCATTGGTATTAATTGAATAGTGTAGGTTTCATTTTGTCCATCAATAAACACTGCAGCTCCTCAAGACCCAAGTAAAGTAAATGTAAATATACTCACACAGGTACTGTGAAAGTCTGAGTCAAGAACTGAGTACACTTTAATATCTGTTTCTTTGTGGCAGCTAACATTGTTATCGCGATATTCAACAGCGTTATCTCATATCACATAATTTCGTCATTATCATGCAGCTCTAACAATGATGAGGACAAAATAATGTGAGAAACAGAATGCTTTTCGTTTTCTTGATAAGCAAGTTCAAAAGAATAAAAACACACATTTAAAAAGATGATATGTGAGAACTTTTCATGGTTTCCCAATAGTGTCTTTCCAACTGGTGAGGAGGAATCCCGTCGGGCCTGTTTCACACAAGTCTATTTACCTCAGAGGAACCAGATTCAAACAGCCATGAATACTGTAGAATTTAAATCATCAGCGCAGGACAAGTCGGGACATGATATACTTGGCTTTGATGACGTTCCTTTGTGGGCTAAAGGCAGGAATGTTTGCTCCGCAAAAAAGCCAGTTGACAGCTGGTGTTTTCCCACCATACTCAAAAACAGGTTCCGTTCAATAAGTACGCAAGATGAATCAGACTGATATAAAGGTCGTTTATGTTAAATTACATTCATTTAACACATCGTCAGAAATTAACCACAGTAGCATGAAATCTCTTTCACTGTTTTAAATACTCACTGGTGGACGTCTCTCTTGTGTCTCTCCTGAGAGACAGCCATTGTTTGGAACAATACCTTAGTGATATCTCAGATTGTAAAAAAGAAAATGAAAAGAAAGAAAGAAAATAAAGTGATATTAGCTTTTTTTTTTCCTGAATCTTTTTGATAAGGATGCTTTAATTGTGGCTATGAAAGTATAGTGATCAAAATAAGTAGTGAGCTCCACATTTTACAGTGTAAAAATCAATGTATCACTGCTTTCTATACAGGGGCAGAAATCTCAATGGTGGTGGGGGGCATTGAGATAGAATAAAATTCTTTTTTTGTTTTGCTATTTAAGAATTTTGTTTTGTCCCTTTCATGTAATGGATGGTCGTAACAGCAAAAGTGATTAAATTGATCAACATATTGGCCAATATATTGATTAACAGGCAAAAAAGTGCAAAATGAAACAGCTCTGGAATTGGGGTAGGGGACTGGTGCATTAAGTTATTTAATATAACAATAATGCACTGTAAAGATATTATGCCCCTGTCTCTGAAGAAACTATCTGGAACTTTGCTTTGACAAATCTTGCTTTCTTGCAGTTACTTATCAACTGACATTTATGTCAATGCAAATCACCTTTGATGAGATAAAACGGGCCAATAATCTTTTTTCCATATAACAAAAGTGGCCAAAGTTGTCAAATGTTACAATAACCAAACACTGTCAGTCGTGAAAATCCCTTTATCAAATACAGTCAGAAATGAGAAAAATGCCAATTTATATTGGGAATTATCTGACCACAGAATATGTTAGTATGATTCAATGCCCCAGACACATTTTAATGTGGAATGCAAAGTACTGAGGTTTGATACACAGCTGTAATATTTAGTTGTACATGCATCTGTTCCTGCAGCAGTTTAGGTGTGTATATTACATGGATTTAAGGCACGGGCAGGAGGTTATATGGTTCATATTCCAAGACCATCTGTGGACATTCCTGAACAGCTGCTTCTGTGGTTGATGGAGAACTTGTACCTCAGGTCAGTCTCCACTTAGATGAAATAGAACAAACTTGATGGGCCTCAGTGGTCCTTACTTGAATATATAAGTTTATTACAACACAAATCTGATATTTCTCATATCTTGGTACAGCTCATATGGATAGACACAGATATACCAAAAACATTTGCTCAGCTTTACACAATATGTTCCACCTCATACAGAATCACGGATAATCACACCACCAGGGAGGAGGAAAAACAGTGGGTGTACACTTGGTCCAGACTGTTTACCATTGGACTTGGGAACACCATCAAGGTCCTCATGTTATCTTAACCCCCAGACACTAAGAGCCTTCTTACAAGGACTATGAGGCCACTCAAAATACCAACAGTAACCAAATCATACATTCCTTCATGTCTAATCTTAGTGGTGTTGTACCGGACTTCATTCTACTTAGCGGTATTCCTATTTTTTTTCCTTCCCATTTGCCACCACTCATATATGGGTCAGGCAGAATTTGAGAAACACCTCTCAGTATAATGCAGTCCAGTACAACACTACCACTAAGTAGCACCTCAGTACTAAAACAAGTGAATAACCACCTCTATGACACTGTCAAAAACATTGACAATGGCAGACGTTGGCAGGGGTGAAAAAAAATTAGAAAGGGCACAAACTGTATACGGTGAGACACCATTCTCAGAACCCATCAGCTGTATTTGGCGTCTGACTTCCAGCAGATGGCGATACCGCCTCTGGGGGCAGACCCCCGATTTTTTGGCATTCCGGTTTGAGAAGGCGAATTTCCGTTTCTGACTTCCGTTTGTATTTAAGTAAATATGCTGAACCATTGTATGTAGATTTTTCCACTGGAAGGCCAACCTAGGGGGCACGTCATCATCATGTTTTCCACTAGAGGGCACATTATCACATTTTCTCCACTAGAGGGCACATTATCACGTTTTCTCCACTAGAGGGCACATTATCAGATTTTCTACTGGAAGGGTACCCTAGAGGGTACATTATCAAGTTTTATCAACTGGAAGGCCATCCTAGGGGGCACATCATCACGTTTTCCACTGGTAGGGCACTGCAGATGTCATTTTATTACCAGAGGAGCATCCAAGTGGGTATTGATGCTGTAATCCTTATCATAGACATCATGAAAGTAGACAGTGTATAAAGGACATTTTATTGACGAAATTATTAATTGATAATGAAAAGAGTCATCAGCAGGGACGGGTACCGAGCCCCAGTATTGAACGAGCCAAGGGGCTACATTCTTCAAGACCGCAGTATTGATAAGCTCTGACCTTAACAGTTAAGCTATCGGTACTGGTTGCGTTTTTTTTTGTTTTTTTTATTAACAAGATAAACCTTATCTTGCACATTAATCTCACCAACTCCGTCAATTATCTGTCATTGTATCATAATGTTCGCTATTGTCCCTGAAAACGAGAGATCTGTGTCGCTCACCCTGGCTGCCTGCTGTGTGTGAGTGGAGAGCAGGGGGGCGGGGCTGTTGTTTCAGTGACACACACACACACACACACACACACACAAGACAGCGCATACACCAACTCAAGCTCGTAGCCTACCTTTAGATAGATAACGATGGTGGAGAGAACCAAACGGTCAAAAGTGTGGCTTTACATTACAAGAGTTGCTGCAGACACAGCGCGTTGTCACAAGTGTGACAAATGACCAGTAATTTGTCAAAACACCTTGCGAAAGTGCATCATATTCAGACAGAAAGATGTACAGTGTTCGACTGCCCTAGCACAGCTAGTTCATCTTTGTCCAGTCCAGGTTTGTAACATTATGCTAGCAGCCAACATGTGGAGTTAATAACCATTAGCTATTTTGCGACCCTATTTACTATTTAGGGTTTCAGATTGGGATTTTATTTGTGTATTTTTCAGATACTTTTAGATACATGAATATAACCATAATTATAGCCTGGGCTGGGTGCGTGGGATTTCCCCCCCTCTGGTCTATATATTCATAGTGATTAATGTTACATCACCATATAAAATACCTAGAATACCTAATATTTTTACTTATAGGCTAGATTTGTTTATATATGCTACAGTGATTTGTTTTCAAGAGAGCTCTACGGTGCGAGCATTTTACTGCATTTGCAACTAAAAATAGTTTTGTGCAAGTAAAAGAAATCATTCAGGAGCACGCTGTGCGAGTACAGATTTCAACCAGCAGCAGGCGAATCCTGCCGGTTGTGGGTTGAACGGGGGTCACAGACAGAGACACAGACAGGAATACGTATTCCGGCGATGCGAGGCCGAGCCGTGGCGGCACACAGGTATGTGACGTGTCAGAGGAGAAACGAGCCATTCACATTTTTCTTTGTGGCAGGTAATGGTCCACAAACCTCACCGCACTTTAGGGACTGTTCTTTACTTATGAAGGGACTGTTCTTTACTTGTCAGGGGAGGAGGGTGGCTGGTTGATTTTTATTTATTTATTTATTTTATTTTGATCCCCCCATGTTAATCACTTATTGATGCTGTTTTTGAAGTATGAATAAGTCAATAAGTAATTTATTCCATTGAAATATCATTGATGTATTTGAGAAAAGTGATTTATCTTTTTATAAATGACAAAAGGCACATCTGCCTCACTTTTGCTGTGGTATTGTGATACTACTCAGAACCATGATACTTTCACTGGTATCGTAACATGGGTCCCAATTTTGGCACCGTAAGAACACTATTATATTATGTCTTTTACATTTCAAGTTGTAAAAAGTAAAATGTTTTGTTAAAAAACTATTTTGTTGCATAATGAAAATTGAGAAAATAAAGCAATTTATGTTCTTAATTTGTTTTTTTTTTCTTCCTCAAAAATTATCGATAAGAGTGCTGTTAAAATACCGGATCAATAAGCAGTACTGATAAGAGTAGTAGTACCGTTAAAATCGTAACGATACCCATCCGTAGTCATTAGTAGCAACCCAGTTGGATATGTAATTCACAGATATGCTTTGAAAAATCTATGACATGCTTGGTTCTGTTTAGTTATGTACAAGTTATGTTGTTACAACTTTCACAGCCAGGCCAAATATGAACATCAGGTTTACATTTATTTGATAAAAAAAGAAATCAATCTAATCTTAACAAAATCTAAAAACCATGTCTGTGTTCACTTAAGTCCATTCACATTTCAATAGAAAAACATTTCATCTGAACAAAGAGTTACAATTTCCCATTAATTATTCTGACACAGTTCTTAGTTATATCAGAGTCTTCTATACAAGCGTCAGTGATCCAAATGTCCCAAAGAAAGGTGCTGGAACTGAAAGGCTCATGTGTGAGAGCGTATGTGCATATGGGGAGTTTGTTCTCAATTTGACGAGACAGGAGTAGTTGCTGAACAGGGGAGAGTCCAGGCTGAGAGAAAAGTTAATGTCCAAAATAGAGGGCAGTTCTGTGTTCTTTAAGTGGGGAGAGCAGAGAGGGGTTAATTCTTCTTAGTAGTCTTCGTTGTTGTAGAGTGTGATGCACCTCAGGAATTCTTCACTCTGCTAAAAGCTTGCTATGACTTAAAACAGTTGTAAATCAAAATGGATTTAAACTTGCTCGGCTTTTAGTTTAGATTTGGCTCAAACACTTGCTTCTAAGTCATGCCACTCTTCCCCACAATGTGTCTGTCCTCTCTCAATAGCTATATCACTCTGTTCTCTGCTGTGCCACATCCACTCCCTCACAGGAGTCATAAATCTGCACTCTGCAGTGCCTAGATTATTAAGGATTGTCAATATGGGGCATTTTATGGCCAAAGACACACCAAACACTTGTCTCTCTATCAGTAAACAGAGAAAAAGCATCCGTGATTCATTTTAGCCAACTGTTCCCTCTTAGAGTTAAATGAATAAAAACCAAATGGTCAGCCTGTAACACTTGGAACATATTCAGGATTCTGTACATCGACATGAGACACCTGCTGAGGTTGAGAATTGTGTAATCACGCCGTTGATCTCTCCTCAGGTCTAGTAAGGAGGGTTCAGCTCACTTCCAGAGGCCCCTTCATCAGCACAGTCCCACCTCCTCCGTCACATCCGTGGGCTCCTTGTCCCGCACCCAGTCCTCCACCCTAAGCAGCGTGCTCAGTGCTTCCCACTCCTCCCATCCCTCCTTCCCACACCAGCACCCCCAGAGCCAGGGAGAGCCCTACCCTGGCACAGGGCCCCGTAGTCCACAGGGTCCCGGCTCCCACCAAGCAGGGGAGCCCTTCCCATTGGGGCCCATGCACCCAACACCACAAAGAGGTTATGGTTTCCCTCATGACCCCTATGGCTCCACCCCAAGGATGCACCAGCAGCAGCAGCACCATCAGTATCAACAACAGCAACAGCAACAACAACAACAACAACAGCAGCAGCAACAACAACAACAACAACAACAGCAGCAGCAGCAGCAGCAGTTCCAGGGACCTCCCCAGCCCCAGCTGCCAGTCCAGGCAGGACATTTGCTCCAACCGCACTCCTACTCCCACGTACAGGGGGAGTCCTTTGCTATGATGGCACGTGCCCACCAGATGGTGGATATGCTGACGGAGGAGAATAGGATGCTGAGGCAGGAAATGGAGGCCTGCCGCGAGAAGGTCACAAAGTTGCACAAGGTAACATTCACTGCAGAACAGAAGCAGAGCTCTAATGATTAATGGCTTAGTTGTCAACCATTAAGTTAATCACCAACTAATCTGATAATTGATGAATCTGTTCAAATACATTTTTTAAGGGGAAAAAAAACAAAATTCTCTTATTGCAGCTTCTTAAATGATTTTGTTCCTCTTCTATGACAGTAAACTGAATATCTTTGGGTTGTGGATAAACCAAGACATTTGCGGATGTCATCCCAGGCTTTTGAATACACTCAGAAACGTTTCATTATTTTCTGACATTTTGGAGACCAAACAACTAACAGATTAACTGAAAATAATAATAATTGTTAGTTGCAGCTTTTCTACAGAACAGCATTAAAGGATAGGTTAAAATTTGATCAGGACTATCTGAAAAGAATGCTGATCGCCCATATGTACACAGTAAGGGGATTTAATTGCTGTCATTGCATTTTAAAGTTCAGCTGAGGCTAATTTGAGACTACAGCAGAACAAAAGCAACTGCTAAATGTGAAGCTAATACATGTATGCTACCTAAAGGCCAATAACACACATGTTCTTACAAACTATGACAAATTCTGAAATAACGCTGTTGACACAATTTTGGTTTTACAAAGTACAGTTGAAAAAAGAGCTGCATGAGAGACGTGGCATCTGTGTCCTGCACAGATATTTCAGCACTACAACTATCATGTAAAGTCACTTTGACTCTGTTGGTGTTTTTGCACGTGGGTTGCTCATCATGGAGATGTTGATGACATATTTTGCAGTGCAAAGCAGTATGAAAAAGAAAGCTGGGGTAACTGTTTAAGTTAAGTTGAATAAGTTGCTAACAATAATTCACTTAACAATTTTGTTTGGACAACAAATTTTGATGCTTGTGATCTTTTTTTTGTGCTTTAGTTGTTTTTTGTTTGACTTTAAATTCTTTGTCTGTTAAGCCCAAACATTGTGACTTGGCAGGGTGACCAGGAAAGAGCTCACCTTTTTGAAGCTGAGGCTGTAAATAGTGTTTAGATAAAACCAATTTTTACCGAAGTCAAAAGTTGGGTGTAAATATAGTTATTCAGCAGTAGCTCAGTCCGTAGGGACTTGGGTTGGGAACCGAAGGGTCGCCTGTTTGAGTCCCCGTCCGGACCAAAATATGGAGCGTGGACTGGTGGCTGGACAGGTGCCAGTTCACCTCCTGGGCACTGCCGAGGTGCCCTTGAGCAGGGGGGATTAATAAAGGAAATAAACTTAAAACTTAAAAAAAATTATACAATTGGATAAATATTTGATGCATGTCCTTCACTTTCCCTGTCTCTACTTTGTTTGACTTAATTCCCTGTGTGTCTGTGGGCAGTTGGAAACAGAGATCCAGCTGGTGTCAGAGGCTTATGAAAACCTCGCCAAGTCCTCCTCCAAGAGGGAGGCCCTAGAGAAAACCATGAGGAACAAGCTGGAGCTGGAGGTGCGCCGGCTGCATGACTTCAACAGGGATCTCCGAGGTGAGAGAGCATGGAGGTGGAGTAACCATGTAATTACTGTAGGAATCACAGTCAGTCTGTAACTGACTGCAGCTTCCAGTGGAACCAGCCTCTGGTATGCTTTGTTCTTTTGGTTTTTTTTAAAGATTATTTTTTCGGGCTTTTTGCCTTTAATGTTCAGGATAGAGTGAAATGGGGGAGAGAGAGAGAGAGAGAGAGAGAGAGCGGGGGGTGACATGCAGCAAATGGTTGCATGCCGGAGTTGAACCTTCGACTGCTGCGGCGAGGCATCGCCATTGTACATGGGGCGCCGGCACTATCCACTGCGCTACCGACGCCCCGGTATGCTTTGTTTTAGCAGAAATTGAAAAAAATGTATTGGGGAGCGGGGTGACGGGTTCAGTGTGCCAATATAAGAAAAAAAAATTCCACTGCAGTCACCACTAAAAAGCTTATTGGGAGGTTTGTTGGCATGTCATTGTTATAACAGATGATGATAGAAAAATACCATAGTTTCACTGAGTTTAAATGCACATGCACATTTTATTAAAAAATAGTTGATTTAGGCTATTTTATTTGTGAAACATTCGTAACACTCACTATCCAATTCCTTTCTTTCACAGTATCTTTTTAGCTGTGCCCTGCAGTTGTAGGCTACATGTGCTGCTTTTGCTGTATTTGTGGGACAGACTGATGACAGAATGAGTTCAAGTAGCATCTACACAGCAAATTAATCTGTGGGATATGAACACTTACAGGAGAAAAAAGCTGCACCAGAATCCAAATACCTTTTATATAAGAAAGCACAAAAATGCAATATATTATTTTATTCTACCCATAGTTGCTCATTATTATTTAGGAAAAAAATGACATGTTTGTGCATTATGTTTTTGTTTTTTTTAAACTTTATTTATTGAGATTATCCATGAACACACAAGACAGTAACATACGTTGTCATCTCAAGTTGCAGTTATGTGCAGAAAAATAAATAAGTAAATAAATTGAAGGATACTGGAGACTAACAACAACCAAAACAAAGAGATCACTTTGAGAAAAAAAATCCCCAACCTACACATAGACCCACGAGCATACATGAAGGAAAACAAAACAGTACTAGTGCATCATAGTTAGGGATCGGAATCGAGTACGTTCCAACTGGTTCAATTCATTGACATCATTAGCCTTTATGTTTAAGGATTCCCGTACTGATTCTTTTCATTACGCCGAATCTTTACGTCTGACGCACATCACGCTCGTCAGTCAGCAGTACGTTCAGCAACAAAGAAGACGTAATGGTGGAGAGACAGAAGCGGTTGAAAGCTTCGTTTCAATTCACAAAAAAAGACTCATGACATTCACCCATCACAACAGCATGACGTGCAATTTATGCAGCACCGTAATTACATGCAAGGGCGGAAACACCACCAATGCTACAGTGATATGTTTTCCACTACAGGGCTCTACTGTGCAAGCATTTTAATGTTACTCGCATTTGCGACTAAAAATAGTTTTGTGCGAGCAAACTAAATCATTCAGCACGCTGTGCAAGTACAGCAGCAACCAGCAGCAGAAACAAAGCGAATCCTGCCGGTTGTGGGTTGAACGGGGGTCACAGACACAGACAGGAATATGTATTCCTGTCAAATACGGCGGCCATAGTGCTCCGCGGCACAAGATAATGGCTTACTGGCGACCAAGAAGCCCGGCTCCAGGTCCAATTATTTCCTCTTCTTGGTGTCATGACGGCCCAAAAGTACCTGAACAGCTGAGCCTTGGCGGCACGCAGGTATGTGGCGTGTCAGAGCAGAAACGAGCCGTTCACATTTCCACAAACCTCGCCGCACTTAAGGGACACAGTTTGTGTGAGAGCAAACATCTCAGAAAACATACCGCCCCTTTTACCTGATTGACAAGTGGTATGTCCAGTCCACTGCCCCATGACCCTCCTCCAGCCCCCCAGGTATCAAGATTCACTCCAACACTGCACCTTCGACAAGAAGATGAGTTTCACGTGGGTCACAATTGCTAGATGCAAGTTTTTGGATGGATGGCTTGACAATACCGTATATAAATACTGGTTGGCCAAGGATTCCCAATTCACACACAGAGCTAGATGCAAGCTTTGTGTGAAATCGTTTGACATCGCCAACATGGGGGAGAAGGTGATTCTGAAACACGTGTAAGGAAGAAACACCGACGTCTCGTTACTGCATCGGTTGCACCCAAAGTCCCAACCTTTTTGCCCCAGCCCAGACATTGAACTTACATGAGTTTTTATTTGCATGCTATTATGGTACTTGGTAAAAAAAAACACAGAAGTCTGGAAATTAGGGTATGTAAAAGTACGGAATTTTTAAATTCCAAATGTGTAGGAACCCTGTTACTTACTTACTTAGCACTTATCTCTTGTTTAGAAAAGAAACTCAATAAAACTGATGTTGTTAACACCAAAAACCTGTAAGGTCTACTTTTTCTACACAGAAAATTCACAGGAGGAATCGATTAGGGAATCGATAAAGAATCAGATCGATAAGCAGAATCAATAATGGCATTGATATCAATGAAATCCTATCAATTCCCATCCCTAATCATAGTGTATTCACACCTCAGTCGGACAGTCCAGAGTTTATTGTTCCAAGCCAGGTAAGCTGTTCGCTTAGTCTCATGGGTCCCAGGTTGCATTATGTTTTTTTAAACTGATTCATATCATTGTGATGGCCACAAGATAAAAGTACCCACTCTGTTTGCAACATAGGACTCTGATTTCACTAACTAGCCATTTCATTTACTGCACATTATTGAAAAGTGATGGCTATATTCTGATGGCCCCGCTGAATCAGCGCACAGTGGGCTGAGAGCACATTAAGAGGCGTCATGTGTAGTGATAGAGTAGTGAGACAAAAGCCCAGTGTGGCAGCTTCCCCCACAAATTATACATCAAGAGAAAGCTCAGAACCTGTCGTTTTTATGCCTCTGCGCCGGTGATACTCATGCCTGAAGGCATTATGTTTTCAGGCTGTCTGTCCGTCTCTCTATCCGGCACATATATACTGGCATATGTCCCATTCTTTTGAGTGTGATATCTCGAGAACACCTCAGAAGAATTTCTTCAAATTTGGCACAAACATCCACACTGAGTCAGAGATGGACTGATTAGAATTTGGTGGTTGAAGGTCAAAAATCAGTGTGACCTCACAAAACATGTTTTTGGCCATAATTTGGGAATTTTCATGCAAATTATGACAAAATTTTACATAAATGTCTAATAAGATATAATGGTGAAATTATGACAATTTATATCCAAAGGTCAAGGGTCACCTTCACTGTGACATCATAATGTTCTGCAAAAACAATTTTCTGGTCATTTCTCAGGACAGGAAGTGGAGACATTTGGTCAGATGCTGAATCAGTGACACTAATCTTTGGTGTCCACCTTGAAACTGTGTTGATTGTATAGATCTTCTGTACTGCCAGAGAGAAGATGTGTGTGAAGCGTCCATGTTTGTAAATTGGATGTAAATTGTAACTGCAACATGAGGGGTTTGCTTTGGGGGGTCAGTGGTCAACAAATATTCACTGTAGTTGTATTTTGGAGATTTAGGAAAAAAAGCAAAGAACTCTGAAAAAGTATAGATGAGTAGATGTATAGAGTAGAGCTGCTTTCATGTGTACTTTTGCTGCAGCTGTCACATCCTCCACTATGAAGCGACCAATGTTTGGGATCAATGATCTCCCATAAGTCATGGATTTGATAGAATATGCAAAATAAAAAGCAAAACCAGAACATCAAGAGCATCTTAAACAGGTTTCATTTTTATTTTTATCAGGGCTCTAGCTTTTATTTAAATCATCATTTCATTAAAAAAACAAAAGTCAGATAATAATTTGTGACCTTACCACACAAAGGTTTGGGCTACTAACTGGTGCAGGTACCAAAGCTTTTTGTATTTTTACTCAGTAAATGAGAACAAATATTCAGTAAATCAGATAACTTCAAACTAAGCACTCTTGCTCATAGCTGAACTTGTCCTGCATCTCAGCTCTGAGTAATGACTTCAGAACTATTGTTTAAAGGTCTGGTGTGCAGGATATAGTGACACCTAGTGGTGGGGTTGAAGATTGCAACCAACTAAAACTTTTCTAGTGTCCCAAGTGTGTAGGAGAGCTACTGTGGCTGATGCAAAAATGTGAATGGCCCTATCTAGAGTCAATGTTTGGTTTGTGCGTTATGGGCTACTGTAGATCAACAGGGTGGACTCCGTGGAAGATGTCCCGCTGTAAATATAGACATAAGCGACTCTTTTTCAGGTAACAAAAACACAAGATTCTTAATTTTGCATGATTATACACGAATGAAAACCTAGTTAAACCTAGTTAGTTTTCATTTCTGCGAATAGATGCTCCTAAATCCTACACACTTTTTTTATGATTTACTGAGCAACCGTCCATGTGTGAGTGAGATGGGCAGAAAGGAGTCAGAGAACAAACAAAAATAAATAAATAAATGTGTGTGTGTGTGTGTGTGTATATTTGTATTAAACTAAATGTTATTAAATAAATCAAATATGATCATACTTTATTAAATGTATTTGCATTCTTATTATTTATTTATTTTTCATCTTTCATTTATATAATTTACACAAATATATATAATTTTATAGCTCTTTATAGTCTGATTCTATTTTATTTTATTACACTGTATAAGTCTTTTTATATTTACTATTTAATGTTTTTCTTGAGTGGAGCCTCCCAACAAAAGTATTTAACACGATTGTACTTGTATAACTGGAGTGACAATAAACATCTTGAATCTTGAAAACCTTCCAGCTGCAAACAGCATTACGACTGCACCTTCAAAATAAAATCCCTCACATGCAGTGGAGATGTGTTAATGTAAAATAGTTTTATGGTTACAAACGGACACATTATCTACATGTTAAACCACTGAATGAGATAAAAGCTTACAACAAAATCGCAGTATGCTGAAATTTTCTATACCTTTTCTATGCAAGTATTTTTTATATTATCATGGCAAGTAATGAAGAAACATTACTGGAAACTCACACAGATGTGCTTTGAGAGAACAATCTTTATTTTTGTGTGTTTGTCCACTCTGAGCATTTGTGTGTTGTGTGATGTTGTTTTAAAGAGCGCATGGAGACGGCCAATAAGCAGCTTGCTGCTAAAGAGTGTGAGGGATCAGAAGACAACCGCAAAACCATCTCCCAGCTGCTTACACAGAGTGAGTACCACACTAACACACACACACACACACACACACTCACATACAGCCTGGGACATTTAACATGCCACCCCCAGCATTCCTTAGGCACGATGTCAGTCTGGACAACTTTATCACCCATCTTACTGAATATTTCTGAAAAAAACACAAAACATTAGAAAGTTCTCAAATCTATATCTGAAACATTTTAAACTGTGCAGGGATTGAAATGTAATCTGAGTGATCTATTGTGTGCATGCAGTTAAGACATTGTGTTTGTGAATGTGTTAAAGACAAAGAGACACTTCGTGAAAAGGAGAAGCTGGAGATGGAGTTAAACGCGCTGCGCTCCACCACAGAGGACCAGAGGAGACACATCGAGATCAGAGACCAGGCACTCAACAACGCCCAGGCTAAAGTGGTTAAGCTAGAGGAGGAGGTAAGAGCGTCACCTGTCAGTCATACTGGTTTTGATCCTGTTTGTTGGATTTGGGTTTACTGCTTACTGGTATCATTAGAACCAGAAAATCCTGATTTAAATATAGAAATCCAGGTGGAGCTGAGGTGGGACAACCAAGCAGCAACCAGCTTCACTGAATGTGATGAGTCAGTACATGAAACGTTTCACAAAGTGATTCCCACCATGATATTTTAATTAAACAAGACACAGAATCTTAACAGTGAACAGCAGCATTGACATCTCAGGCCAGTCATATGTTACTGACTATATCTGAAGTTTTAGAATAAAGACGACAGATTCTTCTTTCATAGATGGCCGAAAGAGCCTCAGCTGTGAAGCTGTAAGAGGAAGGCTCTCTAATCTAAGCTTCTCTGTGGTTTGTTGTCCTGATATGATCTAATAGATTGGTATCAGAGCATATCAAGGCATTTTTTAATGCTTCACGATCAGCTATATTGGGCTGTATAGAGCCTGATCCAATCCTTTGTTTTATGATTTGACTCGCAAAGCTTTCATGCACAGCAGCACAACTAGTGCAGCCTTTGTTCACTCTCCAACTCTCCATCTCTTCTCCACTCTGCACAGTTCTCTTGTGTGTAAGAGGAATGGGTTAAGCCCCGTCCACAGTGAAACACCACACACCATTTACAGCAGTAAAATGCAGTGTGAGGCTGTTTATTTATGTTATTTACTGAAGTTATGAGCACTCCTTTCATTTCAGTTCAGTGTGAGAGTCTCTTGAATTTTGCTGTCGTCTACGGCGCATGGTGTTTTACTGCCTTTCTCAGAGGAGAGACAGACAAGTGGTGAGAGCTTACAACACACTCACCACACAACCTGGCCACTGTAACAACTTGGAGTGGCTGGTTTCCCCCAGGTTAACACCATTAGCTCTGTCAGCACTGTTGTTGTTGTTGTTGTTGTTGTTTGGTGCTGGTTATGGAGTTAGCACCATTAGCTGCTAGCAGCTGGCTCAGCCACTTCCATGTTAAGAACCGTGTGCAGACAACTCAAACACTCTGAATTTAGCATAGAGCCCCTTTAAGAAAATGAATCGTTTGAACTCAAACTGAGGACATTGTGGTTCATAGTTGGCACCTTAACTCCTGACAGAAAGATTTCTGGAGTGAGATGTTTAAAACTCAGTAGTGACCTGCAATAAAACTCCCACCAGTCTTGCTTGGACCTGGTGAGCTCCTTGGTAAAATGAAATAGCAGTAAGTTAATGAAACCTTTGGTTGGCTGCGGACTGTGGAACGTAAACAGGTGTGTGACCACACATGTGAGATCCAGGTAAACAGTAATTCCAAGCTGAGAGCAAAAGTAGCATGTGCATGTTAACACCAACTGCTCCGGTTGGCCGTGGGTGCTTAAAACGTCTTAAAATATCTTAAATACACATTTACCAAAGTATTCAATTGTCCTAAATTCAGATTGGATGGGTCTTGCGTGTTTTTTAGTCACATCACCAAGAGAATTTGTGGTGTTGGTGGTACAAAACATCATTTTAAGAGGACGGAAACATTTTTGACAGACTGTGACACAACACCTATATGTGCCCTCTATGCATTTAGATTATGCAGTATGTCTGCATTGTTAGCCAGCCTGCTCATTAGTTTATTTTCTTTTGTGCGAAGAGCACTAAGTGTCATTTTACCTTTTTGTTCATGTTTAACTGACATCAATGTGTTTACTTGATAAGAATATATTTCATTCATACTAAGGTCGTTTTTAAATTTAATTTAAATGGTAATAAAAATATCTTTAAAAGCCTTAAATCTAGCTTGTTTATACCTGTGGATACTTGGTGCTCTGTAAGGCTGCTTTGTCATCTAATTCTTTGGTTTTAAAGACTGAAGCACACTCGCCTGCTCTGTGTGAAGAAAAGCTGAAAATCAGGTCACTTTATTGTTTGTTTTGATTCTTGGCGAGTATCTTGTGTCTCCTGGTTACCGATGTTTTACTTTAGAGGAAAATCTCTCAGTGTTCTGGCCTGGTGTCGGCCTGCTATCTGACACCAGTGTCTGTTTGACTTAGCGGATGTGCTTCATGCTGTCGTGTCCCCTGGTGGCTGTGGATGGGAACAGCTGCAGAATGAAATAAACTGATTGCTCTCAACCTCAACATCTAATGTGGAGCGTTTGGTAAATTTGTCTTCTCTCGTGACTTTCACGTATTGACGTCTGGCTTATTCATCAAATGCACTAAGTGTACAAGAGACATCTTTGATACTGATGCAGTTGGCACACACTGTGAACACTTTGGCTGGAGACATAAAACATTCAGTCCTGTAATGCACCGAAGAGAAAAAAAATCCGTAATGTGTTGTAAACATCTTAAACATACAGTTTTATACAACTGTCACACTTTGATAAAAACTAAAAATCTCCAAATATATTTGTCACTCCATATACACACAAGGTTGTAAACAAACCAGCAATTAATCACAGTTATCTAAACCACTTTATATGGAGGTCAAAGTAAAAGTGAGTGGTATAACGGAGGTCCTGCACAGGACAGGAAACAGGCCAGAGCCCGAGCCAAAGCCGGCCTCTGACACACAACGCCTGCTTGTTGTCAGAACAAAAGAGCTGCAAGCTTTTCTCCTGAAAAAAACTGAAAGAGCCTTCAGAGTCTGGGCCCTCCGCCTGCCTTCTCTCAGCTCCTCTCAGCTCTGTCTTCCTCTCCTATATTCTCTCCACCCTTTTCTTTTCTTTTCCTGCTTTTACAGATAGTCACTCAGTCACTCTAAATCAATCTGCTGAGGTAAGGCTGCAGTTCAGAGCAATAGGAGAGACTTTAGGGACACAAAACCTGGATTAAGTGCTGTGAGCACGAGAGGAGTGCCATCTGTAAACTGTCCAGCAGGTCTGTGTTTGTTTGGACACTCAACAGTTTAATGATACTGTGCTGATGCATCTTCAAAAACGTGTCATCAGGGCAGATCTTTCCACCACAGTGGTGGGAAAAAAAAGTGTACCAGGTAACTATATATAGATTAATGATTACCAACATTTGCTTAATGGAGTATGTATAATCGTATAGGTAGCATGTAATGAGGCAGATTATTTTACAGTTTAACATGGTTCTCAAAAACTCAAAAACTACTCCTAAAAAATGACAGTAGTAGTAAATAAAAGAGACAATTAACTTCACAGAAAGTTGAGTTACTCATTAGTAACTAATAAACACAAATAAAATGCAATGCAATAGAATGCATAAACTTGTTTGTAATTCTATTTTGATGTGTGTCAACATGTACAGCAGTGCAATCTATCTGTAATCAGCAAATATCCGCTCATGTCTGCAAGTGTGACAGATGTATAAAAGAGATAGTTGATTATAGAGTCTCATTCTCAGGTTGTCAAATACTGATGCTTTGGGTTGGTGGTTCGGTTTCAGCTGAATCAAAATATTGTTTTACTGAAGTAGAACTTAATATCACAGTAGATTTCTGTAACATCAGTAATATCTCTTTAACCAAACCTCTAATAGCCCTCACAGACCAAGCAGACTGTCGGTCAATGTCAAGTTAACGGTGAGCATCTGTCGCTCCAGTTTTTGCGTAGTGTCCTGCACTGTTGGTACTACTCGGCTCTTGTCGGCTGATCCAGCCTGCTAAATCGACAGCAGAGCTGGAGGAACCTGTCAGTGAGAGAAATCAATGATAATTCAGCTCAGCACATGAGAGGAGAAATGGAGTGAGGAAAGTAAACAAATGACTCAAGTCAAGAGGGTGAGATTATTTTGGGAAAGGTTATTTTTTAAGCCATTGAGCTCTTTAGCAGAAATGGTTCATAATTGTTGTTTAGTTGTTGGCTAGCCCACTGTAGATAACTTACAGTCTTTCAACATCAGGTTGTGTAGTTGAAGTGCTAACTAGCTAACTAGCATCTTGAATACTTCCTGCCGGTCACAGACCCCCGCCACCTGGTGCTATGGAGAGTCATTTCCTGTCATGCAGGCGCAGAATGTATGTGTTGGCCATTGTCTGTAGTCCTTGTGGTTTGTTCAAGTGCAACTTTTTGGCCGAGGCACATGCGATGTGAGGTGACCCAACAGTCGGCCTTTGTCACCACTAGTTCTCTGATGTTTGTTTGGTGTGTCTGGGCCTTAAAGGATTATTAATAAAAAGAATGTGATGTTTTTTGGAGCTCCTTGAATAGACTGTCTGTGGATCTTTGCTGCACTGAAACATGTTTTTGTCCAGATTTGGTAATCAAAGAAACAAGCATACTGGTTATGTGATAGCTGTTCCTGCTGAACCACTATGAATAAGGAAGTTTTTGAGATTTCTCAGTCTTGAAATAACTTGAACCTTATAATGGCTTCACTGACAACAGGGGTGAATGCATTATTTTCTAATTCCTGAGATACAAGACCATGTCCCTGATGTGTTTGATATGTGGAGTTGGCTATATGGTCCTGTGTGAAGGTGAATTAGCATAGCAGAGTTACGATGGTGTAAATCTTGCCATCTCTCTTTCTGTCTGTGCAGCTGAAGAAGAAGCAGGTGTACGTGGAGAAGGTGGAGAGGATGCAGCAGGCCCTGGCTCAGCTCCAGGCGGCCTGTGAGAAGAGAGAACAACTCGAGCATCGACTCCGTACCAGACTGGAGAGAGAGCTGGAGTCGCTACGCATGCAGCAGGTAACACCTCAGTCAGGCCTGTGCTGACTGACCGTCATATAGACTATCAACAAATAAAGAGACCATCACTGTGGCTGATGCCCCTGCCCATGCTTATACTATTTATTGATTTATTTGGCAGTGAATGTATGTATTTATGAACTGTATACAGAATTCCCCTCAGTCTGCTTTGGTAATCCACTAGTAACTGCCTAAATGTAATGCTGC
This sequence comes from Epinephelus awoara, assembly GCA_035609425.1. Taxonomy (NCBI): domain Eukaryota; kingdom Metazoa; phylum Chordata; class Actinopteri; order Perciformes; family Serranidae; genus Epinephelus; species Epinephelus awoara. Next base: position 8,531,743 of record CM069304.1, read on the forward strand.
CCTAACACAAAATGACTTCATTTGGAAGCTAGTGCCGTATTAATTTTAAATACACAAATGACAGAGCCCCTCTTCTGTGTTCTGGCCCCCTCATTCTTTCCCCCCTTCTTCTTGTCTCCTTTGTCCCTCCCAGCGTCAGGGAGGAACTCAAAACAGTGGGGCAGTGCCATCAGAGTACAACGCCACAGCACTGATGGAGCACCTGAGGGAGAAGGAGGAGCGGATTCTGGCTCTGGAGGCCGACATGACCAAATGGGAGCAGAAGTACTTGGAGGAGAGCGTGATGAGGCAGTTTGCCCTGGATGCTGCTGCCTCTGTCGCTACTCAGAGGTACTCATGCATTAAAGTTATTAATTTCATACTCTGTGCCGTTGTTTCAGACTCTCATGTCTGTCATATGTTTATTACAAACTGGAACATCAGCAACTTATTTTGATTTTGTTATTCTGGTTGCTGAAGATTCATAAAGTCGAAGATGTTTAGTTTCTGAGGGAACCTTAATCGATTAAAAATTCAAATTCAGGTTTGAGCAATGAAATGAAGCCTAAACTGAGTTAAAGCCCAGCAAACTGCATCCACTGATGTTTCCTACAAACTTACAATGAAATGTCTACCACCTAGTGGTCATTAAATGAACTGCAGCTCATTGCATTTGTTCATCAACTCTGCTGTGGTGGTACTGCTGTCTTCAAATTTCAAACAGTCTTTCCAGTTTGTGTTTTAGCAGTTTCAGCATTCAGCAGCAATAACTTGTGTGTTCCTGCATTGAAAGGCTTTTATATTTTATCATATTTATTTTGTCATTATTGTATTTTTTAATTATATTTTGCATGCACTGTAAATGGCCTGGTGTAAGGATATAGTATCCCACAGTGAGACAAATGTTTAGAACAGGTCAGCAAGTTTGTGTTAAGTGCTGTGGGTGAACTACTTTTGAACTCCAGGTTCTGTCTTGTTTTGCAGGGACACATCTGCAGTAGTAATAAGCCACTCTCCCAGCAGCAGCTATGACACGTCGGTAGAGGCTCGAATCCAGAAGGAAGAGGAGGAGATCCTTATGGCCAATCGGCGCTGTCTGGACATGGAAAGCAGGTAAAGCACTCCCCACATACATGCAGCCTTCCTGAGACCAGGGCATGTAAATATAAATGCTTGGAGTCTAAATAACAGTCTGGTAAATAGTCATTTTACCTTGGAAGGTTTAAAGAGGTGTGTTGTGTATGTTGGCAGTTGTTTCTCATTAAAAGTAAATATCCCCTGTATGTACAAGCCTCCTTTGCAATCAACTGGATTCTGATTCTTAGTGATCACACAGTAATATTACAGAACTAGACACCTCTTTGTCATGCTGGTTTCACCTGCCTGCTGAGATGAGGTCCATTTGCAGTCTAAATGTATAATGCTCATTATCCATTCTGTCTTGGTGAGCTCTTTTTGACACTGGAGGAGAAAGATAAACACATAAAGGCCGAGACACACCAAACTGACTTCAGAGAACTAAGGTGACAAACAGCCCTGCTGCGTCCCCTGACAATGCCTGTGTCTCGGCCAGAAAGTTGCACATGAACGCACAGCAAAGACTACAGCCAACAGCCAATCAAACAGCATATATGTTCTGTACCTGCATGTGAGGAAATAACTCTCACTCTCACCAATAGAAGGTGGTAGTCTGTATTCCTTATTAAAAAAGCGAACCTGGAAGACCGTCTTGACATTAGTTAGCCAGTTAGCGAGTTAAGACAATCCAATTGATCTCTGGACTTTGATCTCTTCACCTGTGCCTGTGAAGTTCTGATGATGTAGGATCACAAAAAACATTTGATAAATGAGTAACCTGTCAGTCCATATGATTTCATGTTGACTCATATTTGTAAAAGGCCAGCATGAACATGAAGGAGACTAGAACTAAAAAGTGCCAATTGTCATTTCTTTCCTATAGTCCAAACCAAATGAATATATAAGATATAAAAGCAGTCACGTAGCTCTCATAGTCTCCTTGTCCAGCAGTAACTGTTCCCTGTTCTCCATGCTGGCTCTGTCTAATGCTTTTTTGCCTAATTCAGGATAAAGAATCTTCATGCCCAAATCATAGAGAAAGATGCTATGATCAAGGTGCTTCACCAGCGCTCCAGGAAAGAGCCCGTCAAGTCTGACGCACCGTCTGCCATGAGGCCCTCCAAGTCCCTGATGTCAATCTCCAATACTGGCTCCAGTGGTTCAGGACTGCTCTCTCACAGCCTGGGCCTCAGCAGCTCGCCTATCACCGAAGAACGCAAGGACACCAGCTGGAAAGGCAGCCTGGGTAAGAACCAGCAGTCCTCACAGTGTATTACGTCATACAAGAACAGCAGCCGAACAGTTCTGTGAGAACTGGGGATGTACAGTCACTTGTAGCTACGGTGCTGCTGTGTTTATTGCTCTCTTCTCATGTTCCCTCAGGGGTTCTGCTGGGTTCCGAGTTTCGCACAGAGTCTCTCAGGACAGAGTCGATTTCATCATCCCCGTCACCAGTGCTTCCTTCCACCCCGATGACTGCAGGCCACTCAAAGACAGGCAGCAGGGACAGCTGCACACAGACCGAGAAGGGCCAGAGTCAGGATACCAGCAAGCCTAGCACTCCAGCCCTGCAGAGCATGACTCTGCCCGCTCGCCTGTCCAGCCCCAGCCCAGTCTACATCCCCGACCGCATAGCAGGTCAGTACACATCGTCTGTCAGGCATTGTTTCCACTGACTATTAACATATGTCTCAAGTGATCGACAGTGGACAGCTTTAAGTCTGGTGTGAATGCACCCAGTGTGTCGTCAGTGCGTCTTGGGATCCAGTTAAGTCATTAACATTTTTTATCATTCCCAGGAACTGACTCAAAAATATTAGAAATACAGAACGACTTTTTTGTCATTATTGGGCCAAACACTGGCACATGGGTGACAATCGGTGTTGGATGAGATAAAAACAATCTTTTTTGACATCCTGGTCAGTTTACGAGCATTTCTTTCAAATTTTACACACACCAAAGCCAGAGGTCCAGAATGTTTAATTGGTAATACTGTAATAAATCTGGGCAGATATATCAGAATGAAGCACACACAACATGTTTCAATACTGAGCTAACAATGTTTAAAAAGAAAAAAAACAGTTTAATGTGTTAGAAATTTTAGGTCATGTGATCCAGGCCTGACACATCGCCAAGGATCCTCTTCACTGTGCTGTATAACAGTCACAGGTTAAACTAAATTTACAAAACAGACAGGGGGGCTCATCAGAAGTGCTGACTCATCATTTTTTCTTCAACTTTGGGCATTTTCTGATGTTCTTTGTTCGTCTCTGTGCAGATGTGCCAGTGTTTCACAGCAGCACCCTGGAGCGAAGGCTCCCCGTCCAGTCCCACCCACAGCAACAGCCCCCTCCCCCAGCCCCACCCACCCAACAGGAAGTGGACAACGACATGGTGGAGATCCTCATCTGACCCTGTGACCTCTGGAAAAAAATATCATCTAAACAAATGATCAGCGGGGGGGGGCAGCTCCATCAGAATAACAGAGCGACAGACGTGTGAATCACTCCGGCTCGTCCTCCAAACCTGCAGCTGCTGTCTGTGTATCACCGAGCTGAGGGAGAGTAATTATATGCACATCACGCTGGTGCAAGGCTGTCAGAAACAGCATAAACGAAAAACAAGCTACGCCTGCAAACTTACTCTATGCAGCAGAAATTTAATACACAACATTTTGATCCTATTTGGATCTTTGGCAGGTCAGAATGTTTGAAAAGTAGAAACCAGACCCATATTTATACATACTGCACACCTGGGTGACAACCTCTCTGATGGCATCCAAACTGCCCACACAGAGAAAAACGGTAATAAAAAGCCATACGTCAATATATATCAAACATTTATACAATTATATCAAATTCATCAACCCATTTATGTCTACATCACATTCAAAAATAGATTGTAATAAGTGAGAGGCAATGTACAGAAATTAAACATCCTTCTTAAAAAGTTAGATCAAATCCCAATTAGGGAAAGAAGACACACCTGTTGTATTTATATACATAAAAAAATTGTTTGTTTGTTTGTTTTTTACAATTATATGTGTGAGGGTCCAGAAAGATATACATATTTATATATAGGGAGAGCCATCATGATACAACCCCCGATATTCATTTCGAGAAAATGTTTGATGTAGATCTCTTGGTGTTGGGAGTGAAATCTATAAAAACATTACTTTTTGGAGCACGAGAGTGATTAAATCACCTTCTCTCTCTGATCTGTGTTTGACTGACCCACACCAATAGACATTTTCATACTCTCATGTTTACATGTGCATTTATTCAAACACTCTCTTTTCCCAAATGTCCTTCATTCATTCTTCCTTCATCATAGGAAAAACCAGACATCAGAAGCAAAAAGCAGAAGAGCCCTGCCCCTTCCTGTCTCATCTCAGCTTTTGCAGTTCTCTTAGATGCATGTGTTAATATGAAGTGGTGACTGGAACTTAAAAATAGAAAAGTTCATTGCCTCATATTTATTTTACTGATGCAACTTTGGAAGTTGCCTCAGGCGCTTTCTCGTTCACAGAGATGGATTCAGCTTTGGGGACTGATGCTTGAAGCTGAAGGGAAGTTTATTGATCGAGGTGTGAGACAGAACTTGTTTCTTTTTAATTCAGTCTTTCAGTTGACATTAATGATAGAAAAGTGAGCAAACCTGAAAGCCAAAATCTCCCTTGAATTAAAATTCAGCACAGAGAACATACACATCCATACATACACACATGTATTTTTGACTTTAAGGTGAAGGATTTCTTCTTCTTTTTTTGTCACTGTCTTATGACTCACTGTGGTCAGTGACTAAGGCTTTTTGTTTAAATGCACTATTTTTTGACCTGGGGGGTTAAGTGGCAGCAAACTGCAGCACCAACAGCATTTCAGCACATTTGGGAACATTTGCAGAGCTTAGCATGTGCATTTTTCCTTTCCAACATGCAAGCATTAATGAGGACCAGACCTGGCCTTGCTACAAGAGTTCAGCTGTGAGAGGAGCAGCTTGTTACTTTGACTCGTGATACAGACGTGTTATCTCTCCCGCAGTGTTGGTGGAGGCTGGTTGGACCAAATGTATTGGCTACCTTTTTGTTGCATTTATTGCACTACTTATTTTTTAAGTGTGTTTCTTATATTACTTTAAGACATCTGACATTAGGTATTGTATTTATGTGAAATGTTTTTTTTTCTAAACTGTAGTTAGACATGGCACTTGGGTAATCAGAAAGTATGTAAACTATAAAACAATCTTAACTATTGACATAGTGTATGTATGTACTGTAATGGCCTGTGTGAGAGGAGAGCTGAGCCGTTCAGCTGTGTTACATTTCCAGAGCTGTTGAGTTAGTGAGTTGGGATGTTGCCTTTTTGAGAGCAGACTTGTTTTGGTGCAAAGTGACTGGCCTCTGAGGTTCCCTGTTTTGTACTGGCGCAATCATCACATGGTGACTAGTACTGGGATTTTGGACGTCTACGTCTAGTGGCATTTTGACTTCAGGCAGAGTAGAACTGCAAAATCCGATGAGCTTTTCCTTTTTCGTCTCCCCCATCCCATTCCAGATACATATAAAAATATGTTGTCATTCCCTTCAGCGGGGATAAAATGATTTATTCGCGTGGCTGTTCTAAACTTTCCAAACATTATCAGACCAAAAAGATCAAATTCTGATAGTAAAACGAGTCATTTTGTGGGGATTGTGATGCTTAAAAATGTATCCACTGATTTACAGGCATCTATTTCGCCATGTAAGTCTGGGAAAAAGTCTTTTTGTGCTGCAGGACTTCATGAGTTCAATGCAATTACACTGAAAATTGGCTACAAAGCCCAGCATTCTTCCTGGGGACCTGAGTTATCCCTAGAGACTAACCTCTGGTGGCGCATGATGCGCACTACATACATTACATCAGTAATACAGCATCTCTGTATGAGTTTGATAGAGAGAGGAGCATCTGTATTTTAGACAGTATTGTAGTATTGAAGTCTCGGCCACCTGAAGTCAAAGTGCTACATGGCTCGGTGAGAACACACAGTTCACAACCTCTGTCTGAAACCTCCCTGGACTAGTACACCTGTGCAGGTTGTGCTAGACTACCATTGGACCGTATTCGTGTTTTGTAAGGCATTCTTTTGAGTTTTAGAGACATGGTGGCGACATGCTGTACCAATCTGGCGTTGGGCCTCAGAGACAAGAAGGGAGCGAGAGTCTGACAGTTTTACATTAGCTGCCTGCATGACCCCACTGGTTGGGGTCACTCTCTGATAGCAGAGGTCTTAAAGTCACTCGTTTAGCATTTCACCTCCCATGCTTGAAGATGGAGGGGGTTTATCTTTTAGTACGATGCACATCATGTCATTAGATTGACATACACACATATTTAAAATTGCAGACATTTCTATCACCATACCTACCATCCATCTGACTCGATATTAGATCAAAACAAGCCATAAAAAATATTGCAGGCCTCATTTAGGTGACTTTAGGTTTGATTGGAAGTTGTCCGTTTGGATGTGAAATTTATGCAACAGTCGACTAAGTCTGCTCTTCCGTTGACCTGTTAAGTATCATTTTGGTGAGTTAATAAGGCTAGCACAATTTTGCATTTCTATGCATAGTGAAGTGTTTGTATCGACTGTGAATGTCTCCCATTAGAATACAGAGGTAGCCTCTCAGATCGACATCTCTTGCTTTTGACCAAAGGTAACAGAATAGATTGCTACTCATCCCTGTGAACAACATCAGTGTGTGAATTTTAGAAAAAGCTCCGTCTTAAAAAGACACCACATATTCAGGCTTAAAATGAGCTGTAATAATCTTCAAGTGGGGTAAGGTTATTGCCCATATTTTTAATCTCTCCAATCATTTCAAGATATTGGCATGTCGTGCCTTTTCAGAAATTTGATTGTTTCAGTGGAGTGTGCATGAGAGTGTTTATGATGGAGACAGGTGTTGCTGGTTCAACCTGTTGCAGCAAGGCAAAAAAACTTTACTTTTAAATCAAGCCACATGTCCAGAATAACCCGATTTTTTTGCAAAAATCAAATATTTTTTTGACTTATGTGTTTAAATATTACATTTCCAGCAAGGTTATTAATAGAGTTAGAATGAAGATGTCCACTGCAAACCAAAAATGTTGGACCAAAGACACTAAGAATGGTCAGCTAACCAACGTTATTGCAGAGAGTCTTTAGTTTTACGTCACTAAAGGACGAGAGGAACTAAATAAGGAATGCACTGATATTTTGTAACTACATGTACCTGACATTTTATAGAGGAATAAGGACTTCGACCACTTCTCAACTTCCAAATGAATGGTGTTATTTTTCTCCACTACAGAAATGTACAACCCTTATGTGTGTGAAATCATTTGAAAATCCAGTTGCTTTGCTTCCTGATACAGAACAGGCAGCCCTCTGTATTCTGACTGAAACCTGATTATAGCTGCCGACATACTTTGGTACACTTTCGTTTTCCTGTCAAATCCCATATTAGTATTGGTGGATCCCTAAGGAGAGAGTTCCTGGTCAATGTAAACATGTCATTCATGATTATGTGAAAAAGCACAATGCCAGTGTTAATAACGATGTTCACTCATTTTTTCCATCACCAGCACATTATTAAGTGTCCTTAATGCTGGTACTGTAAATTATCTTTCTGCCTGTTGTCGTGTGTTTTGGTGGGCTGAGCTGAAATTTCAAAGACAATGGACCCTGTGGGAACTGTAAGGCTGGAGATATACTTGCTTTTAACCACGTTTGTGAATAAAAACCAGCTGTGTCATGAACGCAGTTGATCACATACTTGCCTGTGTACTACACGTGTTCCTGGAGGATTCCACCAGAGAACTCAGACAGTAGTGAACTTTCACATTTGTATGATGTAAACAATAAATTGGCGACAACGGCCACTGACACACTATCATGGATCCCACTTTTCTTGGCAAGTCCCTTCCTGCTATGCTGTGATTAGCAGTAGTCGAAAAGCAGTGGAATCAACAGCTAGAGCCTAACGACACTTTAGGAGGTTACTTTATTTATAATTCTGACATCACAGCAGAAAAGGCGACAGCAGCGCCAACATACATGGTGTTTGAGGCCCCTAAATTAAGCGCAATTAATTAAGCGAGTTTCTCACACTGTGGGCATTGCAACTTACACTTTGTGTTACTTTCTGAGGACTTGTACAACCAGTGCTCCGATTGGACGCAGGATAAATGAGGCAGCTGTAATGTGCATGTGAATGTGTGGTTAAAAGCATGTTTATCTTCAGCCTACGGCTTCAGGTGGGATCGCTGCAGATTTCTGATGATAGACTGACGCTAGTCACTGGTTTTTGGTTAGTATTTGAATGGATCTCATGAGCCCAATAACTCAAATTTAGCTGCAAAAAGTAATTAACATTTCAGTAAGTCTCATGTGACTGATATTTCTGGGAGCAGCCTTTATTAATCAGACCAGAACATTTCAAGATACAAAGATTTTTGTTAAGTTGGTTGCGGAAGATGAAATGCCAAATAGCAAAAGGATCAACAGTTGGAATCAGTTGACCTCTGTGTCATTTTATCAAACATGGTCTTGTGTAAAGTTGGGAATTTAAGATCTAGTCCTACAAAAACAGTGTAGGGCTCTGGGAAATATCAGGTCGACTATCAGTCATTCAATAGTTTCATCTCTACTACTGTGATTTTCAACAAGGCATAGCAGAAATTCTTGTCGGTAAGAAAATGTGTTAGGACTGGTACTTGAATGAGCTGCTACATGACACTCAACCAGGAGGTCCATTTTTTGTGCAGTGCTGATGATGTCTCTTGTCAGATTAGTTTTTTGAAACCACCTCAAAGTTTTGGACAGGTACTTTTTGTAGCTGACAGATTCACGTCTCCATCATCCCACCCGAGACTCCCCACAGACCTCGGTCCTGCCTCTGGCCTGCACCAAAGCCCCCCTCAGCCTTCAGTCCACCATGCACACACAAACTGGAGTAACTGCTCTCTGTGTACGGAAATGCAGCTTTGAAGCTGTTTCTCCACTCCTATGCAGTCAGTGCTTCAAAAACAGACAAATCATGTGAACAAGCACCTCTATACCTGCCACAGTGTGTCTTATTTGTCTTTACCAGGCACTTGTCATCACATGTTTCCGTACTGGTACTTCAGTCATTCAAAGCATTGTTGTCTGTTAGCATGTAAAGCTAACCATGACCTGTCATTGCTGCACTTCGTGGATGTATAAACCGTTTTCCTGTAATGTGACAAATGCCTGGCAAAGAAAAGTTCAATTCAAACTGTTCGAGAGGACTGACCTGAAAGTATAAAACTGATGCAGTTTGCAATGTTTACTAGCTGTAAAAATGACAATGTCTATTGTAGTGATTCTTGTTTAAAGCAATGTGTTTCCAGTCTGTTCATGTACATGCTGTTTCATGTTGTCATTGCTGTACAATCACAGTTCATGTAAAAGCAATTCTCTGATTAATCATCTGTTCTTACAACATTCATCTCATACAGTTTCTTATATTACGGTATGAAGTCATTTAGTTTTTTTTCTGTATATCTTTTCTGACAAACTCCCAAATAACCAGTCAAATGAGTTAAGTTAGTATTCATGTAATTCTTTTGTTAAATAAATTAATGCTGAGACTTAAAGGTTGTTCCTGGTGTTTAGTTACATCTACATGAACCCACTTACTGCTCATTGTACGTTAGTCCCCACATTACACACACTGTAGGGATACACTATTGGGAAAAGGGAAGAAATGTGTGCTGAGTATACAATGGGTTGGTTTACATGCACGCTAATATTCTACTAATATTCAGAATATGACATTATTCTGAATTTTATACTAGTCATGCGCAGTCTGTTAAGATATTACAAATGTATTATTTTCTGAACAATCAGATCAGATATGATGTTATTAATCCAGTTATAGGAGCATTCTTTGTAGATGTATGCAACACAGCCTCTGCATTGTCATGGATACATTGTACTCAACCCAACCTGCCAACAAGGCTGTGAAGTAAAGAGGTATGCCCAAAAGAAAAGCCCACATTTCTGATCAAAAGAAGAAACACACCTACTTTGAAACATGGTTTCAACATGGAAACAGGTTTTTGGATATGTGCAAATATCACAGCACTGACTTTTTCAACAAGGAGGCTTCGTTTGCATAGTCCAACAAGTCTGCCACTGACGGGAAACTTTGAAAAAGTCCTGGCACAAGCTCCAGTTGTTCCACTTTGCCATATTTTGATATGATAAACAAATTCATTGGCGTATGCACGGCTGTATGTAAATAGGGATGTTAGTGGAATGTTGAGTTTCATTAGCCGTGTACACAGAATATCAGGAATGTTGTCTTTTGTGGAATAAGGGCGGAAAAAAAACTGAATCTCATACTTTTTCTTTTTACTTTTAGTAGATACTGCAGCTGCCCTTAAAAACTGTGCTGTTGGATGCAGAATGAACACAATCGGGACATGCTACTTCCTCAAAACGTTATGCCCTAAACTTTGACCCTCTTACTTATATATCCGTTACCATGGAGATAAAACAAAATACAGTGTAACTGAGCTTATCAGAGACAGAGGTCAACGCAGGACTCTGATGCTATTTTGCAATTAGTAATAACTGCATACCTTTTAGATTCCAACAATTCAATTCAAGACAAGTCATTTTTGTCCTCTGTGGAGGACATTAGTCTAACTAGTGTAACTCAAGTATTCTTTATGCTATCCATTTGGGTCAAATTGTGTTCTGAAGAGGACATCCAGGGCTTTCTAATGATGTAGACATTATGTGGGTGGAGTTAACAGGGCAAACACACACCCTTTTCAAAATGGCTGACATTACGTTTTTCTTGTTCTTTGCTGCCAGAGTGGTAATTGATCATTCACCAGTGATACAGGGTACCAATCCTGCACCCTGACTGCGACGTCAGGCCCATTGGTATTGCTATTAAGAATACACTCTACCTTGCTACAGCTATCCATCATAGTGTTAAGCATTGAAGACAGCCACATAATTCCAGAGGAGTAAAAGTCCTTTGTAGAGATAAAGCATAAAATACCCCATAGTCCTGTAACTCAATTGAAACTCATTGACTAACTCTGGAAATTTAAGACTTGACTAAGTCCCAATGTCCTCTACAAAGGATATAAAAATAAATAAATAATATTTTTGATTTTTTTTTTAATGCAAAATGTTTCTTTCAAGTCTAATACTTAAATTACATAAAACAAACCTTGATATCAAAACTTTTTTTCTTCTGGGTCCCAGGAGGATACTGCTAGTAAAGTTACATAGGCTATACATTTCTCTGTCATTGTTTTTTATTACTAATTACTTATGCCACTTTGTTGTTGGTTATATTTAGGATTAATTTATTCAATTAAACAATTAATATTCATATTTTTACTAATCAAATGGTCATCAGTCACCTTAAAGTGCATACTGTACAATCGGACCAGATGTAGTAGGACATCCTGGCATTTTTGGTTGCATTTGACATGCTATGTACTGGGACACACTAACACTATATTGTATGGCAGTATGAGTATTGGCACACACAGAATATTTTGTGCCTTTATCAGTCACTGTGCGCCTCTGTGGTAGTGCTTCAGGCAACTGGAGCAGGGGCTCACTGGCACTCAGTCTCAAGCACTCAGGCTCAAGCAGCAAACAGGCAAAATGACAGCCAAAGTGGGTCACACCTCTGACTTCCTGTGTTCCACCATTAACTATCAGGCTGTCCTTTCAACCTTCACTGCTTTATTTTAGTGACCTCTCCTTTCTTCATCCAGTGAGAACACACTGTCACAACAGGACAAACAATGCTCTGGCACAAGAGAACTACCCATTTAAAACATTATGTCCTGTCTGCACTGAAATCTGAACTGTTTCTGCATCACGTTAATGCAACCATAAAAAAAACACACCACAAATCACTGAATTTAATTTAAATATAAAATCTACTTTTATTAAATAAACAGCAATAATGGCACCACTTTGAGAAAAATAACTACACAAACTTAGCAAGTGATGTACATGATGAATAATCGTAAACTGAAGACCGAGTGAACAAAAATTACCACCTCACGGTAGTATGCCTTCACCAACCCGTCAAGTTGCAGTTTCAACCATGTCTGTCCAGACTCATAAAATATATTTGGTATATTATACAATCAGAACAGTTTCAAGGTGGACACCCAACATTTGAGTCACAAATTCAGTATCTGACCAAATGTCCCCCTCTGGTCCTGAGGTATCGGACAGAAAAGGGTTTTTGCAGAATATTATGATGTCACAGTGAAGTTGACCTTTGACCTTTTGGATATAAAATGTTATCACTTCATCATTTTATCCTGTTAGACATTTGTGTGAAGTTTTGTCATAATTAGTGTATACATTTTTAAGTTATGGCCAAAAACATGTTTAATGAGGTCAAAGACCTTTGACCACCAAATTACATAGAAACTGTAAAAGAAGGAAGGGTCGTTATGTCATGGTGACAGCATTCAAATTTTGCATTACACTTTGGTGCTGTTTCAACTGAAGTTAATGTAGCAGGCACATCAAGTCTCACTATAACCCATCATATATGTGTTGTAACAGTTGCTATCACTCACAAACATCGCAGCTCTGTGACTAAAAAAACAAAGCACAAGGATTATTTCGTACTAACATTAAGGTTTCAACTCCAAATGAATGTTAGACGTCTAAAAAGAGAGACTGCTGGCTAAATTTAGCTACACAAAGTGCACATGCTAACTTTGGTCACTGACAAAAAAAGTAATGTTACAGGTAAGTGATAAAGGTTCATACAAACCGTTGGCAAATACCGCCACCTGTTGACAATAGCAGGAAACATTATGGAAAGAGCTGACCAATGTTTGCCCTACTGAGTATTATTAAATATCATTGACAGCTTTAAGGTCGCTTAGTCTTTGATAATCAAAAACATGCACAATACTACTTGCTGTCTGGGGAAAAAGAGATTGACACTAATGTGCCACTGTGTTCATGTCCTACAGAGTGACCAAATGACTCTTCCCTCTTTTAGTTTCCTTGCCAATTTCTTATCAGTTAATCGTTGAGTCCAAGTGGACGCTTATGCTACATATGAACAATATCCCTGGAGGCGTTCCTGAGATATCTTGTTCATGAGAATGGGACGGACAACCAACCTGAAAACATTATGTCTAAATGCATAAAAACTGTATCTTGAGTGTTTGGGCCAAAAGCTTCACACAAGACGTCACCTCAACCAATCAAACGTGCACTGCAGACAGAAAAACACATCAGTCTCCAAACATTATCTCCAGGTACTGAAATATTCACTGATATTCATGTACTTTTGGATTTGGACAATTAAGTCAGTGTGGACTGTTACTGAGGACAACAGTAACAGTCCACACTGTAAACTGTGTTATTACTCCTACATCACACTGTTTATACAACAATAACAAAAACAACAGACTGTAGTCAAGATTACATTTACCTTTCAAATTGTGTATCTGTGTGAGGAGTGTATTTCAATGTGTCATTAGCTCTGACAGTCACTACAATGTGTCTGAATACATGACTGTCATCAAGTGGGAGTGATACACGGACATGAGGTTAGTGTCTGTGTTGTGGGAGCATTACCTTCATACAACACTGTATATGAAAAGATCTCAATATTAGGGCAGCACAGTGGTGCACTGGATAGCCCGTCGCCTCACAGCCAGAAGGTTTTCTGTGTGTGTGAATTGTCTGTTCCTATGTGTCAGCCCCATGATTGATTGTCGACCTGTCCAGAGTGTAACCCACCTATTAGTCCACCCCCCTGTGACCCTTAAAGATAGGCAGGCATAGGCCACATTTACAAAGTGCTACATGTTAATATGTGTGTGTACACCTGTTTGGCTGTTCTTGTGAGAACCCAGTTTTGTCACCTACAGTGAGATTATGTCTACCAAGTGAGGTCATTTAGGCCAAATATCAAGGTGATGGCAACAGTCAACCAATTTAACACAGAAGTCTGATTTGACTTTGCTAAAACATTCCTTGAACAGCTGCTAACATACCATTAAAATACAATCAGTCTATTAATTAACTCCTCACAAGTTCAGCCAAACCAGTGTACAGGCGTGTAGGACAGTGAGTTGTGTGTTATCTGCGGATCCACAGCCAGACATTGAGCAAGCAGGCGGAGAAAAGCAGCGAGAACAGGACAACTTCAGTATTCCTCCTGTCAGCGTTGTGCCTCTCAAGTGCCGCCAGCCGGCGACTCATCTTCATCACCTACACAGTCAGACGGATGGGCAGACAGACAGGAAGACAGTCAGGAGGATGGGCAGACAGGATGAAAAAAAGAGGAGGGAGGCAACCAGGCTTTTGATGGTGTACCTGTCTCCTGAGGATAATGAACTCAACTGCAGCTCCTCCCTCTTCCTCTGGGCTCCAGTTCTCCATGGCCCTGGACACAGACAGCAAAAAAGAAAGACAGCGATGAGTAAGAGAGACCTTTACAACGACCATACAAGCTCCGCCATTATTACCAAAGTTTTGATATAACTTCAGTACCATTATTCAATACCATATAGAGACACACAAACCACACTTACACTAAAAGCTAAGCATGCACACTGACATAAAATGTGAGGGAGTGAAACTTCACAGGGGAGGTCCATTGTGTTTTGAGGTTTTTATATCATCCTGTAGCTTCCAAATAGTGTTCCTTATCAATTCCAAACCTAACATTCTTTTTTTTTTGGTATGTTTTAGTGTCAACCAGCAACTCCCCTGTGCTGTGAGGTAAAGTTACTATTTCTGTCCACAAGTCTGAGAAAATACAATATAAAACAATACAAGATGTGAAACAGTAGTCAAGTAATTATTTCGAATTGCAAATACACCTGATAAACATATAAAAGTAATCAAACTAACAGTACACTGATTATTGTAACAGCTGCCCACGTGCATTATCCTGATTACACCTGATTTCTGAAGCACAGAGATGTCTTGTGTTGCTGACAGTCAGTATTTACTACCTGTAGTAAAAAGGATGACTAGCTAAAGTCTTTTACATTTTCATAGTCAGGATGTTAAATGGGCTAGCCTCTTTGACACTTCTGCTTGCATGAAAAAGTTTTTCATTTCAACAATGTAATAAAGTCAAGCCTTTGTGAAAGAATATGATTGATTTCTCTAACAAGAGATCCTCACATTTAAGATTAAAAAAAGACAAAACCCTCCTTGAGAATTAAACACTTTATTCAGTTAATGACATGGAACTATAAATTAAGTATACATAATGCAAAGTAGCAGCAAGTAGCAGCTTAAACTTTAAGGTAAACTGTCAGGATCATTTCCTCCACAGGATTAAATGTTTTCTTAAATACTGACATTTTATCAGGTAATGGAGCTCACAGATCACAGTGGTCATCCAGACACCTCTTCCTGTGGATATTGAGACTTTACTGATGCTGCTGCCTGCTGTGTCATCTTCTTGATTAAACCATGACACTTGGCCACCTGAATGAACACCTCATCAAATACATGCTCCAGGACAGTGCACCAGGTCAAGCAAATATCTGTAAAACACATCAGATTCAGTGTTGCTTTACACTGCAACATTTTGTCAGGGCCAACATAGTCCAACTGCAGATACAACTGGCTTTGAATAAACAAAAGGCATGTGTGGTGTGTGGTGATTAAAGTACCAATTTTAAGGTGATTACAGGAACAGGAAAAGTTACAGTCTGTAGCTGTGGCAATAGCTACAATGCAAGATAAAATAAATCAGTTTTATCAGTTTTATGGCGAGAGAAACTAATTACACAGAACATTTGACTTAGAGTGAAATTTGTGTTGTGATCAAATTCTTGTAAATTCAGTATAAGCTTCCTGCACAAGTGAGACTCAGAGTTGTTCGAAACGCATGGAGAATACACGACTGTGACAGGAGAGACCTGGAGCTGCTAACAGTATTCTTTTATATATTACCCTGAAACTAAAGAGCTACAATAGTAGCTACTAAGACTAGAAAGTCCCACAAAATGTTCCACAAAAGGCAACATGAAAAACAGTTACACACATCCATCCATACTGTCGTTATTTAACTGGCTTCAAATGAGGTTTAATGTTCCCATGGTCTCTCTCAGTATTACTACCTGTTACTGCAACATGGATCCAATCTGTGGGGCTACAATCAAAGCTAGCTGCACACAATGCTAATGCTAACTTCAACAGGCTGGCCTGCAGAATAAATTGTACAACAATATAAAAATGGAAAAACTTACAGCTTCCAAGTTTGAAGATGAGTCACAAACAGCTGGTATTGATCCATCATTGAGCTTCAGTTTTTCTTGCTTTGCACTGACCCTCGTTGAGTTTGTGGGGACATTTCAGTCAAAAATAAAGTGAATCCACTGAGTCTTCACATCCTCAGACAATGGGAGTACATGAAAGCTTTTCTGTTGGTTCTTGCAGCAGCAACAACAGAACAAACAGCATGCTTTGCTCGTGTCTTGTTGCCATGTCTGTGATTGCGAGGAAATCTATTATACACGTTTTCTGATGGATGGAGCAGGAAGAACACTATGGGGTCTCTGTACACCCAGGGGAGACAGAGTTATGTTGAAAAACCATGAAAAAGTGCTTTTTGCATGTCACCTTAAATAAATCATTTATCTTTGCTGGCTATCAAGGTGTTACTTCACTTGACTTAATTAGTTTTAATCCAGATGTTACAAGTGGATGCACTGGTGAAAGTTTCAATTAGTTGTCACAAGACAAGAACTTTCTTCACAAAGTGACTCAGTCATGTGGCTCCAAGACAGTACGAGTACGAGTTTACTTCAAAACCTAAGAGGGAAACTTAGTTGGGGTTTTTTTAACTCTTACACATAATCACACAGTTTTCCTTTCAGTCACCTTTTGTTGCTGTGCTCCACAAGTGCTGAAGCAGGGACCTCGGTCACGACTCTCGCTGGTGGCAGCTTCTCTTGGCTGGGAAATCTTTAGTTCGATAAGATAGACAGAGAAACTGCAGTCTGCTGTGGGTCTCCAACAACATGACACGTAACCAGTTGGGACCGTGCACAGATTTAGCAGCTAGTGAGGGACGATATTAGCACAATGAGAGCAGGAGGTAAAAGCCACCAGCAGTGAGTATAGACGCATCAGTCCGTGAAGCAGATACTGGTTAGTATAGCAGGCATGGTCGCATAGTTTATCCCTTACAAACATCTGTTGACATCACTGCATAGGGCTGAACGTTGCAGCAAAATAATGTGATAATAATGTGCAATTTTTTTAGACAAATATTGTGACTGTGATTCAGTATAAGATTTTTTTTAAGTTCCTTCTCTATTTTTCACCATACAAATTTAATACATCATTCTATAGCAGTGTTTGCCTGATATACAGGAGGCAGTTTGAGAGTTGACAGCAAAATGACAAAAATGCAACCCCTTTGTTAACCTGCTAAAACTCTCCATCTCCTGGGTGCGTCATCCTATCCAAACCCAGATCTGTCATCGATAAATTACTTAGAATTATTACATTTTTGGGGCGTCGGTGGCTTCGTGGATAGAGCAGACGCCCCATGTACTGTACAAGGCTGTTGCCGCAGCAGCCCGGGTTCAACTCCAGCCTGCGGCCCTTTGCTGCATGCATTTGAATTTGATTCATTGTTCAGCCCTACC
The DNA here is from genome assembly GCA_035609425.1 of Epinephelus awoara. Taxonomy (NCBI): domain Eukaryota; kingdom Metazoa; phylum Chordata; class Actinopteri; order Perciformes; family Serranidae; genus Epinephelus; species Epinephelus awoara. Next base: position 8,549,478 of record CM069304.1, read on the forward strand.
ACTGAGCCACATGAAATGCATGTTACAGCAAAGCAGGTGCATGTTGTTTTTTCCATTTGCACTTGCTGGTTAACTGCAGAAAATATTAGTTACAGATTTTTGAGTAAGTTATTCATCAGCGACCAAACATCTCCCCATGCAAGAACTCCACCGTAGGGGTGAAAGCTGTGACTGTGGATCTTTGCCAAAAAAAGGGAGAAAGTGTTTCAGAGATGTTAGCCCAGGAAATGTATGTGTAAGAGCATGAAGCTGAGAGTTGAAAAAGTGACAGGAAGCCAATAAGAAGCCACGAAAGAGGAAACATGTACAACTTTAAAAGTCTAAGCCAAACAAAGATGGAAGCAGGAGGGAGGGAGAACTCACTTAATGACAAAAGACAGAGCAAACATTAAATAATGACTTTTTAAAAATTGTTTCTTTTGGGAAAAAATGTACTTGTGTGTAGAACGATTCAACACTCATTCTTGAGAATCGGGACAAACTCCTTACTGTTTTGGGTTTTTGATTTGTACTCTTCAATTAGGCTGGGAAAACATATTTTAAAAGATCTTGACTAATAAACCTTGTAACGGGCCAACATCCCAGTGATTTAAGTTTTCTTGAATATCAAACGTAATGGGTGTCAGATGTAAGATCTGATGGAGCTGATGTCTTATGGAATTGATAGAAAGTTACATATTTATTCATTACACAGCAGTCGTAGTGAGCAGCCTTTTTTTTTTTTTTTTAAGTTGCCAAGAGTTCTCTCAATACCAATCTCAATCCCTTTTTTTAAACCATAATTCTTTTTTAGTTTAACACTTTTTTAGTTTGGATTTAGGAGGGCTACAGAATTAACCTTATATGGCTGAGACACACCTGATAGCGACATTATTGAATGAATTAATCACAAAATAGAGAGCTCAGCAGTGCTTTAACAGTATTCCCTTTTTAGAAACCAGGAAGTGAGACATGGGTCCTTAGGATGTAGCTAACCGCTTTCATGTCTGGTTAAATGATGTTTTTGTAAAAATTTGAGTTGACAAAAATCTGGGACACATTTATTGAGGACCAACGTTTTCACAAAAATATGTATTGTAAAACAAAGATGATTATAGCAGTACATGTTTAAACTGATGTTATGTATGTAACTGAGTATGTATTGTTAGTTTTAGAAGGTTTTTGAAGGTTTTTAACACATTTTATAGTAGTTTTAGGTTGTGAATTCTTGTCTGAGCTGTTTTCTGGCACAGGGTGAGTTTAGAAGTTAAACAAGGAAAGCTGATCAAATTTTTTACAAATCATATCCATTGCACATATATAAATCCTTTCAAACTAATGTGTCATCCCAGAAATGAAATCTGTGTGTTAATAAGTTATAATTTTAAGGTATTTGTTTGGTAGGACATGATTTGTCCCATTTCTCAAGAATGGTTAAATGAGCCTGTTAAATGACCTGAAACTGTTGGACAACATGTCCCACGGATCCATAAATCTGGGACATTATGACTGTGAGTTCTTGGGTTAGGCTTAATTATTTTAATATATAATTCACGTGTGCCTTTTTGCACCTCTAACTGACACAACAAGGAGTCGTGTTTATGCTGTTATTTTAAAGGTTCTTACGTGACTTTCACAGCATTTTGTGATGGTTCAGGTCCAGCTGTACATCACTGTAAGTGAGGCCCTGTGTGTGTGTGTGTGTGTGTGTGTGTGTGTGTGTGTGTGTGTGTGTGTGTGTGTGTGTGTGTGTGTGTGGAACTGGCTATCAATTAGATACAGCAGTAACTGCTGATGGGATGCCGGTGGCACTAACCCACCCTCCAGTTTCCCATCAGGTTAACAGTGTTAGCTCTGTCAATACTGTTGCCGTTATTAATGCTATTAATGGAGTTAGCAAAGTTAGCTGCTAGCCTACCGTTACATATTTTGATGTTGCTACCCAAGATGTAGTTGCTATACAAAGATCATGCCATCTAATAAAAAGTTTGGTCTTTTAGGACTCAAAGTGCAGTAACTTGGCAACATAAGTTAGGGGCTCATTGACATATGAGTCCGACCTGTACTTCTGGCTGACTGTCTGCAGTAGGTGCTGTGAGGCCTTCAGGCCCAGCTGCTTGGCTGTCTGCAGCATGGAGTTTGGAGACAGGAGGCTGGGGGAGGTGTCAGGGAGAGCCTGGGCCTGAGGGTCAGTGGTCTGCGCGGAAGGAGAAGGAGTGGAGCGCTGCTGGAGTTGATGGCGTGAACCTCGACTACAGCCAGTGTGGAGAAGTTAAGTGAGGTGGGGAGTAGGGAAAGCAGGTAAATGTGAGCAGTGGATGATGTTCACAACAAGAGACAAGGGAGAGAATAAGTGAGCAATGTAGGGAGGGATAGCAGGGATCAGACGGGTGGAGGAGCAGTGCAGAAAAGAGGAAACAAGAAATAAAAGGAAAGGTGGAGAGAAGAACAGAAAGGGGAGGGTTGACCGTTTGGGACATGGAGAGAAGGGGCAAAAATTACCATGTGGGACATATAAGCTGATGGTATACAGCATAAAGAACTGCTGCTCATCAGCCACTGTAGCTGCTTAAGATTTCAAAATGAGTTCTGACATTTAAAACAAACTGCAAATCACCAAGACACAGTCAAACATCTGAAGGAGAACACACATCAAACCTCTCCCCTTTATGTGATGCCTTTCAGTTTTAGAATTGACCTCTACAATAGATATCTGCTCTTAACTGGGGGTGGGTATCATCTGAACATTTGATATCTGGGGATGCTGGAATTTAGTCCATAACAATACCAAACATCTTTTTGTTATCTAAGTTAAACATGTTGTAAGCCTTTTTCCATTCAACAAAATTCACCGTGCTGCTCAATGTGTCTTGATACTGAAAAGAATGACAGGTTGCAGCCCTAAACAAGCCCAAGAGTCTGACCAAACTTTCAACTCCAACATTCATGAACTTATCATTAACATTATTTACATGTCATAAACGTTTGTGACTGCTGTCATTGAGTGTTATTCATTTTTTGTCATGACAAGTTGACATTGTTTGGGTTGTCTTGATTATGACAACTTGACGTTAACCAGGATGACATTACCAGAAGATGTCTTTATGTTGATGTCAAGTTGTTTTTATAAGGACATCCCAGGACATCCAAAACAAATTTAATGTCAACTTGTCATGACAAAGACAACTTCTGATAATGTCACTTTGATTAATGTCAAGTTGTCATAATCAAGACGACCCACACAATGTCAACTTGTCATTACAAAAACCGAATGACACTAGACAGCAGTCATAAACGTTATGACATGTACATAATGTTCATGACAGGTTCATGACCATGTCATGTCATAGTTATGACAGTGTCATGTCACCCTTATGTAGATACCTTCAAGTACAGCGTTACAGAGTTTTCACATGAATATCAGTTTCTGTCATAATGGGTACAACTCAGCCTATGAAAACAGGTCTTTGGTGGCTCTGGAGAAGTTTTTGAGAATATATTCCCTGAATGTCATTAACATCATCTCAAATTTAAATTGACAGTTCAAATTTTTAAGAAAAAGCCTGTCTTATAAACTGGGGACGTGGAGTTTGAAAGGCGTGTGCTTTGACTAGGCAGATATGGTCTATTGATAGGCACTACTGAGTTGCACAATGGAAAGTACTGTATTTTTTAATCTTACTCTATGTAAAGCATTTTTGAGGACTCCTAAAAGCACTTCACAAGTGTGACTTATTGTTATCATCATCATTATTATTATTATTATTATTATTATTATTATTATTACAGAATTCACAATAAAACTGAAAATAGAACCTGACCTTACTCAGTTGTTGCCAAACATAGCTAAAATTAGATCTTTCCCGTCCTTGGCTGATGCAGAGACCTTTATGCCACATGCTGGATGCTGGTACTTTAAATCTTTGACTGGTTCAGAATGCTGCAGCTACAATCTAGAAAATTCAACCATGTTACACCAACTTTAGCTTCCCATCATTGGCTCCCTATCCATTTCAGATCAGACTCTAAAGGTTCTTCTGACGGCTAACAAAATTGTTCTGATCTTCTAAAACCTAACATTCTATCCCATGCTCTTCCTTCTTAGAGCACAGAGCTCCTGTCCGTTGCCAGATTTAAAAAGTAGTCAGCAGGCTGCAAGGGCCCTTTCGTTCCCCTTTCCTCCAAAATAACCGCCCTGCTGTTATTAGACAGTGTGACACTGTTGAGGCCTTTAAATCCAAAAACCCATCTTTTTGTCTCAACTTTCAGTGAGCTGTTTATTCCTTGTTTGCTTATATCTGTTACCATGATCCTTCAAGTGGGTCAGTTTCAGTGTCAGTGAATCTATTAATCCTACTACTACAGTCCTCGTTTGTCCTGCCGATGACACCACTGTTAACTTCCTGAAATCCACTGCATCTGTAATCTCTCTGTTTGACTGTTTTCCAACAAGCAGCTCTAAATGTCTGGACCTGGATCTTTGTCCTCCAGAAATAAAGCCTCGCTATCTCTCTCATCTTCCCTGTTTGCCCCATATAAACTACAATAAAGCTGAGATTCACTGGCATGATACAAAAGGTTAAAAGCTAATCGGCCTTTTGATTCTGATCAGGTCTTCTGGTTACTGTATCACTCCAGCAGCTTCACTTAATTTAAACTCACAGCTAACATTTATGCAGTCCATGAATCTGACTATTTATAGGGTTCTGTTCCTATATAGTTACAACACTAACAATGTTATCTACACTAAAAAATCTCTGGTACCACTGATACAAAGTGTAAAAGTAAGCTTAGAGTACTTACGAGCTGGACGGGTGTCTGGGCAGTGCCAGTGCCTGTTTGAGCTGGGTTGGTGTGCCAGGTGGCGTTCTGCCAAAGCTTTGGTCACTGTAAGATCTCCGTATTGGACTCTGTCATACAGGGAGGGGCATCAGACAGGGAAATGTCTTAACAGCTGTAATATATCTGTAGCATTTAAAAGAAGTAACACCTGCTCGTTATAATTAATAATATAAAGCAGAAAATAAGATGTGGCGTCTAGTTTCACAGCAAGTGTGGGCGGGAGAATGGCAGAGAGACAAGCAGCATTCTGTGCATGTAAGAACAGTCCTTTTCCAAAAGGTTTCTCAGAAGACCGACCCACATTATATGGAGACATTAAGCTCAGAGTACAGGAAAAATTAATTAAAGACAACTGTTTCGTTTTTTCTGTTTTCAATATTTTTTCTCTTGAATCTGTGAATGAATAAGCCATTTTATTTTCAAACACCATGCGCAATGTCTCAGGGTAGCCGTAGCTCAGAGGACAGAGCAGGTCCTCCACTTATCAAAGAGTTAGCAAGCACTTTGCATGATAGCTCGCTGCCATTGGAGAGTGTGTGTGTGACTGTGTGAATGGAAGGCAAATTGTAAAGTGCTTAGGATGAAAGCACTATATATTGTAAATGCAGCCATTTACATTTTACTAGAGCAACTAATTTTGTTGGAATACAGACCTACAATTTCCTTTTGCATTTTCCTCACTCATAGCAGAAACCACTTTACCCGGAATCATTACAGAGGAACTCATATTCAAATGTGACTGAGTGAAAACTATCTACCTGCAGCACGTCTCTGAAGAAGACCTCTCCTGAAGGACTCTCCCAGCACGGTTCAGCACCCAGAGGGCCACAGATGGTTGGTTTGGACTGAGTGAACAGAGGTCTGGGGCTCATATCAGGGGCTTCTGTGGGGGACACATTAAAACAAACGTTTTAAGAAAGAAAACATTTATCATCACCTTTTAAGGTAGCGAAGTGTTGCTTTTTTGGTTGTTCCACTGCCCACCATTTCTGCTAGTTGGAGACAACTGCAATGAACTTACACTGATACTTTTCGGTAACAGGGGGTAGCTAACAATATCTCCAGAGGAAAGCAAAAGCACTATCCTCTTCCTGTTTTGGTTGCAGAATAGTTGATGCATTTCCTTTGCACCATAAATGTAACTGCACTAAGTCTAATCTTGAGTACACAGCTGATAGGCACATGCTTTGTTTACCTGATGTAACAGAAGTGCATATAGAACAGATTCAGTGTTGACAGAGAGCGTCTGATGTAAGGACGTGGTGTAAAGCTGAAGGAAATTCTTTGTGTTTGTGTGTTGCTGTTGCCCCAAGGAACATAGGCTAGTGTAATATTTATTTGTTAAATTTCTAATATAGTGTTTAATGTATGAGAGTCTACTGACAGGACTTTTATTTGGAATTTTATGTGTAAGCAAAAGTAACCTACTTTTGAGTAAAAACTACTATAAATCAATGATGTAATTCTTTATAAAGCCTGCTTATCATTGTTTAAACTCAATAAACACGTACAGTATTTGACTGGAATTTCTCCTATTTGTCCAGGACATGGGAACAGGAAACCTTGCTCTGCACACCAGTTTTAAAATACTGAGAGAAGTCAGAACCTACCTGTGTATGTCAGCCTATCAGGGACGTGCATGGTGTAAGCAGGTGGAGGCTCCTCTGGCCTCCTCATGGCCTCCTCTCCACCCTCCTCCTGCCACTGCTGCGCCGGGCTAACGCTCAGGCGTTCTGGGACACGCATGTTTTTGTTGATGCTCTCTATGAGCACTGGATCCCGTCCAGGGACCTGGGACATCTCGCTTGGGTACAAAGTGAACGCCATCATCATGTGAAAACACCTGTCCAAAAATAAAATTTCTCATTTTCTTTGCAGGAAATCTTGAGTGTCTTTCACACGCATTATAAAGCATATTGCTTGTCTGGGTTTTATGTTGTTTTAACAAATGCTTTTAGTAACTGACTAAGGGACATTGAGACACTAAAGATTCCCAATGCACTTGCATAAGTAACTCTGTGGATGTCAATTTAAGTGTGTTGTCTGCTGTACTGAAATAAATTGGATTGGACAGGAAGGAAGATTAGGCTGGTTGTAAACACAGCTCAATCAACTGTTAAACACATATCCAGGTGGTTAAAGAGACCACAGAAGAAAAGGACAGGCTATAATGTTACATAATTAGAATCTGGCTATAAAACCACAAACAGCTCTTTGTGCAGTAGGGGAGACCAGGTTGCTTGGCACACTTTTCACTGTGCAGGATTTCTCTGTCATAATTTATCTTCGAATATTATAACCAGCAGCAAATACAAGTTTAAGGTCTCAACTAAAGATACATTTGTTTTACGGTCATAAATGTTTTCTATAATTAGGTGATTTGTGATTAAAGTCATGTTGTGCATTTGTGCCCTCATTAGGGGGTTGGTAGGCGCACGTTGTGGGGTGGGTTGGTGCAGTGTTAAAATGCTGCAGTTACCGAAAAAAACGTGAACATTTAATTAACTATCTGCCCATTTAAAAAAACAAAAACAATTTCAAGCAATTTCTTAATATAAATCCATAATTACTTTTGCCATTGACCATTCAACATAATAACAACTAACATTGTTTTTAATCTTTCAAAATAGTTTTAAGCACTCAAGATACAACTTTTTATAACTTTTTTCTACTTATTTTACAATCCTGCTCAGATTTGACCCACTTTGTGATGCCAAGTAGTGTTAGCCATCACTCACCACAGACTTTAAGATCATTTTCAAAATCTCGCAGTCACAGTTCTGTAATATCTTTAGTCCACAAACCACTTTTTTAAACTACTGCTACTACAAAACTGAAATTTCACCCTCACCAAAAAGGTTAGTTACTTTCAGATGTTTCAACCAAAGATAAGTGCAGGGGAAGAAAACAAACATTATGATTTATGTTTCTGTGACCTCCAAAGGACCAGTAAATAACTACATGCCAACCAACCCCAGTGTCCCCTATATATGTGTGTTACGGGATGATATTAAAACATTTCTTCACTGTACATTAGATGATGACAATTAAAGTAGTTTCATAGAAACTTTGCTAAACATGACTGGGAAACCTTCTTATATTCCACCAGCTAACTGCGATGCAACCACAGCAGACATCTTTATACCATTATACACAGCAGCGTCACAATGACGTCACATTCAAATATGACAGTTCATTTTCTCTTTAACTTTACTTACTCAAGAAACACACGTTATCACTGTAGCTTTACAAAGTTATTAGCGTTACGTTATTTTAGCCAAAAGTTCATGAGGACATCCCTGACAGCGTTTCTTAATCACTGGGAATGTAAGTTACCGCCCAATGCGACATTTCTAATTCGCGCAACAGCTCTGTTTACACGTAGAAACGCAGCTGATGCTAACATCACCTAATATAGCCGATTAGTTTAGCTAACTTATCTAACGTAAGTTAGCCAGCAACCTGTTGAAGAGGACAGCTAACAAGAGGTCAAACCTCACAAGTTACGACAGAACACAGGCAAGTAACACTGTCATGAATAAGTATGTTTAAAACCTCGTAAGAGGTAAAGTAAATCGATACGGAGTGACAAACCTTGACAAGACTTGGTCACTGTGTCAAAGTAGCTGGGAAGATATGCTTTGCTAACATGCCTCTAGTTCTCCGGTTATTTCTGTACCTCCAGCCTCACCGGTCACAATCAGGTCAGGATCCTTCAAAATAAAAGCGTAGTGTCCTCGACTCTTCTTCTTCTTCTTCTGCTTCTGCTTCTGCTTCTGCTTCTTCTTCTTCTACGGAGTTTAATGGCGGTTGTCATACGTATAATTACATTACCGCCACCTATTGGAGGGCAATCTGAAAATCCATCGGTTAAAAAAAACAAAAAACTTTTTTTTCTTCCTTTAAAATGTAAATTGCAGAATCTGTTTTGAGAGATTAAGTGGAGGGTGACAGCTTCACAGTGCCCCCTCAGTGATATGGAGCTAACATTCAGTGATCCCATTAACAACGCTGTCCACACTATCACCCCGACCCAACTGTCTGAGTTGTTAGAAATCCTTCCCTCACTGTAATATCTTCTCCAGATATGTCCACAATGTACAGCTTCCAGTAGCATCTCTTCAGGACCAGAACAAAATTATACTCCAAAAACAAAAAATATAATGCAACTGAAGATTAAATTCTAAATGCACTCATATATCAAAAAGTGACAATGGCAGTAAATGGACTTATCAGACCTTTTTTCAACAAAAACATCAGTTTATTTATTTCCATGAATAGTTAACCCATATCAATGAATAAAATGACGACATATATATATTTTGTACTGTAATTGACATCACGACTCAAAATATCCTCAATTCCCAGGGTACCTCCAAAAAACAGCATGTTGAAAACTTCCTGAGATTAATATTCTATACCTAAATAATAGGATGCATTATAAGCTGATTGTATCATTAGGAAAATCAAAACAGAACAGTATTTCCCTCCTCATTTTCCACTGACACTCTTACACTGACACTGGTATGCTAAGTTTAAAGAGTAACTAAACCCTAAAACCATTTTTTCAGCTGATTCTTGACAGTTTAGTGCAAACTGTTGAAAATCTACACTTTATTTTAAAAATGTGGTGTGGAGTGCCCTCTACAGCATGAAACCTGGTTACTACATTTGAATTTACATTACATTACATTGGAGGCGAATGACTCTTTTTCGGGGCGAATGACATCACTAACCATCCACGCTAAAGCCTGCCCTCCTCCCTTTACTCCTCCCCTTACCATAAAACCATTCTGTTCACAGTTATCAAACTGACAGCAAGTAGGTTGGATCAGAGCAGAGGGAGTAGTAGAGCAGAGAGAATAGCTAGTAATGTGTCGAATTGTATTGTTAGCATTGTGTATTTTAGTGTAGGTTTACAGTTAGTAGTGTGTTTACCTGTATAAATGTAAAAATGTAATCAATTTGTAAACATAATCATTCTGTACATACTATGTTTTATTATTAAATGAGTATTTTCATATGGTTTTGCATTCTTTTTTGACATTTGTAATGAAAGTTTAACTGAAAAAATTCAACTGATAAAAAAGGAATATTGAATCCTGATACCTAACTGTGCGTTCACACCAAACGCGAATGAAGCGAATTATTCACGCGTAAAGGTGCGACCACACCCAACATGAATTCGCCAATTCGCGTGTCAAGATTACATACGCGGCGCGATGGACGCGTTTCACGCGGCGTGATAGACGCGAAATTCGCGTCCAACGCCTCATCGCTCGAGTTGAAAATATTGAACTTTTGAGGCGAATTCGCGTGAGTCAGAGCTGCGAAAGCCAATCAGCGTTGAGATTCTCCCGACGTCATGGTTGACATCCAGTTGTTGACACAACAATAAACTGCTACTCACCGGAGACAGATGGATAGGCACTCCGCAGCTGAAATGGAGCACCTGTAGTTTGTGTCCTGCCGGGAGATCCTGGCACCAGCCCTCGCCAACAGGTCCTCAAACTGGGCCCCAGTCAGCCCGAAGTACCGCTGAAAGCGGCTATCATCCAGACGGAGTTCCTGGAGGAGGTGGTGAAACTCGCCAAGCTGGATGTGCTTCTGCAGGATCGGGTGAACCCAAAAACGACGGCGTTTGGCCCTCCGACGCATTTGGGACTTCAACAAGCTTTCCCCCTAAATCTACCTGCATTTCCCAATCACAAGCACCTACTAGGCGGCCACACCCTTGTCTCCTTACTAACTTATCCCTTCTGTATTTCTCTCCCTCACGGACAAACTGAATTGCTAAATTCCTATCTTTATAACCTTCTGAATTTACCTCTCTTCGTTTCCCTTCGATTCCTGCAGCTAAACATTTCAACACCTGGTTATGTCGCCATGTATATCGGCCTTGTGACAAACTAACCTTACAGCCTGACAAAATATGCTTTAAGGTTGCCGTACCTGAACACAATGGGCATGATGGGTCCCCATTTACCCACAGTTTCAGGTTCTGGGGGGTTGGTAGCACATCATATGTAGCCCCTACCAGGAATCTAATACTATTCTCCTCCATAGTCCACAGGTCCCTCCAACTAAGCTTCCTCTAATCTACACTTTCCCAATTCAACCACTGTCCCGGTTTAGCCTGGGCCACTACCTTTGCACCCCTTAATATCTCCTCCTGTCTACGTATCTGTTCCACAACCAGCTTTCTTTTATCTTTGAGACCTGCTGTATTCCAAACCGGTTTGCCTGAGCCAAGCCCCAGGCCTCCCCGGCCAAACTGAACATTACCTACAATCTCTGCATGCCTAAGAGCTGCCTCTGCCTCCTGAACTGCCGTTCTTGGGTTCCACTTCCTCCCCTTGGTTGGATTTGGAACAACACTCCTAACTATTACGTCCTTACTCCCAGATAACAAGAGCTCTGTCCTGACCTTGGTACATTTAAATTCCTCTGTCAAACTAGATACTGGCAGCTGAAGAATCCCTTTTCCATACAATGCAACACTACTTAGGCACCTAGAAATGCCCAACCACTTCCTAATATAGGAGCTAACCGACCTTTCAATTCTCTCCACAACAGATATTGGGATTTCATAAACTGATAATGGCCACATTAACCTAGGATATAGTCCAAATTGTAAACACCACAACTTCAATTTTCCTGGAAGCACTGATTTATCTATTCTAGCCAATCTTTTCTAAATTTCACCACCTGTTCCTTATCATTCAACTCTACATTGTACCACCTACCTAAACTCTTCACTGACTTTTCCCTAATTGTTGGGATGTCCTCATCATCTATGACAAACTTCTTATCACTTAACTTCCCTCTACATATCGAGATGCTTCTAGATTTACTAGGCTTGATCTTCATGCTGGCCCACTTCAGGTTCTTATTTACCTTCTCTAGTAGCCTCTTTGTACATGGCATTGTTGTGGTCACCAGTGTCATGTCATCCATGTAAGCCCTAACTGGTGAAAGATGCAACCCGTTCTGCCGTCTCTCTCCACCTACCACTCACTTAGAAGCCCTGATGATTACTTCCATCGTCATAGTAAATGCTAATGGAGAAATTGTACACCCTGCCATGATACCTATTTCTAGCCTCTGCCAACCTGTTGTGAAGCCTGCTGTACTTAGACACAACCTAATATCCTGAAAATAGGCTTTCACTAAGTTAACAACTACCTGTGGCACTCTGAAGTAATCAAACGCACTCCAAATTAGGCTGTGGGGTACTGAACCAAACGCATTTGCTAGATCTAAGAATACTACATGTAGGTCCCTTTTGTTAATCTTCGCTGCCTGAATCTGGTGCCAGATCATGCTAGTATGCTCTAAACACCCTGAAAAACCTGGTATTCCTGCCTTCTGCACCATGGTATCAATTAATCTATTCCTTTCTAAGTAGCTAGCTAATCTCTGCGCAACTACACTGAAGAAAATCTTCCCCTCCACATTCAAGAGGGAAATCATCCGGAACTGGCTAAGGTCCACAGACTCCTTCTCCTTAGGAATGAGGACACCTCCTGCCCTACGCCATGCTCTTGGTATAACTTGTTTTTCCCAAACTATTCTTAGCTGTTTCCACAAAAATTTAAGTGTATCAGGCGCACTTTTGTAAACCCGGTAGGGGACTCCATTAGGCCCTGGGGCCGAGGAAGCCTTTGCACGCCTGACCACCTTCTGAACTTCCTTCCACCTAGGTGGCCTAACGTCCATCTCATGCTCTATTGCTCCTAATGGAGGGATATCGGGTGGGAAACCGACTATCCTGTTCTTCTCTAAATCTGAATATGTGTTTCTCAAATATTCTTCAACCTCTAACCTTTCTGTTTTAAGCTGCCCTCCCTTTTCCTGGCTGAACAATCCTTTACAAACTTAAAAGGGTCCTTGAAAAAACCTGTCCTAGCATATTCCTTCTTCCTCCTCTTTTTCCTAAGATGCTCTGCCCTTCTAAGAACCGCTAGCCTGCTTCTCAGCTCCTCTTGCAACACCTTAATTCCCTCCCTTTCTTCTTCTGTAGCCTTTTTCCACTGCTTTCTTAACTGTCTCCTTTCCTTGACTAACCTCTCTATTTCTCTTTGCCGCCTAGACTTACCTGACTGTACCCTCTCACTCCTCTTTCTCTCATGCACCTCAAACCTCTCTACACCATACGAATACATTGTATCTCCCATCTTTTCTAACCTTTCTATTGCATTTCCTCTAAGCCTACTCAAGATTACTGATAAATCTCTATTAACTGTCTCCCATTCTTTCCTATCATTTGCCCTAGGCCATCTCACTCTAACCTTTTGCTCCATGGTTCTCTCTCTGACTGGCATACTGGCCTCAGTGTCACCTGCATCCTCTCTTACTACCCCCTCCTCCTCCTCCTCAGTGACAGCGTTACTGATATCCTGCGAACTGTGGTGGTTTTCTACCTGCCGCTGGACTTCATGCGACTGACTCGACTGACTTCTTAGGAAGTACTGATCAGTGCGGCTACTCTGCCCTTTCTTTGCCACACACTTCTTCTTTCCCTGATGAGTTCTGAGGCCTTTCACTGATGTTACTTTCTGCCAGCCACAAGGACAAACCTGAAGCATCTTGTTCTCAACTGTGCTACTTTTATCCTCTACAGATGCGCTCGCCTTGCCCAGAGTGCTGCTAATTCTAGCCCTGGAGGATAAGTCCGTGCCCCTATCCTTCACTGAGTCACAGATCCAAGTCATAGTCGTGTCCGTTCCAATGTCTGTTACCATGTAATCCACCTGTGAGTCATCTTCCACCCCTGCTCTCGCTGACTCTTAGGGTATTTTCCTTATGTTGGCTGTAGCTAATTTTGGTTGTAGTAGGGCTGCTAGGCCTCACCACTGCTACCATGGGTTGCTAACCCATGGTAGCACCTATGGGGTCTTTTCCCTCCTGTCAGCTGTCTTTCCAAGCAGTCACATGGTCTTTCCCTTGTTGTCAGCTGCCCTGTTCACAGCAGTCACTAGCTGGGCTAGCTCTGAATTCAAATAAACATAAGAAGTTTGTGCTCTAGAAAAGGATCAACACTCAGTGAATACTCTCCTAAACCCTATGATACGCTATTATGGCAAGGCTTAACTATACAGACCAATGAGCAGTGATAACTAACATGTCTTTGGGGTCATCAGGTGGGAACCTCCTTTCACTGGTGTTTCGTCTAGTTGGTCCCACGACACCTCCAGAAGGCTAGACAGTGATCTCTGGCGTCCCAGAGACACTCCCCTAATGCCAGGTCTCACTGCTCTCCACACCAACACAACAACCTCCTTAACCTTACTTACACATGGCTTTCTCAAACTGTTTCAAACTATTGTATCCAGCTAATTCTTTGTTTTTCATTTTGAGCCCTTTCATCCAGTCACATTCTTCTGTGTTAAAACTAGACTTCTAATAGAGCAGCAAACAAAGATTACTCTCCAAAATCTTCTCAGGCTCTGCTGCTGGGTGTAAGGTGCTAGTTATCTTCAAGTACAGAGTTAAAATAATCAGGCCCACACAGAAATGGACTGCCTAATTTTTTGTTAGTGACAGTGTTAAACATTAATGCTTTATGTTTTATCTGTAGTGTATGATTTGTTTGCCCTTTCAATTGGCAGTCAGATTTGATTGTGAAATACAACATTCAGTCAGTAACAAAGACAAAAGGAGTGCAAATATAAATAGAATTTATTGAAATTTTAAACAAGTTATAGATGAATATAAAAATTCAACATTGGCCATGACAGCCTGGGCTATGTTCAGGCCTAACAAAATGTGTCCTAAAGGCCAAATTCAAAAGCAGTGACACTGCCAACTGTAAGCAGTTCTCTGCATTTGGAAGTGGTCTTTAAGACAATTAACTAATTTACTTAAAAACATATAATTTCTCCTAGGTGTGAGATGAATGTGTCTGATGTGAGGGTGCTCAATTATGGCACCATTTAAACTATGAACAAATGTAGCCATAACACTGTAAACACATTTCCTGGCCTTATCAGTCTTTGCTGGATTGCCACCAGCCTCCCACCTGCACCTTTGGGCCAATGAAGAAAGTACTATCTTAATGCCAGGATGCTGGAGGTGAAGCTGGTGCAGGTCCTCCTTTATCATGCTAACCAGCTTGACACTGCTGACCTTCCCCATGTCATTGCTGCCACAGTGGATGATGAGGACATCTGGTGCTGCTCTTCCTCGCAGGTGACTACGTCCATTATTTTTATACAGTCTATGGTCTTCACCCCTGAAATCTGCTCTACTCACATGCTGTCTTCTCTCTGATCTTATGTCTCTTGAGGTATGGGTTATGGGGACAGGACCAGTATGTTCTGTGGGACTCCTGAGTTTCTGACCCCAGAGGTGCTGACAGACACATCATACACCAGAGCAGTCGACTGATGGGGGCTCGGGGTGCTCATCTATGAGATGTTGGTCGGTGAGGTAAGAATACAGACTCACCCCTTGGACGTCTCTTTTTAACATCTCCCCGATTAACGTGAAGAGATACTTGCCGTTTTGGGTAATACGCCTACTCAGTTTCTTGTCATGAGTTTGGTGAGAAGATTGGTGCCACTCCAGGTCTCAACAATAAGGATTGCCCGATTGCTCGGGGCAAGTAAAACTCAAGGTTGGGCGTGTAAACTAAAAACTCACTTGCCCAATCAGGCAAGTTTCTAAAAATAGTAAAAGTTAATAACAAATTGATAAAATAAAATAAATGTATTTTAAAACACGCTCCTTCGGCTCTGATGCAGCGGTCTCTCTGCCTGAAGTCACAGGCACATGCTGTGTAACAATGTCCTGCCCACAGCCCCCATTCATATTATTTTGCACAAGAGACGCTTCATATTGTAGCGACCCTGGGGCAGCGGTGAGTGTGGTATGAGTGAGTCAGCTGTCAGTCAGTGTGTGGGCTGGAGATTGGTGGAGCAGAGAAGGGGGGGGCTGACCCCGGTGTGTGGTAGTGTGTATGCGTGTTGGGAAGTGTGGGTGCTTCACGAGAAGAGTGGGAGTTTTGGGGACAGAGACTTGTACGAGTTACCCCCTGTTGAGTTCTCAATAAACGAGTCCTTTTGTTCTGAACATTACTCTGGTCTCCTGCTCGTACGTGATCCATTACAATATAATAACCTAACAATATACTATTTATGGTGTTATGTCATCGTGTCATTTCTGTCTCTACATGGTCACGCGTTAACAGTTCTCCTCTGCTCTCTGTATCGCGCACGGCAGAGTTCCGCCACACACACACAGGTGAGCACGCTAGAGCGGCCGCATTTTCCTGAATAAACCTGACCATAGCCGGGTGCAGTTTGTCAGCTGACAAAGTTATTGTTATGGAAAGTGTGTAAATAACAACAGACTGCTGTTACGCACAGACAAACACGCTGCTCGCACAGCAGCGCAGCACAGCACTCGGTGCTGAGCTTGTGTTGTGTTGCGTTCAGGCGTTGTCACGTAAATAACAACTCGCAGCACTTAAATAGGTCATAGCACAAAACAGCAGCATGTCAAGTGACTTTTTACTTTTATTATGTTCAATAAAATTGTATTTTCCTAAATCTTGAGACACCTCATATGTAAGCTAGACAGACATTTCACCTGCTCATTACTGTGCACACATGTACTGTATGTACTTAGTCCCAAAGAGCCCTTCTGGTGCCAATATACATAGAAACATCCCAGCAGGCTGTGCTTTGCAAGCATACAAAAAAGTTTCACACATGTGAAAATTATTTTTCATGTGTATGCTTCACCTCTGCTGCTACAACTCCATCCTAGTTTTGTGCAGCAGGTGGATGTGGTCGTCTACTGGTAGAGTAGAGAGAGAGAGCTAAGTAGCGTTGAAGTAGAGTAGAGCAGGGCAGAGAGATGGAGGAAAAATATATTAAACCCGGTGTTAATACAGCAGAACTGGAGAGAGGGGTGAAAACTAAATAGAGGTGGGCATGGCTCAAGTAGGGCGCAAAATTATAGACAGAGAACGACTGACAAAGATTGCCACTGCCCTGACACTGTCATTTTTGTGTAGGAATTAAGCTACAATACATGACATATGTTGTTTTAATTAATAAATACAGTGTGAATAAAGATTATATAACATAAAACTAACTGCAGTCTTTGTTATTTGATAGCCACTTAAATTAAACAATTTTTATAGGGCAAGTAAAAACTGACTTCGGGCAAGTAGATCTCTGACCAACTTGCCTGACCGGGCAAGTGAAAAAAAAACCTTAGCGTTGAACCCTGCACTCTCACATCTGCATGATGAATATAAAACTACACCCAGCAAGCGCTTAGCTTTGCATAGAGAGTGGAAATAGAGAATGACCACTTAATGTTTTACGTCTTGTTTGTTTCATCCACACAGAAAGTGATCAGTCTTTGTGCTCAGCTAAACTACCTCGCTGCCAAACTAATACATTACATTTGTACGTTTCATATATATTAAATCAATGTGTATGAGCTGGCTTGAGGTGGAGGGGCTGGTGGATGGCGTGGCACAGGCAGGACACCGGTCAAGCTGCAGACCACAGTTCAAGACCAACAGACAGTCAAAAGATGATTTTTTCCTAACTGTAACCAAGTGGCTTTTGTGTCTAACCCTAAACACACATTAACCACAGTGCTGTTTCAACACATCTGCTACATGATCACATGCAAATGTAATGTATTGGTGGTTTGCAAAAACATACAAAGCCAAGTTTTCTTCTGGCGACTGGGCTGGCTGCTGGTAGCTTTATATTTACTGGACGGACATGAGAGTGGTATCGATCCTCTCATAAGACTCTCTGCAAGAAAGTGAATAAGTGTATTTCCCAAAATGTCAAACAGTTCCTTCAAGGCAGAAAGAGAATTCACTTTCTGGCTCCAAACAGGAACTGAACTATAGATCTTCAGTTGGAGATTCAGGAACAAAGTCTTCAGAGTGAAAAGTGGAGTGAACAGCTGATAGATGGAAAATCTGCAGAGCATGTTTATTTATTCTGTCAGAGATAGACGTGGAAAAATATGTGGTGAGGAAGGGTGCACAGCATCCTCTGTGGACCTGGATATGATGGGCTTCATGGGAAACCTTGTCTTCATTACAGAAACACTGCGGCTAATTATATGACTGGTGAGGGACAACTGACAGTCTTCTCATCTCATTTGTTTACAGTAATTCTACCTGGATGTGATGAATGTAGCTGAAGCCCCGTCCACGCTGCATATGCACATAAAGTACACAAACAGATATTAAAGATATTTAACTTACAAGAGAATAAAAAACAATAAATTAGAACAAACTATTAGAAGCACTAAAGGAAGATATAAAAAGGAAAATAGGAATATTTACAGTTCTGTATATTTACAAACTAACATGTGTTGGCTTCTTTCAGTCTCCATTCCCAGGTGACGATGAGGAGGAGGTATTCGACAGCATAGTGAACGATGAAGTGCGCTACCCTCGCTTTCTCTCCACCGAAGCCATCGGCATCATGAGATGGGTCAGACCCCACTCGCTATTCCTCCTGTCACTTCCTGCTCCTGACTCACTTTTTTTATTTTACTTTTTTGCTTGTGATGTTGAAACGTTGCAGATTTAAACTAAGACTCAAGCTAAGTCACTTTCACTCAGGCAGCAGACAATGAATGAATGAATGATGATGATGTTTAAATGATGAAGTATTTGTAACACTTTGTTGTTTAGTGTCTAGTTGTTTAGGAGGAATCCTGAAAGACGTCTGGGCTCTGGAGAGAAGGATGCCGAAGATGTCAAAAAGCAACCGTTCTTCAGGGTGAGTGTTGAGTTTTAATTTTAAAGGGATAGTTTGGAGTTTTTGAAGTGGTGTCGTTTTCAGTATTTATCCATAGTCAGTGTTTTATCTACAGTAGATGGCGGACTGCATGTCCTCAGTTTGGAGAAGCAGGCAGAAGTACAGACAGAGAAGCTGAGCAAATGTACTGCTGGTGATGGACAGCAGCAAAGCGTATATTTTGTCAGGATAGTCGCCATTAAGTGTAGTTAATGATAGATAACTCCTATTTACCTGGAGGTCTTCAGTTGTCTGTGACCGGTGTTTTCCCAGGGCTGTGCCCAAAAAAACAGGGTTCCTGCAGATCCTTAAAATGTCTTAAAAAGTCTTATTTTTACTTATGAGAAGTCTTCAATTTTGAGATGAAACTTAGACTAACAGAGACATGTCGGAACACCTAATCAATAGGGCTGCAGTCTCCTGGTTGACTAGTCGATTATTTGGTCGCAAATTCTCATTAGTCAAATAATCGGCGTGTTACTTTCATAAGGAGAAAAATGCTACATCAACAGCTTTCCGGGATTAATCCATTATTTCCTGTGGCAGGGGGACAGGCTAAGTTAGCTGTGAAAATGGGGGTGTTTTCATAACACCCCTGTTGACAGAAAGTTGGACTCACCCACCCTCACGCTCAGCATCTGTTTCTGTAAGCTGAAACCATAGAGAGTGACCGTAAACCTGGAACTCTGTTAGCGCTTTTAGCACTTTCGGTTCTCTCGTCTAAAAGTCAATACGTTTTTTGAATGGGATTTTGGTAAAATGCCTCAAATAAGGTCTGTGGTTAACAAAAGCTTAAGCGAGTTTCAGGTTTTGTTCTACAACATAAAACATGTCAGTAATTACCTTACTTGTGAATTTTGAAGCTTTTATGTGTCGTAAAAAAACCAACAAACAGGCGAGAGTGCTGGCAGTCCACCATTACAGCTTCTTATTTGGCTCAAACAGCCCGATTTCCCCATTATACAATGTTTTTAAAATAAAGTGGCCGAAATCAGTTGAAAGCTTAGTGGCGGTGACATCAAGAGTCATGCGACTGTGGAGTAGTCATGTAGTCCGTGAAAGCCTAACGTTAGCTTTTTTTATATCTGGCGATCGCATTTAAGCTTCAAATGCGGTATGAAAGGTGTTCATATGTGAAAATTATCTCGCTGAACAAAACCTGTAAGTGTCATAAACTTGTGTTAGCCACAGAGCTTATTCTCTGACATAATCCAAAACGCAATGCAAAAATCACATTCACTTTCTTTTCCGGGAACCAGCGCGATGCTAAACTTCCGGGTTTTGATGTCAGCCCTGGCACACTCTATTTCCCTCAGTGGAAAGAAGCTTGTATTTACTTGTATTTCACAGATAAGAAACAATAAATTGTGAAGACAGTAAAGCCTCCACTAAAATAGCATTTTAAGTCGTGTGTGTGATTTATCCTGGCTTCATATGAGCAGAGGAAATCTCTGCTCCTCGCTAGGCTAATGTATACCTATATCTTCTCTTTCCACTGTCTGTCAGTACAACACAGGTTTTTAACTACAATCATTTTTAAATGACAAGAAGCTTTTACAGATTTTGTTCTTTTTGTGATTTATTGATTTTTTTTTTCCCATCTGTGTTTCCTCCTCTGTCATTTGCTGGTGAAATGTGTTGGAACTGTGACTCAGTAAAGATGTGAACCCAACACAGAGGAAGTGATGGATTTATTGTCATCAGCAGTTTTCCTCTCAGTCGACCAGTGTGTTTTGGGATAAAGGAGAAGTCCTTTAATTTTTAGCTCACTAATACCCAGTTTCCACAGAGCAGTATGGCAGAGTTGAGTTCAGTTCACACTTTTTCAGCTCCCACTGTGAAAAGTTGTGGATGGCACCAATGGAGCTGTTCTGTACCGTCCCCATGTTTGGTCCCCCCTCTGTTGGGGTACCTAACACACAGATCTGGTACTAAAAGGTGGAGCTAGAAACCCTGCAGTCTGTTGAAAGGATGTTTTGCTGCCTCTCACAGCAGCTGGAGTCTGAGAAAAACTTCATTCACTGGGCCGAGTGCCGGCAACTTTTAAGGTGGAACGTTAACTTGTAACGTTACTCAGCGCATGAGTTGATGACGTGAACCCATCAGCACACCTTAAATTTCACTGTGACAACTTTGACCATCACTTTAGTTTTTATATGACACACACTTTTAGTAATGAGTGGATCTTCAAGAGTTTATATATATTATTTTCGACGGGGTTATGTGAACTGCATATATTCTTATCCTCACTCTGAGGCCTTATTTACACTGCAAGCGATGCGTTCGTGTAGCACTCGCGAGCGGTCATTTCGGTGAGCATGTTAACAGGTTAGAGCATTCACATCGCATCCGTTTTATATTTTGCGGGAGTCTAGATAGATATCTATCGATATCTAACAAACTTGTGTTTGCGTGTGTTGTGACCTCTCTTTGCCACTGTAGACATCTCCCCCTTGACCAAATAAAACATGTTTCATGTTCTGGAAATCAGCAACTACAGATTAATCGAGGAGATCGATAAGCATGACTAATTACCCATTTGTAGTGCTAAATATTAATTCTCCGAGCGTTGGAATAATCACTGGCACAAAACCTGTCCACCCTGAGCTTTGGGTCCAAACTCACTTCTTCTGCTTTGAGGTTAATTGGAGATTTGCAAACACGCGTCTGTTCAGTTTTGGTGTGAATACACGTGGGCTGCCGCTAAGATTGTGGACCACTTTGTGAACGCATCACTTGCGGTGTAAATGAGGTCTGAGAAGAAAAAAGGTGTCGTGGAGTGTTGTTCCTGTGGCTCCAGCAACACTAAACCCCTGAGCTTGCCTGAGAAGGACTAAATGCACAAAGCTGCTATTTTTAAATATCCCATGGAGAGAGACTCTCACTGCAGCCTGTTCTGTTTTATTCTGAAAATGTGGGCGTGCAGCCTTGTTCTGTGGACGATAAACTAGGTGCAGACTGATAAAAGAGGAAATACAGTGAGTGCTGGACGGAGCAGTGAGTGACAACAACCCCGCCCACATTTAAGAGGACTGTCTGTGGTGGAAACACTAGGGTCTAGGTACCATGTCTGAAAGGTTACTGTTGGTTCCAAAGGTACCACACTGACAGTGTTTGGTGGAAACGGGGCTTATAACACCCTTATAATCCTCAATATATCTCAACTACCACATGATGGTTAGTTATCGCCTTAAATTTGTCTGTAGCGCCACCATGAGCATGATATATGTTGTGGATATTTGTCAAATGTGACATTTATATTCCCTTCAGGATAAGTTGTAATGGCGTTGCTCAGCCATTGACTTTTTCTCGAGCTGCATCATCAGATCAAATATTTAATCTGTCCAGTGGTTTGAATTATGACCAGATATCCTGCTAAACTAAAGACGTTCAAATCAACTTCAGATGTTTTCAGCCGGTTGCCAGAAGAAAATGTTGGCATTGTATGTTTCTGTTACATTTGTACGTGTCATAGTTATATCAGTGTTTTTAATGTGATGTAATATGTAAGATGTCATTGTCAGTGGGCGCTGGAGGGGATGGTGGATAGTGTGACACCTTGGCGAGATACCTGCCAAGCTGCAGACCACTGTTCAAGACCAACAAACACCAATCAATGGCTCCCACCACCCCTTATTGGTCAACCTGTTTGCATGTTTCCAGACGCCAGAACATGTGTGTTTTGTCATGGAGTACACGGCAGGAGGAGACCTCATGATGCACATACATGCCGACGTCTCTTCTGAGCCACGATATGGTTGAGAAAATGTTGAGCTCTTTCTGTTTATTGTTTGTCTGACAGGTTCTACTCAGCTTGTGTTGGGTCTGCAGTTCCTTCATGACCATAAGATTGTGTATCGGTGAGTACTTGGATAATAGGTACGTGTAATGATACACAAGGTCACAGCTTGGTTCATACATCAGTTTGGGAGTCGGTGTCAAAGACAGACACAATCCTCCTGCTGGGGACTGAGGTAACATTCTGTCCTCCAGCAACTTTGGTTCATTATAAAAGATCAGAAACATTTCAAACACTTATGTGTTACGCTCCACCAACACTTAAATACCATTTGGAATGTCTTATATTACATTGATTAGTTTCATTGATTAGTTTTAGGTGGTGTTTAAACCATAACTTCAACAGATACCAGTTCTTACACCTTTTACCTTCCATAATGTCATAACATTGTGTTTATGCTGTTTGTTTTCACTCAAAGACACAGAAACATTGAATTCCAATTTGATGTCATTTTATTAGGACTAATGATGGTTTAGTCTAATATGATTGAAATTGGCGGGAAAAACCTGAGTACCAGGAAAAAACCCGAGGAGATGTAATCATCTCCGTCAGTGCTACATCGTAGGCATCTGAATTTGCCTGTGTCCCATTGCCTACGATATAGCACTTATGAGTGCCATGACCTCCATGACTGGGACACAGACATCTCTGGGAGGCAATTGTTGCCCAGCCTAAGCTGAGCAACAATTGCCTCCTTCTTGTCTGCTCTAGATTGTTCTTCCTCCTAGAGCATTTTTTTTTTTTAAATGTGACTAACACAAATGGGGAAACCTGAGCACCAGGAGAAAACCCCACATAAATGGAAGAAGCTTATGGGAGCTACTGTTGCCCAGCCTGAGCTGAACAATCAGCAGCCTCCATTTCTTCCTCCATTTCCTCAGCTCCTCTTGCTTTTGCCGCCTTCTGCTGCATCTTGGTTTTCAGTTGTTGCAGCAGGGACTCTCTGTCGTCAGACGACCTCCGTGGAAACAGCAAGAAGCGTTTCCTCTTGCTGTTAATATGCAAGCAGAGGTCCTCCAGTTCCACCTTGTCGTCCATCAGCTGTGCCACCTCTCTTTCCCAGCTCAGCTGTTTCTCAGCCAGCTGCCTTGTGATGTTGTCCAGAGTGGTGTTGTTATGCTGATAGGCTGTCTGGCTCTGGAGGAGTTCGGCAACTTTTCCGCTCAGCTCTCCTACCGTGTTAGAGAGCTGCTGAATGAGGCTAGCGTTGTCTTCTGTGAGACGCAGGATCTCAGCGTCTCTCTTGCTGATATCCGCCTCGAGCTTGACCCTAACCTCAGTCTGCTGTAACTGCCAGCGCCGCTCTCTTTCTTCAGCCTCTTTGTTGAGGCTGTCCTTGAGAGCCTGGAGTTTCTCCTCCCAGGCTGTCTGGCTCTGGGGGAGTTCAGCAGCCTTACTGGTCAGCTGTTGTTCTGTCTCAGCAAGTTTTTTAGTGAGACAGTCGTTGGCCTCGCTGAGACGGCTGATCTCAAGATCTCTCTGATGAATTTGTTTGTCCATCAGAGAGACCTTGATGGTCAGTTCTTTCTCCTGTGCCTCACATCTGTCGGTGTTGCCCTCCATTTTCTCACTCAGAGCCTCATATTTCTCCTCCCAGGCTGTCTGGCTCTGGAGGAGTTCAGCAACTTTTCCATTCAGCTCTTCTGCTGTGTTAGAGAGCTGCTGAATGAGGCTAGCGTTGTCTTCAGTGAGATGCAGGATCTCAGCGTCTCTTTGGCTGATATCCGCCTCGACCTTGACCCTAACCGCAGTCTGCTGTAACTGCCAGCTCTGCTCTCTTTCTTCAGCCTCTTTGTTGAGGCTGTCCTTGAGAGCCTGGAGTTTCTCCTCCCAGGCTGTCTGGCTCTGGAGGAGTTCAGCAGCTCTACAGGTTAGCTGTTGTTCTGTCTCAGCAAGTTTTTCAGCGAGACAGTCCTTGTCCTTGGTGAGACGCAGGATCTCAGCGTCTCTGTTGCTGATATCTGCCTTGACCTTGAGCCGAAGTTTAGTCTGCTGTAACTGCCAGCGCCGCTCTCTTTCTTCAGCCTCTTTGTTGAGGCTGTCCTTGTGAGCCTGGAATTTCTCCTCCCAGGCTGTCTGGCTCTGGGGGAGTTCAGCAGCCTTACTGGTCAGCTCCTGTTCTGTCTCAGCAAGTTTTTCAGTGAGACAGTCATTGGCCTTGCTGAGACGGCTGATCTCAAGGTCTCTCTGATGAATTTGATCTTCCATCAGAGAGACCTTGATGTAGAATTCTTTCTCCTGCTTCTCACATCTGTCGGTGTTGCCCTCCATTTTTTCACGCAGAGCCTCATATTTCTCCTCCCAGGCTGTCTGGCTCTGGAGGAGTTCAGCAACTTTTCCGTTCAGCTCTTCTGCTGTGCTAGAGAGCTGCTGAATGAGGCTAGCGTTGACCTCTGTGAGACGCAGGATCTCAGCATCTTTCATGCTGATATCCGCCTCGACATTGACCTGAACTTCAGGCTGCTGTAACTGCCAGCTCTGCTCTCTTTCTTCAGCCTCTTTGTTGAGGCTGTTCTTGAGAGCCTGGAGTTTCTCCTCCCAGGCTGTCTGGCTCTGGAGGAGTTCAGCAGTCTTACTGCTCAACTGTTGTTCTGTCTCAGCAAGTTTTTTAGTGAGACAGTCGTTGTCTTGGGTGAGACAGATGATCTCAAGGTCTATCTGATGAATTTGTTCTTCCATCAGAGAGACCTTGATGTTGAATTCTTGCTCCTGCTTCTCACATTTGTCCGTGTTTTCGGTGGTTTCCGTCATTGTCTCAACCAGGGCGTCATATTTTTCCTGCCAGGCCTTTTCGCTCTGCTGGATAGCAGCTGCGTGTGTGTCTGCCAGCGTTTGAAGGAGACTGTGATGCTCCTCTTGCATTTTCTGCAAGTCAGCATCCATCTGACGGATTTTCTTTTCCATCAGGGCTTCCTTCTGCTGGTACTCACTTTGTACCTGGCTCTGGTTGACAGGGTTTGAGGCCTCATACTTTGCAACCATCTCGTCAAATCGTTGCTTGCTCTCCTTCTGTTGGCGCTGGAGAGCCAGTACGAGCTGGTAGTTGTCCTCTTCCACCTGACGGACTCTCTCAGCTTGTTTGTTGGGGCCACAGCTTGACCACTCGTTTTTGTCCTCAAGCTGCTCCTCGAGACGCTTGATGTGGTCTGTCTTCTCCTTAATGATCGTGAGGAATTCATGGCGTTCCTCATCCTCAAGATTTCCCCAAGCACCATTGTTGTGCTGATGCTTGTGGCTTTGGGGAGGCTGTTGGGGAGGTTGTTGGGGAGATTGTTGGCGATGTCGTTGGCGAGGTCCACGGCGGCCCGTAGCGTCACCCACTTGTCCACGACGGCCCGCTTTTTCTCCCACTGGTCCGCGACAGCTGGTAGCTTCACCAGCTGGTTTATGAGGGCTGGTATCTTCGCCAGCTGGTTCACGACGCTTGAAAGCTTTGCCAGCTGGTCTACGACGCCTGGTCGCTTCATTAGCTGGTTCGTGAGTGCTGTTAGCTTCACCAGCTGGTTCATGAGAGCTGGTATCTTCGCCAGCTGGTTCACGACGCTTGAAAGCTTTGCCAGCTGGTCTACCACGCCTGGTCGCTTCATTAGCTGGTTCGTGAGGGCTGGTAGCTTCACCAGCTGGTCCACGACGGCCGGAAGCTTTGCCAGCTGGTCTATGACGCCTGGGCGCTTCACCAGCTGGTCTCTGTCTGTTGTTGGTTGTACTTTCCATTGCTATCTGTATTGATGGCCAACAGACTGCTTCTCTCAAGAATACTCACTGTGTGTGTAAGATCGTCTGTGTGAAAGACTCAGTACGCGACACGAGTGTGTAACTGAAATGATGTGGTCCCCGGGGCTATATCAAGACTCTGCATTCCGTGCGCGAAGTGTCATAAAGGACTTGGAACTCTGATGGCCCCGCCCCCATTCCGTCCACATAGAATTTACAAGTGGGCGGGACCATCAGTTGTATAATCTAAAAGTGGGCGGGGCTATTCCAGAGAGGGTTCCCAAAGGTCCTGACAGTTCTTTCAAGTTTTTTAATTTGTGGAGAAAGAAATTAAGGTCTTGACAGGTTTATAAAAATAAACACACAGACATTTGATTATTGAAAGTGCTTGAATTCATATATTTCTGCAAAAATACAAATTGTAGTTGTTTTAATATTGTCAGCCATCACTGTGACACATTGATAATCATTGTCTGTGAGCTTCTGTAAATGATTCATCCAGTAATGGTGTGATAGTAGAAAATTTGGTTGCAGCCACTGCAAATTTGCACTTGTTTTCTCACAATTTGGTGTAGCAGAGTATTCAGGTTCAGGCTATAGGATATACACAAAGCTCTGGTGAACCCCACAAAAATGCAGAACAGTCACACAACTAACTAAGTGTAACTAAGCAACGCCATTAAAAGACAACAACTTGATGTATATATATAAATATCTATTAACCAGACTTAACACTTTCCCAAAAGGCAACAGGTCACAACAGGGTATAAAACTGACAAGCATCTCTTGTGATATGAAACTTAAAAAAATTCAACCTTGTGCATTAGGAGGAGTGTTTAAATTAGTTTGACTTTAGCTATATTTAATCATTCAAAGCACCCAAACATTTGTCATCCCAGTGATCAGCACATCCTGGTGATCCCACTGATGTGTGTTAGCATGTTGGATGTGTTTTCATTCACATCTTCTACAGCAATGCTGACACACCATCCTCATCATATACACAACATGACATGACTCCTCCTTACTAGTGTAGTGAGGTAAACAAGGAGCTCCAACCTCAGTCTTATCAAAACAAGCATCCTGTGAGCTGGACAAATATCGCTCTGTGAGCAGTGTGCACAGGGACCATGTACAAAAGTGCAACACCTAAAAGAGATTCTGCAGAAATACTCAATAACTTTACTCTCATGTAGTGTGGCGTCCCCAAAACCACTTCCTGCATCATTGGGTGTGAATGCTGGAAACATTCAAATCCTGTGTTTTTCTGTTACCAAAATTCTTTATTTTTCTTATTATTATTCTTCTGCCGCGTTTTTCAACGCAACAATCACACTGATTTTCTTTGTTATAATGGAAGTCAATGAGAAAATCCTTCAAACTCACTCATCTTCACCCACAAGTCACAAATTCATACATTGACGTAGAAACTCCATTCCAACTCTCAAACATTCACGCTGTCGTCGACTTTCAGGAGCTACTTCAAATTTTCAATATCTCTTTTAGTTTTTCTACAAAGTCAGTTTAAAATGCGTGAAGTTTTCAGCCCTTCTCAGACTTTATAATGGGTGTGTATTGCGTGAGCTACAGTGGCTGATGTCATCACTAGAGTGGAGAGCAGCTGTAAATCATCAAGAAATTTTCTCTTCAACTCGCTCATACAGCCACAATTTTCACTGTACATACACAATTTATACCACAAAACTTGGTCACAGAAATGTTGACATGGAATCTGTCACACGTACACATTTATGCTGAGAGGCTCCAAAGCGGAGGGAGCGCCGATGTTTTTCTCATTCACTCCCATGTAAAGTGAGAGGAGAAATTTCTGGAAACAGCATAGGTGCAACACATTTGCAACTCGCGCCTGTGACCACATTTTTGACTCTAGAGACATAAATCTTGGCACGTGCATTGGCAAGAAGTGGCTGTCTCTCATCATCACTTTATTTTCATTATTGGACCAGCGGTTTGGGACTCAGAAGAA
The DNA here is from genome assembly GCA_035609425.1 of Epinephelus awoara. Lineage (NCBI taxonomy): Eukaryota > Metazoa > Chordata > Actinopteri > Perciformes > Serranidae > Epinephelus > Epinephelus awoara. Next base: position 8,577,586 of record CM069304.1, read on the forward strand.
TTTGTTCGAGGAGTTAAATCTCCACTAAAAGAGTCTCTTCTCTGTGTCTGTCTGTCTCTCTCTGCTCTTCTGCCAGGTGCACCTGGTTTATTACCATGGCAACCGCTGTGCCACACAAACTGACAGAAACATGATGTGTGTGTGTGTGTGTGTGTGTGTCTACATGTTACATGCAGACATGACAGAAACATGTGTGTGTCTACATGTTACATGCAGACATGACAGAAACATGTGTGTGTCTACATGTTACATGCAGACATGACAGAAACATGTGTGTGTCTACATGTTACACGCAGACATGACAGAAACATGTGTGTGTGTGTGTCTACATGTTACACGCAGACATGACAGAAACATGATGTGTGTGCGTGTGTGTCTACATGTTACATGCAGACATGACAGAAACATGTGTGTGTGTGTGTCTACATGTTATATGCAGACATGACAGAAACATGTGTGTGTGTGTCTACATGTTACATGCAGACATGACAGAAACATGTGTGTGTGTGTCTACATGTTATATGCAGACATGACAGAAACATGTGTGTGTGTGTCTACATGTTACATGCAGACATGACAGAAACATGATGTGTGTGTGTGTCTACATGTTACATGCAGACATGACAGGGGCACAATTTCCATTTCAACCCTTTAGTTTCCAGAGTTTATTGAGGAAAATATTCATTTCAACATTTCAAAAGGCTGTGGCTTGAAAGTGGTGAGAGATAAAGACATACTGTAAATGAGAAAACTATTCATCAAGACTCAAAGTTTGTGATGGGAGTAGATTAACTCACCCAATTTGCATATTGTGGCGTCACTGGGCGGTGGCCATATTGGATTTCATAAATCTCAGTGAAACATTCAAATCATTCAAACTTTATTTCAGGGTTCCTACGCAAATATGGAAAGTATGGAAACAAATTTGATCAATTTCCTGGTATTAAAAAGTATGGAAAATGAAAAATAAAGTATGGAAAAATATTTATGTTTCCAGATTATTACCACTGTTTTCTAAAATACTGTTTTCTAAAATAGAAAATTAGGTATTTCCAAAAATAATTTAATTAATCCGGATCGTGTTTTATGCCGGGCCAAGCACAATTTGTGTGAGAGCAAACATTCCGCTCCTTTTACCTGATTGACAAGTAGTACGTCCTGTCGGCTGCCCCATGACCCTCCTCCAGCCCCCCAGGTATCAAATTCAAATTCTGGTTGGCCAAGGATTCCCAATTCACACACAGAGCTAGATGCAAGCTTTGTGTGAAATCGTCTGACATCGCCAACATGGGGGAGAAGGCGACTCTGAGCCGCATGAAAGGAAAAAACACAGATATTATACCATCGCTTGCATCCAGAGTCCCAACCTTTTTGCCTCAGCCCAGACATTGAACTTACCTGAGGTTTTATTTGCATGCCATTATGGTACTTGGCTACAGTCGCCTATTAAGAATAATTAAATATGATGTGAAATATGATACACTGATATATTTACTCAGATGTCGCATATTCTCTGTGGAAAAAAAAACAACAATACAATGCAGAGAAGTCTGCAAATTAGGGTATGGAAAAGTATGGAATTTTGAAATTCCAAATGTGTAGGAACCCTGTTATTTTATTAAAGGCAGCTATTCAGTGTGGCATCAGATTTTCAACTTTCAAACATTCAAATCATTCAGACTTTGTTGTATTCAAGGCAGCATTGCAGCGTGGCTTCAGCTTGCAGCATTCACACCCGCAGTTTCTTCAGAAATTGCTTCTCTAGTTGGTTATACAATTTTGCTACAATACTTAATTTAAAAAAATGTGCTTTTTGGAAAATCAAAAATATCCAATAACTTCATTCTTTAACAGCGCAGTGTCCACAAATATTCAATAACTTTACTCGTAGAGAATTGTTTTTTATGTGCCCAGTGTTGTGAATATTAAAAGGCAGAGACTTGAAAACTGTTCAACTGCTGTCAGTGAATTTAGTTGTGATTTTTTTGTTTTTTTTAAAACAAAACAAAATGTTCATGATTTCGAAAGCTTCATCAACATTCAATAATTATTCTGTTGCACTTTCACCATTTAAATAAATCATTTGCTGATGATGTCAAGCGATGAAGGCTAAAGTAGAACTTAGATTCTCTGCTCAACCCGAACCCAGGCCGTAATTTCCCATCCCGTGATCCTCGGGCTTGGACGGGTTGGGCTCCTTATAATAGACCTAGGCTATGGATCCAGCTACTTATCACATCTGGGGGAGTGCAGCACGATGCTGGTATATGACAGGTCAAACAAAGTAATGTTTTTTCTCCATGTTTCATCCTTCCTACATTTTTTGCGTGAAGTGATCATTACACACAAAGAAATCAAAGTACAAGAATGGACCTAAAAAGGTACATATGCTTTGTCGCCCCAGCAGTACCCTAGCAGAGTACAAGTATGTACCTTTGAACAAGGCTTCATGTCCTGGTACAAAAATGTACCTATTGGAAAGTACAGAACTTGTACCTGACAAGGTACAGCTGGAGCGACAGGCTATTTTGTGCCTTTAAGAGACAAAAACATATCCTTCAATTCAGAGACATAAACATCTGCAATTACTCACCAAAATTTATTAAAAGTATTAATTAGTTTACATCCGTTAACAAAATCAATTTGACATGTAAAACAATCCAAACCAAAAAGCAGTGCTTTTCATTTCATAACATGTAAAAGTTGAGTACAAAATTGAGTAAAAAGCACACTTACAAAATACAAATTCATAACTCATGCAGGGTAAGATTCAATTCCTTAAGTGTTATAACACCTAAACTGGAGACATCAGGCTTTTCTGAGTCGTTCATTAAACAGTTTTAAATGCAAAACATTCAACAAATCTGAGTATACAGTACAGAACAAAATTCAAATTTATAACTCATTTATAACAGGATATTAATTCTGCATAAAACACAACATTAACAAAATTAAAACATGTGGTATGCGTTTCAATTCCTTCAGAGCTTAACACAAAACTGAAAGCATCAGGCCCAATGAGCCATTCATTAATCAGCTTTAAATGCAAAACACTCAAGCAGTTAAACACATCCAGCTATCCTGACACTTTCTGCAGACTTGTTTTCATATTTACTTTTGTCCCTGTTTACACCTACCATTAATAGCCATACCTGATGATCAGTGTGTAAATCTGTATTTGGCACTTTAACCCTCCTGCTGTCCTTGGGTCAAGGAAGGAAGAAGACGGAAGGACGGAGGGGAAGAAGGGAGGAAGGAAGGAAAGGAGGGAGGAAGGAAGGAAGGAAGGAGGAAAGAAGGAACATAGGATGGAGAAGGAAGGAAGGAGGGGAGGGAGGAAAGAAAAAAGGATGGAGGAAAGAAGGAAGGGAGGAAGGAAGGATGGAGAAGGAAGGAAAGGAGAAAGGAAGGAAGAGGGGAGGGACGTAGGAAGGAAGGAAAAAAGGATGGAGGGGAAGAAGGGAGGAAGGAGAGGAGAAAGGAAGGAAGGAAAGAAGGAGGGAGGAAAGGAGAGAGGAAGGAAGGAGGATGAGGAAGGAAAGGAGAAGGGAGGGATGAAAAAGGGGAGGAAGGAAGGAAGGAAAGAGGAAAGGAGAGACAAAGGAAGAAAAACTGTCAAAACAGATGACAGGAGGGTTAAGTTTAAATCACATATCTGGCTACAATCTGGACAGGAGACTTGTGTTAATGGCAGGTGTAAAAGGGGGCAAAAATTCTGATCAACAATCCAACATACAGATTATCGTCAACTGTGTATGTGTCAAGTGATGTGTGGTCCAACTCATCTCCAGGTTTGAGCAAAATCCAATCACTATCTACTTTTACACGATATGCATGAAAATGTGAGACAAAGGACAATGGAAGCAACATTTCACTGCAAAGCACCCACATGGTATCAGTGTTAATAATGTATTTGATCTGCCCAAACACAGGAATTTTTTCAACATGTAAAAGGTCTAATGTCAACACATCTCTAACAGCATACTTGATGTTGTCTACAGTCATTTCAGAGACACGCTGAATTATTTTCTCCCTCTAATTCTACATCTCTGAAGTTGACACTTGCTTTTAGAGCAGTCTGAAGGTCAATGGGTAGAGACAATAATGGTGTGCTGACACTTCTACCAGGCACCAGATATTCATAGGGGACAATTCCCAACATTGTTTGAGCTGGTGACGATTACTAAGGGTCACTGTTATGTTTATATATTTATTTTATAAATCTCATACACCAAAGAGAACAAAGAGGACCATACAATGACATAAGTCTTGGATAATGTATAAGATAATGACATTTAGGTGCTAAAACAGTTCCAAATACCTCTGTCATCTCAGAAAGGAATGCAGTTACAAGTAATCCATTCTGACCTATGCAGAATTTTTGAAGCTTTTCATTTAGCTCAGTTATAGTTATATGCTTTTGTCTATGTGCTTCACAAATAACAAGCTTCATTGTCAGTGGAACAACTCCCTCCAACATATCGTGCATGATGTCTGGAAGCAAAGACTTGGTCACATCAAAATAACCTAAAGCATCAAATGAACTAGTGTCATGTACACCATACAAAGCAGCACTTTCCTTGTTATGCTGGACACACTGGAGATGATATTCATGGAGTTCAGTGGTTCTCAGAACAAAATTATTTTTAACTTCTAAATGAGTTGCCATACAAATTTCTCTTTCAGCTTTCTGACTTCACTGTCGCTGAGAAGTGGTGCACGTTCTGCTTTAAATTTCCGCTTCAGGAACATGTGCCAGGTGTGCTAGTAAAAATAAAACACATTTGATTATTTGGCATAATTCAGAAGGTAAGGTTTAAGTAACAATACCTTGTGCAAATATATACATACAGATAAGTCAGAGATTTAAAAACAAAACAAGAATGCAACTTACAGTACATAGCCATTCCCCTCCATATCTCTCAGGAAAGGGTATTTCACGATCAGTGCCTTGGCAACTTGAATATACTCTGCGTTGGTTGGATACCTAGTTCAAAGGTAGCCGCAAACTTTAACCTCTTGGTTTTGTCTAAAGATAATTTCACAATCTATGAAGATCACAAGTAGTTAAGTTGTAGTAGCAGAGGTGATAATACTGTAACAGTTATACTTACAGGGTGTATTCTGCCATCATTTCATACAGCACTCTGATTATTTTGTTGCGTAGTTTTGGTACTTTGTGACATGGTTCCTTGGCATCAAGCCTCATCTGGACATCTTTGGGAAAGGTTGGAAGGACAATCACAATGGGTAGTCTCTTGCTAGCTGGTTCACCACTGCAATGCAACAAGATTACAGTGTTTCCCAATTATGGACCATTGACCAGCAGACAGCCACAATATATGTAAGTCTGTGACAAACTATAAGCTGAACCAAATTCAAGAAGACTGAGAAAACACCATGTAATAGAAATTCTTCGACCAGAAAGCTCTTGCTTAGACCTGTTCTCGCTGATCACATGGAAACTTAGAGTTTGGCATTATTGACAAAATCAAACCTCTTTCTTAAATAGCAAAAACTTCTAGCATTGACATGGCTCTTCAAGCTCGTTTTCCTGTTCACATTTGTATGGACAACTCCAGAAACCAGTGAAATATGATGGGTGGGTCTTATTAGCTTCCATTTTTTTCTACATTAGATAGGGGATACGGGCCTTCTTTCAGGCTTTGATTTGGATTTATTTGGGTTAAACAATAGAATATATATACACATATGTGTATTTGAACCCAGAGGATGGCATAATGAAGTACTAAAACTGTTCCATTGTGGTCCTTGCTGGAAAACAGATAAAACTTTCAGCTGTTTTTGTTAAGAAAGCCTCGGAATGAGGTTTAAAAAACATTCGGCAATGATGTGACATTATTTTGGGATGACTACTCTATTAGTGGTTTCATAAAAGTATTTTCACACGAGAAAATGTTTTTAAAGAATCACTAGTAATGTGGATATGATGAATAAACAATATTCATTTCACTCAAGCTACAACTGTCTATTAAGTTGAGGAAATTTAAACATTTTACTGTAATGCTGCCTTTTAAGACCAGGAAAAGCCAGGATTTAAGCTTAAAAAAAAGAAAATCCCACAATATCTAGTTTCATTTCACAATGTCTCACTATACACCGTTTTCAAAAACCAGAACGACACACACCATGCAAATGAGCAGACAACTACCATTATTAAAACAATATTGATTATTTTTTTTACGTTAGGCATATTAACCCCTTGAACTCTTATTTTCCCTAAAATCCCCCCTTAGGTAGCTTCAAAGTTAGAGAAACACAAGATGTGTTTCCATATTGTAAGACAATGGCATATCTATATTGTGTCTAAGAAATTAACCACAACTGCCTCTTAAAAGTTTCATGTACTTGCTTTGGATCAGTTGAAGGCTGAGGTAGGAGCTCTGCTGTAGACTGAACTGGTACTGGCTCCAGTGTAATAATGGTCTCACCCTCCTTGTATTGGTGCACAAACTGTTGAAATTTTATTTGCTTTTTGCAGGAACCATCAAACAGGTATCCAACCTTGGCTTCAGTGAGTCCACAATCCACCGTTTCTCCATCCACATCATTTTCTGAAACAGACATACATGTATGCATACACACACACGCGCGCACACACGCACACATGAACACATGAACACATGCACACAGAGACGCAAAATAACAACACAGTTATGGGCTAATAAATGTTGAACACATGTATACACTTAGGTGCAACAAAATGTATGGAAGAGATGAGGAGAGCCATCGGGAAATGGCAGTTTAGCTTAACTCTATGAATGCTTGCTAGAAATAATAAATATAATATAATAAATACAAGAATATGTATATTTGCCACAATATTGAATACAATATACATTTCAATAGAATAAAAGTAAGAAATATGTACATTATGTGCATTACATGTTAAAATATACATTCAATATTCAATTGGTGAGAATAAATTAGTATACTGAAGAATATTGCACAGTTGTTGCCCAGAGCACTGTGGCACAGGAATTATTGCACCAGTTATTACACAGTATTGCATAGTTAAAGGATAACCTTTTTTATTTGTCAACGTGGACCCTATTTCCCCATGTAAACTGGTCAAAGAGACCGATGTGAACAACAATTTTTGATAATTGGTCCAGTACTCTGCAAGCGGACAGGTGTCATGCCAAGGTAGTTACAAGTGACATCTCGTGACAGCTCATGATATTTCACAATCAGACTTCCGCGTAACGGGACAGTAACAAACAGACTGATGACAGACTCTGACAGTTTGCAAGATAGTCCCTTCCTTCACACTTAGCTGTCCTGTCAATTAAAGCCTAAAATGCCCCCAAAAATATTTTAAAAACAAAAAATAGTCTGATAAATTAGACTTCTCACTTGTGATGACCTACCCTAACAAAAACATTGTTCAACAGCTACTTAGATTAGATATGTGTGAAAAGAAGATAAACTACCTGTATAAGATAAATATGTTTTTTCTGCTCTGATCTTTCTTACTTTCACTTCCTTTATTCTCTTTGGACTCTGTGCTGATCTCACATCATGGTTTCAGGAACTATGCTAGTTCTGTGTCTTCTTTGTACACCTCCTCACAACAATTTTCCTTCCAACATCTCCTACATTTTGCAGCAACATGTCCAGAAACAAAAATCCACAGCCACACTCTTTGCTTCCCAGCTCCTGATCCAGCACTGGACCTTGGGTGGCAGGGCTCTTTCCATACTTATCTCTTTCCTGTTGAACTTTCTCCCCAACCACTCACATGACTGCACCAATATTTCTGTCTTCAACAAGTAACTCAAAACTCATCTTTTTGAAACAGATTGTCATCACAGCTTCATTCATCATTTAATCACTGATTTATTATTTTTTGCAGGTGGCATGATGGGTGGGATGCAGTGGGGACCACTGTCGCCTCACAGCAAGAGGGTTCCAGGTTTGAGCCTGCTTGGTGGCTTGGGCCCTTCTTTGTGGAGTTTGCGTGTTCTCTCTGTGTCAGCCTGGGTTTTCTCCCACCGTCCAAAGACATTCAGGTTTGCTTGATTGTTGACTGTAAATAGCCTGTAGGTGTGATTGTTAGCATAAATGTTTGTCTGTGTCAGCCTTGTGATGATCTGGCGACCTATCCATAGTGAACCCCGCCTCTCACACAGTGTCAGCTGGGATAGGCTGCAGCCACCCAATGACCCTGAAGAGGACATGTGGTTACAGAATAAATTGTCAAGCCTGTTTGTCAAGTGTTCTAGGTTTTCAAATGAGGCTTGTTTGCTCTTTATTCCTTGTTGTCGTGTCTGTGGTGGACATTTATCACTATTATTATATTTATCATTACATTACATCACAAACTGATTATAATTAATTGTATTTTTTTGTCTCTTTTTTAACAGAATGTAAAATAAAATCCCCACACTGTTAAAATATTATATCAAACATCAACTGTAGGTATCCTTTATTTATATGCACCAATACAATATTGATACATTACATATGAACACTGAATATAATGGAGATCATTGAATGAGAAAGACTTTCACATGGAGGTGGACGTGTTTTAGCATGGAGACAGTTGAACAATGTGCATGGTAACACACACATTCTAAATGCTTCATTTGAATCCACTAATTTCATTACAACTGTCTACAGGACTGAAATATAAACAGAGGTCTTCTACATTCTTTGACACTCTAAGAGGAAAGAAAACGCTGCCTGCACCGCACAGCTACTGTACCCGTTACAGCTGAGATGGATTAGAGCTTCCCCAGCTGTCCAGCTCTTTGTTGTAAGCCAGCCAATCATAACCCACCAACAGTCAGTTTGTGAACGTGTCCAAGGCTGCCAAACACATTTATATCTTAGCTCAGTGATGTTTGTAACCAGGGACTGGTACTTGATCAGTTTATCAGAGAAAGCTTCGACCATGTACAAGTGGAAAACAATGACATTAAACATCCTGACACTTCCTGACAGCAGCACACACACACACAAACACACACTCACACACACACACACACACACACACACACACACACACACACACACACACACACACACACACACACACACACACTCTCATAAACCTGTACACACATAGTGATTAATTTTGCTTTGTGAGCAAAGGTAAGCATCGGCTGAGAAACTGGTGGTTTTAGAATTAGAGTAACAATCAGGAAGAAGGAACCACAAAATTAAAGGTCTACAGTAAGTGACTGTGAAAAGCACTGAGGATTTCTCCTGAAATACAATAAGAAACAGTAGATATGTCCAGAATATAAAGGAAGACTACATGGCACATGTCAGCTCACACATCACACACCCAAAGAAACATGGACGCAGAGTGCCTCCAGTGTGCACCCATCCTCATTCTCTCTCTCTCTCTCTCTCTCTCTCTCTCTCACACACACACACACACACACACACACAGACACACACACACACACACACACACACAGAAAACAATACTTTTAACAAATTAAGTGCTGGAATAAACCCAGCAATCTATTTTACTTTCTTGTTGTCATTACACCGTGTACAAAATTAACCAGTAATTATACAAACACACTACACATAATAAACCAATCTTACCAGGACCATTAATCATATTTTACCCTTTTGAAAGGTAAGTAAGAAATATTCCTCAGCCAAAATCTGTCCATCTTACATTTTTCAGTTAGGTGTACAAACTCTCCAGTGTTAAAGCTCTGATGTTAACTTTAGGGTGGCCAAAATTAAAGAAACATCTTTTGGATGTCACTGTATGCACTGCAATAGAACCAGTGTCGGGGAGTATCTAGCTACATGTAATTAAATTACAAAATAAATGTAACTATAATCTGATAATTACCTAGCAAACATGTAAACTACAGTCACTAATTGAATTTTTGAATTTTCACTGTGTTAGTATTGATTGCAGGATTTGGGTAGCATTAATGAGCCACGTGTGCATGGGCCTAAGCTTTTTCTGTCGACGCTACAGGCTGGCCACTTTGACATATTAGAGCAGAGCAGGGTGTTACAGTGGTTTGACTGACAGAAAAGTCACTGGTTGGATCCCAGTCAAAGACACGTTGATCTTTTTGTGAGGTTCCTACATACTTGCCAGTGCCAGAGTCCTGACACTATCACACATACTGGTTCTTTGTTGCATCTAAACTAGCTTGCAGTGCAGTAAACTATACAGTGGTAAATACCCAAGGAGCATCATGCTGCATTATATGCTGCATTTGTATACCTAGATTTTTTTTTAAAAATCCCTCTTGGGCTTAGAGTGACAGTAAAGCAGCAGTGCAGGGGGGGATATAACAAGAGGTGTTCTTCGCTGGTCACACTAGAATCTGTACTGAAGCTGGTGATGGCTAGACGTCTGGCTAGACGTGCAGACAGCACAAAGTTGGCTGCTTGTAAAGGTGGATGAAGTACAAAATTTCATCCACACAGCTTTGGCTGAAAATTATCAAAAAAATTAATTTAAGTTTTTAAAAAAAGGCCAAGTGAAAGTATACAAGAGAGCGGTACAGTTATATTTAAATATATAATACATCCATTTTGGTAGAAAGAAAAAAATCAGTTTTAAGTGAAACATACAGAATCAATCACTCATTTATTATATTTGAAACAGTGAATACTTGGTTTTTGGAATGTGTTAAAACAAAGGCCCATGTGAAAGAGTTGCAGTCTGTAGAAAAAGGCAGTGAATAACTTAGCGTACAATAGGATACAAAAATAAGCCACTGGCAGAAAGCTGTAAGTGCACCTTATCAGACTCGGTGAGGTAAAACTCCACTAACATGTCACTATAATGTAAACATCACTCGGCAAAATATGAACACTCCTTGTTACTACAGCACAGACTGAACATGTGACTCTTAGTGAATGTGAAGAATAGGGAACCATCTAGAAACCATGGCAGTGTTGGTGCCTTGCAAATACAGCGTAAACACAACTAATCCTGCTGTAGAGCATCATTTGTTTTTCAGTCATTTACATCCATTTTACACACATCAGTAATATTTAAAGCTGCAACAGGAGCATTTTACATTTGTTTGCAAAATTATACCATCCTGCCTCTCATGATTCATGAATGAGGCCTGATCATGTGTACTTTTCATCATGGCTAACCATTTTGCAAACCATGCTACTGTTTTAGATTTTTTGATGTTTTTTTCTTACCGCTCCCTGCATGTATTGGTTTCTATTAGTGGGCGGAGTTAATTAAGACTTCGGACCCCTGGGAATGTTAGAGGTTAGGACTGACAATGAACAGACAGGAGACATAGCCTACACTGGTGCTGCTGCAGATACACATACCAGGAGCGGCTGTTATTCTTTAAACTGTTCAGCTACAGGTCAAATTATATTCCGCTCTCCTCCATATTTATAACAAACCTCATTGATGTCTTATATCATTATTTATCCAATGCAAAAAAAGTCTTGATCAATCCTTCAAACTAGAAACAAAATAAAGTTTTGAAGTATTGAAAAAGTGTTAGTCAAAAAAGACAGTGTTGCAAAAAAAAAAAAAAATGCATGAAATCAAAAGACATCAAAAAAATCTAAAACTGTTCAGCTTGAGTGTGAAAATGGCTTGCAAAAATGTAAAGTACACATTATTTGAAATTTTGTAAACACTGGAACGCAGGAAAAAAACTTGCATGATTCTTGAACAGTGTTTGTCACACAAGACAAACCCTCCCCTCTGACTGAGACCCTTTTGTATTTATCCAATTCAATTTAATGCATGGTGACCTCTCTCCACCCTCACAGAGTGATGAAGTGTCTCCTGACAGGCAGCAACCAAACACCACATCCACTCTTCACCAGTTTACCTCATGTTATAAGATTTATAATCAGGAAGGAGTACGTCAAACATTTAAAACTTTAAATATCTGCATCTCATCCCAGTGCAGCTCTAAACATCTGTCACCATTACACACTGTCATGTCTCCAGTGATGGTGAGACCGTGTCTTCAGACTTTGTAACATTATTATTTACAGTTATTTACTTTGATTGTATCTATTGTCCACACAACTATACTGTTATACTAGCTGCAAAAACAAAATACAGCCGCAACCGGCGACTTCAGGGTTCAAGCCAATGTGGACCGTTAGAGGTTAAAAGCTGCAAAGTTTGACCGTTTCTGACACCTGCATTAAAGAAAGCTAACAGGTTTTATGACCATCAGACAAACGCTCATTCATCTACAACCAAATCTCTGCTGGACTACGCTCTTCTTTGGCAACACTGTCGTCCCCTATTGGTCGATTGCAAAAACATTTCAGGGACATGCTTCAACAGCTTAATTAAAAATATCCACCGTGGATGATGTTTGGATAAACTGTCATTGATTTATGGTCAAATGTTGCGCCAGACCAATGCACTTGTTTGGAACTGGTGGCATCCCCTATTGGGCAATTTCAAAAATATTTTACACACGTGGTTAAACATTGTTATGCAACACATCCTGAAAGTTTTGCAATGATTGGACAAACAATTTCTGATTTGTGGCCTGATTTGTGTTACGCCACACCCACTTTTTGTATTTGTGGCGCCCCCTAGTGGTCAATTTGAATGTAACTTTCAGCGTATGCTTAAGGTACTTATGTGGACATAAAGCCAATTCACAGTTTCCACATCTGTGTGTTCCTGGAGATAAGCTTTGGTCCATGTGATGTAAATCTCGTCATCAACCCCAGTTCACTGTGGGGATGTCCAAATGCAGCCCATTTGTTGTGACCACGAGGACTGTAGGCATAGCAAGCGCGCCAACTGCGCATGCTCCCATCTCTTGCTCAACAGTCCAGTCCAAAACACTGCTTTCAAGCCAACCACAATGAAGTTAGTTTTAAATTAGATATCTGACAGATATTCACTCCAGACTCAGCAGCATCACTTAGTTTCACTTTCACCCGGCATCGTCTGCAAGAAGAGGGTAAGCTCCCCTCCCAGCCTTTCTGTTTACCACCGGGGGCTGAAGTAGATTGTCAGTTTCACTAAAGATAGAATTTAGTGCGTGTCGGTGTGACCGCACCTCTCCGTGGATGTTCAATGCAGAAAGTATGTCTGAGCCTATATCATGCAAGTTTCATGACAACTTGCCCAATGATTGTGGAGTTAGGTCTGTTTATGTGCTAAGCCACACCCCTTTACAGTTCATTGGTCTAAATCTTCAGAACAAAATGTGATATCAACAAGCTTTTAAAAAATGTTTATGAGTTTGGTCCAATAATGATCCATACAAAAACTGGTACAAATCTAACCTGGGGGGGAGGAGATGCCAAAAATGGCAGAAAATCTAGTCAGGTGGACATTCAGGCCTGAACCCCTAAAAGAAATCCAATAAACTGTGAAATGTAACAACTATAAACAAGCTAATTTTATAATATCAAGACTGAGGCAAACACAGTTCAATCCACTCAGAAGGTGCTCGACTGACTCATTGTACAGTGGAGTGTAACAGAGCTGGGACTGCTGATTGTGCTCTTTGTGAGTGTGCGTGAATGTGCATGTGTGCATCTACACACATACAGTACATGAATTTAAATGCACATAGCACATAAACAGAATTAGGGCTGTATATGTCTGAACTACCAGGACAGTCACTCACAAAGTTTTGTGACTGTCATAATAAGATAGTGATTCTTCTCATTGTGTCAGAGTACCTCCGAGGTCCACTCATGTTTTCATGGTAAACAGGAGTTTGATTCTCTACTGCTGTACAGCTTTGGGGGGCTGAATGATGTATTGCCATATGCCTTGGTTATTTGTATTATGAATTATCATATGAATCAAACAGTCCAAAAGATAGTCAATTTTCAAAGATATAAAACAGAGTAAAGCAGCAAATCCAGCCTTTGGAGAGACTGGAATAAGCATGTGTTGGAAATTTTGCTTAATTAGTGATATATCAAAACTGGTGTCAACTAAACTTTTCAGCAATCCTAACCCATACTGCAAACACAACAAATATGCAAGAATTGAGAGGGTTGGCTCAAAACAACAACCCTCCATTAAACTTGTCAATACAAAGCTCCCACCATAAATGTCTGGGCAAATACTAACACAGGTGGTCACAGTAAGGTAGCAGGTATGGTTAAGTGTTAAGACAATGAACATTTGGCAACAAAAAACCTGCCTCTATATATGGCACGGCGCTGGTGAACTGATTACTAAGAGCTCAGAGGATCAGTCTACACACATTTGTAGTCGTAGTGATGGTGAGGTTGTGAGAAGGAAGCACAACTGCAGGGATTTCCTCTCACAACAGTCAACAACAGCTGGTGTGTGGAGGTGGTCAGAAAACCTCGCAATGATCGAGATAGTCAATAGTGCAAGTATTAGGAAAGTAAATGAGCTCAGTCTTGTTGGTAGCTGAATGATCTAAAGTGGAATAGGGATTTAGTATTAGAAGATGTATCTTATGGTTCTTTCCTTAAAGTTTGAGAAGTGCTTTTTAATCTCGCCTTCACACGAGAGTCACTTTTTTATTTTATCTGCAAAAACCGAACTTGTAAATGATCTAAAACAATAAACCATGAGAATGTCCAACTGAACAATAGCTGTGGCTCAGGGTCCGATACTTCCACTACTGACTGTAAATATACAGTTTAAAGAGTCACATTATATGCACACTGCCAAGGAAACCTTACAGTCACAGTGACTGCTCTGCGAGTGTAAAAGCCCACCTGCAGCATGGAGCTTCATTGCCACCTCAAATTGTCCCGTCCGCTTTTCTGGCCTGCTACAAGGGCCAAAGATGGATCAGTGAGTGTCCTGCTTGCCAGACCCTCTCCATGTACCTCGCTGCACCTGCTGTGGCTGCACCAGGAACACAGTCTGCCGTTCAGTTTGCCAAAGCAAAATGAAGGCAAAGAAATTAAATATCTGATGAGGTGTTAAGGGTCAACTATGAACAATAATCCTGGGTGGCACATATAATCATGGCAGTGACTGGCTTTAGGTTGCACCTATGAGTGAAACAAAGGTATTATATGGTGCAGAAAAGTGGGAATTACAACATGGGTTTCAGCAACCCGCAGCCAGCAGCACCAACTGAGGCAGAAGCTGCTCTTCTGGCAGCACTGGCCTCCTTCAGACACAGCGGGGGAGCAACAGCCATGGCAGCATTATTGTTGCCTTGGTTTCATTTCTCCTTTATAATCTCCTCATATTTGGGTGGAGGGTCGCTGTATGAAGGTGCTGAGGTCTCGTCACCACTGCTTTCCAGGTGTCCTGTCACCTCTTCGTAAGATGGAGGTGGTGTTGCACCGGACAACCGCGAGGCCACTGACATAGAGGAGTCCTGGACATAAAGGGCACAAGTGTTCTGCTGGTGGAGGCCACGAGAGTCTGACTGGGAACCTGCTCCTCTCTCAGCCCCGCTCACCACCACAGTGGGACGTGTACTGGACTCCTGGTGCGAGCTTTCACTGTGTGCTTCCCGGTGAACCAGAATTCGTGGCAGACTGCGGGTGTTGCGGTTGTTGGCCAAGTAGCGGTTTTGGGTGTAGGCGGGGCGTCGACGAGTGGCCTTCTGAAGCTGGCACCTCCAAAGGAGGAAGAGGCCGATGATGATGAGCAGGGCCACTCCCAGCAGAGGTACCACCATGTAGACGGTGTCGGCACGCTCAGAGCGACCTTCGCTGTTGCTGCTCACCGTGTAGACGCTGCGAGTTTTCCAAAACTCCATCTAGGAAGCACAAAGGAGAAATTATACATGTTTGCTTCCTGGGTAGATTTTAAGCTGTTTGCTCAATTTAAAGTAAGGATAAAACTGAAACTGACACTAAAGTCAGAGTAGGGGAGAATTTCATTACTGATCAGCATGTATACATGGACTTTACAATAACCAGAGGGGTGTTTAATAAAGCACTGCATTACAAATTTGCATCCAACATTGGCACGGGATTAGGAATATCAACGGTTAACCATTAACCATTAAAAAACATTTGATAGTTAACCGCCAAGAACATTTTTGATTGGTTATGTATCAGTCTATAGGTTAATTTTGCTACTCTTCAGTTTACTGCACTGCCTGTCACCCGGGTCTGGTGGGAGCTAGCTAGGGGCCTCGCTCATTCAACCATTACTGCTAGTAATGCCATCCTGACCATTGTGACAAACATTGTGTCCACCCTACTGTCTCCCTCAAACTTGCCCTAGTGAGTAAGCAGCTCAATTTTGGGCCGCAAACCCCCCCCCCCCCCTTTTTTTTAACTCTGTTATCATTCTGTTATCACAGTTAGCACCGTTAGCAGTGTCAGCATGGGTAGTGGTGCAAACATAGTTCACAAAGCCAAAGGGGTTTTGCGGCTCAAAATGAAGCCGCTTTTTCAACAGGACTACCTGGGGGGAGATGGGAGAGTCGCCATCATGTTTGTGCAGCATCGTTGTCTTGGTAATTGCTAATGAGCTGTACTGCTAACTAGCTCCTACTCAACCAGTACAAAGCAGCCATGGTGGAGACCAGAGAACGGACAGTGGGCACTATGTTTCTGCATGTTGGCACTTAATGTTATTGTAGAAAGCACGGACTAATTCAGTTGCCTCTCCGTCAGCTCAGCTAAACTTGTGCTACTTTATGCTCTTTAAGATGTACTTTTATAGAATCATATTAGAAAATGATAATATATGACTAACTATCAGGGTAGGGAAATGGTCAACTTCAAAACCACTTTGAAAATTCTCCTCCTGCCAATTCTGCTACCTGGTTCATCTCTGCATTCATCTCTACATCGGAGAAGGCAATGTAGAGGAATTAAACACCGGCTGCGATCCTGGCCACATGGATCCTCTCTACCAAGCATACTTTTAGCTGATGTACAGGCATTGGATAATAAACTGGATGACCTCTGTGCCGGCATCAGTTTCCAATTGGATATCAGGAACAGTAAATCCTTTGTTTCATTTGCCTAAAACTTGAAACACCGGACAGCAACATTCAACCAGGTGACCCTTTGTCTATATGCTGATCTGACAGAACAGAGGACTCTGGCAGGAAAAGGGGAGGAGGTGTGTGTGTCATGGTGACAAAAAGTGGTGTGACTGTGGAATATAAAATGCTATCCCATTCCTGCTCACCTGACCTGGAGTTACTGACAACCCATTCTCGGAACCCATCGGCTGTATTCGGCGTCTGACTTCTGGCAGATGGCGATACAGTCTCTGGGGGCAGACCCCCGATTTTTTGGCATTCCGGTTTGATTTGGGCGAATATCCGTTTCCAACTTCCATTTATATATAAGTAAATATGCTGAACCATTGCGATGGATTCAGAGTTTGCAGTGACGCCAATTATGTTCCGCCTTGTTAGTTCACCGCATGGACTGTTTAACCTGGCAACAACTGCAGCCAGCTCAAACGTGATTGGACAATATCACGGGGACTACAAACAGCCTACAACCGGAAACCAGGGCTCTTCCGCTCTTCTTCTGAAGGCAAGATCTCTGGGGTTTGCCTACAGACTCTACATTCACTGAATGTAAAGTCTGTATATAGAGACTATTGACAACCAAATGCAGACTGCACAGGTCTGTCTGTTTAGGAAGTACTGTGCATATGACTGGATAAATGAGACTTGGATTATACTGCAGGAGTTGTGTGAGAGTTTGAAAGCGGATTTTTTTAATATAGTTTAACTTCATAACTTCAATTCTTCAACAATTTCTCAGTTTTTGGATTCTTTGTTCACTAGAGGCATGCTGAAAAAAATAATGTAGGGCCTTAACTGATCACAGTTAATGATGAAAAGGCCTACCTTAAAGAAGCAGAGGACCTGACCTGCTAGTGTCAGGGCAACAACCTACTCCTGACTGTCAACAAAATTAAGGAGATGATGGTGGACATTTGAAAGAAGCAGGGAAGGAACTATGACCCACTTAATATTAATGGGTCATTAGTAGAGAGGGTGGACTTCAAGCACCTTGGTGTCTACATCACCAAGAGCCTGACCTGGGTGATGCATACTGTCTTAAAGATAAGTAAGGCAAGGTAGAGACTGTTTCACCTCAGGCACTTGAGGAAATTCCAGGTATCCCCTAAAATAGTGAGAAATTTCTACTCCTGCACCATCAGAAGTCCGAACAGGGGACATCAATGCCTGGTATGGAAACAGCACTGAACAGGACCACAAGACCCTGCAAAGAGTGCTTTGTTCAGCTGAACATAAAATAGGCACTGCTCTGTGCCACATTAATGATGTTTACACCAGACGCTGCAAGAAAAAGCCCAAGAGAATCATTAAAGATCTCAGCCACCCAGATAACTGCCTGTTCTCTCAATTGAGGTCGGGAAGAAGGTACCCTATGTGATTTCATGTGACAAATAAAAATGATTCATTGACATTAGAGCAGGTAGCACAATAAGAACAGTTGCGAGGAGGCATTAAATAACACTTGTCTAGCAAAGCATCTCTTTTTGTGCTGTGTTGACCAGAGCCATATCTTCAGCTGACTTAGGTAATAGGTCTTAAAATCTTTTAATGCTCCCACTGTGGATGTTTTAGTGGTCGGGCGGCAGGGATTTTATGATTAGGCTTTCCCAACCTTTTTGTGATTTTGCATGTGGTTGTACATTTGCTTTTGACTGTCATTATCTATGAATCCGCTGCCATACAGCAGGCTGTGCAAGTCTTTACAGCAGAGCATTTCTGTTAGAAGCCAGGGCAGATAGATAAACATCGTTCTTCCTCGCTTTTACTGTGTTTCCTGCTCTGCATTTTACTTTGCTGTCTCTCACACACATAAGATTTATTTAAATCAGTGTCCTTCCTTGTTGTGTGGTACATCATTTATTGATATAAACATGGCACAGTCATTGTTACTGTAAAAAACAGATCATCATCTGTAATAGTTCTGTTGCGTAGATGCTGTCTCTACTCCAGCCATCACTGTTCAAATACATTAGCATAATTGATGGAGGAGTTGGTGCACACGCTTGCTGTGCGCTGGCTCACCGTTCTCTCTTTGTTCTCAAACACTTCATTGGCCTCTTCGAAGCTGCAGCTCTCCTCACCACACTCCCTCTCGATGTTCCCCTGTCTCAGCTCCTCAAGAAAGCCATTGGCTCGAGGGAAACGCTTCAGAATGGAGTGAGCATCCTTACCATCCAGGAATGCTGCAACACAGACATGAGTTCACTAATGTTACTCAACAGCATGTAAGACTTATTTACATAGAAAAACTGTTTTTTTCACCCCTGTGCCTTTCAGAGCTCCCACACATTTATCTCAAACGGAGCGAGTTACCACTTTGTGACAGAGTGGTGATATTCTCTTGTACTGCTCTCCATCAATCGATGTCTTCAGCCAACCCACAAATGTTATCATAGTGATCATCGTGACGAACCCACACAGAATTATCACCAATTCTTCAGTGCCTCTCAGCTCTACAGATTTTCTTTGCCTCTTTCAGCTCATTCTTTTGATTTTGCAGCCCACAACTTGTAGTAGTTGGTTCAGTCCTACTGCTTTCATCAAGTAGCAGGCAGCTGGTTTCAAAGACAAAACCCACTGTGCACTACCTGCTCAGCACCAAACAGCATGCATACAGACTTTAAGACTAGCTGTTAGTAGAGCATTTAGCAGCTAAATGGACAGTATTCCCCCAGGCATTGGTGAAGACCAAAAATAGGAGCTAAAAGAAGAGTACCTTTTTGGTGAACACACACTGCTCCAAATGAATCCTTATGATGCTCCTTAACTACTGGATGTGTAAACAGGCAGCTGTTTACCAACACTTGCCAATATTAGCTTAAAAGTGATGTCAGTTTTGTGTTTACAGCTTGTTTTCACTGCTAACTAAACATCAAAATATAGGTTTATATGCTCATTTTTCACAGTCAACTCTTCAAATGACAAGAAAACTTTTTATTATGAACGCTTGAGTTTAAAGGACATTACTTCAGATTCCGAATTAATTTATATCCGGACTTCCAATGAGTCAGTTGTCTGAATCCAATAAAGTTAAAGTGAGAATAGCTGTAACACATCTACCAAGAAGGTCAAACAAACCAAGCTGGCCTAATTCCAGCAGAGAGGTTCAGAATTTTTTGACTTCATCAGGCCAAACATAACAAACCAGCAAAAGGAAATTCCATGCAATACAATACTTATTTTGACATTTATTATAGTCAAGGTAAATGTCACAATTTATCATCATATCAATTTTAGGTGCTGAGTCAGCAGGGTATCATTTAAAATTTTACAATACCAGTACCCTTAAAGTGATACCAACAACAATAGTAGGCCTACCCATCATGTGAATGAAATGGGGTGTAGCATAGCCATACTTTCAAATGTTTTAGTGGCATCTCAGCACGCTAAACTGCCAACTCCATCAATTACACCATGCTTGACTCTACCATGCCACAGACTATATGGGTTGTAGCTGCTGCTGTGGGAGTGTGAACCCTGTACTGGGGACAGTTGTGAGAGTCTGCCCGGCCTTACATACACAGTAACAAGGCTAACTGTTAGCATCATAAGGCTAACATTACCTGTTAACTGGTTTGTTTGTTTTTTTAAGATCATTTTTTTGGGCATTTCTGCCTTTAATCGATAGGACAATTAAGTGTGAAAGAGAGAGAGAGACAGAGAGAGAGAGAGAGAGAGTGACGTGCAGCAAAGAGCGCATCGTACATGGGATGCTTGCTCTATCTAATAAGCCACGGACGCCTGTTGTTAACCATTGTTAATGAGTTGAGTGTTGGTGTGAGTTTGTTGGAACCCTTTAATGGCTCAGTGTTGGATGTTAGCTGCTGTTTGTTGGTGCAAAAAGGATCAAATGCAGGTGTCGTTTGACTGGAGTTTCAATACTACTTGTTACTGGGTTACTTTGGTCAATACCTTAAAGTTAACAAGGACTGATACCTGACCCTACCAGCCATTACATGTCAAACTATAGCTGTGGAAAGCATCAGATTAGTGGCAATTGGTAAATCTGGCCCTGAATCAGGTTGTGACAGGTAATGGCATTTTTGTTTACTGGATACTACAAATGACATAATGACCAGATCCACCACTAAAAACCTGCTTCCACTGAGTGATAAACACAGAGGAGCTGCTTTTGTTGGTGATGTTAGAGGAAGAGGCAGACAGCCAGACAGGATGACTGATGGACAGCAACAGCTGTGTGTTTGTTTTTGAGAAGAGGTTGACCTGTTTGACAAAAAACAAATATACAAATATTCATAATCTGAGCCAATGTGTGTGTGTGTGTGTGTGTGTGTGTGTATGTGTGTGTGTGTGTGTGTGTGTGTGTGTGTGCATGTGCGTGTGTGTGTTTTGTTCTCACCAGCAGCCATGCTTCTGCCCTGTTACTCACACTCCAAAAGACAGCAGACCTGCAGGGAGAACACAGCATTGCATTAGACACCATGACTGACAGAATTATTTAACAAAGGGACTGGATCACTGTCCAGCAGGGTGATACATCCTCCACAAGAAGAGACATTTTCACCATCTCCACTTGGATACAATAATAATACATTTCCTGGCATCTAAACAGCCTAACTTGCCCAGACATATAAGCTGATATTCATGTTCAAGTGTAATATCTGTCATTTTAAATTTGGCTTACACCAACAGCCCAAACCCCAACCTTCCCACAAAAAAAAGAAAGCATGTTGGGGTTAAAGCTTTAGTTTATAACATTTATAAAAAATAAGTTCTTGTCATATTTGCTATAATGGTCCCGACAGTAGTACATGAGACAGATAATCTGTGGAAAAAAATCATGTTCTTCCTCCTCTTAGTGATTCTAATGGCACTTGCAAGAATCCAGTGCAAGTAAAGGAAACAACAAATTAGAGCTGGGAAGGTAGATGTCAATCACATCAATTACTGCTCATGAGCTGCTGTCAAACTGTCAAACTAGGCAGCAACAGAAACATATTTCAGTGTACTGTTTAGAACCAGTGACTGTGTTGGAAACAGTCTAGCCAAAACAAAGCACCACCCATCGGCCAGAGCAGCTCAACAGTACGCTAAAATATGTTTCTGAAAACATCTGAGGTCAGAAATAGACAATGCAGTGACAGAATCTAGACTCATGTTTGATCAGCGCCGCCTAGTTTGAAAGTCTGACCGCAGTTCACGAGCAACATTAATCATAATGGACAGCTGCTTTAGAGACTCCTTGGTACTGATTGGTTGTTTGTTCAGCCATGGTGGGTCCTGCGAGCGACATTTGAAGCACTACGAGAAAGAGGAGCAACATTTCTTTTTAACAGATTATCTGTCTCATATACTACTGTCAGGAGTGACAGCGACTTTTCTTTTATATTTTATGACGAAAATTAGATTATTGTAAACTAAGGTTATTTCAGCAGGATGCTAAATACAAGTGCTTGTAGCTTTCAGTGGCTTTATGGAGGTCATGGTTTGGCTACTAATGCAAAGTTTCACTGTAAAGTGTTAAATAAAGCAATGACACAGATAACTATTGGAATTTTGCTATGTTGGTCTACTCTGTAAAAATAGCATCTATCACATGTCTGTCCATCTTGGGGGAAAAATCCCTCCCTTCCTAAAGTTTTTTTCATTTTTGTTCTCCATTTTAGGGCAGTTTTCTGTTATCTGAATCTAGGATTGAAGCAATGAGGATGCTGTATGCTGTACAGATTGTCAAATTTGTGATAATGAGCTAAATACATAAAATCAATTTCAATGATGAAAATGAAACTGCAAAATTTGTGAACCATCAGCCTACACACACATTAAGTAGTATTACACTTTGTACAGTTATTATTGGATACTGTCATAACAACACCCAGAAACCTTGAGAACAAGTCTTGACTGAAAAACTCAAGACGCTGGCACGAAGGCTAAACAGTGCTGATTAGCACAGGATTAATATGCAAAAGAGTTTAAGTGTTTCTGTGATCATATGGTGGCTCAAACAGCTCATATGCTCGTGGTAGAAAATGTATCCTGACTGCCATCAAACACTTGACCTGTTTCCAGTTTCAGAAATACCCACAGGCTTTGATCATCATTTCTGTGTACAGATTACATCAGACACTTAATTTATAACCTGAGAGTCAGATATGGCCTTTGATATGGTGCCGGGTGGCCCACCACCCATTTTCAAATTTACATTAAAAACAAACTGATTCACACTTTTTTGTACTTTGAATGTCAATAAGGTTCCATAAAAAAAACATAAAATAGTGCTTGTTTTGTGTGTAAGGGGAGGACTCCCCCTGACAGAGGTTGGGGCAAAGCCCTAAATAGCATCATATCCTGGAAATGTCCCTGCATACAGATGGCCTGTGCATGGCTGCTGTGACTGGATTTGCCTCATGTTAAAGATGAGTGAGGACGGCAAATTTATAACTGGCAATTCACTTATTACATATACAGATTATTATTTTGAATGTTTGTTTATTAAGTGGCCCCTGGCCTTCCAATATTTTCCAAATTTGGCTCCCATAGCAAGTAGAGTATCCCTGGATTACATTCTGGCCCTTGCTACTCTTTGTCAGGTCTCCGAAAGGAAAATTCTGTAGCGATGTAAACTATTACCACTTCAGCATCATTCCTGCTAGTAGACATGTAAGCAACCATGTAAAAAACACTAGCATAGTCCTTTAAATTGGGACAATTCACAAGAAACATCAAGTCTCTTGAATTTAATTTTGAACAGAGTGAATCATACTTTGTGTGCTGAGTCAAAATGTAACACGTCTTGCACAAATCCACTTCAGACTGACTAGACAGGTGGCTTTTACTTAGAAATCTTCCCATAATGAAGTTTTCAGATTACGTGGCCTAATTTTTTTTCCAGATCTGTGAGACATGCTTGTGTGTCATATTTTCTTTTCTCACATTTTTGCATCTGCTCCACTGTGTTCTTATTTATTATCATCTTTGTTGGGCTATTATTTGGGGTAACTGAATGACCCCAATTTTGGTCTGCCTGGCATGTGTCACCTGGGAAACAGGCAGTTTTGATGAATGCATGTCACTGCTCCCTGAAATATTGCAGGGAGGTTTTTTTTTTTTTACATTAAGTCGTACCTCTGACAAATATAGGCTACTATAAATATAGACGGAGAGGGACGGGGTTGGGGGGTTTCCATAGCAACAGAGACAGAGATATGGGAGGCTCTAAATCAGACCAACTTGAGTAATTAGGATACAGGATACTGTTTTAAACAGGATATCTATTGAAGCACATTTTTTTTAAATTGTCTCTGTCCTGGAATAGCCTATAGAGAGCACACAGATAAGGCACACACACACACACACACACACGGACACAATACTGTTCATCAAGTAGCATCCTGTTTCTACAACTGCAAGGCAAAATACTGTTGATATAGTTAAATAATAAACCCTCGTGTTGAACCCAAAACACAAGGAGACATTTTTTAAATCAGAGGGATATAAACAGGCTTCTGAAGTCGTTCAGATGTCAGCGCCTTCTCGTGCTTTTGTAACGTTAAATGCATATAAAAAATTCATCAAGACTCATGTTGACTTTAAGTCATTTTTTCTCCGCCGAATTGTGTCGACACGTTATGTCCCACTTTTATAAACCACATAAAGCTTGAGAATAATTAATTTTTTCAGGCACGTAACGGTTCAGTCCGCTTTCTACTTTATTAGGAGAGGGAAATATAAAATCTTTCTTACCTTCATTCCGCTTGGTAGAAGCCTTTCCCCTTCCATCGCCAACTCCAGGGAACTCCCACACCAGTCATGCAAACGACCGTGATTGACGTAACAGAGAGCCAATAGAAGAGGAGGAATCCCTGACACTGGCCAATCAGGACCCCGATAAGTATCGAATGACGCACGAGGAAAGGGCGGGGGAAACTTCTGGTGAAAAGAAAAGGGAAAAATGAGCGAACAGTACACGGAGGTCTGCCGGGGGCGGAGGCAGGCTGAGCCGCTACTGGGCTTTAATAAGACTAACAGAGCGGTTTTTAATTTGCCACCGAGGTGACAGTTAAATTAGTGAAAATTCCTTGGTTGAATGACGGATTTCCAGCCACTAGACAGACAGTTCACTGCGAGGAGTGTGTGTACATGAGAGGGACAAATAAAATTCCACAAAGCCACACCTTACTCTGAAATACTCAGCTTCCCATCATCCTCAGTGCAGGTCTGACCACGCGCTCATACGGAAGAGGATTAGGGCCATACGTGAAACCGTTATTTGAGGTGTGAGTTTAAAATGAATTGTAACTTTATTCTTAGAATTCTGGCTGTAAACTCAAATTCATTTTTCACATGTGACCTTTATAGGCTCATGTGCAGTGTTGTGCTTGAACATGCCAAAAGAGTGAGGTTATTGAACATGCTCATATTTTTGTTTGTGCGATTTATGAACCGATTTATTGTGTTAAAGCTCCAAAATTTTGATACAGTTTTGATGCCCAATTTGTCTTGTACAGGGCTGTGCAAAGTTTATCACACTAAGGACCCCTCAGCTGAAAGAGAGAGAACTGTTTACTGTTAGCTAACAGTTAACTGTTAGCTTACTATGTTTACTAGCTAACATGTTTGTGCAAGGATTAATGGGTAACAGTTAGCCTGTCGTTAATATTATGTATTGTAAATTATTATTATTTTTAAAATATTTATTTTTTAAGAATAGGCCAATTTATTTTTTGCTAACTACAACCTGGTCTTACTCAAATGTTGTCGAATATCAGCATTTGGGCATGTCGTCCGCGTCAGACACAGACAAAAAAGCTGTCCTTTCACGTTGGCATGATACACAGCCGGGCGCTATCAGTGTGTAACAGTGTGTCAGGGTATACAGGCAGCCAGACAACAACATAAGGTAAAGAGGCCAAAACTCTAACTAGGGCAGGTGGGAGGGGTCCAACAATCACTGACTTTCACCTGGGAGGCCGGTGTTCCCTTCCCGTATGACTGTAAATCTAAACCCTGTTGGGTTTTTTTTCTCGAAACGCAACCACTTGCATTTTTTGTCAAAGGAAAAAACAGCAATTCACATTGCTGTACCGACATAGTACGTTTATATTGAAAGAGACTGTGTGCTAACTGTACATTTCCTGTGAAAACAGAAAAGTGTATGTTGAAAAGACACAATGAACGTAACAGGCTGAAGTTCACACGGCGATCCAGAGCCTCCACAACAGACGCACCCGGGCTACTTTGCACGTCATATGTCGATGTGCTGTTGCTGTGTATTGAAGACTTTTGACTGCTGTAGTAGCCCACACAGGGCAGCTGTGTTGAAAATGGCAAAGCCCCGTTTTTTTATTCATTCATCCATTCATAATCCGCAACCGCTTATCCTATTCAGGGTTGCGGGAGGGCTGGAGCCTATCCCAGCTGACACTGGGTAAGAGGCCCCAGACAGGTCGCCAGACTATCACAGGGCTGACTCACAGAGACAGACAACCTTCATGATCACAGTCACACCTATGGACAATTTAAAGTCACCAATTAACCTAACCTGCGCGTCTTTGGACTGTGGGAGGAACCCAGAAAACCAGGAGCAAACCCATGCTGAGACAAGGAGAACATGCAAACTCCAGACAGAAGGGCCCCTGCTGGCCAGAAGGTTTCAACCCTTAAACCCTCTTGCTGCATTGCATTACAGTACTAACCACTGCACCACTGTGCCACCACTAAAGCCCCTCTTTCTCCAGCCAAAATTTAGCCTAATTTTGGAGCAATATTTAGCTTCTTCCCAACAACAAAGCATGACATGGTTGGTACCGATGGATGCCTTAGGTCACCTAGTTTCTTATGATTAATATATCTTCAATCTAGGTTTTCGCCTTTGCTACATTCAGCTTCACCTGTCATTGTTACCCGTAAGTTGCATCTTAATACCACCATTTTCACTGGTGTGACCCCCAGCGCTGGGTTATGTGCTGGCTGAATTTGAATTGCTACAGTTGCAAACTGAAGGTCCATCTTTGGAGCTCCTGCCCACTCTCTTCTTGGCAAAGTAGTTTCCTAGTGATGGGGAGTGAGGCGGTAAATGTAAGGTGTGCTAGTATTGTCTTCAGATGTCTCTCACTTGTGAGAAATCAATGCCTACCAAGCACTAACTTGATATTTATATATTTGAGACCCCTCTCAAAAGAAAACTCTATGAACCTCTCCCATGTGTGTGTGCTCCAAACATCCATGTGGTTGTTTCCATGGTGCCAAACTGACCCGCAAGTGTACATGACCCAATGACTCAACTGTATGGTCAGTTCGGACACTGCAGTTTGTGGTGCTGTTGAGCTGTATTTTGTTATACTACAGTAAGAGCTGTTATTTAGACAAAAATAATAGGAACACCACACAACCCACTGAGGAGGTTTAATCAGACAAAATAAGTAAAAACATCTGCATGCACAATGTGTATGTGGCATATTAAAGTTGTGCCTTTTGGCTTAGACAATGGAGCTCAGACAGACTCAACAGACAAAGCAGAAGAGGATAAACCAGTCTTTGTTTGGTCTAAACTCAAGCTTATAGTCAGCAACAAAGAAACGAGCAGGCAGGCACGAGATAAGATGACAAGAGTGGCTGATAGCAGGTGACAGATGTGCAGGCAGGTGAGCAATCAGATGACTGGGGTTTCCCTCAGGGAATCATCAACAATACCCACCGACAGCAGCCTACACAATAGATCTTCTTCACAGCACACATCTTGACTTGTCATAGCAGCACCAACACAGGTGTAAGTAATAACATCAGTGATGGCTCTGTTCTCTTCAAGTGTCCCAGTGAGCCAGCATTCACAATAAAACTAAAGCAGCTATAATGGAATTCAACCATTGTTCACTGTATTAGTTACAACCGTGCTTTCTCTCCTGTGACATCTCATTAAACATATGACATTTTCTGTGTGAAATAGCACCTTTGCTCTTTTCTCTGAAGGTTAATGTTTTATGACATAAGAGTGTTTGTAGGTTTTAGATTAGGGATGCAACAACACATTTATAAAAAAGTAGCCTAACTTGAGGGTCACTCACTCACCCATCGTGCAGGCTGGAGCACAGGGCAGCGTACTAGAAGATAAATCAGGTGAAACTGTCAGAAGTTGTCCGTCTTGCTCACCTGACAGCATGAAAGGCCTTCTCTACCTGACAGCGAGATGAATGAGAGGCAGAAGTGAAGCCAAAGCCTTGTTAACATTATTCACGAGGAGCCAGACATGTTAGTGGTGGATGGATGGCTGATACAAATGATGCATGCTGGCTCCCTCTGGAGTCCCCTCTGGAAATTGGCTGCTTATCAGAGAGCAAACACTCATCACCTGGCTGAATACCTCTTTTCTTCTTCCCCAGTGGACGGTCTGTTTTGATGTGCTCCGCAATGAAGAGCAATGGGGCCCAGCTGTCTGTACAGAATAGCCTCCACCCTACTGCACACTGGGGTATTCAAAAACAAAACAAAACAAAAAAACAGTTAGTGTAATGGAAGAACGACAGTATATTATACATGAATCATGATTGAGTATCCAAGCAGTTTGAACTGTAACAATATCTGATCATGATTTGTTATGAAGTAATCATTTTTATTAAACTGTTATACAGACACGAGTGCTTTGTCAATATGGTCATACACTATATAGTCTTAGAAAAGAATGTCCTTTTGCATATACCAGGCACTTTTCTGGAAATGCATGACAGGCATTTTCTGTGAGCATGTCATTAATCAATTTGAAAACCAGTCTTTTGTGTTGTTCAAAGAGCCTATAGTGAAGGCTGTGTAAATGCATCAGGGATAATCACCAGGGTTTTATATTTAAAGGTGTATCTATACCAACACTCAGCCCTTGTCATTAAATAAAGTGTCGCTTTTTAATGCTGCATCTGTGCACATCATTAGGCCTCATGAGACACACATACATGGGAAATATATGTTATGGCCCTCAGCCCAGATGTTTTAGGGATTTAATTTGCCATTTAGCTCAACAAATCACGTGACTGAAGTTCTCACAATGCTGATTATTAATTAGCAGCCATACAAAGATACTGCAGGCTGGCGCGTTGTTTTCTAACAGACATCTCTACAAGTCAGCTGGGATCACCATTCGTAGCTCTCCGTTATTATTCGCTTCCTTGTAGCATGATGCGGTAATGCCGCATTCAAGTGCTGTCGGACATTTGAATATTTACGTCTGGTGTCCATTAACTGCTTGAAATGTGACATATGAAGGTGGAATGTTTACCAGAGTGTTTAGTTTAGGGGTCCTACAACACGGTAGGGACACTTCTCTTATCTATGATTATTGAATTCCTCCATCATGCCTTGTCAGCTCTCATACTTTATGAAAATGAGATAAGGGTAAAGTTTCATTGGAGGACATTATTAATTTGAAAATAGTAAAACGTAAAACAATAGAGTAAAAAAAAAGAGACTAAAACAGAGCAATGCAACCAAACAGTAATGTATAAATGTGGTTCCAATAGACTATTTATAGACTAGATGTTTAAAGACGTCATAAATGGGCCCTGTATGGGACTGTCCACAGGTTCCACATTGGCCTTTATGCCAATTGCCTACATGGGTTCTGCAAGGGCTACCTGGATACCAAATAGGCATGGGCCTAAAATGGGCATCTTATCTGGAACCCACTTGGGTAAACCCTCCCATTTGGGCAATTGATATGGGGCCACCCTGTGGCCAGTCGCACACAGAGCCCATTTTTCATTTTTGATTTACTACCCACATGGGCCCCACATACAAACACAGTGTGACTTTGCAGCAGACATGTAAATATGCTGAATCATATAGCCATCTGCTAGCTGTTGCTTTAGACTTTAATTACTGTATGGATAAATACAAAGTAATACATATGTAGCACGCTTAGGTAACGCAGTGCAATCCTCACAAGATGGTACCGCTGTCCCAGAAATGTATCATGATGTCAGCTAGACACTCTCTATTAAGAACATAATGCTATAAGATAAACACAGCAGTATATTGGCTCGTCCAGGGGTGTAATTATAGACAGTGCAGGCTGTGGTTGCATTGGGGCCCGAGGGGTGTGGGGGCCCATAGAGAGAGTGGGCCCTCCAACTGTATGTTAGGCAGAAAAACAGGTCATTGTGAGTAATTTAGATTGCTGCCTTAGAAATATGCCTGTGCTCAAAGCAAAACTCTGTTAACCATTTGCTATTTATGCCTTTGAAAAGGCAAACCCATCTCCATTATGTTTTTCTTTATTTTTGTTGTTGTTATAAATAACCAATAGCAATCTATAACTACTACAAATTATGTTATAGAATATATGCTTACCCTACAAGAGCTATAAATAAGTTATACAATCAAATGAGTAACCCCAATTTGAGGCACTGAGGCTCGTTGTTACTACCTTACGCCTCTGGGCTGGCCTATTATGTATGTTACAAAAATAAATCTGTCACGTGGTCTATTGTGCTTTAATTTCCGTGTGGGGACAGTCAATGCATGGTAATATATATATATATATATATATATATATATATATATATATATATATATATGTATAGGCAGCTCGAGTTTTAGGATTTCCGATCTTACAGTAGGTCCGTGAAGGCGTCATAAGCCTGCCCCTCTGAGCAGCACTCAGCTGCATGTTTACTTGCTTTGTCAGCGCTCCCCGCAGCAGATATCTCATGAACCTCACCTGCTGCTGATCAAAACCTTGGACTTTTATCCCTCAGAGTGATTTATCACACCGTCAGGCCTCCTTATCAGCAGTTTCCTCTCTCGCAACATTTTGTGACCAGCCACTTGCGGACCTTGAGCCGGGGCACACCGGGTTCACAGCTTTTTTTTCTAGCTAACGGAGAGATGACGTTAAAATCCAATAAAAACGAACCCGCAGTCAAACTGGAGTCGGTGAACAGCGTCCGGACAGCCCTCTCCGACCTCTACCTGGAGCATCTCCTTCAAAACAAACCAAAGACAGACAAGGTAAGGTGTCGTTTTTAACCGTCTTTTTATTTTATTTTTTATTTTTGCCCCCTACATCTTGGTGTTTGCTTCCCGGAAGCAGAGGTGGGACACATGACCGTTGTTTGTCCCTCGACAAGATCTTTAAAAATAGACCCAGTTGTGATTTGACGATACAACTTACAGCAACTAAATGTGTTGATCTCTTAACAAAGCATTATACGTATAGATGTTGCTTCACAGATCATTAGGTCTGTGTCAGTAACCACTGCATTGCTCACTTCTGCTAAGTCAGCCCTAGTTAAGTCCAGTAGACATTACATTGGCAATTTCACTTCTCCATTCCTCCCAGAATTACTTGTAAGAATCATCTGACAAATTTCGGTCTTCATCACGTGTCAGGCTGATTAATGTCTTACTGTGATTACAGGACAGTGAGCCGGTAAGACAGTGGCACACACTCCACTATAGTCATGTTTAACTGTGGCAGTGAAGTCATCTTAGAGAACCATCTGTAGTTTCTGGATTAATGTCATGCAATATAAAAGAAGATAAACAGATGGGAAGTTAAGTTTATGTTGTGTAACTTAGCCTGCAGCTATGAGTGCTGCTGATGAATCAGTGTCAGCAGTCAGCTGAGGCCAGCCAGGTTGTTTACTCCATCACAATGTACCAGGTTATTTTAGGTATAAACTTGTTTTCAAGTGAAGGCCGGATTATGTTGCGAAACCATTGATTTAAAGCCGGACAACACCTGATATGTGTGACCACAAAGTACTTAAAACAGCTGCAACTTTTCAGTGATTTGGAAACTTAAGCACTTGACAAGACCCAGGCCTCGACTCTGGCAGCCAGTAACGCCAAGGGAACTCTTTGTCCTAAAGTACTTCTCTGAAATTGAAAAGTCAGCACTGAGCTGCTGAAGGAAACAGCGAAAGGAGGAAACTCCTCTCCTGACATCAGCAGTTTGCAGCTCAATAGCCTTGAGTTACAGTCTTCTGCTCGGTGCCATTTGTGAAATCAGTGTCTTGAAGTGGGGTCACACGGTTCATTATCTCACAGTGCAGGCTGCAGTGTGTAATGCAGCTCCTATTGTGATACATGAGTGTATATTTTACCTGACACCTAGCTTATGTACAGTATGTTCTGGGTTCTTGAGACTGATTATGTAAAGTGAGCTCTGCTGTTCCAGCTCAGTGGTGTTGTCTACTCCACATACCTACTGTGCCCTGCCTGGACATAGAAAGTCTCTCATGCATTTCAACTCCAGAACACCCCCTTGTCTCTGTCTGTCATGCTGAGACCCAAACAAGTATATGCAAGTCTGGCTTAAGGCAGCTAAAATCTAGCATGAGATGGATGACTGGAGGCATTACTTCTTCAGCAGCCCTTCCAGCTATTTCTGTATACCCTATCCAAATTCTTCCAGTCCCATATAGTTCAAATATTGATCTCCTACTGTGTTCCTTCAAGAGATCGATGCCTCTTAGCCTTTTGGCAGGAGACCCACCCTAAATCCAACTGGGGGAAAGGATGAATTATTAATATTTCTGGGCAAAATCATCTCAGGAGAAGGAACAGATGAGGAAAGAGACAGATTGTATTATAATGTAATCAGCCTTATTAGATCATAGTGCTGTGTGGTACAAAAAAGCAGGCAGAACAATAGGACAATCACAGTGCATTATCTAATTGGAGATTGGCTCACTGAAATGCACTCACTGTTTGATCTTCTTCAAATAAACCTAATCCACCTTTAGATGAGACGACAATGGCGTTCTCTTGGGTGTTTGTGACAATGGCTGCTACAGGAGAGATGTTGGGGGGGTCACACTCCCTCCCAACCTACTGAGGACTAATACAAACACCCTCATCCTGGACTCATACACCTTTTGTCCTCTTTTAAACCATCTGATCAATAATCATACTGTAATGTTACAGTAAAGGTCGCAAAGTTTTCACTACTTGCACTACGTCCATGGCACAGTTTACAGTTTAGCATTATATAAGCTATGTTGATAAGTGTTGTATTGTTGTTGTTTTCTTACACATGATCTTTTTTGCTAAACTGCCGTAACGGTACAGATGTCCTCTGAGATTAATTAACCACATTATCTCTACTTCTCCTGCTTATCCTGTTTATCCTGTTGCTTGTCCACACCCAAGACTGGCATTCACATGTCTGAAAGGGCTTCCTGACCTCTGTTATAATAACATGTGTTGACTGTTACCAGTGATTGGAACCTGTTGTGATAATCCAGAGGAATGCCTTTAATCATTAATGTTGTTACAGTCTGATAGTGTGAGTGATACAGCTCATTGTCAAGATCCTGATGAGACGTATTTAATTAAAAAAGGCTCTCAGTGCCAATCCAAATTTAATCACGTGACTGTTTCAGCATTCAGTGGACAGACATGTCACCTCTATGGCCTGCTGTGTGTGAGAAATCTGTTATATTCTTAAGATAGCTTCACGTTTTGCGCTGAAGCCTTTAGATTTAATTTATGTCAGTTTCCTTCCTGCTCAGTCTGAGGGTCAGCACTTTGCAGAGAAGAAATAAAGTCAGCTCTGTGCCTTGAGGAGAATGACCCTATGTTTGTTAAGATAGATTTCACAGTTAGTCCTGCCTCTATAGGGCCCTTATAGACGTTTCTC
This sequence comes from Epinephelus awoara, assembly GCA_035609425.1. NCBI lineage: Eukaryota > Metazoa > Chordata > Actinopteri > Perciformes > Serranidae > Epinephelus > Epinephelus awoara. The sequence goes on from CM069304.1 coordinate 8,611,102, forward strand.
TAAACTGGGAAAAACAGTAAGTGTGATTATAAGATCACCCAGCTGGTGTAGTCTCTGGTACTTCAACACACTTTTATCCAGTCTATTTACAGTAGTCATACGATCACAAATAAATGGATTCATGAAGTTTCTTTCACACTGTCTTCGGAGCAAATTCTGATCACCAGAAAAACTGTTTACAACGTATGTTTCTGCAAACCATGGATACATTACGTTTGTACGTTATTATGTACAAAAACCCCTTGGTTATGGTTAGGAATAGATTATGTTTTGGCTTAAAGTACTTGGTTTTGTGGGCACAATTCAGCCTAGAAAAGCAGCAATGTCTCTGTAAAAAAACACAACTGCTTTTCGTGCTGCTGACCCCGGTGGAAAACCAGCGGACAGGGCGCTTAAAAAACACACAGGCTAAAAAGCTGCCAGCAAAACAAGGTGACACATCATCCACCATCCCCTCGCCCAATAACAAAATCAGCTCATAAACTATGTCACTTTAGAAACGTTGATATGATATTGCAGAAATATACAACTTTTTTTGGCGACTGGGCTGAAACTGAAAATAAAGTTTATGCCATCAGGCGTAACAAATAAAAACACCTGTCAGAGCTCAGAGATCAAAATCAGTGTGTGGTGTTTTTAAAAACAAATTTGCATGTGGTGATTTTTATCTGGAGCAACATTGCTGCACAGATTCCTTTCTCAGAGGATGTATAACTTCATCTGTTCACCATGGGACCCCATCCACTCCCCCCTGGCTCTGTACAGTCCTGACACATAACAGCCCAAGGCTGGTAAATAACTATCATGTTGCACAGAAAAGCGACTGCTTGGCTTTCACTGCTGCTGCAGCTGAGCACTGTTTACTCAATGATTATTAAGTTTTCCAAAGGAGCCAAAATAATGTGAACACTGACACACAAGCTAAACATTGAGGATAATAATGTTACCAATAATACATATTTTTAATTAAAAGGGGCTTGAAAGGAATTCATAAGAGAAATAAAGGGAGTATAAACTCCTGCCTGTGTGACACACCAAACTGCTGTGACAGTACGTACTGTATTTTAGGGCTGAGGTGATAGGCAAGAGGTTGATAATGACATTTATGGGTTTATTGTAGTGCTGATGCAGGATGATAGATAATATAGTTTTTTGCTGAAGCAGTGCTGAAAATTTGTGCTGATGCAAGTAATTGTGTCTCTGATGTCACTTTGGTGACTAATTTATGGACCTTTTGATATTGTGCAGTACTTGTTCTATATTACACATGGCTGCTAGCCACATAATGCCAGTTTACTCCTAAGGAATCCTTATAGGGTGTGTTATATATTAAATGTGATTTCTCAGTGATGGAAGAGGAGCTTTTCCTCACACATATATATCCTCTTCGACAGTGATCTGCAGCATAGACCATCTTTGTTAACACTAGTCAGGAAATTTTCCAGGGATATGCATTTTCTGTCTTTGGGTTAAATGTAAAAGCGGAGTGCGACTCCACAGAGTCAGCCTCTGGTTGCATTTTTGATGTCTATGTAACATTTGAAAATCCATTCACACTCCATACTGTGAAGAGCTGGTTTCCTTACATTAAGGTCTGTCTTTGATGTGATCACCTGATGAGACTGCTGGTATCCATGACCACATGAACCAGGTGGACCAGATCACTGGACGTGACTAATGAGGTGTTATAACACCGGGTTAATTTTCAACCTTGAACATATGTTGAAACTGCAAATGAAACATAGCTGTTGGCACACGTTAGCAGAAAGCTTCCACTGCAGTTATTGGAAATACCAGTGTGATAATGACCCAACGTGTCCAGGTGCACTGACTGTAAATCTGGGGTTAAATGATTTGCATAAAGGGATGTTTTCAGAGTTGATTTCATTTTGTGTGAGATCACACAACAAATGTGTGTTTTTTTGTTGTTGTTTCTTTGACAGGCTGCTATGCAAACCTACGAGAATAAGGGGGCTGAGGTTTACAGCAATGGCAGTGCTGGACACATGAATGGCACAGAGCTGACCAAGATGAAGGAAGTAGAATTTGAAAAGAATTCTTCAGAACCACTGGTACGAGTATTTGCCTCCACACACACACAATGTTGATGAAGTGTGTGTGTTTGTGTTGCTGACTGTGGTCTCTGTCTGCAGGGGGTCACTCTGAAGCTTAACGACAAACAAAGGTGCACTGTGGCCAGGATACTGCACGGGGGCATGATCCACAGACAAGGTCAGTAATCACATATTGATCTGATTTGAGTGTTATTGTGAGTGTGCTGACCTGGTGTGTGTTGGAAAGAAAGCTCTCTGCCCGAAAGGTCAACAATTTATCCAATGCAGTCACAGCAAATCAAGCTTAGCATTAGCATCTGTGTATACTGGAGGAGGTCAACACATAATTGTCTCAGGCCATACATAAGATAAGCTGTAAAATGATAAACTATTACAAGGATATGACAAGTATATTGTTCTCAAGACTCTGTTATGATTTGAGATTCAGATTGCCACTCGATATTATACATTTTAATACGTTAATTCAGCATCCTACTTGTATCCAGATAGGCTCTGTAAGCTCTATAGGATGTTATAGAAATATCACTAAACAACAATCTGTCATTCTTTGAGGAGCTGCATTCATGCATTGGCCTTGACTGGTAGAGGGCTCCACTTAAGTCTGATTCAGTCACTTTTTATTCACTCGTCATAGCAGGCAGCATGAGCAGTACTCTGTTATAACAGTGAGTGGGCGAGCACTTGGACACTTGACAAGCTGACCCGGTACATACTGGACACTAAAAAGACTTGTTCAAAAGATTCATTTTCGCCACTTGCTATTTTCTTGTCTTTTAAATTTCTCTCAGGAGGGTAAATATTACTTCAGTAGCTGCAAGAACATTTTAGCACCACAGTAACTGCAATACAGAAACTGAGCTGGAACACAGAGAAGCATTTGTGAAATAACTCCACTTATCCCTGTTTCTTCCTCTTTCCAGGATCTTTACATGAAGGGGACGAAATAGCAGAAATCAATGGGAAAAGTGTGCTAAACCAAACTGTAGATCAGCTACAAAAGATCCTGGTAAGTTCACACCTAATAACTTAGAATTTGATTTTGACGCTAATGTCGAAGCAAATCTTTATGTAAATATCACACCTATGCAACTAGATATGAGTAAAGCTGTGTCATCTGTCCATGCAGAAAGAAACAAACGGAGTCGTCACAATGAAGATTATTCCCAACACGCAGAGTCGATCCCGCGTCTGTGAGGTAATAACATGACCGGCACAATGTACACTCAGCTGTGGTATTGGGGTGAATTTTGTTTTGTGTATCACACGCATGAGTGCACGACTAAACCAAATAAGCTTTACATTCAAATCCAGTGGTAACCTATAGAGGTGAAATTTACAAAGATGGGTTTGCATTGCATTTCTTTCAGTTTTTCCTCCACAATTTACTCCTTAAAAGCATTTTGTTCTTTATTAGGTGAATCTTCTGTTAGTCAATGAACAATCCAGGTGACTATCAAGTAAATTTAAATCCACATTAGTTTTGCTAGTTTGACTTGAACCACTTTGGTAGTGTGTTTCATTCTGCCATCTACTGGCCACAACTCATCACATTCTCTCTGGCAGTATTTTCATGTGCTTGCTATAGATGAAAAATGGCTGCTGCCTTCATTTTACAACATAAAACAATAGTCTGCGGCACAGTCTGTGAATAGAAAATAGTTTTTATTTTTTGACCACAAAGAAAAAGTACATTACATTCAGTGATGTGACTCCTGTCTCAGTACAGTCTATCACTGCATTAAGTTCTGACTTTGCTGTGGTCAGTGATGGCAGTTTACTGAAAAGCTTATAGTCCATTAATATGTAGGCGTAGTTAATATGCTCTTCATTGTTTATTGCTCACAGAGCATCATTTTTGGTGACCCAGAGTACTCCAGTATACCCTTATTACACAATGTGTCTATTAAATTGTCTATATACAACAACCACTGGAGTATCTGGGGGAAACCACTAATGTTCATGACCTTTACTAACAATAGTAACATTTTACCCTGAGGAGAATTTACATGTGTTCCTGCCGTGATCTTTGACAGTTCAGGCAAGGTTTGTGCATAAAGTGATCTCTTTTAGAAGATAAGAGTACAAAACTGGCATAAAACCAAATGTGAGCAGCTTCTCAACTGGATGTTAATTGGACACCAAATTAGTGATCTGTGGAGATTTTCCAGAGATCTGTTCTATAAGAAGTTCTGAAGATATGTAGCATCAGCTGTTATGCGTTTTCTGCAGGTCAGTTGCAGGACAACAATTGATTGATAATTAGACTTACGGTCTGGACCTGGGAGAAAATAATTAATTTTCACAACATGAACTGAGCTGTCTAAGAGCATATTGTGAACATGTAAATTCTGTTAAAGGGTGAATTTCCCATTTAACTTTGTGTTAGACATTCTCAATGTGAGTATTAATTCTTTAGAATTTGAATGTATGGACAAGAACTGTAGATCCCTGAAATCCGACAGTTGCTGGTTCATGTTTGTAATGATCGTCTCTCATTACAGCAACATGAGTATGTTTTGTTCACTGCAGTTGTCAGCAAGCTGTTGACAGTTTATGATGCACTGCTACTTATGGCAATGCACTTATGGGCAATCATGGTAGAGCTGAGGTTAAGATTTTGAACATATACTCAAGATGTACCACTTCTTTATGGCTTAAATATTGAAGAAGAGCAAAATGTTGAATATTTAATTTCAAGCTTTGCATGAGCTTACTTAAAGGGACAGTTCACCCCAAATCAAAAATACATGTTTTTCCTCTTGCCTGTACAGTGTAATTTGTCTATCTAGATTTTTTTTGGTGTGATAGAGGAGTGTTGGAGATATCTGCTGTAGAGATGTCCACCTTCCCTCCAGTATAATGGAACTAGATGAGACTTGGCTTGTGATGCTCCAAGAGCCAAAAAATACATAAAAAAACAACAACTCAACAGCAATGTCTCTTTCAAGAAATCATGACCCAGTTACTCAAGGTAATCCACTTGCCTTGTTGTGAGCAGTGTCATTTAGGAACTACTTTCTTTCTACACCTGCTTAATGCATTACCATGCTGAAGGAAGTGAGCATCTATTACTAGCTCACCACCAGAACACCACTGACCTAGCTAACGCTACAGCTCAGCTGAGGAGGACACCATTAATGTTACATCTCACTCTGTCACAAGCATGAGCCTCTTGGCCATGAGTAGATGCACACTTCCTTCTGTTGGGTGATACAGTTGGCAGATGTAGCTCAGTAAAAAGAAAATAGTCCCTACATAAAACTGCTGAGAACAAGGTCTTTTGATTATGGGTCATTATAACTGGGTCATAACTTCTGGAAAGAGACATTGCTGTTGAGTTTTTCAAATGTACTTTTTTGGCGCTTTGAGCACCACAAGCCAAGTGCCATCTAGTTCCATTATATTGGGGAGATGGCCTCCTCTAAGGCCGATGTATCCAACACTCGACAACTCACACCAAAGCAATCTCGACTGATAAATAACACTACAGGTAAGAGGAAGATATGTATTTTTGATTTAGGGATGAACTGTTCCTTTAAACCCCACAGCGTAAACAATGACTGTCCAACATTAGACTGATTAAAGTGTTTTTTCAGTATATTACTGAACTGCAAAATTTCTGTTTCTTTTATAACAACTATTCATGTATTCATACACATCAAAGCAATGGCAGTCATGCTCAGCAAGCATCAGGTGCAGCAGTACGTCATTTGTGACAAATATCTCAGAACGGATTAATTGAAAACTGAAGAAATGTCCTCATAGAGCTCAGAGAAAGTGTAGAAGGTTTTCTGTGTTTCAAAGTCCAAGAGTAGCTGAAATATACTTTTAAAAAGTTTGTCCTCAGCAACAATAAATTAACACACATCAGAGACTGTTACAATGGGAGATTGAACACGTTGGTAAAGTCTTCAGATTGTAATTAACATTCAGTAACACTAAATACATACCGTAGTGTTTATGAACTCTTTCTGTTCCCAAAAAGTGAATACAGCATATTTACTGTTAATCTACAGATGTACATGAGGGCCCAGTTTGACTATGACCCCACCAAGGATGACCTCATCCCATGCAAAGAGGCAGGTCTGAAGTTTCAAACTAATGACATCATTCAGATCATCAACAAGCAGGATCCCAACTGGTGGCAGGGCAGAGTGGAGAGCAGCACTTCTGACTTTGCTGGTCTGCTTCCCTCCCCAGAGCTCCAAGAATGGTAAACAGCTCTGTCATACTGTCTGACAAAGAATCCTGCAGTATGAGGTCACATGTACCATGACTTGCCAAAGATTGACACAAAATGATCTGCATCATCATCAGTATGGACAAAGTCTTAACCTTAATCTCTTTGTCAGGAGGGTGGCAAGTAAAAGCAAGGCCAGAGAGGGCAGTCAGTCCTGCAGCCCATTTGGAAAGAAAAAGAAGTGCAAAGACAAGTACCTGGCTAAACACAGCTCGAGTGAGTGCCACTGGAATCATGTTTCCTGGATGTTTTTATTCTCAGTTGCACTGTTATACAGATTTGTCCGTAACAAAATCCCTTCTGTTGCAGTTTTTGACCAGCTAGATGTGATTTCTTATGAAGAGGTTGTCCGGCTGCCTGCTTTCACAAGGAAGACACTGGTGCTTATTGGTAAGCTCAGTTACATTATTTATAGTGGTATCAGCTAAAGGTATAATAAGGCATTTCTGATCATCCATACTGACGCATGTTCTCACAAACATGCTACAAATCTTGTAAATTTAAAGGTAGTTTAATTCTGGGTGTTTTTCTACAACCAGATATTCAGACATTAAGGTTAATGCCTGATTAAAAAGTCCTTAGAAAATCAAAATTTTGCTCTGTTTAGGTGCACCTGGCGTAGGAAGGAGCCATATTAAAAGTGCACTAATGACCAAATACCCTGAGAAGTTCTCCTACCCTGCACCACGTGAGTAGATGCAGACACGTATTCTATTTATACACCGACCACATTTTCTGGATTGTCCCTTTGCTAAGTCTTCAACACTCTACACAGACACCACCAGACCCCAGCGTAAGGAGGAGGAGAATGGACAGGAATATTTCTTTGTCTCCAATGAGGCCATGACCAAGTTCATCTCTGGGAATGAGCTGTTGGAGTACGGCAGCTTCCAGGGGTATATGTTCGGTACCAAAATTGAGACCATCCAGAAGATCCACGACCAGGGCAAAATCGCTCTGCTGGATGTAGAACCACAGGTTAGCATTCACAGGTTGTTCTGGAGACGTGATATGAAAGGACCAGGCGTGATTGATGGATATTGTGTGATTATTTGAGGGTGGCTTTTTATGACTCTATGAGCTGTTTGAAAGTATTTTAAATGTTAGGATTAACCTACGTAAACCTGAGCAGCAGCTCTTTTTTGCTGCTGTGGCTGTTAACAGCAAGGGGAATGATGGATGTATTTAATCTTACTTCTTTCATTAAAAATTAATGCACAAATAAGCAATGTGAATTCGTAAATCAAAATCAGACCCACACTCTTAGAAATAAGGGTTTCAAAAGCTTTTTTCATGAAGGGCTGAGGTTCTACCCAGAACCATTGTCTTCTAAAGAAACCTGTTTTAAAGAGTTATTCAAGAGTTCATTGTAAGACTAAAGTTTCCATTAAGGACCCTTTTCATCCAAAGAACCCTCTTTTGAAGGAAGAGTTGTTCATGGATTGTTGAAAGGATCCTTGCCTTCAAATATTCAAATTGTTTCAAATAGTATTTTTAAATGTAGGTATCTGGAATCTCATCAATCACTTCTTTTTTTTTTCTCGTGTTTTGTCGTAGTCAATATCTTAACCATCACTTCATGCCATACAATAATAGTTAACTGCGCACCTGCATTGAAAAGACACTATCTTAATTGATTAACAGGTGGAGTGTCCTTTCTGCCACTGCATCTTGGTAAAGTTGAGGTCCATTGCACCATTGAAATAGTAAAGACTGTAGTGGCAGTGATTGCACCATACTTTCGCCCCCTAAAAATGTGATTGTGAACCATGTTTGGTTTGGGTTGCGCTGAGGCACATCAGCCCTGGCCCTTTGAGAGCCTCATTAAACCCAAGGCTGCTGAATGCGGTTCCCCTGACCCAAGCTTAACTTGTTAAACGAAAAACATATTAAGCGGAATGTTAAAGGGTTCTTGGAAACCTCCTGGGTGGGTTGTAGATGAAATACCCTAAAAGGTGGATTTGTTTTGGATAGAACCCCCAGAGAGTTATAGGTGGAACCATTAGACCATGTAAGGGTTCCTGGTTAAACCTTTCTCTTGTCTCTTCTCCACCAAATTAGCTCTGGTTCTTGAACTTTTTCGTCAAAATCTGAATGGTTCAAAATCAGGTGCAGAAACGGGAACGGAACCATTTCCATGTTGGTGGAAATGGGCAACAGATGGTTCTAGGTAGAATCCTTTGCGCTGGTGTCCAGGTAGAGCTCTCTGAAAAGGTTCCAGGTAAACCTTATATAAAGGGTTCTACCATAAACCAAAAAGGGTTCATATGGTGCCAAGCCAAAGAACACTATATGGTTCTAGTTAGCACATCTTGTTCTAAGACTGTATTCTCTGTCTTTGGTGAAGTAAAAGGTTTATTCACCTACACTGAGCTGCTACCACTTGTCTACTAATATACTGTATACTACAGACTGCATACAGGGACATAACGAAAGTATCTGTCTCAAGAGATAAAGATGCTCTCCTAGGGGAGAAGGTGGTAAAAAAGTACAAGCTGTATCTGTCGTTAATCACTCTAATGCAGTTCTTCTTTTCTTCCACATTTAATGCAGACCTTAAAACTTCTGCGGACAGCTGACTTTGCACCTCTCGTGGTGTTCATTGCTCCGACCAGCACAGCTCCACAGGTAGTACATTTTTTATCGGAATATCTCAAGAGCTTTGAAACACCAGACTCCATCAGCCAACAGCTGCTAACCCTCTGTTTCTTGTCTCTTATAGACGGAAAACCTGCAGATGATCCAGAAAGAGTCGGACGCCATTTTAGCCACATACAGACACTTCTTTGATGTGGTTCTTGTCAACAACGATGTGGATGAAAGTGTGAAAGGTGTGGAGGAGGCCATGGAGCACGCCAGCTCCACCCCACAGTGGGTGCCTGTATCATGGGTGTACTGACAGGCCCCTAGTGTAATACCTTTCTGTTTGTTAAAAAGCAGTGCAATATCACTCCTTACACAAAACAAGTTAGTAATGTCCCAGGTGTGTATGGGTTTACTTTTGGTTCATGTTAATTGTCACTGAGATATTTTGCACAAATGCATCCAAAAAATGAGCAATATGTAGAAGAGTTTATTTTAGAAAGTTGAGAACCTCACCGACGGTGTGTTATTTGGTTGTTTTGACATTTGTGCTTGAGGCTTTTGAGGGGCTAAGGGATCGTTTTGGTGCCGCACACCTTCTGTGATTGTTGGAATGTGAGCTAATGCAAAATAAGGACCACAACTGTGAATGAAATCCTTCCTTTGAAATGACAGGATTTTATCATGTAAAGCATTATCTCGGGATTCATTGTGTGTTTTTCTGTTGTCATTAGATTGTGCCATGAAATTGAGATTCTGAAACCGTTTGTTCTTGCAATATATTTAACTCCATACATCATCCTCTACCCCAAATCTTTCAGTCAGTCATAGACAACCTCACCTGTGTCATCTCATCAAAATTGTATACCTCATGGGGTACTGTAAAGGCACTTTTAAACAAAAAATAAAATTCCCAGCTCTGTTGCAACTGCTTCTATGACTGTGTTTCATGTGAAAACCTGTTCTCTAAGGTCCTGAAGGAAAACTGCAGCAGGTTTATGTTTTATTGTTCATATCTACCTCACTTTATTCAGAAGAAGTCTCGGCTCAAGGCTTTTATCAATTATAGATCAAGACTTTCTGTATCTGAGCTGTACGATACAAATAATGTACCTGTATCTCCCACACATTACAATTCTTCCCTCATCCACAGTGTGGGAGACATCGTTACAGGTTATACATGACAATGAATTTGTTCACAGTACTGCACAGTTTCCTGGGTGCCTTGATGGAATTATGTGGTTAATGAAATCAAAATATATCATGAGGAATATCGCCTCATTCTGTCAAGTGCACAACCATGTAAATCATTTAACCTTTATACATTCCCTCTCTTTAATATCCATTTTGAATACAAAATAAGCACATGAGTTGAATAAGCAAAAAAATGCACCAACAGAACAGGCACATTGAGTGGTGGAAGTGAGAACATCATAGAGCAACTAAGCATTTTTGGTGTGGTGTACTGAAACCTTAGATGGGCTATAAACAAATGGGCAGTGACAAGGCATACAGTCGCACATTGTGATAATTCTTCCCTGATCTACACATTTGATTATTATCATCAGCTCAGAAAAAGGGATCATGAGGAAAACTGTGTAAGTGTCAATAAGACCTACGAATTTAAGTTTTACATATATAGACTTTTTAAAAGTCAATATCAAAATTTTGCAGGATAATTACAAAAAGAATGAGTGAAAGGATGCCAAAATACAATATAAGAAACTCTTCACTTAGCATGAAATTATAGTTTCCCACAAAAACATAGCTGCAACTATCTCTGCACTTATTTTTTAGGAATGTTAGCCATAAAACAAAGTTGTCCTATGGCACCACCATGTGGGCTGCACCAAATTAACATCACTCTATGAGCTTCAACAGGGGTCTGCATTGTTTCTCAGGCCAAGGACCCCTTAACTGAAAGAGAGACAGGACACGGACCCCCCTACTACACATGCTGTGTAAAACTGAATTTAACTTGAGATAGTTGTGAGAATATTTTCAGGTCTTCTCTCGTTTGTGCCAGCCTGTAGTTGCTATGTTAGCATCAGTTGTAGCATGGCTAGGTGTGTTAGCCTCACCTTCTGCACTTTAGACGATGGTTTCTGAGGTGGACAGTGTGTCAGAGTCTCTTGCTCAAAAAGTTACAAAAGGATCCATTGTGGCTCACAAGAATGCCCATACACTTAGAAATAGAATATACAGCTAATTGGCCAAAATGTTTTAATACATAGAGTTAGCTAACTAATTCACCTCGCCAGTATGGTGAAGCCCTGCACAGTGATTTAGCATTAGCTAGCTCGCATTAATGTAACAGGATTCATGAGGAACAGTACTGTAAACTAAATGTTTTCTTATGTTTTATGAATAGGGCGATTTATTTTTGCTATTAAGATGGTGGATTCATGTTAATGTGTCAATCTTAGACATGTTTTAATTTTTGAAAACAAATAATAAAGGAACAACCTAAAATTTAAATGATCAAACAATAACTTTGCGGCTCCCCTGCAGTAACTGTGACGACTCCCTTGGGGTCATGAACCCCTCGCTGAAGACCCAGGAAATGAAAGACTGAAGTTATTTGCTTTTTGGAAAATAGGCATACATAGTTTGCACATACAGTGTTCAGATGACAATTTCATGAGCTCTGTAGCAACATGATCCATCATACAACATGTGTAAATCACATCAGTTGCAGTGAAGATATGTAATCATACAGTATGGATTATACAGTCATATCAGAAGTATGTGGTGTTTTCATATGAGTTCTACTGTCTGATTTTTACTTTCTAATGCTACTCTGAACATGCAATGTTGCTGCGTCCCTTCAGAAATGTCTAGTTATTTAATCTATAGCCATAGTAAATGCCACTTAATGCTTCTGTTTATGTTTGTAGGAACAATGTGCCTCATCCATCCATCAGCCCATTTTCTGTAACTGTTTACCCACATAAGGGTCACAGGGGGCCTGGAGTCGATCCCATCTGACACTGTACGAGAGGCGGGGTACAGCCTGGAAAGGTTGCCAGACTTTCACGGGGCTGACACATAGAGACATGGAGACATTCATGCATATATTCACGCCTATGGTCAACAATCTAAAGTCACCAATTAACCTGCATGTCTTTGGACTGCGGGAGGAAGCCTAAACCCACGCTATTGAGAACATAGAAACTCCACACAGAAGAGCCCCAGATGGCTGGTGGATTTGCAGGTCATTAGGAAAAGCTACACATTAATACAATGGGACATTTTTGTTTTTCTCCTCCCTACCCATCGTAACATTTAGTCCATTCCAGGCTTCCCTAGCATTGACAGAACAGAGCTGACTCTTTACCATGTCTTTATTCTTCTTCACAATTTCTCTTTAGCAGAATGTCCAAAATCACTAAAATCACTACACCTCTCCCTCAGTCACCATCACATTTCTGCAGAAGCCTCTGTTATGTCATGAGGCTACACTCTAATGGTTTCCTTGGTAGTGACATTAACCTCACAAAACATTTATGCGTTCGGTTCATTAGTGTTACTACAGCAATAAAAAATAATATCAATTCTGGAAAACATATTAAAAGAATTTTGATCCAGTAGGAGTTTTTCAGTGATGAGACTGAAAGTGGATTTACACACTCACATGAGATTTAGCCTGTAATTTACTTGTGCCTATGGGACTAATGCTGTGCAGAAAGCCAATTCATGTGTCAAGTGAGGTCAAGTGAGGTTTAGTAGGATGAATATGTAACTGGATGTTTGAGTGATTGGATTAAATCTGACAAGGGATTCCTCCGGTGTCAGTTACCAGCAAAACAGTCAACACTGAGACACACAAAACAAACATTAACAATAAAGTATCTCTTCTAACATCAGCATGATTATATTATAAAAACTTTTTAAATGAGAGACACAGTATTTGATGCATTCAAAATTCTGTTATGAAAATCTACACCAACAGACAGAAGCTGCCCTCAGGACTATAAACAACTCAAGGAGCTGTATAGCTTATTATTCATTCTTGTTGCAGATGTGTTAGTGAAGCTTTTTCACATTAAACTGAATCAAAGATAAACCCCGCTGAAGCCTATTCATTCATTGATTATTGATCAGACCCTGTAATAGGTGACATTTGCTTCCACTTTTTGGGTTTCAAAAAAATTCTACCTCTTAAAAACATTATCGTCATTCACTCTTGTCTTCCTGACATTATTTGTAAAAATATTAGATTCAAGGCCAACATCAGGATGGAAAAAAAGAGTTCAATTAAATGGAAATTTAATTAACACTTAAAAATCTGGAAATATACAATCACATTTGAATGTATTTCCTTATTGGCTTAGACAGCTGTTAACAGAGTAAGCTAAAATGATGTTATGGGTCATGATATACTTACTTTGCTTTTTGTTTTTTGTGTTATATTTTGCACCTTTCTGTTATGTAGTTTATATTTAGTTTTGCATTTTTTTATATATTGTATTCTATATTTGCTATATATTACTTTTCTAGTTTGTTTTAATCCTTGCATATTACGTGATTTGTATCTGCAGTCCACTTTGTATTGCAACTGCTGCACAGCAATTTCCCTCACGATATGTAAAGTTCTATGTTATGTTAATTTATGTTATGTAATGTTATCTTGTCTTAATCATTTTAAAATCAATTTTTTGGTATGTATGAATCATATGATTAAAAAAAAGTATGTATCTATCCTTTTGTTATTTTGTAATGATTTGGATTTTTTGTTTTTACTTTGCTAGACAGAATCTTCCCTTCAGGAGCCTCCCCAGGGGCCAAACTTGAGAACATTATGCCTTAGAAGCCCCTATCCTCACATTAATTAGCCTATATCAGATTTGTAAAATATAGCACCATGCTGAATGTAATGCAGATTAGTGTCAACCTGAAACAATAGTAAAACCTTGTTCCCCAAACAAAAGGCTGGCCAAATGCTCTCAGGTGGGTTTACTCTCCACTACATCCCTGTCCATATTTACTATGAATGATAATCAGACACCTACTGCGAAGCTCGCCACACCCCCTTTCGAGGAACGCCATTTTGTTGACACACAGACTTACAATCAAAATAAGCTTCTTTACTGAAGCTTTAAACCCAAGCATGACCATGACATGTACTGCATGTAAAGGAAATACACAAAGAGTCCCAAAACCAGCATCTATATGTGAAAAAGAGGCTGTCCTGGGCTTTAAAACAGTGTGTTTGAAGTCTCCGGTCACCCATTTCAACATGAAACTCGCCGCGATTGACGTCACCGAGCCATCTTTGTCCACCTAATCCAGGCGGCTGTTTATTACACCTTCATTACCGCACGGACTCTGACAGCGCCGGGCTCCGGTATTAGCCTGCAGGTGCCGCATCACCGTAGAAAAAGGAGGAGAAGAACAGGTTTTGTAGCGAGGGGACACATCTCGGTGTGGCAGATACAAGCCAGTGCTCCTCCTAGGCTATATAGGCAGGGAAACGCCACAATAAGCAACCAAAGGGTGCCAGAGGGTAGAGAGGAGCGCAGAAGGCAATCCACATCCATCTGCCAGCCACTTAGTACGCGCTAACATTTCCAGTCCGGATCTCAGCACAGCTGTCCAGCCGATACTACCAGGAAAATGTGAGTACAACACCGTTAAAGCTCCTTATTTAAAATCCTGATTTATTAATGAACTCCAATTTCGTCCTCAGGACTGATGTTGGCAGGCTGTCTGGGATTAATGGTGTCTGAATGCTCTCTTGTGTGTCTTTGCCATCAGATACTGAGATTATTTCACTGAAGTCACGTTAGGCAGTATATCACTGATATACACTGCTGTTAAATTTCCTTTTACGGCTCTTATTTCTCTGTTAATATGGCACAAACGTTAACGTAGAGGCTAACGCGTCGGCCTAACCTTGGAGCAGACGAAGGGTTTATCTCTTCTAAATACATTATTAGCCGTATTTTCAGCTTTTACACGGTAAACAAGCTCCGTGTTTATCGCGTGCCTCTTTTATTTAGTCGTCTGGTGCTTTCCACCGGAGCCAGCACGCACGCATTTTTTCCAGTTTGGACTGGTTTGATTTGAAAAGGACACCGTCTGTGCGATTACCCACAGGCTAATTAAAACCACATGAAGGAAACATATTGTATAATAAAGCCTTTTTTGTCCCCAGCGAACATTTACAGGCCTTCATTTTTGTGTCGCTGAACCACAGGTGACAACACTTGAAGAAACAGCAAGGACACACTGTTGGACATTTAAAGCGTCGACATTATTCGACGAATACACCACAGACCTTCTTATAGACGATGATATTATTAGCTCTGAGGTAGGCTTAGGCCTAGTTTACGTGATATTTGCAACCCACAGCGGGGGGTGGGGATAGCCTAGCCTCCTACTGTATGTCGTCGATGGTCGTGCGAGGGCGGACAGCTATATATCTCACCATATTTCAAGCCGTGTGAGACTTCAGGGGCAAATGAACCCAGGAAAATGGCTCTCCCCTTGTGTCCTATTTGTCCCTTTCTGTTTCCGATATACACATATATTAAAGGTTACCCTTTATCTTTCCTGAGGGTACGCTAAGGAAAGATAGCCGTGACAACCTCGTCTGTCAGTTTTTGCATAGCAGGCAGTTAAAACGCTGCTGCCAACACACGACATGTCATTGAGCCATGGCGACATGTTTGTTAACACTCCCTCTGTGGGCTTTAAGCTACAATTGTCACCAACGTTTGGTTATAATTCTCATCCAAGTGCTTAAAATCCAACCCCCCCTCCCCATGAAGGAGCCTCCCCGCCCTCGATGTGTGGTAGGCTGCCATTGTATTTACAGGCCCGTCGTGCTGTGGTGAAACGTGATGTCTTTCAGGACGTTGTGTAGGCCTGCTGTGTCCGTGTATACGGTGAGAAATGAAAGGAGGTAGTGCCGTGGGTCAGGTTCCACTTCAGTAGCATCAATCGGAATGGGACAGGGAGGCTGGGATCAGACAGTTTCTGGTCTGGGCCGCTGTGGCGCTGTCCAGTGCTGAAATGTCGTTCTCCAGTGCTCAAAGTCAGACAGCGTGCTTATTCACCACACTGACCAAACAAACAGAAATCCACTAGTTTTATATATTTTCTTTAATAGCAGCCTAGTATATAGTTTAATTAAAATGTTATCTATCTATCTACTTTTAGGGTACATACACGTGTAAGGTTATTATCTAAATGATTCATCATTTCATCAGGGACCTCTGCACAGACCTCTCAGTGTGGCAGGAGCCGTCTTTGGAAACCACATGGCGAGACTATTTTTATAATCTCTGTATTGGAAGAGGGTTGAACATATTTAGCTTTCATGGCAAAACTGACTGTAGAGAGAGGGGACGTGAAAAAAACCCACCAATCCAGCATGTTAGGCTAGCTGCCTTTATTAGATAATTGATTGAAACTAATGTTTGTGGTCGAGGGCTGAGCAGTATATCACTCTTATATCGATATCATAATATGAGACTAGACGTCATCTAAGAATTTGGATATTATAATATTTTAAGTGTTGTTAAGTGATGCAGGTTTCTTAAGTTATTAGACTGTTCTAGCAATTCAGTTATTTGTTGGTAACCCTTTACCCACTTCGTCGTGTCATTGTGTAAATATTTTGTTAAAGTATCAGTACTAAACCCTACAATATTATTGAAGTATTTGGTCAAAAATGTTGTGATGTCGTCCACATCGCCCAGCCCTAGTGTGGCCTCTGCATCCTGTTAACTCCACAATTCATCAGCAGGTAGAGAGCTATTGTCAAATGGTGGTGTCTTTTTTGAGATTTTGAGACAAGTGAAATAGGTTCGCCAGTTTACATTTGCCACCAGTTTCTACTGCATCAATGAAATCAGTGAATCTATCAGTAAACAGGCGGAGATATCACCACGCCATGTGCCATAACTGGTGGAGCATTTAGTAACCAAATTCAGTTTATCATTTTTAATTAAAGGGGAAGATTATCTGTTAGCAACAGTGAACCCACCTGTGTGTGGAGCTTCCAGTTTGCTTCTCCATCAAACGTAGTGGGCTGTATTCATATGATGTGGAGGGTGGGGAGAAATCTGTTTGCTGCACAACCCTTCCTCATTGTTTGGGGTCACAGTGCCAGTTCAGAGATGACGTTAGCAGGAACCTCAGCACACATTACACCTCTGTGCTGATAGTCGTCACTGGAAAGTGTGAAAAAGCATACAGTAATGACAAAGACGTCACATAGTTAAATATTAACACAGCTCTGATTTGTAAATAAGCTGTAAATGTAGAATGATAATCACTGTAGTCTCATGAAATAAAACAGTATAACATATACTGTTTTATTTCTTGAGACTACAGTGCTTATATAATAAATATATCTGTTTGAGATACATGATAATAATTCACCATCATATATACAGCCTTGGATGTTTTATATTGGCTGTTTCTATGAGGGCTGGCTGGCAGTTGACAGGGACCACCAGCACCATAAGGACCGACTATTCAAAAGGATTTGTTGTTGTTAGAGGATTAGTGATGTGAGAGCGTGTAAAGGTGACCTTTATACAGAGTTCTGCCTCACACTGGTACAGTTATACTACGGTAACTCTGTCAGAAGATACTACAAGCTTAGTCAATTCCTCGTTTTCATTTTAGACACTGTCACTGTCTAAATGTATTGATTTCTCCAGATTTATGGATAGCAATAAAGCATGCTTAATTAAGCATGCTGAGCCCTTTTAATGTATAGGCTGCTAAACCAAGTTGCAGAATCCTTATGATTCAATGTTGAGACTGTGTTAAGACTGATGTTAGTATGTTAAGCGAATCATACTTCATTTAAAAGACTTTGAACCAGCTTGTTGTCCCTTTATAATTGTGGTTAATCAGTCACACTGTTTTTGCGCTTGCTTTGTGTAGTTGTTGTGCCTGTTGTCTGTTCTGCATCTCAATGAATATGCAGGGTCAGATTATTCACTTTACTGGACTCAAAATTTTTCAAATTAAACAATGCTCAACATTTTAGAAGGAAATGCACTTAGTACTAGTTTATTTCTAGTATGCTTTTTCCTTTTTAATGATTCAAACATATAGCCTTTAGAATTAGGACAATAATACGGATTTGGAAATTCTGACAGTTGTGTTTCTTTAGGCAGACTGTGGCTCAACTCAACATTAAGTTGTGCTTCATGTTTCTGATGAGCCTCGCATCACTCAAGCCTGTATGAGATATATAGTTGCTACATAGTTTTTGCTGTGTGCCCTAATGCTGTCACTCAATGCAGGTTTTTGTTCATCTGTCATGTAAGATTTATACAATCAACAACATGAAGGGGTGTAATGGAGCAGGATTAGCATTCAACTTGTAACAAAAAGAAAGAAAGAAAGAAAGAAAGAAGTGATTTGCAATATTCAATTAACATTCACAAATGACCATATACATGTTTAATAGTTCTGGCGTATTTCTCTGTAAATAGCAGAAGTAGAAGTGTGTGTGTGAACATGAAGATGAGACAGAGCTTTCACTTTTCAGTGGTAAACGACACTCTTATTTAAACTGCCCGTCTCTCCCTGAGGTCATTATTGTTGCACAATGCGTCCAAAAGAATAGGTCCATGTAGGTCGCAATATAACGTGACATAACAAATCAACTTGACATGTGCAAAACGGTCAGTAGTTTATTCTCTTTGTGATAGAACGTAGTGATGTCTAAAATATAGAGCTATTGATACACATCGATTGGGAATATCGGTCTAATATTTAATTGTTGCTGTACACCGCTACCAGCTGTGCTTTCTCACTCTCTCTTATTGTTAACGTTTATACAGTCATTCTGCTGTTCACTGCCAATAACCCAGGAAACAAAAGTTAAAATGTTATAGCCTTGTTATATTTATGTTAAATAAAAACAATAAATTGTATGGCCTTAATGTCAATTTTATTCTGTGGTGGTATTGAATATCAATATTTTTCAAGGTATTGTATCACAGTTAGTAGTCCAGTATCATGGCAACACTAATAGAAAATAGTTATCTGCACTTTCCAGCTGTTATCATATGGAAATGTTAATTTTCGGGGGAACATAGTAAATCTTCCAAATCTTCCAGATTAGCCTACATCTGATTTTAACTTGGATTTCGATACCCTCCATCAGCATAGCACAGTACCAGCAGTGTCTCCATGACATTGCTGTTATCTCTCAGCTCCAAGCGTTGCTCAGATAACTGAGATAGGCAGAGTTAGACATGTAATTTAACATTGCAACAAATTAAATTGAATTTCTGGTAATCAATTACAACATTACATATTTAAAATAGGTTTAAATGTTAAAATGTACAAACTTTAACCGAATTGTTGAATTGTTTTTCAAGTCAAACTACTTTCTTTTTTCCCTTTTTTTTATGCAAATGGAGAACATTGATTATTCTTATAGTTATTCCTATACTATGTATGATTGTCAGTTACTGCTAGTAAACATGCTCACAGTGAAGGTGGAAGGAAAAACCAACTCCAGATTTACTCTGGTTTGGCGTTTCACCTCCCTACATTTGTGTTTTGGCCCTGTGTCTCTTGGATGCCTGCTGCCTGTTCCTGTACCTGGTCGCTACCTTTTTGTAAAGCTTTGACCTCACCTGAGTGCTGTGGGAGTACACACCCATTAACATCTCTAACATAGACAACAAGAAGAAAATATAGGCACAGGGCAGAGTGTCTGCAAATAAATACACTGCAACACACTTCTTAACGTGGATTATTTCTATATGTGTCAGTGCATTGGTTGTTTTTTTTTTGTATAGTGTACCTTTAAAATAGAAATCCTGTAGTATGTGTATTTTGTATTAAATAGAGTGCTTCTGTCATGGGGGGTGGGAGGCTGCTACTGTGTTTTCAAAGCTTTCTTTACTTTTTCTTGATGGTAATGCTTTTTACTGTATAGTTACTAAATATTTGTACTGATTTTATCATCAGGTCTGCCCCAGCTGGAGCCCCTGCACCAGAGGGAGGGAACCAGCCCCCCAACCTCACCAGCAACCGTCGTCTGCAGCAGACACAGGCACAAGTGGATGAGGTGAGTACACACCTCTCTGCAAACCCAAAGTCATGTTGTTAAGCTCAGATATAGACATTTCCAGTTTTAGCATTGTTCATTGGTGACTTATTGATAATTCAGTCTTCTGCTCTTGTACAGTGCGAATTTCAAATGAAAAACACAAATCATTGTTTGGGGGAGCTTTGACTCATTTCTGTAAAGCTTGAAACCATAATTTGACGTGTAACCTAAACAACTTTTAATCGCCATCCTTATCCAGCAGGTCCTGTGGGACCCTCACACAGAGCCATTCTGTCCTGATAGCTGATTACATTGCTTTGCGTGTCTTTCCCCAGGTGGTGGATATCATGCGTGTAAATGTGGATAAGGTTCTGGAGCGTGATCAGAAGCTGTCAGAACTGGACGATAGGGCTGATGCCCTGCAGGCTGGAGCCTCTCAGTTTGAGACCAGCGCTGCAAAACTGAAGAATAAATACTGGTGGAAGAATGCCAAGGTGAGGACATGCAGACGTGCTTACTTGAATAGCAAATACGTGTATAAAGGCAGTCTTAACTTCCTGTTTACTGACAAATGAAAAAAACCATGACTAATATTACAGACAGGAGCAGGTGAAATGCTGGTGTGATTTCTGGTTTACAAATACTGAAAGTGTGCCAAAATTGTAAAAATGATTTTTCTTTTGCTGCTTTTCTAATGACTGTTTTTTCTTGATATCTCCTGCCTTCAGATGATGATTATCCTGGGTGTGATATGCGTGATTGTCCTCATCGTCATTATTGGTAAGAATCCTTTCAACCTTTTTGGGCACATTGATTCGCCATTGTAATCTGAATGGACTTAAACAGTCTTTCACATGTTCTATAAATATACTGTATACTATGAGGCATATTCATGAATGAAAAATGAATTTAATATCTAAGAAAGTTGTTGGCACGTGTTTGTTTGCAGCCCAAATAAAATGTTGGCATTGCACACTTCTACAAACAACAAATGCACCACTTTCGCATGTTTCGTATAAAAGCAACATCTCTAGAGTGACGTAGTATATGAGCTACCTTTGTCATCAGGAGAGAATGGTGGATGGCGTGTCACCTAGGTCACCCAGGTGGTTGGGTCTGCCAACCTGCAAATACCAACATTCAAGAACAACAAACAACAAACCAGTTGTGTTTTAGTGAGTCATTGCTTTGTTTCCAGCGGGTTGTAAGGCTCCAAACATGGGTGTTTTTAGCAACTTGTTGCTATTTTTTAGGAATAGTGCCACAAAAGGCGGTTGTTTTTTCCAAGCCATTGCTGCATTTTCATTGTTGCGCCCCCGAAACTGGATATTTCAAGCCAAACAAACTAAAACATGATTTGTTTCTAACCATGATCAAATGGTTTTTGTGCAAAATAACGTGTAAAGGCAGCGATGTAACTGAGTACATTTAACTTTATACTCCTACTCCACCACATCTCAGAGGTAAAGACTGTACTTTTTACTCCACTACATTCATCATCTGACTGCGTTACAATTTGTCACTCGCCTTCCTGCCCAGTTAAAATTACTTATCCCTACATTTGGTGAGTTTTAATTATTTTTGCTAAAGTTTGGAAGATTAAGTGTCCCTTTCTGGGTTGAGAGAATTCTCCTCTTTAAAATAACGCCTCTAAAATAACTCTTTAAAAACGCTCTTGGATCACCTGGAAAATATACTTTATGCTCTGCCATTTCTCCTGCAATCATCACGCTGTAACCTGTGACAGGCTGTTATGCTACGATGACTATTGCACACTGGAATTTCTCAATTGTGGAATTAATAAAGGTGTATCTTATCTTATCTTACATTCACATATATGTAGTTTATTTGTTGAGTCGTGTAGGTTTACATTACTAGAGGTTTATGACAAAATCACTTGATGACACTGACTCCCGTGTGCGCACAGTGAGAGAGGAGAGGGAGAGATGCTGTGCTGCTGCTGGAGGAGCGGCTGAATGAGTTCCCTCTGAGTGGTAACTCAATCAAAGAGTCTGAGAAGTCTGCGACTGTTCATAACAGATTTAAGATATCCAGGCATCATGACGCCACAGTTTATTCCACACTACTGAAGCTGCTTCTCTTTTTGGAACCACCGAGTCTGTCATAATTTCACTTTCAGCCATGCTTTTGTTGCTGTGCATAACGGTGTGATGTCACTGTGTTAACAAGTTGAAATGCTGCGATTATCATGATGTGAATATTTCATATGATATTAAAAATTATATCAGTATTATTGTGGACAATAAGAAATGACACACCCCTACCACAATGAGTTCTTTTGATACTTCAAGTACATTTTTGATAATAATAGTTACAGTATGGTATTAGTATTTTTACTCAAGTAAAGGACCTGAGTACTTTGCAGAAGCGTGCAATGCCAACATTTATTCTGGTGATTGGGTTGTAGTTTAATCACTTGTGCAGTACTTTAAACATTATAAATGAGACTTTCTTTCTTTCTTTCTACAGTGTACTTCAGCACCTAAGAAGAGTTGCTCCTACCCCAGTCTAATCCTTCCTTGCTACAGAAAAAAAACCCTCAAATTGATTACAAAATTAACCATGATAAATAATTTACTATATATATCTCCCGATTAGCCTCGATATAACACCCCTAAACCTTCAGGGCCCCATGGCTCCCCCACTTCCACCACTTCGCCTCTGGACCCCTGTCAATATTTGTCCTGTGAGTGTGTGGCCCTGTCTCCTTTCTGGGTACTCTTGGCTTTTCTAACCTGCCATACTGAGAACCAAACACTTGTGACGATGCAACAACAGAAAAGGAAACAACGATTGGCGATAATTGTTACATAACTGATATATATAGTTCTTTGTAGAGTTTTATTCTGATATATACTGTTTTGTAGGTGTGTGTGCGTGTGTGTGTGCATTTTGTATTTTTTAATTTTTGTATTAATTTTACGTATGCTTCAGCGTTAACTACTGCCTATTAATCAAAGTGTGTATTTTGCATGTTATCATCATCCGTCCGTCCCCTGCTAACTCTCTCTTTTTGGTGTATTTTTGCACAGTGGAGTCAGTCTCCATTTCACTATGGAAATACCATTTGATTTTTGAGTTCATCTGTGTTACTCATGCCCACAAAGAGAGTCCAAAATAAGCCAGAGAGCTAAAACTTGTACTGAGAAAATATCATCAAGTTACAAAAATTTGAGCTATCACAAAACTGCCCTTGAGAATTCCCCAGGTAACTCTTACTCCAGCTTCAGATTTCTATAACTTGATGCCATCAAAGAACTCAAGTCTTAGCCTCTTTGCCGGCTTTCTGATATTGATCAAACATTCAAATAATGCATGAATTGTTTAACTAACCCCCAGTAATCATCATCCCCAGTCCTTTCCATCTGATCCTCCCAGTATCTGTGTCATTTCTCTTTCTCCATTTCACCCCTCTAATAACTTTCATCATCAACACCCTTAACCCTCTTCTGTCTGTTAGCATGCTTGAACACCTCAATTTCTTCTGATGATTTCTAAACTGCCATAGTACAGTTGGACCAATGTCTGTAGATGTTTCTTTTTTATTTAAATATTACGTAGTGTCTTATTTCGAAAACATTCCTTCATTGCAGTCTAGTGCAAATGGTCTTACCGTAGCACATGTAAGTGTAAGTATCTTAAAAAAAAATACATGCGATGAAACTTGTGTCGAAACCGTCGGTCATACAAACCATAGGAGAAAATAGTTCTAGTAAATAGCTGTAAGGGTAAGTTTTGGATAGACAGGATTAGATTTTCAATCTGTCCAAATTCTTTTCTTTTGTAATAGGGGTGATGTTATCTTAACATTACACTTACAGTATGCTGTGGAGATGTCATCAATGTCAAACTGTGGATATGGCTTTGAAAATACTTCTAATGTCAGGTGATAAAATGGGGCCGTCGCATAAACTGATTAATTTCCATAAAGCAAAGGTTAATTCTTACTGGCCCATGGCCTACATGGACACTGAAAAGCCTTAGTCACTTCTATTAGTTACTGTAGAATACTTCCAGTCAAACACACCCTTACATCTGTGTGAAGGGAGTGGCTGACTGCAGAAAAGGAATCTGTTTAAAATGCACAAATAACCTTGTTTTTGATGGCGCTGTCTGGCTGGTCAATAGCCTGGCCAAAGGAGATCCTCGTGCAGCAAAACCTCTCCACATGAAGAGCACATAAAAAAAGAGACAATTCAGCCTTATTTGCAAATCCAGGAACAGGGAACGAGGCTAATGAGGAAAATGTCAAATTCACAGTTGAGTTTTAGGTCAGCAACTTTGGGGTAGGCTACAGTCAAACGTTAGCGACAGGAAAGCAATTATTTAAAAAAAAATAAAAATAGTAGCACTCCTAACAAGAGTGTTTTGCTAGCGCAGTGGTTCTGTCTCAGTGTTTCTCCCTATAGTTAAGGCCTTTTTTCTTTTTTAAATATAATAGATTCTATTTTTTATTATAGTATATTTTTGTGTGAAACAGACAGGTAAAGAGGAAGTGGGCAATCAGTGCTATTTGCTGCCGACCGCAGCGAGCTCCTCTTTACCTCTGTCTGCTGTGTTTTTTGTAATTCAGCTCTGTGCGTTATACACTGCCAAGCAACAAGGGAGAGGCTTCGATTCTTATTGCAGTTGTTTCTTTCATTGGTGCCCTCACTGGTTTGCTCTTAAAAACATTCTTTTACATGTGTCTGGCATCTGCTCCGGTGTGTACTAAACCTTTTGGCTACTTCATGAGCAGGAGAGCAGGGCAATATGATGCACTTGTTTTTTAATGCTCTGTCAAACTAAGGCCTTGTACACATGGACATGAGATGATGTAAACCTAAAATTCCTCAATCTGAAACAGTTTTACTTTCAACCATGGAAGGTCTTTATTTGCTTGTGGCAAATCTAAGCTCTGAAGCTGTTCAGCTTGTGTGCAGGCCTGTGTTAATAAATGCTGAACAGGAAGCAGCTTAGCTCATGCTCTACTGCCACTAATGTCA
The DNA here is from genome assembly GCA_035609425.1 of Epinephelus awoara. Taxonomy (NCBI): domain Eukaryota; kingdom Metazoa; phylum Chordata; class Actinopteri; order Perciformes; family Serranidae; genus Epinephelus; species Epinephelus awoara. The sequence goes on from CM069304.1 coordinate 8,636,041, forward strand.
CTAACAATCCTAAATTCAGATCTTACAGAAGGCTACCGTCAGTGGAAATACAAAGCCACAAATATTTCAGAACAAGTGTGTGTAAAGCCTTAGTAGCCTTACCTCTCTTCAGCATGACTTTTTATCTTCCCCACCAACTGAGTAGACCAACCTGCCCCCCTTTTGCTCAACTCACTGATTCAGAAATCTACAGTGTGTGTGTGTGTGTATGTGTGTGTGTGTGTGTGTGTGTGTGTGTGTGTGTGGGTGGGTGTGCGTGCGTGTGGGTGTGTGAGCGCAGGTGCATCAATGTTTGTATGTGTGCTAGCATAGCTCTGTGTTGGGAATATCCCTAGTTTATCCCGACAGATTAGGCCGCTTAAATCTCAGCGAGGGCACGTTGTTTCCTTGACCACTGAAGTACACAAGCAGACAGGTTACAGATCCGCCGTCCGGTTCTATTAGGAAGGACCCTAACCTAACAAACCCCCTTCCTCCCCTTCCCATGTTTTTTCTCCTCCAAACAGAGCAAAAGTAAACTGCAGAAGATTAACCAAAGACCAGAATTCCATGCTTACGCTGCCAATTGCCATCAAAAACAAGTGGAGAGAAACAGGTTACCCAAACTATCCGAGTCTGTTTTAAATAGCTTATACCCTTACCCTATTTACCAACAGATAACAGGACCTTTCAACTATCACACGCTATTTATACAGTGTGTCAGTTTGGCTTGTGAGTGTGCCATTCTAACATATGCAAGTTAAACCAAAACATAAGGGCCGCATGCTTCAAATCTCAAATACAGTCTGCCCCACCACGTGTATCCAGGTCTGAAGAGCCTCTTTAATCTGGAACAAGTTTGTGGACACATGATCCTATAACTAATAATAGCACAACTCTTCTTTTTTTGTCTCCATAGTGCTGCCAAGTTCTAAAATGAAAAGAAAACTAACTATAGCTGTTAAAAAATAAACCTAGAAAATGATATAAAAAATCTGCATTGTTTGGTGTTGTAATATGGGGGTGTTTTGGGGGGTAGGGGGTCCTATATCCTCAGGTTTAACATATTAGCAACTTACCAAAATATATACGAGGACAAAACTATATTAGCAAAGTGTAAAATTGGGTTTTTTTCGCAATAGGAAATCATTATAGGGTGACAAACGTGGTCCTTTTAGCCATCCTACAGGAGTTAACCACACAGTGGGCCCAAGTGAAATAACACTACTGATTGGGGTAGGACTTCCGTGTTATCCAATTGTTGTGAGCGCTCAACCAATTTGGTCACAATAGTGAAAATGAAGTGAGTGCTCTCTTTTCCTGTTTGCTTTACTGTCTGTATGAAAAGACGTGCGTATATATTTTAACACCGTGGCACTTTTTCTGTTGTGATTCATTCATTGTGGTGGGATGGGAACATGATTTGGTGGAGAATATTGTTTTGTGTCAGCCTCAAGAATTGTTCAGCGATCTCAACTTGCTGTGTTCAGGTCATTTGGGGGGTGATCCAAACGTTGCTGACGTGACGATATACTCAGACCCTCTTCCAGGTTTGAATTATAACTCATGGACTTATAATTCAACCTTGGAGGGAAACGAGCAGAAGGAAAAAACCAACAGAAGATCTAATCCTTCGACAAAGCGTCATGTAAAATGTACAGAGCGGGAAATGTTCCCCAACGTTTACGGTCACCCCCTGAAATGCGCTGAATGTAGCAAAAGGAGGGAACCTTTTGAGTCTCTGAATGTTCACTGGATGACTCTAATTGTACAATATTCTGCTTAATGTAAGTTTTATTTTTGAACCAAATATTGTTGTTTTTTTTGTTTCATTTGCATCAATTTAGTAATAATTCCCGATGTCACTGAATTGTTTTTATGTAAGCACTGATGGGAAAAGGTAAAGAAAATGGGAAGTTATTGGGAAAAAAAGTATTTTTACCTTCAATTGTCCAGGATGCTTAGAATGATTCTACAGTTTACATCAGATTGCCATTTGTATCTACAAGATATATTTTTTTGTTTAAATCTGTTTATTTTTGAGGAAAGATTTCAATTCTTTTTGGGACTAGAGTTTCTGGGTTGAAGGCCCATATTGCCCCTGGTCGTCTAGCCTTACAGGAGGGACAGGACTGGAGGATTATGGGCAATGTGCTCAGTTTTATCTCTTTTTTTCCTCTTCTTTTTCTTTGCTTTTATTTATTGATAGATTTATTGTGCTGTCATTTGGTATGGGATTAGAAACTAAACAAGATTGATTCAACATAAAGGAGAGGAGACTGAATGAAAAACTAAAGTACATAAAATAATTGTAGTGTAAATCTATCAATGTCTTATTATATTGATGAACATCATGAAATATATGTATATTGGAAAAACAGTATCTATGACAACTTGTACTTTTGTGTGTGCTTCATGTGCTTTGTGGGTGTGCAACAATGGGCAGATGCAATTTTGACCGCAATTCTGGGACCTTATCTGACCTGTATGAATAAGCATAAATTTATTATCAATACAAAGATAACCTTCTTTCTTCAGTTTGTCCTGATTACATGTAAGTGTGTATCGAAAATACATAGAGACCTGGAGCCATAAAAGTGCTCATGTCTGCATTCATCTTCACACTAACACACAGACTGACACAGGCACCATTAAAGGGACAGCTCACCCCCAAATCAAAAATACATATTTTTGATCTTACCTGTAGTGCTATTAATTAGTCGTGATTGTTTTAGTGTGGGTTGCCGAGTGTATCGGCCTTAGAGATGTCTGCCTTCTCTCCAGTATAATGGAACTAGATGTTCTCGGCTTGTGGTGCTGAAAGCAGCAAAGAAATACATTTTAAAAACTCAAAAGCAATGTCTCCTTCCAGAACTATTTTCTTTTCATTGAAGTACACCGAAAAAACGTGCATCTACTCAGGGATGAGGGGCTCATGCTTGTGACAACAGGGGATGTAAACATTAATAGCATCATCAGTTGAGCTGTAACTAAGTGGTGTCGGGTGAGCTAGCAGTAGATTGCTTCTGCACAGTGATGCTGTTGGCAGGCGTAGTTCCATAGAAAGAAAATAGTTCCTACCCTAAACTGCTCACAACAAGGTCTGTACATTATCTCGAATAACTGGGTCTGGTCTGGAAAGAGATAATGCTATTGAGTTTGTCAGATGTACTTCTTTGCCACTTTGAGCACCACAAGCCGAGTGCCATGTAGTTCCATTATATATATTATATATTGTAGAGAAAGCAGACATCTCTGTGGCTGGTATCTCCAACAGTAGGCAACTCACACCAAAACTATCTAGACTGATTCAAAGCACTACAAGTGAGAGGAAAAATATGCAAATTTGATTTTGTGGTGAACTGTCACTTTAAGTTTACAAACTGAAGCACACAGATGTATGTGCACTTTAACCACACATCACTGTGAAACATTATTAACCCGCAGCGGCCCATGCAGAACATTTAAGTTGAAAATACTGGAGGGATAGTTGTCATGCTAACATTTCTTCTCATGCGGAGTAATGGAGCAGTGTCCTGGTTCCTACCATTACTAGTCTATCAGGGGCATAGTAAAAGCTGTAGTGGTAAGTGGCATGCACTGTATGAAATGCCTAATACCTAAGCTAGCTCTCCAACACGCTAGTGAACACGGAAGGGAAGGGTTTATTTAGAGCATTATTGTTTTTCGTGCTTGGTGAAGGACAGCTGACACATTGCAGCGCTGGCATTTCTCTTATCTTCTTTTTATAGCTGCTTGGTCAGCGCAAAATATATTTTCCCTGCGCCCACGACTGACTGAATGAAAACACCAGCTTCAGATCAAATCACTGGTCGGTCCACAGCACACCGGCCCGCTGGGCAACACTAAGTGACATTAGCCGAAGTCTACTGAGATAGCACCGCTGTTTAACTGACTGTGTCTGCTCTGGTTGTATCACATTACCATTAGCGGACATGTACAACCATATTTTTGGGGGAAAGCTTTGTCCGCAGAAAACAATAACGCCGCACAGGGACTGTTAGTGAATACAGTGAGTGAACCCACCTCTGACACAGCAGCTTTGCACCCAAAGTTGTAGTTCCACGTTTCCACCACCAGGTGTCACCGTCACAACACTATGGTCATGTACACATTATGGACCGACTCACACCGAATTGGACAAATGCGACGGTGTCCTCACTCGCCTAGTCCCGCCCTCCCGTGCTGTGATTGGCACTCCTGACCACGACGGGCCAATCACAGCTCTCCGTGCGAAGGGGAACATTCTAGAAGCAGAGTGAGGTTACTGGCACACGTTCACCTACACCTGTGACCTATGACCTACACCTGTGACCTACACCTATGACCTACACCTGTGACCTGTGACCTACACCTGTGACCTACACCCAAGATGCACGCGGCAGGGAGAGAAGTGTGGAGAGGTCAAAACACCAGCAACACGTGCATTAGATAGAACAATGAGGCCACAAGCTGAAATGCACTGCTCTCACAATAAAGTTGTTTTATACAGGCTACTACAAGTGTCACTGTCATGACCTTTTGACATTCTAGCATTTACCATAAAATTTTTTATCACACAGACACTATCACATATCAGCACTGCATATCAACATTTAATTCTTGCTGTGTGAATCAAGTTATGTTAAAAAGACATTTCTCTATATACAACACATAATAAAAAAAACAATCTCGTAATTAGGAGCAAGACACAAAGACAATGTGGAGGTTTTCTCTCTCTCTCTTTGCTGTCTCTGTCGTCATTTTGCGTCTCTTTCTAATCGTTTTGTGTCTCTGTGGTTGTTTTGTTTCTCTTTGGGTTCATTTTGTGTCTTTTTTCAGTTGTTTTGTTTCTCTGAAATCATTTTGTGTCTCTTTGGGGTCATTTCATTTCTCTTTGTAGTTGTTTGTGTCTCTTTGTAATCGTTTTGTGTGTTTTTTAGGTCAACTTTTGGGTTTTTACATTTCGTGACAACACATACCAGCAGTTTAGATGTTAGTTCAGTTGCTAATATTATTATTATTATTAGTTATGCTGGTAATATACTCTATATTTGGTATACAGTAAAAGTAGTGGTGGAAGGTCTTATCATGTTGCTTTCACTTGTATTTTCAAGTAGCAAACATACATCAATCATTTTCTTTGACCACAGTTTTTCCGGCCAGTTAGTCATCCTTAGAGTTAGCGAGGTCATGCATGACTATGAGAATGTCTAAAATTTCCACTGTGCTTTTTATTTTTGACAGTACACAGCATATTTGTGTCCATTGCTGTTTCCACTGTAAAAGGGATTTACTTTCCCAGCTATGCTATTGTCATTACCATCGCTGCACTTACTGGCAAATGATGATGTGTGTCCTGAACAGTTGCCATGCAAAGGGAGGGAAGGCTCACAGCTTCAAGTGTGACACTGTACGCTTCATTTTAGCTGCTGTTAGACAAACGTGCATCTGCAGCGTGTTTTAGGGTCCTTATTACAAGACTTCATGTCAATCTAACATCCTGTTAATGCCAGATGAGGTGCTATGAGCTTTTTAGCACGTTGTCTGTGCACTGAGCGCACAATATCACACTTCCTCATGGCTTGCACAGTGAAGCGTATTCCAGGAAAAAGCTATTATGCTTTAATTCCTTCCCTCTTTAAATCTAAGAGAAGCAGATGAGGTCTCTGAGACAATTCACATGGTAGAAACTGATGACAAATGTTGATGTTTATACAGTTTGGAATTTTCTGGTGCCTGGCTCCATCTGTAATGCTCTTGCAGGATGTCTCTGATTACCACTGAGAACTTCATTTCTTGTAAAATCTTTACGTCTTTGCATGTGTTTCTATTTATTGCTGAGGTCACATGATATTTGCTCAAGTACTGCACTGTATAATTGGAGGACTGATCTTTTTTTAAACTGCAGAGAGTGAATATGAGAGGAACCACAATTACAGAGAGCACATGGGTCTGTGATTGTAATGAAATCATCAGTTTCAGTCCGTCACCTTTCCAACTGGATTCACAGAACTTAACATATTCTGTTTTCCACCTCTCCAATGCAGTTTCACAATGAATAGTGGTTTCATCAATCTGATAATCTTGGACATAATAGGAGAGTAATTTGCAGGGGGAGTTTATAGATTACAGTCATCTGTTGGCTCAGGGAGGCTTTAACATAACCTAACACCAGGGAGCACGAAAAACAGCTTTTCACTCCGTTTAACTGTCTCTCTGTCACATGGTTTTAAGTTTGTTTTCCATTTTTCTGACTTCTCCAACCCCTCCTCTCCTTACCCATCCGTCTCCCCTCTTACAACAGTCATCCACTCCCACACTGCTATTCCCTTTGACTCTCCAAAAGGAATGCTCATCCAGTGCGAAGGGCTCATCAGGAGTCACTGCAGAAACCTACACCCTCGGCTTGGATTCCTGCTGAGTGTAAAGGTCACTGTTACTCCCACACATAATGGCAGTGGCTCCACAGTTGTGCACACTCAGACGCTGTCCGCCCCCCAGTAGACTCTGCACGTCACTGCATTCCTGCTTCTGCTGCCTCTTATCATGACTTTGGGTTAACACAAACACAGCGCAGCAGGACCAGGGAATGCTCATTTCTCCAGTTCAATAAGAGCAGCTCAGTCTCAGTGAAGAAAAGCTGCTACAAATCATATGCCACATGTACCTGGAGACACAGTCGCTCTGTCTCGCTGCTTTGTGCTTTTATTAGCTGTCCATCCTGCCTGCTCCACACTTTGATCAAGGTGTTTTAGCTCTGTAGGCTGTTAAAGTAGCTCATTTTATAGCATAATTGAAACAGTATCCCCTCCACAGGCCTTAGTAATGTAGGCCAGAGGGTTTGCTCTTCAGTGAATCTCAACAGAGAAAGATTACTCCCCCTCTTGAGTGTTATTCTTCCCTTGGTGGATTGCAGGGGCAAATAGACACTCTTCTTGCTCAGATGTTTTGGAGCCGAAGGAGCCCCTGGGGCTTAGGGAAATATGGTAAAAGGAAGAGATCATTAGTTTTATGAGATTTCTTTATCTAAATCCTACTGGAGTTCCTTTTACATCCTGTATGCTGTTTAATCTACTTGGCTAAAGGTAATCATTTTATTAAGTAAAGATTCTGTTCAGTAAATTACAGGTCTCAGCTGTTGTATTGGAATGTAAAGATTTATGGCCCTTCCAGTTGAGTGCTACAGCTCACAGTGCCTCAGGCTCTGGACCCACCTGTGCACCCTGCATAATGATCAGCGTATGAATGTAAACCGATTTAACAGCCAGCCAAACCAAATTTCAAGCTTCTTTAACTTAAGTTCCAACCATGTAAAGACCCAGAAACATCTGCTGCAAAAAGCTACACTCCTCTCTGAGTGTCCGCAAAGCCTCAGCCACAACTTCTGACACGACTCCCCCCTGCACCTCTTTCCTAGCGCTCACAAACATCTGGCTCTAATTAGAGCCTTTGCCCTCCTCCCTCCCCACTAACGTCACCCCCCCCCTTATAGCTCTTTGTTGCTGCTGGTGTTGTTTCAGCATCTCTGTCCGTCTCTTCATCCATTCTCGACCCCCAGTTCCTCCCCACTAATTCAGACTCTCCGCCCATTCTAAGCGAGCGGCCTCCCCCACTGTCTTTCACCTCTTGCCTCCTGCTGCCATCTCCCTTTTCTGCAACAGTCTCCTTCGTCTTGTGTGTGTGCTGCATCATGATGCTCGTGGACTGCATCTGGGGTCTCTTTTTGGTCCTATCTCTGAGCCTAGGATGGACGAAGGCTCAGCAGAGCAACTTTACAAGGTGAGGAGAATGTCTGTACTTGACAGTGACTCAGTGAAATGAATTATAATCTTGATTTATATGACTTCTGTGATACTGTAGGTGAGGCTGTAATTCTTGGTTTTAACAAAAATCAACTAATTGAGCCCATAAGATCTGTAACTTAAGAACTAAAAATACTCAGAATTCTTTCCTGTCTCTGTAAGTGAATTCTTTCCAGTGCGCTGTTTGATTGGGCACAGAGTTGTCCTGTTGGTTTTTGGCTCATGATGTGAGGCGTGCTGAGTCTGCAGTGGCTGAGCCGCCACAGATGTTAATGCTTTTGGTTCTGCCTGTGGGGTCGAATCAGAACAACTTGGCTCTGGGTCTGGCCATCTTGGCTCTAATCAGCAAACGTCTGACTTTGTTGGGGTTCTGCTTTCTAAGCGCGATGTTTGTGGGAAACTGTTTTTCCATTGCATCTAAGTATATGTTTACTTCTTCAGAATGGGGGGTGGCTGAAATGTTTTTCTTACTTTCTACTTCTATGAATAATGTAAACAACATAATTTTCACAGTTGAGCCAAAACAACAACTCTCCGCACCACAAACTGTAAATGCCTGTAACATGCCAAAAATTAGTAACTTCATAATAACAGGCATATTCTTCTTGGCTCACAAGTATACAAACGGGTCTTATGTAGTCGTATCCCTGCTGGCAAGAGCCACAAATAGGAAATTTTCCCTTCTGCGAAACAAGTTCTGACATTCAGTGAACTCTGAGTGTTTGGAAAGCAACAAAATTTATGACATAAAGTAACAAAAAAACTTTGTTGGAGTAGTCTGACAGCTGTTAAATGTGTCTGTCAACTATCTGCAAAATGTTTTTTCTTCCTTCAATATTGTGACTAGCGCAGAAGTGCCATCACACTGTAAACCATGGCACCCATCCAGAATGATTTTAATGTCCATGACACCATGTGATAATCATCAGTTGTAAGCTTTGGTAAATGACTGACAGTCATTGTTAAACCACGAGTCATTAGGGGTGATTATGAAATGTTATTTCATCATTCATTTTCATTCATTTTTTCCTGGAAAGCAATTGAATTTCATTATAGACATAAACTTCAAACTGCCCTTTTTCAAAGTTTTATTTGATAATGGCCTTTTTTTGTCCTCAGTTTTATTTCATTTCATAAAGTCACCGTGATCTCACTTAATGCTAGCCTACCGCATCTCTCTGAGCCCTGTTATTTGCAGAGCTCCCACCCATGGGGACGGGATAACTCCTTCATTAGCAAATGCATCACAGGGCATTGAAACACCTGGGTACAGTCACGATGCATAACATAACAACTTCTACCTAAAACAGTAGTCAAACATGACCCAATTTAGAAAGCAGATGGGCAAAAAGCATATTCTGTGAGATCATGGTGCATGCCCACATTAGGCTACATTATCTCCCATTATCTTTCATTTCTATCTACGTAAACGACACCTCAAATAAATCTAGACAACACAGATTTCAGCAGTATAAATCTGTCAAGGACTCACAGCGTAAACCATTGAACAAAATTCCCCCTTCATACATTTACAGCGACAAACTACCTATGTCTTACCTCAGATTTTTGTTGTAGTCAAAACTTTAAAAATCACCAAAAAACACTTGAAATGTTAATACTCTGTGCTGTTTTCAGCCTGCATGGTTAAATCACTGAGTTTCATTCTATGAAAATCAAATGTCTCCTTGCAATTTTTCACAGCCCCCTCAGTCTTTTGAGCCAGCAAACTCTGTTGACACCAAATTTAGCCAGTTAGCTCCTGTTGGCTCCAGATAGTTATTCTAAATTAACCAAGTGGAGACTGCTATTGGAAATAAAAACTGTACACAGACAGATTAACTTAACGTCTTTAGCTTTTAAGCTTTAGCTCAACAAGGCTGAACGTGCTACCTAGCTAGCCAGCCAACTAGCTAGCCCAGCTTGTGATCTTAAAGTGTTACTCAGCATCAAGGTGAGGAGCCAGTGTAAGAAAGACTTAAAGATTTATGTTCATCACAGAGTCTTGAGTCTGTCTCTGAGGAACACATTTAGAATCAAAAAGCTGCTGAGGAAACTGAATCAACCAGCTAATGTTGGCTGCTGCAATTAACACTGTCTCCATGCTTTGATGCTGAGCAATAAACCAAGCACACAGCCCTGCCTTAATTTTAAAATTACTTATGCAGGTTATTTATTTAATAGACTTTAGGGGCTCCCACATAACAACCATTTTCAGCACTTGACTTTTCACATTAAGTGAGGCCTCACATCTATTTTAAGGCTGTAATATTTCATAACTGAGCATGAGGAAACAAGGGTCTCTTTGTTAATAAATCATCTTCATCTAAACATGTTCTTGCAACAGAGCTTATGTGTTGACACAGATAACTTGCTGGTGGCACAACCTTTTGTTTTTGCTAGCTTTGTTAGGTCATCTTAGGTCAGATTTTAATCAGAGAAATCATTTGCAACTATACTCCCTGTTGAGTAATACCTTGTGGTCTGATGGCCAGACAATGAAAATTCTTGTTTAACCTCAGTTCCAGTAAGTTCCACAATACCTCAGTGTCCTACAGTAGTCAGAGTTAAGAGAAAGACGGCTAAAGGAAATCAGTCACAATAGTTGTATTTGAGGGAGTTGAGCAACTCTCAGTGGACCTGTATGAATATAGTTCAATGTCTCCAAGACCTACAATGCCATTAATACTGTCCAATACTAATATTTCCCCCACTGTCTGTCTCCTTCATCACAGGCCTGTGTTCTACTGTGGAGGAGACCTGGTCTCAGACTCAGGCTTTGTCGGCAGTGAGGGGTTCCCAAGCTTCTACAAACCCAACAGCAAATGTACCTGGCGTATCACTGTGAGTCACTTACCAGCTGCAGCATGTCTAAACGCTGACGCCTTTCTCACTCAGTGTTTCAGTGTCTGACTCATATTTAACCTCTCTGGTTTCCAGGTCCCAGAGGGAAACGTGGTCATGCTCTCTTTCCGCATTTTTGACCTGGAGGCTGACTCACAATGTCGCTACGATTATTTGGATGTTTACAACGGCCACTCCAACTTGGTACAAAAACTAGGCCGCTTTTGTGGAACTTTCCGGCCTGGCGCTCTTATATCTACCACAAACACCATGATGTTAGAGATGACGTCGGATGGAGAGACACAGGGCAGAGGGTTTGTGGCCTATTTCAGTGGAACCAAGCCATATGTAGATGGTATGTGGTCACAATATTTATTTATTTATCTATTAATTTTTATATCATGCCTACAAATATGTCCAGCCATGGGCATAGCAACAAACTTACCTATACATGAAATACTTATGAACCATTAATAAAGCTAGCATAACTTAATTTGTTACTGTAAAACAATACTACAGTGAAATCTTGTTCAGTTGTCTCTTATCATGAAACACACACTCTTTCTCAGTGCCAAGCCCAAAAAATATAGCTTTTTTTCTGCCTCCTATATTATTTGCCCAGGGTATATTAAAGCTCTACCAACCATGAGGGAAATAACACAGATATATTTGAGTAATATTTCCTTAAAAGTGGTACAAGATCATAACCGATAACCCCAGTAATCACTGCAGATACATGGTTGTTATTAAGTTATTTATACGTGGGGGCACCCTGGTTACTTATGGTTCATGTGTCAACCATGAACCACAACATTCCACCCCTCTCCCCCCACATCTACTGTATCTCTGTACTCTCTGCTCTAATAAAAGCATAAAATGCCCAAAAATGATAAAGAAGGAAAAGACCAAGTTACTTCTACAAATAAAAACAGATGTAATAAGCAGGGGGGACGGGCCCCACACAGGGCCTCAAGTTCCATGATATGCCCCTGAGCCTGAACAGTTTATTTCACTTCTGGACACTTCTGATTCTGCCAACATCAACAACTGGATTAAAAATACCAGCTCTTCATTGTGCAACTAAGAACTTTAACTTCCAGATAAGCGTGACTGTTGTAACGCATGTTTATCAATTACAATCTTAAAAGTCAAAAAGTTATCAAGAAAAAGTTAGTGAATAAAATCAGTACTTTGCATACTTCTAAGAGTATTTTCTACTGTTATCATTATTCTCATGAAGTGTATACAACCTGTTTCAGACAAGCAGTTCTGCGGGGGGAAGATAACAAAGTCCCAGGGAGAGATCATGACGCCCAACTGGCCCGACAAGAAATACCCTCCAGGGACCAGCTGCTCATGGCTTATCACTGTGGAGCCTGATATGGTCAGCAGCACACTCATCACCCAGCATGGAACCATTTTATTTTCCAAAGTCTTCACAAACCTGACATGGAAAACAGCTCTTTAAAGGGATTGTTCAGATTTGTTGAAGCGGGGTTGTACGGTGTATCTATCTATAGACAGAACATTACATACAGTATTTAATTACTAATGTAATTTATAATCATATTCCTGTTTCTGTTTTGATACCAGGTAATCCAGGTGAAGTTTGATAAGTTCGTCTTGGAGGCTGACACCTATTGTCGGTTTGACTATGTGGCATTCTTTAACGGCGGAGAGAGAGATGATTCACGGCTGATTGGAAAATACTGTGGTGATCGGGCCCCACAGTAAGTGACAGAAATCTCTAAAGCTCTTTGTTGGCCTTCAAAGTTATTTTAAATCAACTACTCTAAACTTTCCAATTTTTTTTCAACTTGTCTCTTGTCCAGGCCCATCATAACCAGTGGCAACGTGCTTCTGGTCCAATTTGTGTCTGACCTCAGTGTGACATCTGATGGATTCCTCGCCCACTATAGCAGCGTCCCACATGGTACTGAGATACCAGCAGTCAACTCAGGAGCCGGTACGAGGTCCATTCCTCCAAAACCTGCAGTCAAACCGGTTGCGCCTAAACGTCCTGCCGTCACTGCAAAGCCACCTACTCCCACTGCTAGATATGTGCCACCTGAGCCCACCCAGAACCCCAGACCAGTTAAACCCACAAGAGGCCGTGGACAGGGTACCACAGGCCAGGACAGGAGGCCGCCTGTCACAAGACCAAACGGAAAGAGGCCTGGTGGGTGAAATTATGTGCATGCTGTGCTTGTGTTTCAATGTGCAGAAGACGTATATCTAATGTACATTTTATGTTTTATGTTCTCAGTCCCTCAAAATCCTCTTTGTGCCAGAGCCTGTAAAAGAGATGGAACCATCAAGACCAGTTTCTGTGGCAGTGAATTTGGTATGTTTCCAACCGTTTACATATACAAGTAACCAATCAGGTGTGTTCTGACTGAGCTCTCCTTTTTCCAGTGATAACTGGGAAGGTGTCTTCTCTGAGCCCCGGGCCCCGCGGCACTCTCCATATTAGTATCTCCCTCATCAAGGCCTACAAGGCAGGTCGACTAACAATCACACAAGTGGGAGAGACCATGTCGGTTAAGCTGGTGTCACAGTGCAAGAAGTGCCCATTACTCCGCAGAGGTATTTACACACACACACACATCACAGATTACCATTTACATTTAATCACAAATATAATACTGATCTCTCTGGTCCCTTTTTCCTTTCTGCTAGGTGCCAACTACATTATCATGGGTCAGGTGGATGACGAAGGACGTGGTACCCTGGCACCCGGTGCATTCACAGCTCCATACAAAGCCCCACATCACAAGTTATTAACGAATATCCAGAACCAACCCTGTTAGCCTCACACTGTGAAGGACGGGAAATTCAGATGACATATCAAACCCAAAAATCCAGACATTACAATGTGAAATGCAGATCTATTAAAGCACAATATTACATGAAAACATAATTACAGCTTTACCCACCATTTTAAAGGAATGCAAATACTTTTATTCAAACATCTGCCAAACCCAATGTTTATAATTTATATACGAATAAAGGTTTTATATCTCTTTCAAATGGTGTGACTGTGTTCTTATTCACCTCTGGCTTTCTCTCCAACAGTGGCTCTGATTCCACCCAGTGGATATGACCGGCAATAGCATGCAAGCCTATTGCTAACTCTAACTAATTTCTTCCAAAGCAGGCCGATATATACAATCCTGTGGCATGAGTTGACCATTAGTCATCAAGAGGTCAAGTCTTACTTGGAGAATAATGACCCCTGAGTGTTTGCTTGAGGGTTTTTTGTTTTTTTTTTAATTATTATTATGCTCATGTAGTTAGAGGTAAAATGAGAACAGTGAAATGTCTAAAATTTCCTATGATGACATTGTGTTATTAGATCTCAACTTCCAGAGCTGTCCTTTATTTGATATCTATTGTGACCTGATGACCTGTTCAGGATGATCTGGGATCAGCTCTATGTAATTCAGAAAAAAATAAGCAGATGAAGAAAATGAATACATAAATGAACTGATTGTGAATGTCCACACTGCCAGAAAAATTAAAACCTGAATACTACAAAGCAAAACAGTTACAAGTCCTACATTATACTTATTGCTCTACTGCTAATTAGCAATACTATTCCAGCTGTAAATAATATCAAATTATGTGAATCTTTTATTATAAAGATACACCTAATTGGACAAACAAAGATGTCAAATACTGTGTCAATATACACATGTGAATATTATTTCAAAAATATGTAGATTAATCACACTTAACACGTATCTGCTGAACAAACACAAAGGGCCAGACTCCAGCACACACAACAATGATTAATTAGTCAAAGTCATCTGAAGATACCACAGACTGAAGACATTTCCATGAAGTAGGTTAAAAGTCAAGATTTCCTGCTTTGCTTGATGCCATTGATATAGAGCCTGCATTTACCCTCTCAGCCAATATACAGTGTTTTAGAAAGGGCAAAAATCTGCAGTTCCTGTCAGTCTCCAGTAGAGGTAGATGAAGGTCAAAAATAAATTTAGACTCCTTTGTTTTAAGTCATTCTTTGATACCAACATCAGTTATTTGGTTTGAATTGAAATGTATTATGACTTATAAACAAATAGGAAAACATTTTTAGATATTTAAACTGACTACTAATTTAAACCACATTAAGAACATATCAATTAAATGATGATGTGTAAAAGTCAGAATGAACTATGTGCAAGAACCTGTGATGTCTTTGATAATACATACACAGTAAGCATGCTGCTGCTGAGAAGTGTGAGTAAAGAGATGATAACCTATGAACCAGATAGCGTATGTCCCTACTGCGTATGCCAGGGCCATAATCACCTAGACTATTTCACATTGGGGGTGGGTGGAGGATTTTCAATCAACACCTTCTGCAACCCAACCCTCCAGAGGGATCTAAGGAGGAAAAAAATTTAGGCTAGGGTTCTCAAAGTCTTGATAACTGAGTGCCATTCAAAGGGGCCAGCATATGATTGAAGGCCACGGGGGAAAGTGCACACAGTATGGCTTTCTATTATCAAAATAACGTACAAACCAGCGCAAATATGAGTGCAGAAATCATCTTGGGATAGGGTTCCCCTGTGATTCACGTGTTCTTATCTCACTGATAACAGCATAGGAGTGATGGGGCATTGATAAATGTGGCAGCTGGAAACAATTATCATTTACATATCCCACCCCAATATATTCAGGGTTCAGAGGCCTTGCCTCGAGAATTTACGACATGGAGAGGCTGAAATTATGGCCGAGAAGAGGCACTTCTTTGAGCTAGAAATGGAAAGGCTGACATTCCAATTTAACCAACTGGTTCTATTTGGCAGCCTGAAGGAAGTCAGAAAAATGTAGTACGGAAAGAAATGACTGCTGTGGTGAGCAGCGTTGCAGTGGACATCAAACTGCAGCTGAGATTTGAATATTTAATTTACACATCCATGATATGTACTGACCTATAACCTACATGTATTAATAAAATACCCTATATTATATAATAGTATTTTGCTTTAATAGCATATTCATATAAAAGCTTATAATTGACCCAGACTGAGAAGCTTGTGGCATGTTGGGTCTGCTTCCATTTCAGGTGTAAAAAGTAGCTGAGGAGACACAGACGCTCAGCCCATAGGCTACTTGTATTCAAATATTTACACTGTTGCAGGTTTAATTATTTCTTTTTATTGATGTTTTTAATGATAATTGATCTAAACATGCTTTGCTTTGTCAGTGCTAAATAAGTTTTAAATAAATTAGGGGCAGGCACCAGCAGTGTTCATCCTTTAGTCAGCCTGGAGCCAGTCCCACAGAGCCAGCCAACTGCCACCTGTGATAGACAGCGTCCATGTGGCGGTCATACACTTTTCAGGTAATAAATATGTGGCTGCAAACACTTAGATGCCTGTCAGAATATGGTCTAATATCAATTCTCCACCTCAGCCAGATGTACTGCTGCACCGTAAGTCCATGCTGACTCAAACTTGTGTACGGGAGCTGAGACGGGACGTGAGATTGGATTGTAGCCTCTGCTTATGTCCACACTGATAAATGCTGAGCATTGCATGGAAATAATAAGTACCAGATTTCTGTTGTATGTTCATTTAATAAATCAGGGCCCATGACTTTTTTATGACCTTTATGTGACATACTCTGACATTTTTATGACTTTTTTATGACATGTCTTATGACATACATAACTTCACAAAAAGACTATAGCCTACATAACAATCATATTACATTCTAGTTTGACACTAATAGATTTGAAAGTAATTAAATAGAGACACAGTACAGTGTTTTTAATTGATTGTATTTACCCACAGCAGTTGAGCAACAGCTACTGCTGGGGTACTGTACCACTACTTGCTCAAACACAGAACTGTGGTACATCGTAATACTATAGCTCGTTGTTATAATAATGGCTATTTGTTTATTTATTATAATGATTACATTAGCTTATGATTAATGCAGATGGTTGGTGCATGGTTGCCTTTCGTAGCGTAGCAAATAAATACTGCCCAGGCCTATGCCTTGAAGACTGACTGTAGCTTGTAACTAGTTTGGATACTACAGGCAACATGTGTATGGCAGCTGGAGAACAGCTGAAAAACATTGTTCCATTAAGGTCTGTGGAACAGCCGAACAAGAAAAAGCATGCTTTGCTTTTACATCCTGATGACCTTGATCACTGCAATCCAAATCCACACACTTACAATAATGTTGCCTATGAAAGTTTGCATGGGACATAAAATGTACTTAATACTTCATCTCCTTCTATTAAAGTGGAACACTCCAATATTTTATTTCCACAGCCTAGAAAAGTCCAATCAACATTTGTGAACACAAGCTACTCTCTCTCAAAGCCAGAAACCAGAGAAGTCTCAAACTTGTGATGCCATAGGGTATAAAGTCTGGAGCTGCTCCATAGACAATAAATGGGAGACTGATTTTATGAATCACAGAATGTTTTTCTTGTTTATACCCTAATGAGCTTTATTGTGACTTCACACTAACAACAATCACTTCTGGGTAGAAAAACAAATGATTTCAATCGCAGAGATACGTAACATCAGCAGACTTATTTAATTCTGTTGTCATTTTCAGCTCTAACTTTTGAAGATATATAGTTAAACACTGTCTGATGTTTCTGCTGTGCTGTGCACATTCACTCCACTTCACCTTACACACTAGACCAGCAACTAATCAGGGCAGCATTTGCTCTGGGCTGATTTTTCTTTACGTGACACAAGGATTTTCTGCCTGGAAGATGTTGTGAATAAACATTGTGATTCAATCTATACTGAGAACATTCCCCTGGGTGCTCTCAATGTCATCTATGGCCTCTTTGCATCTAGCATGTATTGTCTTCAAAGCAGCTCCAAACTTTATAACTTATGACATCACATTTGAGTGTAGCACTCTAGATTCTGGATTTGGGAGAGAGTTGTTCATGCTGACAAATATTTTTGGACTGTCTAAGACCATAAGACATGTTTGAGTTTTGAAAATGTGTAGTTCCCCTTTGAATAAAGTTCACAGTTTGTTCTGTTTCAGCTTGCAGATGTCAAACATAAAGCTGGGCAGGTTGAGTGACACTTTATTGTAAAAAGGTATAAAATACATTCAATATATTGGACTTGTATAAAAAAAAAAAAGCAATACTGACGTACAAACAATCACAATAAATGATGGCATACGATGGCTTTTTACAATGGCTTTAGCAATAGAAATAGAAATAGAAATACAATGGCAATTTGCATTAGAGCCAAACTCCAACAACCCAACTCTCATCAATAAACAGAGATACATATTACAACTAAATACAATCCTCCTCTCCTACACCCACACACTCCCCTTCCCCTCCCTCTCTCCACCTCCCTGCCCTCCACAGCAGCCTCCTGAATCACCTCTCCGTTGGCGTGAAGCAGGCAGGTTCTTGTAGACGGCGCGGCTGTAAGGGATGAAACACATTCCCAGCTGGAGATGTCGGGCTAGGCGACAGAAGGCGGCGAGTGCCAGTACTAGCAGAGGGGTGAGCAGCAGGAAGCCCACGACCAGCAGAGCCACACAGCCGGTATCATCCAGTATGTCTGAGCAATACAGGGACGTTCCATGGGGCTGCACCTGGAGAGCAGGAGGAGGGAATGGATCAGTAATGGCATGGATGCAAAGAGTTTGTTTAGAGGACACTCTCTCACACACACACACACACACACACACACACACACACATGCACAGCAACCTCAAGTTCTTCAGTATGTTCACACTGGAAAAATGACTTATTAGTATATTCAAAGTCAGTGTGCACGGCATATGCTGGATTACTTTAGTGTGCTGTTAGGTTACAGTGCTGTCCCACAACGCATTGCACAGAGGAACTTGAGCAGCTTAGTCACAGCTGCAAAAAATTAAAATTAAGCTCCAGGAGAATCCAGTAAGATTTTGGGAAACAGTGTCAAATATCTGGAAAAACATTTTTGTTTCTCTGTGTGCAGTTTGATTGAAAACCACAGTTTGATTGACAGTCGATATCATTTCCTGTTACTACAAAAGATTTCTTGGAACCTCTCATACTTCTGTCAGTCAGTCAGTCAAAAAAACAGATTTCAACAGAGGATTGTTACCGTGGAGTGGCAAAGGAAGCCGAATATGATCATGGCGAGAGCAGGGGTGAGGATGATGCCAAAAATGATGGTGGCCAGCCCGCCGTTGATCAGTGCTATGATCATATTCTGTGCAGTGACCAGCACAGAGCATGCCCAGCAGTCTAGAGAGCCCCTTAACTCCAGTGGGGGTTCAGCAGCAGCTTCGCTGCCACCCATTGAGTATGGAGGCGGAACAACGACCCCTGACCCCGCTCTGGAGGGGGAGCCCAGCTCAGAGTGGCCCTGCTCGGATATTGTCTTCTCCAGCGTCCCATTCCGTGACAGACTCATCTTTCTTGTGGTCAGTGCTAAAAGAAAGAGAAATAGTGTCAGCCCAGTGATTCAATTAGTAATTAATTTACCTATAATTCTGGATTGCAGTGGTTTGAATGTAACCCTGTTGATAGAACTGAAAATCTGCTTAAACTGAATTTGTGTCTTACAATATTGAGATGAAGCTTATTTATCAGTGTGCCAAGTGTCTGTTGAAAAATGATATCAAACAGTTTTTTCTGTTGTGCTAAAATCTCTTCCCTGTATGCCGTGAATTCTTCACTAAAATCATGGAAAGCCAAAGAATGTTAATCCATTAAGTAATGGGTTCCTTACATAATGTGGTGAAAGGTGTGGAAAGTCAACACAGATAACTGCACAGCCCTAAGTGCGAGGAAATGGGCTCCACTGACCACACCTCCAAACTCAAGGATAACCACAGCCCAGAACAATGAGCTAGGAACAGCTGGAAAATTTTGAAAAACCCCATGGATCACTTATCAGCGTGTCAGAACAATATTATGACTTTAATTCTGAAAGAACAAATGCCATGTACAACTTGCTTACACATTAATTGTAGATGGAGTGCACGCTTTTATTTTCATGTCTCTTTTCACTTTTATTTTGTAAACTCAGTGATGAGAAAATGACAGGGGCGAGTTCACCATTTCCCTCGGCGCTCAAGTGTGTTAGCAGCTGTTGTTATTATGCTAAGAATCATGTGAACGCATTACGCTTACAAGCAAGCTTTTAGTTTTGTTCTGTCTGTCAGTATCATTTTAAATAAATTATAGTTCACCAAATTCGTACGCCCCTTCAGTCATCAGCTCATTTCTTTGTGATGCTGTGATGCAGCTTGTTTGATTGGACGCATAGCAATAAATATCTGAAAATTCAAACTTTTATAGCTTCTCCAACAATCTTGTGGCAGAGGAACCTTTTTTGATTTGCTTTCATTTTCAAGGGGTTCTGTTTGTGAGTGTTTGTAAAGTCTGTCTCCAGTCAATCATAGGACAGCTCAAACACTTGCCTTTTGATGATGTCATCAATACAGCCTCCTTATTTTTAGATTGATCCACTTCTAATTAAACTAACTCTTAAGAATCACGGGAATCAAATTAGTGAAGAGACGTAATTAGAGAGTTTCATTAGAATGATGTACTGCATTCATCCGATTAAAATGAGCCCAATGTTGGGATCAGGATTAACATTTTTCTATGTTTTCCAACATGGTTTCATTAAAAAAGAAATAGTCATAGGGTTTTTTGTACTCACTGTGTGGTAAACCTCCTCCTGAAGCTCAACCGTGGCAGCAGATGATGGCACTGTGAAAGACCTGGAGAGCGGTGAGTGGTCAGAGACAAAGAGAATTTCAAGAATTTCCTCCTGATGTATGTCTTCTCTGTTTGAAAATCCAGATCTTGAAAGCGGTATCCAAGTGGATTTTCTACTGCCTAACTAAATCTAAAATCCTCTTGTATGTTGGACTATTTCCAAAAATATCATCAGATATTTAACAACTTTTATAAATCCAAACTTCCCCCTCAGACCTCCTGTAGAGTGGGTCAGAAAAGAGCTGAACAGACTTGAGGCAAATTCTGCTTTCCCACTGGCTTCAGCGCTTCCTTCCCTGACATTCTGTTTCCTCACTCGACTCCAGTTTGAGATATGATTGAGTGGCTGTGAGTGTGTGCAAGTGTGTGTGAGTGTGTATCCTGTGTTGCCTCTGATGCGAATGCCCAGAAAGCAGGCTGGGCTGTGTTAAAGGCTGCTGTTAGTGTCTGGGCAGGGGAGCAGTGGAGGGTTTCTGTGATAACCCCTCGATCCAGGGGGAGGGAGGAAGAGTGTTTATTTGGACAGATTAGAGGAGTCAGGGTATGCTGCCCAATCCACAACACTTTACACCCGCACTGAACACTCTCTCTACTCCACTGTCAAATACTGATAAGGTGGGTTTCAAAACTCGAAACAACAGATCTGCTTTTATACTGACTTTCATGCTGAATATAAACTCACAAACTGCCAGTAAACCCTTGTTGTGTCTTTAGTTGGACTGTTACATAAGATGTAGGCCATACTATACTGTGCTGAGGCTGTGAGTGAGACATTATTATGTTGTATGTAGCAGATGTGATACAACTTTATGTGTCCTTACATTTCAATAATGCTGTGATTAACAAAATTAACACTTTTTGCACTTCAGGCTGGAAATGCAGGTACGTCTCAGGAAAAACCATTATCCTATTATGTGACAGCGCTTTTCATGGCACTATCCTGACAGTTAACACAGAAATGTCTCAGTAAAAACAACTGCTTTTCATGGCACTATTCAGGCTGGAAATGCAGCCATTAAAAACCATTACCCTATTACGTTACACAACCATGTCTTGGTAAAAAAACAATCTCTTTTTGTGGCGCCTACCTGGCAGGAAATGCAGCTTCGTCCTGATGCCCTCCTGGCAAGAAATGCAGTGATGTAGTGTTAAAAAAACAATAGCTTTTGTGTCACTATCCTGGCTGAAGACACAGTGGTGTCTCAGTAAAATAAACAACTGCTTTTTGTGGCACAAGCCTTGAAGGAATCACAGCGATGCCTCAGTAAAAAGACCTGCCTTTCATGGCTGGGTCACTGAAAAGCACCCTTTTCTTTTGTTTGTTGGCCTTGAACAGTGGTCTGAAGGGGTCTGCAACCTGACAGGTGTCTCACCTAGGTGACACGTCATCCACCATCCCCTCCACCTATTGATGGCAAAATCAGTCTGTCACTTTAGAAATGTTGATGTGAAACATAGGTACATAATGAAATATATCTCTGGTTTGCTGCAATGTACAATGTCAACATTTCCTTCTGCTGACTGGGCTGAGACAGCACTTTTCAACTACTCCAAAAGCACAGAGCTCTGAAACAAAAAGGTGAGGGCCAAGCCAGAGTTTCTCCAGATTGTCTCAGAGGCTGGAATGACAGAGGATTGGCCCTTGACCTTTTCGATGAAAAACAGAGCCTGGCTCTCAGAAAACACAAGGAAATGAGGAAGGGAGTGGGGTAGAGGGGGGTGGGCACTGACTAATTTGGTGGAGAAAAGAGGCTGTCATGGGACTGATAAGAAACCAGAGGGGCTCAGTTCAAAGGGTGAAATTGGTATTTTGATATGAAGTCTCATTTTTTTCTCATCATTTTGTTTATTTCTTCACAGGGGTAGGGTAGGGGGTACTCCCTGGAGAGAGTAAGGGCATTCTACCAGCTATGAGGAAAAATGAACAAAGAGTCTGTGAATGTACTGGCTAAAAAAATGCAGGAACACTGGGTGGTTTTGTCATTAACAATGCCACAGAGTGTACTGTTTAAATGCGTATGTCAAAGTCTGGGGGGGTTGGTAGAGGAAGAGCACTCTTCCTGTCCTTGGAACCGGGATATCCGCCACTGTGTCCACGTTCCATGACATGTCCCTGCATCTGCAGTTTTGGCAATCTCGTGTCCTTTAACCCTGGAGACTGAGAGACTGTAGAAACAAAATGGCAAAAATAGCAACGAGAAAGAAAAACCTCTATTATGCTCATAGAAAGGAATCAAGACAGTCTGATTCCATGTGTGGCCCTGACTATTGTTGCTTTCTGTTTTTTTAAATGGTAAAATATTAGTTTACATGTCATGTGTCATGTTAGTTTATACCCTGATTTATATCATTGACAGTATATTAGCTGTCTCTACAGCTTGGTCATATAATCTAGGCCACACTTCTACCTAAAAAAAGGAAAAAGAAAAACAGAGATTTCATGAGTTTGATAATATTATTATTCACATAACTTTCTGTTACTTTTGGATTAAACTTCCAAAATAAATGGAGAGGCTGCAGCATTGACAAAATTATATCAGGGAAATTTTGGAGGGAAAAATAAATTAATACTGCTCTTTCCTCCCTCAACAAACTGGTCCAGTGGAACCACCCAGTGGCCATCAGCTGCAAACTAGGACTGAAGGGCAGCTGCAACATATCAGTGTTTGAACTATGAGAGCAAGGAGCCACGAACCGTCAGCTCACTATGACTCACCCAGTACGCCTACGCATGTATTTGCACTGTTAGATTTATATGACAATAATAAGATTAAAAGGACAGTTCCTCCCCAAATCAGAGCTTTCTTATCAGTCTTGATTGTTTTGGTGTGAGTTATCGAGTGTCAGAGATATTGGACGTAGTGATGTCTGGCCTCTATCCAGTATGATGGAACTAGATGGCACTACATAGCTTTATGTGCTAAAAGCGCCAAAAAAATACATATGAAAATTTAAACAGTAATGTTTCTTCCTGGAAATCATGACCTGGTTACACAAGACAATCAGACCTGTTGTGAGCAGTTTCATGTAGGAACTATTTTTTTTCTACACCCACCGACTGTATCACCGCGCAGAGGGAAGCATGCATTCATTGCTTTATTACACAGAGCTTGTGCACAATACAGGTGTAAAGTATGCAAGGCTCGTTGTTGTATGGTGACACACTTTTCAGTATGACGACTAAAAACGAGACTAATTGTCTACAGCCATGCTAACAGCACTGTGAGGCTGTTTTTTTTGTAGGCCAACGAGAAAGTTAGCATTTCACTGGTTCCCTCATTAAAAAGCCTGTCGGGTTTTCCCACTGAATACTATCTTTGTTGGGCAGGATAATCTTCTTTAATAAACACCACTTTTATCTGGGCCCAGAGGTAAAATGCTAGTGTTAGGCTATAAACAAAGTACACCACAGTTACATGACATAACTTCGTCACCACAACAAGGCTGTCATGTTCAGGGTACATACTGTGGTCTCATTTATCCATTTGTTAGCAACTGCCATTTAGACACGAAAGGCTTCAAAATTCACAAGCAGAGTATTGTTGTAGAGCAAAACATGAAAATCTGAAGCCTGTGTTAACCAGAGACCTTATTTTAGGCATCTCCCCAAAAACCCTTTCAAAAAACTCAGTGGCCGCCTTTCCCAGATCGCTCTTAGCGCTAAGAGCTTCTTAAGAATGCTCTTAAGCCTCCCGTGAAAGAAAAATGCATTTCCCAGTTCGCTCTTAGCTTAAGAAGATCTTTCACTAAGAAGGAGTTGTAAGATTGAGCTGACCCACTCTTAACAGTCTTCTTAGCAACCTAAGGTTCACAGATCCAGCCGCGTCAGGCAAGTAAATATTACACTAAGCAAGGAGATATTAAAACAGTACATACCATATATATTTTGATCTATTTTATACTTGAGATTTATATTGTTTAGCATTAATTGGTGACAGAAAACAACAAATTTCATTCTGCAGGGAAACGCGTGTCCTTACTGTGCATATGACGTCTGTGTTTTTTGTATAAATACAATACATTTCTTCATGATTCTCTTACCAAGACTACTTCTTATTCAGTTGTATTCTTGTTTTCGTCATAAAATTGGTCATTAACAAATATTTATTGTCTTAGTATTTCATTAGAATCATTAGAACACACATGCACACAAGCAACAGGGAATTAGTGCGTTAGGCAGCGCTGTGTGTGACTTATGTGCTGATTAAGTGGTGGGTGATTGATTTGCCTGACACTGATTGATTTAATTTCAGCACCGCAGCAGTGGCCAGTTCTTGTTAAGAGCTTCTTAAGGAGTGATCTTAAGAGCAATCCTAAGAAGGGCATTAAGAACGCATCTGGGAAACACTCGTATCTTAGTGACCCTTCTTAACAAAGACGTTCTTAACTGTGCTCTTAAGTCTTAATATCAATCTTAACTGGGAAACGTCTGCAGTGACGTAGTGGATTGTCTTGTTTTTGAAATGAGGAAAGCAGTAATGCAAAAATGCTAACTCATATCTAGGTTTTAAGCTTCATTGCTGCAGCACTTGCCACTCAATTTTAAAATTGAGATTCTGACCAGATGATGGTGCTAAATTTAAAGTCAGAGAAAGAGAAAGGTCAGGGGATTCCCAAAGTCAAAGGATTCATCCTCTGGGATCTATGGATATTTGGGCCAAATTTAAAGGCAATCCATCCTATAGTTGTGAGATGTTTCAGTTTTGACCAGTCCACAGCTGGCCAAAACGCCATGCTGCTAGCATAGCTGAAATCCTTACAGGGGCCAGATAATAAATCTAGAAGTCTTCATAAATCTGCCTCTCTGCAAGAGAAATTACTCAAATAATGGTTTAATATTTAGACTGAGTTAATCTAATTTAATCTGGAAGACACCCCCATGCATATCAAGTACTTACTTAGTTGGAACTGAATATGGCTTTCTTAGAAAACATGCAAAATTGTACTGAATCATGCAGTAAAGGTTTTTCCAGTGATACAGTGAAAGGAAAGACATTTTTCTCGTATTCCATGTCTTCGTTCTCAAGAGCTGATAACAGCTACAACTTGTATCCGTTATATCACTTTGGACATACAGAGTGAACATGCCTGAATACCTGCAATAGGACTGAATCAATCAAACTCTAAACACCAGAAGGCAACTAATGAGACTGCAGAGAGGAAACCAAAGGCAAAGACTCGTTGTTGAATAATTTATCAAAACATTTTATTTTCTCGAACAACAATACAATATATCACAGAAAAATCACAGAGGGATTTAAGACAGGTCTGGCTCAGGTTTTCTTCTATGTGAGTTCTTTTTGAAAACAATAAGTGCAGCATAAATCAAACAAGTCAAGAGTAAAAAGAGCATCATTACTTCCTTCAAATAATACCAATAATGAGGACAAGACACACACACACAAAAAAAACCGAAACCTCGACGTCATTAAAAGTCACATCCCTAAAAGTCTCTGCAAAAGTGTCAAGAATTACAACTACTGCTAATGCTCATCATAAAACCACTAATGCCTCACAAGATTATGAATTTCATACAATGGAAAAAACGTTTTTAAAAGATCCTGTAAGATCTGTTAGATACAGTACAAAGACATCATTCCATTTCTGTTACCAGCAAACTGTGTTGAAATGGTTCTAAGCACCAACTGGTTGGTGTGAGTTGTATCACTGACATACTGTATGTTCATACATCATTATATGCTGTTTAATGAGGGGGCACTGAGGCAAGGAGGGGTCTAGCACCATGAAAATTAAACTGCCCCCTGATTGCACTTCCCCTATCCACATATTATGACCAAACTACATTTTTAAAATACCTTGTAGCCCCTTATCAAGTGAAGTACCCTTTGATATGCAATAAATATATAAGAAAACAACCATGTACAGTATAAATAATGTCACAATTTACAATTTTCCATTTTCTCTGTAATCCAAAAAACAGAAACTGACAACAAAAAGAGGTATAAAAGTGGGAAGAAGTTCCCATTGCAGTAATTTAAACTAGAGTGAAACAGGATATTTTTTAGGGTGTATTATAATACAGCAACAACGAAAACAAATGACTGAGGTGGACAAATCTGACCATATACAAATTAGATTTTTGATTGAGAACAAAACTACGCAACTGTCCTAGTAAACCTGAAAACAGATACATTATGTACAGTAAATGGTGTGCACAGAGGGTGGGGCTGAAAATGGACAGTCGTCATTTGTGGAAAGTTTAATAATTTGATTATACAGCGGTAATGCTGAACCTCTATTCAAATGATAGAAGATAGTCCCAACCAACTCACTGCATGTGAATACAGTCCGCTGCAGCAAGTGATAATCAAATGTTATGTAGGAAGTAAAGTTTTAACATATGAAGCCAAAGGCTGTGTAGCCTTAGTGAAATGAGACCCTTTATTGTGAAGGACTGTCTAAATGGGAAAATAAAACTAAAAACTTCTCGTCATGACTCAATTCATGTGCTCTTTAGCAAGGTAAATTAGAAATACAGTATAATAAACCCCTCTTGCAGTGCATGGTGCCTCATCAGCAGTGGCGTCCCCAGAAATTTTTTATAGGGGTGGCCATATGGGGCCATCGAAAATCTTGAGGTGGCAAACCAAAACCAAAATCCAGAATTGAATTTCAGGTCATAAGGTATGTTATGCTGTTGAAGTATATAATCAATTTGAAAACAATGTCAAAGTCAGTGTTGGGCAGTAATAATATTACTTTTTCCAGTACCAAGGGACCCATTTCAAAAATGTCCATGCCAGTTGTTCCTTGGCCAAAATCTAGCCTAAATTTCGAGCATTATTTACCCTTCTTCATGACAAGCTATGCTGACATTGTTGCTACAAATGGATGCCTTAGGTTGTGAAGTTTCACAAGATACCATTACTGTCACACTAGCATAAAAATCAAAGTGCCTCAGACAGTAATGTCGACGTCCCATTGTTTTTGTCAGTGGAGGCCAAAGCCCCCCCCCCCACTCCCCCCTTGGGGGCGCCACTGCTCATCAGGATGGATGTTTGGGGCAAAAAGAAAACACTGAGGTGCCATTCAGTCTGGTTATCTATTTGGCCTCATTGGCTTTTGCATTAAAAGATTATGATTGTGTGTCTCTTTGGACATATTACGTTTTACAGACTGAAATTGGCACCTCATTAAAAATAACATTAAATGGTAACTTCGGCCCCTCTGTACCCCGTCTACGCACACCACTGTGTATTTCTATAAATTCATTCACAATTTACAGTTATTTATTTTCTCTGTCATCTAGAAAGAAGAACATAGCAACAAAAGAGGTATAAAACTGGGATTGTTCTCCCATTCCAAAAATAAAAACGACATTATGTCTGTTTTCCGGGCGTATCATAGAAACCACACCGACAACTATTTAGCTGGACTTGTGAAAAAACAAAAAAATCTAATTATTCATCTACATACTTGATTTCCAACAAAGAATGAAACCATATTAGTCCTCTAGTAAACCCGTATTTTAGAGAAACTGATAAAAGTTTTTGATTTGTTTTTTAATACATACATAAATCCTTATTTGTGTGTTTAATCCTCTAATTACCTCTCCTCTAAATACAGTTTGCAAGGCCAATGTGGTGTACTTCTAGGCTGGTAAAACTTTCTTTAAGTATCGAACGAGAATAAATTAGATTGGAATAGCACCTCAAAGAGTATACAGACAGGAATTACAAATGTCAGAGTTTACCTGAATACCAAAAAAAACAGGAACCAATACGATGCCAAATGTGACAATCAGCTACTTCTCCTGTGAAGCGATTCCCCTGCTGGTACAACAGAATCACAGCAAATTCATGGACATATAGAATAACTAGATTGGTGTAAAAAAGTTCTACTGAATTTGCATAAAAGTACCTGAATTTACACACAGAACCGGCTACTTGACGCTTTTGAATCACAGCAGTGTCCGTTGAACATATAACCTGATTTTCAGTGCTAGCAGTGCTCACATTTTTTTTTTTGTACATGTCTGAAATGCTTTTCGTGTGAAGTACCAGTCTAGTCATTCTATTTCAAAACACACGTCCAATCAGCAGCTGGTATGGGGAAGACAGTGAGCTATAGTTGGATTGGCTGAGTATCCATACCTTATTGTGTGATGTAAACAATACTGAGTAAACGTGATTGGCTGATTCAGAGAGTGTTTGCAGGAATAGATTGCCTTGAAGACAACATTTGTGCTGCCATTAGAGTTTTGGTTATGGCTGAAAGACACCAGGGACGAGTCCTCACTTCGAAAAGGGTGATGGAGCCTGGAGGGGAAGAAAAAGAGGAAGAGACAGAGCTCAGCTGGCATCTTGGAAAAACTTAGTGTGTGTCTGCAGGTGAAACAATTTAAACACCACATCTACAAATATCTAATATACAAAAAATACCAGAGGTGGGACCAAGTCATTGTTTGGCAAGTCATAAGTCAAGACTGACAAGCCCCAAGTCAAGAGAGGTAAGCTCTGAGTCAAAGCCCAAGTCAAGAACAGCAAGCCCCAAGTCAAGTCCCAAGTCAAGACTGACAAGCACGGAGGAAAGTCCAAGTCAAGAGAGGCAAGCCCAAAGTCAAGACTGACAAGTCCCATGTGAAGTCTCAAGTCAAGAGTGACAAGTTCCAGGTCAAGTCCCAAGTCAAGAAAAGGAAAGTCCCAAATCAAGGCCCAAGTCATAAAGTCTTAAACTTTGAGTTTCAAGTCCCAAACAAGTCCTGACGCACTCTTTACCAAATGTAACGGCATTTTGACATAAGAGTAATAAAGTTAGCTATGCATTTGTTTGCTATGTTAATATTAGCCTTGAATAAACGTTCTTTGTGAAACTTAAAATCTGGAACAAAGTTGGAAGCTGTTGCATCTGTCATTTTTTAGTTTTTTAATGATCATAGTGTAGTTTTTGTATTTGTACATTTTCTTTGGTATAAGTTTTTTTAACTGGTACTCAGTAACTTATCATTGGTTCTCTCCTGCAACTTGACTGGATGCTGTTGGATTGGTTCAAACAGGGTAGATGATCTGGGGAACTATGTGTCGACTCATTGGGAATTAATTGCATCAATGTTTGTTGATTTAGGAAATGAAGACTTTAAAGTTGCTGTAGCTATTGGGTAAGGAAGCACACTGGTGGTTTTGCATGTTCCAGCATGCTAACTATACATGAACTGAAGGTGTAAAGTGGGATGAAAATCTGCTTGAGATGTGCTCCACCACAGCAAACATTTAGTTTGGATTTCATACTGCTTCGCGAAAGTTAGGTTATGGTTGTCTGAAAATGCAGCTGTGAGCAGAGGCTCAGGCTGACTTGTGTATTGTTAAAGGGCGGAATGTAGTGTCTTGAATTGAAATCGTTGCTGTTTGGGAACACACTCTCAAATCTTAGATCTCATAAAAGGATAGTTCACCTTTTTTCAAGTCTGTCATAAAAAAGGACTCTCATGCCTCTTCTATATACAGTGTATACACTGAGACAGTCTGTTGTTGTTATCAGTACTGGCTTAAAAGTGATCCCTTCCTATTGAGATTCCAATGTAAGTGGAGTTAACACCACGAATGAATTCCATACTGAAAAGACTGTAACTTTGGAACACAAGCACTTGATTTGTTTACCTGAGATCGCTGAAGCTTCATGGTAGCTTCAGCTGACCTTTAGAATTCATTTGGGTGCTATAGATTTTGTCCCCCATCACTTCCATAAGAATTAGATCTCTTCTCCACCACTATAGACAGGAGGCATTATTACACTGCCCAAAACTGTTTCAATTTGCTTTAAGGTAGACTTAAAACATGTCAACCTATCCTTAACAAAACTTATCTAAAGGCACAATAACTTTAAATGAAAAACAATCCCTGCTTGCAGCTGAACAAAGCAATGATAATAATGTCAGCTGGGACAACAAATAAACATGGGTATTCACTGTAGTGGATCACCAATTGCAAGCAAACTTCAAGACCCTTAAAGCTGATTTTCTTTTTTTTATACTGACATGACTTGAACCAATGGGTTACTTGAAAAGAGGAAGTCAAATGTTAGGGCTTAGTTTGGAAAAAGTCAACAGCAATATAAAGTACAAACAAATTCTGGATAGTGGAGTAAAATATGCAAAATCACTCATCTGAGTTTTTGGCATATCTGATATGTCAAACATTTTTCATTGTGCTCGCAGCCCTTCACCTTTACACTGTCGAAAAGCAAAAATATAATGTGGGTGTGGTAATACAGAATCCTGTTTGTACCAAGAAGCCCCTATGCTACTGCAGCATGCACTCTGAGGCGGCACAGTAAAACACGTTGAGCGTCACCTCACTCCCTGCCTCTGAATCTACTTTGCTGTCAGGAGAGTGGATGGATCTACTGTAGCAACTCAAATTCAGCCTGCGCTAACCCGCTAAGTGGCCGTACGCATGGCACATTTTTTAAACGCCAGAGCGATGTCATTGCAGCGCACACGCATTCCTGAGCACCTGTTCTTAGACTATGGCTGCACCCTGAGATTAACTGAATTGAATGTTTGTAACGCAGCAGTGCGTACCACCTGACATGTGACGAGGACCAACCAATCACAGCCAATGGATATCTCTTCCTTCTTTTGCAAATGTCCCTCTGTGATAAATATGTAGAGGAAGTTGATCATTTTAGTGCAGGGCTGCAAAGTGCTTTACATCTGCTCTTATAAACAGCACCTAGAAAACTTTCAGGTATAGGCTATGATACAGTGCTTGTTAAGGTTGCTTGGCAACCTCAGACACAACCTGCCGCCATACTCTTGAAAGCTGGAACAAAAAAGGCACAGGAGTAGCACCCAGCGCCTGACCTCATGTCTTCCAGGCAGTTAAACGGCCCCTAAACCAGTTCCGCGATCACAGCAGTCTGGTGCTAGCTGCAGTGCAGGGTCTAACCTGTCTACCAGCAGCAACAGATAGTTTGCTGATCTGATTTGCAGGGAGTCAGGGTTTGCACTGGCTGAATTCAAGTTGCTCCAGAGCTAGTTTCTGCTCTTCTCCTAGCTAAGTAGTTTTACAGAAGGAAGTGAGGGGGAGGGACTACGGGGTGCAGAACGCTCTGTCTCTGAAAAATATGACAGCTTGGAAAATAGCAATATGAAGCACTGAATTTGACAAATTTGAATTTCTGCATTTTTATGGGTGCTGCTTTTCTTGCAAAGTCAGGACCTATGAAGCCCCTCCCCCCCAAAAAGAGTCCATGGCTCCGCATACAGGAGTATTGCAACATTGGAGAAAAGCCAACAGAGGGCCCTGGGCTGTGTGCAAGAAATCCACCAACTTCCTGCCCTCCCTCTGGTTCTGCGGAGGAGCTGAGCACAGCATGGGTCAGTGGGGATTGCTGGAGGCTTCTTAGGGGCTGTATGATAGAGCCAGGTGAATGGGAGTCTAGCCAGGGCCCTTGGAACATGTTGGAGGCAAGTTCAGGGGTGTGTGGACAATGGAGGGCAGCTGAGAGCAGGCACTTGGCTGCGGGCAAGGAACCCTGAGACCTCCTGCCCTGTGTTGGGTTCTCTAACATGTCCTGCAGGCCCTGGCTCTCCTTTTACCTGCTATGACTATCTCCAGCCCTGGTTAAAGCCTCTAGCTCGCCCCACTGCTCCAGGCTGTGCTCTGCTCGTCCACCAGAAAACCAAGAGATCTTTTTGCAATTGAATCCTTAGTTCTTTATATGCATGCAATGATTATATTTAAAAAACGTACTGGTGTAAAATGTTTTCAAGGCTGCAGTGTTCATAATTGAGTACTTCATGCAATATTGATGTCAGCTGTCAGGTGGTGCCATTAAGTAAGTCAAATGAGAACGGTAGCATTCAATATGGGCGGTTTCAAATGTTTGACTCCACCCACATTGAGTGCCGCCCTAAATTGCACACTGCAGTGAGGGGTACTTGTGTGTGCCTGGTCTAGCCTCAGACCCTTTCTCAAAAGTACTGTTGGTTTACAAGATTAGAAAGTGAGACTGACCAGCGTGAAGGTGTCGTACGTTCTCATCAGCTCCTCCATCCGATACTGTTCCAGCACCACTACTCCAACCAGTGTTGGGCTCTTAGCTCGGGCACAGTCCTCACAGTGCACCACGTAGCACTTCTTACTGCTGTTCTCACTGGTCACAAACAGCAGGTCAAACACCTCCACCTGCACACACACGGTGTTCACGCCTGTAAGTTATCACCACTTACACATATTTTTCTGTATGGACAGACAGCGAGGCCAGGGAAAGAGGGACTCACGTCACACTCGTTGCAGTAATAGGCTGGCTCGTCCTTCACACGACTCTGGTAACAGATCTTCTTCCCTGCA
This sequence comes from Epinephelus awoara, assembly GCA_035609425.1. Classification (NCBI taxonomy): domain Eukaryota; kingdom Metazoa; phylum Chordata; class Actinopteri; order Perciformes; family Serranidae; genus Epinephelus; species Epinephelus awoara. The sequence goes on from CM069304.1 coordinate 8,668,713, forward strand.
GCCACCAGCTGGTCTCTCAGAATCTGGATGTGCTTGATGGACTGCATCAGGCAGTGTCTGAAGGAGACCGAGGAAGAGTTAATGAAAGATGTAAAAAAACACACAAACAAACACATGGGGACATGCATGAAGAGATATCTCACTTGATCATCTTGTAGGTATCTTTGTCAGTGATCTTGATGGTGCGAGCCACATTCCAGGAAACATGGATCATGGGAACTATTGACTTAACTTTCTTCACCTCGTTCCACTCATAGCGCTCCAGGGCGAGTTGATATTGGTACGCTGGGTGAGAAAAAAACACAAACAGTGGTGAGCCTGAAAGCAGGCAAATTAAACAGCGTGTTTAAGTTGTAATTTGACACAAAGAACAACACCTGACTGGGGATACTTTGCTGATTTTCAACCAGCTTTGTGTCATAACAATGGTGGTAGTATGTGCAAATGCTCCAGTATGTTAATTTAAACTTCCCTAGATCTTCCCAGTGCCCAGATCTCACTGCTCATTTGTGTCCTTCGGCACATTTTCGCTGGCTCTAGCTAGGGCTGTTGCTCGAACTACAAATTGTACTTCTGCATTTTTGTAAGCCTGCCACCACAGACCCAAGGATTATGGGAGAGAATAAAGAGAGCGTCACCCCTCTCTCTTGATTTGCTTTCTCTCTTAAACTGAGATCAAACAGTAAAACTAGGCAGTGCTGATCAAATATAAACCAAGATTCTGTTACTGCATTACCTAAACTGTCTTCAGACACATATTTTATGTGATTAGGTATATGGGAAAAAGTCTTTTGGGGCCCAATGGCATCACGTGATGGACCTGGAAGTTTTAGCCACAATGTTAAGCCACTATGTCAAATTGGCTTCAAAGTCTGGCGCACTTCCTGGGGGCCCAACTGAACGACCAGACCATTTATCAGAGAAGGGTCTGGATGCTTGCTAGCTACTCACTTCACTACACAACACAGTCACATTACTAGAAGACAGCCCTCTAGATATCTTTACCTAACCCTAACCATAGTGTGTCTGCAGCCACATCTAGAACTACTTGGTACCAGCCCGCCGCCACAGTGTCATTGGATGGGCAACGCGTATTAAATCACCCACCAGTGGGAGCGTTTTTGGTCCACTGCGGCAACAGTGCATTCTGATAGTTGTAGGTTTTCTACCTCTTGAGTAAAAGCAAATGCCACAGCCTTTATCCTCTGTTTTCTCTTGTTATATAGCCCCAATTTCAAAAGTGTTTGTGCCTTTTTACTGCATAGACAGCCAGTTTTATAAAAGGACCATCTTTCCAGCAGTGAAATACTTCTTTAAGCTTTGAGCTATTTTCTTATTTTTTGGTCCTTGTCATAACTTACAGTTGAGTGGCCCTACATTCCAGGCGATGTTGTTGCACCAGCCCACCGCCTGGACCCAGTGCACAGTCCCTGCATTAATCCACACCAGGTCTCCTGGCCTCTGAATGAAGCGGTACACAGGAATGTTGGAGCTGTACAGGTCTTCCAGGACCGGCCACCAGGACCCTGTAAGGTAGTCCACTCCATGCCTGGGGGAGACAATTTGCAACAATGCAATTTAGGATGCACAGATATTGTGGCTGATTGCTACATCTGTTGTTAAATCTAACAGCCTCTTCACTCACTTCTCACAAAAGGTGTTGATAGCCCCCCAGTAGTGCTCATGGACAGCGAACCACTCACAGTCACCAGGTCCGATATTGATGTTGACTGAACAGAAATTGTTGTTCTCTTGATGACCTGATGAAAGGTGCAGACAGTCAGTTTAGTCTTTAACTTGAAACATCAATCAGAGGTTTAATTGTGTTTAATTGTGTTGTCAGACAAACACTGACCTGGCGTGCGGCTGCCTGGCACCTTCATGTAGAGCTGGACGGTGTTCATGCCCAGGATGGTGTGACCGACGTGACTAAGCATGTTGTTGCTGGATTCCACTCGCATGAAAGCTGGCAGTTTCAGCAGCTCTTGCAGCTGGGGCTTCCACCTTGTAAAAACACACAGCAGGTAATGTGAAACAACAAGGACCCTCAGTGAGCTCAGTTTAATTGGGCAGAATTTGACCACACAATCTCACCTTTTAGGGTCAGAGAGATCAATATTGGTCCCAAATTTAATGATCTTCCCGCATGATTTCTGCTCTGAGCTGTGGAAAATGAACAAAGTCTGAGTTAAATATTGTTAACACAGCAACAGTGAATTCTTCATACAAACAGATGCCAGTTTTGTGCTAACCTGTTGGCATGAAAAGGTTGGCCTTTGCTCAAGTTGGTAGCAGGACTGGTTTTATTCAAGGCAGGACTGCCTTTACCGGATAATGTCAGAGCAGCTTTTGTGACGGCTGATGTGTCTGAAGACTTTGGGTGCTCTCCTTCCTCTTCATTCTCGCTCTCCTTCTCCTCCTGCAACACATCTACATGAGCTCAGCTGACAGGTCAGCCAACAGTTTGAATACATACACTGGTCACTGTCAAGTTTAACCTTGGACAGAGATTATGTGATATATATTATTATTTACCTGCAGCATGTGTGCACTTCATTAGTCCATACACTTAACAGCTAACCAACAAAGACATTACTCTGGCAGTTTAAATACAAAGACAAGAGTGCTTCCTTTGCTATTCTATGGAAACAGTTTGAAATGAGCAGAACTGTGGTGCAAAGAGCTGAACTAACTGTGAGACTATATGTGTCAATTGTAGTAACTATACTGTGTGTGCTTTTCTCTATTGCTGCAACTACTGGACAGAATTGATTGCCATTTTCTGAAAATGGTTCCCAATGACAAACTGGCAACTGTTCTCTCAATCCCTGTACTGTATGTTATGCTCTTTAATGTAACAGTTTGTCCCGACTGAGCATTCTGAGTGGACAGGAGGCGGTTCATGAGTGCTGATATACAATATAACAGCACTGGGACCTTTAGCCATGCATGTAACACTCCGCTTTACAGGAGTTCTGAGACATTAATTATGTTAAGTAGCTGACATTAAGCAGAATGAAGTATATTACCGCAAATAACAATTGGGTTAAATAAGGAATGGTCAGAGGGATGGAAAGACGCCTGAATAACGAGAATAGTGCCCAGTCTTGTGTTTTTCAGGTGGTTAGAGATACAGCAAGTGTATGAACTGGTAGCTAAATACATGAAGACACACACATATAGCCTACATGATACAGAGTAGCCGGTCTGTGGTAAAGTGTAGACCCACACAAAATAGTGAGCTAGCGTGCAAGAGTGTTTTGTGTGTTCCTTGGCAACAGTCCAGTCCCGGTCCAGTTGCCGCACTGTTTGTGTTGGCAGAGCCAAATAAATAATCAGATAAATAAACAAATCATAACCTGCTCCTGCTTTTTTTTTTACTGCTGATAAATGGTAGCTTGAAGACAGCTCGTAACAGCTTGTAGAGCTGTTGTATAAAAGCAATATCATACTCAAGGTCATGCTGTTGTATTAAATATCAGCATGGCTTTGATTATCTTCATCCGACCAAATCACAGCCATCCTCAGACAGAAATAATGACAAAATATTAAAAAAATAATAATAAAAATAGTTAGATGCTAAAAAACAATATGAGAGGCTGTCAAGGTGGATTTGACAAACATGGAGATATTAAATGGGAGCATATTAAAGTCTCCAGTAGGTGATGTTACATTGCTGGTGGAATGGCAGCTCAAACTAAACAGAGACGGATGAAGGGCAGACTATCTGTTAATGACAAGTACAACAGGTACGGACCTCTCATTTAATTTGTACCTAGTATAGTAGAAAATTCTGAGTATGAAAAAATTGTCGAGTGACACAAATTCTCTCGTACTTCTCTTGCACTTGCCACTTAAGAACAAATCATATGTATGGTTCTTGAATGGTGAAGGTCCAGTTTTTGATTTAATTTTAAAGACAGCTGCAATACAGGCTGATGTAAGTCAATTAATATTGCCTTTTATCATATCCATATCCACTAAACAATAAACCATCTGTGTACACGTGTTTGCCATGAGGGAAAATGTCTACCTGTAGACTCTCCTGGAAGCTGGAGGCCTGGTACTGGGCGTATTTGGCAATGGTGGTGTGTGAGCGGCTGCTCTCGCAGGGCCATGTCTGTGCCGAACCACTGGGATCCCAGTTCTCATCAGCGGGCTGCTGAACCTGAGTCCTCACTTCCACTGCATGCTCTGCATTGGCTTCCACCAGGGATTTAGTGGAAAACAGGCCAAGGTCTCACATTGGGAAATGAAAGCAGAAAGAAGAGATAATTATTACATGAATACAAATTTAAAAACACTTGTTAATTCTTTTAATTTTTGGATTATTTTTTATTTTAGGTTTCTCGAGGCATTAGGATTTTTAAACCCTTTCAAATGGTTGTAATTCCACTTAAGTTGCGTTAGTTAATTTACTTTCTGACTCTAAACTTTACTTACTTCATACAACTAAGGAGATGTAGGTATAGAAAGTTGTGTATCTATACCCAACGACTGTAAAACATGCACTGAAATATGCAAAAACATTCAAAGTAACGATATTTGATAGTACAGTACCTAGTACAGATGACCAGTGGCCCAGCCAACATGTCATGGTTGAGCATACCTGGTCTGCATTCACATATGGATTATAAAACACAAGTGTGACTATGAGGATGTGACACTGTATTTACAGCTTGTTCTCAAAATGACTGTGGAAAATGAAGCATCTATACAAGGTGGAGAAAGAGCAGGAGAGCCTATTATAGAAATGACTCCAAATTTCTCATGTCTAAAATGCCAAGTGTAAAATATCTACTCCGTGTAAAATAAACCCCACAGTGCCCCCTTCCCTATCAGTGTTTTCTCTTTCTCTACTTCTTGCATGACAATTTTCATGAAACAATGAACAAAAGGCCCTAATTAATGGCAATGTGTTACTAATGACCAAAAACTCATTTAGTGTGAATGGAATTTGATCAGCTCTGTTGGGTTCAATACAGTAACTGGAGTGGGGTCAATTAGCTGTAATAAGTGTGATGTGTAAAGTTACTCAGACGAAGGGAGCCAGCAAGGCCTCTGATGACAGTAACTGCATTTTTGGGATCAGTGCAGAACTGTAGTAGAACTGGAGAGAAGGCGTCCCTCTTGCTTTCCAACTGCAGAGGGAAAACAGAATCACATAACGTTTGAACAATGGAATACATTTGTGCTGAAAACAAATAATAAATACTGACAGTAGGTAGGTAACGTGTACAGTGGATCTCTTGAAACAAGGTATGAACAGGCAGCTCTCTCTGCTGCCATCGGGAAAACAATCTACAAAATAATTTGAGAGATTTCAAATAATGCACTGAATGTACTGTAATGGCTATACTCAGGCAGAGTGGTGCTTTGAGCTAAATGCTAACGTCAGCATGCTAACATGCTCACAATGACAATGCTGACGTTATATGATTTATAATGTTCAACATCTTCATCAGACCTTGTTGTGAGCACTTTCATATAGGAACTAGTTTATTTCCACTGAACTACAACTGCTAACCACATCAGCACTTGCAGGAAACATGCATCTACTGCTAGCTCCACTGAGCTAGCTAACATTACAGCTCAGTCGAGGAGGACGCCATTATTGTTTACATCTCTGTCATGAGCACGAGCCTTACATCAATGAGTAGATGCACGCTTCCTTCAGTGTGGCAAAATGGCTGATGATTGGTTGTACTTCAGTGGAAATAAAATAGCTCCAAAATGAAACTGCTCAATACAGTCTGTGGATTATTTTGAGTAACTGGGTCAGAAAGAGACATTGCTATTGAGTTTTTCAAATCTTTTTTTTTTAAAGCCCCACAAGCTGAGTGCCATCCAGTTACATTATATTTGAGAGAAGTCAGACATCTCTGCGGTCGGAATCAATGTACAAATTTAACGGATCTGTGGTTTTCAGAAACGTACAATGCCAGTATTTTCTTCTGGGCCTGGTCTGCCCCAGCATGGCTAAAATCATAGTTTTAGGATTCAGTACCTGATGATATTTCTCAGTGGGCTGGATCATATTGACTATTCTAATTTGTGCTGACTCACGTAGATGCTTGGCGTAGGAGGGTTAAGCCTCTCTCGAGGAATTGGGATCTCTGTGGCAATGTTCGGTTTAACGGAGAAGGCAGGCAGCAGGAACGACTCCTTGAATTTCCCCTTCACCCTCGTCCCCCTGGAAAAGATGACAGAGCAATAAAAGATAAAACTCATCAAGAGGAACAATTTAGATGGAGAACCAAAACAGTTTAATGACATGCCCAGACTAGTAGTATTGTTGTCAGAGCACTCACTTGCAAGATCTGACCACTTGAGCGCCTGTGTTGTCGATACTGATCTTGGATAGAGGGATTCTTTGCTCCTCCACCTCTGATATGTTGAATGTTTGTCTTCCAGCACTCTCCACTTTAATCAAAAGGATCTTCAGTTCCTTAGACAAGCCCATGGACAATGCTTTCAGTTTCAGCGGATCATCTGGGGCTGTTGAGCAGGGAGGCTTACTTGCTAGTGTAGACACACATAACTTGGATGAATTTTTTGTTACAGTGGGCGCTGAGCTTGAGGTCTTGGGATTTGCGTTTCCGGCTGCTGAGGATATCTTATGTTCTAATTCACTGACACCTTCCTTCTTCTCCATTGTTATCTTTACCTCAGCATTCCCTAGATCCACAGTTTCTTTACGGATGTGTTTGCCACGTGGGGTTTGATTTCCCTGAGGAATCTGGCCCTTTGTACTATCGTTGAAAGGTTTGGGTGACTTCCTGGAGATGACGTGCACTGAGGATGAAACATCCCTTTCTTCCAAATCCCCTTTGTTTTTAGAACAGATGACACTGCCTTTTTCTGCCCTTATCTTAATTTTGATCTCTCCCTCTCTCCCTCCATCCTTAGCCTTTTGTTTTCTCTTTCTGTCTGTCCCTATGCTTGCTGTCTCTTCGCTGTGTCCTCTCTCCTCCTTGGTAGAGACAGTAATGAGGCTGGTGAAAGTGGCTGTATGTGTTGTGGTCACTCTCAGCTTTGCACTCAGTGACCCATCCAAAAATGGTGACTCTGTCCTCTCAGGAAGGATCTCCATATTCTTACCCACTTGGTTCTCTTTTATGTCGTTCTCAGCTTCGTCCAGCTTCTCCTGTGCAACGGTGTCTGTGACAGGCTCCTTGAGATGAGTTGGACTGGGGGATGTCAAAAGTGTGTCTGAGGTAGTGTGAGGTGATGACTGATTACTGGGTTTGGGGGATGCCGCAGGGTCTGATTTGGGAGAGAAATCCTGATGCTCATGAATTTCTGGCCCCAATTCAAGAGAAGAAGAGTACTTTACTCCTCTGGTGGTGCCAGCAGGAGGCCCCCCAAATGGACCGCCTCGACATGTGATCCTTTGGCCCCCAAGAAAGGTGGCAAGGCTCTTGAAGACGTCGTCCAAACCGGTTTTATGGTGGCGAAACTCTCGGAGAGGAGAGCCAGTTTTTCCATTGCTTTCCAACTCTTCTTCATTTTCTTCCTCCACAACTTGTTCTGTTGCAAGAGGCAGACTGCAGAGTTCAGATGCACCATTGTGAGAATAATCAGCCAGTGCGCCTTCACAAGGCTCCTTTTTCATATCATCAATGCTCTCGCTGTCGACAGGAGGAGGAGAAAAGCACTGGGTGGGGCTGGGCTGGAGGACAGGTCTACTTATCACTCCTTTTTCTAGCTCCTCTTCATCTTCTCCCACAGATGATACTGGAGAGCCCTGCCAGCTGAGAACAGGAGGAGTATTTGCAAGGTTGTCTCCCATTTCTCTCAAATTTCCCATCACAGCCACAGGCTGTAGGTCTGGGGCATTGAGAACCCCTCCCTGCCCGCCTTCTTTGCTAAAGAATGGCTGCTGTAAGCTAATAGAACATGCTGTACTGAGAGGGGCTAAGGCTTTAAATAAAAGAGAGGGGAGTGTGTCATCAGGCTTGGCTTTTAGATGTTCATCTGATTGGGATGACACAATGGTGGGCCTTCTGCTGGTCTGGTCAGGGCTGGTGTTCCTGGGAAGAGACTGTACTAGCTCTACCCTGACAGGGAGCCTGTAGGGACTGCTGTTCTTCTTGGGCATTTTGTGATTTTCAGATTTGGAGGATGGCTGCAGTGACGTGCAGCCGGGATGAGGAGTATTTGTGGATGGCCTGTGTGTCCTCTCCGCTCGTTCCCCCCTGTCTCTGTGCTTGTGTTTGTGTGGTGACTGGTCTTGATTCTCTGCAAACAGAGTTGTACTCATTCTGGCTTCTCCTGAAGAGTTCAAGGTAGGGATGAGAGTAAATGTTTCATTTTCAGTTACTCTTTTTTTCAAACCTAACTTCCTTTCCCTCTTTGCTGCTTTATCCCTCTTCTTTTTCTTCTCGGCTAACTTCTTTTCCTCTTTTTTCTTCCGCCTCTTTCTCTCATCACCCTTTCTGTTTGCCTTCTGAACTTCTCCCTTTCTCTCTCTCTCCTTTTTCACCACCTTATCAGGTTTTTTGTGTTCCTCCATTTCCTTCTCAGGCTTGTTTGCTCTTGACCTGCTGTGGGGAGACTGTCGTGAGCAGAGGGGCTGTGAGGTCTTTCTATATTTGATATCCGAAAACCTTGATTTTGAACCAGCGTGAGATGTGAGAGACGAAGGTCTTGGGGTGTGATTAGGGCTTCCCTGGAGTTTCTGCTGTCCACTGAGGCCAGGGCTGCACTGATGAATGATTGATGGATCTTTTCTGCCACTGGCTGTTGAGTATGAAGAGGGACTGGAAGGAGCACGTGGACTGCTGGCAGTAGAACCTCCATCTTTAGGACTGCAGAGGAGGGACGAGTAGGGAGGAGAGTCTGCACCAGATGACTTGGAGTGGGCTCGATCTCTTGAAGTGCCCCTTTGATGAGTGCGCTGAGGTTCCTGCAGAGTTAGCATTACAACTGTTTAGACTTTTGCTCAGGGATAGGACGCTCAATTGCATGTACTGTTACACTGACATTGATAAAAATAATAATAGTAGCAACTTAGGCTTGGCAAAAACAGCTTTTGAGTTTTTTATCTCCAGACTGGCTGGATGTACAGCCAAATTCTCAGAAATGACATTGGAGATATCTTATGGTAGCGAAAGGAACATTCAGTTCATGGACAACTGCTCTGGTGGACATTCCGGCAGTCAGCATGCCAATGACATGCTCCCTCAAAACTCGTGACATCTGTGGCATTGTATAGTGTAATCAAACTGCACATTTTAGAGTGGCCTTTTATTGTGACCATCCCGAGGCACACCTGTGTAGTAATGATGCTGTAACAAGTTTGTGAACAAAACCTGAGAGCAGTAAGTCTTTTGTCTGCATAAAATAGGTCTCTGATCTACAAATTTTTGTTCAGTGCACTTGATTATTTAGCCCATATTGATTTGGATACAGAATAACACACACTCATCATATTTATACTATCTAAATGTTTGCTTCTTACTGTGCTTTGTTTGTGGTGATGGCTCCGTGAGTCCTTTTCCTCATGAGGGTGTAGCGGAAGGTTGTGCTGTAGGGCCCTGGGATGGCCTGTGTGCCGTTGATAGTGGTAATGATGGTTTTGGTGGCTGTAAGGCACACGGGTGTGGTCTGCTGGTGAAGACGAGATTTTCCGGTTGACCTTCCCCCTGCTTCCATGATGCTGCGGTCTGCTGCCACAACTCTGGTTTAGAGCCGCTAGGTGACTGTTACTGAGGCCATGTCCTCCAGCTCGCATTTTAGAGGTCTCCTGCAAATGTCAGAACCAGGGATGGAAATCAACGGTGATCCAAATGTTTGTTCAGATTTATTATTTTAGTGCTGATTATAGAAGCTCACCTGTTGCTGTGTTGTTGAGGTCCTGTGGTCAGAGTGGTGGCAATGACCCGCCCTGTCATTAAGAGGCTTCCAGTCGTCTTGGTTGCAGCGGTGGTGGCGAGGTGGTGATTGGGCGTGGGCAAGTAAAGGTAAATGCCTTGATCCAGGATGAGATGACTGAACAGAGAAGCAGAAACATCCTGTCGCACTAGAAGGGATTTTACCAACGGGTGGTGCTATTGCACAGAAACGAAGGGCCAGATAAACAGGCTCTATCTAACAAAGGAATCAGAGTCAACAAACTTTACCTGATCAGGGCCAGAGTCTCTTCTTCTCTTGGCTAGACACTCTTCCCTAGGGGGTGGAGGTGGACTGTGCTGGTGCAGTTGGTCCCGCCGCTGGTGGAGGGCTGACCGTTTCCAGGCCCCTGGTCTGTTGTTTATCATTCTGCCAGGAAAGCTCCTGCGGTAGTCTGAGGGGGCCCATCTCTCCGGCGGGGACTGGAGGTCTCTGTTGTTGCGATGCAGTCGTGGACCCCCATGCTAACAGACAAAAAAGAGAAAAAAGAACGTAAAGAATCAAATGATGACACACCTCTAGTTCCATCAACAATATGAACTCCTTTGGAAGTAGCATTGCTCCAGATCAGCAGGTCTCACCACAGAGCTGCTGACATTGTTGTCCCAGTTTCCATAGCGCTCCCCTGGTCCTGTTAGATAGCCGTTGTTGGTGCCAGCTCGGTTGTGGAATGAGCGTGTGGAGTTGTGGTGCCAGTTCTGGGCCTCAAACGGCTGCTCTTTACTATCCCAGAGACGTAGAGGCTGTCTGTGCCCCTTAGAGATCCCCTTATCCTGGACATGGTTGACTGTTCTCTCCCCCCTGAGAAACAGACCAACTGAACTAAGCAACAAGTATCAAGAACTGTTCAAAACAGTGATGCCATAGCATGACAGGCACAAATTGGACTTTACACACCAAGTAAATATTCATATCCATGATGGAATCAGAACTAGCAAAGCTGGCTATCCAACTGATTTAAAAATCTGAAAATAAAGAAAATAAATTCCTGTGCTATAAGTTGCAAAATGATATTTCTACTGTTTACTCACCTATTATAAAGACGATTTGATGGTGGATGATGTGATTGATTGCGCCCTCCTTGGCATCTGTTGTGATGAAAAACATACAGAAACTCTATAGTGTCTCAAGGCTGTGATGCAGCTGAGAGTTTAAAACATACAGCCCATAAGAGCATATGGCTACAAGTCAGGTAAAACCAGGTGAACCAGACTTCTCTTTGCCAGTGTTTGCTTTATATGTGCACACTTGCCTTAAATGTCATGGTATTCTCTGTTGATGATTACAGCATGTATAAATGAGATTTTACTTTAGGAGCATGTCTTATTAATGGTGTTCATTTTATTTCTTATGAGGTAAAAACAGCCTCTTTTGTAGCAATTAACTTAACCCCGTGCAGACTATTATATTGTCATTGTTACCATATCAAACTTTTCAAACAGACAACTGGATAACACTGTAATTAATATTTGTTTGTTTTATTCTACTTAAAGGAATACTTTAAATGCAAAATGACCACTTGTATGTCAATTACTCACTGCATGTAACCTTGAATTCATGAAGAATTCTTATTTTTCAGATGTCTCCACAGTGAACGGAGAATCCGTATAAGACAAACTTTCTTCATGAACTTAAGTAATCAGGGTCCACATTTAATAACAGCAAAACTAAATCAAAACATCTGTTTACAAACTCTCACACAACCTGTGCAGTATAATCCAAGGTGATAACCTGTGGCAAAAGAAAAAAAAACTTTTCCTATTGACTTACAATAGATGAAAAACTGTCTGTAAATCAGTGGATACATTTTTTTGAGGATTACAACCTGTGCAAAATGACTTTTTTTTTTTAGTTATTTCATTTTTATAAGGGGCAGTTGAACCATTTTGGCTTCATGTGCCACTTAGCCACTTTCATAGAAATGAATAGGAATCTAGTTCTCTTTATTCATCCATTGTTTTCAATACTAAGGTTGTAGCCAATATGCATATGCCTGGGAAGTACTGAGGGTATGACTGGATAAATAAGACTTGGATTACACTGCACGAGTTGTGTGAGACTTTGTATATAGATGTTTTGATTTAGTTTTGCTGTTGTTGCTCAGCTTTTTTGGATTCTCTGTTCACTGTGCAGGCATGTGCAAGTTTTCCCCTGAATTCAAGATAACATGTAGTAAGATTTTTATGTATAAATGATCATTTTGTGGATGAAGTATTCCTTTAACATCAAAACATGCTTAGTGAAGTCTTGAATTCTACCTTGAAAGGAGGATTGTGACTTTATTTTTCAGCTGGATCGGATTACTTTTTGGTACTGTTTTTTGAACATTACATTTTTAAGTGCAAGTTGCTCAGGACAAAACCTGTCAGTGCCATGCTGGGAGCTGTTTTTTTTTTTTTCAAATATAATTTATTGTTTACAGTTTAGTGTTTGTGTCACACCTCTTTATCAGAGTCACAATTATTACTATTGCCAAACCACATAGCTGCAGACACAATCATATTCATCAGAGCCATGCTCAGCTGCTGCGGCTGAATAGTCAGATTGAGGCTTCTCTCAGCTGAAGAACTTATAGTTTCATTCAGCAGAGTCCTTCTTGTTTAAACTGCAGATGGGCTCCCACTCACAGCTGCAGCTGGAGTAAGAGCTTTTCATGAATATGCTCATCACAGTTCAGTTAATCAGTCAGTCCCTTAAAGTGGCGCTTATCTCGAATCAGCACAGACAACAAAGGCTGAAGTCCCACCTGCTGCAGTGACCCTTGCTGGGGAAGTTCAAGCCTCAAGTTGTGCCACTATCCACTCCCACCGACTTTCAATTATTGTCAGGAAGGCTTCGGACAACTCTTTTCCCCAACACTCTAGGCTTTAAAGACATTTCTAGTGTATCTGCTCTCTAAAGAGTTACAGCCAACAATATCCACTTTGACTTCTCTGAAGCTTGGTGTAGTCTTATTGGAGGTCTTGGTTGGTGTTCACGAGTAAAAATCATGATGTATGATCAGTGAATAAAGGAAAACTATATGGTACAGTTAGTACATAAGAGGTTATATCCGCTGCATGTGAAATGACATGTGTACTCCTTTGAATATACCACTGTTCTTTTAGAACTTAAAGATAACACTACAGAAACACTAAGTGTGTGAGTGTTGTGATGGCGCTGCTGACCTTTCTGTGTGGCTCCAGGGGTGACCGTTAACAGGAGCCCATTGTCCTCTGTTAGGTCCTCCAGCTGGATAGGAGTCCCATGTGTTACGGCCAGAGTACAGCTCTGCTGGGTGATACATGCAGCCTGAAACACAAATGATGTTTATTGTGTATGGTGTTATGATTTTAGGTAAATAAGTAAATTAATGAACAAACGAATAAATATGATATCTCATGCCAATGTCAACCACTCCCATCTTAGCTTATGCAATGGCAATGGCCAGCATTCTCGCCTGAAGCTTTAGTTCCTTAATGCTTATTAAGAGGACTGCTTTATTCACTCATTTATTATTTGAAAAAGGCCTACAGGTTTACGCTGTAATCACAGCCCAGTCACCAGAGGAAAATGTTCCCATTGCACATTTCTGCAAATCACAAATGTGTTACATTTGTATGTTTCATTTGTATCATGTCAGCGTTTCTTAAGTGACGTTCTGATTACCTGTCTGTGAGCTGACTTGGATGGTGGATGGTGTGACACCTTGGTGAAATGCCCACCAAGCTGCAGACCACTATTCAAGAATATCTAACAACAAAACTGGTTGTGTTTTTTTAATGATCTGTTGCTGTTTTACCAGCAGGAATAGTGCAACTGAGACACTGCTGCGATTCCTGGTGGAACAGTGCTGCCAGAACTGGTTGTGTTTTACCAAGACACTGTGTTTTCAGCGTTTCAGTTCCCACCAAAGTTTTAATCTAAAACATGAACTTTTCCTGACCATAACCAAGTGGTTTTTGTGCCTAAACATAACCATACCTTAACTACAACATTTTAGAAACAGACAGAAATATAAAGATTCAATGTATCCCCTACATAATAGATGACAAATGTAGCACATCTGTGGTTTGCGGAAATGTACAATGCCATCATCCATTCTGATAATTGAATTGGTAATCCAGTAAAGTAAAACCCAGTACCAGCAGCAGCTGAACACTGACAAAAAACACTACACTCACACATAGATATATTTGGTGGTTGGTGACACTACGAAGCGTGATATCTGCACTAACGGCTGAGCTTTGTTCTCACACTCGCCGATAATAACCTACACCTTTACACAAATGCTTTAAGGCAGTAAGTACTACTGTGATACTATAAAATGCTACTGTGGCAGTGCATGTTTGCATGTAAACAGCCATAAATACACACATGCACACTTACACACACCCACAAAGTACAGAGATAGAAACAGTGGTTACCAGTCTTGGTCTGTGTTTGGGAGGCCCTCCACTTCACACCTGAGAGCAGAGAAACATCAGTGTCTACACAACCATTGCTTTTGTTCTGGCACCAAGTGTCATTTAGTGTATCTAGTACATTTTGGTTCCTCATGCTGTATTTTCTGCTGCATTGTATCTGTTCAGCGGTCCTATCATCAGTTAGCCAGAGCTGCATTGTGCATTCAGCCTCTCTCTAATCACTGCTGCCCAGCAGACACCACAACCAGTGGTCATCCAATGATACAAAAAACACAAACCAAAAACAACAAAACATGGCACTAAGACGAAAGGCCATGGCAACCCCACTTTCAGAACAAAGAAAAGCAGAGGGGCAAAAACAGGGCAGGCTGTTGCAGTATTTTCCTCCGCCTACACTAAAAGCCCTGATTCTTTATTTCTCTGACAGGACTCAAAGCAACAGTACCCATCTTCCACCCCATCTCACAGTTCATCATCATCCTCTGCTGGTTCAGTAGACCTTTGCTTCTTCTTTTCATTTGCCTCAACTTCCACAGGCACAGTGAGCTCTGGAGGTCAGGTGTTTGGCTGCTTGTATCTCAACAGAATTTCAAGTCATTCACTTACTGTCCAATCGCAATTTCTAACCCTTATTCTCCTCTAGATATTCTGCATATTTCCATTTTTATTGTTTTTTTCCCCTTTGATTAAAATAAAATTGTTGAATATAGTCATTTATTTGACCGTGGGGCAGAAAAAAAAGGTCATACTGTCTCCACTGCTGCTACCAAACACTTCAGCAGAGTTTGATGATGTGTTGAAACGAGCTGACCTTGTAAAAAACAACTATGCATGCTGTAGAGAGCATTGCTGCACTACTGATAGGTTGCACCCCTATATGCATTTCCGACAGCTATTTATAAATACTATGACGAGCTGCTGTGCAACATTTTACCACTTCCCTTTGTGGTGCATTTTACAAGTTTGTTCCATACAGTTTTTTGGTAGTAAGACTGTAGTAAGCAGATGTGTAACAACCTTTCTGTGAGCGCCGAGTGAGCTAAGTGAGCAGCCTCTTCAAGAGTCCATTTCCTAGCAGTTGCTAGAGCAACTGAAGCCAGATTGCTGTGGCTTTAGGCTTTTTAGAGTCAATTTATTTTCAGAGTAGAAAGAAGACACAAAAGGCCTTTATGTACATACAATGTTCACCGCTAAGATAAATGAAGACTGCATGCCTTTATCCTAACATGTGCTGTATACCACTAGTTGCTAGATAAAGCTGTACAATGGACACAGCATGTCTGGTTATATCCACACTAATCCTCACATCACCTCCTGTTCCACTAAAATCTGCTTTTTGACAGACCAGCTTTCTGAGCTTCTCCGCTAACTGAAATAACCTCTTCATCATTTGCATCAAAGATTTCTTTGCTTGGGATCTTGATTGTGTGACTTTATGCTAAGACTCGCCTGTTTGTGGCCAAGAATGGCAATCTTGTGTCACATCACCGTCACTGGGTGCTTAATTCTTGTTTTACTGTTTGTGTTACAACATTTTCAGACACAAGTGTTGCAATTTTCCCATCTCTTTGACAAATAAAGGCGCTTTATCAGGTTTTAACCCTGAGTCTGCTGGTATTTGAGCAACATTACACAGACAGTGGATAAACCATCTGCTGTGGACCCTCCCTGTTGCACACTGCTGGGACACACTGTTAGTACAGTACAGTACAGTGTTGTAGGGGGAGCTTTCAGTCAGCAGCAGCTTAAATTTGACTCCACACAACAATGGCTCTGTGCTTCCTATATTAAATCCATCTGGGCAGGGTTAATTCGAGACATCTGGAATTTAGCTCCGAGGCCAAATGATGTCATGTGCAAAAGGGGTTAAGTTGCTGTTGTTGGGTATACACTCTGCTTCGCAGTGAGGTAAGTTTAAGAGAAAAACGTGCACTGCAAAAAGTATAGTATAAGAGTGTGTTTGGTTTTTTACATGATGCTTTGCAAGATGAGAAAAGAAGAGGACCCTTTATGCTCATTTTCAGGTTCTGTTTTTAAGGTTTCTAGTAGAACATGTTTACAGGCTTTAATGGTCAAAAAAATACTTTATTTTCCTCATACTATCTGTGCTACACCAGCATTAGCCCTTTGTGAGTCCCTTTGTTTTACCTGTCTTTTCAAACCCCTTTCAAATCCCCAATGCTAGCATGTAGCTAAACCTACATTTGCAGTGTACTTGCAGCAGGGGAGTAACTACAACGGAAAATATCGCAACTTTCTACCACGAAAAAATCCAAATAAAAGCTTGTAAACACAACTGGATGTGTTCCAGCAGGAACATGATCCAAAATTGGGAAGAAATTTACAACAGCGCCAACCAAGTTTACATGTTTCCCTGAAGTTAGCAAGTAGCTACATGTACATTAGCAGTGTATTTGCAGACAGGAAATAGGAGCAGCTGAGCTGATGTCATAGTGACGACACATAGTTGCTGGTGGGCAACCTACTCAGTACACAAACAAATACAAGATCAGCACTGTAACCATGGTGCAATCTTGTGTGCTAATACATTGTACAAATAGATGGGAGATGGGTAGCAGAATACCGTGGCACAGATGTCCTCCTAAACATCACCATGAAAGAAAATACACATGGGTATCAGTTGTGAAAAGACAATACTGGACACTGAGAGCAGATGATCGTATTTGCGGTAACATACACATTTCATTGCAAGTAACGTCAGCTTGCAAATGAACCACAATCAACATCATCTTTATCAATGACATTGTTCTGTGTTGTTGAGTAAAGTTGGTTGCAAAAATGTTAAGCTGGTTAAAGTTGCCAAAAAGCTGTGCAATAACTTTAATCATGTCTTACATTAGTATGCACAACCTGGCCAGCTTAGTCTGTAGTCTGGATCTCACTAATGTTAAATTTTATAGGTAGCCATTACATAACTTATTGTTAGACAGCTTTCTGGCAACACTAGCTTGCTTAAAATGTCTGCAGCCAACTAACGTTATAGATATAAAACATCTTAAATGTTCCCTTTAAAGTAAATGATCACTTTAATGTGAGTTAATTCTTATTAATTTGTTGGCTGATGTAACTTACCTGAAACAAAATGTGTACTGAAATTTGATCATCTGATCCTGGTGTCCAGTTCTACCTTTTCACAGCTATATTTTCTTGTGTAATGTTACAGACCAGATTCAAATAGTATTGTATCTAGGGCTGCCTGTATTTTACCCGAAAAGCAACTACACATCATTTCCTTAAGGTGTGGGTCAATCATTCTTTTGCTGATCTGTTTATTTTTTCAATCTGTGCAGCACGACAGCTTGCCATGTCACTCGTTGTTTTGTTAGCGCTATTTTTTGTGTGACGAGAATGACGCTCTTGCTAAGCAGTGTGGTGCACGCTCATTTGTTTAAAAACACCTGTGGCCGCATTTCATGCTGTGGAAAATCTTTAATAAAAGCTTCAAAGGACAAACGAGCATGTTCCAACAGGTATATGATCCAAAATCAGGGAGGATTTTACAGCATCAGCAACCAAGTTTACATTTTTTACTTGATGTTAGCATGTAGCCTCCTGTAGCAGTGTACATAATGTAAACACTTGGCATGCAGTAGCATGCCTGGAACAGATGACCATGTGGAGAAATCCGGCGCACTATGATGTCATACTTTAGCCAGAGTACAAAAAACTGTTGGAACATAGTTTTCAGAACAGGAGGAAACCTGAGCTTTTTGCTCACAAGGGATACTTCTACACACAAGTAAACTTTGGCCACATTAAAAATTATCATTCTTTACTGTGACACTATATGTAAGGCACAAAATAGGTCCCCTTAAATGCGTTATACTAGTGGGTAATCAGTTGACACCTGCTGGTGGGCTAAACTTCCTGTCTGCACCCCTCAGTCTGCTTCCTCCCTCCCCCCCCTCTTGTTGTCACCAAGGAAACCCCAGTCATCTCTCTGTCACCACAGACGGATAGCCATGCATCCATCCATGTCTCTGCTGAAACCCTCTATTTGGCTGTCTAACCTCTCACAATCCCAACAATCCTTTCTGCTAAGTGTAGATTTGACACATGTACTTGTGTGAGCGTTTGTGTACGTGCATCTCTGTCACCAGTCTTACCTTGCAACAAGCACTGAAAGAAAAGGGGGAGGGGACAGAATCTGGTCCAAATTCGATGATGCTGTCAGTCAGGAATAGCAGAACAGCAGACCCGTGCGGTCTCCGATCCCTTTAAATAGACATCCTCCACTAGCTGGCAAACACACACAGACACACATAGTAGTGGGAGTGAGGAAATGCCATAGTCAGTTGGTGCACAGATGTACAAGACAGGAAGGTTTTATTGTCTCAAATCGAGGGCAGCATCTCTCCTCCATTAGTGCCATTCTCTTCCTTTCTATCTATTGTCTCTCATTTCCTACAACACTTGCTTTCACACACATTTGCACTGTTGCAAACCTGACCCTCTGGAGACAAAGGAGGAGAATGAAATGAGATGGGAGAGGAAGGATGGGCCAGTAACCTCTGACAGGCTGACAGGCTTTCTTTTTTCCCGTCTTTCCTCTTCATGGCCCTGCCCTTTGCTACCTTCACTACTTGTTTCAACAAGGCTCCTTTTCTTCCTTGATACCCAATATCCCAGCCTCTTCCTTTCTCTTTCAGGCTATGTGTATGGCTCTGCCTATGCCTCACCCTCCCTTTTCTCCACATGCTGTGTCCCTTGTATCCCTGGCAACCGATGATATCATTTAGTCCAGAGCTGGGAGCAAGGCCTCCAGCAAGGAGGGGAGCGATTGCATGTGAGTGTGAGAGGGGGGTGAAATGGTGGAAGTCCATAGGATTGAATGTATACTTCCACATTTCTATCCTCTGTTCTCTCTTCAGATGTCTGCAACCTTTAGCTGCCCTATCTGCTGAGTGAAAATATTCACTGTTTAGTAGAACACTGCTGCAGATACACTCCAATTTGTGTCCTCATTTGGACGAACCAACAGTGTGTCACATTCTTGCATACCTCACACTCTGCTGCTTGCTAGCTGCAGTGAACCACTGCAGATGTCCATCTCTTGCTGAGACTTTCTGCGTGCATGTGTGTGTGTGTGTGTGTGTGTGTGTGTAAGTAGTAAGGATAGTGATCCTATACCATAAAAGGAAGGATGGGCTGCAGCAGACCAGGCCTGTCTCTGGTGGCTCCTAGCAAACACCAGGAGCAGAGACATGGAGAGAGAACAGATGGAGACAAAGTGCAGACAGACAGACAGACAGACATTGGACAGACAGCTCTCCCTGAGCACATGCACATGTATGATTTTATTGGATTCAGGCCTGAAAATAGAGTCACGATCACAGAGACAGAACGTACAGTATGAGCCGAATATCAATCACATTTCTAAAAATAACATCCCCGCAGCCCCGCTTCCCTCGGCTCTATCCCCTTCTCCCTCTCTGTAACAGCAGCTTCTCCTGGTGTATGCTCCATAAAGCACAGCCCCTCTGAGGGGTACTGGAATGTACCAAGGCAAGGTCAAGAACAAGAAAGAGGGGTGTCTTTTGCAAACAATGCAAAAACTGTACAGCTTTTTGTGAACAAAGACAATGAGGCAGGTTAACAGGTTTGAAAACGGCACTGGATGCACATGTGCGAGTGTGTGTCAGACAGCTGGCTGGTGCGAGGAATGGTAACCTAGAATCGCACATCCAGGTGGTTACCTAAGCCGGCAATCACATAGACTGGAAGCATACATCGGGTTCATGGTGTACTTTGGACAGTAACCGCTGTTACCTTTTGTTTATTTTATTTTAAACAAAAGTGTGTCAAATATTTGACACAATTATTTGATAAATACCCAACAAAGCCAAAAGCGCTCAGCAGGTCTGAGCTGAACTTTCAGCGGAGCCGAGTACTTGTGTGACACAGTTTAGACATGACTGTAAATGAACATTAATCATCACACTTGGTGACACTGTAGCCTCTTTACTACTGTACACCTCCAACATACACACACACACACACACACACACACACACACACACACACACACTGATATTCAACAGTTAAATGTTCCACAGAGCTGAGTGTAACCGCAGCAGTCTCCCTTCACTACATTCATCATTTCACATTTCTGCTCCTGCACTGTGTCTGCACGTGAGCACTGTACATGTGCATGTGTGTGTGTGTGTGTGTGTGTGTGCGTGTGCATGTGAGCTTCATGCATGAATGTGCAGCAGTCTGCAGACACACACACACACACACACACACTGCAGTATGTTCTGCCAAGACAGATTGTTCAGAACAATGACACACAGAGAATACACACAAATGCACGCACACGCACAAACACACGCACACACACATACACACACACACACACACACACACACAGAAGAGAAACAGCAATACCAGCTCCCACTTCTTCCACACAGCACAATGCATGTATTGTATTTACACTCAGCCATAAGCAAATAGCACATACAGCTGCTCCTCTGTTCTTTTACCTTTTTCTTCTTCTGTCTTCTCTCTCTTTGGTCCACACACCCCCTCTGCTCCCCTTTTCCTCCCTTTCACTCCTCTCCACCTCGATCCTCTCCTCTGTCTTCTTTCTTCCCCTCTCCTCCTCTTCCTGTTTCCACTCCACTCTCTGATGCTCGGGCTCTCCGAGCAGACCGATCCATGTACCGAGAGCGACGGGGGCGGACCCAAGAGCTGCCAATCACGGGCGCCAGCCAATGAGAGGGGGGATCTTATCTATCACATTTTGCATCGAGCTGAAAGAGGCAGGAGGAGGGGAGAAACAGCAGACAGAGGCATTGGAGGGGCTCTTTATTTCCCTCTTCCTCTGTGTGTGTATTGCCTATACAATGTGTGTGTGTGTGTGTCAGAGAGAGAGAGAGAGTGAGAGAGCATGTGAGAGTTGGAACGTGGCCAGTACAGTAGAGGAGGTATTTGAAATTTCTCCACAGCTGTAAAAATAATCTTCTGGAGCTCATACAGACATGTTTTTGCAGAGTGGTTGACACATTTTCCTCATATAGAAAAAATAGGATATTAATGGCTTCATTAAGGGACTGTACTTTACTTATCAGAGCGGGGGTGGCTGGAGTGTGATGTTTCTTTCTTAAATCATGATCCTCCCTGTAGCCACATGTATTTTATGACCCTCCTTTCACCATAAATAACCATATTTCACCGTTTCTTGCCGTGATAAATGGTGTGACTTGGGGGATTTTTTAAAGAAAACATACCTTTAAAACCCACTTGAGGGTTTTAGTGTTCTGACAGTGTTTAAAATAAATACAAAATACAGCCATTTAAAGTTGAGCGCCCCCTCCCTACGCCAAATCAAAAACACATCTGTCTTCCTAATGTTTAAAAAATGATTTGCAGTGCCTTTGCTGTTTTGCACCACCTCCTTCCCTCTAGTAACTAACAGTCCCTAAAGGGTCACTAGATCATAACACATCAAATTCAAATATAAGAACAATGGTATATAACACTGTTTGTGGCTCATGCTGGAGCCGTTTGCCCAGGTGTCTTTGGAAGAATTTGAGTGAAATTGTGACAGAAGGGCTGCGAGTGTTGGCTGAGCTCAAATGTCAAGTGACAGTAGAAGCAGGGGGGAGGTGGGGCTACGGCTCCAGGTTCACGAGGGAGGGCCTACACTTTGTGGCTCGCGATGCAAAACCCCCTCCACTCACTCCCTCTGCTTTTCTCCCCTCCACCCATCAGTGACCAATAAAAAGCAGGCAGAGCTGCCGGTGCCTGAGTGCACGCTGAGAGGTAGAGACGGAGGCAGCGCTGATGAGGAGCCAGACGAGTGTGAGAGTGAAATGGTGGAAGCAGCCTGCTGACAGGTTTTTTACCTCTCAAGTGCCTTAGCAACAGCCCCCGATCAACCCAAACGCTATTGGTCAATGCGAGAGCCATGTGGATATTTGGGCCAATCAGAAGGCTTTGGTGCAGAACTAAGAAGGGACGGCTTCATAGGCTGGAAGAGCTGCTAAATTGAGCCCCCTGGTGGCTCAGTGAAGGCCCACAAACTGTCTCCTGCAGCTCAGTGTGAAGGAAGCATCTGGTCTGTCTGGAAAGTTACTAGGGAAAAAACAAAAAGCTGTCGTGTAATGATACAGCAAATGTTTTACAAAATGCCACCCATGGACTCAGGAAGCAGTTATAGATATAATACTAATGTGAATTTAAGCAAAAGTTGTTTCGTTAAACACAAATTCAATGTAAATGAATAAGTACAAATGTGTTTTGGTTTAACCAATAACTGACTCATATTCTGACAAAATACAGCACTGATAAAACCCTATGTTAAACTGGCTGACACAAGGCAACATGAACATTAAGAAAGGAAAAGGAAAAACCCAGCAGCCCAAAACTAGAAGATAAAATTTAGTCGACTTAAGAGTGTAGGATTGAGGGGGTTACCTAGGCAGACTAAATGTGCTTTCTGTAGTGTATGATTACCTGAAAATAACAATCGTCATGGGCATGGGCGGTTAGCACCCTCGCCTCACAGCCAGAGGGTTGCCGGTTTGATCCCGGGTGTGGGAGCCCTTCTGTGTGGAGTTTGCATGCTCTCCCCGTGTCAGCGTGGGTTCTCTCTGGGTACTCCGGCTTCCTCCCACAGTCCAAAGACATGCAATTTGGGGACTAGGTTAATTGATAACTCTAAATTGTCCATAGGTGTGAATGTGAGTGTGAATGGTTGTCTGTCTCTATGTTGTCTGTCTCCACTTGGGTAAACCCACCAATGTGGGGAATTGGCATGGGGCCAATGTGAAACCCGTGGACAGTCCTATACAGGGTCTGTTTTCAGTCCATTTACAGCTCCAACTCCACATACAAATGTTGGGTAGGAAATGGGTCCTTGTACACAGAGTCTGCCATGTTGCACCACCATGTTTCTACAGTAGCCTGGAACAGACAAACCAAACACTGACTCTAAAAAGGGCCATTTGCATTTTTATGTCAGGAACCGTAGTTATCCACCATTAAACTGTTTATTCAGTGTTTATGCTAGTTTTAATTAATTCATTTTAATTCTGTTTGTTTTGGAGAGGAAGAGACCTCTGTGCATAATTTCACACCAGGTAAAAACTTCGCATACAATGAACACTAGAGGAATTCTAACAGGAGTTAACGCTTGGCACATGGGAGAAGTTTCAGCAGGTTGTGTTCTGCTAACCTCACCATTAGATGCCACTAAATCCTACACATAAATCCTACACACTGCTCCTTTAAATGTATGATATATAATTTTCTGCTGTTAGGGATTGCTCCGTCAACACAATGCCAAAAGACAGAGCAATGTTTTCATTGCAGTCAGTTTCCAACTGAGTTTAGGATTCCTTCAGTGTTCATTGTCCAGGAAGTTTTTACTGGTAGCAGAATTATCCGCAGAGGTCTCTACTTCACCAAAACAAAGAGACTAGGTGATTTAACCCAATAAAACACTGAATAAAGCAGTTTCATGTTACAGATCAGTGTTTCTCTGATGCTGTTTGGCGCAGCAGGGGCTTGAGCTGAGTTGCTTCTAATGTTAGCTCTGTGTTTCTCTTATAACAACTTCCAGTTGTCCGACTTAAAATCCGTCATCCCATTAAAATATATAGGCTAGTAAAAAGTGACCAAGACCGTCCTTGATTAAAATGATAGATTTCTCTGGGTTTGAACATTTTTGAAAACATTTCAGATCGTGTTAGAACACAACAAAAAATATATATAATAGTAGTTGTTTTTAGGCATTTTAATGTGAAAAAGTTACATTATATTTTTAATACAAATTCATAAAATGATTCATGTTCATTTCTGACAAACATTGAGCAGAATTTACAAAACTGAAATATATTACTTTAACCTACATAGCCGAAAAAACACAATACTGTATAACCTCACTGTACACTTCTCTCTGAAATAAAAACAAATTAAAAATTACAATTAGGGTGTGTATCACAATTCTTAGTCTTACAAATGCTGTTTTTTTTTTTAAAGTTTTACCTGTATTTTTATGCATTTATCATCAAGGAAGAGGGAACAGAAAGAAGCAACAAACAAGCCTACACTGCCTCTAAGTGGGCGACATGTATTACTGCATGATGACTTCCTGGATTTTGTGCACGTGCAGTACGTGAAGTATCCATATGGCAGCTGGCAGCCATGTGGGTGCTGAAAAATGCAGTAGAATTGGTAAAATATCTTGACAATGAATTATATTCAATTGTCATAATATCATTTTACAATCACTAGCTACTTACCAGGGTCAATTCGTTAATTTGTCATTAAATCATCTAACTGCCTAACACATACTTACATGTCTAATGGATTTATTCCAGGTCAGCTGGACGTGTCTTTGAACTGACAGGTCATTAAACTACATCTTAAACTTTTCCACTCCAGTCTGAAAAACATGGAATTATGGGATATATTATAACAATGTTTATTAATAACTTTGTATTGAGGATTACAGAAATTTACTCAGAGAAACAAATAAACAGATGAGGGGATGATTTTTGTCTCATATTCAAAATCATACCCTAAAGTGCTGCCCCCATGACTCACATTGATAACCACTGTTTGAACAAATCGTGACCAGTAATTACATTTTCTACTAAGGTAGTGCTAACATTAAACACAGCAGCAGTAAAAGGCTCTCCGTCCTCTGCTGATGAAGCAGCAGAGAGCAGCTGAACCGTGACTACACTTGGTCTGAATTTATAATTCTAATTGGTAAAAATGCTGACAGCTGAAAAATGTCTGTTCACATAACTGCATCATCAGCCCCAGCTACATAAGTTATGATTGTCATAACTCAGGATTAGATCAGAGAGGCAAGCTGGTCCCTCGATGAATAACCACACTCAGTCACTCAAATTGACTTATTAGGGCAGTGAGGGATTGTTGCTCCAGCTAATCTGACAAACAGTTTCCATTTGCATAAGAGCGACTTGAGAAGAGCGCCAGACAGCCCATCCATTGATATGCAGCACAGTTTATTTCCTTTATATTTCAGATATTTAGAAAGGTGGTTCTCAGTCTCTTCTGACACAGCCCTGTTACATGAGCTCACATGCTCCTTTATTAACACCGTCCGTCAAGTTGGATGTTATGTAACTCTATTGACTATAGAAGTGGATGTTGTTATGATACTTATATATAGCACCTTTCAAAACAGTGCTTTACAGTAAAATTAAACACACTAAAATGAACCAAAATGTCATAGTGTCACCAAGATAAAAGATAAACCACAAGAAGGCCAAAACTTAAACCAAGAAAAATAAACAAGAAATAAAAAATCAATAAGATAGCAATAAAATAGACAGACAGCTCATATGAAATCAGGATATGCTTTCTGATTAAAGTATGTTTGTAGGAGAGACTTAAATGAAAACACTGAGTGAGACAATCCTATTTCCTCTGGCAGGCTGTTCAGAGCATCAGGGTGCTGCTTGCAAAGGCTCAGTCCCCTTTAGCCTTTAGCCTGGACTCTGGAACAGACAAAAAGACCACTGCCCAAGGATCTCAAACCTTGCAAAGTTTCATAAGGGATGAAAGGTCTGAAATATAAATTAGAGCCAGGCCATAAAGAGCCTTAAAGGTAATTAAAAAGATCTTACAATCAATCTTAAACAGACAGGTAGCCAATTTAAAGAGGCTAAAACTGGTGTGATGTGATTGTAGTTTATCACTTGCTTTTGGCAAGCTATTTCTAATCTGATTGCCAGAATAAATGTTGGCAATGTGCATATTTGCAAACCACAGATCCGTTAAATTTGTATATAGTGGATATGTTGAAATTTCTGTGTTTCCTCACAGTTCAACAACACTGTGGTTAACATGGACTTAGGTTTAGGCACAAAAACACTTGCCGTGGTCAGGAGCAGATCTTGTTTTGATGGCACAATCCAAGCTAGAAATGCATCGATGTCTCGGTAAAAACAAAAGCTTTTAGTGGCACTTTCCTGGCAGAAAACACACTGATGACTCGCAAAAACCAGCCGCTTTGTTGGTCTGCAGCTTGGCAGGTGTTTTGCCTATAGGTGACATGCCATCCACCATCCCCTCCACCTACTGGTGACAGTCAGCTCATAAACTACCTCACTTCAGAAATGTTGATATGATATTATAAAACATAAAAATGTGTAATGTATCCATGCTTTGCATAAATGTACAATGCTAACATTTTATTCTGGTGACTGGGCTGCTATTCAAGTGTTAAGTCATTTATTTCAGCTAAGTGTGAATGAATACTCCGGGGTGTTCAGGTACTCAAAATGACCCAAATGAGCATATTTCATTTTCTCTCCCCGTCCTCTCCCTTTTTGCCCTCGTTACAACTTGAGCTACTCCACGATCTTTCCACCTACCCCCTAGCATTTTAAGACGTGCTTTGAGAAACCCTGGTTGGGCATCACTAACTGAGATGATAATCCCAGGGCATGTGTAGTGACCTCAAGGACAGTGTCAGGACACATGGCTGATGAGTGGATCAATCAGTGACCCCTCTGTCAGTGCAACCACCGAACCACATGGCGTGTTGTTGTCAAATGGTAATTGCAAAGAAAACATCCAAGTGTCCCCGGCAGCACTGGAGAGAGAAAACTGTGCACCCATAAAGATAAAGAATTTGCATAATGTGTCCAAGCTGTCATGAAGGACTCAAGACAAAAAACTTTGGAGACAGGAAGAGACTTTCAGATGGATTAATTGCTCTGTACACAGTGAGCTGCCAGAATAAGTCAAGCACCCATTTTGGCAGAACATTGAGCCATTTGCTATGAAATAACTCATTCTACTTCATGGGAGATGAAGTTTCTTCAGTTTCAGTGGAGCACAGGGTTATTTTCTTATTTTGCTTATTGAAATTCATCATTATCTTCACATTTGGTTTATATACAATTCAACTTTGTCTTTGATTACTGTGCATGCACGGTCTCTGTCGCTGTGGCGTAGTTAAACTTTATCTTCACCATTCATGCTGAGCAGCATAGTACCCCTGAAGCATACTGCTCACTGAGGACCTTTTGTTCATTGCTAAAACAGATTAGACAGTTTTGCATTTTACTATGACATTGATAGCACGTCTCTGAATGTCCCATTTCAGTGTCCTTGTATTACATCACCCAACTCTTTGAGAGTGAGTTGTGAGCAGGAAGCAAAGGGATCCTGCAAGGCCAAAATGTTTTTGAAGGGGGAAATTATTTTGGCAGGTGGTTTGGATTTAAAGCCTTCACAAGTTTTTTAGATTAGGTTCGCTGGTCCTAAATAACTCCAGGCATTAAGGTGAATATGTAAAGTAATGACATGCTGAAAATTTGACATTTGACAGCACTGTCTGCACCCCTTGGGGACTCAATGATCCAGTATTGTGTTGCCTCATCATTTGATGGCACCATTAGTATAATAGAATGGCCTCTATCTCAAAGGTCAAACCATGCCCTCATTAAAAACTCACTGCGGACAAACCTGTCACTTAAGGCCAGAGGAGATGATGGACGCAACCTCACTGGATCCATAAGTTTGTTACAGTAGCTTAACTTAAAAAGGAAAAGAACCACTAACATTTAACACAGCATTCACCAGATTTCTAGGTTAGAACAATGACCTGAACATCCACGCCCACATGTGTCATGAGGCTGCTCTTGCTCGCACTCTTGCTTTGCATATCTGATTTGTCATATCATAACTGCAAACCCTCTCTGCCATTGCTTTCCAGAAGCTTCAATATAGCACACACTGAGGAGACAGATCGGACCATGAATGTGTCACCAGCTTCCCTTTTTGTTCCTTTGCTGGGCTGTTTTTTGCCTCTAATGTCAGCAACAGTTGTTCTAGATTTTAATCACGTAGAGAGATGCAAGGACTCCCTGTACATGGGGACACCACCACGCGGGTTCACCGACACCAAACTGAAGAGGATCTGCCAACGTTACGCTGACAGACCTCGCTATGTGACCCTGTACGACCCTCAGAAGCGGATTCCAGTTTACTCAGCTTATACTTTCAAGAAAACAGAAGGAGACAGACGTGTGGACTACCCCTGGATGTATGAGCCACAGGTCAGAGACTTGTCTTTGTGTAGTTCAGGTTTGTTTTTAAAAAATGCTTCATTCATAAAGGATCTCCTATTCATTTTAACCATTGTTTAACCAGGTAGCTCACAAATAAAACTACAAACTCTTTCAAAGAGGATGCCAGCTGCTGAAATAGCCGATAGGTCTACTCCAGATACAAAGAGGCCTCACAGACATTATTGGCTTTGTATTGTTTCCCAGTATATAAAAAGAACTCTACTCTAAGTGCTCTTTTGTCTCCCCAGCTGGCAGAAGTCGATGGGAATGGAAACATGCAGCCCTTCCCTACTGGCTACCTCCACATGAAGTTTGAGGACAGCCAGGCGGTCCTGGATGACTACTCTGATGTGGTCTTGTATGAGAGAGGTCACCTGAACCCGGACCAGCACCAGTCCACGCCCCACGACCGTGCTGCCACCTACACTCTAACCAACGTGGTCCCAGAGATACGCGAGTTCAACATCGGGCCTTGGCGTGAGTATGAGGAGCGGATCCGGGTCCGCCTCAACAACTTCTGCCGGGGCACGGCCTACATCGTGACCGGAGTGACCACCAGGGGCAACATGATCCGCAGAAACAACCAAGACCGCGTGGCCATCCCTGAAGATGTGTGGTCTGCTTACTGCTGCACTGACTATGACCGGAACGCACCCCACGATGTTCGCATCCGCTTCCCGTCTTATGGAGCCTTGGCCAAAAATGCCAAGGAGGGCAACAGTGTGAACGAGATGCCAGTGCTGGAGCTTGAGATCTTTCTGAAAAATAATCTTGATGTTGACCAGAACCTTCAGCTCTTTTATGACAACTGTGTCTCTCCCTCACCCCTCCCTCTTTACCTCCAACATACTATCTGATAGCTCATCCTACCTTCTGTGTGCACATGGGTTTCTACTTAGATTCAAGTTAACATAGATAATGGTAGACATTTGTGCTTTTTTTTGGTGCTTAAGAGTGATGAAAAAATCAGCCCAAGCGCCACAATAAATGTTAGTATTGTACATTTCTGCAAACTATGGTTATGTAGCCAAATATTACTGTACATTTATGTGTACATTTTTATTTGCTACAGTGGTTCCCAACTGGTGCAGCCCGGGGTCCAGATTTCTCCTTAGTCATTAGTTCAAGGTCCACACAGTTTAATACATTTAGGGCCATACTTGCGTTTGGCCATGTCATTGAGCTCATTTGCTGTCTCTGTTAAGCAGTTAACCATTAATCACTCATTCTACAGCACGAAACAGCACTTCAAAATAAAAGCTCAGTGCCAGAAATTCACTGTAGTTAAAAATCAAGTGTGTTTGTACAAACTTGACATGTTTCAGAGTCACTTGTGGTCCATTCAGAATAGATCTGCGACCTACTTTTGGACCGCGAGCCACCACTTGGGGCCCACTGATGTAGTAGACACATTGAAACTTTCATTTCTTTACATTTCAGCAGTGCTGTGTTTAACGAAAAGATGATTTGGCTTAAAATACTCGGTTTTGGTGGCATCAATGTCTCCCTAAAAAGTGACCAGTTTTGTTGTTTGTTGGTCTTGAACAATGGTCTGCAGCCCGATGACAGACCCAGCTTATATGCATGTAATCAGAGCATCGCTTTAGAAACGTACAAATGATACTTACAAAACATAAAAATGTAACACGTGATTTGCAGAAACATACAATGGCAACATTTTCTAATGAGGACTGGGCTGAAAAAAAATTAGATATTGATTCTCTGTAGTGTTAATCTAAAATCCCTCTTGCAACTCAGTTATTTGTTTTTTTTGGAAAGACAGAATTGGTAATACTCTTAAAAACTTTATTGTAAGAATGTTGTCTTTGATTATCATTTGATTTCATTATCAAAAATAAAGGCCTGACACATTTTCCAGGAGAACTCTTGTTGGAAGAGGGACAACATTATAATACTGCTGTGTTGGTGGTTATGCAAATCAGCTAATTTAATAAAATATCTTAATTTACTTGTCTGTGTTGTGCTTTTGTTATTTAAGCTATTATTTACTTTAAATTCATATGAAATGTCTCTGTAGAGCTGTGGTGAGCTTACTTTCATGATACTCTTGAGCATATGAGTGTGAATGTTGGGTCAGTTATGAAAATTGGATTTGACTTTTATGGCTGTCTGATGGGTTTTAGTGTCTTTAATCATTTAGTAAATCTACCAGTCATAAAAGTCTTTTGAATATAATAAAAAATCCATGGGCAGCTGCGTAACTCGTTGCAGAGTTCTTTAACTTTTAGAAAACCAGCAGGACTTAAAAACCCTTGCAAATTTACCATCTTACTTTTATCATTTAAAAGACAAGAATAATGAGAATAATATTTGGGTATCCAATGAAACATTAAAAATGTTGAAATATTACCTCTGTGAATATCATATCATAAAGGCATATTTGACTTGTCATAATTTAAAAAGTGGTTCTTGGTTTCATGTGATGGCGAAGATATCTTCTTTAAAGGTTTTGAGAGCGACGTTTCTGTTTGCAATTCTGAAGATGAAGACACTTTTTGAGCTTTTGAGCTGTTAAAGCATCATCAGCCATCATTCCAAAATGAAAGTAAGGGAGTTTTTTCTTCTTCTTAAAATAGAGCCTGGTTTACTTTCAGTCATTTTCTGATGCAGCAGGCCTTTTCTATCCATCAAAGCTGCACACTGCCATCTAGTGACAGAGGAAGAGTACCTTCACTGCTCACAGAGAGACCAACAGAGCATCATTATCTGTAATTAGGTTAAGCACAAAAGAACAACGCTATGAAATTAATGTAAACATCAGTCATCTAAACAACTGTGCTATCTGTTTATGATGAATCTGCTGAACTTATAACAAACATGTTTTGGACAGTGCACATCAACCACAAGAGTTATTAGACACAGTGGGATCTAATAACTGGCTTCTTATTGCAGCAATAACTCAAGCCAGTAATTCTAAACCAAAAGTAAGGATTTAATATTTCAGACATGAAAAACTAAAAAAAAAAAACAGAAAAGTTTTTAAAAATGGATGCATTGTCTTGAGCTGAGGTGGTATTACAAGCCCGATAGAAAACATTTCTGCACGTACCTTTCAGCTAAGAAGCCTTGTTAAAGTAAATCAAAATAATAAATAGACCAGACCCCTACACTCATCTTTGAAAAGAATGACGATAAAGTATAGCTTGAGAAAAGGTCATTTCAGAGTTTTATAATTTGCTGACATCTTACTAAACCAAAAATTCACAGTACAAGTTAAATGCCTGGAGGGAAAACCTGCAATCTGAAACTTCGGATGAAGCTCAGGATACAACGTGTGCTGATGCTCATACTAAGTATATAAATACAAGCCTTAAATTCACACAATGGTTAATGTGAACACATGTGACAACTGTGGAATTATGTCATTATAACAAAAACATACCAGACATAGGCACAACATGTAGGCCTATAGAAAACAAAGGAACATTGTTTCACTTTATTTGGCAACGCAGCAAGATTAAAAATTCTGGGAAAAGGTAAAAGTTATAATCAAGACGATAATTTGAAAAAAATTACTGGACCCTAAGCTTTGTTTTTGTTGGGCTTATATCCAGACAAACAGCTACAGGTAAAATGAACGAGCATTTACTGTATAGACCTCAGCTTGCTTTACGCCAAAAAAAAAAGGATTGCAATTTATGGAGAAACATTTACAGACTAAGCACTACTCAATGGACAAGATGGATTTTATCCAGCCATCCATTAGAAAGGATAACTTACATATTTATATCAACAGCATACATTTGAGAACATATGGAGGCCCTTCACAAATTATGTTGAGCACTTAGATTTATCAGATAATCAAGTGAATGTCTAACAATGCAGTTTCTAAGCTTGTCTGAATTGTCCTTGTCTATGTAACACTTGTCACATTTTGCATTGACTGCAATTAAAATACTCCATATTTCTAAAGGTTACCATTTACTGACAATGTTATGTTATGCATTATATGAATGTAAAAAGCTGTATTTTACGGCATGGAAAATTCAAATAAAAATACTGTGGGGAAAAAAGAGGGTTGCATTGTAAACTTGTGCAAGGTCAGATTTTGCTTTTCCCTCTCTTCTGTAAGGATTTTTTGTATGATAATCAAAATAAATAAATAAAAAAAAAAATATAAAAGTTCAAAATAAAAACTTAAACAAATAAAAATGACTAAAACTGTAACTGTAGTCTATTGGTGATACTAAGAATGCAGAAGATGTGATAGAGGGTTAAAAAAAGATCGATTGATTAGAGTGCTCACCATGACATTGTACAGGAAGGGAAAGGCGCAACATTCAGACAGCAGAATGTGTTTACTCACGAGTGATAACACAGAATGTGGCCCTATCTGTGGCCAAAAATAAATATTCAATTATTTCCACATCAGGGCTTGTATGAATGGAAAGCCGTGCATTAGCACAAATGCTTCATCCAACAGCAACAGTGCATCAGTCTGCTCCAGTATATTTGCCATAATATTGATTTATTGTGTACAGCAGCTGAGTAAACACAGATCAGAGGACAGTTCCCTTCATAGAACTGGTGCTGTTATTTTAGGCTTTGAAATTCAAATCCTCTGAATAACTTGAAGACCTCATGGAGTGAAAGTCACAACTCAAGTCTGTGAGAATTAGAAAATGAAATCATGTGAAGCTGAGCATCAGGGGGATACATTTTACAGGAAGTGCTAGCTATATGCTAAAAAGCAACAACCATAGCCTACTGAAAAAAAACACCTTTTTAGGATTTCCTCAAAGCCCTAACTTACCCACTACTAGAGAAACAAACACCCTGGTTCTGTCTCTAAGCAGTCACATCAGTTTAATCTGCAATAAAATAAAATAATCATAATAATAAAAACATCACTCCTGTCAAGCGCCAATAATCAATATTTTAAATACTGTCAGTCAGTCAAATAACAGCATGTGAGAGGAGTCGCTTGCAGTGACAGACACAACAAAATAACCAGCCAACTCTACAGAGCTACACAGCTTTTAGTGTCAGGGATACTCAACCTGCTTTTACTGGGGGCAACCTATGCAAAATGAGGGGACAGTGAATAAACAAACATTATTTATCAGTATAATAAATGAAATGTCTGTTTTAAACCTTGCTGTTCTCACTTTCTTTCTAAGAGGCAAATCCAGCTGCAGCAGCGTGGTACAAGTCAGGTGTATGCAGAGGCGTTTCTAGGATATGAGGACATTCTGGGCTGAGCCTGGACCTCTGTTGGTGGTCCCTTTTTTATAAATAATTTCTAATATAATATATAATAATATATACAGCAGGACAATGATCCTAAACACACCTCAAAATCTACAGTGGACTCAAGAGGCACAAGCTGAAGGTTTTGCCATGGCCCTCACAGTCCCCTGACCTAAACATCATTAAATTTCTGTGGATAGACTTCAAAAAGCAGAGCATGCAAGTTGGCTCAACAATCTCACAGAGCTAGAAGCTTTTTGCAATTAAGAATGGGTGAAAATCCTTCAAACAAGAATTGAAAAACTCTTAGCTGGATACAAAAAGCGTTAAGAAGCTGTGAGACTTGCCAAAGGAGGGCGCTACTAAGTACTGACCATGCAGGCTGCTCAAACTTTTGCTTTAGGCCTTTTTCCTTTTATGTTATTTTGAAACTGTAAAAGATTGAAATAAAAAAGTAATCTTGCTTAAAATATTGAAGAAATATGTCATTATTAACGTTTTGCCTTTTGGAAATCAGGTCATCTTTTACTTCCTTAGTTATTCACAGTAAGCGAAATTTTGACCAGGAGTGCCCAAACTTATGCATGCAACTGTATATATATTCTCTCACTTCTTCCCTGATGGTCGAAATAAGTAGCTCAAATTTTTGCTAGCTGCTTTTTAGGAATAGTCAGTAAAAGGGTCTGAAAAGTGACTTAATCTAGCAAGAAAGTTGCCAAGTTGGCAACACTGTTAGCCATAACAACAAATAGTGCTCCGAACTGTGTGTGCCTACTTGTTGTGCGGTTCTTCTGCCCCCAAGTGGGAGGGAAATGTACTACAGGTTCTATATTGCATCTGACAATGCGACAACAATAATTGCAAAGCGTTTGTTTAAGAATGTCTTTTTAATGTTTTCCAGTTCAGATACACAACATACAGTGTGTAATAGCCTCTATTTGAAATAGAAATATTAACTTTAATTCTTTCAACTCCTTCTGGTCATTATGCTCTCTCACAGTATCTTGAGCTTCAAGCAGGTTACTGAATCAGACTAAATGAAACAGACAAACAGGTGCAAGCCTTCACTTTACCATTCCAGCAATAAATGTTGTAATAAGAAGATATTTGGAACCTTGTAAATGCTTTTTTATTATTTTTATATATATGTTTTCCTTACCTTAAACCAACATCAAAACTGTAGTGTAAACATGTAAACTTGGTGAGTGTGCTTCCATTATCTGTTGGCTGTCCAACACTTGTTTCCGAAAAAATAAAAAATAAAATAAAATAATTGTCTTTGTAATGCTGTTTTTGGGAGTGCGGGCAACTGAAACTCACATCAAACAGCTGGGTCAATAATAAATGTGCAGACAAAATTGCTAAAGGTGATGATTAGTGTCTGAAATAAGACCAAAGGAGTACAAAGGATATCACAACCTCCAAATTCTGGGTTATACTATAAGACAATGCTCAAGACAGTGTAAGACACTAACAATAAATCCAACAGCATCACAAGTAAAATTCCTTGATTTGTGGTTCGTTTTGAGCACATTTAAAACATCCGCCCTGTCTTGTTTTTCTTTCTTGAAACATCCCTATTTCCTGTTCCTTCGTCTTTTCTCTGCAGCTGTTCTCTGGCTTTTTAACCAATGAAAGGGCGCATTCGCTCTAAAGCTGCCTTCATGATCGATGGGATAGTGCCTGGTGTGTACGTTATGCTTTAGACAGCCATATATGCAGTAAGAGCATTTTTATCACTACGATATCTACTGTAGGCTAACCTGAGCCGTAAGCATTCCTTTTCGTGTTAATGTTAACCTCAACCATGCTGTGATTTTTATTTTTTTAATGATTCACGTATGCCAACAGATGTATTCATGTGCCCATAACCTATTGGAATTTGCCCTTGAGACCTAGGAAATAAAGGAGAATCAAACATATGCTTGAGTGCTAAAATCATGTTAAGTCACCTAAACTTGCACCTGCTGTCACAAAGAAAAGATCCGGCCAATCACTCAAAACCAAACAACAAACATAATATTTACAAATTCCAGTTTGTTCTCTTACACTTAAAAAATGTACAGTTTGTTTCATGTGTTGGTTTTTGTTCTTTTTGTCCTCGCAGCTCGCTCCAGTCCAGTGTGAGGGATGGCAGTCTGGCTCCAGAGTGTTGTTATCCTAAGCAGACAGGATACAGAACATAACAAGGACGGGGGGGAATTAATCCCACTCACCTTTCTTTTGTGGTATATGGTGTGTGAGTAATGTCTGTCATTAAAGATTTTTTTTAAATCAGGTTTTTAGAATGCATCCTCTGTGCATCGACAGATCATACCGCAGCTGATGAGCTATCACCATTGAATCACTGCCAGCGTGTCCAGTGTTGTCCTAACGTCACTGGGGATTTTTTTTTTTCAGAATTGTCCAGAGTGTGACCCGTCTCTCGTGTTCAGTTGTGCGAAAGATGTGAAACAAGGCTTTCTCACCTTTTGACCGTCATAAATATATCTTCTCCTTTCTCCCGCCTCGCAGAAGGGAGAATCATGAAACAACAAAAGAGCAGACGAAAAGATAACTGTCAGGCAGTCTTTGAAGCGTGTGGTTAATGTCAGTCACAGACAGAAACCTTATTTAGATTATTCATGTAAAGTAGTTGCTTCTTTTTTTTCTCCCATAACTTAAAAAAGTGCTATCTTCAGGTGAGATTGAGAGACAGTGACTGCAAAGTTGACAGTTGCAAAAGATAAAGAGAAACAGAGCAAAAAGAGGGAGGAAAGAAAAAAGGCTTTCATCAGTTTTTCTGGTAGTTTTGCGGCACAGCCTCAGTGTTAGGAAATGAAAAAAATAAAGAGGAAATATTTACTCTCTTTGTTATAATCATAGTTTTACACAATATTCATCTCTTAATACTTTAATACCTGTTTGAAGAACCACAAAGTGCAGCTGATATTAAAATAGAAAATAAAAATGATTTTCAAAATAAAATAATAAAAAAATCAATGAAGAACAAGGCAAATCATCAAAATGGCAAACAAACTTCTCGGTCCACACTCTATAAAAAAAAAAAAAAAATCATGCAAATATCTCAGACAGCAAAGTAGTTAATAAACTTTATATTCTTTTTTTAAACGAGGATATATTGAATCTGATTTCCCTTTTGAAGAAGAGACCAGCCACAGTGCAACATTGAGTGTAATTAAAAAAAAGTGTGTGGATCAAAAAGAAAAAGAAAGATGGAAGGGGTTGGCACTTTTTATGATGGTAATTCCTTTTGTAAGTTACAGTCAGGATGGACCTCTCCAGGCGCTCCACTGGACGCCAGTGAAAGAGGAGCTTTATCACAGTACTTGGCACCAAGAATGCTGGTAAAAACGAGATATCAGAATATCTTTTTTTTTTCATTCATGTCCTTACAATTTATTAATAATACATCATTTACATTTGTGTTTTTGTATAAAAGACTCCAAAAGGAAAAAAAGAGTCTAGAAGTGATTGCGAGAAAGAGGAGAGAAGTGGAGATGGAGATGGATGATGGAGATGGTTTAATAAAAAGAGCTACAAGGGCAGATGCAGAGAGAGAAAGAGTGTGAGGCAGCGGAAAGAGAGAAGCAGTTAAATGGGCTGAGATGAGGGTACAGACAGAGGGATAATGAGTGAGAAACAAATAAAGTGATGGACATAGAGCCTGTGTGGCGGAGATGCAGCGAGTTCTAATGGGCAGCCTGGATTCCAGGTTGCATCCCACAGACTGAGTATGATTCAGTTATTTCCTGTACCGCCCAACAGTCGAAGCCCCAATCTGGAAATGTTTTGAAAGCAGCATTTGTGAGTATACAGAATTTTTAAAAAGCATTTTACTTTTGATGGCATTTAGGTCACATCAGAACTGAAAACAGGCGCATAAATTTGCAAACAGAAGAAATAAAGTTTTAAAATGTCTGAAAAACTCGTGTTTAAATGTCAAATAGCTCATCCTTGTACTTCCACTGTGCTGTCAACACATTTCACACTAAACAAAAGTACAATACAGAAACACAGAGACAGCTGTTGGGACATCGTGCTCAACACAGGGTGCCAAATTTCACTTCCAGATTGGGCCTTTAAAGCTGCAGTTTGTAAGTTTCAAGAAATCACCGCTTTATGACAGACAGCTTGTCGGGGCATATGCTGCCGCATTCAAAGCTGCTACCGTGTTATCTTTTCACTAAATTAATGAAAATGAATATATGTATTCAATGTCAAACATAGTTTTACACTGACACAACAACACATGCGCAAAACAACCAAGTTACACATAAGATGTCTGACTGAGTGTGATTAGCTCCATGCCTCTCTGAAGAGAGCTACGAGCGTAAAGCTGCGTTTGGTGGCTCACCTAAGCGCGAGATACTGAGAGAGCTCCAACAGGGCAAAGCAGTATGTACCTGTGATGACAGGCTTTTGGCAAAGGATCTTTTTTAATCAACTCCCCCTTGATTTATGATCACATTTTAGAGGTATTTCACTGCTTAAAATCTTCCAAACTGCAGCTTTATTTGAGGGCTTAATGAGAAAAGACAAAGATATAGTAAAGAAGAAGAATAGAGGGTGATGAAGGTGGAGTTTGTATGGAGCAGTTTGTGTGGTGCGTCTCTGTAAGCCCAGAGTCGGGTAGCAGAGGTTGTGCCTGGTCCTATACACGGGTGGTAGAGTGTTGGTGTGGCAGGGCATTGTTGCTGTGGCTGGGGACGGGTGTAGTGGACGGGGCTGGGACAGGGGGGTAAGTGTTGAAAGGGTGGAGGGGCTGCATGCTGCTGATGGTGCTGGGGATCATGGTAATGGTATTGGCTGTCATCAGTGGCACATCCTCCGGTGCCCGCCGCAGGGCCAGCGTGTAGTCGGGTGGGCACACAGGAGGCCGCAGGGGTTCCAGGTCACCGTGGACGCCGCGGGAAGGGAGGGGTGTGCCGTGCTCCAGCTCCACTCTCTGCTGCTTCATCTGCAGAGACATTAGCTCCTCCTCCTGACTCAGTGCCAGGTCATTGTGCGGTGGGGCCCCTACTACTCCCATGCCAACACCCATGCCCATCGTTGTGCCGCGCTGCGGGGACAGTCGGCGGTGGCGTCTCTGCATGAGTTCATGGCGCTTATCCCGTTTGTAGTAAAGTGCAGCAAAGGCCAACACGTTGAGGAAAAGAAGCGAGGCGCCCACAGCTACTGTCACACTCAGCTCGGTAGAGTAGTCCCTTGTCTGATCGGGGAAGGGAGTATAGCGGGGTCTCTCTGAACCATCGGGCTCAGGATCAGGCGGGTAGGTGGAGATTGCAGGTCGCGTGGAACGGGTGCCACCACCGCCGCCGCCACCGGTCCAGCGGTTGGTGCCTCTGGGCGGCAGTAGAGTTGTGATGGAGCTAATGATTTCCTTGTGGAGGCTGTGGAGATGTGGCACCAGCTCCAGCCAGAAGGCCACCTTGTTGGCCCGGTAGTTGTCTCTGACACGAGGCTTCAGGCCGATATGCAAATACTGCTTGTCTTTGGAGCTGAACTTGGTCCAGATGACCTCCTCAAAGCGGTTGGGCTTGGTGTGGATGAACGTGGTGTCCTGAGGAACTGGTAGGTTAGGATCCCTGGGGGGGGAGAAAAAGCAGAATCTAAATATTTTCATGTGTTAAGATTGATCAGTCACAACTAAGTTTTTAACCAAATGTTACCTGTGTTGCTAAAACAGCAATTCAGGATACCAAAAAACAGGAGCTGATTTGTTATTTGAAGTGAGCACCTGTTTGGATTTAAACAGAAACAACGCCTTCGAAAGAGCCGGTGCTGCATGTCATGGTGCCATTTAGTCCCAACCCAGATGTTTAGGCCCACAACAGATTTTCTCATCCAAGAGAATATGTCCAAATCTAATCAGTTAATATATATTCACCTTCAGCAGACGAAAAGTGTGCCCACAACTGGGCACTGGTGAGACTTCACGAGAAGGCTAGAGGGACTCAGTCCTTCAGACAATAAAATCACCACTGTTCTATTGTGGTCATTATAAGGTTTATACTTGTGTTTAAGGTTTCTACAAGAAATTGTTTACATGCTTTAATGGTCAAAAAACACTTTATTTTCATACAGTCTGTGCTGGAGCACCTGTGTTAACCCTCTGTCTGAGTCAGCTCCATTTTAGCATCTGTCTCTTAAAGCCCCTCCTCCCAAAAAAGCCCAGTCTGCTGTGACTGGTTAGCGTTTCCTGGTGTTTCTGCACCACAGACTGTATATAAAGATGGACGACATAACAGCTCCCCAAAAGTGAAGCCAAAATATCTCAATCACCCCCTGGTGGCTGGCTGCAGTACAGGTGATAAACTCCGCTCCCTCGAAGTACACATCAAATAAAGTTTTCCCAAAGATGGTTTCTGTCATTTTAGGTAGTTCTTATCACACTGATGTTTGTTCAAATGTTCATTTTTCTGGTAAGTTTGGTTATAACTAGTAATTTGATGTTTAAAAAAGGGGGATTGAGGTCATGTTAGGCAGCTTTATGTGCCAGTTGGTATGCCAACTATCAATGGTGCTGCTCACCATTGGTTGGTACGTATATGATCCGAAACCGGGGATAAACTTACAACAGCAGCAACCAAGTTCACATGTTTTCCTGACGTTAGCATGTAGCGTCATTTAGCAGTGTAGGCTACATAAGGTAAACACTTGCAGTAGTGTGCCTGCAGAAGATGACCATACAGGAATCTGGCAGACTATGACATCATACTGTAGCCAGTTTCCAAAAACTGTTGGAAACAAGAGTGTTCAGAATGGTAGGAAATCTTAGGTATTTGCTCACAAGGATTATTTCTACAGACGGTTGCCTAATTATTTGAAACGTATTTGAAACAAAAGACAGAAAAGCATAATAGGTCCCCTTTGAATACTGTCAACTGCACAGACTTTGAATTAATTGAAAATTTAAATAAGATAAATTCACCTAATATCAGAAAGTAATTCTTTAATT
Organism: Epinephelus awoara; assembly: GCA_035609425.1. NCBI lineage: Eukaryota > Metazoa > Chordata > Actinopteri > Perciformes > Serranidae > Epinephelus > Epinephelus awoara. Next base: position 8,709,266 of record CM069304.1, read on the forward strand.
TGGCATGATACTAACCCTGTCTTGGCAAAGTTGGTCCAGTATGTCATGACTACTGCACTGAGCATTACATCATTCTTGGAGAAGTTACAGGGAAACAGGTCAGTGGCTCCCACCATGGGAATCCCAAACACATAAGGGATCTCATCTCCATGGGCTGCATCTGCCCAGTCTGGCCTTGCCTCGGTCTGACAGTGGTGGTGGAAGGTATAGAAATAGACAGGCGACTGGAACTCAGCGTGCAGTTTGGCAGTGGCGACAGCCGGGGCCACCCACTGATGGTCTGTGAACAAAGCCAGCAGGGTCTTCCTCCGCATGTCACTGTTGTCCCTGTCAGCCCAGTCTGTGTACATGAACTTTATGGTCTCCCTCAGGATGTCTTTACCTTGGAAGAAATAAAAAGGAATGTGAGAATGTGTAAAGTGTGTGGTTATCTGCAACGTTAGGTGAAAATGATTTAGGGCTGAAATCTGTAACTTGGTTGAAGATGTTGCAAAATCTATGTCAGCTCCACAGTGTGTTGTTAGATTTTCTCCTGACTCCCTGTCTCAGTGCTGCACTTCAGTCTTACTGCTTGAACTGTGCCAATAAAGTCCAACCAGAGCCATCGCACAGGAAGTATCCTCACAAAATTTACTGTTTATTTAAATGGCAAAATCTATTATCCTGTGCTGCTTTAGTGTTTAGTCTCATTACAGCAAATGAATGACTAAATAAAAAACTAAACAGCTGTTCACAGACACGAAACAATGTGAGAACCAGTGTACCACAACTGCAGGACAACAGTCTTGTGACTGGTGAAGAAAGATGAATGTGTCAGCTGGCTAACTTTTGGATGCTTTACTAGCTTGTCTCCTTTCAGCTAAGTGCGTAAGTGCAGAAATGCAGAAGAAGTGCATAACACAGCTGTCCCTTAAAATGAATCAACTCTATAGCAAAGGATCCTGCTGCGTTTCTTTATTTATTGATATCCATTTATTTTGACGGAGCAGTACTTTATAATTGATCTGAATGAAAACTGTATAGTTAACCAAACTTTAAGAGGTTTCCTGTATTACACTTATTTCATCCACAAATTTCCCCTCAGATTCTTTTAAGTGTGGGTCTGTAGCTCAGCAAGAAGTGTCCAACAGCTCTGTTTAGAACATCTGGATGGAAAAGCATTAGATATTGAAGAGGAAATGTCTCAATGCTACTGTAGCAAAAAAATATACTATTAAATATCAGTTCCAACTGATATACATCCATTGTAACAAAAAAAAAGAAAAAAAAAAGCCACGCACAGCTGGCAGTAAACATGCTAGCAGCATAGCTTGCTAGTTGTAGCGCTGACTTGGCTACCCCCATTGGTTGGCTCATGACTGAGCAGCTATCAGTCATGGCCATCACTGACCTGCAGTCAAACTACTGTAGGCACCGTCATTATGACTAAAGAATCTGTAACTGCATTGCCTATTTCTTGCCAATAAAGCTTTCAGAGACATATTTTAGTATACTGTTTAGCTGTACAATGAGAAAATGTGTGGCTCAACCGGCATGTTGGAAACATTTGAGCCAAAGTGGCTGGAGCAAACCATGACATGACTAATACTTGCATTATAGACTCCTGCGCTGTGATCCGTTGTTTTCATAGTTACTGCAAATGCCATAAAGAGCACTAGAACGATGCAGAGGAGCATGACTTTTCTCCACATTATCTGCCCCATGCACTACTGTCAGGATATAGTGACAGTTATGGTGCTTTCCATTTGTACTGGGAGGTCGGCATTTCCAAGTTCCCAGACAGAAATTTAACTGGCACACTCCCTGAAGTCAGATTTCCAACTAGGAAAGTTAGAGGAACCTCACCAACGTAAAATATAGCGTAATGCATTGTTTTCAACTGGTATTGGTATTGGTAATGCTAACCTGGCTAGAAGTGGGATTGCTAACAACATTTCGATTTTTCAACTTGTACTGGAATGTAATTATCTCAGGTGTGACACCATTCCCACCTCCGACCATTGATTTCATAGGAAAATGGAATGCAGCATTATAAAAAAAAAAAACCCTTTATGTCATATTTGCTAAAATTTTAGCTAATGTAGCTTTAACTTTTAAACATATGTAAACCCAGTGTAAACTCATGCGGGCTGGGCATTGTTGTATGCAACAACTGTTAATATTCACATTTGCGTCGCTGGTAATTATATTATTTTATAAACTGAGTACATTGGACTAATAATACTAACGTATTTTTATTTGACTAGAATTTTCACTACACAGCTTTTATCTATACTGAGTATTTTTTACAGTGCTGGCAGTGCTACTATTGCTGAACTAAAGGATCTGAGTTCTTTACTCTGCCATCTTTGTTGTAGTCTGAGCATCATTTAAAAGTGTGTCTAAATGCTGCAGAACACGACAACATGTGGAAAGTTACAGATTTGAGCTTCAAACCAATGACTCATTTTAAGGTAAAGTAGGACAGGGTCTGACCATCAGGGTATCCATACAGATTGTCCACAAAGTTGGAGATAGTGTAGTCGAACGAGGCTGCTGATATTCCGTCTTCTCCTTCACTGTCATCCACAAATTTGAGGCCCTCTCCCTGGTTGACACCCAGCAGTATGTCGTAGTTCAGGAACTCACCCTGGTGTCACCATAAACACACACAGCATGACATGACAGTATAGGATGCAGCAGTGTTGCTAGGGTCAAATTCTCACACCAAATGCAAAGTAAACAATGGAGAGAAACAATGGGAGCGTTCACTAGATGACGTCCGCAGACATCAGCTCTGACCTGCTGCATAAGGATCTCAGGGTCATCGGGCACCACGTCCCCATCTACCACAGGCCCGAAGGCGATGTGGTAGCGTGCAGGCTGGATGTCTTGGTCCACTAGCTCCCGGAAACTCTTCCTCCTTAGGCAGTCCACCAGCTCTGCCATGTCCCCTAGAGTACAGCCGACCTTCCTTGCCAGGATCTTGGTGTACATCATTGGTCGGTAGTTGACTGCCCAGCTGGAGATGGCTGAGCCACTCTGAGCGATGGCCCTCTGAAACAGGCCTACACAAAAGAGGACCACAAACAGAAGATAGAGCTTTAAAAGGAAATCACTTATTCTCTCTCAGTTCAGTACCGTTTCCCCCTCTGACAGGCTTTTGCTAGCAGCTGATGGGGCTTTCAAGGCCTTATGGTGTGATTGCTTTTAATAATGCATATGTTGGAGGAGGGGCAATTGTAGAATATTACATAGGAAGCAAGATGAAGTAGATATTCTGCTGCTTTTCATAACCGGAGAAAATCTTTACGAACATTAGGCTAACAAAATAAAGTGCTTCCATTATACACATCGAGAGACAGCTGCAAGAAAGATGGTGGCATCTCCAAGCACAGCGCTGGGCTCGATGGCCGTGTTGGATAAAACGCCAAAGAGAGACAGAGAGAGAAAGAAAACTGCTCGCACTGTTGCATCGCTGCACTGTTATGTAAAGTGGCTTGCTGTCCCTCTGTTTTATCTGCAGATTCTGTCATTAATAATTAAGCCCCCCCATATTCTGCATGTGCCCCACCCCCGCTCCTCTCCCTGTGAAATCAATTAAGAAGCCTCTCAGCTGCAGCTCCAGCTCTACTCCTCATCTCATCTCTCCTCTGCACGCGTGCACACACACACACACACACACACACACACACACACACACACACACACACACACACACACACACACACACACACACACACACACACACACACACAGTGGTACCTTTAAAAAACATTCACCCACCAACTTTTTCTACACTTTGTGGTGTTACAGCCAAGACTTCAAAATGGAGTAGAGGAGAATTTTTTGCTGCAAATCTCTGCATAAAAAAAACTCGTATCTTGAATATTCAATTTTCATTTTTTTTGTCATGACACAAAAACTATGCATACTTTTGGCCAAAACAGTTCAACATTCACCCTATTTCTTAAATGAATTTTGTAGCAAAACAACAAATAGGCAAGTGACAGAGCCATATATATATATATATATATGTACTGTATATATATGTATAATTAATATGATGTGCTCAAGCGACACTCACTTCTAGTCTGCTTGTGTGAGTATTTGTCTTTGTCTATGGACAGCATGCAATACAGCCAACATTAGCTGGCCACTTGACAGCAACTAACAACTTGGCTGATACTAAAAAATTATTGAAATGCATTTCCATGTCCTTCTGAATGTTTCCTGACTCGAGAAAGACAAAAAGATATGTGTTCTTATGCACACACTCAGCATTCTGAGAATCTCCTTCATATGTATGTTTTTATCTGCCCAAGGTCAGTGTGTCAGCGTGAGGGGTTAACATTTCAGTAATAACATAATCTGAATTCTTGGTAAAGTATGAAGTGCCATTCACCTTGTGAGCTCTACTCATATCAGAGGATTAGTTATCAAACATCTGGTGGGTATTTAAGAGATCTGCCATTCAAAAACAAACAAACGAAACAGCACTGTCCTTAATATAAGAATACCACAGTGGTTCCTGAGGTGGTGTTTTCAGGATGGGCTAAAGGTGCTTTGACACCTGTGTGAAATTTTTTACTGTACTTTTTTGATAACACGTCTTACATAACATAGTGAGGTTACATTTACATAAACTAATATATTAATGATGCCTTCAAATGTATCAAAACTGTGGGGAAAAAACCTTGTTTATATGCAGTTGTGATGCAACTGGTAAGGGCTTCCCTCAGTCCCTCACATTTTCCAACGCAAAGCGGTCAGAAATAATGACTGTGGCCATATTTCGAATATTTTCACTGCTTTACCCTGCTGTCATACAGCTTTTCATGGCGAGGAATGGAAATCATTATATCAAAGACACTAGACTCCATTGACAAAAACAATTATTTTAGTAGGCAGAACACTGAATTTCTGGTCTACCGCTGCCTCGATTGGTAAGTGTGTAAGGTAAAGCAGAGAAAATATTAAAATGTAGTGTACATTAAAACTAATATTGATTTTTTTAGGCGGCAAAATATGTTTTGTTGTATCCCCATCCACAGCAGTACATCGGTTAGCTTCCGTGCCAGCAGATTTGGTCTATCAAAAATGATAGCAAAGCAACCATAAAACCACAGCAAAAATGTCAGACCACTGTGTTAAACTATATTTGTTACTGTTACAGCTGAAAGTAACAACAGAAATATACAGTTTTGCCAATTTTATTGGACATATCTCCTTCTACCTGGAAGTGATTGTTGTTGTTAGCGAAACATCACGGTAATTCGGTGAATAGAGGGATGCCGTGGTTTAAAAAATCGTGGCAAAACTGGCAAAGACCACACTCTTTTTGGTGCAATCTGCACTGTTATTAATGTGTCTGCTTAGAATCACCAAAGTATCATTCTCAAACAATGTAAAAATATCACGAGTGTCATTAATATGATGATGTATACAATCATAAATATGGGTAGAAGTCATGACGTTTAATTGAACCTTAAGTTATACATATACAAGTAGTTACATTTATAGATATAAGAGTAATATATATGTATTGTATATCTATTCCCAAAGTCGTGTTCAGACAGGATTAGTTTTTATTAGAGAAGGACAGTTTGTCAGTGCAGTTCGGTGATCTCAGTCCCTTGTGGGATGACATTATTTGGGATTATTCCAGAGCTTGTGTCCCAAGGTGAGTAATGGTTTCATGGCAAATAACCTCCTGTTTTCATCCATCTGTTGACTCTTGCGCTGTCCAGATTGACAGTCTAGTTTTCTGTCAAATTACTCAATCTTTGCAGTTTTTGCATATTTATTGAAAAACATGTCTAAACAATATTGTTGCAAATTGTGGATGACTCATTTCTGGATATTGCATCCCTTCACTTGGGGGAATATTATTGCCATGTATTTTTTTTAATCTGTTTTAGGGTGTTCATTGAAATTACCAACATGCTCTGTGAAGAAATACACTACCCACACTGTCCTGAAATGTTAATCCCCTGCGAGCAGGGTATATGACTGCTAATGTGACAATGACAGTGAAAGAACCTCACCCTCAGAGTGGTGGGAGAGGATGAGGAGGTTCACACAGGCGGCACCAGCTCCTGAGCCAAAGATGGTGATTCTCTCTGGGTCTCCTCCAAAGTGGCCAATGTTTTCATTGAGCCAGCGCAGGGCCTGGATCTGGTCCAACAAGCCATAGTTCCCCTTAGCAGACTGGTCCCCTGTGCTCAGAAACCCTGCAGGGTAAATTACAACAAACACAGAGAGGAAAAGAGAAAGAAAGTACAGATTATGTGCAGAAAGGGCAGAAATGCAGGAGCACAGGGTAACATAATCCTGTGCGTTTATTGTTTTAAAAAAATATCCCGCATAAACAGAAGATGGCATCCTGTCATTGTCAGGAACTTCTCAGCCTCCAACTCACTGCAAGTCTGAGGAGATTTTACAGAGAAACCTTGCCAAATTACTAATTTTTAATACCCACGCTGGAAATACAACATAGTTAAGAGAACTTGTCAGCAGAGAGAGGAGAAGAGCAACAGAAGGCATGTTTCACCTAGTTCCAGGACACACATTTACACAGCAGGTGCACACCCACAACAAGATAAAATAAACTGAACAAAATGTCACACACACAGGCACACACACACACACACACACTCACACCATTCTTTGTTCTTATGACATTGAATTACAGCACATTACATGTGTTTCAGATAGTACCAGGATATTTCACAGTGCAGTAAAGTACAGCCTTTCAAATTTTTGATGGTATGACTGACTTCAATACCCCGAATGATTTCAGTAAACTGCATACTCCTCAGATTAGTGGCTGTTGGGGCAGAGGACATGTTAAAAAACAAAATAACACAAACTCATCTCTTTAGTTTTTCATATCAAAAGTGATGCACAGTACTAAATATTATTTGATTTCTTTTAATTTTTTGCGGCACCTTTTGTGCATGAACAGAATTTTAGTACCCATAGATACTAGTACTTTGGTTTTTCCTTAGTTCAACCTGAAAGAATAATAATAATATTAATAATAATAAGAAAAATGTAAATGTAAAATGTACTTTATTTATATAGCCCTTTACAACAACCCACAGGTGAACCAAAGTGCTTTACAGAATATAACATACAATTAAAACACAGAATAAAAGAGAAAAAAATAAAAAATAAAAAGAATAAAAGTACTGTCACACTACTGGGTATTAAAGGCCATCCTGAATAAATAAGTTTTACGTTTTGATTTAAAGAGGCCCAGGTCAGAGATAGCACGCATGTTGCAGGGGAGCTTATTCCAGAGCCTGGGTGCAGCAACTGAAAAGGCTCGGTCACCCCAGTGTTTATACTTAGACCTGGGCACTTCCAACAAAAGTTGGTTGGACATTGGCCATTGAGAGCTTTAAAAACAAATATTAAAAGTTTAAAATCAACTCTAAAATGGACAGGAAGCCAATGGAGAGAATAGAGGACTGGGGTAATGTGCTCTCGTCTACTAGTGCTAGTTAACAGACGGGCAGCTGCATTTTGAACAAGTTGAAGGCGGTTAAGAGAAGACTGGGAGATGCCAACATACAGTGCATTGCAGTAATCTAGTCTGGAGCTAATGAGAGCATGGATAGCTCTCTCCAGGTCATGATGGCTCAAGAATGATTTTATTTTGGCCAGGAGATGTAACTGATAAAAGCTTGTCTTTATGACATTATCAATTTGTTCATCAAATTTCAAATAACTGTCAAAGATCACTCCCAGATTTCTGACAGTAGGACTGAACGATGAAGACAAGGCGCCAAAGCCAGTCGTCACACAGTATCCCCAAACACAATGCACTCTGTTTTGGCTTCATTTAAATACAGAAAGTGTTGGGCCAACCACTGCAGTCAAGTAGGGAACTTTGTGCATCAGTACCTCTAGGCTTCAATGGCAGATAGATTTGCAGATCATCTGCGTAACAATGAAAAGAAAGGTTGTGCCTGGCTATAACAGACCCAAGTGGTAACATATATAACAAAAAAAGAATAGGGCCAAGAATAGAACCTTGCGGGACCCCACATGAGAGAGAGGCACTGGAGGAGCAGGAATCACCAATCATTACAGAAAAGGTTCTATCGGACAAATAAGACGTATACCACTTAAGTACAGTGCCGCGAAAGCCAACATAGTGATTCAGGCGAAGAAGGAGAAATACTTTATTTTTATCCCTGAGAGGAAATCCCCCAAATTTTTTTGCTCTATTATCATATACACACAGGCCCGACATACACACCCATGCACAAACAGGACTTATGAATGTGCTAAATGGAGAGCTGTCATAGTGAGGGGGCTGCCCATGGACAGGTGCTCCGAGCAGTTGAGGGTTTGGAGCCTTGCTCAGGGGCACCTCGGCAGTGCCCAGGAGGCAAACTGGCACTTCTCCAGCTACCAGTCAACGCTCCATATTTGGTCCAGACAGGGACTTAAATCAGCAACCCTCTGATTCCTAACCCAAGTCCCTATGGAATGAGCTACTTCCACCCTAGAAAAGCTGCAAACTGACATAATGACATATTACCACCTTTTAAAGATAAAATTAAGCCTGTCCTGAAAACTCCTTTTGTTTGACAATATATTGTCCCAGAAATGTAATAAAATATATTATTGTTATTTTGGGATCATTTTATGCCGCTGATAATAATAATAATAATAATGAAAAAAGACCCTTTTAAAGAGCAATCAACTTTTAATTCTTAAGAATATTCAGACATTGAAATGAAATCTCAACTTTTATTTAACACCTATTAATATATACAAGAAAGTATGTATAAAATTATAGTATATAGGGGAAGACCAGACTTATTTAGTCTGAGGAAAAAATTTGTCCAACCCAAAAAAACAAACGTGATGCCTCTTGCGACTAAAAGACAAGCCTAGCAAAACTCTGAGAACACCGCAGTTACCTCCATAATCCGACCGATGTGCAGCAGTCAGCTACGGTGGTTGGACGCTCTGGGAACTGGGTGGTTTCCTGGTGTATTTATCGAGTGGAAGATGAAGTTGTTGGAGGATAAAACTACAAACGAATGACTTTTGGCTCATTGCCAGGGGTTGGACAGCGAACGACTATCAAGATTGATTTTTGCACTCCAAAAATGCAGCTGCAAGCTACGGGTTGGCTACACAGTGTCGTCTTTGTCATTGTTTTATTTTTCTTGCACAAGAAGATGGGGTTGGAAACACTAAAAGAGAGAGTTGCTGCACCCAAATCTCTTAATGGTTGGTTTATTCTAACATTTGGTAGGCTACAATGTTGGTGACATTTTATGTAAATAAACAAAAATGGCAATATTAGGTCAGAAAAATGATTGAGGTTATGTCCATATATCCTACGATAACTCAATAACGTAATGATAGGCCTTGTTATAATCCTCTTCATGCTGACACTGGACAACAGGTGGGGTACACCCTGGACAGGTTGCCAGACTATCACAGGACTGACAAGTGACAAATAACCACACCCACATTCACACCTTCAACTAATTAAGAGTCACAGATTAACCTAAACTGCATGTCTTTGGACTCTGGGAGAAAGCCAGAGTACCTGCAGAAAGCTCAAGCTGACATGGGGAAAACATGCAAACACACAGAAATGCTATCCCCTTTAATCATATGAAACCCAATTTCTGACAATTTATGACTGTTAATTAGCCTTCAAATCTTTTTATACTCACTTTTTACACTCAGTTATCTCTCTATATAGATCTATATAGATGTTTACTTTCAGTGGTGGAGTCCACCACTCCTGCAGTGGATTTGAATGCTGTTCAAGGGCAATCCCAGGGACTCTGAAGAGGACACATACCTGCTCAGGTATAAGTTTAGCTACAGTGATTGCTTGTCGTCCTTCGTTGTATCTCTGACGGAGCAGCAGCTCAAAGTGAGTTTTAATAGTTATGTCATTTACATGTCAAGATGTACAGCTCTATAAAGTGCTATCATGCTATCTGTCAGCTAAATAAGTGTGGCTGAATAATAAATGTGTGCAGTATACACACCATACATTATTATACACAAGGTCCTGGTGTCACAGTCAGCGCGCCCACATAAACTATATTCGTAATGATGTGTCTCTCTGGCTTAAGCCCATGTTTGAGTGTTTTCGGTGATGGCTGTACAAATGATTCTAATTCAGCAAGTTTCCTTGCGTGGGAATTAAAAAAGACACATGTGACTGAACTAAGCAGCATAATTCTAAAGGGCAGTTGGGACAGCCATAAAGTACAGTACAGGGAGTATACAGAGACAGATGGTAAAAGAGGAAAGTCAGCATGTTTTGGAGTGTGTTGAACAACAAATTAAGTTTTATTGTAGATGATTATAATGTAAGTGATGATGATGGTAGCAGCAGTGATGATGATGATGATGATGATGATGATGGTGATGATAACCTGCCAAATTGACCTCTCTACAATAATCAGGGTGACACACACGTGTCACTCCTCACTCTCCACTGTACTTACTCTATAGTTAACAACACTCAGCGTGCCTGGAGTGTTTTCGGTGGATTCTCCTGGATTCATTATGATTCATATCACAGAGTGTCATCCAAATTCTTTGCTGTTTGTTATTTGCTGTGGTTCACATTTAGACAGTGCTTATGAACACAAGCCACTAAGAAATAAATGAATAATAAATGCTCATGTATGTATATATTTTTTTTTTCATGGGGGTAGAGTATAGGCTGCCTGGTGTCACATTCAGATTATTTAAGATACATTCAAACCTGGTCAGCAGTTTTAGCTAAGCACATTTTGTAAAATATCTACCAGCCGTGACATTGTTGTAATGGATGATATTTTTTTCACCTTGTGAGTCTGTGTGTGAGTGTGTCATCATGGTGAAATGTCATCCACGTGACACCAATTGTAAAGAGAACTACCACAGCAGCTGGTTTGAGTATTGGGTGTTTATATGTTTATATGTCTGTCTGTCTGTGGACAGATTTTCTCAAAGTAATAGTGTTGCAACAGTGCAAGGTGCGGTAACAAAACTTTACTGGTTTTCAGGTCAGACCACAGTGAAGGCCAAGTTCATAGATGGGTGTGATCCAAACCAGGGGGCTGGAAGTAAGGATGTAGGAAGTACATAATGGGCCATTGCAAGACAATCTCCAGTTTAACCTGTGGTCATTTCTCACATTTAATCAGCAAAAATATTACATTAAAACACAACAAGGATAAAAAAGACACAAGGCTGCAAAATAAAAGTGCCTTGAAATAGCAATATACTGACGGATAACAAATCAGTACTTAAAGATATACTATGCAGGATTTTTCTAAAAAAGAGAAAACAATGTATAGACTCATACAGAAGTAATCCCTATTAATCATCACTTATGACCCACAAGAAATGTGTGGCAATGTATTTTTCTGCCTCTACCCTTTTCTCATTTTCTTTTCATTTTCTGTGTCTGGTATGTTTATGGGCGTGCACCCCCACAGTGCTCAGGTGAGGTTGGGGCTGTATTAAAAGGTAGCCACTAGGTGCCAGGCCGTTTGCAGTAGGCATCCAAGGGAAACAGCTCAGAAAAAAACACAAATATTGCAAGTAAAACTCCATATGAAAGTAAGTCTGGAGTTGGCTTTTACTCGTGAGCATGTTTGCAACCACTAACAGTGACCCAGTCTTAAGGAAACAATAATCTTCCTCTTATCTAATTACAATGAGATAATGATCATGAGGAACCACAGTTTGATTTAAATGTGATCTAGAGATAACAGGATGACTACATTTATAAGAAACCAAAGCTACACTCAGCTTCCATCATATAGTGATTAGTGTTGGATTATCAAAAAACATTGAAATCATGTTTAAATCATATCAGTGCTGCAACAGAAATATTACCTTGAAAGGATCACTCCCAGTAATGGAGATATAGTTTGCATGTGTAATTGTATTATCCTTTGATCATCCCAGCAATTGACTGGCTCTTAGCCTGATGCGACTCTGACCTGGTAACATACCAGCACTGACCTGTGCCACTTATCAAAACCATAGGCATGTGGAAAGTGTCTGCTCCGTGGCTGCCCAGCCGATTGCTGAGCTGCCTGCCACAGTTGCCTGGCAACTGTCCAGAGCTTCAGGCGAAATGATATGGACGGACACTCACAAAAAGCACTTGCATACACACATTCAAGCCCTTCCATATTCAAGTACACAAACAGCTGCATGCATGCGCACACAAAAACAAAGTTAATGCACACGTGCAGTTAAGAGCATGAACTAGCACGCTAGCCCGAGCTAGCACCTCCTGTCGCTCTCGCTACAAGGACAACATGAAGAGAGGAAATTTGGTTTATCTTCCACCATTGAAGATAAGTCAAACAAGTTCCCTCTTCTTCTTTTTCAGTAAGTTTTCTTTCTGATCCCTCCCCCTCCCCCCATCTGCTGAGTTGGGCTTCCTACTGACTTTAGCGCTGAGAGCAGCAGTTTATGAGGCTGAACTCATGCATATTCAACACTTGCTTTAGGTAACGGCCAAGGAGCTGTGAGGAGAGTCATCAACCTCTAAGTAAAGATACAGGCTGGAGACAGGGAAATGAGTGGATGAAAGAAAACAGAGGAGTGGTGAGCGACTGATGGAGGGAAATTTAAAACAGAAATATTTACAGTATATTGTATCACAGCGTGTCCCATAAAAAGTCCCTCAGGAACATCCGATAATAAGTGCTGCTTCCTCTCATAAAGCTTTCCCGTCATCATTAGAAAAATCTTTCAAAAAAAGTGTATCTTATGAAATCATGAAAGCATAATCCATTGAATGCAAACAATGGTAGGAGCACTTAGTGTTTCTCTAATGTACACTGATAAGATGAGTCATGGTAAAAGCCATTACCCCTTATTGATACTGTATTGCATCTGCAACAGGAAGCTGTATTAGTATAGAGTACAGACATGTATCTGAAGGATACAGTTTAAGACAAGAGAGCCCAAAAGAGGGCCAGCAGCTCCACATCAAAGGATGCTTGCAGTATTTTGTGCAGTTCATTTACTGTACTGAAAAGCTTTATTCAGTTCATCCTCTGTTCTCGACCAGCTCTGTAAAAGACTGCACGCTCACAAATCCACAGTCCAGAACTGAAGTGCGGTCAGTCATCTGACTGTTTGACTACTGAGACGGGAACATGCATCTGCAGAGTAATTTTCAGGACTGAACAAAATGACTGCAGTGGGTCACTGAACATATTTCTGTGAACAGAGAAGAGAGAACAAGAGGAGAGGGAGGGAGTGGGGATGGGAATGGGGGGAAGCCAGGAAGGAGAAAGGGATAAAAAAAAAAAAGTCCAGAGACACAAGACAGGTATTAAACTGAATATTGCCCAAAGCTACTGTCAGATCCCACATGACAGAGAGGTGAAAGGAATATATTGAAGGGCATATTATATAATTTCCCTGTGACGTCACACAGGAGATGATTAGAGATGTCAAAAATCAGAGGGAAGATTTTGCCTTTTTATACACACAGAAAAAGGGACTGAAGAGAAGAAACAAAGCAATGTGCCTATGAGTCACAGAATTAATCAAGCAAAAGTAGAGGCACTATTACAAAATAGGAAATAAAAACCTTAGCAGATGGTGAATGTCTCGGGCACAGTGAAGACTAAAGAATCTGTTTTGATGATTGAAAAAAATAAATAAAGTGGATTTGATTTTTCAGTATTGTGCAGCAACCTTGGGGATTATCTACTGTGGATGAAAGTAACTGTGGATAATTATTACACACAGAATTGACATGACCTTTCTCTGTAGCGTATGCAGCACAGATAACATTAAATACTGAAAGGTTTTCAAAAGTTCTTCTGTCAGAAAATGTACTGACTCTGATGTGACAAGGTAGTAAATCTTGTCACAGGTATCTTTACACAATGTGCTGCATAATGTCACATTATCACAAGAGTCTATGTGAACTATAGATTGTACACAAATAATGGACGTAGCCACTGACATTACACACTGGTTTGTGGACCTCCGTTTTGAAGCCTCCTCATTAGGTATTTTGGCCATCGCCATATTGGATTTTTGGAGCCAGAGGTCCAGTTTTGGATGAGATGATTGAGCTAACCCTATTGCTGGCTGCTAGCTTGTTTAGCAGGCTTGTTTACAGCTATGGTAAACTGGGACAATGCTAATGCTAATTTTTGCTAGCCAAAAACAGTCTTGGAACCATTAAAACACTAAGTATTTACAGGAAAAAAAACATCCAACTCCTTGGAGGGCTTTTTAGTACAACAAAACAATGAACAAGACTATTTTTAGGCAACCAACCGATACAAGTAACTTTCATGAACTGAAAAGACAGTAAAATAGCTATGGCTACACCTATAGCCAACACATTCTCACTACTGATGCTTGGTCAGTGGCTCTACACGTGCAACTATAATAAGTACCCCTCCAGCTTGAGTTTTGGACATTCAGGGACAACATGTCAATTGACGCTTGTTACATGCATTGTATCTTTTCAAAATAAACTTCTGTTGTCACAGGAAATGTACAGCTTCTGCTCATTAAATGCATAGACTTTCTTTTCAAAATAAAATTAGATCGTAGATTAAAAAAAACCCCTTTGTTTTCAGATTTACTTCCTTATGTTTAGGCAACAAAAGCACACGGTTAGATTTAGAAAAAAACCCCATCATGGTTTGGCCTAAATTCCATTTGTTATTAACATTATGTAACATCACATGCACAGGTCACATGGCATACATTTTTATTAAAATCACTCCACTGACTTTTGGTTTCACATAGGAAACGAACAGCAGGCTACTGAGTGAAAGTCCAGAGTTTGTTTGACCCATCCACCTCCTTCCCCACCCACCCTAGCTCTTATACCATAAAAGTTGCCCAGATTGTCAAAACATATTGCCCCATGGTGAGTCTCTCACCAATGAAAAGGGTGCCTCTGTGTTTCTAACGCTAAGAGCTTCTGACCAAGCGTCTGTGTTTGATGAGTTGGCAGTGAAACCAAGTTGCTATAGCCTCCTCTGTGAATCTGGGGTTAATATATATAAACACTTGAAGATCCACTCATTAGTAAAAGTGTCTGTCATATAAAAACTTAAGTAATGGTCAAAGTTGTCATATGAAATATTTAAGGTGTGTTGACTGATTCATCACGAATTGAGTGATATTACAAACTAACGTTGCACCTTAAAAGTTGCCGGCAGTCATCCCAGTGAATTGAGTTATTTTTTACTCCAACTCCAGCTGCTGCAAGAGGCAGCAAAACATCTTTTCATTTTAACTCTCCACGGTATGAACAGTGGTTTCTGCCTCGAAGCCAGCCACAACTCAGCCCTGAGCAGGGCAACTGTCCGCTATTGACCAATCTACGGACTGCAGTGTTCACAGCTCCACCTTTTAGTACCAGATGTGTGTGCTAGGTACCCCCAAGAGAAGGGATACCAAAAATGGGAACAGTACGGACTGGTTTTATTGGTACCATCCACAACTTTTATATGTTTACAGTGGAAATGGAAAAAAGCTTACCAAACTGAACTGACTGTACTGTACTGCTCTGTGGGAATGGGGCTTAAAAGTCTAAAGCATTGCACCCCCTTGAGGCTGCTTTTTTTTTTTTTTTTTTTCATAAAAAGTTGTCTGATCATTTCCATTCTTTGAATCAAAGATGTGCTGCTGAACTTCACCTCTTGCACATGCTTGTTAGATTATCAGCATTTTTACAAAAACCTGTTAAGTCTCCTTGTTGGCACTGGAAGTTAAATCTGAAGACCTGCTGGCAAGTCCATTTCAATTATGTATCACTCTGTATGTCAAGTATACCCAGAAATGAAATTATATTGTAATTGGGCTTTCTCCCGCTGAACTAATGTCGTTTCAGCACACCGCCCATAGGCTTCCAATGTCATTGTATTTATTACCTTACTTATCTCACTCAATTTTTATTCTCAAAGGTCCATTCAAATGGTGCCAAGCTGTGCAGTAAAACCAGGCTGTCATGCAAATTTGAAAAGCAACGCTTCAAACATCAATCTGACACAAAGATGTTTCAAAGCTTTTTAAAGAAAGTTCCATTTCAGAAACAACTTATCACAGATGAAAATCTCAGTCAGTTAGAATTTAAAACTGATCAAATTAAATGAATTAAAACCCTTGAAACAGAGCCTTGTTTGCAGACAGAGTTTAGAATGACAAGGCTAAACGTACAGACATTAAGCTGTTTTAATAATTGATATGTACCAATTATTCTGTTGCATGTATGCATTCAACTTGTCACATTATAGTTAATGTTCCATAACTCTTTGCAAAGTGTATCTAATTGCACATTAATTGCACTGATACTGGTAATACATTATTAAAGTTACTGGTGAGGAAGGATTTTCCAGTGTGTGGCTTGGAACTTAAGCCCAATTTTTTTTGCCTATATTTGTTCAAAATTTGGGCAAAGTGGCATCATTAAAAGTATGCCGAATTAGCTGCAAGCAGTTCCTCTTTGCAATTTCCCTAATGGATGTACATACAGCTATTACTGAATTACTTTGATAATGAATAAAAACTTAAAAAGTGACTCTTCTAAGGTGAACTCTGGAGTTTCAAGGAGTCTTTTTTTTTCTATAATTCCTAAGTATAGTTGATATTTGAGGTACTCTAGTATCTTGAAGACCTTGACCTTTTGAGTCTGATTTTGACACTTTCTGTGGTATGTTGGATGTCGAGCATCGAGTATGACTAGCTGCATTAATTATCTTCCTTGTATTTGATTGGTCCAGCTGTGCAGCTGGCTGCCAGCCTGGGAGGCAGATTTGTGTCAGCTTCAGTCAACATACCTATAAGTCATTAGTGCTCAATGTGAACTTTGCCTATATGATGGAAGCAACTGTTCTTGGTCTCCAACATACACAATTTTACCATCACATTCATCATCACACCCCCTCATCACAGTCTACACAATCGCACTTGCAATAATGCCAAAGTATGAAGCATATTGTAGCCAATTCTGCAAAGGGAAGGAAATACGTTGTTTCATATGTTTAAATTTAACTCCCAAAATCTTGGCTTGCATGATTATGTTTTTTATGCTGTCATCACAGTTATGCAGGCAAAATGTGGGGAAACAAGTGAATTTTTTGAAGTGAGAAATTAAACAAAGGTGTAACAAGATATACAGATAACAACATAAAATGTGTAAAACAGATGTTGTGATTTGAGTATAGTACAGATTTTTAGTTGTCTTTGTTAGTTTGAGCGTAGTAAGTGTTTGTATGCATGTATGATACTGTGTTGAGCAAGTGTGTCTGATATATATTTATGAATAATGGGAACTAGAGGGATATGCAGGTATGTGCAAGGAGGAGGAAAAAGAAGAGAAAGAAGAGTTAACGATTGCTTGCAGAGTGGGAAGATTGTGTCTCCGAGCGGAGAGTGGGAGGTGTGTTTCATTTGTATTTAGGGACAGCTGAGTTGTGAGAAGGCACCAGGCTGAAATTAATTGACAGCAAAATCTATGCTGGCTAAAAATAGTGTTATGTCATATTTAAAGGGATGTTTTTGAGGCAACACAGTTTGAAATGATTCCCAAAGCTCTCTGGGCTAAGTTGTATTTGTGGATACTGTTTGACTTGACTTTGGCTAAAGATTTCATGTGCATGGGCTTATTTGATATATATAAATTATGTTTGTTAACTAGACGATAAAATGGTGTTACACAAACAGGGTACATGAACACATTATCTTTGGATACATCATTTTCAATCGATCAACCTGTACTTGATGGTCAAACTAACTCGACACAGTACAACAAGCTGAAGTGAATGCATTTTTCTCTGCATGTAGTAATTTTAAGAATAGTACTAAAATATAAAACTGTGATTATCATTATGAACAGTAACAGTATTAAGTATACGTACTATGGACAGTGTTAATTCTGGTTACATTTCTTTACCACAAAAGTCAGACAAAACTGTTTAAGATGACAGATGCGAGGTAACATTCACACACAAATAAGACTTAACTTATCAAATTTAATACCATTATTCAGCAATATAAGCTGGATATCTGTTTAAATGGTATGGTAATGGTAATCAATATTTTTGTATCGACAATGTATGAAATGCCTCTGTTTAATGTAAAAGAGGTGGCCTGTAGTAATAAACCCACAAAGAATTGTCACCAGGCTCTGTAATTCCCTTCACTATACGGAGCCATTTTAGCATCTTTCAGCTCACTGTTTTGGTTTTGCAGCCAGCAGCTTTATTGTTCTGGTTCAGTCTCACTGTTTAAAGCAGCAGCAGGCAGCTGTTTTCAATGGTCTGATAAATTTCCTTTATCCTTCCTATCCTTCCTATGCAGCACTAATTGACAGACTAACTACTAGCAGGTGAACATTGTGGAACATCTAGCAGCTAAAGAAGCAAAGGGCTGTAGGTTGGAATCAGACCTGTGGTTGCTGGAGCAAGGACAAAACCTTTGTACATGGGGTGCCTGCTCTACCAGATGAGCTAATGGGTACCACGGGGTCAGAACTTTATAAAAGGTAGCGGCCAGGTGCTGAGCAGCATGCATCCAAGAGGAAGCTACAAAAATTGCAAACATATTGCAGAACAAATGCAAATATAAACAAAAGTGAATCTGGGGTTGGTTTTTAATTTTGCTGGCAATACTGTGTACAAATGTTAACCGACAATTCCTGCATAGTGTACCTTTAATGCCTGAATCAATATAATTGAAATGCAAGGGTGGAAAGAAATTAGCACCATTATTGTTGTATAAGTAATGTGACGTCATAACCATAAAAAAAAACCTGAAGTGAGAAAGCAGAAAATGGCGGACACGGACATTCAGTCAGCAGCTGTAGCAACTCGACTTCAGCCAGTGCTGAAAACACCAGCGCTGGGGGTCTGATAGTGCAACGTCTGACTCCTCGTTAGATCAGCAAACTTTCTGTTGCTGCCTTTACATAGCCCTTTTGCGATCGCAGGCGCTGGGGTTTGAGCTGATTGAATTTGAGGTGTTTCAGTGGCTGACTGAGGGTCTCTCTCCAGGGCTGCAGTGAAGTCAAGTAGTCCAAATTGTAGTAGTCTATTTGTGGTTTGATAAGCGGAGAGCAAGAACGGCTGAGGAAGGAAGGGCTGAGTAAATCATTAAGCCGCACGAAACTCTACAATGACAGTTGATTTTACCCAATTTAAATGGTAAAAAAAATAATAATCACATAATTATAAAATCAATACCTGGTGGTCAATGTTGATATTGTGGTGGCCACCAAACATAAATCAACAGTTCAAGTTTACTTAAAATGTGTATATTTTTGAATTAATTATATTGTGTATGCACATCTTATTTACCACTTTTCTATGCAGTAAAAGTAACAAACGTGACAAACGTGATGTGCATTTTATTTCCATTTTTTGGTCATATGCTTAATGACATACAGTCTCTAAAAAACTGTAATAAGTACAAATTTGCAATACGTACAAATTACCCAAGTATTTAACTGAGAAATAAGCATATTGTCCTAGCCCTACTAAACAGGTCCCTCTTACTTACAAGTCAAAAGCTGAAACTGAGTAGAAGGTGCAAAGAAACGTCTCCAGAAGAAGCGTTTCATCTCTCTTCCTGAGGTGAAAAATGTTCTCACTCTCAGAGCCCACGATGGTGGGCCTTTCCCCAGAGTTCATTAATTAGTTAATTAGTTAATTAGTCTGAACAGATGGCTATGCAACACAAATCAGGAGGCTCTGTGGGCCTGGAGCAGGAGGAAGGTAGGAGAAGGTGAGCCGAGGAGCAATCTGGAATCTCAACTGTCACCAAACCTCTGAACCAGGCTGTGTGCAGCAGACATTTTCTCCTCATTCACCCATTTTACTCCACAACGACAGACAGGGCGAATCATAAATTAATAAGAAAAGTAAATCACTTGCTGGAAAATGACATGAGTATGTGTCGTCGTGAGGTGAAAGCACAAGGCGTTAAACCACACGGGTGCTGTGGTCACACTGCAGGAGCATTTATTTGAATGAATACTTTGCATCACTGCAGATTTAAAAAAGCATTTCTGACGGTTTATTTTTAGACTCTTCCCATCTCCCCCCTTCTGTTTCCTTTTCCCTCACTGTCTCTCTATGATTCTCCCTCGCTCATCTGTCTCTATTCCCCGCTCTCTCTTCTTCCCTTATTCCTGACTCCCTATCACTCTCTTAAAGGCGCAGGCATTGTATGAAATGAGGATGGCATGTGTAAGCTCCCCTGTGTGTAAGTACAGGATAATACATAAGATTAGAACATAAAACTATTAAAATACGGTATGCTTGTGTTTCTCACTTTGACTCAAATTCACAGTGTCAGAGAGGAGTGCTATTAAAAATTCAGATGGATGGTGCATTATTCATATATATATTTTACGCACGGCATGCAACCAAGTAGCGTGAGCGCGCGCGCACACACACACACACACACATACACACACACACACTTACATGCTCTCACATGCACAAGGAGATATCCATGTGCACATGGGCAAACATGCATGCTCATGATACACACACACACACACACACACACACACACACACACACACACACACACTAAGATAATCTCCTTAGTACAGTAACCCATTTTAAGCATATCTGAAAGAGAGAGGGAGAGAAAGAGAGAGAGAGAGCACACATTCGCCCACATACCAAAATTTTCAACAATGTTAAAGGAATCGAGGACACTGCGTCATCCCTCATAATCACTCAGCAGGATCGCTCTTTGCTTCTATGTGTATGTATTTTGTATGTATTTGAAGGATTGTGTGTGCAGTTAAGATACTGTACAATGCATGAGTGCACTCCAAACATCTCCAACATGAATCACAACAACGTTAATGTAAATCGACCAGGTCGTGATGTCTGTGAAGGAAGCAAACAGAGATGCCATGGAAGAGCATTTTGAGCAATGTGTAATTTAATACCACATTCAACAAACCTGATTTCAACTTGTGCACTGAATCTCACACCCAATTTCTTAACGGTCACGATTTGTCTGCCAGCTGTGAAAACGACCTCATAACAAGCTGAAATGAAGCAGGATAAAGCTGCAGGTCCGGTTCCTCATTTCACTGACTCTCCGTTTGTCCTTGTCCCCTCTCTCTCGCTCTCAATAATGCTCTGGATCATGTTACCCTCTGTTAATACTCACTGCAACTCTTGGACAGCATCCTAAACTACTCCCATTTCTCTGTTTATCATTATTCTGATATGTTGAAACAGGCGTGATGCAATAAACAAGATCTGATTACCCAACCTGGCAACCGCAATGCCAGCGTCAGATAGTCTGTGTGCAAACACCTCCAAAAGATGACGGCTAATGTAAATACTTGACTCCTCTGATATCCAACAACACGAGGGCTGGGGGTACACACACACACGCACGCACGCGCGCGCGCGCGCACGCACGCACACACACACACACACACACACACACACACACACACACACACACACACACACACACACACACACACACACACACACACACACACGCACACACAGAAATTGTTATTGTACATACACATTTTCAAGTCATACACTATAACATTGGACAATGTAATACAGTCTGCAACATCAGGTGTGCATTGGGCTTCTACTACCCAGAGTGTAGCCACTGCACTGCATTAGCACAACAATGGATGTAATAAAGCAAAAATATAGGTTTGAGTCAGAGGTCAGGCTCAGGTTCTGAATTTAGCAGCACCAGTTCAGGTTCAGCTGGGTCAAGTGTTAAAGACGAGTCTTAAAGGCCAGATCGTAATTTTACCTGAAAGCATTTTACAGAGTTACTTACCACTAAATCCACTTTTTTGAGTTAAATAATTCTGTGTACGGTCACTTTATTACACCATCTATTGATCCTGAACCCATTCTATAGCGTTCATTACAACATTAGAGGTATTTTCCTTCTTGTAGAGAAAATCCAGTAATTCTTTCCTCTACAGACCCCAAAAAACGGTGAAAAATCCATGATATTTCCGGGACACCAAGCCCCAAACTACAAGAGAATGTGAAGGTCAAGAATTAGCTAGCTACCACACCTCACAGTTTCTCCACCTCGCTCCCTGCTGCTGTGGACTGCTTCGCCAAGAAGAGGGCGGAGAGTAGCTCCGGGGACTGACCTTTGGTCAGTGGCTGTGGCAACTCAAATTCAGCAGTCACAACTGGCTGGTGGCAAGCAGCAGTGCTGGGTCTAACCTGCATAATGGCAACAGAAAGTTAGCTAAAAGAGTCGTGGCTGTCTGGTCCTCTGGCGCTGACAGAGTTTCAGTTGCTGCAGCCACTGACTGGGGATCAGTCTCCAGGGCTGCTGCTTGCTTTCCCCCCAGCGAGGTCGTCCGCAGTGGCGGGGAGTGAGGGGGAAGACAAACTGATTCGAGCTGTTAGCTAACATTAAACACATAAACATAGATTAGCAGAAGTCATAAGCCTTTAGCAGAAAGTTAGCAGAAAGACATTGTCGGTGAAGATTCTCATCATACATTCTTGTCATCCAGGTCATGGTAATAATAAGGGCTATATCGTAGGCAACTGGACTTGCTTGCATTTCTTGAAGACATTTCATCTCTCATCCAAGAAGCTTCTTCAGTTTCAAATGACTGGTGTGGAGTCACAGGCTCTAAACTATGTGTGGGTGTGGACTCTTACAGAGTCATTGAGGTCCCATGTGAGCTCTTAGTTTCAGAGCTGTTAAGGTCACATGTGAGTCTTGACCCACCTGGCCATCATGTCTGTTGTTAGGGTTAGATGGGACCAGGTGTGAATAAGTGTGAAGTTGTCTGGGAAGGGATCAAAAGACTGCATTGTACATGGGTAATGCGTGGTGTTGTAGGCCACGTCCTATTATTGTTGTTAGCTCCTTTTCCACTGCAGGAACTTTTCTCATTTACCTGGGATTTTGAAAAACTTCAGCACATTTCCACCGAAATTACCCGGGTAAAAACTTTCCCTCAACCCCAAATTTAACCTGGAAAAAGTACCTAGTAGGGGGCAAGACTTTTCAGATTAATCGGAATTCTTAAGAGGCGGGGCGGTGTGCCGAACAATGCTGATCACTGGAACAAACACACAGCGTTCCACACTTCCTGGTACGGGCAGCTGCTGCAAACTTTATTTCACTTCTCCAGGCTCCACTTCGTTTGTGTTTTGATTAAGGATGGGTACCGAAACCTGGTACTAAATTAGCCCCCGGGCTAAATTATCAAAGACCATAGTATTGAAAAGGGTATTGGTTCTGAACGCTGAACACCTCCACACACACACACACACACACACACAGACACATACATTGATGCAACACGGTAACCGGTGAACAGCCGAGCGGCCACAGTGTAACAAAGTTAAGGTAACTCGAAAATGACTCGAGTTGACAGCAGCTACACTCGTTACTGTAAGCAAGCATCAACATGTAAACATGTAGACAGGGATATTCAATATGCTCCATCCACAGTCTCTCATTCACCGACACTAACGTTATGTCTTGCACAAGGACAGCACGCTAGTTCAGCTGATAGCAAATTGTTACTAATAAGCTCAAATGACAGCTGTCTGTATGTAGACTAACTTAGTTTGACATGTATCTTAAAATACTTTTAAACTTAGCTGCTGGCACAGACACACAGCCCCAACTCTCTACACCAGCACGCAACCAGCCAAGACGGCAGAGCCAAATACAGGGCGCACGCTGAATCATCTACGTCATCACGCTAATTTGAATAAATTTCCCAGAACTTTGAGGTGCGGTGGAAATGCAAACCACACAGATTACCAGGAATTATTTTACCCAGGTAAATAAATTCCTGGTAATAAAAGTTCCTGGAAATGTTGGTGGAAAAGGGGCTATTGAATCAGGCTTTCACAATCTAAAGGTAAGTGCACACGCTCGTGTTTGTAGAACAGCTAACAGAAATGCTCTCTCTGAAATACCCTGTGATTGGCTTAAGTCTCCCGTCATGGGCTAGATTTTCTAAAGCCTGAAAACAAAGCCAGGAGGAGGTGCAAAATTCAAGAGTTCTGTCAGACCACACCACTTAAATTACGCTACGTTCAAAAGTCATTGTGGGTTTTTTCCCCAACAATTCCAAAATGAAACTGCCTACCCCAGCTGCACTTTTATCATGACCATCAATGTGGTCGTGATAAAATGGATTATGTCTAAATGAGAAAATAAGACAAAACTAAACTAACATGCACATACATTTGATTCACTCAACTTATTTCATTTTCTAATGCCATCGTCCTTCTCTCCCTCTTTTTGCATATTACATTAATCTCGTCTGTCTGATATACCACTCGTCTGATCACAGAATAACCCTGACAATAGATGACATGCAAATTCATGGAACTTTTAGAAACCATCAGTGCTTTATTTAAGTTTTAATTTGTGCTCATCTGCCTCACATAACAGAGAATTCTATCAATGTGTACTTTCTTAAACTTACTGCTTTCCAGTATCATATGGGGCAGCGACCTTAAAATTACAGACTGCCAACTGTACACTGAACTTTGTTTCCATAATACATCATCTGACAAATACACTAAATCATTGACTGATTAATTGATTGTGTGTCCCATGCACTCGTTAAAATTGGTGCTTTGGGAAACCCACATCAAAATTTAAGAGCATTTGTAGAGACCCTCGTAGGGAAGGCCAAGGTTTGGGTCTCAGATTTAGGAGCACACAGAACATGTGTATATGTACTTTATTGGCACAAAATGTTGTAGACAAGCAAAGCTACTTTTACTTGCAACTCCATCAGCGAAATCTGAAACATGATATAAATTTCCTTCAGAAAATTCATCCGCCATCAGAAAAAGATAAACTATAAGAACTAAAACACAAGGGGGCAATATGTCATTTGCTTTAGTTCTTTTTAATTCTATTTTCTTTTACTTTAATGGGATCGATCATCATATACAGAAACTCTCTCAAAATCCTCACTGTTTATACCTCTCTATCTTTTTCCCTTAAATGTTCTTTCTGCTGTATCATGTCAACATGGCTGAAATAATTTACACTGAGTGGCTGTTTTCTGTCAAAAGCTCAAATAGATTCTTTACAATATATGCAATTACAGGTGTAAAGTGACATTCATATGCCTATTAGCTAAGAGCCCCTTGGGTGATTGGATCATAAGTGGACAGCTCTGTCTGTCTCATCACACCTGGCATTGCATCTCTCTCCCCTGCTCTATAGGCATTCATCATTTCTATTTGCAAAGTAACAAATGCGTTGTTGTTGTTGTTGTCTTGCTATATGCACACATACAGCCTATTTAAAATGGGTAAAATCTCATGCCATTGTGGAGCTGCGCACAGCACATTGATTTGCTCAGCCCCTTTATCATGAGGGAAGTGAATAGCTAAATGTTTATGTTCACTTTTATTCAGCTTTGTTGTCCTCGTCTTTTTAGCTGCATTTCTACAGCTCCTTTCAAACATGCACTGCAAACTTGAAATTATCTGGACATTACCTGAGGGAGCTCTGTGTAAGAATGCAAATGTCTGAATCAGTTACTCTTACAGAGTAAGCTTCCTAGTACAAAGTTTGTGTAATGTGCAATTGAGCCCATGTGTTATGTGTGGATAGAGCAGGCAGTTGTTTGAAGAATTCACAGAGAGCAAGTGGGCGTGTTGATGAGGTTTCTATCATGCGGATTGTGCAAAACAGGTAGAAAACAAACATCCAGAGGCTGAAGCCAAAATCATCAGACAAAGCCAAAGAACGGCAAAAGACGCCGTTGTTTATGACCAATCACAAACCGACTACTACACTGCATGCTGCATATTCCACCCAGGCATCACCCTTTGCCTGAACCATTGCAGTATTTGCAGTTGTGTGCTGCATGTGTGAAAGGGAAACTCCAGATAATGTTTAGACCTGATTCTCGAGACACTGTCTGGAGTTCATTTCTAAAGCATATATCTAAATAAACACCAGCCCTCTGTCACACAGAGAACAATCAAGGTGAGATGACACATGTCAAACAAAGTCCGTACACATATACATCAGCTGCATCCATGCCTGATATCGACACACCAAACTTACCGAGCACGCCGAGTCGATAGTTCATGGTGACCACGATGACGTTTCCATAGGCAGCAAGGACGCTGCCATCAAACATGTTCCCTGAGCCCTCCATGTAGGAGCCTCCATGGATGAACAGCATCACTGGCTTCTTGCGACGATCCCGAATATCTGCACAACACGGGCCAACATTAGTGTTTATTATTTTTAGTAATATTCTTAACCACACACTCAACACTTTTTAAGAGTTTCTATTGAGTTTAAGTGTCCACAGGCAACAGGTAGTTCCCTCACTTTGCACTGACAGCTCTAGATTAGTATAATTGCAACAACCTTCGAAGTGAAAAGATCCATAGGCAGCTTTTTCTAACCTTCTACAGCCAGTGATTCACTTGAAAAAACGAATATAAAGGTTCTAAGTATGAAACATTTTCAGTGGACTGCCCTTAAGTTGGCAGCAACTATTTCATGTCTGCCCCACTGGGCTTATTCTCTATATTTCATGCTGTGATGTGTGTTTCCCCTGTCCTGTGCACTGATGGTACCTTCCCAAACTCTTATTCCCCTCCATGTGTGGAGCAAATGGTGCAGCCAATTCTGATGCCCTCTCTGTTATTGGTGTCTTTGTGCCCATCAGTGTGTTGCTATGGTTCACTCTGTCAGCCCGTGTGCCCACCCCCCTCCTGAAACCCCCCCACCTCTCACAGCGTCTGTGGTATGGTCTGAGTGTCTGAGCGTGGATAAGGCTGAGAGAGCTGCCAGTGCAGCCCAGTTAGGCTGAGCGTCTGCACTGTGCAGGGCCTGTGGATAATTTGTATGAAAGCCAGACCAAGTGGAAACATAAATAACAGCCACAGCATCTGTTTACCCTGATGAGCTTCAGCACTCAGAGATGGGAGAGAGAGGGAGAGAGGGATAGGAGGAGAGAAAGAGAGATAAAGGGGGGTAAGACAGGGAGAGGAAGGAGATGAAAATAGGGCAGTGTGAAAGAACTGACGGGGGTAGAGACATGGATGGGAGGTTCACACCGAAAAAACATGGTAGCAAGCATGAAAAAATAAGAAACGTTACAAAGGAAGTCATACATAGTGAGGTACGCTAATGAACACTCAAATTCACACAGGATTCACACCGTATTCATACAGAGACACACACACACACACACACACTCTTGCATAGGCAGCTGCGATGTTGAGTCGCTATGGAAACTGCTTCTCGCTAATAGAACTGCACCAGCCATTCCATTGCACCGACTCACTGAATGCCTGTTGCCGTGGTAACAAATTCTACTCACGTATTTGCACACCCGCCTGCATCACCACCTGAATCTCAGGTTACACATGCACTTGGGTGCGTCACTCACAGTCGCGCGCGCGCACACACACACACACACACACACACACACACACACACACACACACACACACACACACACACACACACACACACACACACACACACACACACGCCTACCCACAAATGAATACAGAAAAAACGGCACATATGGCTCCACACATGCAGAGATCTTTTATGGATCATACGTATGACACAAGCAGACTGGCTAAAAATAAAGATTTTCAGTCGTACACTCTGACGCGCTGCTCTTTTTTCCTCTCTTCTCTGGTGTATTCTGTAGCTCGGCTGATTTCCCAGAGGATATGTAAACAAGTTCAATTATCCCGGCATTACCAGGACAGTATAGAGGAGTGACATATCAGCAGGCCCCACAGTAACACTCACCATAAAAATTAAATCCTGAGAGAAAAGGAACTTGGCCATGACATGTAGCTGCCATTTTACAAGGCCAATCAGTTTTTTCTTCACTTTTAAATTACAGTCTTCCTGTTGTGTTTATGCAGTTATCTAATGTACACGTATTTGATGCAAACCAGTAAAACATCAAACGTCTTCTTTTAATGCGCAAACTATAAGAACTGATTGGGTTACATTTTACTGATTTCTTGTGACAAATAAATGTCAGCCATGTTCTGGATGTGAAGCAGCTGACTTGATCACGGCCACTCTGTGCTTGGTGTAATTGACCTTTCGCTAAACCTCGCCCCTTTGTGATGGTCCGACAAACTGTCAGAGTAAGCAAGGAGCCCACACTTTAACTACGTGCACCCCCTGAAGATGTATTATCATATTTTTGGAAATAAAACAGTGATTCCAGAGAGAAGCAGACAGAGGGGTCTGGAAATGTGCTCGAAGGATATATCCAGGATGTCAAATTGACTCAGCAGCAACAACAGGTTAAAAAGACAAAGATAGTTAGAAGCTAAAGCCGAACTATAGGCTACAGATCACAGTGTAAAAGTGAACCACCACATCACTGCTGATTGCTACCGAAGACAATGAATATAAAGGGAAACTTTGCCGATATTGAACCAGCTGTGTGGCATCGCAGTGTGTGCAGATGAACGGTGTTTAGCTTCGCCCCTGTGCTGCTGTCAGCACCCGGACCTTCGCCACTGGACGGGCAGGGATCTCCAAGGGAAGTCAAGCTATGCTCATCTGTGCAAAATGCACAGACACACAGCTGTTGAATATCAGCAAAGGTTCCCTGCTTCCCTTCACTGGTTCCTGTACAGCAGGGTCGGCCTTTTTTCAGTCTTATAATCATTGAAAAGCAAAAGCAGCATGTGTATACATTCAGTAGGCTATATCTTCAGTAGCCTGCTAGCTAACCCCACAATTTTCAGGGTTTGATTTTGGTTTTGGAACAGGGAAGAAATGTATCCTTCGAGTTTTCCAGGTAATGAGTATCACTGATACATGACGTGCCCCAGGCAAAACATTTTTTTTTTTCTTTTTTTGTTTAATTGAAATGGGTATTTATCGCTGTACCGGACAGTAAAAATCGAGCACCTTGCAATTTTGATAGATGAACCAACTATATTAGCTTTTAGCAATACAGCTCTGTTGAGGTTGCCATAGAGCTCCAGTGCATTTGAGTTGTTTTATCTCTGAGAATACACCAAGTTCACAGTAATCATACAGTGTTATTGCACATTAAGGTCATTACTGTATGAAACAGAGACGGGAGTAAGTCACACATGTGCAAGTCACAAGTTACTGTAATGAGAATCAGGTAAGTCAAGTTGAGTGAATGTTTTCAAACAAGTCAAGTCAAATGAAATTCTGATGATCTGGTCCAACATTAGATTTCCAGCTAATGTTTGACAAGCAGATAAGTGCAGAAGTTAGCAAAAAACACACATTCATCTACTTTCCCTTGTAGACTTTATGGTAACAGATGAAGTTGGATTTTATGATGGCCGTGTTTCTAATATCTGAGCTGCAGATCTTACATACCGCTGTTTATTATTTTTGGACTAGCCCCTTCTATGAGCTGCTTTGTGTGTTGGCCTGTGTGTTGGCCTGCTGGTCAGCCATGTTGTTGTAGGTTGCCAGTTTTGCATGCATTGCACTAGAAATCACTCAATCATGTCTTGAAGACAAAACTTCTCAATATCTGGGAAATGCAAATCCTAAACAAGTCATAATGCACCCTTCGCCAAGTAAGTTTACTAAAATCATGAATGCTTGTCAAAATTTGTATTTATTTGTTAAAACAAATATGTTGAAAATTCTTTAGTCTCCATTTGTAAGTTTCGACCTGCAGTTTTGCATATTGTAGGTTTTTTTTGTTTTGTTTTGTTTTTGACCACCAACTTATCTGCAACTTGACTGGATCCTGTCGGACTGGATCAAACAAAGTGGATCATCTGGAGAAATAAGTGCTGCCTTGCTGGGAATTTATTGCATTAATGTTAATATATTCAGGTGATGAAGGGAAATAAATTTGTTCATGGTACACTTTTTAAATCAGTGGTCAATCCCCCTTGTTAATCTAGAATCTGTGTGTGCAGGTGGAGCTGTCCTGCGAGCTAAATCCCGCAACTCAATTTATTTTATTATGCTTATGCTTAGATGTGCGTCCCTGTATAAAGAGAGCTGAAACTGCTTGCGCTTGGTGGAACCAAAAAACACATGCACGTGAGACGGGAGCATGTTATAGCTGCGTGCACACTTACTCACGCACTCAGTTGATGCATTCATTGGCAGCATGACCAAATGAAAATAAAGTTTGACCTTTGTGATTATTTTAAAAAGAAAACAACAGATGAGAAGCTTGGATTTGACTCATGCCCAGACAATTTAAGTGACATGATTTCTCACACAAAACTTGAATGTTGCAGTGGCTGTTTCCACAGAAATGCTTTTGTGATAGAGCTAATGTTCAGCTAGCCAAAGTGAAGTGAAATTGACCAGCTAGGCAGCTAGCTACCTGAAAACTTTACCTGCTTTCTGTGCATGTTTTGGTGACATCTGGTTATGTAGTAGGGCATAACTTACTTGATATTTGGAGTAGAAAAATAATATTGGTATCATTTGTTGTTTGATTATAGTTAAGGTTAAGGCGACCTGCAATAATGTCCTTTGGGTGGTGTACATTTTGTGAAAGTCGTGGGCATGATGTGTGCACGCAAAAAAATCAAAACTACATTGCATCCCCCTTGTTAAAAAATAATAATTCGACCACTGTTTTAAATAACATACTTTTTCATCTTTGGGCTTGAGGAAAGGCATTTAGCATTTTTAAGTTTAAAGTCCAAGTCCAAGTAAGGTTATGAGCCACTGGTATTAAAAGTCTAAGTCGAGTTGCAAGTCTGTTTTGAGTCTAAAGTCATCAAATTTGTGTCTGACTCGAGTCCAAGTCATGTGACTTAAGACCAAACCTTTGGTATCAAGTCTACGTAAAGTCTCAAGTCATAAATAACAAGTTCGGTCTTTTCTCCCTGTTAATCAAGCAAATCTCGAGTCCTCAAATTTGTGATTCAAACTTCATAACTCTGGTATGAAGTGCATAACTCGTAAAAATAACCTGTTTTCTTTTACCCAAAATGTATTATTTCTGTTATACTTTCAGTTTTTGTGAAGTGCTATGTTGTGAGTAAAAGAGAGTTTTTTTCCTAATAAGTAAGACTCTTCGAAACCTTGGGAAAGTTAAAAACTGTAACTGAAATATTTGCTAAGCCCAATAGAGGCCTGAAGTAAGCCAAAAAAAGGAAATAAAAATTCATTTTTGGAATAAAAGATAAAAAGCTCATGCATACCTACAATGCCTTAATGAAAGGTGGATATGAGGTCCACGTTATGTAAAAGAAAAAACTTCTAGCAGTTTATATCTCATCACTTGTACGCACTTTATTCTGACAACATTTTTGGGGGCTTTAAACTATCATCAGGTAAGCTTATATAATTGTTAAAAAACAGGACACATGGTATTGGTTTTTTGGTGAGAAGGCATTTGTCTGGCTAAGCGACCTCTGGTGATATAAAAACCTGAGGATATGACACCCATTTGCATGAGGTAACCACTTCTGTGCACCAAAGTATAATAAAAGACTGCCAGTTAAAAAACATGGACACAGAGTTGGATGTGTGTTGAAGTTAGGGACATGGTACAATGATCTGAGGGGCCTCAGCACAAACAGTGGGGTGATTAGGGGTGCAGGGTCACAGGGTGAAACTGTTTCACTCTGCCCAAATCCAAGGCTTATATGGCCAACAAGGAGCTCACTGTCTTTCCTGCCTGCCTCCAAAACACTGGCACATTATTCACTCCTCTCTTTTCCACCTAACTTGATACTATCCTCCTCAATATCCACCCCCCCTCACTTCTATTCTAAATGTAATGTCTTACCTCCCAATAGAAACTGCCTACTTTCTGCTTTTCCATTATTCTGCTCCTCTCTCATTCATTCTCTTATGGAAATCTCAATTGATTTGGGCGTAAAAGTTTCAGCCTGACTCAGCACATGAATATATTTTTTGTATCCAAACCCACGCCCGAACAATGCAGTCTCTTGCAAATAACTTTCAAAAACAAGATGCTAATAATAGTTTTCCCAACAATGTTTGGGAACCTGTGTCCGATCCAAACCTGAGCAATTAAGTGAGGAATTCAGCCCTGCCCGAGCCCTCCTGATCCTGTCAAGATCCATCAGGTGTCGGCATAAATGTCAAGCTCTACCAGTCTCCTACTCATCCACCCCTCTCGATCTCTCTTTCTCTACATCTCTCTCACTTTCAAAGCTTTGTAAATGTCATTTCATCATGCACTTGTCTTCATTATCACTATTTTTTTCCCTTCTCTCCCCCTCATTGCCCTCCCCTGTGCTCTCGCAGTGCTCAGCTTTTCCTTTTCTTTCATCTCTATTCTATCATTCTGCTCCTCTCCTAGGCAATCCTGCATGAATCCTTCCTTCTGTTTTCACCGTTAAGAAACCACACAATTGGATTAGCTACATCTGTCTCTTTTTAAACCATTGCAATTAGAAATGCAAGGGAGAGAGAATTCAATACCCAAATAGCACAGAGCTCAAAATAAAAAAAATTAAAAAAAACCCACACACACTGGCACAAATTAGAGCACATGCACTCAGGCGTACATCTGCACATGCACTGCGCTCGAGTAGACACACAACGCATGGATGAGAATGCAATGCACTCTATGTGTGCATAATGCTATGTAATATACAGTATGTCTGGGCACGTGTGCAGAAACAGTTGCATACACTGTCTGCATGGATTTTGGCTGCATCAGTAAAGGGAAGTGAGAGCATCTTCATTTGACTGCAGTGAACTTGAAAATGTACAGAAATCTGCCGAAATCCTTTTTTTCTCCCTTCTTTAAAGATGAAGAAGCCCAATAACTTTATGAAGGACGATAATTCAGCAGACCATTTCATAAGGTGTTTAGTGCAAGAATAAAAGCGCAGGTGAAAAAAGGGACTGAATATTGATTTTCAGTGATGCATCACACAGGATAGTCAGAGCATCAGCATGTGGTTGATCAACCACATCGCAACCGAGAAAGGAAAGTAAATTAGCTGCCTGTGCAAGTACCCAAAAAGCAGCATTTGTGACAGGGGGGGATGAAGAACAACTGCTTTATATGTAGGTCTTTATGCATTTTAGCTCAAAGTGTGCCTGTGAGAAGGACTGGCAGATTTGTGTGCTAATAAAAGCATTTAACAATGGACAACATAATGTGCACATAGTGTGATGAGTCTGAGGTGATTATTAATACAGATACAAACACAACATTCCCCATAGAGCCTGGAAAATGGAGCACGAGTTAAAAAACAACATGCAATTAAAATACCTTCATCCCTCGGTCTGTTCATTGTAGACTCATCATGTTTTTTTGTGAGCGGACCTAAGGTTCAGAAAAAGGGGTGGGGGGGTTGGAGGGGGACAAAAGACAAAATTCAAAAAGATTGCATTTGTAGAAAAACAAGAGAAGATTAAAAGAGAAAAATAGCAAAAATATGAGATGTTACGCTCTGTTACTTTTTAGTGGTTATGTACAGCTGAAGACAAAATGTTTACAAGGATTACACACCGTTTCCTCAGAAGATAACTCCAAACTCATCTGTTTTAACTGCTTAGGATCTAGTCACGCACTGCCTCGTAAATGACCCCAGAGGCCACTTCTCCTCAACCCTTCTCCCTATCAGTCCTGACACGCTGCTGCTTTGTAAAGAAAAATCAATGAGCAGAATCAAGCCATCACTCATTTTGGTCCGAAAAGGCAAAGGAACGCCAAGATTCTCAGCATCCTGCTCCAGCTCAGGACAGTGTTGCAGTCCTAAGGCAAAAAGTCCCTGCACGATCCAGAGAGACTGTCAAAACGTAACACTGAAGACACACGAGGGCAAGCACAGATACTCATCCTGAATACATGTGACCGTGTATGCACATTGTGCTCAGAGAAATGCTGGCATATCAGCTGAAATGTGAGTCTTTCCTACCAAATTAGCAAAGAGGGAGCCGCTTTTGATATTTACACCTCCCGCAGAGGCTTGTGACAGGATTCCCCTCGCCAAGGTCAAAGAGGAGCCCCACATTAAGCTTTAATGGTAACGCCAGTTAAATGCTCCATAGGGCACAGCCAATAACAAGCATTTATCACAGTGACCAACCAACGCCCTGGCGCGTCAACCTCTGTAAGTCTTAACTGATAAGGATCCCATTAATTTGTTTTTTCTTGGTTTCTGTCAGTGGAGCTTTTCCATCAGCCCGCAATTACCTCTGTGTTTTGTGTCGTTCTCAGTCACTGTCTACATACGCACGTCTTAGAGAAAGCTATTAAAACACACACACACACACACACACACACACACACACACACACACACACACACACACACACACACACACACACACACACACACACACATTAAACATACACAGGCCACACAAAGCATGTTGCCAGTGTCCTTATCATCTGTTGCTGTCCTCCTCGGACCCACCCATCAGCACATCCCCTGCTCTCCTGTGGGAAGGTGTTGCAGTTTCTCATTTTAAAGAATACTCTATGTTATGTTGCCAAGGGGTTTATCACTCGGCTGGAGTGCTGCTGACATGTCTGTTTTTACCATTCTGCTGAAAACCTCACAGAGAAGTAACGGCATATATCCTTTTCACAGTGCTTTGCGTCTATTGACAAAGGAGACACAGAGCATCACTGCACTCCACCACTGCATTTTCACCCATCCCTCTATATGAATATGGTTTCCTGATATAAAATGTTTATCTTCCGTCTAAATGGAAAAAGGATCAATGCTGAATGGATTTGCTGCATCCTCCGAATACCACCAGGCGCCTGATCCAAAGAGCACTTCCTGCAATGGACGGAGATGGTACAGTTGTTGTTCCTGAGCTACAGAGTAGACAGGTAGACAGACTGGTAATGGATAGAAAGGCACATAAGTCCTCCGTCTTGTCAGCACTTCCCCACTACTTAGCACCACTCTAAAACCACACCTCGCCGCTTAATGGAGACTACTCTGATTTCATTCGCTCTCTAATGCCCAATAAAGACCTAACCTATACATGAAGATAAGCTCTGCTCAAATTGGCAGTCATCAGACTTCACCTTAAGACTGCACAAGGGTACCTCACCTAAACAGAAGTTTAAAACTAAAAAACTGAGAAAATGACAAAAAAAGTACTGTTGTATTTAGGACTGTTTAGAACTGCTTTGAGGTAAATGCTAACATCAGCATGCTAACATGCTCACATTGACATTGCTATCGCAAAAATGTTAACAAGGTTAATATTTAACACAGCAGTATAACATTTACCATGTTCACAATTTTAGTTTAGTGTGTAAGTAATGCTGAGGCTGATGGGGATGTCAAAAACAAAATCATTGGACAAATTAAGGCGGCATTCACACCTAATCAGATACTGGGGCAAAAACTCCAGTCCTCCCATTCATCTGAATGTTTGGATGACTATAGGCTGTGGTAGTGGGGCTGCAGGAGATGGTGAAAAAATCACAGCGGCCCCAACAGAAAGGTGAAAAAGAATCACGTTTTGGAGAAACCTGACATCAAGCTGTGGTGACCAATCGCATAACCGGCAGACTGGAAGATGCCCACAGTCCACGGAGACAAGTAATAGGCCTACAGTCTATCTATCATTGTACACCACAGTGAGTAAATGAAATAACATAGTATGTATTTGCATGTATGTACTGTATGTATGTATGTACTATCCTGCAAAGGAGAGCACTTGCTTTGTGTGAGTACACGTGTGTCTTTTGTGGTAGTAAGGATACAGGATCACCAGAGGATCACCAAAGTCATTGGCAGTCATCCTCTGGAGACCATGAATGTCTGTACAAAATTTTTTTGGTTAGCCATCCCACAGTCGTTGAGATATCTCTGTCTTGTCCAGCCAATGAGCCAATATTACCATCCCAAGAGCTGCGCTGCTAGCATGGCTATAAAAACCAAGGGTATTCAGTTTACAATGCTAAAAAAACCCACTGAGAAACGCAGCAAAGCTTCAAATGTGAGATTATAACTAACTTAAAAGAATCATCGGATTTTTTTGTCAGCTATATTTCCATTGAATAACTACTGCATTAATCATTTCAGTACTGTTTGTCAGTACATTGGCTGTCTTACTGCTGGTATTCCTCTACAGCAATAGATTGCATTGCTACATGTTAACATGGCAAAGATCATGTGTTTTTATTTGGGTGATCTGCATTGAAAGAACTGCTCATGGCACTTTCTAGGTCTTAACTTCTGACAACACACTTTCGACTTTTGAAGAAATACTAGAATGAATTAGACAAGACAAAAAGTAGGATGCAGCCAAAGGGAAACATACACTTTTTAAAAAAAAATCATCCATCCCTTCTGCCTCAGTAGAGAAGCCTGCCGGTAGGTTGACTGTCACATGATGTAATGGGCCACTGGTCACTGAAATGCATTGGCCTACGCAAGAGCATTTGGCTTGGGTTGTCCCAGTACTGTTTGACCTAATGCGGCTCCATCTCTCAGTCAACAGCATTTCTGTTCGGTTCAGTGAGCTAGTGGCCAGAGCACAAGCTGTCTCCCGTCCCTCCCCATTTCCTCAGTGCAAAACGGGATGAAGCTGCAGTATGTCATGTCTATGGTGGCCTGTCTGCTTGACAAGGTGTCAGCTACAGCTTCAGTTCAACCCCCCTGCATCCAGGCAGCAGCACATGCAGTCATTTCCTTCTGCTCTCCATTGCTTCTACTGTGGCCCAAACCTCCAGCTCCATCCTTGCCTCCACTGTCCTGCCTCCTGAAATATGTTTTTTAATAAAGAGCACAGTAAATGCCTGCTCTAGCGGCAATAAAAATGAAGGATCTTAGGCCCATGGCTGAGGAGTGTCTTGAGGAAACAGGAATGCAGTGAGACAGTGCTCTTGCCTGGCAGCCTGGCCACACAGGAGAGTTAGGACAGAACACTGTAAAAGGAGGTAGGAAGCAGGAGAGAGATAAGGAAGAGAGTAAAACTCACTGTTCAAGCCACAAGAACATTCGTGTTATTTACATTTTTCTATGGAGTTATTTGAATTTCATTTACATTGAAGAAGTAGCAAGCTATAGTGGCCTGGTGGGGAAGGGCATGAAGCTCATTTGCATTCATAACAGTGACCCCTTCTACTGCCATCTGCATAAAGATGGAGGAGAGGGGAGAGGAGGAGAGGCAGGGATGATTTCAGGGAGGAGAGAGCAGAAGGGGTGAACAGATGCAGATTGAAAAGAGAGCTGTGAATTTTCCTTTGTCCGAAGAATAACACAGTGAACATGTCCGGTGAAAGTCTTTCACGTCTGAAACAGGTATATCAGATAGGCGCACGTGTTAAGGTGGGATCGGAAGATAATACATAACATTGCACTATGGAGATTAAATGTAACAAAATTAAGTTGTTCAAGCCAGATTTGGAACTGAAACATTTTGATCCAGGCTGCGTGTGATTCTGTGCTGCCAATTCATTTCTGCCCACCTACAGCCACCCTGCAACTGCTAGCTGCCAAACACAGCACGACACGGCACTGACATCCTCCCTTCAAACATGCTTGACCATTATTAAGTGGTACAAAGTTAGCAAACTAGCCCACTATCTTAAACAGCTTGGTCTAGCTGAAACACTACTAAGAGTCTGCAGCCACACCAGCACCTCTGTCAGGTTAGGCACAGAAGGGTACTGCTTTGAGCTAAATGCTAACATCATCATGCTACATTGCACTCACTGACACTGCTAACATGCTGATGTTAAGAAGGTATAGGCTAATTTTTACCATGTTCACCATCTTAGTTTAGCATTTTAGCATCCTGACGATTGCTACTTAGCACCGAAGTAATACTAACAATAATGGGGATGTCATTAATTTTAGCGGCAATAAACCAAAATATGGGACTATCCCGTTTTTTTACAGTGCTGAATTAAAAGTCAGAGACCACCAAAGTTATGACAATTCATCCAAAGAAGAGCATGGGTCTTTGTAATCTCATGGCAATCCACCTAATACCTGTTGAAAAATCACACTCAAAACCACAGAAGTCGCTTCATTGTGGCACTAGAGGAAAGGCAGGGGATCACAACGGTCAATAGAGTGATTGTCTGTAAAGAATTTCATGGTAGTCCATCCTACAGTGGTTGAAACACTTTACTAAAAATCTAAAATGTCAACATGCTGGGAACCCTCAGGGAAAAGTCAGGGGATCACCAGTGGGATTAATCTTCTAGGGATTATGAGTGTCTATACAGAATTTCACGACAGTTGAACAGTTGTTGAGATATTTCAGTATGGTCACTGCCAATCTTAGAGATATGTCGCGAGTGTGTCTAAAAACATTAATACGGAGCTGAAGGCAAACAATCTTGAGAGGGGCATGGGTCTCTGTAGGAAATCTCCACCCAATGGTTGTTGAGAAATCTCACTGAAAACCACAAATGTCACCTTGTTGTGGCACTAGAGGAAAAGTCAGGGGATCACAACGCTCAATAGGATACAGCACTTGGGAACCATGTTTAAT
The DNA here is from genome assembly GCA_035609425.1 of Epinephelus awoara. NCBI lineage: Eukaryota > Metazoa > Chordata > Actinopteri > Perciformes > Serranidae > Epinephelus > Epinephelus awoara. The sequence continues at coordinate 8,747,680 of CM069304.1, forward strand.
CTGTTTATACAAAATTTTAGGGCAATTCATCCTAAAGTGTTTGGACAACACACGAAAAAACTAAAATGTCAACATGCTGGGGACACTTGACGAAAAAGTCAGGAGATCACCGAACAGGGATTAATCATCTGGGGACCATGAGTGACTTTACAAAATTTCATAACAATGCATTTAACTGTTGTTGAGATATTTCTGGACGGTCATTGCCAACCCTAGAGATATACAGTATGTCACAAATGTGGTTAAAAACATGAATGCTTAGCAAACTATTTGAAGGCAGATGGGAAATCATGATACTTCTTGGCACATTTTATACCATCAGGATGGGTGATGTGCAGACCCTTCAAGATATCTGAGGAAATGACCAGTTGCACCTCCAGTAAGAAGACTGTGTAATCTATGCTTAATTTATGCTAATAAATGAATAGAACACTGTCAATCAAACCACACATCACATAGTCCTGATGAAGCAGACTAGCTAACTCTTAATAAACAATGTCTCAAGAGTTTTCCCCCTAACTTTAGCTTTGATTGTTGTTTATCTAGTCATAAAAACTAGGTATCATAATAACCACTAATAAAAATAAGGGCTTTAAAGCTGGCACTCTTGACCTAAATGCTGGTCTGACACCATATAAACTATATTTGCAAGAGTGTGACAGCAGTTACATGTAAAATGTGTTGTGTTTGATTTCAGGGGCACTTCAGTCTCCTTCAGTCTCTATTTCTCTCGCACACACAGGGTAAAACATATCCTTGGGGACAGCATCAGCCTTGTGTAAGCAGTGACCTCTGACAGTAAGTGACAGATTCTGACAAGCAGACAGGGCTACATGTTAAATCAGTCTCACTCATTTGCACACCTTGTCCTCTGGGAATAACGCAGGAGATTCTACATCATCCTCTCGGTGAGTATGTGACATATGTATTGTACAGCATAAACACAGAGCTTTCATTCTACGCATGTATGTACACTCTCCTATGTTATGAGCAGTTAAAATGAGTTATTTTTTCAATCTCCGTTTCTCATCTCCTCTTCACAGCATCTCCGGTGCTCTGGTCTCACTTTGTACTGTAGTAATACTTGATATTTTCCACTAGCAATTAATCTGTTTCCATCTTTTTGTTGGGCTTTGGTGCATTCGCCAACAAAATAAATAATCTGCAACACTCACACAATCGAGCTAAGTCGGTTATGGTTTCAGCTTTAGTGTTAAAATACAACAATGCGGTGCACCACTCTGGACTAATCCTAGTGTTAGACTTCATACAGTTTAAGAGCAGTAATGCATAAATATGTGTTTTCGCGTACTCTCACACAACTCTCAGGTGAGTCTATTAATTGCAGCCTTTTTTAAAAAGCATTTTATCATTAGCCGTGCCTACTATCATAAGTGACATATGCTTTGCCTCCAAAATAACACTTTGATCTAGTGTTCTTTCACCTGCACATCTGCTTTCTCAAACGCTCTCCATTGGATCATTAACGCAAGAAGTACACCCAGATAGCTCATTGAGAGGTGGAGGTTTTGCCTCAAAGTGATCTCCAGTCTTTGGCTAATTTTACCCCAGGAGGCCTAAAAAAGGTTCTATTTGGCAATGTATTGTATTGTTGTATCTTCTCCGAACCTTGTTGCTACAACAGCATCCAAAGCCCAACCACAGTATCCACATCAAGTAAAATAGCCTTACTCAAGTCAAACCATTAAACTGGCATCAGCATACCAACAAAATGGTCACTGAGGTTTAAAACCACATGCTTTATATTACAGCTATTTGTCGATTAGTTCAGTACAAACCAGCACACTGCAAATGGTAATAGTTTGGCAATAGTTCAAATCCTTTTTGTGAGTGATGGCAGTTCAGAGTTCAACAATAATGCAATGTATTGTCAGTGTGAATGTGAGTCCTTCAGCTAACTGAAATGACAAAAATATGCAAGTTATTCCAGCTTCCTTGTTGATCTTTAAAAGTAAACCATGCCTTTTTCATCCACTCATAATTGTACTCCTACAACTACCAAGGTTAGGGTCACATAACCAGCAGTGTAGTGGATGTCTTTTGTATGACAAACCCTCAGAAAATATGAGAAAATTTGCAATTTAACAACTGTAACATAGAAATTGGAAAGTAATTAACAGTACATTAAAGGAATTCTTAAATGTACTAATGACGAATTTCCCCAGTTTGTTTCTGTCACTTTGTTTTAAGATTTGTAAATGTTTGCTTTGATTACATTCAAATTACAGGATTATGCCAAAAATACACCAGGCAGCTGGTAATCACATTTTCTGCATAATCACATTTTCTGCAGTCAGGAGGCGTGTTCATTTGTTTCGAGCAGAAATTCTTTGTAAGATAGGTCAACCATGGGTGTACTAAGAGACCTGGATACAGCATTGGAGGTGGGACCCCGTTTAGTCCTATGAAATTTGCTCAGTCATGTGAAGCCAAAAAAGCTCAATTTATGCTGTATAAAATTTTCCCAATGATTGATGCTTCCTCTGCATCACTGGACCCATAGAGCAGGCACACTAGACTTAAGCTGGCTACTTCTGGTTTAGCATTCCGCTAACTTGAATTGGGATAAAAAGATTTAATCTTACGGCTCTTCTAGACTTCACAAATGTTGTCAGACTAAATGGATTAAATCCGGACAGTGAAACAAATTAGTTTGCAGGTGTTGTGATGCCCAAAATAATTTATCTATAGATTTACAGACATCTCTTTCCCAATGTAAGTCAATGGGAAAAAGACTTTTTGGGGCTGATGACATCATGTGATGGACTCGGGAATTGTAATTCCACTGTTTGGCCACTACAAAAGCCAGGTGCACTTCCTGGAGGCCTGAGGTCAACTTGTCACAGAGCTCTGTTCACTGAATGACTGCAGTTATTCTCTGGTTGGACTTTGTCGTTAAAAGTTAAACTACATCCAACTTTCAGTTTGGCCGCACTTTGCTGATGACCCAAAAAGCTGCAGCTCGGAGTGGCCACCACAGTTTTTCATAGACACTGCATGACAGCTCACCACAGGCTGCACTTGTTGCTGCTAGTTCAGCTTTAAATGTAAGTTACTGGTTTGTCAAACTAAATAAAGGTGAAAGAAAAATAAATGCAGTAAATATATATTTACTATGTTTTACTCTTTTATAGAAAGTTTTGACAGTTTTTTTAAGAACAGTTATGCAAGTTTTCTCTGACAGTTTTAAATTTCTTACAGTAGAAATGGACAAGCTAGCATGGCCACTAAAAAGTACAAAACACATGAAATGCAGCTGAAAAAAATAGTTCATTTTTTTTTTTAGGTTTGTTCATTGACCAACTCGATCCATGACTTTATAGATCATTAAACACTTAATAACTGTGTTGCATTTATGTTCGTGTTAGTAATGCTAGCAAGTTACTGCAGACTCTCTACTGGAAAACTACAACAGCTGTCTAGAAAATGTATACACAGCAAAGACTGCATTAAAATAAAGCGACATTGTTACACTTTGAAACATTTTAGATACAAGAACATAAGAAACAAGGTTGTCTTTGTTGTTATGTTTGATGAATTTTCTTTTATCCTACCTGATACATCCACTTTCCTAGCTTAAACACAGTAGTGGTGTTAGCGTTGGTAATGCTAGCTAGTTACAGTAGGGGCTTGGACTGTATTAAAATGAAAAGACATGATAAACACTTGGACACATTAAAAAAAACAAGAACAAGAAATGAATAGAATATCAGAAACAAAAGAGAAAAAAAAATGCCTTCACAATTTTCTTAAAACTTCCTCAATGTAGGGACTCAAAGACGTTTTCCTCTTCTACTAGTTGAAGTAAAAAAAAAAAGTCAGTGGTGTCAGTGAGTCACTGTGTACTTTACAATATCAGTAATTCACTTAGTTCAGTCTCTCAAAACACATGCAACTTACCCTGCACTACTCAAAAAAAGGTTAAAGTAAGCCGGCTGACAAAATTATTATTATAAAGATATAAATGTTCATGCATGGTTTATGTAAATTAGTGCAAGCTAGATGTGGCTAACTGGTACAAAAAGCAGCTAGTCAGTTGAGCATGTTCAGTATGAATTTTGAATATCTGATAAAATGTTAAAATTAATTAAACATGAGAAATAAAAGTGAAGTGTATCTAAGTAATTGCTTAGCACAAGAAAGTTTGCAGATGTGGCTATGCTGCAGTATGTAGGCCTAACTCTAGAGCACAATTAGATAATAGTAATTGAGAAACAAATACTAATTGAAACTGACATTAATACAAGACCAGGAGATTATCAGAGAATATATTTGGTAATATCCTCGTGTGTCTTTTGTTTCACGTTAAGAGCTTTTCTTTCGCTGTATATAATCCTTACTACTTGATCAGAATGACACTATTTCAGGGAGTCCTGGTGCACTTACATAAGTATGAAAATTTAAAATTATTAGTAAAGTACAAGCTGTTCTTACACTCTGAAACAGTTGTTACACAAACTAATCTTTTCAGGCAAACCTGGGATTTCACTCCTACACTCATCTTTTTCCGACCCACTCTAAATGCACAGTTTAACGGGCCAAGACTAACTTCATTTCCTCCTATATCTAATATGAGAGGTTTGTCTCACTCACCATCTTCAGTGGGTACATAGATGTTGAGGTAAAGGCAGTCCTCACTCTGGTTCTGAACATAGGTCGCTGCAGCATCCAGGTTGTCTGTGAACCACACTGGTAGCATGATCTCAGGTAAAACGCCGTGCACATTCTGGGGACACACTGGCGCAAAATGGGTGGCATTGCGGATCTCTTGCCAGGAACCTGGAGCTTCAGGGGGCTGGAACCGGCGCTCACCAATAGGTGCGGTGGCATATGGCACACCTAAGTACTGTTCCACAGGGCCCAAGATCTCATTATTGAGCTCCTTCCTGATACCACGCACCTTTCCATAGCCTGTGGACACTATGGGGTGTTTAAGGTCAACCCGTTGACATGAAGAAAGGGTAAGGTGTAGCACTAGTCCCAAGAGCCACAGCAGACAGTGATTGGCAACCTGCTGAGAAGTATAATGACGCTTCCCACCATAGCCTTGGTGGCTGGCAGCACTGAGAGGAAAAAACAACATGTCCAAAATAAAGGCTCTTTTAGCCATATCACTAGGACTTCAGCTGGGTGTAGAGAGGGATCACAAACTCAGTGGGTTATGGGAAATAACAAAGGAAAAAAGAGGATTTGTGGATGGGGACAGTTTAATAGTTTTCCTAGGGTGACATGGTGAGGCGGAGGGACAGGTAGCATTCTCAGGTAGACTCTGTGGTCTCATCCGTCTTCCTCTTTGGAACTCCTGATGGGTCCAGAGCTGCAGTCAGCAAGCCAATTACACCTGGAAGACACAGACAGGTTGCAGGTTTGAGTCAGTGTGTGGGAATAGGCGTGCTCTGTAGGTCCCGTCAGTGTGTTTAAAAAGGCCCGAGAGGACAATATGGGTAAGCTGATTTTACCTAAGATGAAGTGACTGTTAGCTTAAAAAAGAAGGAATAATGACACTTGACTGCAGATGACTCCTTTGTAGTACATTTATACTACCCTGAGGCTAAAGTTTGCTTTTCTCTCTACCACAACAGACACCATTATGTCGTGTGATTTAGTGTTCTTGAAGATAATTGATTTAACCTGAAAAAACTGGTGTCAGTGAGAATTTAAGCACTTTAAAGTTGTCTTACTAAAATTAATTTCTTTGTGACAGCATGTTGGACTTGCCCTAGCAATAATGATGCATCTACAAAGAGCCAACTATACAGACTTCAGGCACAGAACCAGTTGTTAAAATGAAGCAAACAATGAGCAACAATCACTGCTGCTAATAAAGTAGTGTAGCGGAGATGGTGTGTAAAAAAGGAGGTATAAATCTTCATTAAATGTGAAACCACCAAAGAATATGCCACCATCATGCATCTTCTGTGTTCACCACAACAACATTACTGTATCCATTTGTGTCTTTACAGTTTACTTATTTGTTCATTCATTCATTTTCCACCACTTAATCCTGTCAGGGGTCATGGGGGGGCTGGAGCCTATCCCAGCTGACAGTGGGTGAGAGGAAGAGAGGCAGGATACACCCTGGACAGGTGGACAGGGCCAACACATAGAGACAGAAAACCATTCACGCTCACATTCACACCTATGTGCAATTTAGAGCCACCAATTAACCCAACCTGCATGTCTTTGGATGGTGGGAGGAAGCCGGAGTAGCTGAGGGAAATCCCCGCTAACACAGGGAGAACATGCAAACTCCACACAGAAGGGCTCCCCTACCACAAGATTCAAACCCTCCACCCCGGGTTTGAACCAGGAACCTTCTTGCTGTGAGGTGACAATGCTAACCACTGGACCATGCTACCCTTTTTTTTTGTTTGTTTACCTGTTCTTCAACTGTCATGTTAGTCAACAAGCTTTTTGCTAATTAACCAACAAATACCATAGATGGTCTTGTGCATTTTCTTTTCTGCCAATGTAATATCAATCCCGACACATAGTTTTAGAGACATTTGTACGCTGTATTTGATCACCCCTTTTCCTGATAGGTAGCTTGCTGTTGGTTAATCAGGCCAGATTTTTGATTTCCTAAAGGCCCTGTCTAGGATCAAAGTCTTATATCCAGTCTGTGTCTGCATTTCACCAAGGATATATGTCTCAAAATCAATTTTTGTCACATTTCACGTCCTCACAGAATTTGCAAATAATCATATTTATCACATCTACAAAAACAGCTTGTCTAATGCCTACCTAATGTATTTTGGGTGCAAACACTGCTGCATTTAGAGTTGTAAACTTGTGATCACATCACCCTCACAATGTGATCTCATCCCTACTCATTATATTTTGATGCTTGGGCCGAGGTCCTGTGTGTCACTTTGATGACGCCAGGCAGCTCTTTGTATTGTATCTTGTTGCAGAGGGGATTGCCAGATCTTGACGCAAAGGTGTTTGAGGGTAAGTCATGTGAGTCAACTCACATAACTAAGAAGGGGTCAGTGGTCAGGTTTGAGCAACAGAAATACTTGTTAGAGTTAGAAAAAGATTGTTGAGAGGATCATTAGGGCTCAGTCTTTATCCCAGATGCCCAGGTTCGACTCCAGCCCAGGCTCTTTGTGTATTTGTCATTCTCTCTCTCTCTCTCTCTCTCTCTCTCTCTCTGTCTAACCCACCTTTCCTGTTTGTCCTCAGTTTTCACTATTAAGTGAAGGCAAAATGCCCCCAAAAACTAATCCTGAGAAAAAGACTGTGGGTGGAGTTAATACAGTAACTTAACTTAACAGTGACTATTATTTTGTCACTAAGAGCGAGTCAGAGAAGATGTGGATGGATTCAACAAGCACAGGACTTGAGACAGGTGTTTGTGTCCTGTGTGAAAATTATTCTACGTTATAATGAATCATGACACAAATGGGTTTACAGTGGAGTTGATTGAAAGTGCGGCGCTTCTCTGCCACACGCTAAAGGCGATTTCTGACTAAGCCGTTTTAAGGACTACCTGAGAGGAACGGAGTTTTGTCCAAGGACTGAATTCCATCAAGATCTTCTATTTGGTTTGCACCACCCACAGGAATGCTGAAGTGATGTACTCCAAGCCGGCCAGCAGTAACTCTGGCTTTGAGGAGTCAAAACTGTGTTGGTTATGAGCTGTTGTTTGTGTTTTGTGTTGCCTCTTGTCTACAAGTCTAACAGGTTTTGAAAAATTGTGGTTGCCGGTGCTGCATTGCCTGTGTTCAACCAATCAACATACACTTACATTTGGACCATGCACCATACATTTACTTTAGTAATGGTTCCTCTTGTGTTGGGAGAGCACCTACTCAGAAGTATGAGCTAAAAAAAGTCATTCAAAATGGTGTTCTAAGAACTAAGATTGTTCCTAGTTCATATGGTTCCCCTCAGTGCATTTTAAATTATTGTTTGCGAACAGAAGCTTCCAATGAGCATCTGAAGGCAGAGTTAACTGTCTAAGAATATTCGGTTGGGTTGCAAAAATGTCATTTGTAGTCCAAAGGGAAACTCTATCAATAACTGTGGCGTAATGCAGCCCCAGCATCACTATTTTGTCTGGCAGATAATTACAGTACTTTGAAGTGTAAGACATGTTTTGTAATCAAGATGAATCCACAGAGAACACAAAATAAATAAAAGCATGTTGACACATCATTCTGAGTGAACACTGTGAACCCCATTGGCCCCGCACCCTTTTCAACTGTCCCCACTGTGTCAGAGTTAGCCTTTCCCTCTCAACTCAGTTCAGTTGGTTCTTGCTTCCACATCATTACAGATGAATGGGCAATGCTTATCTCACTCTGGCTTTGGGAGACGGAGCCATTTAGGTGTGATAAAGGCTTTATGTGGCGCAAACTGTTGGTTGAATTCCACCTCATCCCTTCACCTCAACTCTGCAATATCCACACTCCACTGCCAGCCAGCAGACACAAGGGATGACATACAAAAATACAGCTGAAAGATGGCGTGCAGCATTACAGGATGTTCAAAGTTAGTGATGTGAGCTGTACTCGGCTTCATAAGGACACAACAGGAACAAGTTGTCTGGAAAAATATTCACTTCATTAAAGCCCTTTGAGTGACTCCATCTTATGACAACTCTTATGACACATTCTGAGGAGGAGGTAAGATGTGTAAGGACACCCTGAGTTCTCATCAAGAAAGTTAGTGTGCATACAGAGTCAAGCTGAAAATCCAACTTAGAAAAAGATTAATGTGAATTATACACAGTACATGACTCTCTACACGTTGTAGTAAAAGACTCATTGTGAGAGGGTAAGATTGCGTGAATTAGAGAAGCCACAAGACTTACTTGAAAAAAAAAGAGGGAGATGTGTTCATTTTTTCAAACTGCTCATTTAATTTTTGCTTTATTTATCCTGCCAAGTGCATTTAAAGGAATAGTTCATTATTTTGGGACATGTGCTTACTTGCTCTCTTGCTGAGTGTTAAATCATGATTTATATCACTCTCATGTGTCTGTTAAAATATAAAGTGGAAACAGACAGCATGGCTCTGTCAAAAGGTAACAAAATCTGCGTACCACGCACAGATTAGATATTGTTCTGAAACTAAAGTGGAAAAGAGACAAGGTGTGGTCTTATTAGGGTTATGATGGGGACTATAGGGAATGGGTATGAATCATCACTAACAGCAGGTCAGCCATTTTTTAAGGCTAATGGTGAGAATGTCTGTTTGCTGTAAGTGTCAAAAAGAAGTACTGAACTTGCACAAAACACACAAACACAAACAGTGACTGAGATTCAAAATACCAAATGTAGTATATATAGTTTACAGTCAGACACAAAGGTAGGCTAATGTAATGTGCTTCATTTTTCTAGATAGCCTACCGGTAGATTAATTATGTTTCATTAGCCGAGGTTTTGTTGGCATTCACTAAGCAGAACATTAGTTAGCTTATCTTTGTAAAGATGATTGTGCAGCTGGCATTTGGCTTGTAGATCTGAAGGTCCTGTACCCATAGGTCTGTATATTGGACACGGGCCTCCAAAGATTTTAAGTTTTTGAACTGCTGACAGGTGTACCCATTAAAACAAAAATAGACATCAGGGATGGTAGCGTTAATGGATGGCAAGCTGAAACGGTCCTTTCTATACCTCCTAATTCATAAGGATTGATACCATTAACTATCTTCAGTTTTGTCATATATTGCTCCTTTGCATCTGTCAAGAGCTTTTATTTTTTATCAGGGCATTTGTCTTTTCTGCGTGCAATACATTGCTGATGATGAGCGATTGACAGATGACAGATGATTGGATCAGCAGCTACCTTACAGGCCCCCAGGAGGTGCGCCAAGCTTTTAATCCAATTTTCGTAGTGGCCAAACAGTGGAATTACATTTCCCAGGTTCGTCACATTAGGCCCAGAGTCTTTTTCCCATAAACTTACATTGGAAATGAGCTGTCAGTAAATAAGTACATACTGTTTTTTTGAGCATCACAGCCCTCGCCAAATGACTTGTTCCATTATCAGGATTTAATCCATTAAGTTCGGTAACATTTGGAAAGTCCAGAAGAGCCATAAGATTAAATCATTTCATCCCCATTGAAGTTAGCGGAATAATCTGCCCGATAATGCACCGATCATCCGGGTAATTTTATACAATGGAAATAGAGCTTTTTTTGCTTCATGTGCCACTGAGCAACTTTCATAGGACCGAATGGGGTCCCATCTTCAATGCTGTATCCAGGTCTCTTAGTACATCCATGGTTGACCTATGTTACAAAGAATTTCTCCCTGCTCGAAACAAATGAACATGCCTGCAGAAAATGTGATCGTTGTGATGAGATTCGCAGCTGCCTGGTGTGTTTTTGGCATAATCCCGTAATTTGAATGTAATCAAAGCAAACATTTACAAATCTTAAAACAAAGTGACAGAAACAAAATGAGGAAACTCTTGTAGGAGCCTAACACAAGCTTCCGTCATTACTACATTTAAGAGTCCCTTTAATGTATTGTTGATGATCATCCAGGTAATTTCATACCATGGAAATAGCTTTTTTGGCTTCATGAGCAACAGAGCAACTTTCATAGGAATGAATGGGTCCTGCGTTCAATGCTGTATCCAGGTCTCTTAATACATCCATGCTACCCTAGCTATGGAAGCTTATTCCCACAAGATGGTGGCGTGGCCCCAGAATGCTCCGTGATGCCTAGTTCTCTGCTGGGCTAGTTATCACCATGAGGTTACCAGGCAACCAGTTGAGACTCCAGGAAGTCACTGCTCTTGGCCAAGACAAAGGTCCACACATAACCCCCCCAACATAAAACCAAAAATTGTAGTTTCTACACTAATGTTTTTGTATAGATTAAAGTGAAGAGATGTTAATGAGTGAGCTTTAGAGAAGCTGGTTAATGGGTTTAGTTACCTTCGGACAGAGCTATGCTCACTATTTTCCAGTTTTCCAGTATTTATGCTAAGATAAGGTAACAGGCTGCTGGCTGTGGCTTCATATTCAATAGACAGATATGACAATGGTATTAATCTTCCAGCTACAAAACACACACAATAGTAGGAGGAATGTTTTGGAAGTTAGTAAGTGAAAGAGAAAGACTGAAAACAATGCAGACGCAGACTGAAGTACTGTAAGTACAACCACACACACATCAATAATTATACAGTCTACACAATACAGAATACTGTATGAAGCCTGTGGTTTAAAATCACAGAGTTGCTGTCACTACTCACTGCTTACATTTGCTAGGGTTACATACCCCTGTGGATTTTAAAACAGGCATCTGTGCTTGTATTCTGCCGGATAATGGGACTGAACATATAGCGCAGGCCCAAGGTCAGAGCACCCTCAATATGCACAGTAGCTCCAACAATGCACACAGTGGTATGTCCTTACTGACTGAGATTGCTTATAGGTGAGGGTCAAGTGTTTGTAGCCTGTCGGATTGTTCTCTGTAATGCTTGTACTAGCAATGATGTACAAACACATGCGTAAAATCCGATGAGGCATCAGATGTTGCATGTGAGTGGAGACGCAACGGTAAGCACAAATTGGTCTGTTCTCAACCCCTTACATGTGACTTGCAAATGGTGGTAACCGAACATCCCTAACATCTGTTCATGTCAACCATCCGTGAGCTGAAATGGCATTGAGCTTGCATCTTCACGCATAAAATGGGCTAAATTGACACACAAATCACAGGGCTGTTTTAGGCTGTTGTTATATAATAGGTAGTCCTGTCAGCTGAAGCTGTTTGAGAAGGTAATGTCTCTGCCAGTGGGACACTTTTATGTGTATTTTTAAAATGGAATGGTCAGAGTGGTTTGTGAAAACTTTCACAGAATGGTGGTGTTGGGGAAAACGCTTGCCTTTGGATTTTATATTGCTTTGTTTCCACTTTGAGTGTTAAAACTACATGCATTACTTGAGCTGTCAAGCTGTTCTCCTCTGCTAGTCAACATCTGTGGATGACAAGGAGCTTAGTAAGCCAGAAACAGAGTGCTGAGGTTTTGACTAAACTTGCTCATCTGTGATCTACTGTCACTTAGCTAAGAAAAAATGATTAATTTAAAAGAACAAAACAAAGCTCTGATGGCTGTTTGTTGGATTCTCTGGCAAATGCCTTGATACAGCTATCCATTGTCCCTATGCATTGATATCTGATGGGAAAGATAACTCCCTTTGCCAGAGACATCAGTAGTGGCACTCAGAGTTTGTATGCAATGACTCTGAAAGCAAATCTACATTATTCCTCACCCCCTGATACCTTGCTTGAATTATGAGCATGACTTCCAGGTATTGTTTTTCACTGAAACAGCATCTGTGAGAGTTAGCCTATGCTATAGGTATCTTCCCTGTTCTTAGAGATTCTGGAGCAATAGCTGATGTGGGAATGCAGCCTGTCACACCTAAAGCTGAATAATCTGATCATACCTCTGCCTTTATTGGGGGTGGACGGGAGAACAACCTGAAGAAGTGGCTGTGGATAACATACAGTTGCATATTTGGTTACTTTATTGTTTTCACTGCTACCAAGGGTGAAGTGATAAACACTCTCAAAAGCTTTCAAGGCTTAAGGGATACCTTCATAGTAACAAAGTTGGGTGTGTTTTGTTAAAGCAAGATCATTTAACTTTTAAAGAGGAAATACCATATTCCTCCTCTTATGAATTCAAATTCATAACGCAGCAAACATTGAGATGTTGCATGACCGTTGTTTAAGCATCTATTCAAGATGTCCTGTTATGGCTCAAAAATAGTTCCAAAACTAAAGTTCTGCTGACGTCAGCTGAACATCCCTCGCTTTGACTAGTCGGAAGACTAGAGAGGCACTATTCAAGTCCATTTACTATTTACCATACTAGTAAGTTTGTACACTTACGCTAGGTAAAAACTAGAGAGGCGCTATTCAATCCATTTACAATTTACCATACTATTAAGTTTGTAGACGCTAGGTTCAGCAAAGGAATAACCAGATGTTGCGCTCATAATTCACACAAGGTAATCATGAGGCAATGAATAAGATTAGCATGTACAAAATAAATTGCTATGACTTCACTGGCTCAATAGAGGAGTAGAATATGTTTAAGAGTTGAAAAGGTTTGACTTTGAACGAGCAGACATGCAGCAGACACGGCCACAGCTGCTCTGCAGCATGTAAAATGTAAGGTAGAGCTGCCAATGGGCATCACGAATATAGGGGCGTTATATTTGCTTTAGTAAGGTGTGAAGAAGATTAAGGGAATGTTCCAATTTCGCAGGTATAGCAAAAACAACCATGCGTTTTTGATTAAAAGAGATGTTTAGAGGCCTTAATGTTCCCTTAAATCGCTAATGGACTGGGCACGATGAATAAGTCGTCTTCGGAAGGACTGGAGCCAAGATTAGACTTGTCAGGCTGCATATGTAGGCTCAGCCAAAGGGCCTCATCCTCTTTTCACACTAGACATTGAAGCTGTCCATAATCCGCCTCAATGTAAAGACTGCCAGGGTGAACTGGGTGAAACAGGAATAGGAGATGAGGGAAGAAATGGCTGCCACTCCTGGAAAGTGAAGCATTATATCATAATTCATATACTCAGAAGCCACCACTAGAAAAGTCACTTTCACTCCATTGTAATCTGTAACAACTTTATGATGCACAGATGATGCCGAGGCAACAGGGCAGAGGCGAAATATTTGACAGTCCTACAGCATCAGGTAAATTAGTTCATTTAAAATTCATTACTGAGAGGGCTGTTTCTGTTCTTGTCATAAAGGATTCATTCATTTGCTTTGGGACCCAACTAGACACAAATAAAAGCCACCCTGTGCAGGCATCAGTTAATTTTTGATCACAACCTCTTAATGTATTGAGTAGAGATGACACCACTAACTGCCAAACTGATTTAAAAAATTGTCTTTTAACAGGAGAAAGCAGTTGAACCCCTGAAAGATTTTTGTCTTCAAAAGTCACATAATGAAGACAGAAGCCCCTGAAGATGAGGGGAGGGCTGCCGAGGGTAATAGGCAGAGATTCGGTAGACTTTATGTCAATCGAGCTTTAAACCATATTAGGATTATTGTAATAGGATCACTGTTGAACCTTCTGGAAAGATACATATTCATTTTGCCACATATTCTTTCAAGTTGTGAAGATGAAAAATCACAGCTGGCTTCATCAGCATCATGAAAACTGTATCCTCATGTAGTTGATAAGAATGTCTGTAACATATTAACATAACAGGCAGGTCGACAAGAATTTTTACCCTCACCCAGTCATAATTACGTGCTGGGGGGATATACCCAACACTGGAAACATATATGTATGCTTTGTTCTTTGCTGCAAGAAAAACTTTAAGGAATTAATTTTTTGGCTTAAAGTCATGAAGTAAATATCAGTAGTGACTGAGCCGTAAGATGGTGGTCAGTCAGTTGATTTGAACATCACTCTGGCCATAACGTAGACAAAGTTTATTTAAGACACTTGCTCCATTACGTTTTCTTTGCTGCCTTAATTCATGTACATACAAGCTTAATTACTCGGAATTGGATTGAACCAAGTATCTAAAGGCCCTGACACACTTAGCTGATGGTCAGTTGCTGGTCAATGTTGGGCCACTGCTGAGCATCTGTTGCCCTAGTATTTGCGGTGTGTCCTACACCGTTGGCCCTCGTCAGTCCTTGTCAGCTTTCTTTCAGTCAATTCAGCATGTCGAGTCGGTGTCAGAGACGGCGAAGCCCGACTGTGAATGAAATCACTCTGACTGGCAGTTCAGCTCAGCACATGCGAAGAGAAAAGGAAGTGAGGAAAGTAAACAAAGAGATAAAGTCAAGACGGAATGAGACCAAAACAAACTTGTTACAAAAGGTTAGATTATTTTTCTTTAGCCATTGAGCTCTTTAGCAGAAACTGCTCGTGTTATTATTTACTGCTGCAAGGTAAATATACTCTGTTCTTTCAACACTGGATTTTGTTGTTAATGGGCTAACTGGCAAACTAGTGACATGAAAGAACTACCAAGTGACACAGTTTCTGGACTACAGTGAACACTCCTGACATTTTGGATTAGGGTTTTCTAATGCTCTAAAAGCATTATATCTTTTTAAAAAATGTCACTGAATACAGTCTAATTTTTATTTCAAAAACATTTAGATATATTTATTCTCCATTTTTTCACAGTGATCTGTCATGTCTGACAGAGTACCATTACTTTTGAATTTGTAAGGTTTATAATTTAATTTAAACTTTATAAAAGGTAGGACCTTAAACTTATTGCCATTTAAGATTTCCTTTTGTTTTTGTTGAGCTTCATCATGATTAAAATCCCCCTGAAAATTGTATTTTGCTGACACAGTTCCCTCCCCACCCCAGAGATTGTGGTAACAGCTTCTGGTTGCAGGCGTACATTGTAAACTCACCCTGATTTCCTTCAGTTGAAGTAGATCCTTCTTGGATGATCAAAAGATATAAAGTAGAGAAATTGATTACACAGATATGTGTTTGATTCATGACCTGGAGGTATCAATTCAAATAATTTACATTTTAAGGTCAAGTGTCCAGAATAGTGTGATGTTGAAATACAGCAAGTCGATGTCTCGGACTTCATGTGTGAGATAGTTGAGTAAGAATAATAAAATACCTGCACCATCTGCAAGCCTGTCATTTTCATGCAAATTTAAAAAATATCCAATACAGCCATGAACTGTCAGTGCCAGATGCTTTAACTAGACAGAGCACGGACATCAACTTTAATAATCAGTTTCAGCACAGACAGAGTAAAACAGTCTGATTCACCTGCTCCTGCTGTTTGTGTCTCTTGACGAGACATCAGCCTGGTATCTTCAGACAGCTGGCCAGGTAGCGTTGGCTACCCAGCAGGTCAGAACAGACTGAATAAAGTGAAATCACACACTGTTCAGTCGACTAATATGACTGTTAGATTTACTGGGTGATAGCCAGAGCAAGCTAGCTGTCTGGAGTCGGGAGATACCTTGAGTCAGGGCCATCCCATAATAAAACATCCCATTCATGTCCCAGTTTACAGGACTGTGGTGACTCCTGGCAACTAATGTAGCCAGACTAGCTACTTTCGGACTGAAAATAACCTTTTTGTGCATATTGTAATGCTTCTATTCTTACCATTTGCACAAAGATTTGAAATAATTTGATATATTTCCTAGACAAACTCATAGTGCCAAAGCAAGATATTTCAGGAACTACTTGATGGACCGTCATGAAATTTAAACTGAATATTAATTTTCCCCAGAGGATGATTTCTAAAGATTCTCATGACCCCCTGACCTTTTACCTAGCTCTACTACTGAGCGAACATTTCCATTTGATCAGCATTTAGGTGCACCAAATGTTATCTTAAAACCCTTTGGCAGAATATCCACTAAATTTTGAACAGATATTCACTGTACTCAACAATTAATGAGCAGATAACCATGAAATAAAACTTACTGTTATAGATTATTAACTCTTCACATTCTGGGACACTACATGAGGTTTGCTTTGGCTCCACCCTCAGGACAATCAACAACCATACCAATTGTGAGCACTTTCATGTTTCCAGGGGGATAAACCTTTCAATTTTAATCATCAAATGGTCTTTGCTTTATTGGTACCCTCAGGATAAATATAACATTTTAAGAACATTGCAAAACCGTTTGTTCCAAGGTAAATTTTTGTGTTGCTTACTTTAACAACAAAATTCCATAGCGACAAGTCTCACTTTTAGTATTATTTTGTCTTAGTTATACATTCCCCTAAAGTGCAGTGTCAGTAAGTCTGTGTGACACACAGACTTACTGAATATGCTTCATGCATTACTTTCCTTAAAGCTTTTATGTACATTTATTTTTACTTGATCCCTATCTCCTTGTTCTTTCCCGTCCTTATTTCTTCTTAAATCTCTCCATGACAAATCTGTTGTAGACAGCAATATCTAAATTAAGGTTAATCTGGTAACAATTTATATTGAGTCCGCCTATCTAGCAGAATCAGAATCCAGTTTGTTGGCAAGCAGGTTCTCATGAGGAATTTGCTTCAGTGTATTGGTGTATAAGATTAACATGGTAAGAAAACATGAAATTTACAAATAAAAAACAAGCACTGAAAAAAATTAAGAGACATAAATATAGATTAAAGTTATAATAAAAATATGAAAAAGATAGTATAAAATATGCACAATATATCTAAATTAAAATGAAAGAATAGAGCAGATTTTAGTTTGTGCAGAAATGTGCAAAATGTGCAGAGGTTCACAGTTCGAAGTATAAAAAGAAGTGCAATACACTGAGTTATAGTCATGAAGATGTACATTAATGTAAAACTCCGAAGCAGGCAGTGGCACTATATTCAAACAATTGTAGCAATCAATATGTAACAGTCAATCAATAAATATTTCAATGATAGCATTTCTAAATGGTACACAGACATTTAATAAAGGATTTATAAAAAACAATACTATAGTTGTAGACGGATATATGGGTATTTTTACATACCTATTAATCAGTATTCAACTGTAATTCTCACTTTATATCATTAAGTATATTTTGCTATATTATAAACTCATTGTTGGTCTATACAGCAGCCCCCGCTAATGGGTGTCCACAGGTGGAGTTACAGTGTTTGATTAAGGCATTGAGAGCACTTACATCTGCTTACTAAAACATTATAGTGTGTTATGAATCACCAATCAAATGTTTGTTTACTGCTTATTAATGCTAAATAGCCCATGTTTTGTGTGTAGGTGACTGATTGAGACAACAATTTTGAGAATGATCCAGTAAAGAGACAATTGTGCACCATCAGTTTAGTTTATGTCCATTAAAAGTGCTTCTTTTTGCCACTGACAGGATCAGATTGTTATTAGAAGTGTCTGACAACATTATGGAAAGGATGCTGCTTGAGAAGCTAAATGTTTATCCATGCCTTTCGCTGGTCTCTTTATTATTGTGACCAAGTCTTGCACAAGGAGAAGTCTTGTTTTGAAATCTTGCAAGAGACAACTTGTTGCAGGAAAACCAACGGTGGAAACATTCACGAAAGTTGGAGAGAGGAGGGCTGGGAAGAGTGTTTGTTTTGGAGTACAGAATACATAACTTAGTGTTCTACAAGATGTTCAGTGTCATGGCTGACTATTTAGATGATTTCGGCAATGTGGAAACATTTGCAAGATTTCAGAATGAGACTTGTCCTTCAACAAGACTTGGTTTCACACAGTAACAAACACACCAGTAAACGGTAGGGAAAAATGTTTTTTTTTTTTCCTCTGTAGGGTCCTTTGTGTAATGTTGTCAGACACTTCTAATAGCAATCTGAGCCTGCCACAACAAGCACTTTTAATTGATGTAAATTGACCGCGCACAATTACCTGTAGGGATTACATGGCAGACTGTTTACAGCTGCAGGGGTCTCTCTCAATACTGGACCAATTTCAAAAATTGTTGTCTCCATTAGTCACTTATACTGTCAACATAAAAAAAAATTAAAAATGGGTCCAGTTTCAAAAATACTGACGTTTCCCCTTTAATCTATATGAGAAAATGAATGTTTTAGGTTGTGAATTCTTGTCACTGTGTTAATTTCATGGCAACCCCATAATTGTGGAGAACCACTGTGTCGTTAGCACTGATGAAGGCCTTCAGCTTCATCCCACAATTTATTCTATTTGCCATAAGCCCTCCAGACTCAAAGAGCAGCTCAATCAGATACCATGGCCGCTCCATCTGCCACTGCTTTCCCATCCATATCACACTGCAGCCAGAAAAATTGTGGGAATATCCACAAGGAAATATCACTTTGCACTTATTATAACTCCCATTAACCCAAGAAATGACAGCAAATGTCTCATTCAGAAGGGATAAAGGCTGGACAGATCCTCACTGAGCAGCAGAGGCCTCGAGTTCAATTTAAAACACAGGTCAAAACAAATTAAATGCCATTAAATTCTTTCACTACACTGCTGCATGGATTCACCCCAGTAATTAACAACATGAAAACACAAGTTAGGATAAAAAAAGTTCACAAATGATCAAGTAGAAGTCAATTAAAGGGGCCTTAATGAAGCATCGATGCAGGTTATTAAAGCTGCAGCAGCATCAGGCAGTAGGAGCAGATAGGAGATGTTAGACAAAAGGCCCTCTGTCACCACTGGACCAGAAAATCAATATGTTGCTGTTGGTCACCACTGTTCTTTCTGCTTAACACCTGCAGATCACATGGAAAACCCTTTATCTTCCACCTCTCCTCACCAGCACACAGACAGAGGAAGATACCAAGACATTCTCAGAAATTTGGTATAGATGAGGACTGCTGCCTCTGGGGGGCTGTTACTTTTTATTTATCCGTTTCCTTGAGTGTGTTTGGTAGTCGTGAGTGGGAGAATGTGTCATACTGAAGCCAAGTAGTGTGCACAATCTGGCGATACACTAATTAGCGATGATCTAGGTGAAATGCTAGCTGTGTTAGCGTGTGTATAGGTGTCTGTGGGCGATACACACAGTTTGAGGGAGCAGTCTGACAGCTGCTTTGCCTCGAGCCTAAAGCTAATTTAAGAATAGAATGGCCCACTAAGTTAAATAGAGAAGGCAGCTTAGCCACGTTAACATGATCACCCTGTCTCACTGATACACTGTTAAATGCAAAAATGCAAATGATAATAATGATGCTGATAATTTTTTTCCTCCAAATCTACACTACACAAAAATAAAACAGAGGAAACAGAAAAGGTGGTTGCAAAGATGAAGACAATACATAAAAGCATGTCTAGAGGGGTGCGATTTAAAAGGAGATTTACTGGATAACATTGAATTAACTAGCTTACGTTCCTCAGGCAGGCACGTTCAACGCTAAACCCCCCTAGCAGAAGTGCAATCAGCTTTATTCTTGGCTCAAGACTGAGAAAGAGTCAAAAGAGCCTGAGGATCGCGGGCTGCCAGGAAACCAAAAAGTCTGAATGTAGCCACAGGCCAGACGTTGCTTTAGCCTACTTTAAATTTGATCATTGAGAAGTGATGACAGCAAGCCAGAATCCCACAATATCTCACAGGTTTACATCATGCTTTAGCCTCTGGTTTAAAGGAGATACGCTGGTGCATTGGTTGACAACACCCTGCTTGGTGTTTTCAAAAGTATCACATTTGTCTGAGGACTCCCGAGTAATACACTGTCAATGTGTGTCTCATGTTCTTGATGTGGATGTGTTATGAACATTTTGCTGGCAATGTGCAAGTCTGACTAATTCATAACCGGCTGTGACAGCCAAATCCAACTGACAAGCAGATCCTTGTCCCTTTATATGAGGGGAAAAAAAACATCTTGATTAGACTTGAAGTGAGTTGGTGAAATAAAACACTATAAAAGCCACGAGGATAGGCAACTTTAGATAACACTAATAATACAATAACATTCCAATAATGCCTAAAGACAAATGTCCCAAACTCACTGTTGAGCAAAGGACTGTCTGTAAATGTGCAGTATATGCTACTAAATGCACTGAGACTGACATTCAAGAAATAAATTACAGAACTTGAAATCTGAAGGTTTAGTGAAATCATTTAAGGATAAGGAGTATTTAAGGATACACCCTGGGGGGAACTATTTTCCCATGTTTTTATGTCTAAGCGACTCATGGGAAAAACTATTTTTGAAATTGTTCCAGTATTGAGAGAGAGCACTGTAGCAGTGGTGAAACAGGCTGCCATGTAACCACTTGGGGCAGGTGCGCCCGTCAATTTCCATCTATTAAAAGTGCTTGTTTTTGCTACCAACAGGCTCGGCTTGTTATTATAAGTGTCTCAAGATATTATAAAAAGGACCCTACAGGGAAATTAAATGTTTTTCCATACCTTTTGCTTGTTCCGGCCCATTTTGTTTCCAGGTCTCGCTAAAGGAGAGGTCTCGTTCTGAAATCTTGACGATTTTTCCACATTGTTGAAACCAGCTAAATATTTAGCCATGACATTCAAAATTGTATAGATGAGAGTAAGATACGCTTTCTGTACTCCAACAAAATTACCTTTCTGCAACTCTCAGTCACATTTGCACTATTTCTCTCCAGCAACAAGTCACCTCTTGTTGATCTGTTGCAGGTCATAGGTATGAAAAATAGATAATACATACAGACAAACATGCCATTTCTGTATGAGGTCCTTTCTATAATATTGCCAGACACTCACAATACAATCTGAGCTTGCTAATGACCCAAAAGTGCATTAAATGAAGCTGTTTTGCCTCTGCCGGCTGCAGCACTCCCTGTCAGGCGATGCCAACAAAAGCTTTTTTTTCTGAGGCCATCATATTTTGTCAATTCTTTGTGGTATGACCGCTACATATTTACATTATGCTACAAATGCCAATTCTACACTGAGTGCTGCATGTTTGGCATTTTTTTCTGCGTGTAGAGAGTTGAAAATTGTTTAACTTTGGGTAAAACGGTGCGCTTGTTACTGAATATCCAGCCGTTGAATCATAAAGGGGTAGGGATAAATACCACAAAGACTAACCATTACATCTTACATGTACTGGTGCTGATCAACAACAACAATAGAGGAGAAATATGTTAAAACTCTGTGTATATATATATATATATATATATATTAAATTTCCTGTCATGAACTCACACATATTGGCGGGTCAGTCTTCTCTCTCTGCATGCTTCACCCTATCCCTCATTCCAGTGCAAGTACCCTACATTGCGCCGACATTTTTACTCCCACCAATATTCCGTATCATAGCAACCAGACGCAACCATATGTCTCAGCTGAAAAAGTGCTGTGCCTCTGAAGCTCTATCAAGCGCTCCAAGCTGGGCGCTTCCTGGCGTTTTCAGCTGAGAAAAAGACGCTTTGGTGCATGGGGCCTGAGACACAAACACATGGAAAAATAGGGTTCAGGTTGAAAAATACCCCTTTAACAATTTGCCTTTATGGTCAACAATGCTATTTTCTATTGTCTTACTTCAACATATAATTTGTTTTTTGTTTTTTAAACCCTCATTCGTTTGGATTTATACCATGACATAAAATCTCTGCTTTCCTAAAGATGTACCACAGAGGGTGATATTTAAGTAGGTACTTTGTTCAAATTTTGTCTAAGGATATTTAGCAACTTTTGCCTGTAGCCATAAGACAATTCTTATACATTTTGGAAGTGGTAAGCTCAGCCTGCTCACAGCAAAACTGAAGAAGGTTTTTGATCACAGGAAGAGGAGGAGTAAGTGTAGAGTGAGGGTGTGTGAAAAGAGTGAGAGGTCAAAAGAAGGAAGGAGGAGAGGATGGCTTGAAAAGGCAAGGAGGAGTAGAGACAAATGGCAGGAGAGGCAGAGGGAAAAGCTGTCATGGCTAAAATAGAGTCAGGTACAGGAAGCAGGGGTGACATGTGTGGTTAAGTGGTTTGCTGAATGTGAAGTTACAGCTCATCCTGTAATCTCCTGTCTTAAAGCTCCACCATAGTTTGTGAAGATGAAAACTCCAATGAAATATATGTACTTCATTTGTGGAGGATAGCATGTTTGATTGCATTTAATTAAAGATTAATTTTAATACTGCTTGTGGCAAAATCTGAGCTATAGAGCTACTTACAGCATATGCAAAGGATTTGGTGCAATATTTAGGACTTTTCCATCAATGACCTCATTTTACAGTAGGAACAATGGCATGAGAGCAAAATGTAATTCTTTGAAATATGCAAAAAGAAAAAGTAAAATGGAACCTTTGGAGCTAACTTCCCATCTTGCTTGTTTCAGTGGCTTTCACCTGTCAAAGTCTGACCAATGTTTGGCACAGAAAAACTCCTCGGTAGCTCTGTCTCCATGTTCAGGATCAATGTCCTGCTGCATTGTACTGCAATTGGTATGCTATGTATAAAAATGGGCTACGAGCAACCCTGTCCCTGAAGCTGAAAGTCAGCACTCACAGACATTGTTTCATTTCCCATCAAATGTGCTGGAGCCAAATCAAAAAAATGTCACTGTCCCAATATTTTTTTATTGCGCTGTACATATTTTCAAACAGCAATTCTGCGATCGACTTTCCCTCGCAACTCATTTCAAACCAATTCAATTTCAGCGGTGTCAAAAGAGAGAAGTAGCTTGGCTGTTTGCTTTGGTTTTATAAGCCACAGCCAGAAATAAAGATCTCAAAGAAAAGATTTCAAGGAGGCAATAATCCTGACTTATCTGAACCAGTACAGTACGTTATGCTAGATTTTTTTTGTATTTTTTTAATATTTTCTAAGTTACTGCAGGGCTTTATTGGATTTAATGAAATAGTTTCACAGTTTTAAGTTTAGTTTATAGTTTCATAGAGCAGAGAAACTACCAGGTTATAGTATTAATATCAACTTACTGTTGAAATATAACCCATTTTGGATACAGAGTATAAAAGCGAATGACAGATCTTCTACCAACGGTGTGTCAGGTAATGAAGCTATTTTCTGTCAAATAAATCATCAACATTGATTTAAGGGCCAAATGACAGCCCTACATGATAATGGGTACATTTATGTCTGCACTATTAGCCCTGCATACTAATTAAGACATTAATCAAGAGGTTGCAGTTGTCTTATTTACACTTTTCTATCTATGTCAACAGGAGAATTGTGAGAATAACCTGGTTAAAATGCTCATATATCAGCTGTTATCTTCTTTTCTTAAAAGGATAGTTTGGATGTTTTGAAGTGGGGTTGTATGAGGTAGTTATCCATAGTCAATGTATTACCCATAGTAAATAGCAGTCGGCATGCCTCCAGTTTGGAGAAGCAGGCAGGAGTGCTGACACAGAAGTTGAGCAGTGTACTGCTGCAAGAGGGGTCAACAATAAAATGTATTTTAGCCACTTAAAAAAATCAATCTCAGCAAACAATCAATATCAGTGTAAGACTACGTTACACGAGTATTTTCACCGCTTTAACTTTCTGTCAGACAATGACACCCGACAGGGAACTAAAGCCGTCACATTGCTTTCTACAAAGTCAGATTCCATTGAGAAAAACAGTGATTTAATGTCGCTGAACACAGAAGCTGCTGGTCTACTGCTACCTCGATCAGTTAATTTGTTTGTGTTACTGTCTGTATGACTTTGATGTTTCAAAGGGTAGGTTTGGATTAGGGCTGGGTATCGCCACTGATTTCCTGAATCATTTCAATTTCAATTCACAAGGTCCTGATTCAATTCAATTTCCGATTTGATTTAATATAGATTCAATTGGGGTGATTTTAAGTTCAGTTACAATACCAATTTTTGATAGTATGTGAAAGAGATTCTCAGAGAGCTAATACTGTACATTTTAAAAGGCTTTTTTTTTTAAAGAACAATATTATTACATGACTTAAACAATATTTTATGACTGAATGTTGTTTCTAGCAGCAGCAACATTATATTAAAACAGCAAAGTCACAATATAAACTCAATTTCTCACTGGAAACAAAACTATATTGTCAATAAAATAAATCATACACCTGACATCACAAAACTAAGTGAAGTTTAGAAAGATGAAAGACCACAGACATCAGTCAGTATAAGTCCTGCTATCCATTCTGCTCCACCCTCTGCTGCTGAGGAGATTCACTGCCTGCAGGTAACAATACCGTGTTTTGATAAAGTATTGACTTTTTCTTTGTGGAGGTTTTATTGCACTTACTGTAACAAGTGTAGCTGTCGTCAGCTAAAATTACAGCAAAACATAAAAACAGTAAGCCAACAGTTGCAGATAAAAGAGCAGGTAATGTCGGAGCTTCTCAATTCTATGATCGTTAATAATTTAGCACCGCTGCTTGTGAGATTAACAGGGTTAAAGCTTCACATATCTGTGGGAAGAAGTGCATATGAAAAGATCAATCTCGGATTTTATGAATCAATATTGGGTCATTCCAATGAAGATCATTTTGAATTGGATGAATTAATATTTTAATCCAGCCCTAGTTGGATTCACCAAAGTCACTCAATAACACAGGCTAGCTGATCAAGGCAGCGGTAGACCAACAGCTACTGTGTTCAGTGAGCTGCAATTACTGTTTTTGTCAATAGAGTCTGGTGGCTTTGAAGAGTTTTAGACCATCAATGTCTTTTCTGTTGGAACAGGCTGTCTGACGGAAAGGTAAAGCGGTGAAAATACCCTCAATAGAGCGTACACTTAATCTGTTACAATTTTTTTGAGGTGGGACTATTTTAGGTTGCTTTATTGCATTTTGGTGCCGGCCCCATCCACAGCAGTACATTGCTCAGCATCTGTTTAAGCACTCCTGCCACCTCTCTGAACCAGGGTCATGCCGACTGTCATTTGTTGTATGTAATACACTGACTATGCGTAAGTACCTCATACAACTCCACTTCAAAAAATCTGTACTATCTCTTTAAATGTGTTCTTGTGTCAAAAAGGACACATGGCGGAGGTGTGAGGGATTTGGAGCGTGTGTTTACAGGGATGACAAAAAGATGAGTGGTAACTAAAGCTCAACATTTTTAGATGATTTTTAGCTCACACTGTGAATAATGAGGTTTCTATCGAGATTTCTTGTGAGGAAATACACTCGAAGAAACAACAAAAAAAACATTTAAAAAAAAGACAGAAAATGGCCTGACATTTCTCAGTGTTTCCTCTCTATGTAAACTGCTTCCAGTCTAATCAAACGTACTCCTGCTGGGTGAAATCATGTTAATTTGAATTGTTTGTATGCTTAATTGAAGTATCACTGCAATCTCTGCTGTCACACTAACAAGCATGCCCTTGCATTGTTCCTATCATGTAATCAAAACAAGTCCAGCCAGTTATGTTCTCTAAATTACATCTGAAATGTGATTGTTTCGGGATGTTTCCATTTCATCTTTTGCATAAAAAAAGACCATTAGTATCCACTTACAAAACATGTTGCAAAGAGGTATTTCGTTACCCATTATCCCCCCCAATCCTCAGTGGCCAGTGCAATATGCTTTGAGGAGCACCCTGAGAGTGAGTGGCTGAGAGACACACGTCAGCCACACCTGTTTCATTCTTACATAAGATCATGTGAGTACAAAGATATACTAGGCTGGAAAAGGCACACATGGTTGACACTGTACAGCACATTTACACAATAATACCCAGAGTGTGCAGTCAGTGGGGGGATAGAGAAGAGCAGCTGCAGTCTGGATACTGCACCAATGTGGGCAGATAAGGGCTGTGCTGGAGAAGTGTGAGATTTAAGATGAAGTGGCATGAATTGCAACAGAAAGGTGGGAACATACAGTATATATTAGTTACACTGGGCGATATGTAGATGGAATGAGACAAAAAGACTGCAGTGCAGCTTTGGATGTATCTGTTAAGGTTCTTGGAAGATGACAGAGGTGGGAATGAAGTTTAAAGGGATATAGCTGGACGAGTTAAACTAAGGAAACGATAATCTGAGTTGAGAAACATTTCATGCTACACAATTGGAGCACACGACTCACCCTGATCATGTAGCTATGGTATGCATATAAAATATATTAGCAAGACTGAAGTCTGTTATGGAGAGATTTGTTTGACCTATTCTCTGTTTACTTGGTAACAGTTACTTTAAGCTACAGCCCTTTTCTGATAGAAGAGGATGGATTAGACTTCCTTTAGATCTGGCAAGCAAGGGAGTTGTGCAGGAGTATTCGCTATATTTAGGGTTTTGAACTTGCCTGGTCATTTATTGAATAGCGACAAATGGGAGTTGGAGCATCACCATTTGAAAAAGGATGGTTCACCCCCCAAGTCAAAAACAAACATTTTTCCTCTTACCTGTAATGCTGTTAATAAGTCTAGATTGTTTTGCTGTGAGTTGCTGAGTGTTGGAGATATCGGCTGTAGAGATGTCTGCCTTCTCTCTAATATAATGGAACTAGATGGCACTCAGCTTGTGGTGCTGAAAGTGCTTAAAAATGTATTTGGAAAACTCAACAGCAATGTCCCTTTTCACAAATCATAGCCTGGTTACTCAAGATATTCCGCCGACCTTGTTGTGAGCAGTTTCATGTAGGAACTATTTTCTCTCTACCAAATTACACCCGCAAATGTATCATCGCACATAAGGAAGCGTGCATCTCATCATCATGGACAAGAGGCTTGTGCTCAAAGCGTGAGATGTGAACATGAATGGTGTCCTCCTTGGCTGAGCTGTAACATTAGCTAGCTCAGTGGTTCTCGGTTAGCTAGCAGTAGATAAACACTTCCATCTACACAGGGATAAGGTTGGCAGGTGTAGTTCAGTAGAAAGAAAATAGTTCTCACATGAAACTGCTTACAACAAGGTATGTGGATTATCTTGAGTGACCAGGCCATGACATTTTTTTTGGTGCTTAGAGCACAACAAGCTGAATGTTGATTTTGGAGTGAACTGTCCCTTAGTCAAGGCATTTCTTTTATTTTTGAAATGTAATTTATGTATATTTAATTTAATACTCAACTTAATTTACCAGGATATTGCTGTAATAATGAACACCAGTACTGTGCAAACACTGTAATGGAGAAAAAAAAGTGAACTTGATATTTTAATGTTGAGTTGACTATTTATTAGTCAGATAAGTCCAGATAATGCTGAAAGAAACTGCTTGAATCTGCATTTCTAATAAGCATATTTAATTAATCTAGATATAGTATATTAAAATATGGCAATCATATTTCACATTGGTGTTCCATGCAATAAACTGTCTTTTACTGGTGTTCACTACAACATCGACAAAAACATCAGTCCTTATTTTATACGTTTATTACATTTGGCTAAGAATAATAATACAATTTCACTGAAATTAATCACAAGCAATCTTCTGAAATTATCTTCCAACTCACACAAACAACCTTTTTGCTATTTGAGAACCATCACCTTGGCAACAGTAATGATTATAGCAGCCATCACCTTGGCTCCTATAATCATTACCCTATTCAAAGCATTGCCAACAAACCCCTTCATAATGCAGGGCAGGTTTGTGCTGTACAGTATTGCATATCACACTATACTGAATAATGAGTACTTACATCAGAGATGATGTTTGTTGTGTTGTGTAGAACGAAGTACAGATGAATAATTTGAGAGAGGTCACATGTTTTATAATGTATAATATAATACTGAATAGTGAATTATGGGTGGACAATGTAACCAATATATTCAATATAGTCAAATGTCCCTTCATGTGTAATATGGTAGATGATCATAACATCATTAGAGGATATTTCCTGCAAATGCTAGTAATGCAAAACAGACTACTAACCTTTGAAAAATATGCCACAAAACAACGCTATTAGCAGTACCTCAAATCTGTTCCATCATTTAAAGCACTACAGAGTGCAGACCACTACAGTCAAGCCAGCCTCCACTTTGAAAAAGACGGTCAGCCTCCATAATGTTTTGCAGTACGTGTATATACTAGGCATTATGGTAAGAGTGTTTAAGAACAACCTTTAAAATAAAAGCAACCCTCCGTAAAACCTGAATAGCAATTCCACATTAGTGAAAGTTAAACTTAATAATAAAGAATACACGTCCAAAGTCCAATCTGACTTCAAAATAACATTACACCACCTCAGAGTGTCACTCAGATAATATCGGGACAGTACGATGTAGAATTTTACAACTAAAGCCCTCTGAAATGTCATATAGGAGCTGCATTTCCTCCAAATTCAGCAAGGCAGTTTCTGTCATTTTAGGTAGATCCCATCACACTAATGTATGTTTAAGCATTTTTCAAGCACATTTTTCTCGATAAGTTTGGTTATTGGTTATCGGTATTATTGGTTAATACTTATTTGATGCTATAAAAAGGGGCTCTGACTTGATGATTCACAACTGTGTGTCTCGGTCGGGAACTTGATAATGCAGATATTGCTACAGCGCAGACTCTAGCCCCCTATTTTGGCTTCATTTTTGCATAATGGGATGAATTGAAGAAAGAATAGCTACTTTAGAAAAATATGAAAATACCATATATCGCAACATATCATAAAAATATCGAGATGTTATTACTGAATATAAGCGTAGTTTACATAAGTGTATGTCCAAATATAATGTAATTACAAGAAGATCATTTGCAAAATGATGAATAAATTAGGAAAATCCCATTCACATTATTACATCAGTTTCAGGGGTTGGTACCATTGCCCCATCAGAAAGGACTGACCACTGATATATGTAGACAGATTTTCAGTTTATTTATGTTAAAAGTTCTAAAAATAAAAGTCCATTGTGTCTTGTTTTAGGGCCACCTGACAGTCTACAACACTTATTTATCTTTACTAAGTATCATCATACTATTGGTGTATTTGGTCAGATATAATAATATCTGTTTTGTCACTATTGCCCAGTCCTTCCTCAGGAAAGACTTCACACTAGAACATTGCGTATATCACAAACTAGATCCAATAATGAAATCCCTCCATGTCAAGTCTGACTGCTGTTCTACAGAGAGACAGTTAAGAGGTACAATGAATGACCTCCACTGAGTTGAAAGAATTGTGAGGGGAAGTAGAAAGTTGAACGTGATTAATTTTAGCCTTTGGACTGCAGATGCTCTGAGTAATTTCTGATATGATTACACCAATATCTCCCTTCTCCTGATTTATTGCTCTTTGTTCTTTAAGTGTCCAGCATCCGTTTGGTTTCCATGTTTTTGTTTGTTTAGTTTCTGTCCTTCACTGTTGCTAAAACCCAGCTCCCTAACTGCTGTGGTAATGCACTGTAGTCCAGCTGCGTTCTGAGTATCCAAACAAATTAATAATTTAAATGTTTTCAAAAGGGCTGGGATAACCTGCATAGTGTTTCAGCTCTTTGGCAACACACCACCCTTTTTCTCTGAAAATAAACCAGAGGAGCTCTATATGTGTGAATGCAGCTACTCCTGCAATGTCAACAGGGGATCCCAAGAATAACAAATTAACATTTTTGTTGTGCTTGTTAAAAAAACGGAAAGGGGCCATAGTCTGACATCCCTGACATTTTGATGAACTTTGGAAAAAAACACAAGAAGACTGTGATGTTTTAAACACAATTGTTTAGAGGCTTAGGATTTAGGGGTACACTGATCTGATTAGCAACATCCAATCCCTCCAGGATTTTGCGGGCTGTATTTGAAATTGTTGCAGCCAAGTCCCAGCAATGTCGCACTGACACAGAAACAGCTCAGCTCTGTCGTTAAACCCATCAATAGCCACTGGGTAATGTTAGATGTGTGATGTTAACAGTTAGCCTGGTCATTAGGCACATTTCCACTAAAGAAGTTCCTGGTACCATTTTGGGGGACAGGAACTACTACAGGAACGTCCTCTCACTCGGCCCTCTCAACCGCCGTGTCTCCACTGAGAGGGCAGAGTAGGAGGAAGGTTCCTGTAAAGTTACTGGGCTCTGAATGTGACGTAATGGTTGTGCGACCATTTTGACTGGGGCAAGTTTTAAAAATACCAGCTATTTTGTTGCTGTCTGTTGACGTCACATCCCGCCTTGAGTATATCCAATCAGCACCAAGTAATCCCCAACCCAGGAGTTTTTCGGTTGAGTTCTGGTGGTTCCTGCGGTGGAGACACGCACCAACGGCCCCGGCCCCGTAAAATTACCCAAAAGTTCCTGCTGTGGAAACGGGCCTATTGATGGTGCTCCCACAGACATAGTCTTATGATATAAACAGAGAGAGGGCAAGGCGGAGAGATGCCCTGGATTAATATCTGCTGCTAAAGACTGTTTGCTATTACAAACGGAGCATCCCACCTCTTTCCTGAACACGAAATGCCATGCTTCTGTCACCATGGTCAGCGCTAACAGTAATCATTCCTCAAAACTGCATCTATGAAATTACATTTTTGGCAGTGGATCAGTTTAAGATAATGCAGGTAGTAAGGGAACATGGCTGTTGACAAATCAGCCAGGACTGAAATCTTAAAGGGGCTACATGTGAACACCAGCCTGTCCTCATTCCCAATTCACCAAATAACGCTGCTATGTCAGTGATTTTGGCCTCAGACACTGACACAAAAAAAGGCACCTCTCACGGTGGTATGATACGCTGCCATGCAGTGTTATAAAATGACACTGCTCAGCTGTGTATCATACTGCCGCAAAAGGTGTGTCAATTTACACCACCAATAACAACATCTTAAAGTACCTAGAGGGCAGGATGGCAGTCTAGACGGTATGGATTATGGTATGAATGGAACACCAACAACAGACGCAGGACACCCAGTGTGTGATATATAGACGTGAATATCCACTGACAAAATGGCAGTATTTGACGAGTTGGGATGAGAATGTGTTGTGAAAGTGTATGAGTTGTCTGTTGTCTGTCTGCAACTGCTGTAAGAGCACAGTGCAAAGCGTTGGAAATAAGCTAGCCAGTGAGAAACACATACGCAAAAACATGCACGCACAGCCGGACCAACTCATTACAAAAAACAACAGACATGCTCAAATTACAACACACACAGAGTTACCTTACTATATGTAAAAAGCAAATAGAGGTTTGCTGCTATATTAATGCACTGGATGTCATAATTGCATGGTCTTTTCCTGTTCTTAACCACAGTAAATACTGTGTGCTGATATTGTAGGAAATCTTTTAACATGCTGACATCGGATAGAAAAAAACAAAAACAAAACATCCCTGAAGAGTTTTGCAGGATTGTCAAATATTGATGTTTCTGACCTCGGTCCCTATTTGCAATGTACTTTCCTTTACATCTTCAGGAAATTATCATACTGTTTGTTTGCATCCATAATTTCTGAAAACGTGCAAGTATTAATGGCAAAACAGGCTGGGACATCTGCGATGCTATTTGGGATGCATTACATACTGTAGATCACGTGTTATCACACTCCGGCATAAATCAATGGATACACAAGGCAAATCAATATGATAATGTTTGTCTACAACCATAATAAAGGCCCTTTTGACCTCATATAGGAGGAGACATTGTATAGACCAGATAAGGAAGGAGCTGTTGCTGGTAATTGGGAATCTAAATGCCTTGGCCTTGGCCACCCTGATAAAATTGCCACTCCAAGATTTTCAAGATTTTTGGGAGCACTACTGTCTAGATACACACCATAGGGGGAGCCTTGCAGATTTTGAAATAGAGCATCAATCATAAATGGAAACCTAAAGACATTTGTATGCTATATGTGTTGGAGATAGCAGGTGCATTACGACTGACCACAGACAATCATAATAATGGGTAATTCAATCATCTGCAAGTCATGCAGCTGGTCCTAGAGCTACACACTACTCATCTGTTCCAGGAGGGGAAAACAGACTGGCTTCTTTTTCTAGCCAGAAGAGTTCAGCAACACGTCCTGGAACATAAGCCTGCTTTATTGTCTCACACTGGGGGAATTTTGACTTGGGATCATCATTCATTTGAGTAAATACGTACAGTTTACTTTGCAATGCTATTCAAGCTGCCACAACACAAAACGACTGCTGAAATTTAAACGTTGCTTTAAGAGGACTGTCACGTTCAGTGGAAAGTGTACCTTGACAGATGAGCTGGCTGCAGTGATGATGCGTAAGTTAGCTTAAGTAGAGCACTGAGACTCGGTGTATGTGATGTATTCTGCCGAAATGATTTGTATGCCCAAAGTGTTGAGAGGTTTCCTGTACTCCAAGGTACTGCTCTGAGGTCAGCTGAATAAAAGATTCGGGATGTAATTTAGGTTTCAGTGCAAGTACTGATTTTTAAAATGGACAAGTCATTCCAAAACATACAAGACTCAGCAGCTTGCTAAATTTTGATTAAATGTGTGATTTCTTCATAATAGTGTTTGCATGATATTTGATTTTTTTTCCTGTTCTTTAATTCAATGAGCCGTAAATTGTCTGTTTGACAGTATAAATACAATGTGCTTAGTAAAACAGTTCTCGAAAAAAATGGATGGCAGCATGCTATCAGCACCAATTGTCTATATAAGCTGACACTGAAACCTCAAAGTAAAATTAGACATAATGCAGCCACATTAAGCCTGACAACTGAATAAAAAGAGTCCAAAATACAATACTAAAGGAAGATGGAAGGATTCTTAATAAATTGCCAGAATTTTAATTGCTGCACAGTTGTGTTCAGAACAAGGACTCCTGTTCTACTGCTGATGAACGTAGCATCATGTTGGTTCAGGTCGGGCCCCGGGTTCCTGCATGCCATCAGATGATCAGTATCAGCTGACTCTTACAATCACCTATCAGATTAAAGGTAATTAGGGGTCTTTATAATCTGACAAGTTTACGGTCTCCCTCCTGTGATTATTCATGTCACTGCTTCAGTTACGGGTCATACGCCACACGGACTCGCCCATGCTGCTTAGATTCATCTGTTGAGCACAGTCAAATGCAGAGCATTTTCCACCAAGTGCACCTGGACATCTATTTGCAATAAATCACCCTGAATCCTTTGATGTAAGTGTCTGACTGAACTGCCTGATATTTTTTAAGAGCACTGCACAGACTGGCGGTCCCACTAGTCCACAGTGCAAACCCTTGGTTACATACTACTGCTGATTCTGATTCACACCAAGTTCAAGTGATTCAACAGACTGGTGGATATAATGTAGAAATATAGCTTGAGAACACTGTGAAGTTTATTAATATACAATACTGAGTAAGGGTGCTCAGAGCCACCAGCCACTGATTGTTATCAACCCATTTTCATCTTAAATAGTTTGAGTCATGATCTTTAAAAAGCCAATCAGAGGAGCAAATCAGATGATGCAAAACATGTGAGATTTCTCTACATATACGAATGTGTGTGTGTGTGTGTGTGTGTGTCTGTGAGAGAGACAGAGATAGAGAGAGAGAGAGAAAGAAAGAAAGAGCATGTGTGTTGTTAAACGTGAGTGTCGGTTATATGCTGTTGTGTGTGTTTGTTTATCCTGTAAATGAGGACACTTTACTAGTATACATGCCAACTGTATGAGGACATCATTGACTTGTGAGGACAAAGGCCATATCCTCAAGTCCAGCAGTGTAGAAGCACTTCTCAAGGAGTAACGACAGTAAATCCGTACCACTTTTTCCCCAGCACTGTATGTCCCACTAATTCCATTATACCGGAAAAAAATGACACTGTTATTGGTTTTGGCTCGCCTAGATTGAACGAAATGCTCAATATAATCTCATGACTAAAACTAAACGAAAATAGTTTGTTTTCTTTAACTAGGACAAAAATTAAAAGAAAAATATAATAAATATTCATGACTTTAAAGATGACTTTTAGCAAACTAGACTTGGCCAAAAAAACAACAACAACAAAATAAGATACAATAACTGATGAGATTGACTAAATATGATGAAACCAACATGGACATTTGACACAGTACTAATATTACGTTTAAATAAATAGCTGACAAAATGAACACTAGTTGCTTCAGTATATTTTTTTGTTCTAACTTGTGTGTTGGGCAAATTAACTTTTTACTCTAATTTATTTTTATTCCACAGGGAGGCTACATTTGTTAAGCTCTAAGTTGCTCCCAGTAACCAAGCTTAAGAGAGAGTGGAATATGTTGCACATGTTGCCTGCCAATAAATAAACAGATGTCAATTAATGATAAGTACTCATCTATTATTTAAACACTTATTATACAGTGTTGCTAAGAATAGTTACACAAACTTAAAAAAAAAAGCTACATGATAAATAGAAAGCTTTACATAGACCCTGTGATCAGTATCAGCCAATACTGCCTCCAGCGATCGCTGATTGGCCCCAAGAATCTTGGTCGGAGCAGTCTCATTTCTAAATACAGCAGGCACAACAAAAATCCAATAAAGATTTTACACTGTATTCAAGCAAAAGCCATTATTCATGAGTAAACAGCCCAGCACAGGGAAAATGAAAAGAGGCTCTCAGAATTATTGTGACAGCGTGTTGGTGGTTAACTTGCTGGCTACAGCAGTTTACCAACTAAGCCAGTGAGTGTAGTCCCTGTCACCAAGTTTCTACAGGCACACAAAGATGCACAGATGAATTACCCTCTACCCCTTCCTGGTTTGATCAGGCCTTCAGTCTACATTTAATATGGCACTAGTGCATAAGGGAGCAAGAGATGCCTGTAGTTTAAGGACATCTGTCTGGTCAGTGTAACCCCCTAACCTGTTGGTGGCTCCTCCCCAGTTGGCTGGCTGGCTATACATGCTATACCAAAAATTCACTTTGTCACCATAGACCCGCCTTGGTCTGTCTTGTTCAACAATGCTGAAAATCATTTCTGAAATTTCATATTTTATGCAGTGCCACTACAGCACAATTCTCATGCTGCCTCCCTGATATAATAACATATAACACTTTTCACGTTGAATTCTAATTTCATGTGCAAAAAGAAATTGATTTTATTCAGTAGGTCATAGGATATACAGCCAGTTTGAAGGTTTAGGAAAAATGCCTTTTTTTATCTTTAAGATGATATGGGACCAAGTGTCCTCCCTATTGTCCAGGTAAACCAGTTTCAATCTGGCTCTGCACCTAAGTTCTATCCAGCTCCACTAACATTAAGATTTATTGCCTTCAAACTAGTGGTCTTGGCCTTTTTAGAGCACATAAACCCTGCTATTTCCACAGTTTGGGAGTGGAAGGACATGGAGCTCACTTTATTTGAATAAAGCTGACAATGATGGTCTATTCAGAAGACTATGGCAGGGACCTTGAGTCATCAGAACTTTTGACATCTACAAGATAAGGTATGAACCACTGACCTTCTGATTTGAAACTGTTAAGAAACCAACAATCGTTCATACACTAACATCAAAATACACACTGTGTGACAATAACTATACTCAGATCAACAGAAATTACAGGATTGAACCCGCTGATGTAATCACACACCACCCAGACAGTAGCCACTACCGATAAAATGTCTGTTGAGGTGAAAAGCCTTGTGGGATGCCTGTTTTTTTGCACAGGGCTTCAACAGAGCAGCTACTTTGACGCTTGGTTAATTAAAGGTCAAGTACAGTACATAGTTTAATTTGGAGCACCAAATATTTTAATTAAATAAAAACAACAACAGAAAAGGTTGTAATTTTTATATTAAAATGCGTTTTGCATTCAGTTTGTGGTGTTGCCTTTTGCAGTGATGTGTCAAAGCTTGTTGTTGATATTTTTTCCTGTTAAATATCTCATTTTATACACAGTGATGTGCCTTTTATTACTGTCCACTAACCATGTCTGTTGGAAGCCTTAAAATAACCTACTGGTGCACTGTTTCCACTAAAAACTGGTCTATAAAGAGCTGCCTGTGGTTCTCAGGGTGATTTCTCTACTTTGGACAACATGGTGTAATTCTGTCATTACATACTGTGACTATAATCAGCTTCGAGTGATTGGTGAAAATGAACGAATGAATCTTTGTGAAAGACTCTTTTGAGTGTCTGGTAGTACCAGGCCAGCCTGTCTAACATCTGAGTGCCCATAAATTGCCAACTTTTCCCTCTCGCTGTTAATAACAGTGCAGCAACAGCACCAAATGAATGAGGGAGGACTGATTAAATTAGACTTGAGTTGAGACTTTCACCAGCCAAGGCCATGGTGCATTCACATGCTCCTCAGATGGTTGTTCTTCCAGCGTCAGTGTGTTCATGAGCTTTAAGGTGTAATGTGGAAACAACATGGTCATTACTACGATGATATGTTGTATTTTATTGCTCACAGCCCTTTAAATAACAAATTGCTAAGGAAGAGCAAAGGAAACGGATCAGGTGAGCCATGAAATATAATTGGGAACTCATTTTTTTTAGTTTATTATGACACCACATGAATGCAGCACAATGCTGCTGATGTATGTGGGACGCCTGCTTCTTGCCCCTAAAAGTATGACAAATCGTAGGTCAGTGACATTTCTGTAACATTATACTGAGCTTATAGCCTCCCTACATATGAATGAAATAAAATGAATATTTCATCTTAATTAATGTAAACTGGCAGTGCATTGAAAAGAGGTTGTGTGGGGCAGCACTAGTGGTCAAACGTGCAGGTAAGAATCAGTCCCCACACCAGTATCATTTGCAGCCTGTCTTGGCACCTTTCTGATGGAATGGAACAAGATTAAAAAACAAACAAACAAAGAAAAAACATGAATAGACCATAAAATACCCACCATTTTCCAATGTTAGGTAGTATTTGAAAATCCCTTTCAGGCCCTGGTGTTATTCAGAGATTTGTTTATTTTGTCCTAAAATGTCTGTGGATTATGTTGTCTAACATCCTACTCCCAAGCCACGATGCCTTTTGATTTATGCTGATAATGATTCAGAAAATTCAGAGAATCAGTGACTACACCACACATCCTCTGTGTTTTTGTCTTCAATGAATGTACGTCAATCTTCACTCATTTTTTGTCTTTAATTATGTCTTCAACTTCATATCACAGTAGCTACACTGTGTTTCCACGAGGAATTGGGTACAATGCCTAGCACCAGAGAGGAAGGAAATACTCTGGTGTTTTTTCCACTTCACTTCTGCACTAGGGCTAGAGAGTAGGTGGGGGCATGGTTATTAACATTTCCTTTAGCACCACATCTCATTAGGCATTAAAGTTCCTCACTGTAACCAAAGCCAATGAAACTAGCATTAGCTAACTTCATACTGCAACATTAACCGGCTATTATATTCCCATCTGAAGCTGTAGAAACTATGACATTTAATTAATAATAAATGGGCTGCCTCTCCAATACATCATATAGGCTACATTTCAAACTGCACATCTGTCCAATTCACGTCAACACTGCCCACACCTTTCTAAAGAGCACCAGCTGCTTAATGTGTGTGCTGTGTCATAAGCAAGGTGAATTATGATCAGTATAGTTCAGTGATAAACGACCACTGCTTGAAAGACATTTCTTTTTTAGAGAGTGCATGCCGTATTTGAATGCCAGCTCGAGCTTGTGTATCACTAACTAAAACATATCAGAGAACTAAGAGTTACAGCTGCTTAATGGATCATGTCTGATGAATTGAACAGTGAAACTTTGCAGTTCAGGAAAGGGCACATGTACACTTTTAATGGGCTTGCGTCTCTGCTGCTAATAAAAGACATTAAATTGCCAGATATTTTGATGGAGCTTGGTGTGATATTCTTTCCAGATTTTGCAAGACAAGACGGCACTTATCCGGGCTTATCTCATGGATGACTGTTATGTGATATTGTTCAAAGGAGGTTACACAAGATGGTTACCATGGCATTTGCACAGCCTTTTCTCCAGCTTTACTTTGCTCACTGATAATGGGTCAGGTCAAGCTATTCTCCTGTTTTTCTCTTCCTTAGCCGTGACGTGACATTGAACTGGGTCATTTTAACCCCGCTATTCTTTGACTAGACATCTTCACACTGAAATTAAAATCTCCAAGCTTCCATTACTTCCCTGAATACAGTTACTGGTTCATTGAAAGATGCTGTAGCTTGGTGAGAAAGTAGGCCTGTCATATGACAAGAGGATGTATGGACAGTAGCAGCTGCCATGCCTCCAAGCTGGCAGCCCAGTCGCCAGATGAAAATGTTGGCATTCTAAGTTTCTTCAAACCATGGATACATATTTGTACTTGTGTGCGTACCAACATTTCTAAAGTGATGCAGTATATCATCTGAATATGTCATTGGGAGGTTGAGGGTTGAGGGGATGGTGAAAGGTGTGACACCTGCAGTAGGTAAGACTTACACAGACCAGTGTTCAAGACCAACAAGCAACAAAACCAGTTGTTCCTTAGCATGTCACCACTGTGATTCCAGCTGGGATTGTGCCATGAAAAGCAGTTGTTTTTTACTAAGACATTGCTGCGTTTTGTAAGAAAAATGCTCGACTTCAGCAAACACTGAAATGAAGAGACTCGGAGAACCATGGAGAAAAGTTACAGCCAACGGGGTTACTTTATTCGCAGAACATAGCACACAACAGTATACTAGTCTACAATACGAATCAATTGGAACAGCCCTGAACAGTCACACTTCAACTTGCTTTTGTGCTGGGCGTCTACTCATTCATGCGAGCGTGGGTGTGTGTGTGTGTGTGTGTTTAGGTCATATTTTCTGGGAATTCAAAGTTCTTCTGATTTCCTGTTATTGTTCCTAACGGTGGCCTTCGTGCGCCTATATTTTCCTGTCCTCTTTGCCAAACTGGATACATCTGTTCCACCTGTCAGGTCACCCTAACCCAGCACGTTCTACTTCGTTTGACCTCCCATGGCTTGACTTACGCATGAACTACTCAAATTATCAAAACACCTTTTATGGGTCCTTTTGCTGCCAAATCTGATATTTGACCAGCTACTTTCTAAACCTTGTGTAACTGTCTATCTTTAGTATGACATGATGCATTATCTGCCTCTACAGTTTCCAGCCAGGATAGTGCCATGAAAAGCATTTTTTTTCTTCCCCGAGACATTGCTGGGTTTCTAGCTGGGATAGCACCATAAAAAGTGGTTATTATTTAACGAGACATTGCTGTGGGACTGTGTCGCCAAAACTGGGTATTTTAAGCCAATACCTGATCTTTTACTATGACAAAGGTTTTTGTGCCTAAACCCAGGGGCGGCTGGCCAATAGAGGGTTGATAGGGCACCACCCCCCCATTGAGCCACAACAGAAAAGAAAGATGATAATAAATGCTGACACTCCATCAAACTTTGTATATGACAAGACCAGCCACTTCACCTTTGTGCACCCAGACAACTCCAGCCTAATTATGCATGCTGACAGGGCAGTAGTCACCATATACATTGAGGGGGAACATTGTATGTGCTGAATTGTCATGCTGTTTGGCCCTTCAGCTTCGTCATAGCTACACAAATTAAAAAAAGAAAAAAAAGTCACACCTGATGTCCCATGTTAATGTGTCTCTTTCTATGCTAAACTATATATGTGCAGCTTTCTGTCCAATGTCCAAGCTCTCAGTCTAACAGACATTTCAGATTTTGAACAATGTATCTCAATATCAATATCTGAGAACTCAGGGTAGTCCCAAACTTTAAAAAACAAAGAAAAAAAAAGTGGCAAGAACAAGAGGGCTCTCCTGTGGACTTCTTGGGCTCTTGAAACACACTTTTTTTGAGAGCACAATCCTGCAGGCTCTCCTTCAGGGACTGACCCACAGTTCATAGTGTTTTGACATGAAAAACAAAAATGAGAGGGGGAACCTCAGATGCAACACCAGCAAAAGATGGTATGGAAGCATGATGACAAATTGATACAACGACATTACTATTTTATAAACACCAATCACTATAAATCATTTAATAACGGGCCCTCAGTTTAAATACCTAACCCCTGCTCCCATACCCATCAAATTATCACTTAGATTTCCATTCCAATGTTAAACAATTTAAATGTTTAGCCATAAAGTGGACATCGCCACTGGATCACTACTACACCAAATGATCTGCTGGTTTAAAATACCACACTGACTCTACCAGTGATACCTGCAAAGAAAATCTCTCCAACCTCTTTTCTGAGTCACAGCCTGGATCTGCTGTTCTTACATTAAAATCATATGGCAAAGGCACTTTGAGTGCAACTGTGTTATATGAGAATATATAATTAGAAGAAAATACATAATATTTTTGCACTTTTCAAAGTGTCAATGCGTCATTGCTAGGAGACCACTCATCTCTTAATATTTTTTTTTCAATGCAGCCTCTTGATGTGATGACCACATAATGAAACTGTACAGCTTACAATGTTTTTGGTAAGAGATGTTAATGAGGACATACACTTGGACACAGCCTATTTTATTTTTACAGCAGACGGCAAGATTCTCTGGTGGTAGGATATTTTGTTCAGACTGAGACAGAGGTATCTAAAGTACTCAAAAAATTACATTTAAAATGGAGAGCAATAAAAAACAGTGACCAAACCACAAAGATTAAGCGTAAATAGAGACAAAACAAGCTGAGATAAAACATGTCGGCACAACTGGAATAAATTACAATAAAACCGTAGCTGCCTTTGATAAATCAGTTTTTTCCATGCATCTTTCTGTGCAGATTATAGAACTTAAGCCCAATAAAAACACCCATTAATCATACTTTTGTTTCTACTCAGAGGGCCACACTGAAATGGAAGAAACAAATGACATATCAGGTTACCGTCTCTTACCACCCATATTTTATGAAGCACATCCTATTGTCTTGTTAATACTGTGTGTGTGTGTGTGTGTAGCTAGGCTATATCTAACAAGTAATGCACGGACAGTTTCAGGTGCTCACAACTGTTTACTTTCCAACAGGAAGTGACAATAGTTCCCGCGCGTAGGCGGTGCTACAGGTAAATCATTCCTCAGGTAAACACACACCTGCACTGACATTACATCCCCCCTTCTGAGTACATTATCACCATTCTCAGAACCCATCAGCTGTATTCGGCGTCTGACTTCCGGCAGACGGCGATACAGCCTCTGGGGGCAGACCCCCGATTTTTTGGCATTCCGGCTTGATTTGGGCGGAGGAGGCGAATTTCCGTGTCCGACTTCCATTTATATATAAGTAAATATGCTGAACCATTGCAATGGATTCAGAGTTTGCAGTGACGCCAATTATGTTCCGCCTCGTTAGTTCACCGCACGGAGCGTTTAACCTGGAAACAACTGCAGCCGGCTCAAACGTGATTGATCAATATCACGTAGACTACGAACAGCCTAGCACCGGAAACCAGGGCTCTTCCGCTCTTCTTCCAGAGGCAAGATCTCTGGGGTTTGCCTACAGACTCTACATGTATATAGAGACTACATTCTTACTAACAATGTCATAACGATTTTATTACTTTGCATACCACTAACTGGAATCCATTATCAGTCTTTACACAGCCTTATCACTCAGGCTCAAACTAAACAGAAATTATTCCAAGCTTTACCTTGAACTGTACAACAAACCCAATAAACATATTTGTATTAACTTACTCACATTTCTACAGCTCTAACAAATGCTGCATTCACTTTTAGATGCAATGAACTATTTTTTTTTCTCCATTAAACATTTTGACTATGAAGGTGGGGTGGGCTACCCATTCCTTCAGCTGGGTGAGGGGATTATTCCGCCCCAGGCTGGTCACTCAGACGCTCGAGAGTACCTACTACCTAAATCAAAGTCCTGAAGGTACCTCTGGAAATTTCTCGCCCTGGTTGGATACTGTCTCTCAACAGCTTCGTTGTTTGGAGGTGTAGAAGGTTGTGTAGCAGGATCCTGGACAGGGTTGAGAGCAGGATTTGAGAGTTCTGCAGATTCAGCTTGGGCTCTAGGAAGAGTGACAAGATGGCTCCGGCTGCGACGCAGGAGCCCCCCGAGGGTCTGAATGAGGTAAGACCGTGGTGTATCTGCCCTGGCTGACACAGTCCCTTTAGCTTTCATGTCAGTGATCCAAACATGGTCTCCTGGATACAGTCCGGCGAGATTGCGAGCTTTGTGTCTGTTGTTGAACCTCTTCATCTGTTCCTCTCTCTCCCTCTGTTCTCTCTCTCTCTCTCTCTCTCTGTTTTGCAACGTTTGTCCAGCCTGGGTTAAGGCTAGATGGGAGGACAGGC
Source organism: Epinephelus awoara (assembly GCA_035609425.1). Taxonomy (NCBI): domain Eukaryota; kingdom Metazoa; phylum Chordata; class Actinopteri; order Perciformes; family Serranidae; genus Epinephelus; species Epinephelus awoara. The sequence goes on from CM069304.1 coordinate 8,790,146, forward strand.
ACAGTGGTATGGAGTTTTCTCCCCATAAGGAGCTCTGCAAGGCTGTGGCCGTTGGCAAAGGGAGTGGCACGATATGCCATGAGAGCCAGATAGGGGTCTCTCTCTTTCTGTAGGAGACACTTTATTGTCCTCACTGCTCGTTCAGCCTCACCATTGCTCTGAGGAAACCTTGGGCTTGAGGTGGTGTGAGTGAAGCCCCACTCTGAAGCCAACTGTCAAAAGTGGTCTGCAGAGAATTGAGGTCCATTGTCTGACCGAACCTCTGCTGGTATGCCATGGCGGGCGAATATTGACTTTAACTTGTCTATCACTGCAGTCGCTGTGGCAGAGGTGAGTTTGGCTATCTCTATGTATCTGGAAAACAACTACAACCAAGTACTGGCTTTGTCTAGTCGAAAAGATCTCTACCCACTAACTCCCATGGTCTTGTTGGAAACTCAGCTGGCATGAGTGTTTCTCTGTGGTTCTGTCTCTCTTAAGCACAGATGTCACAGTCCTCCACCAGCTGTTGCAGTTGTGTGCCCAGGCCTGGCCACCATAAAGACTGCTTTGCTCTCTCTCTGGATTTCGGAACATCGTCCTGATATATTGTGTTGTCCAGGCCAGCCATGCAGGCAGTACTGTTTCACCTGTTTCAGTACACCATCATTGTCCTGATGTTCCCTGATTTGTTGCAGTCTTTGCTCTGTTGCTGGAAGACAAGACATCACTTGATGTGCATATAAATCAATCTCCTTTTCCAGACTCTTGTCACCCATGGCTCTTTCCAGTGCTCTGGACAGCACGTCGGCAGTCGCTATGTTTTTGCCTGGAATGTGTGATATGGAGAAAGAGTACCTCATCAGTCTTATTTTCAGTCTCTGCACCTGTGGCAGCAGCTCATCCAGGTTCTTTGACCCCAAAAGTGGCACTAGAGGTTTGTGATCAATTTCAGTACAGCCACCAGTCATGCATCATGCTGAGCCTGTGTCTCTGCATAAACCAGGATGTCGTCCATCTGACAAACTACTCCATCCAGACCCTCTTGGAGCTGAGACATCCGTTTTTGAAAGTGCTCTGGTGCTGAGAGATGCCAAAACAAAGTTTGTTGAAGCAATATCGTCCAAACGGTGTAATCAATGTTGTGAGAAGGGCTGACTCCTTTGACAGAGGGATTTGCCAAAAGCCTGAGTTGGCATCGAGCTTTGAGAATATCTTGGCTCCCTCTAGTTGTCCAAGGGTGTGTTCCACTGATGGCAGGATGTGGCGCTCTCTTTTGACAGAGCTGTTTAGTTTTGTAAGGTCCACACATATGCAAACCCCTTCTCCATTTTGCTTTGGTACTGGGACCATCCCCGCGCACCAGTCTGTAGGCTGTTGCACCTTGGAAATGACTCCGAGCTCCTCCTTGTGGGCCAACTCTTTTTTTACTTTTGGTAGCAGGGGAAGTGGAACACGATGGGGGGTTGACAGGGCAAAGGGCTTGGTGTCAGCTTTAAGCTCAATTTTGTACTCCCCCTCTAATCTACCTAGGTCACTGAACAGTTTTGGGAATTGTTGCTTTACAGATTCCATTGAGGCAAATGACACTGTCTCAACTCTTGCCACCAATCCCAGAGCAACACTTGCTGTATCATATCTGCCACCATATACACTGCCTGAACTGTAGTTTTCTTGGCTGTACTCAGGTTAGCTGTAAACTTCCCTTTTACTACAAGAGGGGACATCCCTGCACCAAACAGTTTTAGCTTTGTGGGTTGCAACTGGGGTCTCTGTGTCAAGGAGTGGTACACACTGTCTGGCAGCACAGTGACATCTGCCCCTTTATCTATTTTGAACAGGCAGTCAAGGTCATTCATTCTTACCGTGGCAATCCAAGCATCATCCGTCTCTTCAGAGGTAACCGAGCCCAGAAATGCAACGTCGCCCTCATCAGCACCATCGTCACCTGCGACGTAAATTTAACCAACTGCACTGGAGCGGCACACTCTAGCACGGTGACCCTTTTGCACGTATTGCAGAGTACCTCCCTGGCCGGGCACTGATTCTTGCTGTGAGAGGGTGTTTTACCACACCTGTTGCACTGTTGAATCGGTTTGAACGGCTGCGCTCTTGCTTTAACACTGTCCACATTACAGGAAATTTCCAACTTTAAGTTGTTTTTAAGGAGGTCTTGCTGCTTTTTCACAAGCTCACTCTGGCGAGCACGTGCGACAGCTTTCTCCAAAGTTAACTCCAGATCCATTTGAACCTGCTCCGAGAGTCTTTTCTCTCTGATTCCAACAACAAGTCTGTCCCGTATCATTTCGCTGTGTAACGCGCCGTAGCCACAATGCTCTGCCAAGGCATATAATGCTGTGATGAAACCGTCTGCGGTCTCTCCCATATCTTGCTGCCTTTGGTTAAACTTTGCACGTTCAAAAATTACATTTCTTCTCACTACAGAGTGTGCATCCAATCTGGCTTTCAAAGCATCGCACTCATGCGCCTCCTCGTCCGACAGGTTCAGTGAAGGGAACACATCCATTGCTTCGTCTCCCATCGTATAAATCAGTGTGTTCACTTGGTTGTCATTCGGCTGTAGCTCGAGCCCAATGCTATCCGAAACCGTTCAAAGTGGCGAATCCACTTCGGCCATTCTTCCGACTTTTTGAAGTCGAATTTTGGCGGTGGTGCAACCTGGAAGCGCTCCATACCGCTGGATGAGAGACGCGAGCTAGTTCCCGCTAGCTCGTTAGCTTAGCCAGTGCCGTAGACGCCAAGTCGGGCACGCAGCGTGAGTTCTCTCCGGCAACCACGAACCGATCAGTAGTCCAGCCGTTCGCCCTCCCGGAGAAATTCTGACACCATGTCTTGTTAATACTGTGTGTGTAGTTAGGCTAAATCTAACAAGTAATGCACGGACAGTTTCAGGTGCTCACAACTGTTTACTTTCTAACCGGAAGTGACATCAGTTCCCACACGTAGGCGGTGCTACAGGTAAATCATTCCCCAGGTAAACACACACCTGCACTAACATTACACCTATGGCTGCTTTAGTGCAAGTAGAACCAGTGGCCTGCTACATACAGTAAGTCTATTGTGGCATAGCAGGGCTTGTTGACAAGTGGAACAGCATATTTTGTTATTTAAATGAAAAAATTGAATTAATCCACACAGCATTGCAGCATCAGAGAGGAGACTAATGGGCTATTTCACCAACTGCCAAATTCATGTTCTACATATTACCCATGCATTGTTTTGAGTGCACTTCAATCCACAGCCATGCACTGAGCCACCAGCTCACAGCTAAAAGAGATGATGCGGATGAAAATTTGACATGTCACATACCAAAGTCTTTATGAGGAATACAAGTGTTTTATTTGTTTTTACTTGCATAACTGGCTACATAAAGATGGACGACATGACAGCTCTCCAAAAGTGATACCAAAAGATCTTGATCGTGCCCTTGGTTGCTGGCTGCTCTATAGGCAATAAACCTCGCCATGTTAGCGGATGTGACATGGACCAATCTAAAAAAATCAAAGTACACTTCAAATAAATGTTTCCCAAATATGGTATCTGTCATTTTCTGTCTTATCACGCTGATATATGTCTGCATAGTCACCAGAGGAACATGTTGGCATTGCACTTTTCTGTATTTTTGTCTTTTCTAAGTTATAGTGTGACACCTAGGCAAGAGTCCTTCCCACTGTAGACCACTGCTTCAGACTAACAAACATCAAAGGTGAGCCATCACACATTTTTTTTAAAGCCCAAATATGAAGTTTATTAAACATAACCATGTAGTTTTGGTGCCTAAACCTAAATACACATCAATCACAGCATTGTTACAAGCTTCAATATATCTGCTACAAAATTATGTACAAATGAAATGTATCTGTGGTTTGCAGAAACATACAACGCCAACATTTTTTCCGGCGATTGGCTTGTATACGTTCAAATGTTCATGTTTCTGATGAGTTTGGTTTTAATTAGTTATTTGACTTGATGAGGTAATCAATTCAAAAGCTTTGGCCAAAATGGAATTAACCAAGAATTACAATAACCTAAAAGTTAAGACAATGCCGAGTGATCTGACTCTCCTTCTTAAATGCTGGGCTGTGGTCAGGGAAACAGACACAGATGTTTGACAAGGCCTCTCTGTCCCTCAAAAACAGCTTTATAGCTACTGTATATAAAACAACTTGACATCAACCCTCCTCCTTCAAGAAATCTGTTTTTGATCCTGTTTGTATAAGAAACAATATCCCATTGAACGACTCTCCGACACCTCACCTTGCTCACCTAAACATACATCATTTACATACACACCAAACATGTTTTACTTTGAATTGTACATCTCCACTTCAGTTTGTCATTCAATCCATTAAGCCGCCATTCTTTCTTTTTGCCTCCATTTGTCCTCTCTAATTTCCTTCTGGAAACCAAACAACATTGTGCTCACTGTATACTATATCAGATCTATTGGCCCTTTACAATAGTTTATTGGATACAGTAATCTGGAAATGGTACAATAGCCATCACAGTATTTCTTTTAGAGATTGAAAAAAAAAAACTGCTGGCAGGTTACATTTACAAGTTACATTTATAGAAACTTTTTTTGGGGTTGATTACAGTAAGTGTATGATGTCACTGCACTTCATCCTTCAGTACAGCAAAGGATCACCCTAATTTGCCACCAAATCTTCCAGGTCCACTAACTGAGAGAACAAGTGGAGACAAAATGGATCCATTACAAATATAGATAATCAAGGTTTGGAAGGAATACAGGTTTTAAATGTTCCCAAGAGACATTTCAATTTTGGGATACTGGGTAGCCCTACATGCCTGCCAAATCTGTGAACTATACACCATGTACTTTTCTCTTAAAAGTAGTAACAACATTTAAATTTAAAATGCACTGAATGAGGCAAATGTACGACATATGTGAAGCCAGCAAGTCCTCAAAATCTTCAGCCATGTTCTGTTCTATCTGAGTAAGTGTCCAAATGCCAGTAACCAGGTTGACATGACGCAGGCTTAAGAAAGCAATCACAGCTATTCCAACAGTACATGAACAAGTGTAATACCAAATTCAGCTAAAAAAGCTACAAAATCCCTTTATTGGTTTTCTGATGGATTTTAAATGTCACTCCTCTATAGCTAGAGGCACCGAATCAGTGGAAAAAAACACATTTATTCCCTAAAAATGAAAATATACCATTTCTCATCCATGACCTGTCAGAACAGAGGTCCTGTTGTCTGCCATTAACTGAGCACTGCCCAACCACCACTGAATATTAATGGAGCCTTTCCCTGGATCATCAGAGTGTGTGCATTTAATTCACAATCCTATCTGCATCTTCTAGGGCACAGGCTTTAGTGTGTCTGTGTGAGTGCATACTGTGTGTGTGTGTGTGTGTGTGTGTCTCGGAGTGTGTTGTGGGTTTGTTCATGAGAGAGGACATCTTCTGAGTTCAAGGCCTGTCACACACATTGGTTGAGATTATTGCAGCACAGCAGCATGTGTGTCTAATTAAGCCATAACACAGACATCAATAAATGGAATAAAAGCATTATCACAATCATCTATAGGACACTGCTGGAGCTCAACAGAGGAGAGCAGCCGGGCTGATTGACAGCCCATGTAGGCTGATTGCCTACATGATGAGTTGATTCCAATTAAATCACACGAATATCATCTTGTTAGCAGCAGGGTTAAAACAACACAGTGCTGATGCTGAAGGCACAAAGTGGACTGATCATGTTAAGATGTGACAGCTTATCAACAGGCAAGGCCAATCGAAGGCTCCCGCTGAAAAGGAAGAAAATATGTGCTATAGCAACAAAGTGGCATGAGGATTTACATTGAAATCTCATTCCCCAATTGTGACAGTGCGTCAAGATGGATAACGTGCGCAATGTGCGAAGTCACCAAAGCGTACAGATTGCGCACACATAAAACCCATGATAGACAGAAAAAATCTCCAGTCACGTTTAGGAGGTAGCGGTGGACATATGGCTTACCTAAAAGACTCGATGCGAGCACTGGAATTATGATGATGACGATGATGATGGCCCGTCCATCTAAACACGATTCTTCTTTTCTATCCTCTGCCGGCGTGTCGATGATGTTTTAACTAGGCCATTTCTTCCCTGATCGCAATTATTTCTCAGGAGGGTAACGCGTCGCAGGCTTTCGCACATCAGTACACCTTCTCGGTGTCCGTCTTTCTCCGGCTTTTCCAAAAAAAGCACACCTCATACTGCCCCCTCCTCCTCTCATCCCTCTCTGACAACACCCTGCTCTGTTCCTTATCCACAGATATTTGACTTTTATAATGTTGAGATGCAGCAGCGAGTGTGATTCAAACAGGAGGGGGGAGAAAAAAAAGCGCTCACAGTAAAATAAATGCGTAACGCTATAGCATCAAGACTCTGCGCGTTGCCTCAAAAGTCAACGCAGTGATCTGTCCTCTTTTCCCCATTTGTCCATGCTGATAATAATCCACGGTATCTGCCCCGCGGCACCGCGAGGGCCTTCAAAACACCGATTGTTTTGCCTTAAAATGTGAAATAGCGCTCTAAAGACACCCCACACACAGAAAAAAAAATCAGGTGTCCAATCTCTTCTTTACGCGCTTGCGTGGTGCTCTCTCTCTTGGTTTCACTTGGTTTCTGATGCTCTTCACAGAAAACACAGGCTCAGACTGAGACACAGCGCAGGGATCTTCCGTTTAGCCTTCATGCTTTGAGAATGGCACCATAAGTGCTTAAAATATAAGGATGCAGTGACACTATTTTGCAGCCCGATGCCTGCACTGAAGAGGATCCCACCGCTTGTGCTTCAACAGTCTCTCTCCCTCTCTCTGTCTCTCTCTCAGTGCGGTTCCGTCGCCTCTCTCGCTCACAGGACACCACTTGCAATATTTCAATCTCACTGCTAGTTGTCATGACGAGGAGGTGCGACGCATAATTCAATGAACAGGCGCTCGCTCTGCTGAAATCATCATGTGAGAGAAAACAAAACTGCTTTTGAAACACAGCGGAGGGATTTGCTTTGATTGTTTTTTGGTGAGGATCTGCACCATGGCTGACGTCAGATTGTTTTTTTTTCTCTATAGTGAAATAATAATGTTTAAAGATCCAAATACTACCACCAAAGATAGAATATCCATATATGATATATATTTCTATATACTGCATGTAAAATGTCTATTTACAGGCCCCATATTTCCCACGGATTTCCTTTAAAGTATGGCATTTAACTGTGAATATACAAGACTGTTCATGGAAAGGAATTTGGCGATACATTTTAGGGGGGAAACGGAGACAGTGTTCTACAGTGTAGCTACACTTTCACTTAAACCTGCATTAACTGATTTGGCCACTTGGGGGCAGCAAAAACAAGCTGTAAACGCAGCTGACATACCATCAAACAGCTGTCCATTATTTACACATCTCGCAGACATGAAGCAACATCATTTTGAGTTCTGTCCATCTAACTGAGGCAGTGATATATTGGGGATCCCCTCTAATATTCAGATGTGTTCAAAATGTAATCATAAAACTTACATAAACTGACAAATTGCCAGTATTATCATAAAAATTCAATTAAACGCCCAGTCCATTTTACTAGCCTGGTGTGGCTACACATTTTGACAAATCAACACTGTCTCAATCCGATGCCTGGTCTGGTTGATAAGCACCAAGTCATTTTTTTTTTTTTTAATAAGTTCTTCGGATGTATAAAACCGGGTTGTAGCCTACCTCAAATTATGTGTCCATTCCTCGATTACCCTGTGAGTTATTCATATTTCTTTAATTCGTAAGGGTCCTCAGATCAAAAGAATCAAAAAGATTTTTCTTAAAAATTAATCCAAGTTGTGGGTATTGTTTAACAGGGTAAAATGATGTGCCGGAACGCCGGGGACCGTAATCCTCAAGTGCCCTAACTCACTCTTTCTCTGATGCCCTATCAGTCTGAGTTAGATCAAATGAATGATTCAGAATAAATATATCATCTGAAGCCTAATTTTTAGACAAGTAATAGCCACATTGGTTTATATAAACAGTTTGATTGTATTTCCTGATCTTTGCTGAGCAACAGTTTTGCGTGAAAGGAGTTAAAGGCCTGTCCCATATACAGGCTTGTTCATTTCAGTGATTCAAGCAACCAATAGCCCAGGCTATTAGTTGAAATTTTACAGTATTACTACTGGTTCCAGTATCATGGTGTGGTTTGTCCAAGTAGTGGTGCCTTACCCCTGGAGAAGCCCTTGCTCAACTGTTACCTTCAGTGGCTGAGTCTGAAATCCTTCCCTACTCAAGATATAGTCCACTAGTGAGTTTCCCATTTTGAAGTGCTGTCCAAACGTATAGAGGGAATTAGGCGATAGAGTGCTGCAGAAATAAGTCATTAATCCCAGAAATAAGGTAGCATTTTTGCACTTCACATTTCTTCGTCGTGAAGTCTATGAGATTTCCATGTTTTATGTTGTTTTGTTCAACATAAAACACATCAGTAAATACCTCACTCGTGAATTTTGAAGCTTTACTGCGTCCTAAAGAAGGCAGCTGCGTACAAGTGGCAACATGAGACTACAGAACATCATCACACTTTACAGTCTCGTTGTGGTAGGCATGTTAAGTTATGTGACCACAGCGTAGTTCGTTTATAGCCTAATGTTAGCTTTTTAATTCTGGCGACTGCATTAGGTTTCAAAAATCATAAAAGTGGTGCTCATTTGTGAAGTATCATCAAGATTTGTTTGCCTCAGAGCTTATTTTTGGCAATAACCCAAAATTCAACAGCTTTTTTTCCACTGGCTTTTGATGAGGGAATAAGGGCAGCGCTAACTTTCGCATTGGCCTACAGAAAGACGTCATCCCTGAAGCACTCTATAAAGAGTCTCTTTGCCATGTAGTAATTTCAATGCGTAGTTGTCAGTGACAGTCAAACAGTTAAAATAAATTGGTAATTGATATTTTTGCAATGTGTGTCGTTGCTTTATGTTGTGTTCAGACCAAAGGCTACTGTGTGAATTTTCAGTCGGGTTATTCGCACGGGTTTGAATGCTAGAATATTTTGTGTCAGCTCGCTTCATATGCATGTTTAACTCACGTCATATGTGTGTGAAAATGCTGAATCAATGTCTGAACTTCCGCCGGTACATCCTCAGCATCATACTTCCCAAGAGGATCTCAATGCTGATTGGTTATTATGGCACGAATTGGTTGCTGAAGTTCAGGTCTTTCAACTCTCGCAAATAAGCATATGATGTGAAATTGCGCTACTTGCGTCATTCATGCAGCTTAATTTGCGTCAATTGCGTTGCGTCCATCCAGTCTTTTGGTTATCTTCCTGCAATATTTTGCTTAATTCCTTTTTAGGACATTAGTTAGCTACCATACATTTAATTTACATTACAGCTAGCTAACTTAATCCACTGTAAATAAACCAATATTGATTCTAGCAGCATTCCAATTTATTGCTAGACAAACCCAAATATTTTTTATTATGAATTAATAAGTGAGGATTTTCTTTGTAGTAATTCACTCTACAAATCTACAACTGCTTTAACCTTAACATGGGAACATGGATCCACAGGCAGATTGGTGTGACATCCACAGTGATGCAGGCATTATCGAACCGTGGTAGTGAAGGGGGGAAGCTGTGTGTGAAGGTGACACTCTCAATTTACCGGTCATCGATCCACCTTCCAACATTGCAGCAATCACCTATGGTCATGAGTGAGGTGATGAAACTGAGGATGTGTGTGGCCAAAACTGGCTCCTTTCACAGTGTGACTGACTCGTGGGAACAATGTGAAGAGCTCAGGCAAACAGGAAGAGCTTAGAGCCAATGTGGCTTTGTGCCGAATGGAGCCTGTGGAGGTGGTTCAGCCATCTGATGGGGTTGCCCCCAGGACACCTCTCTGGATGTCCTCCGGGCATGTCCAACTGTGAGGTGAGCCGGGGCAGACCGACAGCACGTTAGAGGGATGAAATCTCCCATTTGGCGTGGGAATGCCCCAGGATGTCCCAGTAAGCAGAGGATGTGGCTGGGGAGAAAGACACCCGCTTCCCATACATGGATGGATAAATGGATACCAGAGTTTACTATGATTTTTATAGTCATTGATTGATTGAAGCTAAAGTACAAAGCATTAATTTTCTGCTCTGTAAAGCTGTAATTCAGTGTCAAATTTACCAAATTTCTCATAAAATTACATACAAAATATTAGATGGTCAAATAATGTCAAAAGGAAGACAGACTTATCAAAAAGAGGGTGTGAAGCATTTTAAAGATGGAAAGAAAATGTTGCTAATAATTAAGTCTCCTGCTAACTGGAGCTTAACACGCTCTGTCTAACTTCGAGCTGCTACAGCTGCTTACCAAAGGTCTGTACCCCAAAATGCCAGGGCTCCAGACTAACTTTTTCCACTAGGAGCACCAGTGCTCCTTACTGAAAATTTTAGGAGCACCAGCACAAAATTTAGGAGCACTATCTATATCGACACAACATATTCATAATTTTGTCTATATTAACTGCATTACTGATAATTTAGCAATAAACACAGACAACCCTGCATCTTAAATGATGTGTGCAGCGGAGCTTTTGCTCCATCATTGCATTTGTCCCTTCATAATTTATGCCTGATGCGGTTGTTGTGCTTAACCAGCGTTTCATGTTTGAAGTGTGTGGTGGAGTTGGCGAATTTAGTTTTCCCCGCAAATTTCGGACCGCACTGAGAGCAGTACATGCAGGACATCACTTTCTTTTCTTTACAATATCTCAGCCACGTGAATTCAGTGAGCCATTCTTGTCAGAAATGATAGGGCTTTGGCTTTTTCGGTGCTGCGACATCACCTGCTGACTCGTCCTCTTAACTATCGTCGTCAGAAGTTTGGGAAACTGGCACAGGACCGACAGGAGTTTCAGGATAACTTTTTCTTGTGAAAAACGAATCTATAGTTCGTTTCATAGTGTCACTTTATGGTCAAACGACACAGCACCTTCTACTTGACACCGGCTCTGTGACCCCTCTCTGTCTAAAGGCCCAAACATACTCGGGCATACTATAAGCGGAGCAGACTCCACGAGGAATGTCCGCAGTCATTCGGGCTTCCATAGTCGAGTGCACTTCCGCATTGTAGTTTTTAGTAGTTTAGTAGTTCCTGTAAAAATGTCCGTGAAAAATCCACGCGATGTGAAAAATACATGGCGAGCAGTCACTGGTGTGCGGAGCGGAGTCCGCGCGGTCATAAAATCTGAGCTTTGTGCGCATAGGACTTGCGGAGGTCCGCTTTGAGTCCGTGCAGACCTCCGCAAAGTCCACTCCACGTACGTTCTGCCCGAGTATGATCGGGCCTTAACCCCTCACACAGTGCACACGTACTAAAACTGCTGCACGTTGCTATGGTTACTGGCGACCCTCCGCCCCCCGCCTCGCAGTGCGCATCCAGACACACACGACAGGCACACACACAGAGACACTCACTTCCGCTCCTCCATGAAATCTAATTATAAAAAAAAGAAAGAAAAAGGGGGAGAGGGGTGGATTTGTAAGTCGCGCTGGTGCTCCTAGTTAAAAAACTATGTCACATGGCCTCCAAAAAAGGTCGCAAAATGCGACCAATTAGGCACAGTCTGGAGCCCTGGATGCTGCCGGCTCTTTTCTCAGGGAAGCAGTCCACAGCGGCGGGGAGCGAGGCGGAAGGATGGTGGGGTGGCTAGCAAGCTAATTCTTGTCTCATCTGGAGTCTGATAAACAGAAAGAGAGTGGGGCTGAGTAAATGCCCTTCGCAAAACACTGCCCATGGTCATCTGGTGGGAGGAGCTTAGGACAAAGAGGAAAGAGTTGCAGGAGGAGAATGTATTTTCAAGTTCTGCTGTTTCTTTTTCTCTTTCAGATTTCTGCCTACTACCCCACCTTTAAAGGTAAATTATTCTAAATTAAAATGTTTGGGAAAACAACTTTACTTTCTAATAACTATGTGATTAACTGCAACAAGTTTGAGATCAAATGTTGTGTCTCAAAAACATTCTTTCTGACAAGATTCACAAAGCCAGAAAATTTGTAGCTAATAAAAAAGATATCACTGTGTCCAACATGCACCGATTTTGATGATTAACTGACCGTAGTGATAAAAGGATAGAAAAGCCTTGTTGTGAAAGAGCAGAATCTCACTCAAAAGCCACAGGCTAGCTAGCACGACTATTTTATAATGGGTCAGTATGGAGGAAAACCATTTGTCAATAGTCCTTGTGCAGGGGTCAAATCTCAGGGGTCATTAAATGAGAGCGGAGATACTGTAGGTGCGAAGGTATCTGGTGCTCTGAGCACTTATCACAGGTTAGGGAGGAAATTAAAGAGCCAACAGCTGCAGGACAATCATCTGCTTACTGACTATTAACAATAAAGCTATATCTGCCTGGACTGGCCCTGGAGTTTTTCTGTCATAACCTGTGAGTGTTTTTTTTTTTTCTTTTTTTGTGGGATTGCATCACAAGATCAAGCTTTTCATCATCACTTGACTAGATGGGAGAATAGTGAAACTTTGCACTGCTGAATTAAACTGTAGGCTGGTTTGGCTTGCATTCAGCAGGGTGATATAAGCTTATTATTTCCTAAATCAAGGTTGTGCATGCTGCTCCGGTGCCCTTTGGTCATAGGAGTTGAAATGCAGGAGGAAATGGAAGAATGGATGAATGCCTTTGATGAGCATTTAAAAAGGATAGCGCACTCAAGTTTGCACTGTGTATACTTCACTGTTGTTCTGAATGCTAATATCAAAAGTCAGTTTTACATCCACGGTCAACATTGCTAATCTTTCCACTGTCAGTTTCCACAAAGGAGAATGAGAGGTACTGGAGGCTAGAATGTTGTCAAATGTTAATATTCATCTTAGAATGTTAACAAATCTTGGTTCTGAAGCTCACTATTAACTGAAATCCAACCAAGTTGTTTGAACTCAAACTGTTATCGTCTTTATAATTAGACAAAAATAATGTAAAAAGGAGAAAATGTAAAAGAACACTGGGCTGTATAAATCTGCCTCTGACATGGAAACACAATGGAAGTATAGAGCTGAAAGCAAGATGATGACAAAATCAATGTACTGTAAATTAGGTTTGCACCCAGTAAACCAGTATAGATACAGACAGTAAAAGACAATCGGGAAACAAAGTTGCTGTGTAACTGAAGGAAACAAATCTGTTCATCAAGGCAACACACAAGAAACTGAGGGGGGGTCACAGGATTTAGTTCAGAGATGCATTCATGAAGAGATGACGCATTTCCACTGTTCAGTTGTTGGAGAACAGCTCACTCTGCTGGGTAAAAGTTAATATTACATCTGTGGGTGCTCAAAGCAGCACTGATGTTTTTGATTATTGTTCTGTATGAGTTTTGTTCTTGGACACAATTAAAGATGACATCAACTGTTTTTTTGGAAAAAAACCCCAACAAAAAACAAAACAAAAAACAAAACAAAGCAAGGGACTATAACCTTTAAAGGTCGTAAGAATGAATTGAACACAAAGTGTCATTGTAATGCTTCCTACGGTTGAGTGCGCAATTCTGAGCATGACACAGAGGGTTGTTTTTCTTAGTTTTTATATTTTATTTCCTTTGCAAAGTCTGCAGACCTGTAAATTGTACATTATTGGTCCCAGGCTCTTAAAAACAGCTAATACAGCGATTGTATAGTAGGACAGTCTTTGCCACCACTTGACCACCAGGGTTCAAGCTGCCATGATGACATCTGTGTGTCCAGTAAATTCAATCATGAGCACTTTGAGTTACAACAAAGTTAAAGAGAGACCCACATCAGTGAAGGGAAGCTAGCAGTGTGAATCCAGAGATTATTTTACAGGGTTTTTTTTGTAATTAATATTTTATTAAACTTTTTTCTGCTTTTTTTCCTAACATAACAACAGTGTCACTGAGTGTTAATAAATCAAATATATGTACATACATAAGAGGGGAACACCCACTTTTAACTAAATAAAATAATAATATAAAAATGCATAAATAACAATACATAAGTAAATCTTAATATAAAAACAATAATAGAAAAAAAACTGCATTCCTACATAAATATGCACCACAATCTTCTCTGATCTACAAGCAAAAAGTGTGCAACAAAGCACCATGCACATAGCGTATTATTCACTTCAAGATACATCTACACCAGCAATGTACAAGTAGCTTCTCCACCTCACCACGTTATACAGATTTATAAAACTGCAGAATTAAAATACAAAATACCAATTTCACAAGTCCTTCAATTTGTAGAGCCCACTCCCATCCATTTAACTGCTTTACTGCCTTAGAAAAAAATACCATGATAAGGTCCTCATACTGATAGCTGTTAAAGAGAGAGTAGTGATAACTGGATAGATTCTTTTCACAATATTTGTTCCTTTGTGTTGATAAATGTATTGACCATTTTGAGGTTTGATACTTTCTGCAAATTAGACTGTCAGTTTCTCCATGACTATCTGTAAAGTACCTGCACATTTGATGCCTGCCCCACAAAACTTCTCTTTAATGCATTACCAGTCATCATGTATGAGTTTACTATAGTAAAATATTTATTTTAATGCACTGATTCAGCATCTCACTTGTATGCAGGTGGGCTATGTGAGCTCAATATGATGTTACAGAGATGTTACTAAACAACAGTTCTTTGAGGGCAAGTAGCAGATATCCCAATTACATCCGCAGCCTTGTGCTGCATTAATGTGGTGGAATACTCTGAAAAATGAATTCCCATTCATATTTAATGAAACCCCTGATCTGTTTCCTTTCCTCTCCATTCACAATGTGTTGTTTGACCAATAGATGCATACAGAGAACTGTATACAACGTTGGACGTGGAGCCCCGTAACCATTAATTTGTGAAACTTGCTCAGTGGCACATGAAGAAAAATAAAATCTTTGGCACCATTAGTTTGATCTTCCACATCACTGTGCCCACAAAACAAGCCCACTACAAACTTTCGTGAGTCATGCCGCTACCTTCCGTTTTAGCAATCTGCTAATTTGAATGGGGATAAAATAATTTAATCTTGCAGATCTTTAAGACAGTTAATTTAAAACATAACAATAATTGTATTGTTACAGATCAATCATAGTTTATTTCAAGTAAAGCAGCAGCTGTTCAACAGATAAATTATCTTTGGATAAATATGACAAACACAAGGCTGTATGTATGGTAGTCAAGTAAAAGCGTTTTAGAGTTTCATGCACTGGCACCTTAGAAACCTTAAATCTAGCCATGATTTGACACTGAGAAAGCCCTACTTGTCTTAGAATATTAATTTGACTTTTGACACTTTCACTCAGTTCTGATGCCATGTTTCCACTATCACAATGTTAAGCATTGATCTGCTGGAAACTTGAGGCATAGCCACATTTGTAATGGGTGAATGCAAGCTGAGTTACATGAATGGGCCTCAGATGAGCAGATCAAATTCAGTGTCATCTGAACACATGCTTCAAATAAAAATACACAACTCAAGGACATCAGACTTTGTGTACAAAGGAGTTGTCAGAGAATGAGAAACTGAACGACAGAGTTGGTCAGTGCAACAAAGTTGGTTGTTTTGCAGGATCTTATTTGTTACTTCATTTCACATGTTTGACACACCCTGTGTTTTTTAATGTTTCTGAATCCACAAATCTTCTGATTATTTCCAGGTTTATACAAAATATATTTTTAATGTGGCCTCAGACCTTTGGACTTTTGGATGTTTTAAATTGCATTCAAATAGTGGCTACAGCAAAAGATAATTCATCTTAGAGGTAAATCAGTTGAACAGCTGCTGCCTTATATGAAATAAACTATTTCCATTTCTATTACACAAATATTGGCTTTATTGATCTGCAGCACTACAATTAACATTACATTTTGAATTAACTGGTGTTATACAGCTGCTTTCTGTGTTAGAGAGCAAGTAAAATACTAAAATGTTCTTAAGTACATGGACAGTGTGGCCACAAGTTGATCAGGCTACCCCCTGTTTTAAAGACATAGCTGGCTGTATGTTGTCAGATTCTTAGGGTATATGAGTGAATAGGTGCGTGGACATGGTGACATAAATACATAATTATCTGTCTTTCATTTATTGTCTTAAAATGTAGTTAGTTCGAATCCTGTAAAAAAAAAAAGTATTGTTTTTACATTTAAAAGAGCTGAAAAGTTTGTGTGTGTACTAAGTTTATTCAAACAGGCTTCAAGGATTAAAATGTTAATTCAGAGATATAAGTTAAATTCCAGGAAAAGCAACTTGCTCTCTTCCTGTTATTAACATATCACAATATCAATCACAACAAGTTCGATTAAAAATGTGACTGAGTTTTAGTATGTGACTGGTTTCCTCTAACAAGAATCCAAAGATGAATCAGGTAGGTTTTGACATTGTAATGAAAAACTGAACAAGGAGGCATTCGCAAGGACAGCTACGTATTCTCTTCCTGGTTGAAAACAGCTGTTGTCACTACGACAACCACAGACACATTTGACACAATGGACACAATGTCAAGGTCAGCTCACATCCCAGCTACATCAGCTGATCTCAAGCTGCCCAAACAACTGATGGAGTCAGCTGATGGATCACATGATTCCCTTCAATGCAACCAATTGGTAAATCTCACTCAAGCTGCTCTATTTAAACTGCTTTGGCCTGCGAACTGTTGCTGCTTTGCAACCTACCTCCACCCCCAGCTCCTCCTTTTCATTTTGTGTGTGACTTATCAATGTCATTTCTGTTTGTCATTGATGCTGGCTCTGTTCTGTGCCTGGGGGGTCTTTGCTGCTGCTCTCCTGCCTTAGACTGTCCATGTCGGTGCATGGAAGGGCATGGAGGTTTGCTTCCTCTGCCTCAGGCTCTCATACATAGGCTTTCTGCATAGGCCTAAGGAAAGGCAGAGGCCCCAGAACAGAGCCATACCACCAAATATAATACCGCAATGGAAATAGTTTTCTTTGGCAAAAGTGGTCCCAACTGAAATGTCCTTTTGTTAGCCCGGCTATGTTCGTTTCTTTCTGTCAGCTGTACTGAGGTCTCTCTTGCAATCTTGATTGCAATGAGATTACCTGATAAATAATTGTTGTATATTTAAATGAGGAAATACATGGTGGAGGAATGGTGTTCATCCAGACCTGGCAAGGAGCACTACAGTTGTTCTGGAGGCTCGTGGTGGCCTGATTCCATACTAAGACTTGTCAAATTGGTTTTAATTTGTCACCCAACTGTACCAAGAGCTCTAGTACATTATTGTGTCATTCTATTATCTATAATCAACCCACCTCCCCACTTTCTACATGCAGTCCATACTCCCTGCCTATCACATGTTGCAGCAGCTGTTCCCACTGAGATACAGACATAATCAATGATTTCCCAAAAACAAAAACTCTTTCATCAATGTGTTTAATGAAGACACAGTGTTAGATTGACTGTGCTCATTTGAAATAACGTAAAAAAAAAACCCCCAACATTTCAACAATGCCATTTTATGCAGATAACTTACTCAAATTTGTTTACAAAGTGATAGATATTCCAACATGATCTTACTATGAATATTTCTAACACAATGTTAGCTAACTTAAAATAGATATATAAAATAGTTTCTTGGGACATCATTCACACGCTTTAAAAACAAAAACAAAAACAAAAACAAAAACAAAAACTCTTATGTCTGTCTTCTGTAATTTGAGCAGTTTGGATATTGTCAACATTTCATGTTAACATGTAGCTGCTGGCCGTTAGAATGGTTTTGAATGAAAGCATCTGAGGAGAGGCCAATTGGAAACCTATGGGGCAAAAAAATTAAGCCAACACAGAAGTACCGATCCACAGTACAGATCCACCCCTTGCTGTCACAAGGTGTGATTTGAACTCAATCGCAGCACCACAAACATTAGTTTGTGATAGTCTTTAATGAAACCACTTGCAACACACAGAACAGGCACGTGAAACAGCAAGAGCAAGATTAATTCCTAGGCACTGGGTTTCCTGGGGCACAGGTTTAGTCAAGGAGCTTTGGCGAGCCACGCCAAAGCAGAGAGAAGGAGAGGTGTCCACTGGACGCACACAAACAGTTCAGCGCATGCAGCGTGTGCAGCGGTACCGTGATGGAGCAGACGGGAGGTGATGTTAGACGAGCAGAGGATCCAAAACCAGGTGTACACATTGGGAAAAGGAATCAAGGATGCCGGGGCACACACACAAAAACAGAATGTGCAGCCATGTGATGAGGTAGTCCACAGCACAGGAATTCACAGGCAGCAGAACAGATACACTCACAATGTAGAGCTAACTGGCAGTCCCTCCACTCAGCCATGGGGAACTGGCAAACAGAAACCAGGAATGTTGAAGCAGAGAACTTGGTCATGGACCGAAGGCTGGGTGGTTTACCAGGGAGCAGGTGAGGCAGGAGAGCCAGAGGCAGGCGAGGTCATCAACAAGAAAACAGTCTAGGAACACACTGGAAAGTATTGCATTGAATGACAAGATAAGAACCATCTGGCAACACGAGTCTGTGAAGCTTGAGTATTTATAGTGGTGGGGAGTGAGGAGGCACAGTCGAGAGCAGTTGGCTTGATGAGGTGGGTGTGGTGGACCAGCAGAAGAAGATGTGTGAAGGCTGGCAGGTAGGTGCAGTGGAGAAGTGGGGTGAGTGAATATTTACTGGGTTAACTGAAAAAGTGGCATGTATGGCAGGTCGGAACTGCACACTGTGACACTTGTTCCTCCACAGCTCCACCCCCTTGTACAAATATGGTCACTTTTGGCTCCAAAAGATGGCAAAGATTGAAATGCCAAACTTGAGGGTTCAAAACAGTAGTCCCCAAAGAGATGGGTGACGTAACATTGGCTATGTCCATTATTTGTAGACAGTCTATGAGAGAGTGGAGGGGACTGGCGGCTTGGGGCATTGTTTTTGTGTGGTCCTGGTGCATGCAGTATCCCATTTTTCCCCCATATCATGTTAAAATTCAACCATAACTTTTACAATAAATGTGCAGGGAACATGTACCTTTGTCCCCCACTGTAAATTATGTCCATGCAGCAAAGTCCACTATTTTCTAATATATCATGATGATGAAATTATCAACAGCAAAAACAACCTCTGTCATTATCACTTATCAAGGCCCCTGCATTGTTGTTTACATAGGGACTGTTCATTTGTGTGCGTGTTTTGTGTGCTTTAATATAAGCTGTAATTGTTTGCATGCCAGCTTACTATCTACAGTAGCAATGCGTCTAAGGCCAAGGAGCATATCATTAGCCAACTATAATAGTTTGTGAAGCTATAGGTCATATTATAAAAATCCCTGTTTACAACACATTCACTGTGTAGTATATCAACACTGTGTGGAACTTGGTCCAAAGCTGTCAGAGTATAGGGTTAGCTGCTCTGTCCTGCTTTCCAGCAAGCCAAGTATCATTTTTACCAATATATCCATTATTATACTGTCATGTGCTTTACTGTACAAAGTATAATCTATAAATCTGGCACTCAAATCTGCAAATATACTATGATGCAATGACAGTGGAAAGAAACTGTAAACAGAAAACAGACATATACTTTAGCCACAGCCTTGTTTTTGGTTTCCATTAACCCTTGTATCTGTCTCTTTAGCAGATAAATGCACCACTATGTTCACCGGCAAGTCACTAACCTTGTCTGTAAGCTGTTAGGCACTGAACCAACCCAATCACCAGAAAAAATGTTGACATTGTACTTTTCTGAAAATCCTGGATACGTTACATTTATTTAATAGCGGATACATTGAATTTTCATGTTTTCTTATATTTGAACAATGCTGTGGTTAACATATGGTTGGGTTTAGTCTCTATTAAGAACGACCACTTTTAGTGGCACTATCCTGTTTGGAAATGAAGCCATGTGTCAGTAAAAGAATCACACTTTTTGTTGCACTATCCCCGCTG
The DNA here is from genome assembly GCA_035609425.1 of Epinephelus awoara. Taxonomy (NCBI): domain Eukaryota; kingdom Metazoa; phylum Chordata; class Actinopteri; order Perciformes; family Serranidae; genus Epinephelus; species Epinephelus awoara. The sequence continues at coordinate 8,810,077 of CM069304.1, forward strand.
GAAAAATAGTGACAGTTGCACCCACGTTTGGTGGCTAAAAAGCCGCTGGAAACACAGTGATGACTTAGTTAAAATCAAGTGGTTTTGTTTTTGTTGGGCTCAAACAGTGGTCTTTGGCATGGCGTCTTGCCTAGGTATCACACCATCCCCTCCACCTCCTCATCACTTCACACATCACTTTAGAAATGTTGATATGATGCATATGAAACATATATGTAACATACGTTTTCCTTTGGCAACTGAAATGACTGAACAGTTATGTAAAGTTAGTAAAGTTATGGGCTGTTCAGCTAAATATTGAATTGAAACTCACTATAAAAAACTCTGTAAAGTTGCAGATTCAGCTGATGATTCTCTGTAGGTTCATCACTACCAGCGATCACACATTGTCACAGTGTCATTTGATACATGTATTGTTATACTAAACATATTATACATATACATACATATATTTTACAACTGCTATAATTAATACAGCACTTCAAAATATCTGGATACCTGGAAACAGGTGGCATTGCACTAAATGCATGAACTTTCTTAAACAATTCTTCCCATGAGTTTGACGCTACTCTCAGCTATTGTGCCATTTTTATTCAAAGCAATACAAATGCCAAAATGTTGTCACTCATGTACATGTGCTAATATAGAGTTAATGCAGTAGTACTACTGAGTTATTGCACCCAAAAATCTTGAGCTTGCTTGCCATGAATCTTTTTTTAGGTAGCTTGCAATGAAGAAATCCACCATTGGTGCCTTTCAAAAAATGCTAAAGACACATTTTAACTAAAGCCGAACCAAAGGGAGACATCCATGCGAAGAATAAGGAATGATATTCGAGGAGAGCAAATATTGAAAGGTCATCCAGCCCAATCTACAAGAGATGACAGAGAGAACATTTAGCAGCCGGACTGGAATGATGATTTGTTCCCTATATTTAACACCCGTTTAATCTCTCTCCCTCTCGTCTTCCCTTTCTCTCCTTCTCACTCAGTCCCCCTCCCTCCTGTACGTAACTCTTTACAGTCTCCCTATCCATAGCTATGTCTTTAATAGGATGAGGGAAATCATGTTAAAGGATTTAAAACCTCTGCAGTAAAACGCTGTAGCTTTGCCAAGCTCACTCTGTCGTTCAGCTTCTCATTCTCTGTCTCCTCTCGAACACTCTCCTCTCTGAATTACTTAGCACCAGCTCATACTGTTCACTCCCACAAACTCCCGACTAATAACAGAGGTCCAACAAGGACACTGCAATAAAAAAAGGAGCAGTTGTAAATGTTTGACCATTTGTGTCAATATGTTTTTCACATTACAACACATGAAAAGTTCAACAGTCATGAGAGCTTTTGTGAATGGAACATTTGAAGGATCTCAAAGAGCATTAAATATTAGAGAGAAGACTGCGCTGTCTCAATCTTCTGATGAAAAAAAAAACACTGTCTAACTGTCTAGTTTCGAGGAGCTCGACTTGAGGCTGCTGTTGGAATCAGAATTGTGAAACACAGAGGGTACTGCATGTACCGCCGTGTCCCAGTTTTCTTCATTGTATCCAAATTTGCCAAAGACCTCTTAAATCAGACGAAATCCATTCTGACTGGATTAAATACGGATACTGAAATTACACTACAATATGATGATCTGGGAGGAGCAATGTGTTATTTTTAATAGCTGTATTAGTATAACACAGATGGGACAGGGCATATGGGTCATCCATTGATTTAGTAAAGTAGATGGCACATTTTAATTAAACGTTTTGCTGTCCTTCCCTCGGTTAATACTGTATTTCCACACTGAAGGGGATGAGTGGTTTTATGTTACTATTTGTCCTTTATTTGTCTTTTCATAACAAAAAAAGGCTGATGTTCATTTTCATTAGTGAGTCATCATTAAGTCTATAAAATCTAGAAAACATGCCCATCACCAGTTCACAGAGCTCAACATCATATATTAGAATTGTCATTTTGTCCAACCAACAGACCAAAACTGACTCAATGACTCAATGGGCTAATCAACAGCTTTGAGGTGTTAAACTCTTTAGAAAAATGCATGCATTGAAAGTGATCATACCACAAATAATCTCCTATGATATCAATAGATAACACATCAAAGCCAACTCAACCTGCCCTCAGGGCTCACCCATCAGATGTGAGCATTCCCTGGGACAGAATAATATTTTCAGGGTTTATCATAATGCAGATGATAAGTAGAAATACAATTTGTTATGCACTGTGAATAACTTTTGTATTTCTTATGGTCTTTTTTACATTGCTTCAGTCTGAAGTCAACATGCACTGAATTTATTTTCCCATATTGTTTAAACCATAGGTGAATGGAAGAATGAGGCGGTGTCTGAATCCAGAAATGCCCTTGCTGTGTTTTTCAAGGATGCAGCAGACCTGCGAGTCAGTTGCATTTCATGTACAGCAGGAGGTGCTGGCTGACTGCACTCCGCTTTCTTCCTCTTCCTCTAATCCTGTAGCGGCTCTGTCAGTGGGAGATAGTCACGGTCTTCACGGTCTGTGAGTAAGACTATCAAGGAGGAGAGGGAAACCAGGATCGAAACGGAAGATGGGAGGATACACAGGGACCGGCAAGGCAAATGGTGCTTTAGTAAGGTGTTAAGATGAAAAGTGGGGGTATAGGTGGGTAAAAGTGTGTATGTGCATGGGTGTGTGTGTGTGTGTGTGTGTGTGTGTGTGTGTGTGTGTGTGTGTGTGTGTGTGTGTGCTTGTGTGCGTGCATGTGTGCTAAAGCTGGATGGGTGATCCTTAAGGACATGGTTTGGTTTAGCAGAACCACTTTTCTTCTCAGTGGCTGCCTCTCTCTTCTTTCTGTCCTCTGCTCTTTCTCTGTCTTCCCTGACTGGCTTCAGACCAAACCTTGTTCTAGTGTTACACCCTCTCTCATGCCCCCTATGTCCATCTTCTTTCCCTCTTTCATCCCTCTCTCTCTCTCTCTCTCTCTCTCTCTCTGTTTTCTTCTTATCACTCTGTGAAATACTTCCTTATCCTATTCTCTCCCTGAGGCCTTTGTCTCTTGGAGGTGCAGGTGAAATTAGAGGATATAATTTCCTACAATCAGCAGAATCTGGTCCACAGCACCCCCCACCCCCTCCTGCTTCTCACACGAATCCCCACCGTGGCCAGGGGCAGAGGAACACCAGCAGTCTCCCTTCGCTCTGCCTTCCACATTGGGTCACTTTCATCTTCTGATCGCGGGGAAAGAACAAACCAACACAGAGGAAAAAGAGGCACTAATGAGGACGAAAAGCAGATGAGCGGATCTTGATCCGGTGTGTGTGCGATGAAATGGAGAGAGTGTACAGGGAAGGACGGAGAAGGTTAGGGTCAAATACACGGAAGGAAAGGAAGCATGTGAAGTACGAGGTGATGTGAAGGAGGACAAACTCATGCACAAACATATAACCAAACACGGATGCACACACGCACGCTCACGTGCACACGCTGCACATCACACACTGAACCAATCTGCCATGGATAAGAAGATTATGCCTCTGAGTTTCCTGGAATGTTCTCTGCTGTACCCCCTCATCTACCGCCACCCATCCCCCACCCTCACAAAACACTGTCTGTGTCTCTCCTCTCCAGGCTGTGGTGTGTGGACTCAGGCTCAGATGCCCCGATCTTCCACAGCTCAAGTTATATAAGCACAGGCCTGTCCTCTCCCGTGTCCCCGAAGCTGCCCACTGAGCACACCATTCCGGGCCCTGTCACTCAAACGCTGCTTCCGCTGGTCTGACGTTGCCCAGCCTGCGGGAGAGCCTGTTTGCAGTCAATTAGCCTCACATAGCATCTCAGCCATTTAACACCGTCTTAGATGCTTCAGCAGCCTCAAACAACCAGCTTTTTGTGAACTGAAAACAATACAATTCCAGGAGAGTCTTTACCTTTTGGCTACTTCTGTTCTTTTTCTCTCATTTCATGTAAAACAAAGAGACTTTTTGTCAACTTCTATTGCGCCTTACTCCACAAAATGATGCTCAGCCCCTCACACTGAGAAGGGACGATAAACTGTAATTATTTGGAGAACACCTTGCTCTGAGGGGGAAGGTGTTTTTCACCTCAGAACTTAGTGTTTCCTTTTCGCCGCCTAATGAAATCTATCCATCTTTCACTACGTCCTTGTTTCAACCCACTCACAGGGTGCCGGCACCCCCCTCCACTAACACTCATGATGGCTTCTCTTCTGCTCTACAATGTCTGTTTGTTGCCCGTACCCATTAATCTCCATTAACACAGGGAGAGTATTAATAGTTTCTGGGGAGAAAATTAAAACGGAGGAAGGGCCGTCCGGGTTTTTGGGGCAGATTACAATGGTCAGTGAATGGCTGATTTACATTTTTGTCTCCTTTTTACTTTATGTGCTTTTTTAAGATGCGCGTTTGGTTACTGCTGTTACACAAGTGGTTTGATTTATTCATTCAGTTTGTTTGTTAAATCAGTGTTTATTTCAAACATTACAACAAAAAATATTTGTTGATGACCTTTTCAAGGCAAAAGATTTTATTATTTTATTTTCACTTAATTAAATGTAACCTTTGATTACAAGCACTATGACAAATTATATTACACTGAAACGAATGAAAATCAAACAATAATGTGAAAGACATATTAAGTAATTAAAGTTGGAATAGGCAGTTTAAAATTTTGGCTTCCTGCATCACATACCTTGAGTTTACTATAATTCAAGTGGACTGAGAGAACAGCAGACTTGATTCAATGGGACCGAATTCCAGAGAAAAAGTTCTATTCCAGCATTGGCAGCAAATGCCTACATTGCAAAGTAACCCAAAACAGCAAGACAGACTTATCAAAAAGAGAGTCTAAAAGACAGTCTGAAAGAGATTCTGAAAATAAACCCATTAAAACCAGGTGTCAGTTTCAGCAAAGTGTTTCAGATATGGAGAGAAAATCCTGATAAGAGTTTAGCCTTCTGCTAAGCCAAAGGCTCATGGCTGCGGCTTCAAGTTTAAATTTATGTGGCTAATGTTAGCTAGAGCCTCAGATCTCAGTATGTCCTCTGCCTCACTTCCCACTGCTACAGACCATTTGGCCAGGAGACAAGCGGCCAGCATCTCTGGAGACAGTCCCCTAGTCAGCAGCAACCCCTGCTCCAGGCAGGCTCCAGGATTAGCAAACCTTCTATTGCTGCCATCACCCAGATTAGAGAAGTAGAATGTATATAAAGATGGCCGACACATCTCTGCCCCCTTCTACTGTACAAAAATGAAGCCAAAATATCCCAGATATAGCCACTGCCATCTTGCGCTGGTTACATCATTTGGAGCCAGAGTCTGCGCAGTAGAGAGTATCAAGTTCCCATCAATACACGTGTCCAACTTCAAGGAAAAGCCATTGATCGCAAGCACACTAATTGGCATACATAGCTGTTAATTATGACATCAAGCCCCTTATATCGCATCAAATAACCAGTCATAATCAAACTTATCAGAAATACAAACCTTTCAACATACATCAGCGTGATAAGAACTACCTAAAATGACGGGAGCTATCTTAGAAAAATTTGTGAGTTTACTTTGGGTTTTTAATTTGGCCCATGTCCGCTAACATGGAAGTGGCTGGATAGCCAGCCACCAGAGGGCAATCTAGATGTTTTGACTTTACTTTCGGGGGGTGCTCTCATATTGTCAATCTATTATACAGTCTATGGTCAGACCTGGCACTGCTGGCCGCTAGCCCACTGTGACACATGGCACTGGGGGTTTTACGCTGGCTGAATTCAAACCAAAGGTCTGTCTACCGAGCTGCTGCCGAATTTTCTTCCAGGAAAGCAGTCCACAACAGCAAGGAGTGAGGTTAAGGGACCGTGGAGTGGCTAGCTAGTTAATTGTTTCTCTCATATGGTCTGATGACCAGAAAGAGACGGGGAGCAGTGCAAAGAGGGGCTGAGCCAATGAGCTGAGGGAAACTCTACAAGGAAATAAGATTGAATAAATCAATGTATGAAAAACACTGGGTTACCGTATGAAGCGCTTTAATTACAATTTTTAATACAATGTCTCATTGAAGACCTGTGAACATCTGTGGAATCACACACTGTAGCTACAGGTAAGTAAAACAGTATCCTCTACTGCTCAAAAATAGCTATCACGCAGGAGTTGATTTAGCCAGTGGAATAAGAGTCAAGGGGGTAATATATTATCTGTTTTTCATTCTCTATCAACTTTTACTCTCTTGCTGCTCTCAGACATCCACTCTGCTCTCTGCTTGCGTCATCCCTCTCACTCTGCTCCTTCTCCAATCCCTCCTACTTTCTGCTCCCTTTTCTGTATTATTCCCATTTGATCAGCTCTAGCAGAGACGATCACAGTCTATGGTGCAACATTTTCTCCCCACTACATTGTTAACTACAGTGCAGAACAAGAAGTAGACATTTTCTGAGGTGAGGATATAGTTTTGTGCATTTTACTCCCAAACCTTTCGAGACAAATCAAAGATAAACTAATTGGTGAATTTGAAATGCTCATTAGCATGAAACTAGTGACGTCTCTGATTTGAACGTCAACACAAAGAGGCAATAAAATGAGACACACAGTGGATGACGCATAGAGTAGACAGACGGAGAGAAAAAGACAGAGACTGAAAGCTTGGGGGAGAAGAAAACAGACTCCTAGTGGGGTGTGACAAATTATTCCTTAAGCCATGACGCACTAGATGGGCTGCCGTCCGAAAACAAGGGCAGTAATTAGACAAAGAAGCCCTCTCAGACCAGAATGTTCCCATACGATCCAATAAAAGCATTGCAGTATTAAATGTTAATCATAAAAACAGTCGTTATGAAAAGAACAAACTGAGGCCATATCTCAGAGCACCTTATGGCACTATATGTTTACACTCATTTGTAAGACGCAAACTAGGTTTTAATTCACTGCCAGTGTTAATGGAGCCTGGACTTCCTCTCTTTAGGTACATAAAGTCTACTGTACAGACTTGAGAATAATGCATTTTATGGCTCCTCTTTCCAGCAATTTGTGACTTGAGATTCATCTCAATTTATACTGCATATTGCCAAAAGCTTATGAGGTCTACTTCAGAGGCAGATTCAGTGGGCTATTAAACCCCCGTATTACCAGGATGTAAATTTTTAGTGCTCAATTTTAAAGCAAGAGCTACAATATGTGCTGTTCCTCAAATAAAAGCTTCTATCCCAAAGATGGGAATGACAAACAGAGACTGTCCTCACAAGAAAAACAAACAGCATCAGTTGTTGTAAATGCCCCAAAGTGACATGTTCACATACACGTGACAAAGCCCTCTTGAAACTGTAGTGCTTATGACACAAGCAAAGGCAGAAGTCAGGTGATATTGTTACAGAGCAGGTGGCAACCTCCAGGGCTGAAAAAAAGAAACCAATGGGGAGGTGCCATAAAATGCAGTTCCGTGAGTGGCCACTTGAGGCTGGTTCCAAAAATGAGACAATCGCCATAGACCCCCATGTCAGAATGCCCGACTTTACAGCAGAAACATGTTTACAACCTGGTACCAAAAAAAAACAAAAAAAAAAACAGTTTTGGTCTGTAGGAAGTCAGACGCCGAATTCAGCCGTATATATATATATATATATATATATATATATATATATATATGTGTGTGTGTGTGTGTGTGTGTGTGTGTGTGTGTAAAATAGTTATTGATAGTTAAGTCTATTAAAATGTTAGTTGAATTGTATAGATACAGAAATATGTAGAGGTATAGGCTGTAGAGGGACTGAAAATGCATTTTATTATTGTGGCCTATCAGGCTGTGCAACGTAATAGGCTAAAAAAATCAACAAAATATGGTTTCTAATGTCAGTAATACACAATTTATTGAGTTATAGTCCTGTCCTTATTAACAAACATTTCTGTTTTTGATCATTTGTAGCCTGTTACATAAAATGTATAAATACATTTTTGTTCAGTCACAAAAAAGGCTATATATGAGATTTACATCTGGTTATCTGCAGGAACAGATGAGTAAGCACTATCAATTAACTTATATGACATATGTACGAATATGACAGCAGCAATAGTTGAATGTTTCCATGGAAATGAGTAAAAAGTCTTGAGGGCCGCTTGCAGTCTGTGCCCTCGCAAACTTAACGTGATGACAATAACTTTGTCACACTACGTTCAACTGAAGTCCGCGAGGACTCAGTCTGTGAGTCCAGAGGGTCGACATTTGGATTCAGCCTCCAACTTGACCACAGCTTGTTGTCACCACCTCCTGCTGCAGCCGCCTGCTCTCACCCACTTTCCAGGCGAAGCGCAGTTCATCTTGAACGAGCCTACTGATGAGTGTAGATGACGTGATCTCCGCAGTTAACTAATCACTTACTCTCTGACTTTCTTCCTCTTACACACATTGAACAACAATGGCGGACTCGCTCCCTTGTTTAACAACATACAAAAAACGCCTACAAATTTGCGGGCCTCACACGAGCGGGTAGTTATTATTATTATTATTATTATTATTGTTATACTATTTGTTGCAAAACTTCGAGGTACCCTTGCTCCACTCCGCTGGAGTCACCTAGGCTGCTGCCATTCTCTGCCTGCATCTTGCATTTTGCACTGTGGCTAAGTGAGTTTTGAAATCATACTGTGCATTTATTATTGCACTCTGCTGAAAGTGTCATCACTGCTGTTGTCCATTTCTGGATAGGCTAACATTACCTTATCTTTGTTGGAGATGATTTCAAGAAGGACAATGTTTCCCATTTGCCCACTTTTACCTTGTTTCTTTCTCTTCTTGTTGAAATATGTTTTGGAACATTTTCTTCACTGCTTCTGTGTCGAACGACTCTTTGAAGACTTTTGACAGATGTGAAAAATGCAGAAAACCCAACCCTTTCTAAAAACTTTAATGAAGACGAAAGTTTTGGAGTTGATGAATACAAATTTACAATTGACACAATGTGAGGTCATATTTATTTTTAAATATACAATGATTTTGTATGAAGAATATGAACTGGGTGTGAAAAGTCTGGTTTAAATTTGTCTCATTCCCCATTTAGAATCCTCTATGTATTATGTGTGGTAATCGCTCTGCTGATTATGTGATATGTAAATGATGCTCACCTTAAAATATAATCTTAAAAAGATGAAAGGCCATGCAAGAGCACAAAGAACTAATACATCAGCTTTACATATAGAGAATTCAACTGTCCATGAGAGACAATCAGGGGACTCAAACCCACACTCTGGTCTCATCTGATAAGCTGACATAAATATCCACTTGGTCTGCAAACGTGTGTGTGTGTGTCCATGTGCTTGTACACGCGCGCACAAGAGCACATCTGCACCCTCTGCACTCACCACACGTCCACTTATGCCAGTGTGAGAGAGAAGCATCTGTGGGGATATTTCTGCGTATCAAATGGTGGGAGTAAAAGGTATCATATTAATATTTTAATTGCAGGCAGTGTTGGGGCTTCTGTTGAGAGACAGGCTTAATGTGGTGATGAGGACAGATGAGGGTTGGGGGTAAACAAGGATTTGGCTGTCCTCCACAGGAATTGAGAGGACAGAGTTGGTGGATTAAACCACAGTTTTGGCTGAAAGGCACCTAGCCTGTGGTGGCATGGATGCAAATCCAAAGGCTGATTACCAGAGCATGAGTATTAGACACCATACACTAGTTCACTGCATGATCTCAAATATCCAATGTCACATTTAGGCCTAACAAACAGCCTACATAATGAGTGATTATACAACACAAGTCTCGCAGGAATACATGAAATGAACAGGACCTCCTAACAAGGTGCTTCAAATAAACATGTGTTGACATGTTTAATGTTCTTTAATGATCCAAGTTTGTTAGATTTAGGGAAATAAAAACTCTTGGGTAGGTTTAGAGAGCCAAAAATTACTTTGTTAAGTTTACTTAAAGATTGTGGTTTTGGTTTCAATAACCGTATATAGGACGTAAGTGACAAAACTTTGTGTAATTACGTATTACATATGCCAGTCCAACTCAAGCTCCCTCAGTCATGGTGAAGAGGGCACTGAGCCGGAAGGCAAAGCTTTTGATTTACTGGATCATCTACGTCCCAACCCTCACCTGTGATCATGAGCTTTGGGTAGTGACCAAAAGAATGAGATCGCGGATACAAGCGGCCAAAATGAGTTTCCGTGGGGTGGCTGGGCTCAGCCTTAGAGACAGGGTGAGGAGCGCAGACATCTGGAGGGAGGGTGAAGCAGAGCCCAGCTTCTCTGTGCAGAAAAGGGTCAATTGAGGTGGTTCGGGCATCTGATCAGGATTAGAGGTGTTCCAGGCACGTCCCACAGGTAGGAGGCCCTGGGGCAGACCCAGAACACACTGGAAGGATTACATATCTGATCTAGCCTGGGAACACCTTGGGGTCCCCCAGGGGGAGCTGGAAAGTGTTGCTGGGAGGGGGATGTCTGGGGTGCTTTGCTGGGTCTGCTGCCCCTGCAACCTAGCCCCAGATAAGCGGATGAAAATGGATGGATGAATGGACTTACATTAAGTATTTTGCTTGGTATGTAAAGTCACATAACCACATCATGTTGACTTTGGTTTCACAAGGGACACCAACATGAGCATCCTGGTTGAAAGTCCATGTATGTTTGACCCAGCTATCACACATCCTGTCCGCATTTCGTAGACTTTGTCGCTTTTTTGTGTTTACACTGTTGTTCCTAAAGACTACCTCCACTGACGGTTAAACAGAAGTTTAAACTTAGACTAGTCGACTAGCCCAAAAGTGAGAAAACCCTCAGCATCAGAATTAAATCTTCAAGGTTAAATGGTGTCCGAAAAAATATTGCATATATTACACAAGCCATTCAAAATCATTCATCATATTTGAAAAAAAAAGATCTAAATGCAGCTGAAATGTATGGCACTTTGTACCGTGCATTATGAACAGTACACATCATCCTACATAACATGACAATTTAATAAATACAAATGAACAAATAACATTTATTAACAATATTGCTTAAATAATAATACGTTTGGCATACTGGTATTTCTGGTGCTGGCCAGCAAGGGTAGCAGCGTTTAATCAACTAGTCAAAATCTGTGGGTGTATAAAAAGAGACCTGGATACAGCATTGGAGGCCGGCCCCCTTTCATTCCTACGAAAGTTGCTCAGTGGCAAATGAAGCCAAACAAGCTCTATTTCCACGGAGTGAAGTTACCTGCATCATCCACATTATGAGCAAGGGAACTAGAAACTTATGGTGGCCGAGTGTGGCTGAGCAGCTAACTACCGATTGAGCGCTCCAATAATTTGAATGAGCATACAATGATTTAATCATGCAGCTCTTCTTGACTTTCGAAGTGTTATCAGACTGAACTGATCGATTCCCAATAGTGAAACAAGTCATTTCACCAGGGTTGTGATGCCTTGAAAAATGTATCCACTGATTCAGATGTCTTTCCAAAATGTAATTCCACGAGAATCACTTGATGGATTTCGATGGTGTAATTCTACTTTTGGCCACTTCTGGCACTGTTCCTGAGGACTTGTTGACATCCCTTGCATTGGCATTGTTCTTGTGTTGCCAACATGTAACTTCATCACCTTTCATGCTCACTACCACGTAATGAACTGTTAAGAGTTTGTGTCAATTTCTGTATTTCTGCTGGAGGATGATTGGGGGAGGGGATCCTACTGAAAGATACAGTGTGGCCACAGAAGCATACTACCTGTATTTGCCATTAGGTTACACAGCACAGTTGTTAATTAAGCTGCATTTTAAACAATTTGGAACATCGCAGTGGGTCAGAGACTTGCTCTGCTGCCTCACAGCGTGAAGGTGCTGTTTCTTCAGAGGTGAAAATGTGACTGTGACCGTGTTAATCTGTGTTAGCCTTGTGACGGACTGCCAACCTGCCCAGTGCATGCTGGGATAAGCTCTTGCCCTCTGTGAGGTGAAGGCAGAACATGTCATTGTCTCTGTTTTATACTGCTCATTTTTCTTATGTTGCATGAAAAACAGCACATGTAGCTGAAATAATTATAAATCACTTGTTTACTGAAACATTTTGTGCTTTCTCTTCCTTGGCCTGACATTTTTTTGGCTTTACCTAAGCTCCTCTGCAGACCTAGGACTGACTCATGCACAATGTATTTCCTTAGTTCAATTTAAATTACATGACAGGGCTTGGCACAGGCCCCCTATCAAATACACACACATACACATACAATCGAGTTCAATTTGTGCTCTGGCTTGTACCTCAATGCACCTTAAGCCGGATTTAAAGTTGGCTCACGTGAGATAAACAGCCTGCTCTGACCACTAAATTAAACTAACCCCACAGTACTCCTGTGCAGTGCAAATCTCTGGTGCATGAATGGTGAGCACTGAGAGAAGAATTGAACTTAAATAACCCCTGCACTTATTTCTGATCAGAAATATTTCTAACTTCACAAACCATGCAGGCTTAAGGCCCACAAAAAAAGCCCATAGTGGCACAACCAAACATAAATATAATATTCTCCCTGAGATTTGCCACTTAATATTTTAGGACAAATTTACTTTGCTTATTTGTAGTGGCAATTGTTAGGTTTCGCTGTGCATGTCATTTAATTGGGCTTCACGGGTGGGACAGTGCTTGTTCAGTGGATCTGACAAAGCAAACAGGAAACTATTTTTACTGCTGTCTGGGTCTGTGTGCATGCGTGTGTGTGTGTGTGTGTGTGTGCGTGCGTGTGTGACAGTGCATGTGTGCGTGTCTTTATATCACAGCAGGTGATGAATTATCATATGCCAGCCGACTTGTATTTGAACATTCATGCATCTTTGGTGTATGTGTGTTTTTCATGCAAAGTGAGTGTTAGATTTTCCAAAGCACAAGAGAAAAATCAATAGACTCAATCTGAAAGACAGTAACAAAGAGACAGATTGTGTCTTTGATCTGATACTGTCAAGCACTGGACATCATCTAGTAACAAACTGCAGTTTACTTACAATTTACGACAGCTGTTACAGGCCTTGTTACAATGCCAGTGCCCACATGAACTCTGGCAATACACTCTATCATGGAGTCTGAAACATGGATAACAATGTCTCCCTCCTTACAGTTGCCCTGAGCATGGCCTTGTCATAACAACCCTTCTTTTACATTCAAAAAACAAACATGAGAGCTCATGGCTTCGCCTCTCACTGGGCCATATGCAGGGCATGACTTGTGGTAAGTTGATAATAACAAAGATCTGCATGGTCTGCTCACAATAGCACAAGCAAGCCCCCAGCAAGAGACTTGACTGCAATATCCATTAATCCACTGCAGTTTCCCACTGGTTCAAAGGCTGTCTTGCAGCGGAGCTCTACAACATCAAAGAGTACTCACTTATGAAGGGTAGCAGTGAAATGTGGAACTCTCAGCTCAGCTATCTACCACGCTGCAGAGGAGTCTTTGGGATTCACCAAGAGATGCAATTAAGACTGGTTTGATTGGAATGACCTCTGCATTGATGACCTGCTGAAAGTCAAGAGAAACTGATAGTTAGCTGCTGCTTCTTCCAGCACTGTCATGTTATCACAAGTCCTTCAAAGGCGCTACTGTTTGGCATTGAAGTTGCAACCCAGTTGCCAGAAAAATGTTAGCCATGTAGGTTTCTGCAAACCATGGATCCTATGTTACATTATTTTGTAGCAGACACATTAAAACTTAAAGTTTCAACAATGCTGTGGTTAACACATTTAGAGGGGGTGTAGGGTTTTTAGAACAAAATGAACAAGCCGAAGTGAGAGTCTCTCTAAGATACCTGGTTCTGGAGGCACAATCCCTGCTGGAAAAGCAGTGATGCCTCTGTAAAAAGAGAACTGCTTTTTGTGGCACTATCCCTGCCTGAAAAACAATGACAGGGTACTAAAAACTACTCATATTTGGTCCCTAAAAAGCAGCTGGAAATACTCGCTATATCCCAACTGGTTTTGTTGTTTTTAAGTCTCAAACAGTGGTCTGCAGCTTGGCAGGCACTCCCTTTAGCATCTTTATGAGCTGCATCAGGTTTTCAGCTAACTCCAATGTAACCCTATCCGCCGCAATACTTGATACTGAGAGCAACTGACGTCATATAAAAAGCAAGAAAGTCAGAGTTCTCAATCTCAACCCGAGCCTGACAGGTTCCGAAAAGCCCATCAGGTCGGACCGGGTTCAGGCTGAAAATGGCCAGGTCAGGTAGGGCTCAGGCTGTTTTTTCGTCCTATTGAGAACTCATACAAAAGTCTACATAGGGTGGGAGGGAGGGGAGATGGACTGGTCAAACAAAACAAAACTTTCACCCAGAAGACTGCTGTGTGTCCCAAGTGAAACCACAAGTCAACGTTGTTTTGACATGACATCATGTAATTTACATACGTCATTGTCATTGTAGACTGACCTCACTCACACGATATATGTACATAACTTTACCTTATTGTTACATTACAAAACATACTTATTTTAACCCAAAACATGATCTTTTTTCAAAACCTACCCAGGTACTTTCGTTACCAAAACCTAACTGTGCCCATTTCACAACATTAACCATGTATTACACTGTATTTCAGCTTTGTGTGTCGTAATTCAATTTTAACACACATAGTGTTGCCTCTGCCACCACCCAAAACATTGGTCTGCCATATTTTTCAACTGGAATTTCCTACCACATTGTTTTCCCTGATGACCCTCAATCATACACCTCTGAAGAAATCCATATGCAATAGTGCTGACTTTGCAATGTATCATGTGGAGTGTGCGTCTAGGTCCCACAGTCTGTAATAAATGTTGGGTATTGCGCAGAAGTCTTAAATTACTAATCCACATAAAAATACTGCTACAAAGGAATGAAAGATCATGTTTATTGAGACACCTGAGAACTGCGATGCTGTCAGTCTAATTTAATAAACTGTTGCCATCCATTCTCTAGATGATTATCTTGTCTTTTAAAGGTCAACCACACCCATTCTCCTCTAAATTTTATCTCTTCCTTTCATTGCCTCAGTCTCATGATCTTTTCACATCTGTAAAGGTCATGCTTGTTTCATGGAAGTTCTTGAGCTCTCAATCTGTTGACAGCTCTCTGCTGCACAATAATCATGCATGTGTTGTCTCAATGCAGCTGTAATCTGGCTAAAAATGCCCACTGCGCTAAGCCTCACAACCACTAATACTTTTATATAAAGCTCTAAAAATATATTTAATTAAAAGAAAAAACTTAAGCATATTTTGAGACTGTTGTTACTGGGTTGCCAAAAATATAGTAAAGAAACTGAGTGCTTTTAAAGACACAGCACTCTTGTTGAGGGAACAAATATTACTAATTTATTTAGTTATAATTAAGTGTCACAGACCCTGGTGGTGAAAATGAAAACACAGCGCTTGTCCATATCACATTATAACCACTGAGCTACCCTTGAGCAAAGCCCTTAACCCCCAGCTGCTCCAGTGAAGCTGCTCAGTGCTCACTGGCCAGCAGTCTGGATCAGACTGGTTAGAGTGGGCAGCCTCCAGGTGTAAAAGTGCTGAACTGATTGAGTATGAGCAGGGTGATCCTAAAAAAGAGCACCCTGCTCTCTGTGAAACTACCCTGGGCACATAAAGGTTCAAAACTAAATAATAACATGCTTTCACCAACCCTCACCTTCCTCTTGCTCCACCCTAGGGACATCAGAAGCAGCACTAGAAATAATTACACGAGTATCGAAAGCTTTAAGTGGATTTATTCGATGGCTGCTGTGACCACCTGATATGTGTGACAGATGAGAGAGAAAGCTGGAAATAGACTATAGTGACCATAAACAGAAGCCCATGTCAGCAGTATCGATGACACAGACGAGACGGACACCTTGAGATCAGAGGTGGAAAAAAGAAACCCAGAGCAAGATATGCTGCAGCTGATTGTGGAATAGGTTAGTTAACGTTAGTTTAACCAAGTTATGGCAGAATGAAGCTAAACTTGATGGGGAAATCACACAGAGACGCTTCAACCGCAAGCATTGTTTAGCGTATTAGCATACTAACATTTGCTCAACCTGGTCTCATTGAAATAGATGCAATGGCATAATGTGTTAACACTCTGGCTTCATGGAAGTGGTGCCAGTGGAAAGTCACAAATCTCCTGGTTCAACAACATTGTGCAATGGGCCGTGGTTAATATTATGACTTTATAGGAAATATAAAGGGCAAGACATTTCAGCAGGAGGTTGGGGTGGTGGATGGGTCAAACAAATAAGGACTTTCACCTGGGAGACCACTCATGTCCCATGTGAAACGAAAAGTCAATGCTGACTTCTTTTAACTTTACACCCTTGTGTCCTTTACATAGTTTTATCATGTTATGTGACATACAATACTTGCATCCACTTTAAGTAAAAAAACTAGTTATATGAACTGGAAACACAATCTTTTTCTAACATGCAGCAAAGGGCCACGGGTTGGAATCAAGCCTGCAGCCGCTGTGGCAAGGGCATAACCATTGTACATGGGGCGCCCGCTCTAACAGCTGAGGTATCAGGTGACCTGACAAATCAAAGTTTTGACCTAATGTTGGTGCTAGATCAAAAGTCAGGAGATCAAACCAAAGTTATTACAATTCGTCCAGGAGTGCATGGATGTCTGTACTAGTATCTATCTATCTAACTATTACAAGATTACAAGAATGTCGAATGTGCAAAATGCAATGGCAACCCATCTAATAGTTAGAGAAATTACAGTCAGGACCAAAGTAGCCGACCGACCAACAGACCGACATTACCATCCATAGCACACTGTCATGATCCAGGGTTTTTTGTTTGTAGTCTTATCTATATGATTTTGCTTATTGGGTTTTTCCCAGCTGATCAGCTTTCTGCCTGTTCTTCTGCCTCATCACCTTATTCCCCTCACCTGAGCTCCTCTACCCTTTTTCTCCATCTGCACCTCATCCCCTCGTCAGACTAGTTGTTTTTAAGTCCTGGTTTTCAGTTAAGTCTTTGCTGGATCCTTGATTTGGTTGTGTGATGTTTATTTGCTGTTTCCTTGGAATAGAGTGATCTGTTTGAGCTACTGTGGTCTGCTGTGTACTGCATTTGGGTCCACCTGCTCCACACCACATAACAGATACACCTAGCACAGCTAACAAAAAGCATTTTGTACAAACAATAATTCATCTCAATTTTTTAAATATTACTTGTACTCTGAGGAGTACATCTGTGAAGACACAAACATCTCTTAGAATGTTTTTCCCATTGATCTGATGTGTGGAGGCGGGGTTTGTTTGTGCTTCTTGGTTTGCCTGCTTGCTGTTTCACTGACTCACTAAGCCGCAGAATCTTGTCATGGATTTGTCATGAAAGCCTTTGTTTAAAAACTGTTAATGCTAGGCTAATGAGTACAAAGCACTGAAGGTGTCTGTCCCCACATTTGAGAGGAACTGAGCATGAATTGAGCTAAGCTATCCTCACTTTGTAACATAACTACTCCAGACTCTGGATTGTTATATGAAGGATTTGTAAAATAACAGTAAAATTCCACAGGAAGTGCTCAGTGCTGAAAGCAGGTGGGTTGCTTTATGTGCCAGGAGTTAGTTTTGAGCCTTCTAGAGGTGTTATGATCCTAATTCAGCGGAACATCTGCGATGGGATGTGCCTATTTGATAACCCCAAGGACATGCCAGCTTTTACCTTCTCCTCCACCATCCATGCTGCCTTCTACATCAGACGCTCACCCCAAAATGGAGTAATGCTAGATCAGCCTGTGTGTATAACTAGCAAGCACGCACATACAGTAATTGTTGTTTTTCACATGTTTATTAATTCTGGCATGGTTTGTCATTATCAGTTACAGTAGAATGAAAGAAATGAGATTTCAGAAACCATCAGAACATTATGCAATAATGTGTTCTGAATCCTAAATGTTTTTTTCTCATTGAGTTCTTGTGATAATCTGCAGTACGTGTCAAGTAGTGAAATGCCAAAAAGACTGATGGAACACTTGAGAGACCTCCAGAAACACAAAATCAATATTTATATTGAATACACAGCCAATCTCAAAACCCACTTATGTGACCTCATTTTGCTGGCATAAAACGATGATGTTTCTGCATTCCTGCTTAGCTTTGATTCTCCGCGGATCCCCTTCATATACGCATGAATAGATCATGATGAAAAAAAGAAGCGGCACTATTACCATACATTTGTGCGCACTGTACACACATACATAAACACACTTTGATTCCCACGTTTCTGCGGTGTTTGTGTTTACTGAGAACAGTTTTGTAGGGATGATGAGATTCAGTTCCAGCTAGATAAATCAGGAGTCATTATCTGAACCCAAACATTTCATTTCCATTCCTAATCCATGAAATGAAAGGTCATCCTAAAGTGACACAGGCCTATTTCTGTTTTCAGTCATTTCATAGAAATGAGGGATGAAGATTGCAGAGCAGGGAAGAAGAGATTAGAAACCGAACAGCAGAGATCATCCCAGGCTTGGATTAATCACACTAAACATTACTATTTTATCTGATTACATATTAAACTTGTCTTCTACATCCATCCAGTGGCTTTCAACAAACAGATGAAACATTTGGAAGATCAGAGGCAGTGTTTTTTCTTGTTCTTCAAAAATGGTCATTATTAGACTTCTTTAAACACTCTTAAATGCTGAGTGACAGACAATTACTTTTAGAGCAAAAAGAATGCAACAATTTACTCCATCCAGACCACCACAGTGTTAAGTCAGGCTGGTGGACTGAAACTTGGCACAGTTGAGAGAAACTCCATAATGCTAATATTTCTGTACAGATTTTTGATTGCCAAGATACATTTCTTAAAATTACGCTCCATTTCCCAAAACTAAACACAAATGCATAACTGCGCACTCATCTCCACAAACATCACACAAAAGCCATCAAATACACATACACCACAAAATAGCCATTACACACTGATGAGATCAATTTAAATAATTACAGTAAAAACCTGTGACTGCTATAAATAATTGCACTTACGGTTCATGCTGCTTGTACCTTAAACTACAAAATTTATTGCAACATAATTCATATATAACATATAATCATGAGCCAGTATTTTGTGTATAACCTATGTAATCAGGAGGGCTGCAATTTTGTGAGTAATGCACTGATGGGAGTAAGGAAGTAGTAGAAAGACTGAAAGTTTGTGTAAGAAGGCAGCCTAGGGTGTAGGGCTGTAGTCAACCAAAGACAATCTTGGTCGACATAAGTCACACATAATCTTAAACTAATCGATTAGTCATAGGGAAAAAAAATCTGCACGTTATTTTTACCTCTGCAGTGGTGCGTCTGTGTCACTCTGCAGTTACACCTCCAAAACACGAGTTGACGGTGGAGGACTGTGATAAGTGCTGTAAAGTTTAGTTCAAATCAAACTTTATTTATATAGTTGATTCAAAACACACATTAAACATGGCTTAATAGAGACCATTTCAACACAAGTACGCAAATTGGCTTCACTATAAATCGCAAAACTGACAGACACTTGTCTTTATCTGGACAAATTTCCCCCACCGATACAACATGCTAACGTTATTAGCACAAGTCTATGGCATTTTACATTGTATAAATTAGCCTAGCGTCTAGCTATCTTTTCCTCTGCTCATATAAAACCAGGGACAACAGCAACATGTAACAAAGGTAATGGCACATAATTTGGCTCCATTACAACTCACAACATTCACTAAACAAAACAACTGTCTGATACTAGACACGTTTTCCAAGCAAATACAACATGCTAACGTTACTAGCGCCAGCCTATGGCATTTTACATGGTATACATTAGCCTAGCGATGAGCAGAGATTTCCTCTGCTCATATGAAGCCAGGATGAATCCCAAAGTATAAATCCCTGAAGGATGAGTCACACACACAACTTAAAATGCTATTTTAGTGGAGGCTTTACTGTCTTCACAGTTTATTGTGTAAGTAAATACAAGCTTCATTTCCACTGAGGGAGATGGTTTCAGCTTACAGAAACAGACAGGAGGTCTGCGTCACCGTGGCGCTGAGCATGAGGGTGGGCGAGTCCAACTTTCTGTCAACAACGGGAGTGTTTTGAAAACACCTCCATTTTCACAGGTAACTTAGCCTGTCCCCCTGCCGCAGGAAATAATGGATTAATCCTGGAAAGCTATTGATGTAGCACTTTTCTCCTTATGAAAGTAACACAGCGATTATTCGACCAATGAGAATTTGGTCAGATGAGAGCATAACGACCAAATAATCGACTAGCTGCCCAGGAGACTACAGCCCTATACTAGGTTGGCAGATGGGTCACAAAACACAGGGCTTTCTCCCAGGAGACCAGTTGGAGCTGGAGAAGGGCTAAAGAGCTGCATGTGGCTCCCAGGTCGCAGGTTGCCCCCAGGTTTAGACAATAAAAGTTACTGCAGTTACGTTTAGGCAAGTCAAGTTGCTGAAGTTAGGTTAAGGAAAAGAGGACGTACCTTGAAATGTTAAAGGTTCAATCAAAGTTCACACAAATCTGAATGCACGACTCCAGGGGAGGATTCTGGGCGAAAGTCCATTTTTTTGGTGACCCATCCATTATCCCAACCTGCCTCCAAGGATTGTTTCCTTGTTTACTGCCGCAGTGCACTGGTCACGTGATGGCAGCCTTTCAAAATATGTAGGATATGTAGGAATTTGGATGCATTGCTTTTCATAGAAAAACATACAAACAATTTGTAAGAACAGCCTGTGGCGGTGGAGGACCCCTTGGTCACTGATGGCGTCCCACATAGTCCAGTTCCTTCCTTGCTGTTTCAGACTACTCTGAAATACACTGCTATAATACTCAAAAGTAGGCCATCATTTAACCTGTACTACAGTATACTGCTGTAATACATACCTGTACTCAAATACTTGACACATTATTAGACACCATACTTGCACATATTTCAGGTGCTGGTCTATACCACTATTTAGTTCTTTTCAAAAGGAAAACAAAATGCTTGTTTCATCGTCAACCTGGTCCACTAAAAAAATGCAGCAGTTAATTGCTGACTGCATCAATGCCTTGGAATATCACCTGATCCTTATTGACTCTCCTTTGTAAAGCAATGTTATTTTACTTTTTTGGAACAAGGTAGGTTTTTCTGAGCTTTCCCAGCACGAATAAAGGCATCAATCAGTCACATTGTGCACAACACAGAGGGTTTGAAGTCCAAACAAGTAGAGCAAACTTTATTACTCCTTTTAACCAAACGCAGCGCATCCACAGCCATCCACTCTGTTAGATGGCTTTGGGATATTTAGTTAATAATAAGCCCAGTTAGAGTGTGAGAAAAACTATAACAAGCACCGTAAGTGCAATATGTTTATTTAAAAATATTCTCATTTTCTAGTTTTTTAACCAGGTGTTTAATGTGCTGAGCATAATATGTACACCAGAAATGATGTTTCTCCAGATTGTGACAGACAGACATGAAAAGTTGAATGATTTTTAGGGTGCTTGTGAAGACTAGGGTCAAATAAAACGAATTTAAAAGCGCTCCATGTCTTCCTCTAGCTGCAAGCAGTGAAGGGGATCACACAGGAGAGAGTAAAGGGGGTTAACGCAGTGATGGTTGAACCAGCCAGGGTGACAGTGGGCTTTAAACAGAGCTAACACTGAAGCCTTTCAAAATCTGCTTTCATCAAGCATTCTTTACTCACTCTGACAGAGGCAAGTTTAATCCTGCAGATTCACCTGCCGAGATTTTACCTCACGTAACAGTGAAGATAAAGGCAATAAGAAAAGATAGCATCCCAATTACAAGAGTGAGGAAGAGTTGAGTTCATATTCCTGTTTCTTAATTCTTATGGTTTACTGATACAGCATAACTTTATAAAAGTTAATATTTTAATATCAATTTCAGATCAAATGGTTGTACAGGTATCCAAGACAACAATGGAGATCTGAAGTCTGTTTTTTGGTGACTGCTCTATAAAACAACAGATGAATGAATGAGGGTTCTTAATTTCATGTACTTTATTAATCCCCCTGAGGGGAAATTCAATTCAAAGCCACAGTGTGTAGGAATTTCTCCCATCTAACGTTGAAATCATATATTGCATTCAAACGTATAGCGCACTCTAGCGCCTCACTGTTTTAAATGCGTACTGCAACAACGGTAGCCGCTGTGTATCAAAAAGCTATGATAACATTGATGAAACCATGTCATCTGATACTTCATGGAGTATTCATTCAGGCTGCTACACAGACACACGCGACGCGAGTTGACAAACCCCCTCCTCACCATGCTGCCTGTGTTTACAACGTAGGACTGTTGGGGCGGGTGTAAATCGAAACAAACCAATCACGTCTTGTCTTTTGACAACTGACATGTGGGTCAACCTCACACATTTCATCCCTCTCCTCGCATCACAGTGCCGCTGACAGCGGTGATGTTGACCCTTGTTTTTTTAAATTCGCTAGTCACGTTGCCTTTTTGATTCCCTTTTGTGCTCTCTTGGTGGCGAGCATTCCGTCTCCTGTGATGCTGCATATGCATGATCCTGCATTATGCTCAAAGAGTGGGAATTTGTTATGCTGCAGTAGTGCCGGGGTATTAGCGAAGCGCCTCTTGCTCCTCTCCTTCGGCTTCACACAGCACTGGCCTGGCTCTCAACGAAGACGCCGAAGGTGGGGCTGTATGTCCCTTGCTGGTGGATGTATTTTCAAGATGTTGAAATGTTATGGAACCCCCCAGACAACTTACCTGCACAATGTACAGACAAATGCGAAATTCTCCTTTTACAAGAATAAGTCAGATTATTGGTGGACGTAATAGTACATCAATGATGACATATTTATGAATGCAGACATCAATTTTTGCCAGTAAACAGCTGAAAATGTTACACAATGTCCCTTTAAGGTGAGGCTACTCTGTCCTACCGTTCTGCAATTGTACAGTACCTTATATACAGAAGGGACAGAAAGCACCGTGCAGTGTTCCTGCCCCTATTATTTTTTAATGTACAACCCCACACTGGTAGAGGCTAAACGCACGTTGGCGTTCCTTGACACCTTGCCCCCCAGCACTCTAGGTCACTGTCCTGTTTTCAGCCTCGTCACCCCAAGAATTAAATGATGATCGACGCGTGCAGTGTGTGCATGTACTTGACGCATGTTACATGACGCACTGCTCCAAAGTGGCGCTGGTGTATTTTCATCTTAAAAGGAACTACATGGAAAAGAGGTAATTTATAGTGATGAATCTACAGAGAATTATCACCCAAATCCCAAGTTTTACAGTGAGTATTGGCCCATTGTTTTGCTGTTTGGTCCATAACTTTCAGCTCAGTCAGTGCCAGAAGAAAATCATGGCATTGTACTTTTCTGCAAACTACGAATATGCTATATTTGTATGTTTAATACGTATCATATAAACCTGTCCAATGTGACAAGAGTGAGTATTATGTAAGTTGACTTTGTCATCAGGAGGTGGAGGGGATGGTGGATGGTGTGGCATCTAGATGATATGCCTGTCAAGCTGCAAACCACTGTTAAAGACCAACAGACAGAAAAGCCTGTTGTGTTTTAGCGACCCGTCGCCATTTTACCTGCGGCATTCAGCTATCAAATGTGGGTGTTTTTTAACAATCCATGGCTGTGTTTCCAGGGGGGACAGTGCCACGAAAACCTTATTTTATTTTATTTTTGTTTTATTTTTTTGACCAAGACGGTGCTGTGTTTCCCACTAGGACTGTGCCACTAAAATTGGGTATTTTTAGCCAAAAAAATGTTTTGTGCCTAAACATAAGCATGTTAACCACGGTGATGTAAAAATGTAAAGTTGGAACATGTGGTATTATAAAATGAGCAACTTACTAATAGATTACTGTTTGTGCTTTGCTTCACCAACACAGCTGGACAATATAAAATGTAAAACAATCATGCATACTGTATGTTGAGCACTGCATTCATTTAGAAAATCCAGCATAATTGGCATTACTTTAAAGCAAAGCATTTCAGACACGCCTTGTGGAAAGAAAGGGGGAAAAAAGCCCAAATCACAGCAGTCAAAATCATGAGATGATGTATACAGAAAAAAAAAGAATCTGCATCTCTCTCACTCAAGTAATTCTCACGATTAAAACCTAATTACCAGAGACTGATCTGAACAGGGCTAAATAAAGAATGAAACTGAGAATGATATGTGCTGCTCAAAGTTAATGAGCAACTCACCCATGGGTCATGGACATTGGAAATATTATTTCTGTATGCAAGAGGCAGGCCTCAGATTCCACATGGTCGCATAATGGAGGGGGATTAACGAAGAATACCTCCTGTCATCTGTGGACAGCGTGATGAGCTGAGAGGGGACTGAAGGAGAGAGAGAGTGATAAAGAGAACAGGGAGAAAGAGACAGAACTAGGCCAATTGTTTTGATGTGCTTAACTCTTTCTGGCTTTGTGTGTGTGTTTGTGTGTGTTTACGTAAACATGTCGGAAAGTCTGAACTCAAACTACTCAGGATACATTAGTACACTGGACCTAAATGAAAGGGTACCTTGCAGAAACCATACTGCCTACATTACTGCCTGTAGTGACATGGTGAAGTTGAATAAATAGAACAAGAGCTAAAAGTAATGATTATTTTCATTGATGATTTTTGTCAATTTTTACATACAAAGGTAATTGTGTGCATGGTTAATCATGTTTATCCATTGTTTACTTGATCATTTTTTAATACAAACCAAACGATAGTGAGAAATGTTTTACACAAATTTTACAGAGCCCAAGCAACAGTCCAAAACCCACAAACAGTTAATTAACTATCAAACAAAACTTACAGTAAGACATATCTGTGACACTTGCAGTAACAAATTAGGTTATCCAGCAATTAGGTCACAGGGTATTCAAGCTATGATAGTGATGACAGGTAAATCATTGGGTAAAGATATACTCAGGCCCTTTACTTAAGTAAAAGTAGCGATACAACAACGTAAAAAATACTCCATTACGAGTAAACGTCCTGCAATCAAAGTCCTACAGATATAAAAATACATTTGTATTAAGACCAGAAGTATCAAAAACAAAAGTAATCATCTGGCAGAAAAGGCAAAACTTAAATTAGAAGCCCAGGCTACTATTTGCTTAAATCACTGAACACAACAGGCTTATATTCGGGACAGGCTTTTATATGGGACAAGCCTTTAATTCCTTTTACAAGAAACGGTATGATTATTACTTGCATAAAAAATAGGCTTCGAATAACATATCAATTATGTGTTATGTTACAACACTTATAGCACCTGAGGATAACGGCACCCAGAATACCGACACAACACCACTTTATCCTGTTAAAACAATGCTCTTAACATAGATTATTTTTTATGAAAAATGCTTTTGATTCTTTTGATTGGTGGACCCTTACGGACTATAAGAATATAAACAATTTACCAGAAAATCGAGGAATGGACATATATTCTGACTTTATGACTGCTTCAGATCAAGGGATTCACTGCTTCTTTTTTCGTCATGCCAGTATCTGAATGACTTAAGGTCTTTTCTGGTGCTTATGGTTTCCGTAAAATGAAATCAACCAAACTAACAATGTATAGCATCTCCATATTGACAAAAGCTTAAACATTTATATTATATTTGTAATCCAGTTTTATACACCCAAAAACTTCTATAAAAATGAACTTCTTGGCAACCAGACCAGGCGTCTAATTGAGACAGGTCTTTATTTGTCAAAATGTGTAGCCACATCAGGCCAGTAAAAGAGACTGGGTGTTTAATTGGGACTAGGCTTTTAATTGAAGTGTTACAGTATTATATACATATTTTATTTTATTGTCAATGTGAAGGTCAAGGTGAAGCTAGTTTTTACTTATATCAGGTAGTTTCCCAACCTAGTTTTCCCAACCTAGGGGTTGGACCACCTCCAAAGGCCATCATCATAAATCTGAGCGGTCATGATGTGATTAATGGAAAAGAGGAAAAAACAAAGTTCTGGCAAGTTCTACTCATCTGTTTCCAATTTTTGACATATTTGTAAAATATCTTACAATTTTACATTTCAGGGCTTCAAATACTTATTTTAATTAAACTATGTAAGATGTTTGAAGGGGGAATCTGTTTTGCGGAACTGACCAGCCTTAAAACTGTCTTCTTCCAAGAGGTCACAATGGTAAGAGGTTGGGAACAACTCGAGCACGTTCAATCTCAAAAGGTTGTGCAACATTTTGCCACGGTTTGAGGGTTGAGCGATATGTTTCTTTGAAACGGTGTAAAACCGTTTGCAACAGGGTTTCAGGTACGCTTTCTCTTATTTGGTAGGTGTGTCAAAGGTGTCACCCAATCAGCAGCGACATGTATATAAGTTAATATCTACCCAGTCAGTAGACAGCATCAAGAAAGCTACCCTTATTATTTTTTCTTATTTCTATTGTCTTATGTCATGATAAGAGTGAAAACAAATGTTATAAGAAGCTACTGTGCACAGATATAAATAAACGTGTGCATTGAGATGTTGGCTTGCCCTCTGGTGTGCCTTGGGCACAAAACATTTGAAAACCACTGGTCTAGTGTGTAGGATTTAGTGGCATAGCGGTGAGGTTGCAGATTGCAACCAACTGAAATACGAAGGTCAGAACATAAATATGAATGGCCCCATCAAGAGCTAGTGTTTGGTTTGTCTGTTCTGGGCTACTGTAGAAACAACATGTCAGACTCTATGGAAGAGGGCCCTCTCCATATGTAATTATAAATGGGTTTTTGTAAGGTAACAAAAGTACCATTCTCACTGTCGGGTGATTATACGCTAATAAAAACATAGTCATGAATATCATATTTCATTTCTGTCAATCGATCCCCCTCCAACACACTGGACCTTTAATCAGACGTGATGGACTGTTGCCTGATGACATCAGCAAACAAACCAACAACTGTCATCATATTTTGATTGAAATGTTGCTAAATCGTGATTGGTGCACAGAAGTATGTGACATCACTTTTGTTACCCAATTTCAACCAGTGAGAAAAGCACCAACAAAAACCCAAATACACAAGTGTCTTCTGTGTTTAAACTTTGTAGATTAGTTAAGAACGGAACAGAAGTATGAAGAAGTGAAAATATGCCAACTTTTGTAAATGCAGTTGGTAACTTGCCACCACTGGGATGGATTGAGAAACATCCCTACAGCAAAGCTCCCAAACATATGTATGGTATCTTTTCATCCCATCCAGAAGGCTAAAGATTATAGAAGTCTTCGTTAGGTAACATTGAAAGCACCATCACGTGGGAACCGTTATACTGGGGAAAACAACTCAACCTAAAGCACTTTGAAAGAGGATATGCTGTTAATACCCTCGGCTTCTACGAAAATTGATATGTATGCAGGGATTGTGGCATGGATTGTTTTTAGCAAAAACATCTGCATTTAATCCCCCTGTGCATTATTCAGATGATGAGAATTCACGCGTGGCAGAATGCTTATTTGCTATTTTTAATTTCCTTACTTTCATTTTGATTTATGCAGATTGTTTTTGCTCCACTTTACCAAAGAAGCTTCAGTAATGACAGTAGGGCTGGGTTAGCACGCACAGTAAATCCTGAATGTGATTAGATGTGAATTTAAAAAACCTTGTTGAAAAGAGTCCTAACTGTGCACAAATTATATATGAGCAAGATTAAAGACTAATATTTATATGGTAATAAACTGGAAATAACTAATGGCTGTTAGCTAGAGCCCTGACATAATGGATGTTTAGCTGTTAGTTAGGGTGTGTTCGTACAGGTGATAGCGCTTAGAAAGATATGAAAAGTGGTTTTACTCTTAATGAGTCCACTTAGGTTTTTTGGCATGAAATTTCATTATAATGATGGAAACACTTGTTAACCTTGAAACTGTCTAATGTCCTGAGAATCCCCACTTAGCTTTCTTTTGGTTTAACTTGGCATGTACTTGTGATGGAGAAAGTGAAAAGGAGAACAACCTTTGGCAATGTTTGTAATGTGATGTCCATTAGGAGATTGATTCTTAACTCAGAGTAAGAAGATGAGCGCATTGTTGAGGATAGTTGGGAAATGCAACAAGGATGTACCGAATCATTAGAAAAGGAGAAAAATATCTTTTCCCTTTCCTTGTCAATACAAAGTGCATTATCTCATCTGCGGTTCCCTACCCTCCACCCCCGCCATGCCCTCGTCCCTCCGTGGAGACCAAACATCCACTGTCACCTGTCAATCAAGCCCTGACAGACAGTGACCTTGCTTGGCATTGTTAGAAATGATTTGAATCGACCTTGCATTTTCAAGTTGCTTCCGCTGCTGGTTTCCCCGGCAATTGACTTTTAAAAGAGGTGCCATGACAAATAAAATTGGATTGATTAGCTCTCAGATAAGTTAATTTATTGGGTTGGAGTCTGAGGGGCCGGACCGGAGACGTTCAGTGTTTTATATTCAGTTGAAATGCAATTTTATGTAGTCACAATCATGATAGTTTTGACAGTAAATGGGCCTCTCACATTATGGTTCCAGTTTATCAAGCTAATGGCTACCATCAGTTTACTTTGACACTGAAGGTGCAGTGGCACTCCCAAGGGGGGCCAGGTGGGGCCATGACCCACCTATTACAATTGCTGGCCCTCCAACTGGCCCTCCAGGTGAAAATAATTGGAGGCTGATAATTCTGTCTTTAAGAGGCTGTGGCATGCTCATTTTTTAAGCTAGTGGTATCTAATGAAACTAGATAACCTTAGACATCCATTGGTACCAACCATGATGGCATAGCTTGATGGGGAGGGGGGTAGATAGCACTCCATATTTCGACTAAATTTTGGCAAGGGCACAACTGTCACGGCTATTATCAAAGGGGTCCCTTGAACTCTCACCTCAAATTTAAGCTCTATACTTATCGGCCGCATGTTAGTTTTAGCCAATATTTGCCTTGTTGACTGCCATCAGCCCATCTGCAAATAGGATAAGGTTAAACGATGGCAGAGGCTTATGCTTTTTCGTGTTCCATAAATTTTGCACAGGCTGAAAAGCAGAGCTCATGAGCGTCCCTTAAAAAAAATAATTTTAATGAAATCTATGTAAATGTTTGAATAGACTTGCCTGATATTCCATTACGCCAAAATATGCTGTTTGTCTTATATCGGGTTGTTTTGCAGAATGAGAACAGTAAGCACAAACCTTGTTTTTGTTGCAACTCAACAAGATGAGAAATGCTTGACTGCAGGGCATTGTCATTTACCAGAACCCGCTATTGCGTGCAAAAGTATGTCAGCATGATTTGTGTTCTCTACTGATACTTCTGGAAGTTTGTTTTGTCCCAAATTATTAGAGAAATCTCTTATGTCAGCCCTTGCATTTGTGTCTAAATGCAAGTAGAACAAATGAGGGAGCTGCGTGAACGCAATCCGCAATATATGCGCGTTTGTTGTTTTTGTGTGGGTATTCTGCAGGTGGGGGGTGGGGCTGAGGGAGAGCGTGTGTGTGTGTGTGTGTGTGTGTGTGTGTGTGTGTGTGTGTGTTTTGGCAGGGTTAGCTGTCTAACTCAATCTGTCCGAGCTCATGTTTCTGTCAGGGTTAGCGTAAGCCAGCAGTCAGATATGTCAGACATTAAATGCCAGTTTCAGGGAACAAAGTCACTTTATTTTTTTATTTATTTTTTTGCCTCCATTTCATATGTAGAGCTCAAGGAAACAAATCACAGACAGACTGTGGAGGTTACTACTGTGTGAGCGATGTCAGGGAGGAAGATGAAGAAGAATACTGACTAGAGACAGACAATTATTCAGCAGGGGAGACTCTACTACAAAAATATGCTGATGTGCTCTGTGTGCATGTGTGTGTGTGTGTGTGTGTGTGTGTGTGTGTGTGTGTGTGGGTGTGTGTGTGTGTGTGTATGCATGTGACAGGAAGGTAACACATGGTGATGCTGTTCCTCTCGAGGAGACAGAGAACTGTCACAATCTGCACCTTAAGCACTCTCTCTCTTTCTCCCTCTGTCTCTGTTTCAGCGCAGCAGTCAGAATGATTGAGTTGGGTTTTTTTTGTTTTTTTTAAGGGGACGTTGCTGTAAAATAACAAAATTGCAGCCTCTGCGAGCAGTGATTTTTGTGAAGTGGCTGTTGCCCATCTCTCGCCCATTCCCTCTCCCAGTCAAGCTCACTCTCACACATCACAGCATCTGCCTCCCTCCCTCCCTCCTGTCTCCCTCGCTCTTTTTTGCTCTCTCTCCCCCTCTCTCTCATGAATGTCACCTCTACTGATGGTGGCTGCTGGAATTCACGCACACATACTCTCACAACCACTCGCTGACTTTGGATGGGAGGAGGAGGAGGAGAGGGAGGGGGGAGGAGGGGGATGAGGAGGAGGAGGAGGGAGGGGGGGGTTCGGTGAGGACTGTGGGAAAGGAGCGTGCCATCGGAGGCAGAAGAGGAATCTCTGTCTGTCTGTGTCCATGTCTCTGCTCCGTTCCTGGTTTCATTCCCACAGCGACCGCCAACATCCTGCCTGCTGTTCTACCTCTGGATTTAAGTCATCTGGATTACCGCTCGGACTCTCGGCTCATTATTCCATGCTGCCACGTTTAAATGGGAGGCAAAGTTGGACCTCCGTGGACTGCACAAATGGTGACAAACAGTTTGATCTTTCTCGCGCTTTTACGAGCTTCCTAGCATTCAAAATGATTCCACTTTTCTTCAGTAAAAGTGTTTTTATATGTAAAATAAATTGAGCTCTTTCTCTTTGGTGTTGTCTTGTCAAAGTAGGTTAGTTATTTTGCAATATAAGATTTTGAAATTGGCTATTTGAATGTGAAAGATGAGTGGGGAAGAGGGGTAGATACATGTCTCTATCCTCACCTTTTTAAAACTCAGTCATTTTAACGTTCTGTTATTTTCAAAACTGAAAATGTGACTGTGGCACTTTTTCGTGTGCTCTGTTAGTGTCAGATTTTTATTTTTTGGTCAGCGTGGAGGTTTTACTTTGGACTGCAGGTGAACTTGCATCTCTTCCAGTTCTTCCCTCTCCAAGGGAACCCTCAAACTAAACTCTTCCCTGTTAACCCACTTAGACGCCCCTGTCTCCCCTGTGGGGGCTTCTCTACACCATTTGTCCTACTCTAGTTTTTTTCTGAGGAAAAGCAAAAGCCAAACCAGCAAAGGGGGTACTGGGAAGGAAGACACCCCCCTCCCAAAGGTGAGAGGGGGGGAAGATGGCAGCTCTCGCCAGCTCTCTCATTAGACAGAAACGGGCGGTCAAGGACGACCAAACCAACCGACCGGTAGCCAACAAGCGCAAGCCCTGTCCTAAGAGCAACAAGTCCTTGTGCCAGAAACAGATCCTGGTGCTGATCTCCAAAGTACGACTATGCGGGGGTCGAAAAGGTCGAAATGAGAAAAGACCGGGTGAGTCACTGCTATTGTTTTCATGTTTTTCCGCTTGTTCTTTTTCTCCCCCATATGTTGGCACATTGGGCTCAAAAATGATACCATTTTTATGAAAAAAGTAAAAAGAGCTGAGGAGTTTTACATTTTTACAATTAATCAAATGCAAAATTAAGCTTTTCAAATTTTTACTTTTGTTCATTTAGTTGATCAAAAACCTGCCAGAGAGCTTTTATTATATTATTCAGTTCCCTTTCATCTCTGTTTGAAACTGCAGATCAACACTGTATCAAGATATCTTTCCATTAGGAACAAGGAATCATCCAGCATGACAGTTAGTTATTATGCTCAATCTGTTTACTATAGATTCACAATTAAAAGCCATTAACTTAAAATCTAATGGTTTCACAGTAGCAGTTGTTTTCAGGGCAGCCACCTCTTGCAGCTTCACCTGTTTAATACACTGACCAATGATGGCTGTTGCCCTCAGCTCTGCAGAGTGAAAATTAAACAAGCTGTTGAATAAACGCAGCTAGAATGAGTTTCCACTCACCTAATGGAGCTGTTGCGTTCCCAAACATATAATTACGTAGAGACCTGCAGGAACAATAAATTGGGAAATTAGCTCAAAATCATCATTACAGTTTTATGCAGTGTAAGCACTCTCTCTGGTTTTGTGCACATCTGCAGATTGTCAAACTCAAAGCCACTTCATCTGTACACTTTTTAGCTACAAATTACCATGTACATGTATAATGCATACAGTTGCACAACAAACAGTTGTCTCATGCAATGGGAAAAAATTATTGGAAATTGTTGAAGAAACGCTAACAGATGTACATGCACACACCTAACGTCAGGCTGACTAGTTTGGGTAGAAGTTAAGATTTTTGTTTTGATCCTATAAATTAAAATTCAAGGAGCATTCAGTGAGTGACACACACATCTGCACCAGCACACTCACACAAGCACAAAATGTGGGTGGAAGAGGAAAATGAATTGTGCGATCAAGATTTTAATTTGGAAAGTGTTTAGAAACATTGGGATATAACATATCTCTTTGGATGGATGGGTGGGTGTTGTTTGGATCAATCACTTGTTTGAGTATTGTTTTGTGACTATATGAAACATTTGTGCTTTAAATAATTAAAAAAAAATAAAATTGTAATTTCTATCATCCATCCATCCAACCATTTTCTAACCGCTTATCCTCTTGATGGTCGCAGAGGGGCTGGAGCCTATCCCAGCTGACATGGGGCGAGAGGCGGGGTACAGTCTGGACAGGTCGCCAGACTATCACAGAGCTGACACATAGAGATAGACAACCATTCACACTCACATTCACACCTACAGGCAATTTAGAGTCACCAATTAACCTGTCCAGTTTCTATCATAAACATTACAATTTTAAAAAGCTAATTCTAGAGGACTGGGCTACAGCACAGTGTCACATCAACTTCAATCTTACAGTAGTGCTGTCCTGACATCCACACCAGCCACACAACCAATGTGGGTAAGAATGTTCCTGTGCTGGGTAACTCCCGTCAGCTTCTCTGATGTAATTTCTCTTTGAAAGCACAACTTCAACACTGAGGCTCTGAATGGAGAATTATGTGATGTGTTGCCAACATCACCTTCTCTTTTGTCAGTGAAAAAGAAACATGTGCCACAACACAAATTAGTCCATTTAAAAGTATACAATCTCCTTGATGCTGTGCTTGTGGATGCAGTATGTGTTGTTACATCATTGCTTCATATTACTATTCATAAATGATAA
This sequence comes from Epinephelus awoara, assembly GCA_035609425.1. NCBI lineage: Eukaryota > Metazoa > Chordata > Actinopteri > Perciformes > Serranidae > Epinephelus > Epinephelus awoara. Next base: position 8,843,179 of record CM069304.1, read on the forward strand.
AATGCCTGTTTAACATTTAATGGAAAGTTATTTTTTGTTTAATTTCTTAATATGTAAACCCTGGTGTATTCCTTTCAATAATAGCTTTTTTCCCTAAATGCACTATTGCATTAATTCAGCAGGGAGAGTATGTAATATCTTAATTTATTTGTGCAGTATTCTTTACTGCTTTGGTGTGACTGGTAGACTGCTGAATTATTTAATTCATGACTGAGAAATGTTTTGCCTTATTCATGCACAATTAGCGACTGTAGTATGCTTAAGTTAAATTATGCATATTACAGAAATGTCGCTGAACAAACATCCTTCATAAAGAGGCCACATACTTTCATGGCTGATTGGGGAAGAAACTGTGAATTTAGAGTGTTTGCCCCCCCCCACCCCCACCCCGGAGCTAAAGACTGCATCTAAGCAGATTGAACGTGAGAATGATGAGCGATGAGCAGAGCTTTGTGCTTGATGAGGACTTTCATTTCATTCTGCACCACTGTGTTCACATATGTCTACTATGCTTCAAACAGAATTGTGATTCAAAAACTTTGAAGTCCATCACATGGTATAAAGACTGATGTACTGTAGATAGGATACTGTACAATATTTATTATGAGAATTGCATAAAGCTTCACCTGAAATCTGTCTGGTGATGAAATACTTTAAGTCTTGCTTATCTAGTTCCATCTGTGGTACCATTAGGTAATAGACATCTAAAGAGTTGTACTGGCTCAATACATTTAAGTCCTTCTTTATTAAAGCCATAAAACATTTCAGTAGTATAGAAACATCCAGCTCAATGACAACATCCTGCAATAATACAGCTATATCTCAGAAAAGGTGTATTGGAACCATTATTCTGTATCTGCTCTACCAGTCCCTGCTTTTTATGAAACCGGCCGTTACTTGTTTATATGATAATACCAGATGTTCGTCTGGTGTTGTAATTGCAAAGGGGCGGATTGTGGACATAAATGAAAAGGCTCCATGCTCACCTCAAGTAACAGTTATGATCATTAGGAGATTATTATCCGTGTCTTCGTTTGTTCTGAAATTCCATTTGGCTGTGCAACATGACATTACCTTTCAGTTTCAGTTTATCCACAAAAAAGTAGGTAAAATACAAGCACAACCCATAAGACATGATAGTGATGTGAAAAAGGACAACCTGATAAGCTATGTGAAACTAGATCATAGGGGCCCAGACACTAAGCAGATATCAAAAATATAGGTTTTCACATTGTCTAGATTTAAGAAAAAGAAAGTGCAAATAATATGTAGTAACATTTAAAAACCAACAAAAGTCCTCAGGGCTCATTTATGCTCAACTTTAGAAATGGAGACAGGGGCGGATGGAGCCTTCTGTCCGCACTTTGCATTTATTTCATCTGTATTTGTGCACATTTTCTGAGAGCTTATGGATACGGACGAGATCGTGGAGGCAGTGTAGCATATTTCAAGAGAGATAGGACATGGTGAAGACATTTTTAAAATGGTGGATCAAAATGAATCAGTTATATAGTGGGAAAGAAATGATCCAAACGTTAGGTTGTATGTATATAATGGCCGCTGTTGGCTGTATTTATGCCATCATAGAGGACACATTAAAGTATGAGACCATCAGCCAATACCAATGTGTGGCCAATAACTTGGTGCATCCCTTGTAATTTAGCAGGTATTTGGTCATCAACTTAAGTACTGATGAATTAAAACTGTAGGATTCATCCTCTGGGCAGCATAGATATTCTAACTAACTCCAGGCAATCTTTACAATAGTTGTCCAGTAATTTCACTAAAACAAGGCAGTTGTTGGTGGTGGTGAGGTCTGGGCATCACCAGAGCCACTGTGGCACATCCTCTGGGGATGTCTATACAGTTTACTATAATGTATCCAAAAGTTGTTTAGATAATTAGGTAATTATGTGTATTACATTAGCCAAGCAGGGTAGGCCTACCAACTTACTCATCAACTCATAAATCTGCTCATTTATGCTTAGCAGGCAGCACATTGTCCACAGGGGGGAGTTAAACCGTTACTGTCAGACCTTTGGCACATATACCAACCTGCTAGCCCTGTAGATGTAGACCTACTTACGCTGCCACCCACAGGCTTTGGAAATAATACCTGCTACTATTAAAACACAGCTAACAAGTGTTTCTCTTTGTGTTTCAAATTGAGAGGGGAAAAATCAGCTTCATTTAAGCTACTGACCTTTTTTTTTTACAAAACTGTCTGTAGGACAACATCTATCTATCTATATATATATATATACTTCTGTGGGTCTAAAAAAGGCTTAAAGATTAGGGCTGCAATGATTAGTGGACTAATCGATGACTAATCGACTATTAAAATAATCAGTGACTATTATAGTAGTTGACTAATCGGTTTGAGCCATTTTTCATAGAAAAGTACTATAAAAGTACCCCAAAATACTCTTACTGCAGTTTCTTCCGTTCAAATATTGGCAGCTTACACACTCTCCCATGACGGTGAACTAAAACCCTTTGGCGTGAGTACGAAACAAGACATTAGATGACATAATTTTGGGGTTTGGGAGAGACAGACCGACATTTTTCAACATTTTAACACATTTTTTGATGAAATGATTAGTCGACTAATCGACAGATTAGTCAACAATGGTAATAATTGTTAGTTGCAGCCCTATTAGAGATTAATAACAATGCTTCCACATTTATGTAACACAAGTCCCTATCTTTTGTAACATGCACAAATAATAGGATGTCATTTCTACGAGTTAATACCTTGTTACTAGGAAATACATGTATTAAGGTTGTCCAATTCTCCAAATCCACGATTCAATTTGACTTTCAATTTTGAGGTAACAATTTGATTCAATTTCTTTCCACTTTTTTTCAGTTCTTACAGCTATTCCACCGTTAGACTATCAAGTCTTAATTTGTAACTATTATACATAGCATTAATTGTGATATAACTGCCATATTTTTTTGAGAAATTGCCACAATAAGGCCTTACAGTCAAATTTAAACAATTTAATCACAATTGATAACAAAAACTTTTTTTCACTTGTCAACTGGAAACAAACTGTTAAACACAAAAACACAAAGAAGAGCCACTAGATGGCAGAGGATAACTTTACAACAGAAGCTTAACTTTCCTAACTGATTCGGCTCTTCACATAACTTGCGGGGACGTCCATAAGTTTAGGGAAGCAGTTTCTCCATTATTTGTGACCCCAGATGTGGCCACTGTGTCTCTAAAAAAAGCAAGTGAAGGCTTCCGACTTACTCAAGTAGGCAGGGATGGAGAGAAATAAATGGTAGGAGAATCACTGGTCCAAAATCCGACCGAAAATCAAAAGCTCTTTATGATCGATTTTCAATTTAGAATAGAAATCGGAAATTTTCTCAACACAACACAGCTATCACAGAATTCTGTAGCTTCTCTACAAGCTGTGTTTTATTTTGTTTTTTTTAAATCAGAGTTTTTCTCAGCTGTCACATTAGCATCACACCAGCAGCTATATTTATTACTGTCATAAAGCAACGGGCAACTAAAATGAAAGGGATGGACATAAACCTTGCTGTTAATACATGTGGTTGGCACAGAGCTCACACTGGATTAGATCCATAACAAACTCCAGAATCTGCCTTAATTTACATGCCTCTTCCCTCATTACCCTCTAGGTGTCCTGTACTGTGCTTTACTACACAGGTAACCCCTTCAAGTGATGTCCTGACCAATGAATAACCCTCCTACAGTCAGTGATCTGCACCGCTGCCCTCTTTTCAGATCAATTCAACTCATTAATGTATAGCAAATAATCAATAATCACCCTCTTAGTTTGTTCAAGGTGGAATCTGACTTGAAAGGGAGGGATATCGAGCTGCTTGCCCTTTGGTACCTTCCTCTAAGTTAGATCAAATGAGCACACAGTCTTAGCATTAAGCATGTGCGTGGAAATGATAAGCAGACGTTTAGATCCAAAAGTACCCACATATGTGATACAAAGAAAGAATCTTTTTAACGTCGCTGGTAGAAGAGAAATGTCACTAGTACTATTACTGCAGAAATCCAAATATGCATCACAAATAGCAACACTATTAGCTGAGTCATTAGAAACTAATGGATGCAAATATAGTGCAGACCCAGACATCTTGTAGCACTGTGTGGGCTGTTTGGCATGGTGGCGCACTGTAGTATGTTGTAGGAGTAAGCATCCGAGGGGCCAGTCGACAGTTGGAGCACAAGTGTAGGCCCCAGCTGGCGGGCGGCAGACCAGGTTACAAGGAGAGATCCAGCAGAGGATAGCATTAAGCTGACCCCAAGAGATCGGGGCCGCAAACTCGCTTACTCAACAACACCTGATCAGACAATGCAGTGTTAGGTAGCTTCTCATCAGAACTTTACTGACTGTGACAGGGGTCAGAGAGAGAGAGACAGAGGGAGAGGAAGAGAGGCAGGGCGACTGTGTGGAGGTAAACAGAGGTTTAAAGAGAAAAGTTGAGATATTACTGACAGTAAAATTGTATCAAAAAGGTGGAGGTGGGAGGCAATTGTGGGGGCAGACACAGATAAAGAGGTAATCGAAAATACAGGAAGAGAGGTAGGGAGATGTAACAGTGGAGATTAAAGGGGAGGTGGGTGGGACTGAAAAGAGCTGTGAATCAGACTGTCATAGAGGCAGCATGTGGAGAACATGAGAAGAGAAGCCATGGGGCTGGATATGAACTGCCACTGATAACGTTCCACTCCTGTGTAATAATCTGGCTAAAAAGCAGGTTGTTTTTAATTGAAAACTGAGCATTTCTCCTCAGTATCATTAGTGTGCAGGTGTTTCGTTGACTTAAGTTGGGTGAAAGGGTTATGTGGGTGGGTCAGTGATCAGAGGAGAACCCTGTCTCGTGGAAATTACATTTATATGTAATTGGTATGCCAGATACATTTTGATTGTGTTTTTGAGCTTAGCTTAGCGCTATGTTCTCTACCACATGCATACCTTAGGTAGGTGGTCATGGGAAGCAAAGGACTTTGTGGTTAGGGTTAAGGCCTCAAAGCACATTTTCTCAGTCAGATTCTTATTATGTGTAATGCTCTCTTTATGAATACATGATTTTCTGCCAACATTGAAAAACTTTGTTATTTCATATAAGAGATCTCTATATTTTCTTTTGTTTTGCCTGAGCATTGCAAACTGGTTTGGGGTGGGCAGGGCTCATTTGGATGAAGGTGATGTCACATACTTCCATGCACCAATCATGGTATACTAAAATGTTTTATCATAATGTGATGAATCGCTGGACTGCGGCTACATGACATTGGAAAAAAATCAATGTATTGTGTTAGTCCGACTAACACTGGACTTTTAGTCTGACTGAAATAATATTAGACTGAATTTCTCAAAGTCGGACTACTGTACCACATCTAGAGACAAAGAGACACAGTTCGTGCTGTGTCAGCTGAAAGAATTAAATATTTCAAAAAACATGGATGGGAGGAAAACACAGAATGACGTATTAGGTCAACCAGATAAAGGTCAAATTCTAACATGCTTAAAGGGAGCATTTGCCACCAATCGTAGCGGAGCCAGACATTCTTCGGTCAGTAAATCAATCCTACTCCCGTGCTTGTATACTGGGACAAGGACAGCAGTCCAGTTAAATGGCCTATTCGGGCAATAACCGTAGCTCCACTTAAATGTGCATGTAAACGTACTGACTGTCAGTCAAATCAGATCAAACCACAACCATACAGTCCTGATGAAGCAGATCATCAGTTAAAAAAAACAAAACATTTTTACTAAATGGTAACTTTGCTTGTTGCTTACTTAAAAATAAGGATTTCATGTTACAGAAAAGTTTTTAGGGGCTTTCAGGTAATAAAAAAAGCCCTTTGACTTAAGAAATGAGTCTGGTTATGGTTTACCACAAATTAGCATCAAAAACATGTCTCGCTGATATTTAAATAATCTTATTCATCTTCTCTTAAAAATAATGACAATAGCAGCATATTAAAAAATGATAATAAAAATAGACCCTATTTGTCAGATGCTCGATCTTCTATGAATTACAATGTGTCATCACAGTTTAGTAACATCGCGAAGCCTAATCTAAATTTGAGAGATTTTCAATAAACAACAGCTTTCTGTTTGTCTGCATCTAGACAAGACAAGCAAAAGATTAGTGGCTGATTGTTGTTAAAGTCATGCAGTGTCTGTGGATTTTCAACCTTAACCAACCCTTTTTTCATCAGAGGGAACTTAAAAACAGGATCTGGTACCAAACAGTATCAAATGAGGGGCATGGGGACGCAGCTGTTCATGAAGTAGGTGATCTAGTTAATCCCTTAAACTTTCTCCAAGATGTACACATCAAATTAAACTACCATGAAACAAAGTTTTAAGCTTTAATCTTCTATCTTGTTTTATATTAAGTAAAAGTCCATAGAGATTAAGGGATTTATTCATGTGTTTCTTTCAATTTTGAAGGTTTATCTAACTTTATGTCTCTGGATTGCAGACACTCTTTAGACACTCAGCAAATAAAGTCTGTGGACATGAGGGGATCAGGGGGATCAGCGAGTATTATTGCAGTTAGAGTTTAGACTTGGCTTGTGAAAAGATATTGAGCTGTAGAGAGGCTGATGACAATGGCCTTAAGTCTTATTCAAAGTGAAGAGGCAGAGGGATGTGTGTATAAACCCCCCCTTTTGTTTCCTGTCATCCTGAAGGTACCACCTTAACCTCCCACACATACCTGCTAAATTGAATCTGTGGGTGCTTTGATTAAAGCTGACAAGGACAGATTGAATTTACCCCTAACAAGAGAAAGACAGTGAGGATGGAGGACACCTATAGAGGTAATGATGAGAAGACAAGGAGAAGGAGAGGCAGAGGAAGTGAGAGGAGGAAGGGCATGAATGGGAGATGTACTGCAAGAGAACTAGGAAGTACTTTATACCACCAAGATGTGTACACATATACAAACAGTATGCAAATTAAGAAGTTACTATGAAAATCAAATTATTATTACATTTTATTGAAATGCCAGATTAAAAGTGTTCACACTGGCAGAAACCAGTTTATCAGTGTAATTACCCGTAGCCAATGTGGCAATTCAAGTGTCTATCATGTATATAACCCCAGTTAATCAGGTCATCTCCTAGAGATCGAGATATTCTTTTGCGAGAGAGATCAAGATACATAATACCACATTTGAAATTCCCCTGTTCCCAAATAATACACCCTACTGTATAATAACAACAGTATTTTTATTATATCACATATAACTCTTTTCCACCATGGGAACTTAGCAACCTGTAAACTGGGGCTTCCCCTAACCTAAACTTGTAGGAACCAATTAGTTGTAGCACAGTGAACTTAGAGGTGTAAGGTATGAATTTTACTTTAAAACATTAAAAAAAGAACTAATATCATCAATAGAATATAAAGAAGTCATCAGAGATCAGCCCATTTAATGGCGGTCATCTGTTGTTATTAGCCTCATTGTCATTAGTGTCATTAGGGGCCCGCTACACCTACTGGTAGGTTCAAAAGGCCATTATCAGCCCATTCAATGGCTGTTACCAGTTCATTAGGTTTCACTTTCCTTAGGTTTAGGTGCCAATACGACGTGATTAGGTTCAGAAGATGTTCATGGTTGTGCATAAATATTGGTTTCCCATGGGACCCTTACCCTCTTCTCCTGGGTTTAAGTTATGTGTTTGACTCATCCACCACCTTTGCCACCATCAAAGCCCTTTCTGGCAACAGTTTTATTTAATGGCCTAATGATGTCCTTCTTGGCTTAAGAGTAAGTGTGGCAGGCTCCTACCAATCCATATCTACAACACATTCTCCCTCCAACCTTGTCACATACTGACATTTGGTCATGGACTTTCCATGTTGAAATGTGATGTGCAAGGTAGGCTTGTGCCGATTTCCAGTTTAACCGGTTCGGTCCGGTTTAAGCTCCACACGGTTTAATTCAAGTCAACCGGATAAACCGGAAGAGAGAAAAAAAAAAAAGCTTTTCACATCGGCGACTTATCTTGCATTGTAACATGTATTATGACAACTTAATAAGGTTTATGTTTGTTTATAAATGAAGTGGAGGAGCCTACAAGTGTTTTATTTAGTTTGTCTCAGAGGCTTCAGAGGGACTCTGCAGGAGGGGGGGGGGGGGGGCATGCTGCTCTCTCCGGTTTTACGCCAGGCTCGGCTCCTTTCAAAGACTCCTTACGAAGCACTCCTCCGGGGGGTTTTCGGACCTAATTGTATTGCGGAGTTTTGCACAGTGGCGACCGGATCTTTGCTCTCAAACCACAAAAAAATGTGATGGCACAACAGTCTCCTTTAGTACATTATTCTATGCTTTCTTTTGATTTTCACATTGGCTAGTCATCCTGTTTAATTTGTCTTCTGATTAAATCGGAACCGTTGAAACAAGTTGTAGGAAGCCTCTGCAAGTAATTGGTTGCTGGCAGACACTCTGTGCTGCAATAAAATGGTTAATTAGCAGTGCCGTGCACTGTAGAGCCGATGCGCTGCTGGTTCTGCCGGCCTGAATGGAACATAATGTCTATAGCCTTACTGTTGTGTACAGCCTTTATAGACTGAGCTGAGTAGTGATGCGCAGGTCGACCCGTAAGCTGCGGGACCGCAAATGGACCTGTGGGTCGGGCAGCAGTAATCGTCTGTTAAATCGCTCTGTAAATTATATTTTGACATTATTATTATAATCTATTCATCTATAATCTATTACCATCATGGCATCCGAAGGTAGGCCTGCTGATGCGTTGAGCAGGTGAAAGTCCGCAGTCGTTTTCAAAACACACTTGTGTCACACACTCCAAAAGAAACTTGTTGAAACTTTAAACAATAATTTGTTGTACAAAACGGGGGAAACAAACGTTGACAAAAACAGTTTCATAATTCATATTAAATTCAAAAGATAACGAAAAAACAGCTACAAGTTAGAGGGAATAGTGATAAAGTGGTAAAACTTGGCATTGATCCACAGCGTCAGACGGATGCGCTCAAGCTGCCGTGCGCACAAGCTCCGTTGGTAGGCGATACTATATTTTCATATTTTTAACAATGCAATTGTTTTGATTTTTATTGACAACCTACATTTACCAACACCAAAAAGACTACATTTAGCACCAAAAAAAAAGTAAAAAAAAAAAAATAATAATAATAATAATAATAAAAAAATAAATAAGTAAATAAAAAAACGAATATCGAATACCAAATTTTCATAATGAATACCTACCTATAGAAACAAATATTCGAATGGTTCGAAGGGTTTGGCTTTACAGTCACACAGGAAGCAAACATCAGCCTCCCAGGTGAAAGTTGGTGTTTGTTAGGCTCTGTCTGTTAGACAATAACAGTGACAGGCCACGTATCGTGCCGACATGAAAGGACAGCTTTTTTCAGAAGTGTCTATCAACAGAAGTCACTGACTAAGAGCTGGTTTTCAATGACTTTGGAGTGAGGACGGGTTGATATCTACCATGCTTATCACCACTGATAATGGCCATTTAATGGCTAAACAATGGCAAAATTGGCTGTTATGTCAATGATATCTATATATTATGTTGCAGAGATATCTACTGAAATTAGCATGCAAACCAGCTAGCCCTGGCCTGTCCTGTACTGTAATACCTCTTGTACCTCTGGGGGCAATAGTGAGTCACTGTTGCAACCCGTCTACCCTCAGTCCAATAAGAGAGGACAAAGAAGTCATGTCTAGTATAGTTATATAATTTTTGTTGGTTTCAGATACCTGGGATCTCTCCTAACAAACTTTAGAGATCTTTTTACATCCTCGATTTCCTCTTCCTTAGTTGACAACAGCTAAGCTAAGATAGCTAGGTCAGTCTAGCTTGCAGTCTTATTGTTTATTGAAGCCCGTCATCCTTAAGCGTCTCAATCCAGGCCTTGGCCAAAGCCAAAATATGTCCAGAGCATGATAATTATAAGTCCATAACACTTCATCCCAAATCATTTGTTTTTAGACAAAGACTGTCGTAAAGCTGAAAGACACATGAAGCACAAACAGTGCAATTAAAGACAACACAAAGCGTACCAAAAAAACATTTCAAATAGCGTTGGTGAGTGTTTTCTTGCTACTACAAACTGCCACACATGAAAATCACAAAATAAGTGGGTGAAATGCTGCCCTCTTTTCATTTAAAGCCTGTGGCCAGGTAATACACAATTCAAATCAAAGAAAACAATACAATCCGCTAAATGACCTTTAGAGATCAAAATCATTAGATCAATAGCAGAGCCCCATTTACAGTAACAGGTCGACAGAACGGAGCAAAGAGAGTACTCGAAATTGGCACCAGACCAACTTGCACACCGCTGACCAACCTTTCAGTGCCGGGTGCATCCCTCCACCCCAAAGGATACACCATTCATTCACTCCTGATTCAGAAAACAGAAAGGGACGGTGACTAATCTGTTGGAGAACAGACTGTGGAATGTAGCTCTGTATAAAGCTCGCTGCATGATTTTGAAAATATCAATGCTACCCAAACATCATGTAACATGTAAAAAATTCTATAATCCTGTTGTGTTTGGTACAATATCGATATTGTGCTTTGCTCACTGGCATCCATGTTTGCATATGTGTCCTGTACAGTCATTTCTTCCTGCCTATTTATGAGAGTATCGAAAACTGTGTCAGCTAAACTTAATCTCAGACAGAGTTTTGCTGAAATCTACAATGGATTCTTTCCTCCCATGTAGAACTGCTCCTCAGCGTCTCTACTCATTGTTTTCTTCTTCTGCGTGGGAAAAAAAGCGCACCATGTAAGAACTATATCAAAGTGTTTCAGCAAGCAAATCAATGCAAGTTCAAATTCTGAATCCTTTGTTGTCCGTCACTGTGCTGTTTAGCTTAGTTGTTTGTTTACTCGTGTGATTATCACACGATCTGACAGAGGTCTCGACGCCTGTGGGAGTGCAGAGGAATGTTTGTTTGTTTGTTCTGCATATATTAAAGTGTTTATTTGTGTCCTTGCCGGAAGGTCCATGGGGGGGAAAGGATAGGTGAGGTGTGTTGTGTTGGGTTCAGTGGTCTTGCTCTTGGATATTTTAATCTGAAGAAATCAGATTTGATGCTATAATGTTATTGATTAAACTGTGAGGCTGCAGTATGCAGCACTGAGTCCCTTGTGTTAAGCATGTTGTTAGCTCTTGGTGATATGTACCTGTCATAATGCTAATGAGGCACATATGTGAATATTGAATGTGTGTCAGGGAAGCAGCGTGAGTTCTCTATGCTCCTGCCCGTGTTTGACATGTTTGACAGCACCATTAATAAGCAGCAATAACTGCGTCTCACTTATGTGAACTGCTGCCACTGTCACATGAAATGATTTATGGAGCCTTGAATTTACATCAAGAGGCCATTGTTGGAGCTACGGGTGATGTGATACACCTCATTCATTTCTATTCCTTCTTTTAACCTCGCCCTGGTCCAGCTATCCCTCTTCTTCTGCCTCTACAACATCCTTTTTCAACCTGTCTTCCCCTATCTCCTCTCTCTGCCCCTCATTTCTGCGTCACACTTTGTATCCTGGTATCCCCTCCCATCACTGCCCTTTTCTCTTGCTCTCGCTATTCCTCCCTCTTTTATTTCTGGACAAACATAGACCATTCCTCAGTCTCGCTTTCGTGTTGTTAACTGGATTTCAAGACTTGATTCCTGCCTTGCTCCTCTCCTTCTCTCCCCCTCTATCTTCCCACAAGGTTGATAATTACAGTACTAGCAGTACCGTAGCTCATGGCCCAGTTTAGAAATGAAAAAAAGGAAGAACCATGTTCTCCTTTTATTAGAAGCAGAATCAAACACTACACAAGAGACAGACTCCCTCTTTCTTGCATATATGCAGCACACGTGCTTTTATGCAATTACAAATGTACCGTATGCATGCATGCATACACAAAGAGTGAGATCTATAGAAAGAGAGCACGATGATAAGGGAGGGGAGTGTCAGGGAGTCCTGAAAATATAAGCCAAGGAAAACCCCTGTTGTTTGGTGCGGTCAGAGCAGAAGAAGAAATGCCCTTGGCTGCTCAGTCATGCAGGCCCACGTAATTACCTCCAACCTTATCAAGAGGAGCTCTACGAGAGGGAGATCAACGAGCGACATACTGAGCTCAAATCAAGCCAGATAAATACATTAGTGTAATGATAACCAACACCGAGCTATACACCACGCTGATTAGCGATAAACCACAACCACTGCTTATTTTTCAGAGCAATTACATTGCTGCGGAGGGTTTAAGTGTCCTTGATGGCAGCCGGGATGCATGAAGTGATTACCTTGGGTTCTTATGTGCATTGACCTCATTTATACAGACACACACATAATTGCTGTGTGAATGGTTGTACTGTAACACCAGGCTCCAGTCTCCCTCAGGTGATTTTTAAAATGATTATCAGTACTGAATGTAAATTGATGAGGGGCATCCCTGTGTAGACAAGTTACTGCTGGGATTAGAGGCAAACCCAATTTAATAAACAAAATGCTATTATGGCTATAATCTCTCCTGCTTTTAGGAAACTTGTGCAACTTACTTAATAATCTGTTTACCTCTGTCTGAAAGCTGTACATTAAATCTTTCCCTCCCAACATTATAGAACCACAAGAAAACATCTCGGTCAACTGGGAAATCCATTAAATTTATGCTTAAACTATGTGAATTTCACTTTAAGATGTATGTCGTGTCACTTATGTAATGACATAAAATTAGATTAACAGTAACACAAATGTTGCCTGCAATAAAATGCGATAATGCAAGCATTTGTAAGCACTGGCAGAGTAAAATTTAACTTATAGTGCATATAGAGTTATCTTTTAAAGCCACATCCCTTAAGGCATGCTCTGCTTTTCCGCTTGTCAACTGCAAGTCATATTTTCGCTCATGTGCGGAGAGGTCAGTTGGAAATGGGCCTGCTGATGAGTCAACATGTTGTCGGGTGCGCTGACAACACCTGTCCGCTGATGTACATAAACAGACAGGGAGCTCTCTTTGACCCACACTCCACTGACCTGGATCAGCGAATGTTTTCTGTCACTCAAGCCCACACGTGTCCCAGGAGTGATGAATGTAGCACACCTCCTCTCCACGGGAAATACCCAGGACTGTCGAGGCTGCAGGTTGTGTTTCTGGCATAACTAGGAAAAGTTCTGCAGGGCAGATGTAGGTGTGCTCACCCTGAAAGATAATGTGTAGTCCCTGCTGTTCTTTTAACTACAGAACAGGGATGCACCTCACAGCAGATAGGATACATATGGTAAAATTAATCATCATTATGAGCAGTCTCAGTTGGCTCAAGAGAACAGTTTTTGTGTAGATCCATTTGCTGTATGGTCATAATCAAAATGTAATACTCTGTTTGCTCACAGGAGAAAACTTTGCAGAAGTTGGGAATCTAAGCCTGTTCATCTGAGTTAAAGTTAAACATCCTCCACCCTTGAGACAACAAGTTTAATTTTCCGCCACACTTTTAATATCAACCTACTCACTGTTTGGTCATCAGTCCTTGGATGCATTTTTTTATTTTCATGCAAAGAAAAAGCTTGTCTGAACTATGGCTTCGTTTCAACCCCTCAGGGGGACTTCATGCTCACATTTTTGTGTCATATACACATCAAATCACCAGGATTCTGTCGAGTATTTAATATAAGATATGTACTAGAGTTGAAACGAGTTGATAAATTAGTCAGTTCAACAAAAAAACCTGCAACTATTCATATAACAAATTGTTTCAGTTGTTTATCAAGAAAAAAACAATCTGTTTCCATGTCCTGATGGTAATTTGAGCATCTCTGGGTTTCCAACTGTTAGTCAGATAAAAGAAACAATCTGAATGTGTCATGCTGCATTAATCGAGAAAATAGTCTCTAGATTACTCAATTATGACAGTAATTGAGTTGCAACCCAGCTCAACACTGCATGGGACTACTTGTTGGTGCATTATAACAGTGGTGGAAATATTCAGGTCCATTACTTAAGTGAAAGTACCAATACATTAATGTAAAAATACTCTTACCTGCATTCAAAATCTTATATATATATAAAAGTACCAAGGCACTACCAGCTAAATGTATTTTAACTATCAAAAATAAAGAAATATTATTGCACATGTTATTATTGGAATTATTGTTATTATTGGTATTATTATTGTTAATACTGATGCAACAATGTGTAAGTAGCATTTTACTGTACCTGGTTGAGCCGGAGCTAGTTTTAAATACTTCACATACAGTTCAGTAGGTTTGGCCACAAGTTCCTGAGAGGAATTCTGCTACATGAATTTGAATTCATTTTCTGGACTTTTCGATTATCTTTGCTTTTGTTGTAAAACACTGGAGTTTTTCTGTATACCTTTATCAGTTGGATCAGTTAACAGGTGGTACTAATTGACTGCTAACAACTTGTAGCTGAAAAGTGTCAAGGGACTCCAGTTAGCCACTGCTTTTTGGTTAAAAGGCATAACAGTTTGGGAGTAGGAGTGTGAATCTTTCGGTATCTCATGACTCGATTGGATTCCATTTAAATTTTTGGGGTCACAGTTAAATTTAAAAATTGATTCTCAATTCAGTAGGTAGGGGTGCTAATTTCCAAATCTAATGTAGTTCGCTGTGCGCCAAGAAAGATGGTGCAACAAATTTTGGAATGAATCCAGAGTAGAGTCTGGATAAGATTAGGGGGTTTATACATTTAAAAATACAGTATATTATCAACTGATTGCAATAATGTAAATGCAAAGGCAGACCTTAGAGAATAGGTAGCATTTACTAATGCTACACTTGCATAACTTTTTAGTATTTCTCAAATCTCCATAACTTTAAGAATAATCAGTTTAGGTTTTACAAAAAAAAAAAGTGTCCTGTCACAGAAATAAAATTAGAAGCGTTAGCGTAGGCTTGACTGAGTTGATCTTGAGGTCCACAGATCACAGGTAAGAGCTATTGTGGTGGCTTTGTCCAAGGCTTCCCTGACCTTTACCTTTGTCTCTTGGTAAAGCCTATGTATCCTTCTCTCAGTTAGTAAATGACGGGATGGTTTGACATACTTTGACTCAAACCTACAGCCCTCATTGTCGACTGCACAGGGGTGCATGATTTTGGAAATGAAGCAGGCGAAGGATCCAGGTTTTGTTTTTTGTTTTGTTTTTGCCCCTTCAGAATTGGCTCAGAGTTTGTTAAAAAGGTGCAGTGCGTTGCTCAGCTGTTGGCTCAGCTGTTGTGAACATGTTCCACTTCTTTCAACTCTGGATGACTGTGCATGATGCTAGCCAGAGTAGTGTTTCTGAAGCTTCATTTTTTAAAACCTTGTATGTTGAATGAATTATGTCAGCTCCTTCTTCCCCAGGAAATTGTAGAATTAAAAGTGTGCCAGAAGGCTTGCCTTTAATGAAGATGGGACTAGCTGAAGTTCCTGCTGCTCCATTGTCTATTTTCGATAGGCTACTGACTACTGAGCTAGTGCTGGCAGCAGCTGACTAGTCATTCATACTGCTGTCTGCAACTCCGGTTTCTGTAAAATCTATGGCATCTACGGCTTCTTAATCTAGGTGCTCTCATATGGAAGCCGAAAAGGGCGTGCATTGCCAGATCTGCTATTGTAGTTAAAGCAGCTGTGCGGAACTTTTTACCATTAATAAAACTGTTCCTAGTTCGTTACCCCCCCTTCCTGTGATCCGCGGAGTGATACACCGGTGAGCAGGCACAGACGTAGCTTGTTCAACCAAAGGGGCACTATAATCAACGAAAACGAAAAGTTCTGCACAGCTACTTTAAGTTGGTTGCAATCTGCAACCTTACCACTAGATGCCACAGAGTCCTACACACTAGTCCTTTAAAAAGGAGCTGGACACAGTTCTCAATATGGAGGTTGCTGAGCCAACAGGTAGCAGCTAATGGTGCTAACTCCACAGACGCTGCTTAACAACAGCAACGGCACTGACAGAGCCAATGCTGTTAACCAGGGGGGAACCTGAGGATGGGCACTATGCTTTTGTGACAACGCTGTTTCACAGCAACAGGTGTATGGGAACAAACAAAACAAACTACAGAGAACCTCAGATTACAACACGCACGGACGTAGTGTGACTTCATGCTCAGTACCTCATTACTCCACTATATCTTTAAATAGCAAATAGTGGTTTGCTGCTATATTAATGCTCTGGATGTCACATAAAGAACTTTAGAGTGCAGTACTGAAGTAAATGTACGAAGGTACTGTCCACCACTGCATTATAAGATGCTTTACTTCAAACATTAGATTTGTTTGGATTATGGTCTTATAAAACCAGGAATGTTTTTGGCACCCTGCCATATAAAATATACCCTTACTGTTTGAATACAAGTATGCCCTAACATACCAAAATCTCCAAACATGACCTTTGAGTCAGTAGCTCTCTGAATTATCATTTTCACTGTTTACCCCTGTGGAGCAGTAGAGACTACATGTGCACACTACGCATCCTCGTGATACAAACACAGGCTTTTTGCTCATGTAAACAACTCTGTGTGCTTTGCTAATCCAACCAGAGGTAGACTGCTGTCAGAGTGTGTCACTATCTGTCAGTGTACTTCCCCAAGGCTTATGAAGAGGAAAAAAGTTGGCTTGCCTACTAATGTGTGCTCACTCTTATGTGGCTTGAACACAAGCCGTTAAGTTTAAAGGGGCACTCCAGTGATGTTTCACATGAAGTTGAGTTAAGTCGTCACAAGGAGGTCTGGTCCTGGGAAAACACTTGTATAACGTCTTCTGTGGCTCTGGAGGGAGCTCCCTGAAGTTTTTAAAAAAAAAAAATAACCTTGATGAGGTCAGCTTGGGCTTGATAACTGCAAACTGAAGTTGTGGCAGTATCAGGTGGCAGGGGAGGTCCCATGAAAGATGCAGTCCAGTTGCACTGTGGGATATGTAGGATCCAATGTCTTTGGAGCTCAATCCATACTTGGGACAACAAGACGGGAGTTTCTTAGCTCCTGCTGCTTCGATCTTATCTTTTCAAATCTGCAAATTGCCTCACTTTATTGATGTTCAATATCATATTCTTTAAGTAATCTTTTAGCTTATCTCCTGCTGCAGATTGTAAGGTATAATTCGAATTGCCACCTTGTGGTTGTATGCCTCCACAGGCCAATAAAGCTGCAGTTACAGTTTACATTCATGTCCAGACTTATATGTAGCCTTGACAGTTCACAATACTTCAAACAGGCTATGGAGGTTGCTGCAAAGAAGCTACATATTCTAAAACATGGTTGTTTTACACACATCTTCAACCAACAATACAGATGATCTATACAGTACACTCAGCAAAGTTTCAAGGTGTACACCCAAGATTAGTGTCACAAATTCAGCATCAAATGCCTCCCCTTGTGTTTCTGAGTTATAGTGTTGAATAATGGCAGAAAAAAATGTTTTTGCAGAACATTATGATGTCAGAGTGAAGTTGACCTTTGACATTTAGGTTATAAAATGTCATCACGTCATCATTCTATTCTGTTAGATATCTATGTACAAATTTTGTCAGAATTTGCATATAAATTCTTTAGTTTGGGCCAAAAACATGTTATCTGAGGTCACAGTGACCTTGAACTCCGACCACCAAATCCTAATTGATTTATCCTTGAGTTCAAGTAAATGAAGAAATTCCCTCAAGGCCCTCCTGTGATATTGCTTACCTTGAGAAAAAAGACAAACATGAGGTGACAGTGACCTTTGGCCACAAAAATATAATCAGTTTATTGTTGAGTCCAAGTGGACGTTTGTGACAAATTTGAAGAAATTCACTCAAAGTGTTCTTGAGATATCGTGTTCAGGAGAATGAGATGGACGAGGTCACAGTGACCTTGACCTTTGGCCACAAAAATCTAATCAGTTCGTCCTTGAGTCCAACTTGATGTTTATGCCAAATTTGAAGAAATTCCCAAGGGCATTCTTGAGATATCATGAACCATTAGGAGAATGGATCGGACTGACATACGGACGGACGGATAGATGGATGGAAGGACAACCTGAAAAAATAATGCCTCTGGCAACGGCTATCACTGTTACATAGGCACAAAAAAGCTATGCCAAGAGCCATATATGAAGACATCATATATCACATATTATTCATGCACCTAGTATAAAACATTCAACATCAAAATCAAAAACATTTTTGATGATTTTACATTTAATATTGTCAAAATGAGTAAAACCTGTACATTTTGTGAAGGAGCAGAGAATATTTAGGTACACACAGATCCCACTGACACCCCAACGATACTGACTCCAGGTATTTCAAAATGGATTTAAAAGCGTTCAAAGAAATCAGATCATAGATATTTAAAAAAAAAAAAAAAAAAAAATCTGCAATGTATTCCAGTCTGATGGTGAGAAATACCTAAAAGACTCTTTACCACTGTCAGTATGAGCATGTACTAACAACATAAAAAAAAGTCCTGTAACCACAAAGAGCACTGTCAAGCACTCTTCTGTGAAACAGAAACACGTAGACAGGTTGGGAGAGGCCCTTGTATATATAGTATACCATGGTGTGCGCCTTGCCAGAACAGACCATCCTACCCAGGAGTAAAGCTCACAGTAGTGAGTCAAGGCTTTACAATTTGTGATGAATCTAAGGGAAGCATGGTAAGCTGTATCAATCATAGTCTCAATGGCAGAACAAGTGTGTGTGTTTGTGTGTGTGCACATTATGCAGACACAGATGCTGTCAGGACAGTGAGAGGGAAGCAGTTGGCAGAATACGCATGGGGATGTAGTGCATCTCTGCTATTTGATGACACTGAGTCGAATCAGTTATGCACAGTTTTGTTCATTTGCATGTTGTTAAAAGCCTTGTTGCTGCACTCAAATATCAGAGCCAATAGCAAGCAAAAAGCTTTACAAGTTCACAGTAAATGCAAACATACATGAAAGGAAAAAATAATAATTGTAAAGGGTAACTTGGCACTAATCCTGGACCCATTTTATAGTGTTCACTGCAACAAAGGTTACCATCCATCTTCCTGAGAAAATACAAAATTTCTGTCTTCTAGACCCCAAAAATCGGTGTAAATTCTGTAACGTGCCCTGGGACACTCTGTCCCCAAACAATGAGGCACTGACACATTCACCTCCTACCCCCAGATGTAACATCTGGCAGAATTCATAAGTCAGTTATGTAACTGATGTTTTTACAGGCAGGTAACAGTTTTTGTTTAACTCAATCAATTCAAAGCGCCTTATTAATTGGCTAGTATTAACAGAGACTTCAGACCCCTCGAGTCTCCACCATCACCAACGGAGACTGTGATTTAGAGCTGTTTGAAGTGCTGCTGTAATATCAGCTTGGAGAGGCTTCAGCAGATGCAGCAGTGGTGGAGAGAGACAGAGTAAAAGAGATATGAATGAGTGTCAGGGAGTGTGTAAACTTGCCTCTAACACTGTTACTAGTTGACACTGTAAAATACTTGCTTACTAACAGTAATGCCAGTGGCGGCTGCTGGTCTTTCAAATAGGGGAAGCTCACTTTAAGTTTACATCATAAAATTTGTCATATTGTAGCGAGGCAATAACGTATAAAAGGAACATGTAATTGATGCCGTTTTTCAACCACACTCATGCCATAGAACCACAGCAAAACACACCTCAAAGATTTTCAGATGGGTTTAAACACCTGAACTGTACTGTACAAATGGTGAAAATGAGCTATATCGCTTATGGAAATAAGGAACTCCGGACGGCACTCTGTCAGAAGACTCCACTCGCCGGGGCTGGTGTGTATTTCCAAAGCGCTGTCAATCACAAAGGGGTTCAGCCTTTTAGACAATTCCTCCAATCATCATGCATACACATAGCATCCTCTCCCGCCTACCGCTCCATTAGGTCCCAGGGAAGCTGAGTCTCCCTGGAAGGGAAGATTTTGTCGCATTTATCCAATGACCGTCTCGCTTTGCTGCATGAAAAAAACCTGCTCAGCCCTGTCTCATAGGAATACTTGGAGGCTCCGCGTCCACCGTGCCGACACGAGAATGTATGACAAGGAGGTTGCGTTTGAAAACTGGTGATAAACAGCTGATGTTTAACATCATAGTCATGATGTTAAACGCATCCTAGCGCACATTTAATGCAATGTAAATTCTTATTTTAACGTAAATTCAATAGTGCATATTTGACCATTTCTTCTATGAAATTTTAGGGGAAGTTCAGCCTCCCTTGTTGTCTCAGAGCAAGTAGTAGTATGTTTACCACTACTCTTAGTTGCATGCTCTCAGTTTCTCATACTCTATACTGTTAACAGTGTGGACGTATGTTTGCTGTATCTACTAATAGGTCTTCCAGGTATTTCTGACATAAAATCATAATCCTGTGGACCTGGCCCCTTATAACAAACAAAAATTATTAAATCAGAGTAGAATAGAAGAATGGTTGGGATATCATTAATCTTCTCTAGTGAATATTTTAAGAAATTAAAGCAAAGAAACCTAAGATTACTTGTAAATGTGCTATTGGTTCTATACGGGCAAGTATAGCTGTGTATGTTGATATGAAGGTAGAATATAATATGTAATAAATTAGTATACCTATAATCTGCATACTAAACAGAGAACTTCCTTCTCCTGGGCCCACAACTCGATCCAGATCCTGGCATCACCACCAGGCCCCCAGGAAGTATGCCGGGCTTTTAAGACAATTTTCATAGTGGCCAACTGCAAGTTTTGGGGTTGGTCATGTAATGCCATTGGGTTCCAAAAGACTTTTTCCAGTAGACTTTCATTAGGAAACATTAGGAAAGAGATGCCTATAAGAAATTGGCTGGCTTAGCGGTTGTAAGTCTCTGGCGTGCCTGCTCTTTGTGGAAGCAGTGCCGATCATTGATTTCATACCGCGGAAATAGAGCTTTTTTGGCTTCATGGGCCACTGAGCTACATATGATAATGTCCACGAGTTCACCAGGATCTCCCAAACAGGATGTATTCAAAGTTAAGTCTGTTTCTCTGTGCAGTTGGTTTCTCACATAGAACCTGGCCGGTAAAAGTTAACTTTTAACTGATGTTATGCTGGTCTGGCAGTGATCTGCTGGTACAAGCTCTAACGTTAGCAAACTTCTGCTAAAGTCAGCTATCATAGCTAATTTCAGGCTCTATGTGAAAAACAATGGCAGAGAGAAACAGACTTCTTCGCAGTTTGGGTTATCCAAACAAACTCGTGAAAGCCATTGCTGTAGATGGACGGTAAAGCCAGAGGCATGCTGTGGTCAAAGAACTTTTTTATTTATTTTTTTTTTTTTGCGGTCAAGTCAACTATCGTTTGGATTTAGATGCACGTCTATTTGTGCAGTTACGATACTGGGGCCCAGATTGTCCAAAAAGGACTGAGAAAGACTTATTTCAGCAATCACTTCTCACGTTAAACCAAATGAAAACAACATAAAAACAAACATCACCTCCTTCCAAACTCATGGTAGACATTGCTTTTTGCTAAATGCGTGGTGATGTCATGCTCCAGAGTAGAGTGTGGGTCCAAAAGATTGATGTTTTCTCCCAAGCATGTAGATTATATGCAGTTCTTGCCCATCCACTCAAAAAATAAAATCAAAATATTTTTAAATGCTTGTGTTTTATTCTTTTTCAGTGCTAATGTTTTCTTTTTCAAAGCCAAATTTTATCTGTGATTTTACAGTTTACTGTCACTGTTCTAGCTCCATATGTTGATTGTAGTGACACAAAAAAATATCTGTGAGTCCTTCAAATTGCTCTGTCAGTTTACAGTAAAGCATAACACTGACGGGTATAAAACCTTATGTCACTTATTGACATGTGTCTCCCAGTTTTAAATGTCCACAACCTTTTCCACAACTTTAATATAAATTTTGTCTCAGTAGCAAAACATGAGTAGACTTTCCTTTAGTTTCAAATTCCAACAATAACAGAATAAAGGCACACTGACTTCTAGAGCACAACAGTTTTAAAATATGACTTTGGGCCTAATAGTCCAATGTTGCAATATTTGTATGGGAATAAGGTGGTGAGTGTCCACGGGAGCTGTTTTTGTGTTATCATCTATGAATCTATCATACAGCTGCAGTAAAATACAACCGTTATAGTGTTTGCTGGGAGCTTTCATTACACTGGATCAGAATTTATTGTGCTTTGGGACGAGGATTCCGAAGTTTGAGCCAGCTCTGCTAACCGAAACATTAGTTTTAGTGCCCCTGACACCAAGCATGGGAGTTTTGATTGCAGCCATATTGCACAAGCTGTCTATTGAAGTTGTGCCTAAACGTGTTTTTTTTCTCGCTCACATACAGCCGTCACTCTTAATGCAATGACTGAAATGACAGTGTCATCTCATTCACTCTGTTCCCCTGCCATCCCACTGCTCACTTCTCTCCTCCCTGATCCTCCCATCTCCCTTTCTTTCTCTCTCTCTCTCATCTCTCTGTTTTGCATCTGTGGGGACAAGTAATGAACAGCGTCCCTGCTCTGATTGGATGATGTATGATGTTATTAGGTGGGATGAAAGCGTACATAACTCAAAGGACACAGAATGTAAAAAGGGGAGAAAGAAGAAGAAAGTGCAGGAGTAGAGATACTGAAATGTTTTGACAAGCAGCTTTGAAAGAGAGAGGATGGGGACTGCTGCAGATGCTTGCATGTAACAATGGGAGTAGGTCACAGTTTCACTGATGTCTCAACCCTGGCACACTTCCTTTGGGAAATAGTCCTACAGATCTCATCCCTGCATCCTCTGCCACTCTCCTGCTCCCTGTGCCAGTCTGAAGAAGACAGGCAGATTGCGCAGTGCCCTAGGCCCCTCCTTGGGGAGTGTGTGTGAGGGCATGGGCGAAGTTTAGCAGAAGGGGAACTCCCAGAGGTGCCTCAGTCCTCCAGAGGCTCTGTTATGAACTGCTCCTTCATCCATGTTTCATCTCCTGTATTAAAGCTGCATTGGAGGAGACTGGTCAGTTCAGACTAAATGACTGAGCTTTAAACAGAGTCAGGGGACCTGCAGGTTGGAGTAGCCTCCTGGCCGAGGCAGCGAGGTCCTGAGCGCAGGAGAAAACTTAAATTTCTATAACGCAGAGAGTGCCTCATGTAATTGGGGGAGGGGGCTCTAGTGATGTCTGAGAGCTGCTGCAAAGATTCTGTCTGTTTCTTAAATGAACGCAAAGTAGGCTGCAGGGACTCCACTCATGAAACATTCAATCTCTCTATTCGCCCTCCACCACCCAGCCCCCTTGATTATATATCTTTTATTTAGCGGGAGACAGACTAACTCTCTCACTTGACTTCATCCTCTGATGGCCCCAGCCTCTTGCTAAAAATACCACTGGTAGAAAGCCAGTGGACTGATGCTTAACTTTAAGTTATAGATGCATTTTATTCATTGAATTACTAGCTGCTACAGAATGTTATGCATTCCCAGTGAATTAGACCAGAAATGTACCTTGGTCAATTCACTAAAAACTAAGAAATTGACAAATTGTAATTAGGGGCCGGGCAGCCTAAGCTGCTAGGATGCTATTGTTTTGCCGCATGTTCTTCTTCTTCTTCCAAGGAAATCCTACTGCCCATGCGCAAAAAAATCACCAAACTTTGCACAAAGCTCCAGTCCCATGCCAGATTGCCTCAGCTGCAAAAACAGGCCAATAGTTCTGATGGTGGCGCTACAGCAAGCCTCTAAAGTTCAAAATTTTGAAAATTAACAACAAATCAACCATATGTGCTACAGATTTTCAACTTTCACCAAAATGTAGCCCCAATACTGAAGAAACTTTTGTACATTTAAACCTATTGGAAATTATGAAGTTCATCAGTTTTTTCAAAAACTGTAAAACTTCTTAAACCTATCTCCTCCCACAATTTTTGCTCAATTGACAAAAAACTTGCTACAGAGCATCTTCAGACTGTCCTACACAAACGATCCACACAGATTTTTGATTTATCGAAAATTGAGCCTACAGTGCATCAAAATGTTTGACTGTAAACAGTATTGTAAACATATACTTGCAAATTCTTGCTAAATACATTTTCAATGTTCATTAAAAAAAAGAGAAAAATTTCATGGTAGATGATGTTTAGAAAAATATCAGAAAATATTTTTTACAGCATTTTGAATTTTGCTCTCATGAGAACAATTAGAGTCAATACAAAAATGTAATTTTTAAACGTCAGTTTTTCACTTATGGAGCCAATAAATCATTGTTAAAAACAAATTACCAACATTTCCATGCTGTCTAGATGCAGTTTGTGTATTTTCAGATTTTTGTCTAAATAACTGAATTTTTGACAGCAGTTTGAAATCTGCCTTTACACACTAACAGCTGCTGTCTTAAACACAAGTGACTGGCTTAGTCAGTTTGTGAAGCTACATGTGACATTTCTGTTTGACAATTAGCTCAGTGAGATAGAGGATGGTTCTTGGTGTTGACGATCGTTCAAGCCTCAGCTCATGCAACATTTCCATATGAGAAATCTACCCAAACTTTTCAGAAAGGTCCAGTCCCATGCCAGATGTCCTCAACTGGAAACAAGACAATAGTCCTGATGGTGGCGCTACAGCAAGCCTCTAAATTTAAAAACTTTGAAAATTCATAACAAATCAACCATATGTGCATCAGCTTTGGAACTTTCACTTTGAAATTCGCTTTTCCATGGCATGGATGGCTACTGTCTGGCACCCTGATGCTTGGCTTAGTCAATTTGTGAAGCCACACATGAACTGTCACTTGCCAATTAGCTCAGTGAGATAGAAGATGGACGTCAGTCTCAGAAGTTGCAGAATGGACATTCTAATGTGAAAGACCTATGTTCAGGCATCATGCTATGTGGATTAGAGACTATAATAATTATGATCCAGGCAGTTTCGCAGAGAGACAAATACTCTTTATCAACACTTTTCCATGTTTATTTGGCTTAGCTATCAGTCAATATGCAGAGTCTATCCAATAGCTTCTTTTACATTTTAAAAAATGTTTTCATCTTTGTCACCATGGATAATGTTTAGCTTTAAGCTAGATCAGGCCAGTTTGTTTATAACTGCTAGCAGTTAATCTTATTCTTACTTCCTTGTTCTTGAGTTTTTTCTTTCCTTTGTATATTATGAGTGATGAGAATGTTAATGCTCATGAGCATTCATAGCTGCAACGTTCAATTATAGCTGCACAGCAGCTATAATTGAATACTGAACTCTTGTTCTTTTCTGTTTTTTGTACATTTCCATGCTCTACAGAGAAATCTTGAATGTCTAATACTGTGTTTATACTTCTGTGTTGAATCGACATCATATCTATGGCTAACTTATTCACTGCAAAATATCCTATGCTTATACTTATAACGTTAGCATGTTGTATTAATGAACCTTGTGAGTTATAATGGAGACATTTTTTTGCATTTTTGTTAAATGCTGTCACTGTGAAGCTGTGTGTTTTGAATCAGTCAGACTCTCTGCACTTCACGGAAAGTCAACATGGTGGCATACAAATCCCACCACCATTTAGTGTTTTGGAGGTGTAATTGCAGAGTGACACAGGCACACCACCGCAGGAGTAGAAATGCTCACAAAGATGTAGGCCACTTGTGTATGCTACAGCTTTGAGTAGAGCCTACGCACAACTATAGATCAGCCTTTACGTAAAACATAGCTTTATTCTTCTTCATTTTCTTGTAGTACTGTTAAGTATTTGAAGGTGGGATAGGTCTATGGTAAAGATAACAGGGATCAATCATCACCTGTTCTGCCAAGCATCTTCCCCCTTAGTAAAACTCCCTTAAGACCTCTCACTGACGCCTAACAGGCCTTTCATGTGACTTTGATGTTTTTTAAATGCTTTTGTTATTTCTGTACTGAAAATAAAATTGCAGAGGAATATTAGATATAACCACTCCTTACACTGACACTGTAGTTCCCAGGTGTGGTATGTAATCGACCAGTTTGACTTTCCATGATGGTATGATGTGAATATAAAGCCCTGTTAGCGACGCTATAAGGCAGCACTTGGTAGAATGACAATCTTAATATGCTGATGTTTGGCGGGTATAATGTTTAACATTTGTCACCATCTTAGTTTAGTGTGTTCAAGTGCAGACATATTTGACTAACCCTTTCCTTTTCCAGGTTTTGTAAATCAGAGAATGTCATTTCTGTCCTCGACCTCTGGCAGTAACACCTGACTAATAGGATGTTGTTTTCTGTGTTCCCTTGCAGAGCCACAGCTAAAAGGCATTGTTACTCGACTGTACAGCCAACATGGATACTACCTGCAGATGCAGCCTGATGGCACCATGGACAGCACAAGGGATGAAAGCAGCTCATTTTGTGAGTGTGTGTGTTTCTGTTGATAGCCTACATGTCTTTGCTTGTAGTCGTGTTGTGTAATTTCAAACAAATCAGTCACAGTCTAGTCTCCAGCACCAGTTAGAAGAATTGGGTAGAAGCCATACTGTGCTAAATGCAGAGGCCAGACGTATAAACTATGCATATACACAAAAAACATGTGTATGCCTTTTTCTATACATTAACAGGTATTTATAAAGCAAGTTTGTACAGTGAGAATGTGCATACCTCACACCTTCTTCAGACTTGAGTGACTTTTTTGCCACTTTCACTTATCAGTCTTCACAGCGTTCTGTGTGTCAATCACAGGCGCATTTATGAACCTCATTCTAAATTATTTATGATTTACCATCCATCTTATTTACATAGGAGTCATAATCTCCCTGTTAATAATCGTTTCATTTGATCCTGAATTGTGCTGCACTTCTTTAAGTCAGTTTCAACATGAGTGCTATGAATGTTTCATTGATCATCCTTATGATGTTTAATAATCATAATGAGTGAGACTTTACCGCGGTGATGGTTTGCAGAAACGTGATGAATTAGTGGTGCGGATGCCACAACTATCCACAGCTGTGCATAATGACAGCTCATCTGGGAACACTGGAGGACCTCGCCAATGCAACAGGATCAGTGAAATTGCAATTCTGCTCTGCCGTATCTCTCATTGACAGATCTAATGAGTGGTGAGGCAGGCACAGCTATCAATATGCAAATGGTGTTTAAGGTTGTTTTACATCCATTTTGGTGAACTGTGGTACTGGAAATGAGGCTTGTGCATGTGCGCCCTGCTTCACAATGATAGAGATTTCTGAAATAGAACCAGGGGTACGTGTGGCTTTATAAATCTCACAGAAAAAAATGCATATGCACATTTCTGTCATTGTATGTACAGTTTTATCCATCTGGCCCATGCAGTTTTTCACCTTCATAGAGCTGAAATACGGAACAGCTGATACCCTTATTAGGAGGCAAATCTCAAGCTTTGGCAAAGTTAATACTGTACTTTACACCCTGAGCTAAATAGAACCACAGTGGGTGTCACACTTTGCTATATGGGCCCTGTGGCTGAGGAGTCGAGGCAGAAGTTAGGATCCTGTCAGCTCATCTGTCAGATTTGTTCCAATTTGTACAGTCATGTTTGTCTTTTAATAGGACGCCCCATCACAGCATACTGCCAAATTGTGGTCATTTAATGTGCCCTTGGTCACATGTAGACATGCTTAGCATATGTGTTCGTCCTTACAAGGCATTTACTGTATATTGTGTTTCAAATCCCAGATACTGATTCGATTTGTGACGTCTGAAGTTCACAAACCACACAAAGCAGCTGTCTGAGTTTAAAGTGCTTCTAAGTGACAGTCTGCCGCAGAATGTTCATCCTGACCTTTAGCAATCTACTTGTGGTTTTCAGATCAGAAACTATGAGTGTTCTCTTCCAAGTATCATTTCTTTGTATTTGCCTATTTGACCTTCCAGACTCAGACATGTGCCCTTTTTCAGACTGCAGTTTGAATACGGCAGTTTTTAAAAACTGAAAACTGTATTTATTCAACATCTTACATT
This sequence comes from Epinephelus awoara, assembly GCA_035609425.1. Classification (NCBI taxonomy): domain Eukaryota; kingdom Metazoa; phylum Chordata; class Actinopteri; order Perciformes; family Serranidae; genus Epinephelus; species Epinephelus awoara. The sequence goes on from CM069304.1 coordinate 8,871,078, forward strand.
ATATCTTGATGAGCTGACTCTTTCATTGTTAACAGGTTTAGTTTAACCAGCCCAGATAATGTATCTACCTCTCCTAGACTTCACTGTCTTTGCTCTAAGCTCCACTCAGTGTGGCAGAACATCTCCATTATCATCCAGCTTTAGAGGCAGTGTAAAGCAAAGTGAAGGTGACTTAGTGTTATTTAAAAACATAAACTGTGAGAAGCATTTTGGCTTGAGAGAGATATAGCATGCAGCAGTGACACTGCAGCCACTCAGCCTAATACAATGAAAAGAGAAAAGCAGATTCTGTTGCTATACAGTATTGTAGCTTGATTTCGCAATCTTCCCTGACTTTCTCCTTTTTCTCTGTCTCTTTGTCGTGCCTTTCCTTTACTACTTTCTTCCCAAATTCAGCACAGTTCAACTTAATTCCAGTGGGACTGCGGATTGTGGCAATCCAGGGGGCAAAGACAGGATTATACCTTGCCATGAATAGTGAAGGATACCTCTATACCTCGGTAAGTATGCTCCACAGTCATGTGTACAATAAAAAAGCTATTTTTCATTGATCAACTATATTATAAAAAATATGTTGCTGTGACACCTAATCTCAGTGAGATCCAAATTGTAATTGCTCTGGTTTTGTCTTTTAATGTAAGTGTTCAGATTGGGATATAAGCTTCATTTCCTGCTATGCATGGGCCTGATATCTGCACAATAGAGAAGCTATTACCTGTCCATATAACTTACATGTCAAGAGGGGAAAATTCATCTTCAATGTCATTATTAATTTCAAAGATCAAACTACCTTTTACCTGGACTTCAGTTTAGTGTCTCTCTCTTATTTTAGGATATGGATGATGAGGACTAGAGTGCAGTGTAAGACTTAAGTGCCGTAAACTACAGGGGACAGTATTTTACCAGTGAAAGTCCCTCTCCAGAAGTATGTAAATATACTAATCAATTTTTTATTTTGTTTAAAATGATTTTTCAATAAAAATAAAATAAAAAGAAACTCTAAAATGTGGCTGAAAGCACATCAACTTTCCCTCATTGAGAAATTCTGGATCTGGCCTCCATCCTGCCCACCACCACTGCTTGCAGTTGGTTTTGCTTTCCACTTGCTGGCACAGTGCGGAGACAGATCTGGCAGTTACAAAGAAAATTATACTTCATGAACATACACATATATATATATATACATATATATATATATATATATATATATATATATATATATATATATATATATATATATATGTGTTGCACAGGTAGCTGTGTATGTATGTGTATAAGTGTGTAAGATTGTTTGAGAGAATAAGGTAAGACATTGGGTATGTTTACATGGACATGAATAACCTGTTTGGTTTTTCCTTCTCATAAACTAAGATAAGCCCTTATCACACTTATGAAAAACCTGAATATGCTAGTTGGATTACTTCGCAAGAAACTAGGATACTGTTGCATGTATACACCTCAACCCAGTTATTGATTGCTGCTGATTATTTATGCAGGTGGGGCTTCAGCCAAGTGACAGAAATACAATGGCGGCAGCAAAAGCGTCTCAGGTCTGGAACGATAAAGGAGCACAGTTTTCTCTTTTGGCAATGAAGGAGGCTTCCCTATCCTATGCAGTGGCAGTGGCAGTCACAGGCTGGCAATGGTGTGGACAATAGTTTTATAAGAGTGGCATTGCTGTTTTCAGGAAAAGCTTAGTATGTACACACGTACGTGTGTGTGTGTGTGTGTGTGTGTGTGTGTGTGTGGTGTGTGTGTGTGTGTGTGTGTGTGTGTGTGTGTGTGTGTGTGTGTGTGTGTGTGTCAGCAACCGGATTACTATTCGTTATGTATACAGGGAATATGAATAACCCGATTCATGTAACCCGATTTCTGTGCTCATGTAGGCTAAACACCATATCCTCGAAATGATCATAAGATCATAACTGAGATAAGCCCGATAAATGCATTATTCATGTCCATGTTAATGTATTCATAGAGAGGTGGGGTGGGGTGTGTGGGGGGGGGGGGGTAGCGTGACAACCTGTAAGAATACTTTGGAAAGACAGTGAGGTAGGAATTGAGAGTAAATGTAAAACTACTGTTTGACAAATCAGGGCCCAGTTGTTGCCCATGTTTTGCGATCCAGGATCAGCTAATCCGTTGTATTTTCGTGCTTGTTTTTTTGTTTTTTGTTTTTTTCAAAGCAAAATTGGATCAGTTTCAGAATCCTTTAGAATCCTTTTATTTCTTTGGAACGACCCATTTTTAAGTTTTGATCCAATTAGACTGAAATTTGATCAGATTACTTCTGAAACAAGTGGGCCCTGGACCCAGGGTCTGTTGAGTGCAGGAACTGCTGATGGATTTCGGGTGCAGGGCAGGTGGGAACATGGCAAGCATGCATGTTACGCTGTTGATGTTTTGTTGTTTAGATCAGAATTTTTTTGACCTTTTAGATCTCCATAACCTTTTATGCTTTCACTATTTTTTTCCAGTTTCACTCACTTTTAATATATATTCCAAATGTTACCAACATGCAAGGTGCTTTTAAGCTAATCAAGCCGGACTGCTTACAAGCATGTTGACAAAATGACTGTGAACAAACTATGCAGTGAGTAATCAACTAATACATGAAATGCATGAGACTTTGAATCACTGATTGTCTGAGATGACAAAGATTAAAATGCAATCGGTTGCAGGTCAAAAATTGTCTGATTGATTCATTACAGCAAGATTAAACCAGTTACAGGTGACCAGGAAACATAAATATGTGACGCTGTAGCAGGAGGAACTCTTTAAAGTGTAATACCCACCACGTGTGTGGTCTAGTCAGCACCCTGGACAGCACTCTTAACACTGCCTATCAGTGTTCCTTAACCATAGCTACATGGTACATAATACAGTGATTATGGGAAATTTTGGCTATTTACTGACTGCTATTGCTATCTATCCAGTCATTGGTGTAGTGGGGGGTTAGTCTCTATATACAGACTCTACATTCAGTGAATGCAGAGTCTGTAGACAAGCCCCGGAGATCTTGCCTCTGGAAGAAGAACAGAAGAGCCCTAGTTTCCGGTGCTAGGCTGTTTGTAGTCCGTGTGATATTGATCAATCACGTTTGAGCCGAACCACTCAGTATCTGGTGTGACCACCATTTGCCTCACGCAGTGCAACACATCTCCTTCGCATAGAGTTGATCAGGTTATTGATTGTGGCCTGTGGAATGTTGGTCCACTCCTCTTCAATGGCTGTGCGAAGTTGCTGGATATTGGCAGGAACTGGAACACGCTGTTGTATATGCCGATCCAGAGCATCCCAAACATGCTCAATGGGTGACATGTCCGGTGAGTATGCTGGCCATGCAAGAATTGGGATGTTTTCAGCTTCCAGGAATTGTGTACAGATCCTTGCAACATGGGGCCGTGCATTATCATGCTGCAACATGAGGTGATGGACGTGGATGAATGGCACAACAATGGGCCTCAGGATCTCGTCACGGTATCTCTGTGCATTCAAAATGCCATCAATAAAATGCACTTGTGTTCGATGTCCATAACATACGCCTGCCCATACCATAACCCCACCGCCACCATGGGCTACTCGATCCACAACGTTGACATCAGCAAACCACTCACCCACATGCCATCTGCCCTGAGCAGTGAAAACCGTGATTCATCCGTGAAGAGAACACCTCTCCAACGTGCCAGACGCCATCGAATGTGAGCATTTGCCCACGCAAGTCGGTTACGACGACGAACTGCAGTCAGGTTGAGACCCCGATGAGGACGACGAGCATGCAGATGAGCTTCCCTGAGACGGTTTCTGACAGTTTGTGCATAAATTCTTTGGTTATGCAAACCGATTGTTGCAGCAGCTGTCCGGGTGGCTGGTCTCAGACGATCTTGGAGGTGAACATGCTGGATGTGGAGGTCCTGGGCTGGTGTGGTTACACGTGGTCTGCGGTTGTGAGGCCGGTTGGATGTACTGCCAAACTGTCTGAAACGCCTTTGGAGACGGCTTATGGTAGAGAAATTAACATTCAATTCACGGGCAACAGCTCAGGTGGACATTCCTGCAGTCAGCATGCCAATTGCACGCTCCCTCAAAACTTGCGACATCTGTGGCATTGTGCTGTGTGATACAACTGAACATTTTAGAGTGGCCTTTTATTGTGGCCAGCCTAAGGCACACCTCAGGGTTCGACATAAGCCAAGGCCCGATGGCCCGGGGCCAATCAAAAAGTATGTCGGGCAAGTTGACTGGCAGTAAGGCTTTTTTTTGGCAGGGGAACAACTCCAGCGGATTTTTATCCCACTTTTCTCGAACCTTCAGTGAATTTATTGGGCTTTTTGGCCAAAGGTACCCTCACCTTTGTGCAGTGAAACACCGGAGTAGGGGGAAACGTGTCAGTGCGCTTGTGCATCTCCGCCAACGCAGACACCGCACACCGCTGCCATGCAGGTATATTTCTCTCCAATATGCGTTCGCTGGCCAGTAAACTGGATGAACTTCAGCTACTGATGGTGAAAAACGGATACTTTTCTACATCTGCAGTTTTGTGCTTCACAGAGACGTGGCTGTGTGGATTGATACCGGACTCTGCACTGCAGCTGGCAGGCTTCCAACTCTTGAGCGGATCATAACACGGAACTCTCCGGCAAAACTTAAGGTGGAGGTATCTGTTTTTACAGTGGCTGGTGTAAAGACGTGACAGTGATCCAGCAGCACTGCTCTCCTGATCTGGAATCTTTTTTCATCAACTGCAAACCTTTTTACTCCCCCCGTGAGTTTGCTTCATTCATTCTGGTCGGTGTTTACATCCCACCGCAGGCCTGCGTGCAAGAGGTAGGCTACAGCGTACGCTCGCCAACCAGATAGGCTACTGTGTGTGGAGCTGATTCCTTAGTTATTGTCCTTGGCGACTTTAACTAAGGTAACCAACCAACTCCCCAAATACAAACAGTTTATAAAATGTCCGACCAGAGAGAAGAATATCCTGGGTCACTGTTACACAACTGTTAACAACGCCTATCACCTGGTCCCCCGCGCTGCACTGGGCCACTCTGACCACTAAACTGTCCACCTGATTCCCTCATACAGGCAGAAGTTAAAGCTCTGTAAACCTGTTGTGAGGTCATCTAAGAAGTGGATGAGTACACAGAGGCTGTGACATCATACATCAGCTTCTGCGAGGACTGCTGTATATACCATCACGCACTACGGTGAGGTATAATGGAGTTTACTGAAATGAAGTTAAATTAAATTAAGTGTTATAGATATTTTTCTTTCTCTCTCTCTTTTTTTTACTTGGGCCAGTAAGAATATACAAGGGGCCAGTAAAACTCTGAACTACAGGGGGCCAGTGGGGAAAAAATGTTATGTTGAACACTAACAGGAGTGCAATAATGTCTAATCAGCATCTTGATATGCCACACCTGTGAGGTGGGATGGATTATCTCGGCAAAGGAGAAGTGCTCACTAACGCAGATTTAGACAGATTTGTGAACAATATTTGAGGGAAATGGTCTTTTGTGTCTACAGAAAATGTTTTAGATCTTTGAGTTCAGCTCATGAAAAATGGGAGCAAAAACAAAAGTGTTGCGCTTATATTTTTGTTCAGTGTATAAACGGAAGTTGGAAACGGAAATTCGTCTCCTCCGCCCAAATCAAACCAGAATGCCAAAAAATCGGGGGTCTGCTCTCAGAGGCTGTATCGCCGTCTGCCAGAAGTCAAACGCCAAATACAGCCGATGGGTTCCAAGAATGGTGGAGGGAATACCCACCTCTTTTTCTGGACACTTTCAGTAAACCCATCTATCAACCAAAAAGGCACAGGAATGTAAAGAAGAGCATACCCACTTCCTCCTTCATACCCTACCCATCTACCTAGTAGTACACCCACCTCACCAGCTACCACTACCCAACTATGTACAAGACAGCACAATACCAATATAGTTACACACCTGTTGCTATCAAAAAAACAATGACCAGGTTCAGAAAGGAGTGTACAAGTACAAGTACTGTACAATTTACTGTAAAAATGACGAATAATTAACTGTAAAGGTACAGTCGAGTATTTTACAGTGTACATACTTAAAATAAATAAATCAAAAATATAAGAGAATGCTATTACTGCACAGTTTGCTGGACTCTAATGTAACATGTAAATGTCAGTGCCACTCTATAAATATGCTGTTTCTCTTAAGTGGTCATCTGTGTGCTGGTTCTTCTTACTAAGCTCTGATTAGCATGCATTATTAGACTTTGGTGCCTTGCCTGTGTGAACAGAGAGGAGAAGGGATTTCCTCAGCAGCAGTCAATAGCTGTACTGCATCCCACACTGACCTCTTTCAGAGAATTTCCTCTCAAACACGCACACACACACACACACACACACACACACACACACACACACACACACACACACACACACACACACACACACACACTTACATGAATGAGTCTGCATAGGTGCTTCACAACAGAACAGCTGTCCTCCTGTGTAATATCATACGTACATGTTTGATTTTATGACCACATATTGTTCTCTATAGTGTATCTGATGTGCTAATTTGCCGGTGTAGGCGAGAGTGCAGGTGGCATGATATGGCCCTTCATACATATCTGTGTGCTCTGACAGCATGTTCATACTTGCTTTTACATTTAAAAGCGTGCAGAGAGAGTGCGTGATGCAGACGAGGAATGTTTTCATTTACGATAAATAAGTTCATCACTGTCACTATCAGAGGAGCCGTGGTGACTGACATAGTGACAAGTCGCTTCCTTCCAGCTATTTCCTCATCCTCTGGCATATAATGCTGCTTAATGGTGGTAATTATGTTGTTTTCCTGTGAATAAGTCGTCGTTTTCCCTTTGAATGTGGCACTCGTGCAAACACATATAGTGGTCAGATTGTAGGGCAGACAAAGTCCACTGCTGCCCTGACTTACACATAAATCTCAGAGCCTCACCACCTGTAGGTGACAACAGGAAATGGCTGATCCTGATACAAAAATAGAGCTTGGCTCATAAATGCCCCATTTTATAATCTATGTGCCCTGGAAAACTCATAGACAGAGAAAGAGAGCGAGAGAGCGATAGATAGATAGATAGATAGATAGATAGATAGATAGATAGATAGATAGACAGAGATAGAGAGGGGGGGGGGGGGGGGGGCTGTCTTACAGAAACAGTTTTTGTGCCAATCAAGATTTAAACACAAGCTTTGCTTGTTATTGTAAATATTTGCCTTCATGCAGGTGTTTGTTCTTATCTTACATTTTAAAAAGGTCCCCAGGGACTGCAAATGGAAATTAGCTAGTTGCTAAATGTGGTACAAAACATATCCACTCCTTGTGTGTGATTAATGTTTTTGTTTTGTTTTTACATAATCCCTGACAAATGTAATATATACATTATAAAATCTTTGTTGCAATCCATGTACCTTAAGGCACATCAGATTGGATGATGACTAGGTTTAGAGACATCCCTGATCCAGACATATTTTGAAGGATCAGTATAGGCCAAAATAAATCCAATCAAATTCCAATCCTTTTTCACTGCACTGTATTGTGTTTTGTTTACCTCAGCCAGCTGGTGTTGCAGTGCTGTCCTCCCTTACCAAAGCTGTACAGTGTGAGCATTCAGCTTGACATCACGTGAAAATTACAGTGTGATGTCAAAAATTATCTGTCTGCACTGGTGAATGACTCTAAGTTCAGACAGAGGTTGCAAAAATACAAAGATTCACTTGACTCAGACTCTAAAGAATCTTCTATCTCTTCTTTCTCTCATTAGCACAGAGCAGTGTACTGAACATTCAGGTAGCAGCTTCTCTTTTTTAGCCAGTGCTATCCGTCAATTTCACTGTTTTAAATGACAGACATCCCCAGCAGCAGGTCATATCTGTCGCTAACTTATGTTAATTGTGTGAATAACTCGATGGCAGCCCAAACTAAAACACACTCTGTGCAGCTAATCACTGTGCCAGAGGGTGTGAGGGAAGATCCCCCATTCTGTTACAGTACAAACCTAAATGGAGCATGTCTTCTCTCAAAACAATCATGTCACCCCAATTTCAGGAGTTGTAATCTCCAGTTACTCTGTCATTTATGTCAGATCAGTAATTTAAACTTATAAATTTAATGGTTTTGAATCAGGACCATCAGTTTATAGATCAGGTAGCTCTTGAAAATAAGGTGTGTCAGATTCAGTAGGCAGCACATTTAATCAACTTACTCTAAATTTAAGTATCTGATTGGACTAAGATCAGAGATGTTAGTTAGTCCCACATGCTCTCCAAACTTCTCCAATTGTCCTCTGGGTGTTTTAATAAGTTTAACCAACCAGTATTTCTGGTGCCGACTAGCGAGGACAGCAACGTTTAATTGACTAGTAAACGAACTGCACACATCCCAAGGATATACTTTGTGAGCTTAACTACACTCACTACACTACTCCTATTTTACCGCAGACTGCATTTTGTTGCTCTCCTTGGGATTTATTGAACGATGTATTCACCTTATTCCTGAGGGCACTACATTAGAAAAGATTGTGTGCGCAACTTCCAGTGAGATAGCGGAAGTAGCAGCTAAGCTAGTTAGTTCCATAGACTGTCTGTGTTTTGTCCCAGTGGCTAGTCTTGGTGGCTAACCGCTACCTTAAGAGGTAATTTGCCTTCAGTTTGGCAAATACAGATCTATTTTTTAACAAATATTTAACTAATATTAACCTCTAAAATGTCTTTGTGGAGCTCTGGTACCTGTTGCACTGTCCGTGTCTGTAACAACTTACAACCAGGCTAAGTTAAATGTTTGTCTTGAGCAACTGTGTGCTGAAAAATGTACAGGGATTGTTCCTGTTGCCAAAGGTACCATTGACTTGAGAAATAAAACCACAAGAGTTTCACGAGACATAGCAAAAAAGTATTACATCAGAATTTGCAGAAGAGAATGAGACATAGACTGACGGGTCCGTCACTCAATGTCAGTACATGATATCCTTGTCTTTCCCTGTCTGACTCTCATTCTCAACCTACTTAGAATATTGCTCATTATAAAATAAACTCAGCAACATACCTTGAAATATGTATTTAGTTATTAGGGCTGGGAATGCGTTACTGATTTACCGCACTTTCTATCATAGAAAAAATGAAGGCCGAAAGTTATTTCTTTACTTTACTTACTTACTTCTTTTCTTATTTTTAGTAATATATATTTCTAAAACTGAAGTCTGCCGCTAAATTCAGCATCATGTTTTGCTCAGAAACAGTTTTTAATACATCAGAAGTAAAAAAAAAACGGGTAAACTACGTCATAACGGAGCAAGGCAAGCTAATTGCTAGTGTACACGGCTGAAATGGAAAAAAAAACAATGTTTTGAGATGGTTGTCAGAGATGGCAGACCTACGATCACATAATCCCATTTGAGCTGTAACAGGTGGTGTGTTCCAGGTTTTATTTCCCAATTGCTCTTGGAAAGAAGAATAGAGTACTGTAAACAAACTGTTACCATTAGAAATCACTGATTTCGGTCCAATGCCAGAAGTTGCACACAAAATTCATGCACGGTATCATGGGGGCTAGGAATAATGTGGATATTGCTGTAAATTGTTGTCTCTTTCTCCTTCTCTCTAGTGGTCATCTCTTCAAGCTGCATCAGCGTTGTTAGACTTTCTTTTGTTGGCTCATTATTACTTGCCTCCATGCTCTATTCCTTCTCTTTCCCACTGTAAGAAAAAAGCCATCTGAGTAGCGCCTTAAAGTTGACTTTTTGTAACATCAGCTGGTAAGAGTAGCAGCACTGTCTGCCTGTGCAGCACAGTTAGCCTGTAAAATGTCTTTGGACTGCTGCTTCATTTTAGGAACATTACCATTACCCATCTGAGAATCCTGAGGATTAATATATTAAACGTAACATCACTGGCACTGCCCCTTGTGCTAGTGCTTTTGGGTTCTGGTGCATTTTTCTGAGCGGGTTTCCTGGGTAGGACCACTTCAGGTGATGTAGATATGTTCATATATATATATATATATATATATATATATATATATATAGTTCAAAACATTAAGACCTGAGCAGAAGTTGGTCTATCTGATGTGGCATTCCACCCAGTCCTGCCGCATTCAGCACCAGTGCAAATGTTGGCTAAATATTAGCCTATTACATATCACTGTAAATGTTTGCAAGTATTTCCAGCATTTTAAGTACCATATTTGTGTGATTCAATGAAATTATGTGCAATACCCACTAGGGATGGGAATTTCGACTAATTTCCCCGCCAACTAGTCTCAAATTTTATTTGCAAATTTTATTTGCGACTAGTCGACTAGTCTATAAGCAAGAAAACTCGCAATTTAATACACATATTAAATTAAAAGTTTAAAATGCAAATGTTTTGTGTATTTAGGAGCTATTTTAGCCCAAACATTCAGGACAAGCTGTTAATTTAAATTCTGTTGATGTAACAACAACTGACTGAATAAAGGTGAACAATTTAAAGAGAAATACATTTCTGATATGTTTGCCAATGCAATGCATGGCATTTATTATGAATACTGTTTCAGTATGAAACTTGGATGCAGCAGCATGACAATTCCAAACGTACAACATAGTAGCCTAGAATAGAATTTCCCTGAAATCTGTGGACTAGTGCACGATTCAATTAACATTGCACAGAAATATAAAATCAAATTAAATAAATAACACTTCACTAAAATGCAGGTGGCACTTTGCCCAGTGCATTATACGAACAGTGCACACTTTAATAACAGCAAATAAAAATAAATAATCCACCATCAATAAGTAAAAAAAATGCTCTGAAATGCAGGTGGCACTTTCTGCAGTGCATTATGAACATTGCACATATTCCACATAACAGAAAATATAAATAAATAAATCGCCATCAGAAACACTACTAGGCAGGGTAAGGCTACATTAACAATTCAATTGCTGCATCAGTGAAAGGAGGAATTTTTGTTCAGTGCAATCAACATATCAACATGTTCTGGTGTCAGGCGAGACCTCAGCCTGTTAACTATGGGTCCAGCAGCTGAAAAGACTCTCTCCGCCAGCACAGATGTTGCAGGCACACACAAATAGCAACGTGCAAGATGAGATAGCTTTGGGAAGGATCGCTCCTTCTCGCACCACCACACAAGTGGATCCTCCTCGTCTGCTGGGATGCAGGCTTCCAGCCAGTACCGCTCCAGCTCCATCCCCAAAAAAGTCCAGCAAGGAACTTTTCTTCCGTTTTGGTTGAGGTTGAATGGATTCAGCCCAGGAAGTGGAAGCTGTGTTGTCCTCTTCATCTGGCCCGTCGCGGTCTTCATCAGCAGAAGCAGCAGCCTCCTCATCTTCCTCCTGAACATGGGCTGGGAGCTGGAGGCTATGATACTGATCAGCTAGCTTTTCTCTTACTGCCTGTCGCATCTCCATTGGAAGGAAGCGGAGGTGCTTATGGAGGGGATCAAGGGCAGAGGCAAGCAGCGCCACACAACCAGCTCTCTCTAGGTTTTTTGGACTCATTCTTCTCTCCAGCGATGCTGCCACTGTCTTCTTGAAGTCCACCACCACCTTGCTGGGGTCCCTTGCTGAGTTGAGATGCCTATAATTAAATGGATGGAAATTATTAAAACATAATATAACTTCTTTGTGTCTCTGCTGCCCCAAACACCACCACCCCCCCCTCCACACACACACACACACACACACACACACACACACACACATACACACACACACACACACACACACACACACACACACACACACACACACAATGTATGTAAACTGTAAATCATTAAAGTTAAAACTGACATCTAGGCCACTTCTATCTAAATTATTTAATATTTATTTATTTATTTATTTATTTACCTGTTCAGCAAACTCATGGTGATGGGGTACACCAGTGACACAGACACGTATGTCTCGCCAGACAGAGCAGTGGTGGCCGTTTTGAGCGAGTCCAGCAGTGCCCACGTATTCATCGCACTTCGCAGGTGGGCAGCCAAGTTTTCAGCGGTGTGTCTTTCCTCCAAGGCGCATGTCTGAAGTACACAGCTGCGGAGATGTCCTTCGTCCACATAATGACATGTTATAGTCATGTATGACTCGGTGGTTATGGACGTCCACCCGTCTGAAGTTATGGCCACATATTCGGCCCCCTCAAACGCTCGTTGCATCTCCTCTTTCATTTTGCAATGGCTGATCTCGAGTCGAGACGTAATTGTTTTGCGAGTCAGCACCGTGTATTCAGGCTCGATATACTGCATTAACTTTTCGAAGCCTTTGCCTTTAACAAAAGACAGCGGCAGCATATCGCGGGCAGTCATTTCACAAATCAGTTGTGTAATCTTTGCTGCAGGGCTCCAGACTAACTTTTTCCACTGGGAGCACCAGCGCTCCTTACTGAAAATTTTAGGAGCACCAGCACAAAATTTAGGAGCACTATCTCTATCGACACAATATGTTCATAATTTTGTCGAGATTAACTGCATTACGTATAATTTAGCAATAAACACAGACAACCCTGCAGGGTTCAACGCTAAGGTTTTTTTTCACTTGCCCGAAGTCAGTTTTTACTTGCCCTATAAAAATTGTTTAATTTAAGTGGCTATCAAATAACAAAGACTGCAGTTATTTTTATGTTATGTAATCTTTATTCACACTGTATCGTTCTCTCTCTATAATTTTGTGCCCTACTTGAGCCATGCCCACCTCTATTTATTTTTCCCCCCTCTCTCCAGTTCCGCTATATTAACACCGGGTTTAATATATTTTGCCTCCATTTCTCTGCCCTGCTCTACTCTACTTCAACGCTACTTAGCTCTCTCTGCTTTACCAGTAGACGACCACATCCACCTGCTGCACAAAACGCACACAGCAGTGTTTCCCCTAGGATGGAGTTGTAGCAGCAGAGGTGAAGCACACACATGAAAAATAATTTTCACATGCGTGAAACTCTTTTGTATGCTTGCAAAGCACAGCCTGCTGGGATGTTTCTATGTATACTGGCACCAGAAGGGCTCTTTAGGACTAAGTACATACAGTACATGTGTGCACAGTAATGAGCAGGTGAAATGTCTGTCTAGCTTACATAGGAGGTGTCTCAAGATTTAGGAACATACAATTTTATTGAACATAATAAAATTAAAAAGTCACTTGACATGCTGCTGTTTTGTGCAATGACCTATTTAAGTGCTGGAAGTGGTTAATTACGTGACAACGCCTGAACGCAACACAAGCTCAGCACCGAGTGCCGTGCTGCGCTGCTGTGCGAGCAGCGTGTTTGTCTGTGCGTAACAACGGTCTGTTCGGGTCAGGTTTGGTCAGGAAAATGCGGCCCGAGCCGCTCTAGCATGCTCACCTGTGTGTGTGTGGCGGAACTCCGCCTTGCGCGATACAGAGAGCAGAGGCATGTAGAGACAGAAATGACACAATGACATAACACCATAAATAGTATTTTGTTAGGTTATTATATGGAGCGAGTTTTTCTGGATAAATTTTTCTTGTGAAAAACGAATCTATAGTTCGTTTCATAGCGTCACTTTATGGTCAAACAACACAGCACTTTCTACTCGACACCGGCTCTGTGACCCCTCTCTGTCTAACCCCGCATACAGTACACACGTAGGTATGCTACTATCTGCTGCACGTTGTTATGGTTACTGGCGCCCCCCTCGCAGTGCGCATCCAGACATACACACAGACAGAGGCGTGAAGAACAAGATGCATGATGCTTAATGCAGCGTTTAACCGACTAGTAAAATACTAAACGTTTAATAAATGAGTAGGTGGTTAAACGATTAAACGACTAGTCGCGCACATCCCTAATACCCACAATCCTGCACTAAAATTCAGGCCCTGTCCATGTCTGTTTTAGAATGTTTAAGATAGATGGAGTACACGTGCAGATCTACAGTGACATCCAAAATGGTAAGATCCTGCGAAGGATCGAAAGAGTCTGAGGTAGTTGTGTGTTCACCACACCTGAGGAACCCATAAAATGCAGTGAAGAAAAATCTGCATATGATCCAAAACAGCGCTGCCTTAGGTGAGACACCATTTTTGTATAGAAGTAAGGAGAAGGGAATGTGCTTATCATTGCCCCCTGGATGCTCTTTTTTTAGACCATTGAAGAGGAGTTGAATGGAAGGGTTCCCAAGCAGGCTACATACTTAAGGAACTGCACATCTAATGAGACAGAACACCTGCTAAGAATGCTTTGATGGAGGAACAACACATTTTTCAAGATTTGAAACTGTAGAAAATAAAAGCACAAATCATAATGACAGGAGCTAGGGCCATGCTGCCAGTTCATGTAGAACTGAAGAGCACCTTCTAGTCCATGACAGTTTGGGTGAAGACTGGGCAATGCAGACTTTGAGGCACAGCATGGGGGCAAAAGAGTTTAAATTCCTAGGAATTTAAATCGTGACAAGGAGTCAGCAATTTTATAATCCAGGCCGGGTAGATGTGCTGTGCAGAGAGTGAAATTGCCTGTGACATATGACCGCGTAAGTCGTCAGACAAATCTGTGAATAAAGGAAATGAAAGAGCGTACTTTTATTCTTGCTCTCACAGAAAACTATGATTTGTTTTCTAGACCATAGGTTGCCCCAGAAAATACATGTAATGACAGTAGTATTTAATTCTAAAGGGGTGGTAGACTGTGAATCTGTGGGAAGAGCGAGCAATTCTGTATGCCAAACGTCAGCAAACCATTGACTGTTATAGATCCTGCAAAACAAATAGAAAGAGCTGCATGGCAAAAATAATTTTAGGATGACTGATGTTTGTGCAATATCATTGCACCAAAAATATAGGCTGTCCCAATTTTCATACAGCAATGACCAAAATCTTTTACATCTACATCCGCCATGTAAAGCAACAAGATTGTGTAGGCTATCTACTTCTTTTGAAAGGTCCAACAATTCAGATATGAAAAATCGGCCTTGGGGAATAACATTTATGGCGAAGTTAAGGTGGCCTAATAAAGACAGCAATTCATGTTTAGACGCCAAATCCAGTGCCTTTTTATGACTTTTAGAAATAACTTTTCAAGAGGCTGTGATGCTTGCATTAGGTTACTGTTGACATGAGGCCTTGCAGTGGCCCTTGGGTTTTCCCTGCAGACAGAGGAGCACCCAATTGCTTAAAAACCTCTTTCAGCCCGCTAATGCATTGATCTAGTGGGGACTGAGGAGAATCCACCACTAGGAAATCATCTAATGGGTGAGGGATAAATAGCAGTTATTCAACAGTATCCCACAAAGGACTTCTGACAGGGGTTTGAAAATGCAGGGGCTGCTATGACAGCCGAAAGTTGATCTGACCAAAAAACATACTTAATTTTGTCATCTGATGCCAGAAAGGTGCCACTGCATTGGATGGAGTGGCTCTGAAGGCATGCTGTATTGGCCTTCCCTAACCATGTGCCTGTCCTGGCTCGCTTGATGAAATGGATTGCAATATGGACAGTTGAACAGAATAGAGAAAATGGTGTGAGAGGTATGACGGGGCAGAGAAGTCCATTATCATTCCTTTTTCTCTGAATATTCTTGTACTGCCATGCCGATGGGATTTATGTGTAATTTGGAAAAGGCCCAATCGTGTAGCCCTCCTTGACCTGTTTAGCTAATAAGTTGTTCAGTGTTTCTGGTACTTTAAATCAGATTGGAGGTTATTACAGACATGGGATACTTTTGGAAGAATATCTAAGCCAGCAAGAGAACCTTTAACCAAGCCATTAATCCAGTAATTCACAGAACAACAATTTGATTGCTTTTTCAAAGCGTTGTGATGCTGAGAGGTTTAAATGGTTTATCCACATCTTTTTCATAGAGCAGGACAGACACGTAGATCTTGGTTGGCCGTCTTCACATTTGCTGCAAGCATGTTTGAATCTGCAGTTAGAAAATCTACATATCTTGTAAAAATGCGTACAAAGAGGGGTCTGAGGAGTTTCATTCTGGGCTACGTCCATTATCTTTAAACAATCTGTGGCTTAAAATGCAATTTTTCACTATAATAACTTGTGTCATCCATCTTGCCCTCACACAGCAAATCAAAAATCATGCTTTGGTGCCAATATTAGCATTCCCTATTCAGATTGGATGGGGGTTTTTTTCAGCAGCAGTCACATTGTGAGAGACTTTGGTTACTAAAACTCAACCGCTGTGAACTCTATAGTGAAAACTAGGACCACCTATTTGGATTGACCGATTACTTCACCACATTGTTCTCACAGTTGTCAGCTTTCACCTAGGACAGCACACAATAACAGAGCATATGGGCCTTGAATATATTACAGAAATACAGCAACAGCACAATAAACACCATTGTTTGTGACTTGTTCAGCCTTGTGATACAAGTGTGTGACAGCAAGAGTAAGAAAGACAGATAACAAAGGACAGGAGAAGGATAAAGAAAGAGAATGAGAGTGAGACCTATGTCCTTTCTATTATTTTCATGGAAGGGTTGCATTGAGATGCAGGACAACACCAGCAGCGAGATAGCATCGCTCTTATCACAGGACAAGATAAATTGTGGACATTAGAAAAAGTAGTTGAGAGGATAATTGGCCAGAGCAAGAGTAGTGAGATGAAATGCAGAAATGCAATGATAAGGACAGACATTTTGCCAGGTGGCCAATTAAGAGCACTTAGGGAAGGCAAAACCTATTCTTTCTGATTGACTCATGATATACCTTGTACCAGTGCTCTCCTTACAAAACTCTCTTGAGGATATATTAGAACAGAGTCCTTGCAATTTTCCAGAGTATGATGACAATGATACACAATCAACCAACACTTTTTGGGTCCTATCTTACCATGAAAATAAAAAGCAAGGTGATAAAGGCAGCAGGCGGTCACCTTTGTCACTGAGGGTCGAAGAGGGACTCGTCTCTCAGCTACATTATATTGACACGGGCCTTTCAGCTGTCAGTCAACACTGCAGAGGCATGAGTCCCTGCAAAGTACTATCCACTCTGCTCTTGTCATGCAAGCATTGTGCCTCTATGAGCTATTACAAAGCATTACACACAGACCATACATGTGTTTTTCTAGACAGTATTAACTGCCAGTCTCATCCTCTGTAAACCCCTCTTAATAAGCACGTCTATGCCCTATTGACTTATGTAACGTGGCATGTCATAGTGCATCTACATCTGGTGTGACAACAACATCAGCAACATGCCCTGCCGGTGGCATTCTGCATTGCACACACTGGCACGGATGATGCATGTGTCTAAGAGAGGACTGTTGTGAATGAGCTTTACATTTCACGTCATATGTGTGGGTTGCTGCAGGAGTAATGCAGTACGGTGGGATTACTGCAGCTGGGCAGATTTCACAGCTGCCCATAGATTACCCTGGGAGCTGATGGGACAGTCAATAGATGCAGGAAGCCTGTGTGACATGTGACCCCTGCTGTCTAAACAGGGGACTGCAAATAATTGCACGTCAGAAATGCTAAAACGTGTTTTGAATTTCAAAAGTAGAGCTACATTTTCAGGGGCATTAGTTCTTCTTTTACGCTTGTGCATGCACAATGAAATGAGAGACAAACAAGATACTAAATATAATGCACGGATTCTTTATAGTCATAACTTTCATGACTGTTCCTACATCCTAATTAAAAGCAGAGAAAGAGGTTAGTCAGACTAAAGGAACTCTGCTCTTTGACTGTGTATTATTAGTACTTCGCTGTACTTATTTGGTGGTGAGTGCAATCCCAGTGTATGGTGGCATGGAGAGTTATGCTTCCTGAAGCAGGTAGAATAGATGTAATCAGACACGAGGGATGAGGAAGGAGGTGGTGTGTGTGTGTGGGTGGAGGTGGGGGGTTGGGGGGGAGGGACGCTGCTCTGCATCATAAAAAGGTTCTTCCCATCTTGGGGATTCTCAGCACGGATGCAACATATTACCTTTCTCGTCTGCTTTCATTTAAATTCATTTTTGGCTTGAGACACATGGTAGGGAAGCTACCCAAGTCTCTAAATGAGTCGCTGTAGAAGAAAGAGGTTTTTATTTAATTTCTAGCCTGAGCACCACACCATTTAGATGGAAATACTCCCCCATCACTCTTAAAAATGTGCCATCCTCAACACATCTTTAACAATTATTCATCTGAGCAGGTAAATCTGGTGGTTTGAGTGATATCTTCAGTCAGTACACCCTGGGTGGTCTCTATAGTTCTGGTAGAGGTTACTTCAAGGTGAGTTTCAAAGATGGAGATAATTACAGCAGCATATTTGTATCAGTTAGGGACAGGCATCTTGGCTCTTGTGGCAGGTTATCATGGAAAAACCAGCTAACAGGCCTGTCGGATTTTTTTTGCTTTCATGCTAGCGACAGCTGTGGCTCAAGGCATTATATTTCTGGGATGACCGTCCATCCATCCCATTCTTGTAAACATGATATCTCAAATACATCTTTAGGGAATTTCCTCAAATTTGGCACAAACCTGCATTTTGATTCAAGGATGAGCTACTTAGATTTTAGTGGCTAAAGGTCAAGGTCACTGCAATCTAGAAATCGATCGGTTTAAAAAAAAACAACAAAAAAAAACAACTTTTTTTTTTCTTCCTTTACCTCTGGAGGCACAGCCCGGAGTTTTTCGACTAATGGAAGTGCAGGGGCCTCGGCGATCGCTCATGCCCACTTCTGGCGGTGCCCCCAGGGAATCGCCGTGTTGTTTACAAATACTTCGGGTAGAAAACCAGCAGAGTTTAGCTATATATCACATTTTTCACATCATTATATCACCGTGTAGACTAATCTGATGTTTGTTAAGTCTATAAACACAATGATTGAACAAACATTACTATTTCTGTGTGCACGTTTTGTAATTAATAGCATGGTTATCATAGATTAGGTGGGCTAACCGTTAGCCGTTAACGTTAGCCGTTAGTGGTGTCTGTAATAACCATAGACTGTATAAAAATAAGGTAATAACTCAATAAACGGTCCATGAATAAAAAAAAAATTCCAGCGGATATCTTAGTAATAACATGACTGAGCTAGCAAAGCAGTTTTGTGTTGCTATGTGTGGTATTTTTTCAGTTATGGGAAATCACGATGTGTAGAAACCATCAGTGGCTGCAGCTGACAGGGACAGTTAGCAAAGCTAACATCAGGACGTCATCTGTTAAAAGCCTCCCATTGTCAGATACGACATGAAACTACTCCAGTTAGCTCAATCATGTTGTAAGTCAGACATCCACTGGAAAAAAAAAATTCACGTTGACGAGACAGTGTTTTGGGTGGAGCAGCCGCTATGGAGGAGGAGCTTGCTGTTTCTGTAGGTACACATTTCCTGGAGACACCTGCATGTCTCGGCCACGCCCCCTCCATTGTGATTGGCTAAAGCGCAGCATCGTTGAAACACAAAGCCGCGCCCTCCCCCCCTCTCTAGTTGTCTTTCATACAGAGCTGCCGACAGATTCTACAATGTAAGTAGCAGAATCTGTCTTGACAGATTAAGGTCTCTGTGACTTCATGTCTGTCCTGTTCTCATGAACATGATATCTCAGAAACGATTTGAGGTAATTTCTTTAAATTTGGCACAAACATCCACTCAGACTCAAGGATGAACTGATTAAATTTCCGTGGTCAAAGGTCACTGTGGCCATGAGTCTATCATATTCTCATGAATGTGATATATCAGGAATGCTCTGGGGGAATTTCTTTAAATTTGGCACCTACATCCACTCGGACTCAAGGATGAACTGATTAGAATTTGGTTGTCAAAAGTGTAAGATCACTGTGATCTCAACAAACACGCTTTCGGCCACAACTCAAGAATTCATGCGCTAGTCATGACAAAATTTATCATACATATGTCTTATAGGTTAAAATAAAAAGATGAAATTTCATATCCAAAACATCAAAGGTCAACTTCACTGTGGCATCATAATGTTCTGCAAAAACACTTTTCTGGCTAAAATTCAACACCAAAACTCAGCAGAAGAGGAGACATTCGGTCAGATACTGAATTGGTGACGCTAATCTTGGTTGGTCACCTTGAGCAACAACATCCATATTTGAAGCACTGTCAATTGTCATGAGTACGCATGAGTCTGGACAGTCATTGATGTATACTACAACTTGACTGCATGGCGGAGGCATACAACCACAAAGCGGCTATTCTAGTTTTCAGTTGTCAGTTCAGTTGTCTGCTCTCTCAGTGTACTTTTTCTCTCCAATCCTTTGGAGATTACTTGAATGAAATACAGAAAATGTGGGTTCTATCATTAGGCTAATTTAAGTTAA
This sequence comes from Epinephelus awoara, assembly GCA_035609425.1. Taxonomy (NCBI): domain Eukaryota; kingdom Metazoa; phylum Chordata; class Actinopteri; order Perciformes; family Serranidae; genus Epinephelus; species Epinephelus awoara. Next base: position 8,891,336 of record CM069304.1, read on the forward strand.
TTTAATTTAGGTAATTATAGTATGACTTGGGAGAGGGGTTATCACTGGTGTCATTCCTGAGGTTGAGCTGAAGGGTATTTTGTTGGATCATTGGGTTCTATTCCACAGGGACGTGAGTGTCAGATCATTGGGTGCTGGCGACTGAAGCCCTTGTCAGCCCAGCGTTCCTGCTTTGGTCCTGGGGGAGATGCAAAGAAGCAGGTGTCTCTCTTCCTAATCTCCTCTATTACCCAGCAACCCCTCTGTCCTCTCCGATCTTCTGCTCTCTTTCCTGTCTCTCCTACCTTTACCCTTCTGTCTCCCGCACTTCCCACCCCTCTTGCTCTCTGGCCTGATTAATAATGAATGAAGCAGATCATCTATCGATCCCATCCTCTTTGTGTTAGCACAGCAGAAGATATCAAACCTGTCAGAGGATCTTAAAATAGCTCTGCGATGTGGTGATGACGGTAGTGAGAGAGTTTGTTGGGTTAAGGGTAGGTGTTTGTTTTTTAGGGTAAGAAAACAGAACTTAAAAGGGTATAAACTGTAGTGGAGCAGCGGGACAGGAGTGGATGGAGAAAGGGCACACAATCCTGAATTGCCTTCTCAGCTAAAGGATGATGCCTCCCTGTGAAGGAGAAAGGTGATGATCTGTGATAAGTGTGAAACTGGAGGTCTCTTATACCTTCTCAATCTACTTTTGGCTCTTTATTAAAGCTCATCTATGCCAAGTTGTGATCCTTTGGCCCTCTTCTGTCGTCCTGAGTCTCTGAGAAATTCTCCACTCAGCCATTTCTGCCCTGCTGCTCTCACTTAATCAATCCAGCAGATTGGCTTTGCTCTCTGACAGGGGAGGACCCTGTCGAGACCCTGATGGAGACTAAGAGAGATGTATATCTGTCGCTATTGGTTAATATCACCAGTCAACATTATGCAGGGTTCAGTAGTCCTTATGTTGAGGATGGGAGGGTGGGAAGAGTGCTGCTGGAACATGATCATTTACGACTGGCTATATCGTTGGATTTGATCCAAGTTTTGCTAATTTGATTTTGTAATGTCTATTCAGATTTAGCAACTGACACTGTATGAGAGTAGCCTTCATTACAGGAATAATGCTCTTTTGGGGGAAATGAAGGGGTTGCGAGCACTTCCACCAGACAGTAAATCCCCTCACCCCTTTTTTTCACTTTTTCCTCCCAAATGAAGACCCTGCATTTTGAACAAATACGCCAGCTAACAACAGCCAATTAATCATGATTAACTGATCGACTAAATAGGCAACAGCTTTGATAACTGAATAATCGTGCAAATGATTCTTTGAAACACAAATCAACACATTCTCACTCCCAACTTGTCAAATATGCTTGTTCAGTGGTCCTAAATGTCAAACTACGACGCTCTAGATGCCCTTCCAGCATCAGTTTTGGACACTCAGAGACGGCATGTCCATTTATGCTCCTTACATGTATTGTGTCTTTTCATAATATAAAAGATTATCACAGTTTTAGCATGTACAGCTTACTCTTATTCAATGCATGCAGTCTGTTTTGTTTTTTTATAAACTTGGGGGAAAAAAAGGTTTTTAGGTTTACTTCCTTAGGTTCAGTCAACAAAAGTACATGGGTAGGTTTAGAAAATCAATGTGATTTGGCTTAAAATAAGTACATTTGTTACTATAGGAGAAATACATGTTTTAGGATAATATGCACTCGTAATCATAAATTCAGGGGCACCACTCGCAAAGATGCGAGAAAGCACGTAATCAAATTAATAACTTTGTAGATTATTTATCAATTTGTCAGCACACTTACCAGTAATGAATCAATCTCAATATCTGGGTTATGATTTCTCTAGACAGTGATCTTGTATACAGACATATATCACAGACAACGACTTAGCTAGAAATGAAGATTTATTTAACTAAATGGATAACACTGAGTAAATGAATAGCAAATGGTGATTATATAACACAACACAGATTAAACAACTATATATGAATGGAATGAAAAGTAACACTTGTTTGGGTTTAGTTCGGCGACAGTAGGAGAACGCTGATACTAATACTGAGACGGCCTATGATAAACGGAACCACAGTAATGCGCAAACCATTCAATTAGACCTAATGCAACCTATTCCCATCGGGATAATCAACCAAGCCTCCCGTTCAGCCTCTCTCTCTCCGCATAGCAGTTAGCTCAGATTATGGGAGTTTTGGGCCTACTTTTCTGCAGCTGGTGGCCCCAGTGGATCTCTCTGTCGGGGGTCCCTGGACTGTCGCGAACTGCTCCGAGCTTTCTCAGCAGAATAAGAAGCCGTCCCACGGCCGATGGAGCAGCAGTCGCGATGTCCGGCGGGTACGGCCCGGTAGTTGGTCCACGCTGCAGGAGGCCTTTGGGCTGGATGGCGAACCACTAGGGCAAGTGATAGACAGCCGGTTCCGAAGAATCTGGAGCAGAGAGTAGTTGACAGGGGCCGATCTGCTTCTTCTGATTACTCGTTTATCGTAACGTGAAATCAATATCGCTGGCCGTTCGATATTGATGTCAAATCTACTATACGCGTAAAAATATTGAGAACACAGAGGCTGGAAAAACTGGATCAATAAAATTATACTAGCACACTATATCGTCGTAACACCAAAACTTTACTGCTTGAATGGAGAACGGCATTAGTGGCCCAGGCCAGTAGACATTTGTTGGTTAAGTGAAATGAGACGTGTGAAATGAACAAAGTCGCACGGGAGTGAGGGGAACCAAAGTTGTATTGGGGAGATAAAAAACAACAACAACAAACAAACAGGAAAACACTAGATACAATGCCCAAAGAGATTTTTGTTGTATAACCAACTCTACTAAGATGTTTTTTGTTTGTTTGTCTGTTTGTTTGTTTGTCTGCTTTATTTTATTTTTCAAATTTTTTTCTCTCTTCCTTTTGATTGCTTTTATTTTATCTTCTTAATTTAACTTAATTTTACTTTTTCTTAAGAATATCAATTATGAGTCAGTTACTGGAAGGGCTTGCTCCTTTATTTATTTCTCTCCATTTTTTTTTTTTTCTTTTTTTTTTTTTTTTCCTCTCCTTACTCCTCTCTCCCTATAGTGTGCTCTTATTTTGTCGATAAACACTCATTAAAAACAATAATAATAAAAAATAAAAAAAAAATAAAAAATCAATGGTGTAGTTTTCACTTTTCCTTTAGATCATGTAGCACTTATGGTCAGCTCACTTTCCCAGCATTGCAAATTCATGTGGTGCTGGTTTGATCCAGATAATAATTTCTTTGCAAATTTAAGTAATATTTGTAGATATTATACAGAAATGAATTTCAATAATTGTATTAAGCTGGAAAATAAAATGTCACTTATACACTTTAATTGCAGAAGTCTTTACGCTAATTATGACTCAATTAAGTATTGCCTGGATCAATTTAACTCACCATTTAACATAATAGCTTTGTCTGAGACCTGGTTAAAACCAAGTAAAGGTACTGACTTCAAAATGAATGGATATGAAATGTTTAATACAAACAGACAAAATAAAAAAGGTGGTGGTGTGGCAATTTACATTGATAAAAACCTCGACTGTAAAGTGGTAGGGAACATGTCACTGGCAGTGGAAGAAATATTTGAATCCATAACAGTGGAAATATGTTTGGAAAAAAGAAAAAACATAATTGTGAGTTTTATTTATAGGGCACCAGGATCAAATATTGAGGCATTCAAGGAATGGATGGAAAAGTTGTTCTCCTTAAACACCCCAAAAGATCTTTTAATATGTGGGGATTACAACATAGATCTTTTGAATGCCAAAAAACATAAACCAACAGAAGAGTTCCTAGATACAATGTTCAGTATGAGTTTGTTTCCACTAATCACAAGACCCAGCAGGATAACATCCCAAAGCGCTACATTAATTGATAATATATTTACCAATATTGTGCATGATAATACCATCAGTGGGCTTTTGTTTAATGACTCTAGTGACCATCTACCTGTTTTTGCTGTATATGATTTTAATTGTAGAAAGACTAAAGATACAAGTAATGTCAAATACATGCGAACAAGAACAGAGGAGTCTATTAATGCATTTAAAACTGACCTATTAGCTCAAAACTGGGATTCAATCTTAAATGAAAACAATATTGATACAGCCTATGATACATTTCTTGAAATATTTAACAGATTGTATGACAGTAACTGTCCAATCAAAAAGCAAATAAAGAGGCATAACTACATAAGCAGTCCTTGGCTAACAAAAGGATTGATAAACGCTTGCAAAAAGAAAAACTTCTTATATAGACAATTTATTAAATATAGAACCAACGACGCAGAACTAAAATACAAGAAATATAAAAACAAACTAACAACGATAATGAGGACATGTAAAAAGGACTACTACACTAAATTAATAGAAAGCAAGAAAAACAGTACTAAAGGTATATGGAAGGTAATTAATAACATAATCAGCAGGACAAATGGGGAGAGCTATCCAGACTACTTCATTGAAAATAATACTCCAATTAAGAGGATGGAGGATGTGGTGGATAGCTTTAATAAATTTTTTGTCAGTGTTGGACCAAAACTGGCCAACAAGATTGTTGAAAGGGACGCTGAAGGCAGTTGCTCACTATTGATGGACAGAAATCTTAATTCAATGTTTCTCAGCCCAACTGATGAGACTGAACTCATAGATATTGTTGGTAATTGCAACAATAAAACTTCCACAGACTCCAACGAAATCGATATGACAATAGTCAAAAAGGTAATAGAAGGCATTGCAAAACCACTTACACATATTTGCAATCTGTCTTTTCAAACAGGAACATTTCCAAGCAGTATGAAAACAGCAAAAGTAATTCCAATATTCAAAGCAGGAGATAAACATTTTTTTACAAATTATAGGCCTATTTCTCTCCTCTCACAATTTTCAAAGATTTTAGAGAAGCTTTTTGCGGCCAGATTAAATAGATTCATTGAGAAACATAATCTCCTCTCCGACTGTCAATTTGGATTCAGGAAAAATAGATCAACTTCACTTGCATTAATGGAGCTCATAGAGGAAATAACAAATTGTATTGACAAAAGAAAATATGTAATAGGTATTTTTATTGATTTGCAAAAAGCGTTTGACACCATAGACCATGAGATACTCACAAGAAAGCTAGAGAATTATGGAATAAGAGGCATTCCACTAGTATGGCTGAAAAGTTACTTGGGAGAGAGACATCAATTCGTCCAAATAGACAATTATGTATCATCTCTTAGGGAAATACTATGTGGGGTGCCCCAAGGATCGGTGTTAGGACCCATCTTATTTAATCTGTACATAAATGACATCTGCAAGGTATCTAATTTCATGAAATTTGTGCTTTTTGCTGATGATACCAATATCTTATGTTCTGGGGAAAATTTACAGCAGCTTTTGAAGGATATCACACATGAAATGAATAAACTGAAATCTTGGTTTACCACAAACAAATTATCTCTAAACTTGAACAAAACAAAACTTATGTTATTTGGCAAACGTAAGACTGTGATTCCAGTGCAAATTCTAATTGATGATGTTGCTATTGAAAAAGTAGAACAAAACACATTTCTGGGTGTGATAATCGATGAAAAAATCTGCTGGAAACCCCATATTAAGCACGTCTGTTCAAAGGTGGCAAAGAGTGTTGGTGTCATCAGAAGGGCTGGACAGACCCTTAATAACCACTCTTTACTTTTGCTGTATCATGCCTTTGTTCTTCCATATTTGTCCTACTGCGTCGAGGTCTGGGGTAATACATATAAAACAAATTTGTCACCTTTAGTTATTTTGCAGAAAAGAGCCATTAGGTCAGTATACAACAAAAAATATAATGAGCACACAAACCATCTGTTTTTGAAGGCTGCTTCTCTCAAATTTACAGATCTGGTCAACCTCTCAACTGCACAAATAATCTACAGGGCAAAGAACCACTCCCTTCCACATAACTTACAAACCTTTTTTAGTGAACGGGAAGGGTGTAAGAGATATGACCTGAGGGGAACAAACAAATTACAACAAAAAGGAGCAAGAACAACGCTTAAAAGTATGTGCATCACAATTAAGGGATCATCTCTGTCGAATGGCCTGTCTGAAGAGGTCAAAACAAGCAAAAATCTAAAACAATTTAAAAGAAGGTTCAAAAAGGAAATAACGGAATTATATAGCAAGAAGGAATTACTAGAGTAGTGAAGGGAAATGGAAAGGGGGCACTGAGAGTGTATGTGTGTTGATTGTATTGTGTTAGTTTATACTATTGTGTGGTGTCGACTGGGGTTGGAAGTTATAAGCTCTGCTTCGTCCATCCCCCTTTCAGACCAGTGTATTGTTATGTTAATTGTTGTCTTGTGGATTCTTATTGAATTCATATTGTGTCATGTTGCATGTTGTGTCTACATGTGTAATGTATGGTCTGGTTTGAAATAAATGAAATTAAAAAAAAAAAAAAAAAATATCATCATTATTAAAACAACTCCGCTGACTTTTGGTTTCATACAAGACACAAACAGCAGATCTCCAAGGTGAGTCTGGAGTTTGTTTGACCCATCCACCTCCCCTGCTGTCCACCCTATACAGACTTTATTGCTCTTTATACTACAGCAGGTTCTTGGAGCGTCACAGTATGCCCCCCAGTGCTTCTCATGCAGCTGCAAAAGGATGCCTCAGTGTGTCGCTACCTGACCCGTAGCACCACTGATCTTGTATCAGTGTTTGACACACTAAGAGTGAGACCAAGTTGAAAATGCTAAAAAGTCACTGGTTCTGTCTTCTTGAATGAGAATACTTGCTGGTTATCTTAGTCTTCTGTAACGGTAAATTGAATATGCTTGGGTTTTGCACTGTTGGCCAGCTTAAAGAACATCTTCTTTTCTGTCACCCTCTGAACTTCACTTGTATCATTTGCAATATTGTTTCAGGTTCAAACATATAAAACTATTACATATTTAACAACGTCTTAAGGAAAACGAGTAAAACAAACAAAATTCTTCTGTCCTATTCCCATGTTGGGAACCACTGTGCTAATGCCTCTTATGGCTGTGTTTGAAGTTTAAATTATGTTGAATGGTAAGTTCAATATATGGATGTCTATGGGATCCAAAAAGGCTCAATAAGGCAAAAATAGAATAATGCACTTCTATAAAAGACCTACTCCATTAATTAGGATCTTCTTCATTAGGCAAAACAGGCTAGAAAAGCTTTCTGAACTTTGGATGCCTCTGAGGATGTCACTGCAGTTTGATGTCAGAAATAATCATGTCAATGTACAGTATTTAATGTGTGGAACAGAATTTGTTACTGTATTGGTGAAGGTATCAGTGTTTCGGTGCTTTTCATCTACTCTGCTCTTTTCCTTTGGGAAAGTTATGTATAGCAGAGATGTTAATGCTATTTCTCCACGTATAGTATGCATCCTTGTCTTGATGTTCCCAAAGGACCAGGATGTTCATGCTTTCAAAGAAACTCAAGTTCACATATAATTCTACCCATCCTTTCCCTCAGGAAACAGTCACCTAATTAATGTATTCCACTTCTTGTTTCCATGTTGTTGTTGTTTTCTTCTTCTTTTCTGTGCATGTGTGTGTGCTTACATATAATGGAGTTCATGTTCAAAGGCTCATAAAAAGGTTACAGTGTTCTCATGGCATTTCAGTATTTCACTCGCACTCACCCCTAAAAATAAAAAAGCGTAAACTGAAAAAAATACAGTTTGCAAATAAAGATTACAACCTTTTTTTTTTATTTTTTTTTTACCTCTGCTGCTATTCATTCAAAAACTACAAGTCCCACAAATCTACAAGCTGCAATGCACAAGTCAATCACAATTAAGTTCTATGATGATGCAATCAAGTGAGAGAAAGGTGAACAACGCTGAAAAAAGTTGCAGTATGACAGACTATAACTTAGTGTCATATGCGCAGACATCGCTAAAAATAAAGCCCACTCATTTTTATTATGAGCAAAACAGAGATGAGGAGGAGGAATCCTGTAAGGGAGATTTGCACGGTTCACAAGGATTCGTACTACCCATTAACTGAGGCGGCTAACATTAAAATTTAGTTACTAATTACTTTGCTTATTCAAGCTAATTATGTTAAATAAAATTAACAAATAGCCTACAATATGATGTAACATTATAAATTAAGACAAAACTCTATTGTCAAGCTATAATCTAAGTAGTTAAGATGAGCCCCACTTTTACAGCTGCAACATTAACCTGACACTAATACTTTTGTACTTTTCATGTAAGATTTTGAATGCAAGAATTTCACTTATACAACAGACTATTTTTACATTTACTTAAGTAAGAGATCTGAATATTTCTTCCACCACTCATTACTTTCATAGTCCTCCACTGGTTTCATCATCATAATTGCTCGCCAGGAGAGGGAGAACACACACCATGCTCGTGAATTCCTTTTTATTGTCCTATTTTTTTTTATGTAGGAGCACAACTACTCCTTAGAAGAAAGTTAGCGCAGAGCTACGCTTGCACATTTTTTTCTTCTCTTCTTTTTCTTTTGCTAATATGAATGCACCTCTTCCCCTTTGCATGTTTCTTTTCAGGAGCACTTCACTCCAGAGTGTAAGTTCAAGGAGAGTGTGTTTGAGAACTACTACGTCACATACTCCTCCATGCTCTATCGCCAGACCCAGTCTGGCCGCTCCTGGTATATCGGTATCAACCGTGATGGGCAGGTCATGAAGGGCAACCGAGTAAAGAAGACCAAAGGAGCTGCACACTTCCTGCCTAAAGTTATAGAGGGTTTGTGTCCTTTGTGTCACTTTAGCACAATTCAGACCAGTTTCTTATTTATTAATGACATCCTTTATTATTAACCAACAGCTTCTATCTTTGTCTCACAGTTGCGATGTATAAGGAGCCATCGCTTCACGAGCTCGCCAGTGAACCAGTGAGTCCTCCTCGGAAGACAGTGAAGACGTCAGACTCGCCGTCCCTAAAGAATGGACGGAAAGAAGCTCCCAAGGCTGATGCCTCGTAGCACAGGAGACAGAGGGTGGGACAAAGGGCAGCAGTGACACTGGGAATACACCCGCCCATTATGCACTGAGGGTGGCTGAGGGAATGGCCCCTCACTGGCCACCAAATTCCAGAAGTGCACTGCAAGATGCTGAGGGATAAAGGGTCAGCAGTCCATCAGCAGCCAAGAAGGCCTGAGAGAGGAGTCCCCCACCTCACCTGTCACCACAGAAAAGAAGCCCAGGGCCTGAGCTAGAACTACTCCCACCCCCCCCACCTCCCTTCTCCCACTGTTTGTCTCTTTCTCTGCACCCCTGTGACTTCCTAATGCACAGTCTCCTTCATTTCTCTGTCATGCTCAAGCTTCTTTGTCCCACTGACAATTTCATCTTTTCTCACATGCCTACCAACCGTCTGCTCCATTGTACTGTATATTCACCACTCATGCACTTTCCAGCGCTGACTCTGTATCATAATCCTCACCCATGGGCCCCCTCTTGAGCCCTAAAGTTGGTGGCAGTGTGGCTCAGCCAGCTTTCCACCCACCATCTGCCGACCAGCTAAGCTAATCACCAAGGTCAACTAAAAGCTCAAAGTGAGATGAAACAGCTCACAGAGGAAAGATATCTGCAGGGATCCTGGTTCAGGTCAGGTCAGCTGAGGCAGAGGAGGGGACGAGAAAGTGTGGGGGCAAAAAAAGCAGCTACTTTTTAAGAGGTGTTTATCACGTTAAAACTAACAGCACTTATAACTTTTTTGTTTGTGTTTGAATATATCAACCAATCCTGTGATAAAAAATGGAATACAGCTCAGATGAAATGGACATGGGTGACACAGATGATAATGATGCTCAAAACAGAGTAAAACAATAGCAAGGCAGTGATGACAATATTAAAGGTAATGGTAAGCTGTATAATAATGACAAGATCCAGCACGGTCTCAGAAATACGTGAAATTGACTCAAAGTATTAACAACACATTATGTGGTGGAGAGCATATGTAAAGTACATGCCATCACATGCTGCAATCAATAAGGATCTTTTGTTGTGGTGGACACACAAATTAAGTAAACAGAGTGAAAAAAAAATCAGCATAGGGTGGTTGGGAGGAATGGGGGATGGGTCAAACAAACATGGACTTTCAACCAGGAAACCACTGTCAGTGTCACTGAAACAAAAAGTCCTTGTAGTTCCATGACTTTACGGTGTTAATGTAACTATGTAAAGTACTTAATGTAGGCACTTAACATAACCATGTAAGTTTACTGAAACCACAATCTTTTCCCAAACTTAACCAGTGCTCACTAAATCTAACCAGGTGTCCTTCTCTCCCTACACCTAGCAAACGTTGATGTTTCACAAAGAAACTGTGTTCCTAACATACTTAACAGGCATCATTTTAGAGTTGCCAACACACAATTTTGACACATTTTGTGCCAACTACATTGTCAATAGGTTAATTGGTCCATTTCACATTTTTCTGTGAGACCGTGTTGCGCGCTCAGGATTTCAGAATTTCCAGAAGATGTGTATGACAAAAAATATATTAAGCTCACAAGAAAGGAGCAGCTTGAAGTGTTATGTAAAAATTAAATAAATCCATTATTCTTCCAGGGAAGATGAGCCATAGAACAGAGCATACATTACTACAGTTTTTATTCCAGACTCAAACTCCTGAGCAATATTGTACCAACAAGCCACAAGATGAATCTCAGTGAAGAAAAAGAAAAAACAAGAGTGAATGAGTGAGAGCATGAGCGCAACTCTCTTTCCAGCCCCCACTTCTCAACCAGGTGACCACTTCTTATTGCACTAGCTCCTCAAAGGCTACAAATTAACAACTAGGTCATGTTTTAAATCCATGGTGGATCTGAACTCAGTCACCTGAAAAAAGGAGCCGTAATGTGTGTACTTCACTCAGCATCTGCTGTCAGCAAAAGCCAGGTTTGAAGCTCAACATCAAAGCCAGAGGAGCCTCTGAGCTGGAGCACTTGTTATTCTGAGGATGTCTGGCAGCTTATCCACTCACTAGCTTTATCAAATCACCTTGGAAGAAATCGCCCTCAAAAATGGAGTTGTCTGAGCAAATGTTTTGGTGTGATTGTGTTTTAACCCCTGTGTGTGGACATCTTTTACAGTATGGAGATTCTGTGTGTGACTGAATGCCAGTACAGAGGATAGATAGAGATCCTGTGGGTAACCTCCACCATGTCCTTCAGACAGGGCATGACACTGTGTCTTTGATCCGTCTGTGTCTGTGTCTGTGTATAGGTGATACTTAGGGGAACATCCGTTTGCATAGCATTTTCAGTGATCACTGAGGATCTTTGGGCAACCTAATGGCAACCAAATTCATAGAAATTCATTAATTTAATAATTTCATTAGGTGCAATAATATAACATTTTGGTGTGCACTGTGTCTCTCAATCAGATATAATTTGAGAAAAATTTGTGATAACCTGATAGAAGTTGAGGCCTCTAAATAGAAACTGTCAGGGTATTGGTTGTTGTCACGTCAACGCCGGCTGCTGTTGGGTGCTGTCTGCTCTGGAAACCCACTGAGGGGTAGAAATGTCACCACAATGTTCAGTCAAAGTGAATTTGCATGGATACCACCAACAAACACAGACAGCAGTGAGTCCCTTGTTATGTCAGGAGGAGCAACGCCGGGAGACATTGAAGGCAAACTATAAAAATGCTCATTAGCCTATATGGTCACTAACAATCGCAGATAATCTGTAGGAGGTTCGAATTTGAAGATGGGGGTTACAGAATGTGAAACGGAGGCTTTACGAATGTGCTGCATTGAGGGAGAGAGTAAGTCTGAAATAGCTTGTTGAATTGTAAAGAGGTCAGCGCATAGAGGCAGTTATTTAGAACGAGTGAAGGATTAGCAGGTGTATTCTTGAGGAATGTTGATAAGGAAATTCTGCAGCAAAGTAAGCAAGATTCTTGGCAGGGTTTTATGAGGCATGTGGATATGATAATTAATGTAAGACAAAGAGGCATGTAAGGCACTGCACGCTATTTATGACGGGGGGTCTATGAAGGAAATTAGTTGGAGAGCTTTGCATTTCTTCATTAAGTCTTTAATTTTCTGGGTTTTTTCAGGGGAATATCATTCCGTACAAATTTGGATATTTTGTCCTTGTTAGTGTATTTTGCATTGCAGACCTACAAATTTCTATTTTTGACGAGCCAGTGCTCCATCTCCCTGGTGAATTTGGTACAGCCTTGAATAGTTTCAAACTACTGTATGATATCAAAGTGTTTGCACAGCAGGTAGTATGCAGTCCTATAGGCTTATTTTAGCTGTATGGACTCATACTGTTTTCAATATTTGTGTATTCCATCTGGAAGCTTCTTCATGCCAGTTCACATTTCAGTCCGTTCTATAAAAGTAAAGCACTTGGAGGTGCAAAGCAGTGACTGAGTGACAGCAAAGGAATCTTGCATGCCAAAATGAGACATGATTGACTGATGTATTTTTTTTCTGTTATTCTATACAGTAGGGTTGCAACTAAAAATTCCTTTAATGATCAATTATTCATTATCTGCTAATAATTTTCTTGATTATTGATTTGTGACAAATGTCTATTATAGTTTCCCACATCATAGAAGGACATCTTAAAATATATTTGTTGACACCTAAGAGTCCAAATCCCATAGATAAATCAGTTTACAATTATACAAGAGAGAAAAGCATCAAATTATGACATTCCTGAAGTTGGCACCAGCAATTTAGGGCATTTTTGCTTGAAAATCAATAAAAACGATTAATCATTTATCAAAATAGCTGCCAATTATTTTTCTATTTATTGACTTTTTGACTAATTAGGTTTTTTCACACCACAACATTCTGGAGACTCCCTAAGGGGAACTGGCCACTGGGCAGGTTCCTTGAGAACTACATACCTTTCTCTGTTTGCCTATGCAACGTGAAATAATGTCACTTTGGAGGAGTCAAAATGAAAATATTTCCTACATCACATACATCCCCAGTAAAGCCTGGAATTCACTATCGGCCCATTTGTCTGTGTTTTTTCTTATATTTTATTCTTCACTAGCTATTGTTTGTGTTTTTTTTGTTGTTTTAACAGCTAATTAAAAAAAATATATAGTGTTTGCCAGTGCTGCTTTGGCAGAGCTTGACCAAACGAAGTTCACTTATCACTGGTTCCTCTTGGGCTGGGCGAGTACCTACTGTGAAATCTGAGCTTATGCCCTCAAAACGGTGTCTAAGTATTTTGATCGTTCTTAGTTTTTACAATGTTCTTACCGCTAGGTTCTTAGAACCACAAAAAAGTTCCTCTTGTCCAAAGATACAACTTTATCATGTTAAACATCAGAGAAATGCACATCCTTCATAGATTTCCTTCAAAAAACGCAACCAGTCCTTACTACCCTAATGCTGAAGAATGCCACAGTAAGTTGTCCGATGGTGATACTGCAAGTAGACAGACATGAACAGAGAATGTGAAGTAGTCTGATGTCGAATGTGAACGACGAAGTAGAATATAAGATTCAAAGAGAGCAGTGCTTTTTACGATGAATGTGAAGTAAAGGATCTTGCGAGGTTCAGAGACAAGTAAGTGCAATGAAGGCAACAGAAGGTAGGATTTTGGTCATGCAGCTATTAAGTGAAAGTAGTTCTGCTCCTGAATGTAAAAGTTATCGGAGAGAAAATGGCCATGTGATAGAATATGTTAGTCATAAAGTAAAAGAGGTACTGTTTTTGTTATTGTTGTATGAGGCTTTAGAAAGTGTTGTGTTATTCCACTGTGAATTTATCTTGAAAAGCTAATAGCGAGGTGGTACCATGAAAAAATAAAAATACCACTATAGTTTGTGTGCCCACGCATCAGAGACTTAAAGTTGTAATCCCACACCTCTCTTTAACCACAGCCTACAGGATCTACAGCCCATTAACTGTCTTTTCAACACTGTGTTGCCTGTGTAGGTGTATACTTACAATATGTTTATTAAGTCCGTGTGTGTGTGTGTGTGTGTGTGTGTGTATCTATGATTAAGAGTAAAGTAAGACAAGACAGAGAGGCAAGGAGAAAAAGAAAGGGCATGAGACTGAAACAGTGATCGATAGACTCAATAAAACACAAACGAGAGAGCAGCCACCCTGCGATGGGTGCAAAAAAATTTCCCCAAGGTCTGCCAGAGACAGCAAAATCCATTAGTTCATAATGAACTGAGCTGTTGTTAGATTTCTACCTGTAAACTCAACAAAGAGCCCAGTCGGACAACTACAGACGGGGGTTTTCCTCAGGGCCTCTGCACTGGGCCAGACAAACAGTTTCGTGTGAGTATCAGAAGTCATAGTATCATTTGAGACACATAACTGCAGGTGCATAACATAAACCCCATCCCTAAACTTGGCCCACTAAAAGACAAGGTCATTGGAGAACTGGAGGAACGTAGCACCTTACGAGCACTGGGCATTGCTGGAGGCATTTAAAAGTGAACTGGCTGTCTTAAGAGGTTCTTAAGTGATTCCAACAAACAAACAAACAGGGAGTCCTCTGACTTTATAAAAGTTAGTGGGAATAACAGGCAATAATGAATATGAACTGCAACTAAGTTATCACCAATGTTTGTTTAGTGCAGTAGATTTAAAGCTTTTATTGCACTGCACATCCAGGGAACCTTTATGGAACAACCCTTGGTAGTATTTGATTTGAAGTGTATTATAAAGAACCAACAAGGCGTTTTAATCACACTGAAGTGTGACAATACCATGTTAAACTAGCATACATGAGACCACTCTGAGCTATGCATCTTTTGATTTAAAGATTTTACAAAGTCTGTGTGTGGGATATTTGTGTCTTTTTTTTTATCAGAAGTAGCCAAAATGTAGAAATTGCAAAACATGCTCTGGTCCTTTAGAGAATTATCCAAAAATCCTCAGAATGATCCAACTTAAACGCAGGCCCTTAATCATACTAGAAGCTCACCACTGTCCAAAATCAAAGTTCATTCCAAAGTTTTATTCTCAAATTGTGTGTTTGCAGTTATTTTTCAGTTCAGTGATGATAAATTGTCCCAAATATAGCTGCCATGCATACTGAAATGTGTACCATGCAATTTGTGTCTTAATAGGGAAAATGTATATAACTAGCTCCCTCTAATGGAAGCAGCTGGTTGCTAAAAGGTTACACTGTTAATGAGGGGCACAAAGAAACACTGTATGGTTTGTAGGCGTAATTTCCAAACATCAATCTAATGACACTCAAAACTGATTCACTATGATGAGATATAAAGCTCACATTTTCACACAGAATTTAACAGTGTACTACTCTACCGTTAGATTCCCCACAATTTATGATGAGGCTCAGTTGTTCACATCATGCTGTAATGTGATGATAACACACGCATAATGGCTTCCTGATGTGGTTATGCCTTGTTATGCTTTATGTGCAACATTTCCAAACTGCAACAGCTCCTTACATTGGATTGCTGCTCTCCTACTGAATCGTTTTATTTAAAACAACTAAAATTTCACAGCTAGATACTGTTGGTACACACCAGTATTTCATACAATAAATTTGACAGGTAAACCTGTTTAACTCTGCTATATGAATTACAGTTCAGTTTTTTGTTTTTCTTTTGCAAAAATCATTTTATTACAGAACAGTTTTTTTAATGGTTAGTGGCAATTATCCTAACCCCATCAAAAATTAAAGATACATCAGTTTTGAATTTATACAAAATTGCGGAGTCCCCAAAGTCTCAAAAGGTAATATCTGTATTTGTGCACACAAGTTAATTATCTTGTGGGCACAAAATAATTAGGCTACTTGTTTACACAAGATAATTAATTTGTGGACATGGGATAATTACGTGTTCCCACTGGATAATAACTTGTTCCCACAAGATAAAAAATATCACCGTTTAGCTCCATACAAAATGGAGGTGTGCCATATTCATTGTTCCTAAGAATTAAATGTTAAAAGCATGATACTTTAATACTGTTAAGCCTTGGCTGCAACACTGTGTTTAAATATTTTGAATTAAATAAGTTTTGGTATCAAAGGGCACAACCTAGAAGCCATTTATTTTGTACTTTTCGAGTATTCTTGCTGCTGCAGCATCATATTCATCCTGTTGAAGTAAGTGGCCTCTTTGAGGAATGCTAAAAATGTGAAAGATGTAAAATGTTCCCCTTGATCTTTATACAATAAGGCAGCATGCTTCTTCACAACAAAACCTGTCCAGGTGGCCTAAATGTATGGAATGCCAGTTCACATGTATGTTATGTCAATAATACTAGTGTACATCTGATGTACTATGTCAGGTCTATTCTTTTCAGATATGTACTTAAACAACTGGTGTTGATGTTTTTTTTTTATTAACTGTCTTTCAGTTGTTCTACCTTGTCATGTTTCCTTTCTAATGCAAACTCCTCAGAAGGAGGAATAATTGTTGTTGCTCTCCAAATGTTCTTCCCTATTTGGTGTGTTTTTGTCTTTGCTCGGCAGTGTTGTAACCACACTGATGTGTCCCTTGAGTGAACTTCACCCAAATGGAATCCCACTGTGCGACTGAGTTGTGTATTTGTGAAAGAGGCAATGTATTCAAGTGAAAACAGCAGGATAAAAACTCCTGAAGCCAACATGTGTCCTGTCATACACAACAATGACCTTGGGGGTCTCAGAGTTACGGTCACGCAAGTCTTCCAGGAAGTTCCCACAACCTCTCTCTCCTACTCTTATGGACTCTTGGTTTAACTCCAATCTTCTTGTCTTCCAAAAAAACTGACAATAAAAAAATGAAAAAGAACAAAAAAAGCCATACATAAAAATGGGCCTCGGCACTGATTAGCCACAGAGAGAAGGCCTGAATCCTCAGGCACCTCCCACGTGTTACCAGGGATTTAGACACATGTTGGACTCCTTACAATAAGAGCCAAAGCAAGTGGCAGGAACGTACTGGCTTTTTGACCACTTCAGGAAGTAGCAAAAAGAAACAAAGACCAGCAATATGCAACGAGAACTATCAGCCTGCACTCAAGGAAGGGACACAAACTCAACAGGCTAACAAACTACAATCAGGATTTGCAGGCTACAGAGGCGATCAGTGGTCTGCAATAATAACTGCTAGACTGACGTGGGATTTTTTTTGCCAAGCATGCATCATCACTGTTCTTTGGCTCATTAGGGATGACTCCCCCTCAGTATCTACAGACACAAGCCCTCTAATCACCCTCTCTCCATGTTTGTCATCAGACCTGTCTACATTTCTACAATAACTCCTACATGAATTGAAAGGAGATGTCTTATTCTGGAATATTATTCAATAAAATAACATATATTTGTATGATTGTAAGCAGTGCCCTTTGATATCTTGTCTTCTTCTTCCCATTTCCTTTAAAGGTGCTCTAAAATACCGTATAAAGTTACATCTTTGACCAAGGCGCTGTAGGTTATCTGCATTATGCAACACAGTCTCACAGAAATACATGAAATGGACACAACCTCTAACAACACAATACATGGAGGTGGGCACGAAATAAGTTAAAGTGACATGCTGGCATCCCAAAAACCAGGCTGTTCTCATGCACTGTTTATATGTTTTCCTACATAAGGTAATGCACCAAAATTCCTACATATCCTATGTAATGATGAGATATGGCCAGCGTATTGAAGGCTGCCATCATGTGACCAATGCACTTACAGGAATAAAGAAGGAAGCAGTCCCTTAAAGAGAAAGGCTTGGTTGGTAGATAGGTCACAAACAAGGAACTTTCCCTGGGTGACGGTTGTTCTGAAAAATGTGACCTTTGAGTCTTTTAATGTACATTATTACCATTTTTTCCCCAACCCTAACCACAGTTACTTTATGTTAAGTATCCAACACCATTCATAGGGCACTAATTCATAGGATATCATACCAACCGTTGTATGAGGATACATTGCAAAAAATTATGCCAATGCAAAGTCTAATAATAATCACTGTTCCATTGTGAAGCAGTCGAAGTTTGGTTAGATTTAAAGGGAAAGTTCCGTTTTTTACAACCGAGACTTTATTTCTGGCATTTAATACGGTTGTTTACTCACCCAGATAAGTTTGGTGTCAACAACTCTAGCGATTCATAAAAACATATTGGTCAAATGAACGAGTTTCGTGGCAGATAATGTGTTATTTAGAGCCTCATTGTCAGTGCCCTGATCATTCCCACTATATGGCTGTACGCGGCTCTTGCGGATCTAAATATCTTCCGAATGACTCCAAATGACACCAAACTTATCATTGCCAACATCAAAGGTATAGTGTCTAAACCTGACTTGGAGAGACTTATCCATGCATTTGTCTCTAGTAGGTTAGACTACTGTAACGGCCTGCTCACTGGCCTCTCCAAACGGGCCGTAAGACAGCTGCAGTACATCCAGAATGCTGCTGCTCAGGTCCTGACCAGAACCAGGAAGTACGAGCACATTAGTCCTGTGCTCAGGTCTCTACACTGGCTTCCTGTGGCTCAGAGAATAGACTTTAAGGCAGCTCTGCTCGTGTACAAGTCTCTCCACGGCCTAGCACCAAAGTACATCTCTGACATGTTAATGCCATATGAACCATCTCGGACTCTGAGGACCTCAGGGACCGGCCTCCTGCTGGTGCCCAGAGTCAGGACTAAACATGGGGAATCAGGGTTCCAGTTTTATGCAGCTAAAATCTGGAACAGTCTTTCTGAAGATGTGAGACAGGCCTCTACTCTGACAATGTTCAAATCTAGGCTCAAAACAGCTCTATTTCACTGTGCATATGACTGAAAGGATCTTATCTGCACTCTTCTCTTTTAAAGTTCATTTTATAATGATTATTTATGTTTTAATTTTGTATTGTGATTTTAATGCATTTTCTTCTTCTGTAAAGCACTTTGAATTACTTTGTGTACGAATTGTGCTCTACAAATAAACTTGCCTTGCCTTGCCTTGCCTTGGGTGAATAAACAACCGTAGAAACCGCCAGAAATAAGGTCCCGGTTGTAAAAACGGAACTTCCCCTTTAAGGAAAGAAAAACACTTGGTTAGGTTCAGAGATAAAAAAAAATAGGCTATTTGATTATGTTTAGGAAAAGATTGTGGCTTTGCTTAAAATACCTACGTATGGGATGTAAGTGACAAAACTCCTATACTTTGTGTAGTCACATAATGTACCTTTGTTGTACTTTACATACCATAAAACTTCAATTAATAGCCCGGGCTATTATTTGCTTATCACTGAAATCTACAGGAAAATACAATCAAATTGTTTATCTAAACCAGTATGAATATAACTTGTATAGAAATTAAGCTTCAGATAATATATCAATTATGAGTTGATTTAGCTCTGACAGACAGCGCATCAGAGTTACGACACTCAAGGATTAGGGCAGCTGGCACACTGACACAACACCACTTTGTCCTGTTAAAACAATACTCACAACTTGGATTCATTTATATGTAAAACCCATCTGATTCTTTTGATCTGAGGGCCCTTACAACTAACTCACAGGGTAATCAAGGAATTGACACACAATTTGAGGTTGCCCAGAACCTGGTTTTATTCATCTGAAGAACTTCTATTTTAAAAAAGAACTGCTTGGCAACCAGACCAGGCTTCTAATTGAGACAGGCGTTTATTTGTCAAAATGTGTAGCCACACCGGGCTAGTAAAAGGGACCCACGTTTAATTGGGACTAGGCTTTTAATTGAAGTTTTAAGGTAGTTATGCCAAGTTATTTAAGTCAGGTAACTATGTTGACTTTTGTTTTCCCACAGGACACAAACAGCAGTCTCCTAGTTAAAAGTCCATGGTTGTTGAATCTTCCACCACACACCCTACACAGACTTTCTCACTCTTCATAATAAATTTGTGTGTCCACCACAACAGAAGATCCTCAATGACTCTGCATTGCTATTGTTTTCATGTTTCCAGCATGACATTTAACACATTTCATGCCCACCACATAATGCGTCTGTAAGACTTCATGTCCATTTAGCATATTTCTATGACACTGGGCCAACATATTTGGGTTCACTCTATTTGTACTTGCAATCGCTGCATGACCTTTATGCTTTTGCTGACTGGACGTCCCAGTTGAGCTGAAAGATGATGTCATAGGTTGGTAGCAGGCTGAACCAGCTGACCTGCCCCAGTTTCGTCTTTTCTTCCTCTACCTTTAAAGGGCATGGTGAATTGTGCTCCAGTACATTAGAGACAAATAAACTGTGCTCTTTCATGTTTGTGCGGGCAGTTTTAAAGATGATCAAATAGTACGTTTAGCAGTGCTGGTCTCAGAAAATTTGACTGCAGCAGCTATGAGAGAGCTTGGTTATTGGGAGGGTCGGCTTGAGAAAGAACTTTATATATCTCTTTAACAAGAGCATATGGCCTAAATTACACCTA
Source organism: Epinephelus awoara (assembly GCA_035609425.1). Classification (NCBI taxonomy): domain Eukaryota; kingdom Metazoa; phylum Chordata; class Actinopteri; order Perciformes; family Serranidae; genus Epinephelus; species Epinephelus awoara. The sequence continues at coordinate 8,911,718 of CM069304.1, forward strand.
TCAATTAAGTCACTTAGTGACAGATCTAAGTACAGTATTGTTATTCCAAAAATGGCATACCTTTACTGAAAAGTGAGGTTACAAATGTTTCACAAAAACTGGAGAAGAGGCCTGTACTCACCGCTTCTGTCACATTAATTAAAATGATAAACTGATTCATAATCTTTCAGTGAACACACCGATGTATGCACAGCTCCCTTATTGAAATTGTACGTCAAATTAGCTGGCTACATTATAACACTAACACCTAACAGCAACACCATAACTAATTCCTTGATATTGTATGTAAAGTCATAAAGTTTAACCACTAATAAAAATACAATACAACCAAATGACTGTGTGGGCCCACATACTGTAAATACAATATATATATTTTCAAAACATAAATAAGTGCTTAACCATGTGCAACCTGTGAATGACTTTCACACACAACTACAGCAGACTCCCACAAACTTGAGCTTTCCTAATGTTTACTTAATCTCAGCTCATCTCAGTTGGATAAATGAGGTGATGCTGTGATTAACCACAGATTACAGAGGCCTCTGTATCCATACACAGTGGATGCCCTGCAACATTCAACAATCATATGAAATTCATGCTGTTTCCTAAGAAAAAAAACAAAAACACTTACAGTAGTATCAGATATGTGCAGTGTGTGTGTATATGCAAGCTCTCACTCATCAACACCTGCTTGCATCAGAGTTTATCAGTAAAAGACAGAAAATATCAGCTGCAGAGGAACGTCAAAGCGGATAGAGCACTTTGAGTTTCTCATAAAACTTTGGAGCAAAGTATGTTTCACCATCCAAACCAACCACTTCTGTCTAATCTGAATTACAGTTAACTGGCACCTGCAATTCAGGACATGACATTTATTAAACTGAACCCAAACCATATCGAGCTGACAAAGCTACCAGACTATCAGTCTAATTAAAAAATGCCTTACCTTAATGTTGTATTCTTCTGTGCAGAAACATTCACAACAGTAATACATTTCAAAATAAGCGCCCACAAGGGTGTAGTCTTGAAGCTGGCCTCACGGGTCAGTGGAGTCCTTCTTCAGGGTTGCTGTTAGCAGGGCTAGCTAAATTAAGCTAGTAGCAGCTCCGAAATTATTGCACTGTGTGATGTACACGACTCCTTGTCCCTGCACTGTTGTCCTCAAAAGTTTTGTTTTTAAAATCTCCTCCTCAGTCGTGGGCAATTGTTGGAGCTGTTTGTTGACTCTTTACTTTCTTAAAAATGGAGGAAAAAAGTCAATTTTGTAGCGTCTTTTCCCCAACTGGGTTTGGTTGGCCTGCCAACTGCAACTGACTCTGATGGGTGTGTCAGAGGTGTTAACGTTATCCAGTCAGCAGCGATGTCTCTATGAGCCACATTGATTCTAGTAGCGTAAAACTGAGTAGTGCCCAAAAAATACTGACATTAGATGGACTAAATTATGTCTAATTAGGAAAATCCACTTAGATGGGATTCTGCATTCTTATATCAGTGTAATATCTTATCATCAATAGATGCCCAAATGGGCATACAAGGCACAATATCAATTTCCATGTCCATAGGTGTGAGAGCAAATGTTCAAGTTATAGGAAAACATGAATAGTTTATTCTATATGCTGTCATACTTTTGTAGGCTATATACAGTCTAACTGCCAAATTTTCAAGCTTCTGAATAAAACTAGCCCATAATTTGTCAAATAATTCAGGATTTTTGTTCTGCAATTTTACAAAGGTGCACAAAGGTCATTAAAGTATGAATGTGTGACAGGGTCAGTTCATAGGATGTATACATATGTATATATATATATGTATATATATATATATATATATATATATATGTATATATGTATATGTTAAACAGCCAGTAACCTCTAAACCTAAAATAACCTCTAAAAATGTCTTTAATGTTACTTATTTGTGTAGTTACGTACTGAGATCTGATTACGTACCGTCATTTCGATTTTCCCTCGTCTTCTTCTTGTGACTTCCAGTTGGATACTATTGGGCGACATCATTCAGGGTCACGGTCCTCTCTCGCACCGCTCCTCATACAACACCCTCTACTAGTCTGCATACTGCAGCCGGACCCTTCTCGCCAAAGCTTGCACTGCTGCGTCCTGCAAAACCCAGCCTATCTAGGTTTTATGTTTAGAGAGTCCAATGCATGGATGTATAAAGAGAACTGGATACAGCATTGGAGGTGGGGCCCCAATCATTTCTTGATGCATGCACATCATGCCAAAAAGTAAGACTTTCTGAGTATAATAGGCCAACCCGAATCTTCCACATTGCTGAGCAAGCGCACTAGAGACTTTCCCCGGATGAGCAGCTAAAACTTCCAGTGTAGCCCTCCATTATCTTGAATGGATTAAATCCTGCTAATGAAATGAGTCGGCATTGTGATGCTCAAAAAAACGGTTTCTAATAATTTACAGATTTCTCTTTCACCATGTAAGTCTATGGAATCCTGTGACAGATCCTGACGTTATAATTCCACAGTCTGGCAACTTTGTCAAATTGGCTTTAAAGCCTGGCGCTGTTCCTGGGGGCTTGATCCCATGGCCATATGTTGTTAATGCAAACTCAATAATTTCCTGTATCCATTTCAAATAACTGAGGAAAATTCAATTACTTGCACAATTCCCATATGATAGCCTCCTTCAAATGTAGTTTTTGCTATCTTGTGGCACTGTTGAGCTATATAACCACAGAATTCAGTTTGGCTCAGACTTAAACGGCCAGTGTATAGGATTTAGTGGCATCTAGTGGTGAGGTTGCAGATTACAACCAAGTGAATATCTTATCCCTCACCCCTGCCTTTCCAAGTGTGTTGTAGGACCTACGATGACCTTCAGGTAGCCAGTATCTGGTTTGCCTATTCTGGGCTACTGTAGAAAGATGGTGGGCTCTGTGGAAAGGACCCTTTGGTAAAAACATAATTATGATTATTATTTTGAATTCTACTTACAGATCCCCCTAAATCCAACACACTGCTTCTTTATCAATCGTAGACCCACAGTGACTGAAATAGGATAATAACACTTTGGATTAGTAATCTACACCAATAAAATGTTGAAAATAGCATTATTTTATTGTTGAATTTATTAAAGTGATGGAAATGTACATTATGCAAAGTTGGCATGTACATTATATGACAAGCACCTGGAGTTTACCCACTCTTTATTGCCCCTTGTCCTTATTTGGGTTGGCCTTTATTTGATTGTGGCGACCACGCCCCAAGCCATTATTTGAGACCCTGCCTTGCTTTGATATAATATGTTAAATTTAATTGATACTTCATATAGTTTATTTACAGTTTGTTTACCTTTATGGACAGAGTAGGGGCATGGATCAAACATGGGGCTGGAAGAGGACAGAAGCCTTCAGGGATGGACACATAAGGAGAAAGAAGGTAACAAGTAAGGAGAGTTAAGTGTACAGGCGAAGGGAGCAGGAAAGGTGAGGACAGAGGAAAGAGAGAAAGATGACGCAAGCTTTCAAAAAGCCACCCGGCATCGGAAATCTTTCATTTACAGCCTGCCCAGTCTCACCACCAGCAGTGCAGACACCATCAATCCAAATGGCCTGAGACACAGACCTTATGTGACCCATTTTCCCCTGACAAATTGTGCCAGAGTGGATTTGAATGCGTTTGCTCCGTCGGGTGAGAGACAGGCTGAAAACAGGGCCAAATTCAACCTCAGTCCCAGAAAGGCTATATCCTGTCCTGGTATTAATACACTCATTTCTGTTTTCACAGCAAAGCCTAAAAATCACTCAAAGTTACAGACAGAATTGGAGTACTGGGTACTTGTATGCAATGCCTTGTATTTCTGTTCAGAGGATTAGCATGCTCAAACCAAGGAAATGATGGAAGACCCCTGTTTTATTGCCTTCCTCCGTCTTACTGGGATATTTATGTGTGATGAGTGTAGTGTACTGCATATCACTATTTGTGGAACAGTGGGGGTTTATTTTAGAATGTTTGTGAGTGTCAAGCAGCAACATTGAAAATGGCATCCATAAACTAGTCTGACTTTTGGTAAGCTGGATGAACAAAAGTAAAACCCTATAAAAACCAAACTTGCCTCTTTAGAGACAAACTTACAGTACACAGGCTTGCTGACAGAGAGTTGGGCATTCACTATAAATTATACTTACCCACCACTTTATTAGGTACACCTTGCTAGTGGCGTGTTGGAACTCCCTTTGCCTTCAGAACTACCTGAATTCTTGGTGGCATAGATTCAACAAGGTGCTGGAAACATTCCTCAGAGATTGACATGATAGCATCACACAGTTGCTGCAGATGTGCCATGATGTGAATCTCCCATTCTATCACATCCCAAAGGTGCTCTATTGGATTGAGATCTGGTGACTGCGGAGGCCATTGGAGTACAGTGAACTCATTGTCATGTTCAAGAAATCAGTTTGAGGTGAGCTTTGTGACATGGAAATAGCTATCAGAAGATGGGTACACTGTGGTCATAAAGGGATGGACATGGTCAACAATACTCAGGTAGGCTGTGGCATTTAAACAATGTTCAGTTGGTACTAAGGGCCCAAAGTGTGCCAAGACAATATCCCCCACACCATTACACCACCATCACCAGCCTGAACCGTTGATACAAGGCAGGATGGATCCATGCTTTCATGTGGTTTACCCCAAAGTCTGACCCTACCATCTGAATGTAGCAGCAGAAACTGAGACTCATCAGACCAGGCAATGTTTTCCCAATCTAATATTGTCCAATTTTGGTGAGCCCACATGAATTGTACCCTCAGTTTCCTATTCATCGCTGACAGGACTGGCACCCAGTGTGGTGTTATGTTGCTGTAGCCCATCTGCTTCAAGGTTCGACGTGTTGTTGGTTCAGAGATGGTCTTCTGCTTACCTTGGGTGTAACAAGTGGTTATTTGAGTTACTGTTGCCTTCCTATCATCTTGAACCAGTCTGGCCATTCTCCTCTGACCTCTGGCATCAACAAGGCATTTTCGCCCACAGAACTGCCACTCACTGCATATTTTTTCTTTTTCAGACCATCTTCTGTAAACCCTAGAGATGGTTGTGTGTGGAAATCCCAGTAGACCAGCAGTTTTGGAAATACTCAGACCAGCCTGTCTGGCACCAACAACCATGCCATGCTCAAGTCACTTAAATCACCTTTCTTCCTTTTTCTGATGCTTGGTTTGAACTTCAGCAGATTGGTTGAATAGCTATATGCATTAATGAGCAGTTGAACAGGTGTACCTAATAAAGTGGCCAGTGAGTGTATAAAGCCTGCAGCCACATTGACCTCTGCACTATCACATTTAATACATTTATTTGGTAAAACTAATTGCTCTGGCCATAACCATATAGAATTTTGTCATCATCTTTAAAAGTGGACTCAAATCTGGCTCATGACCTTTGACAATTCCCTCATCTTCTTCTTCCCATTTCTGCAGCCCCCCACCCCCTTTAGTTATCAACCATGACATTAAAGCTTTAGAGTAGTAATAAATATCTAACAAAAACGGCATATATACATGCAGCGTATAAAGCAAATTGGCATGGTGTATGCAAAAATTAATGTAAATCTGCCCAGACATTAAACAGTGTTTATCTGGTCCGAGATTAACAAACTTGTGTTTGATCTACTGAGGAGTCTTTTCAAAGAACCACGATTATTTAAAAGGTATCAGATGGATAAATAGCTGCAATTACTTGTAGTTCACAGCCCAGCAGTCCATTAGACATTACAATCTCTCAGTGATAACCGTAGTAAATGGATGATGGCTCGTGTCCCACAGACTGGGATAATTAAGCTACAAGTCAAACTCTAGAACAAGCTGAAGTTGAGCAGCATCTGATCTGGCAGATTATTGCGCGCTCTGGGCTGTCGCTGACTTTCACGACAAGCTCCCCTTTGAGACGTGACCTCAGTCAGGGTCAGACAGCCCTCGTTCCTCCTCTGATCCTCCCTTTGCTTTACTGGGGCATCTCAAATCTCATGGAAGCATGACTCTTGCATTTATATAAGATTATTCTCAGTAAACCCACACAGAGAGGAGCAGTCTGCACTCAGACTGAAAGGAGCATTATATTTCTTAATGCGGCAAATAAGGATTAAGGCATTAAACCAAATATAGTTCTCACGATAGCTGGAGGAACCAATTACCCTGAGCGTGCACATGTTTCCGTTATAGGCATGTACATGCTAAATTTGAACAAATGTGGGAAAATCACAACCTTGGAGGTTTGATGTGCACGCGTTGCATTTAATTATGTTTTTCCAAGCTCTGAATGTTATCTGACTACACACAATCATCTGCTCTTTCATTGATATTAATGTCAATAACACTGCATCAGATGGCTGGTAAATCATGAAACGATTGACAAAGTCACTTGAAGTGCGAGGAGAAAGTAACAAACATCAAAATGATATAATTGCTACAAAATAAAATATGTCAATGAAAAACTATTGTAATGCCAATCAAAACAACCGATAATTGCGATGAACAAAAGCCATTTGGTATTCCATCATTAGTTTTCAAGACTAAGAGAAACAACTAAAACAAATGTTTTGAAGAAAAATAATTTTAATAAGTAATTATTTCACTGATTAAATAAAAAGATAGAGAGAAAGAGAGAAATAACTGGAGTCTGTAAAATAATTTACAAAGATGTCACATAATGTCAGCAAAGGATAATGGCTGTCAAGTCCAAAATTACACTTAGTCTCTGCAAATGAGCAGCATGTATATGATCAGTGATTTTTTAATTTGATGATTAGAAACTCTTTTCAGTTTCTACAATAGGTGTAGAGTGAGACATCATTTCAAATCTTCAGGAATAAAGCCACCTTTTTTCAGTGCACTTGCAAATAATGCACGTAATCAACAATCAAAACTGTATGTGAGTGTCGTCAATCAAATACCATTCTTATTTGACTTCATTGTTTGGTGGATATTCTCGATAAAAGGCACCTTACAGGGCAGTTATTTTCAAATTGGAAGAATGAGGCCCTGAGTGTCACAGTTTTCTGCTTAGCTACTAAATAAGTATAGGATCATTTCAAGCACTTCACAGCTGCAGCTGTAATCAAGACATTATAAATAATATACAAGCCAGTAATTATGATGTATTATTCTGCAGCTGTGCATTTTTCCAGATGGAGTTGCCATACCCCAGCAGACCACAGCTATCAGCATATTCAACTAACTTTATTGTCTTTATTACATTTGTCAGATAGCCCATGTGAAGTATGTGTAAAGTATCAATCATTTATGTTACACTGCATGTGTTAGTAAGACAGAAGTGGCTTTTATTTATTGGATATCTGTATAGTATACTGTATTGCTGTGCTTGCTTTTGGTAAATAATATAATATTGTAGGAAATGAGTTTTTAAATTATGATTATTTTTGTCCTAGGGGCACCCCAGACCCTCCACCCCCCCACCCCAGTGTTGATTATAGACTTGATAACATATGTGTTCCTCTAGTTAAGGAATACTTTTAAATACATGTACATTTAGATCACTGGCGTAAGATAGCGACAGGCCCCTGTGCATGCTATTTTCACTAGCCCCAGGGCCAGAGTTTGCTGCTAAAATAACCATCGTATATTGTACCATGTCATTATATGTTCAAATAAAGACTTTACATTGGACAGCATCAACATACATATTACTTAGCAATTATCTTTGCATATCTGTAGCAAGCGAAAACAAGAAGCCAATGGGGAAGTGCCAAAATTGCAGTTCTTCTAATAGCCACTTGAGGCTGGCTCCAGAAGCCAGTCAATCCCCATAGACCACCATGTTACAATATCCAACTTTACAGCAGAAATAAACAATTTTTTACAGCCTGGTACACAAAACAGTTTTGATCTCTATAGCTGTTTGCTGTTTGCTGTTCCATGTTCGTAATGACTGTATGGGACGTGATTTTTGTCATATAAAACATACCTCTTTACATTTTGTTAGGTCTTAAAGTTACGCATCAATAAGGGCAGGCTGTTTTGAGTGACAGGCTGTCTGGTGATAGTGTCCTCAGCTGCTCCACAGCTCCACCCTCTTGCCCTAATTGGTCACTTCTGGCTCCAAAAAAAAATAAGATGGTGATGGCCGAAATGCTGAAGTCGAGGCTTCAAAACAGGAGTCCACAAACCAATGGGTGACGTCATGGTAGCTGTGTCAGTTAATTTCACAATTATTACAGTTAGTTCATTATCTGTACATGACAAAAAATACCATAGAAAATAAGAAATGATTTGTTTAAATTAATGGTGGTTTTTTTTTTTTTTGTTTTTTTTAAATGTTATTATTACAGTCACATTTCTGAAGTGGCAATCTGAATCACTCTTCACTTTCTATGGGCGCCCACACCCCAAATGCTCCAGTGCAACACCGTACCTGCATTGTCTATATTTACAATATAATTCAAATATTTCTGTTAAGTCGTTGTTGATTGTGTCTCACAACTTACAGTTTACATTACATTTTTTTTGTTTTGTTTTGTTCTTTATCCACCAGTGTCTCTCATGTTTGAATTGAGACTTATGATTAGAGGAAATATTCAAAATTGTACCACATTTGTATGCGCATAAGCATTGGTAAAACAGAGACAGTAATGGTTCAAAATAGAACAGAAAAATACAATAAAATTATAGGAACAACCTCCATTGTTTTGTCTTCAAAGCATTATAACATATGTGGTCTCACGACCCCTTGTGTTTTGCATCACTGGTTATTTTGTTGCTCCTGTACAAAGAAACCTGTAATTTCATTTGGATTTGATGGTGTTTTTATTATTATTCTGTTTTATTGTACTTTACAGTACAATGCATGTCCATTTAAATTTTTATAATCTAATATTGCCAACAAACAATAATTATGCAGTATTAATATAAGAGTGCATATTTTTCTGCTATTATCTTCTTGAAATTGCCCTCAAACATAGTCCATTTGTACAGAATGTGTAAACATCATGCTGCCAGTTACTGGAAGCTAAAATGGCTGTCTATAGCTTTGTGTTATATTCACAGTCACCACCAGATGACAGCATTGCAGTTAAAATCTATGTTTATTAGCCTCACGTAACCTTTCGTCCTACAGCCTGCTCCCATGGAATCATGGTGCAACATGCACACTCAGGGTAGAAGGATTACAATGAGTCATTACTGTCACATCAAAATACACAACTGTCAGAAGGCAGGGTTAAATCCTACTTGGGAAACATCTAATCAGAGAAAAATTATGACTGAAAATATAAAAGGAATTTCAGGGAAAGATTTTCAGGCAGGTAATGACTTCAGTAACAGTCAGATTAAACTTCATCTAATTAGCTGCCAGGGAACAACTTTAATAGTGTGAATAATTCTACGAAATTACATTGCCCACAGACCAACATGACCCAACTTTAAAACAAATATACTTTTTAGAAATGGATATACAGTAACTGCTCCTCTGTTGTTGTCGTCGTCGTCGTTGTTGTTGTTGTTTTGGCTCAGCCAACAATACAGCACAAACCTTAATAAAACTTCAGATTTTTGTGTCAGTGACCTTGAATTTACCTTTAGGAGCATTGTGAATTCCTGAAGAGGACGGAGACAGCTGACCTTCAGTGGACACACCCTGAGAAGCAGAATAAACACATGTAAATTATTTCATACAGTATCTGTATCTGTTTCTCGCTAGATGAGTCACCTGACTGGTCAATAAACATGTGACGAGCCAAAAATATTTAGGTCCTACTTCCTGTGTCTTACCTGCAGCAACTGATGACTCAGAGAGTGACAGTGGGTATCAATCCAAGAAGTACCGATGTTGCGCAAGTATCATAGTCGTTTTGAAACCTGAAGATTGCTGTATATGTTTATATGCTATGCAGTCAAGTAAAAGTGTGTGAAAAGTTCACATGCTTGTGCTTGTTTCGGTCGCTCGTGCATGGAGATTATTCATGGTGGCATATTCAATGTTTTTAATAACTGCATAGATACCAGCAGGTGCCAAATAAAACCTGTTTGACTGGTGAAGGCACTGAATCAACTCCCAGAGTAACTTTGAAGCTACTGCCAGGCTATAACGTAGCTGTGTAACAGAAATCAAGTCAAAGAGAAACTGATTCTTACAGGCACCATTCAATCAGATTAAAATATACCTACATTTAAAATGTCACCATTGTAAACATTTAAAGATTTAATTTGAAAATCCAACTATCCAGGAAAAACCAGAGCACAAGATCACAAGATTTAACCTCTATCAGTTAAAGTGTGACACTGAAGTCCCGGGATTTCCTCTCATGTCGTAATGAACTGGTGAGAGCAAACTGTCATCTGAAAGCTATTCTCCCTCGAGGCACAGTGCTCCTGAAAATTAAACTCACAGCCTCTTACATCTCCACCTTTTGCTGTGTCAGGAGGAAGGTGTTTACTTTACTGAAGGATTCTACTGAAAGGTTTTGTTGTAGTGGTCGTGGCAGTGCCCATAAGTGAGCATGTGATTAGTAATAAGAAAAGTAAGAATTTAAAATAATGGAAAAGGGTAGGCACAAACCTGACAGTGAAACAAACCACAAATTATTTACAGAACAGGAAAATAGAAGTTCTGGTTTTTTTTACCGCACAAGTCCAGAAAAATGTCTAATGGGGAAGTGAGCATAACAGATAATAAACACAGTCAGTGGGAGCTGACTGGTACAAACACATTCTCATGACCTGAGTGAGTAGATCTACTGGATAGTACCGTGATCAAGGATGCTGTGGTCTATCTCATTCTTCACAGCAAACACCTCAGTTATACATTCTCCAGTCTTACTCTTCAGTCAACACAGTTTCAGGTATCAGCTAAACCAGACTCTGCAGAATATCAGAAAAACTGACTCATACCTTAAGTTCAAATCTTTATTGACCCTTGAGGAGAAAGTTGAAACATTTGAAACAGGAAGTGTAGTTTTACATTGAGGAGGACATGTCTCTTGTCTCAAGATGTATCTGTTTGTTAGAATAGGTGTGGTGCAAATTAAGCGCATTTATTACTGTACTTGGAGCAGAGGAAAATTCAAACCTACTGTATCTTCCCCCAGAAGGGAGAGGAACAAATTCCTGTGGAGTGGGTGGTCAAAGCAAGCTGAGATCAATCATTTCTTCTGCAAAAACTTGTCTGTCATAGATAGCCTCTCTGGCAAGGAGGGCTGCTGTGTGCCAGTTGTTTTGCTGGCTACTTAAACAATGTTGAACAAATGACTGGTAAAGTTCTCATACCAGGAAATCAAACAAAACATTAAGGGAGAACTTTATTTTACCAATAAGTAAGTAGCGGGAACAACATTTAAAAAAAGACTTTTTCACATTGTCACTGCTTGACTCTGAAAATCTTTTAGATAAGAGTAAGATACACTTTAACTATTAACTGCACCCCTCTCCCCAACTCTCAATTGCATTTCTACTCTGTTCTTCCTGTAATAAGTCTACTAATGAGATTTTAGAACGAGACTTCTCCTTGAGTGAGACTCAAGACAAGCAAAAGGTACAGAAAAACTTAAAAAATTTCAGTTCTCTGTAGGGTCCAACCTGTCATGTTGTAAGACACTCACAATAAAAATCTGAGACAATTGGAGAGATTGGATTGGGATTTGTGAAGTAATACCATCAGTGTCTTGTCCACATTAAAAGTATTCACACTGCGCAGAAAATGAAGTCTGCAGGAACTGTTTGCAGATTGCATTTGTGTCAAGGTCACAGTTCAAGTTCTTGTTGATCACTTTTCCCAGGTACTTGTTGCACTTAACCGTCTCAACAAGTGAGCCCTTAATAATGGTTGGGAAGATTGAGTGGGAGTTATGTCTAAAGTCTACGGTTTTATCTTTAAATTTGTGAACATTTAACCTCAGAAGTCATTAAAACGAGGTCATCTGCGAACTTCAGGAGATGCCTGTCATTGTAGTTACTTCTACAATCATTTGCATACAGAATAAACAATAATGGGGACAGCAGGACACACCCCTAAAGTGAGCCTGTGGATGACAACCACTTCTGGGGTAGAGCAAGCTTGCCTGGGGCCATGTTATAACTCCAGCAATCATTTCACACTAGTATCACAGTTTAAAGTAGAAAGTATTTACTACAACAACTGGTGATAGCTTTACTGAAAGACACTGGATGTTTAATATGAAATCATAATAACAACAGGATCCATCAATGCACAGTGTCCATACCGACACAACTGTTATTTTAGCCCATTGATCTGGGTTAATGTTTAGCCTCTGAACTGTGTCTCAGGGCCGGCAAGCCACTCCTGCTGCCTTTTCTTGATTTTCCTGGTTTCAAAATGTACCTCCTCCATCACAGAGTGTAATTCAATTCAGTTCTGCTGACCTATGTCGGCCCCCCTGTCAGAGCAGTGTATAGAGGGCCACTAAATATGTCCTATCACTTAAGCTCATGATGGCCAACACACATAGACGTGTTGATAAACTACACAGCCAGCAAAATTATATGTGTGAGAGAATGTGGTATTGTGCTGTGTAATACAATATCTAAGAGATAATGGCCCAATCCCAAACCGGCTCCTATCCCCTCGCCCTATTCACTCCCCCTCCGTAAGGGCCGTAGGGGCCGTTCCAAACCAATTATCGCTGAGTGCGAGTGGACTGCTCAGCCCTTAGATAGCGAGTGTGCATCAGTGCAGGCTTCTGATGAGCCCAGCGGGAAGCTCAACATCACAATGGAGGAAACAACGTACTGTAAGAGTTCCGTCTTTCTACTTTGTAAAATATCTTATTACAAACACTCACATTTGTTTTCCTCACACTGACTTTACACTCTCAAACAAACTCACAGAATGTTTGGTGTCAAAAGATGAAAACCTACAGATCCATATGCTTTAATTAACTATTTAAAACTGTCTAAAAAAAATTCCTTTTAAAAAAAAAATATATATATAATTAAGTGTTCACAGGGACAGAAGAAGAAAACAAAGCAGTTAATCAATCTACGAATAAAAAATGAGTCTCTTTACTAAAAAGAGGAATGCTGCAAAGCAGGGATGGGAGTAAGATTGCCCAGATTAATTAATAAAGTTCATCTGTGAATGTGTGAACTGTGTCTAGAAAATATGAACAAGTTAATTACTTTGATTACACTGCACTGTATCTCTTATGTGACTTATTAAAGTTTTTTCAATTTAACTCATTTTAATTAATATTTAAATGTTTTTTAATAGCCTGTTGCTCTATTTTGCTTTCACAAAGCATCTGTCGGTATCCATGGTTACATCTGCTTCCTTCTTCCGGTAGAGTGGTGAGGGCATCCCATGGTTTGGCTTTTCTTTCATACGCTTCCCCTTAATCAGCATTGTGCCCTCCACAGCTGCGAGTGTAACTTGATTTGAAGTGACACTCGGAAGTGAAGTGGTAGTGGGTAGGGAGTGGTTTGGGAATGGGCCAATGTGTCTGGCAAGAAAAAAGACTTCCTTACTTTGTAAAAGGCCTGATCCATGCTGGTAGTGGATACTCCACCTTATGTTGCCATGTTTAGATGCTGATTGTTCAATACAATAATCAAAAACTATTAAGACTGTTTTATCTTATCTCCCTCCACTTAGTAGTTCAAATGAGTACAACAAAAAGCTGGTGAAATGGCCAGTGACACAGAGTAATGTGTCCTGATTGTAGACCTCAGTATTCTGCTCAACTTCCACTTATGTTAATGCAACTTCCCATTTTGGACGGTACATTCATGTGGAGCCTATATTGTTAAGCCAACAGGATGATATGCTTGCAGGTAGAAGCATTTCCCTCTACTTGCTGCCAGACAATATTTGTAGCTAAACAAATAAACTAAGTGCAGACATTCAACTACCCCATTTTGTAGGAGGCTGGAATTATAATTCTGACCTCATACATTGCCCTTATATGCATAGTTTTACTTCTACCTACTCCTTTTTGAACATTTCTGTTTTTGTTTTTTTCTGTGTTTTTTTTTGTTATCACAATATTGTTTTAAACTTTGGTTCGAAATAAATTCATTCATTCATTCATTCATTCATTCATTCATCTACTTTGTCAATTTTTTTAGCTGTATTTGATGTGTAATTATTCTGATGGATAAAAGTGTGAAATATTGTGTTTTTGCTTACCAAGCCTCTGATAGTTAGACTAGATGCGGTTAGACATAGTATTATGACTACTGCTGGCTCTTAAGGTGTCCACAAATATCAAATAATATGACTTTTAAAAAAAGTCATTGGTTCATTATACATTTCATATGCAATATTTAACTTAAGATGTTTTTCTCTTTCATTGTTTATTGTAATAAAATATACAAACCAAATCATCACAAACCAGACAATACATATTTTTCTATTTACGCTATCAGGGGTCTATTCCAGGAAAACACTTACATCATGAAACTTCAGGTGTTTGCTGCGACGCTGATGAGTCGAAACTACGTGCGCGTCCCCGCCCACCTGCAGCAGAAACCGCCTAAAAAAGCTCGCTCCCGCTGCTCCCTCCCCAGACAAGGTGCGGCAGAGGAACAGGTGCGTGAGGAATCTCCGACAGGCTTTAAATACTGAAACAACACCGCTGTCTGCCAACCTATTTTACAGAAAGATAAGAAAAAACATAACTATATAATAACAGAGGAGTTAACTTTGTCATTCAGCAAAGCAAACTTAACTAAACCCCGTGAGACAGTGAGGAGAGGGATTCGCACCTTCACAGCAGGTGGACGTCGTCTTTGTTGATTCGCCGCCAGGTCGAAGAAGAAGGAGAAAATGGCCAACTCGGGTCTGCAGATTTTGGGATTCGCCCTGGCCCTTCTGGGTGTCATTGGACTGATAATTGGCACAATTTTGCCCCAGTGGAAGATGTCTGCTTATGTTGGGGACAACATCATCACGGCGATAGCCATGTACGAAGGACTGTGGATGTCCTGTGCTTTCCAGAGCACAGGCCAAATCCAGTGCAAGGTGTACGACTCAATCCTGCAGCTCAACAGTAAGTCACCCAGTTAATGGATTTAACGTTTTTCTTTTATAAAGCACAAAACTTGATGGGTTTTAGTCATATTGTGACATATAAGCCAATAAAAAGCTGTTAAATGTTAGGCTGAATATACTTTCTTTTTCTCTCTATAAGCCTAATAGGCGGGCTACCCTTAAAGTCAAACACACTTACAGGCCTTAAGTGTAACTAATTTATAATTCGAAGCCTATCTTGGTAATGAAACAGTTTTAAAGTTAATATACATAATTTTTCTCACTTTTCCCTAACCTGTAACAGGAAATGGTGTAACACACTGAAACACACCTGGAATATAGGAGCTAGTTGCTTTTTTTTCTATAGGCCAGTTCCTTCAGTGACTCTACTGTGTCCTTTACAACTCTTGTGTGATACCAGATTCCTGCGGCTTGGGCCAACCGGTTCTGTCACTTATTAACTCCCCCTTTATTCACTCAGAATGCACTTATTTTGTTTAAAGCACTCTGTGAGGCCTCACCTGCACTGTGCAGCAGGACAGGTTCATGGCTCAGTGCCAGAGATCATTCTTTTAAAAGAAACTTATGTTAATAAGTCTTTCATTTTTTTCCACTTGGTAGAACGTGTGCAGCACTTTTACACTCAAGCAATGATTATCCTGCAGGCATTGTCCAGTACAGCTACCCCTCCTCCTGGAAACCCTATAGTGTCTGATTTGCATTACACAGCATAGGTAGTTACAGGTTAAACAACACCTGCATGAGATTCTGTTTAGTCAACATGTCTAAATACCGGCCCCACAAAGAGTTGCTTTGTCCTTAACCCACTTGGCATTGAATTAACACCAAAAAATATTGTTTTTTCATGCATCATGTATGGAAAACTGAAATAAATAAACATTTAATTTGCATTTTGCCAAATGTTTGAGCGCAACACTTAATGAGTAGGTTAAACAATTACAAAAGGCCCTGCTCCCAAGTCATGGGAACTGGTTATTCGTTGGTAAACATGTAGGCCATTAGTGAAATAAATCTGAAGCCAAATGTAGTAATTGGAACATTTCCTTCTTAAATTAGAAAAATAAAAGTCCATGTACCTGATCTGTCTTAATGGCTCTTATCTGTTATCTTAAAGCAGTGGCTAAATGGGTCAATAGTGTCATGGCGGTTGGATTTTTTATTGTATGACTGTCAAATTCAACTGATTGATTGATTGGCCTCAGGCATAAACTGCCTCATTGGTTATTCTTCTGTGCGGTTTTGTATGTAGGTCCCTCCCTTCATGTCGATCTTGGCTCAACATATTCACTCAAATGCACAAGTCACTTGTTGACTCAAGAGTTCAGAGTTCACAAACTCTATTTTCTCCAAATAGCTTCAGTTTTTCTTTTTCTTTTTTTCTCTATTTGGCTTATTAAAACATTTGATAAAATATCTTGAGCACAATGTGTCTTATCGCCTCTTTAAACATGAACACAAACCAATCTCTGATAAACATTGTATGATTAAAGCTGTGGTTAGATATGGAGCGAGTGAACAAATAATGGCCTGTTATTCAGAAATACCTGCTCAGAATCACCTAACACACACCTGAAGTTCAGGAACTGTTCATACCAAAACTGGGAAAAGTATGACAACTAGATTGTGACTCTTTAGTTGAAGCCACAGCGGGCATTCTTGCCATTCTCAAGAGGGCCTGCGTTTTTTTCGATGGTAGTTTTAAAGCTAAGAAATGTCCACCTGCTGCAAAGTAGGCTGTGAGTACCAGAAATTAGGAGTGTCTTCCCCATAGTGAAACCTGAAACCTGGTTAGACCTGTTTCTGACTTGCACGCATACAATCCCACACACCCACTCCCCCATCCCCCCTCCTAGTTTCTTCAGGCTTCCGGTTAGAGCCAGTTTCTGTGGTTCGTTGTTACAGGGGAGCGGCAATGACACACAAGAGACAGAAGCTGCTCTGTTATATGTGAACGGTGTTTGTTTACGCTGCTTTTTTCCCCAAATGGTGGCTTACAATCACACAAGCAGCTCTTCAGAAAATAAGTTGAGGCTTTTCACCATAAATGAATGGATGAAATGAATGCAAAATTAAAAAAATCTTGTTTTACTAAAGTAAAGCCTTTCATGTCTTGCCACACCTGTGACCCTGTGTATAGAGTATTTGTAAGTGTTCAATACTTGTCACAATAACTGATTGATTAACCCTATCCTGTCCTCTTACTCAGGTGCCCTCCAGGCAACCCGCGCCCTCATGATTGTGAGTATCATAGTAACAGTGGCAGGCCTGGGCGTAGCCTGCATGGGAATGAAGTGCACCAACTGTGGAGGAGATGACAAAACACGCAAGTCCCGCATTGCCATGACTGCTGGCATTATCATCCTGATTGGAGGCAAGAAGCCTTTTTTAAAATCTCTTCTGTTTATTTTCTTTTCCGTTGACCCTTAACAGTTTAAGTGATGTTCTTCTTTACTTTCCCACAGCTTTGTGCTCCATTGTTGCCTGCTCTTGGTATGCTCATGACATCATCCAAGCTTTCTACAACCCCTTCACCCCTGTCAACACAAAGTAAGTACAGAATTTAAGCTGAAAACTTAACCTTTATGCACCAAATTTGTCTTGTGCAGAGCCACTTTGAGAAAATGTAAAAGTTGCGACATGAGCATTTCAAATGTGCTGGGTTTTTATCACCTTTTTTAGCAGGATACAATGCCCCAAACATGTTAGATGTGCTAGTGTATTTAAGCTTCTCCTCCTCTCCCTTCTCTATCCAAACATTTGCATATGTCCAGTCACTCCTGCTGTGCTGGTGGATGCATGCTGCATGTTTGTTTTACAGTAGTCGAAGTTCTGTTGGCATGTGTTCATCCTTCTAACTTACTGTAACTTTTCTTTCTGAAGGTACGAGTTTGGTGCTGCCATCTTCATCGCCTGGGCTGGAGCGTTCCTGGCTGTAGTTGGAGGAGCCATGCTGGCAGCTTCCTGCCCAAGAGAGAAATCTACACCGAAATATCCCATCTCCAGACCCCCCAGCAGCAAGGAATACGTTTGAACGGGACAGGACTCGGTGTTAGGCGCTGAAGGAACACTATGACATTCATTTTTTAAAATTCTATATTTTAGTTTCTTCAGGGCTGCCCTGTGATGTTACTGTAATATTATTTTAAGGCATTAAAGTTTTAAATAATGGCTGTTTACTTCTTAAAGAGCTCATTGGCCTTGCCCTGTCTGGAACTACAGTTAGTGCTTACTGATTTGTATACTATATAGTATACTATTCACTTAGTTGACACCTGTAAAGCACTGAATTAAAGTTAAGGTGAAACGCCCACAATATTACACAGTTTTGTATGTAGACATATTTTGCTACAAAGTACATTGAATCAGAATGAGCAGTGTGCTGGGGGTGGGCAATGGACTACACCTATTATATCATTTATGACTGTGTAGGCCGAATACATAGCAGTTCATCATCTGGCACCTGAGAAGCAATTTTCTACCATTATTTCCATGTATTTGTGCCTTATTTATATAAAAACTACACATCATTCAGTACCACTGTCGACTGCAATACTCTAATCAAGTGCCGGAGTGAAATTGTAACTATATAAATTCATTTAACTCAGATTGCCATGTATTTCTGACCTACACACAGCATGATGGATGTGAGCTATCTATTTGTTGTCCTGTAATAATGTTTGTGTGAGTGCGCTTGGCCTATTGCTACTGTTTTTTACGTCACAAAAGCTGTTGCACCCATCAAATTCAGTTTTTTAAACTTTTTAATTTTGATTTGCAAGGTATGTGTTGTACATAAAATTAAAATGGAAAATGTACTTTTTCTGGTTTGTTGACATACTTTTACACACATGGGTGTAGATTTCGTGTGGGTGATGCAGAGAGCATGTCTCAATATTTAGAACATGTGCACCCCTGATAAAAACATGAAAGTATAAGACTTTTATTTTGATAAAGATATTTACGCCATAAATTGATGCAGGTATAGCGCAAATTGGTGCATAAAATATCACCAGAAGCAGGACCTCCAAACCCTCATTTCCTATGTGTCCCACACATATTAATAACTTCAAACTTGCGCAACAGAAAATGGAGCTCAATGTGCTTTACAACTGAAACAGTTTCAATAACTACGTTTCAAAGGGGGGAAAAAATAGTCGGAAAATTAAATGGAACAAATGGAGGCTCTTTGCACCAATATGCAAATCAATAGTATAATTATAGATTACTCATAAGCTTTGTCCTTGAGGTAGTGTTGAACACAACATGTTTACTATATCTGCATGCTGTGAAACACAGCTGGAATGTGCAGCAATCATGAACACTCTCAGGCGTGTAATATGGCAGACTCAGGTTGCAGATGATTTTCTACTGTGGTCAGAACCTGAAGTGATCACAGTCACACTTTACTCTGGCTGGTAGCCATCTTCCTTTGGCTTGATGTGTACACAGCATCATAATGGCTAACAAGATGACATTTTCTTTGGTTTTATTGCCACCTTGTGGTGTGTGTAGGTAACTGCTGTTAGTTGGTGCAGATGCAATATATGCTGTATGGGTGCATGAAACTATTGCATCTTATAAATAGTGCATTATATTCTCAAATATCAGTAAAGGTATTATTGTGTATGCTGGCTCAGATCAGCTTTTTGGATCCATTTGAAGCAGTTGCAAGATATGAGGAAAGGTTTTACTGCAGTAGAGCAATTTCACCGGAATTCTCCTTATTCTTCCTGTCTTTTACAGTCTAATTTCCCCTCACTTTGTCATTATATGTCTTCAAGTTATACTACCTCTGATTTATTAGACCCAGCAGTGTCGTGCTCTAGTTCTCCTTTCCCTCTGTTCTCATTCTGCCTGCCATCATCTAATCATTATTCTTTCCTCCCCTCAGGCCAGATCCAAAAAGTAATAATAATAATGATTTCACTCCTAAGTGGCCAAACCTTCGACCCCAGCCTGTCCGTGTCCTATAAAATCACATGATGCATCCAAACCAGACAACTCTTTTCTTTTATTACCATATATAACAAACTTATTTTGGTGATGTATTAATCAAATAAACATTTACTGATAATTTTAACTGTCATTAACAGCCTGTGTGTCACAGAATCCAGCCATCAGAGTGGCTCTCATTCCCTCTTTTTCATTGGAAAACATTTTTCCTCTCTGCATAAATTCTAACCACAAAACATCTGCTGGTTCCTCTAATCTAATCAGGAGGGCAGGATTATTGATCACAGTAAATCCAGGCGATCACAGCAGATATTTCTGTGCTATAGAGTCACTGAATAATGAAGAATTATTATTGTTCATCGCCCTGTTATCACCCCGACAGTAAATTATGCATTACTCGATGAATGTGATCATTTATGGGATCATTAAAGGTAAAAATGAGCAAAAAGGGCTTAATGGTCTTAGAGTGGCCTCATAATCGTGTCTGTGAACTCAGGGCCCACTATAGTCACATAAACAAACACGCACGGACGCACATACACAGACACTAGTTGCTGAGTAACTGTCCTATCCATTTGACTTATTTTCTTGTTTTTTTAATATGTAAATTACATCCGTAATACCAGGGAAAATGTGCCTCTTTCCCTGAAACTTGGACATCCACACAAAATACAGAATCAAAACTGAAGCTTTACTCTGTGGGGATGTTGATATTTTATTATGATCAAAATGTGTTCAAACCTCAGGTTAGAACAAGTCGTTTTGCAAATCAAAAGTCTCAAGTCTTCGCACTGAAGTTCCAAGTCAAGACTGACAATTCCCAAGTCCTAAACTTTGACTTTCAAGTTCTTAACAAGAAATAATGTGTGTCCTCAGCAAAATGGTATTTTAAATTTACAAAATCAAGTTTTTTATAATTCGTAGTTATTTTTGAAAACAAGTGCAACTGAACTTAATCATAAAAAATTGTGCATTGCACTTTCATAGCATACAGCACTATTGACTAATAGTAGGTAATAGGTGTCTATTTTTATTTGTCAAGTTGACTTGCAAGTCATCATATTTGCGACTTGAGTCTAACATGGCTGATACGTGTCCACAACTGGTACCACAATTAGCCCATTGCACCCACATTAGCTTGCTAACTGTGTTAATATTTGCCTTAATTTCAACTTGGGTTGGAGTAAATATAATAATATAAATTACAGTATATTCAGGTTTTCAACAGCAACAAAATGTTATATTTAATCAGTCTCAAGCTTGATCACAGTAACGTAGAGATGAGTCAAAAGAAAGTTAGCTTAAGTGCAATTTTAACTATGATGAACACATCTGTACGCTGCTCCTCCATTTAGGAGAAATTTAGAAAAGAGATGGCTGTGCACACTTTAAAACTAATGCAAAAGACACCTGCAATTCTAATCTAGATGTGAAAAGAAATGCAAAACAATTGCATTTTCATCAAGTTACTGTTGTACATAAACTCTTCACTATAAAATCTTCAAAATGTGTAAAATTATTAGTAATTCTCCCTGGTGAGAAATGGAACAATGGCAATGATTCAGTTTTTTCTTTTTATTTAATCAATCTTGGTATAGTCCACTCAAACCCATACAAACTTACACTTGTTTTTTGAGAACGTGGAATGATTTTTTGCTTTCACAGGCCTCATGCATCAACATTTATAATCTTATTACAATAACTGGTCACAGGAGCACAAAGGCTGTGGCCTCATTAAACTTGAGTACAGGTGGGAACTTCTGGGAACATCCTTTGCAAACCCTTGTTGGAAAAGTTATAAGTAACTCCTTAATAAAAAAAATAACTCATTTGCAAAATCCATCATGCATTCGGTCACTCACAGAGTAAGTACGTAACCTTTGGCCTCCTGGCTGGTAGTCATGGCAATACAAAGAACCCAAACAGGCCACAATATACGAACAGTGCTCAAGTGTGCTCCACTTATGACACCATGTCTTAAGGTTAATGCAGCTTTCTGCTTAACACCAAATGGTCGATTACTTCTGGACGGTAAAATACATGAAAAATTAGAACAAATTTTTGAACTCTGATACAGTTTTAAGTGGACAGTGTGTTGTCATGGGGACTTGACTGTAGGAATCTCACATAGCATAAACATTCAAAACATTTCACAAAGTGCAGTTATTACATCCATGTTGGACAATACTAATACTAGACAAATCAATGTTGCTCAATCACCATCAAAGCATCTGCTTTACCAAAACTGATACATGATGTCACCATGGCTACCATCAGCTGAAGTTTTACTGGCTGTTGGAAAGTTTTAGTTTCTGGTGCTGCTTTGTTGCTGGACCTGTCTGCACAATGATCCGGTGCTTTTTTATTGTTCCTGCATGAGGCCAAATTAATCTTTACTGTTTATATAAAAAAAACAACGCATAAAGACATATCCTCCATATTCTGGTGCCAACAATCTAGTGATTTTTATTTACACATTTACAAAGATGCAAATTTGTAAGCTGGTTCTCCCGGGGTTTATTCAACAAACCATATCATTTCTCTGCCCTAATGAGAGTGTGATGGAGGAGGAAGGACACCACCATGCAACAGCACAGTGTGCCGTAAGCATCCATATCACTGTCTCTCTCTCGTGTCTTTAAACAGGAGGGCAGGTGGAGCTGGATTAGACTTAGAATTAATGACAAGTGTGAGGCACTGAGTTTGAGAGGTGCTGTGGGCATAAACAAGTCATAAAAAGACACAATAAAATCACTGAGACTGTTATTTGGCATCCATCATCGTCTGTCTCCACTTCCACAGCTCCGCAATGACCTACAGAAAAAAAAAAAGAAAAAAGATATTTATTCATTTAGAAAGAGAGAATCAATACCAAATGAAATGTGTAACCCATTACTTTTCTGATCTGCTCCTGCACCATAAAGCAATTCTATTACCTTCCATTTAATGGATTAGAAAACTTAATCTCTATAAAAAGAGATTATATTTCCACATATTTATGTGGAATCTGTAGGCGACGGGACAAGATTTGTAGAAGTGTTTTGGTTTCCATTTGTAGTCAGAGTTGTATTGACCAATAAGTTTGAACAGCAGGTAAACAGTCCATGTAGAATGGCGAAAATGCAATGGCCGCAATGCTATTTAGAACCAATCTGCTATCATGTGATGTCAATGTAGCTTTATATTAGCTTTTTTAAAACAATGATCTCTTTAGAGATGAGCCAATTGACGTGTACATGGAAAAGGGAGGTCCTGGCTCGGATATATGCTGGCTACACCAGTTCAGCCCAAAATACTGAGCCTCGCGCCAAAATGCTTTATCATTTTCAGACTGAATGTCAATGGGTTCCAACTTTGGAAAAATTTAGACTTCGACAGATAAATACTATATTAATCCCCGTAGGGAAATTGTTGTGTCCAGTGGCTAGTGCACATACAAATTACAAGTACAGGTAGGACCACTGTTTTTTTAATCTCAACACTAAATCCATTATTCATTAAGACCACTGGTTAACATTCATCTTCCAGTCAAATTCTTCAGATGGGAGGGCCCATCAGCGTAGTGCAAATCAAGCAGTAGAATTTATGACACATTACAGCTTTTAAGGATAAGTCTGTATAGCCCCGTTTCCACCAAGCAGTATTGTACGGCACAGTTCAGTTTGGTACGCTTTTTTCCCCTGCTGTGGAAAGTTGTGGATGGTACCGTCCCCATTTTTGGTACCTTCTGCTGGGGTACCTAGCACACAGATCTGGTGCTAAAAAGGTGGAGCTGTGAACACAGCAGTTTGTTGACTGGTCAATTGTGGACGCTCTGCTCAGGGCTGAGTTGTTGCTGGTTTTGAGGCAGAAGCCACTGTTCATACCGTGGAGAGTTTTATTAGTAGACAATAACTAAAAAGTGAAAGGATGTTTTGCTGCCTCCTTCAGCAGCTGGAGAAAAAATAACTTAATTCACTGGGATGTCTGCCTCCCTTTTGAGGAGGAATGTTAACTTGTAATATTATTCAATGCATTAAGGTGAAGACATGAATCAATCAACACGCCTTAAATTCAGCTGTGACAACTTTGACCATTACTTTAGTTTTTATCTGACATACACTATTTGTAATGAGTGGATCTTCAAGCATTTATATTTATATTAATTTCTACCAGGTTATGTGCAATGCATATATTCTAATCCTCACTTGCAGGAAAAAAACAAAAAAAAACAAAGCGTTGCGAAACATCATTCTGGGCTCCAGCAACAATAAACCGCTGAGCTTGCCTCAGAAGGACTAAGTGCACGAACCCGCTGTTTTTAAATATCACATTGAGAGAGACTCTCACTGCAGCCAGTTTTATTTTGTTCTGAAAATGCCGGCGTGCAGCCTCATTCTGTGTCACCAGTAATGAGGAAATACAGCAGTGAGTGACAACAACCACGCCCACATTTTAGAGTACGGTTTGTGGTGGAAACACGGACCTCGGGTCTCGGTACAATGTCTGAAGGGTTACTTTTGGTTCCAAAGGTACCATACCGAAAGTGTTTGGTGGAAACGGCTTATTTGTAAATGGTCCTGTGTAAGTTAGTCATGACCCAAGGTTCAATTAAAATCAGACAGATGTCAACTCAGAAATGAGAGGCATCAGCAGGAACAAATTTATTTATATTAACTAGGGATGTACTGATGTGACGTGAAATTCCGGGCTGACACCGATGTTTTTTTTTTGTAGTACATTATGTTTTGTTATTTATTCCCCATTTTGGTCCAAGGAAAAAAGAAATCTTACTTCTAAAAAAATAAATAACTCCACTGTTTTAAAGCCATTCAGTCCTTCATTACACTGCCAAATATGCAATTTAAGTGGAGAGATCATTACTTAATGCAACGTCCATGAGCTGTCATTTCAGCCACCAGTTGCTAACAGCTAACGTTAACTTGCTCCCCCCCTGCAGATTTTAACACTGATTCTTTGCTCACAATGTGGTCTATCAGAGAAACAATTTGGTCCCTAATGTAACATGTCTGCTCCAAATTTAATTGAACTTTTAATGACCAATGAACTCAAATAAACAAACTAAGTTTCCTTAAAAAAAAAAAATTCAAGATAATTTAGGGCATTTATGGGTGTGTAATATTGACAGGCATCGTCAATTTGTACTTTACCTTGGTGTCTGCCACTTTATGACCATTCTTCATAAAGTTCTCAAACTTGGGCTGAGATTTAGGTAGCTGTACTCCCTGTAAAATGGAAAGAATTACAAATGAGCAAATTTAAATGTCTAAAGGCACACCATATGTTACTCTCAGGTAATAAAGTATTACATAGTAATTCAATTTAAAGGAACTTTCAAGAACACTGACCTTCTTCACTGTCTCCATCAACTTGGCTTTAATATCAGGAATTGTTAGGTTTCCTTTGGGAGTTGGTGGAGTTTTAGTCTTGTCACCTTTAGGAGTCTTTTCCTACAATGAAAATTAAATTTAGATATATTTCATAAAGATAAAATATTAATATACTGACTACTACTATGGTTAGCTTTAGTCCCCACATGATATTCAGTAGATACAAAAGGTCCAGATTATGAAAAAGACTGTTACCTGCTTTTTGGCTGGAGTGTTGGGTTTGGGACTCTTGCCATTCTGAGCAGGGGTTCGTTGTTTGGATGGTGCTGGCTTGGCCTGTAACAAATAAGCAGCTATTAGTAAGGACAGGACTGCAAGGTTCTTTAGCTGGAACTGACACATCTCTATGAAACTGGTGCTTGCCTTGACAGGTGACTCTTCTTCCTCACTCTCCTCGTCATCATCATCTTCGTCATCCCTAAGAAAACAAGATTAAAAAAAAAATCAAAACAAATAGTCAGATAGAGGGTGGACCATCAGAATCACACAATGTTTTATAATTCATTACAAATACATTCAGAACTGATGCAAATCAGTTTTAGGTCTCACAGAAAGCTGCAACATTTTACTTTCTCCAATTGCAGGTACAACTCGTATTATAACAAAAGGGTTTTTGCAGGCAATGCAAGTCTGTCTCTTATCAAAAAACTAATATGGCCCTGTGTGTTATTATCATTACTAATGCTTTAACTTTGATAAAATGCATTAAGTGAAAACTGAAATATTTCCCTGTTGTTTGGTCTGAAGCAAAGAGTTTTATTACAAGCAGTTGTGCTGCAAATCATTGCTGGTGCTGACACATTATCCCTCTGAGAAAACCTTGCTGGCCAGATCATAAAATATGGCCAAATAACAGAGCATTAAAAAATAGACATCAGCACTGTAAAGGAAAAAAGGGACTTTGAGTAACTGACAAACAGCTTTCACTTTCCTTTTTTTCCCCACTACCATGTTTCACAATTAGTCCAGTCTTCCTGTTCAGCTTCATAACAGTTTCCTTGCTGAACTGGTATGTTGAGAGAAATTTAGCAGCATCATTGAGTTTAAAGTTTTGGTGCAACACAATTAAATTTAATCAAGGGTTACAGTAAAAGCCGATGTTTCATGGGAGGTTTTAATGTAATCCTCCTTGATTTTAAGATAGTTTTAAAGATTGGTGCATTGTCGTTTAAAGTTAAACTATGATTTACAAATGAATCCTCGTTGGTGCAACCCAGCATTAGTGTTGATCTTTTGGACCCCACTGAGTTCCAATTTATGTAACCTGAACATATTAGAATAGCCTGTAAATGTGTGTGGAGCTTGACACTTACTCGTCATCTTCATCGTCATCCTCATCATCGTCCTCGTCATCCTCCTCAATGTCCATTTTCATTTTTTTCTGTAAGGAGATAAAACGTGTTTTACAGTTACTTGAATTTTAATAGAATATTTTACTGTTTACAATGGCGAAGGAACGGAGAAACAAACCTGTGACTTGATGGCAGGTGAGGAGGCCGGTCTTTTCTTTGATGTTTTGACATCTTCCTCCTCTTCTTCCTCGTCATCTTCCTCCTCTTCATCAAAAGTCTGATCAGCTTCCATCACTTTAGGAAAGAACAATTTAGAAATGTTTGACTAAGGTAAAACACTACTGCCAAAACCACAGGGATATGCTGTGCAATAAAAAATGTTTATTTACACTTCAATTGAAAGTAGTGTCTAATGGATTAATCCCCATAACAACCAGACACTGAAAATAAATCCCTGACCAGTTAAAACACCTGGATGATCTTCTAAGAAATACTCACTGATGAGGTGCTGTCCACTGAGGTGGATTGGACCAGCACCTGTCCTCAGACGGAAAACTGCTGGAGGTGTGATTGTGAAACCACCAAGACACACCTGAAAAAAGAAGAAAACGCTCACTTTAGCACACCACCTCTTTGTTGTTTAGTGTTAGGGTACTTGCTTAGGGTTTGGAATTCAACTATCTCAAGACAGCATTTGTTTCCAAAAATGAAAGGTATTAGCTTTTTGAGCCAAATAGCACTATTTAACAAACACGTACCTGCAAAATGCAGGTTGGGCACCGGGTGCTACTCTTGTGTCTACTCTGTGCCAACTTTTAAAGATGCAGAGGCAGGTTGAGTCTGAAGTTGCTAAGCGACCATAACGAGAACTGCATCAGAGGGTACTTACCAGAAATCCCAAGTTCACAGCTTCTTCCAGGCATTGTTTTTTAAGTGTGTATTAGGCCTAAAATGTCATCAGACAGATGTTAAGCTCTGGGTGGCCCCGCACTAAAATGATCAACTTCTCCATATTAATCATAGACTGATATTCACAGGAGAAAGGAAAAAAATCTGCTGGCTGCGATTGGTTCCTTGCCACGACATGTGGTGCGTGTTGCTGCGTTCCAAAAGTTGAGCTTTGTTTATCTCAGGGCCCAGCTGTCGCGCCCAGCGAAAAGACTCTTGGGAACACTATAGCGCTGTGACAGCATTGCTCTAACTTCTACGTTCTGCATGTCTAAATTCAAACAATAAATGTGAGGGCACAAGAAACAGCATGTGTACGGGCCCTTAGACTCATGTGGGTGGCTGAAGGGACACTGGAACTCGAACACACTGAGAAGACACTTTGTTAGTGCATCTGCACATGAGTAAAGATGAGAAGTTTACTTACACTTGGCAGGGTAGAGGGCTTTAGTGAGACGAGTGCTGCCTTGATTTTCTGACCCTCTGTGTCTTGTCCTTCAACCTCCACCATGTGAAGCTCATCTTTGGTGCCGGGGTCCACACAGGCCTGGAGAGGGCGAGGCAACAGCTGACTGTAACTCTGTTAATTTTCAGGGTGCCTGCACACCTATTTACCATTCTTTCGTTCTCTGATGTGTTTCTTTGTTCATGGTGTGAACAGTTGAAAAACAGAAAACAGTATCTACTGAAAAGTACCCCTAACTGTAAAGC
Organism: Epinephelus awoara; assembly: GCA_035609425.1. Lineage (NCBI taxonomy): Eukaryota > Metazoa > Chordata > Actinopteri > Perciformes > Serranidae > Epinephelus > Epinephelus awoara. Next base: position 8,939,998 of record CM069304.1, read on the forward strand.
AAACATCTTGTGTGTTGTCCCACAAGGATCAATCCTCAGTACTCTTCCTTTTCGTTTTTAAAAACACAACTGCAGTATTCTGTGATAGTTTAAGTGTGATTTTAGCACAAAGACAAAGGTGAACCCCTGTTAAATCCAATACAGCCTACAGGTTCTACCTGCTTGACACCATTTACAGCATATGAGGTCCAGTTAAAATCTATACTATTAATGCTGACAATCCACCATTTTTTTCCCTGCAAACCCCAGAAAGTATGACTAAACACCTTGGGTTCAGTTATGTGCAGCACTTACTGTTGATTTGTATACTGCTAAATGATTCAACAAAATGAGTGTGAGAAACAAAGTGACAGATGTGAATCAGACACTTCCTGTTCTGATAAGCAGCGTAAACTCAGTTGTTTCTACCCTAAAACTACTGTGAGGTGAAAAAGCTCAACACTGACTTTATTAGAGGGGCATTTAGTTAAGACTTAAATTGCGTTATTAGCTTAGGCATGTAATTATTGCTGTAATTGTATATAATTACATAGTTATTATTTAGCCAAAGAAAATGTGAGTGTAGCCTTAATAAAGCCAGAGTAGTATCTTAAGAAACAGGCTGCTAATTTAAAGTCACAACATTACAAGGGCAGCTACCATTACATTTTAACTACAATTAAAATTTAGTTTTACTACTTTATTTGCATGATTGATAATTAGCTTCTTGTGCCACATCCAGGAACAAGAGACCTTATTCTCCCATTGCAGAGTGGAGGACCATTCAATTCATACAGTCAAAAGAGGTTTCATAAATAGCCAAAATGCTGGTCGGCCAGGAATATAGAACATCTGGCATGTTCTAAAAAACAGCATGTGTTCTCAGCCCTGTTAGGACATCTTGGACCTCAGGGTACTTACCATCCGTAGATCTAACTGATGCTCAGACTCATCGTCCTCAGGATTGAACACCACCTCCTTTCCAGCTTCCAGCACACAACCTGATGAAAAGGTTTTAAATGTGAGTCATTTGCTTAAAAAAAAAAAATGCGTGGGGAGTGACCTCATCATAGGGTGCTCTACTTCAGACAATCATTTGTATGTATAGTGCTATATTTCAAGTGCACACAAGAGGGAGCCATAGAGATTACTGATGAGTGTTCCCACATGGCCTTGACACAGGGGAACCCCTCTATCAGGAGAGATAAATAATTCTATGGATGTCTGCAGCGCTTCATAATACAATCAGGGTTTGACTAACAATGGTAGATAAATATCATGTTACTGCACTTCCGAAGCAGTCAGGAATAAAGTTTAAAAAAACAAAACATACAATGTGGAAAATTAACTAAATTTCATATCACCATATCTGGTGATTGGCACCCCTACAGCCTATAGTAAAACAGTGCAAGATACAGGCAAACATAATAAGTGCAGTACAGAACAGAAACACATTGCTGTACTCTACATTACAATGTTATATCTAACACTATATTTCCCTGCTGACTGAAACAAAATCAAATGCTCAGCAGCACTAAAGAGCACTATCCAGTGTATATGTCTGTGCCTGACTGCACTCTAGTAAAAAAAATAAACTTATATTAACTTAGTCTACATTTTCCTTGACTGCACTACAAATCACAGGCATGTCTGTAACTGTAGTTTTAATCCCACGAGGAGGGAAGGTGAGACTGGGTAACGGGACGGAGGACGGAGAGGTGCAGATGATCCAAAGAAACACTTTTAGTGTGACTTGTTCGACAATTCAAACGAGATTATCTTGCATCTAAAAAAAAAGGTACATCATCATCATAATGTATAATTAGAAGTTAAGGGGTCTAACTTTACATGATGCACCCAGCTGAGGGAGTCAGCAGGTCCGCATGTGTTTGATCCCACGTTGAGATGACTTACCCCGACTGGCTAAAACTGTCATGACAAATTTTAACCTTAAGTGTTCAGTTGATGAATATTAGAAGATGTAAATAAAAATATATAATACAGTTCCCAACCACGAGGAGAGAAAATGCTGGAATATTAACATTGTTCAACACCAACATGAGCGCCGCCATGTTGGTGGTGAGACACGTGTTTAGCTGCAGCCTGGAGTGAACCCGCGCTGTTCAACACTCATCCAGCCTCCTGCTACAATATCTGAATGGTTAACAATCTAACATATAACACGTTACATGTTTTGGTATGACATGAACATTACCTTCCATTACAGAGGAACAAACTGCATTTAATGGGTTTCTTTTATCAGCAGTCAAACCTGATGACACGTAGTTAAACACCATAAAGTAACATAAGACACGCAGAAGTCATCTCACCGTAAAGAAAGGTCTGTGGCGCCATTGATTCCTCGTCTAACCCGTTCATCTTTTCAGATTAAAATGCTGACAACCTGCTGCTTGTCTGTGGTGGAGGGACAGCCAACTACTAACTTACACTAACCACTAACCAACGTGGTGTTCCGCCTCCTCTCTTCTTCGCGTCCTACTTCTTCTTCACTGATTTAAAAGCTGAATGCAGAACAGCGTATATAGGTGCGTACCGCCATCCCCTGTAGCGGGACTGTAACAGCAGGGCTTTGTACCGCAAGCTCTGGAGGTTATTGAAGAGGACAAAAATGGAGGAACTTCAAATCATTTTTTAAGAAATGCGGAGGGAGTTATGTTTTTTGTTTGGCTTCGGAGATGGACATTTAAATGGTTATGTTTTGATTTTTTTTTAATATCCTCAAAACCTGAAAAACGTAAGTGGGTTTTAAAGGCATGTTTTCTTTAAAAAGCTCCAAAATAAAAGAGGCAAAGAGTAAGGTTTGAGTTCAGTGTTTACAATTTTATATAGGCTAGATAGCGTACAAATATGTAACATATTTTAAAGTGCATTCAAGGGTTTTTGTAAAAAAAAAAAAAAAAAAAGTTAGTTAGTTATACAGTTAATACAATGCAGAGTACTGTTAATTTCAAGCCCCCCTTTGCAATCCCACTGATCTCTTTTCCTCTCTTACATGCGAAATAGAAAGTTATGATCGTAAAACCAACAAGACAGTACAAACGAAACAGCGACACCCAGTGTACCACAGTGTGCATAGCACAGCCTTGGCTCTGTCCTGTAGTTGGAACTGCCATTATTCCTCTGCCCACTGAAGATGGCAGATGAGGAAAAAAAGACTGTGTGAACCATGTGATTGTGGGAAGTGGGAAGTGTACATACAGTGATGAATAATGAATTTTCCATGAGATGGCTGGATTGACAAAACCCAGCTGAGAAGATGAAAATTTGCAAAGGTTGTACAATCTTAATGTGTTTAAGTTTGCTAACTTTGTTTCAAAAGCCTGGAAAAAGGGGCGATATGTACAATTTAATTAGGATTTAATCTGATTTCTGCTGTATCAGTTTTGTTAATGTTTACGTCATTTGTTATCAGAGAAACACAGTTTATATTTTTTGCCAGTCAGACCAAATTATAAAGGGAGTTGTATTTCTAAAGATGTCTAAAGGTAATGATGAAGTTGGATCTTTATCCCTAAAGCTTTTCCAAATGTGATTGCTTCATCCAATTTGGATCTCTGATTGCAGGCTAAATTAATGTGTGGCGTTAATGTGCTCTGAATGTTAATTATATGGGTGAGAAATTACACGAGAAAAATCGTTGTGTGCAGCCACCGCGAGCCAAATGGGTTGGAGTCTGGGTACTGACAAGGCCATGAATGGATGCATGAAAACTGCCCGCAGCTAAACAGCACAGAGGCTTTACTAATCAGTCCACACTGAGTGACCGAAGCACCCAAACACCAGCTGGGTTTACTTTGACACAAACATCATATATAATTCTGTACTTACATTTAAAGGTCAGGGAAGTTATGCAAGCTTGTTTATATAAAGAAATATCTCCAATATAAAATATTTTCTGTTCTTCAGTGACATAGAGAAGGTCATACATGCTTTTTTTTCTCTAGATTTGACTATTTCAAATCTGTCGGTGGTCATCTGGCGTTTTCTGTCAGAGCTCCTGAACTCTGCAATGCACTTCATGAAGAGATTTGTTTATCAACATCTTTATTCCCTTTTTAAAAAACATTAAAAAACATATTTGTTGTAAAGATAGGATTTTTATGAAGTCACAATGTCATGTGTCTGTGTGCATGCGTGTGGTGAAGCGGCCACGCAACCGTGTGTGTATAAAAATATTCATGCCTGTGTGGGTGTATGCATGTATATCTTTATGCACAGTTATTATCAGCTTGTTTTCCCACTCTACTGTTTAATGTATTGTTATTCATGATTGTGATGTTCTATTATAATAATTATTTTTTTAAAAAATCACTTTTGCTTCATTTATCTTCTTTTATGTTCCTGTGATGCATTTTGTAACAGTTTTAAAAAGGGCTCTATTTTTATCATCATAATAATTGTTACTGGAATAGAACGCCTTTATTGTCATTGTACAAAGAATATACATCTGCTTTATCTGATCAGCTCCCAACTAGTTAATACAATAAGCACACAAATAAAGGCAACATAATCATCCTTAAAATTGGGATTACTTAATAGAGTGTTGCACTAAGAAGTAGTGGATTGCACAATTATTCTCATGCTTCTTATTATTACTATATGATTCACATAATTTTCATACACATCAAACCACTCAGTGACTCCTTATGCTCCGAATGGAGACAGATGCTTTAGATGACAAACATAATTTCTCCACTACTTTATACACACACACACACCCACACACACACACACACACACACACACACACACACACACACACACACACACACACACACACACACACACTTAAAATAAAACACCACTCAGTTTTTTAAGAATTCACATATTTATTCTTATGGCTTAGAATTAATTTTCTGTTTGTGAGATTTAATAACTGAACTGTCCAAACCAAGATACCAGAGACCAGAGGCCATGATGTCACACTGATGTACCACACAGCAAAGCGCTGCTCCACTGACTGCAAAAAGATCGGTGATGAATATTTCAGTGCTACTATATCCCAGTGAGTTTTCTATTATGGTGATGCTTTCAAACACTGACTCACAGAAAACCATCAGCAGGCAACTGCAGGAGTCAGTCACCCTTCTGTCTGTGGCTGCACATCAGCGTGACATCACAGATTTGGTTTGGATGAGGGAGACAGATGTTCACTAATACAGATGGGGCTGTCCTCAGTGTCATCAAATATCACATTCCAAAGCTGACATTCAGTGGTATTTCCCTGCAAGGTTAGAAACTAACTCATATCAGGATTTCATTAGACTGGCCCAGCAAGTATCTGCAGCCTCGTCGCCAGAGGACAATGTCGGCACTGTGCATTCTTACAAACCAATAACACATTACATTTGCATATCTTATAAGACCCATATCAGCCTTTCTAATGTCACATTAATACACAAGTTGAATTTGTCATCTGTGGACGGAGGGCATAGTGGTTGGGCAAGATGCCTGCCACGCTGCAAATTACTGCAGTCCCTGTTGGAGACCAACAAAGTCACTGCTGTGCTTTAGGCACCAAATGTGGGTCGTTTAAGCAAGGTAGATGTTTTTGGCTGTACCTGTTCTTGAAACGAGTTTTCAGCTCAGAAACATGGGTACCTGTGGTTAACCATGTTAACCACAGGTTGTTGAAACATAAAATTTCGACGTGTCCACTACATAATAACGTGCAAATGTAGTGTATGTGGTTTGCAGAAACATACAATGCCAACATTTTTCTAGTGATTGGGTTGCAATTTGATTGTTTCTCAGATCAGAATCAGCTTTATTGGCCAATGCACATACAAGGAATCTGACTCAGTTATACGTTTATAATTTCTTGTATATTAACATACCTACGAGCGAAATCAATACATTTGTACCATACAAATATTTTCCCATGATTATTGTTGCCATCTCCAAGTTAAACCTTGATCATCTGTGCAAATAAAGATATTGGTTTGACGTTCACGTTCCTGATTAATTACTCAACATCTTTGTTTTGTGGGCACTTCATCATGAAATCCAAAATTTATACACATTTGTCACAATTTCTGTTTTTACAGTTATGACAAACATCAATTTGACCACGAGATGCAAAGCAGCAGGTGAAAATATAAAGGAATAATTCAATTTCTTCTTTCCTTTCACTAAAACCTAAATTCCAACATAGACAGAAGGACGGGCACACACACACATACACACACACACACACACACACACACACACCATTTCAGACCCATTATATGTATCGTCTAGTCTTTGACTTTCTACTGTAAGCTTCAGACAGACTCCTAACAACAAGCATCAGACAGACTCAGCAGGTAAGCGACAGCCTGGTCAACACAAAAGTACAGGGATCACTGCAGCAGTGATGCATGAGATAAATATAGAAGTCTTCATGGCCAAAATTCCATAACAAATTTGACAAATGTTTGGAGATACCTCTCGTAAAAGCATGCAATTATATTTTGGCAAAGGAGAACGTCTTTTGGCAAAAAACAAACAAAAATTGTTTTGCTGGTTGAACAGTAGCTCTTCGCTGGTCAGCAGCAGCTTTGTAATGTAGGAGCATCTTTCACAGGCCAATCTTCAAGACAGGACTGAGAGCGATGTCTTCTGCGTCCAAGTCTGTCACATCGGTCACTTTGTATTGTGTGGGAAAATTGCAGGAAGGCTTACAGCATTCCAGTCCAGTCCCTTCTTTCAAGTCATTGTGGGGGAATCTGACTGTATCCAGACCACAGCTGGATGAGGTGGGAAGAGGAGGAGAGACTGGATGTATTGCACATATGCATCCACACACACGCACTCACACCAAGCCCTCGTAATTTCCATGTCTTTGTCTCCATCGTGTCCTCTTGTCCTACATCACGTTTTCAAACAGCTGCATGGATCTCATCATCATTTCATCCTGCGCAGAGAGAAAACAAGTAATCAGGGCAGAATGATGCAATTACCTACCAATGTACTGAAGCCCTGTGTATAGAAATATATAGGCTGTTTATACTGCCGTGAAGACAGCAGTCTCCAGATATAACATCAGTTTTTCACACATTTAATGGGACATGAGTGTGTTTCAAGTGTCTCAAAACTCTGGAGTCTCTATATTTGTCATTGTTCTCTTTTTTATGATATACTGTACGTATATTATTTTCTTGCTTTCTTGCTTAGATGTGCATGTAATAATAATAGTAATCTAAGCTTTACGGTCTACTGTCTTATGGAACTTAAATAAACCACATCTAATGGTCTTCATTGTGGTTGACAGCTCCAAAACCTTGTACATGAACCTTTGTAGTGCCTTTAAATGTTACATATTGTTTCCCAAAGGTCAAGAATGAAATTCCCTCCTCAAATTTTAAATGTATTTTACATTACACTACATTTACTCTTGTAACAAAGTTGTTTTTTGCATATCTGTATTTTTTTTAAGTTAAAAATAATTGTAATTCTACTTTTTTTTAAAAGTTAAAATAACCTTGCAAAGCAAAAACAGCAGAGCTCTCTGGGTTGACCTGTCTGCGGCGATTTTTTTCATCTCCAACATTACACAACACAAACTCACTGTAATGGTCGTGTACTGTAGGTAAATTTATGCATGTTATATATTCTTTTCACTTTGGCACTTGAAAGCTGACAACATATGGTAAAATGTTTTCATATACTTTTTACATATAAAGAAATAAACAGCTCAGATGTATGAAAATACATACCTCCTGGCAGGCTACTATAAACTCCTCTAAAGTCACCACTCCATCTTTGTTTTTATCCATTTTCTGTAGGACGAAACGAAACATAACTTGAATCAGTATCAAGTAGAAGCAAGTCTACAATAATTTTGTTGTGGAAATGTACTCAGAGTGAGCTCATGTTGCAACAACCTCACGCACGGAAACTGCAGGAACCCGTTTATACCAGGCAATATAACACAACATGGACAGTTTGAAAAAAGACTGAGAAAAAAATATGGACCTCAGGAACTGGGATTGCTAATAATATAAAACTTTATAAATCTTATCTGAAAACTTGAAGTATATGCAAAGTGTCTCAGTAAAACCAGAGAGATTCATTTGGGAAGCTACTGGAGTATGATGAAAGACATTAAGAGTCACATTGTTTTTCCTCATGCTGTGCAAAGACAGTGGTTTTAAAATCACCTGTCACTGTAAAATGTTGGCTTTTCAATGTTAAGCATATGTATTAGAACCTAACCTGAAAAAAGGCGTCCACATGCTGCTGAGGGACGTCTCCCGTTAGTGCAGGGTAGGTGTATTTGCCCATCATATCATAAATGGCCCTCACAATCTCAGTCATTTCCTGAAAGAAGGGAAGATTCTTATCATGGTGAGACATTAGAGACCTAAGATGACACACTAAACACTTAACGTGATCTCATCCCTTTGGCAGAGGCCCATGCTGTGCACACAGTGACAGCACAGACTCACCTCTCTGTTTATGTAGCCATCTCTGTTAATGTCATAAAGGTGAAAAGTCCACTCAAGCTTTTCTGTCAGTGTTCCTCGCAGCAGTATAGACAAACCCATTACAAAGTCCTGACAGCAGAGGAAGACAAGTACAAACTTAAATCCTGAAAGTGTTCTAGAACAGGGAAGTAAAGAAATTAGTAATATTTTTTTTTTTACACAAAATGCAAATACAATGGAGGATGACTCACCTTAAACTTAATGGAGCCATTGTTTGTGGTGTCAAATGCATTGAAAAGATAATGTGCATACATGCTCGCATCTGCAACAGAAAAAAATCAAAGCATAAAGTCTCCTGGAAGGTCTTCTCAGAAAGCTTTAACGAGGAATAAAAGAGATTCAAAAGCATTGCACTTTACCTCCATGGGGGAAGAACTGTGCGTAAATGTGTTTGAATGTTTCCTCGTTTACCACACCACTTGGACATTCCTGTGGAAAGAAAAAGATGAATGAAGTTTACTCAACTCAATGACATCCTGTTTGTTGGAGGAATCCACCAGAACCGTGCAGTCATGTGACCATAATCATATTTGTCCCTGGGATATCTTCTGGCACAAACCTACTTTAGCATGTTAGCCAGCATGCTAACATTTGTTTCATAACATAATTTTACTCTGATGAAACTCAAACATTGTATTGTACAGCGAAAAATATTTTTTCCCTCAGGAGAACATAAACACTTCCCATAGCAATGTCCTTCATTTGGGATGCATTGGTTACAGTTGAAGCTGGATTGCAGGACTTTAAGATATAAATGAACGTCTATTAAATTCAAGCTCTTGACAAACAAGTTCACACAATGTTAATTAAGACCATTGCTGTCAGGTTAAACTCTCTGTATTTCACAGTATACCAGAGTTGTGGTGTCTGGTGTCTGTGGCGCCTTTCCTGTGCTGGCACCGTGGAGTGATGCGCGTTACGTCAACCAGCGAGAGCTAAAGGGAGCAGGAACTGGGTAGACACCATAGCAATGGAGCAGCAGCTAGGAGTATGGTGGAAACCATGGCGGAAAATCTAAGAAGCACCAAAGCAAAGGAGTGGGTGCTCCAGAGAATAAAAGAAACTTGGCATGATAAGGGATCAAAGTAAAAAAGAGCATTCCTGGGGGTGGGGGAGATGCCGCAAACTCACCCACAGGCATATGTTGTAAGCACATCAACAGTGTTCATGTAATGACTCTCACCGCCAGAGGGGGGAGGCAAAAGTCTCGCACTCCAGCTTTAAAGACGGCTCCACAAAGAAACATTGCTGATGAATTTTTGGCTTGATTATGGCTCTGCGTTGGTCAGCCCCTTTAGTCCAGCCTGAGATATAACAATTAATGGATAGATTGCATGTTGCACAGACAGGCATTGTCCACAGAGGATAAACCTTAATGACTTTGGTAATCCCCCGAGATTTATCAAGCACCACCAGCAGGTCAAATTGTCCAATTAGTTTATAATCAAAGGCAAAATTAAGAGCATTCACTTCAGTCTTAGCTGTTTTTTGCTAATTTATTATATGCATGTTGACATGCTTAAATTAGCATTTAATGCTTGATTTATGTTTGATGCCTTTGCAAGGGCCTGGAGTGTACGCATGGCCATAGTGATGTCACACTATCAAACACACACCATAACTGAGGCTTAACACAAAGCACAGATGCGTCTAAGAACAGCCTCTAGAGTCGCTTGCATAGTCTTTTCAAATGAAAACAATCTGACAATCTGCATGGCTAGATTTTTTTTAATTAGGGCGATTTAATCTTTAAAGTTTGAATTATCTAGAAAGCATGATGCTCTGTATGTATCAAAGTAATCTAAGAATAAATTCAGAAAGTGTGTGATTACATTCTTGAAACCACGATAGAGGATCTGCAGCTCCTGCTTAGTGAAGTTAGTCTGGGCTTCCAACTGATCAAGACCCTCTGGCCTGTGACACACCATCGTCATCTCAAGCTCATCGTCTGTTTTATCTACAGAGAGAGAGAGAGAGAGAGAGAGAGAGAGAGAGAGAGAGAGAGAGAGAGAGAGAGAGAGAGAGAGAGAGAGAGAGAGAGAGAGAGAGAGAGAGAGAGAGAGAGAGAAATAAATATATTTATTACAAAGAATCATGTCAAAGCAATCCTTGTCTAACATGTGCTCTTCCCAATTTCTAGAAATGTGAAAACTGTAATACAAAGAAAAGAGACAAGTCAGCGAGGCATAAGAAAGTCAAGTTGGCAAGAAACATATCAAAAATCTGATTAGGCTGCAGAAAAGAGCGCTCACGGGGGAAGCAAGTGAAGCAGCAGAAAAATAAGGCAGAAAGAGCATCACATAGAGGTAAAAAGAGAGAAAGAGATGAGCTTGAGAAGAACTACATGTCATTGCCAAATAGATTTCCCCTTAGGACTGTAGTCATTTTATTAATGGCAACATGGTGCTCAGTATCGGCTGCTGTGGAGATAGATGGCGGTTAATGATGTGAAGAGTTCTGATTCTGCTCTGGGCAAGTCTTGCCAATACGTCACTACTAAGACTGTCTCCAGGCACAGGGCAATAGTAACATCCCGACATCTGGCAGTGGACACAATCCACACAACAGTGAATTCTCAAACATGAGCAAACATCCAAGAGGAAACACATACAGTGCTCTCTGGAGGTCTTTATTGCATTCACTGGCAGAAACTTGAAGCAATGTAATCTAAAGTAGGCTGATCCAACACATCTACAGCATTATATAAGGGTGGCAGGACAGCATATTTACACATGGGTTGTGTCTGTAACTTGGTTACTTTTATATCCCAACTGGTCTGGTGTAATATAAGCAATATATTTTGTTGGAGACCAAGTTGTTATTATTTGTTATATCCTTGGATGAATTATTTTAACACAAAAATCAAAACCTCATTAAATCCTGGCAAATTCCACAGTGAAAGCAACCAAATTAATGCCCCTGACAAACATGGATGCACCAACAAACAAGCTTTGTAACTGTGTCAGCATTATTGGCTCAGCTAGCCCTTAAGAAAAGGAGATTAAAATTAATATCATACGCCTGCTTTTTGGACTGCGGCGATGACTCATTCATTTCAACCCATTCAGAAGTGGTGTCAAGATTAATCCGCACTGCTGAAACTGTATCTAGTATCATGCATCATCGGCCAGAGGCAATCTTAATTTGAATTTCATATCAAATATCCTGTTGGTCCTCAGCTTTTAAGCCATTCCCCGAGGCAGAGTGTATGCAATGATAAGTGCTGAAAGTAACTTCTAATTAGCTGCATTTGTTTCTTTCCACAAGAATAATTGCTTCTACTTTAATCTTGGAATTAATCTTCATTTGGATCCTGTTTTTCATTTATTATAATTCAGTCCATGCAAAAAGGTCTCAACCATGAGTGTGTTAATTGAGATCAAATTGTATTTTACATGCAGTATTTATAAAGCTTACCTATTATAGGGGATCTATTATGCTTCTTTGTATTATGTGTATATAGAGTTTATAGTGTTACGATAAAGGATGTTCCTCTTACATGTGTCCAGAGTTTTAAATAATGAGGTAAACGTATGTATAAAAAAAAAAAAAAAAAAAAAACATCCCCTGTGAGAGAAAACCTTGTTTCCAATAGTTTTTTTCTGTTCAGGTTACAGTATGACATCATGGTGTGTTTGATTTCTTTATATGGTCATATGCCCCAAGCACACCACTGCAGGTACACTCATGTACACTGATACATGAAGCTGCAAGCTAATGTCAGAGAAACATGTAATCTTGGTTGCTGATGTTGTAAACCTCTCCCTGATTTTGCATCTTATTCCTGTTGGAACATGTGTGGCTGTTTTTAAAATCTTTTATAGGGGATTTTTCACAGTAGAAAGTACCACTAGTCTTTGTTACAGTCATTCCCCGGCTGCAAGTTATCAACTGCTATATGATATATATATGATTTATATAATATAGTTCTCAGCTGAACATACAGTATGTACTGCATGTGTGTATGTTCCATCAATCTGCCTCAGCTCCTGTTGCAATCTCCTTGTCTCTTGTTGTCATGGGGATAGACAGGATTAATGTGAACAGTGATGTGTATACTGGATCAACTGATCATTATTTGTGCATGCATCTTCTCTGTGAGTAAAAGTCACTCATCATTAGACAAATAAACGACAGAGACATTGTTTTGCCGTGCCTGTTATTTCTGCCTGGGTGAATTTTCTCTCCTGCAAATGCGATGGAATCGCAGAAAGAGACTTAATGAAATGAGGGTGAGAAAAGGAAACAGGCAGAGGTGTTGATTAGAGGAGGGAGGAGACATGGTGAAACGGGAATAGAGGAAAAAAAAGAGGAGGTGGTAGAGTGAGGAAAAAGGTGACAGAAAGAGAACACATGGCAGAATGGGATCACACAATATGTTTAGAGGACATAAAGAGACAAATGGGACTTAGTGTAAGACAGAAACTGAGCTTGATCTTGGAAGTATGATGAGGAAAGGGACACATTACTCTGACAAGATTTAGGCACAGAAATGCTGCAGACTCTCGAGCAACATTCCCAGTGTTGATGCTTATATGCAGTGCAAGAGTCATGATTTAAATGCTGCAGCAGCTGCACAGGCACATGTTCATCAGCATGCACTGGGATGGAAGTGATACATGATGAAATGATGGAGATAATTATAGGTGTGTGTCAGATGGTGATGTTATAGACAAACTGCAGCTCTGTTATACTGTTAATGCCAACTGCCGCAATAGCTTCAGGCCAACAGTGTTTACACACACAACAATTACAGTGAGTGGTTGTTCAGGACTACGCACAACAGGTAGGGTTCAGTGTGCTTTGTAAAGGCCTAGCCCAAGTGTTAACAAAGCCAAAATGTTTTACAAGTAGGCATCTCACATTTCCAAACTGTATGCGGTATTTGACTCTTTGTCACCTGACCTTAAAGCTATAGTTGGTAACTTATGTAAAAATAACTTTTTGTCGTATTTGAAACTGTCACTATAGCCTGACAGTGGTGGATGAGACAGATAATCTTTGAAAAAATCATGCTCCTCTCTCTCCTCCTGCTGCTGCTTCTAGTAGCATTTGCAAGAATCCAACCAGAGCTGCGGGGCCTCTCACGCAGCTGTCATTCTTGTCAATCACTGCTCATGAACTGCAGTCAAACAGGGCAGCGCTGATCAAATCCTAAGCATGAGTCAGTTACTGCAGTGCCTGTATCTCGCCTATTCTGTTATCAGAAACATATTTTCTTGAATTGTTTGCTGTAAAATGAGAATGTTTGCTCAGGCCGGTGGGCAGTGCTTGGTTTTTGCTTAACTGTTTTCTACCAGGCGCTAAACCTTCTCATTTTACAGGCAAACAGTGCACTAAAATATGTTTCTGAAAACATTGGAGGTGAGAAATAGACAGTTCAGTAACAAAATGTTTTGCTTTACTTTTTACTTACTTGTAGTAAAGTTGCCAGCTACAGCTTTAAAGTAATAGTCTGACATTTTGAGACACGCTTTGTCACCTTCTTTCCAAGAGTTAGATAAGTAGATTAATATCAATGTAAGACATGAGAGTGACACCAGTGTTGTCTTATTCTCTGCTAGAAAAGGCAAGCGTATTTCCTAAATCATCAAATTATACCTTTATTGCTAACAAAATATTAGATTATTTCAAAATGACATTAATTACTTTCTGTTTTCTTTTAACACACACACACATATTACATTGGTGCTTCAAATCTTCAGTCTGTGCAGTTGGGATGATACAATTTAATCGCTGATTGTGTTAAAAAACACTCACAATTAATTAACCATGGTCAATTTTCATTACCGGAATTACTGTAAATATCACATCCAGCAGCACCCACAGAGACTGCTGGGCGACTAACAATAAAATAGACTCTGCAAAAACAGGCTGCATACGTACCAATCTAAAAACAAACAAATGCATAAAACTTAATCGAGGAGTGGAATATTTCATATGAAAGGTATGACATGGCTAACTTTCTGTGAATATTGTTTGTGTGATTTTCATTAAAAAGTATGTTGACTAAAACAGATGTGTGTCCTATATGTGATGCAACAGAAATATTTGCTTCTCAACAAAATGTAAGGTAATGTGATTCCAGTGCGTTCCTTTTTAAGCGTTGTGAGCATATTTTGATGATTATTGAATCACAGTTATTTTTACCAGGATATTTGTGACATAGAGTTTTCATATTGTCACACTGTTGACAGATAGAATGGCTGGTACAGAAACACCAAATCCCCCAGGCATAAGTATCAGGCATCTTTTACAACAACAACAAAAAAACAAGATTTTGGTTGCTTTTTCATATATAGCCTACAGCACACTATGTACTGTTTACTGAATGCTCTGTGGTCTACAACAGCAGATTGTATTAGCTTTCTGACGTTGACTTATTTTTATTTGTGCACTGTGTTGACCTACCTCTCTGCCCTGTTCCTTGTGCTACTGTGATACTTATTTTCCCTCCTGGGGATCAATAAAGTCTTATCGTGTCTCATCTTATCTCATATACCTCTGCACAGCTGGCGACACAAGACAAACTTTAATGGAGCTTCAAAAAACAGGATGACCTCTGTGCATTCGTCCCCATTTTGCTCAAAGGCTTTTGAAAGGCTTTTATCGCAACAAGGACGCATGATTCTCATCAGTGAAAAAACAAACAGCAAGCGCCACCTTCGTCTCGTGGGTCGCTGTCTACTGTCAGAGAGTAATTGCTTTGTTTGCCCTGTTCATCTATTTTATCTCTGTTTCATGCTGCTATAAATTCATCATTCATTCCTGGCTGAGTATCGTTCACACTCTCCTCTTATGCCCCTACAACCCAGTCTCCATGACAACGAGGATCTCAAGCATAAGGCCAGGAGGAGGTATGATATGTGAGCTGCATGTTAAATCATATGCTCTCTCCTGAACCCTCTCCCCCTCACTCTTTCCCTGACTCACATTCAACGGCCATCCACACGAAACACACATATACTCATCGAGTCAGGGGCAGTGATTTGACTCTAGTTATTTTCAAGGGCATCCTAATTCATGGCGTAGTGTAATCTCTCCATCTCACATCTTTTATGGCTTGATCTCACACAAGTCTGCTGCCACTTCCTTGAATTTCTAAATTTCCATTTAAAAGATAACTATTCTTACTTTCTGTTATTTCAAATTGTGTAAATAAAAATGCATTAATCCCACTGGTTTATAAACTTGTCTACTATGTCATTTGGTTACATGTAAATAACGTTTGGTAAATGCATTAGCCGCTCTATTTTTGCTGTTTTCTGAGTGACTCCCTTCTTTAATAATTTATAATCACTCTACGGAAATATGCCAAACATATAAATATTATTGTTGTTTTTTTTATAAATGTGCATGCATGTATCATGTAGAAAACAACACGGAGCACAGATTTTGAGTTAAAATAATGATCTGCTTGCTTTCTTTCTGTGTGTTATTTGGCTCTGCTCACTCTCAGTTTAGTCGAGCTTTCTGTTGCTCTTCTGTCTCCATCTTATTCTGACTAATGTTGACGTACCTCTGGATGGTCTCCTCTGCTTGGTTTGCATGGTCAAAGTGCCCACCACTGCACCCATGTTGTCACCGTGGTAACCAGCCTGGTCAAACAACCCAGACTAATAGTCCTCTCTTTAGTTCACGGTTTTGTCAGCCTGTCGTTCTGATCTTCCTCCACAGCTCTGAATCTTTAACGGGCTTTGCTCCTGTTGATCCCTCTCACTGCTTTAAGATCCGTTACAGAGTGGTCGAGTCTCTTCTTTAAGCTGATTCTCTTGGATTTCTGATTTCTCTCTCCAAACACACACACACACACAAGCTGCTCTTGCCTTTCTGCGCCACTCCCTCCGTTCTGTGCCGGATTCTACTCATCTGTCAGCCTTTCCCCCCTATTTCTAGCTCCCTGCCTCCTCATGCCCTCATGTTGTTGTGGAGTGCTGGCAACTGATGCAGTGCTCAATAATAACACTACTGACAAGTGAATGGTAGCACGTGAAGGACATGCATTTGCTGACAGACCTCTGGTCTTTACAGGCATTACACTTTAGATGTTATATATCTATTAACAGTTTATCTTCTAATTTGTGACTAATTCTTCCCTTTACTTACCTAACACATATGCAGTACATGCACACACACACACACACGCACACACACACACACACACACACACACACACACACACACACACACACACACACACACACACACACACACACACACAGCTCAACAGTAAATGATGACCGCAGTCTGATACCACTTTGAATTAGTACTCTGCTCCCCAACGCATGGAGATGAGCATGTAGATAAGTCAGCTGGGGAGCCCACCTTTGTGTGTATTTCTGTGTTAATTCACAACACTAACATGGACAGACGTTTCGCACTCTCTCGTCTTCTAACACAGAGGGCAACAGAGATTTGGTGATTTCTTTTACTGCAGTACAAACAAGAACATTAGTGTTTAATGGTGTCAATTAATATTCATGCAGCAGCTCCAATTCAAGAAAATGAGAATGTGTGCATTGAGGTAGGAGCGAGTGAATAATGTTTATTTCCCTACAAGTGCTGAGCATTAAAAATCAAACTGGGTTGATGGAAGCAGAAGTAAGTGTTTATTATACAATAAGTGCTGTTGCTGCTTAAACAATGTCATGCATTGTGGTAAAAGCAGCAAACGATTAAAAATATTTCCCAGACCAATCCTATATCGTCAGAAAAAAGGTTGGTATTGTTATTGCAAACCACGGATGTGTTGCCTTTGCATCTTATTACATAGCAGATATGCTGAAGCAATGCTGTGGTTAACTTGTAGTTCAGGCACAAAAACAATTTGGTTATGGTTAGAAAAAAATGTTTTGGCTTGAATACCCAGTTTGGTGGGCACAATCCTAACTGGAAACACAGTGATGTCCCGAAATAACTACTTTTCACACTGCTATCTCTGATATGTTGCTAAAACACCTATCTTTAGGGACTAAAAATCATCTAGAAAGGTTGCTAAAATATGCCCATGTTTGGGGGCTGAAAAGCCACTGGAAAAACAGTTACACGTTGCTTAAAAACATCTATGTTTGGGGGCTGAGAAGCCGTAGGAAACACAGTAACAGGTCACTAAAAAAACATCCACATTTGGAGTCTAAAAAGCCACAGGAAATACAGTGACAGTTTGCCATAATATGCCCATGTTTGGTGGCTGAAAAGCTGCTGGAAAATTAGCTGCAGTTGCTAAAACACGCTCTCATTTGTGGGCTGAAAAGCCACTGGAAAACCAGCTACAGGTTGTTAAAAGACATCCAGTTTGGGAACTAAAAAGCCATAGGAAACACAGTGACAGGTCACTAAAAAGTGCCCATGTTATGTGGCTGAAAAGAAACAGGAAAAACAGCTACAGGTTGCAAAAACACCCATATTTGAGGATCAGAAAGCCACAGGAACCAAAGCGACAATTTGATAAAAATACGCCCTTGTTTGGGGTCTGAAAATCCGCTGGAAAAAACATCTACAGACATTAAGACACACCCTCATCTGGGGACTAAAGACGCCACTGGAAAAACAGGTACAGGTTACTTAAAAACACCGACATTTGAAAGCTGAAAAGCAACTGGAATAGCAGCAACAGATAGAACAGGTAAAACACCCATGTTTTGGGACCAAACACAGTGGAGGATCTTCGGTGGCTGAAAAGCCAATACAATGACAGGAATGAATCGCTAAAAACACCCACATTTGGTGGCTGAAAAGCTGCAGAAAACACAGCAATGATTCACTGAAAAACAACAGACTTTGCTGTTGGTTGGTCTGGAACAGAGATCTGCTGTAGTAGGCATCTCGCCGAGGTGACGTACCATCCACCGTCCTCTCCACCTCCCAGTGACAAAGTCAGTTTATATACTATGTCACTTTAGAAATGTTGATATGATGTGTATGAAATGTGCAAATGTAACATATTCATGGTTTGCAGAGATGTACAATGCAGACATTTTCATCTGGCAACTGGGCTGCCTGTATGGGATATTACTCTTGTCTAGCTTTGGATTTGATATGTTATCTGACATATTTAAGCATTGATTCACAGTAAGAGTCAGCTGGAAATGATTTATTCTAAAGAAAGGCTTTTAAAAAGTGATTGCTTATGTGTGTATTCCATGTCGTAGAACTGAGTGAAGTTCAGAAAATGTAAATGTCTTTTTAAATATTTCACTCGCTGCAGACCAGAAATGTAAATGCTCTCTCTGCCTCACTCTCTGTGAGTGTGTGTTGGAGAGGGGGGGGGGGGCTTCAGAAAACCTCTCTTGGTTTAAAAAATTCATGGACTGCCATTTTTTCAATGACGTTTCAGCTGTCTTGTTTCTTGAAAGTTGGGTTCCACCTCCTTTATAAGCGCAGTAAAAAGAGCAAAAGCCAGTATGGTGGCATCAACCCTAACCCTAACCCTCGCAAAAAAAAAAAAAAGAAAAAAGATCCACAATGTATTACATCATGAGTTCAAGAGCCCTAAACTCTGCAGTCTTTCATAAATATAATATTCATTCCCTCATAGTTATGTAAGCCTTGAAAACTTGCCTTATCACTGTGTTTGTCCACGCTGTTTGAACAGCAGCGGATGCATGCAGGTCGTTAGTATTTAAATGAAGTGGTGTGTGTTTGTGGGTGTGCGTGCATGCTGTTTGCTAAGCACAGTCCTGTGATTGCCCAGGTGGTGCTGAGGTAAGAAGTTAACATGCACTGATTAATTAAACATAAAGTCATACATAATTCTGATAAATGTACACCTCTCTCACGCTCAGTGTCCTACAGCCCTGTTCCTTTTTGCATTCAAATTTCCTGCAATCAAATACTGTACTAAAATAAAAAAAGTTATCTCTTCACCTTTACAGTTAATGTGACACTCATTGCTTTTCTATCAAACATTCATTACTTTTACTTCATGAAAAAATCAGCACAGCTCAAATGAGACCAGGGAGCATAAATGAAAATTAAACAACAATTGTGTAAACAATCATTCCCCACTTCTCCTACTGAAAATAGATACGAGCCCCCTGACACTCCAACACATACATACAGTACAAACACTCGCAGATGGGGAACTAAGTATTCAGAAAACTATAAGTAATCTGCTGTGATACCCATGACAGATGTTTGCCATCTGGAGCTGCCTTTCTGCACCATATCATTCTGCACAGTGACACTGCTGCACTGCAGCCTGACCTCATAATCTCCTCATTATTTTTTAAGCAGTTCATGATCTACACAAGTCAGCTCGGCACCATCAACTGCCAACAGGCACGATTCACAACGGTGTTGAAGGTAATTTCGAAAAAAGTTAAATTAATAAATAAATGAAAATGATAATGATCAAGACCAAGTAAACATATTTTGAAGAATGTATAACAGTCAGTCATGAAAAGCTGTTTAACTCATTCCTCACGGGGTTTCAGGAAAGCTGATGATACCTGAGACTTGAGTGCCCTCAGTTTGAATTTTCATGTAATGAAATAACACATTTGTCTTTAAGGCTCAACAAATTAAATTTGTGAGCGGAAGGAAAAGCTATGTTAAAAAAAAAAGCTATGTTAAAAAAAAAAGCCTCCTTTGATCTGGAGGAAATTGCTATCTCTGTTTTGGAATGAGATGGCAGTTTCAGACCTGATGAGTGGTGTTCCAGTCTCGTTATGCAATAGCTCCCATCATTAAATTATGTCGTCTCTGCTGCTCTCTTCTTCACCTCAGCGTTCCCTTTTCACCTGCATTCTCCAAAATAGATGGAGTTGTGCTTAAAGAAACTCATGTCTTTGATGAAGGGGAAAAGGGCTACATGATGAATCAGTGTGTCTGGATGGCTCTACATGAATTGCTGATATATTGTACATTTGCTGAAATTAATATAGTGCCTCACCATAACCTTTTTGCTGGAATGACCTGTATTGACAATACAACCACATTGTACATGTGTAGTGAAAGTGTGATTATAGTAATAAACTTACAAAGTACAAAACATTTTTTTCTCTTTTTCATATAATTCTAAATTGAAAACCGTAATTTATTTTTGACTGGTCAGGCAAAACAGGCACTTTGAATTAGCATTTGGCAACACTGGTAATTAGTTAAAGCTGGGGTAGGCAGTTTAATTTTGGCGTCATTAGGCAAAAATCCTACCTTCAGTTTTGAGCATATTGTAATTCAAGTAGACCGAGAGAACATTAGACTTCTACACTTCTTCCTCTTGGCTCTGTTTTTAGGCTTTAGCAAATCTAGGTCGTGACCGGAGACTGTGGTCAATCACAGAGAGAGGGCGATCCTATTGGCTGTTCTACAAATGCAGATGGGTGTGCACTTCCCTGCAGATGGTGAAAGCCTGATTGAATGGCAGACAATCTTACAGAGACAGCTGCTATTCCAGCACTGGCAACAAGTGCTTACACTGCAAAGGAAAATGGACATATCCAAAAGAGAGTCTGACAATAAATGAAATAGAACAGGTGTCGATATTAGCGAAGTGTTTCAGAGATGGAGAGAATATGTTGGCAATAGTTTAGCCTGCTGCTAACTGGAGTTAAGGGCTCACAGCTGTGACATCAAGTTAGCATTGATGTAGCTAACTTGAGCTAATGTTTGAGCCTCACATCTCAGAGTGTCCACCGTCTCCTCCCCGCCGCCACAGACCACCTTGCTGGGAGGAGAGTGGGCTCTGGAGATGGACTGCCACTCAGCTGCTGCAGCAACCGAGGTCCAGCCAGCTCAAACCCCAGCACTAGGGGAAAGGACAGTTCCAGACAGATCATCAAACTTTCTGTTGCTGCCTATACATGGGGTTTGTGCTGGCCAAACCCCATGTAAAGGACAGTCCCAGCCAGTCCCCACAGCTGTGGGGAGCAAGGTGGAGAGACACTGGAGTGGCTAGCTAGTTAATTCTTGTCTCATTTGTGCTCTGATAAACAGAGAGCGAGAGAAAGAGCAGAGGGAGGAGGGGCTGAGCAGCAGGCCACTTTAAAATGAAATAAGATTAAACAGATCAATGTTTGGGAAACACTAGGTCAGTGTGTTAAGTGTGTGCCTATGCTCATGGCCATCTGGTGGGAGGGGCTTAGGACAGAGAGGGAATAGCTGCAGAAAAGGGATGTATTTTCACATTCTGATGTTCACCTATTCCAGATTTCAGTCCACCACAGCTTCAATCAATTAAGTGAATAGTTGAGAAATTATAAAATTGATTAGCGGCAGCTATAATATTTACCAGGTTTCTTTAATTAGTGATTTGGTTATAAGGAAATTTATAAAAATGTATTTTTTTTTGTTTTTGTTTTGCATTGAAAATTTAATGTTAAAT
This sequence comes from Epinephelus awoara, assembly GCA_035609425.1. Classification (NCBI taxonomy): domain Eukaryota; kingdom Metazoa; phylum Chordata; class Actinopteri; order Perciformes; family Serranidae; genus Epinephelus; species Epinephelus awoara. The sequence continues at coordinate 8,961,790 of CM069304.1, forward strand.
TATTTTAAATCAAAAAGAAGTTCAATTAAATTAAAGATTACAAAAGTGGGTAGCCTGAAGTAAAAGTCTTGTTATCTTCCACACTGTACATTGCCTTCAAAACAAGACAAAAAATCTTTGGAAAAAGTATACTACTAGCTCTACTGAATAAAATGGATACACTTAAGTAACTGTACACAACAACCTAAGTGTTCCCTCTCGTTTTTGTTATGCTGTGGTGTTACTGTTTAAACAGCAGGTGGCAGCAGAGTACAATACTTCCTGATACAGTCAGTGTCCTGGGTTATCATTGCAAGCTCATTTTGCTCTTGATTAAATTATATGAGCAAAAATTAACATATCATATCACCTGAGAAGGTAGGCTGAACCTATAGTAGCCTACTACAATACACTTCAATCACCCAATCATCACCATACTGTTCACAGCATCAGACACTTGTCCATCAATCTATCATAAGGGAATCATGTATGTGAATATCAGATAGTAAAACAATGAGGCTGGAGAGGATTAATGTGGAGAATGAAACACACAGAGCAGGCAACAGATAAAAATAAATCTAGAGGAAGACGGTTACATAAAAGTGTGTAGTGAGGTGATGTAAAAAATTAAAAGCAGAGACACACACTGTCAGCTCCAATCCACTGCATCTACAGCCACAGGAAAAGTGAAAGAGAATGAGAGGCTGATGGATGAGACAGACTTTTGGGGAGAAGAGTTCACAAACGCGGGGTAATGCTGGGCAATTCTGCCATATGTTTTAGATCTATGGTAGAAGTACAAGGGCTTTAGATCTGAATCTGTCTCGGCAGTGGGGGATAACGGGACTTTTGCTGCAAGGTTATGCACTTAGAGGACACATGTGACTTGTAATAGCGAGGGACAGGTGCAGCATGGGGCCGGATGAAAGGGTTTCTGATGTCAACTACATTGCTACTGTTTCCATGTAGGACTAGAGTCTATATGAGTAATGTGTAGGCTGTTACAGTAAAGGTCTAAACAGTAATCTTAAAGCAAGCCCATATAACTGAACAGTGGCTACTGTGGCTGCAAATGACAATAATAGGATAATGATGAATGCTAAAATATTTTTTAGCATTTAACTAAAATGTAAACTTCTGACAGTTGCACACAAATTCAGTGAACTGACTCAGTCTGTTATACTGCAGTATTTCCCTCAATTTTTCTAAGCTTAGCCATCATAGGCTACTGGTCATATTGTGTGGAATAAGGTCTCTCAAAAGTTACATAATCTTCCTTTAACACAAGCTGTCGTCAAGGGAGGCATAACAGTTTCAGTGTCATTACATTGGCTGAGTCTATTAAAGTAATATTCCAGCCAGTGAGCTGGGTTGAAATATTTTAACATTCACCTTTTTAATACTCAGTCATCACTTTTTCCGCATGTTTATACCTAGCTTAGTTTCGTCAAACACATTTCATATGTAAATATTAACACTTGGGTTAGTGTTGATGTTGACTGTTAAACAAGTGTCAAACAACTCATCCTAAGGATCCCTGCAGAGACAGACCTTTTGGTTAAAGAGTAAGATCCTTTTTGTTTGAACAAAAACTGTCCTGAAATCACCATTGCCAGACCCACCAGACTGCATTTGAATAAAAAGAAAGTCACATCTAACTGGGTGCATTAAGGGTTTATTTCAACCAAACCTGAAATGGTAATTGTTGAAACAATAAAGAGACAAACAGGGATTACATTACAGCCTGTTTCACCGCAGCTGGCTGCACTGGTCTCTTAGTAATGGACCAAGGTTAAAAATGATTGTTCCAATTAGTCAATTAGAAACAAAAACATGGGTATAGGGGTTCAAGTTAAAAAAAATCCAAAGCTACCCTCTAAGCAGCAGGTGCTTTTTAAGGGAAAAACAGGTAGCTCAACAGCTATCAGTTTCTCAGTCTTACAGATTACAACAGTAACTATTTCTAAAAGCAAAGCTATGTGAAACAAGAGAGTATAGTACAATATACAAAATACATTATCTACTAGGGACTTCAAATAAGTGTCCTTCTGCTTAGGCTCAGGGTGTAACACCACCCAACCCCAACTCTGACACTCTAGCTTGCAGTGTCTAAAGGTCTGAAAATGAATAAACATGCTGTTGCATTTGTAAGAAGAGCTTTTAAAGGTGAGCAGGCAGAGTTTTATGGTTCACTGGTCACTATCTGTATAAGTGTGTGCAGGCAAAAATGCATAACAAACCAAAGCACTGGAGCTACTATACATATCTGTTGGCGATGAGGGCCTTATATTATTTCAGTCTACCTGACATGCTTGCGTGTGTGAAGCTGAAAATGCATGCGTGTGCATAATTTCATACCTTCTTCCATGCATATGATAGATATGCAAAGCAGGGGATGATGCTCTGAGACATGATTGTAAGTGAATCGTGCAGAGGAGGGTTTTTAATTGAAGGGTTTTTAATTTAGTCTCATGTGCTTTAAACCTTTGTAACAAGATCAACGCTTTCAGTTCTCTTAGGTCTCTCTTATTTCTAGCCGAAAGCTTGTGCAGTGTTTTCCATGCTCACATGGCCATTCAATTAAATGACAACATTGCACGAGTCCCTTTTGGTTTAGAATATACTCAAAATGTGTACTTTGGACAGATTAAAGACACAGTCTGTAAACCAAATATAAACTAAACATCAAAACACAAATTTGCAAAATGGTGTAATGCACACTGATTGACAGATCTTTTAATACATGGACAACCACTGAATTCAAGTCTGATGCTGTTGAAGGTTTGTTTAAATCAGTAGATTGGCCTCTATTTAGAATTATGTAATTTTTTTTTTTAATTAATGGTCACAATAACAAGAACATATGTATGTGCAATATGGGCTGCAATCTGTTAGTGTGTGTCAGTGTGTACACTCCTTTTACTTGTGTATATGAAAGCTTGGCTATGTTATCACAATGAGAAGCTCATGTTGTGTAATTCACACTTTAAAAGACCAACTGTTGTGCTAAATTAAAAAGCTATCCATATTTTCTCTCACACTATAGCAGGCAAAAAATAGATAAACTCAAAACCGTGTGTTCAAATGATAGAATTAGTTCCCATTTTTTTCTACAAAGTATAACTAAGTATTTCGACTAGAGGTGCCTAATTAACTCAGTGACATTCAATTATGGAGTTAAATGAAGACGCAGCCCCTGTTCTGTCCAATGCACAAGCATCTCAACCTTAAATAACACGAGGTCAGTACCTTGTGCTGCAATCAGCAAAGAATAAAAGAACATTTGAGGAGATGCAGCAAACATGCCCAGAGGCGCAATGTCAGGGGACGAGATGTTCAATAGAATTCACACTCCGATTTCATCAACTGCTCCTCCTTTGAGGACGCAGAGCGCAAGATGACGAAAAACAAAACTCTCAATTTAATAGTTTGTGCACTTTTAACTTAGTTTGTTCTCTAGATTTGATATTGTTTTTGGCGTGAGACAGTTGCTTTCAATGCCACCCCAAACAAAGCCAAAAAGTCACTCCTAATTCAAATACACAATAGCTATATAGGTTCACATAGGACACAGTCTAAACGTCTGGCTTTTCGCCACATTTTGACTTTACTTTGCTAATTAGCCCACACATCTGAAGATCAGTCCCTTACTGTAAAAGTAGGTTTGGAATTGTCTAAATATTTCTGTTTCTAACGACTGATAGTCCACAGTCTCTCAGTTCTTAGACACTACAGATATGCGGCTGCATCGCATGACCTAGATTGTCAACCCATGCGGCCATAAGTAGGCTGTATTATTTCTAGAACAGAACGGTAGCTGACAAAGCCAAGATTTTAGAGCACATGGTTTTACTCTCAGCAGGTTTCATTAGATTTTATTAAAGTTGTACTTTGCATTACACAGTCAAAAACTGTACTATTTATATTAAAGTAGTACCATATGTCAGATGTTCATGAAGTTAGGCTGATACCAGCAAGTTAGGCTGATACCAGCAGTGTCTGTTGGACAAAGACATCCCAGGTAATAAGGCATAAGTAGTCTGTGAGAGTGTGGTCAGTATGGAGGTAAAACAGAGTACACAATTGGATGGATTTCAGCATATATGAAAAGCAGTGATATTGATGCTCTTGTGAACTGTATACTCATATTTAGAGGACAGACTATAGACAAAGTCTGAAAAGGATAAAAGATACAAGTTGTGCTCCTACAAATAAGTTGCTACTTTTTAAAATGAAAAACAAAAGACTGTATGAAATCACTTCCTGGCAGATAGCCTACACATGATTTAGAGCTAGATAGTATGAGTTCCTTGCTGAAAAATAAGCCTTAAAGACTACATTTATATCGGAGGAGATAATTTGTGGAAAAGATGCAAAGACATGAAATCCATTTCCCACAGTGAGAATTTAAATGAAGCATCGTCTGCACCTGCACAAACCATTTGGATATTTTTATACAGGTCTAAATGTGTGTGAATTTAATTCTAAATTTATATCAAGTGAGAAGTTTTGGAAGTGAAAGCAGATCAGTGAATTATATCAGTCGTGACTGACTCGCAGCCGCACTCTGACTCAGTGACTCAGCATTTGTTTTTGCTGTTAAGGTGAAACATAACTTTCAACCAGAGGATGACGGAGGTCGTGAGGAGGGCAAGAGACAGGGCTTTTAACAAAAAGATGATGAACACGATCAGGGGTTGACAGTGCATCACAACTGCTGTCTGAAGGTGTGTCTACGAATGACGCATCCATGACCTCATCATTCAGCTCTTAAAGGTGTATCAAAGAAGACCATGGCTGCGATTGAATAGTCTTTTTGGCTTAGGAAGGTTCCTAACAGAGAAATGACCCAGACGTATCTAAACAGCAGCCATGATAAGAGCTGGTTGAATTATTCTAAATGCTAAGGAAAGGTGCTGAATTGCTTCAAGTCTTATCTCCTTCAGCATAGGGTACACTGGACCATCCTTTCCCAAAGGAAAGGAGATAATGCTGTCCCACAATTCCTTGTGGCAGCAACTTTTAAAGCAATGCTTTTTCATTCAGTCATTCACAAAAACAAATGATATGCCCATCTTGCATAAATTCAACAATTGTCATTATAATAACGCTAATTGGGATTCATGTGATAAATATGTGTGGACAGGAGGATAAACATGAGTAACCATTCTCAATGTGACAACAATATTGTTTCACTTTTATGAATGGTAGTCTATATTTCAGTTGTATAGACTAAGTGTAAGTGCAGTCACATTTTCCTTATGAATTCTCCTTTACTTCTTTCCTTGACCTCATGACATTTTCCATCGCTGGCTGTTCTCATGCAGTGTTCCTACGAATACCTACATGCCCACATGAAAGGATGTCTTTTTTCATTGGTGTCTGACACCGGTAGTCACTGTCCAAGTGCCAGACTTATGACTCCTCATTATGGGTCATGGTTTTGGCGTTGTAAATTGTAAACCAGAGTGAATTTTCCTGCTTCTGCTTTATTTGAAGCAGTTTTTTCAAAGTTAAAAAGGTAAAAATATCCAGTATGTCCCAAGAAGAAAGGTAAAAATTGAGCAAAGTTCGGAAATATAAACACAGGCCTGTGTGACAGAAATATCTTGTAATCCCTTGCATTTGTCTTGAGACCTGTCCCACAGGTTAAGAACCACAACTTCTCTAATTCTATCTGAGGCATTAGACCTGATGGTTCGATGTAGCTACCATGAGCACAGCACCACACATCATGTTATTCCAGTGTCCAAAACCCCCAAAATGTTCATATAGATATGTTAAATTTGAACACTGCTGCACTGGCAAATAAGAGTTAATGTTGTATTTATATTTTCTAGGTCCCTCTTGGACTTTCACTTGTAAAGCAATGGCTCAGTGTTTTGCTCAAGGACACTGTGACAGAACACATAGCTCTTGATGAATAGACTTGACCTCAGCTGATGTGGGAATTGAATCTTGACCTTCACTACATGGCTGCTGCGGCAGCTGCATGGAACACATGGAGGCTCACAGAAATACATGAAATGGACACAACCTCACAATGTGGTGATGGCCACAAAAGGTCTTAAAATGACATGCTGGCAACACAAAGACATTGCCAATGCAAAGTCAAGTCATTGTTAACGTTGTGAGAAGGTTACATTTTGGTTAGGTTTAGGGAACAAAATATACTCGAAGTAGATTGTGGTTTGGGCTAAAATACTGCATATGGGATGTAAGTGATGGAAACTTATGCACTTTGCGTTGTTTTGTAAAGTCTGTGAAGTCATGTAACTTCCTGAACTTTTGGTTTCAAACATCAGTCTCCTGGTTGAGATGTTTGCATGAACCATCCACCATCACTCACCTTGCATGGACTTTTGTGCTTTTTATATTTCATTCGTGTGTCCACCATGACAAAAAAAATCCCCACTGACTTTGCATTGGTTTTGTTTTCGTGTCGCCAGCATGTAATCTCTAAACATTTCATGCTCATGACACATTGGTTGGTTGTTGATCTCACATTCTATGAGACTGATGAGGCTGAAACATATGAGAACTCAATGCTGTGCTAATGGAGTCCATTTGTAAAAGAAAGCTAGGTACAGTATAATTCCACTGATAAAAGTTATGAGGCTTGAAGTGAGGGTGTTTTAAACAATTTAATTTGGCAAGAAATCAGTGCCACTAAAATTGTGTTTTTTAACCAATATTGTATGAAAACACTGGATCACACTATTACAACAAGGCTGAGATCTGTTTGGTTGTTCACACTAAAATGTAGCTCTCTCGCAAAACCACATTGTATCCAATCAAGTACACATGAAAAAATGCATGCATTGTTTAAATGCATATTTGAGTGAAAGATGTTCAGTGAGTGCACCTATATTAGAGTAATAACAGTACCTTTTGCGAGGGTTCCTGAGACCAATCTCTGCAGCGACTGGATTAATTTGAGCACCCCCTGCCTGCAGCGGCTGGTACAGCCAGCCATCCTGAGGTTGAGGTAGAGGCAGGGGCAGATGGGGCCGAGGCTTCACCAGAAAAAAATGTTTCTTCCAAAATACTGAAAAAAACAAGCTTGCAAATGTTTTCACAATGTCCTCTCTAGAGATATTACTCTAGTGTGGGGAATGATCCTTACTGCAAAAAAGAATCTGCCTCAGTAGTTTTTGTGATGTGACATCTTAAGGTCCTTTAAGGGGAGATTTGTGGAGAAAAAAGTAAGATCTGAGATGAATAACTATTCACCTGCAAAATTCAGCTTGTACTGTAGCTTAAGAACAAAACAATGTATATTATCCTCCACACAGTTACACCTGAGTACCTGTTAATTCACACACTCAGAGAAGCAAACACACACTGTTGTGAAGTTTAGAGCAGGTAAAGAAACGGTGCTAGAACTGCCAAAAAAAAGCCAGATGGGCAGAAATGCTGATCTGAAATAAAAATCCAAACCTGTATGTCAAACTTTTAAAAAAGCAAAGTTGTGTTCCACAGACCAAAATGAGGCAGAAGATAAATAATTGAATGGACTCCAAAAGTAGAACGTGAAGAGCCGTGCACCCGGGGAAGTTCTGTACAAGAAAAAGCAGAGAAGCTGGTCCAGTTCTTCTCACCTCCTCGCCGTATCTGTCTGATCACTCTTGTCTTTTCCTCCTCTTTGTCTTGTGGTCTTGTGAGGTAGCAGTTTCTCCTCCAGTGTAGATTTTTGTGTGAGGTTTTCCTCTGAGCTGCAGTGGGAGCCCTGCGGCTGTGGTCTGTGGAGGAGCTCTGCTCTGGTGCTCTCAGCAGATCTGTGCTGCAGAGGAGCACCAACAGCCACCACTGTACCCGCCCTCCCTCCTCTGTGCTCCCTCCTCCTGTCTTGCATTTATGCTTTCTCACTCTCAATCTGGCTAATGCTCTTTCTTCTCCCCTTTTTTTAAGAGCTTGCCCTACACAGTTGCCTGATCCAGTAAATAGTGTAAAAAAAAAAGAGGGAATTTAAGGTTGGTGGTTCATAGTTTAAGGCCAGAGCCCAGATCCCTGTAGTGAATAGAAATTCAAATTTTAATGAACTATTACAACATCCTCTCCTCACTGTGATAACAAGTGCTTTAAATAAAAATGGACACTCATTCATAGCACCTACAGCAAAATCACACATCTTACACTGTACTTGCTTGGTCACACTGTCAGTGCTGTAATCTGTCTTTGTGCAAGAGATCATGTCACAGCTTATAGTGAAACATCAGTGACATAGTCCATATTAAATCAGTACATTTCTATATCTGCTTCATGAGTTAGACATTTAGAGCTTTATTGTACTTTCTGATAAATGGTTTCTCTCCCAAAACTCATAAAAACCCCGATACTTCTTCTGTCTACTTCTTAATGTTGTCAACATTAAAAAAACTGACTGTGTCAAAGGTGCCACACTGAAATGTAAATGTTGTTTATTTGGAATCATATTAACTATTCATTTCTGCTGGATGTGCCAACAGCCACATCACAAATGATTAGGCACATCCCTCAGCAGAAATGGATGAGGTCACAGTAAGTCACAGAGCTACAGTAGCTTTCTCTTGTGTCAACATATGGAAATTATTTGTTAAAATAACAAGCTAGACAGAAATACATACCCATTACGTGGCCAAAAACAAAAAACATGTGGATATTTTCATGGACCCCCCCCCCCCCTTTCTTAAAATACATAACAGAGGTCATCACTGAAGTGTGGCTGTCCACAGCGATAATATTAATTACCATCATCATCATTATCTGCACAGCTATAGCAGGCGAGTACATCTGTAATCCCTAATGCACATTTCTGTCACTATGGTGATCAAGCGCCCACCAGAACTGAGAGGCTACTGTATGATTGCTGAATCAGAACCAGAAGGTCTGTGCCAAATTTACATAGATGCAAAGCAATCGGCCATAAACACACAGTCTAGTCCATCACGAAATGACTCTAAAACAGGTTATGTAAGCCTGCAGTTTGCTTGTGGAGCTTTTTGTTTCTCACTCCACTGAACTGGGGAAACGCTCGAGGAGAGCATGACGCAGTGCTTCCTCTATCTATTTTTCTTCCCCTCATCCTCTGTCTTGTCTATATTTAATGCTTATAGATTCTATTTATCTCTTCACAGTCACAGTCACCATTGCATTTCAGGAGGTCCCTGTCCTACAGTATCACTATCCTAAATGTCACACATGGGAAAAAATAAATAAAATAAAGACAGCAAAAGGAAGACCCTAGCTTTCGTGACTTGAGGTGGTTGTTCGCACAATCCTGTTTAGATCCCAGGAGAGGAGCACTTTACTCACAGAGTGGCAGGGTAAAAATAGCAGCACAGTACAAGCCACAGTGTCAAAAAGAGAATAACTATGTGCAGGATAATAGTAATTAAATTATAAAGTGTAATTATAACAAAAACAGTGAAGTTAAACCCATATTTTTGTTTCTCACAGACTAATTTATTGACTCTTGATTAATGACTATTATTTGTGGCTTTATTGTAAAGGGGATGTAGTACAGTGTATTGCTGCCAACCAAAAAGACATATTGTATTATTCGCCACTTCGTCTGGCATAATGTTTATAGAAATTGTGAGCAAATGATATTAGATTTGTATGGATTAAAAGCAAGTTAAGTACTCAGTGTTACGAACAAGAGGGAAACCCAAGCACAGGACACAGGATGGGGTTGATGAAAAAAAGTTTTTTGTCATAAGAAATAGGAATAATTGGGGTCTGTGGGAAGGAGTGGAAGAGGCTGAGATGAAGCTGGCGTGGGCAGAGGGTGAAGGAAGTGTGGTGTGCAGGTGAAGCTGGTTGGCAGGTGAGTGATGATCCTGAAAAAACAGGTTAGGAACATGAAATAACACAGGAGGAAAATATTTGCTAAGAATGTCTTTATCTGCCGCAAGGTGTTTCTACCACTTTGGTTGAACAACAATCTGGCAGTGAGTGGTTGGAGCGTCAGAGTAGAAATACTGCATGTTGATGAGCTGATGAGGCAGGTGAGTATGATGAGCAGAGCTGGGAACCAGGGAAACCAGGGAGGGGGACTACGCCCACACCAGCACACAGACAAAACTAACCAGGGGGAGGAAGGCAGACAGGAAACCAGGGAAGGGGAAGAAACACTAGGAACAACACAAGTTATGGTGGTGCTGTAACACTCAGATCCCTTTCTTAAGTAACATACCTATATAAAAATTCACCATTACAAGTAAAAGTTCTGCATTTAAAATCTTTCTTCAGTAGAAATACAGAAAGATTGTGAGCAAAGTGTACTTAAAGTACTCATTTCTAAGAAAATGTGACTGATATATTATTATATATGCCAATTGTATTCATGATGATTAATGTAGTTGGTTTTGAATACTTTAAGCTATATAGTTTTTTAGTTATTGTTATATAGTTTAGTCCAGTGATTCCAAACTGAGGGGTCAGGCCCCCTCCGAAGGGTCACAAGATACATCTGGGGTTCGTAAGATGATAAGTGAGAGAGTAAAGAGGTATAAAAAAAGCTCTGCTAATAAATCTGTATTCATCATATGGCTGATTTTTGCATAATTGTTAAATATTTTGACCTCTTTGGGCCTTATGTAAATGAGAGGGGGTATGTCTTTTTGGCTGAACTGCCAATAGCTTATAAAGATCTTTAAACTACACCTTTGTGACCTCTTTTTTGTGGGAGGTCACAACACAAAACAGTTGGGAACAACTGGCTTAATCTTTAATAATGTGCTGCATTTTATAAGCTTATTATATGGTTTAAATCTAAAATTACAAAGGCCCTGAAAGGTAGGTGAAAAAAAATAACTGTGGGCAATGTTAGCAAAAATTTGATCTCCTACATACAGGATGTTATCTGCAATGTAGGAGGTATATCCTAAGTAGGAGTAAACCAACCTTATTAAGCCTAAAAGCTTATCTCCTACATAGGAGATAATATCTGTTACGTAGGTGATAACATGTCATGTGTAGGAGGTAAACTGTCGGAGAGGAGTGTACGTGTAAAGACTCCAGTATATCCTTATGAAATGTAATGAAGTTAAAAGTAAGTGAAGTGGAAAGTGACAAACTAAAAATAGTAAGTAAAGTAAAAGTGCCTCAACACTATATTTCAGTGCAGTCCATGAGTAAACAGTGTTTACTTTCCACCAGAGCTGCAAAAAGTCCTGAAACTAACTGGCTCATGTTCTCATTTTCCTCATACATCCACCCTCTCAGTGTAGCCATGTCTGCCCCATGGAGACTAATAGCAGGCCTAGCTATGTCAACACACATGATTCACTGGTCTAATTTCTACATCACTTCTGGGGTCTTCTCTCTGTGGCACTGCCAAGTTATTTATGTAGCCCCTCATCACAAGCATGACCCAGAGTCCTTACATACTGTATTATGTCGCAGTAAACTAGCCTAACTCATCCTTGGGCCACTGTGCCACCCCCAACCATGATTTACATCCCTAAAAAAACATGTTTTCTGATGTTAACTGGGATTTATTGTGACAGCATATTGGTGCCTCCATGAAAAATGTATGTTGTGTTTTTTCATAGCATTAAACTCTGTTTTTTAAATCATGATGGCAGCAATACCCTTCCATACGTGATCAACATCACTAGGAAAGCTAAAAGAAAGCGAAGAGGAAGAGAAAAAAAGACTTCTCAGTTGCATGAAAAATATCAGTGTCCATGGTGATATGGAGGTATTAATAAATAAACTTCCAAAAATTACCTTGGCACTTCTTTGGGGAAAATATTGTTGCCATAGTGAACCAAATTCCCAGAATAGAAGAAACAAGAAGAAGACTGTAGCTGCTGAAGAGTAAAAACAATTAAATAAATGACACATTTTCAATTATATTGACTTGCTTTGCTTGGAAGGATAGACCCAGTGTTCATACATTTATTCATTTGCATAATCTTGGTGAGTGAAGCCTCATATTATTCATTTCCTCAGGGTTAGTTGTTGAGTGATGTCAGTATAAAAACTGCTGCTGGTTGCAGGCAGCCACTGAACCCCGCAGCAGCACTGCATCGCCTCCTACACTCAGATTTTAAGTCTCCCAAGCCCCCGCACTGAGCATGCCCAGACAAACCTACTTCTGGATCTCTAGACAGGAGTTTAACAGTCCTCTGCACATGGAAGGATGAGAAGTGACAAGAACAGTGGGAGGCCATGGAGCTGAGATATCTGGCAGTGTGAGGCAAAGCCAACAGCTGCTTTATTGCTAGACCCACGCACAAACTCACACCAGCACACAAGAACACACAGAGGACCACAAAAAATGTACAGTGAGGAAGCGTGTCTTGGCTGTAAGATAAGAGAAGCTTTATTGTTTGTCACAAAGAAACAGACATTCTTTTTTGACAAGGCTCAACCTCAAATAATGCACATTTAAGAATTAAAATTGTTCTTGATTTACCAGCGGAGGGGTTGGAAAAGAGGTGGCTGTTGTGAGTGTGCTTTGTTCCTGAAAAGTCCAGACCAGGTTGTTTACTGACCTCCCTGCAGGAGATGTTGTTAGTGTAATCAGAGATGACAATAGGAAATAAAACACAACCCCATGTTTAAAGTACTCTTACTGGATTTAAAACCATTAAGAAGCACCTGCTGTAACACAAACAAACAAACAAACAAGCATACAAAAACTCTTGATCCATGCAACCATTGCTGGATTGACTCATGGTCAGATTATGAGAGACTGGGCCCCTGGGCACAACATGCAGAAGGCTCGAAATACTACTCGGAGCAAGACACAGAGATTTTGTGGTGGTTTTGTTGTTTTGCATCTCTTTGGAGTTGGGTTCTGTTTCTTTGTGGGCATTTAGTGTCTTTTTGTTCAGTTGGTGTCTCTTTGTTATCTATTTTTTGTCTTTTGCCTTTTTGTTTGTTTTGGGTCTCTGCAGTGGTTTTGTATCTCGTAGAGGCCATTTCATATTGTTTTTTTGGTGTTTGTGTATTTTTGTAGTCATTATGTGTCTCTTTGAAGTAATTTTATGCCTTTTTTGGTTGTTTTACATCTCTTTGTAGTTGTGTTGTGTCTCTGAGGTAATTTTGTGCCTTTTTTGATATTTTCTGTCTTCTTGTGCTGGCATTAAGGTTTTTTTTTAATAGTTGCTACATGTCTCTGGGGTAAATTTGTTTCTTTTTGACCATTTAGTGTCTCTTTGTGGTAATGTTATGTCTTTTTGGGTTGTTTTACGTCTCTTTGTAGTTGTGTTGTGTCTCTTTGAGGTAATTTTGTGTCTTTTTAAAGTAATTTTGTGTCTTCTTGTGCTGGTTTTGTGTTATTTGTAGTCACTGTGTTTCTATTTAAAGGTAATTTTGTGTCTCTTTTTTGAAATTTTCCTGGTCAGTATGTGTTAATTTGTGTTAATGACATTTTGCAGGTGAAAGCCTGGTAGGCCCCTGATTCCTTGGGCCCCTGGGCCTGTGACCATTAGGCTTGTTAGTAATCCATCCACGGGTTTACCTGAGGCTTCACCAGGCAGTGCAGTAAGATGTTTGTGTGTACAAAGCAGAAGAGAAGTCCATAAACAGAAATGTACTGTGTAGGTGTGTTGAGTCAAGGTGTCTGGCCACAGTGTCGAACAGGGTCAGACTCGAATCCTCGGCCCTGTGTTTTGGCTTAAAGGCAAACTGGAGTGGATCCAGTCTATCTACTGCCATGATTGAGAGTTGATTTTATATTCCTCTCTTCATACATTTACACACCATCAATGTCATGGCCACTGGCCTGCGGTTGTTCAGGTCTTCAGTTTGTGTCCTTTAAGGGATCCCATTGCCTTGGGACACAGCCAGAGTAGCTCATATGTGTTTCAGCAAGATGTTAAAAACAAGTAGCAACCTCCAAAGATGAAAAATGAAACCAACACCAAAGTGCCAAAAACTGCAGTTCCTTGAATGGCCACTTGAGGCTGGCTCCAAGAGCAAGTCAGTTCTCCAAGACTCACGTATTAAAATGGCCAACTTTACAGCAGAAATAAACATGTTTACAACCTGGTACAAAAGAAAAAAAGTGAGACAGCAACAGCCAAAATGCTGAACTCAAACCTTTTATAACAGAACTCCACAAACCAATGGGTGACATCATGATAGCTCTGAGAAGTTGCGAATAAAGTCACATTACTTTGATGAACAAAGAAATCAGGATAAAAAAACATCTGACAGACACAGAACCCTATTTGGAAGTCTGTGGACGAGACAAAGGAAGCAGCTTAAAGTGGAAACTAACAGAAAACACGTCTAATGAGGCATAAATCTCACTATTGCATGGCTTATTGTACAAACAAACCTATAATTAACAGCTCACTGCTGCTTCATTGGGAAGCATCCTTGAGTAGGGAGACTGTCCCAGAGAATTGGCGTCAAGGGTGAGGGGCATGCAGAGAGAGCGACACAGAGCGGTCAGAGGAGAGATGACTTACTGATTCCAAACTTTTTCCAAGTCAAGTGTCACAGCAGTAACAGAAAGTTTGTTGGGCAGATGAGGAGTTGGGGTTTGCACAGACTAAATTCAAATTGCTACAACCACTACCTAAAAGTCAGTCTTCTGAACTGCTGTCTGCTCTCCTCCCAGCTCGGCAGTCTGTACTGGGAGGCAGCACAGTCTGTCTCCATGAAATATGCCCGCCAAAACAGCTTGGACAATAGTAATATAAGACACTGAATTTACAATGAATTCCATTGCTTTTCTGGCCAAGTCCCTAAGAAATGCCTAAAAAAAAAAGACAAAGCCCACAGCTCCACATCCAGAGGTGTACTGTATAGACACCAAAGTAAAGCCAACAGAGGGCCTTGGGCCATGGGCATAAACCCGTCAACCTCCCGACCTCCAACATGTTCTGTGGGACTTGGCTCTCCTCTCACCCTATGACTGCCTCTCCAGCCCAAAGCCTTTAGCATGCTCTGTGGGCCCTGGCTTTTCTTTTAACTAGCTCTATCTCACAGCCTCTAAGCACTGTCCAGCACACCACACTGACCTAGGCTGTGATCTGCTCCTCTGCCAGGGAGAGAAAGTCAAACAGAAAGGGTGACACTCAATGTGTCAGACGTTTGACTCCTTACACAAAATCAACATACTGCAAAACCTAAACCAATAGCCTGGGCTAGTATTTGCTTAAATCACTGAAGTCAAAAATCCTAAATTTGGGACAGGTGTCCAGGTGGCCCTTTAAGAAATGTAATAGGCTTAAGTGGAGCGAGTGAGAGAGAGGAGTGTGCAGGGGCAGGTGAGAGGGTGTGGAGTTCGGGAGGAATGCAGGACTGCAGCGCGGTGGCGATATCGCACAACAAAAAATGTCAGGGAAGAAATGTGTGTCTTTGTGTGTGTGTGTGTGTGTGTGGCGACCGAGAAGCCCTGCTCCCGGTGAATAAATTGGCGTCATGACTGCCCAGAAATACCTGAACAGACAAGCCATGGTGGCACACAGGTATGTGGCGTGTCAGAGGAGAAACAAGCCGTTCACATTTCTCTCTTGTGGCAGGTAACGGTCCACAAACCTCACCGCACTTTAGGGACTGTTCTTTACTTATGAAGGGACTTGTCAGGGGAGGAGGGTGGCTGGTTGATTTTTATTTTATTTGGATCCCCCCTATGTTAATCACTTATTGATGCTGTTTTTGAAGTATGAATAAATCAATAAGTAATTTATTCCATTGAAATATCATTGATGTATTATAGAAAAGTGATTTATCTTTTTATAAATGACAAAAGGCACATCTGCCTCATTTTTGCTGTGGTATCCTGATACTACTCAGAACCGTGATACTTTCACTGGTATTGTACCGTGGGTCCCAATTTTGGTACCGAGGCAACACTAATTTGGAGAGAGTATGAGAGTGTGAGAGACTGTGTGGATGTGGTGGAGAGAGTATGAGAGGGAGAGACTGTGGGTGTGAAGGGGGGAAGGAGAAAGACAGTATGAGAGAGAGAGACTGTGTTTGTGTGTATCTCTATTCATGGTTATTCATTTGTGTGTGAGATAAATAAATCTGGCTTTGAAAATTGGAAATGTTTGGATTTTGATTTTATGTCATTTCGTGTTTGTGTGGGAGAGGGAGTGCACTGTCCTGAGACAGTGCCGTTGTTATTGCTTGCAGCCTTGCATTTGCGGTATCCTCAGCTGGACGCACCAGAAAGTTTGAGAAAAGTTCACAGAGTGTTGTTGTAAATCATGGTTTACACATGTATTGTAAAAGGTTGCTGTAACAAGCCAAAGACATGGAGCAGAGTGAAGTTTCACGTAGTACCAACCAAAAATACAGACAGGATGAAACAATGGCTATTTGTGCTGGACATCGACCCCCACATGCCTGTGGAAATGGTCCGGAAAATGTTTGTTTGCTCCAACCATTTTTTACCAGAGGACTACAGTGAAGGGATGGAGCGCAGAAGCTCAGGAATGGTTCAAATGCTTTTTTAGAAAGATACTGCCATACCATCTGTTGGCATCACAAAACGAGCAGACATGGTAAGTGATCATTGTGTATTTGCTCAGCAATCTCTCTGCTGTAACGTTACCTCCATGTTGAGTAACATTAGCCTACAACCCAAGCATGGTAAATAAGGCTAAAATGCAAATGTTGCTGTGGTTATGTTATGGAGAAGTGCTTGCCCAGAGCATATAGTGAAGTGACTGGCATTACTTCTCATTGTTGGGAATAAACAGACTGCTAGGGAACATTTTATGTTGTTGTTCCCTCATGAGTTGGTGATTTATGAGTGTGGAGTTAGCATGTTATTTTTATACAGTCTATGGTCCCATCCCACCATCAACATATGTATGTAGCATAAAGTCACTGGCCACTTTGTGTACACCTGTGTAATCTAATGCCTTAGGCGAGCAGCTGAGGAAGGGGGCAGAGTGAAGATTGTCCTTCGCTGCGGGGAGAGAGGAGAGGGCTTCCCCGGAGGTCGGCCTCTTTATCCGGTCCCTCTCCTCAGCACTTCGACTTATTTTCATTGTGCCGATGGTGGCTTGGAAAACTGCCCCTAACTGTGCAGAAGGGAAGGCAGCCAGAGCTCAGCCTGTCCCCTTCTCCACGCGTTGACTTATTTTATCCTACTTGGTTCTATTTTTCCCTCTCTGGGAGCCTGGGCTCACCGCACAGCAGCCCACCGCATCCATCCATCCATCCACCCCTCCCTCCCTCCCTTGCGGCCCCGCACATATACCCCCGAGGCTAGGCTCTCTCTCACCGCACAGCGGCCCTCCACATCCCTCCCTCGCCCCACATATACTCCCGAGCCTCTGCGCCTCTCCTTGACCAACTAACCTAAATACTATAAACACACTGCTAACTGTAAACCTACACTAAAATACACAATGCTAACAATACAATTCGACACATTACGAGCTATTCTCTCTGCTCTACTACTCCCTCTGCTCTGATCCAACCTACTCGCTGTCAGTTTGATCACTGCGGACAGAATGGTTTTATAGTAAGGGGAGGAGTAAAGGGAGGAGGGCAGGCTTTAGCGTGGATGGTTAGTGATGTCATTCGCCCTGAAAAAGAGTCATTCGCCTCCAATGTAATGTAATGTAAATTCAAATGTAGTAAACAGGTTTCAAGCTGTAGAGGGCACTCCACACCACATTTTTAAAATAAAGTGTAGATTTTCAACAGTTTGCACTAAACTGTCAAGATTTTGAGCAGGATCAATCAGTAACACTACTTCACTACCAGAAACAACGATTATCAGCTGAAAAAAAAAATGGTTTTAGGGTTTAGTTACTCTTTAAAGGTAATGTACCTACTCATATGACTATAGGGATTACGGCAATAGGTGAATTTGCCAAAATGTCGAAATATCCCTATACCAGTACAAATATTACACCAGGCTTGTAAATGGGACCGGGCATTAAATTGGAACTAGACTTTTAATTGTCATACTTATTATGAATAGTATTATGCAGTTTTAAAGGGAACCAATGTTCACCATGTTCACCATCTTTGTTTAGTATTTTAGCAGAGGCTGATGGGAATATCTTAAGCTTTGCAGATATTTGGCTATAAATTATAATTAGCCAAAAATAAATATTTCAATGATGGTGGCACTAGATGAAAAGTCAGGGCATCAGATAAGTTATTACAATTTGTCCTGAAGGGACCAGGACTTGTATAACTGACAGATTGACATTGCTTCCCATAGATTAGCCACACTGCTGGTGTGGCTAAAAATTACAGTACAAAGCAACCAGTAATGAAACAACATGTCAGATAAGGAGGAAATGTTAGAAAATGTACAGCACTACACAACAAGGCTCCACCTCCGTTGCAGCTGGCACTGATGTAGGTTCAATTACAAAGTGCTGAGAAAGCAGAATCCACATAAAGAAGTTGAGTGTTACAGCACACTGTGTTACAGCAGAGCTGAAGGGAAAACATAATTTATCACAGCCTTTTGGGCACAAACACAAGAAACCTGCGGATTGGAAATAAGACACAAAATGACACAACTATTAAAAATATAGTTCGGACTAAACTGTTAGTCCTATTGCTTGTGTTTAGTCTGACTAATTGGAATACCTCCACAAAATGTACTCCCAGTGTAGCCTGCAGAAGAAATTTGTTTAATTATCCATGGCAACTGCTGTCCTGTTCAGGTCCACTGGGGACAATTAGGACGTGTGAGTTAACAAACACCAGCCAGCACTCCAATCAGATACAGTGGCAGTGTTTACAACCTCACAATTCAGGCTTGAAAGATTGTAGAGAAAAAAGGGATCTTTTTTTCAACGCTTCACACTTCACCACCCACCTTGCCTCCTACTCAGTTGCATAATGTATGAGGTTATTAAACACTCTCATCACATTCCTATGACAATAAGTAAATAGATAGATACATTAATAAATAAAACAAATAAAAATATGAAACACAAAATATCCTAAACAAGGAACTCCTTTCTTTAGATGATAAAGTCATCTTCTTAATGTCTTTTATCAAATCTTACCTGTTTGATCTTTCCCCACCTTCACCATCTACCTTCAATACATTGAAAATATCAGAGCTATAGTCATTTTTCACTCCAAGATCTTAAAGCTGATTCTCTCCATCCAACAGTAACATTTATGAGGGTTTCTTTTTGATTTAATAACTTGGTGAGGTGTTAATGAACTGTGAGCCCAACCCCTTGAGGACATACTGCTATAATGGCATGAGTGCTGTCTTGTACCGCATCCAAAAACATTATGATGTCAATGTATCTTTTAGAAACCGTGCATAAATATCACCTTCCTCCCTGTGGTATAATCTTATCTGCATAGCTCATCATTAAGTTTGTCATGAGAACATGCATACCGCATGGAGACTGAATAAGGCCTTTGGAAGTCTATGTTATTTCTGGCAGCCAAGTCTGCAAAGTGAACACTGGTTTATACTGCCATCTGGTGGAAAAGCATTAAGAATTACTGCCCTGTTCTCACTGATAATGTCTGCAGCACACCCCACTCCCAGAGATGTAAAAACATATGTTTGTGAACCCATTCACTGAGAAAAGAGCATGTTTTCTCAGCCAATCAGGTTGAACATATTCAAATCTGTGAATGATGCCCCTATAAAAAGGCAGCAGCTACACCATAGTCAGATTAACCCACTAGGGGGCCCTGCGGCATAATTTAGTTGTAAACCAAGACTGACCTTCGTTAGTGGTACTTTGGTAACCACATATTTAGGAGTATGCACTATAGAAATTTTACAAACAAGACAAGACATGTGGACAAGACACCACAAATCAACTAACTGCACCCAATGCCCTGGGACCCCTGAAGGTTTAGGTCCCTGGCAAAGTTGCTTGCTCAGTATCACCACCTCTCCACGTTTTCACTTCAGACAGAGCAGTTGACAAAATCGCTACAATTGGCTTCTTTGGAAGATAGTTGCAGTTGACTCACAAAGACAGTCCTCTTCCTCAGCGGTGAGCGTGCCGTTGCTGCAGTTAACTTGTTAGCAGTAGTGGATTTCTTTTTGTCAGTGATCCCTTTGCCCCCATGTTCAGTGCACTGCTCCCACTCAACCTCTGAAGACAGAAAGGTCTGTGTTCCCAGCTCCAAAGTTAGTGTACAGCATCATTTGTGACTGTATACACGACATACATACATATGTATATATGTATATATATATATATATATATATATATATATATATATGTACAGTCAATACAATACAATACAATACAATATATACAATATACAATTATATACTATGTATATATACATATATATATATATATATATATATATATATATATATATATATATATATATAAAACACAAGTTTAACAGAAGTTCATGCACCATTCACCTGATTCAGAAGTTATTACTGATTTTTAAAAAGTATTCTTCTCCTATTTCTATCTAATGTACTACATAAATATAAATAGTGTTTCTTTGGAACATAGTGTACAGTACGATGTAGCATTTCTATTATGTAACGTCTCATGTTGTAATACCATTGATCACAGTTAGAAACCTCTCCTAATTTGTCCTGCTTTGTTTTCTCATGGTTTCAACCCTGTACTTCATCTAAAACACTATTGAAAAGAGAATATTCTTTGCAGCCATGCAGAAATGACAACCTTGAAAAGCAAGCTCTGTGCCTATTGTTGGTTTATCTCTTGAAACACTGCAAACATTGTAAACATTATACCCATATCTTTGTGGTTGAACTGTCTGTGCTTCATTAACACAGTAAAATAGACACAGACATGCACCAAAACAATCATAATACAACTATTGACACTGAGATAAACACGCTGCTCTTTGCGCAGCTCGGAGGGATTTTATTTATCTTTGTGCTATTAAGAAGTAGCATAGGAAATGATAATGTAAGAGTAAATAGAGATAACCAGAATGAAAATGAGACATTCAACACCTCAGATCACGGCAGGTACTGCGGTCATCTGGCCTTATATAACTTATCAGACAAGAACAATATTGGATTAACACACTTCTGAGGCTGCGATACATTTTCATAAAACACATGATGACGCAGGCGGAACTATTGTGGAACTTAATATAAAAAATATTTTGCTCCCATTATGTATAATAATAATCAAAGACAGTGCTATCATATGGCTGGGCTATTTTGGGGATGGGGATAATCAGTGGCGGATCCTTTAATATTTTGCATTATTCCTTTTGTGCTCTATCTTTCTGGGATTCAGTCCAGGTTCAGTTGCAGCACTCTATTTACCATTAAACATTTACAGAAGCACAGAAACCAAGCTGATGATAAGGTTTAAATATGTGGTCTATTTATGAATGGGACTAACTGGAACTAATGTATTGTGTCACAGATTTTATACTGGGGATGCATGTCAAATAATTTTTAAAGCACTAGTGAGGGACTTAAATGACGGGAATATAAATTTAAATGGTTGTGTTTTATATTTATTTCTCTGACAATTATTAAAGAAAATATGTTTGGAAGGCTTTTTTCCCTTTCTTTCTTTTTATTTAATTGTCTAAATTACAGCCAGAAACTGTAAAAACAGAAATTATCAATGGATTTTCACATTTCTGAGAGTCAAAAGCAAAAAGTAAACAGATCATGGCTTAAGATAATGATATTTAACCAAATCAATCAAATTTGGCCAAAAATAAACAGTTTGCACAAACTAACCAGCATGCATGACAAGAGTGACAAACCGAGGCATTGTTCAGCTCCAGGATTTTGTCATGAACTTATAACTTTCATATATCAAAGGGTAAGTACAAAACACTCAGGGAGGCTTAAGTAAAAATATTTGTCGCTTAGGGTAGGGTAAAAACAAAAACAAAACCCAAACAAACGAAAAAAAACCCAAAACAAATTAACATCCCAGCTATCCCTCTCCTCTGATAAGTAACGAACAGTCCCTTAATAATTGTATTATCTTTAGTTATAACAATGCATTTTTATATACAATATCAGGTCAATACATTTCAGAGCTTAAAAACATCAACAGTTTTGTTTATTTATTTATTGGCAACCAAGTAATGACATCATGAACTATCTTTTTTTTCTTTCAGGGAACATTCTGTGTAATGCAGATCTCATATTCATACAAACAAAAAAGATGTGGAAAAAATGAAGATCATTGCAAACCCTCACTCATTTTATTTATCTCATCCTGATAGATATATATGACATAAGTTCATTATTCATTTGTAGCTCATCGTCACAAAATATCATGGTATGGTGTTCTGTTCGAGGACTGATCACAAGTCTAGCAGATGTTCACTAGTAATTTTTGAATGCCCTCATTATTTTGTGACTCACATGTGAAGACAACAAATTATTGCAGCTTTCCAAAGTCTTCAAGAAGCAGCTTCTTTTATTTTCCAGCTAAGTCACTGACCTAAAACTTTCTTTCCAATTTTGTTCCATCTAAAAGAAAAAATATAAATTTGAAATAGACAGATCGAAAAAAAATAGACTTATTAAGTGCATAAATTAAACAATACATCACAATACAAAGCTCATCTTTTATTTGGACACATCCTCTATGTACTGCATGAACAAAACAAAATCACCAACTTTGTGAAAAGTTGATTATTCTGTCATATCTACAAACATGGAATGTTTTATTCTAAAAGTAATATATGAGCATCTTTGGAATTTTGCTTCATTGCTTTCTTGCTCAGAGTCAAATGAAACGTTCAGTAGCCTACTGCTTTCATCTCTAAGCGCTAACTTTGAAGTTGGAGCATGGAGACCATTAGCCTAGCTTAACCTAAAGACTAGGAGTAGGGGGGAACAGCTACCTTGGCTGTGTGTAAAAATGTACCAGATCAGCATTTTGTTTGATCAGTACACAAACACAACAATCACTTGTCATTCCCAGCTCATCCTATACAGATGCTTTGTCACATTAACTTTTGTTTTCACAGTGGACACTACAACACATTCTCACTGCAACCGCAACATATGACATACAAGGTACCCTGGGTACCATGTCAATTTCTGCCTGTTACATGCATTATCTGCTTTCACATTAAACTTCAGTTTTCACAGGATATGTACAGTTTGCATACAGTCTCTTTCAAAATAAACAGACTACATAATAAACCGGGGACTGACCCATCCACCACCCCTCCCACCCCACTCGGACTCTTCACCTCCTTAACTTACACTGTTGTCCCGCTGCCTTTCCTCCTGATGCTGCTAGGCACCATTACACAATAATGGCGACTGGCCGCATATCATGCTGACGTGAAAGGATGGCTTTTTTCGGCGGTGTCACTGCCAAAGTACTGATATTTGATGAATTCGGAGCGAGACAGGGTTGGACACAAACAGTAGCCTCTATAGGGTGAAAGTCTTGTTTTGTTTGACCTATCCACTTCCCTCCCTACCAACCTTCCACCCTAAGCAGACTTTCTAGCTTTTTATACTATATCAGGTGGTACAGAAGTCATGTCACCATCAAGTATTGCTGCAGATGTATCAACAACACAGTTAATTGAAAGCCTGGTGCATCTTAAAAAAATGCCATAGGGTGCCTTCGGAATCAATATCCCACCCCAAGGGGCGTAACAAAGTGTCTGTCTTTGACAGCAGGGATGAGAACACATTGAACAGAAATGTAAAAATGACAATTTGTTACGGGGAATTATGTGCTTTAACTATTTTTAGGGACTCCAAGAAGTCACTTTGCCAAATGAGATATGATTGTTAACACAGTAGTTACTGCAGCATGTAAACATCCCAAAATCTTTGGTTTTTCCATGTCTGCATTTCATACATGTGAATAAAACCATAGAGTCTCCTCATATGGATGCCAGCAACTTTTATCGAGGAAATTCTTTCACATCCATGTCAGGACATGTGCAACACTCAAATCCAGAGAGACCTTTACTGTATGTGAGTTATACTGAACATGACTGCCAACTGTAATACAATTTCATCCTCCTCAGTTCAGAGGACTCAGCTGCATTTAATGCCACCTATAAATGGTCCTGCACCTCCATTCTCTCTTTTTTACTCCTCTGCCACTTGACCTGAATAAGAGTCAATAATTTTAATTACTTCCACTTTATGCCACGGAGCAGCTGCTGGCTCGATTGCTGCCAGTTTCAGACCCTATATTCGTGAAATGCGATTTAATGTCTCCTCCTCAGCAGCATCCTCTCTTCTGCAAGTTTGAGGCAAGTCATCAATTCATCCCAAAGGAATTTCATTCCCTTTCCCTGCCTCAACCTATCAACCCACTTCAGCTACCATCGACAGCACCACGGCTCACATTAAACTTTAATTAGAATCATGCTCAGCTTGCCTTGTCTTGTTACTGACAGTACTTGAAAACCATTTTCCATCTGCACATTACCCCTGATGGTCGACTGCAATCATTACAAGGACCAAATAAAGCAGACAGAATACTAATATGCACTAAACAGTATCTGCAATACACTGACAGCCTATGTGCAAAAGTTGGGTCTTAAGAGTTTAATGTCATCAATAAAAAATTATTTAATTGGTTTCGAAAGTTTGTAGTTAATAAAAACTGCATAATAATAAATACATGAAAAATATAATTTACTATTCTGCCTTTGGATGAAAAAATGTTTTAATTAATACATTTATAACAAAATGAATTAAAAGCAATTACTGATTATATTTGATTAAAAGCATTCTGAGAGTGATGAATAAAAAAAAATACATCATAACTATGTTTGTTAAAATACATGAAAAAATACAATGTACTATTCTGTCTCTAAATGAATAAATTATTTATTAATACATTAATTCTAAAATTAATTAAAGGAAAGTAAATATTACTTGGTATCACATCTATTAGTGCACTTTCTTTCCAATTTTTCATCTTTGAATTATTTTTTCTTTTGTCAAGCACACCACATTTACATTCCTCATCTTTTCGAATCTTTATACATCAGAACACAAGTGTCAGCGGGCTGTCGTGTCAAGATATTTCAACTGTTAATGTTTATGCATGAGAATAATCCCAGCAACATATACATTTCATAATCTTCCCTCTTACCCACAGTGCAATTTATTAATCTTGATAGTTTTAGTGTGAGTTGCTGAGGGTTGGAGATATCAGCCTTAGAGGTGTCTGCCTTCTCTCCAATATATTGAAACTAGAAAAAAGTAAAAAATAAAATAAAATAAAATAAAATAAAAATGTCTGTTTACATATATTGCTGTCTTCAACAGCAATGTCTTTTTCCTGAAATTATGACCTAGTGAGTCAAGATAATCCACAGACCTTGTTGTGAGCAGTTTTATGTAAGTACTACTTTCTTTCTACCAAAGTACACCCATCAACTGTATCACAGCACAGAGGGAGGCGTACTGCTGGGCTAGCTAATGTTACAGCTCTGCTGTTGGGATGCCTTTAATGTTTACATCTCTCGCTTTCACAAGCACGAGCCTCTGGTCCATGAGTAGATGCACGCTTCCTTCCTGGTACAAGTGGTGCGTGTATTTTGGTAGGAAGAAAATAGCTTCCACATGAAATGGCTCACAACAAGGTGTGAGGATCATCTTCAGTAAGCGATTGATTATTTCTGTAAAGACACATTACCCCCTTTTCCACCGCAGGAACTTTTATTAGTTACCTGGGATTTTGGCGGGGGGTGGGACTTTTCAGATTACCCGCAATTTTGAGGGACGGGGCTGTTTGCTGAAGAACGCTGATTGGTGGACTCACACTTGCAGCGTTCCGCACTTCCTGGCACGGGCAGCTGCTGCAAACTTTATTTCATTTCTACAAGCTTCGCTTCGTTTGTGTTTTGATTAAGGATGGGTACCGAAACCCGATACTAAATTATCAAAGACCGTAGTATTGATCAGTGCTAACCTCTGCTCTCCTCTGCTCTCTGTTCCGGACACACACACACACATCCACACATACACCGACACGACACGGTAACCAGTGAACAGCTGAGCAGCCGCGGTGGAAATGAAATGGACATAACTTAACATAAATTACTTGAGTTGACGGCAACTACACTCATTACTGTAAGTGAGTAAGAAGCCAATACTTTATCAATACACGTGTTCAGCAAGCATCAACATGTAAACATGTAGACAGGGATATTCAATATGCTCCATCCACAGTCTCTCATCCACCGACACTAACGTTATGTCTTGCACAAGGACAGCACGCTAGTTCAGCTGATAGCAAATTGTTACTAATAAGCTCAAATGACAGCTGTCTGTATGTAGACTAACTTAGTTTGACACTTATCTTAAAATACTTTCAAACTTAGCTGCTGGCACAGACACACAGCCCCAGCTCTCTCTACCAGCACTATGTTACCAGTAAACAAGCTGGTGAAGCCAAATACAGGGCACATGCTGAATCATCTTTGTCATCATGCTAATTTGAACAAATTTTCCGGAGATTTGAGGTGCGGTGGAAACACAAACCACACAGATTACCAGTTCTTGGAAAAGGGGCTATTGCTGTTGAGTTTATCAAATGTATTTTTTGTGCTTTGAGCACCACAAGCTGAATGCCATCTAGTTTGATGAAGTCAACAGCTTTACTATGAATGATGTGACTTCATTAATGCAACCAGTCCCCATCATAACTCAGAGGGTTAGAGTGTTAAAGTATCCACAAGTAATACAATACAAAAAAAAAAACATTTTCAATAAAGGAAAGTTTGGTTGAGTTTCAGGTAATCTGCTGAAACATCGAGGAAGTCCTTAAGGTCCTCCTGCTTGGGTCAAGTCAAACATACACAATTTGTACATATCAAACATGCTGGTCACTGATTCACTCTCACTGGCAGGGTTGAGGGGAGAGAAAATAAACCATTTGCAAAATTTTAACCACCTGTGTCTCCATGCAGCTCACTGGGACACTTATTGAGTCATCTATTCACTCCACTCAGCTCTGCTCTGCCTGCTACTGTCTACTTTAAAATACACGGTCATAGGTTTCACAGGTGTCTAATAAACAGACATTTTCATCATCATGATTATATCTGATCATAAACACTGGGCACTTTTAAATTAAACACATGGATTTGAGTCATGTATTATTTTTTTATCCACAACACAAACAAAAAATGTACATTCATCATGTTGTGCCTTTAATTTTACACAAGTATTGTCTTTGGCACTATACACTAAATATCTAAGTGATACTGTAAATGGTTAGCTAATCTGGACCTGTGACTTGTGGAAGAAGTTTGTAGCTTACAACATTTTGTCTACAGTCCAGCAGTGGAACTACAGATACATGGCGTTTTACCTTGGCTCATCAGGGACCATTCCTCTCATGTGTGAGGCTCTTTCCCTCAGTTTCTTTATTAACTGTGCCTTTATGTTTCTCAGACTGTTGGAAAACCTTTTGTCCGTTACTAAAGGTCAATCGTTTATGCACAGACACACGGGTAAGCTGCAGTTTTCTGTGAGACAGTCTTCTGCAGCGAAGCAGCTCTCCATAGGCCCTGCGGAAATCCCTGTTGAAGGCTGGATACAGGATGGGGTTAAGAGCTGAGTTAAAATAGCCCAGCCACAGCACCACAGAGTTAAGTGTATTAGGCGGGTTTGTCTTTTCCCTTATGCCCATGCAGGTGAAGAAGGTGAAATAGGGGAACCAGCAGATGACAAAGGCCCCCAGCACAGCTGCCAGGGTCACTGTAGCTTTGTGCTCTCGGGCTATGGCTGCAGTTGATGCTGTGCGTGCAAATGATGGAGTGGCAGCTCGAATACGCCGTACCTGAAAAGGTCAGTTAAGAAAAGGTTAGAGAGACAGAAAATGAGGTGAGCTCACTCACTGATCTGATGATAGGATTTAATTCAGCACCCGGTGAATATGACCTTTTATATCCCATCTCAGCATGTTATCCAAAATGAAATAAACACTGACCTGTTCTCGTGCCACTCTGAATATGCAAAGATACATTCCACACATAAGCAGCAGAGGCAGGTAAAATGAGCCAAACGTGTAAATGAGAACATAGTTGTTATTCCATTCAAACTGGCAGTAGCGTCCCTCCTTGTCCTCATCCCCCATGTCCCAGTCCAAGTGTTGCACTAAGTAGTCCGCTGTATTCCAGCCCAGGTGGATGGGCACAAAGGACACAGCTAGTGACAAGGCCCAGATGGCGATCATGGCCAGTGTCACCCTCAGAGGAGTAACTCTCCGGGAGTAGCTAAGGGGAGCTGAAATAGCTAGGTATCGGTCCACACTGATGGCCAGCAGGGTCAGGATGGAGGATGTACACAGCATGACATCCAGTGAGATGTAGATGTTACATAGGGCTCCTCCAAGGGGCCAATTCCCGCTGCGCAGCTCCACAGTGGCGGAGAAGGGCAGCACCAGCAGGCCTAGCAGGAGATCTGTCACTGCCAGGGACACCACAAAGCAGTTAGCAATGCGCCACAGTCGGCGACTGAGCCCCACAGCCAAACACACCAGCACGTTCCCACCAATGGTCAGAATGATGAAAGACACCAGGACCAGCCAGCGGAGAGCTGTGGAGATCATGGTGACCTCCTCCTCAGGCACAGGGCCACTGACACAGTGCTACTGTTGGTATCTCAGTAGAAAATGTTTACATAAGCTCATCCACTGCCAGTTCACTCTTCCATCAGGCAATTCTTCACATGGCTCTTTTTTAAAAGGTAACCAGTTCAAAAGAGGTCACAGAGTGTAAAGCACTTCCCAGACGTCTCTTTTCTCACAGAGCCAGTGCTGTAAACTCTTCCCTGGTGGAGAGCAAGAACAGTGGTTAGTAGCTGAAAATTCATGTTATCATATAAATGACTTTTTATCATTTGTGTATTCCAAAGTAAAGCATGGTAATCCCTCTGACATTTAAGGAGTCTAAGTGCAGCTGCCAGTTAAAGGTCAAATGTCCACAAATAGTTACTGAGCAAATGACCTACCGAAAAAGAATGAGCAAGACATAGTTTAGGACATAGTTTTCTTATTGGCTTCTATAAGGCAGTGTATAAAAATCCTGATTTTGCAATCAATATAGCAATACGGTTAATTATAGTCCCCCTACTGTGTGTTAAATAATATATGAAGAAGCAAGTTTATCTCTAAGATATTATCTCCTAACATACGAGGTCTGAGAAAATATCTCTTACGTAGGAGAAAAACTTTTGGTTTGTCTAAGTTTATCTCCTCTGTAGGAGAAATTATTGCACACGTCCTACATAAGAGATAATATCTCCTACATACAACATAATATCTCCTAGGTAGGAGATAAACTTAGGGTTATCTGAATATATCTATAATAAATTTTACTTGTTTTGCCACTGTTGCCTGCAATTTTGATTTTCACTTATCCTCTCTGGGCTTCCAAAAATACACCAAAATACACATTAAAAAACTGAAATAAATCAGCTTGTTAAATAACACAGTAAATCAAATCAGAAAACAGGCTATATCCTGTAAGTGACGTAAGCCTTATTAATAACTCTTTGTAAATGAATGAATGCATGCTGACAAATGTTACTGCAGTGTTTTTTGGATAGTGGATAGTAATTGTAACAGATGTCCAGCCTGATTGCATATATCCCTGATCTGTTTTGTGTTTAGTCTCAAAGTTGGATGCTAGAATCCACATTTATCTCCAGAATAAGGATAAATTAGACACATTTATGCAGGGTTGGCTCGTAAGTGGTGTCGTTTGTAGTTCAGCTCTCCCTTTAGTCTTTACTCTTCCTACTACTGTTTCGGGAACTCCATCCCAATTTGACAGAGTACCAAATAATACAGGTGAATATATGCTGTATGTACACGTCCTCCATCCATCCAAACTGTAAAGGGAACTATGAAAACAGACACAAACATGTAGAGGCTATCACATACAACAAGTTCCACTTACATACTGTCTTTTTAACTGCATAAAGTTGCAATACACCCACAAATTAAATGGGTTAACATCCTCAGTACAACAGCATTCTTGTGGTTTTTTTTGGACCAGCTGTCTGTTATTTCCATACAACAAATACATGTCATGTTTGCATGTCAGCAACAGCAGTGGCACTATCTGTTATAATGCTTAAGCGGATTCATGGACATTATTCGTCTACCTCATGGAATGGCAGGGCATTATAGCCCCAAACTATAGAAGAATAAATGTTGTGTTCTAACATGATATCTGCAGGGCTCAGTTGGCCTAGAGATACATGTGACACAAGTAATAGACCTGGATGATCAGCAGCACAGAGAGACACAAAAAGAATGTGCCTTTTTATAAACATATGTTGACATTGGGAAGCTGTCCCCTAGAGATGGGAAAATTTACAAGGGAGCCAGAGCATTTGTGCTCTATTGTGCATCACTGTCAGGCTAATTCAAGACAAGATCTTAAAAACAACCATAAAACATTCTGCCACAGTCTAGGGAGTAAAGTAAACAAATCCAATCTCTCCAGTGAAAAAAAAAGGTAGATTCCTGTGTATCCAACCACATACCTTTGTTTGAAAAAGGAATTTGAGACATTTCATTGGCTCCTTTCAGGATGTTAGAGACAGGATTATTTATTCACTGATGAGTTTGCATTCTCAAAAAAAGAAGCTATTTTCTCTTTTCAGAAGGAAAAAACAGCTGAATACTGAACTCACAGTATGTTTGAATGAGTAAAATAAGATCCATCTGGATCACCAGGATGGCATTTTCCTCTGAGGTGTTCTCTCAAAGCCCCAGCTGTCGCGCCTTGCGGGGAAGCTTAGCTGTTTTCTTTCTTTCTGTTTTTTTATTCCAATCATCAGACTGCATCCTAAAATCACTAGTCATGCATCCTCAATGGGTAACTTTATTAATAAACAAGTAAAACACTTTGGCAGTAACAGCTAATATCATTTGGTTAAATCAGTGTGTTTCATATTTCATGTGTTAGAGTTAGGTCAAATAAAACAAATGCAAAGACTATAGTGATGTGCAAAATACACTTTATTTATTTATTGATAGATCATGATTATGGACTTTAATAGGTGTCTTATCGCTCTGTGTTTAAACTGTGTTGACATTATGTTTATTGTTTACTGTGCTGTACCACAGTCTAAGTGACTAAGAGACTTCTGTTTGACTGCATACACGATGCATGTTTGAGTCTGTTGTTTTTACTTTGCTATCTGCTTCCTTATTACAGTAAGGCCATCTGATGTACTCCCATAAAAAATAGATGACACCTGGCATGGACTGATGGATCTCAAATTCCCTAATTAAGGTTTGATGATTATAAAGCAGAGACAACAGCAGAGTGCTAGTGCCGATAAGTGGTACTGTGCTTAACAGGCTACACTGTGTAAGAAAGAATATCAATTACTATTATACTATTTTTATCACTGTAAATATCACATTGCTCTCAATACAGTATACATGCAGCTATGGCTTAAACCATATGAGACTATTGCTTATCTTATTCTATTCAGTGTATGTTTGCATTAAAACAGGTATGTGTATGACTAATCGTGTATTATCTTTTGAGTCAAATGATCTCATGGCTAAATCAACACAAGCTCCCAGGTGCTGCTCGATAAACAGCTGAATCTGAACTCATTTTTTGTGAAATTACTTTTTTTTTTTTTTTTTAAGTATGGTACTTAACAACATTTTAATTGCATACATTACAAATAAAAACAAAAGCCACATGGAAAAAGTCCTGATGAGCCATATGATGTTAGAAAGTGCCTCAGAGCCTCATTCAGCTATAAACTGTTTGAATTTGAGGAGCTCAGCCACACATTGAGGTTTAGTGGACTGCTTATACTGGGATAAAGATGCTGAGTGGAATCTAGAGCTGAGGTTGAATCTAGAGCTCACTGAAGTCTTTCTACAGATCAGAAAGTCAAATATTCACAGCATTGCCTGGTAACTTGGTCTGTGTGTGCGCTACGTGATGTGTGTGTAAAACTGTGCAATCTTTCCACTGCTTTAATATGTGTGTTTATGGCTGCAGCCATTGTGTTGGTGATGTAACATTCTTAAGAGTAGCTTAATATTGCCATAAACCTTTAATTTGTTGTCGATAAGTTGTCTGACTGTAGTACTTACAATTGACTCTAAGTTGTGTGCACAGGCTGCAAAGTGCCGCATATAGACATGGAAATTGTTGTTGGTTTGGATAGAAGAGGTCATGTTGCTGACATAGTTCCTCCTCCGTACATTTAATACAATTTGTTGTAGCCTAAAGACATTCTTTAATTTAACAGTATCACATTTCATTATAATCACACGTCAGCTAACCTCTCTATCATCTCAAAACACACAAGCAATAGCCTATTAAAAAAATTGGTATGGTTAACATACAGTAGATAGGGGGATATCAGTACCTCCAACTTTATGACACTTGTTAAACAAAAGAATGTGTCAAATTAGTACAAACATACGGATTAGCATGTTATTTCATCTGCTTTATCTTTTGTTTTATGACAATGTTTGTGACCCTATTCAGGCTCTTACAAATTCAGTACTATCCCTGCTGTGACGACAGTTAAGATAACATGAAGTGTTTACAGAGACAATGATAAGAAGAGCGGATATAATGTTACGATGTTTACATTAGGATGGAGGAAATTATGGGGGTGTTCAAATAATGATTTGATGATAAAATGACACATTTAATGAATTAAAACAGAAGTTAGCTTTATTATTATTGACTGACAGAAAGATTTTATATATAATTTCATATACAGTCTAAAAAAGTACAACAACCAAGTGAAAAGAACCCATGTTCTGTAAACTGTAACCGGCACTGTCATTCCCAGCTATGATGTTTCACTTGAGATATGCAATGCAAAAAGGAATTAATTGATCAAAAGTTACACATTTGTCTAATAATTGACCCACTGGGCTCAATAGTTTAAGAGCTCATCATCACAGATGAAGATTCTACCTTGTTTCCTCAAGCTCTTGGTTAGATAATTCAGAGAATCCACTGTTTCGGCTGTACCAGGCCATTCAGGGAATTCAAGGTTTTAATGTAATATTGTCAATAGATTCCCCTCAGGGTTAAACACTTCTTGTTTCCATGGTGACTTTGTTTGTTCAGCACTGACAGAGTTTAGATCGAGCTGTGTCCCTTGTCAGTCCGCTGCTCTCATTTAGTGCAACAAGAACCAGGCTTCCCTGGCCATAAAGAGTCAGACAGGATTTAATACTAAACTCAAAGAAAAGCAAGTGATCCGTGTTTGTCCACTTTCATTTTGCCTTGTTGCCGATGCACCAAAAGATTAAGGTAACACGTGAAACACAACACCATAGTACCATGATGAGAACCTGAGATCATTTTACATTTTATTGCATAATTAATTTGCTTGCTTCCCAAATAGTCTTTGTCGCAAAACAATCTACTGTAATTTTCTTCTAGTGGGAAACAATGTGCCATAAAATGCATATGTGTGTACATGAATACATACTGTATGTCATCACTTAGTATAGGCTAAGTTATCTACAGTAAATATATGACTGTGTGTCTGTTTGGCAGCTGTTCATATAATAGAAGTATATCTGCACACAAAGATCAGAGAACCTAAATATTCCCCTCCTGTCAGGGAATATAAAAATCCCCTGCATCATGGAACAAATTAAGTGTGGCTGGTGAGGTAGATGAGTCAACAGTGTGTGATAACACTGTGACAAAACATCCGGCCCAGTGCGACACAAGGTGGGCCAGCTTTGTAGATCAACAATCTAACAACATGTGAAAAGTGAAACCACTCACAGCAGTATGCTGAATCCATTGGCAATTTGCCAAGGAGAAGTAATATGATTTGTGTACTACTCTTTTGTTTTGTTATTGTTTTTTTCCACTTTTCTCTGCCACAAACTGAAGGAAGGACATTTTTTCTTCCATTGTCTTATCCTGGATGTGCCATCCCCATTAGTGGACCATGTTTCAGAAACGCAAACTTAATTGCTCTGTAGTTGACTGGAACAACTCCCTTATGATTGCTAGTAATCATATCAACCACCCACACCATCACGTTTTTACTGTAACAAGTCAGTAAGAGATAGTGATGCAATTTAATGACTTATAAAACATTTAACTTTGAATTAGATACTAATTTAACAACCAAGAGCCATAGTAAAAAAAATGTCAGAGTTGGAATCTGTGATATACAGTTTCAATACAGTATATTTTAATACTTAATATATATAACTGCACACATGAATACATATTTTATAACTCTTTAAGTAAGGAATATTACACAAAATGAAAAATTAGCCATAAACCTTGCTTTTTGTCCCACATGCGACCCCATACTGGATCAAAGTAGCTTAAACTGGGTGACCATCCAACATCACCATCTTTGTCCAACAATAAACCCTGACACACTCTCTCCTACGTAGGGCTTGAACCTACAGCTATGAGACCTATGTGCAGAACAATTAAAGTGAAACCACCAAGCCAGCATGTGCAGTTATGTTCTAATTACACACGCAAAAGCAACTAGTTTGACAAAAAATATACCTTGTCTTAGGTGAAACCGCAGTGCCTTGCTGCTTGATCAGGACTAAAGCACACACCCACATGTTCACTAATATCATGTGAGTGTGTTACCAGAGAAAAGGAGACATAGATGAATCACTAAGCAACACACTAATATATTTATATACATAACATATCTGACACTTAACCCAAACACCAAACATGACTTATTGCATGAATCGTCATCCTTGTAAATGTCTAAGTGTGTGCTTGGTCAACCCTCAGTGTAACTTCCCAAATAAAGTTGTTTAAAGCATGTTGACTCACCTCACATGGTTTGTCCTAAATGTCCGTCAAATTCCAACCTTCTTCGCATGAATGCTCGCCTCTGCTTCCTTGATCCTGCTTAAGTGTAAACTTACTCTCTCTCTCCCTCCCTCCCTGGCCGCGTCCTCACAGACATGTGCAGTCAGACACATGTAACCTGCATATGCACTTTAACTCCCTCTAGTGCATCCATTCACCCATTGCCCATGAGCTTTGTCACTGTTGTTTTAGCTTAAAAATGCATTTACGCTGACAATAATGATATTTTCAAATCCAAGGGGCTTGACATTATCTTAACAGGTGAAGGTTGCATTTAACAAATAAGGGTTTTTAGCAACCAGTCATCACCTCATGTCTTCATTGCATGTTTTTTTAGCCTCTTTATGTAGCCTGTGTGTGGACATTAAGTGTGTGCATTAAGAACATAGTTAAGGTAGGGGAGAGTGGGACAAGATGAGCCACATTTTATACTACTGTGCATGTACATACCAGATGTTGAGTAAGTCACACATGCACGTCCCAAGTTACTGTGGTGAGAATAAAGCAAGTCAAGTCAAGTTCCTGCTTCAAGTCAAGCAAGACAAGTCAAGTCATATGAAATTCCGATGATCTGATGAATGTGGTCAAACGTTAGCTTTCTAGCTAACATTTGACAAGCCAATAAGCTAATAAGTCAGCTAAAAAAACACTTTTACATGCCTTCCTTTGTAGTAACTGATGAGGTTGTTTGTTATGGTGGTAGTGTTACTGATTGTTGAGCTGCATATCTTGCAAAGTGCTGTTTTCTTTTAATAACAGTCATGTCAACATTACTACAGCATGTGGCAAACAAGATTTTTTTCCACATTATAAAAAAACTTATTGTAGTAACAATATACTATTATCTTGTTGCAACATGAAACATTTTACATAACATACATACGTAAGATAAATCATCATTAAAACAATTTTTTTTGTTATAATGTGATATGTTTGTTTGCTGTAATAACGGGAAAATATCTTGTTATGACATGAAAATATCTTGTTATAACTTGAAAAATATCCTATTATAACAATAAACTTTTCATGCCATGACACAGATTTGTTTTCTTTTTCTGGTGTTGCAGCAATATGTTTTCATACAACGTAACATCCACTGGTCTGCTGCGTCCTGGTAGGTTGCCAGGTTTGTATGCATTACACTTGAAATCACCAACTTTTGTTTCAAAAGCATAACATAACTCAACTTCTCAGTGTCAAAAAAAAATCAAATACATAATTTAAACTACAATTATCACATTGCAGGTGCAGTTGCAAAGTTAACATCCATGTCTGTTCAGACGCAGCCATGACAGTTGCTTCAAATCTAGATGTTGCTGCAAAGCAACAAATTGCATTCACGAGATGCACAGTCCGAAAACATAATGCGTCCGGCCATGGCTGTCGCTGGTGTGGACACATAAAAAGTCAAGTCCTTCCAAGTCATCTGTCTGTAGTCTAAGTCAAGTCTCAAGTCATGAATACCAAGCCAAAATCAAGTTGAGTCTTTTATCATTGTCAAGAGAGTCTCAAGTCCTCAATTTTGTGACTCAAGTCTGACTCGAGGCAAGTCATGTGATTTGAGTCCCCCACCTCTGGTATATGAATATTGTTATTCAAGATGTTGTAGATCACTGGCAGTCAATTGATTGTGTAGTTTTAAAAATAGGACTTGCTAGAGAAGTTATCACTGCGCAAAATGCCCCACATGTGGAGAGGACATGTTAATCTACAGCAGCATTCAATTTTTTTTCAGGATTTTAGACGTTAACTGTGCAACTGGAACACAAGCATTAAACAGACAAATAATCAAAAGATAACTACTGAAACTTTGATGACAGTGATGGCAAGTCTGTGAGGCTGTAGTTAGGAGCAGTAGTGCATGTTGACAGGGGCATGCTGATGTGCTGATGGGATGAAAAGTCAGAGAACCACCAAAGTGCTTATGGTACATCCTGAGGGGCACATAAATGTCTGTTCCAAATTTTATGGCAATCCATCAAATAGTTGTTGAGATATTTCAGTGTGGACCAAAATAGTGGACAGACTGACTGACAGATCGCTGCTTGTAAGGCTAAAAATATATGATCTGACAAATAATCCCTCCCTTTACTTCATACTCATTACTTGTGTGTTGATCTTTGTTACTTCAAGCCAGTCATCCTCGCCTGTGAGACACTAGTTAGTTAGCTTTGCTAGGTCACATTGTCATCATGATATTTGTTTTATTTTCGCTCAAGTACTCTTTAGGGCATTTAAATTTGCCAGTTTGTCCTCTGATTAACTGGTCTGCTTGTCCTGGCTCTCTACATTAGGATTTAACTCAACTAAGACAATCATCATCCTCCAAATACTCCTTTCCAAGCAGTCCAATTGTAGATACCTGGCACTAAATACACATGCACAGCAGCCACACACTTTTGGGTGTGCACATATGCATATCAAGCTATGTCACTCTGAAACTAAAAAAACTTTTGCATGTTTTAAATGCATGATTAAATAAGGGTTAAAAAGAAAGATTACAGGCAGGAAGATTGATGTGGATCAAGAATATTAATATCCTCAAGTCAAGAGGGAGCTATAAAATATCATATCTAGGGAGGAGGAGAAGGCCTGAGAATCACAGAGGTTGGTAGGACTATTTGTTCAACTAGAAAGAGCAGTGTGCTATGCTTCATAAAACTGACCCGGTCAATGAGGTAACTGAGACACATTTCTCAAGTGAAGGACAACTTAGGCATTAAGAATGTTAAGTAATAAGTGAACTCAATTGGATGCACCAGCCCAGAAATGAATGCTCAGTTAGCAAAGCCTGAGAACGTTGGAAATCTTGTTATTTTAATCAATAGATTAAATACAGAAGAAGAAAAATGAACCATATTGTTATTATCTCATATTTTTAAGCCACCTCCTCTTTCTTTCGTTGGGTCAAAGTGAAGGTTATGTTTATTTAGAATGTGTTACCTCCAGCAAGAGACTTAACACACTTCACAACCAAAAGAAACAACATTGTAGCAGGGGTGTAACACTGTTTGTCCAAGTACTGGAATGCACCTATGACGCATGTGCATGCATGCATTTGCGTCATAGGTGATGGAAAGTTTCATCATGTTGAGAATATTATGCAGGAGTCAGCCTCATCTAGCTAAGTAGAATTAGGCAATACCATGAATGTAGCAGGCTGCAATGAGCATCACTTTAAGCAATATAGGCAAATGAATTTGTGTTTTTTTGATGATTTTATTTACTTACTTGTGAATGAAGCCACATTCAAAACATCCATTCTGAAGAAAAGTTGCAGCACAGGCAGCGGTCAAGCTCATCTCCTAAGGTAGACTATGAAAATGTAGCTGTCCAGCATATTTTTTATTTATTTTTTGCCAGTACATCACAAATAAAGAAACTGTCAGAAAAGGGATGTATATTTCATATACAGTTAGCTAGTAGCAGACATCAGCAGCTCTTAAGGTGGAATGTTTTCTTGCATGTCACTCAGTACATGAATTTAAATATTAAGTCAATCAGCACAACTTAAAGGGATAGTTCAGGTTTTTGGTCATGAAGTTGTGTGAAACGCTGACCATCTGTAGCTCTGATGTGACGGTGTCACTACTGTCAACGAGCCTCCTGCTCTGAGAAATGGCCCGTAGCTTACCGGAGAAAAAGTCGTTCTGAAGATATAAGGGGGACACGGAACCAAAAGGTTTTAGGCTACAAAAAAGTATGCATGTGTTTTGTTAGACTATTTCAGTCATTTTAAAACATCCCCGCATTACGTCAGACCTTGCTATCAATTGGGACTATTTTCTGGCCAGTATCACTCCGTCGTGCAGGCCCGCAAGACAACACGCCAACAGAAATCAATTAGACAGTTCATCACCACACCGTGCAGGTACGCAGGATAGCAACGGCTAACGAAAACTTCATCGGCTGTTTCCAACAGAGAACCAGTAGGCTATTATTAGTGAGGAAGAAGATGTACTAGCCCTATATATACCTACTACTACAGCGCGAACACCGGGCAGGCTCACGACACACCCTTGTCAGCTGCTGTAGGTAAACAGAAGAGTATCAAGAGTAGTAGTAGGTATATATAGGGCTAATCACTAATAATAGCCTACTGGTTCTCTGCTGGAAACAGCCGATGAAGTTTTTGTTAGCCGTTGCTATCCTGCGCACCTGCACGGTGTGGTGATGAACTGTCTAATTGATTTCTGTTGGCGTGCTGTCTTGCGGGCCTGCACGGTGGAGTGATACTGGCCAGAAAATAGTCCCAATTGATAGCAAGGTCTGACGTAATGCGGGGATGTTTTAAAATGACTGAAATAGTCTAACAAAACACATGCATACTTTTTTATAGTTTAAAACCTTTTGGTTCCGTGTCCCCCGGGCCCAGGCCATTTCTCAGAGCAGGAGGCGCGTTGACAGTAGTGACACCGTCACATCAGAGCTACAGATGGTCAGCGTTTCACACAACTTCATGTCCAAAAACCCGAACTATCCCTTTAAATGTCAAAATGACAAGTTTGACCATTCTGGGTTTTTTTATTGTCTCTCTTGCACTTATGTCGTAGTGATGACTGGATCTTTGAGTGCTTGATATATGATATGTATGTGAATTTCAGCCAGATAAGGTGAACTGTGATTATTTTATTTCCCGACTTGGAGAAAAAAAAGTGTCAGTGCATTTTGTCAGTGCTCTACGGGAGCACTACACCTATGCACAGTAGCCAGTATGAAGCAATAAAAAGATAGCAAATAAATTAACAGTCAGAGAAATTATTCTGATTGAAAGTTGTTAGCAGTTAGCAGTTAGCAGGTAGCGGTTAGCAGGCAGCAACCCCTATGACAGCAGTATAGCTGTTATCAGGATTGGTGTTTCTGTTCTATTTAACATACAGTACATCATAATAATATCAGAGGCTCTGCTGGTATGTTACGCACTTGTTTCAAACCTTCAGCCATTACTAGTCATTATTTTCTCTGGTGAAAAAAAACAAAACAAAAAATAACAAAACAAAAAACTCTTTTGTTCCAAATGTCTGACATAGGTAGTGAATTCTAGTCTTTCAAATACTAGGCTATGAGAAATAGTCAGCATTAATGATCTAATAATATGAAAGAGTGGTGTAACATGGGCCATTCTACATGCTTACATAGTTCAAGATCTGAATACTTCCACCACTTCACCACTAGAGCTTGGATAGGTTGTTTTAGTATTCAATATATTATGTAAATGTGCTGCAATATGAACTAAGCTTGTAAGGTTTTATTGGACAGATAATCAAATGACCACTTATAGGGAGGGTTCTGTGTAGCTTCATGCTTGTGTATGTGAGTTGCTTGTATACCAGTGTACTGTGTATACCTGTGATGGCTGTGTGTATGAGTACTTCAGGCGAGCAGGCCATATTGGATTTATCTGGCCGTGGAATATGATTCTTCTTAGCCGATAACAAGAATTTAAAAGGCCTCCCGGCTGTGTTGCCTGTCAATCATCCTCATTCGCACTGGTGTGCTAACAAGATGTGAGTGAGCCTGAAGTGATATTTCTGACTAACAAGCTTTTTCTCACTGTTTCAAGGCTGCTTGTCTGACCTGCTTTATGTTGCTGCACTGCCGAATCAGAGCTTTTTCTATCATCGAAACTATCTTCTTCATCATTGGTTCTCAAAATTAAACCAATAATGTACTGTTTTTTCAGTCAAGTACCCCTTGACCAGCACAAAACATTTTTTTTAAATTTTAAAGACATTTATTTATAATTGGACAGACAGAATACAAACAAAGTAAAGAAGGGACATACAATTTTAAAAAAAACCCCAACATCCCACAATCTCTTCAATCCCCTTCAAGTCCAACCTCCACATCCAAACCCAACCCTCATCCTCTGTCTGCACAAAACATATTTTGGTAGAAACCAAGCGGCAACCTCTGAGGCTGAAAAATCAAGCCAAGGAAGTGCCAAAAACTGCAGTTCCTTGAATGGCCACTTGAGGCCAAAACGGAGTCACTCCCCATTGAACCCAATGTTAAAATGCCCAAGCAGAAATAAACATGTTTGCAGCCTAGTACAAAAATGATGGATGAAAAAAATGATTTCAACATTCAACTGTATGGGGGGTAAATTTTTTATAACTCAACCACAGGGTATTGCAGCACTCTATTAGTCAGATCCACCCCTTGCTCCTCCACAGCTCCATCCTCTAATCCAAATACGGTCACCTCTGGCTCCAAAAAACCAAGATGGCAAAGCCAAAATGCTAAACTCGAGATTTCAAAATGGCAGTCCAAAAACCAATGGGTGACGTCACGGTAGTTACTAGGGTTGGGAATGATTAACCGATACGGCCGGATATCTGGTTTGACAAGTGAGAGATACAGCTGTGTCGGTAGCAGCCTCCTCAATTGATGCGAATCAGCCATGAATCCTTAGATGAATCGATTGTAGAGTCATGGATCGAGTATCGAAAGACTAGCATTCGGCTGACTGGCTTTAACAGTTTGCATCTCTAAAACAACGCGAGAGCCAGCGGCATGCTTCGTAGCAGGCATTACTGACAACGATAACGAATAAGTCAATAAGTAATTTATTCCTTTGAAATATCAGTGATGTATTACAGAAAAGTGATTTATCTTTTTATAAATGACAAACACAGTGT
This sequence comes from Epinephelus awoara, assembly GCA_035609425.1. NCBI lineage: Eukaryota > Metazoa > Chordata > Actinopteri > Perciformes > Serranidae > Epinephelus > Epinephelus awoara. The sequence goes on from CM069304.1 coordinate 9,003,114, forward strand.
AGCAAACACAGAGAAATAGTCTGACATGCTGTTAGTGATAAGCTGCTAGTCATCACGGTTCATGATATCAACTAATAACAGCAGATGTAAGATTTTGCCCCTACATTGCATGTTATTATTTCATTCTGCTTTATGTTTATATTGTACAGCGTTATGATAAACTTTATTCCAGACTCAAGTCCATATAAGATACATACAAAAACACAGACAATACAATAAAAACAACACAACAAGTAGGTTTTAAACACTTAAATTTTACTTAAAGTTCACTTCACTTAAAGTTTAAAACTTCTTCTCATTTTTATATTGATCCCATCCAACAAAATGATGTTCATTCAGCAAGTCATTTTTTGGTCCATGTCTAGGCCAGTGCCATACAGCAACAATGCTTGGGGATGTGGTCTTTTACAAATTTGAAAATACTGTAAGAGTGTCACATTTATAGAATTCTTTATTTTATAATGTATGATTAATGTCTACATCAACAAATATTAAACATAGAATCATATTGAAGCGTATCGAATCGTATCATTCCTGCACTGTATCGAATCGTATCGGTCCCACACTGGATCGAATCATATCGAATCGTTATGTATTAAAAACATAACGTTTTGAATCATATCGTAACCCGTGTATCTAGATACGTATCGAATCATCTATCACAGAGAGATTCCCAACCCTAGTAGTTACATGCATTATTACATGCAGTCTATGGTAAAACACACACACACACACACACACACACACACACACACACACACACACACACACACACACACACACACACGGAAATGTGAAAGTGATTGTGTTTATTGTGGCAGTTTACAGCCATTAAAAACTACATTGAAACAGAATTATTGAATTGGGTGTTAAACTTACATTTCATTTTTTTTTTAATTATTACTATTATTATTATTTTTAAATTAAGATTAAAAAAAATTGTACTCCCTGCACTATTCCAAAGTACCCCTAGTGGTACCCATACCTCCATCTGAGAATAACCCAATCTACAGAAAATGCGTTAACATTGTACTTTTCTGCAAAACACAGATGCATTACATTCATACATTCTTGTGTAGTGGATACAATGACACTTTGCATTTCAGCAACATTGTGGTTAAGTGAACATAGGTTTGGGTTTAAATTACCTGGGATTGTAGGCACAGTCACCTCTGGAAATACTGGAAAACCTTTGCTGGAAAAAAGTGATGAGTCAATAAAAAACACCCACGTTTGGTACCCAAAATAGGTGCTGGAAACACAGCAACAACTCCCTATAAAACAACCAATTTTGTTTGTTTGTTGGTCTCAAACAGTGGTCTGCAGCTTGACAGGCAATCCACCAGCCCCTCCACCTCCTAATGACAAAGTCAGATCATATATTACATCAGTTTATACTTATTATACATATGAAACATGCAAATGTAACACATTTATGACTTGAAGAGACACCAACATTTTCCTCTGGCACCTGGGCTGTTGAGAATGATTGCTCTGATTCAAAATAAAAAAACACTGGTCTCAGCTGAAATATCTCTACAACTATTGGCTGGATTGCCATAACATTTTCTACTAATATGCAAGTCCCTAGTCTAGACGACAAATTCTAATGAGTTTGCTGATCCCCTGACTTTTTATCTATTTCACTCATCCAGTGAAATATTTTCTGTGAGATGAATTGAAATTGGAATATTTCAATTTCATTGAAATTCTCAGTAATTATTGTGTGGCTTACACAGAAATGTATATTTCCCACAGGATAAATTCTGATGACTGTGGTGATCCCTTGACTTTTCATCTAGTGTCATCAAAGGGTCAAAATTCTTATTTGTCCAATACTTTGGTTTATAAGCACACCTGCAGAACTTACATTCCCATCAGCACTTATTAGTAGATGTTAGTCTGCTAACACACTGAGGTAAGATGGTAAACACTTGCTAAACATCAGCATGTAAGCACTGTAACTGTGTGCATGTTAGCATGCTATTAGCATTTAGCTTGAGGACAGCCGCACAGAGCAATTGGCATGGCTGTGGACTCTCAGAGCCGGGCTTTGCCTGAAAAGAACTGGTTCATGCGATGCGTTGTCCCACCATTTCTGTCGGCAAAAGTTTTTAAACTCTGCAGACTCGAAGGCAGGGTGAAAAGTCAGCCATCAGCGAGAGTGGGAAGATGCAATAATTGTTTAAATGTTGTTGGGATAGCGGTAAACAGTTTCAGACAGTCCATGCTGGAAGGCAGGAAAGTGTTGCACTCATTTGTACATATCAAGAGTGACAGAAATAGTTATGTGAAGAACAAAAACGGAGAGCTAAAGATATAAGTTCAAGTCCTGGTTCATTCATCTCCTCCACACAGCAGTGTGAATGCCCAATTGTCAGTTTCTGAAAACTTACCCCTTGTTACAGAAGTAACCTGAAAGGAGTGTTTGTGTCTACGACTTTCTTTTGAATGCCTAAATGTGCTTTGTTTGCATTAAGATTATGCATTGTGCCATTAAGGACTAAGGAAATAGGGTGTATTTGATGGAGTGGGATTGGGAGCATAGATGCAATCCAAAAGTCAATAGTTCGACATGAACAAACAAGCAACATAACATAAATAATAAAAACTGCCTCACAGCAGCTGTCCTGACAGGTTTTACATTATTTATCTAGTTATCTAGAGGTTATTTTTTTTAAGTTGCATGAATCATGTGCTTGCATTCTGTGTGTTTGTATGTGTGTGGTATTACAGTGTGACATGATCCTTGTCAGCCAAATGAATTGCCCTCTTGAGGCAATAAAGGAAGTTGTTACCAGATATGGAATGTTTTGCTTAACATTTTCCAAAGTTTAAAGAAGTATGGCTTCTTTATAAGAAGCAAAGCTGGCCTTTGTGTTCTTAAAGACACCTCTGTGATCTTCAATGAATATATGAGTTATACAAAGAAACTGTCCTGTGGAAGAGTGATATGTGCCCCCTCAAAGTTTCCACACACCTTTATCTTTTTTATTAACGTGGCTATTCACCGTGTTCAACATGATGGAAGCTTTGCGTGTTATGCAGGATTATTAAGCCAAATTATGCCACGTTTAAGGCCATATAAAAGCCCCGGGCAATTGCCCGCTCTGTTGGAGGAAATTCAGCCAGTGCTCTCTTCTTCCTCTTCCATTGTGCTCTGTCATATTACATTTCCATCCCAGGGGAAGCCAATCTCTGACATCTCAGTGGATTACTGCTTCTCTAAAGCCCCACTGGTGGACACTCGACCCTGGGAGGAGGAGTGAGAGAAAACCCCACTCTGCCCTTCTCTGCCCTCTTCCACCCTTCTTAGTCCCGAAGGAGCACTGCCACTGCGTCTCCACGTCAAAATGAGTCATTAGGTCTGTCTGTGAATCAAACCGGCAGCAATGTTTCCATATGAAGAAACAAGGAGGAGTCTGTAGTGTTTATATTTAGTGGATAAAATGGCAGAAAAGAGGTTACATGTTTATAAAAAAAAAACCCTGATATAAACAGCCAAACAAATCCTGACATGGGAACTGAAATCATCTGCATAGTTTTACAGCTGACCGGAAACTTGGCATAGCTACTGAATAATTAACTACTTTTGGCACATAACATTTTGTCCACATATAATGAGGTCACAAGGCTACAACTTTCTAATTTTAGCATGCTTAACAGCCATACTGTTGTCTCAGTGCATTCTGACCATCCCATGAAATAATTTAATTGCATATTGCCCTCCTAGGACAAACAAATGGATGCTGTTTCTGCAGCACATCTGCAATAGTTTGCAGATTTATAATGAAGCACACCAAATTTGAGTAAAGGTTAGCCCTACATTTGAACTAGTTTCAAGTTGGTATTTTAACACCATCATCATGGAATTTCTATTTTTTTGTGTAGATTAAGTTATTCTTTAAATTAATGCTTTCTTGTTTTCTTGTGATAGCTGGGCTGAGAGGTGAGAGGTTATAGGAATTGCTTTCATAATAAGGTGCCAATATGGATCTATTAAGTAACAACTTTAAAACACCCATTCAAATGATTCTACATCCAGTTTGTTGCAGCCATGTATCTTTCGATTCTCTGGTATAATACATGCACAGGGCTGGGTTTTTTGTCTGTGTTGGACACATCGGTAACAATATTAATCATGGTATATTTACATCATGCATGTATGTACAGTAATTAAATCAAGGACTGACAATTATTAACATAATGCAATATCCTCTCTACAACACAGGAAATTGCTTACAGGAGGAGACACAAGCTGGAAAACAAAACTTCAGTGCCTGAGCTGAAATTTTACACAACCCTAAAGTCATAAGCAAAGATACATGTGCTCGTGTTATGTCTTCCAAAGACTGTCTTAATTATTTCATGCTAATTATAACTAATTCAGAAGAGATGCTGACAAACTGCCAAATCTAGAGTTTTAAGTACTTAAAAGAAAATAAAGAAACAAAGAGCTGCTAGCTTTTACTCTGTGCTGGGCTGTAAGCATATTTGGCTTGCAGTCCTTCCCCAGCCGTTAGTCAGCCTCACCAGCTATTTGCATGAAAGTATAACATCAGTACTCAGAAGACATCTCATTTTCATGGCAAAATAATACAAAAAAAGAAGTGAAATAAGAGCGCTCTGCCCCTCTGTTGTTGAAATCTATGAAGATTCACTCCTCCATAGGGAGAAGCAAGGTTTACCTTTCTATCTAATTAGCACTCTGGGTGTCACAGCAACATTAGGAGCTGTTGTCAGACTGGAAAACATCATCACAGTGACACTGTCAGAGTGAATCTACTGAAAAAAATCTGACACTCATTCTCACACAAACTGTTAACAGATATTTTAACAGATTACAAAGCAGAGCTAAATTGAATTTAGATTTGTTAACTTTGTATAAACCCCAGAGATTTAAAGGCTGCTCAGTTTGGCGTACAATCACGCTTTTAGATTTGTAAAAATCTACTCATTAGTATCCTGTAGATGAAGCAACTCATACTTCACTGTGGTGGAAAGAAGAATAACTGGGCAATTTGCACAGAACAAAAAACTGTCTGTCAGTGCACAGCAGGCTGCCCTGGGAGAAAAGGCACTGCAGTGGAAATGAGTTTGTCCTCTCTTAAACTGTCATAGGATGGACACAACATGAAATATGAAGCCTGAAAGATATTAAAACTTGCAATAATTATTACCTTCGGCCCATAATGTCCAGCTGGAATTAGAGGAATTGGACTTTGTTCCTAAAATTCAAAAGAAAAGGACCATTCCTGGCAAGGAGCTTTTTGATAAAATTGCCTTTTACTTTGCTTTCTGTAACATTTGATGCTGTGCTGTCAAATGATTAGCATATGTTTTACTGGATTAAAAAGCATGCATGAATCATTGGTGCCACATACAGCTTACTGTGGTGCACAAATGCTAAAAAATGCAAATCAACACCAATGGCCTTTACAGGATAGTGTGCGTTTGTGGCATGCTTTCAGCTACAAACAGTAATTCAACGTTGCCAATGTGTTTCTGTCTATAGGTCGGCAAGGCGGTTCTAATTGGGGGCAAGGAGGGTCTCGTGTCCCTGTTATATCAAGGCTTGACACCCCCTTTGTAATATTTTGTACATTTTTCAGCTCTCATTTTTCCCTAAAGAGGGGAAAATGTTATCGTTTATGGGCAGTGATAAATAAAGCAGTGTCTATTTGCACCCAGGAGAGAATGGTCACACTGCAGCTATTTACAGCCACCCTTACAACACGTTATTATGGATCCCACTGCTTGTTGTGATCGGCTAGAGCTCACCATGTTGAGGATCAAGATTTAAAGTGGTTAAGATTCTCTGAGATCAGCATAGGACGTTAGGATGCATAAAGCTGCTGAATGCCCCCTTGGGACATAAACTTTAGCAAAACTGCTGAATGGACCTGTTTGTTTTAACATCATATGTTGACGCTGCAAGGGCACCCAGCAGTATACACATATGTAAATAGCCACACTTGACACTTGACTGTTTACACCCCCTTATTGCTGCAGACACAGTGCAAAAGGTATTGTTGGCAACAGATACCTAGATGCAAAAAGTATTTGCCTAAATAAAATGTGCATTAACATTGAATGAGTATTCTTTTACATGTGTATTGTTAGTCTTTTAGAAAAACAAACCTATGGAGGTGGTGGTGGTTGTGCTTAATATATATATTTTTTGGTAACCCAAAAATTGCATGTGGCCCTTGCTGGCCCTCATTTTAAATGGTCTAGCACTGCCAAAGTGGTCGGTCCACCACCTCCATCCACAAATTGTAAGATTGACACAGACATGCTCTATGCTTAAATTGCTGCACCTTATGATACTATAACTTTCTATATTCTGCCTCAGCACTCCTGCCTGTTGAGGCACTGGTTGGAGGTTGAAGCTGGCTGATGTTAATCCCTGATCATCCCCTGACATTTCTGCCATCATGAGATTGACATCTCTGGTTTTGATTTAACAACTATTGGATCTATTTTCATAAATTTTAGCACATACATTCATGTTTGCCTCAGGATGAATGTATCACTTTTATGATCCCTTCATTTTTCACCTGGTACCAACATTTAAATTTGTCTGATTATTTGGTTTATGACCAAATACCAGCAAAACTAAGGAGATTTCCATCAGCCTCAGCTGCACACGGTGTTTGTTGCTGATTAGCAAAATGTTAGCTTGCTAAACGTACATGGTAAACATGACCAATATCATTTTGGTCAGACGAGCCCTCCATCAGCGTCTCCAGTCATCTTGATCCTCCATGCATCTGGCTAGTGCTTTCTGCTCCTGCATTTTTCTAAAGGACATCCATGTATGTTGACGTGGGACATCCTTGTGAACAATACCCATGTGTTGGCTCCAACTGCACCAGTTTGCTGGCTGGGAGCTCCCAGTGTGTCTGGCAGTGACTGGCCAGTCTCATTCTCCTAGATGCTATTTTCTCACTCACACTAGGCAGCTCTCCATGTAGATTCTTGATGGTGATGTACATGCCCTGGTTGTGCCCAAGAGAATATTGCATCTGCTTAACATCAGCATGTTAGTGTTGTCACAGTGAGCATGTTAGCTGCTAGCACAGTGACATTAGCATTTAGCTCACAGCCTCACGGAGCCGCTAGCACGGCTGTGGACTCTTCATTAGTGATACATTTAAAATCAGTGATTTTGAGAGAGGGAAACAAAACTGTTGGCTGCCTCTTTCTAAAATAGGACGTCGCTAATCTCATGACTATGTGGACATAACCTCCACGTTGCCACATTTTGAAGGCCGTGGCATCACAACAATTCTTTTCAGCTAGAAGGTATATGTCTCAAATTCCATATGTGTGCAGATCAGCAGATCAGCTGATTCAATGTTGCATCCAGAAGTAACTAAAAAATAACTTAAAATACAATAAAATAACCAAAAATAAACCCCCAAAAATTAGTAGGTCATGTGACCTTCATCTTGCATGTGGCAGCAGCTTCTCATGAGTCTCCCCCGATATTATGTATTCATCTATTCATCCACCCTTCTCTGTGTTTAACTCCAAGAAAAAAGCAGAGGGGTCACTTTGGCTTGTGGTATGTTCAGCATTCTTCACCAGCCTGTCGTTCACTCCAGTTCTCCTCCATTGTTCTATTCACAGGTAGCGTACAGCTTGTTTGAGCCTGGAAGCTGGCAGCTGCCCATGGCTTTTTATGCAGGGGCTGGTGAGAGCCGTTGGACCTCAACCAGACGGACCAGTGAACCAAAATAATGAGCTGAAAGTGGCTGAGGGCTGCACAGAGCTGCAGACTGGGGTGTTACTTTTCAGTGGTGCTGGCAGTGTTAGTAATCCCTTCAACTTACATCATACATACATACTTGATTCAAAGTTAAAATCAGCAATGTCACGCAATGGGGACCAAAGTTGTTCAGCTGGGAGATTTTATGTGTTAAGTCATAAAACAGCCATAAAGGGCCAACCAGCTCAATTAGTCACTGTGCAGCAAATGGAAATATTGTTTTACAGAAAAATATGCATATGCTCAGGCATACATTTAGCATGCATACATGCACATTATGTAGCTGTGCATTGCATACTGGTTACATTAATTAAATGTATGGACATGCTACATTTGTTTTAGGCCTTGAGAGGTTGTGGTTTACAGTGATTTTAGAACAGCTAAGGGGCGTTGTTAGGCATGATGAGGAGCAAAGTGCCTAAACCCTAGCTGTTCTAAAATCACTGTAAACCACAGCCTCTCAATGCTTGTTGTTTCTATAAAATGGATACTACATATGGCTGGCAATGTTTCATAATATAAACACACAGCAACAAAGTATGATATATATATGTATATATATATATATATATATATATATATATATATGTATATATATATATACATACATATATATATATATATATATATATATATATATATATATATATATATATATATATATATATATATATATATATGTATATATATATATATATATATATATATATATATATATATATATATATATCAAGCTATAATATATTGATAACAAATAATCACTCTTACACCAAGCAATATAGTTCTTTAGTGACCTTTATTTAGCAGAACGATTGCCAATTAACACATGCAGACACAATGAATAGTGATGTTGTTTGGGTACTGGCTTCATTTCTTTCTTGACTACCCCAGCTCTTCAGTTTCTCTCTTATTGATTTCAGCGTGTCTCCTTTATCCTTTATCTCCCTCCTGTCCAACTCTTAAACACTTATTCATGCTTAGCCAGTGCCTACTTAATGATGTGGGTATTCCATTAGGTAGATGGGTTATTACCAAGAAGCAAGGGGGTATACTTTCCAATGGCTTTTTGGCTGATGTGTAGGTATACTGTAAACAGCCAGAAAAAGAGGTGGGTATACCCCTTTCAGCCGTATGTACCCTCCACTGCATCGCAGTAATACTATAATGCAGTCGCAACTGTGTGTTTATAAAGTGTTTTACACTATAGTGGCTTTGAACACAGCTCAGCCAATCATAATCAAGGATCGGAAAAAAGTCATGTTGAATTACAGCAAATTACCTGTATCAGGCTGTTCTCAGAATTTTTTTGTATGTTTTCCAATGAAAACCCAACTTTGTGAATAGCCCACATATTTTAAAAGGCTGTGATCACGCGACCAATGCGCTGATGGCAGTAAACAAGGAAGCAGTCCCATGTGCTTGTAAGGAGGCTGGTTGGGTGGTGATTGGTCACAAAAAAACAGACAGCCGGGGACCTGTTTTTGTGGACCACACTGCAAATAGGCCTCTAACTAGATCAGAAAGTAACTAGTAGACTATCAATAACTTACTGGTCATTTAGGCGATAAAGGTCCAGATTAACAGAGACATACACAATTTGCTGATTAGTACCACTTCCTGATAACAACAGTAAACATTATACTATTGATGCTGTTTTTGAAGTATGAATAAGTCAATAAGTAATTTATTCCATTGAAATATCATTGATGTATTATAGAAAAGTGATTTATCTTTTTATAAACGACAGAAGGCACATCTGCCTCATTTTTGCTGTGGTATCCTGATACTACTCAGAACCGTGATACTTTCACTGGTATCGTACCGTGGAGGGGTGGAGTAAAAAAGGAGGACAAATAATTGTGACTAACAGCGGTTCGCCATGTGTTGCTCATATCCAGGACAAGATGATCTCCAGATATCACTCTTCTTTCCGTTACAAACCTAGTTTTCTTCCACAAAAGTAATGAAAGTAACATTAAAAAAATAAAAAAATAAACCTATCCAAATGTCTACACCATACTGTGTTCAAACTAATAAAATGTGTGTGTAATGAGAAACAGATAAACAAGTACATAAGAGAGAAAAATCCTACTTTAAAAATGACTTAAGGTGTTTCTTTGTGCAGTTCTTTAGAGAACTGTGCACATCTTAATTGTGCACCACAGCAGTTTAATGCCTGGCTGGTGCTAAATGATCTCCTGAGGCACACATGTTAGTAATATTCTCCCAATATCTGCCCTCAAATAAACCCAGTCATCACTCTTCAATAGAAGCAATACAGTCATATTGTTGGTGTGATTACATAACTGAGACACAGTAAATTGTTCTTCTCTGTCCACTGTGTGAATTACACTGATACTTTACGGCTGTGGGGAGGGATTGAACTGATATTATATAGAGCTGCTTGTCAAACCATTTTAAAATTGAACTCTTTCACGTTCACAAAGATGACAAGTAGTTTCAGTCACTGTGAAAGATGTTCTCTGATATGAAACACAAGTGCAATATGTTGTCCGGCCTGTTTATGTTTAGTTTTATTGACCCATTTGTCTTTGGCTCTAGGACTCAGGGCAGTGCTGTTGCTGCAATATTATTTAGCAGCACCACTTTTCAAAATTGGCAAGTCCTTTGGCAGAGGACTGCAGAATCTCAGCAGAGCTCTTGAGTCAAGAATTTAGAGCTTTCTGCATGTAGGCAAGCATCAAAGCTTGTTCATCCTATTATTAGTCTCTATATTGTCATCTCTGTGTCTTTTCTGCTTTTAGGCTCCATGAAAATGTCTGTTTAAAACTGATTTTATTTGATAGGATCTATCTATATAAAGTCTGTGCATTTTAGCTTGTGCAAAAATGTGAGCTACAGCCATTAAAACACAGCGTAGCTGTGATGATGACGACCGACAGCTAATGATACGTATTGTTGCTTCAACACCTTAAAAAGGCCCTTGAGACCAACTGCATGGGAAATTCAAAAATAGAAATTCTCCCATTATGGTGAAAGAGTAGGCTACTGTACCAGCTTAGCATTGTAATCTTATAACATTGTCAGTGCCAGAGATTTTGTCTTCTTTTTTGTACACACATTATTCTTCCTTGTCAACTGCTGATAGTTTGGCCTGAGATTCAAGTGTGTTATGCTTGAACCGTCTAATGGTGCCTTTAGCTAAAAGAACAGATAAGATGTCTGGTTTCATCTGTCTAACTCCACACCCTAGATTTTTTTCATTTTCAAACTTCTTCAGCCCCAGCAGACACTAAAATTTTCAGACTGCATGCAGCTCCCTCTGGAGCCACAGAAGGCTTTATACAGCTTTTTTCACATGGTTGGCTACAGTAATACTCTCCTAGACCTGTAAACGGACTCTGATGTGTAAAATCATTGGAGCTTCCTTTTAAAGGAATACTTTGGCCACAAAATGACTATTTGTATATCAGTAACTCACCACGTTACCTTGAATTCATAAGAATTGATTTTTTTATTTTTGCCTCCATGGTGAATCCAAACAGGGAGAACATTCCTCATAAAGTGAAGTAAACACAGACCATGAAAACTTTTTTCTTTTGTGATCTGATTGGTCAGAGATCGGGGTGTCAACACGCTGTGATCTGATACTCTGAAGTTTACCTGGTCCGGAGGAGGTTAGCTGTTCAGTATAAGTTACCATGCTTTGTGGTACTGAAAACCCAGAGTTAAAGGACAACTTTGGTATTTTTCAACCTGGGCCCTATTTCCCCATGTGTATGTGTGCGTATGATTCATAGGTACTACTCGTTCTAAAACCACCTTGGGGTCTGCAGTGCTCACTTGTCCCAAGATGACTTCTGCCAGCCGAAGAAGAGAAGACATCCAATCCCGAAACACCTCTTCCTCAAGAAAATGGCTGTCCCACAAGTAGAGAGAGCTACAGACACAGTGGAGCAAAGCTCGTGACACACAGCCCAGAGGTAAGGGAAAGGCTAGTATGCTATTTACAGAGATAGCACTGGCGGACTGAACCGGTCAGTGGCGAAAAAAAGCACTCTGAATGCGCAAACTTATACGGGACGCATTTGCTCCCTGCATCCGGCTCCCTCAATACTGAACCAATTTTAGAACGAGTTGTACCCATGAATCATACGCGCACAAACACATGGGGAAATAGGGCCCAGGTTGAAAAATACCAAAGTTATCCTTTAACCCTGAAGTTACCTCGCTAATATCAAATCCTGCTTCGTAGTACAGGCCTCAGGAGTTGCGTTAGTGTTTGTAAACAACTGTCTTAAATATAATATTGCTCTTGTTAAACATGGACCCCAATGACTTTAATTTATGAAAACTGTTTGTCTTTAGGGGGTTTTTGCATTCATCATGGAGGCATGTGAGAGAAACAAAATTTACTTCATGAATTCAAGGTAACATGTTGTGAGTAACTGATATGCAAATGGTCATTTTACGGAAGTATTCCTCTCGGTTACATCAAGATTTTGGGCTATTATCTGAACATTGCTGCTCAGTTTGCATGCATACATTCTTATCATTTTCAAAAAAAAAAAAAAACAACAACCAAAAAAACACTCACTAACAGTAGTTAAATATACCTTGGTGGCAGAACTGTGCTACCTACATGAGGCTACAAAGCTCTTAAGGCTGCTATGGATCCGCATTTCCCTGTAGTACCATTGTTGCAAGAATTCATTTCCAGCTGATATTATTTCGTCTCAGGAGTGTTTTAATTAAAGCATCAAAGTATATTGCACTCAAAAGGTAACATGACAATCTTTGCTTGGCTTACTGCTCAAATACACTGCTTATACAGTTCTTTTCATAATCTTTTTTCCTAAGTCCTCTAAATCTCATATTCCCCTTGCATTGATTATTTATGAAAGCTTTAGTGAAACCATCCACAGTGTAGCTGTAGTTTGCTCTTTATGTCCATGCGCCTGTGTGCTCATGGTTTTGTGCATGTGTGCAGCACATGAACATTTTGAGTGTGACTCACGCTTCATTGCAGCCTTTCGTCATGTCATTGTTTTATTCTGAAACCTTTTATGGAGTTCAGATTGTTTGGGGATTTGGAGACCGTCAGCACAATTGGCAAAGGCATAATGAATGTTTCTCTATTTAGTAGCTAGTTTGCACTTGTGAAAAGGTTTAGATGCACTGAAGCTGTACGTCTCAGCTGAAAATGTTCTTTATTTCATTCGTCAAATGTACAAAGGGAAGTTTAGCATTCAGAATTAAACAAAGCTCTCGATGAATTAACAGATTTACAGACGAACAAACAATCAGTAAATTCTGATTTATTTTTGCATTTCAAAATGATTCCATTCAAAAATGTATTTTATATATTGCACATTTAGTCTGAGGAGAAGCAGGTAAGAGGGGTGATTGATGGGGAAATGTAACATCAACTGGAACTCATAGTGCATTTATCATAACAGTGCAACAGAATCTCATATGGAAAATAGATAAAGAAATTTGTGCCATATATTTTATGCAGGCATTTTGACAACAAAATTACATTAAATTAAGTGAAATAAAGAATTCCTTTGGGACGATAGTAGCTGAATGTCACAGAGATCAGGGGCAAATTTGAGTACAAAATCATGTTTATAAGCTTGACAATGTGCAGGAGAGAGGAACTCTACTGGGTAAGAGCTTAATTCAGAGTAATCTCCTTCTATGGGTATGAAGGGAATAGTAAGAGTCCTCTGCAAAGGCTTCTGCTGGTCACTTGTAACACAGGCTTATGGCTATTAAACAGCACACAGGTTGAGATGTTTACACTTGCTGAATTTTCCTGGGCAACCATTTGAACAGGGTCTTGCACAGCTTTTTGCTCCTCACCTTTGACTTTGTTAAGTTCTTAATGATGACATTTCTGAGCAGGCTAAAGTTCATTGGCTGGGAAAGGTGCACGGAGAAAGCGTTGTTTCCTCTTGCTGAGCGATTCAGAACCTCCAAGAAGCGCTTCTCTTGCTGCCTGAAGTCATACTCCACACTGGACAGACAGACATGCAGCCCAGAATTACCAAAACCCCAAAACACAGATGTGAAACAACACAAAATGTATCAGCTCTTGCCAAAGGATTCAAATGAATGCTGTCAGATCTGCATTACCAGCTTATCTTTCTATTATGCACCACGCTTTTGTAGCTACACTTCACTCTGTGGGAAGCTCTATGCTTGTCAGATTTCAAAGTGTTTGATTGGTTCAGGCAGGAAGATATTCCCCGCCGGGGTATCCTTTTTTTCTGAAGGTGCAGACGTCTTGTTCAAATTTCCTTATCTTCCACTTGGCCTTTAAGGACCACTTGCCGACACACACCAGTCAGCAAATCAACTTACGTAACATCTTTTTGTCATGCAAAATCAGTTTTGAAAATAAGTGGATCAAGAGGGACGTTTTGAATATTTCAAGATAAAGATTGTTTTAGGTTTTGCTTTGGAGAGCAGGAGGCATTTCTTCCCCCCAAAAACGATGAGAAGATTTAACCTCTTTAAACACAGTATTTCTGGGACAATTGTTTTTTATTTTTGTATTGCCTCCAACTGATGCAACATTTCCGCTAATGGGTGCAAACGAACATCAAAGTTGGAATATTAGAGCCAACCGCTATTGCATGATAATTAGTGTATTAGGTGTATGAAGAAGTGATGTATGAAGCACTACCTTCAACCAAATTGGCAAGGTATATGTATTAAAAGTATGTCATTATCTTTCCAGTCTCACCTTTAAATAAATGTTCCCTAAAATTGCTGCAGGATGTGAGAATATGAAAATGTCAAATGTCTCACTTTAAAATCTACTTTGAATAAATGTACCCACCTCTTACAGCTAACCTAACCTACTAAAATATTTTATTTCTACATGACATGGAATTACCTTGGAATTACCTTGTATGCAAATTAACAATACTAACATGACTAAAGTGATCATTATAAATCTTTCTAAATCCATCATGCAGGCTGCTTGGGTGTGACTTCCTCTTTGCTAATTTGAATTTCTGAGAGTGTATCTCAATCTCCATAAATCTGCTGTGGGGATAGATTGAGTCACATACAGTCAGTGCTTAAATCTGACACTTGTTCCAAAAGATTGATGGTTTGCTCAGAGAGGAAAATGTAATCTCCCTATGTATTCTGAGCGAGAAACAAATGAGCAGCGCCGAGCCTTTCATTTGGTAAGCTGCCCATACAGTAAGTCATTAATTTTCAGTGAAGTGAAGTGGGCAGGCTGGTGGAGAACTGTTTGGCAACTGAAATGGCAAATGGGCTCAATCTTGTTGAACTGTGTGTCTTAAGCATAAAGGAAACTTTAAATAAAACCTGTATTTTGAAATTGCCCTTGGGTAAAGTGATGCATGGTCCTACTGCTGTGCATATACCAGTGTGAAAGTAAAGTTATTCTAAAGTTATTGAAATTCATGTCCCTGTGTGGAAGTCCAGTGCTTAACCCATCTCCCACTTCCACCATGGACCCTGTCACTCTTTAAATGGCATCTGCTTACTCTCTGGTAGTACATTTGCGTTTTTGATTTTTTTCTCATAATTTTGATACTTAAATTTCAGAGAACGTCTGATGATATTAGCTAATACTAGCCCTAACCATGACCTCTGTGCACTAAATGTGACAATGTAATGAGCACTAGCCAATCACAGCACGTAGTGGCATCCATAATGAGTGGTCCAAGGGATGGGTGTAAATAGCCAAGAGGTCTGCATTGTGACTGTTCTCACCCAGGTGCATACAGATACTCTGTTTATTTTTTGCCTAAGTCAAGGTAGTAATGACAATATATATTTAGGGGAAACATCTCCCCTAGTACTCAAATATGCTCAAAATATACATGTTCTTATCCCAACTCGTCAAATATCACTGCTTTATCTGTGGACTTTCATATCTATATATGACACACTAGGTATCCTCCTGTGCAGAAGAGATATGATGATCACTAAAATTAGGTAGGGATAAAGGGGATGTATATCAATTAGAGCTTAGATCGGGCCCAAAAAACCCAGCCCGACCCCACCCAAGCCTGTACATGTTCTGTCCAAGCTCGGCCCGTCCCTTTAACTGTAATTATGAGCCAGAGGAGCCCGGTTTAAACCGGACATTTTTGTAAGGATACGAATGTGGACATTGAAGGCTGACTTTTGTCTTTCTTTCCATGGCAAGCCTTCGTCATGTGCCTCTTAAGTGTCGAGATCCCCGTCTTTTTGCTGTCATATACCATCATCATGCTGCACTTGGAATACTCGACGAAGCCGACACACACGTTGTCACCGTCGACAACTCACATGTGTGCGGCCAGTGGCGCCGTGAAGGGGCTTCCCCAGTGTGATAAGTAGTTGGATCCATAGCCTAGTGGTGTGTCCGAAATCACATATTTCCCTTAGTACACTTCCATGTAGTAGCCTATACTATGTGCACTATGTACTCATTGGCGTAGTGAGCGAATGTCAGGCAGTGTTGTCTCAAACCAAACATGTCCGTTGTGCACTCACCGGAAATAAGGATCACAAATTAGCTAGTTAGCAAACTAGCATTAGCATTCGCATTATCAGTCGCGGTACCAAATCATTACAGACCGCTAAATTAACCCAATAAACATACTGCTGGCTTATACCCGACAACAGTATAATGGTGCTTATAGTGCAAAAAACACATGCATTTGTACAATGCAGTGACGTTCATGGTTGCACAGTCCTCGTCTGTTATTTCCAGTTTGAAAAGTGGTCCCTCCCCTTCCGCTATGTAGCCAAGATGGCGACCATTGATGGTGAGAAGTGTCCATAGTTCCACACTCAACTTCTTGCACCATCCAGGTACTTCTGGTGCACTGAATTTTTCCATACTTCTAAGTGTGAACGCGCTTATGCACTCAAAATATTAAGTGTAGGGGCGTCATGGCTTAGTGGTAGAGCAGGCGCCTCATGTACAAGGCTGTTGCCGCAGCGGCCTGGGTTCCAATCCAGCCTTTGGTCCTTTGCTGCATGCCAAAGAATATCTTTAAATAAAAAAAAAATATATATATATATATATATATATATATATATATACATATGTATATATATATATATACATGTTAAGTGTAAGTACAGAAGTACGCGATTTGAGACACAGTCTAGGTCTATTATGAGGAGCCAGACCCATCCGAGCCCGAGGATAGTGGCAGGAAATTATGGCCAGGTCGGGCTAAGAATCTAAGCTCTAATATCAATAGTGGTATCGATTATCGGCCAAATGAGCTGTTATATATTGGCGTATCGGATATGGGCAAAAAAAATCCAATATCATGCATCCCTAGAAGGAAACATCATGGCTTAGCTTAAAATATTATGTAATGTCATGTAACATCACTTGACTTATGTCATGTATGTATGTCACTTCTGTTGCATGTTACTCATACTAGCACACTATGTTACAAAAACATAAAAACTCTGACTTTTGGTTTCACACAGGAAGCAAACAGCAGTCTCCCGTGTGAAAGTCTGGGCTTTGTTAGATCCATCTGCTTCCCCTCCTGCCCACTCTACACAAAACTGCCGCCATCCAGTGCATTTAATAACACCACAAAAGGTGCCTTGGTGTGTTGGTATCTTATGCGGACGTCCACTGACATAGTGCTGGTATTTGACGAATTTGGTTGGTGGTTGCTGCATCAACAACTGCCACCACCTGATAAATCGAGTACCCAGATCACTGACAAAGTGGCGGTATTTGACCAGATCAGAATGAGAATGGGCTGAAATGTAAAATATGTGGGTAAAACTATATATATATGGCAACCATGCACCACTGTCTGGAAAAATCATGACCAAATGTAATAATAAACATAAACAAACTTAACACATAGCCATTATTATTACTACTGGTTCTGGTATTTTGGTGTACTGCACTTCCTTGGTGGTTTGTCCAAGTGGTGTTGCCGTACCCTAGCAGAAGCTGTTGGTTGGCTGCTGTAGTTAAGTACAATCAATGTCAAACACTGTACTGTGTCTCTATTCCATTACTTTCAAATGTATTATCATATCACTGTTGATAATGATGTTGATGATGAAAATGATGTGATGTTAAGAAAATAATAATTTTATGAATTGTTATCTTCTCAGTAGCAGTTTCCATTTACCGCATATTTGTACAGAATGCTGTATGGCTGTACTTGCTTATGATAAAGGATTTAATATAATGGGAAATGAGTTTTTCACTTCATCATTTGGCTATGGCCTTGGCCTAAGAAATATAAGCACTCATGGCAGTTCATAATGAGCCTATTAAACGGAGAGTCATTCTAAAATATTGATTTGATTTTTAATTACTGTCTTAATATCATTCTGAAAATTTCCCATGTCTCAATATCTGAAGCCCAGACAATGTCTTAAATTCATTTAAATGAAGTCATCCTGCTCCTGCCTATAATCCAAGCCAACATGAAGTGATATCATTCTATATATCCATTAATGTGGTGCATATTTGGGCAAGAGCTGAATTCTAGAGCTGCTCTGATCACTCACCAGTTCAAACACTGCATACAGGCAAAATTAATTCACTGTTATCTCACCTGTAGACAATACAAGCAGTCTTCTGGCAGGTTGAGCAGTTTTTGAGGTCCTGTCCAGATTTGTAGCATCGCCGACTAGAGTAAAACAAAAAAGTAAATTAAATTGCAAACAGTATGAGCACCTTCCAAAACTCTCATCGTTTTCAGATTTACAATTTAATATTCTCTCCACTCACCCTCTCTGTCTGATATTCACTCAGACTACTGTTGGCAGCGTTGAGTCGTATAACATGCATTATGTCAGACATCAGTGGGTTATTAGGAGTTGGTTATTCTGAAACATGACCTCAGAGGCAGTCACAACTTATTAGCACACTACAGTGAATGAGAATGATTGACAGAGACACATTGCCAGAAGGCGGTTTTAATTCCTGTTATTTGTCCCAGAAGAGTTATGTGGCTAAATAAATCTCTCTGAGACGTGCCCTCTTGAAATGCCCAAGTAGGTTTCTGTCACACAGGCGCACATTCTCGGACCTGTCTGCAAACTTGTAACGATATAAAGGCTTCACATCATCACGCTACAATCCCTGACTTATAGCACCGTTACAGTGGCCACAGAGCCAGCTTCATGACACCTTAACAGCATGCTCCAAATGTATTTGTCCAACGTCTCACATCATGGTGCGTGTCATAAATTATTCATAAATTATATATTTATTTCCATTTGTGGGTATGAGTTCAATGTCAGTAGAAAGTCAATGCTCATCAATGTGTCACTTGATAATTTACTGCATCCAAAATAATTCTAGAACAGGAACCATAAATAATAATAATAACAAAATATAAACAATAACAGAATATGATATGTGCAAATTTGCAAAAAGCCCTGGAAGGCTTTTGCCTTTTCATTTTCTCTTAAACTAATGCTCCCCACACACACCTTATGTTTGATTTTTGCCCCCTGGGTGTCACCCTATGTCACCTACAGTATAGGGAGATCCACCACTGAATGAAAGAGATATCTGTGCTGTATCTGTTGATTTAAAATATGTATGTGTGGGGTTTTTTGTTGTAAACATTTTGTTATTGCCATCAATGACCAATTGTTTTTCCACTAAACTATGGATGAATAATCATACATATAATTACACAAACACACATACAAAAGGTTTTTTAGATTGGAGATCAATGCAGTTTGCTGATAAATTCCAAATCCACTGAGTGGTTCCAGTAAATGCAAGTGATGACTCACTAGAAAGTCAAAGATCAGCACTGCAGGACAGCTTTTAAAGTAATTCCCTTGACCATATTCTGGCAAAGCGTTATAATATACCTGTATCAGACTGAATGGGGAGTATATCAATAATTCAGTCATATCTGACCCTGCAGGTTTTGTATTTTCGTCACACTATAAGTGAAATGCTTAATGTTTAATAAGCATCACAGAATAATGCTGTCGCAAGTCTTTATGTATCACAAGTAAAGCTTTACACTAGAGAAGTCATTTCACCTCCCCTACCCACTTACAAATGCAGACACACACACCCTCATGCATCCTCTTACCCGCTGGTGGGAGTGTGGCACGTCTCCAGGTCATGGATAATGTTAAGCAGAGTGGTGATCCTGTCCTTGTTGGCTGCCAGGCTGGCCTCCACAGTCTCGAGCCTCTGCTGTAGGGCTGCTGATTTGCAGCACTGTGGGGAAGGAGGCAGCAACAGAGCTGCAGCAGCTGGGTGGGAGTGAGCCAGGCTGGTGTCCTCTGGGCACGGCTGAGGGGGAGCAGGGCTAAACTTTGAATCCGGTCTGACGATTGCCTCTGCCTCGCAGGACCGGAGGCGGGGAAGGGATGCCAAGTGCATTGTTGATGATGGCAATATGGAATTACATTCAGGGCCTGCGTGCATACAGAGCTCTCGCTCGCTGTTAAAAGGGGCTGGTGCAGTGAAAGAAAGCTCTGAACCTGTGTGTACCTGCGGTAATGAAGAAGTATCTGAATCAGAGTTTTGGTGGACTGAAGGTTCGGTGACAGGGTCGACATGTGTACTGGTGTTTTTCAGTGATGAGATAGTGGGCTCACAGTTTGTTCTTGCTGTGGCAGAGTAGCTTGGAAGTGTCTGTTCATCTGCATTGCATTTAAGATTAATATTAGCATGCCTGACTGATACACCCAAGGCAAACTGTTTTGTATTTGTATCCATCTCCAGGGTTGTTTTTACTGGTGGGCATGCAGCAAAGTGTCCCTCATGTTCTGTTTTTGTGTATCCTTCATAATGTGCGAGCCTTTGTTGTTTCGTGTTTATGCAACCCTGCAGACCAGAGCTGCTTGATTTAATTAGGGAAATGTAATTCTGAAGGTTGGTGACCTGGGACAGATTTGAATTTTCATGGTCATTTGACTCATGCACAACTAATTCATTGATTAGATTACCATTGAATTTGTTTTCATCAATATATGATTCAGTATAGGGACTAATGTTTGATGCAGGATTCTGGATGCTTGCATCGCTGCCTCTGTTGAGATATTTTGACACATTTAACGGCTCAGATAATAAAACTGGAGTTGTTGTGGAGTTGTTTTCCTGATTGGAAACAACACAGCACACACCAGACTCATTACCAGTTTGAGCTCTGCTGTCTGTTACTTGTGTGCGCTCAGGTTGATTTACGTGAGGCGCTTCTTTATGACTTAGATCTCTGTGATGTTGCATTGTGTCTGCTGATTGAAGAGAAGTTGTACCTGAAACACAGACGTTACTTTGGTTTCCTGTCAATGTAGATGAAGAAGTGGAGGCTGTGGGTGGTGGATTTTTCAGGTTGATGGAGGAGTACTTGAGGGCTTTATTTCTGTATAGAGTGCTGCTGCATGTAAATGCAGAGCTGGGAGCTGCACTTGAAGGCAACCTAGCTCTTGAGTCTGGGGGTTTTGCTGCATTTGGTGTTGTGTTTAGAGACGCTGTAGAAACATGAAGTGTAGGTTCAGATTTTGAGGAGTTACGTTGAATTAGGTGAATTTGTGAGGCTACTGAATTATGTTTAGTGCTGGTATACGTAAATCGGTCTGAATTAGAGCTATGATTCAAAGTGCTCTGCGAGACGACAGTGTTCATTACAGTGTCAATAAAAGATGCTTTACCTGGAGATTTGCTGTTGACGTTTGATGAGGGCTTTACTGGTTGTGTATTACCTGGATCCGGTGTGGTACATGGTGGACTTGCGTGTGTAGGTTGTGCAATTATTTTTGGTTTATGGTTTTGGTCTGATGCATTGGCTGCCAGTGATGAGGTGGGACATTTAGGGGTCATTCTCGGACTATTTATTGCTATGTTTACTGTTGCTGCAGGTTGAGCATTGGCAACTTTTGCGGGTATGCTTTCAGTGGACATCAGTGCAGTATGAAAGGTTGTGGTTGTTCTGCATGTGTTGGCAGTGAATGTGTTTCCTGCAGCGTGTGAACAGGAAGGTGGTGACAGAGTATTTTCAGGTGTAGGGTGCACAGATACACATACACTTTGAGGCACGTTATGTTGCGTAGAGTTGTGTCGTAATGATTTGAGGTGCTTAGGATAAGTGTGTGAATGTGGGTTGTTTGGTTTGGTAGCTGTGGCCATCTGTGGAGTCAACATTAGACTTGTTGGTCGGGGGATCTTACCGTCCTGTGAAGGTTTTGCTGAAGATTTTATACTGGCATCCTCATGTCTTGTTTCAATAGTTGCTTTAGTGACAGTGATGGTTTTAGCATGTAGGATGGTTGTGTGTTGAGGGGATGTTGCATCACCAGCAGCATGTATCTGTGACAAATTGACCAAATTCCCCCTAGAGTGCACTGGGCATGCTGGGTGTGGTGTTTTTCCATACTTTAGCTCTTCACTAAAATATAACAGTTGTGGTTTATTGGGTGTCCTTTTGTCTCTGTCTGTGACGCTCTCAGAGATTTCAAGAAGGCTTGACTTTAGGTTTTTCTCAACATGGGGCATCTGGACATGCGTGGTAGTGGAGAGCGAGGTGAGGACTGACTTTGATGGTTTCTCTTCAAGGCGAGCGTCAGGAGTAGAGCTTTTCTCCCCCGATGTCGCAACTCCGGTGGCTGCAGACTGTCTGCCACCACAATTGCTGCATATTTTTTGTGTCATACCGAAAGGTCGGGGAGCAGATAACAGCAGTGTCTTCCCACACCGCTCTGCATAATGACCTTGCAGTCTGGTTTGGTCTCTTCCACAAGAGTTTGCACTCTTAACAGGCTCTACTTCATCGCTATGAACACTTATTCCACCAATGGCATCTGAATCAACCACGCTGCCATTCGTGTAGCGGGCAGCAGATTTCGATTTAGGCTTGACATTGGTTACATTCCCTGCAAAGTGTGGGTTGGTCTTGATTGCCCTGGCATAGCAATAAGTCCCACAAGTGCTCCTCTGACTGCAGGCCACATCCTCAGAGGCCTCACCTCCAAGTGCTCTGAAAGTCACTTCCTTTTTGGTCTTGGATTCCCCACTTTTCTGTTTTAAAATAGCCCTTTTCTCCTTGTCACTCTTTGTTAGTAGTAATACCTCCTTGTACTCTGTTTCCTTAGTAATATAGCTGCTGGATGTTTGAGCAATGTTATCTGATGGTGTCGAGAGCGTATCAGTTAGCTGCACGCTGTGCTGGGTGGATGGTCTGCTGATCTCCGGGGACGTCTGAACACCAACGCTGCACTGAGGTCCCCACGTCTGCAGCAGGGCTCCTCCGGTTCTGTCTCCTCCTGTTGTCCTCCAACCACGCACTCCAACCAGGGCAGGGACACCTAAAACTGGAACCGGAGTTGTCAGGTCAGCCGCTCGTCTCCCCATCCTTTGTTTGGCTGACTCAAAACTCTGATAACTCGAGAGAGCGGCAGCGTTTCCACACCATTACATCCGTCTAAAAGTAAGAGAGGAACAAGTTTACAGTGAGAGGCATTTGAGGTGGTGCTGTAAGAGAAAACCATGAGTAAGCAGGATGAGTTGAAACAATGCACAGAGCGAGAACTGAGACACGGAACTGCTTCAGCGCTGCAGAAATGAAGGATAACTAGAGTTGTCAAAAAATCAATTGCGGATTCGAGATAAGACAGGGAGAATTATCCTCTCACTTTAAACTTTCCTGACATGGTGTGGCTGGAGAGGAAATAAGAATGGCAAGGTGTTAAGGCTAATAATAAGGGGAGGCTGAGGCTGTGAAAACAAGTGTTGTATATTATATTAGCATTTCAAACATACCGCACAGATCCCCTCTCAATGTCTGACAGCCCAAAGAATAATTTATTTGTGGAATAAAATTCACAACATAGCTCCTGTAGTGAACTCTCTCTCCTCTCCCGTTGAAATGTTTGTCATAGCGAGCAGCTTCCACTCTCTGTTGTCCTCCACATTCAGCTCACCTTGGAAAGAGGCCATAATGTATATACACACTGGTGCTATAGACTTCATTAAGCTTTGTGTGCATTTAACTGGAACACCCTTTCACAGAGGTGGCATTTTGTCTGCGTGTGTCCGTGCCACCCATGAATTCGCGTGTGCCCAGTTTTCTTTTGTGTGTGCAAGAGGTCATTTTAATGATTTACGCAACAACAGTTCGGTAGTCAACGACGGGGAGGTAATTTGTGGATTTTTGCATACGTTCAGGCATTTGATTGTTAAACACGTTCAACACAGAGTGTGAATGTGTTTGTTTGTGATTGCAAGCATCGATTTATAACAAAAAATTCATGCAAACACATTGTGACAAGGCTCCCCTCACTCCTCTTCCTCTTCCCAAACAGCCTCTATCCAGGGATGTCAAAAAGAACATTTAGTCATGTTTACCTGCAGGGAACATTATTTTGGTTGTCATATCATCTAATGTTCCTCAAGCTTAGTCAAGTAACCTGTGCCTTTTGTTGCCATCTAACACTGTCCTGTCCTGTTAGTACAATACATAAATCTCCCTTTACATGATCTTGCAGTGCCACACACTTTTTTAGATGACCAGCACTAAAGAACAGAGCTTTCTCTGGCTTCAGCACAATTGCCACCTAATGTGTTTTTGTGATTGTGTTGAGCAGGCATACCTGAGTGTTTGCTTGATCCTGCTGCAAGATGTCTTGTTGTTGTCTTGAGTCCAGATGTCAGGAGCTAGTTTTCCGCTTTCTGTTTTACGTCCTCATAGATTCCTCAAGGTTTGGACTGACTTTGCCCTCATATTTCAAATCCCTTTGTAGTAGAATGCAAACTCAGAGGAGTCTGCAAGCAGTGCTGAATGAGCCCTCTTTCCTAATGATTCTCAACTAATCTACCTTTTATTGATCAGACATGAAGTCAAGCTGCGTCCTCATTGTATCCCCCTTCTCCTCTTGTTTTGGTCTTGCTGCTCCATGCACACTCCATAATCACAACACAGCAGTATGCTACAGTATGCTGCCCTCCAACACTCTGTCCTACTATGTCTTGCCTTTTTTCTTACCTCCTCCTCCTTCTCTCTCCCTCTCCCCCTCACTTATTTCTGCCACTATCCTCCTCCCCAGCATTCATGTATCCTGATCTACAGCTGGGTGGAGAAAGAAAAAGAGAGCAAGGGAGAAATAGAGAGAGAGTGAGAGAGGAAGTGACTTGCATCAGTGGGGTAGGGACTGTGTGTAAATTACCATGCACATTAAAAAGCAGGGAAATGCACTGACAACAAATGTACAGCAAATGTAAAAGCAAACAAAGCTTTAAAAATAACAGGGAGAAAATTATTTTACCTCAACTCTGCAGTATTTTTAAACGTGAATATTTACAGTATCTCAAGACTATGACTGCTGTTTCAGTCTGTTACTGTTACTGTACACAGGAACCAAACTGAAGCTGGTTTTGCTGCATACAGGACTAAGTAGGAGCAGTGTTTTACACTGACTGCTGTCTTACCTTTGAGTGCACAGTCTGATGTGGTAATGATGTGTGACAGGGCAAGGGCAGGCAGTTTTTAATGCATTTTGTACATTAACCATTTAGCTACTAAATTTCTCAGACTAAATTTCTCAGACTAACGCTGCTCTCTGGGTAGTATATTACATGTTTTACATCAGTCACTTTTCAGTAATTATTAAAGTAAACAACATTGCAATGGGGTAAATGAGATAAATAAACAGGCATGTTTAAAGGCTCTCTAAGTCTTCCTAAGCTTAAAAAGACAAAAGTTTTGTCACATACAGCTCTTCACTCTTGCCATTTGCGGCGCCAGGGCTGCCTACAGAGACCGGACTTTTTCACAGCATATTCAGCGGACATGTAGCTAGCAGATCGTGAGGAGATGTTGCTGTATGTGACAAAAACTTCTCAAGCTTAGGAAGACTTAGAGAGCCTTTAAACATGCCATTGATGTTAAAGGGATAGTCCACGCCAGGATCAAAAATACATATTCTTCCTCTTACCTCTAGTGCTATTCATCAGTCTACATAGTTTCAGTGCGAGTTGCCGAGTGTTGGAGATATCGCTCAAAGCGCCAAAAAAAAATGTATTTGACGAAATCATGACCAGGTTACTCAAGATAATCCACAGACCTTGTTGCGAACAGTTTCATGTAGGAAGTATTTTCTTTCTGCCAAACTGCCAACCAAATCACAGCACAGAAGGAAGCTTGCATCTACTGCTAGCTCACCTAGCACCACTGAGCCAACTAACAATACAGCTCATCTGAGGAGAATGCCATTGATGTTTACATATTGCACTGTCATGAGAATGAGCCTCTCGTCCATGATGCATGTTTCTTTCTGCGCGGTATTGCGGTTGGCTGGGTTGCTGATTTTTGGAAACAGACATTGCTGTTGATTTTTTCAAATGTATTTTTAAGCACTTTGAGCACCACATGCCACAGTGTCATCTACTTACATTATATATAAGAGAGAAGGCAGACATGCTGATATGTCCAACACTCGACAACTTGCACCAAAACCATCTCCAACCCCGATTCCAAAAAAGTTGGGACACTGTATAAAACATATTCAATTGAATACAGAACAAAGACAAGATATTAAATGATCAAACTGATAATTATTTTTATTTATTAATTCATTTTCATATTTAATAAACACACTTCTGAATTTGATGCCTGCAACACGTTGCAAAAAATTTGGGACAGGGGCATGTTTACCTCTGTGTTACATCACCTTTTTTTGGGAACTGAAGACAGTAATTGTTGAAGTTTTGAAAGTAAATTTATTTTCCTCAAGATTCACAAGCAGGCCCCCCAAATTCTGTAAGATGTAAAGATTGGCTGTTTGGAAGCATGGGTCAAAATCAAATCTGAACCCTGTGAGACATTAGTTTCTTTATACAATAAGCATTTTGCCTCTCTAAGGATTAAATAAATCTCAGTTAGCCTGTTCAGTATTTTTTCCCATCTCATTCTACTTTATTTAATACAATTTGAATTGAAATGTTCCAATTTCTTTCTATTTCTTTTTGAGTTAATGCCAATGTCTGGTCCAAACTTCATGTGAATCGCTGGATTGGAAATATGTTTACAGAAAAAAATGTTGATGTTTTGAATCCCCCTCTGCATGTCAAAGGATTTGCAGATCAGTGCTTCTGTTTTCAAACAGCATCACAATGTTTTTGGAATCAGGTTGTAGACTGATAAATAGCACTACAGGTAATAGGACAAATTATCCATTTTAGATTTTTGGGTGCACTTTCCCTTTAAAGGCAACTTTAAATTACAGTAAGTCACTATAGAAATAATTAAAATATGATACATTAACATGGCAATCCAAAATAATTACCAACAAAGAGATGCAGAACGAAATTCCTTTCACACCACGTTTCCATCAAAAACAAATGACCTGCAGTGCATGAAAAATTCAGTTATCCATTGTGTGACTTTAGGCTAATGTTCTGCACTCTTGATTAGAGCGATCAGCAGTGAAGTAACTGCCCTACTAAACTGTCCCACGGTGAGCTCTGTCACATTAAATTCTTCTTCTCTGCTTTAACAGCAAACAAAAGTATGTTGGAGAACTTGTGTGAAAATAACATTCAGGACTAATTAACGCAACGTCAGTGAAAGTCGTGTCAAACTTCATGATCAAAGCCTTTTTTTACCCACTTATTTTGAAATCCCTCACAAAGCCACTGAATGACAGCTATACGTGGCAGTTTGTGGATTTATTGAACCCACTTATGAATCAACATTATAGCCAATGTTTGAGTTTAATTACAGTAACCTTTCCACTGCAGATTAAAGAGACTATTATAAGTCTGTGCAGAATGGAAGAGTGGCTGTTGAAGAGGAATTTACAAGAACACAGAGAAGGACACAGACAAAAGTTTCACTTTATAGACCCATTTAAAGTAGTTAATGCCAGTTATATCTGTCCTAGTT
This sequence comes from Epinephelus awoara, assembly GCA_035609425.1. Lineage (NCBI taxonomy): Eukaryota > Metazoa > Chordata > Actinopteri > Perciformes > Serranidae > Epinephelus > Epinephelus awoara. The sequence continues at coordinate 9,030,732 of CM069304.1, forward strand.
CACTTTTTTATTGGGGTATGTTCAGACGACTTCACTTTCCCACTGATTACTTCACTGGAACACTGGCATTGTCTTTTTTATTTTTTTATTTTTAATTTTTGCCAAGACTCCTCCTGACTCTGCTGCAGACAGCATACAGACTATAGGGAAAGTCTTGTTAAGTTCTCGTAGTTTATTGTAGGCTAATGGACAACATGTTTATAGAATTTCTACGTTATTTATTACAAGAGTGAATCTTCTCAAATAGCAGGTAGTTTACAAAATGTGACAGTGGTTATCAGTAATTAATAAAATGTACTGTTACTGTGCTGGATGCCTGGGTGTGCTGAGTTCAGTAGATTGCACTCATATTCCATCACTGCAGCCCTGGGGAACACGAGGCTGACTTTGTGAATAGGAAATTATTCCATAGCCCAGAGGTGATTACACAATATTGTATCAGTGAAAATGCCTGCTGTGCCATGATAACAAGGCACAACAGTTTTACTGTCACTGTAAGATTTTTTTATGTTCTGCATTTATTCATTCTAATAGTTTGTTCTTCCTAGGAGAAGTGTATAAATATTAGTTATCCTCTTTATCTGACCCGAATCCACGAGGATTAGCAATATGTACTGTATCAACAGTAGTGTCAGTGGGCTGATGAGTGGCTTAAGCCCAGGTGACACTAAGAACACCAGATGATTGCAGGTTAATTAAGGGCCACCAGGAAGTTGTGGCAAATATAATCAACCAAGGGATGTGTAAGGCAGAAATTGCCCGTAGTAGGACGAGCTGTCTCATGCCTGCACACTGATACTGTACATGTTCATGTATAACACTGATTGCAGTTGCTTGACATTTTAAGACAGCAAAGCCTTGAAAAGAAATGGTTAGGATCTTTTGAAGTGGGATTTCATGAGGTACTTATCCATAGTTAGTTTATTATTAAATACAGTAGATGTCAGTCACTAGTTTAGAGAAGCACACAGGAGTACTGCCAAGGAAAGCTAAGCAATGCACTGCTGTAAATGGTGGCAACAGCAAAATATATTTTAGCCACCTAAAAATATCAATATTAAATTAAATGTATGATATATTTTTTCATTCATTCATTCATTTTCCATAACTTATTCCGTTAGGGGTCACGGGGGAGCCCATCCCAGCTGACACTGGGCAAGAGGTGATGTGCACCATGGACAGTGCACCCAACTATTACAGGGCTAACATATAGAGACAGACAATCATTCACACTCACAATCACACCTACAACCTATTCAGAGTCACATTTTAACCTAGCCTGCATGTCTTTGGGACTGTGGGAGGAAGCCAGAGCACCTAGAGAAAACTCACACTGACACAGGGAGAGCATGAAAACTCTGCACAGAAGCGCTCCCCCACGCTATATTTACAATATTTTTTCTGCTTTAGCTTACTGTCAGCCAGCAGTTTCATACAGGGAAATGAAGCCATTATATCACCCTAAAGCCAGACTCCATTGAGAAAAACAGTGATTTAACATTGCTGGTCATAGGGGCTGCTATCTTGATCACTTATTTTGTTTGTGTTATTGTGTGACCAAACTAACCTTTAGATAGTTAGGTAAATGCCTAAGTCACGCAATAATACAAACAAAGTAAGTGATCTAGGCAGCAGTAGACCAGCAGCTCCCATGTTAAACAATGTTAAATCATTGTTTTTGTCAATGGAGTCTGGTGGTTTTAATGAGCGCTTCTGCTGCTTCTCTTAGGGCGTGCGGGCAAATATCTACTGTATGTAATATACTGACTACAGATAACCACCCCACACAACCACATTTAAAAAAAATTCAAACTATCCCTTTAAGTGCAGCAACCTTTAAATGCGCTCCATGTTGAATCCAAGTTGAAACAGCTGAAATTTAAATACACTGATTTTATCAAAGCTAGCATGCTTGTAAGATAACACCTGATTAACGACTTGTTCTCTTTAATCACAAGCGATCATAGAGGTACGAATTAAGGAATGCTGCATGGAGGAATTCATTAAAGAGCATTTCCACGTAACACCAGATGATTTTATTGTTCATTTGAATACATGTTTGCAGTGTGGCTGGTGCAGTTAAAATAACTGTAGTCAGGTTCCAAAGCATTTCATATGACTATAATATGGGATGTCAGAGCTAAAGCTAAAGCTGCATTTTAAAAAATGGCCACTGAGGGGCAGATGAGCCTCAAACAGATAACTAACAAAGCCTTTGAGTACAACTTCAGTGTGGAGTTATTTTTTAAAACAGGGACCAGCGGATAGAGCATAACAGCATTTCTATTTCAAAATCTGTTGTATGTTTGTCCTGTGTGCTTCCTTGATATGTTTTTTATTCAAGAATTTAATTTTCAAGACAGCTGCCACCCTAAAATCTCTCGTATTATTGAAGAAAGCATAGATGATAAAGAAAGTAAAGAACAAAAACAGTAATGTAACTGTGACTGTTAAACTTTTTCTGTGCCAGTATCATTAGGATTAAATTGTCGTACAAACATTTTAATGCTGGACAGTATAGAATGTGAAATTAGTATTACATTTGTATTTAGTAATTATAAGATATTCTGCTAAATATTCTGTGTATCATCATTGCCTATTATTCTTTCTTCTTAAATGCACAAAATAATGTTACAGAATATGAGCAATGTGGGTCAGTTGACAGTCTCAACTTTCACCAGTAGGTGTCAGTATTGATGGAGAGATGGACTCCTAGAGGAGGAAGGGGGCGTGAATGAATAGTTTCTCCAGTCCACAGACAGATGGAGCTCCTGACACAGACATCAGCAGACCCCTTCTTCCTAGACAACATTAAAAATGGGAACTCTTTGTTCAAATGGAGGAAAAGATTAAGTTCCCATGTTAGCCAGCGTCCTTGAATCCCTGCCAGCTGTAAATGTACTGTGATGTTTGTGACCCCTTCACCCTGAGCTCAGCAGAGAATTCCAAGCACAAAAGGTTTCACAAGTCAGATTTTTTTCTTTCTTTTATTTGTTCCATTGATTTTTTTTTTCAGTCATAGGTCAGCTGCTTGGATTCCTGCATGTGTTTTCTATCAAGTTAATACCACACTGTTTTTATTTGGTAATTGAATGGGGTTGCAAAATGTGTGGGGGTTGATTTAGTAGCATTGTTTTTTAAATTGCTCAACAGTTGGACAAAATATTTCAGTTCATGGCCAGACGCTTCCAGGAACACATTTATAAATGTAACAATGTCTGACGGGAAAGATTAAAAAAGTTAACACTTCTTGCTGGCTTACTTGCTGGGTTATTACGATGTGTTCTCATCACAGGTCTTCAAATACTGATGTGTTTTTTTTGTGCTCCTGATGTGTAATACAGATCCTGCAGGCACCTGTTCTTGGTTTTGAGAGACACCCCTTGATTTCTGTATGTGACGCACAGCTGCCTCCTGAGTTGAAGTTGTTGGAACATGTTGTAAACATTGTCAAAAAAACCCTACTTGTTTATAGGAAACATGTTTTTGGTTAAAATAAGTACATCAAGTACAGTAACATCTTGTAAATATGTGACCAATTGACATAAGATAGATAGTATAGTATAAAACAACACAAAATGGGATATGAACAGTGGTTTCTTGGGTAAAAGTGTGTTTGTTTGACCAATTTTACCTCCCCTCCCTCTCGCCTTACATGGGCCCCCTTGTTCCTCACACTACATCAGTTGCTCTGAGTGTTAAATATTGCCACAGATGGGTTTGCAAGCCCGATACATCTCATAGAGACACCATAGGCATCACTATCACATGCCAAGGGGTGTGAGAAAATGTCAATATTTGACAACCTGGTAAAGAGAACAGGTTGGTTATTTATATAAACTCTCACAATGTTCTCAAATATTTAATAGATTCAAACTATAATGATAATGTGGTAATAGTAAATGTTACATTTTGACATCAGCCTTTGTGTCACTGACTGAAGTAGTCAGGCCCTTTTCTTTCTTGCCATGACAGGCTATTATCCAAACTCTGTGTTTGATTACTTGCAGTTTATTGTTCCAAATAATGACTAACTGTAACAACAAAATATGAAGAGTAAACATCCCCGTAGCATACAAGATTCAGAGGAAAAACTGTGGGCAGGAAACCTGAAAACTAAGATTTTCTCACATCCAGCACAGTCACTAAGAGAAAATGATGCCATTGTATGTTTCTGCTAACCATGAATACGTCACATTTGTACGTTTCATGTATCATATCAACAATTCTAAAGTGGCGGAGTTTATGAGCTGACTTTATCACCTGGACTTTATCGGAGAAATTTGACCCATGCTAAAGAACATTTTGGAGATGGGAAATTGGCAACAAAGATGGTAAGGTGGAAGCCTGATTGCACGAGTTATTGAATATTTTTTGGTGTAAATGAGACCCCTGGACGGTATGATGCACAAAAATCAATTCATCCCTGTTTTTCCAGCAGCTTTTTTGGCACCAAACATGCATGTCTTTAGTGACCATAGACATCGCTGCTTTTCCTTCAGCTATTTTGCCACCAAAAGTGAATATCTTAGCATAAGCACATGTTAACCATAACATTACTGAAAGATAAAGTTTCAACATATCTGCTCCATGATAACATGCAAATGTAACATAACTGTGGTCTGCCAACACATTTTATCTTGCCACTGAGTAGTATTAATTCCACTCTTAGTCGAAATCAAGTCAAAACACAGCTTAGATATTAAGATATTTAAGAAAAACTTTATTTGTGACTTATTAACAAAACACATTACCAGATTGATGAAATCATAAGAATCACTATTATCACCTTTACAATGATAAGCAGGTGTACAAAAAAAGTTATTAACAGATCTGCACTGTCACAGTCGACTGGTGCGCGCCACTCACTGCCACACCCAGCGACTGAGGAACATTCACTATACACAAGCAGAGAATACATCAACTTTATTTTTTTAATACCATTTTATGTATTTTGATTTTTTTTTTCTTCTTTTTCTGCTTTTTTTTAAGGGATACATATGGAGGGTGAGTAAATGATTCGATTTCACAATAGTGTTTGTTTGATCATTGTTTCAAAGCTTAACACAACTTTAAGGATCGGTTTTCTTATCTATGAAAATCATAAGGGTAAAAACAGAAAAAAAGCATTTCATAGCATAACACAATAGCATTATGTATATCTAGAAGATTAAATTTTCAACAGGATAAAAAATGTGATTCTTTTAGGTTTTTCCACAAATTACTGTTTGCAATAGAGTATATGTGTGTATGTATATGAATGTGTGGATGAGTGTGGGTCTTCAATGTGTGTGTATCGTCTTTGAGAATGTGTATCAGAGGTATATGTATTCCAATACGCATTTCCCAGTGGAAAAACATATCTATGTATATATAGTATCTATATAGTATCTGTTTCCTTTGCTTATAACATGCAAACAGCCACTTGGTGATCTGACAGCACAGAAGTACACCTGAAGGACGGCAGGGGGAAAGACACGTGTGCATGGGAGGGATTGAGCCTGATAGCAGCACCTATATACCCCTACTGTGACTGGTAAGACGATGTTCTAAAAAAAAAGGAACACTGAGGTGAGATTTTATGACACTTTGCATCATGTTGATGCTGTTCCAATATCTACTGCTCATTCTGCACTCTATCTACTGCACTTCTCTACCATGCTACACCCGGGATTCACAATGTCGGGGTCAAATAAAGCTGATCACGTCACACAGTTCACACCTGGGTCGCTGAAACTTGGACATTTCTCCTGTACAGCTGCATTATTTATGATGTTTGTGCAGCAATTAAGCCAAAAATATATCATTTAAGGTCTTTCCAGCTGTGAGGTTTGACTTGTGTTGATTTTTGCTTGCTCACTGGTATCATCGCCTCTCACTGGTGCAACATAAACAGTGTCAACAGTGTGCATCCCCTCCATTAATCCTTAAGTGGATTTCCCCCACTTCCAAATCAACCACAAGTCAACCTCTTTCCACTGCTGCTGCTGCTGCTGAACTGCCCTGCACTTATTGTGTAAGAGGTTTTAGTCGGCCCAAGTTGATCAGCTGTCACTAATGGCTGACGCAGGAATAACTGCAGTACCTCTGCTAGTGCAAAGGAAGAATGACCTGCCCAATTAACTCTGCTGTGGTTTCTTAACCCTCTACGATGGAGCTACACACTACAACGACTCTTCCTTTGCCTCTCCATCTTGTCTCATTATATCCAATACAACATACTCTCAGATTCTGCTAACTTGTCAGAGGTCCTTACAATGCAATATGCGAGAGATGACAGAGCTGTCGACAATAAGCAATCTAAGCTCAGCTGAACCCGACAAAGTACGTGTGTGTGTGTGTGTGGAGTCTATGTGCACATGTCTATGTGTGTTTTCAGTGTGTATATGCAAACGCACAAATGTCACTGTGTTAGGGCCGCACAGTTCATTGAAGGAGAGTGACTTGAAAGATGTTATCCAACCATGTTGATTTGAAGAAACAGGAGTAGAGGGAGGAAACAGGCAGCGGGCAAGCAAATCCTACAAGCACTGAAGCAGTCGAGGCAGTGGTGCAGGGCTTGAAGAACAACTACTTAACATTCAAAGACAGAATCAGAGGGATCAGGCTTGAACAGAAATGAAGCAACAAGCAACGTTCCTGCGTCCCAGCCATATAATACACTTCCATGTTAAGGATGGCACTGGCCTTCAGTCTTGGAGTTTCCAGAAAGGGGTGCATATTCTTTTAGTATATCTTTGTCATTTGTATGTACTGTGTGTCTATCTGTAAGAGAGCAAGAGAGAGCGTGTGTGTATGTCTGTGTGTGAGTAAGAGGCAGAGAGAATCAGTGTTTGTGTACACTAATGTGTGTCAGACTGGGTGTGCCGATACACAGTGGGAATAAGACCCCATTGACCTGTGCCGTATTCCAAGAGGAGAAGCAAGGTCAGGGGCCGGTTGCATCAGCTGCACGTAGGTTCCCTAGTTATATCCGAAGTAGCCACTAATCCCGATTCACGCATTGCTAAAACACAAGCGGTAGCACCACAAAAATCTGTTACAACGTAACCTTAAGTAACAACTAAATAGTTAAGCAAGCAATAAAGCAGGTGCAAATGATACGAAGTCACACAATTGTACTCACTAACAGTAAAGCAGGATTTTTTTTTTCTTTTTTTGCACACAGCGTATTTTTTTCATGAATAATTCCATGTCATTTTGAAACTTGAAGGACTTTAACAGTGATTTTGGATATTTCAGCCCATTTTCTACAAATTATACGTTACTGATGATTGCTTTCCGTTTTTTTTTTTTTAATCTGTCTTTTTTTTCCAGGCAGAATTTGTTTCCCATTCATTTCCATACAACACGAAAATCAACATGGTGAGACACACTTTAATCCATCACGTCTGTGTTTCATTGCCATGTTATGTGATAACATGATGCAGTTTTCAAATGTATCTGCATGTGACCACAATAAACCAGATGCTGTGCTTACTTTGATGGATTTCTTAAAGCTGGGGTAGGCAGTTTTCTACAGAAGGCAAAAAAAGCCAGACGTTTAGACAGGCATATATGATTATACAGTAACGTGCATGAGCACTAGTGATTTCAATCATCTCGATGCTGTTATGTAGGACTGGAGGTAGAAAAATCATCCTGATTTCTTTGCAAACTTGTGGGCCTGTAAAGCCCTTTGAGATGACACACTGTCATTCATCGTTAGCTACATAAACATGAACTTGGCAGTTGTTGTCAGTGTTTGAACAGCTACTTTTTCTGCAGGATTTTCCACCATTGAATAAGGCTTTCACAATTTCCATGGACGTGCACATTTGAAGCAACAACTAATAGGAACGTCCTGTCTTTGAAATGACCTGTGATTTGCTCCTGTCATGGGCTAGAATTTCTAAGGCCTGAAAACAGAGCCAAGAGGCACTGCAGAAGTCTTGTTTTCTCTCAGACCACTTAAATTACAATATGCTCAGAGGTTATCATAGGATTTTTGACAGTGATGTCAAAAAATAGGCCTACCCCAGCTTTAATGTGAAAAAAAATGTGGAATCTCAACATATATGTTTTTGTGCTAATAAATTAAATCAACAATGGCTGCCTGAAAGATAGGAAAATACTTTTAAAATTCTGAAAATGCAAAATATCCGCAGTGAGGTTAAGGATATAAGATTTGTAGAAAAGAGACTAAACCATGTTAGTATTGCCCTTTAAGAGTCAAATATGGATTCTTTATACCAATCATAATTTTTATGCCAATCTTGTCAACTGCAAATCTGTGTGGCAGCGAGGAAATGCTATTACTGATTGGCTACTCATGTAAAGTCTTATGTTATAACTAGTTAGAGCCGTAGTATTCCTCCCTTACCACCCATGGTACAATCAAATTTAGTAACTTGCTCTTAATTAATTAATTAAATTAATTAGCAGTTATGAAGCCGCTACTTTATACCCTAACCTGGGAACAAACTTGCGCATAGTTGGTGCAACCCAGTCCAGGTCCTCAGCCTCAGCCATGTGCTATGTTACACTGAAACAGAGCTCGAGCGTGGTCCTGCTTGTCTCAGCCACCTCATTCTCTTCAAGGTGCTAATCTCATGGTACATATACTGTATGTTGTTACTTTTTCATTTTTCTTTTTTTATACAAAAGACCACATTTTCTGAATTTCTACAAGGCCTCCATAATACTGAAGACAAAAGCCTCTGTTTCATTTTTTTTTGTTTGGCTTTCACTTCACCTCCAACTAGGTGAGCCAAAAAGGAAGGGGGCTGCATAAAGACAGAGATGCCAACACAGGCAGCCTCAGCTGACAATGGTCAGATACAAATAGTACACCTTTTCAGGTGTTTTTGTTTTCATTATACAAACTGGTGGGGGCAGCAAATCACAGAAAGGCTAATCTAATCCAATAAAACCCTTTCTGTTTGAATTTGGTCCAACCTTTAGATGAAGTCTGTCGACTACGAACATTTGTTAACCATAAACCTTAGACTTTTATGGGCTAAAGTTATGGGCCAATGAGCCAAGAAAGAGAAAGAAACATTTGTTTAGCAAGTTCACATGGTGTGAGGAGCCAGGACTTGTCTAATGAGAGTTGGCCACTGTACAATGTCTATGCAAATATGGTGCAAGGAGGCTCCCTCGCATCTACAGTATGCATTTGGCTTTTTATTCTGGCTCTGTAATTGGGATTTGTTGGTAGCTCTGTTTTCAAGTCACCCCTTCTCCTCTAATCATCCCCCCCATCATCCTTTCCTTTATCCTTCTTGTCCTTCTTGTCCTTCTTCTTCTTTTTCTTCTTCTTGGCCTCGTCCTTCTTGCCAAAGCTTATGAAGTCACCTTTGTCATCCACAGGGCCGGCGTCATGGCGGATAGAAATGATGGCTGGGGATCCAGGGATAATGAAGGCTTCAGGAGGAATCTCTCCGGGCTTCAGGGGCTGAGGAGGGCCGTAACCCTGTGCGGCACCGTACCTGAAGTGCCAGCTGTTGCTGTTGACTCCAGCACCCACTGGAGGCGATAGTTCACCACCATCTCCATCTACACCGGAATGAAAAAAAAGAGAAATCATGTTACTCATTAGAAATCATGCTATTCATTATTTTTATTCAATCATCACTGTGACCACACTGCATCATTAAAGGAATAGTTTCACATCTTGGGAAGTAAGCTTATCAGCTTTCTTGTAGAGTAAGATAAGGAAATCAATATTTTTAGTACAAACTAAACATATGACATATAACATGTTAGTTATTGAGCTTTGGGGAAGGGTAGGGTAAAACTTAAACTAACAGATATCACCATAAAATTTCCCCAGCTGATTATTCACATTAAGATAATTATATTTTGTACTCCAAGTTTTCTAAAATTGTATTTTTAAATATGCAAATGAGGCACTATCTCATTGAATCTGTCCTAATTTAACAGACATTTTCGAACATTTTCTTGTAAAAAAAAAGACATTTTATATATGCAAAATAGCCCAAAATCTCAAAATTGACAAGTGCATGAAAAAAATTAACAAAAAAATCCAATGTTTTCACTTGTGGTGTCTACCCTCCAGAGGTACTGGTAGGCAGATTATGTTATTGGACAGAACCAGGCTAGCTATTCTTTGTGCTAAACTAAGCTGACTGGCTGCTGGCTAAAACTACATATTTACCATATGATATGAGAGTGGTGTTGTTATCAAACAGGAAAGCAAATAAGCACATTTCCCAATATTTTTGAACTATTCCTTTAAATATCAATTCCACAGTAGCTCTTTACATTATCTTTTGATCACTGGCAAGTGCCAGAGGTAGGACAGTCCACACTGACCTGGACACAGAAGTAAATCCCCCACTGTCCTGCTTACAGCTGAAGAATTAGCGCCCCATGAATTAGCACCCTATTGGTTAATTTGGTTTAGGAAAAGAATCATGGTTGGGCATTGTCACGTTACATACTTCATGTAAAGTTAGAAAGGTCAGATTTAGGACAGTAAAGTTACATAGGTTAAGTTTAAGGAAAAAAAGGTTAGGTTTCAGGTAAGTCAAGTTACATCCGTTAGGTTTCAGGAAAATAAAGTTTCGTAGGATTAGGTTCAAGGAAAGTAAAATTAGGTAGGTTAGTTTTAAGGAAAGTAAAGTTACATAGGGTAGATTTAGGAAAATAAAGTTACATCAGTCAGGTTTAAGGAGAGTAAAGTTACATAGGTTTGGTTTACTGAAAGTAAAGTTATGTACATTAGGCTAATGGAAAAATCAAGTTTCGTAGGATTTTTTTCATAGGATTAGGAGGATTAGGATTAGGATTTCGTAGGTTAGGAAAGGAAAAGAATCATGGCCAGGGGTCGTCATAAATAACATGACAACATGACACAACGCACCATAAAATAATTCAAAGTTTACTTTGTCTTATACAGGTTCATCAGGAGCATCAGTCTCCTAGGGGAAAGTTGTGTGTTTGTTTGACCCATCCACCATCCTCTTCCTGCTTTTTGCTCTATATACTACTTCCTTCCTTACATCCATCAGTGCATCGGACACATGATTGCAGCCCTCACATTTGCAGCCTATCCTGCTTGTCATGCATTTTTCCTTATTTAGACTTCACTATTTGGGCTTTGATATGTTCATAAAATCTGACATGTAAGAAATATTTAAAATCAAGCAAAAGCATGCAGAGCAAAAGCCTGACAACAGAGAGATAGCCACAGGGAGCAGATATTTTCAGGACAGCGATTCAGCCGAGACCACATGAGGGAACACTGGAGGGGGCTAACCTTTAAACCACAGGGATGTTTAGCTTGGCAGTGTGATTTGTATTTGTATTTGGATGATGGCAGCAGCTTAATCCTTCTCTCATAGGAGGCCAGAGACAGGGATTCAACCTTCAGTGCTCAAGCATGAATATGACAGAGAAAGGAACCCAGGGAGCAAATTTTAAAAAAGATACTGAAAAAAAAATCTATATATAGAACAATTATTATGTAAAGTGAAAATAAGACATAGCTATTAAGGTCAAAAGGTTAAAGACGGCAGAGTGAAAAGGAAAGAGGATGTTAGATGAGATAAGGAGAGAGAGGCAGAGAGAGAGAGAGCGTGGCAGCAAGAAAGATGGGGGTGGGCGGGTTTTGCAGACACGGTGCTCTCAGGCCCACACCAGTTCCCTCTGCACTGACCTACTTTCAGTCTGGATTTTATTTAGATCAAACACAGGCCCTTGCAAAAAAGATTCTATTTGATTTTTCTTTGTAGGCTATTTATGACATTGCTGGAGCGCTGAAATGGTTTCAAACGATGTCCCTTTGGGAGGTACACTATTTTGAAAATGCACACTTGTCCATACGCACAGTGTATCACTGAATACCTACAAATGAGCTCATCAAGAATGAGAATATGTACAGACTATAATAAGAGCAGATGTAATGGACACTATCACGCTGCTCGATATTTTAGCTCTGCATTGCTACCCTGTTTAACCACTATATGTTACTGAGTCATGACTCACTGGAAATTGATCATATATTAACACTGTAAGGGATTGATGTTTGGAATACAGTAGGTCAGATGTTGTTGCTTTTAGTAACAAAGCAGCAGCATGCCATTGTGACAGGGACATGAGAACACAGACACATAAATAATTTGTTTTCTACTTGCAAAAATAGATGTATTCATTTTTAAGTTACAATAAATAATTAGCACGTGAAGGACCGGGGTAAGAAACCGTGTCAAGCTATGAGTGCTGAGAAAAGGACAGATTTTGCTTCGCATTACTTTTTTTTTTACATTTTGTCTCATGTTACATAATTTCTAAAGACAGCAAATTGCTGCTAATTGACCTATGTAATTTAGCTTGTTTAATGATTAGTCAGTGTCGGATGTTATCATCTTATCTTACTGTTAGTGGAGTTAGTGTTGTAATACTGTAATGCCAGCCTGTTTCTGAGGATTATGACATCTGATGGTATGGTCTGTCTGTTTGTATTTAATCTGGGTATTAAGCCCAGGAAGTATTTTAAATAAGTCCTATTCAATGGCTGTCAGTGGTTAGGTAAGGAAGATGGCTTTTCATGTGGAGGAGGACAAATATGCTTAAAATAAAATGAAAAGGAGATGTGCAAAATATGGTGCAACAGAATGTGGATGAGCTTACTGAGCTAGTGATGCAGTGCATGTCATAACTCTACACAATGCACCTCCATTTTATATAACTGATACACCATTTCCTGTTACCTGATGCTAAGAAAGGAGATTTGATGCACTGTCATAAGAGTTTGGGAATACTTAATTTATCTAGTCTCGTATTGATAGATGACTAAAGATCTATGAAGCCTGTCTTTGCAAATTTTGCATTTAATTTTTACCGGTGACTGTATGTCACTCTGCAATTTGAAACCATAGCATTAAACCTAATCCATGGCAGGCATTGAATGCCTGCATACTTTACCTATTCTCATTGCCATGTCATCAAATACTGATGCTTTGTCATGCCCCTAAGCATCTCTTAGTGATGCACAGGGCACCCTTTAGTGTCAATGTGACGCATGGCTGGGACACATTGTAACACAGGGTTAATACTGTGAAAGTGTTGCAATTTATTCAACAAAACTACTTGGTTAGGTTTAGAAAAAAGGTCATTGTTTGGGTTAAAATATAAGTATCTTTGTTATGGTACCTAAAATACGGTAATGTGACATAAATACGTTAGGTGAGTGATGTCAGTGCTCGATGATGGTACATTATGTTACATTTTGTTAAAACAACATGGACTTTTGAGTTCACACAGAACATTAAGTAAGTTACTTAAAATTACGTCAACATTGACTTTCACAAGGGACGTGAACCGTGGTCGTCTGGGTTTGGTATTGTTTGACCCATCCACTCTATGTCCCACCCTGTGTGGACTTTCTTACTCTTTTTACTATGTTGGTTGCTCTCAGTGTTAAGTATTACCACAGATGGGTTTACATTAAAGTCAGTTAAAGCACAATGTGTCTCATACAGACGCTCCATGGTGCCTTTGGTGTCGATATCACATGCCATGGGACTTGACGAAGCTTCTGTAATATAAATATATTGGATGAGACGGTGCAAGCCCTTAGAGTTGTCTAAAATAACATGAGTTTTATATTAATATTTGGAATCATTTGTCTCTTACCCTGTTTATAGGTTTACCTGGATGTAGCATGCATTTTTGTGATCCACGCTGTTCACACCTGTGTTTAGTATGTGTCTCCAGCTGACCACTTGTGTTCAGATTTTGATACTGCCTATGTCATTTATGTGAGAGGGTCAAAGAGCCTCACACACAGTTATTATGTCCACACTCTTGCTAGCTGCTCGCTGCTTGCTAGTCATGTTAGCAGTTGTGTCAGTAGAGCTGAGATGTCACTGTCAGCCAGTGTTGTGTGTAACGCCTTACTACTGGAACGTAGTTACTTAGTCAGTTGGGCACAACGTTACTTTTCCCGGGGACAGATTTGACGGTGACACTGCCTGTCTGCCTCAGCTGCGCACTAGGCAGGAACAGTTAGCAACGGAGTGAGGTTTCCTGACCCGTACTTAATGAGATGGGGTTCTACCCAAAGTCAAGCACCATAAAAGTAACGTAAAAGTAACGAGTAACGTAAAAAGTTACTTGTCATAGAGGGTAACTAAGTAAAGTAAGGGATTACTTTTTTAAGAAATAACGAGTAACGAGAAAACACTACTTTTTAAAAGTAACTTCCCCAACACTGCTGTCAGCAGACTTCAACATGTTTCCTTCCATAGGGCAAAACAACGGACAGTCACCCAACACTTCATCCAACTAATTATAAAGCACACTGTCACCAAAACAACCATCACGACATGCAAATTCACAGTTCCTAAGACGTCAAGGGTATGAGCCATTCTACTCTCCCCCTGGTTGGCTAGTTCTTATTGCCTTCGTTGTTTGGGTTGGTTAAGTTTAGGCAAGAGGAGTGGGATTAGTTAGGGTTGGGGTGAGAATGTCAGGGTAAATCAATCAGAGCAAGACGGGTCATGTCTTTGCTATCCTTGGAAACTTGTGTCACCTCCGACACATATTAATGCCAGGTATAAACAGGCTCTCTGAGTCCAGCCTGAAGTAAACACAGGAAGTAGCACCCTGGAGTAATCACGTTTGTCAGCAGCATCAGGGATCTACATTTTGGCTGAAATATAGTGGATTTTTTCTTTGAAATTAAAAATGGGGCTTTGTCTCTGGGAGCAGTTTATGTTTAGAGAAGGATGGACAATGAGTGCACAAAATTGAAAGAATTCATCCTCTGCAAACAATGAATGTGCTGAGTAAATTGATAAACTCTAATGAAGGTGCCAGAGGAGAGGTTAAGAGTTCACTGAAGCATTAAGATCCATTCTCTGTGGCAAATTAATATTAATGTGAAATTTTATGGCAATTTAGCCTGTAATTTTTTAAGATATATTGATTTGATAAAAGTATGTGGACACAATATCTTTAACTCTACTGGTTATTTGGTCATCTAATGGTTTTGGCATACTTAATTGTATCAGACAATTTATCACAGTAATATAATAAAAAAGTTATAATTAGACCTGTGCAAGATTACTAGACTGGTATAAAAGCTTCAAACTGTGCTATAATGACTGTCTTCCTGCAGTGAAAAGAATTGTACACTACCACACAGCAGCACAGCGTCTGGCCTATGTACACTTGATGGTGCTCGAGCAGTTCATGTCCCTACACATGACCAACTGAGCTAAAATGTCAAGTGGCTGTGCAGCGTCTAATCAAGTGAATATTGTCTCTGCGTCTTGGGACATCCCAGGGCTCTCTGCACTGGCTATGACAAATCAAAAACCCTGTCATTATTAATTAGAATCCTGGCCCAGGTATTAATTTGAGATATTCCCGAAAAAATTATCCAGAACAAGCAGGTCACGTCACTGCTCGGAGGAGTTGGTACAACTAGCTTTGCTTCCCCTGTGCCACTGTTTCTCTAACATGGAGGATTACTTGTATCTCTGCCATTGCTTCATATTAGCCTATATTTCACAGCAAACGCTCATCTGAAACGGATTATGGTGTAACTGCTGGTAAGCAGGTCAGCACAGCTCCTTGTAAGGAGGTTGCCATGACACCTGATGTAGATATGTGGATGTCTGAAGCCTCATTTCATGTAACCTGGTGTCCTACATTTAAAATAGGATATGTTATTTCCTGTCTAGTCCGAAATACGGTTCCATCTAAAATGAATCTCTATGGTGGTTTGCAGCACATGCACAAATCTGACAGTGGTGCAGTTAATATATGTGGCACACTGCATATATTCTGCATCTGCCTAAACCATTCTTTCCTGCATTATTTCTCCTAAATAACTGCGTGCCCTCTTTTTTGTCTTAATACCTGCCCTTGCAGAGTCCCCTTCCCTTTCCCGTTCCCTACTCCTTCCTTTTTTTCTGTCTCTAAATCTTCCATTCAAAGATATGACCCGTTGCCATGGAAACTGCCTTCGCCCACTCCCTGCTGATGGAGGGTGCGGCTGCTGCAGCAATCTCTCAGTTAGACAGTGTTGCCAGGCAACAGGTCACATGGCGTTCCCTAGCAACAACACTACTGCAGGAACCTGCCAATCCTCTTAACCTTTCTCTTTCTCCATCCCCCCACACCTCGCTTTTTTTCCTCCATCCCCCTGTACGTCTCCTCTGCTCTTCCTCTCCAAAATTGCTTTTACTGTTACCGGATTTCTCTTTTTTTCTCATGGTACTCTCTTATTACTGATAATAGCCTCTCTCCCCCTCTGGCATTAGACAAATGTCTCCTCATCTGCGCCATGGGTCACTTACATAAACCCAGTTTTGAGGGTGCAGCATTTAGATGCATCACAGCATGTCAGACAACTTCATCATGATAACAACTCAGTGCAGACATGGAAATATGTCACAAAAAAAGGCTCCACCTCTTAATGCACAGTAAACAGGATCAACCTGCAATCCAGCTCATGCCTATGCCTTAGCACTGAGCCACTCCTAACAAATTATTTCCAATGCACCCCTGATAGGTCTGCAGTATGCTGTGCACTCTGCTTAAAGACAATATTTGAGTTTTTACGTGACCAGATAGGCAACTTTCAATCCGCTTTACAGAAAGACGCATTTCTCTGCAACAAACTGGCTCAGAGATGCTGAGAAGTGGTACAGCTTGCATCTCAAACAATTCCCCAGCTCTCTTAAAAAGCTGACAGACGGTAAGACATATTCTGTCACTGACTCGCCGAGTGATTGACTGTGATGCTACACTTCGCCCTCAAGTCTGTACCTATGTTCTAATTCCTGCAGCTAGACAGAAAACCAATGAATGAAAGCTTGGCAGAGGGAAGGAGGGAACACATCACAATGTTCCAAACACTGTTTCGAAATCTAAGTTTCAAAAGTTTCCAGGAAGCCAACAAAAGCTGTTAGTCATTAGCTCTGAGACAGTGTGCCTAGGAAAGACAGGTCATTTCCGAGACCAGTTCTATTTACACTTATGTTGTGTTGCTACATATTGTCAATGTTGCCGCCCACTCAGGACAACTCATTTCTTATTAAAACACTGTTGCCTTTTTCAAGCTGTAGCTCTCTATGTTGGCAGCTGCTTTTATGGGAGGATACACTTGTTTATCTGTGGCTCTGCATAAGGTCCCCAGGCTTTTGGCACCTCACTTTTAAGCTCTGCATGAACATCACACTGGAATTCAAGATCATGCAGATATTCAAAGCACAATTTTGTCAAATCCCCAGTTTCACCATATTATCTGAACCCAAGCAAGGACAAAGATGAATCCAACTTTATGAATTCAACACATCTGATACAATGCAATCCAATGGACAGTTAATGTGTAACTGTAACAGGCATTCATGTGTGGTGACCTGGGACTCCCTAAAATCTTATTTCAGTGTTGTGTGCATGGTGTGCATTCTCATCGGCTCGCTTTGGCTTGTCTGATTACTGTTTGGAAAGGCTAGCAAAACCATAACCTACAAAGTTGTTTATTGAGCTAATCTTTGCTTTAACCCCAAAAATAAACCTACTGGAGACCTCACAACTAACTGTAACCTCAAACAGATACATGGGCGTGGGAAGGTGGATGCTGCAGCACCCCCTATTGACAAGGGGTGGAATAACATAGTCTGTAAATTTTTGGCTATTTTGCCTTAACTGATGGACTATCTAAACATCCGATGTCATCACGTCAGGTCAAAGTGCAAGGGTCAGGGTCAGCTAAACTCGGGGGGACAGGGTACGCCAAAGAGTATATTTTACTCTTTGGCGTACCCTGACTTTTTCTTGCACACTGGCACTTCTCATAAGCTGCCGCTACTCTTTTCTGCCCACTTTATATCACATTCTCTGGGCGATAAACTGCATTTCCCAGAGGGCCCTGAGGGCACTACATAGGTCACCCAGAAGGCACTATGTGATGCCTACCTGTTCCCTCTCTCGCCTGCCTGCTTTACTCTGTCAGCGGCTAGTCTAAGTAATATTACATTACAATAACTTTGTCCTGACTCCAAAAGGGCAATACAAAGAGAATAAGAACAGAGTCAGAAAATGACACAACAGAGCCTTGAAAGTCAAATCCCATGTTACTAAATGCAGGCAAGAAGCTGCAAGGTAACTTTAGTGCCACTCCAAGCAGCAAAGAGCCTGCTGATGGAATGTTAGCATCTGCAAAACCACTGTAGCTATCACTGGCACTAATGATGAGAAGGCGCTACTTGCAAACTGATTCATGAAATGATGCTTTTAGGTTCCTAGATACTGGTAGAAAAGATTTCCGCACACTTACATCAATGCAGTGTTTCACTTTGTGAAAGTGATTTAAGTGTGCCAAAAAACCTTCCAAGCCCACTGTATTTATGAACCCCAGTGTTGAGCCTCTTCACCTAACGGCAGTTAGCTTTATCAAGAGGGAGTACAGCGACAAGGACAAGAACACTTGCTGGCTTCCCACCCGTTATGTTTTTGGCAGGCAAACCAAGGTTACCAGAGGTTCAAATCCCAGGTGCCTGCTTTAACAAGCCTTTTAACAAATAGCTTGGAGTTGCACACATTACTCATAGACATTTCAGTACACCACTTTCTCTACTTTTTAAAGCAGGATAAATAAAATCTTGCTAGGTTTCCTTCCATTCAAATGTAGATGTAAAAGGGCAAATCCTTTTCTTCTATCAGCTCACTGTCACTATTGCCCCTAAAAAGTTGTCATTCTCTACTTTTTTCACTCTATCCTGACTGCTAGAGATCTACTGACCTGCAGCGCTGGACACAGTTGGCCAGTTCTGGACCAGCATCCCCTGGGCTCCCTGCATCACAGAGGACTCCTCCATGTGGACCGAACTGAAAGGCAGAACACATTCAGCAAACTCAGTGAGACATGTCAAGTCAAAAATTATTAAAGCTTTGAATAAAATATAGGCTGATTAGACATCTAGCTGTTAATCATCCCTTCCTTAAAGAAGCTGCTTTTTTTGTTAGTGCAGATATTTTCAAAACGCCAACTGAAATTATAATCGACATGTTAAATGCTTACAGTTTTAAAGGTTTGTTTGTCTGTTCAGGGTTTGTTGCCTGGGGCAATCTGTTTTGGGCTACCATTTCTTGTGGTATTTTTTATTTTTTTTAAACATCCAACCCTTCATGTAGAATCCTTCACCTTAAAACAATGTGACACAAGACCTTTTACCCTACAATGAAGCAGTTGTATAGAGTTCAGTCCTCACTGAATTTGTTATTTACACCTGTGAAATGTCAAAATATCACACAAAAAGGCTGATGTCAAACTTTAGAATAAAAATGCATGAAATCTGCAAATCATTCCTACACTGTTAACTACAACAGACAAAAACAACAAGTATTCTTTTAACTCTGGCAATCAAAGTTAATTACTAGTTGCCTGGCAACCAGTTGTAATACCTACCTGTCAAGCCTTGTATTTGAAAGAACATCTAATAAAGATGAGAGAATGGGGCTAAAATAAGAGAACCGCTAAAATAGAAATATGCCTCTTGAAGACTGAAAATGGTTTTCTGGTTGCTGTGGACCAAATTAAGACCAGTGTTAAGTAATCCAACATATAATAATGGCAGTAACATTGGGCCCTATATTACATCAGACACAAAATGGCGCACAGCCCAGTGCAACTGCTAGATTCGGACTGATGCAGTTGTCATTTTCACGGTCAGCCAGGTTGTGGAACCTATCCCAGCTGACAATGGGCGAGAGGCAGGGTACACTCTGGACAGGTCGCCAGACTATAACCCTTTTTAGAATTGTGCAAATTTGCAGGAAAGCCCAATCAGTCTTTTTTCAGCATTGGCAGTAAGCAAGCAAAATCAGGGAGTGCAGCAAAATGCCGCCAACCTACTTTTGTTTATACAGAATGTGCCTTTTTCGGGGCAATGGGGGGCGTGAGCAAGTAACAAAACGTGTAGCTCAGCGTGTGGCGTAAACAGTGACATGGGAGGGAAGCCACGGCTGGTCAGTCCTTCAGCGATTCTCTCATAAGTCGGCCCGTTCTTCACCATCCCCATCGTCTGAAGGTTAATGCTCACTTTATTTGCGAGGGCAAGGGGGGCACGCAATTCCTCAACTCCCCAGTTGCTCATAGTTACAGTATCTTTCAGGTTTGCGTTTCCCTCTTGCTACTAGCTGCTGGCTAATTCCTGCAATGAGCTATTTCCTGTTCATCCACCGCCAGTGGGTCGCAAGTGCAGCATCATCAACAGCTCCTCCCATAAGTCATCAACAGCCCCTCCCGTTGCAGAAGGCCGTCGTGGTCTGTTTAAACTAAAAGGGTTCTGCCAATATGACTACCCTACGAGGCAGAAAATTGGGCAACTCAGATCAACTCGCCAGTCTGGCTCTGTGTGTCTAAACGCTCGCAGCTTGCCAGCAAAAAGGCCCAACATTCTCGGAAAATCTGGCAGTTTAAAAGGGGCTTATCACAGGGCTGACACATAGAGACAAACAACCATTCACATTCAAGTTCAAACCGACAGCCAATTTAGAGTCGCCAATTAACCTGCATGTCTTTGGACTGTGGGAGGAAGCTGGAGTACCCGGATAAAACCCATGCAGACACAGTGAGAACATGCAAACTCCTTACAGAAGGGCTGCCTCCTGATTGAACCAGGAACCCTCTTGCTGTGAGGCGACAGTGCTAACCACCACACCACCATGGCTAGCCAGTGAAGATTCTCAGTCATACAGGTTATGGTAATCATAAGTTCTAATATCGTAAGTATCGTTGTCAAGTTAGTTTATCCTTTTCATCTTTTCATCATATAACTGGTGGCAGTGGTGAATACTGGTACTGAGGGGACTGATCCCATGTGTTTCAGTTATTTTGTAGTTACATAGACCTTGCTGTTAGGCTGACCAAACGTCCTCTTTTGCCCGGACATGTCCACTTCTCACGTCCCGTCCGGGGCGTCAGGATTTTTTAATAAAGTGATGGTAATGTCCGGTTTTCTGTGTGTGTGTGTGTGTGTGTGTGTGTGTTAGAGGCCGCATATCTCTGTCCGAACCTGACCGAGCCCGACATTATTTAATGGCTAAAGCACTGAGTTTGTGTCACACATTTGTTATGGTTACAGGCTATGGCTGGGCGTGCACCGTGGGTTCTCAGCTGAGAGGGAGACCTCCGTGTTTGAGACGGGAGCGGGCAAGGGGAGCGGGCGGCAGGAGGCCCGACGATTCCAGCGAGGGGAGAGGAAGAAATATAACAAAAAAAGATAAAATAAGAGACACCTGTCTCCCTCTTTTATTTAATTTTCAGCGTTTAATCAAGACGGAGGCGGGCGGCGGAAGGTCTGAGGCTTCCAGCGTGAGGGGAAGAAACAAACAGCCAATGTGTGTGTGTCTTGTGTTCAGGTGTTAATAACAGTGCCCAGGCAATACACAGGACATACAATAGGATTTTATTTATTTTTACACTACATTTTCACTGAAAGCTGACCGAATCCGACCCGAGCCCGAATACAATTTATAGCTAAATTTTTGACCAAACCTGTCGGGACCCGTTGGGCTCTGATCGGATAGCCACACTCTAGTGTGTGTATGTGTCCCCTATAGGGGCCTATCTGAATTTTTGTCTTTGAGAGATATTATTTTGTAATATAACTGAATTTTCTATCCATACATATAAACTTTAAATATATTAAAATTATGAGGCATCTTTGAGTAAACTGCGAGTATCATTTAAATAGGCTATGTCGTGGCCGGGCCGAGTGTCCCCTTTTTTGGAAATTAAAATATGGTCACCCTACTTGCTGTTGTTTAGAGTTTTGTGTCACTTTTTTTAGGAGTGTGCAACACCATAAAATTTTAATTTCCATCCAATCCAAAGCGATACAAGGCCAGAATCTCTGATATTGATACTAATATCATACTTTTTATTATCAAAAGTGACTTTTTTATGAAGGATAAAGCAGTGCTCCATGATTTATAAGGTAACTAATGAATCTACTTAAAGAGGCAACAGATAGCATTTTTTCCTAAATATATCATTATGAAAATAATGTGGATTGCACAGGGTAGTGGCCACAGTAAAATCAGACTATCAGGTTAAATATGTAACATAGGTTACTTAGTGGCCTTGCATCTTTGCAATAA
This sequence comes from Epinephelus awoara, assembly GCA_035609425.1. Taxonomy (NCBI): domain Eukaryota; kingdom Metazoa; phylum Chordata; class Actinopteri; order Perciformes; family Serranidae; genus Epinephelus; species Epinephelus awoara. The sequence continues at coordinate 9,052,857 of CM069304.1, forward strand.
GCTTCTGCCACCGGGGGTGAAATTTCGCGGAAAAAATCTGCTTTACGGCAGGAAATGCGTCATGTATTGCCAAACTGGTCGGTCAGCCAATCAGGGACTGGAGCCAGTCCTTATGAGGAGTTGGGCATGAGATAGTTGAGTCAGGAGCACAATGGCAGACAGACAAAGTTTGGAAACAAGTGAAAAACGGCCTAGCGAAAGAAAACGAGCTCCTCTGTCTGAGGAGGCGAGGATGCACAAAAAGGAGAGTGATAAAAGAAGAGGAAAAACAAGAGTAAACCTCAGTCAGGTGTTCAAGAGATGGAGGGAGCTCTGTGACCAAAGAGGCTTCAGAGCCGATGTCCAGCTAGCTTTCTTTCTAATGGATCAGTAAGTGAAAAATATCTCCGCTGTGCGTCAGGGATCCATTCCCCCGTCGGGAGTTATTTTTCAACAGTCACCGGCTCACTATACATTATCCCTTACGTGTCTACTGTTGTTTGAACTGATACTGTGCATATTGGTATCATTTACTGTGAGTTGTTTGTGCTGGTACTGTGCATTCTGGTATAATCATTTGCATTACTATTTGTTTTTTCTTCTGATAATTCTGATAATTGTTGCTTGGTCTCTTTACTCATTTATTTAGAATAGTGTCCACACACCTTCTCATTCTACATATACATAGAGGTATACTGGTGGCTTTACAGCCTACATTTTATTGATTATTTCTGATCCCTGCGGTCAATTTGGTTGTGCAGTGTGAGCAACACTACTGATGCTAGGTGGCGCCAAGCTAAAAAAAAAAAAAGGAATCCTATCTGTTGCCTCTTTAAATAATAGCTAATGATGACCACTTCGAGTCCAACAATATAACAACAGTACATATCTATTTTGACTACTGTATATTACTTGCCTGAGCCTCTCTAAAAAGACCCTGACTTCTGTTAGAGGTCCTTCATCCTCCCACCCTTTCGATTCCAGCTCCGAGTTCTCATTCTCGTGTTTTTCCTTTTGCATTAATCCATCACTGCTTCTATGTTTCTGATTGAACCAGTGAGGCTCAGATATAATTTTCACATTGAACGTCCGTGGACAGCTACAGTCACGCAGATGCTTAATGGTTTTATTCATAGTACCACTGAGGGTCCGTGTCAGTGCCCAGCAGTAAATGGTGGGGCTGGGAGGTGGCCTTACTGTCCTACTGCTGAAATCGGATGAAAGTGAAACTAAGAAGATGATGCTGGGTCGGGATTAAGTACATGCATTACATGTGTTTATTTACAAATACAAATAGGTACCAGGTAGAAGAGGGAAACTGATCCCTTTTTCGGTATCAATCCTATTGACTCTCAGATTGATCTTCAAAATGCAAACATAGTGTCAAGAGTATGTTTTATACCTCACTTTGTTGTGATCCACTCACCTCTACAGTGCAGTTTCTTCCAATGCTGACTGCTGCTTCACAGTAACAGCTTTCTACTAGCACTTTCTACTGCTGTTTTTTTTTTTTTTTTTTTTGATCTGTCAACATACAGATGACATTATTTCACATTTATTTACATATTCAATTAGGATACATAACATCTTTAATGTATTTAAGTATTTCCAGCTTATCTTATTACATATTTATATTTTATTAATTATGTGAAATAAAACTAGGACACTCCTACACCCAAATGAAAAATATAAAAAATTCACACTACAAGCACAACATAAACTCTCAGGATGGCCCCAAAGTGGAATTCTTGAAGTTTCAGATGTTTTTCAGAAGTTTTTTTCACCAGATGTAAAAAACCTAGAGGGTGTACTTTTCTCTACGTTTCATTCATCTCAGCAGGTGGTCATGCAGCACACACAATTTCTTCTTCTTTTACTGTTACAGTTTACTGTCACTTTTTGGCTTTCACTGAACAATTACAAAACAATTTGCTCACAAAAATATGTGATTTCCTTGAGTCTTGTTGTTTGAGTGAACCAACCAGCTGCGACTCGGCCTGGCAAGGAAATATTCTTGTTTTTAGCGAATGGATTGTATGGATTAAATAAAAAGAGATACAATGTGTTTTTAGTAAGGATTAAGGTTGAAATTATTCAATGTTTGGGAAACGTCATGGAATTTTGTGTGTAATAAAACTGTTACATTAAAAAACTTTATTATGGCTCCTTGAAAAGTCATGGAAAAGTTTAGAAATTTTGTCTATGGAAATGTGAGGACCATATTTTAGTGAGCCTTATAGGTGCTGGAAGGTGTATTTTGTTACCATAACATATATCTTGATATGTATGCAGAATCTGTAGGCAACGGGACAAGATTTTGTTAGTGGGAGCACTCTGGTTTCTTTTTGCATTACAAGTAGTATTAACCAATGATGTTCGAGCAACAGGTAAACAGTCTGTAAAGACAGGCAAAACACATTGGCCAAAATTGGCACATTGGCAATTGTCTGATGACGATTTAGATGTATGTTAGTCTTTTAAAATTTAATTGACATGAAGATGCAGAAAAGTGTTTACGGAGATTAACCAGCACACAAAAGAGGATGTCTTGGTCCAGATATCAGCAGTCTATCTGGATCTCCTGGTGCAACTTTTTAGGCGAAGCTAAGACAACTGGCTGGTGGCTGTGGCTTTAACAGACATGTAAAAGCTGCATCAATCTTCTCATCTAACTCTTGGCAAGAGAGTGAATACGCTTATTTTGCAAAATATCAAACTATTTGATCATTTCCAATGCTGGGTGTGTTAATGCACTTTTGCAAATACTTGCTTTACAAGAAGTAAAGCAAAGGGATGTTAGGAGATAGTTGATGGATTCTGAGCAGTTAGGAATATTCTTAGACCCTGTTTACACCTGGTAGTAACAAGCATCTTGGGTGATGTAATCACAACTGAACAGCGCTAAATACAAGTGTAAACGACCACCAAGCGCATTGCGATCAAACCACTTACCAAAGCTGTTTGGAATGTATTTAACCACATATTTTTTGTAGTGTAAATGCTAATGCATCCTGATGTGTCCTCAACAAGGACTACGTCATCGATGCAGGACATGGTGGTTGCCTGCGCTCTGCAACTTGCCCATTTTATGACCAGGTTGATAAAGTTTTACCATTGTCCATTGTTTTGCCCTATGAAAAGAGAAGTGTTAAATTCCGCTGATAGTGATATCTTAGGTATATCATCACAACTGCTAATGTGACTGGCAAGCATGCTTGTGAGCAGCTACCGAACGTGTTGATGTAATAACTGTTGGCATCCTAGCGTAAGTGACGCAGTAATAACGAAATCTGAATACAGGTGGTCAGCTGGAAATGCATGATGGACACGTGTGACTGTCGATGTGCCTCGGTTGTCCCCATGTGCTCAAATCTCCTAAACACATTAATACCAGGAGTAAAGGCTCTTAGTAAATAGCAATTTGCCTTTTTCAGAAACAGCATTTTGACTTTTCATAGCAGGAAAAGCACAGGTGCTACTAATAACACCAATGATGGCTCTGTTCTATTCAAGCGTTCCGGCGAGAGCCGACATGCACAGTACCAGGAGCCTGAAATCAAAGCAGCTAAATGGAGTTCAGCTATCATTCGTTTTATTATTTAAACTTGTACTTTTCAAACTGTGACAAGTCAAAATGTCTGCCCTGAAAAAGGCCTGCGGGGCTGAAGACAAACTTGAACTCAAGCTTTCCCTAAGAAACATACTGGGGAAATATGACCACACAGAATCCCTACACAGAGTCACAAACATGTATCTTAAAATGTAGAAACTCTTGTGATGTTGTAATAAACATGCAAAGCCAAGTGCATGCATGCAGCATCCAGCATAGGCTCGAGATATTCCCCCTCCATACATTCATAATGACTATAGAGCTCACTGTATAGGAGGACCAACCCTGACTGGGACCTCTGCAATGCAGCACCTTCAGCATCTATCTCAAACTGCAACACGCTTATGTGTTACATTGAAAAGGGATTTGTCATGAATATAAAATGGCCATGTATATTCTGAGCAGTGCAGGTTTCAAGCTTTTTCCACAAGCGAAGGTGCTGATTTAATGTGTGAGAGTATGACACAGTTACTGGTGTTTTCTACACTGACTGACTTCACCAGAAATGTGGGTCAGTAATGTTGGTGCTACGCACCGTGTGTGGTGTGAGACATTGCAGCGTGCGTGTGTCAGGGTTAAGTGTTAATATGAGCTTCTCTGTGTCTGTGCTTGTTACAGGCACTGCCATTTTAGAGATGGCAGCGGCAAATTGCAATGATGATTTATGTTAATCCATGTCATGTTACAGTGACTTGATGACATGATGCACATTATGATACCCTCCACGCCATAGAAATTAACACTAATATCCAATTAAATCAAACTTAGACAGAGCAGAAGACTGCACAAGTGAGCAGTCAGCATTGTTGGCATGCAATTATGAAAATACAGAACACATTACAAACATGTGGAGGTAAAACTCATTAGTCCCTGATGTTTCAGCTGTCAGCTGCAGTTCATTGTGTATTTTAATACAACTCTTGTGACCTGATCATTACAAAATTTAAAAATGTTCCTAATTGTTGTCGGATCCTGTTAATATGAATATTCTCTAATTTGCAGTAGGTAGCTAATGAGATCTTTAGATCATGGTGTAATTAGGATTTTGGTCAAGCAATAAGGTGTATGCAGCCATATCTGTAACAGTGCATGCCACTGCATTAACAAGTGTGTCTAGAGTCCAAAATGTCCTCTGCTGTCTGTGTTCACAACTTCTCCCCTTGTCTCTGGACAAAAATATATAAAACCCCACAGAAACTCACACATGTGAGGCAGTTGTACATGCAGACACTGATGCATGTGTGCATCTGATGATCTGAGAAAGGTCATAGTCAGCTCATTTGTCCTTCATGCTTCCTGCTTAAAGACTGTAACTGGGGGGGAGCGACGCTCAGAATGTAGATGACCTATATAGTGTTACACTGCAGAGGAGGAGTGCTAAGCATTCCACTGATGGGAGCTGCAGATGGCTTTTCCCAAAGGAAGAGGAAAGGGTTGAGGTTCAAACTGATGCTGACGGGCCACTAACAGCCATTTCTGGTAATGGCAGACACTGATCTGCTGTATTGTCTGGCAGTGTCACTTTAAAAAAAGGTCATTTTCAGGTGCAGGTGTACAAAAATTACATTTAAAGATTCCATACATTGCAGCTGTCAACATCAAGAGCATTACGAAGGGTCACTGTAGTGGTAGCATGGACAGGCTGTAGACACTGTGAGGAAGATGAATAACTTTTTCTAGATGATCAAAAGTTGCAAAAGAGTTAAAGACAGAAAGTGCTTACCTCTGCACCCCTGCCCTCAAAGATGCAGAATATCGCCAGTCAGCATTCGGGGCTTTAGGCTGAGCGAGCAATAGGTAGAGAGAGAGAGAAGAAGAGAGGGAAGAGGTGGAGAAAAAGAGAAGTGAGTGAGAGAGAGAGAGAGAGAGAGAGAGAGAGGAGGGAAGAGAGAGAGTTTAGTTTGATCTCATACAGTGCGAAGCCAGGCTGGGCTATGGGCTCATCAATTAATCATGATACACATCCCAGCTCTGGACGTGATGGGAACACTGCCGTCGTGTCCCCCTTTGCGGGCACACACACACACACACACACACACACATGCATACATATTGATATCCCCCCATAGACACAGAAGGACTTTAAAAAGGGCAGTGACTGAGAGACATATTGATGAGTTTTTGGACAGTCTCTCACTTCATGGCTCTATAAATGTGAGAGCTGGGGGAGTTATGGCCTTTCCCTGAGTGCCGGGGTGTTTGTACAGACCGATGTGTACGTGTTGGTGTGTAACTGGATTATCTGTCTGCTCCTGATGAACCTGGGCTGAGTGCTCAGAACTCCCAGCAGTCCTCGGGTATATTATTGCCTTTAAAAACCAATAAGCAAGAGCCGTCATCGCCAGGGCAACCTTACAGAAATAAATGAAATGACCACGACCTCTAAACACCGCAGTACAGGGTGGTGGCATGTATTGTGTTGAAAATACATGGTGGTGGCATGGTTGGGTTAAGGCACCAAAACTATTTGGTTAGATTTAGAAAAAGATTGCTTTTGGTTTAAGTAACTACATTTGTTATGTATGCAATTCAAGTATGTCATAAAGGATGTGAATATGTTGAGTTAAAAGAAATCAACACAAACAGTAATCTCCCAGGTGAAAGTCCAGGGTTTGTTGACCCATCGACCACCCCAACTTCTTCCCTACGCAGCCTTTCTAGCTCTTAAACTACCTATGGGGTCGTAGTTTTAACACAATACAGGCCAACACCATGTAATGTGATGTTAGAACAACACATTATCACTCCTAACCTGTTAAATAGCGACGTTTGGTTAGTGGGTCTTAGCATCGAGCACTGACACACCAAGGCACTCTTTAGCAGTGGTATGAGACACACTGGACAGCATTACAACTTATACTCAAATTTGTTGTTTTCACAGAAAATAGACAGTTTCTGCTAGTTAAATACAGCCTTTTTTAAAACGTACCTAAAAATTCAGGGGGTTACTTCCTGAGGTTTATGCAGCAAAAACGTGGTTGTGTTTAGAAAAAAACATCATCGTTCAGCTTAAAATAAGTAAGTTTGTTACTAACATAATGTAACGTCACGTGACATACATCACTACCGTAGCCTACAACACATATTAGCACACTGTTGTTATCAAAATAACTCAATTAACTTTTAATTTGACATGGGACACAAACAGTGGTCTCATGTGTGAAAGTCCAGAGTTTGTTTAAACCATCCACCTCCATTCCCAACCACCCTAGGCAGAGTTTCTCACTCTTTATAGGCCTACTACAGCAGCTGCTCAAAGTGTCAATAAATGCCTCTGCCCAGTCATCTCATACCGCCGCCAAAGTGTGCCTCGGTACATTGGTATCTGACGCTGAGGGCCACTGACCAAGCATCAGTGTTTGATGAGGTGAGAGTGAGACCAGGTTGGTTAAGAGGTTGTGGTCATTTTATATTTCTGTGGGATCATGTTGAAGGGGCAATCATTTACAAATATGATGTACTACATATGTGTAGGATTCAGTGTGAGACAAATGTATGGGACAAATCATCAATAGCATTTTCAAATTATCACTGTTGTATAAACTGATTTCATCTTCTTCCATCCATCTTAATTTGGAGATTTACATGACTTACTTCTGATTCTGTATATCTCCATGACTCCATGGCCATTATCAAATCGCAGCTACTATACAGACACCTTTTTGATAGTGCATGTTTGCACTAAAATACATGATAAACAATATATTTAGATGTTTCTAAGAACACAGAGCGTTAAGAAGTATTGTGAAATCAAAAATGCACTGCCTGGACAAAGGATTTTTGGCCAAATATTTAAATTATAAATATAAAGTAAACGGTAAATGCTAAATGGAAATCACCCTTTATTAGTTAAAAATCTATTTTTATTTTTTGGGACAAACTGTCCATTTAAAATAAAGACTGATTCATCAGTAGCTACAATTGGTAAAATTGTCATTACAGTGATTGTTCAGAATCATTTTGGAGTAATAAAGACATTGTATGAAATACTGGTCAGAGATATTAGTAACAACTGGGTTTGTATGTCTATCAGTGCTACTCCTACTAATATAATAATGTTGATTTTTTTTTTTTTTTTTTTTTTGGAGTATTGGAGTTACCATGCTAAATGGGAAAACATCTCCAACAAGTAATCCGACCCACATGACCACTTCAGTCGTATCATCAGACCTCTGAATGCAACCTACAGGAGCATTTCCTAAATTAGTGCTCCTACCAGTGGAGGACAGAATAGCTCATATGACCGTTAACTGTCATAGTTTTAAACATGTGGGTAACATTATGAAATGGTCACAGATGCACCAAAACTACATGGAACAAAACTCCTTGGTTAGGTTTATGAAAAACATCATGGTTTGGCTTAAAATAACTACATTTGTTAATTATAGATCTAACATGACATACATCACATAATATATGTCGACATACTGTGTTTCACTGATAAAAAATAAAACAAAAAAACAACAACTCTACACTGACTTGGTTTCACATGGGATATGAACACTGGCCTCCTGGATGAAAGTACAGTGCTTGTTTGACCATCCCACCCTAAGTGGACTTTCTCACTCTTTATACTACATCACCTGACCTCCGCCATTACTCCATTAATTACTATGGCCACTAGAGGTCACCGCCTAACAAAAAACATAAATATAGGTTGTAATTTTGGCTTGTAAAAATGCCCTATGTGGTTGGATTCTAATTTTATCTCCATGGCCTAGAAATGTGCAATCAATATTTGTGAACATGAGCCACTCTCTCTCAAAGCCAGAAATGACAGAAGTAAGACTCAAACTTGTGATGTCATATGATAAAAAGTCTGCTCCATAGACAATGACTTGAAGCCTGACTTAGTGGACCCACAGGATGTTTCTTTTTTTCTTTATATCAAAATAAGCTTTATTCTATTGCTGTGTTCTCAGTTCTGAACAGAAAATATACCCATATACTCAGAGCATTCCCCTGGCTGCTCTTGGGGGTCATCTAGAACATCCTTTTCAATTTATTGTCTATGGAGCAGCTGCAGACATTTTACTCTATGACATCTCATGTTCATTAATATGTTTGGACTGCCTTAGACCACAGGAATAACATGTATGAGTTTTTAAAATGGGCGTAGTTCCCCTATAAGCCTGCAAGGAGTCATTTGCCTTTGATGATAGCCAAATTTTGCTGATGATTACGCCTTTAAATTCAAAGAACCATAAGAATCTCAAAGGGGGCAAAAGCCATATTTTAATGAGCTAATCTTTCATGGCCATTAATTATGCCTGATTATGCTTACTCATTACTTTCCTCATGAGTAGGTTCTGCGCACATGCACCGTATGAAATGTTTGTGAACATCTGCATTACAGCTAATGCTAAAATCTGTCAGCATCATGTGGCTCGTAGACTTGGACCTCAAGAACACTGAATAAGAGACACTGTGTTTAAGACACGAACCTGCTCAGGCAGTAGCAAGTGTCCCAGATAAGGATGGCACATTATGTTCCTCAGTTCAATTCAGAGGGGAGTATTTTCTGCTGGTAGACCCAGCCTCTTTGAGTAAATCTAATTTGCAGGGCTGAGGAACAGAGGCTGGAGGATAATTTAATTTACACTGCTACACTTGTCTTGGTCAGAGGTTTTCTTATAACTAATGTACCAGTGGCTGGCACCTGATAATTAGGATGATGCATCCAGGAGAGAACGTCTTAACTTTGGCGACCATTGCATCAACAATCTGGCATTAAAAAATCACCAATCTCTTCAGCAAAATAGCAGAATATATCCACCCCAAAATCTCTTAACTGTAATAGACATGAAGATTTCAACATTTAAGAGCAACATACATGATGCATATATGGCTAGGAAAGTGGATATGTAAGATTTCTTGAAGTCAGTTAAACAGCAATTGTCACCTCCGTATTGAAAGTATTTCAGATGTGACTGTTGTGTGACAATGTTTCATATTAATAAGGGATTGCTGATACAGTGTCTGAGAATTCAAATCATTATTAATAAAGATATGGCCTAGCAGTAAGTAATAACAGTAGGTAAAGGCATTTCTCCGCCACAGTCAGAGGCAACAACAACTAGTCCTGCAGGGCCTTTGATCATTTCAATTAACCCCAAGTGCTCCAGTGTAACAGTTTTACTCACACACACACATACACATTACTCAGCCACACACACACAAGTCAAACCCACTTGCACAGAGAATGAGCCAATAGTGAAGACTGCATGACCTGTTCTTAGTGTAGATGTGATGACAACCTCAAACTGAAACACAAATCTCTGAATCATCAGAAATAACACAGGACCCTGAAAAGCATCAGGCCTGACACTAATGCAGTGTGAGTGCTGAGCTGGGCTGGGCTGAGCGACAGCACAGTGCAAGTGGGAACTGAACAAAAGAGGATGAGGTCTGCAAGCATTCGATTCATTGTAGTAGGGGATCAAACCTGACACACAGGAATATTAACACCCCAAAAAATATCTCTGACAAAATTGGATACTGTAGCAATAACCCTGATGAAAAGCCACGTTGAGCATATGGTTGAAAAGTTCTAGTATTGTCTAAGGCTCACTAAAACATCATTAAAGCCACTACAATGTAAACATGATTCATGACCTTCCGGTTATGCGTGCAAAGGTAAACATAAAAAATGAATGACACACCTCTGGGCAGAGCTGCAGCGAGGCATCAGGCATACTCAGTCTTCGTACAAATCCACTATTACTCGTGAAGAAGCGGTCGGCACCGCTGCCCCAGGTGCCACTGATGGGGCGTCCCGTGTTGTAGAACATGAAAGTGTCACTGCCTGAGGTGGCTGTCAGGCAGGTCTTGTAGCAGTAAGTCTTTGTGAGGGAGCCATTCCCGCGCACTTCAATGTAGTGAGGCTCCACTTTAAGGTCTCTCCGAAGCACCACATTGTTATTAGGCTGTGCCCCGGCTGCACCACCGCCTGCCCCACCAGCACTTACACTGCTGCTCCCGCCATCTGGAGGGGGCTTCTGAGACACACAGCAAGGGGAGCAGGACCCTGGCTGGGTGCAGTAGGCATGGCAGCGAACGATGGCCAGCACCACCACAGTGACCAGGAAAACAAAGGTGGTGGCACTCAAAGCCACGATCAAGTAGAGGGTCACATTGGAGAAGAGTAGTGTGCTGTGAGGTCGGATGATCCTCTTGGGGTCAGGAGCCACTTTGGGGGGCACCTCCATGACGGCCACGTTGATGGTGGCAGTGGAGGAGAGAGCAGGCTGCCCATGGTCCTTCACTACAACGGTTAAAGCGAAGGAGGTGGAGTTGTCCTCCAGGATCCTCCGAGTGGTCCTGATCTCACCAGTGTGTTCGTGCACCTTGAACAAGTCCAGGTCAGTGGCCGTCTCCAGCACGTACACCAGCCAGGCATTTGGACCAGCGTCTGCATCGTATGCCACCACTTTGGTCACCAAGGCACCAGGCTCTGCGTTCTTTTGTACCGTTTCCAGTGAGCGTGTACCATTGCCGGGAGGGTTGACTATCAGTGGTGCATGGTCATTCTGATCCATTATGTAGATGTAGACAGTGGCAACGCGACTGAGTGGAGGAATGCCCCCATCTTGGGCTTTGACCTGGAAGTGAAACTCTCTCAGTGACTCATAGTCAAAGGCTCTTAGGGCATAAGCCTCCCCTGTATCGGCCTTCACAGACACATACGAGGTGACAGGGATGCCATGGTTGTTGTCATTGAGCACTGTGTAGGTGATGCGTGCGTTCTCTTTGATGTCTGCGTCTTGAGCTTTCACAGTACACAAAGATGCCCCAGGGGCATTGTTCTCAGCCACATAGACGGTATATGAAGTCTGTTCAAATCGCGGTGGGTTGTCATTAACATCGGCCACATCCACCTGTATGGTCTTCTGGGAGGAAAGCGGAGGGTTTCCTCCATCCGTGGCACTCAGAGTGACATTGTAGGCATCGGTGGTCTCGCGGTCCAGGAAGGCTGAGGTAACCAGAGTGTAGTAATTTCTGAATGACTTGATCTTGAAAGGAAGGCCTGCTGGGATTTCTAAGCTCACCTGCTTGTTAGCGCCAGAGTCTCGATCAGTAACGCTAATGAGGGCCACGACTGTGTCTGCACGGGCGTCCTCCCTCACGGGGCTCGACAGAGATGACAGCACTATCTGAGGGACATTGTCATTCACATCCACCACCTCTACCACTACCTTACAGTGTGCTGCTACGGCCCCAGGGCCCTTGTCCATCGCCTGAATGTACATCTCATAGGAGTTGGTCTCCTCATAGTCAACATTGCTTCTCACTCTTATTTCTCCTGTGTTGGTGTCCATGCTGAACATCTGCCTCACTCTCTCAGGAGTGTAGCTGCTGAAAGAGTAATAAACCTCTCCATTTGTGCCCTCATCCAGATCAGTAGCATTCAGTTTAATAACCAGGGTGTCTTTGGGCGAATTTTCCAACAGTTTCACCTTGTATACTGAGCTGTCGAACGTGGGAACATTGTCATTTGAGTCCAGGACCCTGACATTGATTTTAGCCGTGCCTGTTTTCTCTGGTGTCCCACCATCCACAGCACTTAAAATTAATTGGTGGTAAGGCGTCTGTTCTCGATCAACGGGCTTTTTGAGCACAAGCTCGATGTGCTTTGTGTTTAGGGAGGGTTTATTGGATACCAGCGCGAAATGGTCGTTTGTGCTGAGCTGATACATACGAACTGAATTTGACCCAATGTCTGGGTCTTGAGCGTTTTCAATCGGGTAACGAGACCCCGGCAGAGCAGATTCTGAGATTTCCAGTTGATACTCGTCTCTGGGGAACTGCGGCGCATTGTCATTGGCATCCACAATCTCCACCTCGACATGGTGCACCTCAGTGGGGTTTTCGACCAGCACCTCCAGATTAATGAGGCAGGTGTTGGATAAATCGCACAGTGCCTCCCTGTCGATCCTTTCATTGACGAGTAATTTGCCATTTTTGGGGTTGACAATCACATAGCGTTTACCGCTGTTGGAGGTTACCTTAATTTTTCGGGTGGCGAGCTTTCGAATATCCAGCCCCAAGTCATGCGCCAGATCACCGACCAGTGCCCCATTTTCGAGTTCTTCCGTAATAGAATATCGCAATTGTCCAAACGAAAGGCCACAAAATAAGGAAAATATCACAAAATAAAAAGGCACATTATTCCCTATCCAGTTGCATATCCCCGCCACAGCCATTGCAAGCTCATAGGATCCGCAGACGGATTAAACGCAGCCTTCCGCCTTTTTAGCTTGCAGTATCTTGCATCCCAGCACCTCATTAAGGTGGGCTAATTGGTCTCCCGGTAAACGAAACACAAGCGGCTCATCCATTGTGTTACCCGGCTGAGGTGAATCCTCTCCAGCGCACCCATGTTTCCTTTGTCCGTGATGCGCCTTTTTGTCTCCAATGCGCGCTGCTGACGGGTGTGTTTCCCTGCTGCTGGAGCTGTGAAATCCGTCAAGGTTGTCGAAATTCGGCAAAATAAAACCGGAAAAGGGCTGTGTGTCTTTCAAAGTAAAATGATACAAAGTGTCAGTTTTCCTCCACCAGGTCAGCTCTATCAGTGTAAAGAACGGGGAAACTCAGTCAAGAGACCCAAGACTGGAGAGGTCCCTCCAGTCTTTTAATGAAGTGCTGAAATAAAGGGCTGGTGGCTATAGATTGTCAGGGTTATAATCAATTCTTATCCCTTATCCCAGCTTTTAAACTGTTTTTCCATTATGCATAATTGTGCATTGCATTTGCTATATACATTATACATTAAAATCTGTTTCTATTGCCATGCACCATGTGCCAGATACCCGGTGTTTATGCACTTTATAGAAAACATAGCCGCACAGTATCAATGTTCATTTATAAGGGATTTATTTTGAAAACGGCAACCGGAAGTTGTGTAATTGAATATAGCTGACTTGACCTTGGAAGGACGGCATCCCACCCTAGCGCGCTCTCAGACTCCAGCTCTCTCCTCTCCGCTGTGGCGCAGCTCCCCTCCTCCTTCCCCACCCATTTCTCTCCTCTTATCCCTCCATAGCGATGTCGGTGTAGGGTCTGGGAGCTAATAGACGACCAACACATTAAAGCACCTCCAGAAAAAGAATGGCGGCCACATAAAACAGCCATACAAATACATGTGCATTCAGCGACACCAGTCATTCATTCCACAAATCTCAATTTCTGTGCAGCACGTGGCTGAAAAATATATGGTGAAAATGGAAAATGTAACCCGAAGATGTGGCTGCAACATTTAATTTACCGGGGTTAATGAGTGTGGACTCACTGTTGCTCATACAGACAAGGTCAAGAGACTTTAATCTGCACAACATTCAGCACCAACACCTCCTCCAAAATAGAAGAATATGCAATAAACGTGGCCACATGCTGTACACGGACACATGTTTGGGGACTGGCTTATGTCTTCCTTTGTCTGTACACTGGAGTCGTAAGGATGGTTAATTTGCCGGTAGCGATTCTGCAGCGCAGCGTACCGCATGGCGAGCATTTGGGCAAGGCGCAGCAGAAAGAAAGCATTGCACTGACAATCACAACCTTCCCTCCACATGGATCACTGTCAGTGGTAGACCTCAGACTGTCAGGTCACATAATCGTATTTAAGATGCCCGTGGTGGACCCCATAAAGCAGAAGTCTCATTTCCTCTCTATAGAGTACATCCCGAAGAGAAACATGATACAGTATAGGGTCATATATGGGCATGGAAACCAGGAGGCGGTTACTGTGCTGTATATAGCCTAATATAAAATAAATCCATATTGTGGCTGTAATAATTAAAATGCATGATGCAGGACTGGGTTTTTTTGCCTTGTCGGGAAGATCCAGCCTACATTACAAGATTCATTATTGTATTTCCACTTTTCAACAATGCAACAATTCCCCCTTTTCACATGCTCCTTTACTGAATGTCTAGGAATTTCACCTAATATCCTACATGATGACATAATGAATACATAAGCAGCTGTTGTTCTTGTCCCAGAGTGTGCATGTTCTCGCAGGTGAACTTGAAGATCTCAGTTGCTGCTATCTTGAGTTCTGCTCTCTAAATGTCAGTGTGCAATCAACATTTGGAGTAACACACTGACTACACTGGCTCTGGTCAGTGTGTGATTGTTCCTTTGGTCCTTTTCTTTGCAGTTCAAGATGCTTCTCATTGTTTTTTTCTTTGTTTGAAGGTTAGTCTGTCCACCCTAATGTGTGTCTTCTGTCATTGTCCTATTCCAGAGCTTAACCAGAATAGGGGTCCTGTGTCTGCTCAAGCCAGGGCCTGGTAGGATGATTAGATCATGACTTTCACTGCCTGGTTCAGTGTTGTTTGCTGTGTATGCACAATAAACATTTTTAGCTTTGACAGTGCTGGATCTAGCACTAGTGCTAGATTTCCCCCAAAAGTATATATTTCATTATATCATTTGTATTTTTGTGTGTTTGGCTTGGTGGAGTGTGACCCTCACCCCAGCCAGTGGCTCCTAGTGGACACTGACTCTGTGTTTTACCTTCAGCTCCCAAACATAGTTTGTTGTTGCCTAAACGTATTGTCTATTCCCTTTTTTAAATCAGTTTTAATCCTTTAGTCTTCAATATTTAGGTCGTATCAATGAAAAAGTGTACCTGGTGTTGCATATATTGCTGTTGATGTATGATGAATTAAACATCAGTGGGGAAAGTTAAGATAAAACACATACACTCTGATGACTCTTGTGGGCTAGGGTAGCATTTTATAGCATGGTTAATGTCCAGTTAACCCCAGAGCTAAGGTAAAAACCACTCAGTACAAAGCAGTTCTGAGGCATAATGCACTGTATCTTGTGTTAAAGCGTTAATGGGAGTGGCGTTCACAAAGATGTTGTCATCCACAGGCTTTTAGTGCACTGACTGGTTTGATGGACATAAAATCTGAAGCACATACATAAGCTGTTCGTCTATTTCAGTTAGAGCAGATCTCAAGATAGTTTCTGGCTACTGTTTGTTTTATTTTGATGGCAGCTGTTCAGGCTTTTAAATACAAACTGAACTTCAGTAAAGTTAATCAAAATGATCTGTTTGGTGATGAACTAACTGTTTAGCACTGACACATACACAAACCAGGAATGAGCAGCACAGCAAGGAAAGCTTCAGGTCCAGAATGACTTTAGCACCAGGGACAGCTCCTGAGGCTCAGGCTGGCTGAGGTGACAGGATGAAGGCATTATTAGCCACGACTTCTGGATAAATCTGGGTGCACTTGTATGAATACTGGCTTTGTGTGCATTTGACCTGATGTGAGTCTTTGGCTGTAAAATAATTATCCACTTAAACTCCTACTTTAATCAAGATCGATCTGGTGAAGATGTACTGCTTACTCTGATATGAATTATGATAATATGTTATTTACTTATGTCAGAGTCACAAATTGTGGTGATTTAGATGAGAATCCCATTTACTTAGATTAAAACGTAATTTCTATCTGGTTGTATTATGTGGAAAATTATATATTGATGCAGTTTTGCATGCACAGCCCAGTCGAAATGTTTGCATTGTGTGTTTCTTCAAACCATGAATACATTACATTTGCATGTTTCATATGTATCATATATCACATCACCATTTCTAAAGTGACGCAGCATATGAGCTGACTTTGTCATTAGGGTGCAGAGGGGATGGTGGACCACCGCAGACCGCTGTTCAAGACCAACAAACAACAAAACTGGTTGTTTTGTCATAAGTCATCGCAGCTTTCCCAGCTGCTTTTTAGTCCCCAAATGTGGGTGTTTTTAGCAACCCATGGCTGTTTGGCTATATCTGTTTATTTACTTTTGTTTATCAATTTAGTCTGTTTTACATTTTTGTATATGTGTGTATATACAAAGTTAGTGATTCCTGACTGTAATTTGATGGGATTTATGATAATGTTTCCACAGTTCCTGTTTTTATTTGTATTGAATGATCATGTATAGCTTTGTCTCTGGAACTAAGTCAATCAGACTTAATTTGCAAAAATGCTATGCAAATTAAGTCTGACTGACTGATTAAAGATATGTGAATGCATTGGAATTACATTCTTTAATTTCATTATTTACCATTAAATTTACTCGAGTTGCTACATAAGGGTTGTGGAAAATATCTGATTGTATATTGTATGTTTATCTCTTAAACAGGCAACTATATGGAAAGACATTGAAGGAGCCTGTGAGTCATAAAAAATGAGACTAAAGAGGGATTGCTAGGTCAGTAACCATGGCCCTCTTGTGTAAAATTTGGGGTAGAGCCTAGAGATAACAACAATCATGCAGTGGCTGAATTAGCAGCCATTGCTCCATGTACCAAAAAGGAAACTGGAGGGATACTGCTGAATATGGAGCACACATAGCACACATTTTAGTTGACTAACAAGGAACATCAGCTGTAAGCTGTGCCTCGGTAAAAGCAACAAAATCATTAAAGATAAGGAATCATTACCATTTCACTGTGAGAGTGAAGCTACACCATTTTTGGCTGAAGCTTAGGGAGTCTGGGAAATCCGTCCAACACAGACAAGCAAAGTCGGTCACAACAGCTGGCAGGGCAAGGCTGTCCTGATAGCCTTGAGCAGAATAGATCACTGGGTGAATACATCTAATGGAGGAGAGCCATAATGGCTCCTTGGAATAATCCGTTGGAACACTTTTAAGATGGTCATGAAAATAATTAGTTTTATAAAATGTTTTCATCAAAACACATATTTTAATACATTAAAAAATGCATAATACCAACATCCGCAAAAGAGCAAAGACTCACATTAATGTGGGCAAAATTATAGAGAAGCATATGCAAGTACACAATACTTAAGTTTGGGGGAAAACATCCAGTCCTAATGTTACTACCTGTCAAATACTCACCCCCACACTGACTGTACAACAAACATGCAAAAATGATGTGTTACATTCAAAGGCTTTGAATTGGCTGAATATGCATTCCCATTCAAATAAGCTTTGCTGATTGTTAACCTGCCTGCTTATAGGAACCATTTTGGATTTGTTGCATAAGCCTCAGAAAATAGTGTTTCCATAGCAACAGCAATTTGATGAATGTTTCTGTGCCAGCTGTGATCAACATTCTAAATTAGATGTACTGTCCCCACACAAAACTCCTGCTTATTTACATGCCAACATACTGGAAAGTCTGTGGAAGCAATGTTAGGCATCCCAAAACAAAACATAAAACACCCTGCAATGCAATTCACGTTTGTTACTAAAATTTGCATTTTAATTCGAGTTAAGTTATTGGGCAGAAGGATGGAGCTGTGATTGTAGAGACAGCTGCAGTGTCCTTGAGCGAGACTGTCTGTCCATCTGTCCGTCACATGTGGTAACAACTGTCTAAAAGATTCAAGTTCACAAATTATTGTTGCAGTTTAAAAATCATAACAATCCACCTCTCTGTAAGTTTTTAAGGGGACATTTCTACAAACTATACAGCATCTGTGCAGCAGCTTACATGCAGTCATCTAAAACAACCAACACAGAACGGCCAACGCACACTAGTGCAGCAGTGACCCTTTGGCAAGGGCAGCCACACATAAAAAAAGAAATAAAAAAACTGCCACAGGCATCACTCAAGATGGAGCCTAAATTTCACTGCACTTAACTCCATCATAGTATTCCATCAGCCTGGCCACCAGATCAGCAGAGACTACTACAGTCACTGGTTCCCATGTGAATGCCAAGCATGTTCCTTATTCATGTATACACTTCTATACATAAATATTACAATAATGTAAGACATAAATTCTCTCTAATCTACGGCAGCGTTTGCCTCATCAAAACAAAATCCAAGTGGTGTAATTTAAAGGCAACAGGACAGATGTTGTCTGTGGAGATTTAGTGCATAAAATCACAAACTTTGCAGATGCAGTAATAGATTTGTGTTCCTGTCTCGTCCGGCATCTGTTTCTAAATCAAAGTGACAACCTGTTCATATCCATTTCCGCTGCAATGAAATATCTGCTTTATCTTCTCAGCCCAGTCATGAAATAAAACAAATGACATATCAGTCCTCCCTCTGACTTCTGCTCCAACAACACAGCACTGGACACTTGCTTAAGTCCTCTTCACTTTATCCTTCCAGCTGTGGTGGAATCCAAGGCTCTAGGTGTTAAGACTCATGACCCCGTTGTGCATGGGCCCCAGCCAGAGTATCTTCTCTGATCTGACTCACTCATACAAATGGGTCAAGCACCCACAGCCTGTCTCACACTTTGACTGATATTGTCGTAATTGTAATTGCAATGTGCAACATTAACATGTGGTAGATGTGACGATTTATTGATCTAGTAGCACGGTCCAACACTTAGAAATATATCCAAGAGAAGCTTGGAATATGACCACTGTTGATTTGTGTTTTCAGTGCCGGACCTAGCACGCTTCACCAGGTGCCCCCCACCCAGAAAAAAACAACGATGTATTATCTCGTATTTATAACAAACAGGAAAAAGAGCTAAAGAAAATCAGCACAAATAAAGAACTTAGCTAACAAAACAATAATGATATCTAACAAAGTATACATGTAAGATGGACCACAATTACGGCTGGAATACAACAAAATGACTGACTTCTCAGGCATTCTGGCGTGTATCAGATAAGGTTTTTATTCCCCCCATCTCAGCGGCACACAGACACATCCTCCCACAGTCCGACCAGCAACAACCCAGAAAGCTGTTAAAATGGCGCCTTTTATGCTGTGCTCCTGCTCATGGCTGCGGGTGATCTCAACGACAGGGATCCACTGTCTGCGCAGAATAATACACACTTTTTCCCCCAATATTTTCCAATACAAATTATCACCACGCTATATAACACAGAATAAACTTATTTAAACCCATGAAATACAAACCCTCACTAAACCTTATTGCACTGATAAAAATAAAACACATATTCCCAAATCACCCCACACCAATTTCCACTTGGTTACCCCCGGAACCATAAAAGATGGACTCTGTTGCCTGGGGAAGCCTTTTGCCCGAACACCCTGGAACAAAGGACTGGTAAGTACACTTTTCTCATGTTGCACCACACACACTCTTAAGGCCAACAGGTTACACATTTAATCAATCACATCTTAGCTTAGCTTTGCTTTATGAAGTAAAACATGGCTGTATATTTATTCCATGGTTGCTCTCTTCCCAGGTAAAACTGTGTGGCCAACACAGCACCTGCCTGCCAATCACATTTAAACAGGACAACCTAATGGAGACAAATATTTGAATCAATCAACTGTGCAAACAACGCCATACAAATGTGCAAAACTACAATGTGATTAAAAATGTAATGTGCAAATATTCAAATAAAGTGCTGTTGCCTCTTAAAGTGTTTGTGCAATTATTTATGTGCAAAAATACCAGACATCCCATCTAATGTGCAAGTGAAAAGTTAATAGTCAGGTGATGAAGGGCTCTTCGTCACAATACAGCAGGTGCAAATTTTGTTTTCTTCTTTTTTTCACCTTTGATAGCTTTTGCCTGTTTTATTTTCCCTCACACTGAAGGCTCAGACACACCAAACCGACTTAGGCCCCCCGCTGTGTCGCCTCGTGTAGCCTGAGTCTCGGCCAAACAGTTGCACATGAACACACCACAAAGACTACAGGCGCCAGCAAACCAGCATGGGAGGAAATAACTCTCCACACCAGCAGACGGTGGTAGTCTGTGTTTGTCATTCAAAAAGGTAAACTGGAAGACCGTCATGACTCAAGTTAGCCAGTTAGCACATTAACAACACAATCTAATGTTGAAAGAACAAATCATATTTACCATGAGCCAGTGAACAGTAACTCAAACCATCATGAAGCATTGCTACTAAAGAGCTAAATGACTAAGAATATAATCTTACTTTATGAAACAAGTTTGTTTTGATCTCACTTCCTCTTGACCTTAGCTGTTTGTTTACTTTCCTCATTTCTGTTTCTCTTCTTGTGCGCTGAGCAGAACTGCCAATCAGGGTGACTGCATTCACCAAATGGCTCTGCTGTCATCGACGCCGATTCAACATCTGAATTCACAAAAAAAAACAAAACAGACGAAGGCCCACGAGAGGCAACATGGTGGGACAGACCACACTGACTGGGGCAACTGATGCTCACTGACAGCCCAGCATTGACTGATGATGGACCATCAGCCTGGTATGTCAGGGCCTTAATGCTCTCCACATATACTCCACCCTACTTGTTAATGTTCTAGCATGATCTGACTGTGATGATCACTCATTAATGATTATGTTGAACTGCATTGCCAGGATTAGAGGTGGTACCTCTACCACCAACCAACTATTAGCATTAGATCTATGTTTTTTTGTTGGTTTTTCTTTTTGGATTTTTTTGTGGGTTGGGAGTGGAGGGGATTTTAAAGCGGCTGCCCTAGTTTGCCTTGAGGAAAAGCCACCACTGTGCATTTTATTCAGTAACTGTTTTCAGTGTAAAATGAGTTGTACAGCTGTAGACAGCTGCACTGTTGAACTCGTCTAGTTGGCAAAGTTGCTCTGACATGACCTAATTTTGTCTGAGCTTTAGAATCTATCACATCAAAATCACCAGTGTAATAATAACTATGGTTTGCACTGATTATGATAGTACCCAAATCCTTTTCCCAAATCTCTTCCCTCACATCCTCCACATCCTCCAGGCCTAAAAACACAGACAGAGGGCACTAGAGAACACCTTCTGCTGAAATGCCACTGCATGCCAAAGCTTGAATTGACTGTTGCCATCTGCAGCCTTAAGCAGGGAACTGGCCTCCAAATATCACTGTTAAGGACTACAGCAACATTATATGAATTTGTACAAAAGGAGACTGCGACTAGGACAAGGAGACTAGTCTGTTAATGCCAATATATATATATGTACTGAAAATTAGAATTTACTTTTATAGTTGCCAAATCTAGACAGGATTGAGCAAATTCACAAAATATGGTTAAAATATGCTTAATCAGCTTTCACCCACCTCTGAAAATTTCCATGTTTAATACTCTAATCCAGTACTCAACGGTGAAATAGACAGTACTAACCTAACCCTAGTGAACACACTTACTGGATCAATACGCTGCTCTATGCTGGTCTGGCTCTACGCACACAAAAGCAGTTCTCTGACTGTCAAGGAA
Source organism: Epinephelus awoara (assembly GCA_035609425.1). Lineage (NCBI taxonomy): Eukaryota > Metazoa > Chordata > Actinopteri > Perciformes > Serranidae > Epinephelus > Epinephelus awoara. The sequence goes on from CM069304.1 coordinate 9,074,575, forward strand.
GCAGATTTTAAAGTGATTTATGATGAAGCCTGAAGACTAGAAATGAAAGCACTGCATTAAGAAATCTTAATGATGTTTAATGGGTTTGCCTAATTGCATAACTTTTTAAGACCACAAATCATCATCTGATAAAGCTTGAGCTACTTCTTTGCTGTGGAGAGAGGAAAGTTTTCAGTGACTGATATTCAGTGTAGTGTACTGTAGACATTAGCTGCTGTTGGCACCCAACAAAAAGAGCTGGTGGTAAATAAATTTAAAATCCCTTCCCCCTCTAAAATGCATATAAAGACAATAATAACAACATAGACCATCCATTTATTGATTCTCTAGACTGACCTGTTTCTATTCAGGGTCATGTCAGGACGGGACTCTATCTTTGATAGGTCACCAGTCCATCACAGGGCCAGCACATGAAGGTTTCAGAACACTTGACCTCAGCCTGATAATCAAACTGAATTCCCTGAAAATGATATACAACACAAATAATATTTGAATTGCTAAACAAATCAGAGATGTGGGTGGTGATCCAAAGCTGCCCACATACTGTTCTTACTGAAGATACTGTGTAGAGAAATTACTGAAATAATATGTGAGAAACACCTGCAGAGTGAATGGTTTACAAGGAAAAATGTCCAATTTTACCTGTAAGTAAACAGTGTAATAAAAAGTAAACTGTTGCACCCCAGTGTGCTGGTTTATCACAGCTGGGTTGCACAACACTTTCAGCACCAGCTCTGACAATGCAGACCACTGGGGAAAGAGGATTGATGTTAAGTATTACAGCAATACTCAGCACACACAAGTGTAGCCACAGGTGCACTGCTTTATTTCTTCCGACCTACTTTCAATTCTTTTAAAGCACAAGTAACCAGAAGACCTTAAGGCCTTTAATATAGTAGTGCATGTGTTTCAAAGTGCTGGTGAGGTGAGTGGTATCCAACTATCCAAAATATATGACCATTTTGAATCCAGATTTAACTGACTATAACTGTATTGCATTTCTCACTAAGACACGCTGTATTTATCAAAATACCCCAGGTGTGTGCAAATGCACTTGAAGGATGTCTGTAGGTATCAGACACTGAAATTTAATGCTTTTCAAGATTGTTTCAAGATTAAATTCAAACAAATTTAAGACCTTTTTTTTTTTTTTTTTTTACAAAAATCATATTTTTCTTATTCCAGCAGTGCAGGAAAGGCAGGTTTTATGTAGGAACATAATTATTAGTGTGATTTGGTTATCTACATTTGGCCAATGAGTATGCAAGTATAACCCTGCCAATGCAGTGTGAAGCTCAGTGATAGATTTAATGTTTTGTGAGATCAGAAGTGTAGACTTTCAGGCAGAATTAAGCTTATCATTTTTGACAAATAGAAACTAAAAGATAGATAAATTACAGAAGATGTTTGTGGCAATTTAGGCCTTGGAAATTTAAATTTAAGACTATTTTAACTTTTAAGGTCTAATATTTATAAAAATCGACATTTTAAGAGCTTTTCAGGACCTCCAGACACCCTGACTTGCATTTCCAGCAATAACTGGCAATAATACCTCAATCCTTTTCAAACTAAGATATTACTGTGGTAGACAAACTTGATGCTGTTGATTATAATAGAAATTGCATCATGTCAGGACAAATTCATGGCGCCCTCACACATCAGTGTCCAGCAGGACTGCAGACTGATGCCCTGTGTGGTCACAGCGAAGAGCAGAATGTGCAATTTGGCTCTGGGCTTTTGCTAATCCTGACAAAGCTATTATTTGTCTGCTTCTGCGATTTGAACTGCAGGCACATCTCCTTTATTTAGTTTTCAATTTCCAAGAATTAGCACAGAGCGTTATACAGAGAAACTGGGTCAAAATGTGTGTATGCTAGGGACTTTGAGAGAGAGAGAGATAGAGAGAGAGAGAGAAAGAGAAAGAGAGAGAGAGAGAGAGAGAGAGAGAGAGAGCAAGTGTGTCACACACTAAGACACTTCCGATAACTTTGGTGCATTTTTCATCACAGACGCAACAGAAAGACAGATTAAAAAGCTTTATTCAAACTAGCATGATCAGGCAGAACATTTAAGCCAAATAAGCAACATCAAAAATTTCGACAATTAACCAGACTTGAAAATAAAGATAGACCATTCTCTCCCATACTGTCTTTGATCCACTAAGTGGGATGGGACCGGATTAGGCTTGATGCAACTCTCGAAGCATACTGTACAATCTGACTGGCAAATTAGCAAAGAGGAAAAACTGAGCTGCGTACACAAATGAGAAAGAACACACTTTTACTATACCAAGCACAAGCACCTCCTGTGCCTTTTGATCACAGTGAATACAGAAGATATCAAAAAAGTCTACTGTATAAAAAACACAAAGTATAAAGCAGTTTAATTTACAGTAAATGCATTTACCGGCTCTTAGTAGAACGTCTGCTCTGAAACCAAAAGGTCGAGCCCATATCCAACAATGCCTTATTATTTAGGTTATTTTATCGTTGGGGTACTATAACTGTAATTTGTAATACTGTATGACATGCTGTTTTTTCATTCATCAACAGTCACATATACCCTTTACAATGCAGAAGGCACGCAAGGAGCTCATCACATGTGCAATTCATTAATTCTTTAAACACTGTTGGAATCGACCGGTTCAGACATTTATTGTGCACATACATGTACTCCACAGCAAGAGATCCCTCATTAAGTGACATCTTGGGGCTGACAGACAGGCAGCTGGCTGTGTTGATGTCTAGGAAGCCTGGTGTACAACGGAAACCAGGCAACAGCGGGAGAGGATATGAGAGGTTAGATTTCACTGACTCAGAATATGTAGCTCGATACATCTAGAAATATTCTGTCTCCGCTGTATTTCTGAGTGAGTGCTGAGATCACATTTAGATCTAGTGCACATTTCAAAGTACTGTCAGCTGCTTAATATTTCTTATGCACCATGGATGTGTTCAGCTGTTTTTTTTTACTTGCAAAGTCAGCACTGGAATACTGCAACTATAATTAACACCGTGTCCTCCTTCTCCCATCTCTTTACCTCACCCAATAATATTTGATCGTTTAGCACCCTAATAAGCTGTCCTAATGAGCTCCTTGATTCTGAGAAATGAAAGTCCTGGGCTTCACAGTAGTGCTACGGCACTACCTCTGAGGTCAAGAAAAGTACTCTAGTTTCAGTAACTTATGTACACTATCAAAACAACATCATATGCACTAAACTACAAATATGCAACACAAAATGCCCTTGAAGAAGCTCACAAAAGCAGCATTAAAAGTTAATACATAAAATATCTATAAAAACATGAATATTCATAAAACAATACCTTGCTTGGATCTTATATTCCCTTTTACCATAGCAAAGATGAATACATTTTAATATTCTCAATCTTTTCAATAAACAGAGTATTTCTCATTACAAAATATTTTTTTTTAAATTTCCACTATGATTGTAATTTTTTTAATTGATTTATATGGTTTGCACTGTGTGCAATTAATAAATGCAGTTCATATTTCAATTCCAGCTTTATCAGTGGGAATTAGGAACAATAATCGCTCGTCATCAATAAAATCTTATTACAAAGAAAGTTGAATTGACATTTGACTCTGTTCTGAAAAATATGGTTCATGTTTGACATGCGGCCCACTCTGGCCCCGCCCAAATCTGTTATGTCATAGTGCGTCTGAATGAAAATTTGATGGGAGAACACACCTCCCCCATGCACCCTCGCTCACTGACCTCAACAAGAGGAGACAGGCTCAAACACTGTATGCTAGAGTTTGAACATGACCATAGTTTAGGAAAGTTAATACTGCAGTGTAATACACAACCCAGTCACCAGAATAAAGGTTGGTAAACCACAGATACATGACATCTGTATGTTATTATATAGCAAAAACATTAAAACTTAATGTTTGAACAACACTGGAGCTAACATTTGGTTAGGTTCAGGCACAAAATCACTTGGTTATGGTTAGGAAAAAATTCTGTTTTGGCTTTAAGTACCTGCTTTTTGTGGCACAATCCCTGCTTGGTAAAAAATAAAATAAAAAATTGCTTCTTGTGCCACTACCGCAGCAGGAAATAAAGCAGTGTTTCCGTTAAAAAACGACTGCTTTTTGGGCCACTATTTTAGCAGCAATGTGGCAGTATCCCTGTTTGAAAAATAGCAACGACAAAACACCCATGTACGGTTGCTAAAAAGCCACTGGAAACACAGCAGTGACTCCCTAATACGCAACTAGTTTGTTATTTGTTGGTCTTGAACAATGGTGTGCAGCTTGGCGGGTGTCTCATCTATGTAGTTCACCATCCTCTCCACCTTAAGACGACAAAGTCAGCTCATACTGTATGTGCAAATGTTACATATTCATGGTTTGCAGAAATGTACAATGCCAACCTTTACTTCTGGCAACTTGGGTGTTAATACAGCAAGATAACTGTGTGTTTAGTCAGATACTTTAAAATACCACAGATGTCTATAAGGTCTGAATTTCACACCTGATGTCAGTGAGGATGTCAAAAGTCGTTTAGCTTCTCTGACCTTATTATAATTTCTATAGAACTACTGTATCAACAATCAAATAAAAAGAGAAACACTGTATCTCCTATATATTTTTTTTTTCAGTTTTACAGTTTTCTTTCATTCTTTTTTCATCATTTTCGCACATTCATCACTGTTGAGTACAACAAACATTGTAAAAAACAAACAAAAAAAAACAAACTAAAATCAGATCAATTATTTTATCTGCAAGTTACTAATTGAGAGTGTGACTCTTGCTGAACAGCAAGACTCATAATACAGTAAAAATGGTTATTCAAAAAACATAAACACCAAGTGCAAAGCCTGAATCAATGACATAACCAGCTACACTTTAGTATTTCTTATGGAAGTATCATATTCACCCTGATTCATATGTGTATTTGTGAATAGGCGTGTTTTGAACTGTTGCTTATAAAAGGTCGATGGCAGCTTACATATAGGTGACTAACTGTTGGTTTCTAAAACTACAGCACACAGCGTAAACCCTGGAGAGAAGGCAAATTTGTCCACTGAGGAGTTTCAAAGCGTTGAGGAGGGAATGATTTACTACATGAGGCAACTCTAGAAATGTCCAAATATGCTGCTATAAATGCCATAAATGATTTTAATTCTATGTCCAAATATTTCAAACATGTTGTAGAATCATGCAGATCCATGCTTAGAAGAGAAAAGCAGGTAGAAAGCTGAGGTGATTGGTGGTCGATGTTTGTACGGGGGACTGGAGGAGCTAGAGAGACAGAATGAGTCGGAGCAGCGGGACTGAGGGAGGACAGTTGTTTTGCATCTTCTTTGTGAGTCATGGGGAAGAATTCCAGCAGGAGAATAACATGAAGTGATGATTATATCATTGCAGTTCTCTTCTGGGTTCCTGCTAAGAGAGAGAACATAGAATTAGCTTAGACACAGGAAGTCAACCTCGATATAAACTCATGGAAAGTCCTCACTCATGCAACAGTGGATCGTGACTGGTTACTGCCACCATCATTGACATGTCATTGGATTTCAGGGACATCTAAATTCAGGGATTAATCAGAACCTTTGTATTTTTGTTCTTTCAAATCAGAGTTGTTGAGGATTCAGAATTTTCACCAAATCAGCCACAGAAGTCAGACTAACATACACAGCTAAAATAAAATATGACAAAGCCATAAACTATAATAGGGAAGCAAGGCGTGTAATTAAAGCATGCACAAGCAGGCATCACAGTGTGCTATTTGGTATTTGGTGGGCCAATATTACATCTTTGGAGGGAAAATATACTGAACCAAACCTAAATGCATCACTTTTGCTTTTGCTCCGATCTCTTTTTTATGCACTTAATAGATGTATTTCTCTTAATTTCTGGTTTGCAAAATCCGTGTTAGCGGGCACTTGTCCTTTTCCAAGATAATATGCAGTTTGATCACACAACACAATGCCACAAGTTATAAGGGAGCATGCCTTTGGCAGGAGCTGTTGTCTATGTACTGAATGTTTAATTCATGACCAAAAGCTGCCTCGAATGTTATTTCCATACTTTTTGGCAGTACATCCAATCAGCCTCACAACAGCACACCATATGTGACCATACCAGCTCAGGATCTCGACATCCTATGTTTTCACGTGCATGAGTTTCTGAAACCAGCCACCTGAACAGCTGAGCGTCTTGACCGGACAGCAGTTTGTCATCATAACTGACTTATGCGGTTGTGAGGCTGGTTGTATGTACTGCCAAATTCACGTTAAAAAAAACATTTGAGACGGCTTAGGGTTGTGAAATGAACATTCAGTTCACAAGCAACAGCTCTGGTGGACATTCCTGCAATCAGCAGGCCAATGGCACGCTCCCTCAAAACTTGTGACATCTGTGGCATTGTGTTGTGATCACACTGCACATTTCAGAGTGGCCTTTTATTGTGACCATCCTGGGGCACAACTGTGTCGTAGTAATCCTGTTCAATCAGTAGTCTGATATGCCACACCTGTCAGGTGGATAGATTATCTTGAAAAATGACAAGTGCTCACTAATATGGTTTTTAAACAAATTTGTAACCAAGATTTCAGAGAAATATATTTGAGTTTATGAAAAAGTGTTAGATCTTTAACTGAAACCTGTAAAAAAAAAAAAAAAAAAGGGGGGGGGGGGGAGGAGGGCAAAAACAAAAGTGTTGTGTCAATTTTTGGTAGGATAGGCTCCATATTATTATAGGACATTCCCCATTTGAAACATGCCCCTGGATGTGGGGATAGTTCGATACGACTTTTGCTCTCAGGTATGTTACATGCTGAGAACCAATTCGGGACAATTCATAACCAGATCCCTTTTTCTATCTGTGCCATCACAAATTTGCCCTGAATCTCTGCCAAGCTCGCCAGATGTGCACAACACAGGTCTGACCAGCAGCCAATTTTATTCTAATCTCAGCTCTCAGTAAGCTGATAGGTTTTCGCACTTGAGAGACCGGCCAATTTAAATTGCACTGCTCACAGTAGCATTGCAGTGGAACAGAGTGTTGTATTTGTAGAGGGACAGTGTCTGACAGGGGACAAATGGAAATATTTGATTCTGCTCTATTTAATCAGGACAGTATGTTGACCAAAGGATTACACCAAATATTGGGAACTGTGACGGTTTATCAAAGTAGGATTTTTTTGAGCCAAACCAAGAATATATACCAAATAGGAAAAGGAGACAAAATGTCTACACAATTATAGTGGCTCTACAGAATGTAGTTAGCAACCAGCATACCTCCAGTTGTAGAATGGACTTCCTTTCATTTTGAGTACTTAAGAACAGAAAAAAGAGACAAGTTCAGTGGTTTGTGTGAAACTCAGACACTCACACTTACAATGCATACACAACATACATAAATCTCTCTCTCTCTCTCTCCCTCTGTCTGCGTCCCCCCCCTCTGTCTATCTCTATCTCTCTCCACATGCACCTGTGCATTTATGCATATTCATGTTGTTTAATCTTTCAGCGGATCACTCAGTCTGCAGGTCCAGCTGCACAAAAGCAAACAACATCTGGATCGGTTTCAGCCGTTCTACATTGATTACGGTCTGTTGTCTCTGTGCAGGAGCGCCACTGGAGACTCCGCAGACCCCCAGCGTGATTTATCTCAGTACAGCGAGATCTCTTGTCCTTGAAGAGAACCCCTCCATGTCTGGGCTTCTTTGAAGTTTACTCCCCGCCTCACACCCACTAGTTATGCTCTGATTGTGTGTTATGCATCTGCAATAAATGACCTACATACTACATAAGACATCGAACAGTGGCACATTTTCCATTTTGTGGGGTATTTGTTTGGCCTGAATATACTGAGACAGTTTGCGCTAGATATAGGCTGATAATAAACATCAGCATTCTTATATTCTTAGATGTAATTTCTATTTTCCCAGGTTTTCTTTCTATTGCCTTTGGTGCATTACAACCCATTGTATACATCGATATATCAGAGGAGAAAATTTCCAAAAAAATGGACCAAATAAATGCAGTATTTTTACACTCAACCCCAATGCATCACATTTTCATTTGAGTTCTGACTACACAGAAGAACAACTTTGGTAGCACTTTAATTAGATCGTCTACCTACAGGTAGTTTACAGATAGTTTACACAGCATATTAGCAGAGATTCAAAAATTCCACTGTTTCACTTTAATTCATGTGGCAATTCACGACATATTCTCTGAATAATTTAGTTGAACTTGAACTATTCACTCAACCTTGGCTGCATAGATTGAGTGTGTAGTTCAAGTTCAACTAAATTATTCTTAGAATATGTAGGTATGTTCATGAATACTCACATAAACTCTGGTGCAACTCTGCTAAACATCTACAGAATAAAGCAAAACAGTTGGTGGACTCTTCAAATAAATGACATCAAAACATTCCAAATCATTGCTTCATTGATATCCGCCAGTGGACACTCCATACTCATAACCAAGACGCAAACTGCTTTGAGTTTTCAGCTTGAATGTATTTCAAAGTAAGAGTGGAGGAAATATTCAGATCCTTGACTAATGTAAAAGTATGGTGAAAGTATTTCACTAAGAAATAAAGTCCTGTATTCAAAACCGTTCTGAAGTAAAAGAACATAAGTGTCAGTAGCACAAAAAGTACGTCAAAATATCAAAAATAAAAGTACTTTTACAGCAGAAAAAGTTGCCACTGTTACTGAGGCTATTATATATGAAATTATCTAATGTGCAGACCCATCTTAACGTTGTAGCTGCGAGGTGGAGCTAGTTTTGACAACTGTATACTTTATATACAGAAGGGTGGTTTAGTCCAGTGGGTCCCAACCTAGAGTCCTTTAAATAATAAATAACAACATAATTTTACCTTTTCAAGCCTCAAATGAGTTTTAAACTAAACCAGCTGAGATGTTAAGAGGGGAAATGTTACATCTCATACACATCTACAGAAGTTTCAACAGCACACACCAAATGCACACTGCTTTTTTATAAGCAACCACAAGCCAAAACGATTGGAAACCAATGACTTATGATATTTCATAAACTTATCTTGTGTTTTTGTGTAGAATTCCCCACTGGAGAATTAAACCTGTGCACAATGCGATATCAACCAAAGACCCTTGATTTGAAGATCTCTTTAGTAGTAGTTGTCCCAAAGTGTCTCTAGGTTTAGAATAATCAATACTGTGTATGAAATAAAATAACCAGGAACATTAAAGATTGATACCTGATACTGCGAAAATGTGTTTCCAACTTTGCATTTCAGATGTATTTTAAACTACAAAAAATATGGTACTGTAGAAATTATACAGTAGTAAAGACACTTCTTTGAATCTGCAAACATTATTAACAGCATTACCAAACTGCATGTTCAGTAAATTTAACAAGACATTGGTTGGCCTTTCAGGAAATACAGCATGACATGTAAGAACTTTTTAGACCGCAGTAAGACCCTGAACACACCACTTAGTTGTCTCACCAACATGTTCTGGTTCCCTCTGTGTTGTCTGTAAGCACACATCTACTATTTAATTTATACATACCTCCAGTGTGGATGCTCTGGAGTCTGTGGTCTCACTCGGCCCTATGCTCCTGGGTATACTGGACACAAAATACCCTGCTCCTTTGGGGATTATTGGCTGTCTCACGACCACTTTGCCCTTCCTGGTCTCTGCGAGGAACAAACTGTACCAGTAGGCATCGCTGGAGATCAAGGTGGAATCTGCGATGGTGGAGCTTCTCTGGCTGATCACGCTGTTCCTGCTGATAACACTGTTTCTGTTGGCCGGGGGGATCTTGATGGCCTTTGGCTTTGGTTTTTGACACTTCAGCACAATAATAACCAAGATGGTTATCAGGAGCAGGAATGACACAGCCCCTAAACCGATGACTAAGTACAAGTTCAGGTCTGTGAAGACGTCATACTCTAGCGGCAGCTCTGTGGTCTCTGAAAAGGACATGACGTGTTCCACTGTTGATATCTTGATGGTGACAGTGGCAGATAGAGCAGGTTGGCCATTGTCTTTGGCCACAATCACCAGCCGCTGTTGTCTTGGGTCTCTGTAACTGAACATCCTTGTTGTCCGGATTTCACCGTTGTACTGATCCAGGCTGAAGAGGGTTGAGTCGCTGATCTGCAGGAGCTGATATGTGACCCTGGCGTTCTGCTCTGAATCTGCATCGATTGCGATCACCTTGGCAATCAAGTGCCCCTTATCTGTAGACCTTGGTATCACCTCCTCTACCACGGAGCCCTGCGCCCGCCAAGGTGACACAATGAGAGGAGTGTTGTCATTTTGGTCCAGGATGATGATGTGAACTGTCACATTGCTGCTCAGCGGGGGAACACCAGAGTCTCTCGCCTCGATGTGGAAAAGGAAATCCCTCTCTCTCTCATAGTCAAAGGTCTTCAGGGCATAGAGATCACCATTCTCAGGGTTGATGGAAAACAGCATTGACATAGACGTGTTAACAATCTCCTTCTCCATTATGAAATAAACCAAGTATTGGTTCTCATTGAGATCTGGGTCAAACGCACTAAGAGATGTCAATAACGCCCCTGGGAGATTATTCTCCACCACATGGATTGTGTAGAAGGACTGGGGGAACGTGGGTGCATTGTCATTGACATCCAGAATCTCTAAAGTGATGGTTTCGTTTTCAGATAGGGGCGGTGAGCCTTTGTCTGTCACCCTCAGTGTGATGTCATATTTGCTTATTATCTCTCTATCCAGTGGCTTTGAAACCAGCAGCTCAAAGTAACCCTCTGAGGATTTGTTTAGCCGGAAAGGCAAAGATTCTTGGCGGTTCAAAGTGAGCTCTACTTGCCCGTTGACACCAGAGTCCCTGTCACTTACGCTGACCACAGCAATCAGCGTCCCCACAGAGGCATCCTCTGTCAGTGCACTTTTCACAGACTTGATGGTCACTTCGGGGTAGTTATCATTCAGATCCGTGACGTACACAGTGACTTTACAGTGTCCAGACTTCGGGTTGGCCCCTCTGTCCTGAGCCTGTATGTGCATCTCAAATCTCTGACTCTCCTCATAGTCGATCACCCCCTTCACCTTGATCTCACCTGAGCTTGGATCAAGTGAGAAGAGTTCTTGAGTCTTCTCTGAGGTGTACAGCGTATATGAATATATCAACTGAGCATTCGTGCCTTCATCCAAGTCTGTTGCGTTTAAGGTCATGACCACTGTCCCTGCAGCCGAGTTCTCTGAGACGTTGACTGCATAAACCGGCTGACTGAACAGGGGGGCGTTGTCATTGATATCCAAGACATTAATAACGATGCTGGCTGTGCCGGAGCGGGGAGGCACCCCTCCATCCACAGCGGTTAAAATCAAATTATGGATTGAATGCTCCTCCCGGTCCAATTGACCGTTCAGTACTAAATCGACATATTTGGAGCCATCGCTGCCAGTTTGTATATCAATGTTGAAGTATTTGCTTTCGCTGAGATAGTACGTCTTGATAGAGTTCGCCCCCACATCCGCATCCACAGCATTTGTCAATGAAAATCTCTCACCGGGAGGGGTTGCCTCCGATATGTCCAAGTGCATTGTCTTTCTGCGGAACACGGGCGCGTTGTCATTGATGTCCATGATCTCTAACTCGATATTAAAAATGCGAATGGGGTTTTCAAGTATGACATCCATTTTCAGAAAGCACGAGGTTGTTTTAGTCATGCATATGCTCTCCCGGTCTATCTTCTCGCGGATTACCAGCTCCCCCGTTTCTTTGTTAATGTCAAGGTAATTTTTACTGTGAATGACATCGAGCTTGGCTCTGCGCTCCACCAAGCTGCGAACATCCAGACCCAAATCTGTGGCCAGATTGGCAACAAAGGAGCCCTCTTCCATCTCCTCCGGAATAGAGTACCGAGTGATGGAGAGCGCACATCCCCATAGTGCAATGAATGTGAAAACAGCCGCGATAAAGCGTGTCCGTAAGGGTGCAATCACAAGCATCATCATTGTGGTATTTAATAATAGAAATTAAAACAGATCCGTCCTTACGATCAGGTTGTCTTGATGCAGGGGAGCGCCGGTGTCATTCTTGCCTCCACCAGTTGTAGCTGGAGCTGCAGTAGGCCATGCACGGTGCAGTACCGCTGGAGGAGCGGGGCTCACATGGCAATGCTCTGCAGGGGCGGAGGCAGCATCTGTGTGGCCTGCTCGGGGGGGCTCACTGAGATTAAGGGGTGCACACAGACTGATATTTGAATTTCTAAAAATTAAACACAGATTTTTTTTCTATTCAGCATTTTGTGCTGCAGCTTGAATTCTATGCTCATTTAAAATATAAAATACAACAGTTGGATGTGATGACAAAGTGGCCCAAGTTCAAATATTATTTGAGGAAATGTCTAATTATACAGCTCATGATTACAAAGTGATGTTGCCATGTCGTTCACCTGACATGTTTAAGTTGTCTCATTCATGAGACTCCCATCACACAGATGTGGTTAAAAAATGTATTTGCCAGTCATAATTAGAAGACTTTCAATGAACATTCTCCACACATTTTGTAAAGTTATGTTGAAATTTAAAAAATAAATAAATAAAAAGCAGGGAATGCAAATGCTACATAAAAGTATTTGCTGAGCATAACAAATTTAGATTGTTATTTTCTTGAATTATTTAATTCTGAGATAAACAAAACAAAATAAGATATTACCTAACGGAAATATGAGAGAAACATGTAAGGAATATTGTGCTTTTTGTTGTTTGTTTTGTATTGTTTTTTGATGGGTATGATGCATCATTCATATCTGTCTCCATCCCTTTGGTGGATACTGCTAATATTGTAATGCAATATGTCATAGACACTCAGGGCTGATGGTGATAATAGTTAGAATCCTCATTCTGCATTTAAGATATGGTCTTTATCAAAATGTTTTAAGCAGAAGGTTGTGTTTGCATCCCATCACCTCTGTCTTACAGGATATTTCTCATTCAGTCTGACCTCACCAAACAAACAGATAATATGCATGAAATTGTTTTAAAATGCACCTGAATGTATTCCCTGCAATGATAAGAAACTTTATCCCTACATTTTTCTTTGGAGTGACCTACAGTAAAGCTTTATATTGGAAATACTGACCATTGCCCACTGACCACGTGTTTTACTTCCTGTTATTATTGTGCCTGCTGCTGTAATTTAATGTGTTTGGTTTACCAAACTAAAGGGGTTGTATACTGACATCATGGGCAGTAAGAGGAGGATGGTCCTAAACATGTCTCTCCTTGAGCTCCATCTGGTGACAATTTAAAGAATTACAGGAGGACACCGACCTACTCACACACTCACACATAGATACTATCTTATACTTAAATGCATTTAAAGTTTTGTTTTTGTTTTTTTTAAATTCTACTAATTTACCTTTCCACTGTATTTCCTTCTGTTGCATGTCTGCATTCAAAAGCTATCTGTGTTGTACTAACTATTATGTAAATTATATACCTGACGTTTTCTCCACATTAAAAGTTTTTTTTTATTACCACACTAGAAATGTTTGACATGATATCAGGCCCAGAATGACACTTGCTTTAGACAGAAGTTATGTTTTTATGTGATGTCAAAATGTCAAAGGTTGATTAAATATGGAAAAGACACACACGCAAATCATATGTGTTGGAGATAAATCTCCAGTTTGAAGGTTTCTCATATTAAAGGATGACCCAGTGGCTCATTTTGCACATGGTTCATGTATGTGAGTAAAGCAAAAATGCTTATTCAAATAGATGAATATTTAATATGCAATTTTAAAATCAACTTTCTTAAATTATTTGGTCTGTTTTGTCAGGTTTACGTATTTCAGTTAATATAAAAATTCTCCATCCAATTGAGTCAAGTAATTCTAAAATAAATCAAAAAAGTATGTTATTAAATCAATAATAAATCAATAAAACTGTGAGAATTTATGTTACTATAGCTCACAGAATGTACTTTTTCACTTTAATAAAGTGTGTGTAATTTCTACATCTTTGAAAACTTTGAAATTTATTGACAGTAATTACATACATTTTGGTAAAGTAAATTAGGTTAGCTATAGTTACATAAATCCTCATTATCTATTCAGCTCAGTTTTCATTAGATTGAATTACATAAATGGTAATTTTTTGGTTGATGTTATCTCAGTTGGATGGAAATTTTATATGTAAATAGAGTACATAAACCTGACAAAGTATACTAAATAACTTATTTTAGTATATGATCTAAGACAGTCCAAACATATTGGATAACATGAGCAACTCTCTCCCAAATCCAAAACCTAGAGTGCTAAAGCTCAAACAAGTCTGAAGTCTGGAGCTGCTCCAGAGTGAATTGGGGAAGATGTTCTTGATGACAGTAAGAGGACCCAGGGAATTGCTCTTAGTTTCAGACCTGCGAACACTACATTTTATTTGAGTATAAAAATTTCATTTTTATGTTTATTTTTTGAATTTATTTGGGACTTACTTCTCTGGTTTGAGGGAGAGTAGCTCATGTTCACAAGTATTGATTAAGTTTTCCTAGGCCATGGAAATAACACATTGGAATTCTTAATTAAGATGATGTTCTTAACAAATTAAGGAGAAAGAGACAAACAGTGATAATATACAGACTTAACAACAGGACACAGGGTGAAGACACCTCACCATGGCCTTTATCATTTCCCTGGACCCACAAGATCATTTTTGTTTATGATTGCTTTTCACTTCAATGTATGTTAATGTCTGTCAAACAATGCTTTTTTATGTAATAACCCTAATTCCAAAAATGTTGGGAAGCTGTCTAAAACATAAATAAAAACAACATGCAATGATGTGCAAATCCTTTTTGACCTATATTTAATTGAACAGAATCCAAAGACGAGATATTTTATGTTCAAACTCATGTTGTTGTTGTTGTTTTTAAATATACACTCACTTTAAATATGATGTCTACAACAAGCTCAAAAAAAGTTGGGGCAGGAGCATGTTCATCACTGTGTGACATCACCTTTTCTTTTAATAACACTCAGTAAGTGTTTGGGAACCAAGGACACTAATTGTTGAAGTCAGGAAAGTGATATTCCTTCCCATCCTTTTTTAATTGATATTTTAATGACACTACAAGGACCAAAATACAAATACCACTTAAACACAACACAAAGACAGTTTAAAAAAAAAAAAAAAAAAAAAAAAGACAGTTTCCCTGAGATTACAGACTAAAATACATCAATATTATATACCTGATGAAGAGATCATTATACAACCACTCCTTCTTGAGAAGGTTTCTGCCTTCTACTTAAAGCCCTCAGAATTCATAACAGCTCTTAAACTAAATTTATGTGTCTCTTGTTTATATAGTCTTTGATGAGTGTCCATGGTCCATCCAAACCATCTCTATAAAGCCCCAGTAGGGCTGAGGCTGCACTCTTTCCCTTCCTTGCTCAATCTACAACTTCAGTTGCTTACCAATCCGGGGCCTCCATTGCTGCATTTTGCACTTCATAATGTGCCACAAATTTGTGGTGGGAGACAGGTCTGGACTGCAAGCAGGTCAGTATGGCACTCTTTCACTACGAAAGAGAAGTTGAATTTAGAGCTGGTAGCAATCTAGATTGACTTTTTCCTCTTTAATGCGAACAACACAACAACACAAATGTGGACTCATCAGACCACAGCACGCTTTTCCACTTTGTGTCTGTCCAGAGAATTTTTTTTAGCTTTTTTGTAATGTATGGCAGGCATCATATTTTACAAAAAATAATCAGGTTTGTCAGTTTGAACATTAAATAGTTTGTCTTTGTTCTGTATTCATTTGAATATAGGTCAAAAAGGATTTACAAATCATTGCATTCTGTTTTATTTACGTTTTACACAGTGTCCCAACTATTTTGGAATTGGAGTTGTATTACGTGAGGCCGTTCTCACCCAGCTGCTAACTGAATGTAGGATATAGGAGTCATGGCCATACCAGGTGTCACGTACTTATTATAGAAGCAATGCCACCCGCCCACTGCCTAACAGTGTGTAGAGTAGTGGAGAGAACAAGCTTGAGCTCCTGGCACGCATGAGGCATGAAAATAACCAATTTAATCTGGTTTTGCATGTACTGACCGTACCATATATATGACTCTATGTAGCAATTCCATCATGTTAAATGATAGTCAAGTCTGATCCTGAACCTTTTTTGTCAGACTCCTTTAAATCAAAAATGGGATGATTTTCTTTAAATATATGCAAATGCACAAGTTATCAGATGAAGAGTAAAACAAGAGAGAATTACTGTTTAGTTCGAATATGGAAATAAAATGGTGAATTCCAACATAGTGCACACACTAGTCTCTTTAGGTATATGTGAGGGAAAGGCACCCTCTGGTGGACGAAAAGGGGAGAAACCAGAGTTGTGGGAGTTGGTGATTGCTGGAAGAGAGAGAGAGAGATATGAAGAGAAATAAAGCAACACAGATTGAGCTCTGAACAGATTTTACATGGCACAGAAGCAAGACATATGCAGTGTGTCTCTGTTTATTGCACAAGGGACATATTGTGAAGGCAAAGCCTAGCTGTTTTTGGTATTGGTTGTGATACAGTCAAAGTCTTGGCTTGATTATCTGTAATTACTGGCAGGATATAGTTGTGGGCCTATCTGGATTTGTTTCTTAAATCCTAGTCTTAAATGATGGAGCTATATATTCATTTTTTTGTCAGACGTTTTTTTTCTGACTCCATGTTCAGAGTTCAAAATGAATCTGAAAATGGCCCTTGGCACTCGGATTTTTGAACATGAAGCAGTTCACTGAGGCAGTCAGGCCCAAGATTAACCCTTCGGACTGCAATAGCCCAGTTAGAGGTGATGGATCTTGAGGATTATCTCCAGAGTGGTAGTTGAAATGCTGGGTTTGCTGACCAGAATGTCAAGAGCAAAGGTTAAATGACAGAACTATAAGTCACAATCGCTTCTTCTTCCATAGGCGTCATGTACACTGGTGTGCCTGTCATAGAGCAAGGATCCAAAGCTTGAGCTCTTGCCTTTAACTTCTAGATTTAGTGAGGTTGACTGAAATAACTACGCTTGACTACATCTCAGCATGGGGGAAAATGGATCGAATTGTGCAGTGGCGTTCATAGTTGGTGTCCCAAAAAGATGTGACTCCATGGTTCACACCGCTGACCCCTCTAGAGACGAAACTCAATGTCAACATCTTGGCACAAAATGACTGAATTTTTAAAGAGCTCTTTCATAGAAAGGTCAGGGCAAGCCAGATTAGCAGCAGTGTTGCCAGTTCTGCCCTGAGCTTGTTTCAGGGAGGCACTTTTGAAGCCAGTTAGCTAATCGTGCAGCTGCCACATTTTATTCCACACTCTCAGTGCCATGAGATAATATTCGATCATATTGATCAGTGCAAAACTACCATAATTGTAATTTTAACTGTAATTGACACTGTCTGTGTGCTGCCTTCCCTGTTCCATCAGGGTTAGTGCAAACATCACTGTGCTTTCTGCCCAGATGGTGCCATGAAAAGGGCATGTTTGTCCTCAGACACATGGCTGTGTTTCCACCTGAGATAGTGCCTTGAAAAGCGTTTGTTTTTTACCAAGACATTGCTGCATTTTTGGCTGGAAAAGTGCCACAAAGCATGTTTGATCGTTACAGAGACATCACTTTGCTTCCTGCCCAGACAGTGACAGATAGCGAGTATTCATGTTTTCGCCAGACATCACTACGTCTCCTGCTGGATAATGCCACAAAAAGCATGAGTGTTTTCCATTGACATACCCTGCTGGGATAGTTTCACGAAAAGCATTTGTGTTTTACCTAAACATGGCTGCACTTCCAGCTGGGATAGTGCCAGGAAAAGCATTTGTTTTTTTTATAAAGACATCGCTGCATTTGCTGCCGGTGTCATGCCACAAAAGGCATTTGTGTTTTACCTGGACATCTCTGCACTCTCTGCTGGGATAGTGCCATGAAAAGTGCTTGTTTTTTTTACCACGACATTGCAACATTTCTGTCTGGAAAAGTGCCACGAAACATGTTTTATGGGGACATCACTGTGCTTCCTGCCCAGATCCTGGGCCCAAAACATCACTCCAGGTTGGTGGAATAAATGCACCTAAAGGGAGCTGAAGTGTGCGGACTTTTCTTTTTTTTCTGCCCAGAGAGTGCCATGAGAAGCATTTGTATTTCACCTTGACATCACTACGTTTACACCTGGGATAGTTTCACAAAAAAAGCATTTGTGTTTTACGTAGACATTGCTGCACTTCCAGCCAGGATAGTGCCATGAAAAGCAATTGTTTTTTACCAAGATGTCGCTGTGTTTTTTGTCTAGATTGTGCCCCCGAAACTGGGTACTTTAAGCCAAAACATGGACTTTTTCTGACCACAGCAAAGTGTTTTTTGTGCCTAAACCTAACAACACTGTTGAAACTATAAAGAATGTCAACATATTTACTCTGTAATAGCATACAAATGTAACATATGCCAACATTTTTCTGGCAATTGGGTTATTTATTCATAATGAAATGAACACTAAGTTATTCTAGCAGTTATTTCAGAGCCACATAAACACATTTGTTTTGTGAAAAAGGCAACAGCTACAGAGTTTAAGACAGATTTATTGATATTAATATATAGAGTATTTACAGAGAGAATAGTTTCACCAAGCATAACTGTGTAAGCATCTGTAGATACACAAATCACACTCAAAGATAAATACAAATTGGAATGCATATAACCAGTGACTGAATCATGTCAGCAGTCGCTTGTAATCAAACAGTCTGAGTAGTCCAGGGACGTGTGTGTTGCCTGAAGCAACATTACACCTGTGTTATTGCCCTTCTCTGTGCCAACTGTTGGATGTGATGTGTCAGTGTAATGGTCTGCTGCACAGGCCCGATGAGTACAGTCACAGCTGTGATGATACTCGTTGTAAAACCTTGTAACCCCTGGTTGATGGACACATAGGTGGTTACACACCTGTCAATGTCATATCTCTGAAATCAGATGTATTTGGGTCTTTTTGCTATTGTATTACCTCTGCTAACTGTTTGCATTGTTTGTGCATTGTGCCTGGGCTGCATTTATACTGTGAACAAATGACTTGTCACGAAATGCACCAGGCATGACTTGATGAAAGAGGCTGAACTTATAAGACAATTGCAACTGTAGAAAATGTTGTAAATCTTGGTCGGATAAAATCATGTCGACAAAGGTTGTTCTTGTGGACTAAAGCAGTTATGATGTTTGAAATACATAGTGTGTTAGCTTTAAAGTAGAAAACTACTTTGAAGGCTATGAAGTATAAAGTTTCCTGCTAGTACAGTTAGTCAGTTCACAACTTTGACACACAGCAGGTGTCCCTACACAACAAAAAAGGTCTACATAAAAGTGACTGGTACATGGACGACCCTTGTGCAATAAACTGTAAGCTGCTGAAATTGCGAGCCTTTTTTGAAGTTAGACATTCACTATAACCCTACTGAGAACCAGCAGCCTCCAAATAGATCAAATCACGTGTACCTGAGCTCACTGCTGCTGGAAAAGTAAAGTCTTCTCTCTAGTGGTTTACTCCTTTTAAATAAGATACAACTTCATGATGGAAAAGTCATCACTTAATCTCACCATGACTCGAAATAGACTTCTTTATATCAGTATAAACAAACAAACAAAAAATAGCTTCTGGTAAGTAGTGCTATTAAATTCCACTGGAAAGGAGAAACACAGTCTGTCTTATAGTTATAAATGAAACTAGTAATGGTATATATGTATGTCAGACACAGAATATACAGTATAGTTGGTGGATCATTTGTAGATGTCATTACTTATGAGACCATCGTCGTTGTCAAAAGATTGTTCGTAGCTGGAGATGAATTTTTTTTTCTTTCCAAAAGTAGAGAAAGTGTTGTACATATCCAGCTCTCCTCTGGGTGCCAGCTTCAGAGTGCTGTAGTCAGACGTGGTGCCAGGTATGTACACATTGTGCTGGTAGTCTGGTGGTTCAGAATGAGGCTGAGTGTACTTTGGGGTCCATGAGTAGTGAGGAACCGTTCCCTCTTGAAGAGACATCTTGCAGTCTGTTTAAAAATGCGCATAAATTACAGTTTGTATCGGAAGATTATTTCTGCAAAGAGCCCGTATTTACATACAGTATACTTGATCTGAATAAGGTGGCTTTAGAGGCATCCTCTTAATTTCAGTTTAAGAAAAAAAAGCCAAACACATTTTGCAGGGACTTAACTAATCCTCATGTTGATGCATTAAAATCCCCCCCCCCACCACCACCACCACCACCACCAATTTTGGGGCCTGGTATTATCTGCTTTTCAGTTTACCATTTTATATTTCAGAATAAATCCGTAGGCACAGACACAGGGAGACCCCCCAACCCACCACTCTCTTTCATGTGAACAATAATGAACCCAAATTGCACAGTTGTCACCCACCGTTCATATGGTTTCCCCAGGTCCAGTACTGTGGTGCCACAGAGCAGGAAAACCCATGGTCATCATATTTTTGTTGACGAGTAAGAGTGCCCTCCATATTAGCTGAACTGTATCTGAAGATAAAGAGATAAAACATATAAGTTTAGGCACGTGCTTTTATGTGTGTCTGTGTGCATGTGTATGTATTATAACTGCTGTAGGTTAACCAAGGTATTCACCTCTTGTATGCTGAGTTGCGTTGGTTCTTGGTCCAGGTCCAGTCCTTGTTTGAATACCTAAGCTGTACAGATGAAACATAAAAAACACTTAGTGACCAGCTCAGTTACTCAATTTGAACATGTGCACTGCATTTATGTCTTATGTCAACAGGACACTGCACACCGCCATCGAAACAACACATTCTCATTCCAACCATTCCATGGACTATCCACAGCAAGGTAGCCTGGGTGAGTTGGTTGTTGATGTTCTAGGACACTGCGTCTACTTCAGCCTCTTACATGCATTGTCTGTTTTCAAAATACACATCCGTTTTCACAGGAAATGTGCAGTTTGCATACAGTCTCTATCAAAATAAATGCCCTATGTCGGTACAACACCATGAATTGACATTTCTTTCCTTCAGCAGCGAACACACATGTTTATGTTTAGCCAACACACAGGTGGTTGGGTTTAGGCAACAAAACCACATGGTTGGGTTTAGGAAAAAAGAACAGGCTTTGGCTTTACAATCTTACCGACCTTCCACCAACCTTCATCCTATCTTGGATCCAATCTTGGATGAAGGTCGGTGGTTGCTGGACCCATCTGCGACACATCCCACACACCCACTTGGGCTTTTTGCCCCCTTAACTTAATTGTTGTGTACATCCGAATGCCGCTGGGCGCCGTTACACAATAATGGCAACTGGCTGCGTATAATGCTGACGCTTTTTGTCAGTGCCTGACGCTGGAAGTCAGTGACCAAGCACCAGGTTTCGATGACTTCAGAGTGAGACTTGGTTAGTCCAAAATAATAATTCGCAAATGTAATCATAATCATAAAAGAACATTAAAAAATGCTGTTATTACTACAATCAGTTCTAGTGTTGTGGTGTGCTGCAGTTCGGCGTGTGGTTTGTCTTAGCAGAAGCTGTCGCTCGTCTGCTGTAGGTAGGTACAGTCAGTGTCAAACAACCTAATGTGTCTCTGTTTTATTACTATCATTGTATAAAATTTGGAAAACTAGAGTGTACTTTGAGTGTTATGTTGGCTAAATCATTGTTGATTGTGATAGTTTTTTAAGTGTTATGAAAGTGAACACTTTATAATGGTTATCTCCTTACAATGTTATTCTAAACACCTGTATGAATGTTATATCGCAAGCATATATCCTGTGTACACCAAGCACACCAAGCCAAGACAAGCCTTTACAGTCTTGTTATGGCGGTGACATTACGTAATGCGACCGTAGTGTAGTTTGTTAAAAGCCCAACGTTAGCCTTTTACCTCTTGGGATTGCATTTAGGCTTCAATAATCATGAAAGAGGCGTACATTTATGAGGATTATCTTGCTGAACAAAACATATAAGTATCATAAGCATTTGCTCGCCACAGAGCCAATTTCCAGCAATGATCCAAAGTCCAATGGAGAAATCCCCAGGCTTTCTGACAAGGGAACCAGTGCGACGCTTACTTACGCATCAGCCTACAGAAAAATGTCATCCTGGCAGCACTCTATAATGGCAGGGATAAAGGCATCATACTGTATAGTCAAAATTGATGTGACTGACATGACTTTGTATCTGACATTCATGTTGAAAGCCGACAGTCAAGTTCCATAAAAGAAACTCTAACAAAGTCAGGTTTTCCTACATTATCTAATACATGTCTTAAATTGAGAAAGGGACATAAAATGCTCCCCAGAGCTACTTTATAATGATGGAGAAGATGTCATATCTCGTAAAAATTGCAAAGTTAGTGTCAAATCTGCTGATGTGACTGATGTGAGGGTTAACTTTGATAGATATTTTACTGATGCTGCTGACTTCAGCAAAAATACAGCAGCAGTATAACTTCAAGTAATAAAAACATATGTATCTTCTATCCCTGCAACACCTTTTATGCATGTCACACACCATGACATACTGTGGTTATTTGCTATATTGTTATCATAATTACGTTGTCACAACTTGTGGGTTGGTTAAAGTGGGCCAGCCAGTAGGAATTAAAGGCAGGGGGACTAAATCTTCCAAATTGGGCCTCTCATCCAAACTAACTCCTGCACCAACAGTGGTGCATAACCCTTAGCAAGGGCACCCTTGTCTTTGGGCCAGGGTCGCCTCTGCCTTTTAACCCGCCTCCCACCCCCATTACAGTAGGCCTGGGTTGAAGATATATTTTCCAGAGCATTACTTGCACAAAACTGCAAAACAGTTTTTATCCAAGATAACAAACTGGGGTTGAAGTAATTGTAATATCATATATGTGATGTTCATCTGATTATTTTTCCACATATTTAATGATAATGGTATTTAACAGTTTGGCAACATCTTCAATTAGTAATGATATCAAAATCATAATTATATCGATAATAAATGACAGAATGTGTTAGAGCGCCCCCTACTGTGTAAAATGCATTTTGACATTTGCCCCTGAGTCAACCTGTCTGTCATTTCTAACTGAAGTGAGACAGCAGGCGGACTAGTTAGAGACATAGCTGGATGAATATAGTTTGGGGATAAGTGTAATTCTGAAATGATAACAGAAATAACCCCTCTATTGTGCTGAGTTGTATGCTTCGATGGATTTCAGTGTGTTACCTCGTTTGGGGTCGCTGCTCTGTTGTTGGCCAGTTCATTACGGTCCAGTGCGCTCCAGCCAGAGGTGAGGTAATCTGTGCTCTTGGCATTATTCTGCTGAACTGACATTACCGGGCTGCAAGGCTTAAGGAACATGAAGTCACTTTTGGACGACTCCGGTGTCAGACACATTTTGTAGCAATAGACCTGAGGGAGCGCCCCATTGCTGTTTGCCTCCGCGCAGCCGGACGTGCCTGAAGACATCCGGACATTTAAGTTGGACTTTTTGAACACCTCTGTGGTGGTGGATGCTTCTGAGCGGGAGCAGCAGCAGCAACACCCGCCGATGGAGGGGAAGTTGGACTCTCTGCTGGACGGCCTGCCCTTCAGTCTCCGCACTGCAACCAGGACGATAATAGCCACCAGGAATGTGAAGGAGATTGCGCCCAGAGACACGATTAAGTACAGGGTGAAGTTGGAGCTGTGATGTGGGCTTAGTGACAGGTCACCCAAATCGGGCTGCGAATCTGGCAGGCTGTCAACCACTGACAGAATGATGGAAACAGTGGCCGAGAGGGGCGGCTGACCATTGTCCTTCACAAGAATGACCAATCTGTGCCTCGTGGGTTCTTTCTCCACCAACTGGCGTATCGTCCTGATCTCGCCTGTGTATAGAGCGATGCTGAACAAGCTCGGGTCTGTTGCTTGGAGCATCTGATAAAACAGACGCGAGTTCTGACCTGCGTCTGCGTCCACCGCGCTGATTTTGGTGACAAGGTAACCGGCGTCAACTGATCTAGGCACCGCTTCGCTGGGCGCGGTGCCGTTTTGCGCAACCGGTGAAACAATTACAGGTGCATTGTCGTTTTGATCCAAAATAAAGATAGTCACTGACACGTTGCTGTTCAGAGGTGGGAACCCTGCGTCTTGAGCCTGAACTGTGATCTGAAAGTTTTTAAGTTGCTCGTGGTCAAAGGATCGCAGTGCGTAAATGTTCCCGTTGTCTGAGTTTATGGACACGTATGTGGACACGGGCATTCCATGTATGTCACCTTCCAGTATAGAATAGGAGAGGTATGCGTTTTGACCAGAATCTGGATCCAGTGCAGTCACAGAGCAAACAGATGCTCCCGGCGCATTGTTCTCAGTCAGATACACAGTATAGGAGGGCTGCTTGAAGCGGGGCGCATTATCATTCACATCAGACACTTGGACCAAAATAGTTTTCCTTGTGAATAAAGGTGGGGAGCCCATATCTCGCGCAGTAAGGGTGATGTTGTACTCTGCGACCGCCTCTCTGTCCAGAAAATCACACGTTACTAATGTATAATAGTTCTTAAATGATGAGTGGAGCTGGAATGGGACGTGATGGGGGATCTCACAGTCCACATTCCCATTTTCACCCGAGTCTTTGTCCATCACGCTGATGACGGCTATCACCGTTCCCGGTGGCGCGTCCTCCTGCACAGGTGTGGACACTGATGTTAAAATCACCTCTGGAAGGTTGTCATTTTTATCTAACACGTTCACCAGCACTTTACAGTGAACTGCTACAGCAGAGGGGCCTTTATCTTTTGCCTGTACATAAATTTCATGCATCCTGGACTTTTCATAATCTATCACTCCTTTAACTTTGATTTCCCCTGTGCGCGAGTCCACGCTGAAAAGCTGGCGCACTTTGATGGGCGCGTGGCCACTGAATGAATAGGTGATGTCAGCATTGGGACCCTCATCTAAGTCGGACGCATTGAGTTTTATGACAACTGTGCCCTTGGGTGCGTTTTCAGCCAGCCTCACTCTGTAAAATGACTGATCAAACACAGGCGCGTTATCATTTGCATCCAAAACGGTGATATCAATTTGCGCAGTGCCGGATCTCTCTGGCGCGCCTCCATCCACCGCCGTCAGGACCATTTGATGCGCGCTCTGCTGCTCTCTGTCCAGTGGGTTTTGAAGGACCAGCTCTGCGAATTTACTGCCATCACTGCGCGTCTGTATATCCAGAAGGAAATGCTCATTTACACTTAGCAAATAAGTGCGGAGCGAGTTGGTCCCGACGTCTAAGTCCTGTGCGCTCTCAAGTGGGAAACGGGATCCAGGCGCAGCGGACTCCGATATGTCCAAATTAAACTCGGTCCACGGGAAACTAGGAGAGTTATCGTTCACGTCCAAGATCTCCATCTCCACCCTGTACAACTCCAGAGGGTTTTCAATGACTACTTGCAAGTGAAAAGAACAGGACAAACTCTGCTCGCACAATTCTTCCCGATCGATTCTTTCATTGATAAATAAAACTCCGTTTTCTAAATTTACCTCCACATACTGCTTCTTGGCACCTGAGACTATCCGAAACCTGCGCGCAGAGAGCTTTCCCAAATCCAAGCCCAGGTCCTCTGCTATATTGCCAACAAAAGCTCCATGCTCCAGTTCCTCAGGGATCGAGTAGCGAATCTGTCCCCGGACTGCATCCAAGAAACAAATGAACAACGCAAAATGGCAAACTACGTGCCATTTCCCACAGTACAGTCTTTTCTTCTCTCCGTGTGTGTCCATCTGTAGGCTGAAGCAGTGCCGCAACTCACACCCAGCACTATGTGTCTGGTGCACTCATACAAGATGATTAAGGCAGAATTGTGCAAAATACAGTGTGGAAAAAACTTGACATTGGTGGGACTGGAACAGCGGCTGTCTGCCTGAGAGAAAAGAGAGGAGAGAGACAGGGATGTGCAAGGGCTACTAGCCTGTCTCAGATTAGTGTGGGTTTTGTGTGTCTGTGTGTGCGTGTGTTTATTATTGGCCCTACTGTTCCAATAGGAGGGAAACGACATCTGCTCTGATAATCTTTCCTGCCTACTAGCCCGATCAAATACATGTCATAGTCTCCAGGCTTTGACCGCAGGTCAGACGTACTTGATTCAATTTCTTATAGGAGTGTTTCATTATTTTCAACGGATGGAGTTTAGCATAAGCGGATATAAACAAACCTTCCTGCAGCATATTTACTCTATCTAAACCAATTAAAAGTTACAGTTGTAGGCTTTTAATTCTTTATCAAGCTACTTTCATTTGAATAGAATGTTTTACTCGATTAAGTGTTGTTATGTGCAGTAAAGATGTATTTGAATTTGTGCTTCTAAAGACTTGGAGAGGAATTATTTGTTTATTTTGTTTTTCAATAAATTAAATTTCACAAGCTGAGACTGTGGAAGGAAATCACTGTGACAATCCTTTATTTTTTGTTTATGATTGGAATTGAGAACTTAAGTCCAATCAGAGTCAAAGAAAATAAGAAGCCTCTCAACCCAGCTTTCAGGATCTTAATAAAGAGTGATAGCAATCCTTAAAGGGAACACCACCCAAATTAGGAATTCCAATATGTACATTAGCTACTCTCTGTCAAGGTCAGAAACCAGAGAAATAAGTTTCAAACTTGTCATGTCATCATGTATAAAGTCTGGAGCTGCTCCATGGGAGACTGATTTTATGAACCCACAGAATGTTTTTGTTTTTTTTAAATTAGTTTTATTTTATTGTAGTGTTCTCAGTTATTAAACAAAAAATGTGCTCATATGCTCAGAAAATTCCCCTACGTGTCATCTAGAAAATCTTGCACCACCTGGTCTCACTCCAGCGTTGTCAAAAACCAGCGCTTGGTCACTGACTTCTGGTGTCAGACATTGACAAAAAAAAGCCATCTTTTCACATCAGCGTGGTACACAACCGTCACCGTTTTTGTATAACATCTCCTGGCGGTGTCACAGGGAAAACGCAACAGGACAACAGCAAAAGTTAAGCTGGTGGAAGTCAGAGTTGGTTGGGCAGGAGGGGTGGTGAATGGGTCAAATAATCACCGCCTTTCACCCAGGAGGCCAGTGTTCACTTTCTGTAAGATTGTAAAGTCAAACCTTGTTCATTTTTCCTAACCCCAACCATGTGCATTTGTTCTTGAAGGGAAAAAAACTCAAACTGTGGTGTTATACCGACATAGTGTGTTTATTTTGAAAGAGACTGTATGCAAACTGTACATTTCCTGTGAAAACGGAAGTGTATTTTAAAAACAGACAATGCATGTAACAGGCAGAGATTGTCAACAACCAACGCACTAAGGGTACCTTGCAAATCATATCTTGACATTGAGAGT
This sequence comes from Epinephelus awoara, assembly GCA_035609425.1. Classification (NCBI taxonomy): domain Eukaryota; kingdom Metazoa; phylum Chordata; class Actinopteri; order Perciformes; family Serranidae; genus Epinephelus; species Epinephelus awoara. The sequence continues at coordinate 9,101,919 of CM069304.1, forward strand.
CCATGACCAAATGTCGATAAGTGACAAGGTCAGATTGTGAATATGTCATCAGTGGAGCAGCTCCACACTTTATAATCTATGATGTCACAAATTTGAGCTTTAGCACTCTAGTTTGTGGATTTAGGAGGGAGTTGTTCATGTTTACTGATATTTTTGAACTGTCTTAGACCACAGGAATAACGTGAGTTTTCAAAATGGGTGTAGTTCCCCGTTAAGTAGAATACAGTGACTGCATTACAGCATTCGCATTATAAAAAGGAGAGTACATCTATTTTTTTTTTTTTATAAAAAACAGTTGCTAGAAACTCATGATAAAACAACTATGAAGTCTCGAAAGCGGAATGTGCAGAGACTCTATGAATAGTTTGGGTTTGATATCTGTAAGTTGTAAAATTGTCCTCAGGAAGCAGCTCCAATTCCCAGACATCAACACAGTATACCCCGGCAAGGATTGCTCCTGTTTAATAAAACAGACGTTTCAGCATATAGTTCAGCGTATTAATACTAAAACAGAGCAGTTGTATCTGTTTACCATCCACCTCAATGCATGCTCCACCCGTTTGCTCTGAAAAACCCAGTTCCCCTGGTTAAAAGCTGAAAACACAATCTGTCTGCAGGAATGAAACTGCAGCAGATGGTGAGGTTTTCCATGGGCTCATGCTCTTTTTAATTAATGGAATGGAGATTAGAGGGCATTTTCCCTGGATCATTAGTGAACAGAGGAATTAAGACATTTTGTGAGGAATAATCCCAAGGCTATCCATGTGATGCACATGTGGTTTTTTCCTCAGTGGTCATACTGACCTGCTTTTCACAGCCTAAGTGCATGGCATCACTTACGCACTGCAGAGACTAAGTAGCTGGGATAAGGGGACACAACCACCACATTTAGGGATCAAAAATACAAAAGAGATTATCTCTCTGTCACTCCCCCTCTCTCTCTCTCATGCACACACACACACACACACACCCATACACAGTCTCTCTCTCCCTCCCTCTTTCTCTCACTCAAGGGCAAAAGTAGAATATCAATCCCTTTGTCTTTAACTACTTCCCAGTTTTAAAATTGCAGGATTAGAACAGGTTAGCCTATATTCTGCAGCTTTTAACACTTAAGCGGTTTTAGATGGACACAGTGTTGTGCATTCCGCTCTAATGGTAAAATGTCTGTCATGTAATGTAGTCTGAGTGTACCTAATTATTTTGAGTTTTATTTAACCTCTTGTGAGACATTACAGATGCTCTGCACCACCTGGTATGAAGAGCCAGCAGCAAACTGACAGCAATGACTTCTCACATGATTGACTGCTGTGGTAATGAGGGAAATTCTTCCATCTATTCTCCTGTTTGTCCTGCCACATTGTATACAAATACAACTTGTATTTCCTGTTATATTAGTAACAGACTATGAGAGCAAGGTTCAAAACAGAAAAATGAAATAACATGGGACTTATTAGACACACTGCAAATTTTGGGAAAGGCAACCCAATTGCCAGAAAAAAATGTTGACATTGTAAGTCTCTGCAAACCATGGTTATGTTACATTTGTATCGGATACGTTGACATTTTACTTTTCAACAATATTGTGGTTATCATGTGGTTAGGTTTAGGTACAAAACATATCATTGGTTATGGCAAGGAAAAGATTTTCCACTTTACCACTTTTCATGGCACTATTCTGCCTGGAGACATACAGATGTCTCTGTAAAAAATCAATCACTTTTCGTGGCACTACCCTGGCAGGAAATGCAACCATGTCTCTGTAAAAAACAATCGCCTTATGTGGCACTATCCTGGCAGTTAACACACAGATGTCTCTGTGAAAAACAACTGCTTTTCATGCCACTACCCTGGCAGGAAACGCACCAGTGTCTCTGTAAAAAACAATTTTTATGGCACTATCTCATCTGGAAATACACCAATAAATCTGTAAAAACAGACATTTTTATTGGCACTATCCTGCCTGGATAAACACAGATGTCTCTGTAAAAAACAACTGCTTTTCATGGCACTATCCTGGCAGTAAATGCACTAATATCTTGGCAAAAAGCACTCACTTTTCATGGCACTATTAAGGCAGAAAAGCAGTGATGTTTTAGCAAAAACAATCACTTTCACCAGCACTATTCTTGATGGAAAAACAGCAAGGGGTTTCTAAAGAACACCCACGTTTGGAGGCTAAAAAGCAGCTGGATACTCAGTTGAAAAATAGCCAGTGTTGTTTGCTTGTCTTGAACAGTGGTCTGCAGCTTAGCAGGCATCTCTCATGGGTATCACGTTATCCACCAACCCCTCCACCTCTGAAAGACAAAGTTGGCTGCACTGCATCACTTTAGAAATGTTGATATTATAAATGTGACACATGCAAATGTAAGGCATTTGTAGTTTGTATGATGCCAACATTTTCCTCCGATGACTGGGCTGGAATGAGATCCTGCGCTAGTGTGAGGCATGTGCAAACATTCACATGTGGGTTGGTCAGAAAGAAAGTGATGGTTTGAGTTGATCAGAAGCACTCACTCAGAGCAAATAACATTACCAGAAGAAAAGGATTTTGGCTTCAATTTGGGTATTCCATCTGTAAACATAGATTTTCATTAATAAATTAAGCAATTCAATAGTCTGCAAAAAATCAATTTGGATATTACCTCATGCGTATGGCTGATTGTGTTTGTTATTAAAATCTTTGTTGCACTACAAAAAAATGTTTTCTTTTCTGTCAGAGTGCAGAAAAATCAGCAATCGAAAGGAATTAGAGGAGATGAAATGTAAAGTCTTTTGTTCTCATTTCATTTTTAACAGAAATTATTATGGAGCCAGTGCTTTGATATTTATCATCATTTTAAATATTATGTTACATAGCTAAGTATTATTACCAACATTAAACTGTGTGTATATTGTTTGTAAAGGAAACCTTGGAAGCTCAGTTTGGTGTGAACCTATCCTTCTCTATGCCCCCTGTAAATGTGGCAGCACATGGGTCACCACCTGAGTTATTAAGCTGGACTCATTGTGTTTGTTGGAACTTGACATGGATGTCAGAGGAACAGAAGGACAGCTGGGAGCACAGTTATTGTTGCAGTTGTCACATAGGAACCTCTTGACACTGATAGTTGCTCAGAAGCCTTGTGGAATCATCACTAAATTCTTGTCTTGGCAACCCACAGCCACCAAGAAGTGAAAGGCAGAGCTGGAGAGCCTGTTTCTCTCTCTGTTTTCCCATTTACAAATTGATGTGTGCATGAGGCAACCGCCTCCTCGCCATGCAGTGACAGTATGACACACTGTTGCCATGGCATTGACTGTAAACAGACATGTCTGCAGAGGGAAGCTGACAGTAACATATGGGAATATAATGCTTTATATAAGCATTTCAGGTTTCCCCATTCCACACTGAGAGAGTATGTCCTCTAAATGTCACTGCTGACTTCTTGAGTAATATCTGTAACTGCAGAGTGGATGGTTTCCTTTAATAATGACTTACAAACATTTATGACTGTGTGCTCATGGGCTTCTCACTTTCTAAAAGTCATCATGCCTGCTGTTACAAACTTCTTACTCCCCTTCTGATCGTATGTGTTCCAAATACTGGTAGTTTCTCCAGCGACGCTCCATATTAAGGTCCTGTTATAAGTGTTGTTAAGTAGGTTATGAGAGCTTCATAAGTCCTTAAGTCCTTAAGATGCTTAATAACATTATTATCTAATAAAACTACTCAATTGTTAATAATAGCACCATAAACATTTTCATATTATAAAACATTTATATGCACTGACAAGAAAAGCATTATTATGCATTTATAAGCAGTTAATTATGCAGTTATTAACAGCTAAGTATGCTGTTTGCAGCTATCAGATCTAAAGCGAGAGCAGTGTCTTGTTAGGGTTAATTAATGCTTTATTGTGCAGTTATTAACAGTTATGCTTTTGCAGCAGATCTTAAGTGAGAACAATGCCTTAGTATTAATAAATTCTTTATTATGCACTTATTACGTTTTTTTTGTTTTTTTTAAAGATATCTAAAGAGAGATGGGATGGCATGCAGCAAAGGGTCAAGCTGTCTTAAAGTGTGTTTAGTGCTTATTCCTGATGGAGGAGCTGCAAAAAGTACACTTACCTATTAATAATTGTATAGGGTGGCCCAGTAGCTCACCTTGAGTGAGCACACTAAGAACGACTTTGCACTGCAGCAGCCTGTGTTCAATATTAACCATAAGCCTTTGCTATATGTCATTCCCTCTTTTACTATCTTTTTAAAAAAAATGTAAATAAAGGATTTATTAACCCGAAGGCATTGTTTTCGCTTAAGCTCTGAAACCTGCACAAAGTGTTAACTGTTAATAAGGGCAAAATAAAGGATTTACTATCGTTGACAAGGCATTGTGTGGATCCAGTAGCTGGAAAAAACATAATTAACTGTTAATAGGTGCATAGTAATCTACTAATAGATGCATAATAATACACTTCTTTAAGTGCCTACAAATGTCTAATAATCAGAATCTGTTTATGATGCTATTATAACACAATATTCTGACTGGCACATGATAATAACCATTCTATAAGGACTTTTACGGCTGTTATTAGCTAACAACTGATGCTCATTACAAGGATATTAATATAAAGCATAACCATTTCTCCCAGAAAGTCATCAGAGAATTGCCTACATTTACACATTAACAGCAGAAAATGAGGACAATTCTGCACATGAGAAAGAAAGTGGCTCTTTAAACGCAGACTCAGAGATTACAGAGCAATTCAGGTCATTGTCGGCTATTGAGAGACTAAACAATTACCCCACCAACAAGCAGATGTCTCTGCGCTACTACACACCAACACCACGCTTCAATAGAGAGACTGTTCAGTCTGTCTAGCATGGTCTGCTTTCCCAAGAGGACAGACTGTTAGACAGCCAATTTGAGAAGCTTCTCCTCTGTTGCTATGATCATTACTTTTCCAGGAAAGGAGAGGCAGACTGCAGACAGGAGAGAAGGCTGCTTTTTTCGTCTGAGTTTGACCTGCAGTGTTGACCTATCATAAAGGCTTGGTATTTATATTTTAAGGCTTTCAGCTATCATTTCAGCAGTTCTAATCAAGAAAATCACAGATGTCATTTTTATCATTTTCTTTTGCCTATTTTTATGACATTATATGACATGGGAGGTTTCAAGAAACAGAATGGCATAATAAAGTCTGTAGTAAAAAGACGGCTTAATATATGCTACATTTGCAAGTAGCACAAATAAAGTCAGTCTTATGTTCAAATTCTGTATTATACTATTATTTTAGTATATATTGTTCTAGTGACTTAAAGGGGTGCAATTTGAACACAGACCATGTGCACACTGCTGGGATGTAACCTAACAGTTGAGACTTTAATTCAGAGTTGATGACATAGATACAATCTCTATGTATGCTACCTATTCAGGCCACTGAATAAAACTTTAATTTAATCTTTGGTCTGCTTGCAAAGACTGCAGGACACTTTAGTCATTTGGATTCAGCCCGGACTGCAACTACCAATTATTTTCATAATGGATTAATATGTTAATTTTTTTGTAATGGCTTGATTAGTCATTCAGTGTATTAAATGTCAGAAAATAGTGAAACTGTTCATCACATTTTCTCATAGCCCAAGGTGACATCTAATACCTGTTTTGTTCACTCAACAGTCCAAAACCCAAGGACATTCAGTTTTTAATTACACGAAACAGAGAAAAACAGCAAATCTTCACATTTTAAAAGTTGAAACCAACTAAGTTTTGGAATTTTTGTCTGACAAATGACTTACTAGCTTTTTAAAATTGCTGGCGATTAATTTGCTGTCAATCGACCAATTGTATCAGCACTAGATTCACTAATGGTCTGGGAAGTATTCAGACCCTTTACTTAAAGGCTCTGCACACCCATGGTAAACCCACACAGGCGATTTTAATTATGTGGGCTGATTAGACAATTTATCAGGACTGTTCTTGTACAGACAGTGCTTGATTCATGTCTCCCCCACTCTCCCGTTAGTGTTGTTGGACCTGTTTGTGCGGTACAAATTACACCTTTATCACTCTGAGTAGGCCTACGCAAAGTTCTCCTGTGACCTCAAGTCATTCCACCTACGTTCAATCAGAGCAGAGTTATTAAAAACACTTGTGACGGTGTTCAGAACCTTAAAGTAAAGGTAGCAATAGACCTTTTTCACAGAAGACATTTTGACATGTCACAGAAGGAAAAGCACAATACAATTAATGATGGCTGAATTTATTAGCTGCCTCATTTTCAGGGTCTTGGTATGTGCATGCTGGCTCACTGTCACATGTCTGCTTCTTAGAAAGCCTATACAACAAAGAAGCACTCCTCCATTACAAGTACTTGCACTTGTACTGAAATGTACTTAAATATCAAATGCAAAAGGACTCGTTATGCAGAGAAAATGTGAACAATATATTGTCAGATATTCATTCATTCATTTTCTTATTATCCTGTTGGGGGTCATGCAGGGGCTGGAGCCAGCTGACATTGGACAGGAGGCGGGGGACACCCGGGACAGGTCACCAGACTATCGCAGGGCTGACAGTCAGACACCCACTCACGCTCCAATTCACACCTATGGGCAATTTAGAGTCACTAATTAACCTAATGTGCATGTCTTTGGACTGTGAGAGGATGCTGGAGTACCCAGAGAAAACCTACGCTGACACAAGGAGAACATGCAGGCTCTGCACACAAGGGCTCCTCCACCGTAGGTTCGAACCAGCAACCCTCTTGAACTCAGTTTTCTAAGCAGCTTTGGTCAACCAAATCAGGATTTCTCCCGAGGCTAGCTTTGATATAGTTCACCTTTCAGTGTGAAGTAATTGTTAGCTTGCAAAGCTATGCTTTCAAAGTAGCTTCCTCAGCATTGCATATCCTCATTTTAATTTCTGCTAGCTATTTGGGATCAGTAGGACCCAATAAGTATAGAAAACTGAACATTGTCAATGATTATTGAGTCATAATGTCCTCAAACGAGACAATAATTAAGTCCCAATGTCATCAAACAAGACGATAATAAAGTCCCAATGTCTTCAAACGAATACTTCCTACAGCAGCTTCTTAACTTGTTACTGGTGCTAAAAATTTGTCGAATTTGTTGACATTTCGAACTACAAACATTGTTAATCATAAACGAGTTTCAACCACAAAATGTGATCAGGTTTTGGACCTTGTACATTTTTGTGTCGGGATCGGCTATAGACTATAGACTTTGCAGAGATGGCTGCCATCTTGTTTTTATGCTCTTACTATCACTAGATGGCACAAAAAAGTGTCCTGAGCAAGGACAACAGGTCTAAGTTAAGTAGAATGAAGTAAGGTCAAGTAAACCCAAAATGTGATGTCCTCATATGAGGACACTGGGTTTCAGGAGGATATTCCTGTTGCATGTGTTAGAGGGATTTTACTGTTATTAATCGGTTAAAATAAAGTTAATTTTGGCTAATTCATGTATACTGTCACTATAGGTAATCTTTACCGAGTATATTTTACATGTATCATTAAAATAACCAGTAACTATTTAGACAAATATATTGGGGTAAAAGTACAATATTGTAGTAGCCCTACAAAATGTATTTAAGTAGAAGTATAAAGTTGTACAAAACTGATTTACTCATGCAGGAAGTTAGCACAAACACTTATTCAAATCAAAATGTAACGTTTGGTGTGAGAAGTTATTACATGTGTAAATTATTCATTTATTCACTATTTTAAAGAAAACTCTGGCCTTAGGTGGACTTGGAAAAGAGAAGCATCTGGTTCTTATTTTAACTGTAAAATTACTGCTGTATCCTTGGAACATGTCTTCGATTCAAGGCTAATGGAAAACAAACTGGAGTGAGAACATTCACTGAGAATTTATCACTGCATTTTGCTTTAGACATCAGCCTGTGTTGTGTTTAGGCCCCCAGCACAGCACACATGCTTTTTACTCAGGTGCCCATAAACTAGTCGTTGAAACCACGCCCCCATTTGCGCGTGCGGGTCAACGTCAGGTTATGGAGTCACCCAATTAATACGGCAGGACTTTGTTACCGCAATGCGCAAAAGACGTAGTTTGCTAAATTGACTTAGTTTACCCTTGACGCAAGTTTATATCCTGGAGGCGGTGAAAGTGAGTAAAACCAGCCGAGTTCAGAGTTCAACAGTGTCAGCGAAGTTTAAATCTTACCGGCTAGCTTAAGTTAAATCAGTTCAGGCCCCTCTCCTACGTCCTGCTTTTGTATGGTACTGCAGCCGACGACCCTGAGTTATTTTGGAGTTGACAAATTAAACTGACGTTACGTCTCCGTCCCTGAGTCCCCGAGCAGCAGCATTAGTGGATAGCCTTTTTTGTAACTTATTCAGTAAGTTCTGACTTTCATTGCCACAAAGTTTATTTTCCCATCCTTTTCCCCCCACTTTTTTACGAAACACAGAGGAAGCATGCTTTACGTACGGAGGGCCCATTCTGTGCCGTTTAACTTGTAAGTTATGTGTTTTTTTAAGTAGGCTATCATGGCATTGTCAATCTAATGTGTTGTTCAGCATATAACGGTGTCACTGGCCATGGTATTGAAACATGAATGCAGCAAGACAGCCAGTGGTGTGTTGGCTCTGCACAGTGTGTATGTGCTTTCTGTGGTTGTTTATTTTAGTATGTTCACATGCCTTTAATAGGTGAGTCGACTGGGTATTTCTCCTTGTTTAACGGCCCCTAAGCTTAACTAGAAAACTTCTTGAAACCTTTGTGTATGACCCTCTGTGGAATGACTGTCATCTGCCAGTTCATTATGCGCACCAACCTGAAAGCATTGCAATGTCATACCAAAACAATAAAAACCATATACTGTAGGCTACTATACTACACTACAGGGATGGGAATCACCAGAGGATCCATGACACGATACACAATACTCAAGTCACAATACAATAGTATTGCGATTTAAAATATGTTGTGATATGCTGAGTATTGTGATAAATTGAGATTTATCACCCTTTTTCAACTGTAAATAATATCCTCAAAGGAAAACTTTGTCAACATCTGTCAACATTTCACTCCAGCCATTTTTTGTAGTAGCAAAATGTATCTAGTGAACTGAAAAAGCAATTGATTACATTATTCTAGTAGGCTACCTTAAGTTTAATTTGTATTTGTCATATTAATGATTTATATAATAAAAAAATGTTGTGATACTATGCTGTATGGATTTTTTCCTCCACCATTATACTATACAACACCCGCAGGTATTTAATCTACCCTCACTGAAGTAAAGGGGTTGAGCAAAATCATTGAAACACTTAACACATTATGATTCAGAGGCACTACAAACAGTTTGAACAACTGAATATTACAACTTTATTGATGGTCACAGTTGTTGCTAGGTCAGTGTGTTTTAGACTGTATTAGTTTTAGCAAGGTGTATTTCATAAATTGGCAACTGACTGTTAATCTCAGGCCTGCCATCTTACATTTGCTCTGGCTCAGACTGTGTGTAGGGTGCCCCTTACTGTAAGTCTTGAAAATTAGTTTTGGACTTGGTTATTAATTGTTCAACCCTTAGGCCCAGTAAGGTTAAAATATGTCCATCCTCTCCATGTTTAAGTGACTTTTACTCTACATATACACTACATGACTGTATCTTAGCCCATTAGTGCAGCTTTTCATATGGGCTCTGCTGTGCTGCATTGGTCTCCAGGTTCTTGTTACATGCTGATTTGTTCTTAGTATTTAAATTTTTACTTGCATTTTAATATTTCATTAACATTCTAATACAGCAGCCTGCCTTTTCCATTGTTGGCTCCTTAAATCTCTCCTCTTGTTCTCTATCAGCCCAAACCTATTATTATGTCAGCCCTCTGCAGAGTGCACTCCTCTTATAGCAGCCAATCAACAACTAGCAATTATTAACCAAGCATACCTAAGTAAAGCCTTTTTTCCCCTTAGTTCTGGTTCTGCTGAGCTTTATCATCTCCTCAGTGACATAGCTTTCATGTCTCTGAAGTGCAACTTGCCACTTTGACTCGTTTGTGTCAGTGCTTCAAAGTAAACAAACTGAGACCTTGATAGTCAACACAGCATAAGGTTAACTCAGACTGCTACCAGACACAAATGCGCGCGCGCGCGCACACACACACACACACACACACACACACACACACACACACACACACACACACACACACACACACACACACACACACACACTTATGACACATTTCACAGTTCATAGTTTGGTGCCCAGCGCTAAGTGCATGGTGCACTGGTTGGTAAAGGGGTGCAAAGAGATGGGAGGTCCAGGTAGCGCAAAGACAGTTCTTGGTATTTTGGTAAAAATTGGGTCTCAGACTTTGTGCTCTATGAAAACCTTAAGTTCATTAAATACCTGCAGCCTCCTGAAGGCAGCAGGAGAAATATAATTATAAATCTGCAGCTTGGTATTTGTGAAGTGCTGCGCTAGAGCATCGTGGTATAATGCACAGCCATTCACTGCATTTACCTTACATTACATGTAAATGAAAGTGGGCTGCTACAAAATAACCACACACACCTTTATACACATCAGACAGGTCTGTTATAACTCAGTATTCAGCCTGTTTATGTCAGAGACATCAGATTACTGGAACTCATTAATCCTGTTTATTACAGCCTCTTTTCCAACTAAAAAAAAGTCAGTAGCAGTACAAAGCAAATGCTGCTGTGTCACATTTTATGATATGATGCAACTATGTACAACAAGAATTATGACTGAATTTGGGTTGGAATTATGTGATCAAATAAATGGCTTTACTGAACAGTTTAATTAAATCATTGTACAAATTAGATAAAACCCACTTCATTATGGAGCTATATTTGTGTCTTTATTACATGTGAGAAAATAAATGATATGAGAGAAAAAAAGTATTTTGTCATAGAATATAAAATAAAAATCTGAGACTTAAAAAATGATTTCTGAGGGAAAAAAACTCTCAAAACTTTTTTTTACTCTCAAATATTATTTTTTGCTATCAGTGTGAAAACATTTTCTCTCTCAAAAAATGTTTCTCTCAAAACATTTTTCTTCTGTCTCTCAAAACCTTTGCAAAAGTCTTTGCTCTCGTGTCAGGATTTTTCTTTTGATGTGAAAATAATGTCATGGGCGGGGCCATGTTCCTATTGGCCAGTCTCAGTCGAATTGACAGCTAGGTGAGGATCATCTTGGGAGTCGAATTCAACTGAATCATTCATCTCCCATGGTGGATTCACCAGCATAGATGCGCTGTATTATTTGGGAGCGGAGTCTCCAATGTTAGGGTAAGATGATGACACACACAATTGATGGGTAGCTAGCTGAGTAAGTTGGTTGTCAAAATCATTCCTATAATGAATCCCTTTTCTCACTTAACGTTATTTTACCGAGATTGTGTTATTGACTGCGCTAGCCAGCTAGTGTTCACTTTACATCTAGCTAGGTTATCCCATTAACGTTACTTTACGGTGCTTTTCTCTTTCAACATTCCATGTGTGGCAGGGTGAGCGCTGCTACATCTCCGCCCTTATTTGGCATGAGCTGGGCCTAATTTCCAGTTGTCGGAGCCTAATTGCTCCGACAAATAAATATTATAATTTTTTTCCATCAGTGTGAAAACTTTTTCTCTCAATTTTTTTTCTCAAACATTTTTTTTCTCTCATATCATTTATTTTCTCGCATTTAATAAAGACACAAATATAGCTCCATACTTCATCTGCCTCTGGATGCATATTGGATGTGTTGTGTGTTTAAACTGTGTCACTGCACCATCCAGACAACAGTGTGATTTTCTAAAGAAGCATCTTTCCATTTGTTGAGCAGTTATTATCAAGCATCACTGATTGGCACAACTGTTGAAACCAGCGATGTGACTGGCTGAGAGCATATGTGATAATCACCACACCCTCCGATCTACATTCTGCGTCACTTAGCCCTCCTGCACTTTGCGCTGTTGCTCTTAACATGAATTGAAACAGCAGGTGTGCTTGGAGATGCCCACACAGCCTGAGCATTTGATATCAACCACCCTGAGCCTGTTGTCACACTTGTATGATTAAAATAGAGTCCTGCCTTGGCTGAATGAAAGTAACTGATGAACACTGGATTTCATAACAGTGTTGAAAAGAAACTAATTAATTATGGATCAGTCACGTCTGGGCGACACCCGATATTGTTCAGTGGATCAAATCAGTGCTATTTCCCTCTGTCTTGTGCATACATACATTATATTTAAATGTCTAAGAATATTCTAACTATACATTATGTTGTTATCCAAAATGTCACTTTAGTTAGATGTTTTACTGAAGTTTCACTTTCTGTTGGCCTGACTCTAAGAGCATTACATTTTGTAATATGTCTAAAAATGACAATATTATTGTCATTAATAATATTGAGGATGGTTACAGTGAATTTACCGTCACTACTGATTTTGACCATGTTTGTTGATCATCATTTGAAAATATAACATCCTAAAACTGATTGTTTGTCAGTGTGTTCAGCCATTTTCCAGTCTAGCAAGCTCACTATAGCTTCAAATTGTCCTGGATACCACTCATATTAATTCAGACATCAGCCATGTTGGTGATAAATTTTGACTTGTACAGTAGATGAGTAATATGATGTATTACTGTATGTGCGGCTTAGATGTAGGGGTTATATTACAGAACATATTTTTACAATGGGAGACACTTTTTTCACTCAGAAGATCCTCTGTTGCCACCTTTGGATATCCCCTTGATTTATTGTCTTATTTCACATCGTGTTGGGAAATGTCTGACCATTTTTATTTATAAAGGCCAGTCAGTGTGACAGGTTGGTCATTTCTGTGAACTGGTCTGGGACCCATCTGTCTTCCAATATGAGTTCTTACACTCCTAAGTTGTTCTCTTTTAAAATTAAAGTTGGTGAGTGGTAGTGCAAAGGCTAAAGGTTGTATACACATTATATCAGTGTCAATGCATTTAGATTTGAGTTGTGGACGCAGAGATGTCATTTACACTGTGGATGCTGAGGACACCAGGGACTAGGGATGCATGATATTGGATTTTTTTTATTGATATCTGATATGCCAATGTGAAACAACTCATGTGACCAATGACCGATACCAATACAGTGTCGATGTATCCACTTGTTTCCCTCCTTAATTTTAGTGATCATCAAGTTTCTTCTTTTTTGGAATGAACATCATATTATGCATGCATACTCCTATTGTGTCCACCAGCTGCTGCCCACCAGCAGATGGAGACATGAAATACAATACTTTCCAATGTATGTAATATTGATTAATTGTGCAAATTAAGAAAACGCATGCTGGCTGTTTCTGATAGTTCATTTTAAAGCCAGTATCAGCCAATACCGATGAAGTGTTAATATTATCATGCATCCTTACTGGGGACATGTCCCCACCACTTTTTGAAAAGGCAGATTTTGTCATCATTACGTTTTAAAAGCACAATTTGTGTAGGATGTTTGGAAAAATAGCTTGCACCCAGAAATGATAACTAACAAATGAGAGCACTTTGAGAAAGGTTTTTGCACAATAAGAAAACATCCAGTTTAATGCAAGAATAGAAGAAAGAAATGTGCATTGTCCAAAAAAAGTCATGTAAGCTTAAAAAGATCCCCCCAGTCTGCTGATTCTAAAATGACCTCAAAACACTCAGTAACTTTAGCAGATTATTGACAGTTTCTTCTTGTCCAAGTTTTCCATTCTCTGTGTGTGAAAATAACAACACATTTAGGGGTATATAAATTAATTAATGTTTCAGTGATGTGAATAGGTGCCACATTCACATTGAAAGAAGCTACTTCCCCAAACCAAGAGAATGAAAGGGTAAATCATGTAAATCTACATGTGTGTTGACTCAGCAGGGGTAACATGAAATGAGAAAAGTTGATCTACAGGAGAATAAATATTTGAAAGCAATACAGAATACCTGAGAGCCTTACTGCATTATATTAAATAAAATTTTTATATGTCACGAAATAGAAAGGAAAACAGAAGGGAAATCATTCTGTTTTCCTTTACATAATTATAGACATTTCTACAATAAATTGGTTCATAAAAATTCCCCAGTTTCTTATGCCCCCCCATGTTGAAATGAAACTTTTAACGCTCTGCCATAATGATCTACTCTGATCGCACTTGTTGAAGACTTGTACGTAAGCATTGTTTGTGTTAATTTTACACTGTAAGAATTAAATAGCCACTGTCAGTTTTCCCCTGCAAGGTTCTGTTAACTAAGAATAGACTGCTAGTGAAAAAGTACAATAAAACTTTATCAACTTTCCCTGAATAAATAAGGTTTCAAAATCTGTGCAGTGAAACATCATTATATACTCAGCTGACCAGTGAGCAGCAAGTTGCAGCCTGAGAGGACCTTGTGAATGAGACCCCTGTGTCTGTCTTTAGCTCATGTGCCAGTCACCATTAATGCTTGTTGCACCAGCATGGCTTTTCCCTCTGCCTGACACTCAGTTGTACTCAGTCTACCCTCAATTGCTGTCACTTGTGTCCTAAAGGCTGTCATCTCCACTTTGTGCTCCATTGCCACCATGTCTTCTCCACTGCTCTATTTTTCCCAGTTCAGTCAGGCTTGTGGCTGTTTGTCAGCAGAGGCTGATAGCCCAGTTATTTGGTTTAGTTGTCTGCCCCCCTGTTGGTCTGCCACTATATTTTGGCTCCAGTGAGACATTTCATTATCTATCAGTGTCTCGGCATTTCTTACAGTACCTCATGCTCCTCGTTTTGCTCAATTTAATAAACTAATGTCATCCTATCTTGAAACGTCTGTGCAGTACAAGCATGCATGCCTACAAACATTGCTTGGTAAGGTGTGTGGGTGTTTGTGAGTTGTAAAATATGGTAGTTCATTTCAGTTTTTAGTTCAGATAAAAGCACCTTAATGTTCTCAATAATTTGAAGTGATATCTGTCAAGAATGCAAGGCAGAATCATACCTGTAGAGGTCAGCATCTGTCTAATCTTTTTCTAATGGAATATGGATATTATGTGAGTTTTTATCAGCCTTCCTCCTCAATAGCTGGAACAATATTTTCACAGGGAAAACATTTCTCTCCCATAACCATGAATATGGCTCAACAAAAATAACAAACTGTTTAAAATAAGTGATGATTCCCACATAATTACTTACCGGACTGCAATGTATTGTTCATCACAATGCTAGATTGTTGATTTCACTTGCAATGTATGATGTTTTTTAAATGATTGGGCTAGATTGCAGATGCAGATTTCAACTGAATGAGTATTGTATGAGTATTGTTAAGTAGCATACTTGGTGTGATAAAACAAACTGATTACACAGCATATGATAACTTTATTAATATAGGTAATTTAAACAACACTTGGACAGGTGAACAGCTTGGGAAAATATTCATAGATCTTGAAAACAAGTGAGCATAATTTTTTTTTTTTTTGCAGCTGCATGCCAAAATATTTAATATTTATGTGTCAGTTCTCGTTACTGGCCATGTCATACCACTGCCATTTTCCAACACAGTGATTCAAAGCCTGAACAATTATGAGGCAGAACTTTTCAAAACTAAAATGCCCCCTGGCAATTGGCATTTCTCAGTATAATGTCCTTGATTAGTCATTAAAACGTGTGTCGTTTATATATTTGAAATAGTGTATATGTACAAAGTGTACCATTTTATATAACTTGCTTCTCCCAAAGCTCCTCCTCCTCTTTTCTGTATTTGGAGCAGTTATAGGAGTGCTTCATCTAGCCAATTATAATTAGCTGAATGTATCAATGTCATAACATGCCAAACTGGATTAATATCTAAATTTGTAAATGTTCTTTGCTTCAGGTAAAGCCTTTAACATATAAATTAATTACCACTCTTTGCAATTTAATTGGCAAATTAATTTGCACTAAAGAAGTGGCACATTTTCATGGCTGATTGCCAAACCAGTATATTTTTCAGTTGTAGGCCTAGATGAACAGTACATCGGCTAATCTACTCTGAATAATCGGAACATCCCTTGTAGATACATACACAAATAGCCCCTTTGACATGTGTTTAATTGGAAAGTCAGAGAGCAGGATTGCCTCTACTGCAGAGCTGCTTGAGCAGTTTGGGCATCAGTGCCATGTTCAAAGGGACTCCATAGAGATTCTGTGTAACATAGATGCAATATCAGTCACCCTCCAGTCTCCTGCGCATTGTACACCTACAGGTTGCTGCTACCAGATATCAAAACAGCAACCTTTCAGTCATCAGACAGCACCCCTACCCCAACCTACTGCCCCAGGAGAGTTTTCATCGCCAGTTGTCAGCAGGACATAGGTTTTGAAGTGTTGGTGAATAAAACGATAAACTCCTCTACCCCTGTGTTATAAAGAGCATGGTATTCCATGAACTTCAAGTGAAGGCTGACACGAGGATTTTTTTTTTCTTTAAATGAATAATATAGTCTAGTACAAACAACCGCATGGGACTATCACAAACTCTGCTGAGCTAGAACGTCCATTTTTATGAAAGCACTGCTTCACACTGATATATAGTATTTACACTGAGGAGCCACTGAGTTTAACAACAGTGTCTCACTGAAGGAAACTTCCTTCCATATTTCCTGTCCAAAACCCCACTACTCACCGCCGTATTTTAGTTTCACTGTTATGAAGGATTTGAGAGAAGAAAAATAAAGCAACAGTGACATTATTCCACTTGCCCACTTACCATCTACATAGAGCAGATCAGCGTATGTATTGTCCTAGTTACCAGTGATAGGCTGACTACATTCGACATGTCTCCCACCACAGTTAAAGCACAACCATAAATCCCCCTTAAAAGAGGGAAAAGATGGAATAAATAATAATAATAATGATAATAATAGTAATTATAAATGAGTATTGATGAGTATTATTGAATATGAAGAAACACCACATGCTGAAAGCTGCAATTGAGAGCAAGTTAAACTAGTTACTAGCAAGCAGAGGAGTCAAAGTAGATAGCCAAAATGTATATATAGGCTTAAATAGTTGAAGCGCCTCGCTCAAAGTGGTATTACAGTAGTACAAATGAATGGACCTACGCATCAATATGTCGAGGATGAAAACATTTTAACAATTGTGACCGTGAATTGAACTACCGACGTGAAAGCTAAGCAATGCACTGCTGTGGATGGGGGGCAGCAGCAAAATGTTTGTTTAGCAACCTTAAAAAAATCATTATCAGATCAAATGTATACTATATTTATAGTATTTACACTACTTTCCCTTTAACTGAAGCCATTAATGGCCTCAGTTCCCCAGTTCAGTTTGTGGTTGTCAGAGCTACCAGATTCCATTGACAAAACCAGTAGTTTTTGTTTACGCTTAGTGAATAGAGGAGCTGTTGGTCTACTGCTGCCTTGATCACTTAGATAGCTTGTGTTTTTGTGTGACTTTCGTCAATCCCAACTCACCCTTCTAAACGCCAAAGTCACAATATGACCAAAACAACAAACTCTTGTGTTCACTGATGTTAAATCACTGTTTTTCTCAGTGGAGTCTGGCTTTGATGAGAGCTATATGTCAATTTCAGTTCCTCACTGAAAATCACTTTCTAAAGCTAAAGCAGTGAAAATTTATTAAGAGTATACTTAAACAGTTTTTTTAGGTGGGACTTTTTTAGGTTGCTAAAATGTTTTGTTCTTGACCCCTCCACTGCAGTACATTGCTTGGCTTTTCATATCAGAGTCCAGCCTGCCTCTCCAAACTGGGGGCATGCCGACTGACATCTACTGTATGTAATACACTATGGATAAGTACCTCATACAACTTCAAAAGAGACAAGATACCGAAATAGTGTTAAATAACATCCAGTTTAAAATAGATTCAGATGAACACATTAGGACATAATGGGTGGTGTCAATGAAGGCGTACTTGAGCTCAGCTGACAGGGCTGTGGGAGTATGTCAGACAAAAAGATGGTTGGGAATCACTGGAGTAGATGATACAGAAACCTACAGGACCACAAAAATGAGTGTTAAAGAGAGACAGACTTAAGACTTCAGACAAAAATAAATAAACTGAGGAAACTGGATTGAATCTTTAATCTCACTGAAATTGTAAACCATCAGCAGAAGAATTTTTCTTTCTGGAAAGGTAACAGTCCTGTAAAGCAAAACGTGGTTGTGCAACTAGTTTTGGTGGGTAAACAGAAAAAATCATTCAGCATATAGGGTTTGTACTGAGGCAGTCAGTTGAGAGATGTAGTTCAGGTTGGAGGGCTAGCTGAGTAGGCGGACAGGTATTGGGAAGAGGCTGCAGTAGCGGCAGGCAGAGCCGGTGGAGATGGACTAATTCCACCTCCCACAAATCCTCCAACAGTTGATTGCCTGGGTGGGCAGTGTCGGAGGCAATCCTCCCTGCCCTCCTCTTTGCTCTGGCATTAGGCGACTGCTCAGTGGAGAGCAACTGGCAAGCAATGACCCTCTCAGCTGGATGACACACTGCAGTTTTTTCCCTGGAGCAAGACGAAATGGAGCTGTGGCGGAGGATATCAGGACAGTCTTGATTGTCGATCTTTATCCTTGGACAGGATATGTTCTGATATGTTTATCCTCCTTATTTGTCACAGAGAAAAACATATGTGCTATTCTTTTTTTTTCTTTTTTAAAGAAAGCTGCAGCTTTTTTTATTTGAGCAAGTTGGAGATGATGGTCAGTAATAAATGTTTTAGACTTTTTGCTAAAGATAGTATGACTTCATGGGTGCACAAGTCAGACATTGTTTCTGTTTGATGTGCTGACCATTTTTAGTACACAGTGATGCCCATTAGTGTTACTAATGCTAATTAGTATTCAAAATATGAGCTTTGTCATGCCATGGTCTAAAGGATTTTAGGTGAGGCTCTATGTTTTTCATACTGTGTGCTGCTCACTGATTGCAATCATGCATTAAATGCCAGAATATTAACATCAGTGTATCCAAATTAGAAAGGTCATGTTTTTCACATTTAGGATTTGGGCTCATCCTAGTTACCGAAAACACAATATGGCATTTACAATATATTTTACAGATTATTAATGAGCATGTACAGACACTGACTCTGCCATCTGTTGTAACATGCCTATCCAGGTATAGAGATATGCTACTATCGATACATTTAGATATGGCTGAGCAATATGGAGAAAATCAATATTGGCTGGCCACGATAATGGTCATTTGTGTTCACAAAAACAGAACTATATTCAATCATGCAATGCACCTTTGAATTTGTCACTATATTCAGTGTCTCTCTTTCTCCTGCTTTCTCTGTGCTTCACCCATACAAATAGAGTGAATAGAAATGACCGCTGTGGTCAGTCAAGTTCAAAAGAAAATGGCGATTGTTTTTAGTTATGTTGCCAACAAGCGCCAGTGGGGCTGTGTGTAACACTCACTAGATTGAGAACCTTTGGTCTAACTGTACACCAATTTCCTTACTGAACAGAAAAATACAACTGTGTACCAATCCTAACATCACCTGATTTGCCTAGTTAACTCATCATAAAACACACTTCATTCAAACTCAACAGAAACAAAGTAAAATTCATCAACACCATCTTAGTTAGTATTGTTAGTCATCTAGTTAGTTGATCCATGAACTCTGGTTTGCCTGAAATAAACCCTTAAAGGACAACTTCTGTATTTTTCAACCAGGGCCCTATTTCCCCATGTGTATGTGTGCATATGATTCATAGGTACAACTCGTTCTAAAATTGGTTCAGTATTGAGGGAGCCAGATGCAGGGGGAAAATGCGTCCCGTATAAGTTTGCGCATTAAAAGTGCTTTTTTCGCCATTGACTGGTTCAGATCGCCAGTCTTATCTCTGTAAATAGCATACTAAGCGTTTCCCTTACCCTTCACTTGCTCTGGGCTGTGACGTCATCTCGCGAGAGCTTTGCTTGTTGCCGGAAGAAAACAGAGGAGCCATGCTGACGTGAATTAAACTGGGTGGAGCTCTTAAATCGGGCCGAACCAGTTAAACCGGAAATCGGCACAAGCCTACCAAATGCCGTTGTTTAGTTTTTCATTATTTTTTGCAGATGAACCCCCTCCAGATTTGTGTTGTCACGGTACCAAAATTGGGACCCACAGCACGATACCAGTGAAAGTATCACAGTTATGAGTAGTATTACGATACCACAGTGAAAATGATAGTTTCTCCTCTGACAAGTCACATACCTGTGTGCCGCCACGGCTCGGCTGTTCAAGTACTTTTGGGCAGTCTTGACACCAACAAGAGGAAATTATTGGACCTGGAACCGGGCTTCTCCGTCACCAGTAAGCCGTTATCTTGCACTGCGGAGCACTATGGCAGCCGTATTTGACAGGAATACATTCCTGCCTGTGTCTGTGACCCCCGTTCAACCCACAACTGTCAGGATCTGCCTTTCGCTTCTGCTGCTGGTTGAAATCTGTACTCGCACAGTGTGCTCCTGAATGATTTCTTTTGCTTGCACAAAACTATTTTTAGTTGCAAATGCGAGTAAAATGCTTGTATTCCACCGAATACTGAATGTGTGTTTTTTGCAATATTCGGCTGAATATATTCGGTTACCGACAGGGCAGGAATTTCACAAGGGCCACGAGGACCATGGCTCTGGTGGCCTCCCAATTTGGCCCTGTGCCCTTGAAAAAAATATCTGCCCTAAGGCCACAGTGGCCTTCATGCCCCGCCCGCACTGCCCCAGGTGATCTTTCCTGTCAACACGGCTTTGACACCTGCTCTTTTGAGGAAAAAAATGCAATGACATTCTGGAGTCTTATCGAGCAACATCAAATGAGACGTTGTATACATCACCAGTGAGGGAGGGTTTGATTCGAGCCTGGCATGAACTGCTCGGACAGGCTGTAACGACAGTTTGACGACAGTCTATCACCGGCCAACCGGGAGACTTTATCAAATGCCCAGGCAGGGATCAAGACCCAGTATTAAACAACCCAAGGCAAGTTTAATAAACACCGTAATAATAATAAGCTCCGCCATTATCGGCGTTACTTTTTAAGTTTCGATTTCATCATAATTCTGCAGTCTCTCTCCTGCTCTCTGCATGTCACCCCTCACAGCGCGCACACACACACACAGGCACACAAACTCAACAGCAGAGAGGCCGCGGTGCAAATGAAGGGAATATAACTTCAAGATGACTCTAGTTAACGACAACTACACTTGTTACTGTAAGTGAGTGCAATAAAACCTCTGCCAGCCAAGCCAATACTTTATCAATAAATATGATCAGCATGTAGAAAGCCATATTTCAATCTGCTCTGTCCACAGTCTGTCGTTCACCGCTATTATGATTTATGATCGTAGTCGACACGAGCACATCGCGCTTGCGGTGCTAACAGCAAAGTGTTAAAGACAAACTAAATGAAAGCTGTCTGTGTGTAGGCTAACACTTTATCTGAACATGTACCTGAGGCAGCCGACCTGCAGACAGTGAGTGTCCTCAGAAGAGGAGGGACAGAGAGCAGGATGAATGACTGATACAGATGTTTGTCTTCATGCTGAGATAACGTGACTTTCTTCACTTAGTATTGTGATGTCAGGAGGAATATTTATATTCCAGTGAGATATTATATTGGGTTTTAAACAGGGCTGGACGATTGATCGAATTTTAATCATGATTTCGATTTTGGCTTGTCACGATCATAAAAACATTATAATCGAAGAAAAACGATTAATGCGCCGCATGGCGCGGCGTGTATTTAACTTCCTGTGCTGGAGCACCGTGAATGCACCTGTGTTATGTGCAGTAGCAGCAAGCATGTGACGTGTGTGGATCAATAATATGTGGAGCGAGCGATTGAGAACATGGCAGAAAGGCAGCCTTTGGTTGAGAAGAAAGGTAGGACAACTTCAGTCATCTGGAAACATTTTGGCTTCAAGTTGACGGACGTCGAGCAAAAAGAAATAGTTTGCAAAGTTTGTCACGCTGTCGTGTCTTCCCCCCAAGGCAACATGAGCGGGGGAAAAAAAGTCCAAAAAAGTTAATAACTTACAAATTATGGGGAAAAAATAGTTTCTTGCAACCCTAGAATTGAGATAAAAATATTCACAAATAAAAAACACTTCTGGTTGCTGATAAGTAGTGTTTAACTTTTGATTTAACACTAAAAATTAAAACCCTTGGCGCGCTCTGCAGCGCAAGCAGACAGATGCGCGACTCAGAGCAGCATGTGTCACTGACACCAGACTCAGAGCGCAGAGGACTGGTGGAAAATGTCACCATCAGCATATTATTTTACATCAATAATATCTATTTTATCATTATTTTGAGTCACATTGTTGAAAGAATTTAGCTGTCTGTGTTCAAGCAGGATATGAGGTCTCCATTCATTGCACGTCGGGCTTTCCATTTCCTTGTCGGGGATGGTGTTGCGTCTGTGTAACTGACCTGTAAGGAAAGCATCAGGAGGTGAGGTGTGTGTGTGTGTGTGTGTGTGTGTGTGTGTGTGTGTGTGTGTGTGTGTGGACGAGAGAGGGAGATGCTGGTGGAGAGATAGTGTGTGTTGTTAGATACTGTTAATGTCACTTATTATGCTTCTGTGCATTGATAGCTCTTTTTAGTCTGTTTCTGCATCATGTTGAGGAGGGCCATGCCTGTATATATATAAATGTATATATGTATGCAAAAAAAAGAAAAAAAAGTGGATTGGTTGCTCGCTGCTAAAAATGTGGCCTGTCGACATTATCTGGTTTTGAAATGCGGCCCAGTTGAAATAGTAGCCTAATTGAATAGCCCTGCTGTAGTTTGTTTGTTTGTTAGCTATCTAACAACACATCAAAAATATTAATATTTAGGCCTAATATTTAAGATTGTTTGCTTATAAATACATGAACCTGGTTGTTCTATATTTAAAACACATTGGGTTTATTAGTGCTATTAAATAAATCACATTATTACTTATTATACTCATTATTATTACTTGAGCTTGTTTTATTTATCCATTTCACAGATGGTTATACATCCTTGGTTCTTAAATTCATTATGGACGTGGACTTAAAATCATTGTTTTATTTCATGGCCTTGCTGCCCTGGCGTTTGGCCTTTGTGCCTTCAAAAAATTGACAACACGAAAGGCCAAGTGGCCTTGCCCCTAAAATAACGAAATTCCAGGCCTGGTTACCGAATATTCAGTGCATCCCTACTCATATCACCATGTCAATATAATATCGACATATTGCCCAGCCCTACATTTTAGGAAAGTATTCCTTCGTATGCAGCAACTATTTTGCTACTCTGAAGTTTGCATTAAAACTTATGTCAGACTTTTTCTGTATAATGGCAATAAGTGAGCTTCTGTGATTTGACAGAAGCTCAAAATCCAGGGCCTTCGATTTTTCATGAACTGACGTATAGAGGATTATCTACAGGCACTTGATGAGATTATAATTCAACTTCTTCGTAACCGTCCTCATTCTGAATTACTCACTCTTATTTCCTTTCGTTTTTAGCAGTAGAGACTTAATACTAAATATCAGAGGCGGATGAGTACAACTCATGAATCTCATACATCAAGCGCACATCTAAATGTCACACTTTGAGAGACTGAAGCAATCTCTGGTTCTTTTTCTTGCACACACACACACACACACACACACACACACACACACACACACACACACACACACACACACACACACACACACACACACACACACACACAATTCAGCTTTGGAGCAGCCTGTATCAACAAGCAAAAAACAAATGGTAGTTATCAAGATGAAGCACGCTGATAATAGGTTCACCTTCTCTTTTGACCTAATGGGGAAAATCAAAAGCAGGGGCTGAAACGGATTGCTGAATCGATATAAAGCACTTATCCAGATTGGGTGCTACTATAGGGACAACAGTGTTAAAGCTGGTAAGGTGGTCAGCTCCCTTTTTATATGCTGCCTTTCTGTTGTCTCCTTTTCAAACAAGGAGTGATCCCTGTTAAAGAAATGCATGTGTGCACACTCAAACACTGACATGCACACTGAAGCTAATTTTTTAAAAGGGTTGTCGAATGTGCATTGTTATGTGTTTCTGTGGTATTCATCTTTTAATACAACACACATCACTCAGTAATGAACAACGTGTGCTTACTCTAAATTAGCATTGGTGCAGCTGTCAGGTGTGATTCAGTACATGCACTACTATCCCTCAGCTCTGTAAATGGAACATGGCCCCTAGCCTCGAACATGTTATCAAGTACAATTGTCCATCTGCCGAATGCTGAGCATTTGACAGTTCATCAATAGTGATGCTATTAATAACCGGGTTCTAACACAACAGCCCAGGGACTTGGTTAGATAAGAAAACATTCGTCTCCTCAACAAGTCAATCCATTGTGCAGCATAAAACGGCACGATTGCAATTAACAGACAAGGTACTCAATCAGCTGCCATCTCAGCAGTCATTCCACAGTTATCACATAAAACAAAGTGCACTTAATGAGGTAATGCCCAAGTATAGACTGTCATTAGATTTAATTATCTGTGCGATACTTCTTGTAAGATACATTAAAAAGTGAGATTTCCATTCAGTAATGACTGAAGGAATGATTAGTCACTTCAGCTGTTAGTTTCAGTCTGAACATATCTGAACCTGTAGTCTGATAACTATTGTACTGGATTGGAGTGGTAACATTTTTTTTTTTTTTTTTTTACAATTTTTTGATCAAAGTTATCAAGTACATACTGTATACCGTAGCTACAGTGACATTTTGTAGCTGCTACATGTCGATGTCAGGTTTAGGATTGATCTTTGCCTTGCCAGTCTGAAAGACCAACAGCTTGATGACTCCCAGAGCTTTTAATTTGATATCCTCAAACATCAAACTATACTCAGTATAGTTTTGGCAAGTGGAAGCTGTTTTTTTTTTTTTTACAGTAATGTATGCACGATGTGATACAAAGGTGCTGTCAAATAAAATCAATGAGCATTTTAATGGATGTGGGTCAGTTTGTCCAATAATGTTATATAAATCTCTTACTGTAATTCAAGACTAATTAAGCTAGGTAATTTAACTCACTCCACTACTCCAGACTCATCGATCCAGATATACATGAAACAGACTAAACACCACCAAGCGTCACTCATGAATCAGTGCTGGGCAAAACAAACAAATTTAAAAAAAAGCTTCTTTTTTTTTTTTAAGATATTTTTGGGGGCATTTTTAGGCCTTTAATCGATATGACAGACAAGTGTGAAAGGGGGAGAGAGAGGGAGTGACATGACAAATTTTTTTAAAATCAGCATCAGGAAATGTGCTGAAATACCAACATACCAATTGAACACAAAGTTTCCTGTTGCATGCACAACAATGAATGAATTCTACCTAAAGTTATGTAACGGTAAGACAAGATGGCTTGTTTTGGACCTGGTTCATTACACTTGTAAGGGAGATGGCTGGGATGAAACTGCAGCAGCTAAATTACTGGTGTTTTATGTTAGACACTTTGTTGAAGAGCATCTTACCAGTCGGAAGGGAAAAAATGAAGTGGTTAATAATTGTGCACATTTTGTAATTCCATGTGGGATTGGACCATGCTAAATCACAAACCCATTCCTTCAACATTTACCAAAGAGACCACTGCTCTCTTTAAGCTATTGGATAATGTGTGAAGTGCTGTATTACTCATCCTTTTAAAAACTAACAGTAAACATTAATCATACTGAGGGTAAATCCTGGGGGGAAGTAAACTCCACACATGCTTTTCTCTGTTTTCTATCAAACAAAATGACCTGGTGTGTTTAGCCTGGTTTATTGGGACAAATTTGGTCTTTATCGGGTTTTACAGTTCTAAATGTATTGGGGCACCTGATGGAAAAAAATGCATGGAGAATCCCTGCTACCTATGTGCTGATGACATGTCTCAGTAATACAAGCTACGTTCATCCTTACTGTTTTAATAGTGCCTCTCCATGCCAACTTATCTGATGACATCACCGGGTAATGCAATTCTCTCCCTTGTTTTGCCTGGGTGTAAGAATTGAATTCTCATGTGATGCAATTCATAGCAATGACTTTTATTCTATTGAAAAATAAAATAATTACAAGAATCCGAAAATTATGTCAGCAGTATACTACTTTGTAGTATAAAACTGGATTTATATTCACTTTGAAAGAAAATCAAAGCCATTTGGTATTTTACCCTATCCCTTTACACTTTCAGTGGGGAAGTTCATAAACTACACAATACATTATGGGTAACTTAAATGCAAATATTTTTACTGTTTACATTTTGCTTAGCAATTCTATATTTATACGACACACCAAAATGCTAAGCCACTTGCACATTAAAATTATAACAATCACATTGTCACATTTGTGTACCAAAAAATAAGGGATCCGCTGATATATTGGCTGCCCATCAGTTTAGGCCGATATTTGACTTGTTGACAGTCGTTGGTAGTGGCACTGTCCATTGTTTTCTGTTGTCACATCAATTTTGCACAGGCAAAAAAACAGGGTTTGAAATGAATGGCCTCCTGTTGTCGCGGGGACAATAGAAAACGTGTTTGGGATGAACAGTGTTCCTCCCTGGGACGCCATGGGGACAAAACGATGCAGAAAACTCACTATTGATGCGTCAGGGGATACACCCTTTTGTTTTCTGATTATGCTACATTGTGAACAACAAAACCGTGTTGACTTTAGCAGGAGGAGAGCTAGTTAACTTTGGCAGTTAGCAGCCCGTGGCCAAAAGTAACTGCTGACGGAAGTAGCATTGAGTTCCATTCTAATGTGTTCAGTCTCTCTTTGGTTTAAAATGAGTATTGGGCAAAGGTAAATACTATTGTTCTCATGATATGTTCAAATGTGATGTTGTAAAGTGTAGTTTTTGGTAAGAAACTCAAGTAAATACAGTTGTTTGAAGGATACATTTGTTGGTGTTTTCACAGCAATTTATAATAGATATTAGAGAGGGAATTATGATATTAAATAAAGTAAAAAGGCTTTTGAAGCAGTTATTAGTTATTTGAAAAAAGATTTTTATGTGGAGGGTTATATTAAAAGTTGCTCCATAAAAATGTATTACTGGATTTATGTTCATTGAAATACGGAGTAATGAAGGACCGAATGGCTCTAAAACAGTTCAGTTTTGTTGTTGTTGTTGTTTTTATACTGAAGATTTCTTTGTTTCCCTGGCACAAAAGGGGGAATAAATGACAACAAAACTAAAATAAACAGTATCTACAAAAACAAAACAAAATAAATTAAAAAAACATAACTTAAAACATTAGTATCGATTTCAGATATCAGCAAAAAAATGTGTTCGTTTAGTTCGCATAGGTGCTCAATTCTGAGTTGTGGAATTTAAAGTACAGTATAAGAGATAGTACTCTTGAAAAATGTTCTACTAATATCGATGAAAAGGGAAGAAAGATCACTGGCACTTGACAGTCCTTAAACTAAATCAAAAGAGATTGAGGTTTTCATTTATCCCATCATGCGTCATATAACTTGCCTCCCCTATATTTTGGACTGTTCACCCGCTGCCTTAACTACCTTAGGCATTTAATTTAGCACTCTTTGCATTTTTTCCCTTTCAGTGCATTTTGTTTGCGTCTGTGTATATGTGTGTAGTGATGTATGCCTCGAAACACTAATGGGTGACATTTTGGTTCAAGTCCTGGGGTGTTTAAAATATACAAACAATCATTCTCCAGACACTGAATGTAGGAATACAGTGTGCTTGTGATGATAATTGCATCACTACAAATGCATGGTCATGTGATGCTACCAGGGTGATGAGGTCATCACTGTCATAACATTTTTTTTATTCAGTATAGTAAGTTCATTGAAAAATGCACTGCTTTGGCTTCCTAACTGCCAAACTGTTGTAAAACATAGCTTTCTCACTGTTGGAGGAAAAATCCATACTGTCAAAGCCCTAAATGTACGTCCTCGTCACTCTCTCTATTTAACGCACTACATTTATATGGTTTTATGCATGAGCATACAGTATGTGTGTTGCACACTGAATATGTTAAAGTGAAGGGCTGAATAATTATTGTGTTAAGATTTTGACTGGAAATGACTAATAAAGGCTGGGCGCCAGGGAATGGAGTAAGGTTGTTCAATCTTAAATTTGGCTTTGGGCACCAAGTGAACCAGCTAAATGTACCTGACTTCCATGGTGAAATTGCACCAAAGAGCCCATTTATAGTGCCACATGGGTGGTGATTTATGTTGTCCTTTGGAGCCCTCAGGAAATGGACTCTAATGTCATCTATATTCAGGTGAATCACCTTTTCTTTACTGTGCATTCAGAAACAGTAAATGTAAAAGCATGATGTGAAGGATACCTGATGTTAGATTTGTTACCCAGAGAGACAAAGTTGGGACAATTATGCAAGGACAATAATGTTGACAATCAGTAATTACAACATAGACTATTAAACTCTAAGGGAGTGTTTGCCAGTGAGGCAATTTGGCCCTATGAAACAAGGAAATGAATGGTTTAATTAACAGCTTTTTAGATTTACAACTTGACAGGAATTTCAGAGACCATTTTCCCATAGAGTCTTTTATGCAGCTGTTTAATATGTTTTTTTTAGCTAGACGAAATATGCATGCTGACAAGTGGGGCAAATGTGTTTTCCAGCCATATCATTATAGATTAGATAGATAAGATTTACCGCCCTCTTACAGACTTCATTGGCTTTAACATAATTGTGCCTTCCTGCCTTATGATATAACTATATGCAAGTTGACAACCGTGACGATAGTATATTAATGAATTTCCCATAAGAGCAACCTTGGTCATAGATTTATCCATAATCGAAATGTATCTGTAAAAACAGTTTTCATAGGACACAAATGGCAAGGATGATCAGAGAATGAACAAATAGAACCATGTTTACTATTCAAGAATAGTGTGGTCTAACGGCTAATGAAATTCCATTAAGCTGAATTGTTAAATAGGATTTGATTTGAGGTCACTATATATTGCTTTAGTGTTACACAGTGCAGGTTTTAAAGCATATTAAGATAATTAGCTGATATTGTCTTCCTGTCAATATGTATACTGTGATGTTCAGTAATATGTATACCTTTTATTAAATAAAGGTCACTGGAATTAATCATCCTGGTATTAGTTATTGAAAAATAGCCAAGTAAGTGATGAAAGGAAAGCCATTCATTGTACTTGAAAGCAGGATGGATGCAGTGATTGGATTGATTAATTTACTTCTTAAACTGTCAAAGCAGAGACTCAGTGATGGGGAGAACCATTTCAAATATTCAAAGGGGCGAATGTTCTTGTGAAACACCTATTAATCATGGAGATTTTGGCCGAGCAGATGAATTGTGGTGTCGGTTTTCTATGCACGCTGCCACAGAATCATTAGCTACAACAGTCGCTCAAGCCAGAACAGACATGGAGGCTAATCAGCAGCTGTAATGGACACACTTCATAATTGTCAGTCTTTTGCAGTATGGTAAAGAGAGCTAAGCTGGGGAGGCTGAGAGCATGCTATGAAATGCAGGCAGCTTTGATCGCATGAGTTGAGAAAGTGATGTGCCTATATACTCATTATTTTACCTCAAGACTTGTGTCTAAAGAATACAAAGGATTTTCAACATTTAATACCACAGTATTTTCAAAGTACAAATGTCGTCCTTTTCTTATAGTTACTGAAGCGAAATGAGTTCCCTATAATTAAGGCAACTTTATAGGCACTGTTCCCAGGCGAGTGTATGTACGAGTACCTGTGTTAGATGTTTCATCTTTATTAGCCAGAGCATGGTAAGCCTAGCTCTTCATGCACTAATCCCCAGCTAAAGAAACAGCTTTCAAGGAATTAACATCAAAAGTAAAGCTTTGCGTGCCGGCGGGGGAGCTTTCAACAGAGCCTGCCTCAACTATCTCCTAAGTATTTTCAGAGCCTCGGGGATGAAGTGGAAGTTAAGTTTAACTTGCTCTGTGTTCTTCTGCAAGTCTTTGACCTTGTTCTCAGGTCTCTTAATAATCCCTGATATGTTTGAATCCGTACAGCGTTTGGGGCATTTCCGTGGGGCGCTGCCAGAGGGTGAGGATTTTTTCACAGGGGCCCATTGCCCATTCTTCCCTTTAACCATAATTTCTGTGATCAGCAGGTTGGGGTACATGCAGCTGAGGTTTTGGATCAGCACCTCACAGACATGAATTACTTACAGTATCACCTACTGCGAGCAGTAAATCTGTGAATTTCCATATATGTTTATGCAGTACGCATTCATTATAATTAGCTCAGTATGTCATTTCATTAAAGGGATACTTTGCAGATTTTCAACCAGTTTTGTATCATATCATAACAGTGTGGTTAGTATGTGTAAATTATCTAGGTTAATCTTTCCTTCACCTTGCCAGTGCCAAGATCTCTTTCCCCATTTGCCAGCATTGTTGCCAAATGTGGGGCTGTTGTTCCAACTACAGATTGTACTTCCTCATTTTTGTATGCCTGCAGCCACCATAGACACAAAGGGTCTCATTCATGAAACGTGAGCAGAAGGAATTTGTGTGTAAACTGTTCGCAGATGGATATTTACGTGCATGTCCGCATTCATCAATATTTTAGTAGCTCCGATCTTTTCGTAGTTTCTAACAAAATCTACTCCTGCTCCTGACCACTCGTAGTGCTTGTGTAAATTTAGTAAAGCACATAAATATTGCTTTTCACTATTGGAAATGACAATTTTAATTCGTATTGTGCTCTGTTATGTACACAATACACAGATGCCTTTGAAACACGTGATCTAAACATGACAAAATATTAAAAATATAACACATTTAGTTAAATTATTTGGCAATTAGCAGGTTTAAGATCCAGATTAGGTTCATGATTGTGAATTATCTATGTAAATCGACTCAATAGATTACACGTTCTTTCTACACATTGAATGATGATAATAAAAATATCCGTAAGGACAGCCGGATCACAGCCTCTTCGGCCTCGATGCCTGGGTTCAGCAGGGGCAGCAGGTGGAAGGAGGACGATCGTTTGAATGAATAAATCTGATTTGATAATGATTAATTTATGTTGTATCAAACAGAGCTTTAGGCTATTAAGATTCAAAT
The DNA here is from genome assembly GCA_035609425.1 of Epinephelus awoara. Classification (NCBI taxonomy): domain Eukaryota; kingdom Metazoa; phylum Chordata; class Actinopteri; order Perciformes; family Serranidae; genus Epinephelus; species Epinephelus awoara. The sequence goes on from CM069304.1 coordinate 9,132,985, forward strand.
AATTTGAGGACGATGCATAGGCTACAGACTGCTGTAGGCTATATGTTATCCGTATCGTTTGTTAAAATAAATGTTAAATAGCTCTACATTCCGACAGCCATCACTGATTTAGTTTATCCATTACGCACAAAACATCTCTGGTTTTCTGTTCCCACTTCATTCAGAACCCCACAAATCAATCTTCTGTTTGTTTGGTGACCACTGTATTTTTATGTGTGTGCTTATGCGTTTCTTTGCCTCCAGTTTCATATCAAACCATTTACGCTTCACCTCTGACACCTCTGGTTCTTTGTACTACGGAGACAACATTAACAGCATCTGTTACCTCCCTCCAGGCCTTCGCTTTGCCTGTCCCTGCCTCACCACTACTAACTGAAGAAAATAAAATGTTTTCCACATGTTGTCCACTTCACCCAAAATTATTTCGATCTCCGCTTCGGAAAAAAATCTCTCTTTCTTTCTCTGCGCCATGACTGACAGGTTGACAGGATGCACCTACACCTCCTTATATGGTGGTCATTGGCTATTCATGGGCGGGGATTTATGCTAATTGCTGATTACCGGGAGCGCGCTGTCACTTTACGATGGACTGGCATTCATGATCATACACACGTGTTTACGATCAAATCTGAGTTTCCCGCGGCGTTCCTGAATCTGGAGTAGGTTTTTAGTAGAGTAGGCTTTTATGTGCAAATCTACACACAGATTTACTCACTTTTCATGAATGAGACCCAAAGAGTATAGAAGCAAATCAAGAGAGAGTGCTCTTTGTCTTTTGCTCTTTCTTTCTCTCAAGCTTAGACCAAACTTGGATCAACCGTTCAGCTGTAATACAAGAGTTTGTGAACAGGAAGTGGTCGCCATACTGTTTACTTTATTGTAAAAATGGAAGCTGAAAAATCTCAGATCAAACTGTAAAACTAGGCAGCACTGATTTAATATGACACAAGAATCTGTCTCTGCATTGCCTTTTTCTCAGTAGGGGTGGGTTCTATGGCCCTAACATAATATCACGGTATTTCAGGGTATTTTTGCTATAACAATATTCTTAACAATATGACAAATTAGTAAAAAAAAAAGTAATTAATATAAGAACAAAGCATTGCAAAAAAATAAGATATAATTTTTCATGTTCACCTAACAGTTTGTCTTCAGTTCTTGAGTAAAAATTAAAAAATTATCTCTCATTTCCTTATTTTGTAAAGAACAACAGTAAGTCAAGAGATTCACATTCTGTATACAATATTTAAAGTACAACAAAATAAAATCTACCACAAATGAGAATGAGAAATATTATATGTATGTATGTATGTATGTATGTATATATATATGTATGTATATATCTATCTATCTATCTATCTATCTATCTATCTATATATATATATATATATATATATATATATATATGTATATATATATATGTGTATATGTGTGTGTGTGTATATATGTATATGTGTATATATATAAATCAACAGGCAATTTCCTTTTCTCTCAGCAAAATCCTAATTGATTGAGTTGTTTTTTCTTCCACCTGGACCTTTATGCTCTGGCATTTCTCCTCCAATCACTACGCTGTAACCTGTGACAGGCTGTTATGCTACAATAACTATTAGACAATCACATATATGTAGTTTTTGTAGAGCCGCGAGCATCATACTAAAAGACCTGCTCAGTGAGATCCCTTTCAGAGGTAACTCGCTAAAAGAGTCAGAGAAGTCTACGGCAATTCATAAAACTTCAAGGATGCCGCAGGCCTCATGACGCCACAGTTTATTCTCACTACTGAAGCTGCTCCTCTTTTTGAAACCACTGCGAAGTCGGTAATAATTTTGCTTTCAGTCATGCTTGTTGTTGCCGTGTGTAACAATATGTCAGCAAGTCGAAATATTGCGAATATCACACACATTTTTGAAGAAACATATTTTAGCTCACTGTTTAACTGCAATATGAGACTGTTTGTTACCAGCTGGCCACCATATTGTTTTCAGGTGGTTAGCTTATGTCACCCAACAGTGGGAGCGTTTATTGGTCCAGTGCGGTGCAGAGATTCTTGTAGCCCTTTATCTCTGTTATCTCTGGTCATGTAGCACCAGTTTCAAGAGTATTTGTGTTTTCTACTGCATAGACAGCCTAGTTTTGTGAAGACTATATGTCCAGCAGTGAAACACTTATTTCAGTAAAAGTGTCCACACCTTTATTTCACTGTTAACTGAAAACATGCATTTAACTAGTGAAATGTTTTTGAATGGATCATAAATGACAAATAATCTTACATTTATGTCATTATTTACCTATAGATGTTGCAACAGTCATGCAAAGAAATGTAAAGTAATTTTGTGGCACCGTATTCCCATTCATTTAAATAGCATTGTGTTGCCATCTTGCTCCTTCTGTCCATTCCCTTAGATCTACAGATGAAGTGAACCAACAAGTGTATGGAGCCTCTATAATGTTTATTTTTAATGTTTATATATTTGAGCCTGTAAAGCAACACATCACTGCCTCCCAGAGCCCCTTTCAGGAGATGGTTCTTTGGCCAGTGATGATTGCTTTTACAATACTTGCTCTTGCTTATGTCCCCATAACTCATTTACTCTTTCATAGACTGTGACAGCTTGGATTGAGCTAAGGGACAGTGATGACTGATTCATTGTGTCTTTCCAAAGTACAGTTGGAGAAAACGACATTGGCAGCTTTGCTTTGTTGCTGAAAGCAAAAACAAACCATATATCTCCTATTTTGTGAGGTCCACAATGAATTCTCCATGGTACAATAAATCGCTTGTCTACCTGATGTTAACATCCCATCAGGCAATCATCAGGCAATCTTCTTTCTCCTCTCTAAATCTATTTATATGGCTTTCTTGAAAGAAGTGCGCTGGGATTTATTTTGTCACATGTCACACAAGCTGTGGGACTGTGAAACAGGCTGAACCTCAGGTCCCGTCACAATGTCTCCATTATACACTTATGACAAGGTGAGGTAGTTTGACTGGGACATTGCATTATGAATATCTTTGATAACATTTGAAAGTCCCAGACTATAAAATGGTGTGCCAGAGCAAGAACTAGAAACATTTTCCCAGCAGCAACATGGTGTGCATTTTTACAGCTGCCACATCTCCCACAAATGATGTTACATTACCATAATATGTTGTGTGGGGAAATGTAATGCCACCCAGTTTATGTATTCATTCCTATTGTTTTTTAGTATCCTTCAGTATCTCCACATGGGTGCTAAGTTATGTTTTTTAATGAGTTGCTTAAAAGAAGTCACATATCCAAATGGTCACATATTCTAATGTACAAACAGAAATGAAATCTTAAGAAAAAGCTAAACTTAACTCCAGCATTCTGGCCTTGAGAAAACGCTGCCCTGAGGGTTTCTATTGAATAGGTCTCCAGCTGGAGGAGATCTTTGCGTCTGGCCCCCCCCATCACTGGTGTGTTTTTGAAATACTTCAATAACCTGAACTTTAGGTCAGTTTGGCTTCTTTTGACCTACATCTTTGAAGTTCTGGTTTATTGGATGGTTTGAGTTTTGAGATCAAACTGCATATTCATATTTTGTGCAGACTTTGAATGCGTGTTTTGTGTGCCCAGTATACAGCAAAGCAACCAAAATCAAACTCTGGCACGGTTAAAAATGTGGAGTTATAAGTAAAGTCATTAGTTTGCTGTCAGTAGTCATGCTATCAAAATGGGCAAAATAGCTGCCCATGGGTTTTGGGGAAATAAGGATGTAGCTTGTATAGGGGAATGGAGATTGCTCCTTTCCGCTTTTTCTTTTATTGTTGGAGCCCTTATAAAACAGTAGGCAGGGCACTTTGGGAGGTGAAGGTGGGGTTACTGAGAAGAATGCTAATTTTTCATCTTATTATCGGTCTGATGTCATACACTCGTGTGTTGTTTTGTGTAATGAAAAAAAAAATGTGTTGGGGTTGGATCATTGGGACTTGTTTTTATTTTTAGATTTGTACTTTTCAATGATTTGGCCCTCAAGTAAGTTCACTCTTACAAGTGTGTTTTATAACTAGGGTTGGGAACGATTAAGCGATACGACCGGATATCTGGTTTGACAAGCGAGAGATACGACTGCGTTAGTAGCAGCCTCCTCAATTGATACGAATCAGCCATGAATCCTTAGATGAGTCGATTGTAGAGTCATGGATCGGGTATCGCGAGACTAGCATTGCATCTCTAAAACAACGCGAGAGCCAGCGGCATGCTCCGTAGCAGGCATTATTGACAACGATATTGGATGTAAACATCAGCGCCAGCTTGACTGGTGGAGATGAGGAATAAAAGCTAATGCTGGTTGGATAAACCAGAGAGCAGCCAAGCTGCAGCAGAAACTAAAGACGAATCCTGCAGGTTGTGAGTTGAACGGGGGGTCACAGACACAAACAGAAATACGTATTCCTGTCAAATATGGCCATAGTGCTCCGCGGCGCAAAATAACGGCTTACCGGCGACCGAGAAGCCCGGCTCCAGGTCCAAGAAGTCTTCGTCGGTGTCATGATGACTGCCCAGAAATACCTGAACAGCCGAGCCGTGGCAGCACACAGGTATGTGACGTGTCAGAGGAGAAACGAGCCGTTCACATTTCCACAGACCTCACCGCACTTTAGGGACTGTTCTTTACTTGTCAGGGAGGAGGGTGGCTGGTTGATTTTTATTTTATTTATTTATTTTATTTTGATCCCCCATGTTAATCACTTATTGATGCTGTTTTTGAAGTATGAATAAGTCAATAAGTAATTTATTCCTTTGAAATATCAGTGATGTATTACAGAAAAGTGATTTATCTTTTTATAAATGACAAACACAGTGTAGCAAACACAGAGAAATAGTCTGACATGCTGTTAGTGATAAGCTGCTAGTCATCACGGTCCATGATATCAACTAATAACAGCAGATGTAAGATTTTGCCCCTACATTGCATGTTATTATTTCATTCTGCTTTATGTTTATATTGTACAGCGTTATGATAAACTTTATTCCAGACTCAAGTCCATATAAGATACATACAAAAACACAGACAATACAATAAAAACAACACAACAAGAAGGTTTTAAACACTTAAATTTTACTTAAAGTTCACTTCACTTAAAGTTTAAAACTTCTTCTCATTTTTATATTGATCCCATCCAACAAAATGATGTTCATTCAGCAAGTCATTTTTTGGTCCATGTCTAGGCCAGTGCCATACAGCAACAATGCTTGGGGATGTGGTCTTTTACAAATTTGAAAATACTGTAAGAGTGTCACATTTATAGAATTCTTTATTTTATAATGTATGATTAATGTCTACATCAACAAATGATAACCATAGAATTGTATTGAATCATATCGTTCCTACACTGTATCGCATCGCTCCTACACTGTATCGAATTGTTCTGTATTAAAAATATATAGTTTTGAATTGTATCGTAACCCGTGTATCTAGATACGTATTGAATCTTCTATCACAGAGAGATTCCCAACCCTGTTTATAACCCCTTAGTTCAAACTGATAGATCATCTATTGCTTCGGTTTGTATAAAAAAATCTTCTCTGTATATCTTAAAGCCTTCAAAGTCATTGCCAAAACGAATATTAGAAAAACCTCCCAGGGTGAAAACAGTGTTGAGATTTGTGCAGATGTTCATAATGATTGACAGAGATTTTGAGGTCCAACAAGTGAAAAGTAGTAAAGCTCTTAGTCAAAGTAATATTTTGGTTGACTTTGTTGAGGAACTGATGGGAATCAAAAAGATGTGTTTTTGAGCTTAAAAAATTGAATTATACTCATATATGATTTTCTGTAGACACAGCTTCCTTCCAGTTGTCCTGGGGTGTGGGATTGAAGTGGGGGCAACAAACATCAAAGTATTTTTTTTTAAATGTTTTTGCATCTGCAAAGGGCTGGGTATCGTTTAAATAATGAAGATACCTGTACCAATATAGTACCCTTACAGTCATAATGGTATCAATAAAGTACTTCATTTGATACATTTTTTTTCTACTTCATCCAGTACCCGTCACCTGAATGGAAGCATTCAGCTGCGTAAAATACCACTAGATGCCACTGGCATGTAGTATAGCCATAATTCTTAACACTTAGTGGCATGTCTTTACACTGAGCTTCCAGCTCTGTCAAATACACCACGCTTGACTTCACAACACCGCAGACTGTCAGTTTGAAGCTGCTGCGGTAGTGGGCCAATCACACACTGCATTAAATCAAAGAATGCTTGCAGTGATTGGCTGTGAGAAAACCATACACATATTTTTTTTTTCTAGGTCTGAATACAAAAAGGACTCAACTACTCCTTACTAGGTTATTTCGGTAAATAAAGGTATTGTGTATTGATACCCAGCCCTAGTCTGACATTTCTTTATGTGTATTATTTTGTGCAGAGCCTCTAAATCCCTGGTAACTTAAACAAAGCAAGTAGACAGCAACTTTCAGATTTAATATAAAAATGTATGTATTTAACTGCTGGTTCAGTGATCGTCCTAGTGCCACTAATTGGGACACTAATAATAGGTCTGTCTCTGTGATTGTTTAGGTCTCACTATGGGTCTTACAAAGCTGATAAAAGAAAGCCAGTGGGGCAACAAAAAATCACATTCTTTCCCCATGAACCATTTATTAAGCATAGTGGAGACAGATATGTTTTTGGGTTCAGTTTTGGTAAGTTGCAATATGTTACAGGAGAGAGGAGCATCGACTTCCCTATCACTGAGCTGTCTGTGGGTTTCATCAATATTTTGTTTCTTACTCCAGATAACAGTTGCACCCCCATTGTCAGATGTCCTCATTGTGAAATCGTCATTATTTTGTAACCACTGTTTGCCTTCCTGCTCCCCTAGGGACACATTGGAGGCAGCCCTGTCCCTTTCTTTCTGGAACAGTTTGTCAATATATCCCACAATATACAAGGTATTATTTTCTTAGAGAAAGTATTAATTCAGACAGGGCTGTTCATAGGATAGTATCTGGTTTTAGGTCTTCATACACTATTCTGCTGTTTCCTTCTCTTAGTTGAGGGTGTGTTCAGAGAATTATTATAGAAGTTTAATGTGTATAGGTCAACCTTAGCTTGAATTGTTTTATTGCAAATGGGTGCAAAGAAGAACTGCTTACACTTTAAAGCCATACAGTCATAGACTAGAATTGTATCTGCACCTCTCAGTCCTTTAATCGTAGTCGCCCCAGTCTTTTTTGTTCTCTCTTTCAGTATTGACTCACAAAAAACAAAAAGAAAAACAAAAGATACACAATTCTGACAATGAGTCAACATACAAGTGAGTCTTGCTGTTGCAAACCTCCTCCTCACCAGTATATAAAACTAAACCAACCCTTTGTCAATGCACCTCTCAAACAGTAGCAGTCATAAACAATGTAAGTTGCCTTCACTTTTAACTGTACATTCAACTTACAGCACAGGTACATGTTAATTTTGTACAACAGCACAAACAGAAGATGAAGACAACAATTCTCAGTTTATATCAGAAAAAAAACATTTTAAAATGGTTGGCTTTGATTTTTTTATTTTTCTTCCCCCTTTTTTATTTTTTTTACCTTTCTTTCCTTTTATAGCGACATTAAGTACTTGCGCCCATGTTTCAGTCCCTAACCCGTCTTATTATTTTGCAGTCTGAAAGCTACCTTTTTTCAGCTTAATCATTTGTATTGCTGCAGTCATCCATTCTTTATGAGTTGGTATATTTAAAGCAATCCAGTTTTTCATGATTACTTTGTGACTATACATAACAAGAGAAAGATCTTTTTATTGTTTTAGTATACTATGCTGACGTTATGCAAAGCTCCCAGTAAAAAGTGCATTCAGAATGTTTTCAGACCCTTCAACTTCTTTCCCCTCATCAATCTTCACCCAATACCCCATAATGACAAAGCAAAAATAGGATTTTTAAACTTGTAGCAAATTTATAAACAAAGAGAAACTGAAATATCACATTGACATAAGTACTCAGACCCTGTACTTAGTACTTAGTTGAAGCACCTTTGGCAGGGATTACAGCCTCAAGTCTCCTTGGGTATGACGTGACAAGCTTTGCAAACCTGGAATCTGGGATTTTCTGCCATTTGTCTCTGTAGATCCTCTCAAGTTCACCCAGGGTGGATGGGGACTGGTGGTGGACAGCCATTTTTAGGTCTCTCCAGAAATATTCCATAAGGTTCAAGTCAGGGCGTTGGCTGGGCCACTCGAGGACATTCACAGAGTTGTCCATAAGACACTCCTGTCTTATCTTTGCTGTGTGCTTAGGGTCAGTGTCCTGTTGGAAGGTTAACCTTCATCCCAGTCTGTGGTCTTGTGCGCTCTGGACCAGGTTTTCATTAAGATATCTATGTTCTTTGCTCCGTTAAGCTTTCCCTCAACCCTGAACAGACCCCCAGTCCCTGCTGCTGAAAAACACCCCCATAGCACAAGTGTATGGTCACACATGAGTGAAATTAACATTGGTGAATATTTGCTCCAGTTCACCTTCTGTCAATGCAAGCAGAGGGACAAAAAAAACCCCCCAAAAACGTTCTCTTTCATGGCCAAGCAAATTTGTATCTTGGCATTGCCTAGAGTTCAACTTGGGTGAAAAATACGAGCTGCCCTTTATGAGATGCGGCCTAAGGTGCTTTTTGCAAGCTCAGAGTTGGCTTTCCTGTGCCTTTCATTGAGGAGAAACTTCAGTCTGGCCACTCTGCAATAAAGCCCAGATTGGTGGAGTGTTGCAGTGATGGTTGTCCTTCTGGAAGTTTCTCTCATCTCCGCACTGGATCATTCTCCGGAGCTCAGCCACAGTTACCATTGAATTCTTAGTCACCTCTCTTAGCAAGGCCTTTCTCCCCCGATCACTCAGTTTGACTGGTCAGCTAGAGTCCTGATTGTCCTTAACTTCTTCCATTTAAGAATTATGGAAGCTGCTGTGCTCTTGGGAACCTTTAATACAGCAGATTGTTTTTTTGAGCCTTCCCCAGATTTGTGCCTCAATACAATCCTGTCTCAGAGTTCGCAAGAAGTTCCTTTGATCTTGGTTTTTGCTTTAATATGCATTGTCAGCTGTGAGAACTTCTATAAACAGGTCTTTACCTCTTCAAATGATGTCCAATCAATTGATTTACTAAAGGTGAGACTGCAACATAACAAAATGTGAAATAGTGAAGGGCTCTGATAACTTTTTGAACGCACTGTACATGATTGAGGTGTGAGTGGAATGGCTATATTAGTGTAGATCATCTCTTCGTTTGTTCTGCCAAACCAAATGTTCTTAATTTTATTGCAGTCCCACAACAGATGGAGCAGTGTTTCTTCAGCAGCACCACATTGTATACATTTACTCTCATCCCTTGTGCCCATTTTGTATAACTATGATGGGATGTAATATTATCTGTTCAGTATTTTAATTTGCCTTAGTTTGTTTTTTTTCGACAACAGAAAGCCCTTCTGAGTTTGAGCCTCGAGTTTTTCTTCATAACATTACAGGAAATATCATCCCCTTTATTGTGGAGGTCCCTGAACAATGTCATCACACAAGTCTTAAATTGGTTGTTGTTGTAAATGTATAACATATTTTAAATATATTTTTGTTAAAGAAGCTATGGTTGAAAAGTATATTTTCAAAAGTTTTGAGTGTATGTGTTCAGCTTTCCTATGGTGATATTCTTTTTAATAAAATGCTGTAGAGTAATGTGATTTAAGGATTCACTCTTTGGGATGTTATGTTAGGTGATTAATTCAGTAAAAGGTTTTGAAACTGTTATTAGAAAATACTGTATGTGATAGAGCTTAAAGGGATACTTTGCCAATTTTCAGCTAGCTTTGTATAATAACAATGTGAGTAGTATATGTAAATGAACTGTGGTAAACTTCCCTCCATCTTACCAGCAGCCAGGATCCAAAAATTTTTTTACCAGCCAGGCAGATATTTTACCAGCCAACCAAATAAAAATTGCTTTGAAGTGTTGTAATTTGCTATCAGTATTATTTAGCATGTCATTTGGGTCTTGTATGCAATTCTCAATCAATATTTTAATAGTGCGCACTAATATTAGTAATAATGTATGCTAAAATATGAATAACTGTTTCAACAGTTAAGTGTAATATTTGGGTTAATAAATTCTGTAGTATTCTTACTACAGCGCAAAAAAGATCTTTCATTAAGGAATTTTACATGAATCACTGACTTCAGTCTCGACCAGACTGCAACAGCAGGGCCTGCCCTATATAAACATGAATGTCTGACCAGTGGTGGACAAAGTATTCAACGACATGACTTGGGTGAAAGTAAAGATACGCTTGGTCAAATATTACTCCAATACAAGTGAAAGTTGTTGAGTCATTTTTTTTTTTTACTTAAATGAAACTGCACCAACTGACTAACATAGCGGGAATCCAAATAAAATAAATAAATAAAATAAAAATCAACCAAAATCAACCAGCCACCCTCATCCCGTGACAAGTTAACAGTTCCTTGTGCGCTGAGGTTTGTGGGCTGTTATCTGCCACAAAGAGAGAAATGTGAACAGCTCGTTTCTCCTCTGACACGTCACATACCTGTGTGCCGCCAGGCCTCGGCTGTTCAGGTGCTTTTGGGCAGTCATGACGTCAGCGAAAGAGGAAATTATTGGACCTGGAGCTGGGCTTCTCCGTCGCCGGTAAGCCGTTATCTTGCACTGCGGAGCACCATGGCCGCCGTATTTTTGAATATGTATTCCTGTCTATGTCTGTGACCCCTATTCAACCCACAACCGACAGGATACGCCTTTCATTTCTGCTACTGGTTGAAATCCGTACTTGCACAGCGTGCTCCTGAATAATTTCTTTTGCTTGCACAAAACTATTTTTAGTTGCAAATGCATGTGACACACTTATGTGACCAATGATCATCTCTGCCTGAAATACACATTACTCTGCCAGAAAACCAGCCGATATAAGCATCGTTCTCCAGTAACAAAAAATGCATTTTTTGCTGGTAAAAAAATAACTCACCAGAGTGGCGAGTGGTCTTAAAAATTTACCAGCCAGTGACAGAATCTACCCGTAATTGGCAAGTGGCGAGTGTTAGTTTTAGACCCTGCTAGCAGCATTTCCCTGCTCATCTCTTAGCTCAAATCCACTGGATGATGTGTTCTGCCTTTCACCCTTATTTTGAAAAGTAAGATCCTTTTTATTAAACCAGAACGGCTTGGAAATTGCTATTGCCAAACCCACTTGACTCCAGTTAAAGCCACAGTGTGTAGGAATTTTCCCATCTAACGTTGAAATCACATATTGCATTCAACCAGATGGCGCACTCTAGCGCGTCACTGTTTCAAACACGTATTGCAACAACTGTAGCCGCTGTGTACCAAAAAGCTATGATAACACTGATGAAACCATGTCATCCAATACTACATGGAGTATTCATTCAGGCTCCTACACAGACACACGCGACGCGAGTTGACAAACCCCCTCCTCACCATGCTGGCTGTGTTTACAATGTAGGATTGTTGGGGTGGGTGTAAATTGAAACAGCTGTTAGTGGCCAGCAGCACTACTGCCGCATAACACAGTCCCACTCTTTGAGCATAATGCAGGATCATGTATTATGCAGCTTCACGGGAGACAGAATCCTTGTCGCCAAGAAAGTGCAAAAGGGAATCAAAAAGGCAGCGTGACCGGCGAATTAAAAAAACAAGGGTCAGCATTGGGGTTGCCTTTCCCAGGTGGAGAGGGCTGCTGAAGGAGAAAGGTAATACAATCACAGGCCAGCGCTAACGGCGGCTAACGGCTAATCGCGGCTAACACCGGCTAACGGCGGCGCAGTGATGGGAGGAGAGGGATTAAGCTGTTAGCGACTGGCCGCTAACACGGGCTAACAGCCAACAGCAGCGCCGGCCTGTGATTGTATTACCATCCTCACTCAGCAGCTCTCTCTACCTGGGAAAGGCTACCCCGATGTGGGCCTTCGTTTTTTTAATTCGCTGGTCACGCTGCCTTTTCTATTCCCTTTTGCGCTTTCTTGGCGACAAGGATTCCGTCTTCCATGATGCTGCATATGCATGATCCTGCATTATGCTCAAAGAGTGGGACTTTGTTTCAAATTTGCCAGGGTAGTAGTGAAGTGCCTCTTGCTCCTCTCCTTCGGCTCCTCAGTCACGCAGTGCTGGTCTGGCTCTCAATGAAAACGCCGAAGGCGGTGCTGTATGTCCCTTGCTGGTGGATGTATTCTCAAGGTGGCGAAACGTAATGGAACCCCACAGGCGACTTACCCGCACAATGTACAAACAAATCCGAAATTTTCCTTTTACGAGAATAAGTCAGATTATCGGTGGAGGTAATAGTACACCAGTGATGACATATTTATGAATGCAGATATCAATTTTTGCCAATAAACAACTGAAAATGTTACACAATGTCCCTTTAAATAAACAGCAAGTTTTATCATTAAAGAACACACTTCATTCAGAGTCGACAGAAACAAAGTAAAAGTCACGGAAGCTGTCCTGGTTTGTCTCTCCCTCTCTCTTTCAACAAACTCTGGTTTGGTTAAAATAAACTCTTAATTCACCCAGTTAGATGTGAAAATATGCTTCCATTATACATGCTTAAATTACTGTTTTTTTTTTGTTTTGTTTTCTTTGTCTTTTTTTAAAATGTGGTCTGGTGGTTTAGCAGTTGCTACTTCAGGGCTGTTTTGGGTTAAACAAAAAGGATCTGTCTCTAAAGTTACTCATCTTTCTATGATGTTGTCAGACACTCAGTAATAATTTTTGTCTGTAAGTGGCAAAAACAAGCACTTTAAGTGGATGCAAAGTGACGATGCACAAATGCCTTGAGTGCTTACATTTGAGCCTGTTTTACTGCTGTGAGCTGCAGTGCTGTCTATGATATTGGACACAAATTATTGCTCCAGTTAGTCCCTTAGACACAGAAACTTGGGAAAATAAGTTCCAGTTTGAAAAATCAGAAGTTGCCCTTTAAGTATGAACATCTTGCCATTTCCTATTTCATATAAAGATTGAGGTTGTTTTATGCAAATCATCAAAGTGGGTTTTTGTGTTGTCACAGTAGTAAAAATGTTCGTCTTTACTATGCTTCCTCAACCCTACAGAAATATGAGAAGATTTGATCACTTGTGTGAGATTTATATGCCGTGTTAGATAGCTATTTGTTGTCATTTTTATACTAAATCCCTTCTCATTTCTAATGTTTACGTGTGATTTTTCTGTGCTCATTGCATTGTGAAAAGCTGTTCTGGAAGCAGATGGAAGTGTATCCTCACATTTACTGGTCGTAGTGCTCCTGGGAATGCTAAACAAGACAGAGTGTGCCCATGCACAGAGCATGCATTTTGTCAGGAAAAAAAAAGGAAGAAAAAACTTAAACACTGACAGCTTCAAAAAGAGGGATACAAACCTGGGGTGTCAGGTTTGAGGACACGTGATTATAAATCCAATCACCACCCTGACCCTGACCCCCACAGCCTTCATTTTTTACTGCATTATACTGTGCGAATATTCCATTATCTCCTTTCACACTAAATGGTGCCATTAAATGTAAACTGCAAATGCAGCATAGTTGCAGATGAGTGTAATACATAGAAGACTGGTTTACAGTAATTTGACAGAATTATTGTTTTAAAAGATTCACATTCAGACACCATTTATTGTTCATTGGATTTATATTGCATGCATAAATATACCTTTCACTTTATTCTTATGTTTACACCTTCAATTTTATGCTTATTCTATTACTGTATTTCAGTTTCAATTTTCAGTCACATCTGAGTGTCATTGACCTGAAGTCACTTTCTTTTAAAGCAACAGTTATCAGTGCTATGAACGACAGTCTGCTAAGAGAACTGCAGATTTAAAGACCTCCCTGTGAGTAAAGCAATAATACTGAGAAAATCCCTCGGTACTGTTGCACATTAAAGCTGCACAGTCACTGGTGGATGATTGTGTGGAAAATGGTCGGAGTTCCTTATCTGTCTCTTCTCCTCTTATCACATATAAAGAGCTCAATCTTCATACTTTCTTTGAAACTACCACAAAAAAAAAGGTTGTATTCACTGGCATGTGCAAGCTGTCCATTTGTTAGTCTGTTAGAACACTGCATGCTTTTGCCACACTTTGACTGGATAAGAGGCAACTGAATTGCCAAATGCTTAAGTCTCTTGGGACCATCACTCTTAAGTCCTCATCAAAAGGGTCATTAACACTTTCACTTCATAACTGATTAATATTTGATATGCTTTTATAAAGGTGACTCTCTAGCACTGTTGGGTCTGCTGTTACAATAATGATCATGTTGCATACTATTTTAGGGACTTAAACTCTGCTAGTTTTGTAGTTTTTCATAAATTAATGAAAAGATCAAGGAGGGCAGGTTCCACTAAGTTGTAAAGAATGCCCAACGCAACAACAGAAACCTATTGCTATTCAATGTATTGCTGGTGTGTCTGTCAAGTACTAGAGAGATAACACAACGCAAACTATTACAATATTTTTCAAACTTGACAATAGAGTGAGACAACTTTAGTTTACCCATAGGACCTTGTGCCTGCACATGCATGCAGTAATATTCATCTGGGAAACATATTGTATTCAGAAATCATGCCATCCTTGGTGGATTCTGAACATGTGCCTTCCATCATATTTTCTTACTCCCAGGTGTCTTCAGTTGCATCCTCATCCACAAGGGGTGTGGCATTTCCGGTTGCAAAAGGAAATTCCCTGCCAGTAGAACTGCAGAAGCTTGAACTCCACAACTACAGTAGAGTAGTTTAATTTAAAACTGACAGCAAAGCAGCACTGTAGCACTCTAAGTAGGATAAAAGCAACATACAACATTTCATATAGGGGGGGGGGGCATCTAAATGGTACATACTATTCATAAGTATGTTTTCATCAGTGTATAATCACCTTAAAATAAGACTTGTTGTGTTTTGTTCTCCTATGTCCCAGCACATGGGAGAAGTTTCAGTTCTGCAGCCTTACTGTTAGATGCCACTAAATCCTACACACTGGACCTTGAATAAATGAATAAACATTAATACAATAAAAACAGCATCTAACTGTCTATAATGCACCTACTTGTTTGTTGTTCTTATCTGCAGTCCAGAGATGTTTGGGTGATTTTAAAGCACGCTTACACCAAATTGTTTTATCCAGCAAAGTCCCGTGCTGAATATACTCTTGGAACAAAGCCTGGTAATCCATAACAGATGCTGCACTGGAGTCTTATCCCATTCAGTACATGAGTCATTGGGCTTTATTAAACCCAATCTGGGCTGAACACCATGCTGTGTGATTGACAGACATATTGCTGTGACCCTCCGGCCTTTGTTGTTGTCCAGAGGCACAGCAAGACCCTTTATTTATGCTGTGGTTTGTGTTGTCTATAATTGCAGCGGGCTAAGGGTAGGTGCTGGCTGGGTTTAGGTTGAAGTCCTTTGATTATGGATTTTGATTTCAATAATCAAACGAGTTCTCACAAGAGGGCCTTTTCCCTCATCCTATTTGAACCTTCATCTACACACAGGCTGACAATATGTTTTGGCATAAAAACTACATTTCAGAAACAGAAACCAGTAAATGTTTGATGTCTTTAGCTACCTTTAATGATCAGTGGATTTTTAAAATTACTGGTGATAAATTTATCATTAATCAGTACACCAATTGATCAAGCTACTAATCATTTCAACACAGTTACAAATAAAGCAGATCAACTCTAATAAACATAAATGGTCTGAATGCAGAAAACATTTTAGGAAGTGTGGTGAACAGTGTGTGGTGTGTATTTTAGTTTGGTATTTCCAACACTGTAACAGCAACTATATAAATTCATGAAACTTAATCCATTAGCATTTGCAATAAAATGAGAACTTGCACTGTATCAGTACGTTCTGCCCTATGGGAGAAGAGCAGCGTTTCAAAAGCATATGTACCAGTTTTTTCACACATGGCTTCACACAACTAATTATTGATTTTTATTGAGACTCTTTCCTTTTCTGTAACAGTGCACTGCCTTTTTATTACCACTTCTAAGAAGAGTGAGAGGCAAACACATAATGATTCTCCGTCTTCACATCTGTCAGCTGGGACTGTTTGACATGACTGCACTTGCAATGATTATGGCTTTATGAAGTCATAGTGCAAAAACTATAATGCACATGTAGTTTAAAATGATGATGTAAAGCTAGTTGAGATAGCAGTATGATGTATTAGTCTGCTTTACTGCATTTCTTTAAGGGAAAAAGAATCTTTGACTTGAAATAGGACACTACAGACACTCAACTATTCATTAACCTCATATCTCCCGTTAGCTGTTGACAATATATTGTCTATTCATTTGTTATTGAAGGAAGTAGAAACCTGATACAAACTAAAGGCTCCTTTTTTGTGTATAAATGTTGCTTCATAATGGTAGCCCAGGTCTGTGGATGATGGTTAAGTTGTACTCTTAAACCTGAAGAATTATCCTTAGAAATCTAGGAAATAGTGTGTAGTTTTCACATGATAGTGTTAAGTGTTTACTGATTTGTTTCCCTCATAAGCATATGGGAGACTTAAACATAGATGGCGGGAATGAGTAAAAACCAAACAAGAAAGCATACAGCTCTTTCTTAGTCTGTGCAAAGTTGACTTCCTTGTCAGTCAGTGATTTGGATGCATAACTAATTGCCATCTTGCAGTAAGTCTGCGTCTAAGCTGTTTTGATGTATCAACTTGGAGCCTTGGCTCTTTCCTGGGGTTGATTATTATGGAGCTGTTAGAGTCCAGGCTCTTTAGTTATGAGGTCTTTCACTTTCCTGACTACTTTGTGCTGTGTATGTCAGGTGAACTTACTTTTCCCTGCAAAAAGTAAAGCAGTGGTGCATTTATGTGCAGTGGTGCAATCTTTGATGGTAAGTGAACCATTCCCAGTATGGTTTTGAGGTCTTTGGGGTGTTCCTCCATGTCTTTTATAGTTGCAATTTTGGCCTTATGCTATCAGCTGTGTGTTGACCTCCAAGTAGCTGACAATAAGTTAGATAGTGGTCTTTCTCTATCAAGTTTGAATTCTTGCTATCAGGAACATAGCATAGCACAAAGTTTCTTTTTTGCCATACTCCATTTTGACATAGATTAGATTTGGGTGGTATCACGATATTACGGTATACCAGTGTTTTCAAAAATCCAGATGATATGATTTGCAGTACTATCAAAAATACAGACACTCAACTATTTATTAACCTCATACTGGAGAGGCTGTAATGAAGATGTATTGTATGTAGTGCACATCACACATGACCAGAGGTCAGTCTGGTGTACCAGGCCTCTTAGGTGACAAACATGGCAACTGCCAGTGGTTGGATAACGTTACAGGATTGTAAACAGCTGGTCTGCAACAGCAGAGAGAGAGACTGTAGGGGAAAATGGCATACATTTTTACATCTAACACTGAATGAAGGGTTTATTTCGACTAAATCAGAGTTAGTGATTGTTGGAACAGTGGACTACAACTGACAAGACTAACCAAGATGGCTTTGATGAGTTTTGTTTGTGTCAAGCTTATATTAAATGTTTTTTTATGATGAGTTAACAAGGCAAATAAGATGGTCTTAGTTCGGTAAAAGAAAGAAATTTGAAATCATAGGGCGTGCTGTTGCTTTTCTCTGTCTAATAAGGAAATTGGCTTTGAGAATATTACCTTTTGTGATATTTGTTGTTTATTAAGTAGACTGAAAAAACGAAAGAAAGAACGAAAATGAATGGGCACCATCTCAACTGATGTCCTGTTAGCCATTGTACAGATATTAGAAATGAACTGGATGACCTTGGTGCCGCATCAGTTTCCAACTGGACATTAGCAACTGTAATATCCTTGCATTCACTGAAACTTGGACTAATGTGACGGTGGGTATAGTTAAATCATCACAACCAAAAGCCATGGATTATCAGAACCATCCAGAAACATGGACAATTATGAGGCAGCAGCCAATGATGTAAGATGACGCCACAAAAAAGAAAAAGAAAAAAGGACTTAATTACAGTGCATAAGTCAAAGGAGCTGAGGGGGTCTCATTTCACAGGAGTACTGAAGTTGTACCTTATATTATTTCAGTGTCATAAATGATTGATTGATTGATTGATTGATTGATTGATTAATATCTGTAATCAGTTTTGTTGTGCTATGCTGAAATTTGGCTTAGGAAACTGTAGCATCCAAGCAAGCTGGTAAATTTGGTCAGTTTGGGTGATTCTTCATTTAATCTAATGGTCCATTGGCCAGATAGTATCCATAAAAGGGAAAACTGCACATTCCTACCAGCTTTGCCATGATGTCATAATGAGTTGGTAAAGGGTAATGTGGCTGTTAGATGCCCTTTTAGTGTTTTTTTATCTCTAGTTCTGAGACGGACTCTGAGCTCTTCTTTACAGGGTTTCCTGCTGCTACAATTGAATTAACCTATTTGGTGGCTTCTGAGACTTTTACAATGAATTGTGGCTTTGCCATGTTCAGTAGATACTGTCTGCTGCATAATGCAAGGGTTACTCATCTTGGATGGAGCTGTGTTTCATTGGGGTCAAGATGAAATGTGCACCAGGGAAAACTAATGAAAACATCTGCTAACTCATTCATGATTCACCCAGCAAGTGTCTTGGAAATTGACAGAAATTCAGACCCCAGGAATCAAAGAATACAGTGGGTCAATTCTTCTGCATCTTCTTCTATGTCTTTCTCACTCAGAGTACAGACCTTAATTTGTTTCTAATGGCATACTTATGAAAATTTAAACAATTCCATTTTCCACTTGTTTCACTACTTGTCCTTGGCTGGACATTTTCCTCACTCATCCTGTGCCATATTTCCATATTGATCGCTCATTCATCCCTTTTGGTTTAAATTTACATGCTTTTATAAGTTTTATACCAGGCATCGTCCAATAGCAGACCATGGTCTGGACCCCAACCCATTGACAAATCTATCCAGAAGTATGAACAGTTTCTGATAAATGACAACAATTTATCAGCCAGGGGATGTCTTTTGTTGCATATATGCTATTTCATGAAAATGAGCAGTGTATGCTGATTTGTCCAACATAAAAGAATCTGACACATTTAGTCATGACTGTCTTGGGTGGATCAGTACAATGCAGTCTTTCATTATCTTTTCACTTTTAGTGTTAAGCAGAGTCTTTTAAAAGCAGTAAGAAAATTGGTTACAAATTGCTCTGATGGCTCTTTAGCTTCTTGTGCTTTCTCATAAATTTTGTAACCACCAAATATGAGGTTAGTTTCAGGCATAAAATATGTCTTGTATCGATCTGACCAGGGCAGGAATTTCACGAGGGCCACAAGGGCCATGGCTCTCGTGCCCTCCTCATTTGGTCCTGTGCCCTTGAAAAAAATATCTGCCCTAAGGCCACAGTGGCCTTGATGCCCCGCCCGCACTGCCCCAGGTGATTTTGCAGTCCTCTCCTCTGATGGGTTTTAGATGTAATAACAAATTGTTAGGTTTACCAATTTGCCATATGTTAAACAAAAATGTCACGAGGCTACATGCCAGCCTTTGGTCAAGTTTTATCCAGGACAATGCGGCATGCATCCCCTCAACACCGCTCCTCCCTGAGCAGCGGAGAGCGAGGCGTGCCTGTTCTGTGTGAGCTGGAGTTTATCTAAATCTTGCTTTGCAGCACCAGACCATATTGTTGGGCAGTAATCGAGACTAGATAGAAGTAAAGATTGCAGTGCCAATTTTACTGTTGAGGCAGTCAACAGGTGAGCTCCTCTTCTAATCATTGAAATATTACTACTCATTTTAGATACAATTTTATTGATATGTGCAGACCAGGAAAGTGTTTCATCAATGATCACACCCAACAACTTGGCCTTTCTGACTTGCTCAATAGCGGCACCCTGCAAAACAAGACTTAATTCAGGATTAGCTCTTAGCATATATCTAGAACCCATGATGATACACTTTGTTTTAACAACATTCAACTTTAACCTGTTTTCAGTAACCCAGTTAGAGACCAACAACAACTCATCTTGCAACAACTTATTAATACAAACTTCATTTTCTGCGGAAACGTACATTGTAGTGTCATCTGCATAAATCTCTATACATGCACTTTTCAGTACATGTGGTAAGTCGTTTACAAATATTGAATAGAGCAACGGACCTAGGCAACTCCCTTGGGGAACACCACATTGAGGGGTTAACATATCTGAAAGGCTGCCATTAAACATTACACATTGCTGTCTATTAACCACATAACTATTCATAAGTTTAATAGCTTCCACTCTAAAATTATATGCCACAAGTTTCTTGAGTAATAATTCATGATCAATAATATCAAAAGCAGCACTAAAGTCCAAAAGCACAGCACCAACTATGTACTTCCTATCAATATACTTAAACCGATTTTCAGTTAATGATGTTAGTGCTGTGCTTGTGGAATAGCCCACCCTATATGCATGTTGACTCTCAGAGTTGATGTTGTTCTCTTCAACATTGTAACATTGAATTTGCTTACATATTATTTTCTCCATTAATTTGCTTAAAACCGGCAAAATACTCACAGGCCTACTGTTTTGACCTGCGAACGGCTCCCTGCTGTTTTTTGTCAGCGGAGCAACCTTTGCAATCTTCCACAACTGTGGATAAACACCATTCTCTATAATTAAAGACAAACGAAATGAAAGCTGTCTGTGTGTAGGCTAACACTTTATCTGAACATGTACCTGAGGCAGCCGACCTGCAGACAGTGAGTGTCCTCAGAAGAGGAGGGACAGAGAGCAGGATGAATGACTGATACGGATGTTTGTCTTCATGCTGAGATAACGTGACTTTCTTCACTCAGTATTGTGATGTCAGGAGGAATATTTATATTCTAGTGAGATATTATATTGGGTTTTTAAATAGTGACTTTGTTGTTGTAAACATGACTTTTGCTGCCATGGACTGAAAAAACTATATCCTGTGTAACTGACCTATAAGGAAAGCATCAGGAGGTGAGAGAGAGAGGGAGATGCTGGTAGAGAGATAGTGTGTGTTGTTAGATACTGTTAATGTCACTTATTATGCTTCTGTGCATTGATAGCTCTTTTTTATTCTGTTAATGCATCATGTTGAGGAGGACCATGCCTCTATAAATATAAATATATATATGTATGCAAAAAAAAAGTGGATCAGTTGCTCGCTGCTAAAAATGTGGCCCGTCAACATTTTCTGGTTTTGAAATAGTCCAGTTCAGTAGTCCAGTTGAAATAGTTGCCTAATTGAATAGCCCTGCTGTAGTTTGTTTGTTTGTTAGCTATCTAACAACACATCAAAAATAATTGTAAGCCAGTCTTCAGTGAATCAGTTTATCATGTACACTCAAAAAATATTTAGGCCTAATATTTAAGATTGTTTGTTTATAAATACCTGAACAACCTGGTTGTTCTATATTTAAAACACATTGGGTTTATCAGTGCTATTAAATAAATCACATTTTTACTTATTATACTCATTATTATTACTTGAGCTTGTTTTATTTATTCATTTCACAGATACATCATTAGTCCTTAAATTCATTATGAACGTGGACTTAAAATCATTGTTTTATTTCATGGCCTTGCTGCCCTGGCGTTTGGCCTTTGTGCCTTCAAAAAATTGACATCATGAAAGGCCAAGTGGCCTTGCCCGTAAAATGACGAAATAACAGGCCTGGATCTGACTATACTTTACTATGTTACCTTTCACTGTTAATCTAGAAGAAAAAAAAAGTAAAGGTATCTTCCCTTTTCTCCAATCCTAAACAAAAGATCAATGCACATCTCTTTAGCCTTCTTGAAAGGCCCTGAAACCATAGGGTCAACATGTCTCCACTTGGGACATGCCTCTAGTTGAGTAGCATCCTTCTTTGTGCGAAGCAAAGAAAACCCCAGTGATGTCCGTCATAGTCTGCAAAATTCCCTTTTAGTCTGACGGATGCACACAGCAGTTGTTTATTTGCCATGGTGATAAGGTTAACAGCAATACGTTATCTGAGCCGAGTCTTACCAATTTGCTTTGTAATGGAACTCAACAGGTCATTGACACAACTACCAGGAGGAGGAAGATACCTGCGTACTTTTACAGGTGACGTGTGGGACCACATCTTTTGTTTAATCTTCGTTGTAATCTGCAATCTCCTCTATAAGCCTGGATATAGCCTGTATCTGAAATCATTAAAATCGTAACCTACACAGTCCTCCACAAAACCTTTACTGTGTTTCAATTTTAGTTGTGTTGCCATTTGCACCCACATCAGAGACGCTGCACCAGTGAGCTATTAATTGTGATAGTTATTAAAATAGTTATTAAAACACATGTATTTGTATCAAACTGTTTGGTATGGGCTTTTGGTCTGATACGCATTACAGACTGAACAGTGTGTTGAAGTAATCCTATTGTATTTGGAAAATAATATACACAGCTTAAACTGCTCAATGAGGCAACCCACACGATGGACCAGGCAACAGACTGCCCCTCCCACCCCCATACCAAAGGATTCTTCTCCAGTGGGACACACTGGGAGGCAGCTATGCTAAGCTAGCTCGTAACAAGATGCTTAGCAAGATGACAGTGGACAATGTTTATCTGTTCTCTCACATTTTTTACACAGGCTGAAAAGCAGGACTCGTGACTAACGGTCACAAACTTGAATTAATGTGTAGGTTCAGGAAGAATAAAATGACTGCTCTGTGATCTCTTAGCAGCTGATGTCCTGGTAAAACGTGTTTGGGAAAAACACAGATCTTCCCTGGGGGAAAAAGAAATGCATTAAACTCACTGTCATTGCATCAGTGGACACATCCTACTGTTTCCCTGATAATGCTACATTGTGAACAACAAATCCATGTTAAAATTCAGCAGGATGAGAGCTAGTTAAGCTTAGCTGTTAGCAGCCATTAGCCTCAAATAACAGCTGAAGGAGGGTGCATTGAGTTACATTATGATGCATTCAACCTCTATTCAGTATACTGCGAAGGTAAATTATAGGGTTCTCATGATGTGTTCAAGATTATCTTGTAAAATTTTTAGCTAGAAACTTGAATAAATACAGTTTGAAAGAGAAATTTACAGCCATATGAAATATATATAAGAGAGAAAAAATATGATATATATAGTGAAAAGGCTTTTGAAGCAGATGTTTTTCATTTGAAAGGTTATATTAAAGGTTGTTTGATAAATGTGTATGATTGAATTTGTTCTCATTTAAAGGTAGCGTAATGAAGCTTGCTTTTTATAAGGAGCAGTTTTTGTTTCGAGTGCTGGTAGGATGATACCCCAGAAGATGGGTCAATCAGGTATAGCTCCACCACTGCTCCTAGTCAGAAAATCAAGGAATTTCTCTGGCATTTCTACTTTTTTCTGTATCGAAAATGTACAGTGTTGTGACACGACTGTATTGTGTTGAACCGTTACATCCCTAAAAAATGTACACACACACTCGAGTGACTAAAAAAAATATACACCATATATATGGGTACTACAATTTATTTTATTTATTGAGTCCCCCCCAGTCTCCTGTCATATTGCAAAAGTGGCACCTGGACAAAGACAGTTGAGTATCCCTGGTATAATAAAAATACCTTAGCTAATGCAAAACATCAGGACAACACCACAAACTACAGCTTTAACTACAACCTTAACTTGACTTGAGTCCACACCTCTGGTATGCGGTGTCGACAACAATTAAAATATTAGGTAGTATTTATTTCGGGACTGCTGTATTGGATTGCATTTTAATATTAAGGGAAAATTGTTGTGGTCACTCAGTGTGATGTAAATTACTTAACACTATTGTGGTGCTGAACCATTTGAGAATTGATAGCCTTTGTTATGCTCAATGGGGGTTGTGTATAGTACTGTTTGGAAAGTGGGTGGAGGTTATGCTTTGTTTTGATTTAGATTTATCACTGATCACTGAAACTGTGGGGCTACTATTTTACATAAATTTTGCATGGTATACCTTTTAAGTGGAGGGTTATAGTTCGGTTATATGAGCTGTCTCATTGTGTCTATGGTCTAGGGAAATTGTGCTTAGTAACCATGGCCACCAACAGTGAAGATTTATTTTGAGCTGCCACTCTACATTGCCCATGTTATGACTCAGTGGATGTAGTGGAGAAGACAATGAATTCTCATAGAGAATGCGGAGAACAAACAAGAGTGCAGGAGAGAGTATCTGAGTTGCATATATCTTAGAGACGCACACGTCCCTCTCCGTACGGTGGGATAAAGCAGGCCTGAAGAGTGGTGATTTATTGAGCGTGTGGAGGGGCCTGACAGGCACGGCTCTCATTAGACAGACAGAGTTTTAATTAGTGGGAGCACAGCAGTGATGCAGGTGTTTACATTTTGTGAAGAAAACTATGCCAAGAGCACAGGGGCTCACACAGCTCTCTCAGAGCTAGAACAGCATGAGTGAGATTCTCTCACGACCTCAGAGGGCTTTAACTGAGCAACCTGAATAAGTGTAGAAAAACACCGCTACATATTTGCTTCTCTGAAGGAAAATATTTTGTGACTGCACAAAAAAAAAAGACTAATTTATTTTGGTTTTACCCTTCAGTGATGGCAAATGATCAGCAAGGTATCAATTTGCTCTTACATGCATAGGGAAATAGAGTATCCTCTTTACTCTGTGTTGTAGAGTGTGTCTCTTGAAGAGGCAGCCATCAACTGTTTGTTTTAAAGTTCTGAATTCCTATCTTTACGGTCACAATTTAGCTTTAATTGAATGTTTTCACTGAAAGAAAATGCACAAACTAGGTCATCCTTGGTGGCTATTAAGTTTCACATATACTATCAAATATTATACATTACTGCAACTACATGCATTACCTATCTTAAAGTCCGTGTAAAGCAAATTCTGCTGTTTTCTTCTAAACACATTAAATAGGTCATAAAAGTACTCCTCAAAATGTGTAAAAAAGCCTTTCGACCATTTACAATGGAATTGTGGAGCTAGGCTCCACAGACTGTGTTTCTAGGTTTCAGTTTTCTGGATTTAGTGGGCGGGCCTTAAATCATAGCCACTTTACATAATGGAGCTATCCCTGCTGCAAACACGCCCCCTGAGGCTGTAACAGTATAAATACACACTCTTGTACAGTAGGTGGCGGTATTCACCTGGAAGTTGTTTGCGATCCGCTAATAAATTGAGAGCAGAAGAAGAAGAAGAAGAAGAAGAAGCAGCAGTAGAAGAAGAAAAGGGAGTAGTATAGAAAACCAGCAGTTTCACTATATATATATATATATACATATATATATACATATATATGTGTATACATTTTTCACATCACTATATCACCGTGTAGACTAATCTGATGTTTGTAAAGTCTATAAACACAATGATTGAACAAACATTACTATTTCTGTGTGCACGTTTTGTAATTAACATGGTTATTATAAATTAGCTGGGCTAACCATTAGCTGTTAGCCGTTAGCCATTAGTGATTAACCGTTAGCGGTGTCTGTAATAACTCAATAAACGGTCCGTGAAAAAAATATTTTTTCCAGCGGATATCTTAGTTACAACATGATTGAGCTAGCAAAGCAGTTTTGTGTTGCTAGGTGTGGTATTTATTCAGTTTTTGGAAATCATCATCATCAATGTCTAGAAAGCATCAGTGACTGCAGCTAAGAGAGACAGACAGCTAACGTTAGCAGCAGCAAAGCTAACATCAGGATGTCATCTGTTAAAAGCCTCCCGTTGTCGGGTACGACATGAAACTCCAGTTAGCTCAATCATGTTGTAACTAAGACATCCGCTGGAAAAAATATTTTCAGTCAGTGGAGCCAAACCGACACTCTCCCTCCCTGGATTACATCCTCCCTTCCACCGGCTGCTGGTCTGGGGTTATGTCTTTGTACAGTACACAGAGGTAGCTTCCCTCCCACGAGTGGGCGTGGACTGAATGGCTGCAGCCTGGAGTAACTAGACAAGAGGCTGCAGACATACCCTCCGGACACGCCCCCAGCGTTTCACAGCAGAGAAAAGTGCTTGTTTTTCCATTATTTTGAGAGCTAATTTTATATACTTAGCGATTTTTTTAATCTTTCAAATTTGGCTCAGTGATTAATGACACATATTTCTGTGATGTGACAAACTTATAACAGACATTTTTTGCTGCTTTACACGGACTTTAAGTGTTGGTTAATTGATATTTCCCATTATCATTAAATTCACATATTGTAAGACACTACAAGGTAAACTAAATGCTTGTCCCAACCAGGGCTGAGTACTGAAGCCTGGTGCCAATATGGTACCGGCCCCTATATTGTATAAAGTTAAATGTAGTGGTGCAATGTGTGTAAAGTTTGGGCTGTTTGTCAGTGAATAAATGCTACAACTCCTCAAGACCCAAACCAAGTTACTGTGTCTTGCTTGCCAAAAGCTAATAAAAGTGAAGTGAAGTTAGCCTGACACTGGAACCTGACCAGACTCACTTAAGGTGGACTGTTAAGGTCAACCAGCTATTCTACCTGTAGTGACAATCTCAGCTGCTCCTAAACAGATAATGGAGAAATGTCTGACTCCTGAGTTAAGGAGACAGTTATTGATCCCAAGTCAAAATTCATTTTGCTATTATTACTACTGTAATTGTTATTTACAGGGTTCCCACCTTCATGGAAACACTGGGGAAATTCATGCAATTTCACAATCACATAATACAGACCTGGAAAAGTCATGGAGCTGTGTTGTGTATAATGGATTTTTTTTTTTTTTACTGTAAACTTCTGTGGATAATCTTCCACATAATGTAATGGCAAGTTTATTTTCTGAAGCTGTTGACATAAGGCAGTTCTCATATGTGTCACTGTAGCGCTGGACGATAAGTAGGGATTGGTACTGAAACGTGGTATTGAATGGGCCCTGGGGCTGAATTATTAAGACCATAGTATTGATAAGCCCTGACATTAATGGTTCTGCTGTCGGTATTGGCGAAATTCAGGAGATGTATTTCTTGTTTATTTAGGTTACATAAACGTTATCTTGTACAGCTTTTATCTCACCAACTCTGTTTCTAATTTGCAATAAAATGAAGACATTCAATACTGATGCATTTTTTGCTACTCAATCCGGAGGAGAGCTTTCTGTGTTGGAGCCTCACAGCCTGCTGCATGTGCAAGGGGCAGAGCGAGGCCACCTCTGCCACTCTGTGTCACACACACAAAGAGGCCCTGCTCTCAGTGACAATGGTGGTGAGAGCAAAACGCTCCCAAGTATGGTTATATTTCACAAGAGTTGATGCAGACACTGCTTTTTACCACAAGTTCAAGAATTCTTATACATGTAAGGGCAGAAACACGGCAATCTTTCGAAAACATCTTGTGAAAATGTACCACATGCAGGTGGAGAAATGTACCATTTTCGACCGCCTAGCTTGTAGTTCATCCACCCCAGGTATGTTATAGTCTATAATAGTTATTTATTCAGGTTTCAGAGGTTTCTACCATTTTTCCCTGTGAAAGGTTTTTTTGGGGGAGTTTTTCCTTATCGGCTGTGAGGGTCCAAGGACAGAGGAATGACATATGATGTAATGTCTTCTGAGGAAAACTGTGTTTTATGATATTGGACTTAATAGATCAAATTGAAAATTGAAATTGAATTCAAAACAGTGCTGGAGCAGAATGTTAATTTACATACTGTCCTTACATAAGTAGAAAATGAAGCAATGTTGTTCCTATTAACCATTAACATTTTTTGTTGTGTTTTAGCTGGCAATGTAAACAGAATGAATAGACAAAGAAAAATGTTTTATACCCACAGTATGTAATTTCTGCTCTTTCTCAATCAAGACAATAACAAAAGACAACCCTGTGTCACTCCGAAGTAATTGAATTTCGGTGCTTGGTCACCTAAGAAAAAAGCCGTCCTTTCACGTGGGCATGATACACAGCTGGTTGCCCTTATTGTGTAATGGCACCTGGCAGTGTCAGGTGAAATGCATTGGGCCAACAATGAAAGTTAAGGCAGCGGAAGTCTGAGTAGGGCAGGCAGGGGGGGTGGTGTATGGGTCTAACAACCACAGACTTTCATCCGGGAGGGTGGTATTTGCTTCCTGTAAGATTGTAAAGCCAAACCCTGTTCTTTTCTAAACCGAACAATGTGCATGTTTTGGCAAAATGTAACCATGAGGATACACCTTAATTTTTGAAATTACAACACACATACAACAGAAGGCAGGTAATGGCAAGCAGCCAAGACAAAGACAATGAGGATAAAGTTATTTACACTGGAATAAATCAGCAGTGTGGAAATATTTTCTTATTTGGAGAAACTATAGGTCAGCAGACAAAGCACATGTCGTATGTAAACAATGCTTTTATGGGACAGAACAGGAGGTACCTGACTGGACAGCAGGGTTTCCCCCAGGATTTTTTTAAACTGTGGGGGAGGGCTCCGGCGATGACGGAAACTGAATGTTTTTATAAATACCCTATTTATTCACTACACACTGTAGCACAACTATATACACAACTGTAGCCTAATCTAATGGCACAGTTTGCAGCATGGCTGAGAGCACTTCATTTTTCTTTTTTTTTTGAAAAAGAGCTTTAAGGCTCTGTCGTATGAGGTGGCCCATTGATGCTGCCTGTTCCTCAGGTCTGTCTTCACCTACACATAAAAACAATTAGAAGTGTGTTGAATACTGTTGATCCTGAATGTGCTCTTACAATGACCAGGTTGTCTGAAGGGGGGGTGTGGTAAACAGGTAGCAGGTGTCACAAATTAATAAATGGCCCCCCCGTTGACGGGGCCACTGGCGCGCACATGTGAGTTGTGTACAGCAACAACGTGTGTGTCGGCTAGGGTTGTGCTGATTTCCGGTTTAACCGGTCCGGTCCGGTTTAAGAGCTCCACCCGTTTTAATTCACGTCAACCGGATAAACTGGAGGAGAAAAAAAAAAAAAGCTTTTCACATCATTGTGCTCACATGCATTATGACAACTTAATAAGGTTTATGTTTGTTTATAAATAAAGTGGAGGAGCCTACAAGTGTTTTGTTTAGTTTGTCTCAGAGGCTGAAGAGGGACTCCGCCGCTCAGCTGCTGCGAGAGATCAAATTTCATTGGGGGCGGGGAAAAGTGTGAGGGAGTCAGCAGTCATTCAGTTTGTTGCCCTAGTAACCCGTTTCCACTTAAGAAGTTCCTGGTACTATTTGGGAGGCTGGAACTCAAACAGGAACGTCCTCTGGCTCGGCCCTCTCAACCACTGTGTCTGTGAGAGCGGAGTCGGAGGAAGGTTCCTTGGTGTCCTTCTCCGTCTTCTTCTTCTTGTGTAACCTTGTTTGTATTGGCGGTTAATACAGCATTACCGCCACCTACTGGATTGGAAGCGCATTACACCTATAATTGGCTTTTATTGGGAAAAATAGCTCAGATGCCCCCAGTGGTAAAATTAGGTATATAATGCGATATATCGGTTTGGTTAAATATTTGGCTTTAAATCAAACCGGTTTGAAAATTTTCAAGCCTAGTGTCGGCTTCTTCTAGTGTACCAAGTGCAGCATAGTGCTGGTATAGGACAGCAAAAAGATGGGAACCTCGACACTTAAAGATATAATATGTAGTTTTTCCACATAAAAATGTCTAAAAACAACTAAACCAATATTATATATTTTGTTTAGTTGAGTACTTTGATTATCAGAAATGTTTCCAACAATTTTTCAAACCCAGATAAATATGAAATATTAATAACAGTAACGGACCGTGTCAGTAGGTTGCAATGGCGGCGTAACTCCAGTTACCATAGACATTAAATGAAGGAGAAGTAGAAGAAGCAGACTGGCTGAGACGTCAGAGAATGAACGTTACTGTTGCTAGGCTAAGCTAACTCGTCATGGATCATGATTATGCATTGACGGTTGCTGCACCTTCTGACACCGAAGCTGTCCTGGTAAACAACCCGGTAAAACGGAAACGTACGGGTCAACCAAGCGATCCCAGAAGAATTTGGGATAAGACGAGAGCTAAATCCAGGATAAATATTGGTGTGGCCTTTCCGAGATGGAGAGAGCTTCGTGAACATCTAGGACTACAATTCGATGCCAACCTCGCGTGTGTTTTACTAGACAGGTAAGCAAACATCTGGCTGATGTTATCAAAATATTAATAATTTCCACCAGTGTATTTCAAGCACTGCTGCCCGCCGGGGCACCAGCGCTGCGGAACGGTGTGGAGCGCAGGCTGGCTAACCACAACATCTAACGTTAACGATAGGTTATGAACTGCATTTGTAAAAGAGGCAGAAGCTGAAGTAAGTAAGTAGCATTTCTGAATAGAGTGTAAATAACTGAGGTTAGTGAGACCGTAGCTAAAAAAGAGAGCCATGACTTTAACACATGGAAAACCGGACATTATAATCAGTTTATTAAAAAAAACCCGGACACCCCGGACGGGACATGAAAAGTGGACATGTCCGGGCAAAAGAGGACGTTTGGTCAGCCAAAGTAACGTTACTACTGATAAGTTAAACCAGAGTTTGACGATCCGGTGTAGGTACCAGATCGGCTCAGGCTGCTACACCGGCCGATGGACCACATTTGCATAAAGTGAAACATAAAGTGAATATAACTTCAGTAATATAACTCGTCCATGAGTATTTCTCTGCTGCTGAAGCTCGCTCTGCCATAAAAACTGCCACGGTCGGTTTCAGCTACACGGAGTGAGGAATGTCTGTATCTGTTATACAACTACAACTCCCATGATCCCACGCTACTTCGTGACGTCATCCAACTCCGTCTTCTGTTATTGTTTTGGTTTGAGACCCCTAGCGGCAGCAAAGTACATATTGCACGTTTAAGAGGCACATGACGAAGGCTTGCCATGGAAAGAAAGATGAGAGTCAAGCCTGATTTATGGTCGTGCGTTGAATCGACGACGTCGCTATGTGGTTGCCGTGACGCCGTCGTGAACCCTTCGAACTTCTCCGTTACTCCGTTTTGTCGTGGTGCAATTCACCGCCAGAGCAGTAGGAGGCTTCGTTCCTTTCCTGAGTGGTTATCGTCGTCTCTAGTTGATTCTTTGTTTAGCTTCCGGCTTTTCCGGTCACAGAGAAATGAACGCGGCGCACGGACAGACGGCTCCGACCGTATCTGTACTGAACGTTGAGCATAATGGCATATCTATATAATGAGCCTTAATAACATCTACATCGCAATAGAAGATGTTTAAAGATGGCGGGGATGGCGGAATCTGGAAATACGGAACCGGAAATGCGTTGCTACCAAGCAAACCAATCACAGCCGTGCTGGTCTGCGCTGGGTCTGTGTCGCCTCGACGCGTAGTTACATTTTTGGGGAGGTGCACGTCAGGCTACGCCGGCGAGCCTTCTGCGTAGCCCCGTACCCTACAACGTAGCGACGTCGTTGATTCAACGCACGACCATAAATCAGGCTTCAGCCTTCAGTGTCCACATTCGTATCCTTAAATAAATGTCGGGTTTAAACTGGGCTCGGGCTCATAATTACAGTTAAAGGGCCGGGCCAGGCTGGGCTTGGACAGAATTTGCACGGGCTCGGGTGGGGTCGGGCTGGATTTTTTGGGCCCAATCTAAGCTCTACACAGCACTGAGGAATGCAGGAGAAACTTTAAGTGACGGCTTGTTAACTGCAATGATCCTGAAGGGCCTGCCAGACTCATTTAAGCCATTTTCCATCCATATTACAGTAAGTGATGAGAAGTTAAGTTTTTTATTTACTTTTTTTTTATTTATTTTTTTTTACATTTTTTTGGGTGCTAAATGTAGTCTTTTTGTTGTTGGTAAATGTAGGTTTTCAATAAAAATCAAAACTTTTAAATTGCGTTGTTAAAAATGTGAAAATATAGTATCGCCTACCAACTGAGTTTGTGCGCACTGCACGCTTGAGCGCATCTGTCTGAGGCTGTGGATTGATGCCAAGTTTTACCACTTTATCACTATTCCCTCTAACTTGTAGCTGTTTTTTTCGTTATCTTTTGAATTTAATATGAATTATGGAACCGTTTCTGTCAACGTTTGTTTCCCCTGTTTTGTACAATAAATTATTGTTTAAAGTTTCAACAATTTTCTTTTGGAGTGCGTGACAGAAGTGTGTTTTGAAAATGACCACGGGCTGTCACCTGCTGAACGCATCAGTACCTTCGGATGCCATGATGGTCATAGATTATAGATTAATAGATTATAATAATAATGTCAAAATATAATTTACAGAGCGATTTAACAGATGATCACTGCTGCCCGACCCGCAGCTCCATTTGCGGGTCCCGCGGGTTACGAGTCAACCTGCGCATCACTACGTAGCTCAGTCTATAAAGGCTGTACACAACAGTAAGGCTTTAGACATTATATTCTGTTCAGGCCGGCAGAACCAGCAGCGTATCGGCTCTACAGTGCACGGCACGGCTAATTAACCATTTTATTGCAGCACAGAGTGTCTGCCAGCAACCAATTACTTGCAGAGGCTTCTTACAGCTTGTTAGCCTGGTTCGAGACCATAGACCCCGCCCACTCAACTGAGTAGGCTTGCATCTCTGGTCTGGCATACTGCAGTAAATTTGCGATTTATCTCGTCCAAACGATGGACGGACCAATGAACACCGGGGGTGGGGGCGGGTCTAGCGATTAGCCAATCAGCGCCATGCTAATGGTGACGCTGCAGCTCCTACAGACCACATTAGTGATGCTATTGAGGTATTTCGCCACTACTCGCGTTAATGGAGGACCAAATTAAGGAAGCTGCTAAACTGGATTTAACGGCGATGCAGCTGGGCGTGCACGACGACGGAGACATTTTAAATGGGCAATGCTCACTTGTTTTCAGCACCCCCGAGGCATGGATACTAATGAAGTCAGATTCTGGGTGAGTCGTTGATCTCTACTGATTGGTTAGGGAAAAATCAAATTTCCTCCTCTTTGTAAATCACCTTCAATGGAGGCGATGTCAGACTGAACGTTCTGGGAGCTTCAGTCTGACACTCAGGCTAACAACTTGTTTCAGCGGTTGTGATTTAATCAGAAGACAAATTAAACAGGATGACTAGCCAATGTGAAAATCAAAAGAAAGCATAGAAAAATGTACTGAAGGAGACTGTTGTGCCATCACATTTTTTTGTGGTTTGAGAGCAAAGATCTGGTCGCCGCTGTGCAAAACTCTTCAATACAATTAGCCCCCCCCCCCCCCCCCCCCCCCCCCCCCCCACAATGTAAAGTATATTGTATGAATGGAGATATATATCTCCATTCATACAATATACTTTACATTGTTTTAACATCTAAAAAAAAAATCAGCATTCTGAAAGCGTGGCGGCTTTTATTTTGCTGTGGCGGCGTGCCACAATCAATTACATGTAGCGGAAGCCCTGGACAGGCATCTCACTCTGCTAACTTCTGGCAACGCAGCAACTTTAGCTGCTCTGTTTTACAAATGTGCAAAAAGAAAACATGTATGCAGGCTGAAATTCAGCCGTGTGGTTCTGCTTTTCTTAAACAAACGGTGAGTAGGAAAAAAGTATAAATGATACTTGTAATTTGTTAAGCTATTAATAGAGGAAAAGTCTGCTAGCTGCTAGGTTATTCATGCAGTGTAAACATGGTTGAGCTAATAATAGGTCACGAGCAAAAGAAATTGTTTTGTCCATGCACCTTGACAATAATTATTGAGCTGAAATTTATAATTTTGTTAAATTATAATCCATGTTTTATGGCTGTTTGCTTTGGGTTTTAAGACAGATAGACCTGAAGTTTTAGGGAAAAGATCATAGCATGGATTAAAGGGAAAAGATTTGTTCCAGAAATGTCTTTTAGGCAGTCCTGAAGGTTAATTTAACCCATGTGCTGTTTTATTTGTGTAAGTGGAGGTAATTTAAAATAACCTTTACTGCTCTTCACTTCATTATTGTGTTGTTTTTATCTTTTGTGGCCAAAAGTGAAAAAGAAAGGAATGGCAGCTTCTTCCTTAATGGACTGTGTTGAATGGGCATATAATATTGTCTCATATTGATAACAGGCCCCTGAAGCACACCAAATTAAAATTGTTTTGTAGCAGACTTTGTAATATAAATAAAAATTGTATTTTTGTAAAAGAATTGCCATAATATTGTAGTGTGTTGAAAATAGTAATTTACACCATTATCTTTAATGTTGTGACCATTGCTTTTGGCTGTATTTATTTATTAATATTCCCCATTATCAGTGTATTCACAATCACAAATTGTAATACAGCACCAGGTAAACCAGCATAGTTGTTTTTCCGCACAGAACTTTGAGCTTTACCATTTCCATAAACTATGATAATCAAATTTAACCGTGCTACATGTCTCAATTTCTCACTTATACTGTGAGCTGTAATATAGTGTCGATGCGAGCATGTGTGCTCTGTATAAGCTGTGCTGAGCTGTAAAGCAAACCTCCACTACAAAGGCTCTGAACAAGTTGTAAACTCCCAGAGGATAGTTAATGTGCACCAAACAACCAAAGGAGATTAAGATTATATCTATTTCTGTTTGTTTTTATGACTGTGCTTTCATTTGTCAGCGCTGACAGTTTGTCAGCAACAACTTTAAATGCTTTATTATTTGGAAAAACAAGTTTTAAGACTCTAATTTGTTTTGTCTAATTTATCACTATCTTCCAAAGCAGTTGGTAGAGCAAGACATCAGCTGCATGTTGTTCTGGCTATAAACAGACTAGCTTTCCTAACTGATTAATATGTAAAATACATTTTACTTTGGTGTTGTGTTTTGCATATACATACTGTAGTACAGGAGCCTTTGAATGGTCCACCAGTAAACATGCCTGTTTGCTTGAGAAATCAGGCATGTAAATCATAGGAAAAGGTACTTGCATCTGCCACATGTGTATCACACCAAGGCTGAAAGAGAATTCACAGCAACCTACTTTAATTTGAGTCTTCCTCTTTAGGAAGGAATTTTGACTGTGTGCAGTTTATGACAGCAGGAGCAGGACAAAGAAAAGTATGTAAGCTCAAAACTGAAAATGTTCTACAGATATGAATTATAATGAAGCCTCTGTAATGTAAATTAATCTTGCATAAGGAATTGGGAGGAATATGTCTTCTTGCTTTCTGTCTATCATTATATCCCTGTTCATTAGTACATGCCTCATTGGATAATGTCACTCTGAGGCAGTATAGCGACTGACACGTTTGATGTTAAGATTAATGACTGACTGGGTGCTGGGAACTGAATTGTATTGATCTCTGGTTAGATGCGATACCTAGTATCCATGGCAGCAGACCCGATATGCTGTGAAGTCGCATATCAATCTAAGAGGTCAGAAACTACATTTGTCATCAGTAGTCACTCCCCAGTCCCACACAGCCCTAAAAAAAGACCCAGTCCCCTTTCCTGCATAGTTAAAGAAGATATTTATTGAAGTTAACAGCTTTCATTCTGTCTGCTCGATGTCAGATATCAAAAGATCTGCATGTCAAACAACGCCTTTTCGTTTAGAAAGCACAGTGACTGAGAATTCTTGTACCATTTTGTGTGTGTGTGTGTGTGTGTGTGTGTGTGTGCGCGCGCATGTGTGTGTGTGTGTGTGTGTGTGTGTGTGTGTGTGTGTGTGTGAGTGGATCTGTACACAATTTACACAGTGATTGCATTTGGTTGGATTGAAGAAGTGAAAAAAAAATATGATTACAAAAACAGTGAGTGAATGCACATCATTTATCACTGTATATCAGGGAACAATGAAGCTTTGAATAACTGGATATGAATATAGGTGATATAAATCTCCATCAATCAATGACAAAAGTGAAAGAGAAACAGATATGATAAGGCGTATTGTTGTGGGAGAAGAAAGCAGGTCAGGACAACGTCTCCGTGTTGCTAGTGAGCCTTCGTGGTCAACATCAGCTGTATTACGCAATGCTGGAACTAAGAGCAGCTTCTAATGGGCATTAGGGCTTAATAATGACTACATTATTACTTGGTTACTGTATTATTCATGACTTCCTCATTACACAAGCAATTCTTAACAGTGAGGATCACATTTCTGTCGATGTCTGTGCTTAATTGTAAGTGTGCCGACAGTGAGGGAGAATCAGAGACAGCTGCTGGGACAACTGTTTACCCTAAAAAATGTATACTTCCTATGTGAGATAACTACAGCCCATGAGAATATGAAATGTGGGATGTTACACACAAGTTTTAGGAATGCAGTACTGCAGTGCAGATAGATAAAAGAGGACATGCCTAAAGCTTATGCCTATGTTTTTAGGGGAAAATGCATTCTCATTACTTTAGAGTCTTATTCTTATAGATAACCACACATTAAGGATTGTCATGAAGAGGTACTAAGTCTGTGTCTCTATTTGTTAAATCAATTTGTGTAGTTAAAGCCTTGATTTATACATATACCAATTTGTGCTATACCGCCTACTGTATACCTGCAGGAAATATACATTTATTCCTGTGTATTCATCTAATTTACTGCAAAAGCACTGATGATATCATCTCCCAGTTCCCTGCTACGAGTGGTGTGTGGGGTGGTAAACTGTTTCTGTGTCTCTGAGGATGTCTCTCTCTGTTTGACTGCCTAGGAAGAGAATTATCTTGTTCACATGGATATCTACAACCCAATTAGAGTGATGGCAAAAAGGAGAGAAATCAGAGGGCATGACACAGGTTAGAAACAACACGCATTAATGAAATTTTGACTTTATGCATATTTTGCATTTTTTATTCACCTTTGGAATTTTGTACAGCTTAAATCATCACATTTTGTTTGGAAAAAGGACAAAAAGGAAGAGTGTGGGAGAAGATAATTAAGTGATGTGTGAGAAATACTATATGTTTGGAGCATCTGTGGCTTAGTGGTAGAGCAGGCGCCCCATGCACAAGGCAGTTGCCGCAATGGCCCGGGTTTGACTCCAGCCTGTGGCCCTTTGCTGCATGTCACTCCCTCTCTCTCTCCCCCCTTCATCCTGTCCTGTCAAAATAAAGGCTAATAATGCCCAAAAAATATCTTGAAAAAAAAAGAAAAAAAAAAGAAAAGAAATACTATCTGTTAGCGAATGCAGGTGGTAAAACAGAGCTCAGAATGAAATATGTGTAATCGATAACCATACAAGTAATCCAGATAATATAACGTCTAAGTTTCTGTTTCGCTTGATATGCTAGTGTTTTTCACATTGTCAGTTTTCACTCACTTAAAATAGGCACATTATGCATAGCAATTTGTCAAAAGAGAGCCAACAAGAATATGCAGTTTTCACAAAAAACATGTTTTGCTGTGGTTTATTTTAGGTTGAGCCTGGTTGATTGCTATACTGATTGTTTCTACTGTACTTAATCTGTGTGCTGTTTTGCACCAACTACCGTTTTTGAAGTTGATCACAATTGTGCTTGTTTGCTGTGTTCTGAAGTCATCCTCGTAGCACAATCTCCAGCAATTTTCTTACAGAGTGCAAGAACACAGACAAGGCTCCAACAATACTGTTAAAATATACCAACCATAATTGTGGGCCCTTTATTACTTCTTATAGTCAGTAGATATGGATGTGTTTCGTTTGTGTGCTTGTAGGTTTTGGAGTATTATTACCAGAAATACAGATTGCATGGGAGCTTCAAGGGACTGCCATTTCTGAGTCTTTGTCCTGTGTTGGGCTCCATTTTGTACATGATAACATTTGACTGTGTTTTTTCTTGTAATGGGGCTTGACCAGCTATACATGATAGTTTTACAATGCCAAGAATATGTTATAATTGAGTAGTGTCCATTATGTACTGTCTATTAAAATCTCTTAACACTGAATGAAGGGATTGCTCTACCTCAACCTAGGTATGAAGAAGAGAGGGATTTACCTGAATCTTTGACTATTTGGATACGTGTTTGTTGGGTAGGTGTTCGATTGCAATTTTGGGATCCGATTGTGTTTTTTTTCTTTTTCTAAGTCTTAAATGTGTTGGAGCTATGCTGTTAATGTGCCTCTGTTTAACAGCACTTTGTTGAGGCAGTGTTTCGCATTCGGAGCCTATTAATATGAGCTTTCAGTGTTTCCCACAGACTTATGTATTTGGGATGCGTGATAATATCTGCACTTCATCAGTATTGGCCAATAACGGCTTTAAAATTGACTATCAGAATTGGACAGCACGTTTTTTCTTAATTTGCACAATGAATGAACATTACATACATTGGAAAGTATTGTATTTCATATCTCTATCTACTGGTGGGCCTTATAATGCTTGCATGTATGACATGATGTTAATT
Source organism: Epinephelus awoara (assembly GCA_035609425.1). Classification (NCBI taxonomy): domain Eukaryota; kingdom Metazoa; phylum Chordata; class Actinopteri; order Perciformes; family Serranidae; genus Epinephelus; species Epinephelus awoara. The sequence goes on from CM069304.1 coordinate 9,171,216, forward strand.
CCACTACTGAAGAGACACTAGATCACCTGTTGGTGCTTATCTTCACAGTGTTGAGTATCCAGAGCTGCTCTCCTCCCAGAAAACGGTTACCTCAACATCTGCGTGGTTAGCACCAGCTAACATTGCAGCAAATATGCTGGATACGGCTGCTGCCGTCTTGAGATGGTGACGTCATTTGGAGCTAGTGTCTGTGCAGTAGCGATGGCTGCAGTATAGAGTTCCCACCCATGCACGTGTGCAATTAATTTTGAGCACAAAAATTGGCACGTACAACCGTCAATAATGACATCAAACCCCCTTTTTATAGCACTAAATCAAACCAAATTTTAAGAAAAATGAGCACTGGAACAGACATTGGCATGATACAAAATACCTGAAGTGACAGAAAAATTTGGAAAACATTTTATTTGACTTGTACCTAGATCTTGTAGTGTAGTCCATATCTCTTGCTAACATGAGTTCATGACTTAAACTGCAGCCAAAAGCCAGGGGGCGATCTAGATGTTTTGGCTTCACTTTTGGGGAGCTGTCATGTTGTTCAGTTTGTTAAACAGTCTGTGGCTTCAACCAAGTCACACCAACACTGACGCTGCTTGACTCTGTCGTTAAACCCGTTTAGAAATCTTGGGTAACGTTAATTGTGTGATACTAACAGTTAGCCTTGTCACTGTGTATGCTGATGGACTCTCACCAACTGTCTCTGGTGCCTAGCTCAGACTCCTGCGGCAGTAGTCTCATGATGAACAGAGAGAGAGAGCGAGAGCACAGCAAGAAGGGGCTGTGTGAACTCACACATAAAATGTAGCAGTAACATTAACCCTTCAGGGACAAACATGTGGAGCTACTAGATTCTAACATAAAACTCCCTAAACACCTTCTAAGCATCCAGTGAGCATTAAAATATACCTAAACATCTCACAATGATGTTCTCATTTGCAAATCCCTCATGTCATTAATAAATAAACAAGATTTATTACCCTAAAATAAATCAACCCTACCTTTATTTAGATGGATACAAGGGGTGGAATGTGTCTAATTCCTACTTCTACTAGTGGGACATGGCAATAGATGAACCCTGTGGTCTCCCAAGCTGGGCCTATGCACTCCTGCCCTTTTGCATTGCCACATGTGCCAATGTACTTATTCATGTGGTTATGCACAGTAATTTGGGTTTGTGAGAGGGATGAAAAACAGGCTTCACACTGTGAAAGGTGCACCTGGTGCAGCCATACCTGATTTATACCAAGTCCATCCCCCACCCACAGCAGTTGTCGCTGATGCCTGACAGCGTGTCTCAAAGAAATATTTGTCTGTTTATGAATGAACTAGATGGCTCACAGTTGGTGTTGTTGTAGTCAATCTAGGTCAGTGGTTCCCAAACTTTTTGTGCCCAAGGCACACCAAAGGACAAGTAAAAATCTCAAGGCACACCTATTGTGCCAAATAGCCTTTTTTACACGTTATCACTCATGTCATGTAAAATATCTGTAAATGTGCATAATTATTTACTAATGCCAAATAAAATGTGACAGAGACAACTATATTACTCATGAAATATTTATAAACGAAATATTTCAAAAAATTAATTTCAAACTTCATCAAATTAGGCTTCATCAAAGCAGCAACACACCCATTTAAACCAGACAGGTCACAAAATTAAAAACGAGGCAAAGAAAACTCAGTGGAAATTAAGCACAAAGAACTGTCAATGCAAGGAAGCTGCACTGTCCATTTTCCTGAACTACAAATTATAAATGTAACATTTTGTATCAGCATTGAAACGTGTGCTATTGTAAATATTTTGCCTACTTACAAATTAGTGAGACACATGTGCCTGTCGGGGCGCGCAGATTTTTTAATCCTTGGTGGCACTGAGGAGAAGGCCACTCGCAAGTCCTGTTCAACAGAGAGCCGTGACCTCCTGTTGTTCTTCATGTAGACCAGAGTAGAGAACGCCAACTCACACAGGTAAGTAGTGGGGAAAAGAAGAAGTTGCTCAATCGTGTGGTGGGAGATGTTTGGGTACTCTGATGCAGAAGCCAACCAAAACTGATCCAGTGGGAGCTCACTAAATTTGAGTTTCAGTGTGAGGTCCACACAGAGCTCTGCACACTCCTCTCTCTCTTTCATAGTGAGCTTTTCTGTTGAGGATTCCTGGTTCAATGGGTCTCGGATCCAGTCATAGTCCTCGATGTCAGCCACACGTGGAAAATAGCGCTCAAACCTCTCTTTTAAGGTCTGAAGGTGTTCGGCATATACAGCGCGCTCCCTAGCTTCCTGTGGTGCAGCTGATGCCAGCGGGAACATGTCCATGGAGCCCTGTTCCAAAGCCTCGTGCCACAGGATAAGTTTGCCCATAAACCCCCGAATATTGTCTGTGGATGATAAAATGTTTTCATTCCTGCCCTGAAGCTTGGCGTTTAACTCGTTGAGATGCCCAAATATGTCTGCAAGGTAAGCCAGCCTGGCGCACCACCTCTCATCTGCGAGCTTGTCCTTATGTGGGACAGCGTGTTCACGTGAAAATTCCAAAAGCTCTTCCTGAAGCTCATAAAGACGGGAAAGGACTTCCCCCCGTGACAGCCAACGTACCTCTGTGTGGAGGATCAGGCTTTGGTGGTCGGCTCCCATCTCGGCGCACAGCTGGGAGAAGAGGCGAGATTTCAGGGGCCTTGATTCACCATCTGCACAGCCTGATCCAGCACCTCAGTCAACTCTGGGGGCATGGTTTTGGCAACTAATGCCTCTCGATGCAAAATGCAGTGGTTTGTCACAATATGTGGGTTTTGTGCTTTCACCTTAGCAATAAGTCTTTTCACTCTCCCTGTCATGCATGCCGCACCATCTGTGTAAAGACTGATGCACATATTTCAGGTCAGATTGTTCTCTTTTAAATAGTCATTAGTTACCCTGAATATTTCTTCTCCCGTAGTATGGCTTTCCATTTCTTTGCAGAAGAAAAAGGTCTCTTTGATAGAGTCACCATCAACATCTCTGACGTTTGCCAGGAGTTGGGCAGCCCCACTAATGTCAGTCGACTTGTCTATTTGGAGGGAAAATCTGCCGCTCACCTGCAGTTTCTCTGTCAAATGTTGCTCAATGTCTTCTGACATGTCGTCCATTCTTCTTTTGATTGTATTATCAGACGACAGCACTTTGGATAGCTCATTTGCGGCATCTGGACCCAGCATGACACCTGCAATTTTTTTGCAAGCGGGGAGGATGAGTGTCTCCACTATTGTGTGAGGTTTCTTTTGCTTTGCAATAAGCTCCGCTAGCATGTAACTAGCCTCCATTGCCTTTTCAGACACTTTCACAGAATCCAACAAACGGTCTTGCTGCCTCTGGTTCAGATCCCGAGCTCTTTTGAAGTAGGCCAAGTTTCTCCCAACATGGGAGGGATGTTTGGTTTCCAAGTGCCTCTTCAGCTTGCTGGGGACCATGTTAGCATTAGCTAACTTCTCCCGACAGAGGACGCACTCGGGCTGAGGAGTGTTGACATCACCGGTCCATCTGAAGCCATAAGACGGGTAATTGTCATGATACTGTCTGCTGACAGTTTTTTTTTCTCTTTTCTTTCGGTGGGTTGTCGGCAGTCTCTGCACTGGTGGTTGGTGTTTTGCTCCGCACAAGAAAGCACTCCATTTTTCCTCTCGTTATGTTTCTCTGTTTTAACATTGAATGTGTCACAGTCTAATGGTGCGTTCCAGGCAACCCGTAATTCCCACCTGCGCAACTGCGTGATCAGCGAAATATGGAGTTCTCTTTGAGTTTTTTTTTTTTTTTTTTCCCTTTTACGTACCTCTGTATTATGAACTGAGTGCATACAAAGTAGTGATATAGTAAAGTAAAAAAAATAATTATTTTTCTGTAATGTATATTGCAATAATAATGTATGGTTGTCACAAAATCCCACGGCACACCCGCATTTGCCTCACGGCACACCAGTGTGCCGCGGCACACCCTTTGGGAACCACTGATCTAGGTCAAGTTAAGTTGTTTAAGTAAGTAAACATTTAAGTGCGTTGAGAAATGTAGATGGATCTAGTTTAGTCTGCTTTCGATATGCCACATAGAATTATGCAGACTTTGTGGTGTGACACAAATGTAACGTACTTCTTAAATTTAGACAACCTTAACAAGTCAAGTGTGTAGCATTACCTCCACCTCTGAAAACACGTTAAAACTTTATATCTTGTAAGTAAAGAGGTGATCACTAAGTGGCTTATTTATTAATTTTCAAATTACATTATGGTTTTAGACAGAATAACAGTGATGTGAGAGTAACAATAAACACGTTAAAGATTTTTAGTTGTGGTGTAACAGTGTACTATTATTATCTGTTGTTTGGATGAAATTATGTGCCTTGTAATGTTATGTTTTTCTTGTTGGTATACAAGACTACAGTATAAGTGGATCCCTCTTACTACTGTATTGTATGGCTGTCAGTGCTTTAAAAGTGTTGCATTAAGGACATACCTTAAAGTTGCAGCTGCAGCTGAGAGTATTATGGTGCAAAGTAGTTCATTGACTTTTAGTGACATTTAAGTGTAGCATGAAAAAGTAAATGCTGAATAGACCAAGGTGCGCGACATAAATTAACATGGTGCTGAATCGTTTTGGTTTTTTTTAGGTGTCACATTATATAGTAAAGGTTGGGATATTCACAGTTTATGCTGGTCAGAATTTAAAGATGTGCACATATTGCAAGATTCTGCAAAAAACTGTAAGCTAAAAACATAGTGGTAAAAAATAGGTCTTTAACTTTAAGCCACAGTTAGATGGTACTCAGGGGAGCAAGAGACTAAGGTGGTTTACGGGTGAGTTTTAGGAAGTGTGACATCTCATGGGAACAAACTGTTGAGGTGATGTGCAACCTCAGTCCCAGAGGAAAAGTCTTCAGTACAGATAGTATCTGGGGTGGACAGGAATGGTGACAGCTCTTCCTGACCCTTTTCTCACTGTGGCATCATTCCTTCCTGTTCGTTGATCGAGGGTAGCAGAAAGGAAGTGTTCTGCTCGGCAGTTGAGGTAACACATTGGAGCTACAGTACTTGGCGTAGGAGAAGCCACAGCTATAAGTCTGTAATTACTGCACCACAAAAATGAACCAGGGCTTCTTGTCAGATGCTTTGCTTTGTCAGTTGTCACATGGAGAACATCCTCTATTGACTTTACTGAATAGGTATAATATTCTAAACACCACACACAGATTTGTTTGATCCCACAATTTAGATTTACTCCATGGGTAGCATTTATTGTCATATGAACACTGGTTTATTCTCACCACTCTCGAAATTGCTAAATCCTTTCTCTCCACTGATGATAGTGCATTTCCACTAGCTGTTAATTCAGCCCCTCAACCTTTTTACTCTTGGATCAGAAAGGCATGTTGAATCCCATTCAGACTTACTCCTCTTTTTCCAATCTCTCCAGATCTAATACTGTTTTGTTTTTGTCCTTATTTTAGCCAGTTGCACCATTTAACTGAGCACATGCAATATCTCTTCCCAATCCATAGCTCTCCCCGTCCGTCTGTCTCTCAGAGCCAAATGACTTCTGTGGCTTCTAACTCTCATGCTTCTTTCAAATCACTGCCAACCATACCTCCCCATTGGCAGCTGGACAAATTTTGGGTCATTAAATCCCATTTGAGCACTTAAACCATGTCCTGCACCCCCACACCCACAAATAAACTCATGTCTTCACACCTAGCCCACTTCACAGTTGTGGGCTAGGTTTTGCTTAATAAACTACGGATGTATGTCCGTGTGGAATTCTGAAACGGTTTGTTTCATTAGGTATAATGCTTGAGGAGATGTACACTTTGGGATGCTTGCCTAATTGACTTGCAGTGTTGCCAACTTAGCGACTGTTGCTATATTTAGCGACTTTTCAGACCCCTCTAGCGACTCTTCTTCAAAAAAGCAACTAGCGACAAATCTAGCGACTTTTTCTGATGTTATTGAAGACTTGTGGAGACTCTGTTGTGAGAGCATGTATCATTCTTATTCTTCTCACGGGCAGTGGATGCTGCCGTGGGCTCCTCTCTCGTCCCAAAGCACTCAGACGGCCCAGTCCTCCCTCCCAGCAGCAGTTAGAGCAGGAGATGTAAACCCCTGCACGTCCAGACTGCAAGTGAATCGCGCATGCGCGGAACCGCCGCTGGCTGATCCTGACCTGGTTTACAGTCAAAGTCGGGATGTAAATGTAAAATTTTCTTTGTCTAATATAAATCACTGAAAGGAGGTTCATTTTTAGTTCTAAACATATTCAGGGTGTTTTTTTACTCAGTTTTTGTCTCTTCGCGACGTTATTCCTCTCTCCTACAGCTGCCATTACAATTACATGCATATGGACAATTATGCAAATTAGGCGATGACGTCATTTAGCGACTTCTAGCGACTTTTAGGACAGCCAATAGCTACTTTTCTTACTGAGGAGTTGGCAACAGTGTTGACTTGATAGTAGGCCTGGTTCTAGACTGCTTTGAATTGGGGGGGGCAGTAAGAGATGTTGGTCGTTAAACAATGACAAGTGTTAATATAGGTTCATTTGAGTGTTCTTTAGGGCATTTTTTAGGGTCTGAGGACATTTGAGGCTTAGCCCGGACCTCACCTGTTTTCAAAACACCCGTTGTTGACAGAAAGTTGGACTCGCCCACGCTCAGCATCGCGGTGACGCAGACGTCCTGTCTGTTTCTGTATACTGACACCATTTCCCTCAGTGGAAACAAAGCTTGTATTTACTCGTATTTTATAGATAAGAAATAAATTGTGAAGACAATAAAACCACCACTGAAATAGCATTTTAAGTCTTGTGTGTGATCTTTGCTTCAGGGATTTATATTTTGGGATTTATCCTGGCTTCATATGAACAGAGGAAATCTCCGCTCGTTGCTAGGCTAATTTAGCCTTTACAGTGTAAAATGCCATAGGCTGGCGCTAATAATGTTAGCATGTTGTAATTGCTTGGAAAACATGTTTGGTAGAAGACAGTTGTTTTGTCAGTGAATCTTGTGAGCCACATTGAGTGCCGTTACCTTTGTTACATGTTGCTGTTGTCCCTGGTTTTATATGAGAAGAGGAAAGGATAGCTAGATGCTAGGCTAGTTTATACAATGTAAAATGCCGTAGACTTGTGTTAATAATGTTAGCATGTTGTATTCGTGGGGGAAATATGTCCAGATAAAGATAAGTGTTCAAGTCTCTCAGTTCTGCGATTTATAGTGAAGTCAATTCGCGTACTTGTGTTTGAAATTGTCTCTATTAAGCCATGTTTAATGTGTGTTTTGAATCAACTATGTAAAGTTTGATTTGAACTAAGCTTTACAGCACTTATCACAGTCCTCCACCGCCGACTAGTGTTTTGGAGGTGTAACTGCAGAGTGACACAGACGCACCACTGCAGAGGTAAAAATAACGTGCAGATTTTTTTCCCCACGACTAATCGATTAGTTGAAGATTATGTGTGACTTTGGTCGACCAAGATTTTCTTTGGTTACAGCCCTAGTGGAATGTAACTAAGTACATTGTACTTGTACTTGTAGCCAACAGTATATAGAATATTTGCTATTGTGCTAGTTTATAGGCTACTTCTGCTCCTCTTTTAGAGGCAAATATTGTACTTTTTCTCCACTACATTAATCTGCTATTTTAAGATACTAATACAAAGTATAAATCAAGTAATAAATCATGTTTTATTGTAGATTAAACAACCCAGAGGTATATAAAGTAATTAAGATGAGTTCCACCTTAACCAACTGCAGCGTTTGCTCACCCAAAAGGAGTGCTCACGATAACCAGATGAGCAGATAACGTCAGCTAGGGAAAATAAAATTAAAACACCACAGTTGTAGCCTGTTAGCTAACATGAGCTAAACCGCTAAACTAGCTAATAGCCTACACGACTGGGTGTAGGCTATTGCACATTTCCCCACCAGCTAACGTTATCTATGTTAGCTGGTGGGGAAATGTGCTATAGCCTACACCCAGTCGTGCCTCGCCACTCACCAGGAACGTCTTTTAACGGTCACAGAAGAAACAACATAGCTATTTTCTGCCAGTTTATTCCAATAAGCTTACCTGAAACCAACTGTGATGAGATGCTATGTCCTGTGGGCTCAATTCCAAACGAACACCGCAGAAATGAAACTCCGCCTCTGTGGCGACTTCCGTATGTGGGCAGACATTCTGCGGCACTGGGGCGACCCAAAGCCGACGTAGCAGAGACGTTTGATGAGCTGGGACAAAAGAGTATTAAATTTAAAGATATCCGCCAATGTGGCCGACTCTTGTCAGACGTTATAAATTCAGGGCTGATGTGTCGTCCTCAGGCTGATGTCGGCCAGATGTATGTGTGCTATTTGGGATGATGTGTCATTTGTTAAAATCTAAACTGGACACATGAAGGTTTTTCTTCTCTTCAAACAAAGACACTCATCTCCACAGGATATCTGATGGTCACGCCCAAGTGAGACCAGTCGTCAAACATGATTGGACTTGTTTGTTCTTTTTCTGCTGGACCAAGACCTGCATGCCCACAACAGGAGCAAAACCTGGAAACGAGAAATTAGGGTGCCAATAAAAGGTTTGCAACTAACTTTCCAGCAACAAGGAGAAGAACCAAGTTAAGTTAGCACCCCAACATCTAACTCTGCAAGGACCCAAGTGACCAGCTTCCTCGCATCTGCACCTTTGGAGCAAGGACACAACAAAGACTGCTTATGGAAACATAGCCCTTTCCAGCCTTCTTGTGCCAGCTAACAAAAGCAGCACACCACAAAGCCACTCTTTCTTCCTTCCATTCAAGGATTGGTAATGTAACAACTGGGCATAGCTTTATCAGTTGTACAGGCTAAGCAAGACTGTTTAACTTGTTGATTGAGATTTAATGCTGTTTGAGTCATTGTTGTGATTGTTTGCAGCTAGGTTATTGGTTAGTTGGCTTTGCCAAAGTTAAGTGATGTTAGTTTGCTCATGCTTTTCCCAGACAGAGTCTTGCATGCAACTAAACATTCTGTGCACCAATCCAGACCCTTGGCAACACATATTACATTCACATAGACTCTTTCTATAAATTTGCTTTCAACAGAGCTACACCCAAAGAGGCAGCTCAAAGTTCCCGCTTCTTTTTCTGTGTCTTTGTTCTGACCACACAGTCAAGCAGACCTATTCCAATCTGAAGCCAGCTTTGATTCGGCCATCTTGCAGTTCTCTGTTGTCAGCCATTTTGTTTTGCAGGCCAAACAGCCCTTTGTTTCACACATTGACCTTTGTTTCTCTCTCGCGCACGTGCACGTATACACACACACACACACACACACACACACACACACACACACACACACACACACACACACAGTCAACCTCTGCTACGTCAATAACTCTGAAATCCTTCATGCTTTACTATTACTTTGGTTATGGTTATTAATTTAATTATTAATCAGAATTCCAAACTGATAGTTTAGTGAACTGATCCCTTATTGGCTATCATTTTTCCCTTCTTGGTAATGGTGCCCCACAAGGTGATTTAATGAAAATTAAATCATATTATTAAAATAATTAATAATTGTTATTAATAATAATTAATTATTTCAGATAGCCAATTTGATACTTAAATTGGAGATCTATTATGAGGTCAGGCCCGTGTTAAGGCTTAAGTCCCAACAAATGGTGCGCCATGTAAAGCATAGCACATAGTATTGTTTTAGATTTCCAACAAATAGTATCCCCACTTTTTACAGTACTTGTAATTCCCAACAGTAGCCTTATTAAATTATCCTTCAACCTCCCTGTGCATCCACTCTGTATAGTGGCTGTCTTTGTTCTACGGGGTCAACTAATGATAGGAAAATAATGAGTCATAGTTTTCATTTGTGTTTTTTCAATTAACGCTTTGCCTCACAAAGTAATTTCTTAGTCACAGCATTGATTTGACCAAGCCTAAGCTTAATGCATAGTATCCCCAGTTCTCTATGCATGTGCTTTATGATCTTTGAAATTGTGTTGTTTGTGCTAGTTGTGTTTAATTTCTTGACCTGCAAATATCGGTCAGATGGAAACATCCAGCTATTGCTTGATTTGTACACTTCATTATTATACTTAGTAATTTATACGTATACTATTAAGTATAATTTATACTAACATACTTAATAAAAATATCAGTTTGTATACTGCTCTGTTTATGGATAAAGCAAGTTCAATGCTGCTGTGGTATGATCTAACAGTATCCAGTTTTATAGATGTTATACCAACCTTTTAAGCAGGTCATTGATTCATATTTGCAAGATTTGCAGATTATCTGGCCTGCAGAATACAGTAAATTGCAGTTCATGTTTGAGACAGAAGAAGATGGAGAGAGACAAACGGAACACATTTTATTATTTAAAATATTTTTGGTGTATTGGAGCCTATTTCAAAATGTTTTCGCCCCTACAGTGAAACCCCTTCCCCATGTCTGGCTCCATCCACCTTTCTCTGCCTGCGCAGGGCCTCGCTATGGGCTGACTATATCAGTGTCTGCACCAAACTGGCAATCAGTAGCTGCTTGTTGACACCACAGTCAGTGCCTGCCAGGGGATTCCAGTTGCTAGGGGATGTGTAGAGCATGGCACTTTGAGCTTCTAAAGCAAGTATCTTTTTGTAAACTAACTACTGTACCAGCTTATGAATATTCATTGCCAGATTCTAAACAGGAAAAACTAGATTGCTTATGTTTTCCATTCTTACTTATGGCTGAATAGGTAATTATAATGAAATTAGCTCCTTACAAACCTAAATGTGCAAACACACAAAACAACTGTTTCAGTGTCTCATGGCAAATTCATGATTTCGTAAGCTGCCGTGTTGACTGCAGAGAGATTATTAAGCTATCATATTAATCATTTACTCTTCTATCTGCCATATGATATAGCTCCTGCACAGTGTAACATCCTTCATCTGTATGGGTTACTACAGAACAAGAAGTACACTGGGAAGACTGAAGAGAGATATTTTAAATATAATAGGCAGCCTTTCAATATAGAGTGCGTCACTTGTTTTTTAAAAGGCCTAGTTGCCTTATTTACTTTCCCATTTTGTTTGCAGTGCCTAAGCTTTTCAGTCATCTATATGAGTCATCCATTCTGTGCCATAGTGTACTAACAGGGAGATTAAGTGGAAGGGAATACATCATTTCGTGACACATACTTTTTTATTCTTCATTTCTATACAGGATCTTAAGCCTCCCCAAAAAGGTTTCCAATATGTATTATTTCCAGTGCCAAATTGATACTACTATGTTAATCCTTATCATTTCCACAGGTGTTCTCCAAATACATTTAAGTTGGCGGTTGTGGTTGATCACAGGTAGATTTGATTTCATGCAATCATTAGAGTTGCAGAGCTGGCTTTTCACTGACTACTTGCAAAACTCATGCCTTCTCTCGATCAAGAGAAAAACAACATTATGAGAAAACAATCAATCATCTCTTAAAACCCAACACACAATATCAATATTACAAAATTATTGCAGAAAATGTTATCTTTCAATAATTCTCTGAGAAGTTTGTATGGTGTTGGTAAATCAGTCTGCATTGACCTATAAATGAATATGAGTGATTGCGACAGTATCTGTGGTCCACACCTGCTTTATATTTTATACTTATTAAATCCCTACAGCCACCTGAAGGCAGCAAAGTGTTGATGAATCTGAAAATAGTATCGGAATGATGTCGTACTGAATAAATAAAAACAGCATCTGACTTTGCAGATTTGAGGTGTTGTGTGTTCAGATTTTGCCCCTCTGCACTACTGATAACAGTATGATTTCTTGGAGGAGCATCTTTCCATTTGGTTAGCTGTGCCAATGCAATGTATGGATTGGCAAAACTATTTAAACGTGTCATCTGACAGGCTGAGTGTGTTTTTATTCACCACACCCTTCCATTTCATTGAGCCCTTTTGCTCTTTGCGCTGTTGCACCCACATGAACTAAAATAAGAGGTGCGCTTGGAGACACCCACACAGTCTATGTGCCCAAGGCCTACGGCTTTGCACTTGTCATTGCGCTTGCACGGTTAAAATAGGGCCTGTTGTGTTTCCTGCTTTTAATGAGCAGGAGACTAGAAAATAAAGGCACATCTCGGTAAGATGGCAATATGGCAAGTGTGGACCCAGTAATTCAGTGCTTGTTACAAGACATCATGTTTAATGGTATAGTGTTACTTTTAGAGGTTAAAGGGAATAAGAAAGGGTCTTGGTAACCCTAACAGTTGTGCAGTGAAGCTAATGAAGGCCACAGGTCAGACCTGTTGTTGTTCTCTAAAATGAAAACATACCTTGCGGAGTCAAACACAGCCCTAGCCATATGATAAAAACAAGGTTGACAGCTTTACATTGCTCTTGCTCAGTACTGTGCTATACTAAGCCATGGACAGTAGTTACTGACTTTGAACTACTTTATAGCTTCACGCAAGTGAGAATCCTCCCTTGCCTTATACACTCATGTGATATCAAAGTGTGAATCTCACACAGCTGAGGATCTCCCCACCCTCCAGCAAAACTGTTAAAACTATGTGAAAGAGACTAATCATCTGCACAGTGAGATAACAGTCACCTTAACCCTTGTTTTACTAACTGCAAGTGCCCCAAGCCTTTAGTTTATTTCATTAGATAAGTAATACTATTATTCCTACTGTAAAATAATGAAATGTCTTTAAAGCACTTTATAGTATAGCTCCTCATGACAAAGTAATAAAGTGAGATCTTCGGTATTAAAGATTTAAGACCAGTGACAAACATCTTATGTTATTAATAGGGCCGAAGGCGCCTGAGCAATGTAGCAAATGCATGGCCATTATTCATTTAGGGGAGCAAAGTTATATATATTTGCTACCTCACTTTTTTCTCTTTCAAAATAGTTGTCATTATATAGTCCCCCAAATCAAGTGATTATATTTAAGCAGCCCATAACAATAATAATTTTACTGTTTTTATCAACTGACAGAAACAAGTAAACAAAACACATTTTAAGACCACGCTGATCGCACAGCTGATCAGTTGATTGAATAGCACACAGCCAAAGTTAAAGTGAAAGTCCTGCATCAGCAATGGAATTATCAGCACACTTTATTTAAATTGAATTCAAGGCTGTTCATTGTGGAGGTTTTAATTCAAACATAATGCCAGATAGTTTAATCAATAATAATGCATCATATATCAACTGTTGTGTGCTTTTTTTTTAGCAGAAATCTGAATCTGACACAAAACCAGGAACGTTTATCTGTCAGGTAAATGTAGTGGTACAGTGTTTTCCTCTGACGTACAAGTATACAGTTGCTTTTTCATAAAGGGTGCCTTGGTGGCCTTTTTAGGGTATAATATATTACAACTGTAACATGATTCAGTTTTTTTCATATCTTAACATCATAATTTCTCAATGTCAACCTGAGCCCAGCGGGTTAGACAGGGTTCGGCCTTAAAATGTGCTCTGCTTTGCTGTGTTGGGTGGGGCTCGCACTATTTTTTAAATAAATAAACAAAAAATATTAAATGGTAAGCACTCTGCTGCAGCAGCCAGGCACCGTGCCGGGCTCTCTGTCCTTCCTCCCAGCAGGAGCAGGGAGCATCTCTGGTGGGGGAATGCAGTGTAGAAAGTCGTTGATCCACCCAGCTGGTCCATTTTCTGCTGGAGAGGCGCGTGGCTTGTGCCTCCACACCGCTGGTGTGTCTTGGACATTAGAAGCTGACTATTTCTTTTTTGGGGGGGCGGGTTTGGTCAGACCTGGGCTCAGTATTTTATGTGATGATCTTGGACAGGCCGACTTCAGGCTTCCACTCACATGGGTTGGCTTGGTTTAGTTCATGTTGTAATTTTTTCGGCTCATTGAGAACTCTAGTCCCTTTTAGTCAGGGACCTAATGGTAAAGTCTATGCCTGATTATTATTATTGTTCTGATTTTCTCATACATGGTCCACCCAATTATACTGTTCATGATACCCCAATTTTAAAACATAATCAGGAACAAGGCAGAACATGTCTCATAACCTGGTAATGATGGGGTAACTGTAGTAGGGCTGGGCGATATGGACAAAAATTCCTATCTTGGTATGTACAGGCTGAACGGCAATACACAATATATATCAGGGTATTGTCTAGTTAATGGGCTACATGTTTTCAGTTGCAAGTCAAAGCCACATTTGAGATGTCACAGGAACTTTTGAAAAAAAAAGTCAGTAATCAAAATAAAATGCACAGATGGGGATTTTTCCCCTTGTTTGAAAATGTGCAGCTACACAACATGTCATTGAAAAATTATAGAAAATAGATAGCAGGGCTGTACATTGACGATTTACAGAGGTTTAAAAGTTTGCAGCCGTATAGCGATTCTTGATAATATATCGATATATTTTCAAACGATATAGATTTAGACAATACCGTTTATATCGATATAGGGTCAAGTTGTGCCACATAATGCATACCAGTGCAAATCTCTACCCTCTCATACTCTCTGCACAGCTCTGCCCCACTCACTCATTCACATGTTCTCCAGCAACACTCAGAGAGACAGAGAGCTGCTCCTCTGTTTAATTTGTCTGTTAATTAGTCTACAGTGCGAAATTGGTCTGTATGTTGCATAAGCTACGCTAAATCAGTCTCTAAGATATATGAAGTTAACACAGTAGCACATGTACAATACTGTGGGCCTTTTCCTCTGTAACTTTTATTGGTGTCCAGTCAAGCCATGCTGGGCCCATTTGTGTTTCTGTTATCAGTTTAGACGCCTGGTGCCACGCAGTGCTGCGCACCTACTCCTTCTCCGGAGTAGGTCCTAAAGCCGGGCCGCCCACACTCAAGCGGGTGGCCGTGGCAAATCTCTGACTACAGCCAACAACACCCTGTTTCTCCCCCTCAAATAAGCCATTTTAAAAGTCTCTTTGTGTTCAGCTCTCAGTACATTTATAGCTTCTAACTGAATCTCTGTAGTTTGGAATTTAGTTCCTCTCCTGCGTCTTGTTTTAACTTTAGATATCTGCTTTCTTTAACTGTTTCATGTTCACTATCAGCCATATTAGAAGTTGTGTGAAGTTGCTGCTTGAAAACTCAACATTTCCTTATTTTGCTGCTTCACAATAAACGTTTTTACATAACAAATTAACATGGGACTTTTATTTTTAAGACTTTATAGGAATTAAAATATGTTTATTACCGAATTAGCAAAACTTTTCTTTAATTAAGACAAGTATAATAATATGGCAGGGAGGAAGAGTGAAAACAGAAACAGCCACATGAGATGTTGATGAAGAGCTGCAGACATCAGGCTCTTAATGCACCTCTGCAAATAGCTCACCTCCAACAGGTAAACTTCTTTTACCTGCCCTGCTGTGGAAAAACATATGCAGCAAAAACAACAGGGGACTTCAGCCATGGATCAGCTTGCAACTGAACATGTAGCCCACTCAGTAGAAAATACTGGGATATATATTGTGTATCATAATTCAGCCTGAAAATACCAAGGTATGTATTTTTGTTCATATCGCCCTGCCCTAATCCATTGTAGTTTGATGCAATTAAAAATCTTTCTGTTGGCCTTTCAGATGAATCTAGTGCTGGAAGATGATTTAAATATTTTTGTTTATTTAGATTATTGATCTTATTTATGCACAAAGCATCAAAAGACAAACAGAGGGAGGGAAGGAGCCAAAGACACTTTGTCTGCAATATATATGTCTTGTACATGAAATGTCTGTGCTGTTGCTGCATTTTTTCCAGTACATGTGTTGCCTGCATCCAGACGCTGTCTCAATGTCACACAATAGACTACCAAGAAAAATGACGACATGCTATGATCCAGCTCACACACAACCTAGCAGCACAGCGGTGGATTGCACATATGCTGTGATAATTTCATCTCAGGGACTGATTAAACATAGCATGTGCAACATACAGACTGATGTCACACTTTAGACTAATTAACAGACAGATTAAACAGAGTGGCAGCACACTGTCTCTCTTAGTGTTGCTGGAGAACTTGTGAGTGAGTGAGCAGGACGGAGCTGTGCGGCAAGTGTGAGAAAGGTGAGACGTACAACAACGTACAACGTTATGTAACACAACTTGATACTATATTGATATAAACAGTATTGTCTAGATTAATATCTTGCTTGAAAATGTATCAATATATCACACATAGTTGTTATATTGCCCAGCCCTAAACTGCAGGGTAATGTGTTTACAATAATAACATTCACTAGTCCATACCCACTGAGTGCACAGTTGCCCACGTACAGTTTCACATGGTTCGTGTTTGGGATGCAGGTCATAGGAAATTACAGATTAAATACTCAACCGAACCCATTAAGAAGAGCAATGTATTCAGACAGAGTTCTTGTGAATTTGATAGTATGAAAATAAAAGGGGCCAAAAAACCAATTGGCCACAGGGGGAACCACAGCGATCAGTCGCATTTTAGCCATTTTTAAAGGGGCAATAAGCAAATTCATCATTTCTAGATTGAAGGAATTAAAAAATCACTATGTGAAGAACTAGAGGTGTAATTTCATCTGGAGTATAGCATGACCTCACACACCCTCTCTCTGTGTTGTGTGATCTCCAGCCCATTGTTTACAAGCTGGTCCGGCTGCGTGTTCATGTACGTTCATGTGAATTTTTTTATTATTAACAAAATGTTTTTTTATTGACCGTATGAATGGTTTTGTTTTCAAATAAATATTTGGAAACGAAAATGTATGCTTTGGTGTACTTTTACAGAGTTTTGCAATATGTATAGCAGCCTATTGTATGTATCAAAATGTATCATTTTCAGCAGCCGTCGGAGGTATACATGCTCAGAAGTGTAGTGTGTTTCATTTTTGTAACTTAAAGGCTTCAGAAAACATACAAGACACATTTTTAGGAAAAGTCATAGGAAGGGAAGCTTGTAGGTTTTATCTAAACAGAGTTATTTGCATTTGAAAAACCCAAACAGACCGTTGTGGCGGTTCTAGTGTTAAACATAATGCTGTAGATTAGAATAGAAGTGCTAGTGTGACCCAATAAACTGCACTTTGCATTGCAAAGTTAAGCAAATCAACATTTACTGAAAAAAAGGTGATTGAAATCACTTTCTAGATTCCAAACATTATTATCAAACGAAATACTCAGTCTCATTAACGTCTCATTATGTCAAGCCAGGCAAAATCATATTAAAGACACATTGTTTCAGTCACAAAATATATTAGGCTATAGTGCTAACATTTATCGTGGCAAAAAAACTAAACTAAGCAGTTCTTTATTGTATAGCCTATTTTACACAAAATGAATATTCACGGCCAGTATAAGAAAACTTAAGGGTGACAGTTGAGTGTATTATTTGTGTTTCCTTTTACGCAGTTGGAAGTTGCCTCTCCTCCCTCTCCAGTCCCTGGCTGTTGGTCACAGATTTCTTCCCACATAGTGTTCCTTTGTGAGACACTCAGGTTTCTTTGCTGTAGTTCATTTAAGTGTTTATTGGCCTTGTCTACCAACACCTCTAATTCCATAGAGTCGAATTTCACTTTGCGCTTTCTCTCCAAACTCGCCATGCTGCACACCATAAAACACGCAAAACCCTCATTTAAATAGGGTGTCTCCAACACGTTTGCACCTCTTGTCATTTACGCAATCACTCTTTGTAAATCACCCGCAAACCGCGGTTCAGCCCCACACGCAAAATTCGAGATTGCGCAGGCAAATTAGTACAGGCAAATTGGGATCTTAGTAGATCCGGCCCATAAAGTACTATTAGTATATTATCTTTAGAGTTGCAGAGACAGAATGATGGCAAATTAAGTTAGGGTCATTTTGATAAAAACACAGGGCATACACTTTGTTTTCTCCTGCGTCGGAGTCGGTACTTCCCTGGAGCTAACACACGTCACTCCACTCAGCAGCCAGGAAACAAGACATGGAAAATTGCTGCTGGTCTTGTTATTGGCTGACTATCAGGCAATAACAATCAACGGCCGATCAATAGGAGCCTCTAAATGAAAGACTTGACTACATAACAGTTACTGTTGGCACTTTTGTTGTGATTTAGGCTTGAGAAAACATGAACACAACACCTTTTCAAATGTTGTGTTAGAGTGTTGAGAGTTGTGCTAACCTAAATGATAGCTTGGTTTGATAATTTCAACTATTAGTCATTTCTAATAACACTTTAGAATATAAATATCAAAAATCTTTTTTTTGCTGCTGTTTCTTGCAATTTTTATTTTTATTTTTCAAAGAATCTAGTCATTCTGTGGGTGTTACATTAGCAGAATTTTTGGACAAAGGGCCAGTGAGTCACAGGGAGATTCCTGGAGATTGTGTTCTGGCTCCTGGAGATGAAAACAGTGATACATTTGTGATTGGGCACATCTCTGTTTGAAACAACAAGAGGCATCAGGGCCCAGGCTGCATAGCACATAACAAATATGGGAGAGAGCAAAGGAACAGCTGTCAACACTAGCGGAATCATGGAAAGGTCACACTTAAGTCCTTTTCTCCACCAGTCACTCTTTCTTCTGCAATGACCTAGAAAAAGCATGCACCATCCAATCTATCTACAGATAGAGCAGCAACTCAGGAGGTGGTAAGGAGTCAGAACCTTGCTCATTGACATTTCAGCGGAGATATTGGATGACAAAGGGGCTTCAATCCAGGGCCTCAGGCTGCTGGTCTGTCTTTCTAATGACTGAACCCTCCACTGCCTGGTTTCCTGGTTGATGGTTGTGCTCCAGGCATTTGTAATAAGATGAACAAGTGTGAATCACTTGCACAAGCTCTGACTTCATGGCGTTTAACTGTGCCCAAACTTACGATTTCCATCTTTCACACTCAAGACCTGTCTGCATTAAGGTTGGAGATTAATGTGCAAGTTTCACTTATATCCTTTATTTAATGGTAAGTAAGAGCTACCAGTCTACAAGTTAATTTTAATACTAGGCTAAAATGGCCAATTCAAAGATTGTTTT
The DNA here is from genome assembly GCA_035609425.1 of Epinephelus awoara. NCBI lineage: Eukaryota > Metazoa > Chordata > Actinopteri > Perciformes > Serranidae > Epinephelus > Epinephelus awoara. The sequence goes on from CM069304.1 coordinate 9,190,193, forward strand.
GACCACAGAAATTACCTGCATATTGACATTATGTAACTCGAGGGGCAATTGTTGATTTTCTAAAATGATCAGTAGTGCAGGGAATTGAGTAAACCCTTTGTGTGAGTGCATCTGTTAAAAGACCTTGTAAATCAATTTGGATGCAATAGCAGTTTCAAATCTGTTTTGATATATGGTAATGAGGTTAACCTTTTGTTTGGCTTTAGGTCATGGATATTAGGTTGAAGAAATTATAAAGTCTGGATCTCAGTCCTCTGCACTTGAGACAGCCCACAGAATAACTCCTCCGTCTGTCAAGGGCAGTATCGTCCTGGTATACATAATCTGTTTATTGCCTAATATGACCCATTTAAACAGAATAACAGAACTGTCTTATGGGAGGGAATTGCATAGGGCATACTGTCCATCAATAATTCATTTTAAGAAATCTTTGAATTTAATGCTTTGCCCAAGCCTGTGTTAGTAATGTATATGTAGTAGGTCATTTAGAGTGTGACTAGCTTCCACAAATTGAAATGGACGAGTGTGATCACTTAGGCATTGTATCCATTTCTAATGATGAGCTTGCAGCATTTATTTTGTCACTGTACTTAACAGTGGCTTTGAAAACTTTCTTTTTAATTTTTTCTTTCTTTTTTCCACCTAATTGGCTCGTTGCAGAACCAGGTTTTAGGTGATGGCATTAACAGGATACTACTGGCATCACTCAAACCATTTGGGGTTTCTGCCCCCAAGGAACTGAAATGCCCTGTGTCTGCCCAGTTAGCATGAGCTCAGAGACGGACACAACGCACGTTGCCTAGGGCCCCCACTGAGCGAAAAAGCCCCCCAACGTCGCTTACAAGTAACAGAATATCAGTCCCAGCCAGCTGTGAGTGTCGCGTCCTGCAGCAGCGAGCAGCTCTGCTGAAAATGCCAAGACAAATCTCAAGTAGAGTTGCCACCCGTCCCGTTTTTCCCAGAATTGTTCTCTTTTTTCATCAGCTGTCCCGGGAAAAAAAATCCCGGGACACAATTTTTCCCGTTTTTTGGGGAACATGCAGCAGCAGCAGGCCAAGGAGTCCATCCAGAACGACGCATAGTGCGTCCAAATTCACACCTGTTCTTCTCTATGGTTTTTCTCCGCGACCGTGCGTCATAGCGAGAAACCACGCATGTCACGTGAAACAGCGGAATCGTAACTTTCCGAATGTTTTCACAGCGAAAAAAAATGATAAAGTTACACAAAAATGATGTATAACAGAGCTTTCATACAGCTCTGCACACACATTATTCTTGGATGAATTACTCGCGAATGCAGGGTCGCACAGAAATACCACGCATATCACATGAAAGCGCAGGAGCAGAGCTTTCCAATGATACCACACACATCATTGTGCTGTCATCCCATCATGCTATAAATACAGATCAATTGTCTACCAAATAAAAACCTGACGAATTTCTTTACAAGCCATTATACAGCTCTTGTTATCAGTCACTTCATATAGTGAGGAATATCGTATCTTACCACATCTAAGGCTTGCCTGTGTTTCTCCCTGTCTATCCACGTCCAAAATTTGGCACTGAACGCCACTCCAAGGGCCCCTGGATAGAGGGCCTGCCTAGGGCCCCCTACGGGCTTCAGCCGGCACTGCACGAGCTAACACAGCAGCAGTGGCTGTAAACCCATTAATACCCGTTAAGTAATGTTAGCCATGTGATGCTAACAGTTAGCCCTGTCACAATGTCTGCGATCGAGCGAACTGTTGGTACCTGTCCTCAGTACAGAGCTCCCACTTAAGCTACAACACAGTCTGTGGTGTGGTGAAGTCGAGTTAGGTGCATTTGCATTTGAGTTGGCAGTTCAGTTTGCCAAGACACCACCAAAACATTTGAAAGGATGGCTATACTACACGCCACACCATTTACATTATGGGTATCGAATAAAGTACTCTGTTGATATTGTTAAGACAGGCTAAAGGGTTGGATTCCTTCTAGATTTCTCTGTCACCTGTTTCATGTTGTTTCAAAGTTCATCAAAACAACCAACCTATATAAGCAGAATATTTGAAGCTGTGATTGAGAGTAGTTCATATTGGCTTTGGACTCTCTCACAGGCAAAATCCAGGGTGCCTGATTTGATGCTGTACTTCTTGTAATAAACCTTTCTATATACAAGCAAGACAGTGTCAGCGGAGTCTCCTTCATCATCTTCACATCATCGCTACCTCATATACAACATTCACTTTAAGGGAACTGATATTGGTACTGGTATCTTATTTTTTTTTCTTCAAATGATTACCAGCCCTATGCGGCACATACCACTAAGAGAATATATACAGGAGTAATCTTCTCTCAGTACAAAGAGAGTTGTATTAGTATGCAGTAACGTCTTTACAATTGCAGAGTAATTCTGCAATTTGAAAATAAGCATGCTTTCAGGTGGATAGTTAAATATGAAGATTGTTACCACTCTCATATCTGTTCATTAGATATACAATGCCTGTAATCACACTGATGATTACTATGGCATTTACCCTAGTGTTAAAATGACTTTATAATAAGATAAGAAGGTTTGGCTCTTAACAGGGTCAAAACGATCATGAATTACTTACCCCAGCAGTGTACAATCATTATTATTTACCAGTTGAAGTTTGGTAAAGACAGTTTCCTGATTGATCCATGAAATAGTGCTTCCATCATATGTCCATTTTTAGCCACACTGGGGCCATTAGGGTTTGTGAGACATAAGCAGTTGTTATGCTAGGCCACATTGCCTGTGTAAACAGTGTGTGATGTCTACCTTGCTGAACTGGTGTGGCTTGTATGTGTACAGTGTTCACACAGACAGCATTGCTGCTACAGTGCTACTGCAGAGCTGCCTGCTGCTATGAGCACTGTATTTCCACAATTTAAAGCGCTGGTACTCCACTTATTTATGGAGCTGTACAAGCCACTGCATTGTCAACAACTGGTCCTGCAAATAATTCGCAATAAAAGGGATTCTATCCAGTTAAGAATAGATATGTATTTTTCATGTCTGTGACAGATATAGACATTAAAACTGTAATGAAAGGTGATATGATGTACATATGATCATCAGTATATGATATATGATTTTCACTGTCTAACTTAGCATTACACTAACTAGCTAAAAAAAAAAGAACAAAACGTGCACATCACACACAAAAAATAAGCGAGACTCCTAATCTCTAGATGTTCCGCAGCGGCCATGCAACTCCTGAGCAGCGCTGCTCACATGGGCAGTGTGGCTGCTCTAAACCGTTAACATGGTCACCAAAAAAGTTCTGTGATGCACATGTGCTGCTCATAAAGGCAGAAAGGCTTGAGTATTAGATGCATTGCAATTCTTTTCTGAAAGATTGTGTCCAGATACAAAAAAATGTGCATGTAAAAGATATACAATGTCAGGTTATGGAGAAGCTGCACTCAATTTTTGGTTTAATAATAACTATCCAATTACATACTACAATTGTGTTGTATTAATTCTCAACCCTGTCCTTATCTCTGCAACAACATTTACAATGCAACTAGGACTCATCTCAGATCAGCCATTGGAGAATAGCACATGCAAAAGATCTAAACCTATTTTCCTCAACAATTCATGAGTAGGCTATGAAGCAAGCCTGTGTCTTTTAGTTTGTGCCATTTCTATACCTCTCTGGATAATTATGGAGCTACTGACTCTTTGTGTTCTGTTGTTTATTGGGTCTGAATTGTGTATATTAGCAGTTTCACATGGTTTCAAACAGGGCTGCTTACTAACAGTCTACTATTAGCAGTCATGTTAGCCATATTTAACAACCAAGCACTTTTACACTGCTGACTGTTAAATGTTGTCAGCACATAGCAGTAGTTCAAAGCAACAATTAAGTAGTATCAGGTCACTGCTCTCTTGGCAGTGGTTGTTTTGGATTATCTATAAAGATAATATGCAGGCCCTCTTGGCAAACGCTCATGCATTGAATCAGGAGGTAGAATTAGAGAAATGAATCAGCCCAACAAGAAATAACAGTAATTTGATTTGTGATATGACTCTTGTTTGTGGCCAATACCAGTCTGAAGTTTTTGCTTTTAATAACTATAATTTCAACCAAGATTTTAATCAATCATCCATCTAGAATGTCTATTAAAATTCACCAGAATCAGTGTCAGATAAAGATGCAGTAAAAGACAGTTCATGCCGTCTCATGCTTCAGTTTGTATGTACGTTGTTTATGAGGTTAAGGGATTTAATTTGAATCCTGTGGATTGAGATGATTTGGTCAGTTCTGTCCGGATGTAAATCTTGTAGTAAATACTGAGCTTTTGAGATGTACTCTGTCTGTTTTAGCCTAGTTTAACCACATACATGATATGATAAAATTAAGTTATATTTAAATTGCAAGTGGTCATAAGCAAGGTAACAGGTAGACCTGACACAATTCTTTAAGCAGGGTGCTCTTTGAGGTATTTGAGATCTTTCTTTTCTTTTTTTTTTTTTACACAGACTATAATACTCAAAGCGTCTGAGCTAGTGACAACTCTTTCCTCAAACCTTTGTGATCATTGCTGCTCTAATGTGCTCCAATCCTGCTCCTATGGGCTGCCAAATTCAAAAGGAATTCAGCAAAAATGCTTCATCCTTTTCACCATAGCCTTGTGGTCAGCTCTTTCAGCAGATGAACTGTGTGACATGCAGCCAGCAGTGTTGTTTTGGTACAGCAGGGTTCCAGGCTGTTCTGCCCAGAGGTGGTGTCTTTATCATCTCAGGTACTGAAGGCTGGTTGGGCAGTGTTAGTGCCTACAGCTAAAAGAGACCAGAAAGATGAGAAGTTTACTCAGAAAGTGTACCTGTGGTGTTTGCATTGTTTATTTCAGGCAAGGACAACAAAAGCTAGCATGCATATAAGTCACAAAACGTCTTTATTGACAAGACTGGCTATTAACTGCCAGTGCATCTGCAGTAGTGGGAATGTTACTGGACATTACACCATAATTGTGATTATAACTCCTACTATTATGGCATGAAGATAAGAAAGTAAGTAAATATTGTGCATTTAATGTAAGACAGAAAGACAAAATCTCACCTATGTAGCATACTAGGGTCCTTATTAAATCCCCCGGTTAAGGCTGCACAATATATACTTTTGTAGTCGTCATAGAAATGACAACTTGCGCGATAAACACATCGCAAAAGACTGCAATGTTGCAATTTAAATATAGTAACAGCATATTAAATTATATTCTTTCTTCAGGCACCATTTTGTCTGATACACGCCATGCTGTTAACTCTCTGGTCAGTCATACACAGCCCTCACTGATAGGGTTCAATAAGGCTTGCCTGATGGCCTGGGCCCAGTAAATAGTTGTGTTAGGCCAGTAGATGCAGTCAGCTAGTTGCCTGATCAAGCTATTGCCTAAAAAAGTGAGCAGGCAAATGAAGTTATTATGTGTGCTCTATTCCTCTCTGCTCTGTCTGTGTCTGTCTTTGTGCATTGCCCTCTACTCATGCGAATAGCTGAGTGCATAGTGAGTGTATGGTCGGGTGAGAGAGAGTGACGTGGATACCCTCAGAGCAAATGGTTTTGGCTATACAGCAACAGGAGCAGAATAAATTAACGTCAAATTAACATGACATAAAGTTGTCAAGTGGTAGTAAATGTACAGTGTAGGTTTCAGTTTGTCTATGAATAAATACTGCAGTTAAAAAAAAAATGATGAAAAAGAATTTCATCATCAGTTAGTTGGGTCTATGTTATAATGGACGATGTGTTGTGACAGTGTCTCCTGAGGTGGCGGGCAGTAAACCAGCCAATATTGCGCCGAGTGTATCTCATGTGTTGTCCCAGTGCAAGTTTCTGTTGTGAAGAAATAAGGGATTATTTGACACTATCTCTGACTAACGACATAAAATATTCCAAAAACTAGTTTTGACTGATAAACAAATAAATTTTTGCCTACAGGCCATTGATGTTTAATGAGACCTGGATACAGCGCAGGAGGCGGGGCCCCATTCATTCCAATGAATGTTGCTCTGTGGCGCATGAAACCAAAAACGTTCAACTGCCGCATATAAAATAATCTAGATGATCAACGCTGCTTCCGCATCATTGAACCCATACAGCTGGAGACTTCCACCAGCCAAGCCAGCTGCTTCCAGTTTAGCGCTCTGCTAATTTAAATAAGGATAAAATCATTTAATCTTGCAGCTCTCCAAATGGTATTGGACTGAATGGATCAAATCCTGATAGTGAAATTAGCCATTTTGTGGGAGTTGTGATGTTTTCTTCAGGGCGTGGCAGAAAAAAATGTGAGTCACACATTTTTTCTGCCACGCCTTGAAGAAGACCTGGTAGTCGTTTTTGGCATTTGGTGGTATGTATTTTAACTCTAACATGCCGGATTAAAATAAAGGCTTTTTAATATTATTCTTTGGCTCGGTGCGTAGTGTGCCTGAAGAAAGCCCGAGTGGCTTGCTCCTCTTTTGAACCTTGCTTAGCCTGTTGTCCCTGTGACCTGGCCTCAGAAAACAGAATGAAGATGGATGGATGGATGCATGTATGGATTGATGATTAACAGATTATTCAATTTTCAATATAGGTGTTAGTTGCAGCCCTAATAATATGGTTATCATTATATTCAACAATAATATTGCATATCACATATTTTCCTCATATCATTCAGCCCTACTCCAGCTGTCCGTAAAGCCTAGGATCACTCCTGCCACTATGTGATTGTGTGTTTTATTGAGCCATCTAATACATGGGCTGTGTGGAAGTGGAACTGTGTCACGGTGTGTCTTTGCCAGAGAGCTCCATTTCAATGGATTTGTAACAGGTGGACTGTTAGTTACCCTCCAGTGTGTGCAGTTGTTTGCTTGTGAATTTAATTTATCAGTGAAAATTGGTCTGCAACAAAAAATTACATCAAATATTATCTGGTTAATGGCATTACACTATTAACTTTTTGGCATTTTATGTAATTGAAATGTCACGTGTCATTAAATTAGTGTTTCATATTTAATGAAATATTCCTCTCATAGTGAATTAATAAAGGCAGTCCTATCTAACAAGTTAGACTGCAGCAAATTAGTGGTCATTTTATCTCAAAGTTCAGGCACACTACTTGATAAATTGGCCAGAGGCATAGGCCAAACATCCGACCTAATCTTGCATAGCCTTGCCTCAGGCTAGTTAAAATTCAATTTAACATCTCTGTTTATTGGGACTTTAAATATGGATGGTTTAACGGCAAGTCCAATTTCTTTGAGACCTTTGTAGGAGTTTATTGTGGTCTTGATTTAATTAGAATTTGCACTTTGCCCGAGCTCAAGACTCTTCTTATTTTGCATTTCTTCAGGGCTGGGATGTGCCCGAGATCAAAGAGTGTGTGTCCTTTTGGCCTGCCTTCTCAAAGTTTTTTGAAAATACTGCAGCTGAAATATAACCCTGATGCATTTGCTTCCTTTTGACATTACTAGGAAAACACTCTCAGAGGAATCTCTCCTTTTGTTTTCATAGGCCAGATGTGAGCTGTTTTCCACTGTGTTACTAGACTGTGCAGAACTCATGCTTTTGTGTGTCATGTGTAAGGAGGCATTGTTCCACGTTAATATTTTTCTTACGTGACTGTTTCTCATTGTCTTGACTCTTAATAATTTACTGCTAATACCAGTGTTTTGTTACAACTCTAAAGCAGAGAAATGACTGGCCTTTCTATATTACGACAGGTGTCTAAAGCCAATTTGTTGCCCGTCACATATTTTATTGAAAGGATGCCCATGGGAACCTCTTATCTGATGGACGCTTTCCAACAGCTTTGTGCCGACTAAAAGGCTTGGAAAAGTCAACCATTTACCTCAGCCCAGAGGTTTGGGATGGTTCTTTGTTTGTGAGAGCTCAAAGGCTTAGAAAGGCCAAATGCTTATCATAGACCAAAAGACCTTTAAGGCTTTAAGGCCACCTGCTCACAAAATATAATCTGTTTTGTGACTCTGCTGCTGGTGATTAATGCTGCTGTGAGCTGACAAGAAAGGCATCTACTCAATCTTTAACTTCTGCGGGCATTATAGTACCTGCCCTGTGTACCCTTTTAAGCAATGATTTTAAGCTTTTTATTGAGCTCATATTTAAGTAGAAAATTCCAAACGGTCCCTTGTTAGCATTGTGTCTTAATGTTTTTCTTCCTCAAAACATATCGTAGCTTCACTACAGGCTTGCGCCAATATGTTTTGTTTAATTTATTACAGGTTTTGTATATAACATTCAGAGCATTAAAATAGCAAACCACTATTTGCGATGTTAGGATATAGTGGAGGAATGGCGCCCTGTACAGAAAATGAAGTCATGCTACTTCTACGTGTCTTGTAATCTGAGCTTCTCTGTGGTTTGTAGTGGTATGTAGTGGTACGCTGGCCTGGCCATGCATGCATGTTAGTGCATGTGTGTTTCCAACTGGTTAGCTCATTGCCGCCGCTTTGCATTGTGCTCATGCAGGGGTTACTACTGATACCAGGACAGAATTGTCGCAGTAGTGTAGCGGTGTAGCTCTGTCAGCACTGTTGCCTTTGTTTTGCATTGTTTATGGAGTTGGTACCATTTGCTGCTAGCAGCTGGCTCAGCCACCTCCATGTTGAGAACAGTGTCGAAAGAACTCTTGAATTTCACATAGATCCCATTGAAATTTAATGTTTTCTTGAAATTTTCATGTTGCAATTAGGGTTATATATCTAGACTTCTTCTATTCCTGTGCTAGAATGAAGCACAGGCTTTTATGAATGATCTGACATGAGCTTATTACATCTCCATAAAGAGCCATTGCATATCTGCATCCCCTCCTTGATTTCAAGGTTGCTTGCTGGCATGTGTGGTATTTTTCCTTGATCAAAGAGATATCCAGACTGCCCTCCAACCTGGTTGTCATGGGAACAGGTGTCACATGACCTGAAGTGAGACAAACTTTGGATGAGAGAGGATTGGCTCTCTGGAGGGCGTCAGTCCTCTCAATTCATCTGACATGGTTGCCTAGGAAACAAGGCTGTGAGACAGGAAGCTGAGACGAGATGTAAGCTCTTGTTTGTTTGGATAACAGCAAAGAAGCTGCCTGGACTCTAGGCATCCAGGGAATATGCTATTAGCTCGAAGATTTTAAGCATACAGTGAAACACCTATTTGTCTGTCCATTTATCTATCTGTCTATCTACCTATCTGTCAGGCTGTCTATTGGCCTATTAGTCTGTCTGTATGTTAGTCTATGGGTCCATTCATCAGGAGAGAGAACAAAAGCAAATCCTAGGATCATGGCAGTGAACTGGAACTAGTTGGTGTTTCCCTTGAGATCAAAGACCATTATTATTTAACATAAAACAACAAGGTTAATGGGCCAATAAGAGAGGATGTTTGATGCTCCCAGCAGCCCTACATGACTGATGCTCACATTTGATTTGGATGGCACCAAGAATGAGTCTGACAGTCTCTCAGTAACAGTGACAGCCCATATACTGATGGAGGCGGTAATCAGTTTGCCTTGGGATGTTTTACAGGTCCCACTGGCTGCCAGTCATCTTGAAATCCAGTCACTGTTGTGGCCCATGTGTTATTTATTTCATGCTGGGGTGACGTTAGTGCTTGTGGGTGAGATTATATGAGTAATCACTCAGATTGGTTTTGCATGGTAGGAGTACTCAAAATAATGTTTTTTTTTTGGCTGTGCTCTCTTTAGATGAGTCTCTTCAGATGAAATGTCTTTTATGTCAGCTCTGCATGCTAATAAGAAACCCCCTTCTTCAGCTTGACACAATCACTGAACTTAGTGTTCAGATAAAAAGTTCCTTTCTGCTATACAGCTTGCAGATACTGTTTATGGTTCACTAGGCCACTTTCCTGCCAACTATACATTGTACAATTTATTTTATTGGAGGATCAGGACAACCATAAACAGAAGATCACTTGCTTTCCTCACCTTATTCTTTCCCCTCCTTTAATCAAGAAGCCCGAAGCCTGCTCCATAGTGAGCCATCAAAAGAATGATCCAATATTGTATGATACCAATGTACTGCTGTGTGCAAGCGCAAGTTCAATAATCAGTGACCCAGTTATTTTAATTGCTTACCCACAAACACAAAGAAGAAAAAAAGATAAATAGCACAGTGTTGTTCCTGCACCAGCATATTATGGCATAAATAAAGAGGGTCTCCCCATTAACTAGCATGTGATCAAGGCATTCTCTCACACAAAATCATGAAAGAGAATATATAAACAGCCTAATATCCAGAACTATGTTCTGTAAAAACAAAAGGGCAGAATCCAAGGAATAATTCAAACACTTTCTGACCTAATAACGGAAGAAAGAAAGCTATCCAGGATTTTTAGGTACTCCGTAATAAATATGAACTTAATTTGCTGCTTCTTTGTGAACAGCATTTTCATGACAGTTTTATAATCAGTTTGTATATTGAAATTCATTCACTGCACAACATTTAAAGTGGCAGTGAATTATGGCTGAAGAGGCTGATTTTGGAGCACTGTTGTTCAACTGTCAGTATTACTAAATTGTAGCGCTCCTGCTCCAGCAGCTCCATGTGCTGTTTCACTCTAGTTTGTAGCCTGTCTCAGTTTTAAACAAGGGAACAAGGTGGTATCATAAACAGGTTGGCACAGAAAATTTTTGATGCAGCAAAACCACTGAGCAGTAGTGCCTACCACCAGCTAGTCATGTGCTGGTGTTGATTCCTGCTCCACAGCTAGCAATCAGCTCACTCAATTTAGCTGGACAGACGCATTGCAATATGGCTTTAGTAGCTCTACCCCACTTCTTCAATCAGTCAGTAGGCAATTTAAGATTTGACCTGGGGCCTCCTTCACAGCTCTGTACTTTTGCTCTCAGTCATTTTTGCTGGGCACCAGGCTTTGAGATGATTGCTGTATTATCTGAGAGCAATGAATAAGACAATGGGTCATTGTTTTTTCATTGAAAAGGTCTGCAAAACAACATTCCCCTTTCCTTATAGTTATTTTATAATAGAATGTTAAGTTATCATGTTTAAATGTTGATTTAATCCTGTAGAGAATGTAGCCTGAGAACAAAAGAGAATTAGGTTGTAGCAAAGCTGATAAGTAATTCTCTTTTTGTAAGAAAGTCCTACTTCTGTTTTGTTTTTCGGAGTCTAACCAGGCAGTGCAAGCCACAGTATGCCAAATGCTATCATTCAATATTTCATGCATTCGTGTATATTTTTGGCAGAGTTGGGATTTGTGTTCCTTTTCTGCACTGAAGATTGGAAATTAATATTTTTAGGTATAATAATGACAAACAGCTGGTTAGCAATCATAGAGAAATTCAAGTTAACAATTTGATGTGATTTCAAATGACAAAATATACTGTAACAGGAATGAGACATGTCTGTTATCACATGATTCCAGACAACACCTGTGCTGAAAATATACAGATTCAACACAAAAGCATTTACTTGTAGTTAGATACTCAACTTTTCCAACATGTCAGCAGGGAGGCTTGAATGGTTATTTGTTGATCGTGTGATCAAACTCATTAATAATGATGTTGGAATTTAGCCTAACCAGTCTCCTCTATATAGCTTAGCAGGTTTTGCACATCTGTATGTTGTTGGTATTGTATCTTATAGGACATAATGATATCATTATTCATTTCCTAGTAATATACTTTTATCCATGCTGCCAATTTCAGTTATTCATCAGAATGCCATAAAATCAATCTGAGAATATGACTGCAACAACAACCAGTATCGTCTAACCAGAACTTCAGTCTAGAATAGTCTGGTCCTGCTGTAATAAGTTATGACAAATATCAGAAGTGAGCCAACAACTAGAAAGAATATTGAATGCATTGAGGTAAAAAAAAAAAAAAAAGATAATAATCATGGCATTGATTAGTTTTTAAGGTGACAATTAGTTGGGTATATTTATTGGTTTTGTTGTATTGATTTTGGCATTTGTGGTGGTATTACAGTGGTGTGATGATAATTTGAATAACAGATATGTTGCCTATGGGGGATGAATCTGTCTGACTTTGGTGATCCCCTCACTTTCCATCTAATGCCATCACCAAGTTCCCTTTTGTTGCTTTGTTGCTTTGGTACACATTCATTTATTTGTTTCAGTATATTGTAATAACTTTGAAGAACCCCCCGACCATTCATCTAGCTTCTAGTATCCAGCATCTAGTCCAATACTTAGGTGTATGACTTAATACTTGCAAAACTATTGTACTCAGGTACTTCATGGTTTTCGTAATTGGAAAATGTAAGCATTCTAACATGCTAAACAAAAGGTTATTTCACGTATAATCTGTTTAAAATGAACTCTGAATGTACTTGCCTGTTTAGTTTGGTTTGTTTGGGTTGCCCCCCAATCAAAACAACAGGACAGTGGGCTACCCAAAAGGTGGGTCACTCTACTTTCAAGCAAATCCCGGAGTCCGTCGGCTAGTGTCAGACAAAGATAAAGCCTCAGGAGGTGAGGGAAATTTTTTTTTGTACCGATCCAGACATCCAGGCTAAGACTTCCTCCTCCCTTTGCCCATCATTTCAGTGCATCTCTATGAACAGATATCTGCATATGAATGCATAGAAATAAATTTAAAAAAGGTAATATAAAGCTAACTTGTCATCAGACCCATTGGGTTCCGAGATTTCATTTAGGCCAAGGCATTTCGTCTCTCCACAGTCTGTTTACCTGCCATTGAAACACAATTGTTGAGTACATGTGTATACATGTGTACAAATCTGTTTGTAGAGATTACTTTCAAGCAAACTCTGGTTGTTTGTGGTGTTGAAGTAAAACAGCCCAACATAATTTCACACAAGTTTGATAGATAAGATTCTATTAAAATCCATCTGCCATTGTGAACTGCTGAAGAAGCATACTTAGGCTTTATATGTAATCTGTGTAAGCAGTGTATATATATTTATTCAGATAATTTGAAACTATAGTAACTTGTATGAGATTTTTCCTGATTATTCAGAAAGTCAAATTAAAAAGAATGAAAACTGCAATGCAGTTTGGTATTTCTTCATTAAAGTGATGTAGCTATCCCAGAGTAAGCCCCCTAATAATAATAGTTTGTCAGAAAACACCTGTTTTGCCCTTTTTATCATTATTGATAACATGTGAGTCATGTTACAGTCTGATAATACTAATAATGCTCAAATCATTGATCACTTTTACCCACAATGATGTGTATACACATAAGAACCAGTGCAGTGCTGGTGTTACCTGGCATTAGTCACAGGGGTTTTATTTCTTCCGTGTGTGGGTCCATGTAGCTGATGATACAGCACGACTGCCTCCGAAATTGTCCTAAAAATAACTTACCTGTTGGTTCGTATAACATCACTTACTGCTCTTGGTTTGTTTATAAAAAGCCAATGTGAACACAAGCCGCACCACAAAAGATAGTGAGCATGGTAAACCTGCTTAACATCAGCACTGTAGAATTGTGAGCATGTTAGCATGCTGACAATAGAAATTAACTCAAAGCACAGCCTTGTAGAGCTGCTACTGTGGTTGTAAACTCTTGTGTCCTGTTGCAGTATGACAGCCTATAATATCTAATAGTTAATATGCAAAGAAAAACTAGATAAAATTCGATGGAATAATACTAATATTACTAATAATAATGCTAATACTGATGATCCCACATGCCTTAAGCAGTCAAAAAGTGTGAAGACAAACAACTGATTGTTAAACTGGACCTATCTGCCCACACAGTGTTGGTTGGAGAAATGAGATGGCAAGGCATAACATGTCCTTGTGTAAAAGCACACGCCAAGTGTCCAAAATGTGTCTTTCATTTTGTTTTGTGAATAATGTATATTGATTACGTTTATTGATTTTTGGACACTAAGGGTTCATGAGCCAAAGCCAGCAGGGGATTTAACGGTGTCTCATTTCTACTGAGGTTGACTTAAAATATTTAACACTTCGAGTTAATATTGCATTCTGTTAGGTATTGGAATTATACTTCTATGTCACTGTATCCTGTTTATGGATCTTAAACAAATTATGTTAAATAGAAAAAAGATGAAGTAAATGTGCATTAAAATCTGCATTGCTGCAATTTTTAAGTTGCTGCATACTTATGACCAAATGGGACAGCAGTCAGCAATTGCGCTTGTGTAAGCCAACTATAATTGGTGAGCAGACTAAAAAATGAAGTGAAAGGTACCACACAAATTAAAATGATTTTGGAGGTGATGAGAAGTAAATCTCTTATTGTGAGTTCTCATTTGTTTGTATTTCACCAGTCACATCGCTCTGGTTTTTCTGTGCATATGTTTCAATGGAAGAGCTAAAAGTGCAGACATAACAGAAATCTGCTGTTCCAAACTTTATCAGACATAATTGACATTTGCAACCTTTATCATGCCTCCCCCAGGCCTCGTGTGAATGAGTCGGAATCTGAATTGTGGCCTGTGACATTTAGACAACAGTTAGAGCAATTTCAGTGGCCATTTAAGCACTAATAGTTGCTATAAATCCTTGTTTTTATTTGAACAGATTTCCAAGAATGATGTCAGTGTGTGGAATTAAAAGCAACAAATTCTGAATGACAGAGGCTGTGTTCGAAACCGCATACTACATACTACATACTGCCATACTGCATACTGCCATACTACATACTACATACTTAATCAACAGACAGTATGCAGACCGTTTACACTGTAGCATACTAAATGATAACCCACAATGCATTTCGCTCCTGTCCGAGCCGAAATCAGCTGGCCTGAAGCTGATTTCACTTAAGCTCTAAACTCTGTAAATATATAACTTTAGCAACATTTGAAACATTTTTAGGCGAGAAAGTAGCCGTTTAGATCCACAACGTGTTGAAAATCTGACCAAATACCAGCTATTTACAATTTTGTTTGGACGATTTCGGACGATTTCGGAGATTTCGGCGCTACTCAAGCTAGCCGTAGTGAGCAATGCACTTCCGGTTATTTTCACAAAATAAAACACCCGATGCCCTTCTTTATACAGAAAACCATAACGATAAAATTTGTGCTTTTATTTTGAAAACGGGAGGCGAACCTACCCTTGATGTAGCTAGCTTGAAACCGCCGTTTTGACCGATCTCGTCCCGTTAACGGAATTTGACCGTTCAGAATGCCTCACTGGAGAGTCGGTGAGAGTTGTGGCTGTGGCGTGTCCATTTTCCGGCCAACTTCTTTCTCTTTTGTCCTGTTCGCGGCAAGGAAGTGATCGATGACGTCACGTTACATTGCATCCTGGGTAATTTGAGTGTGAGTAGTAGGGTCATGATGTATACTCAACATTTCTGGCGAATCTAGTATGCATCCGGGAACTTCTCGCATACTCAAAATCGCATACTGTGCAGTGTAAACACACTACATACTCAGAGAGTTAGTATGAGTAGTAGGTAAGTATGCGGTTTCGAACAGACCCAGAGACTCTGTAAATAATTCACATTCAAAAACCAATAGTTGCTTTGCCAGATAAATCACAAATTATAATCATTTAAATCTTATGTTGTAAATCCCATTGTCTTTTAAAGCGCTGATCATGTGATCATGATTGTTGATTATCAAGGGTGGCCTGTTGGGACAATTTGGCAAACAGCTGCTTGTTGGTGCAAGGATCTGACGAGCAGTTGCACTGCCAGCTGCACAGACTGTTTACAGTAATACCTGTCTTTATTGATACTAAATTCAGAAAATGAATATAATCAAACATTATGTAACCTGCATGCTAGTTGAGCTTGCAAATTTTTTAGAAAAAAAATCCAGCATTTTGGATGCTGTTATCCATTACTTAGGGAGGGATATTGATACAGTAGCTATACGCCAGTGTGCGCTGACATGCGCTTGATAGGACACTATAACTTCACCTGTGCATGTCATAGTAATAATAACATTATCAGGTTCATGGTAATTATAGCTGCAGGCTCTTCATTGATCTCCGGGCAAAAAGGGTGATCCCCTTTCAGCCGCAGAATAATAGCTACACCTTTAACCTGGAATTGAATCAATAAAGCTGTAGGATTCCCTCTTCACTGTGAATGAGCACCACGTGGGACACTGGTCATGACATTTTATCGTTGTCTTCTTCCTCAGAAACTTGCTTCATTTGATAAAAAGCTACTGTGTTTGATTTGTGATGAGCTGATTGTTCTTAATATTTATTACGTTGAGAAAACCAAGAAAATCTGGGTGTGGATGAATAATTCATATTTGTTTTTGAACCAGCCTTGTGAAACTGGCATTCACTAAATAATGTATGACTGTGTGTCTTTGATAATAGGGTTTGCATTAGAAGTAATATGCTTCCCTTCATTCCACAGGGCAGATTCTTGCCTGGGCTAGTTATTGTGCAAAAATTGATTTCCCTCAAACCCCGTGTGCCAGAAAACATTAGTCAGCATTGTCTGGGAGCCAATGCTGTACATAAGAAAAGGGCCCCACGTGTTGCCGTTGGAAGGTGAGGGATATTTTTTAATCTCACATATGCAGCCTTGGTAAATCTGATTATTCCCATAATGAAGAGAAATTGCTGAACAAAGAGATCAATAAGATTTAAAGTACACAACCATCTGCAATGATGAGAAATCTACATTTTGAAGTTGAAGCAGGACCTCTGTTAAATGGGGTTTATAGCATCCAAATGAGATTTCCTGGTACTAAGTGGCAAGAACATGAACCTTTAACAATTAGTATTTAAGATATCCCCTGCTCACTGAAGCTTGAAGGCAAAGTGTGATTCACATATAATTCACTAAAGCGTGTGTAATTTCAGTGAGAGCTGAAAGAATTGCTTTAATGAATGTTCAAACAAAGCAGTGATATGCGTGCATCCTAACTTGTAGTCTCATTGCTAAATAAAAGTGTCCTCTGGTAGAGGGTATAATTGTTGCAATACACTGAGGTTAATATACAAGCTCCTAATCAGCACTGGTGTATTTATGTGGAAATATCTTTAATTGCAGGTAAAAAGAAATACTTTCACTAAACCAAAGTTTTTATATTGCGTCTCATGGGTGAATGTCTGTTTTTCCTTTTCTGACATTCAGTAAAAAATATTTTAAATACTTTAAAGTGAACAGAGACCCAGGGAAATGGTTGGATTTCAAGTTGACATTTGTAGGTTTCATGATATTTTTAGATGCTCTGATACAAACAACAACATGGCAAAGCATTGATCATTGTATTTGTCACAGACATAGAGGAGTGGGAGAGAAGAAACTGACAGAAACAGATTCCTGTCAAAACTTGGCTTCATAATATGTCACGCTCAAATTCACAATTACAAACGCATTGACATAAAACTGGTTCATTTTCCCCATTTATTATTTCAAAGCTGAGATTAATCACATGGAGGGAAATAATGACTAAACCTAATCACAGACTTCTGCTTCTTGCTCAGCAATAATTACAGTCAGACTGGCTGCCCAGCTATATGATTTATGACAGAACATGATGGATATTAATGGATTTTGTAATTGCTGCATATGTTTATGAAAATGGCTGTCTGGTTCCGACAATATGAAAAGATGTCAGGTAAAGTAAGACCTGTCCAAAGACTGACCAGCTAAGGACAGCACAGAGACTGTTGTTTTACTTTCATAACATCAAGTTACACATATCCAGTAAACATGTTGCCACAATTCAAATATGGTGGACAAGTTGGTTTTATTGCAAACAACTCTGAGCATTAACAGAGAACTGCAAAACAACACAACATTTGCATAAATTCCCCACTCTGACTCCATGAATTTGCAATTTCAATTGCATTTCCAGGCAGGAAAAAATATGTAAAACAAACAAACAAATGAAAAAATGGTTGGTAGTACATCCCTTTGGGTTGGCTGCCAAAAGTCTATACTGGGAAAACGGACTAAGTCACACGTTCTAATTTATGTCTATCCTGTTCTGCTGTTTTTAGTGTTGTTCCCCAGAGCTTGAGGCATTATTCTGTAATGTCCTGCAGGCATATGAAGGCAACATAATGCTAGTCATCTCAGCATTAAGTAACTTAATAAAACCTGCCCATGTGCTGGGATCAACCATTGACTGTATACAAGAAGTGGATATAGTCTTTCGGGGCTGAACAGTGAAGTTAATGTAGAAGTGCTCTGAACCTGTATTGTTTCTAATGGCCAGCAGGGGGCTGGTTGCAAAAAGAAGCATAATTGCAAGAAGTCGCTTGCCCTTTATAGACAGAGATTCCAGTATACTGCAGCCAAAAAGATTTGCCATTACACCAGCTTTACTTTTTTACATGAAGCCAAACAAGTGTGTGATATCAGTTTGCATGCCAGCCCAGCGTTCCCCTGGTATAAAAGGGGTGACATGTAACACAGCAGCATGGACGTCTGATGTGTGTGTGCGCGTGATGTCCTGCCATGCAAGCTGTCCCTTTTACACTGATATGAATTTGACTGTGCGCATACCTCCAGTGCTGGGTTAGTGGTGTAGCAACATTGCCCCCTCCATGCCATGTCTGTACTTTTTATACAGATCAGTGAAGTGGAATAACGTCGCAACAGTCCCACCTTGAACAGGTTGTGTAAAAGGGGATGATGAAAAAAATGACATTACTTATCACTTGACTTACTACCTGAGTAAACATTTTCCTAATGAATTTATGGTCTCAATTGGTAGCTTTAAATCCTCTTTATGTCTTGGTGAGTAAAAACAGATGATAAAGCAGGGTATGCTTTAGAGTGTGGCTACCTTGTGATTAGGGATGCACCGAATATATTCGGTAACCGAATATAGTCGGGCGAATATTGCAAAAAACCACACATTCGGTATTCGGTGGAATAAGTTAAAAGCAAGGCTGAATAATAGTGGCGTGTTTTGATAACGCAATCAAACAGCGTGCCGTCGGCAGTGTGGCGATCCGTCCGTCACGGCACTCGCATCTGCGACTAAAAATAGTTTTGAGCAAGCAAAATAGGCTTAAATCATTCAGCACGCTTTGTGAGTACACATTTCAACCACCAGCAGAAACGATGGGCGAATCCCACTGGTTGTGGGTTGAACGGGGGTCACAGACACCGACAGTAATGTATTCCTGTCAAACAGGGTGGCTTACCAGCGACGGAGAAGTCGGCTCCAATAATATCCTCTTCTTGGTGTCATGACTGCCCAGTAGTACCTGAACAGCCGAGCCAGCCGAACACAGGTATGTGGCGTGTCAGAGGAGAAACAAGCCGTTCACATTTCTGTCATTGTGGCAGATAACGGACCACAAACCTCACCACACTTTAGGGACTGTTCTTTACTTATGGAGGGACTATTCTTTACTTGTCAGGGGAGGAGGGTGGCTGGTTGATTCTTACTTTAATTTATTTTATTTTGATCCCCCCTATGGTAATCACTTATTGATGCTGTTTTTGAAGTATGAATAAGTTAAGTAATTTATTCCATTGAAATATCATTGATGTGTTATAGAAAAGTGATTTATCTTTTTATAAATGACAAAAGGCACATCTGCCTCATTTTCACTGTGATATCGTGATACTACTCAGAACCGTGATATTTTCATTGGTATCATACAGTGGGTCCCAATTTTGGTACCGTGACAACACTAATCTGGAGGGTGTTCATCTGCAAAAACTAATGAAAAACTAGACAACGATATTCGATATTCGGCCAAGCGTTTAATATTATTCGGCTTCGGCCCCAAATTTTCATTTCGGTGCATCCCTACTTGTGATTGACAAGTGGCTACCACAGCAACCTGTAAATCGGAATAAAGACTTAGCAATGCGAATGTGTGGCACCATGTACATGTAAATAACCGTGAACTTGTTTTTGGGTGTTGTTTGTGTTTTTGTCCTTTTGTGTTTTCAGTTTATGAAAGTTAATTGGTATATTTTGGTTGCCTAAAAAATTCTTGTTCAGTGTTTGGTTGTACTACACTTGAAGGAATCAGATTTGTTTTAAGCTTGTTTTTCGCTAGCCGAAATTACACATTGCAAATTCACAGTTACTGTAAATTATGGATGCACCTTGCTAATCAAGCTAGCTGTCCAGCACCAGCATTCGCTGATAACCTAGGGTTTAACGTTTTGTTAGTAGGGACTTTGCATGGCGTACCCTACAGCCAGGTGTAGTTATCTTGCCAGTACAGGTGGGCTTGTATCGTGTCCTCTGACTTGCTCACTCTCCTCACCCTTTTGTCAATATATGGTCACTTCTGGCTTCAGAAAACCAAGATGGTGACAGTCAAAATTCCAAAGTTGAGGTTTCAAAACGGGAGTCCAATGGGTGATGTCACAAAGGCTACATCCACTCCTTTTATACAGTTTATTGAATGTGATGGTTTATGATGGATGCAGCTCCAAAAGGGATCGTGAGCCATGTTTAGAAACAACGGCAACTCTTGGCTGGAAAGAAGGAAAATTAATAGCAGTAAAACTTATCAGCTGCTACAAAAATAAAGTATTTTAGCTTGCAGCTGTTTTTTTCCACATTTACTAGCTAAAATCGTTATTCCAGTGGACACTCAACAGGTGGAGCAGTGATCCCTGAGGAGAACCTGAATGATGCCTTAAAACAATGTTGCCATGCCCCTATCCACTGAAATAACAATATTAATCATGCTGTAGTCCAGTTATTGATGGGCTGTCCTGGCTTGTGGCACACATTTTGTAATCAAATTCAGTGCCCTTTTGTGAAATTTAGTAATGTTGGTCTACTTTCAAACCAGTTATGAACTCCCTGGCCTGCTATCTGCTGAGTGCAACACTTGAAACTACTGCAATTTACAGACATAACACTAACTGTGATAGTGAGAGAGAGTGATAGATGGTTAATGAGTCATAGAGGGTGAGTGTCTTTGAGTGAGTGGAGTTTTTTCTTTTAGTGTGCGATTTTGTGACAGGCAGAGGAGACAGAGACAGAGATAGTGAGAAGGGAGATAAGAGGCGAGATAAGAGGTAAAGGGTGGCAGGTTGAGGAGCAGTCAGGCTGTTCACACTGGCAAAATGGATCCCAGAATAATGTGAGAGGTGCTGGACTCAAAACTATCCTGTATCCCTACGTGTCAACAAGCAAGGAAAGAAAAGAAAAGGGTGTACATGTGCAGGGGAAAGGACAAGGGTTTGTCAAATAGACAGTACTTTGAAAAGCAGTAATTCTCTGCCATGGATGTGCCCCCAATATTCTAATATATTCAATATAATACCAAAAGGAGACCTGTGCATGTGCACAATCAGAATAAGACCTGTCAAAGTGATCTGCAGACAAAAAGTTTCATTGCAGTCGTTTTGGCGGACGTTTCTGGGAAGGCCCGCAGTGCAATAGCAGGCCATTATCTTTTCCCTTGTATGGGAGCTGACATTCACAAGTGGATGAGTTGGTATCTTCAAAGTAATGAGGTCAAATACTTCACATTCAATAACAGTTCACTAGTTTAGTCTAAAAAAATGTAATATGTATTTTTTGGCAAATGTCAGAAGACGGTCCAATTATGACACACTAAAGAGAATAGTTATTTGATTTTAGCTTCTTTATTATGATAATTGTTGATACACTCAAAAGCCTCTACTCTTTTCGCTGATCAAAAGGTGATTGTGTTGCCTTAATATTTTCATCATAATTTTAAATGTAGTGTTTGAATGAGAACTGATAT
The DNA here is from genome assembly GCA_035609425.1 of Epinephelus awoara. Lineage (NCBI taxonomy): Eukaryota > Metazoa > Chordata > Actinopteri > Perciformes > Serranidae > Epinephelus > Epinephelus awoara. Next base: position 9,211,810 of record CM069304.1, read on the forward strand.
TAAAGAAAACAGAATATTATCTACTGCAGGTAAAAGAAACAAAGGGACATTTTGTCAACTGTCAGTCAGTTTTATTCTGTGTAATAGAACCTCTCTAACACATGTAAAGGGACTTGGTTGGTAAAATGACTAGGAGAGAAAGGTGGCAACCAATACCTTAACAAGATGAGTGTTTCATCAGACAAACAGAGGCTAAAACACTAAACAGCTAATCAACAGAAGAGATGAGGAATTATGCACTCGATTTCTTTTAAGAATGTGTTGCATCCTAAAAAGCTGTTAACAGACCAGAGCCGAGACTTTCATAACAAGGCAGAGCAGAAAAGGTATTGTCCATTTCCACTATGTAACTATTGCTTTGCTGAATTTAAAGGTCAGCTGTGGCCGATGTAAGCTGCAGTCCATTGAGCAGAGCCTGTGTTCCGCCTGACATTCCCAAGCTGAGCTCCATATGGAACAATTAAATGGCACAATTCAAAGGTCTGCTTTTAGTTTTGCCCCGTAATTTACCTCATGAAGTTAAGGATAAATGTGTATACCTTGTGGAATGATGCTTGTAGAAAGTCCGTTTTTCTGAACAAATTTCACTCTGTCTTCTTATTTTTACAGTTAGACTGTGGGGAGTTTTATGATTCCCCTGCAAATAAATTGATGGCTGACCAACATGCAGCTGTCTCAGGTGTCATCACGTGATAGTTCCAGATGCAGTGACATTACACTGGTTAAATTTAAGGATACTCGATACATGGCGGGCTGATAACTTATGAGCACATAATAGGAAATTTACATTATTATTCATCGTTCCAATGATAACATTTTTGCCAATAAAAAGAACTGATAATACAAAGTGAAACTGCTTTGGCTTAACTGATGCAATATCTACACTGCCAATAAACACATACAAGAAGAAGAGCAAAGGCATAGAATCTACCTTACCGGAAAATGGTGAGTTCAGCGTCTACCAATCTAACTGTCGTCTGGCTCGAAGTAACACAGCAGCAGCAACTAACATCCAGCATGGAGCTGTTAAACGGTACCCATGTACACCACTGACACCGAAACGGCTTGACTCTGTTGTTAAACCCGATAATAACTAGTAGGTAACATTGGCTGTGTAATAAACCTGTTAATAACCACAATGTAATGTTAGTCGTTTGATGCTAACAGTTAGCCCTGCTTGCAGCTCTACAATAAAATCAGACCTACCTTTTTTTATAAGTAGAAAACAAAATAAGAAAATTTGTTGAAATTGTGGCAGGTTGTCACAAATTAATCAATGTATGGGAAACACAAACCCTTTATTTTAACAAGATCCCCACCATTGACAAGATTTTCCATCATTTATGACAGAACGCTTCCCCGCCATTGACGAAATATTCCGTCAATCTGTATTTTCACTGGCATAAGATGGGGGGTGCTGTTACAGATCTTGTGGAACAGAAGAGCACTGCCAAGTCCAAAAAAAAAAACTAAGAAGAGGATCCTCTGGAAACTGTAAGAAAATGTTGTTTAGAAAGATACAGCAGCTTGTAAACGACACGGAAATGCTGGCAGCAACGGAAAAGTTTATGGTTGCACAAGCCATGGAGATATTAGACAGACAGACTCTTACACTTCCTGCTTTGATCAACATTCTGAATCCGATTTTGACAGAGATGCAAATGAGTTTGGTTTGATGAAACAGGATCATCGTGATGGTGACACTGACACAAAGACAAGACGACCACAGAGAAGAGGGAGACAACAGAACACTGAACATGACAATGCGCTCCACTATACGTCAAACAGAATATTATTTTCATTATTTTTTTATTTATACAATTCAAACTGACATAAGGAAATGAGAAAAAAGCAAAAAATGTTCATGTGAAATTGTTTTTTTTTGACATTTTTTGAATGCAACTTTTTGTCCGAAATTGTTTTTTTTTTTAATGAAAATGCACAAATTCAAAAATGTTGATAAAAAGAATGGAATAGGATAGAATAAAATGTTTGTTTAAAAACAGAAGGTCTAGTCTTTAGTTTCATGTTCATACTCTTTACATATTCCTAAAAGCAAATTATTCTGTGGGTCTTGAAAGATTAGTGATTATGCTCAAAAATGCTGGCGGTGGCTGGCAACTGAGAAATAAAACTCTGGTGGGGAAAGTGTTAATATTGAGTGATGCACATACTTCATTTACTTGTATATAATACGTCCACATGCCTGATTTGACAGATTATATCAAAGCATATCATTTGAAACCTTAGGCAAAACACCAAGGCATAGCTTTTTGATATAAAAAATAAAAACATTTGAAGAGTCAGAACTGTTTTTTGTTTTTGTTGTGCTAACAGTAGTGATGTCAGTTAGATTTGGTTAGGTCTGACCCATGGAATATTAAATTATTCCTTATCTTAGCCTTTCTTACCCTCAGGTGTGGATGCACTACAAGTTATAAACTCTATATGATATACTAAAATACAAGAATGGGAAATTTTGGTTATTGTATTGGGATCTGCCATGAAAACTAGTTAGTTATTGGTCATCAGTATCCACTGGAAAACATCCATATTGTGCATCTCTAGTTAAATTAAGTATTTTTTTTTTTTTTTTTAAATGTAAATTTTTGGTCATCTCAATCTAGTGAATGTATGATATGGTATCTGAAGCAGTGTAAAAATGGACAGTAATGTAGCTCTATGATCGTTTGTGTAAAGGCAAACATGAATTTAAATTTAGATACTGCATTCTGTATAGGTAAGGTAACTTAAGGAGCTGGAAGCCTGTTTGGGTCTGCACAGAGGCCCCCAGTAGCAAATAAGCTGATGCTAACATGTTACAGGTGACTGAAATATGAAGTTGAATTTCATTGCTACTCAAGACGGCCATATACTGTATGCAACTTAAATAATTCACAGCAACAGGAGCTGTGCAAAGGCCCACATGGACTGAACTTGAATAGAAAAAGCCATCTGTTTATATAAAAGTTGGGAGATAGCAGTTGTTTTTTTTTTTTTTATAGATGACTAGTCTGCACAAAATATCAAAGATGTAGGATTGAACCATTAGACATCACACATCCAGTTCACTATATCCATCTTATCAATTTGCAGATCAGAGCTAATTTTACCATACAATACCAATACCCAACAACTTCCTGTTCTATACTAATACTATAGGTCAATTTGATCTTTACTGAGCTGGACATGACAATAAAATGTACTATCTTTCAAATGAGGCACTTTCAGACATTTTATAAAGAACACTTCATGACACATGCAAGATAGAGGAAAGCCCAGCTCTAAGCCGAAGCTAATTAAAATTAGAGGGTCAGATGTTTGCTGCTGCTATTTACTAAACATAACCCTTTGGCAATTAAAGCTTCCTGCCAACATTAGAGATTTTGACGCCCCGTGAAGTGAAATTCAGACACAAGTTCATGACATTTGGCTCATAAATATGGGTGGGAGTTTTGGAATATGAAGGGTGAAGGCGTGCATCACATTGCTGACAGTGCTAGCCAACGGCAGGACTCTCTGTAGTTGAGTTGGTGACAACAAACACACAAAAATGATGAAATACTGTTTAAAATCAGGCCTCAACACTCTGCTCACTTAAACATACTGGGAATGTTGCCTGTTGATGTAGAAACTCAGCATCTAATCTGGGGTAGATAAGCACTCTGCTCTTTGAATGCATGTTGTCTCAGAAATGAGCTAATAGCAGACATTCAAAATTCAGGTCTAACTGTCTCAAAATACAGATGAAACATTCAACAGACACACATGCACATGGCCTCATTCTGCTGCTTAAATTATGATGTGACATAGATGTGCTAGATGTGCATGGTATAAATTAACATATGCATCTTGAAGACTCCGTTCATGAACAAAATGTATTAGATTCTGTTAGATCTCCTTCCAGTATTGCGTTGGATCTTCCTGACTGGCAACAGCAGGGCCTTGTTCATCAGCTCTCTTGTAACTCTCTCTCTGGACCTCATCTTTGAGGTCATCTGACTCCCTGACCTGCTTTGTTGCCCTAGCTGCATTTCTGCCCTGTCAGCTATTGCTGCCATGGAGTTTGACTGAACATGACTATCATAATAAACTGTGACTGTGAAGAGCTTCCTCGGCACTCTCCTCAACCCTCTCTTCAATAATGTTCTGGATGTTTTCTACCTCTTCCAGCATTTGAATCAACTTGCAGCCATCATCTTATCTATGAGATCCAGATTGCTCTACTTCTACAACATTCTACATCCCAACTGGTTGCCCTTCATCCCCCGTGTACTCTGACTAGGGTGAGTTCCAGTTGGCTATTGTTATTCTACCCAAACCAACCCCCTTTTTCACTAGCAGTTCACTATGGAGTTATGGCTGAATGATTATGGCCAAAATCATCAGAATTATTTTGATCAATATTGAGATCACGATTATTTATTGTTTTTAGGGACAAAATATATTTATTGCTCTTTCCCATGGAAATAAGCAGAGCACTGAAGTCACTTCCATGTTGTGCTAAATTTCTGCTAATGTAGTAATATTTGCATCAAAATAACACTCCACTGCTGTATGATTTTTTTTACAGCGGTCATGGTGTTGTGATGTGCTGCATCGTTGCTCTCATGGATGTCTAAGTTGACGCTGGACAAGGACGGGAATTCAGTGAGGTAACGTCAGCAATATTATTCTTATTGGCCTTCATACAGTCATTGTCCTGCAGTTTGTTGAGATTTTTTCAGGTAATTTAACATGTCAGTTGTGTTGCTTTGTGGCACAGACACAATGCACTCTTTGCATATGATTTTATCTATCTATCTATCTATCTATCTATCTATCTATCTATCTATCTATCTATCTATCTATCTATCTATCTATCAAAGGGATGAAGTGATTTTTTTTCTGTTTTATTTTAAATTTTCCTCTCACATTGTAATTTCTACTGCTTACAATTAATGACCAAATGGAAGCAGAGCAGGTAGGTTGACTATATGGGAGCTGGAATGAGCTGCAATCAAGCCTCTCTGTCCTTCAGCCTTTGCTGGAAGCAGAAGTGGTGCTATTTCTTTACTTATGGTGTGTATCCTGTGCCACTGCACACTTCTGCAGTGTGTGATGTCCTGCTATGGTCTTGTTTTCCTGTCTAGTCTCCTGTTTACCTAGCGGGAGTTGGGGAAATCTTCTATCCAAGTTTTCAGACAACCCTCTCACTGAGTGATGCACTGTGAGGGGTGTGTCATCTGTCAGGGTTTAGGGGGAGGGATTCTGCATTCTCTCAGTTGTCTGCTCAGCTTTAGAGTTAAGTATGCGGTCATCTCTGCTGGGACCTTCTTTTCCTTCCCCTTATGCTTCCCCCTTATGCTCTGTATTCAATATACACCATAGCTAAAAAAAAAAAAAAGTCAGACTATATCACTGCTCTGATAAATCAAGATGAGTTGAACAGAATAATTTAGCTTGTTTATCATAAGGTGTTTCAGCTTATCTACTGGGCGTGTAAGCACATGAACATTAGGTCAGCCTATAGATCCTGAAGATGAGGACTGAAGGTTTGCTAGCTAGGCAGTGAGAAATAAACAGCAGCAAAAAGGGGCCGGTTGGCAGAAAATGTTTGGATCAATTTTAGATTAAACACAAAACTCAAAACCTGATTGAGTTAAAAACACTGATAATGTAATCTGTGCATAAAACTGATTTACATAGAAGAAAAATCTCATAATCATGTACATAAATATTAGGGCTGGGCGATAAATCGATTTTATCGATTAATTTGAATTTGTAGTTTAGGCCGATTTGTTTTAGTGAAAATCGAGTTTCTATTTAATATCCCGCCACCGCCGCTCCACGTTGGGCTCCCGTAGTTCAGAGTGGGCTCCCCCCTCCCCCCGCGCTCTTGGCAACATGGCAGCGAGTGGGGAAGAACTTGTTCTCAAGAAAGGGAAAGAGTTCTTCAGCGCTTTTGTGTGCACACCTGTGTCTATGTGCGTGTGTGTGTGCGCACATCAGGGCCGAACTCCGCCGTGCGCGACACAGAGAGCAGAGGAGGATTTTAGACGCGCACCGTGTAGGGACATAAATGACATGCCGTTGTGTAAAAAGTGTTACCAACGCCAAGCTGGCAGACCCCCGAACCATAGTAAACCATAAACCACAGTAAAGGGACCACCGAAGACCATTAGCTCCTTTAGCTTGTGTTAGCTCGCCGTGGCAACAACACATAAACAACAGGACTTCGTCTGCGTTAAAGAACGGCACTTTATTTTCAGCAATGCAGGGATGATGCACAGCCTCAGTGTCTGAAGGTGCGTTCACACCGGACCTGTTTTTTTTTTCGCTAGAGACGAGTTTACATACAAAGTCAATGCAAACGGGCGATTGAGCGTATATTCGCCTGGGAGAAAAATCGCTCGGGCTCTGAGCGACAGCGACAGAGCGTTTTTTCGCCCGTCGCTTGAGATGAGAAATCTCATCTGGATCGGTATTTCGCTGGGTCCTGTCGCTTGCAGCTCAACACTGATTGGTTTCCGTAATCCCGGAATCCCGGGGGGTGCTCACTACACCTCTGAGCATTTATACCTCCGACCGCAATTATACATTTTGATACATACAGGTAGGCTATACATATTGCAAAACTCTGTCAAAGTACACCAAGGCATACATTTTCGTTTTCAAATATTTATTTGAAAACAAAACCATTCATACGTTTAATAAAAAAACATTTTGTTAATAATAGAAAACAAATGTAATCTCAACAGTGACCGGCGGGACTGCGGCGCTTGGAGGAGCGCTGTAATCCTGGCGAGCCTAGTGTAAAGCACCACGGACAGCGCCAATGCATCTATCACTGTAGCTCAGACGCCCTGGTGCCTGAGTCAGAGCATGTGAGCGGAGCTGGAGCTGTAGCTGCCTCAACCATAGGTTATTGGTAGGAAGAAAAACGGCTGCTGAAAAAACTGTCACTGTCAACTGCCTCCAAGCACCGCAACGATCTGCCAGACCGTCATATGTAACTTCATTGTTTATGCTGCCCGTGTGCTCAGAAGCACACAATGAATGCATTTGAGTAATTTCTGAGACGTTATGATAAAATAAAAAATATTACAGACTACAGTGTAGAATAGGACTGACAACCTCTCCAATGTCTCATGTCAATTAATTAACACTATTTGTCGCTTTTTTATAATGCCTTTCTTTCTTTCTTTCTTTTTTTGCTGCTGCTGCGCTCCTGCGCCGTGTCTCCAGTTGAAAGTGGTGATTTGCTAAATACATTCTACAATAATAAATTAGATTAACATTTGGTCTATAATAATGTTTTTATATATTACGCATTTTCATGAAAAACCTTAAGAATAAAAGAAATAAACACCGAAATAATTAGTGGAAACTTTTTTTTAAATTGATAGTCCTCCTCTCTGATATACTAACACACATACATACACACACACACACACACGCACACACACGCACGCAGACACACGGCTGTGCGGTTACTGTACATTCGTTTTTTATTAATAACAAAATGGTTTTTTTATTGACCGTATGAATGGTTTCGTTTTGAAATAAATATTTGGAAACAAAAATGCATGCTTTGATGTACTTTGACAGAGTTTTGCAATATGTATAGCTACCTGTCTGTATCAAAATGTATAATTTTGCCGCAGTCGGAGGTATAAACGCTCAGACATATGTATTGTCTCTGTGTGTTTTTACATCTATTGTTGCTTTTAATTTCAATACTTTTTAACTTTTTATGAAGCTGACATGTCATGACAGTCAAGCACCCCCCGATTGCTTCAATGACATCATCAAAGCGAAAAGGCAAGTCTGTTGATTTCTGCCACATTGACGAGCGATTGCAACTGAGCGATGAAGCGATATCAAAGGGGCGAACCGAGCAACAGCGAAAAACAAAAACAGGTCCGGTGTGAACGCACCTTGACTTTTACATAGAGGGAAATAACTCAAAAACAGCATGCAGAACTGCGTAGGCTTCTTCACTGTGACTGCTCGATGTAAACAACATAGCACATGCCTCACTTTCTTCCTGGGGCGCATCCGTCTGACGTCACACACCACACCCGGCGCGCTAACGTCTCATACCTCCTACATCAACTACACACATACACACACACAAGCCACACACATCAGGCTCAGCCTGTAACATAAGGCTATTTAGTTTGTTTAATAAAAGGTCAAGGTATAGACCTGTTCTATAGGAAAGGTAACCTTAAATGACTTCTGTTGTGATCCAATATGATGGTAGGGGAAACACTGCCGTATCATAAGACAGGGGTCCGGTGGAAAGTGATCACAGATGCAGTCGCCATGTATATTGCTAGAGATATGGTGCCCATATATAGGCTACCGTGGAAAAGATGGGGTTTATTCACATGCTGAAAGTTTTGGACCCCAGGTATGTGCTACCAGGCCGCAAATGTATATTTTTTTTAACTAGGAGGGGAAAAAAATCGATTTAAATCGTGAATCGGATTTTTTGTAAAAAAATCGGAGATTTTTTTTTTTTAGGCCATATCGCCCAGCCCTAATAAATATACATATAAACGTAATGGATCCGTTTTTTCTCTATGTCAACTTGTAATCCTCTAGCAGCCACCAACAAAAAAAGCTGCTTGGTTATTTTCATAAGGTTTGCATAGAAAATGCTTTTGACAGATTAGTAACCTCAAACAGTTGTGTGACTTGTAATTAAAGTGGCCTATGAGTTATTTATAATTAAATTAGAACATATGTATAATTTTTCATAATGGTTGTATTTTCAATACTTTGTTCAAATTCCTGCCTGACTTCCTGTATATTTGGCGTGACAATTAAAATTGATAGACCACCATAGTCATTATTTTTTTTCTATTCCTTTTTTTCTCTATTAGATGAGTTAATGTTGCTCTACTTCTCCATGTGGCCAGTGTGAATTCATGCAGCATCAATTTATCAACTCACCATGTCAGCTGAGCATACTTCACCCATGCTGTAATGTACAGCAGTAACACATCACTGTCCCTTTGCCACTAAAGGTGGAGAAAGAATCAGAGATTTCTTTTAATAAGCATCATTTAAAATGTTCCTGAACAAACCAAATGGTACACCCGTGGTTCCTTGCTCTAAGCTATGAGGAGACTCTTCGCATGTGTTGGTCTTAAAAAACTGACCTACTTCCAAAACTAGCAGACAGGACTGTTTTCTGAAGTCTAGATGGATTCTGGCAGAGTCCACCGACAAACAAAAATTCTTTGCAGATCTTCCAATGTTTGCTTCAAAATAACTTCAAGCATGTCGCATCAAGTTCCATCAAGGCCAGTAACATCTCCAATCCATCTCCACTCTCACACAAAGTCAGAGGAATCAATTTAGGTGGACAAAATATCCACCTATGAGTATTAAAACCATCTATGAAGGAGGTCATAGGTGGACATGATTTAGAAAAGAACTATAAGGTAACAGTTATTGATTCGACCTTAAAACCTTAAAGAACAGCTCACTGTCATTCAAAGAGAAAGAACAAATACACTTCCAAGACAGACTGCAGCTATATAACTCCAGTCAACAAAGGGAGTCAACCATAAGCAATTCAACAGTCTAGTAAAAAAGACCATGCCTCTGTGCATGTTTTCTCCCCCAATCTCCTGTGGATGATCATGCTCTGTGCGTGTGCACTCAGCGTGGAATCACCGGCCGCGCCTCCAAACACAGCAGTGACTGAGACATGCAGATGAGAAGTTGATGCCTGGACTTCACCTAAACACACACACAAACTGGGGTGGACCTTTTGCATAGCACTTTTTATTCGGCTTATTTTACACACACCATTATTTTATATCAGCTTTGATCTGCATCTGGGTAAACAGTCTGAGCTGTAGAGCTGGACTCTGCATCACTCTTTTTCCACACTCAAATGAGCACAAAAATAGTGTCCTGATCACACACTGTGAAGCGATTGCTGCCACAGCCACTGATCCACAATATACACCCTTTCTCACACAAGTCTCAGTATGCTATGTACTGTAGTTTTCCTGGTGGGTTCATCCTTGTCATCTGTCCAATCTTTAAAGTCATATGTAAAAAAAACAACAAAAAAACAACAACAACATAATAATAAGGATATCAAACCGGTTTGATATTAAATTTAACACTGAACTGGATTGATATACTGATTTTTACCACTAGGTGTCGCACTTGATTCAGCAGCTGCTCCTGAGTTGAACATAATATCACAATATCCCAAAAGCAAACAAGTGTTGGACTATGCCGTGTCACATAACACCAGAGCTCTCTGTCCATATGATATCCATTAAATATGCACTTCTATTACATCATGAAAACATACCAGGTACTAATCAGCTGTGTGCTTGACTGGAAACGTGACCACGAAAAAATTGGGTGAGTATATGCTATCTTCCAGGGGTTGTACTTTTTAAAAGGAAACATACACTTTATAATGGGAACCTTACTGAAAGTGACATACAATATGGCTAACAGCAAGTAGGTTGTTATTAATGTCATTTATCAGAAACTTTCAGCCTCCTGGCAATGTCACTCCAGCCAGCTGCCACCTTATTTTGGTTTTTGTGGTTAGATAAGGAGGCACGTATGGGTAATTCCTAATTTCAATTTCATGAATTAACCCATTTTTGCCCATAGCGGCTCTTTCAAAGCATGCGACAGGAATAAATATAAACAGGCTGTCCGACAAAAGCTCTACTCATAACGCCGCACCCCGTCGCTCACGGCCAGTTACAACAACTGAGCTTTAAATCCAAAATGCCATATTAGTGCAGACCAACTCTGCCAGGTCATGTCTCATTACCCAAAAAAAATACATGAACTTTCTTGTAAACAAACACAGCTTGGTTGCTCATCCACCCTCTAACCTCTACTGAGGTTTGAGCTCCTTCATTTTTCTGGTGCTGGGCTCGGCAGTAAATTGCACATGGCTTGTTGCGCTAGTGGCTCTGTTAGTCTGTTTATAAGCAAACACAATATTATGTTTATCACATTGTCATGTTGCTCATTACCAGTGCAGTACAAGTTGGATTAAGTGTTGTATCACCACAAGCACAGGTTGCTAACGTAGGCCACAGCTTCAGCCGGTTTGCATAAAATCAAAGCTGCTCAATCTCGTAAACTGTAAGGGACGGGCAAAATCGGCAATAAACCCAACATTAGTGAGAACACATATAAATTGTAAGGAACATTGCTTTTTTTTGAGTTTTAAAATCTGACCCTTTTCCATCCTAAAACATCCATGGCAGTTTACCACAAACTGAAGGGATTACAGTTGTTATTGCAGATTTCACAGTACTTATTGGCTTGACTTGAACATGGATAATTAAACAGATTTTTCATTGTTTGGCCAGATACAGTCAAGGTTAAAGTTCTCTGCTTGTGTTATAAAAAAATAAAAAAAGCTCTTTCACTATGCAAGGACTGAATCCAGTTAAGACTTTCCCACCTGTCTACCCTGTTCCCTTGTTAGTTTATTTCCATTCCTGAACAAAGAACAAACACAGTTTAAATGGTGAATGCGCCAAATTGTGATAGGACCTACAAAGTGAAGCTGCTCATGCCAAACTTGTCATGTTTATCTATTATGTCAGACACTCTGTGGCACCTGGTTTGGCCTTTACAGTATTTGAGTGTTAATGCTGCACTAGTGGAAGCTGATGGTGCTCAAAATATAGCAGACCTCCACATTCTGCAGCTAAGCATCTTTTAATTAAAGGTCCAGTTAGTGTATGTAATACTGCACTCTCATTTCTCCTCAGCACCCCCTTTTTTATTGTCTGTTTCCTCCAGTGAGGGGGGCTGGCCAGTGATGCCAGGCCAGGGTTGTTTCTGTGGTAATGAGCTGTCAAGGATATAAAGAAGGCTGTTCTTTTTTCTTTGCATATCTCTTCCTTCCAAGTAGGGGAAGTAGATGGGAGAGCTAGTCTGGCAGCAGCATCTGTGGAGAGCATGCCCTGGGGATTCTAGTGTCACAGATGCAGTTTAAAAACCATGTGAATGGAGTGGCTCTCCCTGACTGCAGGCTGTGGGACTGGCATGATTAGACCTTTAGATGTTGTCTGTTGAATGAGAGCTGGGTTCCGAGGTGCTCAGAAGGACCAGTCTAAAGCACTGATTTAATTTGCCAGCCTCTAATGACAAAAATAAATTCTCCAATCAGTCTCTGCTCTTTTGGGTTTGCTGATAGGTTTCCCTCTTATTGTGTAAGTACTAATTGTCTCTTTCATCATGCATTTCAGCTTGCCTGGAAGCAGCACAGTTGTTCACCAGTAATATGCCCAGATATTAAGGCTAGCTGAAAATGGAATTTAATTATTTTAGTCATCCCTCTCTCTGTCATTCTGTGCCAGTGTCACACGCATGCACACTGCTTTCCATGATTTCATTATGCTATTTATAAGCTACATAGCTGGAAATCTAACTGAAATCATAATTAGGATCCGAATTAGTGTGGATTAATTGCTTTATGTATTTAAAATGGACTCGGAACTGGTAGACAAACTGTGGTAGAGACACGATGAAACAAATGCAGACTCATGATTTGCCTTAATTGGTGGCATGACCACCTACTATCATTCTAGCATGCACAAAACTGTTGAAACAAGGATAAGCTATATCCTTTTGCTGCTCACCCCACTAATAGAAACGGCATATGCAACTGGTTCCTGGAGCAACTGGAGCCCGCCTGTGAAATTTGTGGGGGGAAGAAAAAGTCGTGGTCATGCTTTACTCCGGAATGGGATTTAAATAATTTTGTGTGGCCACAAAAAAATTGTTAGTTATCTCCATGGAGATGATTATTGATCATTGATTAACTGGTGGGTATCATTAGCTTAAGCCACTTGGAAACATGGAGAACTTTGAATTGATTTTGTTTTATTTTAATCAAGAAATTAATTACAGTGTCATACATCAGTCATATGTGGTTAGGCATGAAGTCATTCTTTGCAAGGGGAAGTAGGGACAGGTGCAAAAATCTTTAAACCAGTTTGATATTAAGAGCTAAAATGTACCGGTATTTTGAATTTTACCAGCTGTCGCAACTTGACGAACTGCCAATCCCGAATAGAACATAATGACATCATGTCCTAGCAAACAAGCATCAGATGTCACATAACATTGGAGCTCTCTCCACACTGATTCCATTAAATATGCTCCTCTGTTACCTCATGTAAACAAACCAGTAAATATCATCTGTGTGCTCTAAATCAGACTGGAGACGTAACCATGTAAAAGATAGGTGAGTAGCCTTCTTGCTATGTTCCGACATTCATAACATTATTGTTAAATGGAAGAAAACATTTGACTTTGTGATATTTACTGGAAATGACATAGCCAACAGCAAGAAGCCTAGCGTGTTCATAGCAATAGTCATTAAGCTTACTAGAAATTTTCAGGTCCCTGGCGATCTCACTTCAGCTAGCTCACACCTAATTTAGGTTTTTGTTGAAAGTATCATTTAGATAATTCCTCATTTCATTTTCACGAGTTGACCCTTCCTTGTCCATTGCAGTGATTTTAAAATGAGCAACAGGAAGGCTTATTAATGTGTCAGACAAAAGTTAAAGTCCAAACAACAACTCTGCATTGCTCACAGCATGTCAAGACACGTCTTTTGTCAGCTGACAGTCCAAAGTGTTGCCATATTGGAACAGTTTTAGTTTTGTTGTGGGACTAATTCTCCCATGCCCCATGTCATTACCCCAGAAAAACACATGAACATTCTAGTGAAGAAACAGTGTGCATCGCTTTTCCCACCTCCAACCTCTATCAAAATGTGATCTCCTTAATGTTGCAGGCCCTCGGCTCACTGCCTGTCAGACCCTCATGGCTAATAGCTCCATTACAGTAGTTAGTAAAAACAATCAAATGCTAAATCACTTTGTCACACTGATTATTACCAATGCAACAAAAGTTGGATAAGGGTCATCCCTATGTTTCCCGGGTTCTGTGATCCCCGCTTACCACCCAAAAAGGGTTCTATGTTCCCCGCTCAACCAGGAAGCATAGAACCTTTTTTGTGTAAGCGGGGAACATAGAACCTTTTTTGCAGGGTTAAGTGGGGGAACATAGAACCCGGGATTTAGTGCTGTGACAACATTGGCACAAGTTGCTCATGTAGGCTACTTTCTAACTTGCCACAAGTGTCATAATGATAAATGCTGTGTTGCATAAACTCAAATCGGTTTAAGCTTGCACACAGAAAAATGACCCAACTCCTCAGGGAAGTTAAAGATTTAATCACGCACCCATTGGAAGAGCCTGTAAGACAGAATTCCTAACACGTTGTTCAAATTCAAGATGAATGTTTAATTAATTATTATTAATCATTATTTTTTGTCATTGCCATGCACACCTAACAGCAGTGCTGCTGCCATTTTTGGTAGTTGTTTTGAATTCAGGACAGGGTCTATGTCATCCTTACTCAGAATTCCTAACTTAAAGTGTGGTTCTGTAATAGCTAAATTTCTATCCATAAGATAGGATTTTGTCCTAAATGTTAGAAAACCTGTTTCTGTAACACCAAGAGCCTGAATGTCATCCTTAACTGTGACAAGATAGGTTTTCAGACTTAGGACGTTTCTGTAATGAGCCCCCAGATAACCAGGTTAAAATGATGGAGGTCCTTGAGCTGAATAAACTGGATGAGGAGGTGAGTCACTGGAACAGAAAGGTTCACTGGCATGAATCATGACTATAAGGTGTCTGTTCAGTGAACAGCTATGGAAGAAATGCCACTTTGGCAATACCTTTTCACCAATACTATTTATAGAATTCCTTATAAATAGTGTATTCTAAATTAATTTGATAATAGCTCAAAAACAATGTTATGTTCAATAATTTTTATTTCCTGTTAAAGACTTTTGCTGAATTCTCTAAATTTGGGTTGTCACTCTAGTCCAGGTGTTTCCTTTGCTGTGTGATTGACAGGTCATTAATTAGCTAATAAAGAGTTGAGAAATTGACTATTTTGTTGACCTCTGTAATGTGTCAAGCAAGAAACCCATCCATTTGAGTTTTCACCATGCAAATTAGTGAGAGAAAAAAAGTAATTTTCAGTGCTGGTAAATAACATTGAATTCACAGCTCCACCGTTGGCATTTGTTGGAGCGGTGCAACAGGTGAGTTCTTCCAAATTAATTGAGAGTTGGCACTGACTGTATTCTCTGCCTTCACATATTTTCACTGTTATAGCTGTAGCTGCAGGCAGATTGTGTAATGTATAACAGCTTGTTGGCATCATTAAATTAAGCAGTCCCCCTCACATTCTCTGCCTCAGATACAAATGTACAATACACACATACCCACACTGAGGTGGCCATCTTATAAACAAACTTGCCATACCATTACATTTTGAGTTGTCATGGTGAGGCTTCTCTGTAGGATGTCAGGTTCAGGTTTTAATATTTTGCTCAAACATAGTTTATGGTTAAAGGATTACTATGTCACTGTTATCACTGAACGCTGAGCTTTGTTGAGCACTTGATTGTGATTGGTTTGTTAGTTCTGAATAACAGACTCTTGCTATATGAATTACAGTCTAGCAGAAGCAGTAAAATCATTTTTAAATCAATATTTTGAAGCAAGCAGGATAAGCAGGTAATAAGTTGGAGGTGCTGAGTCCTGCATCTCTCTGTCGGGGTTCATTTTGAAATAATGAACCACCTGCTGTAGATCATCCCTTACGTAACAACCTTTGCCATGTGCATTTGTTGTAAAAAGTCTTTGGTGTTTTGCAGGTCTTGTACAGCCTGTATGATATCATTTGTTCCAAATAAATGCCCCTGTTTTTCTGGCATCTGGACATCTTGGAGAAAAGCTAGAATATAATGTGTTTTGAACTCATAAACATTGTACAACCATCACCTTAACCTGCAGTACTATCAAGAGCCCAAACTGAAAATGAGATAACACAATGTGGAATAAAACAAACGGGAGACAACACAGAAATATGAAAATATATTCCAAATCTGGTACTCTTGACACTGTGATGATCAGTACTGGCAGAAAATACAGAAAAGTGCTCCTGCTGCTCATTTTACAATGTCAGGCTGTAGTGGAAATCAAATTAATTTTCCACCCGGGATTGCCATATCACTAGTCAGACAAGAATGATATATTGCACTTGATATTAATTTTCCATCATCTTTGGCAATCTTTGCACTTTTTGGCAGGCTAATAGAGGTCTTTTAAGAGTAGGGACATCATCCATTTCAAATTCAAGATAACCACTCGTGTTACATAATGACTATCTGTGGGACTGCAGGAATGTGTTTCCTTTTAGAAGAACCAAACTTGTACTATTTACAAGCTTGAGTATGACCGGTATCCGCTGAAAATAATGATTCACAATTGTAACAATGTGGAACAACACTGATAATAATAAGAATAAAAATGCTGTGTTTGATGCCGTGACTTAACCCTAAAAGTAATTAAAGGCTCAGGAGGTAAGTCAAGCATAGAAAATGTGTTGGTTTATCATAATCTGAGTTTCCAGTGCAGCCAAGTAAGAATTTTTCATATACGCTGCACTTGACAATACACTCGTAGACCTCTATACATTAAAAGCCAGCCTTTTGATAAAACATAATTAGATTTTGTTTCATGAAATATGTGGTACATTTTATGTCAGATTATGATTTTGTTACAATTACGCTGGGATTCTGCAAGTGTGGGGCTGTTGATGTGACAACAGTAGGATGAGTGGGATGACCATGACAATGCAAACAATCACAGCATGACGTGGGCCACAGAAAGCGAGAAATGCAAGGAAGGAATCATAGGAAATGTGTTTTGTTAAAGCTGTCGACTCTGTGTGACCACCATTCCACAGAACAGACAGACCCCTCCACACTCTGTATTGTAAATATGTAGAGCATAAATAATTGTATCTGAAATTAATAGGACACACCTTTCACATTTAAAAAGAGTAAGAGGAAAAGTTGAATAACTTCTCTGTTAAAAGAACAAGCAAAAAGGCAAATGCTGTATCCAAAAGTCATTTTATACCTTTTCAAAAAATATAGGCCTCTAAGGTATTATAAGCAGAGGTAATGTTAGGACAAAATAAACAGATGGCCTCCTACTGGGTATAGCCTCGAGAGGCAGTGACAGACATATCCCCACCAGTGAGAGCACACAGCCTTACACTGTGCAAATACACAGAATGCATGCCCTGATATGATACTCCCATGGGGAGGATATGTAAAGCCATGTGCATACCAGTGTTAGGCTTGATTGACAAATACACTTCAGTCATTAATACTCATTCCCTTGCTGTGCTCTATAATGTGCCGTTCAATATTTGTAGGAAGCCATGTAACCTGGAGGAAAACAAAAGGAGAGGATTAGCTTGAGGTTGGTGCTTGTGCCTTCTAAATGTGTGTCTGTACATGTAATATGTGTATATCAAATATGTACAGTACAGGCCAAAAGTTTGTACACACCTTCTCATTCAATGCGTTTTCTTTCTTTTCATGACTATTTACATTGTAGATTCTCTCTGAAGGCATCAAAACTATGAATGAACACATGTGGAGTTATGTACTTAACAAAAAAAGGTGAAATAACTGAAAACATGTTTTATATTCTAGTTTCTTCAAAATAGCCACCCTTTGCTCTGATTACTGCTTTGCACACTCTTGGCATTCTCTCGATGAGCTTCAAGAGGTAGTCACCTGAAATGGTTTCCACTTCACAGGTGTGCCTTATCAGGGTTAATTAGTGGAATTTCTTGCTTTATCAATGGGGTTGGGACCATCAGTTGTGTTGTGCAGAAGTCAGGTTAATACACAGCCGACAGCCCTATTGGACAACTGTTAAAATTCATATTATGGCAAGAACCAATCAGCTAACTAAAGAAAAATGAGTGGCCATCATTACTTTAAGAAATGAAGGTCAGTCAGTCCGGAAAATTGCAAAAACTTTAAATGTGTCCCCAAGTGGAGTCGCAAAAACCATCAAGCGCTACAACGAAACTGGCACACATGAGGACCGACCCAGGAAAGGAAGACCAAGAGTCACCTCTGCTTCTGAGGATAAGTTCATCCGAGTCACCGGCCTCAGAAATCGCAAGTTAACAGCAGCTCAGATCAGAGACCAGATGAATGCCACACAGAGTTCTAGCAGCAGACCCATCTCTAGAACAACTGTTAAGAGGAGACTGCGCGAATCAGGCCGTGATGGTCAAATAGCTGCCAGGAAACCACTGCTAAGGAGAGGCAACAAGCAGAAGAGATTTGTTTGGGCCAAGAAACACAAGGAATGGACATTAGACCAGTGGAAATCTGTGCTTTGGTCTGATGAGTCCAAATTTGAGATTTTTGGTTCCAACCACCGTGTCTTTGTGAGACGCAGAAAAGGTGAACGGATGGATTCCACATGCCTGGTTCCCACTGTGAAGCATGGAGGAGGAGGTGTGATGGTGTGGGGGTGTTTTGCTGGTGACACTGTTGGGGATTTATTCAAAATTGAAGGGACACTGAACCAGCACGGCTACCACAGCATCCTGCAGCGACATGCCATCCCATCCGGTTTGCGTTTAGTTGGACGATCATTTATTTTTCAACAGGACAATGACCCCAAACACACCTCCAGGCTGTGTAAGGGCTATTTGACCAAGAAGGAGAGTGATGGAGTGCTGCGGCAGATGACCTGGCCTCCACAGTCACCGGATCTGAACCCAATCGAGTTGGTTTGGGGTGAGCTGGACCGCAGAGTGAAGGCAAAGGGGCCAACAAGTGCTAAACACCTCTGGGAACTCCTTCAAGACTGTTGGAAAACCATTTCAGGTGACTACCTCTTGAAGCTCATCGAGAGAATGCCAAGAGTGTGCAAAGCAGTAATCAGAGCAAAGGGTGGCTATTTTGAAGAAAGTAGAATATAAAACATGTTTTCAGTTATTTCACCTTTTTTTGTTAAGTATATAACTCCACATGTGTTCATTCATAGTTTTGATGCCTTCAGTGAGAATCTACAATGTAAACAGTCATGAAAATAAAGAAAACGCATTGAATGAGAAGGTGTGTACAAACTTTTGGCCTGTACTGTATATGCATATATATATGAATTTTATGGAAATGTAGCCGGTAAATTATTCTTTTCCTTTTTTTTTTTTTCTTTTTTTTTTTCAATGTCTGCCTTGTAAAGCACTTTGTAATTGCTTGTTTAAAAAAGTGCCCAACATGAGACCTATAGTCTATAATCTAACATTAAAGGGGAACTAAATCCCCCTCTCTGGGCATTACTCCGCCCAAAGCTTGATGGGGTCAGGGGGGGTGGGAGTGAAGATTGTCCCTCGCTGCGGGGAGAGAGGAGAGGGCTTCCCCGGAGGTCGGCTTCTTTATCCGGTCCCTCTCCTCCACACTTTGACTTATTTTCATTGTGCCGATGGTGGCTTGGAAAACCGCCCTTAACTGTATCACATGGGCAGAAAGGAAGGCAGCTGGAGCTCAGCTTCTTTCCCCCCGTTCACCCTTCTCCCCATCTCCACACAGACTTTTTTTCACCCTGCCGACAGTGGAGCTTATATCCATTGTGCCGATGGTGGCTTGGAAAACCCCCCCGAACTGTGTCACACGGGCAGAAGGGAAGGCAGGCGGAGCTCAGCCGGTCCCCTTCTCCACACTTTGACTTATTTTATCCTACTTGGTTCTATTTCTCCCTCTCTGGTAGCCTGGGCTCGCCGCGCAGCAGCCCACCACATCCATCCATCCATCCATCCACCCCCCCCTCCCTCGCCCCGCACATATACATACTCCAGAGCCTCAGCGCCTCTACTTGACCAACTAACCTAAATACTATAAACACACTACTAACTGTAAACCTACACTAAAATACACAATGCTAACAATACAATTCGACAAATTACGAGCTATTCTCTCTGCTCTACTACTCCCTCTGCTCTGATCCAACCTACTCGCTGTCAGTTTGATCACTGTGGACAGAATGGTTTTATAGTAAGGGGAGGAGTAAAGGGAGGAGGGCAGGCTTTAGCGTGGATGGTTAGTGATGTCATTCGCCCTGAAAAAGAGTCATTCGCCTCCAATGTAATGTAATGTAAATTCAAATGTAGTAACCAGGTTTCAAGCTGTAGAGGGCACCACACCACATTTTTAAAATAAAATGTAGATTTTCAACAGTTTGCACTAAACTGTCAAGATTTTGAGCAGGATCAGTCAGTAACACTACTTCACAACCAGAAACAATGATTATCAGCTGAAAAAAATTGATTTTAAAAAAATGATTTTAGGTTACTCTTTAAATATTACAATTACACAGAAAAATTGGATTTTTGGATTTTTTTATGCTTCTGTGCCGAAAGCAACAGCTGTGGCTAGAGGTTTTCGGGTTGTCCATCCATCTGTCCGTCCATCCATCTGTCTGTCCATTTTTCCCATTCTTGTGAACACGATATCTCAAAAACACCTTGAAAGAATTTTTTGAAGTGTAGCATTAATGTCCACTTGGACTCAATGAATTGATTAGATTTTGGTGGTCAAATGTCAAGGTAACTGTGAACCCGTCTGTCAAATTTTTGTGAATGCTTTATCTCAAGAACAGCTTGGGGGAATTTTCCTAATTTGGCAAAAAAGTTCACTTGGACTCAATGAGTGATTAGATTTTGATGGTCAAAGGTCACTGTGACCTTGCAACCCTTTCATTCTCTTTAATGCAATATCTCAAGAAAAATTTGAGGGAATTTCTTCAAAGTTGCCACAAATGTTCACTTGGACTCAACAAGGGACTGATTAGTTTTTGGTGGTCAAAGGTCAAAGTCACTGTGACCTTGCATCCGTGTCATGCTGGTAAAAGTGTTATCTCAAGAACACCTTGGGGAAATTTCTTCAAATTTGTCAAAATGTTTACCTGGGCTAAACAATGAACTCAAAAGATTTTGATAATTAAAGTTCAAAGTCACTGTGACCTTGCATCCATTTCATTATCTAAATGCAACATCTCAAGAAAGGCCTGGGGGGTTTTCCTCGAGTTTGGCACAAATGTCCCCTTGGACCAAAGTATGATCTGATTAGAATTTGGGAGTCAAAGGTCAAGGTCATTATAACCCAATAACACATGTTTTTGGCCATAACTCAAGAATTCATACGCTAATTATGACCATTACCTAACATTACTCGGGAACAGAGGGAGAGACATTGGGTTGGATATTGATTTGGTGACACTAATCTTAAATTCTGATGATCATATAGATCTTTGCTTCAGGGGGGAATATGCGTTTGAAATATCCATGTTTTCACCGACACGGATATAAACTGCAAGTACAACTTCAGTGATTTGCAGAGGCATTCAACTGCAAGGCAGTAATTAAAAACAAACAAACAAAAATAAACGTTATGTTTGTGGTCAGAAGTAAGAGCCAGGTGACAGCCAGGTGTTTCCCATATTGCCCTGAGTTTTGCAGTGGGTTTACAGATGCTTCAGTCCCTGGCTCTCAAAACTGTGGCTGCCTAAATCTCTTGAGGCGATCACTTGCCATGTGAGCATGACATCAGAACAAGTTGGGATCAAGTCAGAAACAGATCCAACTGGCATGCATTGTTTGGTGATTCCTGATTGATTCTGCACAGGCCAGACTCATCTCAAATGTTGCCAAACAGGATTTAGGTAATCTACAAAAAACAGTGTTTCTTACTCCTCGCCTGACCCAAAAGTTGTTCAGGTCCGCCATCATGAAGATCATTAATTCCATTTCCCTTATTTCTGCTGCAAGGAGATTGAGTAGGGATACCTGAAGAGGCATAAGCGAGAATAAATGAGACCAGACCTTGCAGAAATGTTTACAGGACAGACACACCCCTCTATTGGAAATCTGTTAGTGACTGGACACCGATACTCACTGCTGTTCTATACCAGGACAAATGACAGACTGAAGTGTATTATTCACAGGTTTTTATTTGTTGAATTTTATTTGTTAACTGCAGGTCAAAAAAGGAAAAAAGCAAAACAACTTTTTCTTTCGTTGAAAAGATTTATTATTTCTCACTCCTCTTAATCTATATTATGGACAATATAGTCAGGGAGTGCAGGAGAGTCTGTTATCTTTCAGCAAAAACCCATTTTGATTGTCTACTTCCATTCAGTAAGGCTGAAAATCTCCATGTGTCAGATCTAGACCATTTTTTGTCGAGGGGTATATTTACATAATGTAAACCCTCCCCAAAAATGTCTGGCTAAGACACTGAAAACAAACAAACAAAAACAATGCTGTGCCGGCAGAGGTAACTGCACACCCTTATTAGTATCAAAAGTCTCTACAGAGTCGTAACAGCCGACTGACAGGTGATCCAGCTGTGAAGCAGTCATCAAAAAGTGACGCTACTTCATATGATAGTTCAGAGGGAAGGAACTCTTCTATCTTTTGAAAAACAAGTTTCCTTGATTCCACTCTCCTTGTGTCTTCAGTAAGAAGGACTAAGATGCAAGGGAGGGAAATGGAAAATGGATGCAATTAAGGGAAGTTGAATGTACCCATGGTCAACTTGACTGGCTAATTGCCTATATATACAGAAATAAATCTTCTGCATAAACCTCCTGAGTGAAATGTAATATTTCTAATCCTTGGACTATTTGGGAAATGTTGTTCTTGAAAGTAAATAGGCAATATTTTCTCAAAAAGTGTCCTACATCATGGCACTGTGTTCTTGTGCCTTGTGAGCCAATCAGTCACCAGACTGGAGCTGTACTTGATAACTGGCAAAAATAAATATGTGTAAGAAGTGGTGTAAGTGAGAAGCAGGACATTTTTAGAAAATGACATACATACAGTCTACTTTCCTTTAAAATATAAAATTAAAGAAAAGGTAGCTTGGCCCTGTCTCTTTTTTTTAATAAAGCAGCAAATAGATTTTTAAGGGAAACCTTTTGTAGAGCAAGTTATGTTTCCACTGTGAGACAAATTGTGATTTGTGATATTGGGCTTTATAAATAAAATTGAATTGAATGAATGAGAATATGAGGCTAATTGAGGTAGCCTATCTGGCAAGTTGCAAACATGTTAATACTTATTGAATCAGTGCAATGTTCACTGACAGAATCAAAATCAGTCTTTCCCTTGTCTTAACCAAAGGGATTATGTTGCCTTAGCCCAGGGCTGTGCCGCCCATAGGGCAGGTTAGGCAAATGCTATAGGCACCAATTTCGCCACGGTCCCTAACCGCGCCCCCTCCCCCCTCGCCCCTTTAATGTGATGCTGCTGAGTGACAAACTGACAGTTGGGTGCCATCGTCATGAAGAGGCTAAAGCCCTCTGGGACGCAGTACAAAAACAAAGAAAAGAAGATGAGGAGAAACATGAACAAGATCGAGGTAATGATGTGATGTGATGAAGCACTTCATTTAAAATGGTAGAAACACAACATAAGTTACAGTTACTGAAGCACTTGCAAGCTAACTAATGATTAGCGGTTAGGCTACTACTGTGTAACGTCAATGTTACTGCGTCTTCATTAGCCACTTGTTTTAGGAATACTTTCAGCATTCAGCTAGAGTTAATGTCATTTAATGTTCCCATCTTAGAGAAAGTTGGAAAGAAAAACTCAAAGTGTTGGGGGGGAATGAATAAGCATTTAATGTATTGGCCTAACTTTTCTTTTAATGTTTAATGTTAGTGTGCTGCTGCACAAACCACTCACTGTTTACTAGCCAGGCATATATTCATATATTGTAAATTTATGTTTTCCAATTTCCAGATTTGTGCAATTTGTGATGTTACAGTTGCATTTTTTATATTTTGGCTGTTTGCTGTGTTTAAAATGTCATTAGATCAAGGCAGGCTGTAATGATAGGTGCTATTATGGTTATGCCATGATGGTTTCACAATCAACAGCTATTTGATTAATATATTGTAAAAGCCCAGTTTGTCAAATATACGTATCTCCTCTTTGTAGATGCACTTCTGAAGTATTTGTGCCCCACCTCTGCAAATCCTGGGCCTACTAATGTAACTGCATCCACCTCAGCACCAAGTGATGCAGCCTCAAGTGCATCTCCCTCCCACACACAAACTGCCAGTGGAGAAATAAGATTAAGAAGTTTTTTTTTTTTTATTTATTGTGAACTGTAAGTTAATATAACTTAAGTAATGTTCATGTTCTTTATTGCAAATGCATTTGGTCAATAATTAATAAAATCCAGACATTTTTTTTGGACGTTTTTGAAATGTTTCTTCAGTAGTTTTTGAAAACTGAGGTTTGAACCGAACCGTGAGTCAGGGGGGCCCCAGCAAATGTCTTGCCTAGGGTGCCAAATTGGTCAGACACGGCCCTGCCTTAGCCACAGACAGGAGTCTGCATACAAGCCCACGATTTTGGTGTCACAGTCCTGCACTTTGCATGCCTGCCATCCAGTCTTGGTTGTAGTAGACAATGTGGATTTAGCATGCCCAACTTTTTACTTTGGGCATGCTAAAGCAGTATTGGGGAGGTTAAGTCTTTTTGGTAAACATTTCTTTTTAAATTAGTATCTGTAAATAAATCACCCATCCATCCATCCATCCATCCATCGTCATCCACTTATCTGGGGCCAGGTTGCGGGAGCAGCAGGCTGAGCAAAGCACCCCAGACATCCCTCTCCCCAACAATGCTTTCCAGCTCCTCCTGGGTGACCCCAAGGCGTACCCAGGCCAGATGAGATATGTAATCCCGCCAGCATGTTCTGGGTCTTCCAGAAGCAGGAGGTGCCCAGGAGGCATCCTGATCAGGTGCCCAAACCACCTCAACTGACCCTTTTCGACATGAAGGAGCAGCGGCTCTACTCCGAGCTCCCTCTGGATGTCCGAGCTCCTCACCCTATCTCTAAGGCTGAGCCCAGCCACCCCACAAAGGAAACATTCCTGCTGCCTGTATCCATGATCTCATTCTTTCAGTCACTACCCAGAGCTCATGACCATAGTTGAAGGTTAGGAAGTAGATAGACCAGTAAATCAAAATCTTCACCTTCCACCTCAGCTTCCTCTTCACCAAGATGGACCAGCGCAGAGCCTGCATCACTGCAGAAGCTGCACCAAACCGCAGATCCATCTCACGCTCCTTAGTAGTACAAAATATCTGCATCCACACAAGAACACAAAAACAAATTCAAATGCTCACAGGTTACTGCCTTCCTCAGTCTTCCATTATATTAAAGGTAGTAAAGTGATAGCTACAGTCTGACATTACCTACCTTTTCAAAACATCTATTAGAGATCTCATCATTCTTGATTCCCCTTCGATAAGAGGACAAAGGAATGAGTGATGCTCTGGACACGTGGAATTTTTCTTTACACTCCTCATCAACAAAAATCCCACTCTCAAAATTGATACACCCTCTGCTGATTTGACCAGTCCTATGGATTGTAAACTGCGGATGCTGAGGCGGACCTAATAACATTGGATGCAACAGATGTCAGCTCTGTTTTTCCTTGAAGCGGTGCAGCAATGCTTTGTTTAAATGGAAAATTTTCATTCGACCAAGCAGTCTAATAACATGCCCAATACGCAAAGCAGTAATGGGCATGTGTCAACTGAGGATATGATGTCATGCTTCCCAGATGCTCTTAAAAAATACATGTATAGGTGTGGTCATGGCCTAATATTAGAGGTAGCCAGCACTACATGAGTAAGAGTAAGTTAGTCTTTAAGATGTTACTAAGATGCAACAATTAATCAGCTGAATGTAGGTATCTGTAAATAGTCGCCTTGTTGACTGCTGTCGGCCTGTCGGCAAGTAAGATGACATTCACCAATGGTAATAGCTGATGTTTTTCTGTTGTGTCAGATTAATTTTGCGCAGCCTGAAAAGCAGGGCTTGAAACTAATGGTGTCCTGTTGTCTCAGGGACAACAGAAAACGTGTTTGGGACAAACGGAGATCTTTCATGGGATGCTTTCAATACGAAGGATGCAGTAAACTTAAAGGATAACTTCGGTATTTTTCAACCTGGGCCCTATTTCCCCATGTGTATGTGTGTGTATGATTCATAGGTACAACTCTTTTTAAAATTGGTTCAGTATTGAGGGAGGCGGATGCAGCCGGCAGCCGCGAAACGAGTTATAACGGTAAATGCGGGGGCAAATGTGTTCCGTATAAATTTGCGCATTAAAAGTGTTTTTTTCCGCCACAGTCCGGCTCATATCTCCAGCGTAATCTCTGTCAACAGCATGCAAATCGTCTGTCTTGCCTTCACTTCCTCTGGGCTGTGTAACGACCTGTCACGTGACCTGTGTTGCCAGAGGTAAACAGACGAGCCATGCTCAGAGCCGGTCAGAGCGGAGTTGGTTGTCCCGGAGTCCAGTTGAGAGTTTTGCTGCATCGATTGAAAACAATGGTTCTGCTGTGGCTAATTGTGCTACAACTGGATGCTAACACTCCTGTCCAGACGCTGCGCCTCGCAGACCATCGGGTCTGCAGTGCACACTTTTCCCGAGATGACTACTGCCAGCCCAAGAGGAGAAGACATCCAATCCCGAATTGATTCTTCTTCCTCAAGAAAACAGCTGTCCCACAAGTAGAGAGACCAGCTACAGACACAGTGGAGAGGAGTGTTAGCATCCATTTGTAGCACAATTAGCCACAGCTTCAGCATCTCGCCGTCTGACAAAGGCAGCCTATGAAAGCTGTGCGGGGTGTTGTGCGACATCCTGTTCTTGCAATTCGGATAAGCACAAACATGAACCATTGTTTTCAATCGATGCAGCAAAACTCAACTGTACTCCGGGCTGAATTACTTTTTTATAATAAAGATTTTTTTGTTTCCCGTGCATAAAAGAGGGAATAAAAAACAACAATGACAAAACAAACAACCATGAAAAAAAACATACATTGGTGCATCTCTACTAAGTTATCAATAGTCCTAGTTACTAAACCACCTTCAATTGATCATTCTGCAGGGGATAATGATGTCGAAAGGGGTCCATGTAGAAATGGAAAGTAGGTAGAGGCTGAGTGGATCATGCTGGACATATCTTAGTGGCTCTTTATGAAAGTTTGCTTTATGACCGGAAAGCACAGAGGACAAACAAATTCTGCTTATCTGATCTGATTGTTTGCTGTTGTGTATATGGATTGTTCCACAGCACTGACACCAATTACTTACAGGCTTGTTAGCCAGCACCACAGCTGTTATGCTCACCTCCCCTCCAGACATAGTGGGATGCTTAAAGTTTCAACAGACACGTGGGCTATTATCTGCTGTTATGTTGTCAGACATCCACTGGTATGCTTGTAGGGCTAAAACCCTGAAGCACACTTGTGCTGCTAGCGGAATTGTTAGTTTAACTTGAAATGATAAGGAAATTGTTTTACAAACAGCTGCATTTCGTGTGTGTGTGTGTGTGTGTGTGTGTGTGTGTGTGTGTGTGTGTGTGTGTACGTACATGTGTTCCTTTAGTATGCTTTGGAAAGCAAAGTATTGCTATCAGCAAAGCTACAGGGGGCCAAAGGTCTGTGGGATTGGTTGTGACGGCTGCTGCTTTTTTCTCTTCACTCAAGATTTCATTTAGTTAGTTGGCTGACTGTATTCCAGTTGACTGCTCAATAGTTGCTTCAAGCCTAGAGAGGCCAAAATATCCAATTTTTTTTAGTTAACTTTAGTATAGTTTGTTAGTAGTTTTTGCATTAAGTTTAATTGTAAGAAGTGCAGCAGCTATATGATGGTATTACATTATCAACCCCAGTAAAACTAGTTTTATGTTGTCACACACTTTGTTATAGGAGGATTTAGGCTTGTGCCGGTTGGAAAATTTTCCAACCGGTTTGATTTAAAGCCAAATATCTAACCGAACCAATATATAGGTGTAATGCGCTTCCAATCCACTAGGTGGCGGTAATGCTGTATTAACCACCAATACACACAAGGTTATACGCAGAAGGACACCAAAGATACTGTATTATAACAAGATGGCCCACCTACAATATACCCCCATTGTATGAAATGGTATACATTTACGGTCTCCCAAGTAGGCGTTGTCCCCTGTAGCCCAATCAAAGACGAGTATCCCCAACCTCGCTTGGTTATCGTAGATTAGCTGGGCTAACCGTTAGCGGTGTCTGTAATAACTCAGTAACTCAATAAACTGTTCGTGAAAAAATATTTTTTCCAGTGGATATCTTAGTTACAACATGATTGAGCTAGCAAAGCAGTTTTGTGTTGCTATGTGTGGTATTTATTCAGTTTTGGGAAATCACGATGTCTAGAAAGCATCAGTTGCTGCAGCTGACAGGGACAGCTAACAGCAGCAGCAAAGCTAACATCAGGACGTCATCTGTTAAAAGCCTCCCGTTACGACATGAAACTACTCCAGTTAGTTCAATCATGTTGTAACTAAGACATCCGCTGGAAAAAAAATCTTTTTTTAATCCAGTATCTTTTGTGAAGCTGCACTGATTTCAGCACCACAGAGGAGCTATCTGTTGCCAGATCTCACAAGTGTGTTGTTGAGACAGAGACAAGTCTTAAACAAAGTAAAATTTCTCCTGATTTGTCTGTCTGAAATTTGCCATTTTGGTGTCAGAATGTTCTGAAGATATATGGCTTGTGATAAATGGGTCCAATATTTGCTTCCGTGACTATGGGGCGAAAAAATCGGCCATAATCTGTAATCACGTTCATTTCTCCCACTGAAGTCAATGGAGTCAGGACCTGCTGTTAGTCTCCTAAAGGGGCGTGGTGGTCGCGAACCCCATGTGACACTGATACAGGAAACTGACTCGCTGTCTTTGAGGACACCAAGAAACCTTCCTCCGACTCTGCTCTCTCGTGGAGACACGGTGGTTGAGAGGGCTGAGCCAGAGGACGTTCCTGTAGTAGTTCCTGACCCCAAATAGTACCAGGAACTTCTTCAGTGGAAATGGGTTACTATGGCCACAAACTGAATGACTGCCCCCAATGAAATTTGATCTCTTGCAGCAGCGGAGTCCCTCTGCAGCCTCTGAGACAAACTAGACAAAACACTTGTAGGCTCCTCCACTTCATTTATAAACAAACATAAACCTTATGAAGTTGTCATAATGCAAGTTACAATGCAAGATAAGTTGAATATAGTTCCGTGACACGCCGCCAATGTGAAAAGCTTTTTTTTTTTTCCTCTCCTCCGGTTTATCCAGTTGACGTGAATTAAACCGGACCG
Organism: Epinephelus awoara; assembly: GCA_035609425.1. Lineage (NCBI taxonomy): Eukaryota > Metazoa > Chordata > Actinopteri > Perciformes > Serranidae > Epinephelus > Epinephelus awoara. Next base: position 9,240,937 of record CM069304.1, read on the forward strand.
AACCGGAGCCACATTTATGCTCTTGTGTCTGTTTTGCTGGTGGTGTTTTTGTGGTTGGTGTGGAATGGTGTTGTGTGGCTGCAAGTCAGTCACTGGGATGAGGAAATCAATTCACTAGTCTATGAACTCCCCTGTCCTGCTGACTTCGGCTAGCTGGCAAGCCAGGATGGGGTTCTAAAATGTAAACATCAATAAATATTGAGGAGAAGGTGGAGACGATGGGCACATCCAGACTAGTGTCTTGCTAGCCATTGGACAGGGTCTGGATATTACACTGGATGACTTCCATGCCGCATCAGTTTCCAGCAGGATATCAGGAACTGTAATATCCTTTGTTTCACTAAAAGTTGGCTGAATCCTGGACAATGCCATTCAACCAGGTGACACTTCTTCTGTATGCCGATCTGACAAAGCAGAGGACTCTGGCAAGAGAGGGAGAGGAGGAATGTGGTTTATTGTGACCGATATGACAGTGGGAATATGAGGTGCCGTCCTGTTCCTGCTCTCCCTGCATACAAGAGGAACAAACACTTTGGATCACTGCTATGAGCTGTTCAGAGGCGGCTGCAGAGCAGTGCTGTACGTCTTTGGGAAGGGCTTATTTAGGTGGTGATATGTTCACAAACTATAAGACATGAAGCCAGTCTGGGGCATGTTCCAGGACACCGCTTTCGATAACACTGATGAAATCTGCTGTGGATTTAAGTTTGAAAGCCCAGTTCAGACCAAAGATTTGTGACGGAACAAAACTGTTTTAGAACATTACAGAGAAAAGTTGCCGTGGTGTGAACTGGCCGGTCTGACCTCGACTCAAGCTAGCTGATAGTGTCTCCTGCAACTCAGCTGGTCAAATCGCCACCAGCTGGTTTTAGAATGTAAAGCAAGTCACCTGTTTCAACAGTCAGTCAGCTTGTAGTGAAGTCCGCTGGTCAAATTAAAATGACTGCAGGTGGCATGTTTGCTTGCTGCAGCAGGTTATTTATTTTTGTGGTGTATTTATCATGATTACAGTCCATCTGATGCTGGTTTTGTTTCTGTTTTTTGCCGCTTCATCACTACAATTGCAACTGTAGTCAGTATCTCACTATCACTATTGTCATTTATATTTTAAGAGGCTACAGATTATATTCAGCCACAAAACAAGTGTGAAAAGCTGGAAATCAGAATGGAAGTACAGAGAGTAGTTACATGAAACAACAGAGGCAACTGTGCACAAAACTGCAGTTAAATCATTCCACAACCAGAAACCATGGATTACCAAACACCAGATTACCATTAACGAATGCACCCAGCCTTTATGTAAACACTGACAATTATAAAGCAGCAGCCTTGTAAGAAAAGGCAAAAATGGAAATCACAATGCACACGTTAAAGGAACTGATGGGATCACACTTCACTTGAGTTGACCCTTCAATCAACCAAAGGAATGATTGGTTGTTTAATGTCACATATCTGATGATACAGGGTATGAACAGTTATAATTAGAGTGTTGTAAATACAGGGACGTGTGGTGATATGTAGACTGGTTTTCTTACATCTGTATGAAGTTGTCCAACAAAAAATGTATTCAGAGTACATAGAGTTTTGGACTGACGTGCTGGATGGTTTACTCATTGATTTACAGTGCCTTGTTTATAATACCAGTTAATATAATCATTGATACTACATTGCTAATGTATAAATCTCATACTATACTATACACACTGTATGTAGCATATTCATACCGCTTCCTGTTGATTTATTATTCCACATTTTGTATTTTATTCTGTATTATCTGTATATCACTCTGCACTTCACTGCTCTTTTGCACTTCTTGTTAGATGCTAAACTGCATTCTGTGGACTTTGTACTTATACTCTGTGCATTTATAACAAAGTTGAATCTAATCTAATCTAAAAAAAAAAAAAAGAGCTGTGCATGAGCCACTGATCAAAAAATGTAAGAATCTAAAAAATCCTTAAAAAAACCCAAAACAAACAAAAAATGGGCCATCATTCTACTTACCATATGTGCTCAGTCTTGCCAGTCATTAAGTGCGTGTGTGCTTACAGCTCCATTAAGCTATGTTTGTCGTATTAACAGTATATCAAATGACTGAGTAATAAGAAAGGGTTGCTGTACTGTCAAACCCACAGTGAAATAACACACAAGTATTGAGCTCTAAGGAGCTTTTGGCCACTTATTGAGCCCACGTAGTACATAGTTGGCTCCCAACAGCTTTCACCAACCAACTGTTACTTAAATTCAGAGTATTCCTCTCTGTAAAACATACTTGTTATTTGACTGAATCTAACTCATGATTTGATGAACTTTTTATACCCTGAAATGCATGCTACTTTTACCTGCATCAGGCTCCATAAAGAAACTCCTCTGATCCAGTGAGAATTGCCAGAGGCACTGCATCCTCCCACTGACAGACTAGGCTACATGGAGGTGCGGGATGGCATATGTTCAAATGTGAAATTTAAATGATAGCAAGGTGCTTGACAAGGTGTTTGTAAACACTAAGCTGCATGCATGTTTACAGCATTGCAATTTAATACATGCATTTGACTTTTTCATGCACTGCTATGCCCCTTTTTTTGCAATAATTGCTCTCCATCAAAGCCTCACAGATGAATGTAAGACAAAAACACCATGCTTTGTCTTCGCTTATAACAGGGAAATTGAATTAGCCATATTCCACACGTCTGAATTTTCATTGTTCAGTTACACTAAGTACACTATTTTATTTAATAAACTGATTAAGGATATGCTGAGAATCCACTGCCTGTGGCGTTTGTCTTTTAACTAGAATCCATTAGATTAAATAGCCACATTACCATCTGGTGTGTGGATTAAATGCATGTGTTGGAGTTGTCTTATCAGCAGTGACAGCCGACCAAAAGATGGCACATTCCCTACAAGCCAGCAGGCTTCACTCAGAGTCAGCAAACTTAATGCTTTTAATTACAGCTAGTGCAGTGCCCGTTCAAAACATGCCTATTCGGAACAGGCCGATTACTTGGCCTTCGGCAGACCCAGTGGGATGCCCAGCAGAGCTGCCCCACCCCCCAGCCATAGTCCTCTATCGATTGTTTCATTCCAAGTAGATTTAAACAAATATAGGAGAGGGGAGGGCAGTGGGCAGGGGTGTGTTCTGGCTGTCAGGCTATTGTTTTGTTGTAATTTTTTTAATGCAAAAATATGTACTGTGAATACGAATTATGAACCCATATAAACACTGAATTTTGTGTGGCAAATGTACCTATCCCCGCTCGTTCACTCACGTGATTGTACCTGACACACGCAAGTAGGGGATGGGAAGTGTCACGGAGGATGAGAGGTACTCTGGTATTATTGCTAGAGGTCCCACATGTTATGTGTGTCTGTGTGTGATTAGTACAAATCAGCCATGTAGATGCACGTACATGTGCACATGTGACTGACCCATCTTGGAAGACATTATTGTCTTTAAGAGTCTGTGGTGTGCTCATTTTTTAATCAAGTGAAAACTTTGAAACTAGACATTGGTGCCAACCATGTTGTGCTAGCCTATCAGGAAAGGGGGCTATTAGCACTCCAAAGTTAGGCTAAATTTGGGTGAGGGAAATACTGGCATAGTCATTTTCAAACCACAGCAATATTGTTCAGATTGTCCATTTTATGTCCTGTTATGCCAACCAGAGTTATAACTGATCAGTCTGATGTGCGTAGAGATCTGAATGCTCTAGAGTGGCTGGGATGATTTATGGTAGCTTGACTGTACTCTAGTAACCAACAAAATCCTTGCTTACATAGGTGAGGACTTGCTTGACTCTCCACAAAGCCCTGAAGCCCTGCGCTGCACAGAACGCAGGTTGCTTATTCATTCAAGGTTTATCAATATCAAACATGTCTCATGTCCAAACTGCACCAAATTCGACACTGCACATTCTTGGGTCCAAGGATTTTCGGTAACACTTTACCTAAAGGTCAGGTCTATAGTGCATTATGAGCACATTCATAAGACATTATAACACATTTATAAGGCTTTATAAACATTGTTACAAATGTTAATAATCATGTATGACAACTTATAACAAGGTTTATAAAGTATTATAAGTGGTTACATAAAGCATTATAAATTCAGCATTCATAATGCTTTATACTTCCATGCCAAAGTGACGACAGTGTTTGAAAAAAGAATCTGAAGTACTGGCATTATTCCATTTCAGAAATTAAGCATTTGTTATATGTCAGAGCACTTTTTTGAGTCTTTATAACTGGCTAAAGTTATGATAGTTATAATGTGCTGTGTAACCCAGTACTTCAGATTCTTCTTTCAAACACTGTCCTCACTTTGGCATGGAAGTATAAAGCATTATGAATGCTGACTTTATAATGCATTATGTAACCACTTATTATACTTTATAAACCTTCATTTAAGTTGTCATACATGATTATTAACATTTGTAACAACGTTTATAAAGCCTTATAAATGTGTTATAATGTCTTATGAATGTGCTCATAATGCATTATAGACCTGACCTTTAAGTAAAGTGTTACCAGATTTTCTTTATGGCCACCATCTGAGTCATGCAGCTGACGCTGTAAACGAGCAATCCTCCTAATGTCCATCTATATTTTACTCGACATACAAGACTAAAAGGGCACAAATTAATTTGCTCCAAAAGTAATAAAACAAAAGGGATTTAAGACTGATTAGTTGCGCTGCCAGTCAATAGCTCACACAAGGGAGGCCTTCCTTATTATTTTTTTTCCGTTAAAATATGTGTGACATTCTTTGAGTACTACCTGACGTGCTGACGTATTGCGGTAAGCAAGTTGTGTCATTTCCGGTGTTTCTGTGGCAGCGTCTCTGTACTCTCTGTGCTCTGGTGAATCCTACTAGCCTGCTTTCTGCTTTCTCACTTCAGTTGCTTAAAACGTCTACTCCAAGTCTTAACCCACACCCGTTCTGTCTAAGCACTTATAGCTCTCCTTCTTTCTACGACTTTCTCGCTAATCTCTTAGCTGTTGTTTGCACGTTACTAGCCTTGGTAGCTACATTAGCTTTACTGCTAGCGATGGCTTCTCCCTCTGCTCTCTCTTGCTCGGTGTGCCACATGTTCAGTTATGCCTCTGCCTCCTTTAGTGACAGTGGTAATTGTAACAAGTGTAGCTTATTTGCTGCGTTGGAGGCGAGGCTTAGTGAATTAGAAGCGCGGCTCCGCACCATGGAAAATCACTCAGTAGCTGCGGTAGTTAGCCAGTCCCCTGTAGCCGGTGCGGAGCCACATAGCATAGCCTTAGCTCCTGCTAGCGGTCCTCCGGTAACTCCCGTTCAGCCGGGTCGTTGGATAAGTGTGCGCCAGAAGCGTAGCTCCAAGCCGAAGCCCACGGCTCACCACCAGCCTGTTCACGTCTCCAACCGCTTTTCCCCACTCAGCGACACACCCGCTGACGATAAAACTCTGGTTATTGGCAGCTCTATTCTGCGGAACGTGAAGTTAGCAACACCAGCGGCCATAGTCAAATGTATCCCTGGGGCCAGAGCGGGCGACATCGAATCAAATTTAAAACTGCTGGCTAAAGATAAACGTAGATTTAGTAAGATTGTTATTAACGTCGGCGGCAATGACACCCGGTTACGCCAATCGGAGGTCACTAAAATTAATGTTGCCTCGGTGTGTGAATATGCAAAAACGATGTCGGACTCCGTAGTTTTCTCTGGACCCCTCCCTAATCTGACCTCTGATGACATGTTTAGCCGCATGTCATCATTTAATCGCTGGCTGTCCAGGTGGTGTCCAGCAAACGATGTGGGTTTCGTTAATAATTGGCAAACTTTCTGGGGGAAACCTGGTCTCATTAGGAGAGACGGCATTCATCCCACTTTGGATGGAGCTGCTCTCATTTCTAGGAACCTGGAAAATTTTATTAGCAGATTAAATCCCTGACAACCCAGAGTTGAGACCAGGACAGAGAGCTGCAGTCCTATACGCCTCTCTGAGCTTCTAGTTCACTTACCCAGCCATAGTTTTCATAGTTTTATACCAACGGTGTCTGTCCCCCGACCACCTAAGTTATTTAAATCTAAAATTAAACAAAGAGGAGTTGTGCAAAACAACCTCAGAAAAATTAAAACCTCTTCTGTGACAGAAAGACAAAACAGGAGAATTAAATGCGGACTGTTAAATATCAGGTCTCTTTCGTCTAAAGCAGTGTTAGTAAACGAATTAATATCAGATAATCATATTGATTTACTCAGTCTCACTGAAACCTGGCTGTGTCCAGATGAATATGTTAGTCTAAATGAATCCACTACTCCCAGTCATAATAATACCCACATTCCTCGAGGCAGCGGCCGAGGAGGGGGAGTTGCAGCCATTTTTAACTCTAGTCTGTTAATCAGCCCTAAACCTAAACTAGATTATAATTCTTTTGAAAGCCTTGTTCTTAGTCTTTTACATCCGACCTGGAAAACCTCGCAGCCACTTTTATTTGTTATTGTGTACCGTGCTACTGGCCCGTATTCTGAATTTATATCTGAATTCTCAGAGTTTTTATCCAGTTTAGTTCTTAAATCAGATAAAGTTATTATTGTAGGCGACTTTAACATTCATGTCGACGTTGATAATGACTCCCTGGCTACCGCGTTTATCTCATTATTAGACTCCATTGGCTTCAGTCAGGGTGTACATGAACCCACTCACTGTTTTAACCATACCCTCGATCTAGTTCTGACGTATGGAATTGAAATTGATAACCTAACAGTCTTTCCACAGAATCCCTCGCTATCGGATCATTATTTGATTACTTTTGATTTCTTTTTACTCGACTACACGCCACTTAGCAACAGTTACTATACCAGATGTTTATCAGATAGTGCTGTCGCAAAATTTAAGGAAATGATTACTCCGTCGTTAAATTCAATCCCAAGTCCTTTAGTAACAGAGGTTTCCCGTACCGACTTTAACCTCTCCCGAATTGATCAATTTGTTGATAGCGCCGTAAGCTCGCTGCGAACAACACTTGACTCTGTAGCTCCTCTTAAAAAGAAGTTAACAAAACAAAGAAAGTTCGCTCCTTGGTATAACTCTGAAACCCGTAAATTAAAGCAAATATCGCGAAAGTTTGAAAGGAATTGGCGATTAACCAAACTGGAAGAATCTCGTGTAATCTGGGCAGACAGTCTCAAAACTTATAAGAGGGGCCTCCGCAATGCCAGAGCAAACTATTACTCAGCTTTAATAGAAGAAAACAAAAATAACCCCAGGTTTCTTTTCAGCACTGTAGCCAGGCTGACTGAGAGTCAAAGCTCTATTGAGCCTTGTATTCCTTTAACCCTTAGCAGTAATGATTTTATGAGCTTCTTTAATGACAAAATCCTAGCTATTAGAGGCAAAATTCATGACGACCTGTCCTCAGATAGTACCTATCTAACCTCAAACACAGCTGTAACACCTAATATTTATTTAGATTCCTTCTCCCCAATTTCTCTTCAAGAATTGACCGCAGTGATTTCTTCATCTAAATCATCAACGTGTCTCTTAGACCCCATCCCAACTAGGCTACTCAAGGAGGTCTTACCTTTAGTTAACACCCATATATTAGATATGATCAATATATCCTTATTAACAGGCTATGTACCACAGTCTTTTAAGGTAGCTGTAATTAAACCTCTACTAAAAAAGCCCACCCTGGATCCAGAGGTGTTAGCCAACTATAGACCAATATCTAATCTTACCTTTATGTCAAAGATTCTTGAGAAAGTAGTCGCAGACCAGCTGTGTGATTTTCTCCAGGATAATAATTTATTTGAGGAATTACAGACAGGATTTAGAGCGCATCATAGCACTGAGACAGCTCTAGTTAAAATTTCAAATGACTTTCTGATTGCTTCAGACAAAGGACTCGTCTCTGTACTTGTTTTATTAGATCTTAGTGCAGCGTTTGACACTGTTGACCATGGAATTCTGTTACAGAGACTGGAACACTTAATTGGCCTAAAAGGTTCTGCACTAAGCTGGTTTAAATCATATTTATCTGATCGTTTTCAATTTGTTGACGTTCATAATGAATCATCCGTACGTACTAAAGTTTGTTTTGGAGTTCCGCAAGGTTCTGTGCTCGGACCAATCCTATTTATTCTATATATGCTTCCTTTAGGTAACATCATTAGAAATCACTCTATAAATTTCCATTGTTATGCGGATGATACACAGTTGTATTTATCGATGAAGCCAGAAGAAAGGGATCAATTAACTAAACTTCATAAATGTCTTAAAGACATAAAAACCTGGATGAGCACCAATTTCCTGATGTTAAATTCAGACAAAACTGAAGTAATTGTTCTTGGCCCCAAACAACTCAGAGACTCTTTATCTGATGACATAGTTTCTCTCGATGGCATTGCTCTGGCCTCTACCACTACCGTAAGAAACCTCGGAGTAACATTTGATCAAGATCTGTCTTTCAATTCTCATTTAAAACAAACCTCACGGACTGCATTTTTTCATCTGCGTAATATTGCAAAAATTAGGCCTATCTTGACCCAAAAAGATGCAGAAAAATTGGTCCACGCTTTTGTTACCTCGAGGCTGGATTACTGTAACTCTCTACTATCAGGTAGCTCTAGTAAGTCTTTAAAAACTCTTCAGCTAATTCAGAATGCAGCAGCACGTGTACTAACAGGAACTACGAAACAAGATCATATTTCTCCTGTTTTAGCTTCTCTGCACTGGCTCCCTGTAAAATCCAGAATTGAATTTAAAATCCTACTGTTAACTTATAAAGCTCTAAATGGTCAAGCTCCATCATATCTTAGAGAGCTCATAGTGCCATATTATCCCACCAGAACTCTGCGCTCTGAGAACGCAGGGTTACTCGTGGTCCCTAAAGTCTCCAAAAGTAGATCAGGAGCCAGAGCCTTCAGCTATCAGGCTCCTCTCCTGTGGAATCATCTTCCTGTTACGGTCCGGGAGGCAGACACCGTCTCCACATTTAAGGCTAGACTTAAGACTTTCCTCTTTGATAAAGCTTATAGTTAGGGCTGGCTCAGGCTTGCCTTGTACCAGCCCCTAGTTAGGCTGACTTAGGCCTAGTCTACCGGAGGACCCCCTAAAATACACCGGGCACCTTCTCTCTCTCTCGCTCTCGCTCTCTCTCTCTCTCTCCCTCTCTCTCTCTCTCTCGTATCCTATTACTGTATCTATTTTACTCGGCCATTCTGGATGTCACTAACTCGGTTTCTTCTCCGGAGCCTTTGTGCTCCACTATCTCTCAGGTTAACTCGTATTGCAGCGGTGCCTGGTTAGTGTGACGTGTGTGGTTGTGCTGCTGCCGTGGTCCTGCCAGATGCCTCCTGCTGCTGCTGCTGCTGCTGCCATCATTAATCATTAGTCATACTTCTACTGCTATTATAGACATATGATATTATCATACATGTATACTGCCTGATACTAATATATACTTTCAACATATTGTACCACAGTAGCCAGAACTATAACGACAGTATTATTACTTTCATGAATGTTGTTATAAGCTACTGTCATTACCGAGGATGTCATACAGATTACTGTATTGTGTCATACAGATTACTGTTAATTTGTTATGCTGATCTGTTCTGTACGACATCTATTGCACGTCTGTCCGTCCTGGAAGAGGGATCCCTCCTCAGTTGCTCTTCCTGAGGTTTCTACCATTTTTTTCCCCCGGTAAAGGGGTTTTTTTGGGGAGTTTTTCCTTATCCGCTGTGAGGGTCTAAAGGACAGAGGGATGTCGTATGCTGTAAAGCCCTGTGAGGCAAATTGTATTTGTGATATTGGGCTTTATAAATAAAATTGATTGATTGATTGATTGATGTTCTTGTGAGAGGAATGTATCTAAGCATTGTACCAAAGTACCACTTTCTCCCTGATATTTGCCATTTATATTTCAGACTGTACTGTCCAGTCCAACAGATGACATTGATATGCTGTGAGAAGAGGGGACAGTATGAAAACTGAAAGGCTGGCTGCACCAGCGTTAAGTACTTGAGTTTAAACCTGCATTTATTTATTATTGGACACTTGGGGGCTAGGGATGTCACGATTATAGATTTTCTTGGTACGACTATTGTCAGAGAAATAATCACGGTTTTACTATTATCACGATTATTATGCATTAATTAAGTTCACACTATAAATGTGTAAAATCCCATGAACAACCTTATAGATCTTTAAGTTTCATTTATTTCCATGTGCTCCTGCTTTTTCTTTTATCTCTCAACACAAAAGTGATGGTTATAAGTACATGTGGCGACTATTTTGTTCATGTATGAAAATATAGTAGCCGTACAACCAGGCTTGGTAAGGTTGGAGTGTTTTTAAGTTGATGTAAAAATAATTGACGAGCATTTGTGAAATCCCACACTTGTCTGGACGTGAGGGTCATCTCACTCCAAAGAGCTACACGGACCCAAAACCATCACAACCTCATGCTGTGTGCACACAAACTGCAAAACTATCCATCAAAAAAAAAATTGAGACGTGCCTTGAGACATGTCCCGCAGGTGTTGGGGGATGTTGATCATGTTGCTCTTGTTTGATCCTTTAGCTGTGACTTTTTTACGGCATGTTTTACAAACTGGAAAGCCGTCGTCAACAATGACCCCATGGTCATTTTGCGATAGCCAAAATGATCCCACACAGCTGACTTTATCCATTTTCTGGGGGGGGGGGATAAGGCTTCTTCATCCATACATCATCACCCGGAAACACTGCTTGTGTGACTTTGTTTTCGTTCCGTGCGAGTTGCGCTGACCCGCTGTATATGGTTCCGCGTCCCGGCATAATCTTTGGAGAGTGACGGTGTTGAGGAATCTTTATGAATAATTAACCTTGTCGTTTAAAACCACGGTTAATAGTGAAATCAAGTAATCGTGACATCCCTATTGGGGGCCAGCAAAAGCAAGATGTGAGCACAACACTGGCATAACTATGGGTTGAAACTAGGTCTAAGTCTTCTTCTTTTGACCAAACCCATCAACACCCATCCTAAATTCTTCACCAGACATTTGTGATTTTCTGTGTTTTTGCACACATTAAAGCAAAACTGCTAGAGTTGGATTTGACCTGGTGACCAGTGGTTTCATTTTCTTTAATGTATAAATATGTATAAAATATTAAAGGAGAACTGATATCCTATTAGTCTGTTAGCTCACTGCCCAGAGTCTTTTTCAACAATTCATTCTATATATTGTAACATAACTAGTAATTACCATGTGGAGGCAAACCATGTTATTTTCAGGAACAGAGAAGTAAGCTACATCCCACCGCATTAGAGACTTTGCCTTGTATAACAGTAGCATTGGTGGCTTGCATAAACGGCATAACACCCTTGTTCAAACAACAAAAAACTGCAACTGTTGCAGAGATCAACCAGTTACTGTTTTAGCGAACGTTTTGCAAACTATCGTTATCAGCGGAACTTGCCTCAGATAGTAGGTAATGCCTCGCAGCCCCCACCTATCAAGCTGGGACTTAAATCTTAAGTGCGATATCGTAGGCAACTAGACTTTCTTGAGTTTCTTGAAGACATTTAACCTCTCATTAGAGATTCTTCTTCAGTTCTAACTGACTGGTGCAAAGTCACAGGCTTTAAACCCTGTGTGAGTGTGAACCCTTACAGAGTCATTGAGGTCACGTGAGGCCTGAGCTTTAGAGTTGTTAGGGCCACATGAATCATTGACCCACCCGGCCATCGTGTGTGCCAGTAAGGTTAGATGATTTCAAGCGTGAATGGGTTCCGTTAGAACTGAAAAAACCTGTGAAACGTCTTCAAGAAACTCAAGCAAGTCCAGTTGCCTATGATATACAACTTATGATCACTATGACCTGGATAACTGAGAATCTTCACCGACAACTGGTGATGTACATCACTGACTGGTGCTAAAAAGGTGAGGATTGTGTTCAGTGATCAGTGGGTATAGATCCAGAGAAAGCAGGTCCCTTCTGCAGTGTGACCTCATGTGTCTTAGTTTATTGTTCTCCATTTTAACATGTATTTACAATACATTGATTTTGTGGCTGGGCTGTGATAATGGGGCTAGAGCTGTAGTGCTAGACTGAACGTCTGTGACTTAGTGAATGCTGACACTTCCTGTTTGAATTAAAAGCCCTGGTGTCAAATTAAAAGCCCTTAGGGGTTTTGACCTAGTCTTGGTTTTTATGTTTTATGAATCATAGAGGGAAGTATTTCAAAAACACAAAATTACTTCACTCTGAAGTTTCTTGTTACGAATAACAATTGATTTCTTTTTCAGTCAATTTGAATAAAACATACTTGAAAGCAATGGAAATACATATTCCAAATACAAGTAATAGAAACACTGCCTATCTCTGAGCACTGTTTTGCACGGAGGCTCCATACACAAAGTGAAGGTAATGTCACTGTGTACTTGAGAATCTCAGGTTAAAAAATCACTCGATTTTTTTTTAGATATTTGTTGCTTTTAGTTCGATATTCAGTGATCATGATTTATTTATTTAGGTATTTATTACTTTGACTTAAATGCTTTTTTCTACAGCTATACAGTCCTAATAAAGTCAAAGATTGTTAATTTCCGACACTGTCAGTTTTATCTGCAGGGTGTGAGGTTGATATTGGCTGATTAATCAGCTATTGGCTTTTTCCAGTTCCAAAATATCATTACAAAATTGACTCTAATTTCTTGTTTGTTCCAATGACTTTCACACAGGAGATCCCAGTTTGCGTCCTACCTCTTACCAGCTGTCGATGTTTTTTTTTTGTTTTTTTTTTCAGCCATCTTTTCCTCACCATGACGATGATCATTTAGTAACAAAAGTTACAATCTCAATTTTGATTATATGTCTTGCAACATCTGAAAGCTTCTGATGTCTGCCATCTAAGAGTACATGCACATGGTGTGGATAGGCAAACAAGCTTTCATGCAACAGATACAGACGTTGAAGAGTTAGGAGTGATGCTACATTTACTGGCATTCATGCGTGAAATTGACAACTCTTATAAGGTGAGAATGTTAAGATAAACTTTAAGATAAACAGTGCAAGCCTCCTGGAATACGTATATCTTGCTATATTTCTTATTTTACCTATCAAGAACTTTTTAGACCCTGCAGTGACTCTTCTAGTCATGTAAGCAGCTGCTTTGCTGTCATTGAAAACTCACAGCAACATAAACAGAGAAAGTGTCCTTCACAGATCTTATTACTTCAGCTAAGTTTTTCAAGTTTTTATAAATGACAAGGCAAAGTGTTAGCTTTCCCTTACAAAGCTTGTCAAGAGTCCAGATAACTACAGATAACTACTTCATGAAGTTACACAGTGCAGGAAAGTGTGGAATTGTGTGTATAAATCAGCAGATAAAAGGACCAGACAGTTTTGAAAGTGTTTCCACTAGACTGGGGGACAGTTTTATTCAAGCTCTGAAACTAGTTCTTCGCCAAGTTGCTTCAAATGATAGCAAATGTCCCTCAGAAAATAAACCTTGGCTGCAAATGCATCACTCAGCCTAAGCAACACATCCACTACCTGTCAACTGTGGATGCTTATTAGTGACAGAACTATTAAGCATGTCCGTAACAAATTTTAATTGACACCAGCTTTCACGTCAAGATTTGAGAGAAGGGACAGATTAGTAAACACAGATCAAGTTTTGACAGAGTGTGAGGACCAATTGTGAGTGTAATTTATGAGCTGCAAGAGAAATTGAGGCAAGTTGTAATTTTTTTTTTTTTTCAAGCTATCTTCAAAGCTGCACATTGCGTAGTGCAAGTTTGGCAGTTTGTGTCCCCCACATGAAAACTCTGGGAGAGAGAGAAGTAAAATTCATTGGAGTTGACCATGAGTTATCACCCTATTACACCCCGCATTTTCCAGTAAGTAATGTCAGACTCAGCACTCTACTGTCAATAAGACATGATCCTGATAGCCACGTGTGCATATGTCCTGTTGAAACCAAAGGTTGTTGGTAAGCACCTCTTCAGATTCTCATGTGACCAGAATCTGATGAAAAAAAGCTGCAGCTGATATTGGTTTATGTTTTTGCTTTGTTAGTCTTCAGGTAATCTTCACTCTGGTTGCACTGCCCATACACTTTCATCCCTGGGTAAGGGATTGCTTCACAGCCAGTGCAAGCATTACATTGTTTTTGCTTACATTCACTGTGTTAATTCAAGGGTACACAATTATAAAGCTGGAAATGAAGAAGAAATGTAAAGAGTTGAGAGGATGGAAAAAGCACAGGATTAGGAGCATAGCAGTGAACACAAAGAGAGCTGGAGGACAGGAATAAATGAGAGGAGCAGAAAACACAAAAGGAGAGGAGAGAATGGAGGAGAGAATTAAGAGTAAAAGGCCAAGGGGAAAGATACAAGGTGGAGAATAAACTAGGAGGAAACAGAGAAGAGAAGAGAGGAAGTATTAAAAAAGGCAAGAAGGAGTAATACAATTATTACAATAGGAAGAAGGTGGGAGAGGTATGAAGACAAACAACCAGTGTGTATACAAAAGTGTGAATAACAAAAGGTAAAAATTACAGAAGAGAAGCAACAGGACATTAAACAAATGAACGGAAGTTGGGGAGAATTTTGAAGGACAGGGAACAAAGATAAAGAAAATAAAACAGTAACAAAAGAAGGACAAAGGAGACATTAACAACCTGTAATTGGTGTAAAAATAGAGGGAATGTACCGAATTATTGGCCAGACATTACTACCAGTCAATATGTATCTTGTTGACTGCCAATCTTCCTATTGGCAAAATAGATGCCATTCACAGATGGCAGTAGCCAATGATTTTCCATTGTCTCACATCACTTTCGTACAGGCTTAAGTCAGAGCTTGCGACTGTCAGTGTCCCATCATCCCAGGGACAATAGAAAACGTGTTTGGGATGGACAGACATCTTCCCTTGGACGCCATTGGGACAAAAGGATACAGTAAACTTAGTAACCCCACGACACACCCTAGCCCTGATAATACTACATTGTGAACAACAAATATCTGTTGACATCGGTTGGAGGAGAGCTAGTTAACATTAGCTGTCAGCAGCCAGTGGCCTGTACCAGCAGCTTATGGAGGTTGCATTGAGTTACGTTATGATGCGTTCTGTTCATTGTTCTGTTAAGTAAAAATGAATACTGGGTGAAGGTTAATTTAAGATATCATGATGTGTTCAAATGTAATCTTGTGAAACTTTGTTTTTGGTGAGAAACTTGAAGAAATACAGTCGATAAAACAACATTTTTTTTGTTGTTGCTTATTTTGTTTTTGTTTTATTTATTCACCCTTTGTGCCAGGGAAACAAAGTAACCTACACTAACAAAAAATAAAATAAAACGGTTTTAAAGTCATTTAGTCTTTCATCACACAACCTTCGAATGAGGGCAAATTTAATCATTTACATTAATGAACCAACCTTTAATATAACTTTTTTATAATTCCCTCCATAATATGTATTATAAACACATCAATGAATTTGTCCTTCAAACAACTGTATTTATTCAATTTTCTCACAAAAAACTACATTTACCAAGATTCTATTTGAACACATCATGAGAACATTCAAATTAACCATCTCCCAACACTCATTTTTACTGAATAGAGATTGAACGCATCATAACGTCACTCAGTCCTGCATTTTAGTCTGCGCAAAATAGGTGTTGCTCAAAGGAAAAAAATTGCTGCTGGGATAAATTTGCTTTCAGGACTTTATGCCATAAAGGGATTTCTTGGTAAAGGTTAGGAAAAATGGTGGTTTGGGTTAACGTACATGGATTTCTGCCAGAAAGGGCAGAAAGGCCTGAAACTTCTCCATTGTACAAAAACATTAGCCACTACCAATGGTTAACATCATCTTATTTGCAGATAGGTTGATGGTAGTCACAAGGCAAATATCAGCCAACATTGATATGCAGCCAACAAATCAGTGCATCCCAATTAAAAACAATTCTGAAGCCGTTATTAGTATTATTTTTTTTAAAGATTTTTATTTTATTTTAAATGTTATAAGCAAGGTTATTTTTATAATTTTGTAAGACTGAATTTTCACTCATTCAAAGGTAGTGTAATGAAGGACTGAATGACTTTAAAAAGTATTATTTTCTTAGTGAAAATATATTTGTTTCCCTTTTACAAAAGCAAGAATTAATATGCAAAAACAAATTAAACCACTAACAAAAAACAACGAACAAATTTTGGTATCGGCCAAAACTACAGCACATATAATCAGTAGAAATAAACCTCTAAACATCCGTACTCCACTGTAAGGTGGGAGATTACTCCAGTAAGTTTTTAAACACAATTTAGAAGCCTTAAGTCCAAAGGTCTTGAATCAAGCATTGCAGAAAATTGCATTTTCTCATTTTCCTTTTTAATGCTGTTAGAACACAGAAGTGATAAGAATGTCAGCTCACATACTGTGTAGAAACCAGTGTCCCCTTTGTTCTGTTTTATTTATTTAATTTATGTCTAGATAATGACATAACACTGTTGTAATAATGGGCAATTGAAATGCATGGAGAGTGGCTTTGTCACTGTTGTCTTAATTTGTATTCTTCTCCTACTGTATAACCTCACATAATACTACACTGTCAGTTGCAACCTTGTCTTACTGACTGATGTTTTCATGTCCTTTTTTTTTTTTTGTAAATCCAAACTGTGTAACTTTGAAGGTACCACTGCTGTACCAGTGAGATTACTGTGAGCTTGTCCAATTGGCCACACATAAAAGATGATGACATATCAACAACGCATGTCACTGAAGAGGCCAAAATATGCTCTCACAGCGTGTGGACGTGTGAATCATATCCTCTGTCTGACTAGATTTAGATTATTTGATTAAAAAAAAAATGTCAGAAGCATTCCGAGCAGTTTTGGGAGTCCAGACCTTTTCCTTCACTTTTGTAACGGTTGATTTGGTTAGACGTGTGCAGCTGAAAGAAGCTTGCTTTGTCCAGAGTTGAGTAGCAAGGTTTGAGCATCAAAGCTGTGGATGTGTTAATCAGTGCTGTATGTGCTGAGAATGATTGACCCATCATTTTTAATGCACCGGCCATCGATATTCACTGAATGCCAGAATGTCCAATTTAAGCCTTTTCATCTTACTGGTAATGTGAGCAGACTTTGATATCATGCCTAATACACAGTTTGATAAGCTGAAACATCTGAGATTTTTTCAGCGCTTGTAACCCAGAGTTAGCATGCCACTCCATGTGTATCTGTCCTGATCGGAAGTTCTTAATTACGGGCCTCTGAGGTTGCTGAAAGGCAGCATAAAGTACCCACTATTCTGTCTTCTCTGAAGCTGTAGGCCATGTCTGCTGGTTGAATTAATGATTGGGCTCACGCATGGAAACGAATCAGGCTCACCCAAAGGGTACACTGGCCTGTCAGCTGGAATAATGACTGGAGCGTAGCAGATCACTAATGAGAACAGTAAACGGTCAATTGTTCCATAGTATGGCTAGAAGATAAAAGAAGTTGTGCTATAGCCTGGTTAGATTGGAATACAAACTTCACATTATCAGGAACACCAGGTCAAGTTTGTTACAGAAAAGCAGTTTACATTGTGAAAAAGCACGAATAAGACAACCCAGTGTGCCCTGTGGAAAAAGAAGAACACAGCATCAAAACTATCAGTATGGTTAATGAGTTGTAGTTCGAAAACACATCACACTCCAACAACTTAGTCTTTGAGACACTATAAAAAAAGTGAACAAAACAAAAAGGATTGACACAAAACAACAAACACAGATAAAAGACAATATTGAACTTAAAGAAGAAATCAACTGCAAGTGGCCTACATTTATTCAGAGAGATGATATCTTTGATAATTAACATAAAAGAAAATAAGGTAACACTGTATGTTAAGGTACACATATTTACTACTTGGAAATGTTATTAATACATAGACATCATGTTTAATGGTGCTGCGGTAACAGTTCAACTTAATGAGTTTAAGGCTAGTGTGAGCAGACAGGGCAAGTGCTATTGTAGCTCCAGACCATGACTATTTTGTTGCATTTTGTGACCATTTAGCTCCAATACATGAAGTGGAGAGCTGTTAGTGTGTTCCCAGCTCACAGTGAATAAATCCCTATGTTTAAAGTGGCAATATTGTAACATTCTGCTAACTGCTAACATCATCCAGCTGTTCACAGCAAAAACATATCCGGCCAGAGACGAGCTTTAAAATACAAGCACCGGTGGTTCAACTTTGATTTATTTAATTATGTCAATAATTTATTTAACTTTAGTATAACAGTACTTCAATTTCATTTTAATGGCATTTGATTTAACTTTGTTATAACAGTATTTTAACTTTATTTGGACAGTAGAAACTTCATTTAACTCCACTGTAACTGTAGCTCATTGAATAATTTATATTCGCAATATAGCCTAAATATATTGCGATAAGCCATATCACCTAGCCCTACAAGGTGGTAGTAACATAAGAATAATCATTCTCCCTTAATAACTCTTGTTAAATATGGTCTATTTGTATATAGCACAATATAAGTTATAGTAGTTTACAAATAACTCTAAATTAAGTCTTTCTAACTCAGGATATGTTCACTATTCTGAAGTGAGGTCTTGATCATAACTAATGCCCTCATAGTTTAACCCCTATTAACCCACACAGGTTCCATTTTCTAAAGTTACTTTCTCCTTACACTACATGAATCCATTATAGCACAAAACTACTGCATTTAAAAGACTATATTTTTAAGCGATGGGTTACACCTTGAAAACATGGAGGACTATTGAAATGCAATGGTTTTATTTCCATTCACTAATGGAAGAACAAAGTCAGCATAAGCAGAAATGTCCCCATTACTTATTGACCACTTCAGAGATTTTCAAACATGTCTTTTCAAATTGTAAAACCTTATCCCTTGAGATTTGGGTCTGTTAAATGCAGTAATTTTGTGTTGTAATAGATTTACTAAGTGTGAAGAGGAGGCAACTTTAGAATAGAAAACCTGTGTGGGTTTATAAGTGGCAGACTAGTGAATTTGTAGGTAGCATTACCTCGTTTTTACCCCATTTAGAACAGGGAACATATAATAAGATAGAAAAACTTAATATAGAGTTATTTTGACACTATTACCACCTGTACTTTTGTGTTTTGTTTCACAAGGACAGACTAAATATATTACAGTGTTTTTTTTTTTAGGGAGGATGACTATTCTTGCGGTACTACCACCTTGTAAGGCCCACACTGAACAAAGCATATTAAGCTCATAATTCATGTATGACATTTTCCTTACAGTCTATTAATAAGTAGTAAGGGGGATTAGGGGATCAATGAAGAAAATGGCCTAGTAGTTGTAAAATATTGTCATGCAGAGTGAAGCATTAATAAATGCCCTATAATGACGAATAAAGAATGCTTCTAATAATATAACCAACTAGTAAATGGTGAATATGTGTATCTTGATATAAACAGTTACTGAAAATACTATGTTATCCAGTCCAGCTATCTGAAAGGAAAGGACAATGCAAATGTTTACACTGTCCATTACAGTCATATCTAAGGAGAGGGGCAGATAAAGACACACAGGCATTTACTTGAAGTATTCCAACCACCAAACTTCATTTACCTTGTCTGGGATCACCACATGCAACCTCTGCACCAAGTAATTTCTTAAACATCACTTATACAGTATATGACATCCACTCCACTTTACCATTAACTTCAAAAGTGAACGTGGCATTCTGGCTGTTTGATCCTTTACTATAAAATGCATTTGTATCACAAACAATGTAATTGTTGATGCTGTTCAGCAGTCGGGGGTCAATATGAGACCGAAGCACAGCATAGGGTATGTTTGTGAATACGCACTGACTTGTTATATCCTTATGAATGAACAGAATTGTTTCCTGTCGTTTCCTTTTTCCTCCCTGTGTGGAATGGCTTATTCACTGTGCCATGTGTTCCTTGTCCCTGCATAGTCTCACTGTTGGCCTACGGAGGGTATGAACAGCCATGTAGGAAGGGAGTCACATTAGCCGCTTATTTTCATCTGACTGTGAGGAGCTCGACTGGGAGGACCTAATCCACACAGAGCTTCATGGCATACTATCCACCCCTGAAGTCCCCACTCTGTTCAACCAGTAGGAGCAGTAAGTGCAGTGAAGAGAATGTGATCCCTCACTGACTTCCCACGAAGGTACACTGCCGATTTTGTATATTTTTGTAAGGCCAAGCTAGATGTAATTCTGCTGGGGATTTATTTGAATACTTTCCAAATCTTTTGCTTATGGAGAGGCAAAGTCCCTTCCCTAACTGTGGACCACCATGGGACCTCTGGAAAAATATGTACATTAGTTCTTAGCGAGAGACAACTATACATATTTTTTAATCTTGTTTGGATTGTGCCATGAGTTTTGCAAGTCAAGAAAGTTGTGGTTTGTCATTAAAGTGTTGAAGTATATGACAGTGATAATATGCAATTAGAACAAATGCACATGGGTCCGGTCGATAGTTGAACCTCAGATTGAGGAGGAGCAATGTGGTTTTCGTCCCGGACGCGGAACCGTGGACCAGCTCTTTACCCTCGCCAGGGTGCTGGAGGGGGCATGGGAGTTTGCCCAACCAGTCCACATGTGTTTTGTGGATTTGGAGAAGGCTTATGACCGTGTCCCCAGGGGCATCCTGTGGGGGGTGCTCCGGGAGTATGGGGTTGGTGGCCCCTTGCTAAGGGCCATCCAGTCCCTGTACCGAAGGAGCACGAGTCTGGTTCGCGTGGCCGGCAATAAGTCGGACCTGTTCCCGGTGAGGGTTGGACTCCGCCAGGGCTGCCCTTTGTCACCGGTTCTGTTCATAACTTTTATGGACAGAATTTCTAGGCGCAGCCGAGTGGTGGAGGGGGTCAGGTTCGGTAGCGGGAGGATCTCGTCCCTGCTTTTTGCAGATGACGTGGTCCTCCTAGCTCCATCGAACAGTGACCTCCAGCTCTTGCTGGGACGGTTCGCAGCCGAGTGTGAAGCGGCTGGGATGAGAATCAGCACCTCCAAGTCTGAGGCCATGGTCCTCAGCCGGAAAAGGGTGGATTGCCCTCTCCGGGTCGGGGGGGAGGTCCTTCCTCAGGTGGAGGAGTTTAAATATCTCGGGGTCTTGTTCACGAGTGAGGGTAGAATGGAGCGAGAGATGGACAGGCGGATTGGGGCGGCGTCAGCAGTGATGCGGGCGCTGAACCGGTCCGTTGTGGTGAAGAGGGAGCTTAGCCAAAAAGCGAAGCTCTCGATTTACCGGTCTATCTTCGTTCCAATCCTCACCTATGGTCACGAGCTCTGGGTAGTGACCGAAAGAGAGATCGCGAGTGCAAGCGGCCGAAATGAGTTTCCTACGCAGGGTGGCTGGGCTCAGCCTTAGAGATAGGGTGAGAAGCTCGGACATCCGGGAGGGGCTCGGAGTAGAGTCGCTGCTCCTTCACATCGAGAGGAGCCAGTTGAGGTGGTTCGGGCATCTAGTAAGGATGCCACCCGGACGCCTCCCTTGGGAGGTGTTTCGGGCGTGTCCAACCGGGAGGAGACCTCGGGGCCGCCCCAGGACACGCTGGAGGGACTACATCGCCCGGCTGGCCTGGGAACGCCTCGGGGTTCCCGCGGAAGAGCTGATGGAAGTGGCTGGGGAGAGGTCTGTCTGGGCTTCTTTGCTGAGGCTGCTGCCCCCGCGACCCGGACCCGGATAAGCGGAGGACGACGACGACGACGGCACAAGTTGCATTAGTTATGTCGTAGCTTTCTATCTCTTTTTTGTTTCCTAGCTGATATTAGACCAGGAATTACTGGATAGAACACATCAGGTAAAATAACGTTACATTTGTGTGTGGGACACAGCTAAGTCAGTTGGCTAGCTAGCTAGCTGGTGCAGGTGACATGTATTGTGTGAGATGTTGCTCATTGAGCGGTTTTACACAAAAATAAATTGTATTACGTCAAAACTAGGACAAACTGTTGACTACAGGACATATATGTTTTTTCCAATCCAAGTTCTAATCGGGATCACAAGCGCTGGATGGATTTTTTTTTTCTCTCTGTAGTTATGATATACTGCTTTGATTGACATCAACTATTTTTTTTAAGCAGTTACAGCCATGGTAGCTGAGGGTGTGGTATCATTAACAAAGGGACATTTGAAGCACACAGAAAAATGTCCTAGCTGTTGTTGAGACTTTGTTCATCATATTATCTCATCTCATCATTTAACAATCTATTAGTATCGACTTGTATACACTGTATGATCATCTGTTTTCTTTCTTTCACACACATGCAGACACACATAGCCTACATTTGAACCTGACATTTTTTTCTGCATTGGCCTAAAAAATGTTGGTAAGATATCTGAGTTTAGGCTATTTTTTATTTTCAAACAACGCATGCATGGTCCCTGAATCAGTAAAACAAAATTCAAACAATTCTGTTACTATTCTGCTCTGCTATAAATTTGCAACGGCATTTTGACAATTATTGCATTAAAGCATTACAGGAGTTTTTCACTTCCTGTTAAAGGTCCTCTGTTTTCTTGTATTTTGTAAAGGTAAATACCAATAGTGCTTATGATTTGAATGCTATTACAGCAACAACTATAGATGTATTTTTTCAAAAATCACCCCAACTCAAGTCCACAACTACAGTATAATGACAACGGTGCTATCATTCATCAGTATGGATGCTCATATTGTTATCGTTATAGTTGTATTTATTGTTCTTGGTGTAGATGGTCCTTAAGACTCTAAGGCTGTGCTCGCATTTCTTTGGTGCTGTAATTAGGCAGAGCACTTGTTATGAGCTAAATGCTAATTTGAGCATGCTAACATGCTCACAATGACAACACTAACTATATTTACTTATGCTTAGTGTGTTCATAATGACTTGATTTTTTGCATTCAAACCTTTCATGAGAAGTCCGACATAAATATTTGACTGGACTGAACAGAGTCCACATTTGTTTATTATATGTACAGTAGGCTATGTGTTTGTAATACATGCAAGGCATGTCATCATATCATATGGGGGCACACAGGCTCTGGGGTTTCTCAATAGATGTCAGTGAACTCATGTTTTCATTGCTGGTGACAGTAATAATAAATATTCATATAATGCCATTGCTTAACCTGTATGGTCAGGTTTTATGACATATCTTTCACAACGACTAGGCTACATGTAATTTCTGACATGTGTCTGCATAATGTCTGCAGCATATTGTTAACTAATGCAAATGGTAATGACTCGTTACAGTACCCAGCAAAGCATGTTTAACGCTCTTTTGTTGCCTTCTCACCATCTCAAGCAATTTCAGCTGCTACACTTCCATGTTCTTCTTATATTCATTCATCTCATTCATGAAAAGTGAGTAAATTTGTGTGTAGATTTGTACATAAAAGCCTACGCTACTAAAAACCTACTTGGGATTCAGGAACGCCGCGGGAACCTCAGATTTGATCATAAACACGTGTGTATAATCATGAATGCCAATCCATCGTAAAGTGACAGCGCGCTCCCGGTAATCAGCAATTAGCATAAATCCCCGCCCATGAATAGCCAATGACCACAATATAAGGAGGTGTAGGTGAATCCAGTCGACCTGTCAGTCATAGTGCAAAGAAAGAAAGAACAAAGAATTTCCGAAGCGGAGATCGAAATAATTTTGGGTGAAGTGGACTTAAGAAAAAACATTTTATTTTCTTCAGTTAGTAGTGGTGTGACAGGGACAGGCAAAGCCTGGAGGGAGGTAACAGATGCTGTTAATGTTGTCTCCGTAGTACAAAGAACCATGTCAGAGGTGAAGCGTAAATGGTTTGATATGAAACTGGAAAGAAAGCAAAGAAACGCATAAGCACACACAAAAAAATACAGTGGTCACCAAACAAACAGAAGATTCATTTGTGGGGTTTTGAATGAAGTGGGAACAGGAAACCAGAAATGTTTTGGCCATAATGGATAAACTCTAAATCAGTGATGGCTGTCGGAATGTAGAGCTATTTAACATTTATTTTAACAAATAATTCGGATAACATATAGCCTACAGCAGGTTTGTATGCATTGTCTTCAAATTATTTGAATCTTAATAGCCTAAAGCTCTTTTTTATACAATGTAAATTAAACATTTTTCAAATCAGATCTATTCATTCAAATGATCAAAAAGCCAAAAAGCCAAAAAAACAAAACAAAAACAAAACCGTGCTGTCTCAAATAATTCTTTCAGCTGGCGCGTGCTCCTTCGTGGCTCCACCACCTGCTGCCCCTGCTGAACCCAGGCACCGAGGCTGAAGAGGCTGTGATCCGGCTGTCCTTATGGATATTGTTATTATCATCATTCAAAATGTAGAAAGAACGTGTAATCTATTGAGTCGATTTACATAGATAATTTTTGTCATGTTTAGATTACGTGTTTCAAAGGCATCTGTGTATTGTGCACATAACAGAGCACAATACGAATTAAAATTGTAATTTCCAATAGTGACAAGCAGTATTTATGTGCTTTACTAAATTTACACAAGCACTACGAGTGGTCAGGAGCAGGAGTTGATTTTGTTAGTAGCTACTGAAAGATCTGAGCTACTAAAATACTGATGAATGCGGACATGCACGTAAATTTCCGTCTGCGAACAGTTTACACACAAATTCCTTCTGCTCATGTTTCATGAATGAGACCCTTTGTCTTTATAATCTTTATTTGTCAAAGAGGACACTATTTTGCGAGCTCAATATCCATATTGTCGTGTGAAAGTACGAAAAGAATTATGACACTGAGGTCTGAGAAAATATCCTGATTGTATGAGCAAAAGTCATTATTATTATTATTATTATTATGTAGATGAAGTGTTCAGAATCATCTGAGTCTTAAGTATTCATCTTCTGACTCAAACTATAGGCTATGAATCCATCCAGTAATTGTAATAACTTAGTAATTGTCAGGTTGTTGCAAAGCCATTTCATTGTCTTGTGCTGTTACACTGAGTGAGAGTTCCAGTAAAGTAGCCTAACTTTATGATGCATCTTTTAATTTACCTCTTTCTCTTGCTTGTGTCTATCCATCTCACCCACAGTATTTGTGTCAGCTTGACCATTCCCTGCATGTGTGTCTGATACAGTGTTGCGGTACATTTTACACCTTCTTTTTCCTGACATAAAATATCAAACACAATTTCCTCCGTTGCATTGGACAGTATGCAATAAATAAGGTGGGGTGGCTATTTGTATGGATTTCCATTTCTTGCTCCCATATTTTTTGCTTCTTTACAGGAATGCCTTAATGTAGGCTGCATATTGCATCAGACCAAATACCCAATTTTCTTTGGTTCTGCCTTTACTCTGCTTCTCAGGGGCAGCGCCTTGGTGGTCCTTTGGTGAATATAATAAGACAAACACACTTTGACTTATTAGTGGCTAAATGTAGGCTGCACACCCCTAAGTAAATATTCACATTAGTGTTGATTTTTAACTGCTTGTTTGCTTTCCATCCCGGGATATGCTACCAGCAATAATAATTAACCATTAAAACTACTGTTGAAGACAGATCTTAGTCAGACCTATAATCAGTCAGCCAACCATAAAGGCTGTGGAAAGACAGCTTCACTTTCAGCTGTTACATGAGCTACTCTCAAAGGTGTTTGTTGTTGCCTGATGGCAACACCAATGATAGAACTTGTAACAAATTGTACAATATGATATGCAAATTAGCATTTGTAGAAGAGATGATGATTACTGGAGTGAAAGCAGAATTATTTCTTCATAAAAGCAGAGATTTTAAGCTGATTCAAGTAATAAATGGGCAGGTCTGACTCAGTTATATTGTGAATCATGTTGTGTTTAAGAGGGACGCTCTAGGTTGTTTTGAACAAGCATACACTGTATGCGAGACTCTTAAAGAAAGGTTCTCATTTTATCAGTCCTTATGAGACTGGTCCTGTTAGGCAAACCTTGCTGCTCTTTCATGCCTTGCTCATATCACCATGGCAACACACCAGCCCCTGCAGGCGTCTGCCAAATTGACAGTGTAAAACAGAGCGCACACATCCACCCATTCATCCAACCCCCTCTCTTTCTTTAGCACAGAGACACCGGTTATATAGTTAATTAGTTTATGTATACGTATCATGCTGATCATTTATCAAGTGGTACTAACTGTCATATATAAGGTATAAAATCAATGGCAGCTTTGTTCCCTTTTCAAGGATTAATTCGTTGGAATTCAAGAGAAGTAAATTGCAATAGGTGTTGCTGACCAAAAGCCTTACAGGTTGAGATAGAATCAGGCGTAGGAGCAGGATCACAGTGTAGGAGGATTTAATAGACCCTTACCTGCAGGGTATACAGACATTTTCAACAATTGAGCTGTGATGTTAGTAAGCTGTTAGAAAGCTGGAGATGACACACACTGTGACAGTTCACCACTGTCTCTCTACATAAAGACCATCCATGTACTTTCAGCAAGCAGCATGCATCAATAGATATGCTACAAATCTATTATTTTTGACATTTTGCATTTAGATGAAAGGGCAGAAAACCAAATGTGGATAATTGACATGACTAACGTGCAAAATTGCATGCACAAAAACAAAATAAGCATCTGTAAATGTACTTTTGGATGGGATTTAGTGAACACCAAATGAACAGCACAGGCTTGTTTGAAGATATTTTTTTCCAGACCTGTATACTGTGAACTGATAGCCTGCAGACTGCGTGGTCTTTTTAATAGACACTCCCAAAGGATTACAGAGTGCCCAAATGTTCTGAGGCTATGTATGATGCACTTGTCAGTCTCGACTTGTTTTCAGTGCTGCAAATGTTAGTAATTATTATTAAAATATGTTATAGTACAAAATAGATACAAGCTGTTTATATTCAGCCTTTTTTATAGTAACAGTCTTTCAAGGAAAAACATTTTTTTGCAAACTAATTTGGAATTTGACAGCAAGATTGCAAAGCTGAAAAGCAGTTGCCTTATTCATTCATCTGACATCTTCTCCTCTGCACACTGAAACAGCTAGCAAAATAAAATAAATACTTAATAAACTCAATTCATTTTAAGTGCTTGATAAAAAATAATACTGACATAATTAGGCTTCATGCATGTGTTTATGCACGTTATAATTTTTAGTACTAATTTCAGGTTTCTACTAAATACGACTTAATGAATGAATTAACCGTAATATATTCCAGTGGATAATAACAGCCCAGATAGGTTTCCAACTATTGCACACAATGAACATGTCCTACCTAGTGCTGTATATATACATCTGAAAAGAGATTTCCACATACAGTATATGGTCATGAGCAGTTGGTGGGGGCCCTGCTGTGCTAAAGATTGAAATGATCTATGCTCATTAACAGTCCCTAGTGCAGTCTAATTAGCATGTAATAGGACACCAAATCCAGCACAGGAGGCTTGTTATTTAAGGATAAAGCTCATCTCTCATTTGAATGCATTTTTCATAAGCTGCTCTAATTAAGTTTCATTAGCATTATTAATTAAACATGAAAAGCTTCTCATTTCCTCTGTATCTTGGCGTCTACTTCAAAACAGCACAGAGTGACATTTCTCATGGTAATGACAATCTCCGTCATGATATCATATGCCTCACAATATGATCTTCTCCAATTCTTGAATGTTTGAGAAGAAAAACCCTACAAAATGTCTGTTCGTGGTACGTGGTGTCTGAGTCATTAGACCAATCTTTTTCCAAAAATAAAAAATCCAAAACAGCTTCATGTATGCCAAGTCTGACCCTGTGGAACAGACTGGCGCTTTTAAACGTCCTGGTAAAAAATATCACAATGGATAGTTGAGGACTCCAACTATGGATTACAAAAAGCCTGCTGCTCACAAAACTGCTAATCTGTATCCCCTTGGTTCACCCAGGATAGCTCGCTATGTCACAATTATTCATTCTCACTCAAAAGCTGAAGTACTATCATCCTTACCTTTTCAAAGAAAAGCCTCTCGAAACCATCTTAATTCTGTTTCTCTGTCGCCAGTAAATCATGTGGAGTTACAGTTGTAGAGCCCATCTGGCATACTGGCAAATGCTGGCCTTGGTTTCAGCAAGCAAGCTTTTTTTCTTTGCCACTTTAAACATGACTCATTTTCCAGATGATGTCAATCTTTGCCGTTTATATGCAGACCAGTATTTTCAATTTGGCAACCCATTTGTCAGAATTACCCTTGAAAATATCATACCACATAAATCCAACATACACAAAAGTAAACGTCTCTGGAAAGTCTGTATTATGGCAGAATTTTGATAATCAAAACTGCTATGATCTGATATGGTATGCAAATGAATTTGGCAAACAAGCGTTATGTTTTCACTGCATTGCCTTTCCTAATCATAATCAAAATTATAGAGTACTGCTGTGCATTGATATACAAAAGTTGTGTGCACATTACCAACAGTTCCTCTGGTGTCACCATCAATTCAAAGTTTGACTTTCATTTCCATGTGTCACAAATTTTCCCCTGAGACCAGTGAATGAATATGGTGTGGGCAGATTCCATCGAGGTTCAGTTATCAAAAGCACATTTTTCTTTCCCTGATTCATTCCTCGCTGCATGCAAAACGAGGCACAGTTTGGATGCCCCTATGAACTGAAGTTTGTCTATGACATGCATATGAATTTGGTTGTACTTTTGTTGAACGAGAAAGTGAAACATTTCTCCACATTACTTTGCCTGTTTATTATCAAAGCTGCTCACTACACATAAGCCTTTAATGTACCTGTATGCAAATTCCCAACAGTCCCTTGGGCTCCAACAGTTTAGCCCTGTCAAGCTAAACTTAAGATCAGTTTCTGATCTAATGCCCCAAAATATTGGGAAATATAGTTTTTCTTGTAAAAAAAGCCCACGCACAGCATTAACACCATTGCAGGTAAGCAAGAAATAAAGAAAAGGTATA
The DNA here is from genome assembly GCA_035609425.1 of Epinephelus awoara. Classification (NCBI taxonomy): domain Eukaryota; kingdom Metazoa; phylum Chordata; class Actinopteri; order Perciformes; family Serranidae; genus Epinephelus; species Epinephelus awoara. The sequence goes on from CM069304.1 coordinate 9,269,833, forward strand.
AAAGTGAGAGCAAAACAAAGAGAAGTGATTAGTGTTGTACTGAATTTGTAGAGGCAAATAATAAACAAGCGAGAAAATAAAAATATGTTTATTTCTGATTAACCACCAACATGCTTGTGTTAAGCCTGGTATACACTGTTCAATTTTGGGCTGTCCCAGATGAAAGATGACTCTCCTGAAAGAAATGTAGCAATATCTTTGGTCTTGGCTCTAAAACAGTCGTCCTATGTCCTACAGTGAGGCAGGTTCAAATATGGCCATTGTCACGGTCTTGCAATCAAAGACAGCCTGGGATAAAATTCTGACAGTGTCAGAAATTTGGAATGACCATCTCACAGTGTGACTGCTGTTACTCCATATGTCTACTAAGCAACCAATAGAAATGTAGCAAGAAATGATGCACTAGCGCTAAACCCAAAAAAACAGACGGATAGCAGCTGCCATGGAGGCAAAACGTGTTAAAAAAGATGTGTGGAATTCCAACAAAAGAAAATCTTGTCGAGTTGTGGCAGCAGAAGCCTTGCCTGTATGGTGTGTCCTCCAGTTCTTACCACTGATTGTGTCAAGAAGGACGAAGCATGGAAGGAAATAGCGGTGGGAGTTGCAGCTGCCTGGTGAGAAACCTAGCACATTTATTTTAAACTTAATGGCTTTCTTCTGATTTCAATCACAGTCATCAGTCAAGGCACACGGAGGAAAATGTAGTGTCAACATAACCAGTAGAAAACACTCAAATGAATGAATATACACAAGATGGTACAAAAACTACTACTCGCTATCTGCACTCATTCTTGCCACTCACTCCACGTTGTGTTGTGTTCAGTCTTGCCAGATCTTCAGAGAGAAACAACCAACCAGGAGCAGCAACCAAAATTACTTTACAAATACATTATATTTACTGCCCTTGAACTCTACCCAAACCAACTAGCCGACCAAAAATGCGGAAAGAATAAATGAATTAATGAAAATGAAAGTAAAGAAGTTGCATATAACGAGCAATTTTACTTTCACTGTAACAGTGCTGGTATGCTGAACAAGATCTGAATGATGAGTACATATTTCACACAGAATCTGAATCTGCACACTGCCTTTGAATCGTCCCTCTCTTGAAGTCAAATCTTTTAATCCTCTCTCTTTCTACAAATCTTTATTGTATTCCTTCCATATTTCGCCTACTTGTTAGCAAAATAGTTAAAGAACCTCCATTAATCGTGCAATTTAAATGTGAAAAGTCTCATTGAATGACCGTCACCTGTGTGTATGTGGAGAAGGAGAGGGGCGGAGGGAGCAGAGCTGTGGAAACACCCTGCAGTCCGACATACTATCATGCCTTTTAATAACTTATTAGACAGATATAGAGAAAAGCAACGTTTAGAATGCAAGCCCAAATAAGAAAGCCCACTTTAGAAACAAGCCCAAAAAACCGCAACCCGCGACTACCAATATTTGTAAGCAGCTTTACAAAAAAACAAGTCCAAAGTCGCGGCTTATAAGCTGACCTGTGTTCACACACAAGGATGGTGCAACCAAACCTGACGTTGTTGGCTGTTTGCGTGACACCGTTGCTAGGTTACCAGGGAGTAAGTGAGTGTGTTCATGCAACCAACCTTGCACAGCCCGAATCCGAGGGTATATCGAAAGTTTTTTCTATCGACGGCGCATAAGTCTTTATTGCGAGACGATATGTTATTGTTTTATCGACCACCACTACCGCAGTATATAGTGCCCACAAAACTTGTGCAGCATCCTTGCGCACTCAGTATGGGAAGCTATTTCATCATGCGTCATAGCCTGTGATTCACTGAGCACTGTTATTGTACAGTCTGCATACACCAAACTTGATGTTGTACCCAAATTTATTTGTTCCATGTCGCACAGTGTAGCTTGCACTATACTTACAAGGTTGCTTAAATCCCATAAGTCTATAGGAGGCATTTAGCATGTTAGCCTTTTCTTTAGTAAAAATGTTCTGTACATGTTAACAATACCATGACATACCTAGTAGCATAAGGAAAAATGATGTACACTGATAAATAGAGCTGTCAATGTGAAGGAATTTCCTCTGGTGTGATAAAGGGTGGCTCAACAACCCAATATGTGGTGTTAGTCTTTGTTGTTTTTGAAAGTTACTTCATTTATCCGGATTTTAGCATTTTTTCAGCTGACATGCTTCAGTTGCGTCTGATTGCTTTGATACAGAATATCTGTGTAAGTCAAAGTGTTGGGTACAAGGTAGAGTACTTGCTTTGGCTGTGGTTCTAAATGAAGGGAAGGTTGAAGCACGTAGCGAGACAGGACAAACCCTACGGTCTGTGTAGGTTCAGTATTAATTTCTCCTCCATTGTTGCTGTTGTTAAGTCGTGTGATGGTTGTTCTTTGTGGTATTTGTCCTGCCCCCCCTTCACTGTGATTGAACAGTGATGAGCGGCTGCAGTGTTTCACCAAAGGTTGAATATTCCTTTAACTCTCAGTGACTAAAAATAAGCAAATATTCAGCGCTCAGCTTAGCGGATCAACACAATGCTGTCATTTGTAGCGTAGTGTAAATGCAGTGCTCTTATGAAAAAGGAAATAGCGGCTTGCCATACCCATCGGTTGACTTGTCAATGGATTGGTATTGCAATATTGCAGTTATTGCAACAGCATTACTGATAGCCTATATTAGCACTAAGGGTGGACCATATAGCCCTAAAATGATATCAAGATATGTCAGGGTATACATACATATGTATGTATGTATATATATATATATCCATATCTATATGTTTGTGTGTGTGTGTGTGTGTGTGTGTATATATATATATATCTATATATATGTATATGTATATGTATATTATTATCAAGATAGAATTGCAACAAAATAAGCGATATAGTTTTATGTCAACCTAACAGTTTGCCCTCAAATATTCACTAAAAACTGAACAAAAATTCTCAGAGTGAGACTCAGATTTTGTATACAATATTAACTGGTACAACAAAATAAAATCTACCACAAATTATATGTTTAAACAGCTCCCAAATACAAGAAAATGTACCCTTGGATCTATATGTATAAATTAACAGGTGATTTCCCTCTCTTTTAGAAAAATCCTAAATGACTGAGTTGGTTTTTTTCCCACCAGGACCTTTATGCTCTGCCATTTCTCCTCTAATCATCAGGCTGTAACCTGTGACAGGCTTTTATGCTCCCATAGCTATCACACATTCCCATATATGTAGTTTTGTTGTCAAGCTGTGAGTGACACATAGGTTAACATTACCAAAAGTTTAGTACAAAATCATTTGATAACACCGACTCCTGTGTGTGCACAGCGAGAGAGGAGAGGGAGAGACACTGTCCTGCTGCCAGAGGAGCAGCTGAATGAGTTCCCTCTGACTGATAAGTCACTAAAAGTGTCTGAGAAGTCCTGGGCTGTTCATAAATCAGGGCGTCCAAGCTGAACAACGCCACAGTTTATTTCACACTACTGAAGCTATTCCTCTTTTTGAAACCACTGTGGAGTCACTAATAATTTTGCTTTCAGCCATGCTTGTTGTTGCTGTGTATAACAGTATAATGTCAGTATATCAGCAAATCAAAATACTGCGAGTATCACAATATGAATTTTTCATATCATATTAAAAATTACCAGTATCATTGTCAGCAATATGATATGACCCACCACCCACTCTTGGCTCACTTCACGGACAGTTCTGGTAAAATTGGTTTCTTGTACTATTTAGTGACCACTTGTGCAGTGTAGGGGATTATAATGACACATTTACAAAACAAAAACATACTGCTTGTCAAACATGTGAAACAAAAGTGAAAGAGTGGGCTGTGACATTCCTCCCATTTGTTTTAGTTAAAGTGACTTTAGTTTAACAGTATAGACATGGACAAATGCCCCAACAAAATGCTGCTATACTTTACTCCATATGCCTGCTAAATATTCATAAATATTTTTTCAAGTCTTCCTGGCACAATTATAAGCACTAATTACACAGACATCCAGAATCCACTATTTTAATGCCTCATCTGTATGCACAATTTCATGAAAAGGCATGAATAATTTTTCATTGTAGGTAAGCTGACAGGAACAATTAATTATTTGTAAAAATAAACCATTCACTGCTACATTGCTACATCACAAATTATGAGAGTGTTAAGTAAACGTACAGCTCACAATTAGAGCATTTATGACATGACATTTAGTTCATTTTGGAAGACTTATGGACCAGGAGGCATTACTTCACAACTGTTTGCTGTAGTTATTTTATCCATTCATCCATCCTTCCCACCCTGCATGTCAGAATTAAGGATTTATTGAGGAAGACTTCACATGTCAACTCATACTACCTTTATTTTAGCTTCTCTGGTGCGGTTGTCTGTAAACGTTATGTGTCTGTTGTCTCTCTGCTGAAGTTACCGGTTTAAATTGTACTGATTATTTTTAACACTCTGATATGTCTGAGTAAAGCTGTCTCTGATCTTTTAACCTGAGCAAGTGTGTAACCTGACAACCTCAGCCCCCCCTGGCCATTCTCTAGTCTAGACTAAAGACCAAAGGCATTTCAGTCTTTGCTTTCCAGGCCCTCAGGCTTTTAGAAGATCCTACCTGGGGAGCTTAAATTGGTGAGGTCAGTGCATCTCATGGTTTCTTCATTGAGTGTCTATACTCAGAGAATACCTTTCTATAATTAAATCGTCATTATTCAATTCTGATGCAGTTGTTTCTCCCCTTTTTTGGTTACATTTGAGGTCAAATAGGTTTTATTTATTTATTTTTATTTAGTGGAGAAACAAATGTATACCCTTGCTTTACAAGGACTGTACAAAATTATCAAATAGCAAGTGACTTGAATCTGCAAACATACTATTATAGCGCAGCAGAAAATAATTATCAATGTTTCAGAAAACCTTGGTACAATAATAATAATGAAAAACATCTGATACACATAATGAGGAATGCAACTCCACTGTGAATGCCATTGTATTTTATTCACATAATCTTTATTTAATGGGTTGAGTGAACTAAGATTCAACGTCTTTCAAAAAAGAGACCTGCCAGGTCAAAGGCAGAACATTAACAAACATCTATGTATATTACATTTTATGAAATATTAGAATCAGAATGACTGAAAGAGAACATTGAGCAAAAGGAATCCTCATGAATGGAAAAATTGCTGATTGGTGAAGTCAAACTGAAGTAGGAATTCTCCTCTTCTTCTGTGCAAAGAAATATAAACTATATTAATACTGCAGCTGTTTTGCACTTTTGCCCCCTATTTTTTTAAAAAGAAAAATGTATCTATTTTAATTTGTGCATATTTGTATGAACAGTGTCTATGCCTCAGGCCTCTGTGAGGGCATTTCCCATAGCAGGGCATATGTGAGAGCCTGAGTTGCTAAGAGACGCGCTGTCAACTTCTGTGGTCCGCTCCTGATTGGAGCTCACCATAGCCCTGTTTACCCTACGAATATTTATATTCCCCCTTCTCAACAAGCCAACACACCATTTGTTATGTACCATTAGGAATTGGCTGTAGCTTTACAAAATTTGGGAGGACCCACTGTGCTGAGTTTGTATACACTCACAAAGTGAAAATTAGCACACAACTTTGGTGCTGAATCCAACTACATGTTACTGTTCAGGTCCAGATGTTGTAATGGAAATATACCAACACTGACTGCAGCAGGGTGGTCCTGTTACCTCAGCTCACCATAAATAACCCCATGATTAGAATCATGACATGTACTGTAGTGATGCCGGGCACGCTCAAATCACAGATGGGACTAAGCAAAGGTTAGCAGCATTGGCCCCCCAGCTGGTTAACTGCCTGTGTGGCTGTTGGAAATGAAGTAATATTACAAACTATTCTTAGTGCCTGCCCACATCATATTACACCAATCAATTACCAGTACCGCCATTGTCAGTTGGAAGCAGCAGAAAAAAACTCAGAGTACTTTGCACCACTGAGCTGCACATTATAACCTTTAAAGCAAGGCTTACCCATAGACTGTATAAAAGACATGGACGTAGCCACCGTGACATCACCAAGCGGCAACCTTCGGGGCTAAGAAAATTAAGCGTCAAGTGACAAAAACACAATTCCTTTAACGGCCAGTTGAGGCTGGCTTCAGAAGTGAGTCAGTCTCCATAGACACCCCAAATGCTTAACTTTACAGCAGAAATGAACAGTTTGCAGCCTAAGCATATTTATGGGCAGGGCTGCTTGAGTGACATGCTATCTGTAAGGCATTTCCACAGTATATGAGACAGATCCATCCCTCTCTCATCCACAGCTCCACCCTCTCGTTCAAATATGGTCACTTCCCATTGGTTGAACTGCAGGTTTGAGGCTTTGAGCTCCACATTGCCATCTTGGTTTTTTTGAAGTGACTATATTTGGTGGAGCAGGGTGGATCTGTCCGTAAACCTGAGGACACTGCAATGGTAGAGACTTGTCATTCACAAGGTAGCCACGCCCTAATGCATGCCCTGCTTTATCATCTTTTTAATTCTAAAAAGGACCATAATTTATAAAATGAACATCGTGCTGTTATGAAGAAGACTTGGAACTAGTGATTGAGGTCATAAACTCATCAGGATAATGTTTACTTAGGTAATGAACTGAGTGAGAAGTAGGGTAATTTTCTCGTAGACTTCTGTACAATCAGACTTCTTTTTGCAACCGCTGCACCCGCCTCCTACTGGTCATTAGAAAGAATGCAAGGATAAGGCACTTTGACATCAGCTTCCCTGTTGAGACCTGGAGATAGCCCCTTGGGCTTAGCAAGTGTGCCCCTTTAAAAATAAAAGAATGCCCTACTTGAGTTTATGCAAAGGCATGGCTGGCTGGTCTTGAAATACAATGTGCAATGGTGACTGAGCGACTGCCCAAGGAATGTCGGGAAAACGATTAATACTCTAAACCTTTATCCCATTTAGAGCAGTGATGCAGCAGTTTTCCTCCTTGAGTGATATAAACTCACTCTAGGGTATTTTCTATAGATAGCGGTGCATTTTCTGATTGAGTGCCAGTTGCACTTCAGTTGAACTAACCTAATTTGAGCATATAAAGTCTCAAATCAAACAAACAAACTGACAAAATAACTTTGCTTGTTTACAGTACAGCCTCAGACATCATGATAATGCCCCAAGTCTTAGTCTGTGGTTTTGGAGCAAAGCACTGGACTAAAATCCTTGCAACATCAGTTATTGTAGCATGTGGGGATTTTTAGAATTGTCATTCTAGACTGTTGACAGTCAAATAGGAGCTATAAATGAACATGACTCCTGAATAAATGGTACTTTGCTTTAAATAAAAAGTTTATATTTCATTATTGTATTTCACATGGTGTTGTCAAGTATTCCTGAAGGACAAGAAATACCCTAGTACGTAAAATGAAAGAAATCCCAATGGTAAGTCTAATTAAAATTTGGAGGCCAGATGTTTTGCCTTCTCTCTTTTCCCAAAAGTATTCCATTGGCAGCCTCCAGCCTCTGTATTTTTCAAGAAGCTATTTGGATGCACAATAAAGCAAGAAAAATTCCTTTCATTTTTAGCCAGTGGATATTCTTATATAGATGTCATTTGGTGGATGTTTCTCATCCAAAATGCCCTATAAGACCACGAGAGTATACGCTATTAAAGGCCTGCTCTCCCATTATTTCTTTTTGCTTTATTACCAATATGGTCAACATGAGTGAAAACACTGGATTTGTGTCTGTTCTTTTGGATATCAGCCATATTGGCTCCCATTGAGGAGAGGAAAACAATAATTTCTTTAAGTGGTATAACCATTAGTGACACAAGATAGCACACCAAGGCTTTTGTTCATTGAGCTATGGTGTTTAGAAATAGCTGAAGCTATTATGTTTCACCTTTTTGTCGTCATAAAGATTTGATAATGCCTAATACATTTAGGTTGACTGACTGAACTTTTCCTCCATTTTGGAAAACAGCCATCCCTAAAAAACAACAAAATCCCAGCAACTAAAATCCCCATAGAATCTAATCACCACCTCTCTTAAACAAGGCAATAGTATAAGATTTACCAAGATGGTGACTGTTGTGAGGTAATTGGATTGCATTAGATTGTTACTGTTATTGTGCACACCCTGTGTAGATAATCCCTGTTATGCTTGAGGTTTTTGCCATAAATCAGCCCTTCGCGGTTTATACCAAATTGTAACTTGGATCAAGTAGAATAAACATACAACCACATGTGAAGCAAAACAACCAATCAGTCAATCATGTCAATCATTGGTTGTGAACTGCAGTTGAACTGTTAAACTAGGGAGCACAGATCAAATATGAAACAAGATTGTTTGACTGTGTTACCTTTTTTTCACCTTACATGTTTTCAGAAAAAAACCCATGGCAATGGTTTTCTACCGGAAACTGGTGGATTGCTCCCTCTGGGTTGGAAGAGAGTTACTGCTTCAAGCGAAGGAGTTCAAGTGTCTCAGGGCTTGTTCATGAGTGAGGGTAAAATGGAGCATGAGATGGAAAGAAGGTTTGGTGCAGCGTCTGCAGTGATGTGGGTGTTAAGCTGGACTGTTGTGGTGAAGAGGGAGCTGAGTCAGAGGACCTACGGTCATGAGCTTTGGGTAGGAACCCAGGAATGAAATTGCCGATACATCAGGTGGGTTCTTAAAGTAGAGCCGCTGCTCCTTCTCTCCAAAAGGGGTCAGTTGAGGTGGCACGGGAATCTGATTGGGATGCCTCTTGGCTACCTACCGTTGGAGGTTTTACGTGCATGTGCAATGGGTAGGAGGCCCCGGGGCAGACCCAGAACACACTGGAGGGATTACATATCTCATCTGGCCCGGGAACACCTTGGGGTTTCCTAGGAGAAGCTGGAAAGCATTGCTGGGAAGAGGGATGTTTGGGGTGCTTTGCTTGGCCTCATGACTCAGCCCAGGACAAGCAGATGAAAATGGATGGATATTTTAGTGTACCGTTTAGTTGTACAATGAGAAAGTTTGCCATGTTGGAGCTAGAAAAAACAAACTAACAAAAAAACACTGGCAACCACTGGGCCAGTGATAAACATGACTGACAGCTTCGTTACAAATTCCTTGTCTCTGATTGGTCGTTTTCTTTGAGCTGTAGTAAATTCTAGCAAATGCCATTAGAGGCAATAGAGAAGAGGAGGAAAAACCTGTTTTTTTTTACGTCGATTATCTGTCTCATGTACTTCTTTCAGAAGTCAGTGACAGTTTCAGCAAATATGACAAAAGTTATTTTAATAAAACTCACCAACTTTAGCTTTAATTAACTTAACACTACAATGGCCTTATTTTTCTGCACGGTTTACCATCAAAATGTATTTGGAATAACACTGTTACAAGCAAGCCTCGAACAGCATTGAAAATGACTGTGGATTTAACCCTAATGGCTTGACAGATAAAAAATTGTAGGAGTATACCTCTTGAATTAAATATTCAGAATAAAGTACAAATAATAATTACTTGCTAAAAACCCTTGCCCTTTGCTCTGTCTAGACATCAACTGAAGTGCCACATTGAATTGGGAAATGAATAGCAACTAGAACTGAACCAAGGACATGGTTTTTCAATTTAGAAGGTATTGTCCTGAAAATGTGCATATCTGTGGTGATATCGTGGTTAGGATTTCATTGAGATGGTAGAAATAATTCTAAGACTGTAGGTACTAGAATCAGAGGAAAAAATAAAGGTTTTATTTTAAATCAGATTATCTTTGGATGTAATGGATTCACATTGTACTTTGAATCGTTATCTATAGGTTGACTGCATGTGTTGAATGTCAGTGTCTCTGACATGCAGAAAATAGGCTTCATGTGTTTCACTAACACTTGTTCTGATATGTACTATTTAATTTGTTTTATATTTGTTTTTAAAAGGCTAAAAGATACAAACTAAACCTCAACCTAGCTGCAAACTGATTGCATATTTAGTACTGTGGTAGTTCATTAGTGCATACGCTACCAGAGAATATTGTTTTTCAAGGACCACAGTTTTATCAACAAAAAATCAATTTGCAAGACCCAGGTTGATAATATTAAAGAAGGTAATTCAAATTCACAACTGACCTGAGCTGGCATAAAAAAACAGTTAGATATGGAGGTGTCTCGACAGGTCAAGTTCAAGTTTTTAAAACCTGACAAAAATGTAGAAAAAAAGCAATGTTGCCTTTACGTGTCCACAATACCTTTGAATGAGGTTGTGTGGGTGAGCTTCAGCAATCATCAGCTAATGTATTCTCACCTCAGCCAATATCTAAAGCTTGCTAAAGAAATTAGTGGATGCAGCATTTTTAACACTGATGAACCAGTGAATGGGTCGGCTTCTTTCACTGGTGGCTGAGGTCTAAGGCTGCTGTTCCTGCCTACATCTATTTGTGTTTCACTGCGAGCAGCAGGGTCTGTGTGACAGGCTGACTGACAGTGACTTGTGCATACACAGATGCTGCCATTTTGTTGTTCTGCATCCAAATGGGAAAGCATATTGTAGTATATGTCTTATAAATATGGTATTCGTTAAGTTGACTTTAATAATTTGAAAATGATAAAAAAAAGGAGCGATTTCCTGCTGTAGACCTTGCCCAAAGTTCTCTACAGGCCTGAATCTGATTTTAAACATTATTAAAAGAGAACCCCTTTTGTACAACACCTAATGATAAACATGACAGTACAGTTAAAATTATTATTTTGTCTGTCCACTGGATAGCCTTTCAACCCTTATATTTCCATGACATTTTAAAGTTTTATAGAATTATATATCGCACCAGATGGAACTCTACAAATCATAAAATTTTCAGTGTTATATTGGATTTGATTTTGGACATGTTGGAATCGTTAATATTAAAAGCATGCTAGCCATATATCACTCAAATCTAAAATGAAATGCATATACCTTTTTGTCCAGAGACTTGGCAATACATCTAAATCCCAACCTGTTATCTGCCATTATATTGCATTTTTCTCATTTGGATTGAACCAGTATGAGCAAATAGACATCTGAAGGAAGATGTCAAGTCTGTTCACCCTTTGATATACACTTGAACCTTTTTTCCTTATTTAATCATCCTTTAAGGCTCTGCAGATGCCCAGTGAGAATCCAAGCACGTGGATGTTACTGCAGTAATATTACAGCCCACAACTAAGTGCTTAGAAAACGGTTGTTTTCTACAATTACATCAACGAAGGGATACAAATCTTTAAACCCTTCCTCTGCCATTAGAGTGAGTCTGTATTTAGCTGAATAGTTTGGCACAAAACACAGTAAAAAAATAAAAATAAAAAATACAAGTTTGGAAAATGAAGCAAAACAACTTCACATTCCACGGATCAACACTTTAATTCGGCCCCCTATTCAGACTTCAAACTTAAATGAATGCTACTATTGGCTGATCCATTCCAATCTATAGAATTTATTTATGACTTGGTACATAATTTAATCTTTTTCAAAAGCAAGCAAGAAATGCTAAGTAGCTTAATTTGCTGTCTCTCCTTTTCTCTCTCACTCTTTCATTCCTGCTTTCTTTATATGGTGAATGCTTTGCAGCTGTGCTGTGCAGCAGATGACTGCAGGAGTGTTTAAAGCCTACTGTTTCACTATCAGAAATGTTATTGTTGCTAGCATTGCGTGCCTAACTGTCAGGATCATGTGGATATAATCCCAACCCGGTGGCAAATATAAACAATGGAGAAAAAAAAGGAAATGCAAACTAGTGTAGCTCCTGGCATGGTTAAACACACTGTGACCCCCCCCCAACCCTTTAAGAGAAATACTGTCATCCAGCGCTGCTGCATATAATCTGGAATGCACTGAATACGATAAGGAGGCATGAGTATAAGACATAGAGACATGTTTACACGACAGTAACAGGATTACCTATCCCTACAGTGCACTATAGTCGTCACATCGGGATATTAATTTTCAAAATGTATTCATGGGTTTCCTTGTTTGAAGTCCAGTTTTTTGAGATGAAGGAACTATTTCCAAAACATCTTATTTTCCCAAGTTCAGATATTGCATTTCCTACAAAGGGGAGGAGTGATGTAGATCCTCCCACCTCTTAATACTCTCTGCTTGCTAGAGAACCCATTCTGTTCATTAGCCAAACCACATGGGGCCAAACATAAGTCCAAGTGCTCTCTTGTTTTGATTTAAGTTCACTGTATATGCTTCCAGTGAATAAGACGAGGGGCTGTTTATAGAATAAATGCACACATATACCTGTATGTGGGATGCCAAGGGCAGTTAAGGATTAGACCTCATGGAGAAAAAAATGAATGTGCATTTCAAGTATAGCCTTAATTTAACAACCCTTGTCTTTCTCCACAGATGGTGTAAAATAATGGATACAGCCACTTTGACGTCATTTATTGGTATGTTGGCTCCCATTTTGAAGCCTTGAGTTTGGCATTTTGGCTGTTGCAAGCCAGAAGTGATCATATCTAGAGGAGAGGGTGAGGATAACCATAACCGTAGCTGCTAGCTTGGTTAGCATGGTGTATGTATAACTGTAATTAACTGCTATAATACTAACAGTAGTTATTGATGGAAAAAACAGGCTACAAGCCATTGAAACAAAATGTACTTTTGGAAAAAACTGAATATCCTACTCTTAGAGGGTCTTTCTGTACAACCAAACGCTAAGCAAAACTTTTTAGACAACCAAAATGTTACAGTTAACTACGACTAAACCTATACTGCTGTCGCCGTCGTCGTCACTTGTCAATCGATGGCACCCACCTGTCCTTCAAAGCGGCCATGGCCTTAATTATGCATAACATTAAGCCTTTATAAAATCGATTAGGTGAGTTGTATAAAATATGATATCATAGACTTGCCATGTCAACAGGGAAAATAGCTACAGAGACCAAAACAGTTTTTTGTACAAGACTGTAATGTTTGTTTCTGCTATGAAGTCAGAAGTTTTAACATTGGAGTCTATGGGGATTGACTCGCTCTTGGAGCCAGCCTCAAGTGGCCACTTGTGGAATTGCAGTTTTTTGGCACCTCAATATTTGCCTTATTTTTCAGTCCTGGGGGTTTCCACTTGCTTTCTACTCATGCTGGGTTTGTCTCCTTACTCACTTATTTCTTCCTCTCCCTTTTTCATACATCAGTGCCTGTCTTCCTGCTTAGCTCCCCACCTTTCTCATGTATGATATTGTTTAGAAAAGATAAACAAGTGTGCATGAAGTGATAACTGAACGCAGAGCCGCCGGTGGAAATATCAGCGGGTAAATTGTTCAGTCTTTGTAACTGCCAATCAGAAACACACACATACAACCACCCATGCACGCACGCAAACACACACACACACACACACACACACACACACACACACACACACACACACACACACACACCTAAACCTAAATTATGACAGGGTTGATGGTGAGTTGTTCATATGGTGCTGACAGCTTTATAAACACACCTCTTTTAAATCTCCTTAGATGCCTTTGCCATTAGGAAATCAGTTGTCCATTAACATGTTTCAGTCGTTACATCATGTCAACGTTCAGAGAATGATGGCTTTTCTTTTTTTCTATTTCTATTCATCTAATTTACTAGGTCAGAATCACCACGTGGAGTTTTGAAAAGAGCTTTATATTATTATATGCAAACTTCAACTTAAACACACACATGAGAATAAAAGCAGGCATATGTCCGTTAAAGACAACATGCCCTTTGTACTGTGTATTTATATATTTATAATGGCATTAACACCTCTACACTGATATATCAACATGTTCATTAAGACGCCTGCAAAGCTAAACCAGCTTTGCAGCCATTGTACTGTAAATAATCCTCACTTCCTACTCTCCTCCCCAAGTAGAGTTTAAAGTTGTATAATGAGTAAGTGAGACCAAAATAAAATCTGTTTCATTCTGAAATCATGAAACCATTTGCTCAGCTTAGAAAAAAAGGTTTTGATTAAACATGTGCAATCATATTATTAGGAAGCTACATAAATTGTGCATCTGAGTATGGAGCTGAATCAGAAATGAGTCATGTAGGAAATCTTATTGAAACTGGGCAGTGTACAAAAGAGAGTTGCTTTTATGATTATACTGTTACTGCTGATAAAGTCTTAAGAAGGGCTAGTTTATGCGCTTGGCAATTAAAGCTAGGAATTATAATTGGAGATGATGAATGGATGTACATCCCTTGGAATTTAACAGTTCTTATGCAGTTTGCATTTGTAGCCGACTACCATTTCTACTGGTCGATGCTGGACACATTCATGTCTTACTTTTTTTACTCTTGTGTTTAGTCCTCTCTGCTGCCTGCTGACTAGTTTTTCCTCACACTCTCAATCACAGCTTGTAGTGTTCAAGTGTTAAAGTTGACTCAATATTTTATATTTAAAAAAAAAATAATCAAAATGTCATTAACTGTTTTTTTCACACCAATTGAGCTAGGCTACAATCTTTACTCATAACCCCTGGCAACCGTAAAAGTAGTCCTGATCATGAATCTGGCCTGTTCTCATTCCCAGGTTGTCAAATACAATGCTGTGAGAGGCACCAAGTCCTTCAACTAATTCCAATGGAAACCCATCACGGTCAATATTATAGCAACAAAGTCTGCGTATGGAGAGATGGGAGTGACATGATGATTTTTCTTAACTTACTGAGTAAGTTTGTTCCCTAGTCCAATCTGTGATAGACTGACAATGTTAACCGTGTTTTAGAAGGTGTTTCACCCAGGAGATGGATGTGCATCACATACACTACAGACCTTACAGGGTGCGTCTAATAGAGATGCCAAAGGATGCTTTTGTCGTCAGTGTCACACACCCACGGGTGTAAAAAGCCATGGTATTTCACGAGCTGGGATGAGAATGTGCTGCGAACTCCCTGCTCTACAATATATTTCACCTTATATTTTAAGATCTGAATTTAGCATATTTTGCAAAAGTGCTTATGTAGACAGTTGTTTTGATGTAACTCTCCGACTGCCATTCTAAGATCCAATTAGAACTCCCAACTTTGCTTTCTGGGAATAGATGCCATTACTGAATCAATGCCTACGTTTAAAAATATTCTATGATTGCATATTCTTTTTAATTTGCAAATGGAAACCTAATTTAAGCGCGATGAAAACTATTCACTAATCAGATCTACAGTGCATCAGTGCAAGCTCTGCTTCATCAACTGCTGACTCTGTGCTGCTGGGCTTTGTCTTGGGGCTGAACAGTTCAACAATCATAAAGTTCCCTTTTCCGCATCACTGCTCCCTCTATCCCTCAGTTGACCCATCTGTAACTGCTCATGCTCCACAAGTGGAAGTGCTACAAATTTGAATGTAGCACGTTTTTCAACTCAGTTTCTCTCCATAGCTGAGGATGATATCCCAGACTCTAGTGTTCTTGTCGTGACAATTAAAGATTAATCCCACACCTAATCACATATGGCAGAAATATGAAGCTGCACTGATTGATGCCTATGGGCTTAAATGCTGCCTCTGGCCATCCCCTATGATGTCACAGCGGGTGAAAAACACTCGCTGTGACATCACTGACTGGGATGTGACCAGAGGTAAGGCATTTGTATTACCATTTATACCTACAGAGAGCACTGCAGCAGCAGGTGTTTGCCCATTTTTCACTCGGTGTGGATTACTCTTCAAAGTGTGCACTGACGACTTTTTTACTTTTTCTCTTCTACCTGGCTTTCCTCTCTTTAGATGTATCTCATTTGTGAAACGTGTGTGTGTGTATGTGTGTGTGTGTATCTTTACGTTTGTCTGTACTGTCTGTCTGTCTGAGAGGAGGAAGGGTGCTCCAGGTGTGGTATGTGATAAGAGAATAGATGTAAATGTATACAGATTACATTCACATACTGCGTTGTTGTGTACAGCAGTAGCAAATAAACCACAAGCTTCAGAACATTCTATCTGCCTACACACGGTTCCAGTATGCTGAGCTTCAAAGTTTTCAGCTTCAATTGACATAAATGGAGATGGTCTCATGAACATATTTTTTGAGGAATAACTTGCCAAAGGCTGAATTGATGCTTGTTGAATGTGTTAAATCGACTCAACCAGATTTTGAAAAATATGTTCCTCATCAGAGTATGAGGCTGTAATATTCAGGACACTGGCCACAGACAATGTGCTGGCCAGATACTGCGTGGTCGGCAGACTCTTTTGGGGAATTTGGGAGAGTTTGAGGGCATTCTGTGCCTTTGTTCTGATGCACCGATTACCCTCGCCTTGTCCTCGTTTTACCTCTCTCACATTCAAATATGGCCACGAGGAAAAGGTGAGTGGGAATCAAACAGGCCTGTGCTCTTTAAACTGACTGGTGAAGACATCAAATGAAGCAGTTTTTCAGCCCACACTCAGTTACTACTTGAAACGGACAACACACTGTTGAAACGTGGCCTCAGTCTGTCTCTGCTGTTTGGTTCAAGAAATGCATGAATCTCAATAAATGGATTCTGTGACTGCCACGCACCTTTAACATCAGCAGGATGAGAATGCTTTGTATGGCTAATTACAAAAAACAGCTTGAGAGAAAAAAATTAAATGGCAAAAGATCATTAAACTAAATTTCTGTTCATGGAGCAGAAACATGAATTTAAACAGTTTACAATAACCTGATTGATGACTGGTCACTGTTGAAACATTAACTCTAACTTTTCTACTTACGTGTTGTTGTTGTTTTCTTTTATTCATAGAAATGCTAACTTCTGTTCCACTAACATTGTTTCCCCCATCTTTCTATCAGCTCTCTTCTCAGGCGACTTATGGGCCACCTGTGAAAATACTTAAACGTTATTAGTATGGCTGGTGAAGAGCAGCATAGCAGTGGCAGTGCGTGGGCGGGAGCTCTAATATGATTGGCTCAGGGACACTGTAAGCCTGAGTGGCAGCCCCTAATGGGAGCCCTGGAGAGGTAACCCAACAGCTGTGTGTTTGCAGCTAATGAGAGATGGGGGAGGAGTAAAGGATCACAGACTGGAAACACTCTGATAAACTCTTGCCTCAGAATGGCTGGGGAAGATAGGAAATCAAGTTTTCTCCGGAGGACATTGCTTAAGGCTTTTCTTTTGTCACCTAACTCCTCCTTTGACTCATTGCTCCTGGCCCATTGCTTATGCTTAAGCAGTTATGATCACGGGCATCAGTGTTGTGGAAGAAAGGAGGAGAATAACTGTGGCGTGGGATGGATTTCGCTCCCTGCTGAGCCATGCTGATTTATAGCCCACAGCAAGAGCATTGTTTTTTTTCTTTTAATTACACTGCTGCAGTTTTAACAGATGATGTCAGACATAACTAGTGTATTCCAATGTACACCAATTTTCATTATGTTCACTGGCAGAAAAAAGGGAAAAAAGCATAATGTGCATTACTCCCAACATCAAGAGATTTTAACATTCAATTCCCTTAATTTCCCCAGCTGATGTAGAGGACTGTATTACTTCCCCTCCTTATTATAACCGCCTGAGGGTGGCGCCAAATGAATAAATAGTGGCCAGAGCAGCTTCTATTTTAGGCCATTCATTTTGCTACATGGAATGCATATCAACAAGTAAACTGTCAGCGCAGGCTACCTGTTACATCAAATTTAGACAATTTGAACAATCAGTGCATTTTGTGTCGACAGAAGCAGCGACCGTTTTGCAGCAGGAGCGCAACACATGCAGTGTGTGCTGCAGGAGGCGCACATTCTGTAAGGTACATTTCCCCCCGTTTGAGGTGACCCAGTTTGATGAGATCTTCTTAAACTGTAGGAATCACACAATTTCCTGGTAGGCAGCCCGGGCATAATGTGATGTTGAGTGTGAAGTTGCTGTGTGCTGCGGTGGATGGGAGCCCCACCTCCTCCCACGCTCTGATGAGTAGAGAGGAAGAGAGAGGGAGAGAGAGGGGAGCAACTAACCTACCCACAGCATCTCACCACTTGCTCTCTGGAAATGCTTCAGATGGGCTTCTTGTTTAGGACCGGTTAGCTATTCCGTTTAACGTTGCAAAAATGACAATGATGTTGCAGTCGCTTGGACACCCAGTGCGTCCTTAGAGTGCGTTCCAGGCTACTTCCATCACGGGAAAGCGCTCGAGAAACTTGGACCAAAGGGATGCGCCAACGAGTGCATATCTTGGCAGGGATCAGTTATTGAGGACTGGAAATGGCACACAGTGGGCTATCCCTATGGAATGAGACTCTTCATTTCCCTACTCTGTCATAAAAGAATCAAACAGCTCACAACTTCTGCTATTTCCCCGGACTGAAATCTGCTCGAGACCGCCAGACGACGGAAGGCACCCAATCCTGCATTTTGATGCGGAAAGTTGCAAATGCTGTGAATGGATTTTGTGGCTGCTGAAGTTATTTTCATGTCAGCACTGTGACGGAGGTTTGAGGGTTAGACACCTGCCTCTGGGATCACCGGTGGACATATCAGCTGCGGACGGATTTGTCGACGCGATAAGCGCTCATAGAGAAGTCTCTGGCACAGGTACTGAAATCACCGCAGAATTAACCGAGAAAGTTGTTTAGATCGGTTGATCTTGTTGGAGATTTGTGTTGCTGAAGTTTGAAAAGATTTCCGACTTAAAGTGGTGTCTAATAGCGCAGGGCCGAGCTCCAAAATAGACTGTTTATAGCCTACAACAAGTTGTCCGCTGTGCACTAACAGAGAAGCCGATAGAGCTTGCTCGGCTCGGTGTTACAGGTTGATAGGACACAGTGATAGAAAGGTAACAGTGCAGATATGTCACCCGCGATAATGACGCGCTGCGTGATTGATAAGACGATGCATCGCAATTAAAACACATCCGAGTCGAGAGAGTGACGGCTAAGTGTGCATATCAGTGCACTTCACCTACAATATAAGTGCATTCGCTTCAATGTGATGTGTACTGACGATCGGCTAATTGCATCTTATTATACCATTATGATCCTGTGAAGCAGAAAATGTGATCCATTTGCATCATCCCTTCCTCGTCATTTCTTTTATACTAGCTGCAAACATCATACTAATTGCCTTCATTAGTGGATCTTTATTTAGAGCCTTTACTCACCATTTTTTTTTGTTGCGCAAATAATTCTGACGTATAGCCTGCCATGTTCATAACTAATCGTCAGTTTTCCTATGAGGAGATTTCGCGCATATAATTGGACGGAGGAAAAAATCTTTGATCAGCGCATCCGCACGGGTAATCTCCTCTGCTCTCAAGCGAGAGTCTGGGGTGTTGTTTCTCGCCACTCCACCGACCACCAGGCACATTTTAATAGTCTGTTTCACGTAGTGATGTCGGTCTAAGTTCCCACACATACTGTAGGCTACAAGGCCGTCAAAACACAGCACATCAAAACAGGCCTATAACCCATTTCTTCCCATATCTGACAAACTGTTTAGAAGACATAAAGCTGATGATTGTGTATCTATCTGTCTGTCTATTGAAGATGATGAATAAGGGGCAAAAGGGCAGGCTGTCAGTTCAGTTAATTTCATTCATTTGCCATGAAAACAGGTATATTTGATCAATGGTGAACTTTACACATGCCCCCCACTCCTCTCTGAATGCTGTACAATAACATGCATTGTGTCATGTGATGGTGTTGCCGAAGGAAGGCTACCTGTTTGCTATTTGCTAAACATATCAAATCTTCAAACACTGGAGCCTGAGCCTGTGCAAACTTAATCTGGTTTTAGACCAATAAGGAGTATAAAGTCTATGACCTGTTTGTTCATATCTCCCCATCTGAATGCAGCGTCTTTGATCTCAGTGGTATTTTTTTTTTGTAATAGGAGTGACCCGCCGTCAGTGTTTTCGTGTGGATCAGACTGGAATAGCTAAACACTCCTGCCCCCAGCAAATGTTTCTAACCAAAGGCCACTGTTCTCTCATCGCCAGTGACCAGGGTTTACTGTCTCTAGAAGTGCAACATTTTGCAGTAAATTCTATTGGTGGACGAGCTGTAAGGAGACCTAAGCTGTGGTACTACCCATCATAAATCATGCTGGTGGGAGGGTAATGGGTTTTACCTGTTATACTAGCTAAAGGCGCAGAGTCAGCCAATATATCACATCACCTCAGTTGAGAAAATCATTAAATCAGCCGTTATCTTTCCCCACTCGAGCAAAGCAGGGAAGATCACATCTTATAGATGTTCATGAGCCTGATTTGTACCAAGTAACAGGTGAAAAATCTGCTTCTGCAGAGGAACAAGAGGGCTGGTGGTGGTGCTGGATCCCGATCTTCATTCCTACACTCTAATGATCTTTTCCTCTCCAGACACAACACTAACCCTCTGACATATTATTAATTTACAATTATGCCTCAGTTGGTTCTGGGCATGAGTCATTTCTGCTGGACCTGTGGAGTAGCCAACTTAAAGAGCAAGTGTCACCCAGTCAGTCACTGAGTTGACTCAGTCAGTAGATAGTCTGTCTCTATGGTAACCAGGACATGCCCACATGCTCTGCAACACAATTATATTGTTCTTTTTTGACATACCTTTTCTTTAATTAAATATGGCAACACTTCTCTGTGAAGACACACTTAAACTTCTTCTACTTAAAGTCAAATATCTGATACATATTTCTTGACAAGCACCAGTTTTGATATCTTTCAGAACCTTTTAAAATAATAATTGCTAATTATCTTCCTTTACAAACAAATGGTGGATGGCCATGTCGTATACAGGATATAGATGATGATAGATTGATTGTTTGCTGGTCTTTATCAGAAGATATATGTGATGGTAATTACATATTTTACACACTGTTACTATCTTTTGTACTGCTTTTGTTCTTTTCATATCTTTTTCAACTGTATCTTTTACACAGAATTTCTATTCAGTGAAACTCAACCCTGTTATTTCTGTATTTTCCTCCTTTTTATAATTATTAACATTACAAATTAATATGATATCAAAATAGGATCTACTGGTCCAGACTTAAATGGCATGATAACCACACAGCCATTAAGATTCAATTAATATGGATGTGTTGTGCCCAAGTTGTTGTCTTCAAAATGAAAATCACAACACCTAGCTTAGACTGCACCAGTTAACCTTTTATTTTTCTTTCCTCCCAACTATGAAATGTCAACATTCCTGAAGACAGTTTGACAACTCCCTGTGGTGCAAAAGGTTTTTGGCAAAACACATGCAGAGCAGTTTTAGGATGATGGTTTCGAAGTCAGAGCGAATGAAAATGATCCTACCATAGGTGTGGATATTTTTGCATTTTCCACTGACCAGTATCCAAACAAACTACAGGTGGTAGAGGTATTCTGTGTTTGTAAGCAAAGGTGGTAGCAGATTTTTTCAGAGGTCATTGTTATGGCTGGGTTCAGCACCCCTGGCCTCATTAAGGCAGAGAACTGCATCCCTCTTGGGAATGAGACCAACTGTGTAGGGTCAGTGATTGTAGACATGTAGGCGGTGAAATGTTCTCGTCAACTGTGGGGTCAGCTGGGTGGCGCACCGTGTGAGGGCTCCAGGTGAGACTCAATCAGACCTCGCAGTTTGACTGATGTTTAGCTGCCAGAGAAGTCTTTCACCTTCTCCTCTGTGAGGAGCAGAGCAGCA
This sequence comes from Epinephelus awoara, assembly GCA_035609425.1. Lineage (NCBI taxonomy): Eukaryota > Metazoa > Chordata > Actinopteri > Perciformes > Serranidae > Epinephelus > Epinephelus awoara. Next base: position 9,291,370 of record CM069304.1, read on the forward strand.
GCACTGGGCGCTGAGCCTCTAGGGAGAGGTGGAGGGATAGAGGATTGTAGGCAGTCGCCAGGAGGAATTTGGGAGTTCACTGCTGTCATTCAAAATGGCATTGGAGGAAATGGGTAGATCGATGAGGCGAGGGAGAGATCATAAGGAAGGGAGGCACAATGTGAACAGACATCCCCTTATGTCTGCATCCACTGGTGAGATTCAAGTTTTCTCTCTGTTCCTTTTGAAGTTGTTGCAGCTATTCCAATATTCTGATTGAGAATGCTTTTTGCTCCTTGCTTTGTCCTCTTTTGCATATTTAGTTTTTAACAAAACAAATCCTTTTGCTTTCATTATTAAAAGGCTACGGTTGCACAAACAAAAAAAAATATGTATCGCTGCACTTTTTTAATCATATTTTATAAGTTTAAGTGTTTGACTGTTTTCAGAACTTACATTTCACACAATATCATCTACATATACTTGTCTCTTTTTCTTGACAATACCATCTGGTGAACATATTTTATTTGCCCTTAGGTAGAACAGTCATGCAGTCATACATCAAACACAACACCTCTACATTTCAGTGTAACTTCAACAGAGATGACAACAGACTCCCAGGTGACACAGTGGGCAGGAGTGAGAATCACTTCTCCTGCTCTCTTAGAGCCACTCTTATCTATAGAGGTCATTGGCTGGTGAAGGGGTATGCTTGGGTGACTTTCTCCTGCAGCTTGTGAGTCTGTGGGGCGACGGCCATCCTGAGAATGAGTCATGAAACACTAACTCTCTAGTCCAGTCTTGTACTTAGACTTGGCACCCCCGATGGTCTTAATAAGCTGGGTTTTGGCCAGGAAGTGTTCTTGCCGTGTGGCAGGTCGACTCTGTGATGTTCCTAGGGGTCTTAAACTCCATCGCTGAACAGTTTTGCTTTGACTGCATTCTTGGTCGAAAAGTTTAACATCTTCACAGGAGATGTAGCAAATTGCAGACCCATCAGGCAGTTTGAGAGTGTCTTTGAAGGTCCACCTCCATACTGTGGTACAGGCTGCCTTCAGTTTTTCTCTATGCTGGAACCATCTGGACCATTGCATGATCACAGCATGAGGCAGTGTGCTGAATGCTGCTTCACTGGTAGAGTTAAAGTTCTTTCCTCAGTAAGACAGTGGATGCCTTGATTGTATTTGGAGAGATATTTCTTCAGAATATTTGTCGCTCTTCCATGAGTGTCTGGCTCAGTGTGTTTGTTGGTTTGTCTATTTGTGCAGGATGCTTTTTGCAGCATACAGTGCTTGAGGGAATTATAGTATGAGCCCTTAAGGCCGTGCAGAGCCCTAATAGCTCTGTGTCAAGGAAGTACAGTGTGCACTGCACCCATATAAGTTGTAGTACAGTAGGGGTCACCCAAGCATTAGTCAGGTCTAAGTTGCCTGCCTAAGTAACTGCGGTTTTCTAGTTATAATGGGTAGTCAGTGCACGAATGAAGCACATTTCCACAGTGGTGTCAGTTAGACACCACTGTGCTGCCACAGCTCTTGGGTTTTCGTCGGGTGAGTTTTAAAAGACAAAAGGATTTTGCTTTCTCAGCCTGTTGCACTTTCAGAAGATTTCAGTGTTGCAATGCCTGATCCAGTTCTAGTATCTGCCCCAAACAATGCAATCCTTACAGAAGCAGTGGTTAGAGTGGTCGGCCAGGATGACAAACACATTTGAACACACTGGAAGAACTAACTTCTTGTTCCTTCCTTTGATTTTATGCTGAGTTATGTATCGCTATCTGCCTGAATCAGCTTGTAGTCTTGTGGGTCTACCACACCATCTGGGATGGCAGATGATAACCAAGTTTTTCACAGGCAAAAGCGCTGAGATGCAGGAAATGTCACTCCTAGTTGTGTTCAGCAGTTCTAATTCATCCATTTTGCTGCTCAGGTAGTGAACATTGGTGATATGTGCAGTAGTCCAGTGGTGAGAAATCTCAGCACAAGTTCCCTTTTCGCCACCACCTCAGAGAGCTTTGAGATGACGGGGAAAAGAAAAAAAACTGCATGCTGTCAGGCTTTTGATAAAATATTTGTGAGATAGCTGAGAAATGTGAGATAGAAGCCCAAAGGCATGGTGTCAATAATATTCAACCGATAAGAGATTCTCACTGAGTGATGGCAAAACGCATATTTCACAAACAACACGAATTTTAATGTCAATGTAAACAAAGAAAAAAGAACACCAATTCGCTGTGGCTGCCAGGCACGGTGCCATCTGGAAGACAGGCATGAGGCCAACTGGAAGACATTAAGTCATGAGTGTCATCAACCATAACAATCATGTCACTATCAAAGCACGCCTATTCATTCTAGAAGTGGCTGTAATAGCAGGGGGACAGTTACAGCTAAACAAAACATTGTGACATTAATTACGGTTTTCATTTTGAAATGGCCATTTTGTAAATAAAAAAATTTAAAAAAATCTGCAAACTTCAATTCAGTGGTAAATGTTAAAGAGAGACAAAGTAAAGATGATCTAAGTGTCAAGAAGACTAAAGCATCATGTGATAAACATTCTGTGTGTCATATAAGGAGTCATTTTGAAGAGTATGAATAGGTTATTCAAATGACAATGCACAAAAAAAAAAAAAAAATCAATTGTCTTTATTTAACCTTTTCCCAAGCTAATGTGTTTAATGTAAGCAGAGACAGAAATATGAAACATTTAAAATTAGATTCAGAATGACCTTTACTCCATAATTATTTCACAAATTATGTTGTTTGGATGTTAACTGTCAGTTGTAGGTATATGAACTGTTCTGTATCCGCTGATTATGTTTTTACTCCTGCCTGCCTTTTATTCTCTGTACACATGAACACACTGAATGCACACTCACCGTTCACGCCACATTGACTAGAGGCTCCCCCTGCAAATGTAAAAAGGGACACGTCGATAGCTGAGCAATTAGTGCATCAATAACCTGCACTTCCAATTTTAATGTATTCAAAAGGAATTGGATTTCTTCATTGGATTTCTGTATATTTGTGTTTTGCCGTCTCGCTTAATACACATTTGCTTTGCTCCTCTCTGGAAAATTGTTTCATGGGAGGAGATGCAGAATGCAATGTCTTTGACCATATTCATTTATATTTTTCATCCAAGGCTGTAGCCATTGAGTCAGCATAGGGGAGGGGGGAGGGTAACTGACGAGCGGTCTGGGGTAGAGCCCTGCGCATAACTCCCTTCCTAATACCACTCCCGCTGGATTTCTAACCATGTCCAATCACTCCCGCCCTTTCCAACAGGGTGTGTGTCAGCTCCCGCCAGCACCTGCAAACATTCTGACCATACATGCCTGCATAATTGATTGATTATCAGTAGATTGATTATCAATAGATAGTGCTACTTTACTGTGGTATTTTTAAAAAAAAAGATAAAGAGGAAGTTTTGATGCTGATGTCTAGTGTTATTATTCTTATCTCTAATATTCCCGAAAATTCCTCAAATGTCCAACTTGATCTCCAGGACCAGCAGGTTTTTTGTTGTTTTTATTTGTGTGATTGTTTCTTACCGCCTGCTCCCACCAGCGGCAAAGATAAAACCATCCATTTCCATGAGATTTGTGTTGGGTCCCAGTGTTTTCGATGCAGTCCTCTGGACTGGGGGTCGTCTCCCACAGTCCCCACCACCTTCAAGCCCCACCCGTAGAAAAAAAAAAAATCCAATTTTGAAAAGTATTAGACTATATTACCTATGATAAGCAAGTGCACTGATATGAACAACACGCTATATGAGAATGCAATAAATGACAGCTACTACTGCCTACATACATTACACCTGCAGCACAACATTAATGACTGACACTTTGCTCAGACATAACATGGGCTATCTGACAGCTTTAACCCAATAAGACATTACTGTGAGTTGAAAATGTCTGTGAGCACCATTGTTCAAGTTTCAAGCCTTTTAGTTGCCATTTGCTTAAGGGCATCTGCAGAAGGGCATTGGCATTCTTGTGCGTATTGTTGGCTGGTGGGTGATTGTGTGGCTAATTAACTGCAGGTAATTAAGCAATGATAGCCAACAATAGTGATGGTTGATTGATTACTACTTGCAAATTGGACTGTTTTTGCCAAAAATGGGCAAACCACATACAGAACTACAGTACACCATAACAGTAGAACAAATAGCAATAATAATGCCAATATATTAGGTTTATTTGTGATTCTGATCACACTTGCTAATGATTATTTTTCAAAGGTGTGTGCAGTTGCCTGTTGTAGCATAGCATTTTTTTTATTATATTTTTATCGTTATATTGACATTTTAAGTGTATTTCAATATATCATTATGACTGCCTTGTTTCTGTCTTTCTCACAACCACTCAAACTAAGGCTGCACTGATCTCACTTATCTCACCAATATTAAATCCAGTACCTGTACCCTTTTTTTTTTAAGTTCTTTCATGCTTCAACTATGCATCACTTCTTAACTAAAGGTGATGAAGCAGACACTCACAGATGCACCACACATACAAAACTGGCAAAATGTTGCCTTAATACGTTTTCCAGCGCACTGGACCTTGATATTTAACTTCAACGTCTGTTCTTATTTCAATTACCAATAGCACCACACACACACACACACACACACACACACACACACACACACACACACACACACACACACACAGACGAAATAATTATAGTCTTAAATCATTGTAGCATGAAAAAAGCCAGAATTCTTTAGCTGGAGGGAATACAGATCAAAGAAGACACTAAAGTAATGGGTCGTAATTACAGAGTCGAAAGGTTCAAAATCAAACATAATGATTACAGTGTTTGAGCTAGCCAGTAGCAATGGAGCATGGATGGAAATTTCTGCATTCTGCATTGTTTCGAGCTGCATGTGATAATAACGGCCAAATTGCATAATGTGCACGAGAAGAAATGTCTTCATTGCCTCCGTAACCCTTAGTGTGCAAGCGCGTAATAGAAGCCTCTCTGGTAATGATATCGATCTGTTAGACATCGTCAATTGACACTATCTTGGCAGGTTTGTGAGGGTTTATGTTTGAGGGCATTTTTTTTTTTTTTTTTACTGCAGGTTACTTTTGAGCTACAATGCTTCACCACTCACTGTCTAGTAGTGTAATACCAAAATAATGAGTCTCTTAGGCAATCTGATTTTGTATTACGGTTTTATTTGATTACGCAGCTGAAACAATCCAATCCACACTGGCCCTCAAGTTTGTTCTGCATATAAGCTCAAAAGATACAATTTCTTGTTCCTACATTAATTTCTACATGAAATTTGTAAAGCCAGGACATCCATAGAAGATATTGAAGCTCTGGGACAGAAAAGAAACCAAGCCAGGAAATAGTTATGATTGCACTTTTAGAATATGCCTCTTTTCCCTTTGTTGTTATTGTTGTCTAATTATATTTTGTGCTTCTAGGCCTGTTGTAGATTTTGGTACTACTTATTGACAGAAATAATTCATTTCACAGCAGAGGTGTTATAGCAGAACAATACACTGAAGACAGCTTTTTTCACTTGCTGCTGACTACATGTATCACTCTGGTGTTAATGACTTTTTGATGTGAGTTCTGTGTTTTCACTTTATAATAGTTGTTAAGTAATTATTGCCCATGGGGGCTTGTACAGCTACCAGGCGTTTTATAGCTAAATCTTTAAACATGATTTCCAAAAGGAAACACAGTTTTGACATAAATACTCTCTGTCATTTTGCAGGCAGATCTTCTGATGATCTAATGGAACTGAATTTACGAGTAGTGCTGTTCTGGATCCTGGTGCTGCACTGTGGCTCTGCTGAAGGCAGTATCCTGTACCGGGTCCAGGAGGAGCAGCCTCCCAACACTCTCATTGGTAGCCTGGCAGCAGACCAGGGCCTGCCGGACTCGGGTCATCTCTACAAGCTGGAGGTGGGTGCCCCTTACCTACGTGTGGATGGAAAGACGGGAGACATTTTCACCACAGAGATTCCCATAGACAGAGAGACCCTGAGGGACTGTCGATCCCTGGCTAAGGGTAAGCCCTGCTACCTGGAATTTGAAGTATCAGTTACCGATCTGATACAAAACCAGAGCCCACGACTCATTGAAGGACGCATTGAGGTACAGGACATCAATGACAACACTCCACAATTCCCCTCTTCTGTGCTCACCATCTCTGTCCCAGAGAACACGATCATGGGGGCTCTGTTCTCCATACCTCTAGCTACAGACAGAGACTCAGACAGGAATGGAGTGGCGGATTATGCTCTGACTGCAGGGCCAGACGCGGCAACCCTATTTGGTTTACAGGTGGCTGACGACAGGGGAGGGAAGCTCCCACAGCTTATTGTCCTGGGCAACCTAGATCGCGAGTTAAAGGATTCCTATGACCTCACCATCAAGGCAGTGGATGGAGGAAACCCACAGCGCTACAGCAGTGCTCTGCTAAGAGTGGTAGTCACTGATGCCAACGACAACTCCCCCAAGTTTGAGAGGTCCACGTATGAGGCAGAAGTGTCAGAAAATAGTCCAGTGGGACACTCTGTGTTGCAGGTAAGATTGTGATGCAAATATACTTGCTTCTAAGAACTTACTTTAAATGAAATTGCAGTCTGAAGTGAATGGTTATAGTAAATTGCAGTGAAAATTGTTGCTGCTTGATGTACTGTTTTGAATTTTATCTTCAACAGCTGAGAAACAAAGACTTAAAAAAACCCTCATCCAATTTATCAAGATGTTTTTGAAAAATGAGTGTGCGTCATGTTTTTGCAGTACTTATTCCTCAGATACAGGCGTAATGTGTAAAATCAAAGCAAAGATGGATATTTTTGCTCTGCTGTTTTGCTTTAAAATATTTAAAAATAGCCCTTCAACTCTGAGTGTTAAAAATTTAACCTGTAATGCAGAACTCTTGGGAAACCAAGGCCACATTTGCTTTTTGTCAACTCACATATCTTCATCCTGGTTAAGTTTTTAAACATTAATCATTTGTAACTTCACTCCTATTACTCTAATGTGCATGTTCAAGTAATACTCTAGGTACAAGAGCATTATGATATTATGCTTGTACAGGTAATTAAGCTGCTTATTGGTTTTGTTGTGCTATTATACTTGAAGAAATAGAATTAGAGACACACAATGTCAGAGTGTAGGAGTAAGATACTCTGTGTAGGATTTTCTCTGCAAACTGCTATGAAATTGTACCGACTGTCGTATAAATAAATAAATAGCAGCTCTAATATTTTGTCCATATGATTTCATGTGAAGCTTTTCTCTAGCTCATTTTGTGGAATAAAAGAAAAGGGAGTGGGAGGGGGGAAAAGAAAAAAAAGGCTAGTGACATAACCGCCAAAAGCAGAGAGGATGGCAATAACATAAAGCTGTTCACTTGCTGTGCTTTGAAGTGATCAGACATCCGTTGATTAATGTATTCATTCATTCACTGACCAATGATAAGTAGAGAAAATCCTACACTGGCTTCCTTTAATTCCTACCTTAAGTCGTTGTGCATAAATCACACCTTTAACCACTCAATTCCTTTCATTGTAGGTCAAAGCAAATGACTCTGACATGGGCCCTAATGGAGAAATTGAGTACACCCTTCACCAAGCTGTAGACCCAGTGCCGAAACTCTTACGGATTGATCGCTCCACAGGCATTATCTATGTCAAAGGACCCCTGGACAGGGAGGAAATCAGCAGCTTGTCCTTCTATGTGGTGGCGAGGGATAAGGGTCCTCAACCTAAAAGCTCCAAGACATTTGTAACCATTGAGGTGACTGATCAAAATGACAACGCTCCAGCCGTGGAGATTCGTGGAATTGGTCTTGTGACACACAGTGAAGGAGTGGCTAACATATCAGAGGACATGCCAGTTGGAACAGCTGTTGCTTTGGTGCAAGTGTCCGACAAGGATGAGGGAGAGAATGCTGTGGTTACTTGTGTGGTCGCAGGAGACGTGCCCTTCCAGTTACGGCCTGCCAGCGACTCATCCAGTGACAACAAGAGGAAATACTTCCTACAGACCACCACTCCCCTCGACTACGAAAGGATTAGGGATTACCGAGTAGAGATTGTGGCCGTGGATTCTGGAAATCCAGCACTCTCTAGTACAAATTCTCTGAAGGTGCAGGTGACTGATGTGAATGACAACTCTCCAATATTCTCCCCAACCTTGTTTGAGGTAGATTTTGCCGAAGAAAACCAACCAGGGGAGAAAGTTTTGGATGTTACTGCTTCAGATGCTGACAGTGGCACTAATGCAGAACTCCTCTATAATATTGTGGCAGACTCATCCATCAAAGGTCTGTTTGAGATTGACCCAAATACTGGCGAAGTAAGAGCTCGAAGCCCACTTGACCGTGAGCATAAAGAACACTACGAGTTCCGGGTCACTGCAGCCGATAAAGGGTCACCTGTTCATAAAGGAACAGCAACTGTTGTAATAAAAGTCCTTGACCGCAATGACAATGACCCCAAGTTCATGCTTAGTGGCTACAGCTTTTCAGTTTTGGAAAACATGCCTCCCCTAAGTCCAGTTGGCATGGTGACAGTCCTGGATGTGGACAAAGGTGAGAACGCTCGTGTCCACCTCTCTGTAGAGCCTGATGGAGGGAAGTTTGTTGTTCAAAATGGAACAGGCACCATTCTGTCAAGCATCTCATTTGACAGGGAGAAAGAAAGCAGCTATACTTTCCGTCTCAAAGCAGTGGATGGAGGAGACCCACCTCGGTCTTCATATGTGGGCGTTACCATCAATGTACTGGATGAAAATGACAACGACCCTGTGGTCACCAAGCCCTCTAATTCCTCCTTTAGGCTCTTATCACCTCTAGCCTCCCCAGATAGCCACGTTGAGGTAGTGGAAGCTGAAGACCTGGATAGTGGGCCTAACGCAGAGCTGGTCTTCAGTATTGCTGGTGGAAACCCTTACCAGTTATTTCGCATTTCCCCCTCCAGTGGGGAGATCACTCTAGCAAAAGAGATGACCCGTAAACATGGCGGACTGCATCGCCTAGTGGTGCGAGTGAGTGACAGGGGGAAGCCTGCACGTCATGCCACTGCCCTGGTCCACATCTATGTCAATGAAACCATTTCAAATGTCAGCTTAGTGGAAGCTCTAGTAGGACACAGTCTTTACACTCCATTGGACAGGGACATTGCTGGTGATCCTGACAATGGCTTTGCTGCACAGCGTAGTAACATTTTGTTTGGAAGCCTTGCTGGTGTGGCAGGTGTTGTCATGTTGATCCTAGTGGTGGTATTTATTCGACACCGCATCCAGAGAGAGACTAAGAGTGGGTATCAGGCTGGTAAGAAGGAAACAAAGGACTTATACGCACCCAAACAGGCACCAAAGAATGCCAAAGGGAAACGTGGGAGGAAAGGGAAACCCCAGAAGTCCCCAAAACCACTCGGAGAAGACGAGGAAGTCAGCCTTCAAAAGAGTCTCAAGTTCAACCTTGATGGAGTCAATGATAGCCCCAGGATACACCTGCCCTTAACGTATTCACCAGGAAGCCCTGATATAGGCAGACACTACCGCTCCAACTCCCCCTTACCCTCCATCCAGCTGCAGGCCCAGTCCCCTTCAGCCTCGCAGAAGCATCAGGCTGTCCAGGACCTTCCTGCCGCCAACACCTTTGTCGGAACGGGAGGAGATGACAACTCTACCGGCTCAGACCAGTACTCAGATTACAGCTACAAGACCAGCCAAATGAAGTACAGCAACAAACAGGTAAGGTCATGTCTTAAAAATCAAACTGCTGTGTAAATGGTCTGTTAGAGGAGTGGATGGTTGGTGTGTTGCATTGTTTGAGGGTATTGAAGAGGTATAATTCACTTTATGAACTCATATGTATTATTCCTACTGTGTGCAACAGTTTGAAAACATCTGATAGAATGAACAACTCTTGTAGGAATATGTTGTCTACTTAAAAGACAATTCAGTATAACATTTGAATAATTTGAGTGGCTTTTATGATCATTGTGCCGTTACTCTGAAATTTAAAAAATGTTCAAATATAGGTATATATTACAGATTTGTTAATGTCATTTCTCTCTTATTCAGAATTTAATTTTCTGCAGAACAATACATAATGTGTGAGACAGCAGATTAAGGAGAGAAAAAATATCTTCTTCTGTTTGAAAAGCATGTAAGTTGCTTGGAATTGAATGACATGGCATTACCCTAAATTTGTTTTACCATTATAAAGTTTCTTTAGTTGCATGGACAATATTAATGTACTTTGGGGATTATGATTATTTACAGATTACAATTATTTCTGTTAATTAAGTTTAAAGATATGCTGCATTACTATTTTATTTTGCTCCCATGTAACTTCCTTGGAGGGTGAAATTCAATTCACAAAGAGTGTTCCTGCTAAAAACCCCAAGTTGTCTTTTTACCTCCAAGTGTATGATCAGACATGGCACTACTAAAAAAACTTAGACGGCCCATCATATTTTGTTTTTTTCCTGGGGTTGGCAGTGGAGTTGAACAGGGAAGGTCCGTCTTGCAGTGACTTACTTCTGCTCTTCTACCTGACCTCTAGTGCTCTGATCTCCGCAGGTCACTTGCTCTTATCTCCCTGCTCCTTATGCTCTTATCTCCTCTTATCTGTACAACATTTGGCAAGGCTCGAATCGCCATGGAAACAGAAATATTAATAGACTCAGAGGGGATTACGAAAGGGAAAAAATGTAGAGTCTGGGGATAGAAAGCTATTGTGTCTCTAGGTTTCTGTGTCATCTGCAAGTGCGTGAATGAATGTGCGTCTTGGACTCGACAGGCGTAGACATGTACTGTATTTGTGTGCGTGTGTGTATGCATGTGTATGCATGTGTTCAGAGGGGGAAAAGGCAGACTGCTATGAACATTAAATAATATAACATTCTTTGTAGTGCAGCAAAATATGCACATGTCAAGTGTATTAGGATCGTTATACACAGACTATTGAATTGTTTTTTCCAGTAATTGCCAGAGGTTTGGATTCAAGTCACAAATGTGATGACTTTAGACTTACTTGACAAAATAATATAAAACAGGCTAGCAAATCTACTTGGACTTTTGCACCAATGACTCTTTATTTGACTTGGACTTGACCGTTTCACTTAGAAGTACTTGATACCTTCCCTCAAGCCCACAGAATAAAAATAATGTTTGTTTTTTTTAAAGTGTGCCATGAATCCGTTCGTTTTTCTTAATTTTTGCTAAATGTGCAGGTCACAAATCATGGATGGAGAGGCAGCAACTTACAACAAACCTGTTTAAACAGATTAGTACAAATTACAAAGAATATTCAAGATTATTGTAAATTTAATATATTATTGCTCTGTTGTAAAAATGGCTTTACATTTGGTGAAGAGCGCAATGTGACTTGTTTAGGACTTGAAAGTCAAAGTTTAGGACTTGGGCGCAAAGTCTTATATGTGACTTACAAAACAATGACTTGGTCACATCTCTGGTAAATACTGTACTAAACTTTCATTGTGTGAAGAAAATATCATCCAGGAGGTAGATACAGTATCACATAACTTCAAACCCAAATCCAAAGACCACCCACGACAGGGACATTCCTACTTAAACATACGCAATGCAACTGTGATCTGCAACCTAACATGACTGATAGTTCTCATCACATCTGAGTTGTAACTGATATATTTGCAAATCACACAGTAATGACTAGTTCCAACAATGCATAATTCATGTTGCTACAGTGGTATTCAGAATCATTTTTTTATCAAAAACATTTGACATTGATGTAAGCAATTTATTTACATCCAGGGCAAGTTGACATCTGCTTTCAAGATGCTTCCATATATCAAATCACAGTGTCATACATACAAACAGTGTGACATTCTCCAAGGCTTTGCAAAAGTTTGACACACGAAAATTAGCAAAAATAGAAGAGGAAAATATGCTGCTGAGTTCTGAACATGTGTAGGTGACACATTTTCAGTGGAGATATCTTCAGAGCCACTATCACAGTTGGCTGGTCGGTAGTTTCAGCAGATGCCAGCTGACAGCTTAGGTGATCACAAGCCTTTGTGGGTGGAGTCAGTTTAGAGAACAGTCACCACTGTCTCCTTGATGGACAGCATAAGGGACCAAAATGACTGCAAGCCACGGGGTGTGTCTGGGTATTTGTGTGTAGTGCCAATCTCTGTGTTTGTGTGTGGATTTGCTGCTCAGTGAACGAGTGTTAATTGTAACTGTGGCACAGATGTAAGCTCACAGCACTTGACAGTGTTTGTGGTTTCTCAATGTGATAACATAAATGCGTATGAGACATGACTCAAGTGATTGACAGGCTGTGTAAAAACATGGACAGATGTTGAAGCTCATGTGACATACCTCAGCAGATGTTGTCTCATGTATGGCATCCCCTCTCACATCAGGAAGAACAGATTGACCAAAATATATAATTAAAGTAACTGCCAAGTGATGTGACAGATGCAGAGTGGTGGTGCCCTTGCTTTAATTAACTGTGCTACACTCGACAATGGCTTTTCATTGGGAATGTGGTCAGGTGTCTATGTTTGTAATAAACTTCCTGATGTCATGTCTGAAAGTTACAGCTTGCATGTTTACAAATTATGAGCACACAGAATATAAGCATTTTTAGACTTTTTTATTTATTTATTTATTTATTTATTTATTTTTACATTTCTGTTAGAGTTTTGCTCTGTAACCATCTGCTGCATTGTCATTCCTTTTCACCAACTTCCTAAACACCAATCTATTGTTGAGCTAAATCTGAGTGAATGTTCAACAAACTAAAGCAGTCTGATCTGGAAACTGTGAAAAAAGTGTGTGTTCCTCTTGTGCTTATGTCTTTGTGAGCACTAGTTTGAGTCTAAAGTCCCCATGAAATGAAAAACACATTTTCCCAGTTTTAATCCTGTGTCTCTGTGTTAATTGATCATCAATCTCTTCTTATATGCCAAATACATGTCAAAAAATTCACTATCAAAGTATTTTTACATCAAAATCCCAGTCTTTTCTCATCCTGTAAAACCAGGGAAAATGGTTTCAAATATTGAATGACACATCCTGCCCTCAGGGGCATTTACAAAAGTTCATCCAGCCACATGAGATTTTGGGTGACTAGCTAGCCACGCCAGTCATGAAAAAACCTCTCACATTTTGTGGGTTGTAGTAGCTAGCACAGCAATATGGAGAGAGATAGGAAGAGATGTGTGTTTGGATATCAGTGGACCGAGCAATTGTTTTCATTTCCAAACAATGTAGCGGAGCTCTAACTCATTCCTGTCTCTTATCTTCGTCGTGATCTAACATGAGGGAGGTGTATGTGGAACCAACAGTCTGTTCAGCAGCTGTCTCTGCTGAAGCTCTGGATGGGGAGAAACTCTAAGCCCACCTACCTTTTAGTGGTCCAATCCAATGCAGAGGATTTGATTTAAGTTCCTCTTCTAACTGTACATGACTCAAATATTGTTGTACTAGGAAATACAGCTTGGTACAGATCATCTTTTTGTCCCATCTGCTATTGCTTATCTTAACAAGCATTGACCCTTAAAGTCCATGATTTACCCCTGACAGTAATACTGTGTGTTATGTATGTGTTATGCTCATGACCACTGTCTGTATCTCAAATTGCACCTCAGAGACATTAAAAGTTTTACCTTACCTCAACTTACCTTACATGTCACAATACAGAAGCTTAAGACACTCTAACCTCTGTTGTTTAAACCAAGAGGCATCCTCTGAGGCTGAAAAATAAAGCCAATGCGTAAATGCCAAAAACTGCAGTTCCTCTGCAAGCCACTCGAGGCTTCAGAACAGTAGTCCACAAACCAATGGGTGACATCACTGTAGATATAGATATGTCCTTTATTTTACACAGCCTATGGTTCAAGTATGAGGATATTTTTCCCTGTTCAAATTTCATTCTTAGGGTTTAGGTCAGAATTAGATTAGCTTCAGGGTAAGGGTTGGAGGTAGGCATGAAGCAATCTCAGAACCCATTGGCCCTCATCTAACAACAATAAAGCATCTGGGGGTGAGGTCCACTATTCTAACACCCTCTTCCATGCACCAGTCATTTCGGCTAATCTTTATAAGCAGATATTTGCCTACGAATGCAGATAAATTTAAGAAAAGGTAATATAAAGCTAACTCCTCTTTAGATGTCTCCTCTTTAGCCAATGTGTTTCACCTTTTTATCAGCTATTCAGACGTGATTGGTCAAATGCGTATAGACATATACAGAATCTGTTTATAGATATTAGACAGGAAGTCATCAGGGCTCAGGATATGATTTAGCACACACAGACACAAAAATATTTTTGTGAATGTATGCATGTGCATAAGTGGAAGATTGGGTAGGTTAGTCATGTATATAGATATTGTTTCATCACAAATATACATAGAATGATAATACATACAAGTATTAGACCTACTGGACTGGGTGGGTGTGTCATTGCCCTCATTTTTATTTAGATTTTCTATGTAGCCTTGTTTGCTGCATAGCAGAATATTTAAATAATGAATACTCAAGAATGGCTTGTAGGGGGTGTGAAAACCCGAACAGATGTTTCAGATGGCCTAATTTCATCACAGCATTATCTAAGTATGTACCAGCTATATGTGCAAAGCAATATTTGTTTTGTTTCCTGCACTATGAGCTAGTACTGCTATCAATTTAGAAACATTTTGATCTTCTCCCAAGACTCTGTAGAGATTTTTTCAGCCCTCTAATTGCTTTAGATTAACCCACTTTGGCACAGAATTCCTGAAATGCAGTTTCCGGGATATAGTATATTACAACAGACGTACTGCCTCTAAATGCAGTTGGGCAAAAAATAACTATTGCCTCACAGCAAATTCAAAATAAATCCTTTTTTCTTAAATGCCTGTTCCAAAAAAAAAAAGAAAAAAAGAAAAGTGAACCAGTAAATGTCAGGAATAGACGCAGACATCCAAAACCCTTAACCACAGCTGCAACCAACGGTTGTCATGTACGGTGTGTGTCTAGATCCAGTGAAATTCAGAACCATGGACAGTGCTTTTTGCTTCCAAGTGTTTTAAATCCTTTGTGCGGATGGATTACCATAGCATCATGAGTGGAGAAAAAGATAACAGGCCCGTGTGAGGTTGATATAGAGAGACTCCTGTCATCAGTGGTCCTTTGTCAACACTTTTTAGAATTATACCAAACACTAATTAAATGTTTGAAATGCTAAAAAAGTGCAGTATTTTAACATAATTGGTGAAAGTCCACCAACACCCCGAAAAATCAAAAAAAGACCTGAGCCATTTTCTTGACTTCATTTGATAAGAAAACCCTTTTTTGACAGGAACAAGCCTTAAGAAGTGCAAATATACCAACAAACAAACCCAAAGTGTTTCTATACGAGATATAAACAAATAAGATGAGCTCTCTGCATGAATGCTGTAGCTTCACTGTGCTGAACAGAGGTCTTTACAATTGCTTTCATACTGCTTGCACCTGTTCGGGTAATATTATAATTAAAGTGGGGACATTGGGAATTTTCCTCAGGGTCTTGGCAAGTTAAACCACTCTCAGGTGTATGTCACACTTTTGTTATTGAGCCTGGGTGGGCATTTACATAGGGTTGGGCGATGAAAGGATCTTGACAGGGGATCGCGATTAAATTTATGTCAACAATGATAAGGTTTGGGCATTTTTTTCTAAGTATGGATAGATCTAACAGCCTGTCATCAGGGCTGTGGTACTCGAGTTCATTGTCAGTCTCAAATCTGGTCTAAAGACCAGTTCTTTTGTCTTGAAGTCTTGAACTCGTTTAGGTCTTATGCCTTGTTGAACTTTAAATGTTTTTTTGTGATTCAAAATCAGTTGTAAAGAATGTTTCTTGATTCCGCAACACTGTGCCTCTTGCTCTCTAGCATTGCACCAATTTTTCAAGCAACGCTGACTGAGCTCAACACCTCCAGCAAATTGTACCTAGCCTGAGTGTCAGACTGAAGCTCCCAGAACCTTCAGTCTGACATCGCCTCCATTGAAGGCGATTTACAAGGGTAAGGGAATTTGATTTTTCCCTAACCAATCAGTAGAGATCAACGACTCACCCAAAATCTGACGTCATTAGTATCCATGCCTCGGGCGTGCCGAAAACAAGCTAGCATTGCCCGTTTAAAATGTCTCCGTCGTCGTGCACGCCCAGCTGTATCGCTGTTAAATTCAGTTTAGCAGCTTCCTTAATTTGTTCCTCCATTAACGCGAGTAGTGGCGAAATACCTCGATAGCATCATTAATGTGGTCTGTAGGATCTGCAGCGATCGCCATTAGCGTGGCGCTGATTGGCTAATTGCTAGACCCGCCCCCACCCCTGGCGTTCATCGGTCCGTCCATCGTTTGGACGAGATAAATCACAAACCAGGCTAAATTGTACCATAACTCAATTTGGTTTCTTGAACAGGACTTGATTTGCTCTAAACTCGGTGTTGACTTAGTCTCCTCTGCCTTTGGACATGGTTTTGACTTAAACTGAGCTGGACCTGGTCTTGGGCTTGACTTGGACTCCGTTAAGTTGGTCTTGATGACATCCCTGCCTATCACACAGCAGGAATACATGCAACAACAGCCAGTCAATGTGCTGCCTCTCTTCTCTGCCTCTGCTCTGTGTCGCTGCCTGTTTGCAGGAGGGCGGGGCTATGCTACAGCCCACAGCGAGGGAATAAAGCACACTTTAGGACATATTTTACTGGAGTCAACGACGACAATGCTCATTATCCATAAGTGCCACAAAAGGAGGACGTTAATGATCAATTTATCAAACACCTGTTGAACAAGCAGAATACAAACTTGCAGAAATGTGATGTCTTGGCTACTCTCCTTTTAATTCACACTTGGTTTGGTTTACACAGACACGGAGCTCATTATGCTAAATGCTGAGAGTGAACTTGCATCATCCTCCAAAGCTGAGGGAAAAGTTAACAAAAAAGTAGGCATCAATTATATGGAAATCGTTGGATATTTCAAAAACAACAAAGCCCAATACACCGTCAGTCGACACCGACCAAGAGCGGAAACACAGCAGATCTTTTCCATTGCCTAAAAAGGTACCATCCCAGCAACCACACCACTATTTTAATAAGTTACAAGGCGATTTAACTTATATTGATTTGTTAGGGCTGGTAAGGCATGTTTAGCTAAATATTTGCATTTAGATGTTTTAAGTATATTAGGGCTGCACCTAATGATTATTTTTTTAATGATTAATCTTATGATTATTATTTCAGTTAGTCGACTAATTACATGACTAATTTATCAATTATTCTCAGAATTATTTTTTATGTCTCAGCTTGTTATTTGTCATTATTTTGTTCAGTTATCTTTTCTTATGCAATGACAATATCCGCATATTTTAAGATTAGTCTAATTTCGAAGTCACTGTTGTGTTATGGTAATATTGATCGTAATAATAGGCCCTATGTGTCAGATACCTGAAAAGAATGTGCTGGACCTCATATTTTAAAAAAAAAAATTGCTGTAAAACATACATTATTTAAATCGCTGTATGTCATAACAATCCTTTCCGAAACTAGAAAATCAGTATTTTTTCCGAAGTACTTGACTTAAAACTTAAAATGGTTATGACTTGGATTTATTTTCATCACTCATTCATTTCTTTAGATATCTATCACTATAAGGATACTCTTCAAACTGGCAGCATTATCAAATATATTGTGATAAATGTTGATATTGATCAACATGAAATATTCATTGCAATCATGTTTTTGCCATACTGCCCAGTCCTACATTTACATACAGGGGAGTCTGGATATTTTAAAGCAATAATTATCAGTGGGAATATACTGCATGAATGTCTACACTGCACATGCTATGCAAAGCATAGGCAGTGTAGGCAATTCCAGATAACTCCAGATAATATTTACTCCTTAATTATGACTGAAATCTAACACTGCATTGTAATACGTTTTTTATATGTTAATCTGAATGGTATATTTTAATACACACATGCACACTCATTTACTAATTCAAATCTGCTGTTACTTAAGTTTTAGGATTTATTGTAGAAAAACACGTTTCAATCTGTGTGAGTTTTATTCAGTTATATTCATATGATGTCATGCTAAATCAAATTTACAGTCCTAATCATCATAGTAGAGTAATTTCTCACCTACTGCTGCTGCACAGTTGTCTCCAGAAAAGATATGCTAAGCTTTACATTTCCCATAACAAGAGAGCTGGAGGTTTGTGCGCCTTCACAAAAACTATCTTTGTAGTTGTTAGTTCCCCCCTTCGTCACCTTTGAATGTGTGATATTGCATGATGGTTGCTGGAGAAACCAGTGACTCACATTAGCCATTAGAGCTGATAATTAGCCCTTTTGGGTCCAAGAGCTGGCACCTTTTTTCACACCTCACTTAATGAGAATACTGCATTTGAACAAAACACAATGTGAGTGGTATGAAACGCTGAGAATTCAGTGTTAAGCAGCAATCAGGGCTGTCTGAGAAGCTGTAAATTCACCCTTTATATACATTCACACAATTGTGCTTTATTTATCAAAAATAGATGAGTGTTGTGCCCCAGCGGGACTCTCGTTGATCTCCATCTCCTGTCTGCAGTACCGTAAAGCCTAGTGGATTCTGAGAGCAGGGAAGGGGCTAAAGTGAGTCACTGTGAGTCTTAATTAACCTGCTTCTTTGTTAAGCAGGGCCCACACTTTGTGAACTTTAGGCATCCCTTTGAGCTGGGATTAGCCCAATTTAGCCCAATACTGCTGTTTGAACTCAGCAGAGGTGTATTACAGACGAGGCCCAAGGCAAAATTTGCAATTGTTCTACAAGATTGTGACATTATTCTCTCTACCTGTACTCAGGACCAGTGAAACCTGGAAATCATGGGAAATATGTCATCTGCATTTCAGTGAATAGTTGGGAAAGCAAGGAGTAAGGCTGACTTATTTTCCCTATGTTTTCCGATCTCTGTTTCCAATCTGCCTTCCAGTATGTTTTTTTTTTAAACCAGCACGACTCACAGATTTATATATACACACACACACACACACACACACACACACACACACACACACACACACACACACACACACACACAGCTCTTTGTGCACCACATATTTGCCCTGGCTGATTACCGTGAAAAGGAAGGCTAGAAGGAAAGTGAGGTAAAAAGCGTAGTAGATGCTGGAATAATTTACCCTGCATGTACTGCATGCTTTGCTTACTGTTTTACGGCTTAAAAGCGTCATTCAGTACATTGTGTTACACACTGCTTTGTACGTATAAAGCACTGTATGTTTTTATACACCAATATTGCCAACATTTCCCATCTTAACACTGTTTCAAAATATTTGCCCACACTGTGGTATGTCTGCTGGGTTGCCAAACCTACTTCAATAAAGACTAGTTGCCATAGTTGTTCATAGAATATACTTCAGTGTATTTTTATCATTACAATATATTACTTCTGAGAAATGCTGCTAGCACAGTTATATAACTGAACTTACTAGAAACCAGTGTTGTTATATATATATAAACACTCCTACATACCATCAGTTAAATCAGCTGGTGGCATCCCATAATTTCATACTACGCTGTTGTCTATTTCTAAAAAAAAAAAGGCACCAAAACACACCAGAATCACTCACACCTTTTTAAGAAACAAATATTTTTATTGCAATAACCCTAACCCTAATCTTATATATTTTATAGGGCTGAACATATTTTTTTATTTTAACTGAACATCCTTTAAAGTGAAAAACAAACAATCAAACAAACAAACATATAAAGCCAGGCTTTTCAACCATTGTAAATAATAATAATAATAACGACAACAACAACAAATTTTTACACAGTTACAAAGTTATTTACAAAACATGATATTGTACTATGCGCCGTCAAGATAAATAAAATCAAAGAACATGAGACCAGATAAAACAGTGTGTAATAAAAGAGGGATAGACATAGACAAACAACAGATTTACTGTAAAATAAATGAAGCCTTCCTGTAGACGAGGGTTTTGAGGAGGGATTTAAAAGAAAGTGCTGAGTTTGCTTACACAAGTTCCTCAGGTGGGGAGCGCCACAGCTGTAGGGCTCCATTGGAAAAGTCTCCTTTTGTAACAAGATGGGCTGAGGGAACAGTTAGGAGGGCCCTCCTGAAGAGCGCAGGCAGCGGCTAGGCTCACAGGACTTGAGTTAATCTATAATTATGGAGCAAGACCATGTAGGGCTTTAAATGTAATTAGTAAAAGTTTAAAATCAAGTCTATTCATAACAGGTAGCCAGTGTAGCATTGGAAGGATGGGAGTGATGTGGTTTTGTCTCTTAAAATTTGTTAAAAATCTGGCAGGCGAGTTTTGAACAAGCTGGAGACAGGAAATAGCCTTTTGGCACAGCCCTGAATACAGTGAATCAGAATAATCAGGACATGACTAGTTAAAAGACATGGGATCGTATCTTTCAATATGAATTATTCTAATTTTGCGGTTTGCGGTTTTTGAGGCTGATGTGGCCTGTTTTTCTTTTTTATTGTTGGGTGCCCAGCAGTCTCTTTTGGTACTGCTGGACCCAATGTTCAAGATTGTCCCGCTTATGGAAATTCAACGCAGTCGACTTATTGTGAGTGTTTTCATCACAATATGTGATAAAGTTATCATCCCATCCCTGAACAGTATTATTACTATACTATTATTTTTGGCTTTGATAAGGAAGGAAGGAACTTTCTGACATGGAAACAAACACTGAGAAGCTGTTTTAGGAGCAGAAGCCAGTAATGAATGTGTAGTACTTTGATCCATACTTGATGGAGCCAAGGCATTGCTGGATCAAACATAGTCATAAAGATGACAGGAGCAGATTCTCAGGAGGATGCTTTCATAGGTTTGAGTACATTTTAATTGGGGGATCTTGCACTATTGGAAAAGGCACATAACACAGGGGGTGCAAAATAATGCACATACTGGACTTATTTATCATGGTGCTTCATATATTTCCCCTTTTACCCACATTCCATAGTTAAAACTGCTAGGTCCATAGTTTGGCCAGATCATAGTGTCACATAAAGTTGGACTCAAATGCAGACAGCAATGAACAGCAGAGTGGTTAAAGGGCAATTTACAAGCCTGCAACAGTAGAATTGGCAGATAGGCAGGATATCCACAACTGGAAGTCAGGCATTCAGCTAACAAGAGAAATAGCTGGACTGAGAGGTAACGTAACCTGGCAGTGAGCAGCCCTCTACAAATACTGGGACTAATTGCTGATGAGGAGCAGCTCGGTAGACAGGTGATAGGGTCAGGCAATCTACAGTGGAGGGAAACTGTGGGCTGGGGGAGGACTGACAGGAAAAGGAAAAAATCCTCAATACACTGAGATAGGAGAGAGATAGTCAGAGGCTTTGTCTGAATATGAACCTGAAAGAAAGGAAAGAGAAGGAGATGATGCAGGGAGCAACAGTACACTTGGTAAATGTAGTACCATGTGTGTGTGTGTATGAGCTGAGCTCAAACTGCAGTCAGCACTCAAAATTAGATAAAAGCAGGGCAAGTGTGAGAGAACTGGTCTGTATGAGAGATAAATATTTAAAAAAAAATGTTTGTGGAATGTTTGTGGACTCAGTTGCTGGTGAAGGACACAGTCACAGGTTATACAATAGAGGAGCCAAATACAAACCAGAACATAACGTACGTTTGACTGAACAAGGTCTCAGTGCTTAGATTGTCAGTGCAACACTGGGCTGAGTATCATCA
Organism: Epinephelus awoara; assembly: GCA_035609425.1. Classification (NCBI taxonomy): domain Eukaryota; kingdom Metazoa; phylum Chordata; class Actinopteri; order Perciformes; family Serranidae; genus Epinephelus; species Epinephelus awoara. The sequence continues at coordinate 9,313,091 of CM069304.1, forward strand.
ACAAGTTGTCCGTGAGAAAACATAAAATGCTAAATGCCCTGCAGTACACTGTTGAATTACACTGGCACAAGCCCACTTCTGGATTTTTAGTGTTTGAGCTGCTACCATCAAGACTTTCCTCCCCATTAGAAATGAAGCCAAAGGCTCCAGAGACTTTTCAGCATTTTCTGCTGAAGCATCGCCTTTAAATACTGTGTGCATCTCATTTCATTTTGTTTAGGATGGATGAACACAAAGACTGAAGTGGCAGCTTCCCCTTGGGACAATAATTAAGTTAAAGCATAATAAAATATTCTTTGCACATCTTGAAATGAAGTGGACTATTTTGCAGACAGATAGACATATTCACATCACTTTAACACTAGATAAATTAATTGATTTAAAAAGCTGTATATGAAAAACGTCTTTTATTGGTGTTGTTTACCTTGGCATGAAATTGCTACTACATTGTGGGCATACACAGGCTCGAAATACCTTGTTCATTTAGACAGTGGTGCATGTAAAATTTGAGCTGTGCACAAGCAGAAACCTTCAAGGCTGTAGGAATGACGCCAGTGTGGAATGGCCAAAAACTTCAGTTCATCAAATGGCCACTTGAGGCTGGTTCTAAAACAGGGTAAATAGCCATAGACCCCCATGTTAAAATGCCCAACTTCACAGCAGAAATGAACATGTTTACAGCCTAGTAAACAGAACAGTTTTGGTCTCTATAGCTAATTTCAACATTTATAACAACTGCACAAGGGTGATTTTCTGTATAACCCAACTGTTTACTTTTTATTAAGGCTTAAAGTTACACATATTTAAGGGCGGTGTTGTTTGATTGACAGGCTGTCTGCAAGGTGTTGCTACCTGTCGCTGCAGTCTGTGACTCAGGTCCATCCTTCGCTCATCCACAGCACCAGCCTCTCATCCAAATATGGTCACTTCTGGCTCTAAAAAATCAAAATGGCGATGGCCAAAATGTCGAACTCTGGTCTTTAAAAGAGCCATCCAGCAAGCAATGGGTGATGTCAGGACAGTAATGTTCACTATTTATACAGTATGGCTGTGCAAGAAATGATCAGTTCTACATGCACCAGTGTATGTGACTTGGTACAAAAAATATGTAGCGCAGGACTGCCATGCTTTTCACTCACTCTCACACCACATTGTCTCACACAATGAAAAACAAATCGTTGCTGCACAAAATAAGGCCACCAACAGTGCACAGAGAGACGAGACAGAGCAGCAACAGCAGCACTGTGTGAAACCTGGTCAAGCCAGCTGGCGCTTGTATTCTGATGGGCATCTATCCATCCTGTTACAGTACCGTTACTTGGAGCGACCTAAAAGGACAAAGAAAGACTGGTGTTATAGCAATAATTTATTACACTTCATAACTTAAACAAGTCTTATTAAATATGAAACATCACTGAAAATGTTCTAATATTATGAAAAAAGGTTTCCATAGTAGATGTGCTAAGAAGCACAATTGATTTCTGCTCAAAATGTTCCTATGACAGCATACATTTTTAAGTAGTTTAACTGCGTATTGCTGTTCAGGGACAGTCAGCTCAAATAATACTATGAATAACGTACTGAAAATGTCCTTACCTCTAAACTCATAAATTAAATAGTGAAATTTTTTCCTGGGTTGCTGAAATTTTCAGTGCACTTCTGTTCATGACCCTGACCCTGACTCTGACCATGTAAAATTTGGAGTTATTTTACTGAAGTGTTTGAGAGAATTAAAGGAAAAATAAGATTATTTTTTACATTATAACACATTATTCATATTTGAACTGTCAGCACAAAAGGACACGGCACAGTCGTGGATGTTGGATTTCTTTTGAAAAAGGACAAAGACATTAAATGGTGCAGGAAAAAAAAATGGTGCACATAATGTTAAAAGTTACATGCACCAGTGCATTTACACAAAAAAATAAATTTCAAACCTTGTAGGCAGTCTGCAAGCATTCCATATTACCTTGACTACATCAGTCACCAAGTGAATATTCTCTAGTGGGAAAGAAGGCCACATGCAGCAAAGCTTGCACAATTATGGATCTATCCTTTAGTCAGCCAAGTCCCCTCAACTTACAAAGCAAGCCTTCATAACCATGCAACACCATTTTGTTTACATACCTGATGAAATTCCTTTAGTGAATGAACAGTATGCAATTTAGAGTAGGTGCTGCAGGTCACCAGAGATGGAAGGACATTGATTAACATGCAGTTGGTTGGCTTGATACCTGTTTGAAGCTGGTGACAATCTACCAGTATCCACTAATTCACCAGAGTGTTAACAACAAGAAGTGTAAGAGAGAGGAAACCCTGAAAGTTAACTGGGTAATAGACTGATGTCAAGTTTTTTTTTTCATTTGTTGCCTCAGGCTATCACCTTGGCAGACATCCATCTAAGTTGTGTATTGATGCTTCTTGTAATTTAAATTACAGAATAAGAGAGAGAGTGTATCTGCTACATCTTTATGGCGGTGATCTGCAGACAAGGCTTTGGGTTAGTTACGCAGATGTCTCTGAAACATCCTTCAATCTCATATTGCTCATTAGCCAAGTTAGTAAGCCACAGTCATTCATTTACACTAATCTACAACAACATGACTTAAGAATGTCAAATACATTTCTGTTGTTCATTTTCAAAGGGTTTGTCGCTGACCTGCTTGTTGGAACTGCTGCCATAGCTCCAGCAGCTGAGCTTGTGAAGCTGCATCACAGACAGGCAGGCATCGTTTGCAGACATTTAGCTCATTGACAGAAATAGCAAACCTACACAAAACCAATCCAAAACCAAGATGTATTAATATTTTGCACACACACACCACTACATCTCGGAAAGAAACTATCCCCTGAAATGAACAAGCAGGGGTATAGCACCAAATTGTGTGCTATAATGCATAAGAACTCTTCCTCTCTTGATCCATGTCTCTCTAACACACCTTTTGAAATTGTTTTTACAATGTCAGTTTGCTTTCTTTCCCTTTCTTGGGGAAAGGCATAATAGTGTATGTTGGTGCTCCAGCAGTTCTGGCTCTAGCTGCGTCTAGAGACAAATCCTATTGCAGAGGCGGATTAAACATTTTGCACCTTTAAGGGGTGAGATGGGCCTCAGAGAGCGTTCAGTATTTTTTTGAACAAATTTAAGTCTCTAAATTTATTCAGTCAGTTTAATTTTAGTTATGGCACTAACTTAGAAATAAAAAACAACAACAATTTTTTCATTCCAGCCCCCCCTTGGGGTTCTGGGTGATCAGCCCCACTTTTCCTGCCGCTATGACACTGCCCACCTTGAGAAAAAGGAAAAAGCATAAAGGACCATCGACACGAAAGATGAACAATAACAATGGGCCTCATTCACAAACAGTGCGTATGTACACATCTGTGCTTAAACCGAAAGATGATGAGGACCTGACAGTCCTGGGAGGTGTACCTTTAACTGAATGCATAGCATATTAAAACTGCATTTGTTAAAAAAAAGGCTTTAGAATAGAATAGATTATATCTTAATTGTAAACCATGGTTGGAAATTTGTCTTCAGCTCACCAAACAGAAAAGACAACATTGTAAAAAGCAGACAAATAGTCAGTGAGACGGGCATATAAAGTCATTACAAAACACTTAAACACACTAATTCAGCTCATTATCTGTCTGTGGTTTAAATCTCATTAGTCACATTGTTGAGTTAAGCATACTGATGGCACTTGAGATGAAGGACTCCTTAAATACATTTTTAGTTGCTAGAGGATCTCTATAGCGCCTCCTGGAGCTCAAGAGCCCAAACTGTCTAAAGAGAGGATGGGCGCTAACTGCGAAGATACTGTTTTTGCTTTAATAATCGACAACATTTAAAACTACTGGTTTACTAATTTACTAATGCATGACCTTATTTCATCCTCAGACTTTCAATCTCATGAATTGATGAATGAATCATGATATAATTAAAATATTTCACCATAAAAACTAATTGTCCCAGTCCCAGCTTAAAGTGAAGTATGAGTATGTCTATGTTGACGTAACTGTTTTGTTTTCCATTGTTTTTATTGAATATGCCTGTAATGATGACTACTTACACCAATTTTTAGTGCCATTAAATTATTATTTGGCCTATTATTATTAATAACAGGATACATTAAAGATTCTAACACCAAGCAGGTGTTAGGATGGCATATCTAACCGAGCTGGGAGATATTACAGTCAGTAGTGCCTTCAGGAGAGAGTGGCATCAGAGACCGCCATGTCAAAACATGTTAGCTTATTAGCTCATTAGCTGTTTCCAACTGCCCTCACTTTCACACTGATGGTCTGACACTGGTGTGTTAGGGCCTTTATATGTCTGTAGAAAGAAAGTTAATTGCTTTCTCCAGGATAGACCTCTGGGAAAACTAATTTCTTTATATAGAGAAGAGGGAGCATGGCAGTATGCTGATGTAGATAGTGGTCATGTGCCTGTCACTTTAGAATGATTCTGATTCATGAACATATGCACGGTGTTAAGAACAAAGTCAGCTGGTGGGCACATGTCATGAATCTAACTTTTTTTTTTTTTTTCCATGCGCACTTATTTCATACGCACGTATTCGTGAATAATGCCAGATATGAGCATCGATGCGCCACAATAGCTTACCCAGCAGAGCAAGTGCCCTTTGGCCAAGGCTGAGTCCTTAAGGTGTTAGCATTTTTCATAGTGTCTTTAATAAGCTGAAAAGCAGTGGCAGGGTTTTGTTTCCATGACATCAATATCTTGACCTTAACGTTAGGTGGCTAAAGTAATGCTACATTAACAGAGGCTTAACTACACAGTTAACAACAAGCTTACAATGGTACAATGATTAAAAACACTCAACAGCAACATTCAGTGTCCGCAGGGCGATCCACTCACACAAACGGACTCTTCTGGCTTTGTTGTAACAACAGCCTAGCTAAGGAAGCGGCAGTGATATCACAGAGATCTTCAACTAGAATAACTCAGAGCCACCACAAAAAAACGTCTGAACACTCTGAAAAAAGATGCAGCGTGCAGCACTTTTTCTTTAGATGGGTGCGTATGACTTTCTCCTCATTGGGAACAACTGGGAAAAGACACTGGTGCTGAGAATGAAACGCTTTGTGAAAATAGGCCCTTACTGTAGCAGCCCAGGTTCAATTCCAACCTTGGCCCTCTGTTGTTCCTTCTCGATGCTCCTTTCTCCTGCCTTTACTGTCACTCTTCTTCTGCACTATCAATAAAGGCATAATGACCTTTATCTATAATCTTAAGATACAAACAGAAAAGAAAAACCATGATGGTGAACTTTCTGCACACTCCAACTGTGCTGGCAGCTAAGAAAAAAGTGTCTCTGCCGTTCATCATATTGCTCTGAAAGTAATCCCAACGATAATATTCAACACTGTCAGGTTGTGTTATGGACTCTGTCATCCACTTGAGTTAGAACGATATTTTAAATTATGTATTTATAGTTGTTGTTACAGTTATTGTTCGTGATGTGGATGGACCTCAAGGGTGTATTTGGACTCTGAAAGCCAGGCAAGACTAGATGTACAATATGAAATGATTTCTATCATTAGTTCTGCGTAATATACACATGTCAACACGACAACAGATGAGAAAGGATGGATGTCTATGTCAGTGACCAAATTCAGACTAATACAAGGAATATAGCCACAACAAACTGATCTGCCTTAAAATTACTTTAATTTTACTGCTCTAGTAATTCCACTGCATAAGTCTAGTGGGCTAGAGCCTCAAATCCTTAAACTCCACCCCTTCATATCTTCTTTGGTGTGTCTGCTCATTGCTATTAAAAACTGCGCTAGGCAGGTGGAGATTGAGGCCAAAAATATTCACATAACATCCCCAGACATCCTTTGAAGTATCTTGCCAGGGTAGAGAGGGTGTGTGTTACCTTGAGTTACAGTAGACGGAGACGGATGTCAGCTGTGCGATCTGGCTCCACACAATATAAAAGATGGCACAGCTCAATAATCAAGGCTTATGCGGAAACGCTGGGTGCACAGGCTGACTGCTATACTCAGCACATTTACAATTTCTTGGCACCCTCAATGTACCTCTCTGATACTGTCTTGTTTCATATTCGCTTAAAGACCGGAGCGCCTAAATGTCAGGATACATCCCAATTATTCAGAGGCCAATCAGCTGTCCAAACCTCATTGCGACAACGTTTTCTTTAAGTTCTTGTAACTTAACAAGTCGAAGCCTATTTGATACATGTGATGCTCATTAGCATGCAGATTTCTGGTTTTACACCAGCAGAGCCATGGGAGTGCCAGACTTATTGGTGGGTTCCAGGTAGTTGAGGAGAGAAGATTAAAAATTGACTTAACTCAAAGTCAGAATCCATGGATCATGATGTGAAGTTGGACACGCCGGGGTATACATATTCGGCACCTCAAGTGCACATCTGGCAGGAGGCTCATGTCACTGCTTAAAAGAGTAAATTGAGGTACAAACAAAATGTGTCTAATTAAAAAAATGTGTCTAATTAATATAGAAATTAAAATGACTGAGATAATGAAATTAAGTAGGAATAACATTTTATGTCCCTGCTTGACAAGATGTACAATACTGGGAAGGATTGTCTGTATATATGCTGCATATAGTACTATTCATTAATTGTTAAATGTAGTCATTTAAATATGCAGTACCTCATTCCCCATCACCAGGTGTCTCTTAATCTGTTTAACTCTGTTGAAGGCATGATGGCTGGGAGTTAATGGTTGGATTTCCAGACATCAGGTCGCATTAGTAGCAGACTAGTAATAGAACAGTACTTGTAGTAACTGTAGCAGAATACAGTAAATCTCCCATCTAGTGTCAGATTTTTTTCTCCTGCCTGTCTGTCTCTTATTTAATTTAATTTAATTCATTTATTTAGAAATTGCGATTTATTTGAACTGAAGTTACTAAAATAACACAAATTGGAAAACCTGTTTATCATCAGAAAAAAGTTAGAGATGTGAAATGATCTGTGTGAGCAGATAATATATAGAGACTTCCCACCACTTTGATAAACAGAGGAGGTATCGATTGAGAATGCTCCCAATAACCAAAAAAAAGAAAAAGCAAGAATAGCCTCTAACTAGAGGGATGATCAACATGGTGAGGGCAAGCGAGACAGCAGAGAGGCAAATGACTTCAATTAACAGGTTTGCACTAATGAGAGAACCATCCTTTGAACTGGGACAGAAGGATTGATTCCATTTGCACCTCACTCTTAGATTGAATGATTAGAATTGGCCCTCTGAGATTGGCTGGTCCCGCCTGAGTGTGGCAGTCTGACAGGTGTAGATAACAGGCTTAGACCATGCACAGGAGGGAGTAGTATACTTTTTAGTATATAAAGCGTAATTGACGTACACGTCTATTGCTATCTGGAGAGTCTTTTTGCTCAGGTACCTGCAAAAGAGCTGAGATCTGTAACTTCCACACATTTTTCTTTGTGGTGGCAAGATGTGATTTCCCGTCTTTAAAAAAAAAAAAAAAATACAAAAATGTGCCAATGAAGTGTGATACCACTGGGCTTGCTTGTTGATTTTGTTGCACGAAAATTGTAACAGTGCAGAACTTGTTACTTCCAGTTCTCCTGTTTTTTTTTTTTTAACAGATTTTATTTGTGTTGTGCGTCAGAGGTGTTTTACTATGGCAAGGTGATTAACATTTCAAGCAGGGTATAGAGTGTGTCTCCAACCACGCATTTTATCAAATTCAGCATGAAATCCAAACTCTTTAAAATACCAAATCTAATCTCACTGTTCAGCTTATGTAGTTTGCAAGTAATAGATGACTACAACTCAAAGATTCATTGCAGATCTATGATCATGGGCAAGAAGAATGAAATTCTACACAAGCTAGCGTAATTAATTTTGAAGACCTATAGCACCAACCTGAAAAAGAGATGAACAGATTAGAATATGAAATGTTGATTGTTTCACAAAGTACTGGGCCTGATTAAAAACTATAAGGTTAGCTATATAACTTAAGGTTACAAGTTTTTAGTGTTGGTTCCACACCCTGCAGATACAGTCTGAAAAAGAGACGAGCAGCTGAAGGTATGAACAGTCGATAACTATCTCACAGACTGCTAGGTGTGATTCAGAACTATAGGGTTAGCTATATAACTATGAGGTTGAGGTCATAATTTTTAGTGGTGGCTACAAAGTGAATCAACATTAACATCCATTTAGCCTGCTAATCATTTTTCACGACCTGTAGCTACAGTCTGAAAAAGAGATGAACAGCTTAAGATATGAAATGTCCCTGCCATAGTCTTCTGAATAGACAGCAACAAAGTTAATGTCGTAGATTGTGGCGAGGACTATAAGGTTAAGATTATATGAATGTTGATTATTGTTTCACAGACTACTAGGCCTGATTCAGAACTATAATTTTAACGAGGTCAATTCACTGTATACAAAGTGAATAAAAGTTTACCTGGCACTCCTGTGATATTACAGATTATTTTGTGTTTTTTTGCTCATCAACAATCCTCGGCAGAGCACAGTCAGCCCAGGGAGGGAGCTCATTAATGAACAGACAAAGGCAACAGTCAGCACTGGCTATAAATGAAAAGTCTGCTAACGATACCTGCACGTTGTTCAACATTGTTCTTAGCTAATAAAAAATAACAAGATTAAAAAAATTAAAGGTTCGCTTTGAGATTTGTTAGCATTGGAGCTTAATGTAGTTGGGTATTTTGCCGGCCAGTTTTACGACTAATGACGCTCCAATGTACAAAACATTCTGAATATTTACTAAAAGAGAATTCCTGGTAGATATGAGGCTCTAGTGGTAGATTTTAACAGTTAATGACACTTGTCATGAATACTGTTTCATGCATCATGTCTGCTTTATTGCAGCAATTATGCATTAAACATTTTTGAATAATGTAACAATGTATTGATTTAACAGCAAAAGCACCCTTGACAAAAGTCTTCCTGATGAATGGCAACTGTAAGTGAACTTTCTGTGCAGCTCGCCCTGACTGCCAACCATGAGCCCTCTTGATGTCATCAAAATGCTCGGCAATGCTGACTGGCTCTTTGATGTAGAGGGTAAATAATGAAAGTGATGCTAGTGATCTATATACGTATTAAAAAGTGATGGTCTCTCTCTATCGATCAAGTCTGATGAAAGGCCGGTGGTTCACAGTGATCTGCTCTCGTTTTTTTCTCAGGCACAGAAGCTTTCTGCGAGTGGCACACGGTCAGATCCCGTCTTTTATGTAAAAAATAAAATAAAATGAGTAACTCCTTTAGGTAAAGCTGTGTGGAGGCTCAGCTCCCTGATGGCATTGCCTTTAGCTGAGATATTATATCACCACACATCCCAGCCTCCTTACCTTCTGCCAGGCAGATTAGTGCTTTTATCAATAAGCAGCTTAGCACCAAAGTGTCCCTCAATAATATGCCATGCTATTTTTTTCTCCCTCTGCTTTAACTCCTGGGCTTCTCTTTTTTTGTCTCTTTTGCGTTTGCACATCCTCATAACCTAACATTTCCCTGTTTTCACCCCCCAAATATTCTCCACTTTCTTTAACTCTGGGTATTAACCTCTGACTTAGAGAGACAGTGATACATTATGTATTCTTCTCTTCAGGTCACATTAGGAACCTAGACAGGGCCCAGGAGGACCAGAGTGCAGCATCCCCATCAGACATACTACCCCATTAGAAGCCTGCAGTGCACCATAAAACCCATTAAGGTCCATTAGGGAAGTGCTCTGGCCCACAGACACCTTAAGGCCAGTCAGCCACAAAGGTGCACAGTTACAAATAGTGTAAAACTTATTTGATTTGTCATTTTGAGCCATGTGTCACGTATTGTTACACAAAAAGCATTGGTTCATGTGTCAGATATTTCTGCTGCATGGACATAGTTCAAAATTTAATTGCAATAGTCACATGTCGGTGTTAATCACTGTCAAATTCAGTGATGTTTGGTGACAGCTGCTTTAACTATGTAGTTATCGCATTGTTTTTCTTGTTAGCACACCAGCCTATAATGCAAATGAAAATATGAATTAGCATAAGCGTTATTGAGCTAAAACAGATCCCAGCTGAGATTTCACTCAGTCTTTTGTAGCTGCCTGAACACGCTCTTCAGCAAATGGCAGCTCTTTCACCCTCCTTCGATTGGAACAATCGCATACAGCTGAGAGGTTTCAGCATACTGCCTCGCATGTGATCAGAGCACTGCTTATTACGTTTGATGAGCCTGACCCAAATCTTCCAGTGGCAGACACATTTTCCACAGCGAGTTTGAAATTCTAAATCCTAGATCAAGCCAAAGGTGAATCCCTGACTCGGCCATAAATTTACTATTTTTGGAGCATTTCTGTGGGACTGTTACATCCCATCAACCATTTGAATACTTTCATGACATTTAATAAACGCCGTCAACAGCTCCAAATGTGTATAGCAGGTTTTAAAGCAATACAGTATGTCACAACCACACACTCCCGTCACACCAAAAGTTTGCCACACACAGTTTGGGAGCACTGCCTAATGAATGGTTTTTAATTAGCTTTGGAGAAACATTTCTCCTTGTGACAAACTGTCATGGGGTTATGATTAATTTCATGTGTTTCATGCTTTTTACTTAGTTAACAGTAGCATGTGGGGAACACATATTAATTTTCCCTACAGCCTCACTCACAAGTTAATGTTTTTTTGGTCTGTTTTTGTATTGCTTTAACCTAATTGCTTAAAAAGAGCAGCTGATGGATGAACACATGCAAATGAAACGCATTCTTTCGTTGTATTCATATATAACTGGTAATAACTATATAATTGGTGATTGCACAACGTACATGTGATGCACTTTTATGGATTGCATGGCAAAACAGTTGTTTATAATCCCACATACTGTATATGTAATATACATTTTGGTATTCATTTCAACATGTTAATTTCAAAAACAATGTGAGAAATCTTAGGTGGGCTAACATGGATCCTAATATTCCACTAATAATCAATATAGTACCCCAATCAGAATAAAATGCCTCATGTAACCACCTCAGTCACTACAAAGTCACCCAGTCCAGCCCATTCAGAAGGAATTTTGAATTGGGTTTGGGGTGCGTAGAGTAAACTTTTGATAATCCATTCAATAGGAAAATATTAGTGCCTGACAACAATTCAAATGCCTAATCCAATCATTTTTTTCTGGTTACAATAAATATATTCTTTCTGCGCATGTTTGCCCCACATGGGGGAAACATTTGGTGGAGTAGCTTGTGCATATGCTGCACACAACATGCTGCAACAGCTGTATCCTCACACCTCCCTCTGCTGAATTTCACAGAAATCTTTCATAAATTCAAAAAAAAAAAAAAGTCTGTTAGTGCTCCATTCTTATGTGAGTGCTCTAATTAAAAAAGTTATTCTTTGATTTTGAACCAGTAGTCTTATGTAGCCTTGTTGCTGCAGGCTGAATTGTGGAGTAGTTGGACATAACAATGGTCTGTCATTACCAGTGGCAGTAGCCTGAATGTGAGACATTAAGGGAACACTGGTAAATTGTATCATTTACTGATAATCTGAATATGAGGTGTTTAGGGGCCATCTGGAATTTGTAGCTGTGTAAAATTACATGGGTTACACCTAACATCACTTACTGCTGTATCGTATTAAAGGGCAGAACCACCTATTTTCCTTCTATACTTTATGTATTGGATGTATTGAATTTTCTCAGTAAGGCTGGAAAAAAAATTCTTCTGTTATATTTCCAGCATATTAGATTCTTCACAGCATGCAGGTCTTTGTGCGAGTCATAAAAGATTTATTCTGATTAAATGCTTTGGGTCACGTAAACACACATCTTATCATTTAGTGGCCTTGTAGACAGTTCAGTTGGAAAGTCTAATCAGAGTGATTTCAATTGGATTGAACAAATATTGGTGATGTAACCACAGCTACTGAGATAAACCTCCCTAAGAATAGAAGCTACCTACCTGCCTGAAGTGTTCCAAGGTGCAAATTCCTTTTTTTTACATTACAAGTGGGTTTGCTCTTTTTATTTCTCTGGTATTTTGATTTCTTTATCACGTTCTCCTCTTCACATCCATAATGTCTCTTACAATGTCATTTGCAGATGAATATCTCACAATATATCACTTTGAATATATCACTTGTGAACCTTTTTATCACTTGAATACGACACTTAAAAGAAATTATGTAAGTTTAAATTATTATGAATCTGCAGCATTGCTTTTCTAACATACACAAAGGCCTTTTAAAGTATGTATCTTATGACTTGCAATACATAATTGGCCATGAGATCTCTGAGATTGTGAGCTAAAATTCACCAACGACGTGGTCCTAGCCCCAGTGTGTTTGCCTTGGCAATTAAAGTAGGAAGTCAGAATAATGAGCAATGGTTTTATGAAAAGAGTGTTGACAGGTTTGACTACACTAACTTCCAATTCAAAAAGATGAGTACTTAGGTGTTATAAGATTTCAATGCATTGTAAGCTATTAAAAGTTAGATGAATGGGGCTAAGACAACATTAATGTGCCCATGCCATTTACATTTTGCTGATTAGAGACCTCACTGCTCTGATGCTTTTTAACAGAAAGAAAAAAGACAGAGGATGAAAAGAAAACTTGTCAAAAGGAAATAATCTCATTAATTTTGATGTGTTCAGCATTTTAACTGTCAAAAGGTTGCATCAAATCTCACAAAGATTTTACTTTATTAACAGCCAACATTTCTGACATTGTAAGACAATTACGATTATGTCGAATATTCATTTAACAGGAGAACATTTTGACACATGCAACACTTAAGACAGCTATTAAGCAATTAGACTCAGTTCATTTTTAATTGAGATACAATTTTAAGTAGCTCCAATCTCCTTGAGTAAATTGTTATCACATTTTAACAGCCTCTGTGAACACGCAAACAAGCTACAGCTTCTTACCTGTAAAAAGACAAGTGTCATTTCGTGCATTTCTAACAAAGGAAGCGCTATGATGTGTCAACCTAGCTTAACGCAACTATTGGGCATGGAAAACAGCCCATAGCTCCAAAGGCTGTTGTATGTTTGTATTTTAATACATGTAGAAATAGAAAATTGTGTTTTTTGGAGCAGTAAGCTCTGGGTTGGCTTTGATTGGATAGTCTTTAATGTCCTCAAGGGGCAATTTGATTCACAAACAGTAACCAACACAACAAACGGGTATCATGCAATGTATAAACAAAAATATAAATGCAAACAACATACAGTAGATGTCATTGTAATGAAATTGCAATGAGCTATAGAAGCATTAAGAGGCCATCATTCCTTGTTGAATTCATGTGTGCAATAGCTACTCAGCCTACAGCTTGTTTAAAAGTGCAACAGATGAAGGAATAAATGATTTCAGATATGTCTGATTTTGCCTTCTTAGGGAATGTGTACCCCTTCCTAGATGGCATGGAGTCAACATTTTTGCATGAAGAGGTTGTTGAAGGTCCACTAGAATGCCCTGTGCCCTCTGAGTGGCTCTAACTTGATAAACATTGCCAAGATTGTTCGAGTTATTGCCAGTGGTGGTTTGGCAAAGTTTTACAATCATCCCCAGCTTATTTTTATTGACCATGTTGAGGTTGCCAAACCAATAAATTATTGCAAAAGTTAAAACTGACTCAATAAAAAATAATTAAAACTTTTTCATGAGTGATCTGGCAACATAATAACCCCTTAACTTTCCCTAAGAAATTGGGTTTTTTGCACATGGAGTAGTAGTTGGCATCAAAAGACATTTTGTCATCCAGGATGGTGCTTAGAGCCTTTTATTGGCTTACTGTTTCCAGAACTATGCCATAGATCAAAGTTGGTGCCATGGCAGGAGGGCTTCAGCAAAAGCTGATAAGTATCTCTTTTGTCTTAGAGACATTGAGCTGCAAGTAATAGTCATCACCACATTTGATAAAATTCTCCAAGGCTGGACCATGGCCCACCTCATGGTCCTGCAGGAGTCAGACAATCACCAAATCATCTGCAAACTTGATTGTGAACCTTCACTCAGACATGCTCTGAAAGTCCTTGGTGTAGAGCACAAATAATAAAGGCGAGAAAACGCAGCCCTGGGGTGGTCCTGTAGAACACATCTGGGCCTCACACAAAGTCATTAACACTGGTTCTCTGTGACCTCATTGTCAGGAAGTCAACCAGCCAACACAGAATGCCAAAGTCAATGCCAGATATTCCAGAAAGCCTGTGAGCTATGATATGAAGATGCATGCAGTTGAAAGCTGACAAGAAATCAACAAAGCAGACGCATATATGCATCTTCCTGCACTTCAAGTGCCCAACAATAAAATCTAGTAATGTTGCTGTTGCGTCCTCTACCCCCTTCTTTGCTTGATACACAAATTGAAGTGGGTCAGTTATGCCCTCTGTCATGGCAAGTAGGCTTCAATAGTTCAAAATCTTTCATAACTAATGAGGTAAGCGCTACAGGGCGACAATCATTCAACACTTTTGGTGATGTAACCTTGGCAATAGGAACAACCACAGATTCTTTCAATAACAAAGGAAATTAATTCAGTGATTGGGATTTTTGCTCACATTTGCCTGTTCAAGAGTTTTCCAGATGTCCATTTCATCAATAATAAATCTGACTGCCCTCTGAAGCAACTATACATTCAGTCCGTTCTACACTAAAGTCAATTTAATCAAATGTCATGTAAAACTGGTTCAACTTTGCTATGATGGAGTCAGACTTATCAGGGTTAAACACCCCTTTTTTCAAGTCTTGAATTCCCACCAGAGATTTGAGTTCCATCCAGGCAGACCGAGAATTGCCATTCTTACATTCATCCTCTGCCTTGTCTTTAAACCGCATTTTGGCCAACTTTATTTCTCTTTTCACCGACTTCTGAGCGCGTCTATGTTGGTGAATGTCACCCTGGTGGAAAACTAGCTTTTTCTGATTCAGAGTATTCTTGAGGGAATTACTGACCCAGGACTTATTATTTGGGTACAATTGGAATTAGTAACTGTCTTCCTGGGAATAACCCCTTTTTTTTTTTTTTTTTACAGAAGGTAGCTTGATTTAGTCGAAATCAGTTCATCCATATTAGTACAAGAGTCTCTAAAAACATCCCAGTTGGTACTGTGAATACAGCTTGTCACTTCTTAAATAGCACCTTCTGTTCACATAGCAACCTCTTTGTGCTCAACTTTACCTCTCTTGGGGGACGTTTGGTAGACTTGGGCTCGAAGGACGCAGTTGTGATCAAAAGTAACAAGAGCTACCCTTTTGTAAGATTTGAAGGCAGCCTTTATGGTGCCATAGCACAGATCCAGCATCTACATTCTGGCAGAAATGACCAAGGGCCTTCCTTTGACAAGTGTTAAAGCTTGAGTGGGGAACTTTTGTCTCCCTCTTCTGGCAGTAAGATTAATTACATAAACGCTGCTAACGTGTGCTTATGAGGTATGTCTGCGGCTGAGCTTATTTCATTGAATACAATGACACAAGTGTTCGTGTACACCGGTTTGCACTTTCTGCACTTTTGTGAGGATAATAGAGGGAAGAGGCAAGCGGCGTCGCCTGAGTCTGTGTAGCCTCTGTCGTACTCCTTTCTGGCCATGCTTCTTCAATCATACTGCTGTCAGACGTCTTGAATGACCAGCTGGGTGTTTACAAATATCTGGCAGAATACCATCGTGTTAAATCCTAGCAACTCAATTGACGCATCAAATGGCAAAGTTATGATTGTTTTGAAGTCTGTGAGGCTTGTTGCTTTGTTGAAAGTTCCTAACACTCCAAAGAGCAGCCATGTTAATAAACAAAGCGCTCATTACATAGATGATGTCACCATGTAGTTTAAAGGCCGTTAGACAAAACACCATTCCTAGAAAAGAGGGGATAAAACATGACAGTCGAGTTAAAAAAAAAAAAAAACATTCAAAGGAAATATGTTAAAGGAAAAAACAGCAAACACAACTACTGCTGCTTGTGACCACAAGTTGAACACGTGACGAATACAGTTATATTGATTCACTATCTAACTCTTGGTAACTTAGCAAATGTCTCAAAATGTTGCATAGGCCATTATTTTAAATACTCAGTTCAGGCATCATCGTTGGAATTATTGCATATATGTAATTAGAACAGTAATTTGGTCTTTTCAGGATTGTAATTATATATAGAGAGCCATACTGTTTGGGTGGAAAATAAAAAAATGCTATCAGTAGCTATCAATGAAACTGTGGGTGAATGGTGAAAAAACCCCCAAAGTAACAAGTATTGGAAATGGTCAGATAATATGCAACAGGAAACAAAAGAATGAACAACCTGGCTGTCATAAGGCAGAAAGAGCCGGAAGGAAATAGTCACTGTAAAAGAAAAGAAAGATTGTATCCTTATGGAGAGACTCATGACCATTCTTATCGTTTGGCAACTGAATTGCTTGTCAGATAACTGCATGAGCAGCAGAAACATCTCATATTTAGGTGCAGTAATTGCAGACTTACCTACACACCACAGACAATTCAGGTTAATTACACCTGGTGATGGATGCGTAGACACATTACCCACCAGGGACTGAACATGCAATGTGATTGCCAACTATGCCGCGCTTCCTGAGCCAAAGAAAGTGTTTTTTAACCTCCAACTGAGCGATTTTTACTGAGGAAGCACCGCCACAGTACTCATTACAGGGCTCAGGTTGGGGTAGACACTCAGCCAATAAAAGTTTGTCGAATTCTGCCTGTGATGCATCCAGGAGTGCTATATCAGCATGCTGCCTCCACTTCTTTGCAGGAGGTACATATAGAGAAGAAAGAGGGGCCATGGTCAAACTGAGCTGTAAGCAGCTGTTCTGTTTCCGTATAATACTCAGGCTAAATCAAACATTCATCTTCTATTTAGAATGTGAGCTTTGTAAAAGACTACAATGGCATGGATATGACTTATTAATTTAGCTTCGAAAAGAAAATGCTAATGACATTCCTACATGCCTTTGGATAGATGGTTTTACTCCAGGCTATAGGTTGCTGCTGTTACTGGGACATACATTCAATTAAGCTCAGTGAGCATGTCCATGCAGGCAGACAAAATTGTGTGTGTACGCAGTGCACTGTAGCATGGGTTGCATCCTCATCTCCAGCGATTGGAGAGAGGGCAGGTGCTGGCAGAGGTTGGAGGATAGATGGTGATGGGTGGTTGGCTTAAGAACGGGGAGGATCGGGGGCCAGATCTCGTCCTTGCAGTTATGAAGGAGAAACAAACTGATCTGACAGTGACAAATGAACCATCTCCTCTTCCCCAACTGCCAGTTTTGTTCCTCTCAGACTCCTCTCTCACCCTCAGTCTCTTCCCCGTTCCCCCACCATTTTCTTTTCGAGCGCCCTCAACCCCTATCTTCTTCATTTTCACCTACCAAGCTCTTTTTCAGTCTCACTTTCCTCTGTCCTACATTTTTTACTTTTCTTTTGTTCTCCCTGTGATGCTCTCTCACTTCTCTGCCTTCTACTGTTACCTTTCCCTATTCTCTTTCTTGCTCCGTCGCTTGAGAAGTATTTTCTGGAGGGGTCCTGCTCCACTGTATTATGTAGTCATTTTAGTGTATTATTTAGTCTGTTTATATAAGTATTTCACTGCTGGAAAGATGGTCTTTTCATAAAACTGGGCTGTCTATGCAGGAGAAAGATGCAAATACTTGGTGCATACTTGGTGCTGGAATTGGTGTTATATGACCAGAGAAATCAAGAAAAAGGGTTATGGCATTCACTTTTGTTCAAAAGGTAGAACACTTACAACTGTCAGAATGCATTACACTGCACCGGACCAATAAATGCTCAAGCTGGTGGGTAATTCAAGTTGCCCCTCTGAAAACAGTATGGCAGCTGTAAGCTAAAACAGTGAGCTGAAATATGTTTTGGAAAATGTTTGAGTTGAGAAATCAGCAATGCAGTAACAGAATCATCATTCAAATTTGATCAACGCTGTTTAGTTTCATCTCAGTTTTTTCAGCCTCCACTTCTACAATACAGGGAACAGTATGTCGCCCACTTCCTGTTCACAGACTCTGGTTTACAGCTAAACAGTGCACTGAAATATTTTTCTAAAACATTTTCAGTGAGAAATAGGCATTATAGTAGCAGAATCTCGGTTTATATTTAATTAGCACCACCTAGTTTTACAGTTTGAGTTTGGTCTGAGTCTGAGGCAGAGAGAGGGGATCCAGTCTGTTTCTTGATCCACTTCAATAGTCTTTGCATCCGTGGTGGCGGGCATAAAAAAATCGAAACAGAGACACACTCTTTGACCCCATGGGAGCTATGGGGTATGACAAACACGCTATGTAACTGAAGTTGCGATGTTGAAGGGTTACAGCAAACGGCGCTAGTAATAAAGCAAAGGTGTTCTCTCAGGTGCTCTTCGGGTGTGCTCTTTTTAGCCTCCTCAGATGCGCTGGACCTGACAGAAGTTTTTGGGCATGCTCAAATGGATGCTGCAATCTACAATAGAACATTTTTATATAGAAAGCATTTGTTTTTGATCTTTTTTTAAGGATCTTTTCAGTAATGAGAGAGTTGTAAATCTCACCCATATCTTTCTAGATATATTTCAAATTGCAGAACCCTCAGTGAAACAAATCAATCGTCCTCACATTTTATGATGGTGCGCCAGCTATTGAGCCTTTCAGAAAGTGCAGACCAGATTTTACTGCACGTGTTGTACCCAAATGATCTGATGCCGTGGCTTCTCTTTTCAAGCTCCTTGACAGAAATGAGAGAGTACAATCTGTAGTTTGAGAAACACCCTAAGAGCCAGCAAAACTCTGCTTTTTGCTGGCAAATTAGCAGATCTGGCTGCTGGCGAGATGGAGGGAAGTTTACCACAATCAAAGCTGGCAGGAAATTGGCAAAGTAACCCTTTCCAGCACACAGTAATTACTTCTCCATTTCTGTTTCATGTCATAGATGCGACTAACATGGCATTTAAATGCTATAAATTGCCTGGCATGTGTCAAAATTTTATTGCTTTTTGAGTGGTATTGTCATAGGCGGGTGCCATTTAAGCAAGAGACACTGAAGTAGCACGAAGGATGAAGGCATAGCTCAGCAGTGATTATTGTTGAGGTTTAATGACTGTCTTGCTCCTGTAATAGACCTTCTGGGGTGCTGAAATGAGATGCCAAGCAGAGAAGACAATTAATTGCTTGGCTTCCTTTGTCCCCGCCCCCATCCCCCTGTGTATTGGACTGAAACTTGATAAGATAAAGGCTTAGGGGCCACCCTAATACCTTAAGAGACTCGCGTGACTATCATGCATTTATTGTGGGTGCATTGTGTGAGTGAAGTTGCCTTGTGTTGGTATTTCAGTTGAACTTTCAGGTGCTTTCCACTGCTAACAAGCAGAAAATTACAAAAAGAAAAATGCATTGTACAGTGACTGTATATATCATGTGGAGGTGTAATTTACACAATCCTGATTTCTAACATAATGTATTGAGCTACAATGCCATTTGCTGTAAAAATATTCTGTAATGAATTTTTGCTTTTTCTGCTTTTCTCTTCAGTGCCCAACATAAATTTGTTCATGATTATTAATGTATGATGTAGCACACAAATTGATAGCTGGATGAATGTATCATGCATGCTCTGTCCTTCCTTGTGCAATTTTTAGAAATGTACCGCAGTGACAGGTTATTAATATATGGATAACCAAATGACAAGCATGGCACCCCTTATGAGGCCAATCTGTCTACAAAAAAAAATCCCTCACATTTTTTCAAAAGCAGATCTGTTTCAAACCGTCAGGTCTTCAAAACTATGATAAGGGACACACTATTAATTAGAAATTTCTCTTAAAGGCAAGCTTACCTCCAGATCAAATTTGCTCCAAAGCTCTGACCAAAGTCAGTCCAATTTTAATGCTGCAACTCACCTTTGAGGCGCCTCAAATTCTAGTTAAATATCTGTCTTTGTGTTTCAGCTAAGACACATTTTCATCATGATTAGTCCCATACAAAAGCAAGAGCAATTTCATACCAAGGAGTTGCTACAAATGTCAGGACCATACACACATTTAAATGGTGGAGTAAACATATTCTGTGAAAAAAAAGCCACAGTACACACTCTTGTTTATGAGCATTAAAAATGCATTGGTGTTCTAAATCATTATAATGCAAATTCTGAGTCTGTAAAGCAGCAGTACACTGCGCACATTAGATGAGTGCAAATCCATCAGGCAGAGCTAAAAAATACTGTGTACCGAATGTAATTGGAATAACAAATAGTGGGCTATATTATTCAACATATGGTCAATACCGTACAGATTGGAGTCGAGAGTGAAATAAAAGCAAAATGTGCATGTTTGCCACACAATTTCCTTTGGGCAGTGCAGTGCCATCAAGAGAACCGCTCGCCATGGGTAATAGAAAGTGTGATGAATTATACAACCTCAAATAAATACTGTCAATCAGTTAGAGGTAAAGATTAATAGCAAACAAGGCTGCTCTTAATGCCTTTATACAATTTCTATATTTTGTTTACATATTTATATAATATTTGCATTTTCGACTCAAGAAAATCCTGCAAACAGCATTGATTGAAAATCTGATTTCTGTCTCCTCTTCCTCTCTACTAAGTGTCAGTACAAACAAAGCACTTAGAGTGAGGACTAAAGCATTGCAGTGTGGAATTTCAGCTCTCAACATAATGACTCTCAGAGGCTGCAGTAGCTCATACAGGGACGGATTGTTTCTGGTTTGCAGTCATATGAAATGTCATCTGGAATTTGACAAGATATGAAGAAGCAATCCCCTTTGAGAGCTCCACTGAACCGCACATTTTCTTATATTGTTCTCTTGTTATAATCAAGCCCTTACGGGTGACCCGTGTCATTGTGTGATAAAACTAATTATTTGCCACAAGAATTATTGTGGGCTCTGCTGTCTCGAGGTCAGAATAACTGGCAGCCTTCTTATACTATTAAACTGATTATACTGTGTCACTGGCCAAGAATTCGCACTGTTGTAACAGAGTTGATATCACATAGCCAAGCAGATGCCATGCTTGTTTTGTTTTTTCTTTGCATTGTCATTGTAAAACATAAAGACTAACCTTTTTATGTGTATTTGTAAAAGTCTCCTCTGTTGAGTTAATAAATAGACACTGGCAAAAAAAGGCAATAGGATAAAGTAATTTGTTCTTTTAACCTATGAAGATGTCAGCATTCTGTGGGCAGACTTCCTGTAACACGCCTGCAGTACAGTCATCGTGGCTTTGCACACATTGCTTATGTTATGGACATGGCCATTTTTATTGCACTACCATAGATGTGAATGTGGCTGCAAAAAATGCATATTGCCCAGTCACAAGCTCTCTAGATTCCAGCTTACATTAACCTAAGCTGCATTTTGCAATTCTGAATCAGTTTACCAGATATACCTTTTCAAAAGACAAAGGATCAGTAGCCTTTACATGTCCATTTTTATTGATAACTCTATCATCCCATTATTACTGCAGGTGAACGGTGATTCAGTGTAATTAGTTATCTAGCTACCAGAATGGTGAAATGTTCCTTTTTCCCCAAAAAGTCTTGCTCAGTTGCACTTTACATGTGATCATGAGCTTGAGCCCTGATTACAGTGTCCTGATCCAGTCACCAGAAGAAAATGTTGCCACTGTACATTTCAGAAAACCATTAAAATGTTCCATTGGCATCATATCATAACATTTCTAAGTGTCATAGTCAATGAGTTGACTGTCATCGGGAGTTGGAGGGGATGGTGGATGGCATATCACTTCGGCAAGATGTCTGCAAAGCTGCAAAAACCACTGTTTGAGACCAGCCATTTACAAAGCCTTCTGTGTTTTGGTGATTCATTGCTGTGTTTCCAGCAGCTTTCTAGACACCAAATGTGGATGTTTTGTTTTAACTCATTGCTGTTTTTCCAGCGGCAATAGTTCTACAACAAGGGATTGTTTTTTTACTGAGACATTTCACGCTTTTCTAGCAGGAATTGTGCCTCCATAACTGGGTATGTTACGCTAAAACGTGGTCCTTTCCCAAATATAATCAAGTTGGGGGTTTTGTGCCAGAATCTAACCACATGGTAACCACAGCACTGTTGAAAAGTTCTAAGATACCTGCTAAATGATAAGGTGCAAATGTAACCTATCCATGGTTTGCAGAAGCGTACAATACCGATTTTATTTCTGGCCATTGGGTTGCCTCATCAGATCACAGCATTACTTGTTATTTCTACAATGAATGTATCTGTAGCATTCTCTTCATAGTTCATAGACCAAAGATCAATTGTTTTCAGTGTCCAAAGTATGTATTTTCTTTGTTTGCTATGTTTTTTCGTTTGTTTGATTTAATAATTTATAACACATGCGTTCACAAACTAGCCTGGCTCTGCTTATTGAAAGACTGTACTTCTACAGCAGCAGATCGGTAATAAAACAGGCCAGCCAGGGCTCCAATGTGGGGTTACAGCTGTTGAGAGGTTCGGTGGCACAGCTGGAGAGGGTTTGCATCTAAGGCTTCTTCTGCCCAGCACATTGATATTTCCATGGTTGCACAGTTTGAGCTCCAGGGCATCCTACAGTAGGACAATTGTCCAGCTCCCACTTTAGTTCAAACAATATGCATCCACTGCAGCTGCAGTCACTGTAGCGTACTGAAAGATACATTTGTGAATACTTCCGTTATAATCATAGAAATGTGCATCTCATATTGTCAAATTGAGATTCCACTCACATCTCAAGCCTTTGTGTTCACTGTGTATTTGTGTGCGTGTGTGTATCTGGTGAGTGGTTAACACAGTAAGCATACTGTTGCTGTTTTTAACTTCAGAAATAAAATATATCCAGACATCCTACATTTTCAAATTCAGGTTAAATGGTGACTCACCAGGAGAAGAAATTCTACCACAAACAGCTTGCTACATCAGCAGTTTTCCACTTTCTCCATGGTGTGATGCAAAAACTGTTGCTTTAAGCCTACACAAGTCATGAGGTGAACTGTACTGAAACCACATTTTAGTAAGTGTTTATGATATAGTATATACACAAAGTGTGAAACAAATATTCACCAAAATCAAGGATCAGTTTGTTAATCATCTTAAAACTGAGAGTACTTCTTGCACATTGTGTTCAGTTTATATGTTTAATACAGTATTTGCCAGCATAAGGAGTGCATGATAAATTGAATTTACTGTTCTTTGCCCTCCACTGCAGTGTATCTATGGGACTATCTCACTCTGAACTCAGCCTCTCAGGCAGCATTTACTTTCTGTTTTGCATACTGGGAGTAAGTGCTGCTTCAGAGACAGTCCCTTACCATCAAAGAAGCCCCAGAGCCCTTAAAGACAGAATAGATATTGGGAAAGATGAAGATAGCAACATTATTGATGGGCTTTTTATACTTAATATTCTTTAATCTTGACAGGCTAATATATGCATATATGCTTTTAATTGACTGTCCAATAAATGCCGTTGCAGTGCCGCTTCAGTAAAAAAGTGCTATGTCATTCTTAGGGGCATTGCACTGGGGCAAGACCAAGTTACAATTTAATTAACTAACCCAATAATCAAAAGGAAAAGAAACAGGCATTACCCTAACATACTATTTCCCCTTTTTGTAGGTGTCACATCAGCATGCGAAAGCTAAAGTAGAGCGATGCGGTCCCTTGACATGAAGGTGAAATTTGCCAATAAACTTCTATACCTACAGGCAGGGGCTGTGCTATGAAATACTATCTGAGACAAGTGAGCAAGGCATCGCGTAGAATAATTCACTTAATTTTGTCAACTCAAAACATGTTTCCATGGATCAAAAATGCAAAAACTAAAACCCAAACAAAACAAAAAATATGGTCTAGCGTATTTTAAATTCTTAGATCCAAGCTTTATAGGTAGTTATCGAGATTATGGATGCTAATTTTGTGAGTCAAGGCAAAGGATATGCTGTGTGCAGAGGGAGTGGTGACACAATTTTGGTATTTATGTGGCTTGTGGCACGCAGTGCTCCTGTGTACACATGGACGTAGGGTTGGATTTGGGTAAATCAATTTTAATACATAATAAGTGTGTGTGTGTGAGGGTTGTTCAGTGGCTGTAACAACTGTGGCCAATCACATTGGCTCCTATATCCCCTTTAAAGGCAGTGCTCTCACACCATGGCATACTGACAGTTTGGCAATGGAGTGGAGAGTCAGAGGCACCTCACTTATTGTTCTCTCATAAAACAGTTCCAAGGGCACATACACAGCAGTCAGAATTTGCTGCCAAGGGCAGATAATGTGTCTTTTTTAAGTTAAATTCACATTTGTGAGCATACTGAATGCTGGCAGTCACCAGTTTTTTTTTCCATGAGTAATGATGCACTTGTGTGTGGGGTGACAGTAGCTCAGGTGGTAGAGCAGGCCAACACCTGGCATGGCAGCTCCAGCTCCATTGCATGAATGCTTTTGTGTGGGTGCATGTAATGTAAAGCAAAGCATTGTGGACCACTCTCTGGTTAAAGGCACTACATATTTAAACACAGTCTGCATACTTTACCCTTTTGGCTTAAAATATATAGCATAGCATATTTTGTTTAAATGATATTTTTAAAAAAATTCGAACACTTGATCAATTTAAACTTGATACCAATTCGGTGACCCACCATTGGACCGCCAATGATACTAATGCAGCACATGATGGTCCTGTAAATTTCAAACAGGTGCAGAAGGGAAACCCTCATTTTAATACACAAAGATAAAGCCCTTTAACCCAAAATATTTGCAGAGATTGAACATGAGACCAGTGGTGCCCCCAAGAGGGGGCCATGGCCATCTTGATACAATTGCGGCCCCATCTGGCCCCCCCTATGAAAACTTTATGGGGGCGCCACTGAGTTAGACATGCCATGCAGGACTGCACCCAGACCAAGCAGTAGTTACACTGAAAGCTTGAAAGTATCATCACCAGTCATCAGGTGCTAAGTTACAGTACCCCACCAGGGGCAGTTCCAGCGCTTTGATGATTACAAAAATGTATTGAAAGGTTCCGCTACCTCTAGGAGAACACAGAAGCAGGTATTACTGTTCTCCCCAGCGGGGCTTGTTGCAGCCAGAAATGCTTGAAATGAAGTAAGTAATCTGCTTTTGGGCTAGTGGTGAATCAAAACAACAACAAAAACAGATCCATGATTACTTGATTTGCAGTGGTGATATACTCCATGTCAAGAATACACCTTCACCAAAGCATATTTGTTATCTGACAGAAGCTCCTTATATCCTCTCTCAGTTGTGTGCTTCCTTTGACTATTTCCACCTTGTTAACTGGGTAGCAGACAGTCTGCAGATATGGATAAGCTCCAATACAATATATCAGAAACCTGGACATTTCAGGGTGTGTTTGAGAAAGCCCCAACGCAAGAATGTAGCAGAAAGAGTCCTTGCATTTAATAGTGTTTCTGTATGTGCTTGATAAGCATATGTCTTCAAATCAATGTGCTGCAAGTGTGTGATAAGCCTTACATTTGACTATAGCCCTGCATAAAGCCCATGCCTTTGATCTTGTGTTCTCTGTGCATTTAACATCATGTTTTTGATCCTAACTGTGTACACTTCTTTAAGCTGATGGATTATTGTTTACAGCCTAGTATTATGGCTTTGCTTTGCACTGACAAGGGACATGGTTGTATTTTAGACAGTACAGTTTTGCACCCTGAACCTGTCCTCCCTGTGGCATAACATTGTATCTGACCAAAGGCTTTTTTAAAGCAGGGTAATACTGCACCCGTACGTACTCTGGGTGACACCCGCAATGCCTCAATGACGAGCCATCTCTAATTGAAGAAAGTTTTCCCATGGGATCCGTGCCCTTGGCTCAGCATTGTAAACTGAATGTTTTATTCCCTCAAGGGAGAAGCTAAGGTTATGATAATAACTGTTCCTTTTTCATTCTTTGTGTGTTTATATCTGGTTAAGCCAAAATGTCAGCTTGCTCTACAGGTGTAAAAGATGTCTGGTTGAGATAATGGGGTCTGGATTATTTCATTTGGTTTATGGTTTTGATACAAAATAAAAAGAAAATCTGATAAAATCGTTGAGATAGTTGGAGCTCAGCATGTTTTTAATACTGTCAGTGTATGCATTTGATTATAGCCATTTGCAACTCTGTGAATTTGTGCATGTATCTCTCCAGCTGGGAGCTTGTTTGTGTCTTTCAGCTTGTCTGCCTCACTGTCGGAAACAGTCATTGACTCAGAAACAATTACCCTTATGACTTGAATATAATTCAATTAATTTCCTTCATTTCACAAGTAATAACGCATAGCAGAGTTACTATGAAAGACATAAGGTTTTCACAAGAGAATACCATTGCCGTTGGCTTCCATTTTTCTGCTTTCTTGGAGACGCAGTTCCATGAAAGTCCTTAATCTTCTCCACTCATTTGAGATGATTTATGGGTTTGTAGTGAGACCTTACTTTGTTTATCAAAATGTCCAGTGAAGAGCGGGATGACAAAACGAGCGCACACTGAATCTTTGCATGCGTTCGTCTTCCGCCTGTGTCTCCCTCTTTAAAGTGTTTTTCTCCTGCCAGTCACAATAGTGATGATTGAATAGGTTGGGAGAGAGAATGTGCCTCACACTTTCAGTTTAAATTTGACATGTATTTAATAATTTGCCACAACCCCATTGCAGACAACTTGACACCTCGAATCTACATCTTGATGACATTTTCTGTTATGTCAGGAATCCCATACCACCAGAATATTTTTGAAGAGTCGATGCAACAGTGGGATTCAGGGCTTTGTGACAGTATTTGATGTACTGCAAAAATTCCATCTGCTTTGTCTCTCCCCTCCCTGAAATCAGCCATTTCTTTTCATCAGAATGGTCCTTTGGTATGTCATTTTCTCCGGGATAAGATCAGAGCTTAGGTGATGTGAGTGTGATGGCCCCCGGTTTTAACAGTTTTGGTATTAAGTGTGTTCTTGTAAAGAATCCTACAGAGGATTCTGGTCTTAATTGTTCCCCTTCCTTGAGCATTTCAGGGCTGATTCCAGTACTTCCTTGGGCCAGGCTCTTTCTCTCATTATTAAAGGTTTCTGTAATGTTTTCAGCAGTTAGGTCAAAGCTTACAGTATACGGCACCCAGAGCTTCAGGAGATGTAGGGATCTCTCAGAAACATATGGTTCAAGAAGGAATTACCCGAAAGGTGATCCCCACTTTCTTTTTTTTCTGTTGGCTATAGGAAGGCATGTGGCAGTAACATATTAAACATGTTTGACATTTTGAAACACGTGTGACCCAGTCGGGGCTGGTGTGTACGTGACAGTCATTTCTGAGTGGCAGTATGCTGCTGCTGCAACAATGTCTCTTATCAACTTTGCTCAAAGTAAAGGCTTTAAGCTTCAGAGTGATATTTTACCAATAAGGTTAGCAATTACCTCGCTGCTCTTCGCTACATTTCAGTTGACACTAGAATTTAAGTAGTGAGCAAACACTAAGTATAGACCTACAGTTAGCTATCAAGCACCGGCAGCTAAAGATAACGACATGCTGTGTTTTTGTTGTCTTTAGGATGAATTTTTTTCTTTTCTTGTTTGTTGTTTTTATTGGTCTGTCCTGACTCTGACTCAGTCTGGAAGTCTGGAGGAAGCGTCTCTTTCCTGGATTTGATGTCACTGCTTCCCATTGCTGAGCACTGAGTGCCTGCTGTATCAACAAGGAGATATAATCTGACTAAGCTTTTCTCTGAGTACCAATTAACTATATATTTGCATTATTGATCAAATCTAATGAAGTGCTTTTGGATTAAGATCGTCTCTTAAATCTATAATTAGTATAAGTATAATTAGACTAGTTGATGAAATCATACATTTACTTAAAATGTTCGAAACAGTTTCATTCAGAAAATACAGGCTATATTTTATATGAGGCAGGACAAAAATGTGAGTTTATAATGTGACAATTTTTCATTGTCTAATAGATTTTTGATATGTTAGAGCTGGAATACAATGCCATAGGTTAAGGCAACAACAAATTACATCAATATAGAACTTGTTTATCCAAAAAAACGTGTGAGGGCAGGGTCCCCCAGACCCCTGACAGAGGTTGGGGCTAAATCCTGAATGTCCTTAAACCCTAGAAAGGCCCTTGTGTACACCTGACCTGTACAGGGCTGCTCTGACTGGATTTGCCTTTTGGCAAAGATGAGTGAGGAAAGCAAACGTCGAATGGTTGGAAACAGGCATTTCATTTATTATATATAGGCTACTGATAAATGTTATTAATGTTTGTTTATTATCTGGCCCCTGGCTTCCTGTCATTTTGCAAAAGTGGCCCCCAGGCAAGGCAGATCCAGTATGCCTGGATTAAAGCATTTAAACATCCTTTATGAAAGGACAGTTGCTACATGGCTGGCTATAGGTAGGTAGGGAAAATATTACATAATGCAGAGTATATTCAACATTTTAAGCATTTAATGTAATATTCAGACGTATCACCAGCAGAGCTGTCTTGAATGCCACTGTAAGTGATTAGTACCTTACAAAGAAAGAAAGAATTCATGGCATTGAAGGCCACCAGTAAGACTTATGAGCAGTGATACACTAAAAGTATAATAAATCAATTATAATTAATCATTTAAACACATATTTTAGAGAAATAATCTATATAGCCATTGAACCTATTTAAATGATATGGAAATCCATTGACCAAAGGGCGAGAAGGTCTCAACTGCCATTGAAACCTTTTAATCAAATGAATGGTCTGAACTCTTCAGCAAATCCTCTGTAACTTTGCCCAATACCCTCACCCTTTTGTATATTAGTTTTTCATTCTGAGTTTAATTTCCACAGAAAATGCTGTATATGCTGCCTTGAACCCTTATCCAATCAGAGGGCAGATTACCCTGTAAACTGTTATTTTTCATGAGTCTTAAAGACATGATGTACATTTTTCTCAAGTATTTAAAGAAAGGAATGTATTTTAAAGCAGTAATGTCTGAGAGCAGTGCACGGCACCAGAATACCAGCCTGCAATATTGTACTGTACGTGTCAAAGTGTACACAACATATAAATGCAGAACTGTACAGTTTATGTATCGGGCACAGTTAGAGAAGAGGGAGAGAAAAGCATAGGGGGCATTGAGGTTTGTGTTTATTATTTTATTTATGTGTCTCTGCAGAAAAAAAGGCGCAACAATGAGTGGGTTGGGGTGAAGGTGAGGAAAAAGTCTAGTAAGAGATTGGAGGTAGCTGCTCACCTGGGGATTGGGTCAGGTGCAGGGAGCAGAGACAGGCCGGGGAGAGGTATGTGGGTTTGCCGAGTGGGAGGATGTGTGAATGTTACTGTATCGTTTGAAATGGAGGGGGTTGCTAGGATACGAGGGAAGAGATCAGATGCTCTTGGAGAGCGCACACAATTTGTCGACTGGTTTTGGCATCAAGAAAATTAGAGCCAATGATCATTACTTGTTTAAGAGGAAACTACTAAGCGTGGTTTTGCACAATTTTGCGATCACAAGGCCCGCTGAGAAATCAGCAGTTCACCACCCTAAAACTTGTACTGCATATTGTGAAGTGTTGCAAATTTGACCATCCTCGCACTTTTCACATGGAAAAAACCCTTTCGGGTGTTGACTACAGCTTTTAAGTCACAACATTTGTCGACACAGGCTACAGATGTCCGACTGTGACTGTTAAATCCAAAACATGTAAATTAAATGTATAGCTTTCTCTCTCTCTTTTAAGAGGCAAGTCTGACACAGCAGAACACACTGCAACGTGTCAAAAGGAGAAATCACTACACACAACCTTATCAGCTCTGTGTATGCATAATTTAAAGGGGAGATGTTCAGTAATTGGCAAGGTTTAAATATCTTGAGCTATGGTAATTGAATAGTCTCCCCACTAATGGAAATGTGTCAGACATGCTCTTACACCCAGCAGACCGCAGACATTGAGTGACGGAGCACCAGGGCAAGAGAGGAAGACATAGGCAGAACAGGAAAGGAAATTCTGTCTTATTATTTGCTTGGCTGTAGAGAAGAAGATGTCATGATGAGAAAGAGTGGCTGGGTCATGTTGTTCGGCTGCCATCGAGCTGCATGGAATTATTCCATCTCTTTCTTCTAATATTTATCTTATGATAAACCCACTGTTAGCTCCAGGGCTATCCGAGTCCTGTTGGTTATGCTCTCATCATAACCCTCCTGGCTATTTAGTTGGGTCTGACTGCAGACTGAGGAAAAGCTGCTCTTTTTCTTTCCAGTGGGAGTTATCTCTCTAAAATGAAAAGTCATTTTTAAAGATACTTGGCTAATCTGACAGAGCCGCAGTAGCTACGTGTCAATCCATATCTGAGGCTGTGATTTGGGAACCGGAATACTGTATAATGTAGTGCTGTGACTGGCAAACAAAGTCAAAAGCTTTGACTTGACCCCAACTGGAACTAAAAACTTTCTATGTAGATAACATCTATAATGCATTATAGGGACATTCATAGTGCTTTATGAGTACATTGAGAAACACACATTTTCTAATGCACTAAATCAACAGTCACAGCTATGAACTATTAAAAGTTTCTTATGGATGATCTTGATTAGTTATATACTAGAGTTTGACTAATGGGGCTTAAAATACATAACTACCTTAAGACCAAATCACAATGTATGCATCACATACATGAAATGAAACAGCACTGAGCAAAGGCTGCCACAATTGGTTAGTTTTTAGCCACCTAAAAAATCAATATCAGTTTAAGTTTATTTAATACTTTTTTCATTGCTTTATATTGCAATCAGATTACCTTTTCTGACAGGGATCAGAAGTCGTGATCTCAAAGCAAACAGACTTCATTGCCAAACACAGTAAGTTAACTAAGCAGAAGACAAATAAGGTAAATGTGTAGGGTCAATTGGAGAAGATATTCTAAATAAAGTGTTCATTTAAACTGATATTGATTTATTAGGTTATGTCTGCTGTGGTCCCCGTCCACAGCAGTAAATTGCTTAACTTCTATGCCAGTAGCATTGGTTTCTTAAAGACGCTAGCAAAGCAACACAGTACACAGCATTAGCACAGCAAAAGTTTCAGATAAGTCACACCAACGTGATGAACTATATAATTTTTAAACTTTACAGTTATTGCTGAAAATGGCAGCAGGTATAAACAAATTTGCTGCCTTAGTAACCTTAGGAAATCACTCAGTCTAAGCTCACCTGTACACACTTCAACAATCAACTGTAATAAGAACCGATAGTATGCTATAATTGTCCATGCATTGTCACAAGTTATCATTGTATGTGTAAAGTAAAATAATAATGCATTGTTCATCACAACATTTCAAAACATTTTGTCAAGCTTTATTTTCGCTATGGGATGAAAGTAACTTGTCGGCGTGTTCTAACTGAACATCAGCAACTCTATGCAGCCACTGTAATAGTTACACCCAGTATCCAGTACTCACATGCTGCAGGCATGCATGCATGTGTGAGCAAATATTATTCCGAATGCATGAAAATGCAATATACTTTTCTTACAACCAACAGTGAAACAATATAATTTATCATCTATTATACATCAATATGCACTTCACTTTTCCCACACACATACAGTTATAACTTATACCACATGGATTAAAGCATACTTTACGTCCTTACTGCAGTTGATTGTTGATGTGTGTATAGGTTGGTATAGGTATTCATAATGCATTATAAGCCCCATCAGTCAATCTCTAGTTTATAACTAGTGAATCCATCCAGCACTTGAACTCATAATTCAGTATGAATCAAATCTACGTTGTTTTATGACTGTTGATATGGTGCATCAGAAAGCATTATGTATGTTTATGAGAGTCATAAAGATGTCATAAAGCATTATACTTCCATTATAATACACTAGGAATGCCCCTATAATGCACAATAAATGTAGTTTCCTTAGTAAGTGTTACCAAGACTTGTTTGGCATTGCCACTATCTGCTGCATCATAGCTACCACCCACCAGCCATAATAATCATATCTAATAAAAGAAATAAGTGCTTGTTTTCAGAGTTCTGTCTTATAATAGCCTACTCTGTGAGCAATATAGCCCATGTACTTATTTATGATATAACAGTCCAGTCCATTTTCACAATGTCAAAATAAAAACAGAGGAACATAATGCATTGTTTTGAGGATTGTTAGCTCCAGCTTCCTGCAAGCCAGTATCTTAACAGTGCCAGAGAGGTGTATCCAAAAGAAAGGATACTTCATTTCATAACTGAGTTTTAAAGCCTTGTGTTGTGAAATATATATATATTTTTATTTCTCACATTTTAGCAATGTCAGAAATGATAATGTGAAGCAGAGGTGAACTACCTTGAACTGCCGGAGATAGACTCACGATATGTCATGCTCTTGAGTCAAAATAGCAAGACTTGACAATGATTGCTGAACTATGAGAGGACTATGAGAGAACAGATTATACCACAAAATGGGATTAGGATGTAAAGGATGCGCACAGATCTGCATCTGTTTTTCCACAGATCAAAGCCACACTGTGGCACAGAATGAGTTTTTGTGGGTGTGTGTGGAGCCTCTCTGCAGTCATTTTGAACAACCCTTAGTAATTGCTAAGTTCAATACATCGTGTTCTTTATAAATCAAATTAACACATTGATCAGCCAGGAAGCTGTCTAATAACAGCACTGAGAGGGCCACTAGAAAATAATGTCATCAGTCTTTAGAAGTCTGCAGCACTTTTTTGTAGTTAAAGCAAATAAGATGTTGGCCCTTTAGAAACCTTTGTGCTGGTAGATGTCATTGGTTGAGTCCAGCATACCTGTATTCATAGCTGTGACAAAATGCCGACCAAATTAATTATAAAATTTACTTATGAATATACACATTAGCGAGCATTGAATAAACATACTGCTGTTAAAGGGGCTTTGTCTAAAATTCAGAGCATATGCGTTGTCTGCAATCATGTCTCAACATGGAGGTGGCTGAGAAGGTGGGCAATGGCAACAGTGCCAACAAAGCTAATGGTGTAAACCAGGTCGCTTGTCTTTTGCTGGACACATTTTCCCCACAAATACAACAAGCTAATGTTTTTAGCACAAGTCTGTGGCATTTTACATTGTATAAATTAGCCTAGCAGCTAGTAAACTTTTCGTCTTCTCATATGAAGCCAGGGACAACAGCAACATTTAACAAGGGACTGTTACAGAATACATCTCAATTACAACTCAGTGGGTTCACCAACAAAACAGCTGTCCTACACTAAAGAGGTTTTCCAAACAAATATAACGTGTTCGGATTTTCCGCACAAGCCTATGGCAGTTTACACTGTATAAATCAGCCTAGCGACAAGCGGAGATTTCCTATGCACACATTAAGCCAGGATAAATCCCAAAGTATAAAACCCTGAAGGAAAGATCACACACCAGACTTGAAATGCTTTTTTGTGGGGTCTTCACATTTTATTGTTTCTTATCTGTAAAATTTAAGTAAATAAAAGCTTTGTGTCCACTGAGGGAAATTTCAGCTTACAAAAATAAACAGGAGGTCTGCGTCCCCGCAAAGTGTTGTTTCATTTCACGGGAGGTGCACCTCAGGCTACGATGTAGGTTATGGCGTAGGCTCTACATCGATGAAGAGCTGACGCCAGAAGTATGGCGGCAATTAGCCACAGAAGTATAAATTCCGCCCTTGCAGTGTCAGCACGGCTACAGTAGCAGTGCTAACATATTTAACCCTGCTAAAAGGGCTTTTATTTTCATTACTAACTTTTTCCAAAAAGAAGGGGCTTCCTCACCAGGATGACCGTGGCAAGACCAGAGGGTGGTTACAATCTCTCCCCAGCAACGTATTTCGCCACCAGGACAGCTTTACCAGCTGTATTTGTCAAATGAGCGCCACTGGTAGCTAGCTTACGTAACCTCCCTCCTGACCTGGGTGGTGCGCAGTGCATAGCAGCCAAGCAACCATTGGAGACCAGAGGTTGGGCAGTGGGCATGTTTCCACATGTTAACACAGCTGGCCGGCTGTTTGTCAGCAAAGCCAATCGAAAATAAAATAACAGGCAAGATATTTACATC
Source organism: Epinephelus awoara (assembly GCA_035609425.1). Taxonomy (NCBI): domain Eukaryota; kingdom Metazoa; phylum Chordata; class Actinopteri; order Perciformes; family Serranidae; genus Epinephelus; species Epinephelus awoara. The sequence goes on from CM069304.1 coordinate 9,347,139, forward strand.
ACTAAACCTCGATATGGATAGTGCTTTAAAGTGCAAAAAATGGAGCACTGGACTAAAGGGAAGGGCCCTTGTATTTTACATCTTCTTTTCTTTTTTAGAAGAATGTATCAGTTAGTTACCGGTTAATGGGTGTCGGCCTATCCAAAACAAAATTAACCAAAACTGCCATCACTAAGTGGACACACACACGCGCAAACATGCATGCGCAGTCAGACCACAGCAAACCACAGAGAAGTTTGGACAACACACACAAGGGTAGCTTGACTTTATTCTCTGATCAGGATGGCATTACTCCATTTTGCTGCTATATTAACACCTTTAAAATAAATTACATTTTGTTTATTTGCAGAGACATCCTAACAGAATGAACAGAACCCTAGTTGTTGTTATTTCTGAATATCACAAGTTGCCTAAGTATGAACCAAAGATAAAGAATTTCAGAGAGAGGTCTTTGTTGAACAATTTGTCTTTGGTGCGGTGAAATGCAAAATGTCAGCAATCTCTCCTGTCAGACAGCAGGAGTTTGCTTCAGAATCAGTGTCGTGAGGACGGTTCAAACTATTTCCGTTGTGATTGACTGGCATGTCAGCAGCTGAGCAACCATCAACAGCTGCAGAAATAACCCCACATGGGGTTACGGCTGTTTGTTTTATGGTTTGATTTTTGTGGGTCAGGATGCAGAAGGAACATTACATAGAAAGGAATATTTAACAATCTGCCAAAACTGAATATCTGGGGACACATACTGTTGAAACCAGGACATATTCATCTATTTCAAAGATTCCTCTGGACACCTACTGTGTCACTGAAACTGGAGACACGGGCTACATTTTAAGTTAACTGTCAGACAGTTCCAACTGTGACAAGATGTGGCATGATTTCCGTCGTGTAAGCCAATTAAACAAGTGGGCATTTCTCATTTGATCACCGGGACAATGCAGTTTAGCCAGTGAGCAAGAAAATGCCCAGATCCCGCTATAGCCAAGACATAATTGAGCTTAGCTGCATTAGCGCCGCCAGATATTCTGTTTCATTCACTCTTTGAACCTTCGATTGCAGCACTCTGCAGAATAATAAGCCCACTGTTCTTTCTGCCCTAGTCCTCTATGCAAGTAATGAAACCCTATATGTGCTTAGAAAACAAGCTGGAATTTGACCGGTGGTGTCTAAATCATTACCACCAACAACAACATAATATATACTACAGTATATCATAGGGTTGCTCTATCGTAATATTCAGACCATTTGTCAGGCAGTGGACAAATAATTGTGCTTCACTCTATTAAACTAAGAAATGGGAAAGTCATTGTAGATAGAGAGCAAGGGAGAGATGGATTTGATGGGGGTTGGGAATAACAGTCTGACACGAAAGAAATTAATCCTCAATATCCACTGCTCCCAATGCACCTCCACAATTGCAGGCTCAGGCTGTCTAGTCCATTCATGAATCACTGGGCCTAGGAGACACGCAGGAGAAAACCACCAGCCCTCATAAATAAAGCAGGAACCTACTACTGTAGTGCCAATGAGTCATCCAGGTCTGTTCTCATTCAGTTTTGGAAAGGGGAAAAGCATGACAAACCACCTCCAACACTCGTGAAAACCTGCCATGACTGTATTTACTCTAAAACTTAACCTCCCTGCCACTGCTTCCATCAGCACAGGAGCAGCGTTAGCCACCAGCACAATGTGAAAAACACACTTTAGTTATGAAGGAAACGCTATGAAGATTAGATAAAGAACACACGTTTAATTTCCTCCTATTGATTCAGGGTGGTCATCTGGATTTTGGCTCCAGCGATCAATCTGATAGATGATACAAGGTGGTTATCAGGCGCAGAACATTTTTTATTTGAACATATATACAACATTTCTTTCCAACTCACCAGAGACGCTTCACATCAAAATGTCACTAAAATGCCACCAGGGAAATGGAGCTATTTTTTTCTCATATGCCTCTAATGTCTGAAGGAAGAAAACACAGCTGAATTCCTGGAGTGGTTGTTCATTATCTCCATCAAATAACACGGTTATCAACCCAGGCCTATCTGATGATCCACAGTGTTTGAATTTCAATGGCAGTAAATCAGTTTAGATTTAACGGAAAATGTAGCTTTACTCTCTAAGTAGCTGAAGTTTTCTGTAAGTAGCAGACATGTATACCATTGTGGCAGCCTCCAAGATCTATAGCGAAATGATATGAAATCATTTCTAATACTACACACCAAGAAAATTGTAGATAGAGTTATTGCACTCCACTGAGGATAATCTACATAGCACATTTCTGTAAAGTAAAATATTAAGATGTTATATTTGTCATTCAGAAACATGTAGAAATGATGAACAAGGTTACAAGATAATTTAAAGGGACAGTTCACCCCAAAATCCAAATTACATATATTATTTCTTACCTGTAATGCTTTTTCTTGAACTAGATTGTTTTGGTGTGAGTTGCATAGTGCTGGAGATATTGGCCATATCTTCTCTCCAGTATAAGGAACTAGATGGCACTTGGCTTGTGGTGCTCAAAGCAGCAAAAAAATTACCTTTGAAATAGTCAACAGCAATGTCTGTTTCCAGAAATCATGACTCACTTACTCAAGATAATCCACAGACCTTGTTCTGAGCTGTTTCATGTAGGAACTATTTCCTGTCTGCCAAACTACACCGACCAAGTGTATCAGTGAGTTGTAAACATCAATTACGTCTTTCTTGGCTGAGTTGTATTATTAACTCAGTGGCGCTAGGTGAGCTAGCAGTAGATGCATGCTTCCACGTGAGTAGTAATATGTTTGCCAGTGTAGTTTTGTAGTTTGTTTTTTGGAGGAAAATAGTTCCTACTTGAAACTGCTCACAACAAGGTCAATGGATTATCTTGATGTTGGAGAGAGGGCAGACATTTTTACAGCCAATATCTCCAACACTCTGCAACTTACACCAAAATAATCTAGTAAATATATCATTAATAGCACCATAGGCAAGAGAAAAAATAAGCAGTTTTGATTTTGGGGTAAACTGTCCCTTTATCATTAGTTTCATGCAGTCAGTGACTTTCCTTGTATTTTATTTGGTGCGCATGTTAATTGTTTCAAGCATCTTATACAGTAATCAAGACTCTTAAGACAATCAGTGGTCAGCAGATCTCCTACTATAAAGACTGCGGATGGCAAGCCAATAAGACCCCCATTAGTCCCCGGTACTCAAGACATTAAGAACGACACCTTCATTGACTTTGCAATGCTAAACTCACTGTATCTGTAAATGTTTATATAGTTGCTGTGTGTGCTCAGTGGTATGGTGAAACCTCTCAGGGTTTCAGGCTCTGTTACTTTGGGAATTTTCTTTATTCAGCTGGTAAATACGTGGAACTCCCTACGACCAGGGAACAGGGACCATTTTATAGTTAATTTGAAACTGTTTCTGAAGCGTGATCAGAGAACTTTCCTTAAAACTGTATGTACTATTCTGCTATTTTCATTGTTTTTTTTGTGCCTTTGTACTTTGAACAGTTAGATATGTGCTTTTCATAGCACTGCATATGCACTTCTTTTTATAATAAAGTCTACGAGGGACAAGTGTTACACACTACAGCCTATAAATGCGACAGTGTGTGACAATACTCCTCAGCAAATTTTCTATGCTGTTTCTGTCACATTTAAAAAACATAAATAAACATGAGATGTCAGCTCATGTATGATGTTTTCCCACCCAGTTTAATTATTTAATTCCCCCCTGGCAAGCTGATGTGGATCTTTATGGTATGAACTTATAGAGATGCAGCTGATAGAAGCTGTGTCCCTGCATACAATATGTCATATGGAAAATTTTGTATACCCTGAATTCAGGCCATATAATTTATTTAATTATTTATTTAATTTTATAATTTTTTGAAAATGCTTAAAGGAGCAATAAGTGAAATTCATCATTTCTAGATTGAAGGAATTAAAAAATTGCTATGTGAAGAACTAGAGGTGTAATTTCAGCGTAGAGTATAGCATGACCTCACACACCCTCTCTCTGTGTTGATCTCCAGCCCATTGTTTACAAGCCGGTCTGTAACTTGCAAGTTACTCCAGTAGCTGTAGTAGCTCTAGTGCTAACTCTGGGAGCTAACGCTAACATTCCTCTCTTCTCCGTGAGCCGGAGCCGGGAGCCCGCCAGGCAGCCAACTAGTGCTAACGCTAACGTCCCCACACTTCTCGGCTCCGGCTCACTGAGCCTGACGGAGAAGCATAGGGACGTTAGCACTAGTCGGCTGCCATGCTAACGTTCCAACTCTTCTCCATGAGACCAGGCTCACGGGCTCCCGGTTCAGTTGGAGTTGGAGCATTAGCGTGGCAGCCCAGTAGTGCTAACGCTAACAGGAAAGCAGGGAAATAGCTAAACACAGCAGAGACCGAGAGTGAGTGAAAGACATCGCTAACTGCCAAACTAAGCCAAACTAAGTTGGCTGTTTAGGTTTTATTTCCTCGCCCCTGTGGTGAGTGAATCTACCTGTAGTGAAACCGGGGTTAACCGGTGCTTCACTTTACTCAGCTGCAAGCACAGCCAGTTAGCCTCCACTAGCCTCCCAGCTAGAGGCTCTCCGTTTGGATCCAACCAGAGCACCAAGCCCTGGTTTGTCCGTGGAGATGCTGCGGTGCTCGGCGGCACAGACAAGACAAGTGGGGGGGTGGGGAGTGTTGGAGAGCAGAGGTAGAGGGAGGTGTGGCTCATGACACACGATGTTTTGGTCTACAGGCAGTGCACAACAGCAAACCTCGTGGTGAAACGATTTCACTTTTTGCCCCTTAAACATTATGGCATGCATCTTGCTGTTTTGTCCAAATCAGATCCATTATTGTGCATGGTAAATGGGTAGACAGACAGTTAGGAGCCAGTCCACAGTCGTCTTCCCATTAGATTGTGGGGACAATAAAATATTTCTAATCAATGAAACTTCAAGGCTGATAAAACACAAACCCACCCCTAAAAATCACTTCCATATCCATTAATTATATTCATTACAGCTTTGAGAGCATTTTCTCTCCAAGAAAACAGAACTATGAATTAATAAACAGCTATACACTTTGAGCCCACTGTAGGGATAAATATCAATAAATATAAAATATTATCTCCTGCCAGATATTATTAAACTGCAGGTTATTTTTTCTGTGCAACGACACAGCTAATCTACACAGTCGGTTTCTCGTGTGTATTATTAACTTAAAAGCCTAGTGTGACACATTGGCCCAATAATGGTCACAGGTTTCATATTACCTCAGAAATGTCTTAGGAACAGATTGTGGGTTATTGGATTCAGCAATAACAATACGTCCATGGCTAGATGAGACGAGATCCATGCTCCTGCTGCCACTGGATTCCTGTAATCTTGTGAAGTTAATTCCTTTCAGGTAGCACAGAAAATGTCTAGCAGATGGTGATCAGTATTGACATTTAAGGTTGTTGTGGAACGTTATGAGGGAACAAATATGGCATGCTGGCTTTTAGGAAGCATATCGATCCATGTGACGTACAGCAAATTTCATGAAGCACTCTGCATTTTTGGCTTTTTCCAACACAGGTCTGAGAGTGAAAATCAAGACCATGTTTTTCATTTACCAGATCAAATAAAAGGTCAAATAACAGAGCGGAATTCTGGAAAACTGAGGAGTCATAGCTGACTTGCCCCCTAGTTGTCCCCTGGGTCTCACAAACTGGTGCTGTTATTTCAAGTTATTGAAGTGTTGCCCTGCATCTCATAGTGACAGAGCCTGGTTTGTGACTCTATAGTGTAGAAGCCATGAGCCTTTCAATGTGCTGATGGACAGGGTCAAATACCATGATCTGTATTTATCTGCGGGATGCTGCTCCTGTGCTGTAAATGTGATTTTAAAGCCTCTTTATCCTCTTTTTGAGGATTTGCAGTATAGCAGACCACATGTGAGTCTCCCTGCACTTAAGCTACACTATCAGCAGCCCAGTAGGCTATCCATAACACACACAACCCTTTTTCATTTATTTTTTTCTATTTATCGAGGAGCTATACTCATTGGATACTATTCAGCATCATGAAGCAATCTGCTAAGTGCCCTAACGTTACTACTTAACACCAATGAAAGTATGGTGGAAAAATATCAGTGATGCATCTATCTTTGGTACCCAAGAAGCTCGTGTGTAGATCACTTGTTCCCTCAAAACACAAAAGATTAGGTATCGTAGGATGCCACACCAGTTAACTGATAACAGCAAGGTGTTTTTCATAAGGTCAATATTGGGCGTTAAAGGAACAGATCACCTTGAATTAAAAAACGTTTCCTCTTACCTATAGTGCTATTTATCAGTCTAGATTGTTTTGGGATGAGCTTCAGAGTGTCAGAGAGATATCAGGCGATGTCTGCCTTCTCTCCAGCCTAATTGAACTAGATAGCACTCAGCTTGTTGTGCTCTATGCCTGTCAAGTGTTGGTATAGTTCATGGCAGAGGGACGCATGCATCCGCTGCTAGCTCCCCTAGCATCAGTGAGCTAGCTAACAACACGTGATACAGTTGGCGGGTGTAGTCTGATGGAAAGAAAATAGTTCCTACAAGGGGTGTAACAATTCTTCTTTCTTGATTGATTTATCAGTTCAGTGATCAACAATCCAACATCATCAAAGTGCAAAGTGAAGACATCAATCCAAATCATTATATTTATGCCCAGTTCAGACTAAAAATTGGCAACGAGACGAGTTGTAACAGACAACTACTTGCAACGCACTGTTCTGCAACTTTCTAAAAGCACATACAGCAAGCAGCAGCAGCGACTGACCATCCCCATGGCACACTTTGAGGACAAAAACAGAGGGCTCGGCAGGGAAGAGGCAACTGCTGCAGCAAGTAAACATCGTTTGCAGTCTTTTTGACTTGACCAGAAGACTTCACTACAAGCTGATTGGCTGTTGAAACAGGTGACATGCTTTAGATTCTAAAACCAGCTGCCAGCGATTTGACTAGCTGAGTTGGCAGGTGACACCGTCAGCCAGCTTGAGTCGAGCTCAGACCACCCAGTTCACACCGCTGCAACTTTTCTCTGCAACGTTCTGAAACGGTTTACCATGTCGCGAATCTTTGGGCTGAACTGGGCTTTAGGATATGCCCCTATTTTGAAATTCTGTCACTGTCAAACATCAGCAGGCAGATAATGGCCAGCAGACAAGAAAGAGATTACGAGGATAAAATTATTGGCTCGGGAATATGTCATTAGTGTGGAAATATTTTGGAATTTGCAGATCTGAGAAATACGGGTCAATAGACAAGCACATGCCATATGCAAACAATGCTGTTATGAGGTAAAATACGTATAAAACGTGACGTACACTCCAATAATGTCTCAGATTGGCAACATTAGCTGCTCTTTTTCAACAATGCTAGGCTAAAAAAGGGGCATGCAGGCTATGCTGCATTTAACTGTGCTGTTTTCTTGGGAGAGAAAGAAAAAGCACAAACAGTACATGTAATTTGTTAAGATATGAGTCATGGAATAGTCCTCCAGCCGTTAGGCTAATTTATGCACTGTAAAAATGCTTAAGCTAATAAAAGGTGACTAGCAAAAAAACATTTTTTGTCTTTGTACCTTGAAAATTATTACTTAGCTTGCACCTTTGTTAAATGATCTTGCTGTTAATCCATGTTTTTACGACTTTTGGGATAAGTTTGCCTTCAGGGCTTTAAGACAGATAGCCCTGAAGTTAATGGTTTGGGTTAAAATGAAAACATTTCTTCTGAGAAGTGCTCTTTAGTGAATCAAATTGTCAGTCGTATTGTGGTAGACTTTGTGATATTGGCAAATATGGTATTGTTGTACAAAAAAATTGCCGAAATATTGCATTGTGATGAAACTGGTAATTTACACATTGAGGTCCTACATGAAACTGCTCACAGCAAGGTCTGCAGATTATTTTAATTAACCTTGTTATGATTTCTGAAAAGAGACGTGTATTTTTAATGTATTTTTTGCCGCTTTGAGCAAGAGAAGTTGAGTGTCATCTAGTTCCATTATATTGGAGAGAAGGCAGACATCTTAACAAGCGATATCAAAACTCAAAATGAAAAGCACCAAAGGTAAGAGGGAAAATGTGTATTTTTTATAATGGGAAGAACTGCCCCTTTAAATTGCAAGGCTTTCAGAAATTTAAGGCCTGCTGTCGTATTTGTGATAATACACAGTAAGTACACAGTGAAATGAAAACAGATGGAGATTGGAGGGAACAGCATGTTTATTCATTTGATGTTGAAAGCATCACAAAAACGGACGGTTTGTCGATAATGTTAGGGGAGATATGCTACGACTGATACTTCCTTTGTGGTTGAGGTTCATTACAGGGAAGTCGAAGATTCTTGTTTACTAATTTATAGAAAGGCTACAGCTTGGATCTCTAAAATCAAGTCCTAATCAATATCCTGCTGAAAGCACCGTAAAATCAAATGGAGATCATATGCAGGACTGCATTGTAAGGATATGGGCCTCTCATGGTAATTACCGGGCACTTCATGCTAAAGATATACTAAGGAGTGTCCATTTTGTTAGACCTTGATCCAATAGACCACCTACTCATTGATGTTACACTATGACTGGCCAACAAAATAAAACATATTTGAATTGTAAAGGTTAGATTTGAATGTATTTGATGGCCTGTTGGTTTTATGCTGATGTAGGACCCATTTTATTTCCATGAACCGGTGGTACAAAAGCAACCTTTGGATTCGTGTGGTTATAAATACTCGCTGATGTCAGAAGAATATGGAAATCTTATGAAATAAAGAGTTTGTTGATCAGGGCTCACGGTTATTATTGTTACGTCTCCTCGAGCCTCTAAAGCTCCTCAGCAGTGTCATCTTATCGTGGAGATGGCTTTCTAACATGACATTATACAAGCTTACAAAAAGCAAAGGTAATATGTAAGTGAATCTATTTTGGCAGCATGTTCTGTAACCACCCAAACAGACTTCATAGGGAATAAAGAAAGTGGGGAAGCTGGAGGGGGAGGCAGCCAGCGAGGAATCATGGGCTGTCAGAACCGTGTCTGTCTAAGCTTCAGGAATCCAGGAAGCTAATGCTGTTTGATGTATTAACCATGATGGAGGGGGCAGTGTCTGTGTGTTCATGCGCAGTCCTGAAAGGATTTGGGTACATTCTGTCTGTGTGTGCATGGGGGTGCATGTGCGCTAGTTTGTCCGTATACTGCGTACGTGGGTGTGTATGTGCGTGTGAGTGCTCATTGACAAGTGGAAGAGGAAGGAGAATTGATGTTGTTTGATGTATTAATCATGCATATGCGGGATTGAGAGGCTCTGTGATGGGTCGCTTGGGCACTGATTCTATCTTCAATCAGAGGCTCATTTGGGTCCCTTTGTGTAAATGCTTAACATTGTTTAGCAGAAAATAAGCAGTCTGCTTATAAAACATTTGCATTTGTTTGTGTGTGTGTGTGTGTGGTGTATGAGACAGAGAGGGGGGGCACTTAGAAGAGGTGGCCAGAGTGTTTCTTAGGTTTTTTATCTCGTTCATACGGAAAGCATATTAGAAGCATTGTTTCTCATGAACCCGTTTTTGCTGCGGTATTTATCAAACGGCTTTGAGCGGTCAAATCCGAACAGGAAATGTGTTTTCAAACAGCAGCTCTGCGTATGAGTTAATCAATAATTCAGAGAACCAAAAAAAAAGGTATGACACTGATCTATATGCTATCATGATTTATCAGCCTCACGTCCACCCTTGTGATATTTCATGGATTCCAGTCGAAGGCGGATGAATAACGGCGTCCATTAAGACAGCCCATTTTAAAACGACACAGTTAATTAGTTGTGCTTATTTTGTGCTCATTCAGCCATCCATATTCAGGCGCGAGTCAGTGTTCTGAAAGTTATTAAGGTGCAGAAAATTGTTTGCCTTTTTCCAATTCACTTTGCCCACCTTAGCTATTGAAATCTTGTCCAAGAGGCACTCCTACTGTCTAAAATTTAATCCATGTTGCCTTTGGATTACAAATGTATTTCGTTTGACACTTAAATTCACTGCAGAGCTCTAGTCCTGTTGCCAGGCAACTCTGTTAAGGTGCACACAAAGGATCATTATAGATTTCTTGGGTGCAACTGTTAACTTGTACTTCTTTAAAAAAGATATTGTACCGTTCTGTATCCAGATAAGGCTCATGTTTGTTGTATTTTACAATGCTTCCAGTATCTCTGCTCCTCATGCATCCTTTCAATATGAAGCTGTCTTTTTTTTTAATTCAGCTAAATAGGCCTTCTTTGCAAAAATCATTCCTGCCAGTAAATTCACCAAGTCTGGGCTCAAGCTTCTCTGCAGCACTATGAAAGAATCCAGTTGAGTGCCTCTTCTTATGCATCTATCAGACATATGTTGCTAACAGGAGATGACAGCATGGCCCACAGTATTTAAATGGTTCATGGTGCTTGTACTCTGATGGCTACGATATGACATGATGAGCCATAAATATGTCAGATATGACTCAAATGAGCTCTGAAAGGATATGGCAATAGAGTATTCATACTAGATATTCTGCTTTGGGGCTCTGTCTAAAGCCCATTGTGGAGCACTCCACCAAAAATTCCATCAGTAGATTAATCAAATCTGTCATCAATATCATACCATATCTGTATCAACTCTGTCTAGTGTATTCCCTCACAGTATCACCAAAGCTGCAGAGGGATTCTGACAAACATATCAAATCTGCACATATTTTGCAAGATTCCAAAATGAGAAATCCCCATGTTATTACAGTCAAGGCAGTTTGTTTTGATGTCTTAATAGCTCTATTGTAGGTGTTTTTTGTTTTTTTTAACTGTGATAACAATGGAGCTTTGGTGATATGTAAGGCTAAGTGATAAAATGACAATAATTATCACAATATAACTTTACTCGATAGAATTATAACAAATATTTGATAAATGTTTAATATATAATTAAACCATGAAAACACCAGAAGGACTAATGCACCCTTAACGCTAGTTGGCATCCCCAATAAATCAAACAGAAGATGAAGGCGAGACCATCCTCCGAGGCTGACTTTTTCCAAGCTATTGTATAGAGTAACATCATAGCATTGCACCAACATTTAACACACTCATTAAGTTATTTAAGTAAGATTGTTTTGACCACGGGTAACAGTGCTGGGCTACCCCAACACTGAATTCATCACCTTATGTTAGCTACAGTAGCTGTATGGGTAGTCAACCTATATAATGCTAATGGCAAGTTAGCAAACTAACGTTACATTAGTTGCGCTATTTCATTAGAATGAAATGACATAATGTTAATAAATAATACTTTTTGTAATATGAATAAAACTTAAATTCATTAATTTGTCTGTAAAAATTATTTATACACTTTTATCAGCAATAAATCAGTGATCCCACGCATCAAAGTCAGATTTATTAAATGTTCCACTGTCTGGCAAGTGTTCGTCATGTTCTGACAATAAATAATACTTTAAAGTGCAATTAAACATCTGGGCCTCTAGTTTCGCAGACCGGGCAACTGGGTGTGGCCAGGCGAATTTTTCATGTTTGGCACACCGTGCGCGGTGGCGCAGCTACTCCTCTTTCCCACCTCCGTCCCTCCTACCTGTGCAAGTCAGAAAGAGGGAGGAGAGAAGGCGTGGAGTGGGTTTTACACACATCACACCAATCAAATGAGCCCCTCTCCTCGCCCTTAAATGCGCCCTGCAAAGGTGTAATGAGAGTTTACTCAGTTCGCCATGGCAGAAGAGAGCAGCAGCGTTAGATGGCCAAACCTCTCCCAGGAGGAAATGGATGTTTTGGTCCAGGAGGTCCAAGCTCGCAGAACTGCGAGCAGACCTCCATGGGCTGATGATGCAAAGGTAGCCTGGGAGGAGGTCACCACATCTGTAAATCGTTTCTCTCGTGCGCGCACGCTCTCTCTTTCTCTCTCGCAGTCTCACTCTGATCTTTTCTTTTGACTTTTCTAAGATGACAGGTGCTGAATATATACTCCCTATCTGATGCTGTGGCTGTTTGTGGTTGGTTGAGAGGGATGTGAACTCATTAGTTTGCAGCTGTGTTAATCAAATCAGCTTGGGTTTCCATTACGCGTGCCAAACGGTGCCAATCCCCTTTGATCTGACATCGGATGTGATGGCACAGTCGATATAGAGATACATTTATGTGCTGATTGCAGATAGTTGCATTGAATAGTGGTTTTGTGACTATTTATTGCATCGTTAATGTGTCTGACATTTTGGAAACCTGCCTGTGAGTTTTTGATGACGTGTGCGCACTGTCCACTGGTCAGCCAAACTTCCGCTACACCGGCTGCGCTCCGCCTGCGCTGACAGTAGACCTGGGCCCATATTCACAAAAAATCCTAGGACTTAAAGTAGCTCTTAGTGACGTCATTCTAAGAAAAATCTTAGAATTCCTCAAATTCTAAGATTTTTGTTAGAATTTTCCCTTGGTAAGGTAAAAGTTATTCACAAAACATTTTAGGCCTTAAGAGAGCTGCTAAGGTGACAAACTGTTAAGAGGAGGGAGGAGGACTTTTAAGAAGCCTAAGAGTGTCTTAAACAGAAGATGGTGGAAAGACAGAGAGGAAGGAGAGATACTCTCCATATATTGAATGACAGTGATTTAATAAGACGCTACCAGCTTGATTGTGCAGGGATAATGTTTGTGGTTGACCTCATCAGGGATGAGCTTACTTTTCCCATCCAGCATAGTAACGCAATAACGCCCGCTTTGGATTGCAGCACGTACCAGCGCTTCTCACACTAATCGCTTGTGCGTAAAAGGAGAGGGAACGACGCATTGATTTGTCGGGCAATGTGCTCCCAAGTCTACCTCTTCCCTTGTGTCGTGATCCCGGGTCCGAATTTCCCTCTTAAAACTCCTTTGTTCTCCTCCGCGAGCTGTGCCAACAGCAGGCATTGCTCTTCTATTCAGTTTGGCTTTCTCGTTCTTTTTTTCTCCATTTCATTCATTGTTTTGGTCAAAATCAAACCGCTTTTTACAAGGAGGCCAGCAATCACAGTAACTGCTGACAGCTGAGTCTGCGTCCACCATTAATATCAAATAGATTAAGTAGTAAAATTACCAGCATGGCGAGTAAACATAACAATAAGCAAATCAATATAATATTCGGCATGTTCAAACATTTTGAAGCTGTGTAACAATTATTTTAATTTAGCTGAGTTTCATCATCATGACATAAAATTATTTTCACAATTACACTTTTCTTAATACAGTTTAAGCTCTATGATCGGTTGATTTCACTGTCCATTCATTACGAGGAGCGCTTTTGTTTTTCTTTTTTTTTTTTCTTTTTTCCTTTTTGTAACAACCAATCACAGCTTTTAGAAGACTGCGTCATATAGCAACGGGGTCAACCACACCTCCTCACTAAGATAAAAGTTTCTGTCTCCTCCTTGCTCAGAGTTGCTCTCAGAAACTTCTTGAATCACTCTTAAGCTAAGATTCCTTGCTAGGAATTTTTAGGCTAAGTTAGGAGCTCTCTGAGAGAGGGCCCTGGCTGGCAAGCTTTTAGCCTCAGGTTGCGCTGCTCAAAACTAGCTCTGCGCAGGGTTCGCCACCCTGCGCCACGCTGGGAAACTAGAGGCCCTGGTTTCTTCAACTTTCACTGAGGAGCAAAAAACAGCCTGCAAGGCAAGGCAAATTCATTTATATATCACATTTCACACCCAAAGGCAATCCAAAGTGTTTTCCAGATTAGTCAGGTCAAGTCAAAGTTCATTATATCCCAATCACAAAGCATCCCTCAAAGGGTTGTACCAATAATAACTTCAGGTCAGTTTCAATTTTAATTTTATCTATAAATAAAGCCCAGTATCACAATTCACAATTTGCCTCAGAGGGCTTTACAGCATACGACATTCCCTGTCCCAGTTCCCTCACAGTGGACCCTTTAAACTTGAAAGAAATAATTATTTGACATTTATCGTGATAATTATTGACATCAACTAATCATCATTTTTACAGTGATAACATTTCTGGGCATATCACCCAGCCCAGGCAGACGCTAGATGGCACATGGACAATACCTTTAGAACAGCGCAGGAAAAACACACAAACAGTCCAACAGAATGGCAGGATGGGAAAATGAAACATGCAAGATGATATGTCTTGATGGTGATGTCAAAGTGTTAACAAAGAATGGAATAAAACCTTAAACATGTTAAATTAAATTATTTGTGTTTACTATTTTATGTAATTATTGTGTTAACGTCCAGTAATTTTCCAGATTGCACATTTTCTCATTGTGTGAGGAAACTACATAACATCCAGTTGTAAATTTCATCACAGAGGAAGGCAAAAAGTTAAAATATTTTAACCTTGAACAGCAATGCTGTCCACCGTAGCCGTAGTTTTACCGTCCTGCTCTCTTCCACTAAAATGATTTGCATTTTGCTATCTACTCTCTGCCTGATTCAGTGTGAACGCAGCATTAATTGCCTGCATTCTGTTGAACTTTTATGCATCAATTTATGATAGGAATATAATTATTTTGTTAAAAGTTTTCTGCTACTTTAATGTTTTTATTGGTAGGAACAAAATGCACATTCTAAATATTTAGGGGGAAGTGTCCCCTGGGCCCCCCCTTCCCCAAAAAATCTGGAACCTATGTATGTATGTAGAAAATATGTGAGCAGCCTTTAAAATGCAGATTGCTGTGTATTGGCTTCATCAGCAGGGCATCTGTTTTTTTCCGGATGGAACCTGTAAGTCATCCTTTGTTTGAAGCCTGCAGGAAGATCATTGCTCAGTTGCAGACTGCTGTTGCAGAGAGAGAGAAGCAGGGTGGTGGGATGCAAAAGGAGAAGCAAGTGAAGGTAGGATCTGGGAACGAAAAAGGCAGGAGGATTACATGTGCATGTCTGGCAAATGGGAGATGAGACAGAGGGCAGGGACTTGATACTTGTGTGTGAGTTTGTTTGCACTATGATTGAGATGCAGTAGGTGGATTACAGAGCTCTTCTCACAAAAACACGCTAACTCCTAAAGGCCTCAACACACAAAGCAGCTCACTCAAACAGAGTAATCTCTTCATCTGATGATTTTTGATATGTTGTTTTTCTGCCTCGTTTCACTGCGCCGGGCTCTTCTCAATCCCCGGGTCTGCAGAAAGATCAATGTTGAGAACACATCCTGCCTCGGCAGCAACTGGGCGCTTGTAGCCAGAGATGAAAAAGGTCACTATGAATCTAATTAAGCATGATTTTTCAGTTCCTTGATAAGATGGAGGAGCATGAGGGCTCCCCATCCAGTTGCATCGAAAGGATTACTTTGAGTGCAAGAACGAGATGCAGACACACTTCCCAAATCATCCAGCTCTCGGAATGTATTGCCAATCGGGACATCTTGGATGCATGGTAACAAATCAAGACAAGCGAGACCATGAGAGATGCTATTAATAGCAACGCATATATGTGCATGCACACGCACGCTCACGCTGAAACACCGCATCGCACACTCTCGTGACTGTATTAGAGGATAGCCAGATAAAAAAAGTTTTAAGTATGGTTGAAGGCTTTTTCATCCCTCTCCCCAATCCAATTATGTTCTAGTTCAAACCAATGGAAGTGTATGCATGCTTCTCAGCCAGATGCTACAGCAATAGAGATATTAACTCTGAAGATGGGAAGTTTGAGAGGCAATAAGGTACCCAGCAGGGAGTGGATATTGAGGATTAATTTTTCTCATGTCTGATTCTTTACTTCTCCCCATCAGCCCATCTTCTTCTCTGTCTATATTTCCCTTCTGGTATTATTAACTCCTGATATGTTTTTCAGGCAGACAGTTTGGCATGGTAGATGCTTATTTTACAGTACATTACTGGAAAAGGACAAAGAAGATGTATGAAACAAGGTTTGCTATGTGATCCTAGAAGTATTAGAACATTTAAGTGGTTACGAGATGTAAACATTGTTCAATTGTGCTTACCACATCTTTGCTGACATGAGTACACTGACAAAGTGTATACTGGCCCACAGACAGCTATTAAGGTGTGGTGACTGTGCAACTTCTGCTCTGGGCTTAAAAACAGTAAATATTGATTAACTTGAAGCAACTGCTTGCAGGCTAAAACAAATACAAAATATATCGTAAACTGCAAATATCAGCCATAATCCATGTCAGACAAGGCTTCGAAAACAGCCCCACTTTCAGATAGAAAATGATAGTTATTTCAGAAGCATACAACCAAACAGTCCAAATGATTGTGTTTCTTTGACCTCTTTCTCCTTACCATCAGCGTGGTGGGAAGTCCATCTATTGACTTTACTCCTTCTGTCTGTTAAAGGTATTGCCTTTAAATTCTGCTCGCCTTTAATTCAGTTTTGTTTAGGACCGCAGCTGTTGGAGATTAAATTGGAAACTTGCCCTGGGGACATTATTTAGATAGAAAATATAGTTGCAGTTGACCATTGGAGGGCTCACAACCCATACAGGCCAAACACACACAGATATGGCAATTTGCAAAGCTGCCAAAGCGCCTGCTCAGCAGCATTATAGAGCATGACCAGATGTGATCCGACAAACTTTAGGGCCAATACCAGACATTTATGTAAAATTTGATTTCGCCTGCTTTTGGCACTGAAAATCAGGGACTTCAAGCCCACAATGCTGGCTCGGGTTAGCAGTGTTAGATCACTTATGTTTGACCAAAATATTTTTACCTAAAATGCAGTAATAGTAGACAGATTAGGATAAATTACATATTATAGCAGTGGTAAGAGCTGCCTGCTCTCATACCCAATGAAATTGGCCCATCACTCCTGTTGAAAGCAGTGAAACACCAGTGCAGCACTGACTGTTTCTCACCACAGGAGCTTGTGATGTTCTTGTTTCAGAGGTGCACAGTCACACGGTGTAAATATATGCCACCTAAAATATCCCGCTGGGGTCAGACAGAGTCAGGTTTTAAGTTGAAACCACATTTCTTAAAGTATTAAAATCACTGTCATGGTGTTTTTCTTGGGCCGTGATGTGAATCCATAGTTATGGTGGTTGACAATTATTCTCACAACTACACAATACAAAGGTAACTTCTGCTATCTTTACAGTATTTCTTTTGCACAGGCAGTCGGCAGATTGCTAGCTGATCATGAAGGTCATATCTTACACATTCTGTTGTGTTTGCCCAGTATATGAAAGTGAAGCAGTCAAATATAAAGGACATTGTTGCCTGTGTTTTTCTACACAGAACCAAAGCCCAGCCCTCACCATAACACAGACATAGTATGTCTACTGCAAATAGTCCGGGGTTCTAATCACTGTCTATTTCCTAGAGTCCTTCCTGCATCTCACTTTCCCTGCACCCTGCTGGCCTGACTCCAAGGTACGATATAGTCACTCTAATTCGCAACAGTTCTCCTCCAAATGCAAGTGTTGTTATGGTTGCTGGAAATTAGGCTGCAAATATACTTTGGCCTCCAAGGGAGTGTTAATGTCTGGGTCTGAGGAGCAACTAAAATGAACAGAGTTTTATAGAGCTTAATCACTCAAAGAGAAACTGATGAAACTCTAAATCTGAATGAGTCGACCTGAACTTGAACTCCTTACATTGGGGAAATTAAGCAATATACCTTACTAATACAGTACTTTGTACAGTATATTAGACAACAAGGACAACTGTTTAAAAATGTAAATTTGAGGCCACAATCCCACGACTCATCAATCAGGTAATTGTGAGAAAAATAGTAGAATGCAACAATATTTCAGTAAATGCCAGCGAGATAGTTGTTTAAAGCCTGAAGGGGGATGGATGAACATGGTAAAATTTAATAGCCATTCAGTGTTTAAAACCCAGCATTGATTTTTATAAAACTTTTATAGTGCATTATTAAAACTGTTACATTCAAGGGTCAAAAGGTCTGACTCTTAAAAGTGGAAAAATCATCTTCACTTGTTTGAGAGTGGCCAACATTCTTAATTCATTTTTTTCTCCTGCTGCAGTTATTTGTCCCGCTATCTCTGTAACATCTTTGTCTTTGGTAAAGTCTTTTGTAACTTCTGATCACTACTTTTTTTCTTTGGTTCAGTTCTTTTCTTTTTCTTTTTCATTGTGGTAGAGAATAGCTTCTGCAGCTCCCCTCCATCTTTACTGTATGTTTCTCTGACTCCCTTTTCTTCTTTTTCTCTACATTGTGTCCTCCATTTCTCCTATGTGCTTCTTGTTTCTCTGTGGGGAGCATTTATTCCTCTCCACAGTGTCTAGCAGCATGTCGCTTGAAAACCCCCAACTCTACAAAACTGGGTTCTTTCTGTAAGATTTCTTTTGACCCCATGAGCTCATGTTAGCATATTTAGTCCTCACAATTTAAGACAATGAGAGTGTCGGTAGCAAGACATCAATATCTAAATCCTGAACCAATCAGAATTTTAATCCTTTGCCCTTCCCAATTAAGTTTCACCACTGATCCTTTCTGTGCTTCCTCCAAAGCTCATCCCTCCCCTCCAAATCTCTCTCAACACCAAAGAATGTCACATTTGTGTTTTGACATTCCATCATCTTATTTCGTTATGCTGGGAAAAAAACACCAATTAACCAGAATGTATTGTGTATTATTAATCAACTCTGACTCTGACTGTGTGTATTAACTTCTACATTACACCCACACAAACATGAAGAAATGACAGTTACTAATGGATCGGTGATTTAACACACAAAATGATTACTTGATAATTATATGTTGGGTGAAAACTGTGTCAAAAAGCAGCACACTGTTGTACTTAGAATTAGAGGTCAACTGATAGTGGATTTTTAAAGGCCGTTATAATAATGATAGTTTGGAATGAAATAAGCCACCAGCCGATTAATTGGCCGATATCAGCCAGCCCCCAACCATGTCCAAAAGTGTTATAAATAAACAATCTTTGACTTTATTAGAGACTGAATACCTATGTCAAAGTAATAAATACCTAAATGAATATATAAATCTGGAACTGAACATCACACCGGCCATAAAAAATCTAGGTGGGAGTGATTTTAATTGTTCGAAGGATTAATTTTGCCTCAAAGTCAAGATTCCCAGGTAAGCAGTGACATTACCTTGACTTCATGCATGGAGCCCCCATGCAAAGTGATGATCAGAAATGGGCAGTCATTTTGATTATTTTGTAACTATTTTGCAGGACTGATATAAATCAGGTGTAATTTGAAAAAGATACTTCAGAGTCTTCATGTCTGCATGATACGTTAAACATAAACAAGAGTAGGTCATATGGCTGGACTGTGTATGAAACACAAGTGGGCTTTTTGTATGAAATGACTGCAGAGACACAGACTCAGACTTTCAAAGCTTGCCGCCAACATCATTACATGTTGATATTTGGTTGAATTTAAATTGTCATTGGGTGACCAGAAGTCAATGTCAGGACGTCAAATTCCAACATCAGTATAACATAGAATACTGATGACAGATTATGTTGATATTTTGTTGGTTTAGGTCATGTTGTTATGTGACCAAAATCCAACGTCTTTCTCTATCCCTAAACATAACCCTAACCCTTGAGGTAGAATAACAATATTCAGTCATTAGGTGTAAAGAACGAAACCCCACGTCTGCAAAGCATCTTAAGGTAAACACCCACATAATGTGAAATTTTAATGCTGATAAATCTGTCAACCCAATTTTCATTCCAACCAAAATTGAACGTCTGTCCAACGTAGGAGTCCAACGTCTTTCTGACGTCATGTTGACATCTGGTGCCAGCTGGGTTCACTTTAGTGTTTATAGGGCTACAATGCTGGACCCCCATAAATTTATGGCAATACATTTTAAAATAAAGAAGAATACACTGACAGTCCCACAGCAAAAGGGACGTCTTTTCTCTGGAGCTGCACCCACCCGCTCGTTTTTGCTCCTCTTAACGCAACCCTCCCCTCTTTAGCTCCGGTCGGTGATGTACGACCTTGCATGATTGGTGGAGGCTGCACAGCCATTGGCTACTAATGGAGCCAAGTCCGACAGATAACGATATTTTGTAAAAGGTCCTATTGGCGCCAATAAATAGGCCAAAACAATATATGGAATCAGTCGACCTCGACTGAGAAGCCATGTATTTCATTTATTTTCTTAATTTCACGTGTACTATCCAATGTTATGTTAGATAACATTGGCTTCGAAACCGCATTCAGAATTCCCCTAATTGGTCTTTGTGGGGGTTTTTTTCTTTCTGGTTTTGTTTGTGTACATGAGTGCCTTTACTAATAACTGTTAAACTGGCACTGAGCATCTGTCCATGGTCTGTGTGGACAGAGGTGACGAGAGTTCAACGATTTGTGCTGTGTAGATACAACTCCCACTCTAATACTCACACTTCTCTGTCAGAACAAAAGATGTCACGGCATTCCCCAAATCACGAAATGGATGCAGGCAGAGGGAACACTTTTGTTCACTCAAGTACCCATCTTTCACAATAACCACATTTTTCAAGAAGAGTTGCGCAGTGCGAGGAAGATTACTTTTTGGACTTTGATTTGTTTTTGACATTGTGTGTCGGGAGCATTTTACACTCTCATCATACACTAAATGAGTAATTTAGTTCAAACCAGGTCAGTGATGGTGGGAGGTTTGTGTGTGGTGGCTGTGGCAGTGGGACAGGATCATTGGCGGATGATGCCCCGCAGCTGACAGCAGCGAACCGACCAGAATCAGTTTCATACACTGACTTGAAATGTGTTCTATGGTGAGAGGTGTTCTTGTAATGGAAAAAAAGACATCCATAGCTCATTGTGGGACAGAGGGGCTGACGGAGAGCTTTTTGTCGAAGGGTGATGCATTCACACCAGCACTCCCACATCCTGTCATATGGAATGGCGCGAACAGTCAGATTTGTCATTAGATGTGGCAGCTATATTCACACATGGTGGGTCTTGCTGCAGTAATACTTGGTTTTACTGTGACAACATTATGGTATTTCAAGGCCAGTGCTCCCATTGAAATGAAATCCTCTGTGTAGAGAAAAAAAAGAAAAAAAAGAAAAACTCCAGAATAGGCGGTGGCACAGACAGTGAAGAATGCGAATTCAGTCTTGCCTATCAAGACCATTAAGGTCTATGTGATTGTTTTTTAATGCATTCACTTCAGCCTTTTTTCTCTCCATTTACAGTATGCGAACAAAGGGACTTCTGGTCTTTATCCACCCCTCACCCTCACCCCTCCCCTGTCTGATCACTTCATCCTCCACCCAAACCCATGCTGACTCCTCTGCGCTCTTCCCCCCTCCCCGCCTCTCGCTTATGTTCCTCCCTCCCCCTCTCCAGCGTGTCCCCTAGTTTTCTGGTAGCTGTGTCTCTTTGATAATCCAAGACTCTTTGAAGACTCCAATTCCACGCTGCTTGCCTTGGAGCTATTGCACCTACAAAAACAACTGTGTGTGTGTGTGTGTGTGTGTGTGTGTGTGTGTGTGTGTGTGTGTGTGTGTGTGTGTGTGTGTGTGTGTGTGTGTGCCTGTAGAGAAAGAGGGAGAGAAGAGAGAGCAGTAGATGGGATGAGAATGGAGGACATAATGGTGAAATGAAAAATAAAAACAGTTCCATATGCATTTCCTTTGCAACTGCTTCAGTCTTTATGGTTTTATGCTTGCTGCATACACTGAGAGGTGCACTTCTTCATTGTCATATTTGTTGGTGCAGCTCATTTTTTCTCTGCCTTCAGAAGCAGCAGCTCATTGATTCCTGCATACACGCCCAAAATGCCAGAGCCAGGATGTACTCACAAACATTCTAACTAAATGGAAATTCTGGGTCTCACACTCAGGGAACTCTCCCAGGCTATCAAAGAGTTTACATGCACATTTTGTAACTAATGCTACAGTTAGAATAACAGAAAATGTATATACTGTAGGCTTACGATACACTACTAGATTGAACACAACTTCATAAAAAAGCAGTTTGTCCTGTTTTCTCTGCTTCTGTCAGAGGCTGCAGAGAGGCAATTAAAGAAAATTAGTTGGCTATACTTAAAATGCCACACTGATCAAAATGAATCGTTACTAAAACATTTTTCTCCCATCACATTCCCTCCACTTTGTATTGCTGTCTCCTCCTCTTACCTTTTAGCAAGTCTGGCTGCTCTCTGCGACTCCATCTCTATTTCTCCATTGTTTCAGTCTCAATCTTTAGTCCCTCTTCTTCCATCTTAGTCTGTAGCCCTACCTTTTTGTCTCTGTCATTCTGCCTCTCTTTGGCAGAGGAGCTTGCCATTGGGATTTAGACGAAATTGAATTGAATTATGAAGGAATTTCTCTGCAGTACGATTGGCATCATTTCCTCCACACAACAGAACATCATTCTCATATCTCTCAATGTGGGGGAATGAAAATAGGCCGTGCACCATTCTTTCTCTCATCCTTTTAAATTGAATTTTTCATATCACAGGGGCACTGAGACATCAGCCGTTTCCTTTAACATGGGCAGAAAACCCATTTCATAATATCTGAGAGACACATAGCTGTGATTCAATAGGAAAAGTCTGCCTTCCAGCTCCAGTACACATACGATATACCTCAACTCAGGATTGATAAACAGGGCCACATAGGTTTCCTGCAGCTTGAAAAGTTGAGGGTATTTCAGCAGAGTATTGTACAGTTGTTCGGCTTCACAACCTGTTTAAAGCATTCTATTGGATACCTAAAAAAATATTTCACCCACAAAAGCATTTGGATTAATTAACTAATTTGTCAGCCTGTATTACTTTGAATTCGTAAAGAAAACGTTACTCTTTTTTGCATGCCTCCACAGTGAACAAAGAATCCAAAAACAGCGAAAATTTTGATTTTGGTTTCTTGATGAATTACAGTAAAGGCGCTGCATTCGACAACAGCAAAATTGCATTGTGCATTGTAATCCCAGTCTCATTTACCCAGTATTTCGCATACATTTTCACCAAAACATTACTATATGAAACATTTCCCCATAAACAGTCTCATGCATGGATGAGCAGCACACCTGTGTAAGCATGTGAACTCTGCTCAATGGAATGCTCAAGCACAGCTAAACGCATGGACTTGCCCGGGTGCGCTAACTGCATTCAGAAATGTTTTAGGCCTACTCCATACAGACAGTTATTTTTGAAATTGTTTTTTTTCCTTCCTTCATTCTCAAAATAATTCCTGTCCACATGAGCATTGTTATAAAAAAGTCTCTGTCTCGATTAATCTGCAGAATACAACTGAAGCGCTGTCAAGGGCATACCAAACCAACAGGTGGTGATATAACTGTAATCCTAAAGCCAAGCAAAGAAGAAGATGTCGGCCCATCAGAAGCCTGAAAAAAAGGCTTTAACTGGAAAGCTACTGGGAGCGGTGACACCCCTGTTTCTCAGTATAGTGTAAGAGTAACCGTACATCTATGTGTAAACTTGTAAAAAGCCCTCTTAACAATGTTAGAGGCATCAATATTTTGGTCACATCTACCATTGCACGAAATGTTGCATCATTTGTGATGCCTCACAAAGGTGATAATGGCACACACTCCGACGTCGCAAGTTAAAATCTAAAACACAGTTTACTTGTGGGCAAGAGGCCAAAGAGAAAAAGAAAAAAGTAAAGTTTAAAAAAAAAAATACCCATGTACGTCTGGATAAGTGTCATCTATAGACAGTAAAATTCATAACTATTCTTTCAATAGACCTTTAGAATCGTGTTTTTGTCAACCTTAGAATGAGCCGTTTATGTCTACAAAAGAAGCATGTCCTCTTCCACAGAGTCCGCCATGTTGTTTTTCACAACAGTAGCCTGGAGCGGACAAAACGTTATTTTGCATTGGCCACCGTAGTTCTCTGCATATACGGTGGCCAATGCAAAATAACGTTTTGCCGTCTGTAACCTTACTGCTAGATGCTGCGAAATCCTACACACTAGATCTTTAAAAAATAATCTTTTAGTGAAAATGTATGTATTTCAGTGAACACATGTATTATAGCATATAAATGATCATGTTGTGGGTGAGGAAACGATAATGAAACGCAGTTTGTGCTCATAACCTTGCAGATCCTTTTCTCACCATTTGTCTCTGTGTGTAACATACAGACGATCCTTAAACTCCAAAGCCTCCCATTTTATACCAATTTACTTTTGTTACCAGAAAAGATACTGCACCCTAACTGTCCTGGCAGAAGCTGTATTTCACACTAACAAATTGTCCCCAAGTTGCTTCACAACATAGAAATGATTATGTTTAGATGGTTATTATCCCCATTAATGTGTCTTCTTCAAAGGTGTGAAACCCAGGCGCGTGTTGCACTTTGCTCCTCTAAATGAAATTCTGAATATTCAGCATGTTCCACTGGTCACAGTGACGAGGCTTAAACAATACCATTGTGTAATAAAACTTTGAATAAAAACATTTGGCAACAAACTAACTGTGACAAATACATCTTTACCCATTGGACATGGAAAGTAACAAGATATTTTATTTAAATAGAGCGTTGGTGTTAGTGCTGTGTTGTTGATTTCAGCATTTGGAAAAATTAGATTTTCTCTTCATAGCAATGAAATATAGAGGGGCATATTTGGATTACTGCAAATGGCACATCTATTTCTTTTACTACTCTACACCAATCTAGCACATGTTGTTGTTTGTCACTGGGAGAAAATAGATAACTGGATTGATTAAAAAAGATTAATTCAGGAGAAATTATGCACTATTTGACTTTGATCCAGATATATTTTAGCAAGCTGTCAGAGTAGCATAAATGAAGATACAATCAAAGTGTTATCAACCACTTAGGCTCACAATTCAGAGGTTAATTCCTCAAAGATTAGATGCTTCCTGGAGCTTTAAATCTCAGGTTAGATATTAAAGGATGTACTGTTATTAAAATTCATATCAAATGGGGCTACTTTTGCAGAAGAACCACCAGGGTACTGTTCTACTGTAATTATAATATCATCTTTTGAGTTATATTTATTAAATGTACTTTATTATTATGTTAATATTCTGCTATATCCTGCTGCCACTGCACTATATGGATTGCAGTCCCACCATATGTACCAACCATTAAGATGCCACTTGCTGTGAAATACAGTGCACTGGGGAATCATTTCTACAAAGTAGTTAAAGTACAGACAATGCAGTCGCCAGCTTGATCACCAAATGTTCACATACAGATCAGTCAAAACACAAATGCAAACTTGGAAGCAGGAAACAGAGATTCAAAACACAAAATCTAACTCACCTGCGACTCTGCTGGAAGTCTGCTCAAAAAAGTGGCAGAGACGATGGAAAAGCTTTCCCATCTGCATAAGTACCAGCAGCCCTGTGCACTGGCAATCAGTGAAGCTTGGCTGGATGACAGGGCACCTGACGGCAGAGTGGTGTCAGGTAGCTCCAGGGCATTCACATAAGGCCGGGAACTCGGTGCTATGGGAGAGCACAACAGCAGCGGGGTCTGCTGTCCCATCAGGGATCAGTGGTGCAAATCAGCAATGGCAATATTGATGCTCCACAGTCACCAAAATGCTATCCTTGTTGCTTAGGCATTAGCCATTTGCCCCAGGAATCCCTTTTTATTCCTTCATTCAAGCTGCAGGCAAATGCATTATTTTTTATTTCCAATCCAATCTTTAGGACAGACTGTCCAGACTGTTATTTGCAAGTGATTAGATATAGCCATTAACAATAACCCATCTGCGTCAGTTGCTGTGGAAACGACATAGGCGTGAGTACATTCGCAAACTGGTGGTGCATTTTTTCGATACAGACACAAAACAGCAAGCTGCAGGCTGGGTGAATAATGGAGATGTATCCTCTCACTCTTCACACCATAGCAATATCTAGTCTCAGTGCAGAAGTCCTCCATCACACCAGACAACATTAGTGACAGAGGTGGTTGATATATGTTTTTTTGCAGCAGCCGCAGCCGGCTAACAGGGCTGACAGCTCCCGGGATGTGACGTCACTGTTATGTGTCAAACAGCAGGTGATGTAAAGGGCACTTTGAAAGCCAATTTTTAAATCGGACATCAAACCACCCCCGAATGTGGTTTAGATCTGATTAGATAGATGAAATATTTATTTTGATTTATCTCAGCCAAAAATCGGATGTGGGCTGCCAGTCTCAACATAACTTAAAATGCCTTAAAGCCTCGAGCTCATGATTTAACTCACACAGATCATCACTTACCATTATCTGCTGCAGACACTGTCACTCCTTATCAATTTAACAATAAGCAGTTGTTGTTTAAAGCTAAGATATGTCATACTGTGTTGTGGCATCCCATTGTTTTAATATCCGATATGTAGTCATCATCTGAGGCAACTCAGAGGTTGTAAAATGCACCAGTAACTCAAGTGTGGTCTTTATAATTCAACCCATTCGATATTTTTAACATACTTTATGTGGGCTTGTGCAAATCAATTGGAGGACAAGAAGGTCCACTGCTTATAAAGTCAAATGTCTTTTGGTAAAGACATTTTTATATTACATCAATAGTTGTGTTAATTAACACTGAGTACCCTCAGCTTACATAACAGCTGCAAAAGTACATCAAAAGGCTTTTACCTTTTCTCCTTGCTGTGCCTGACAGTGCCTAAAGAGTGTTTATTTTCTGTGACGAGGCCTTTTAATCCAACATTTTGTCATCTGTAAAAGGCTCCCCCCTAGTTGCATGGCAATATCCAAGCCATTACATGTTGCATCGTCCACAAAAAAAAGGAAACATCAATCACAATCAACACATTGCCTTTTTTATTTTTTAGAGCAGTGATACTCAATTTGCAGCCCCAGATCCGGCCTGCGGGCAGGTGGGTGGCCCGCCTACTATTTTCTAATGCACAATGAAAATAAATTGATTCACACTGGGAATTTTCTTTTGTAATTTGAATTTAAATAAGGTGCCAGAGTGCATAAAAAATTGTTAAAATAGGGCCTGTTTATCCAAAAAAAAAAAAAGTACCAGGGGAGGAACCAAGGACCCCAACAGAGGTGTGGGCTTAGCCCCAAATGTACTAAAATCATAGAATCGCCCTGCTTATACCTGGCCTGTGTCGGACCGCTGCAACTGGACTTGCCACATGTCAATTCATTTATCATACTGATCAAGTATATCATTTCTTATATATACTGATTAGTATTATTAATGTTTGTTTACTAACTGGCCCAAAACACTCACAAGTATAATTCATGCAGTACCAGTTGTCATTCAAAGTTGACTTCAGCTTGGGTACTGACCTGTGTTTTTTAAAATACCACTCCATTATGTTATGTTATTATGTCCATTATGTGTAAGACAGTAAAGCAACACAATTTCAGCTCTAAAGTGATGGGGAAGTCAGTGTGTAGATAAGCGTAAGATCAATGGCACTGAATAGCGTGAGGCTAATAGGCCGACATATGGCATATGGTTTCCATTCTCATTTTCTTTTTCCTATTTTTATGTAGTGAAGGACAGCTGATTTGCCATAGTATCAAAGAGAAGTTGACAAATGAGTCTAACAAACAGTGTGCATAATCACTTTTAATTTTGCACTTGACCGTGAAATACCTTGTCATATCATGCATACAGTAATGAGCTGTAGAAATAAAGGACATATTTGTTTCATCCTCTTTGTGGCTTTTTGGCATATAACTGTATCAGTAGAAATATTCGGCTGTATCCATGTGTGGCTTGAGATTATTCTGAGGCAGTAGGTTGTATATAATATTTCTGGCAGTCTGACAGAAAAAAAAGTGTCTCCAAAGGGCTACAGGAGCTCTAGGTAGGGAGTGGATGATTGCTGTTTATTGCTTCTTTAAAATGTTTCTTGGCCCCCTTGTAAAGACAGAATCCCGCTGTATCTTTCCATCTGCGTTGGGATTGTAATATTAGGCGTATAAATGAGGCCATTTTAGCCCAATCTAAATCGGGGGTTATGAATTCAGATGTCATCGTAAATGTCCCCTCTTCCATTCTCAGCCTCATAGCTTCTTACTCCTACCACAATGCCCAAACAATCCCCCTCTCCCGCCTCCAGTCTCCCAGAATCTAATCCTTCTGCTTGTCCCCTCCAGCCAAAGCGCCGGCCGTGTCTGCCTGACCAACTCCCCACTCCTGCTCAGCCTCCCCTTCCATCCTTCCGTCTTGCCGCATCCCCGCAGCCCCCAAGGCCTGGCAAAGGATTTGTGCTCTGACTAAAAGGAGAATCTATTTCCCATCTCTGCAGCCTTAGCTAGTTATCATACCCAGGAAACATGCTGACTCTCTGGAGTGATGCCTCAAGGAGGAGTTTAAGCAAGAATCCATATTTAAACAACTAAATGCCCCCTAACATTTAAATAGTCCTGAAGACTCACGACCTCCAGTCATATTTTAAAAATGCACCATTGAAAGTTATCATGTCTGGTCCAGCCACATGAATCAATAGTAAATTTATTGAAGTATCACAGAAACAATAGTTAAATAACTTGTATGGTGCGGCAGAGGAGTCCCCTATTGAGACTTCCTGTTAAGTATAGTCTATTTTCCTACTCCATACTGTTTTATTATCACAACTGGGAGAAGTTTACCCTCAGGGCTTTCTGCCAGAAAGCCTTCTCTTGGTTAGGTTGGGGAAAAGATCATTGTTTGGGTTGAAATGAAAAGATTTCCTGAAGGCTGACTTCTCCCATGTGCTGTTTTATCAGAATTTGAATTGGATCAATTAATGTAATTGACATTCTGTGAATAATGATACAACAGTGCATTCTTTCTAACTCACTGTGTATAGATGCACCAGCTAAAGAGCATGTTTAATAGAAAGAAAACAAATGTCATATTTTTATCCCCCAAAATAACTCATTGCCCTCTTTTTATCATTTGTGCACCAAGCATGTAAAATCACAAACAAAGACACAAAGAGCTGTTGGCTTGTTGTGTTTCAAGAATCGTCCCTATTTGTTCGAACATTTACATTAAATGTTACAGATAACAGAGTATTCCAAGACATTTTTCTTAGTGCATCGTCCATATGATTTATTGATGCAGGGATGTAGTAGCACTGCTGGGAGAGAAAAAAATATGATGCACCCTAGATCTCAAATAATCATTATTTAGATGAAAGACCAAGAGATGCATCTGTGAAGTGAGGAAAGTGTGACTGGTTGAGATGATGGGGATGGGGAGATGAACAGGTTTCTGGAAACATTTTTGAAGCCTGCTAACGGTATTAAGAACACAGTGCTGATAGCACTTACCTAAGCTCTGAAAGCATTTCTCAATATCTGGTGTGTATGTACTAAAAGGCTGATGGTTCGAATGATTTCTAGCATGGATTTGTTTGCCAGAAAAGTGGTTGAATGGTAGAAAGCACAGAGCCGTGGTATTGATCTGGGCTGACTCGTGCAGCAGCGGCAGGCCTGTTCTGCTGTATCAGTGCTTTCCTGACTTTTACGAGAGGCGCTCATGTGTGGGGATGGGTGGGGGGAGAAGAAGTGTGATTGCGTGTGCACCGTAAGGAGTTATCTTTCTGTTGTGGATCGGTGGTAAGTAGCCATTAGTAAACTGATCTTTGGAAGAGGAAATTTAATGGTCTCCTAACTGTATTTACAAGCCATTGAATTTGATAAAGGGTGTGATGTTGAATGATTTATTATATACCGCCCTGCTCCTCTTCAAGCTATCAAATTCAGGATTGCATCAGTATTTTCATTCATTCATTCGTTTACTCTTTCATCAAATCTCATCAGTATCTAACAGTGAAAGCAGATCTAATGATATAGCCTATTTGAATGCTGGCAAAGTAGTGACTGTCACAAACTGTATTTTCAAAGCTCTGTTAAGTTCTTTGTGTTAGCCTTATTTAGATCTTCTTGGGGTTCCTTTTTTAGTTAAACTGCAGAAATATTGTCTAGCTTTCCACTCGCTTAAACATCAAAAGCCAGGGAAAAGGAAAATATTAAAATACGGAGATAGGAAGTAGCTCACTGGGGCTACTGATTAGTGTACCAATCATTGTCATCAGAATTAATTTGGCAGTGGAAGATTTAGAAAATGTGACTTTTGTCTGACTAATAATGATAACAGCAATAATAATACTTTTCAATACTTTCAACTTCTGTTACACCCTATAACCCTGTTTTATAATGTTTACTTTAACATCCAGTACATATAGTGCAGTATAATGTCTTGATATATAGAGTCTACAAGTATGCAAGTAAATGTTCTAAGTATGATTGTTAAAGTGGCATTATACACATGGCACTGGTACATTGTTATTTTTCCTGTACATACTATATGCTATCTCCATCTGGAGCTCTTGAAAAAATGGATAACAATGAATAAAAATGCACAGTTCTGAACATTCTGTACCTTGGATCTATACCTGCTGTTTCATTTTATTAGATGAGGAATACAGATTTCCACATCTACACTATCAACAAGGCAGGATCCTTAAAGATACCTTCGGTAACATTTATGAAAATAAATTTCTGTCATGTTTGCTGAATCTGTTAATATATCCACAAATTAGTACATGAGATCGATAATCTGTGGGGAAAAAAAATCTTGTTCCTCTGAAAACAAGTAATCAGAACAGAGAAGTCTCTCAACGCAGCTGTCAATCATATCAACCAGTGCGCTGATCAAATATGAATCAAACTTCTGAGACTGCATTGCCTGTTTCTCTCCTCAAATGTTTTTAGAAACATACTTTTTTCAAATTTCTCATTTTACAGTTAAAAATAACTTGTAAAATGAGGAAGTTTGCTCTGGCCGGTGGGCGGTGATTCATTTGGCTTGACTGTTTTCAACATGTTGGCTGGATTACAGCCTTTCTCATATTACGGCTAAACAGTACACTCAAAATATGTCTCTGAATACATTTGAGGTGAGAAATAGGTAATGCAGTCACAGATTCTTGATTAGTATTTAATCAGTGCTGCCTAGTTTGACAGTTTGACAGCAGTTCACCAGCAGTGATATGACATGATTGACACCTGTGTTAGAGACTCCTCAGCTCTGATTGGTTGTTTTCATTCAGTTGGGGTGGATTCTTTCAAATGCCATTAGCCGCACCACACTTTTTTGCTGTTTTTTTTTTTGTACAGATTATCTGTGTCATGTGCAGCTGTCAGGATATGGTGACAGTTTCAGCAAATATGACAAAAGTTAATTTTTATTAAAGTTACCAACTACAGCTTTAAAAAATATTTGGTAGTGCACACACACATTAATTGAAGCACAGGTTCTTGAGCAATGCATCCTCTCATTCATTATGTAAAGCATGCATATAGATTTGAATCATTCTTTACATATACAGGATAGTATCATACAGCATATTTAAACGCACGCCCCATATTTGGATTTTTTAAATATTGTGGTGTAGTATGGGATGTTTTAATAGTGTTTGTATTTTCTGTCTCAATTTGTTCAATTTCCGCTGCTGCTAATTTGCACACTCTCATTATTGAAGTCTGTAACCTCACTCTGTTCATATATTTCTACCTTATATAATCTGCGGAATAATAACAGTGCAAAAGACTGTTTAATATTTAAGAGTGTTTAATATTTAATACTATTTTCTGACTTTTGAAGAGTGAACTTTATAAGGCCAGCACATTTTAGACGGTAGCCTTAAAACGTCGAGTTTTGAGCTGTAACTGTTACCATACAACTTCGTGGATGTCTCCTTGGAACCATCAAACAAAATGAAAAGTGTAGCCTGAAAAATAGTTTCCTTGTTTTGAGGATATTTATTTGTTGTCTCTCTGTTTTTCAGCATCCCCATCGGCGAGTGACCTTCTCCACCACCAACCCCGTGCAGGACCTGCAGGACGCCTCTCAGCACAGCTACTATGACAGCGGCTTGGAGGAATCGGAGACTCCCAGCAGCAAGTCATCGTCTGGTCCTCGCATCGGACCCCTGACCCTGCCTGAGGACCACTATGAGAGAACCACTCCAGATGGCAGCATTGGAGAGACCGAGCACCCTGAAAACGGTACGCTGACAATCCCCCCTCCATTCTGTTGTGTTCTCTATGAATATGTATTTAAATGTAAATTACTCTAATGGGCTCTTTTTGTGTGTGCGGTGTTGTTTGGCGATGGAGACATTTGTGGGAGATTTGTTTGTGCTCTGTGGCCGTTTTGGAGTGGAAATGTTGTGGCACCCGTGACGTTGACTCGCTGTGTTTGTCGATGACTGTGTGAAATGTTATTGGTTTTTAAGCAGATCTGTGCTCGTGCAGGAGTGGGTGTGTGCCCATATGTGTGTGCGTGGGATCAGGGCTGGAGTTAGCAGTGTCTCCATCCTCCTCATCAGCAGGTCCTCTGTCAGACATCCTTAATGACCCTCTCTCACAAGTGTGCTAATTAAAAAGCCCAACTAATGGAGCATTCGCCCTCTAAATAAATCTGAACCATGACATCTGTGCAGAAAACACTGTGTTTACTCTAAGCATTTCCTTGCCGCTAGCTGGACCAGAGTTACACTGCAGCTTAGGTGTGCAGGAGCAATAATTTGTAGACACACTCATCAATCCACAGGCTGAACAGTGATGGTCTCAGCATCGGTCCATATTAAAAGAAAATATAGCCAAAGCTGTAACTGCTATTCTGTGGACTGTGTATCATAATAATAATTTTGCCGCCTTAAGATGGCAAACATAATCCATTACCTGTCTTGTAACACACTATGATAAGTGATTCCCATGGTGCATTTCCAGTCATTATAGTATTTTGCATTGCACCGCTCTCAGGATTAGACATTTTTACATGGTGATAGTTCGCTGCTCACCAAGAACGTCTCACCCCTCTACTTATATTTGTATATCATTAGATTGTTGTATTAATATATGGTTTTATCTCAAGAGCATGTGTGGCTTTGCTTTTTAGGCATATGGAAGCTTTTATTGCCCCGTACAAAATGGGGCACGCATCAGCAAGGACTTGATAGAGTTGTTGATGAGCATTGACAGACACTTTGTCACAGTGTCAGTGAAAAGACACAGATGTACCTTCTGTCAGTGGGGCTGCACATACTGAGTGCAGAGTGATTTCTGTTGTTTCTTTTTTTTTTTTTTTTTAAGTGAGGAAAAGAAACTATTTCAATCTCAGACACTCTCAGTTGCAAAACGTCGCAGGATCAAAGGCTAAAATGTGTCACCGTCACGCCAAAGCAGCAGATAACACAGTTCTATTATTAGTATAGTAGCTTGCATTGACTCTTTACTAGACAATTGTGTTGGATCTCATTAGCTAGCTTATTCATCTGTATTGCAAATGTTGATTGTTTATTTATTTATGTCAATTAGTGACACCATTATTCGAGGATAGGAGGGGGTGGTGGGTGTGTAGGAGAGGATAAGTCCTGCCAATACTGCAGTTCCCTCTGGCTCTACAGAGGTCAGAGATTGCTTAACATCCCGTTTAATAGATAGATTTAGTCAGCCTATATACAGGCAGGCTGTTTACAGCCCACGGGCCAACAGTTGACTATTTCTGTTCACTCTTTGCACTTAGGATGTGTAATATATGCATTTTCTTTTCCTTTTTTTCTATTGTTGTAGCTGATTATTGCATTTCTCCCATCTGCAGCAAACAGGTTTTGTCAGACAGGGCGCTCTTTGTTGTCAGCAGCAGGAGAGCAAGATTGTGAGTGGAGATGGAGCAGTTAAAGAATGAAAAGATGGCACAAGATGGGGGAGATGTTAGATTGTGACAGGGAGCGGGGACTAAGAGTCTCTGACAAGGAAGCAAAGCCCATAGGATGAGCACATAGGACAGGGAGATGCAAGGATGAACTGCTAACCAAGGATAGACCTAATTAAAATGTGATTCCCACTTCAGGGAGATAACAAAGAGCCCACATAAAATGAAGGATTAGACAGAAAAATCAAAGGAGACAGAGGAATTCCTCCCCAGCTCCACCTGAATAGTGACGTGAAAATCTTTTTTAAAGCATCTGAGTGACAGAGTGACAGGTTGTACTGGTGCAGAGCTTTATTCATTGCAGTAGAGATGACTGACAGGCAAAAAATGGGGAGGTGAGCATGATGTGTCACTCCATTTAAGTTGGATAAAACGCAATATATGAACCCCAGACTGTCAGCCTTTGCATCACTGGGCCCCGGAAATATCGACACGGATGTGTGTTTTGTTATACAAGTTGAACTCTGACAGTGGTGAATCTACATTGTGAGAGAGTGTCAGCGGCCTACAGTGGAGAATGATGTAGTTCATGATGTTTTTTAGATCCACTTTAGAAATTATGGTGTCAGTCAGATCTTTACTGTGTGTGACTGGAATAAGCCTGAGCTTGGAGGGCATTCTACTGTGATTGCATCCCAGTCCAAGGAATTTCTTAACTGAAGATATATTCATATAAGGGATATTAATGCCAGAGTTCAGTTCTTAGCAAATGATAAATTATTGTTATTAGTTTATTTATGTTAGCTGATAAATTTGATGTTGTTGACATAGATTGTATGAAATAATGGACCTAGCCACCGTGACGTCACCCACTGGTATAGGGAATCTTGTTTTGAAGCCTCGAGTTTGGCATATCGGCTGTCGCCATCTTGATTTCTTGGAGCCAGATTTACAAATATTTTGACGATAGGGTGGAGCTAACCCCTAACGCCAGCTCCTAGCATAGTTAGCAGGGTGGATTTACAGCTATGGTTAACTATGGTAGTGCTGTTGCTAGCCAAAAAAACAGGTTTAAAGCCATTAAAATAAAACACAACATAACTAAATGGAAAATTCTGATTCCTTAGAGGGTTTTTCAGGACAACCAAAGAAGGTACTTTTTTTACACACTGATACAGCGACTTCTACAGCTATGCCGATACTCTGGGAATCTGGCATTTCACCATGGTAACAATTACTTAACCAACATTGTTGGGGAGGGAGCAACTTGTCAAGGAATGGCACCCGCCTGTCACTTAAAGCGACCACGCCCTTAATTTTGTATAACTTTAAACCTTAATAACACTTAAATGAGTAAGTTATATGAAAATCCATCCCCCATGTTGTTGTCATGAATGGGAAAGTTAGCTATAGAGACCTAAACCGTTTTTTTTGTACCAGGCTGTTAAAATGTGTATTTGTGTTGTAAAGTTAACATGGGGTCTGTGGGGATTGATTCGTTCTTGGAGCCGGACTCAAGTGGCCATTCGAGGAATTGTAGTTTTTGGCACGTCTCATTGGCTTCATTTTTCAGCCCTGGACATTGCAGCTTGGTTGCTGATCTATTTTTGCTGCCTTTGTAAGATTTTTGCAGACTAAAGTAACATGGCCTTGGTTTATTGAACTTGGTGGCTGAGATGAAGGGGAGTGTGTGGTCTGTAACAGTGTCTGGTTCACTAAAGTAGACATCACCATATTCTCTTTTGGTTCTTGGCTTTCGAATTAAGAGTGGATTCAAACTACAGTAATAAAATTCCTGATATATGACATTTATGCTGCCTGATCTGCAGCAGTTAATTTCTTGAGTTCCTTTTTTCGTATGCCTGAGCAGCTGCTCCCCTCTCCTATGATTTTTTTTCTAATTCTTGTCTCCAGGCTGTGTTAGAGTGCACTCCATTTCAGTTTCCCCATGTGTATTTTCCACTCTTATGTTCACGCATGTGGCGTGCACATCGCTCAACTATTTGTTAATCTCATCAGAAATGTTTATCCATCGGTTACACATGGTGTGCGTGCATGTGTGTGCACCTGCATGTATGCGTGTATTTGTTTGCATTGGAGGGTGTTGCATCACACCCCGAATCTCTAAATCACTTTGATTACAGTGCTATTAAATTAAATTAAATTGATTGCTTCAGACAGCATGAAAACTGCTTATCTTGTATGTCTGGTTGCTGTCGAGATGCATGATTTGTCATCCACATTGTAGTCAGAG
Source organism: Epinephelus awoara (assembly GCA_035609425.1). Classification (NCBI taxonomy): domain Eukaryota; kingdom Metazoa; phylum Chordata; class Actinopteri; order Perciformes; family Serranidae; genus Epinephelus; species Epinephelus awoara. The sequence goes on from CM069304.1 coordinate 9,382,960, forward strand.
GAAGACCGAGGACTGGTCTCTGTCTTTCACATCTGTCCATCCATCTATCTCAGCTGCTGCTGATCAGATTTTGATTAGTGGTATAATCAAAGTGATTCACAGTATTTATTACTGATTAGTTCACAGGGAAAATCCATCATTTTGATGGTTATGCCATTCCCATTACATGTATTACAAATCCCAAATATCAAAAACTATGAAATGTATAAAATAAGTTACTCAGTATTTCATTACGGTAATTTAGCTGACACTGTTGACATCAGATTAATTATCTTTAACCCTTGAATTAACTTAATATGATTTTGTTTCATTAGTTAATTTATTCCATCAACTATATTTTAATAGAAATATAGAAAACTGACAGATTTTTTTTAAATAATTACACTTAGTCTACATGAACCCAATAAATTGTGCATATTTTAAGCCCCAGCACACCAGGAGTCACAACACATCACTGAAATCATGCTATTAACCTCCTGTTGCCCATGAGCCCTGGGAATGAGTCCTACGGGGACCCGTGTTATGCCTCTTCTCTCTTCTTCGGACACAAGTTTGACCGGCAATCTCGTCGTGTCCAGTCCAACCTAGACAATAATCACTCTTCTGGGGATCAGTGGTTAGGCATCTTGGCTGTGATATGAGGGCTACCATCAATAGGACACAGGTGGATTGAAGACTGGTACCAGTGCACGCACACACCACACACACACACCACACACAGACACACACACACACACACAAACTCAATTGACCACAGATGGAGGAATTTTGATGTGGCCGGTTGCCCAGCGTGAGGTCTCCCTGTGTCTTCCTCTGTGCGGACTCTCTGCCATATGGGCTATTGAGAAGGGTGAGATAAAATGGAATAAATGGCATTTGCATGATAATGAGGTTCTTTAGTAATGCTGTCTGATTTTTCCTGCCTTAGATCTCTCTGATGATGCATGTAGCGTCGTATATTTGTTCCTTTTGAACTCCTGTCAGGGATTTTCCTCTGCTTTCAATGCTTGCCATATCAGTATCATACAGGGTACCACAGTTTCAGCCATCACTTCTTTAAGATCATAAGTTCCCTTTGAATATCTGGTTGGTGGCTTGTTTGTGTATAAAGCACAAGGAACATTTAAACAAATTAAGATGTGGAGAAAGATGCTGTGCAGACACAGGCAGATCGTCTGCCTGATGGGGCTTGTTTGTCCCATGAGTGCCAGCTTGGGCCCCTGCCCGGGTGCCAGTATAGCGTGCTGATGCAGGGGTGTGGGTTTTCTCAGACAGATGTCATTGTGCCTTGTTAGAGTCCCTGCCTGTTAGTACTATTGAGCGGAGAAGACTATGCCAGCCTGAACCGGCACAGTGGCCTATGCCAGCCACCGCTGGAACCGCCACCACCGGAGCAGGGACAGGTCATGGGACTGGCAGTTTTGTGGAAGCTTCAGTCCTTACAAGTGGTCCCCTGAGGCAAGTTGTCATGAGTAATACGCTCATAATCCCGAGTTCATTCTAGCACGCGCATTATGCTCTGCTCACATCAGCTGCTGCTGTTTGTTACCCCCCAATTGTTTGTTATTTCATTTTGGTGCAAATAGGTCACTGAAAGAGCCGAACTGGAGCAGAATTAAACTCTGTAACCTGGATTAGGCTTTGACACCACTGACAATGGTTAACTATAGCCCTTTTACAAATGACTTTATGGGAGAATGAAGCTGAATCCAAAATGGAACTGATGATGTGTCAACACGTCACAGTTTTGAATGTGTCTAGATTTCCCCTCACCCAATTTGAATCTGAAAATGTTCTTTCGCTTGCGTGATCGCTAACAATGAGACCTACACACTCACCCCAAACTTTGGCCGCTCACATTACAGTGTTTGTCAAATGACTGCGGACAGGCGGGACCTTTGAACAGGGCTATGTGAGAGGAAGGACATGGTTTCACAGCTCAGACCATTAACTGTATCAAAGTGTGTCATTGGCTTTGTATCTTTTAGAGTGAACTGACATATTATTGTTAGGCAGAGATTGCAGCCACATGTGAAATCTAGAACCAGAATAGAGGTCCCATTATTCCAATAAATCTACCCCCTTGCATTCAATTTCATATTACCTTCTTTTACACATAAAAGTGATTTCTCTGTAGTTTCATCATTGTGTTCAGCTGACTGGAAGACTTTGTGATAATAGCATGTTTTTGTCAGAACCTGAAACTTATTTGCGCTGTAGTTCTTACAGTTTGAAAATGTGTTGTAAGTGGTTTTTGTGTTGTGGTATATAATTCTTTTCTGCTTTTTTGTATTTGGGTATTGGTCATGTTGTAGGAAAAATGGGAGAAAGTACTGAAGAACTGAGAAATTGCTGTTTAAATAATGAAAAAAAAAAAGTTTGAATAATGAAAAGAAGAAAGCACAAAATCATTAGTGATTTAGTAGAAGATTTCTGGAACATTTTCTAGGGACAGATTCCCAGTTCTCCTCATTCTAATTGAGATCCACACAAGCTACCCAGCTCTTATCCTCATGTATATACAGTAATATGGATGAAAACCAGATGAGTGTTCTGAATTATGCGCAGAAAGAAAAGTACACACATATAAGCACACATTAGGTTCCATAAATAGTGCTTTTAACACCACGCTGCCACTGAAAATGTCCGGTTTTAGCACTAAGCTTGTAAAATGAATGAGTGAGCCAGTATGCCTAAGCCAGTATCCCTAAGCTTTAGATGTGCTCATGTATTACTCTAACAAAAGTGGATGGCTCTCTGTACTTAGGCAAAAATTGGATAGCACGCTGCCTGCTCTTGCCACGCCAGTGAGTCTGGGCAACAGCATGCTGAAGCAGCAGGTTTGGAGGTGGTAATGTGTGTGCAAATGCGGGCTTGAAAGTACAAGTTTATAAAGACACATGAAGAAAAATTTCTTAATTAGACTGGTGTAGCTGGTAGCTATAAGAGACGCTCCTTTTAGCTGAGTGTCCACTGGCAGGTCCATGGGACCCAGAGTTGAAACTTTAAGGATAATTATAGAGGCAGAAATAGAAAGTGGTGGTAGAGCTCTGTTGCTCTCAGTGGGTCTTACCCAGTCTCACCCCAGATGTGATTCGTAGAGCAGGTAGAGCACTGTGCATTGGGGAGGGGATGTTGGCTAGGGGCCAGATCCACTTCAACCTCAGTTGGTCGGGCAGCTCAAGCCGGCATCAGAGAAAGGCCCCGGGGGTCATCTCTCCATCATAGTGTGATGGGGACCGAGAGCCGCTGAACCTCCCTCTAACTAGTGTTCTGCCCTTCAATGATGGATGGCACTTGAGGGACTGGAATTGTACTGTATGGGTCTGACATGCATTTCCTTATTTCCAGTGAGTTACAGAGGAATGGAGCCGCTCTTGCTTTAAGGCTTTCTCACAGTCAGTTGAGGATATCTCAGAATTCACTGCCGTTCAAGGCCCTTACAAACCCAATGAGGACGACATCCAGTGAAACAGAAAAAAAATCCCCTCTACCCTAACAGCAGTACGGCTTTTTTTCCCACAAATGGAAATATCCTCCTGGTGAAAGGATCAATTCTTAATTTGCAGTTTTGTGTTAACATGGTATATCATGCCGTCAATATTCTACATGCCTCAAGCTAAATAGAAATTACTTAGATTTGTCTTGCTCAACCTTGTAGCCAAGAATGTTACAGTGTAACACATTTATTATGACAGACATAACATTTCACTGCCTTATTACTAGTGTTGTGCAGGTTGCTGAAAATGAGTAAGTAATTAAAGTTACTAGTTACTTTTCTTAAAAGTAATTGAGCCTATTATTACATATTAAAGTATTACTCATTAGGGAAAATAACATTTGCAATTCTTTTAAATATCTGCATCAATCCCTTATTAATGCACACATAGCTACTGTATTATTTTAGTGTTGTTGTGGCACAGTGTGGAACAAGACAACTGCCACAGTGTTTTTTTTTTTGTTAGTTAGACATTTTACTTAATAGATTTATCTGTGACAGCCACCACAATATAAACATTGACCGTCAGTTTGGAGAGTTTACACACACACAGTGACACTGGTAACTGTTAGCATCACACAGCTAAAGTTAACTAATGGTCATTAATGAATTAAATGACAGTTAAATGAATCATGCCATTTCCGTGTCGGTGTAAGTTTGTTGGAACCAGCTCGTGCTAACATGGCAGATGTTAAACTAACTGTTTGGCCAGCCCGTTCTCATTCCCAATCCGTCTAATACCACCATTTTGTCAGAGACTTCGGTGTCAGATACCGACACACAAAGGCACCTTTCGTAGCATTATGAAACGCTCCGGCCAGCGTCAGTTTGTAACACTGCTGGCAACTACCATAGTCTAAAGAGTAAGAAAGTCCCTGTAGGGTTGGTGGGAGTGGTGGTGTATGGGTCAAACATATATATATTTTGATGTTTAGGTCCACTGACAGATATTTGACGAGTAGGGATGAGAACGCGTTGGTTTGGCAGGAGGGGAAGAACTCCAGAGACGGTCTTACAGTGCTGTGATTATCCTGTGTAATGCATGCATGTAATGCTGTGTCATGTTCATCCTCCTATCTATGATTGTATCTATTATCACTATGTGCCATGGCTCTAGTGTTTCCTGTTTCATTTTTTTTTTTTACTCACTCCTTTTGTTGTTGTCAACTTCATTTCCTGCCTTTGTGTGCCTGTCTGCCACGCCCTGATTAGTTTCACCTGTCCTTCATTAGCCTTGCTGTGACCTGTCCTCCGTTCACAACCTCCTTCCCTTGTGTATAGTGTGTGTGTATTTATCCTGTTTCACTGTCATGTCACCTGCTTTTGTTCCCTGAGTCCAGCTTTCAGCCCATCGTTCACTATCTTCAAGTGTTTTTGTGCTCTTGGAGATTTTTGGATGTACTTTTGCTTCCTGCCTGTTTATGGACTCCCTGTTGTACTCTCTGTTAAATCTTTGAACTCATTTTGCCGCCTCCTCATCTGTTTTATCTGTGTTTGGGTCCTTCCCCTGCTAACTGCTCTCAAACATGACACTGTGATGAAAATCAGCTTAGATTAGCTTTGTAGAAGGGTGTTGTTTTGCTCGGTATTTTATAAAATTAAAATTACTACTCTTTGATGTGGATAAAGTTCTCACATCTGCACATAGACTAAAACTCACCAGTATATTTTTGTCCTTGATCTCGAGAAGAGAAAAATAATGTCCATATTTACAGGACAGTGAGCTGAAATAGTTTGAACTGTCAACCACTATGTGCAGTGACTGCTAATTGATTGATTTACGCCATGTATTGTGCCACCATAACGTTGGGTGATGTTAGATAATAACCTGGAAGGCAAACCCGGTGTTTATCTGCTATAACAAAAGACAAATGTAATGAGTTATGAGCGCATTTAAATCTCACTAGTTAATTTTCTAATTTAATTGTGAAACAAAATTAGTTACATAACCAAAAGTAGTGGAATTACATTAACATGTTACTTTGTTACTCCCAACTTTGCCCATCACAAACCATTTGAATATTTTTATGTTCCGGCTTTCAAAACTCACTTTAAAACTCACTTTCTATGTTGTGCTATCCCTAAAGAGCCCTTGTTCTCAAGCCCGTAGTAGAGTTATTCTGACAGAATTTTGCATGATGATGTATCCTGTTTTCATCATTCCCAGAAGCATACTTGACTTCACTGTAAAATGCTGACAGATTTTGGTTAGATCCAAACAACGGAGACATGTAGATCTTCCTGCAATTCCTTGGTCACCTCCAAAGGTCTATTTTATTTTAAGCAATTATACAATTTTGTTCTCTTTCCCTTTGGCTAACCTCTCAGATGGCCATGTTGCAAGGTCCCAACACTTGTCACTCATCTTGATGAGCTGTCTACTTTGAAACAGTATCTAGCCTGGAGACGAGGTACCCATCAAACACGCAGCCACCACAGGCACTGAAAAACAGATGGCGAGTTCAGCCACTTTAATAAAAAAAGCGACAGCGATGTTTACTCTTGTTGTGCATTTGCTGTATGTCTTTTTTTTCTCCTTCCCTTCCTTTTCCGCTTTATTGTTGTTATTACTGTGGCTCACTTGCACTTGATAGCCCCAATCTGGCTCACCACAAGTAACATTCACATGACACAAAGGCATAGTGTATGTGTCCAATGTTATTAAAAAAATCTTTGAAAGTCTCCACATTGCAGCCAAACATGGAGATATAGCCTTGAACATCCAGGGTCACAGACACACCCAGACTACTGCACCATGTACATGACCCAATTTACCCATCGGTTCATTAAATTTTCATTTTATTGTCTCATAATGTAGTGAATGTCCTGTCCATTTATGTTATTTTAATGTGGTAAAACATTTATATTGCTGCTTTAATGCCCCTTTAATACACAAGACAGCACTAAAGTGCAGGTGTGGTCTTCATTCAATTAACCAAAAATTCAGCCTCGCAGATATGCCCAAGTGTTCCTGTCTCTCTACCACATTTACTCCCATATCTGAGCGAATATTAGGCCAACTGTGTTACTGTGATAGATTACTGTTTTTGTTGTAGGGGTTCAAGAACATCAAAGGACATGATCATTGACCCATCTTCACCATGCCGAAGCTTGTAAAAGTCAATCAAACACAAGCAGCTGAAGGCAATGGATCAGTGAGGAACAACACTGGAGGGTGGAATCACGCTGGCTTTTAAAGCCGATATGATGACCCCCTGCTGCCTTCTGTGTTTTGGGCTTCTCTTTAAGTCCATATTTAAAGGCAGAAATTTCTAGTTTCCTTTAATGATTATATATTCAATCATAATTCCATGTGATTCCCCCCCCCCCCCTTGCATCAATCAAAGCCTTGTCAAAACAGCTATCGGCAGCATAGGGTACAGACGGGCAGAGCAGCATTGGGACATTGCTGCTGTTCTTTTCCTTTTGCTTCTGCAACACAAAAGGCAATTTTCACATTTCATCATGTTATAAATTTGAATTGTCCTGCTCCAAACACATAGTTGAATTGTTCATTGCGGGAACGGAGTTTTCCATCTGACTGCGTTAGTATTTTGACTTTCTCAGAGAATTGTCAGTCATGCAGCAACTCACTATCTATAGTAAATGGTCAAATAAAGCTTTGCCTCTCCAGGGTTGTTATTTAGCCGCCGCATGGACTGCTTACATTTTAAAGATCGGATTTTGTGAGATTACGTTGGTGTTTGTCCATACTTCCCATTAAAATGATGTGCCTGCTGTGACTGCCGTAATAATAAACACAGATTTAAATAATACGGCTATCTCTTTACATCACGTCTGCTGATCCATGCATTTTAACTGGAATGCATCCAGACAACATCGTGCTCTGATAGCAACCTGAGCCTGACCACTTGGTTTCTGGTTTGGGGATATGATGTATGATCAAATGATAAAAGTCGGCCTGTAACAACCATGGCCATAGGCAAGGCTATGTAGCCCACAAGGCACTGAAAAAATATCTCTACTGAGTAAAAACTCAGTTCTTTTTTCTTCATTTTTATTTTCTCTTAGCAGCTCATGTTAGCTCTCCCTGGTTAGCCATGTCTCACATTGCAGACTGTGGAAATCAAAGGCAGAATTAGCAGAGAGATAACATCTTGATCGAAAGGGGAAGGAAAACAACAAATGGATCATGGAAGACATCCTTTTTACATGTCAATAAGATCAATGGGTGAAAGATAGTGAGCATGAAAGTGGTGCACAGGAATTAACTCCAGGGGAAAATCCTGTGAGGAAAATAATTCCCCCTTTGATAATCAGAGCTGTAGATCACATATAAGGAAGACTTTGATTTTCTTACTGCTGAAAGGAAATTTGCAGATGAGTTGCACCCACATTATTTGGTTTGATTTGAACAGAGAAATAGTTAAATCCAGTCAAAGTTTCGAGTCCACCGTATATTGGGACATTTTTCACCTCTCGCCTGGTCTGCATATAAAAGAAGAAGCATTTTCTACTGAAATCAAGAAAGTGAATTTGTAATGGGTTAAATGGAGGCTCTTAGAGACAGGTTAGTATGTGGGCGGCAAACAAAGCTAAAAGCACAACAGTAACATATTGCGACCCGAGAAGCAAAGCCCATTACAGTTAAGTGTTTCTAGGAAAATTTGGTTCAAGGAAATAAACAGCTTAAATGCAACAGACGTTTTACCAGCAAGACAGAATGTTTCCTTTTCTGCTGTCGCAAAATAAAACATCTCCTACCTGCTAGTAAGAGGCCATGGAGCGCTGCCACCATGGTAGAAAGGGCCTTAGAGTGCAAATGTGAAAGCCTAAAGCAGGAAGAAAGCTTCAAAGGCAGGGACCAAGAAAGAGACATTCACACATGAAGGAGAAAGAACGTTTGCGTGTGAGACAGGAATAGACAAGTGACTCTTCAAGTAAATGTCACACAGTAATCAGAGAGGGGTTGGGCGATAAAACAGTCTGTCTAATTATCTTGACAATGGTTTTCATTAAATCATTAAATCAGTCATAAACTTCACAAAAGACATATTTTAGGTATTTTTTTTCTTTCTGAACTCCACCTTCACTTCCAACCTCAGCACTGTCACTGATTATTAAGATAAAGTCCTAAATAAATTCCTGCATTTTTTTTTTTTAAATTCAGCAGCTGATCCGCACCAGAAACAGACTCCTGCTGCTTGTCGACGTCCACTCACAGCAGAACTAAGCAAAATGGAGTCAATCAAGTTGTTGGGCAGGAAATGTATTCCTCACTTTTTTTTTAAACAAAGTTTGGTTCAGCTTCTTTGACCTGTGCAGACTTTGTAATGGAGTTACACCTCGTGGCACCAAAAAAAAAAAATCATCATCCTATTGAGTGTCCAGTCACAACCCCACACTGCAGGGATTTAGTCTACATTTCTCTGAGCTTTTCTAATTAAATTGCACAGAAAATGAATGGGAAATGTGCGGCTTTCTGTTTCAGGAGTGAGAGAAACGGGGGAGGAGGAGCAGAGTGGGCCTAAATGTAATCACACAAGCAGTTTATCACATAAATATATGATTAGATCATAAACTTCTTTGAGCTTTTCCAAAAATAAATTTCCCAATAAAACTATGACAGCTAAAATGTCTGTAATTTTCTTTATAATTCAATCTTATATGCTGCCATAGTGTAACCTTACAAATGATTATTACATTTTCATACACCTAATGATTAATACTATCCACGTATATTATGTTCAATTGTATTACATTACACTGAACACATGTATAAAGTGTGTCTGTATTTTAATCCTAATCAGCATCCCCACATCAACTGTGGCACAGCCTGCAATAAAGATTTAAATGAGCAGCATTAATAAAATACCTGTATTGGCCTAAAGAACAAATGCAAATTTCTAAATTTAGGCACTGATGTCGAACTAATGCCTTTCAAACTCGACATGCACATTCTACTCCCCCTGAAGCCCTCTCTGCATGAATATGAGATTGAATACAGCATATAGAGTACTGCTGTTTATTATCCAAGCTGACTGCACTAATAAAAGATTTAGACAAAACCATGTAGGCATCTTCTCAGGGCAGCGTTAACTTGAGTAACAGTAGGTCTTCAGTCAAGATGCACTGTACCGGAGGTTGCATAATGTCTTAATGCAAATGAATGGGGAGATTATCTGGAGACATGCTGTGTATTTACTTGTTGTAACCTTACAGTCCCACTCACTGACATGTCAAACAATATCAGTTTTGTTTCTGCAAGGCCAATCGAAGAGTACTCACGAAACTGGGAACTGGACTTATATGATAATCATGAAACTGAATCTCCTACATTTGTGATAAATAATTTGTTGTCGGTTGTTTTGGTTTTTTTTTGTTTTGGTTTTTTGCATTGGCAGCTGCTGCAGATCAATATTGTGTTGTCAAGGTTCAGAATGCAATTTCCAGTCAGTAATTGGCCAGCAAGCCAAACATATTGTTGTGGGCAGAGGCATGAAGCTGTTCTCCACACAAGCATTTTCACAAACACCTCTGTGCAACCAACGGAGAAACCATTATATTACTTACAAAAGCAACGACATCATCATTTAGAACTGTTTCCTTCCCCCGTCCCCCACCAATGTTTTGAATCTATTTTATCTGAAGATGCCTTGTGCGTGTCACAGTTTGACAAAGCCCTAGTATTGGTTGACATATCACACCGCATATCAACTTCTCAATTGGAGGAGCCGGTGCATAGCGTGATCTGTCAGCAGGTGCTAAGGCTTTGTCAAATGCAGTGATATAAAAGGCAGTCTTCAAATAAAGGAACTGTAAGACAAAATGGTGGATGGTGAGAGAACTGACAGGAGGTGTACCATCACCCACTGAACCATCTACAGCGGCTTTTCCTGACGTGCCTCTGGCCGACATGTCCACTCATCAGCCTTTGTCAGCAAGACGCTCGTCTGCTCAGGAAGCCAAGAACTCAGACGGATCTGTAAAGGAGACATGTGCCTAAAACTTCAGTGCAAATTCTTCTCCTGGTATGACATCCTGTGGACTGAAGAATTAATTAACCCTGTGTTTTTGTAATGGTTTACCCTCTGAAAACGGTTGTTGTTGTTGTTGTTGTTGTTTTTTCGTCTTCTTTTTTTTACATCTGGAACCTCTCGTCTACAAAGGCTTGAGATATGCTGTAGTTGAGGACTTTGTTCAGATGCCAGGCTTACTTTATTATCCTGAAGCCTCCTCAAGGAATCTGGATAAGATTTTGATTCGGCGGTGGGAACCTCTTGCAACCACATGCCTTTGCTGACGAACCCTGAACCTTCCACATGGAAGACGAGTGCTCTAACCACTACATGAGGGAGGCCCCGAAGTTTGTTTAAAATTGATTTAATATTTAAAAAGCAAACTAGAATAGCTAGAGCATTGATTCTTTTTGCAACATATAGCTAATACTTATGTGTTTCGCACCATCATGTTTTCAGTGTACGATTATGTCAATACGTTATGCTACAAGTGGTCAAAAGAAAAAAATAGCACGGTGACGCCACAGTATTGTCATTGTCATTGTCATTGTCATGGCCGCAGGAGATCGGGGTTTACATGATGCTGTTTAAAACGTATCTAAAACCAAAACTATATTAGCTAGAGCGTTCATTTTGACTTGCAGCAGAAAGCATAGTCTTTTGGGGTCCATGTCACTGGTCGGACAGCCCATTGGTCCGACATCCCATTAGTCCGAGGTACTGAACGGCTCCCGGTGGGTGTATTTCTACCTTGATGGTGCACCGTGACCGGCTCTGGGTCAGCTGGGAAAGATTTGAGGCGAAGCAGGCTCACGGCTTATGTGTTTCATTTTAACCTACACCATGATCTTTTCCTGACCCTTACCAAGTGGTTTTTGTGCCTAAACTTAACCAGACCTTAACCATAGGGCATCATGATTTCGGAATGGACCTCGTTAAAATATGCCACCCCGCCAGGGAGGCAGAAAAGCAAGTCAATTGTAATGTCTGTTGTATATTCTTTAATTTATGACACAATTTCATTACTTTTATCATTAATTATGGTTCATTGTCTTAAATAGCCATTTAGCTTTTTGGTTGTAGAGACTGTAGAGATATGGGATACCAACAAATACCAATGCAGGCACTGGGGAAATACTTCTGCTGCAGATGAAAATACTAAAACAGCTTTGCACTTTGCTTATAAAAATGAGCATATCTCAGAAACTAAAAATGTATATAGTACATAGCTAAGTAGTTATTTTGATCACGTTTCTACATTTAGAAATTTTTTGGATCAATATGTGTTAATGTGTGTTAATTTTTTTCTAATTCAATCAAAAAACATCCAATTTTTGTAGTTTTTAAATTTATGACATATTTTCAATATGCCATAATTTTTGTCAGTTTTTATGGTTATGTACATATATGTAGGGATATGAAGCATTTGAAAATACTGCAAGAAATGACTTACCACCATACGCACTGGCAGACTCTTTCTAGGGCAGAGTTCAAGGGTTTAAAAGAAATTAACTTTCCCAACAATACTGTCCACACAAGGAGTTGATAATGTGTACATGAGCTGTTATACACAAAGCATGCTGTGGAACGGATTCACACCCATTTTCTGCCCGACAACACCACAGTATTGTCACTAAACAGTTAACTGCAGCCTTATCTCACATGTCACTTTCTGTAGAGGTAAGGCGCCAAAGCCTTCAAGCCTGCACATTCTAATTTTGCTCATGAGATGTGAAAGTGCATGTCTGGGGTTACAAGCTCCGCCGTTGTTCTTTTGTATTCCATTACAATGAGCAAGGAAAAATGTGCACGTCAACACTATGTTTGCGTGCTTGTAGCAAGTTTCCCTCTCTTAAAAATGCTCCCCTCTGGAGGGGAAAAAAAAGGGACTGTTTTCGGTAGCTTCTGCTTACTGTGAGAAACTGTTCTGAACACTTGAATAACAAGACTTGACATGTCGTAGCTAAAGAAATACAAAACCCTGGTTTTTTGTTGTTTTTCTTCACGGAGTATGACAACCAGAGAATACATGCACACCCAGTTATTACACTGATAGCCAGCACCAGACACTAATGTCTGCTCAGATGTAGGACATTTCTTCCTCTCTGCTTTTGTTTCTTGGAACTTTTTAGTCATTTACCACATAAACTGTTTGCAGGGACCACAAATACACCATTAATATCACTCACGCGCTCCCAAACGATAGTAGCTGTTTTTTCCCCCGTTATCCCTCTATGAGCTGTGGGTCTCTCATATTTGTTCGCCATCGATCATAGCGGTGTGGCGCACACGCTGGAAAGCAGCCGGTGGGGAGAGGCAGCATTTGCAATCAAACAGAGAGGAGCAGTGTGAAATCTCAGGAAGAGGCAGCTTCCCCCATGCCCGTGGGCAGGGGATCAGACGATGAGGAAGCCTGCCTCAGACACTCAACACCTCCCACTGGCACCCTGATGCAAGCAGCATGCAAACCCACCCCTCACATGTATCTGTCAGCCGGGGGGTTAAGCTCTGTGTGTACCCCCACTCCGTAACTGCACTGTGGAGTGCATGTTATGCTACTGCAGTGGAGGTGCTTTTAGAAGCTTTGCTAAGGTTCACTGTGAGTCGTTGATGTGGTACTGAAGGTGGGAGAAGGTGGAAATTACTGTTTTTCTTTTTTTCGTGATATTGCTTTAAGCAAGCAGATGGGGACTGACCCAATATTAAAGGAGGGAGCTACAGGTGCAATCTATCTCCAAGTCTAGAGGAAAAGAATTTTGCTGTGCAGAGAGTAAGAAATGTCATTGAGTCATTGCTCTTCAAAACCAAATCACAAGCTCTCTAAATCCAGTCAGCCTGTTCCAGCCACTGGCATAATAGTGCTGTGGTTTGCCCATCTGTCCTCCATTGTCCACCTTGGCTTCCCATCCATGACATACAAGACTATAAACTCTAAAGGGTTTGTTCCAGACTGTGAGCAGATTTATTTCAGGTATAGGTACAGGAGAAAACAGGCTTGAGTGGGTGAGAAAATACCAATTTTTCCCACCGCTCCTTTGGCTGCTCCTTTCACCCCCATGGTTGACTCATTTGCTTCATCATGTCCACCAAATATTCAAACAATGATCGTTTCAGCTGAGTGTGGGGGTGTGTTTTGATGTGCAGAGCAGACGGTATTCCACCACACTGTAAGTGGGTACTACAGATACAGATGGCTAATAGCCACAGCAAAAGGCAGACACAAAAGTATAATTATCAGTATCGAATTTTTGTAGATAGATTTGAAGTGCGATGGAAAGGTCAGTGCAAGCAAATGTAAAAACTTGTGCTTTCACAAATGATACACCCTATCATACCATGCTGTGATAACCAATTCATTACTATCATTACATGTTAAAAATATTTGTGAGCTGACGTGTGTGACTGGAAATTATATGCACTGTAGAACACTAATAACAGCATGCAGCAACAGTTACCTCCACACGACGGTACACACAAGGTTGCAGTTGGATATGGAGCTCTCGTTTGTTAAATTGTCTATTAAGAACAGACAATATGTCAGAGCTACTTTATAAATAAAACCATATACAATTTTGATGAAACACCAGCAGACAAGGTAATGGCCTACTAAAATAGCTGGCATTAGAGCATCTATGTTCTCTGTTGATGACATGCGATATGTGCTTTGGCGCTGTTGGAAGAAAATGGCAGATTTTGGCAAGCCAGGCGGCGTATTTAGCTGTCATTGCTGATTTTCTGGCCCTTGATGATGATGAGCATGGCTCAGAATGTGCTTTAATTCCTGTCAGCGGTGCATGGCATCATTTTACATTGCATGTTTTCTTTTAGCTGGCATTTCATTACATTAAGTCCAAATTATATTTTCTAAAAACACAGTCGACCTGAAGTCAATTACCAACCTGACAGTCAGTGAGGATGTGGCAGTCTGTGTTAACCTTTATGTATTTTATCCCTTCTTTTATGAGGCTGAATGAGTTAAAGGACAAATTATGGGACATTTCGGCATTTGTGTCTGGCTAAATGTGAGTTCTCTGTGCATGTATCCATACTAAGCCTTTTCATATGCACACATTTCTTGCGGTTTCTAATTCACAAAGGACAAAACACGCCCAATTGTTGCATGTGAAGTGTTTTAGAAAACCTGTGTAAATGTACCTTTTTCCCCCCCTGCACACTGATTTTCAGAGCTACACAGAATTTTTACACAAGGGCGCTTGGTGTGGCATAAACCTCCTGGAAGCTGTGGAGAGGTTTTAATCAAGTGTGAAATCCTTTTGGAGTAGATGCCTACACGACTGTGCTTGTGCTCAGAAGCGTACTCCTCAACCCTCTCCCCAACTCTCTTCCCATGAACATCTTTTGTATCAAGAGTCCATTTCGCTGCAGTGATGCATACAGACAACGCTCTTAGCAGAGCCGAGAAAATGAAACTCCAATCATCATGCATGAGGCGGCACACACAGGCGCACTCTTGCTGCGGTCGCCTCGTCTTTTCTTAGAGCTCCAAATTCGGATTCTTCTTTCTTAATCAGGCATAAAACCGTAGTTCATTCATTTGAAAAGAATCATTGACATTGGACTTGTAAACAGAGAGAAGAATTTGCCACTTAAGCATAATGATATAATTAAGCATGAATACGGCAGAATGTTGCTCAATTGTAAAGTAAATGTATTAAATAGTCTAAACATCTAGCAATTTAGGATTATTGGAACAATGAGATTAGCGGCAACAATAGATGGAGCTATGCATTCTTTAATAAACAATGGGACAATTGTATATGGATTACCCATGACAAATGAATCTTGTACATAAAAGAGGGAAATGAGACGAGAAAAATACCTTCCACTACTTTTTAGCTGTCTGTCTCTGGCTTTTGATTGATTGAAGCCTTGGTGGGCCAGATGCAGTTTTTTTCCAGCCTCAGAGGTCTGACATTTTGCAGGATAATTATCTTGCCACTGGTCATGAGTACAATGCTGATGGTGCGTCTCACAGGCATACTGTCAAGGTGGCATTTGCTCTATAAGCTGTGAACTCTCACTACAGCCTCTAATACGTCATCTCTTGTGGTTGCATCATTCGCATGCAGCAACATCTTTCTGCTGGTTGTGTGTGCAGCGCAGAGCCCTCCGCTTTCTCTGCGAATACATTTACTCCCTTTCACACACTGTCCTGTGGCCGCGAAGCAAGACAGCGTGTTCCAGTGATAGACGTGTTCTTTCACTGCGTGGACAGCACTGAGGCATTACAGTAATGCATTTATCACGGCAATCAAAAGTTTACATGAGGGCGACGTCGTAGACTCACAGATCTCAGTCGTCTGCTCTTCTCTTCGCAGACATTGATCCGGCTGTCCCAGTCTGAGTCTGAAGGGATAACAAAGATAAATTGAGTGGTATTTCCATTAAATCTGGGCTGTGTGTTTAGCTTGTCAACAGGTGGGCTGCTTAACAAGTCTATTAGCTGCCAGCTGCACATTTCTGGTAAACAAATACACGGGTTCTTCTGTGCGGTTTTACTTTCAGAAAGCGTGTCGTACTCTTGAGTGATGGCTGAAGCAAACTTATTTTGGAGCTTTTCACAGCTTGTACATTTAAATGAGGTCACTGGGTCATGGACCCATTTATTTAATTAGGAACAGTTGAATAAAAAATGGATGATAATCAAGGGCAGGGAACTCATTTCAGCACTGTCAATCAATAACTCATTCAACAATGGTTTTGCCTAAAGGGATCCAGCCATTCCCTTTGTAACCAAACACTGTATGTCTACAGTATGTGTGTCTGCAGTATTTTGTGCATTCCTGCTCCCTTTTTTTTTACACTAACAAATATTTGAAGCACTGTTTACAGCATCCAACTCACACAAGAAAGAAATCAATACATTGCCATATTGAACATGTTAACAATACAGTGATATATCACAAACATACCAGACGAACTGCTGTTGGATACTACTAAATGACATAGACACAGCACGCCATCTCCTGAGTGTATCACATCAGCGAGTGGACTACACACACAGTAGTGCTCATTACACAGTGCATAGCAACAGCTACATAGCAACTGCTGCTGACTGCTTAGCAACAGCTGCAAAGACATCAAGGAGGGGGGTGGGTTTCATGGGGTATTTCAGATGACACCATTTCTGTTCACAAATGCCTTTTTACAACTTTTTTTTATGAATGTTCTGATGTGTATCACCATGAAGCCCTCTCTGATGGTGCTGTTTTCTCTTCCCCCTGCCCACAGATATTCGCTCCCTCCCTGACGTGGCAATGACCGGAAACTGCACAACCGAGTGCAGCGAATTGGGCCACTCAGACGCCTGCTGGATGCCCGGACATCCCTCCCCCGTACGCAAGACCAGGAACCCCCCGAAACTCTCCACCTTCGTGCCTTACCAGGAGAGAGGGAGCCTGGGACGCCTGGCCAACGGGAGCGCCAGGCTGGGTGGTGAGGAGCACCGGCCGCGCCTTCCGCCCTCCCGCAGTGCCTATTCCAACAGCGGTCATGACGCCAGTCAGGACTGCCCCTCAGAGGAGATGCCCCTGAGCGTCGCCTCTGAGTTCCCGCCCACCTCCCCTTCTGCCCACACTCCAAAAAGAGAAATTTACCTGTGAGGAATATCGTCATCTGATTGGTGCACAAACGAAGAAAAGATCCACCCACTTCAGAAGGAGAAACAGGCTGTCCACATGCTAAAGCCAATGCCCGTTTTGTAGGTAACAATAGGCCGTGACTCATCCAACCACTGGCATGAACACTTGTTTTTGTCATTTCCTCCTTAAATTATTAATTTATTAGCATATTTATTAAGAATTCCACAAAGTTAATTAATGCACTCACTCATTTATTTATACAAGATCCTGAAGGATACAGATCTAACTGATCAAAAGGAAATGCAGATGGTAATTGCTACTCTAGTAGTAACTGAATATTGTTGTAGTTAGCCAAGTCCCATTCTGTGAAGTGATCTCTTGAATTTGAAAGTTGTGATCAGTGCTCTTGTGCCATTATTAGACATAATTTAATAGACAGCCAGTCAGGCCCGATCAGAAGGCATAACACTTTTGACTAACAATCAACTGAAACGGTCTATCTTAATGTACAGTGATGTATATACATTTGAATGGTGTGTTCTACATATATTTTTGTCTGGCATAAGCTGAAAAAAAATTGCCTCAGAATTTTAGCATATTTAAGCTTTTCTTTGCTGCTGCTGTTTAAACTTGATTGAAACCATCTCCAGAAAGTGGAGCTCGATATCGTGAAAGGCATTTATCCACTCCACACAATCACATACACACACACACACCTTGGACCCCTAATCATAGTAGAATGGCCTTTACCTCTGCTCCCTGTAGAGCTCTGCCACTGGTGGAGAAAGCTGTGTGGCAACATTTAAACTGACATTATGTTCCACTGACTCTCAGCACTGTGACCTATCGTTCATCATGAAAACGGTTGACTTGGCCACAGCACCCCGCAGTCACAATGACCAAACGCAGAGTACTCACTGGACAAATTCTGATTGGCTTTTTCAAATGAAACCTTGTGACACACTCCATTGATGAAATCATACCAGTCATATCAGTTAAAAAAAAAAGTACTCCTCTCTGTCGTGACAATCAGACGGACTCTCACAATCCTTTCCCCCAAAGTCACAGTCCTTTCCCCTCACGATCCATAAGAACTTCTGTAGATCTAATGAACTCAGAGTTATTTACATGAAAGGGCACTTGAGCGTGGATAACCACTGGAGAGCTCGAGCACTTTCGGAAGTTAATAACACGCTGACGTACTACATGAGTGCTCTTTGATGAGAGTACTTTCTTTGTTTTATAAAGTATCAGTTCTCACTAGATACTTCTTCAGAGGTGAATTCAACACAGTGCACATTGAAAGACTAAATTTATGGACAGTGTGGACCTTGAGTTGATAAGTCTAATTAAATATTTGGAGTAACTGTCAGTACCATGAGGAATTTCTCAATAAATATTTGATTTTAAGGTATACTATGCAGGACTCTCAGTTGGGCTCGTCAACCCCAGATTCAGTCTCGTTTGGTGTTTGGCCTTGCTATATTTGCATTTTTTGGCACAGTGTCTCTTGGATGCCTGCTGCCCACGGTCTGGCACCTGGTCACTGTGGGGGTACATGCCTATAAACCTCCTGAACACATAAAATTAGAAGAACATAGAGAAAGGGGGCAGAGTCTCTGCAGAAAAATACACTGCCACACACTTCTGCCTAAGTGATGATTGAGAGGGATTATTTCTGTATGAATCTTTACATTGTTTTTTTTTCAGGAACATCCTGCATAGTATATTTTAAATGTCGGTGATTAATCCCTGCAAATGCAGAGTGTTGTTGAGCTTGAACATAGGATTAGATAGTAGGAGTCAGGCTTGATTTACTGCAACTCTTGTTAATTATGATTTTCCCTGTATTGAGGACAACATGCTTAATAAATTATAAGGCATTTTTCCTCTGGCTATTGAACAGAGACTAAAAAATAGGGCATGCCCGTGGGCTTCATTTATCTTTACAAAGATTTTCCAAGTGATTCTGAAGGATATGTCTGAAGGACACTGTGTATTAGTCGGTAATTGGATGTTAATGATGACAACACTAGCCTGCCTTACAACATCGTAGAGCTAGCCGCTGTCTTTGATTTAAACATTGATTTGATTAGATTTGTAGATACCTTTCACCTCTGCAGAGTATTTCCATAGTGAGATTGTGCCTCTGAGTAAGGGTGGAAGAGCCTTGAATGGACATTTCCTAATTAGGGTGAGTAATGAGTCCTGAGCTAGGGCATGTGTGAGCACACCCCCAGGACAAGGCACCCACCAGATAATGCAAATCCACCCGCAGAGCCACAATCAGTTAAAAGGGGTATTTTTATCAGCACTTACCTCATCATGCTGCCATTGAAAGCTGCGTTTAGAATAATTAAACTGAAAACATATGGAAATTACTGGACATGGCCATGATTAAATAAGGTGGGCGATTATCCTGCCTTGAGGGGGAGAAAGCACATTATGCCGTTTTCAAAGCCATTTAGCGACTGAAATAAAAATTCAAACAACAGCCATGATACACTGTGATTAAACCCCCACGGCTCCCCCAAGCACCCCTCTCAGAGCTGTGGATAGCCGCTTCACGAACTCAAAGCAGTGGGTAAGATCACTGACCTGGAATTAATGATAAGTGAGAAAGATAGCAATGAGTGATAAAACCAATGTCACATAGCCTCAATCACAACTTTATCTATTTAAACGCTTCGACTCGATTCAGATTCACAACCGCTTTGCATCCAGATTTATCTCCGGGGTTAAATCTTAACCCGATTCCAGCCTAAGTACACTTATCACTTTAGTGAATCTGGTATCTTCAGATTTGTCTCTTTGATCACCGATACGTGAAACAAATGGGGTAACTCTCAGCAGATAACTTGTAATCATCTGTTGTTGCTCCAAACAGAATGGCAGGAGTTTGATTTAAGTCCTCTGCAAAATAAAAAAACAAGCCTGGGCCTATTTCCCCTCCTCTCTTAATGAGTTGGACTCTTTCACTCGAGCCGATAATGACCTCCTGCTACTCACCCCTGGAACAATATATCACCAGGTTTGACCTTTCTTTTGAACTCATGCTGAATGAACTGTGTTTACTTCTCTCTCAAACACAGAACGGTTCTCCTTGATCAAAGTGGGAGGACATCATGAAGCACCTAAATACACTCAAAAGTATGTTGACTAATGTTTAATTTGTACTTAACATTGATTTAATGTTGAATTCACTTGAGTATCTTTTGCCTCTCTGTAGTGTGTATTGTATGGTGATCATTTCTGTGGACAGATGGACAAATTACTGTACTGAAATTGGCAAGAGATTTTTTTTTCTTACTGATCAAAGACTCTTAGAAAAGTGGTTGTGTGAAAAAATAAAGAAAATCTTTTGGTGGTGTAGTGTACATAGATCTCCACAACCCTATGTCTGCCGTCAGGCAGGCGACGATTTTAGCATGAATTCCAAAGATAATTGGTAGAAACTGTTTACTCTTTCTTTCTTTTATTTTACTTTCTGAAATGTCAGTGCTGGTTCATATTCAAAAGGCCCCTCTCCCAAAACGAACTGAAATTAACTGAACATTTCATCTTTTTCCACAGTTCATCTAGAACAAAGACAATTGCCTTGAAAAAAATGTCTTTGCAAGAGAGAATCTAGTTGTTATCCTAATTGTTGGTATATTTATATAGGATAAAATGCTTGTGATGCCATGTTTTTGTACAGTTTTATGTACATACAAGTGAAGCTTTCTAAAAGTTCTGAGAAAAGCCGATGGCATATAAAAATTGTAACATGTTTTCTTGAGATGTGCACATCTTGCCTTGGTTGGATTGACCTTTGCTGAGTCAGTGTGAATGTGGCCGTTCTATGCCTGCACTGTAGTCATTCACCGGCTCCCACCTCCTGAGGACTTAATCAGTTTTTATGTTTATCGTGAACAGTGGATTGTCTTATCTTACCAGTTTGTTAAACTCCTGTGTTCTGCTTTGTTCTGTTTTCGCATGTTGACAAATTCTCTTGTAATACTGTAAGTCCTCATGAACTTTGTAATAAAATCACTTCAGGGAAAAAATGAATGCTGTCAGTGTTTTCTTTGTTTTCTATTATTATTCATCGCTTTTGAGTGTTAAACAAGGATTTGGCTGTTACATTTTTATAAGAGCTTCTCGCAGCCTTGGAGCTACATTGTGTAAAATGTGTCTCACTCTAGGACCCAGGCTCATTAAGAAGAACTAGTATTCTTGTCATGTGGGGACCAGCGCCTCATTTCTAAGTCAGGAAGCCCCAGAATGTTGAGAGGGAAGCATTCCAGGGCTTGAAGTAGGAGAGTCCCAGGACCTGTGTTCACTACTTAAACTAGAAAACAATGTGCTAGAAGTACACAGCCCTCGTCATGCACTTAGCTTAATTCGGAACATTTCTTTAAAGCATTGATGACTTGCCCATTGCTACACATTTAGTGCAAGGCTTACAAGAGCGCTGTCTTGTGATGTTAATTTTGATATGTCTGTGCCTTTTTTTAAAGGGAGAAGAGGTTTTTTTTTTTTTGTCATGGACAATGAGCTCCGGTTGAAAGCATTCACTGAAAGGGGACCTCTTTCTGTGTCTGATGTTCACGCTCTATGCATTTCTACTGTGTTTGATCATTAGCACATAAGCTATGAACTTAATTGACTTAATCATCGTTGCACGGATACCATATTATTTAATGTGCAAATCGCAGTAATGCAACATGAGCGATTAAGCAATTTTAGGGCCTCTTTTGCAAACAGTATCCAAGTCTTGAGTCACTCTTCAGTAATGTAGTGCTACAGTACAGTATATTCTCTCTCACATGATCAGAGAAACGGCACTGTATGCCACTACGCCTTTTACTCCTCACTGCTTGCAGTTTCTGCGCTCAAGGAATTTTAAGACAGCACTCATTTTTTATTCACTCGGGGTATAAAAATGGCAAGAAAAACCTTGTCCTCTATTATAATTAAAATGGCATACAATGTTTCCTTAAGATGTATCAGTCAAGGTCAAGTCAGAGAGGTGGACGGTCCTCTGAGGAACTACATCTCATGGTCACTTCCAAATTCCTGGCTGATAATGACAAGAGGCTGCGTTAAATGAGAGATCAATAACAGCAATAAGCTGCAAAGAGTCTCGAGCCATGCCTTTGACCTCATCAGACCATAATGCTCATTGTAAAGAACTAAAGTAGCAGTTCTGCTTTAGATCAAAGACACGTTTTTGATCTTGGCTATTATATCTGACACAGTAAAAGTAGTAATTGGCCTAGTGGCACTCACAAGGGGGGGTCATGGCCCATCCTGATACAATTGTTCGACCCCCCATTGGCTTCCCCTGGTGAAAATAATTGGAAGCCAACATTACTGTCTTGAAGAGGCTGTAGCAAGGAAAAGGACAACCAGCCCATGTGAAGAATAATGACTCGCCTAGCACATGTAGATACATAACACATTAATACAGGATTTATGTGGGACTCAAAATGTTAACTGTATAACCATCAGATCATTAGTAATATTAAGTGTAAGATAAGAAGCCAAAGTATATCAGTTGCCAATTCCTTTACTCTCCATATTGACAGTTTTAAACTTAAATACATCAGCCAATATACTAGAATAGCATAATCAAATTCCTATAATTCAGTCATCGCTTTTGGTTTTGATGTGCAGTCCCAAAATTTTCAGTGGCCCCCTCTGGCCACCCCTGTGAAAGATTTCTGGGGGCGCCACCTCTCAGGGTATTGTCACAATTAAGCTTTGTCAGCCTGTATCCCAGGAGTTCATCATGTTGTGGGCAGGAAAGTGTTAAGAGATGCACATGACAGTATGGATTTATTTGTTCAATGGAAGCTGAAAGGTTATCTTGTTAAGTCACTTGTGAGATTTAATATCAGATATAGAGTTAGGTGGGCAAAGATATATAAAGAAAGAGCAAGAGATTGAATAAATATGTCTTATTTTTAGTGTTTATCATAGTGTTTTCAACATTGGTCAAAACCCAAAGTATCACTTATAAATAGGGGTGCGCCATACAATACTGTTCACAATAATGGTGTAATTTTTAATGTTATGTGAAAAATTCAAGTAGTGATATTCGGAATATTTTGCCCTGATGACATATTGACGGCATACTGTTACCCACGGCAACAATAAGCGTGGCTGAAAACACAACTATCAGCAGTGGTTCCAAAAGGAGAAGCAGCTTCAGTAGTGTGGAATGAACTGCGGCGTCCTGAGTGTTTTACTGAGACCCTTTTAGCAACTTATCGCTCAGAGGGAACTCATTCAGCGGCTCCTCCGGCAGCAGCACAGTGTCTCTCCCTCTCCTCTCTCACCATGCGCACATGTGAGTCTCTGTCATCTTGCGATTTTGTCATAAACCTTTGGCAATGTAAACCTACGCGGCTTGACAAAAAACGACATATATGTGAATGTGCAATAGACATCGTAGCATGACAGCCTGTCACAGGTTACGTGACGCAGCGTGGTGATTAGAGTAATGGCAGAGTGTGAAGGTCCTGGTGGGAAAAAAACAACTCAATCAATTAGGATTTTGCTAAAAAAAAAGGAGGAAAACACCTTTTGATTTATATATGTATATATATATATATATATACATATAGATCCCAGGGTACATTTTTTGTATTTAGGAACTGTTTAAATTTGTCATTTGTGGTAGATTTTATTTTGTCTTACTGTAAATATTGTATATAGAATCTCACTCTGAGTTACTGCAAACTAAATAATTGAGAGGTTTTTTTGTCTTTTGATTTGTCTTTAGTTTACTAAATATATGAAGGCAAACTGTTTGTGCAATTCTATGTTCCTGAATTAATAATTAATTGTTTTGTCACGAATTTCCCACATCATGAAGAATATCATTATCGCAAATATACCCTGACATATTTTGATATTATTTTAGGTCCGTATCGCTCACCCCAGCTTATAAATATGGACTTATATTTCAATACAATACTATTGCAATTTGAAACATGTTGCAATGTGCTGAATATTGCAGTAGAATATATTGCAATTTATTACATTTTTTTCAACCCAAAATATTTCCCCAAAGGAAAACTTTAGCAACATCTGTTTTATCTAAAAAGATCTCACTTCAGTCATTTTTATTGCAGCAACATGTATCTAATGGACTAAAAAAAAGAAACTGATTTTATTATTCTAGTAGGCTAAAGTATAATTTGTATTTGTAATATTGATAATTCACAAAATAAAAAAAAAATTTGATATTTGGCGTCTATGTGACGAGATGATATTGCCACACAAAAATACTGCGATACTACGTTGTACCGATTTTTTCCCCACTCCTGGAGGATCACAAAGATAGTAGATATCTTCAAGAAATTGCGTCGTAATCCCGCTGATATTTTTTGAGACATTCACTTTAAAATACAAATGTCAACCTGCTGGTGGTGCTAAAGAAAAAGTCAGCAGGATTCATCCTCTGGCCTTCATGAATATATGCACAAAATATCATGGCAATCCATCCAATAGTTGTTGCAGTGTTTCGGTTTGGAACAACAAGCCCATTGCCAGAAAAAAACGTTACAGCGTTACATTGGCATGTTAGCATGTAGCTGATACGTTGAAACTTAATGTCTAAACAACCTTGTGGTAAACATGCAGTAAAGTTTAGGGACAAAAAAAACACCTTGGTTATGGTTAGGAAAGATCACGGTATGGCTTAAAATGCTCACTGTTCCTCGCAGTATTCCAGCTGGAAAGGCAGTAATGTCTCTGTAAAATAGTTTCGTGGGGAATAAAAGGGAAACCAGTTTTGTTGTTTGTTGGTCTCAAACAGTGATTTGCAGCTTAATAGGCATTTCAGGCCATCCACCATCCCCTCCACCTTCAGATGACAGTCAGCTCATTTAATACATCACTTTAGAAACATTGATATGATACATATGAAATGTACAAATATAATGTATTCATGGTCTGCAGAAACACACAACTGCCCTTGGCGACTGGGCTGAGAACAAAGGAGAGACCTACCGACACTGCTATCCCTACAGCCATGCAGCTAGTGAGCCTAAAAGAAGATAATTCAGCAGTGTTGGATATTCAGCACTAAGGCCCTTGAAATTGCCTTTCACTGTCCTGTAACAGTGGACCTATATAATATTTACTTCAAAAATGAAACCTGAAGACACCTGAGACAGCTGAGCAACTGCACTGTCCAACAGAGCTGTTAACAGAGTTAGCAATATGAATTCTCCTGGAAACAGATAAAGGCAACAATCTCCCTTGTATAAGCCTGTTAATCTACACTCATTAAGCACATCGTCCTCAGTCATAGCTGCCAGTGAATATTATGGCTTAGACTGCAGTCAGTGTATGGCTTTGTTACATAAAGGTTTCTGTGTAGTCAATAATTGTGTGCTTGCTTTTCACATATTATCTCAGTGAGCAGCGGCAAAAAGTGACATTCAGTATAAAATGGTTACACAAAAATGGCTCATCACAGTTAATTGGATCTTGCAGGTGTTAAGGATCACTGTTTTTCTACATAAAATGAATATATCCCAAATACAATGTGACATTCAGTTCAACATTAGATGCAGTCATGTTTAAATGTGAGGACATAGTCCAGTAAAACATAAACAACATATTCATTATATAGCAATGGGAAGACTAATGGAGAAGAGCTCATAGGTCTCTCTAACCAGAGTTCAAAATAGACCCCTACACACCCAGCATACCCACTAGAGGCAGGGTGCCGACCACGATCTCCTCCACACAGGCCTGTGAAATGCCCTCGCCGCCAGCCCATCTGACAGCACGACAGACAACAGAGCTGCTGTGCGTCGTAGTGCACCTGTTCGTTTCACATAACATGCTTGGCAAGCACAGGGCATAATTGTGATCCATGTTTTTTCTTCCTGTGAGATGGAGGATGAAAAGGATGGGTTCTGCCTCAGCATGGCACAGCTCCGGTCCACTCTGATGAGTTTGTGACTTGAGTTTGCAAGGGAGCATCTTAACTGATGTTAGCAGGAGGCGTCTAATAGTCAACAGCCAGTGCAAAGGGAGGCATCTCTAAACACCAACGCAGACGTCACATATGTTATAATACATATTATATAACGGAATATTTTGACATACAGAATTAGCAGTGGTGGAGTCACACAGCAGTTTTAGTATAATGCCACTGATTACAGCCAGAAAATTAGTAAAAGCGACACCTCTCCGACAAAGTGTGTGTGACATATATTAGAATGCATTAGATTGCACAGGTGCACCAAAACGACTGTTGCCTCATGTCTGTTGCATTATTTTCACAAGTGCAAATTTAACCTGAAAAGTCAAAGCAACTATCACACAACCCTAAAACATAGGTTCAGCTCAACAGATAAATCTTAACAGGACATGGTAGTGCAAGGAATGTTGCGAGACCTAAGAGGTGAGGTCCATCACGGCAGCACCCTGGTACTGTTTAAAAAACATTCAGCTAATTCTATACTAATTTTTGACCAATTTCTAATAGTTAAAAGGCAACTTTGGTATTTTTCAACCTGGACCCTATTTCCCACGCTCTTGTGTCTAAGTGACCAATGGAGACAGACATTAATATTGGTCTTGTATTGAAAAAGGACCACTGCAGCCACAACAGCGAAACAGTTTGCAATGTTATCCTATGGGCACTTTGCACATCTATTGACGACCATTAAAAATGCTTGTTTTTGTAATTGACAGGCTCAGATTGTTCTAAGAAGTGTTTGACAACATTGTGAAAATTCCCTACAGAGAAGTGGGACTTTCCGTAATGTCCCCATAGGGAAATTCATCTTGGACACAGGAGCTGCACAAGTATTGTTGGCTTACAATAATACACTTCACTTAAAGAGAAGTCTCTTTCTGAAATCTCACAAGAGATGACCTGCTGCAGGAAAAACAACAGTGGGAGTAAAGTGAGAGGAGTGCCAGGAAGAGTTGGTGAATAGAAAGCATAGCCTAATGTTATTTGAAAGATTTTTGATGTCATGGCTAAATATTTTGCTGATTTCAACAATGTGCAAAAGTCTGTGAGATTTCAGAATGAGACTTTTCCTTCAATGAGATTTGGTTACACACACACAAAAAAACAACAACAAAAAAAACAGGTTCATTTCTCTGTACAGTCTTTTCCGTAATGTTGTCAGACACTTCTTATAATAATCTGAGCCTGTCAGTAACAAAAACAAACACTTTAAGTGGACATAGATTGACAGTGCATAATTGCCCATATAGGAATTATATTGGAACCTGTTTGGAGGCTGCCGCTCTTTCAAAACAGGACCAATTGCAGAAATCATTGTCTCCATTATTCATTTAGACACAAAAATGTGGAATAAAAATAGGGTTCAGGTAAAATACATAAGTTTTGAGCATTTCAGCAAAGCAATATGCCATCAACATGTTTTATGCATACTCAGAGGTTGCCAGACTGGAAGCATACAATCGAAACATGCAATTTATAAATGACCCAAATCAACGTCAGTGTCCTTACATCTGTTAACAATGAGCTAGATTTGCTTGCCACAAAACAAAAGGCCTATTTTGATACCTTGAATTTGCTCACAACCGCAAGTTGAAACAGTCAAACAATTCCTTCCATTCCATTGTAATATATCCAGGGTGGCCCCCCTGCTACTGCAAATGTGTTCCTGCATGCAGGTCACTTTGCATTGCTTGACACCCTGACCTATTGTTGCCAAACTCAAACATTTCAGACACAAGGAACTGATTAAAAACAAAGAAAAGAAACAAAAAAGTACAAAATAAAGTCTTAATGACCTGTTTCTACTGGCCGATGCAACTTTCTATACTCCACCATGAAAAACACAGATGAAACCAAAAACATGCAAAGTTGACGGTGGACAAATTATACAGCTGAGTGACAGCTTTAACATGACCCCAATACCACAGCCTGGCTCTAACACATTACATTACGCCTACCCATCAGTGACTGTAGTAACATGATTTGAACCATCCCTCTCGCCCTTTCCTCTCAAATACATGCAAATGACAGACTCTTTCCCCAGCGGTGTCTTATATGAACAGCCACCCCTCAAACTCATCTTGACTCTGTTCATGCTTGTTTACTGTATATGTTTGTTCTTTTATTTGTACTTTGTCTGTTGCTGTCAATTGCTACTATGATAACTAGTGACAGCAAGACCTTTCAAACCTCACACACACATACACATTTATACAACATGTACACACACAAGCTTGCATAATCAGACACAAACACACATTACTCATGGCAAGTGCTCACCAGGACGCGTCATCCCAAAAACCCTCAATCATTGCCCCACTTAAATTCCTGAGATGGAACATATGCAGGATTGGCTCCCATGCTAAAAGGAATAAAATATGTATTTATTGAAATACATTTTACCCTAATATGTATGTGTACTTGTAGAGACTGACACTTAAAGCCCTAACAATGATTCAAAATTCAGTCTGTACTTACAACAATTAAAGGCAAAGCAGTGTTAGTCAACAATTACTAACCAAGACGGCAGATTCATTATCTCTAACACATCAACTAACAACACAGATCTTATTATTGGAAATATTAATGGCCCGATTTTATCTTATTTCACAGATTCTAAAATTGTTATTGGAGATTTTAACACAGTTCTCAATCCAACTGTAGACTGATCAACAACAATTCGCAGGAAATGGCAATCCACCGAGGCAATAAAACAGTATATAGAGGAGTTAGGACTTGGCGACAGTTGGCGTATAAATAATCCAACAGTAAATGAATATTCATTTTTCTTCACTGCCACATCACTCACTCTCCAGCATTGACTCAGTTACACGGGACATAACTGATACATCAATCCCTTCAATTGTAATAAGTGACCGTGCCCCTATCTCTTTAGTTCTCCACAGTAAGCAATTTTACAAACAGCCTTCCAGATGGCGCTTTAATGTTTCACTCCTCAGAGATCCAGACTTTGACAGGTTCTTCAGGAGAGTGGGCATCCTTCATGGACACAAATGACTTTCTCCAACAGCTCACCAACATTACTCTGCAAACTGTGAAACAGTAATACAGGGGGAAAACAATCTCATACTCCAAGAAGAAGAAAAAAAAGTATATGGGGATATGAAAACCTGGAGCTGGAAACTATTCAGAAAATACTTTTGCAAAAACCTATCACAGTGGAAGATATTAATAAAGGGAGTAGATATAGATTATATTCAACTGATATAACAAATAAATGAAGAATTTTTATTCAGCAACTATGACTCACTCTTTGAAAAGATGAATCAGGAATAATAAATAAAGAACTTTGCTTGCAAAACAAATTCAACAAAAGAGAGAAAAAAATATCTAAACTATTAAAACTAACTGGGACTCCAGAGTTTTTGGCAAACCATCCCTATTTTCAAAATGACCCAAGCAATGAAGCAATCTGTCTGAAACAGTAGTGGCTTCCTTAGATACAGAAAAAAAGCTTTTGATCAAGTTCATTGGACATTTTATTTTTCGTGTTAACAAAATGGGTTTGGGGAGTTATTAATTAGTTGCTTTAAAACACCCACAACTCAGGGCGTCGGTGGCTTAGTGGTAGAGCAGGTGCCCCATGTACAAGGCTGCTGCTGCAGCGGCCCGGGTTCGACTCCAGCCCTTTGCTGCATGTCTCTCCCTCTCTTTCTCCCCCTTTCACGCTCATCTGTTCTATCGATTAAAGGCTTAAAAATGCCTGAAATTTTTTTTTTTTTTTTTTAAAAACACCCACAACACACCTAGAACTACAGTCACAACTAACATTAAACGTTGTGTGGGGGAAGGATGCCTACTCTCCGTAAAACCCGTTGCAGCAGTTGTCTGTCAGAGCTACACAATACAGCACATAAATTGTACCAGTGTAAACAATAAAATGAGTCTTTACACAGACAACATCTAACTTTACTTACAGAACCCAACAGTCATATGACAAGTATATATTCACTAAAAGGGGCAGCCTTTTGCATGCAGACTGTTGGCAGTTAGGTTTAGGCAACAAAAATACTTTGTTAGGGGTTACAAAAAGATTGTGGTTAATGTCAGTCACACCAGACAACTTACAACTCTCATGACAACAACTGAAAAAATCACTCAACATTGCCCTGACTTTCAGTTTCACTTGGGACACAACTGCTAGTCTCTTGGGTCAAAGTTATGTGTTTGTTTGACCCATCCAGCTCACCTCCCATCCCTTAAGCAGACTTTCTTGCTCTTTTCTTGCTCTTTATAATACGTTACTCTGACTGTCTAATAATGATGTGGATGGATTTACGGTAAAGTTGGTTGAAAGCTTGGTGCATCTCTACCTGCTTTACTTCTTACACCATGAGTTTTCTGTGACCAGGAGAGCCAAATGGATATGCTTTTGATTTTACATATAGATTTGACTAAAATAATTTTTGTTGCAATTCTTCCCACAGTTGTTCCTACAACTTGTACCCCTGTAAAATCTCTTTCTAAGCAATACCTGAATTAATGTTTTTTTCTTGACTAAGGAAACCTTTTAAGGGATTCTGTGCATTCTGTGTCCCTCAGCTAAGGAGAAATGATGCCTTAAAACTACTCTTACGTTTCTTGCATTTCACAGAGCACTTAGAATTTAAAAATCCACAACTCCTGCCTCCCTCCAAAGTCCCATCGCCCTCCTCCTGCAACTACACCTCCCTCCAAAGGCCTACTCTCCCCACCTCCATTACGTACTCATTACGTCTATGATAGACGTAGGCGTTGGCAAGGTAACGTTAGATACAGGAAGAGATGTTACGCGAGCGGTTACGTCAGTCGGAGGCCTCCATATGGGGAAGACAGACAGGGCGCTCGGCCAATCATTGCATTCAATGATTGGTCAGAGTTTTCTTACAGTAGGACCATATGAGAATGGTATAATTATGAGTTTTTATCTCTAGTGGAATTCACTTACATTTTAGTGTGCCATCAACTTATTAATAGCATTTTAACCTAAACAAAGAAAAGCATAAAATTTCCAGAAAGGTAAGTGTTACTTTAAGTGTCATACTTGAAGGAGAAAACTTAGTGTTTTCTACAACTGGCCCCAAGTACTTAACGTATTACCTTACCTTTCAATTCATACAGAGAGTATTTATCCTGGGACAACAGCAAAAAATACAATACAGAAAAAGTTTCCATTGTTGCGGTGTTTTTTTTTTTAATTGCTCTGCACCAAAACAAAAAACCTAAGCTGCATTTCATGACAGATAGGAGCATACCGACAGCATCAAATGTTGACAATGTATGTTGCATAGCATTGAGTGCGCCCCCATGCATGGATGGCCACAGCAGGAACAGACAGCACTGGTTTATTAAACAGAACTTTGTACACACACACACACACTTGTGTGTGTGTGTGTGTGTACGTGCTCTAATATAAGGTTTTCTGGGGGCCTCATGTCTCTTTCAGGTTCCTTTTCCTTGAGCTGCCCCACATTTTGGACACTGGAACTCCATCTACTGCAGTGATATAAGCAGAAAACTAAAAAAAAGTAAAGTTTTTGACACTGCATGCTGAACTACAGCATGGTGACTGGTAGACCGGGGATACTGTTCTATAATTTCTACAACCCAGTGTGCCCAATATTGAACTAACGAAAGGTAAAGTCAACAGTAACTGTAGTATGTTGCTATGTGTTGGAATATTAACTGTTACCATACTCATGTTTTAGAGGCTTTTGGCAGGAGGGAGCTTTTTGTGTTATTAACAGATATTTTGTGATCTCGGTAACACTGGTTAAATTGTTACTGAGGTATTACAGCATTTCTACTCTCCGGTGAATTTTAACTCAGGGTAAGGGGCTCCATTTTCTAATTTATTAGTCTATTAGACTTGCTCGGCATTTCACTTCACTGTTGTAGTGAAAGATGACATAACTGGCACCTTCAAGACCTATTTGCTGCTGGAAATTTCTCCTGTGGCAGGCACTGGGCTTCTCAGAATGGCTGTGTAGGGCTGGCTTTCTATCTATCAATTATTAATGTGTCTATGTTCTGCTGGAGACCCTCTTACTTGAGGGATGTGCTGTCTCAGTATTATGGTTATTATCTGCTTTTTGACTCATGGAAGTGTTTTGCTATTCAGGGGAGTCACCTAGAATTGGGCAAGAGAGACCCGAGACCATGTGGTAATTGACAACGCAATAAAGATGAAGCCAGGAAGATGATAAATTGAAGATGTTAAATTGAATCAATAACTCCATACATATCTCATGAGCAGCCTGACTTATAATTCAGTTTTACAGATCATATTGCTTTTACAGCGTAGTAGGTTGGCATCAACTGGGGTAACGTTAGAGCTTGTTTTAAAGTTTTAAAAAGTGTGAATGTCAAACTGAATTTCAATAAATCTACCTATCTACTACCACATCTCCCCAGTCATCAGAAAAATGCTTGCTTTGCTTTTGCAAACCAAGGACATATTATATTTGTATGTTATTACGTAGGTGATATTTTGAAACATTATATTACTTTAAGTTTTAAAACATCATGTTAAATGTGTGATTAGGTTTAAGTACAAAAACTACTTGGTTTTGGTTAGGAAAAGATTATAGTTTAGCATTAAATACCCTGTTTTGGGGGCACAATCCCTGCTAGAGGCACAGCAAAGTCTCAAAAAAACAAAAACAGCTGCTTTTTGTGACACTATCCCTGGTGGAAAAAACACAACCGGATATGTTGTTTGTCGGTCTCCAGTGGTCTCCAGTGGTCTGCAGTGGCCACCTTGATGACACACCAACGTACAAATATAACATATTTGTGGTTTGCGTAAATGTACAATGCCAACATTTTCTTCTGGCTGACTACAGACTTCATCTGACATTACATCTTAGGTAATCCTTGCTTGCTCACATATAAATTATCCCTAACCTGGGAATGACTAATATACATTACATTGAGAGTTATATGTGTAGCAAATTTAACACAATTTGCAGCCAGGTGTGACACATGACAGCACATTTAAGTCCAATATTGCATAATAATAAACCACCTGTTTTCTGTCATCGCTTAGGTCATCCTCAAGTGAAGAAAATTAACAGCAAATGTTTATGTTGAGTTCCAAGCATAAAGAAGCCCTGCTGGTAGCACAGTGCAAAGTGTGAGGGTGTCAGGATGGTGAAGGAGAAAACAAAGGGCTTTATTCATTATTCCCAAAAATTCATCAATGCTATAGTTGCCTAAGCTTTAACAAGTACTTGCCCTGAACACGCTCTTTAAGACACCCAAACTTTGCTGCAGTGTTAATTCTGTCTTAATACTTATGACAGAGTACATGCTGAAATATATTTATGCATACCTTTTTTAGGCTGAAAATGATGCCTGCTAAACAAAAAACAAGTCAATGGCTAAAAGCTAAAAACAAATATAGTACCATTTTAATGCAGTAGCCTTAGTCCTGTTGAATAACCTGCATGCATCTGTGGAATCTCTTACTCGGAGCTGATAGCCACTTGACCTATTGCACTACTGGAGCTGCTACTGGTGCCTGCTCTTTAATAGTAAGCAGCATACAGGGTTTGTTTGACTTTAAGTGCATTTTGATATGGTTAATAATGCACGGTACCGAGCCCAGCCACAAGTGAATTAGGATGTAGTGCTATGGTTAAATAAGTAGGCTAAGAAGAGTAACAAGAGTATAATGATATGATTATGTTCCTCTGATCTGTTGCATAATAAGGGCATAATTTAAACACTGTATGTTATATGCGTTTATGTAGGGTACCACTAAGGCTACACTTCATAATTTAATAGACTATGGTTTATTGACAAGTTATGCTGTGATGTTTGTGTTATATAGGTGATTTGCCATACACTATAAATGTGTTGGCCTGATATGCTGCCCATTGCCCAGCTTTGGGGGCATACATTGTGAGTACACACATGGATGCATTTCTTGTACTGCTTTCTTTTTTTTTTTTTTTTACTTTTTTTTTTTTTTTAGGTCTTTAAACCCACATCTCACAGGCTGGTCGGCCCATTTTTAACCGTGACCTTGTGCCTTGTGTCTGCTACTGAAGGAAGCTTTAAAAATGTTCTGTCTACAGATTTATGGATACATTTTACAGCATTCTACTGAGAATAAGACAGGAGATGGCAACAAAATTAGACAAAAAGGTCTTAGTTTTTTGTCTAAAAATGACTAGGACAAATAAAATCAGGAGGTAAATTTAACACTACCTAAAGCCAGATATACACTGCAATTTTGGGCTGTCCCATATGAAAAGATGGGCATTGGGAAAGAAACATGGCCATATCTTTGGTTGTGGCTCTAAAACTGTGGTCCTATGTCACACAGTGAAAGAGCCTCTAGGATGGTCATTGTCATGGTATCGCAATCAAAGACAGCCTGGAATTAACTTCTGACTGTCAGAAATTTGGGATGACCATCTCACAGTGTGACTGCTGTTACTCCATATGTCTACTAAGCAACCAAAAAAAAGACACACTGGCGCTAAACCCAAACAAACAGACAGATAGCAGCTCGCTATGGAGGCAGAACGGTCTAAAAGAAATGTATGGGATTCCAGCCAAGAGGAAAACCTTGTGGAGTTGTGGCAGCAGAAGCCTTGCCTGTATGATGTGTCCTCCAGTTCTTAACATGATTGTGTGAAGAGTTGCAGCTGCCAGGTGAGAAACCTAGCAGCTAGCAAACACACACACACACACACACACACACCTACACACACACACACACACACACACACACACACACACACACACACACACACACACACACACACACACACACACACACACACACACACCGCAGTATATAGTGCCCACAAAACTTTAGGTTATTTAATAATGTGACCCTCTATGTTATGCTTCACAGGTGGAGAAGTAATAACCCACGCAGCATCCTTGCGCACTCAGTATGGGAAGCTATTGCATTGTACGTCATAGCCTGCGATTCAGTAAGCATTGTCACCGCACAGTCTGCAAACACCAGACTTAATGTCATACCCAAGTTTATTAGATTCATGTCGCACAGTGTAGCTTGCACTAATTTTTGTAAGATTGCAAAAATCTCAGTCTGTAGGAGGCTTAACTGTACCTTACACATACTGTAGCTGTAGCAGAATTGTATGGAATGCAGATGTGATTTAGGTTTGACAACTTGTTCATCTATATCAAGCTCAATATCACCTTCCCCCAATACTGACTAAACCCTGGCTTGTAAATTTTTGAGCATCTTTCACAGCCGATCTCAACAATTCTGTGCACACTCATAATCGTGGATCATGCAAGGTCAGAATCTTCCTACAGTGAAAAACCCTTCTCCCAATCATTAGGGATTTTGAGACACTCCCTTTAGCAACTTTTTGCTTTATTTCATCCATTACTGACCGTTAGGCGAATGCAACACATCGGCTACGCTCTGCCTCTCTTCCCCTTTTCCTGCTGGGCATAGTGTGTCCTACTTGGAACACATGACACACATAGATGCAGACCATTGGCGAAAAAAGAAAGAGAGAGCAATTTCTTTTTAAATGATATTTGAAAATAACCAAACCTGAACACGACCTGAGGCTGGAGCTCACCAAAAATACAAACAAACAAGGAAACAAACACCAAACCCAATACCAATGCC
The DNA here is from genome assembly GCA_035609425.1 of Epinephelus awoara. Taxonomy (NCBI): domain Eukaryota; kingdom Metazoa; phylum Chordata; class Actinopteri; order Perciformes; family Serranidae; genus Epinephelus; species Epinephelus awoara. The sequence continues at coordinate 9,418,655 of CM069304.1, forward strand.
ATTGGGTCAGTGTGCAGAGGTGTACTGCAGGGGTAATGATGATCCACTGTGAGAATCTGTGGTAAAAGTTGTGCAAATTGACACCCTCTGGATTCCAAACAGCATTGATGCTGATATGTATCTGTAAGACAAGCAGAGTAAAAAAAAAATGACGAGCCCGTTTCTTTGTTCAAATCTTTGCACAGAAAGCTTTCAAAGCTCTCTCCCTGCAGAGTCACTTTTAAGAGGGTGCACTATTGGAGTGGTGGCCTACACAAGTCTAATCCCAGAAAATTGTTCCTCTGGAAAGGCCCTACTCTACAGGTTTGCGTACATTTTTCAGCCCTGCAACATTTCCACAGATATATCTATTATCGTATAGATGTTCATTATAGAGCTGCAAGAAGCACTGCAGGGAAACACTGCTCTCCTGTAGCCCTTTCCTCAAGATGAAAACACTACTCGGCTACCGCTGCTGTTGCCGTGGAAACCTGGTCACTCTCACTCTTTTACCCACACTCTTCACCACTCGCTTCATTAAGTGCGTTGCTGCTGGCAATTAGAATAAAACCAGCGGCAGGGATGGCTGTCTAGAAATGCAGTCTCCAATTAAATACTTTCAAATAGCAATGTTTCTTCAAACTACATCTGCTCTCTATATAATAAACCATGCACCTGGGAGCTATGCTTCTAAAAGCCTGCACTATGGTTGCTATACCGATGAATGACTTCAAAATCCATGTCTTTTAGTAGCGTGAATACAAATGTAACATGGATCAGACGCTGCCTTGTTACTCTGATGCTTTTTCAAGCTTGCTCTGTGCTATAAAAACAGCAAAACAATGTTCCAGACATTGTCACGGTTATTTCACAGGAGGAGAAAAATGCCTGAGTGATCAATTCAAATCTGCATCCTTGTGTGTGCACTACTATTTCAAAAAGGCCTACTGGAGAGAGTATTTTTTTTACTCAAGGCAATTTCTAGATAAATGATTGATATCAGAAATATAAGTGGAACCAGTGACGACTACAACTCTTTAAGTCTGATCACACTCAGCCATTTATATTACTGCCCGGCATTTTTACTTTGATTAACTGACGATGTTATTACAGCATTAAAATTGATGAAGTAAATTTAAGTGAATCATCAGGACGTTTGCTTTAAGTGAATAAGTACTCTTGAGAAGTGCACTTGGTATGTTTCATGTGCAACATCATCATTAATTTAATCATGCCCGTCAGTTGCTCTCACACATACTAAAAAGTGAGAAAAAAAGGAACATAGTATGCGTATGAGCCGGCACTGAAAGCAGGCAGTGCAACCTCTCCCTTCTCAGCTGAGTCTGTGGAGCTTTGCATCACTCATTTAACACTCTATTACCTCCCACCTGAGCACACTCTCAGTCATTACTGAATTACCTACAAGCTATCCATTTGCATTGACAGACCTTTTGTAATCGAGCGACAAGCCCTCAGACAGACTCGGGTCAAATGCAATCGTTGATTTCAGAACAATTCAGGGTGCATACAGTCTTAAAAGCTGGAACTGACGATTCAGCCTCACTGTATTAGAACATCTATCTTAAAGGTAATTCATTTCGTCTTTTGGTTATTCTTATCATTTAAAGACTGTAGCTATAGATTAACTATTCAATCTATTATAATCCAGAATACTGATTTGCATAATGGCAAATCCACCCTACTAATGTAAACTCCTCAACTAGATTGCAGAATCCTCAAATATAGCTGTCACTCTCAGTACCTCGACAAAAATATCAGAAAATAAATTTCAGAGTTAACATCTTCACTTGAGTAAATCTTTATCTAAATAGAGCCAGTGGCTGAGAGTGTTTCAAAATTAATTCAAACAATGAGGCACACTGCCACGGAGATTGAGGGGTTGTTATGATGCGACAGCACTGAGCGAGATTGAATTTTATTTTGTTGTAATGATTAGTTTTACAGGGAAAAAGACAGAATGACTGTGAGGTGAAAGGACAGAGGGTTTGCTTTAATCACTGATATCAATATAAAAACACAACTCCTCAGTGCACAGAGACTACATTTAATTATGTCTAAAGTAATTGGTCAGATAACAAGTCAGAAATCTTCTCGTGCAGTTATTCAACTGTGAAAGCCCAAGCGTGTTGCTTTTGAAAGAATTCTGATGAGAATTAATCTTTGGCTTCTGCTTTATGTAACTTGAAGGTGGTATGTAACATGTGACTGCTCATCCGGAAGATTTTCTCCTCACAGAATAATACTATCAACAATACTGACTTTAGTCCTTGATAACAACGCTAACGCTTTTATGATAAAGCATCTATTTCCTGATGAACGGAAATCCTTATTTGGGTAGCTGTGTTCAATCTCTTACTCTTGTGATAAAAAATGATCTGAAGTCCAATCCTGAGATTGTTCTGTAAATGGTTTTCTAATAAATAATAAATATAGCAACTTCTTATCAACACACATCAATTTCAGGCTTAAAAGAAAAACTTGCCATTCGGTGACACCCTTTGGGTTTATTCTCCAGCCAATCTGTGTATGACACGGATATGATATGGACACATAATTTAGTTGGATATGGATAATAGTGTACTCACTAACCCCTCAAACCTATATCTATATCTTTCTATTTCTCCTTTATTTTTATCAGAGACTGTATAAAATAATGGACATAGCTACGGTGACGTCACCCATTGGTTTGTGGACTTCAAAGCCTTGAGTTTGTCTTTTTGGCCGTGTCCTTTTATTTTTTTGGAGCCAGGAGTGACCATATTTGGATAAGAGGGTGGAGCAGTGGAGGAGCAAGGGGTGGATCTTTATCACTGAGTAGTTTACACGCACACTAATATTCTACCATAATAATGAATATGACAATATTCTGAATTAGATGCGACCCGTCTGTTCAGTTTTGGTGGGAATACATCTGTGCTGCCGCTACGTTTGTGGACTGCTTCACGAGCGCTACACGAACACATCGCTTGCGGTGTAAATGAGACCTAAGACAGTTGTCTTGTCGGTGAACCTTGAGAGTTGTAACGGAACCCATTCTCCCTTTGGCTGTATTCGGCGTCTGACTTCTGGCAGACGGCGAATACAGCCTCTGGGGGCAGACCCCCGATTTTTTGGCATTCCGGTTTGATTTGGGCGGAGGAGGCAAATTTCTGTTTCTGACTTCCGTTATAAGTAAATATGCTGAAGCAGTGCGATGGATTCAGAGTTTGCAGTGACGCCTCGTTAGTTCACCGCACAGACCGTTTAACCTGGCAACAACTGCAGCTGGCTCAAACGTGATTGGTCAATATCACGCGGATTACAAACAGCCTACAACCGGAAACCAGGGCTCTTCCGCTCTTCTTCCGGAAGCAAGATCTCCGGGTTTTGCCTACAGACTCTACATTGACTGAATGTAGAGTCTGTATATAGAGACTAAACGGAGCCTTATTTCTGTAACATTACCTTTGTTAAAAGTTGCCATTGACCCTGGTTTTAAATGAGGAGTAAAAGGTCACTAGCTGCTAGGCTAACTTATACAATGTAAAAATATCATAGACTTGTGTTACTAACATTAGCATGTTGTATTTGTGGGGAAAATGTGTCCAGATAAGGACAAGTGCTTTGTCTGTGAATGCCGCAAGTTATAGTGAAGCCAATTTGTGTACTTGTGTTTGAAATTGTTGCTATTAAGCTGTGTTTAATGTGTGTTTTGGGTGTGTTTTGAATCAACCAAGCTTCAGAGCACTTAACAGAAACTCTGCCACAGACTTGTGTTTTGGAGGTGTAACTGCAGAGTGATACAGCCACACCACCCCACAAGTATAAATGCTCACAATGGCGTAGGCAACAAGCATTGGCTACAGCGTAGGGTCTGCTGCACAAGTATAAATCCCGCTTAGAACATGTGATGTGTCGGTATTATCCAGGCTTTAGAAGCATTCTTTGGACATGTATAAAGAATATGCGCCTCATATGGTTGGCTCTGTGCGTTGTCCATGGATACATTGTCCACAAACCAACTACCCTACAGTTTGCAAGGCAAAATATAGAAGCATGCCCAAAAGAAAATCCCACATTTCTGGTCTGGAGGAGAAACACACTAACAAACAAACATTATACATTATAAAAGACTTGGATATCAACAGGTTTTTGGGTACGTGTACTGTAAATATTTTGACACTGAAGAGGTGGCTGAAGAGATGAAAGAGGGTGGCTGTGTTTGCACGGTCCAACAAGTCTGGTAAGGAACTGAAAAATCCCATATTGATGCAAAGAAGCAAAATAACAAGCGGCTTAAGCTGTCTCACTTTTCCATATTTTGGCATGATAAACGACATGTTAGAGCACGTTAATCAAAATATGCATGTCTGCATATGAAAGGAAGTGTAAGTGGAATATTGATTTTAATTGGACATGTACACACATGGCCGCACGGTGGTACAGTGGTTAGCATTGTCACCTCACGGCAAGAGGGTACCTGGTTTGAGCCCCTCTGTGTGGTGTTTGTATGTTCGCTGCAGTTTTCTCAGGGTACTCTGGCGTCCTCCCACAATCCAAATACATGTAGGTTAGAGTAACTGGTGACTCTAAATTGCGTGAATAGTTGTCTGTCTGTATATGTTAGCCCAGGGACTTGTCCCCGCCTCTGGCCCAATGACAGCCAATGACTTGCCCTGTGACCACCAACAAGATACGCGGTTATGGAAAATGAACGAATGAAGAGCTTGGTAGAAATAATTTCTTTTACAGAATAAGGGCAAAAACCAGACTATTCAGTGCATGTACAAATAGCCAGTGACTGTAGTGATGCCTTATGAACAGCCTGTCACTCAGTTCGGCCCTGCCCTTAAAGATACATAAATTTAAGCCTTAACAAAATGTAAATAGGCAAGTTATATGAAAATCCTGCCCCCGTACAGTTGTCACAAATGTTGAAATTAGCTATAGCGACCAAAACTGGTTTTGGAACTGCAGTTTTTGGCATTTTAATGTTGGCTTCATTTTTTAACCTTGGAGGTTGCAGCTCGATCGATCTATATTTGTTATACTGACAGGATCAAAGTTGTCAAATCAGTGGAAGGTAAACATCTATCACCTTAATAGGAACTGTGTTATATAAGGTTATTATTACACCACAAGATGTAATTTTTTATAGGAAATATATAGGAAATTAAGGCGTATTCAGAACATGCATCAGCTGTATATACTGTATGTATATATATATATATATCGTTCATTCAATAGTAGGTACCTGTAGCTCCATTATTCACTGGAACCCTGCAATTTCCACATAAAGGGAAGAAAAAGCTTTACAACAGTAAATGAATAAAGCAACTTTTATTTCCTTTGACATGAGCCAAGCCATGTCCACAGGTACCAGCAGAGCCCCCTGCACCTCTCCCTCATGCACCTGCTGGCTTTCAGGGTCAGGGCTGACGAGTTAATGCGGCTCAGGTGTTGTAATTGAAGATTGCCACCAGCTGGTTGTGGTGTAGCTTGGCAGGGCAGAGCAGAGCGGAGTTGGCTGTCAGGCTGAACAGGTGAGCGGTGCCTCAGTGCTGCTGGCCTCTGTTCACAACGAGCCCCTTGTTCGTGGAGAGGCACTTGTATCTCCAGGCACCGCGCACGCATAATGGCTCTAACAGCGAAATAAAAAAGAAGGGAATGAGCGCTTCATTGAATATTAATTTGAATCTGAAGATACTCTAAAATTAAAACCAACTAACCTCATTAGCATCCTCTCGTTGAACATTTGAAGTAGAAAGAGAATGGAGGCACAATATCAAACAGTATTTCATTGTCCAAATACTTTCCAGGCTGACTGTAGCACCAAATATTCACTTACTTTAATGTAAACCACCCACACAATCAAAAGGCATGTGGGCCAGTAGTGATCTGTATTAGATTAAATCAGCCACAAAGTCTGTTCCAAACTCTGCTAGCCAGGGAGTGCTGGCTCAGTACCTCTTTGCAGCCTTAAAGGATACATTTAATACTTTCCATTTACATCTTAAAACCTGACAAACATGACATTTAAGCAGTAATCTAATAAGCCACAACTACAGGTCCAAATGGAATTAGCACAGTTTGCATTCGCCTAAGATGTATTCAGCATATACATAGATGTCTTCAGATGTCTAAAGTACATTAGCAGTTTCTCCCTTCTCTCATACTCATTTCCATTAGCAGCTTAAGCTGTGCATTTACAATATCTACTACTCTCTGCAATAACCAATAAAGGCTCTTGACATTGGAGGTCGTGACGGGATTTTCCTTTTTTCCTCAAGTACCCACATGAATTTCAGTTAGAAACACTGTTAGAACCGCAGCCAAATCTATTACAAACATGCATAAAGTCATGAAATTCATGATTTTCCATTAAGACTGTTTCCGTTAATGTGAATAAGTGAAAACTATCTGAAAACAATATTAAGCAAATCAATATGCAATAGACTAATCTGGAGTAAGCAGGTGCACAAAAGCACATACTGCACATGCCTGCACACTCAAATTCCTATTTTCTTCATCTTTTTATTAGACCTTTTTTTAGCTGCCACTGCCAGAGGGACAAAGAACATGTGAGCAAAGCATCTCGCTCATTGAAAAGCTGCAGGGAAAGAAGCTCGGATTCTGTAGTTATGGGACAGTTTGTGTAACCGTCTGCGCTCCCTGCAGCTCTCGACAAATTTGAAATCGATCATTACATTTACACACTGTGGCACCTGGGTGGGGATGGGTGCAAGCCAGCACCTTATGCCTCTCAAACGACTACAGTGGCACTGCACCATGAGGAGCAGCAGCATTCTGTAGAGAGACAAGTCAATAAACAGTTACTTGGGCCAGCGGGTTGTTTGTCAAGTGCAATTACAGGAAAAAAACATTTTTGAGACTGATGTTACCCAGTTCAAGCCAGGTAGAGATTGGAATGGAAAGCAAACTTAAATGATTGGAGGATGGATTGGAAGAGGTGTGTGGTACTTAATACTCTGAGTAATACAAGCTGCTGTAAAGAACCACAAAAAGAGCCAGAATAGAAGCCTCACAAAAGCACGAGGTAAATGAAGGCTGGGGCAGACAGAGGCCATGAAATATGCATGTTTGTCCTGAAGTAGAAGAGATATTAAAAAAGGTATAAACAAGACAGCAATAAAGACTGAAAATGGGGAAATGAATAGTAATTATCCATATAATATGCTAAAGATTTGAAAGCATGATTGCTTATTGCTCAGGAGAAAAAAGGACATAAATAGGTCACAGTATCTGAGCGTGCTCACTCATTAAGATTCAAGAGTTACAGTTAGTGAAATAGCATGACACATCCAAAGTCATCTGTAAGAACAGAAGAAATCTCGCAGCAAATGAAATGTTAAACAAGAGCTATGTGTAGAACACTGTAATGCCTGAGGGCATTACAGTCTGTTGTTGGAAGATAGTCTTGGCTTATTATAATTTACAGGCCGTGAATTGTAATTAAATATTAAGTCTAATTAGCAGAATCTGTCTTGGTGAGTAACTCATGGCATCAGAGTAACCTTCAGTAACTTCAAATGCTAGCTTTGTTGTCAATCTAGTGTACGAATATCTAATTTAATGGTTGAGTGTGTAAGATTTAGGGGGATACGGAGGCATCTAGGGGTGAGGAATGTAGATTGCATCCAGCTGAAACATCTCCTGGTTAGAATTCCTTCAGTGTTCATTGATCCACAGAGGTCTCTTACGCTGCAAAACAAGCGGATCAGTTGAAACAGGTAAAACTAGTAAAAACATTGAATAAAGCATTTCACTTTCCAAATTAATGTTTTTCAGATGCTGTCTGACATGTTGGAAACAGGCAGTGCCCACCACATGCTATCTGTACTCACCATTTCTCTCTGATAACTTAAATGAAGTCTGTAGGAGGAGCATTTTGAAATGGAATAGATTTCAGAGGAGGGAGAAAGAGAGAATAAGAGGGAAATAGAGAATCCTTACAGAGCTGAACATTTTGACATTTGAATGGTTTCTGTCAGTGGCGTATAGTAATTAGGTTGGGCCCCAGCACATGTTATTATGATGCGACCTAGTGTAACTTTTTTTAGTCAAAACTAGCTACGTCTTCATATTGGACAACATCAACATACATTAACCCAGCAATCATCAGCGCAGATATGTATATGACAAGAATACTGATTTTTAAAAAAAAGTATTCATTAAATTAAATATTTTTTTTAATCTTGATTTCCGGCAAGCCGTGTTTTCACTGTTATGAGATAGGGGGTGATGTTACACATCTTGTGAAATAGAACAACTCTGCCGCGCCAAGAAAAAAAAAAAAAAAAAAGAGGAAGAAGACGATCTGCTGGAAAGATGTTGCAGCTTGTAAACTGCACAAAAATGCCGAGATGTTGATGGACTCAGACCTTGATAATTCCTGTTTTGATTAACATTCTGAATCCGATTTGGATAAAGAAGCAAATGAGTTTGGTGGCTCGAAAAGAGGTCTCCATGACCTGACATTGACACACGGACAAGATGACCAAAGAGGAGACAGAGACAACAGAACACTGAACGATAACTGGCCTTGGCAACGTGTTCTGCTAAACCTTAAAGAGAATATTATTTTCATGATTATTATTAATATTATTTCCATTTATACAATTCAAACTTCAAAAATGCATTCATTTTTTTTAATTAAAAGTCAAATTGATATTATACTTGAAAATGACTGCCTTTGAGAAAAATGCATTTTTTCACAGCTTTTTGTCCAAAATGTTGTTTTTTTTAATGAAAATGCACAAATTCAAGTGTTGATAAAAAAGGAATAGCATAAGATCGAATAAAATGCTTTTTTTGTGTTTAAAATCATACAGTCTCGTTTGTAGTTTCATGTATATACTGTTTACATATTAATAGCACAAATTATTCTGTGGGTCTGTGAGATTACTGAAAATGTAATGTAAAATGTAAAAAATTAAAATGAATTAACTAAAAGGCTTAACGAAGAAATGCTTTGTATTTATTATGCATAAAATCTATATAAAAGTTGAAAACAAGCCTGTTACGTGTGCTTACCTTTTTTCTGATCCAGATGTGCAGGAAGTTTTTACTCGAGCCAAATAAACCACAGAGGTCGCTTCCTCTCCAAAACAAACACACCTAAGTATGGGATTAGTTTAGGGATGTGGACTAATGTCAGTTTACCACAGGTTATCTGTAATATAAATGTGCAATTTGCACGGGACAAGAAATCTTCGTAATTCTACCAGAGATGGGAGTGGTAACTCGGTTTGCACCCTGGTGTCACCTCCCTGTCGGCAAGTGCGTGCTACGTTGCTTCCTGTATGTGTTAGGTTTATATGAAATATTGCCCATGATCAGGATTGTGTGTACACAACGATAAGCGATATGGATTTATTTCAGGCCTACCTAATACAACCAGAAGTCTTGTGGCTCTGAAAAGTGCTTTCTTCTCGACCTTTTTGATTGGTCTCCCATGTAGGGCTATGCGATCATTAGAAGAATGTCCACTATCATGACTGCTGACAACACCGAAGCACCTCCATCATTGAAAACATGTGGAAAACAAGTTGTAAATGAGGGAAAAATGGTTGTCAACAGGACGTGATGAAATATTTACATAAGTTTGCCCTCGATTAATATTACCCAAGGTATTTTCTCTGGACCGTTCTTACAGAAGGTAAAAGTCGTCGTAATTTTTACTGACATTAACCGGAATGATTTCAGATATGGCGTGTTCGGGCAGGACTAAAACTCCCCCACGTCTCCACGTTAAACTAATCCCGTCCGAATAGGGCTTTTGGCATGTTGGAGAGGGGCAGCTCACCCACTACATGCGTATATGCGCTCACCTTTCTCTGATAACCTCAGATCCAGATGTTCCAGAGGTTTTCACCAGGAGCCGAATTATCCATGTTGGTCTCCTCCTCTCTAAAGCAAACAGACTCTGTGATCTAAACCAGTAAAAACACTGAATGAATTTCACAAATCAGTCTTTTTCCGATGCTGCTCGTCTTAGATGGACTCCTAACTGCAGTGGCTGACGCGAAAACGTGAATGGCTCTATCTATAGCTGTTGTTTGGTTTGTTTGTTCTGGGCTACTGTGGTAACATGGCGGTGAACATGGCATTCTCCATAAACAAGGACCCGCTCTTATGTAGATACAAACAGCTCATTTAAAGAAAACGTAATGATTCCTAATAAACTTATTATATTATATTCCTGCCAATATATCCCCCTAAATCCTACACATTGAACCTTTAGTGTCAAAAAATAAAAGTACAGTGGTAATTTTCACAAGTTATTCTGCCTGTATCGTCATGCCTGGTGCATCGACTGCTACGTAAAAAGGGCTTCTAGGTATTTGACAGAGAAAGCTGTTTCAACATTTGGAGTGTTTCATTATGTTTAACTAAAAAAGTAAGAAAGCTTGTTAGGGAGTTTTTCCTAGGAATATTAGCTTTCCTCCCATTAGTCCTTGTAATAGTTATTTAAGTGCAGAGTTCACAGCCCAATCATCTGACACTCAAAACTAATCACCTGTCTCATACAATCCCTCAACCTTTTATAGAGGGCCTCTAGGTGATAGAATAATTGGTTGTGGTTCACTTTCTTCCAGGAGGAAGATGTTGTACTTCCTCTCTGTTTTATGTGTCTTCTTCTCTCTGAGGGTATTTAGTTTTAGGTGGCGGTGGAATCCTGTGCAAAATAGAAACACCCGAGGACATTTTGCAGGCAGCGAGTTGACTTTGCTCAATGGTGAGAGAGCCAACTGTCACTTGAGCAGATTCAAATAATTGATTGGCTCATTATCCTAACGCCGTATTATCTCTGTGTGAGACTTTACGTTGCTTGGTTGCAGCAACCTTTTATTGGGTTTTATTGCTGTATTAATTTGCGAGTGCAAAGTCATAACTAACACGCCACACTGTTTAAATACTCCTGATTTTGTTCATAATTCAATGATGAGTTTGAAAGTGCCAAATTTCAGCATTTATATAAATACCATTTATTTTAGGATGGATAAAATATACAGGAGCCTTTGCATTTAACAGAATTGAACATTTTACCAACCGAAGTCCAGCATTTATCGACGAGCAGTATCTGTGCTGAGATGGGCTTTCAGTGGGGATCAATATTAGATAGTAGCGAAGTGTATATCATCAGTTTATTCAGAACATTTTAGATGCTATTTGCTTACTTATTGCAGTACATTTCTACCCTAAGAGCAGTCAGTACAGGAACATATTGACATTATTTCCAAATCATTATGTGTATTACACTCTTCCATGTATAGTAAGTATTCCCACTGTGCTCCCCATCAAAACCTTTTATTGGTCTGTCACTCTCCTCACACCCACACATACCTACTGTAGAGAAATCACCAGTGAATTGTAATCCTCACAAACGGCTGACCCTCTCCCCTGAAGTGACAGAATGTAACCTTTAGGAGGAACTGGTCCATCTCCTCAGGGACAGTCAGTGTAGACACCAAATTCACAGCGACCAAGTCTTTTAAGAGGCAGCCGAAAGGGCACCGGCTTGTCGAGGGTGGGGGGGAGGGGGGACGTGCACACAGCTCACGGATGTCAAACCCTTGGAGCTTTGCCTGTTCACCGCTTGATAATTGGTCATCTATCTACTCTCCTGTGATCACCAGTTTAGTTCCAGCTCTGTGGGCCAGTTGTTTATTTCTGGTCTCATTGCTGCTTGTTTGTTTCCAGTTGTGTAGTCAGCTGTTTACTTCTGGTCCTATGATCAGAAATTTATTTCTGGTGCTGCAGTCAGTGCTTTACGACTGGTTTCAAGGACAGTGCAGTAGATGTGCAGTGCTGCAGCCATTTTCTGCCTGATTTTATTAATTGGCTTTAGACTTATTTAATGTAGTGGAAACATTGTGTTTTAGTCATATATCCTAAACACAGAGAGAAAGAGAGGCACAGAGAGAAAGAGAAACCAGAGAATGCAATTTCTGAGGAAATTGCAGTGGGGCTGCATTGTTTGGAAAGCTGGAAGCTGGACTGTATTGCTTCATGTATAGCTGGGAGCTGGACAGCATTGCTTGATAAATGTCTGGGAGCCAAACCGCATTGCTGGCTTAACTTTGTATGAAGGGGCAGCTGAAGGAGTATGAGGAGCTGGAATAATAGGATGGGGATAAAGGGGGCATATATAGTGTAGGATATGAAAGGTGTTGAAATGAGAATTATAGGAAGTGTAAGGACATATATAAGCTTTGTGCAGAGAAGAGTTGAGGTGTCATTTAAGCAACCTGGTCTCATAGAAATATGTTAACTGACCACAACCTTTTAACACTGCAGTACACTCTGGCACATATTGTGTTGAAATGACATGATGACACCATGGAAACAGTGCCTGTGCAAAGTCAATGAGGATCCTTTGTCGTAGTGGACACAGTAATTCCCTGGTTCCAAGACTTTGCGCAACAGGCAGTGGTAATTGTTACGACCCCACAGGTAGCACAAAGAATAAGAGAGTCCACATAGGGGAGAAGTTGAAGTGGCGGAAGTGTCAAACAAACACTGACTTCTTGTAACTTAATGTACTTACGTCCTTTACATAGCTGATGTACTTACCTTACTGCATGACTTACTTATATCTCATGTGTAGCAAATGTAGCTATTTTAACAGAAAACGTAACCAGCTAGGTTTTGTGCCTTAACCAGAGATATTGGATAAAGCGAGATACCCCACTCAGCTCACTTCCTGATTCAGTGACGTCAGCGCCACGCCCCCGTAGGAGACTTGTGGCAGCTCTGAATGTATTGTCCTCACTGAGGAAAATGAACGTGATCACAATTTATGGTCAATTCTTTCGCCCTGTAGTCACTAAAGTAAATATTGGGTTCATTTTCCACAAGCCACACATCCTACCAACATTCTGACACTAAAGCTGCATTTTTCATCCGCACAGATCAAGAGAAAGTTTGATGTTTGATGTTTGTTTGAGCCCTGTCTGTCTCAGAAAACATGTTCTCGAGAGATCTCGTGATCTTGATAAACAGGCGGTAAAATCAGGCGCAAAATCACAGTTAGCTTACAAACAGTTATTTACTGCTAGTAATAAATAAAAACTGCCCAAGCTTTGCGCAGCAATAGGCTGCAATAATAGGAAGAATGTATTTCCAAAGGAAGCAGACAGGTAAACTAGTGCCACTTTCAGTCAGCTCTGTGGGTGGGCCAGCTGTCACGTCAGAGATACTGGATGAGAACCTCACATCAGAGATAACGTCACTGGATCCAGTATCTCTGCTCACATTCCCCAGCTAACATTGTGTTTGCCATTGCTGAATACCTTAGGAGTTGTGTGAAATATTTTGTCAATGTGTAATTAATAAATGTGTCAGTCAGCTCAAAACATGAAATGCATTTATTTAGCCTACTCCAATAAATAAAAAATACAAATGCAAACAGGTGATCATTTCACTTATATTTATTTAAAAAGGGACAGTGTTAATAAACATTTATATAAAGAGGTTCTGTTGTAGCCATAGGCTAATTTCCATCCGTAGTCCCTTGGCAGGTTGATGTTACATAGCGAACACAGATACACCTTGTCAAAAGGTAACATAAAGCACAATACAAACCAAAACACACACTACAATAATGGAAGAAAATACATAATAATTAAGAGAAGTTTGTGTAAGTAACACAAAGTAAACATCACAGTCTATGTGGGACATAGACAGGGACAAATTAAGAGGAATATAAAATCAAAATGTTTATCTTTTCCTGTATTTAACTAATACAATCATGATAGTCATTTCAACACAACTACGTAGCAGGACTTACTAAATAATAAGTCCCACAGAGCTTGCTTGTTACACTTAACCTGCTCTCTAGGGGAGATGGGCCAGTTATCCCACGTCACATTGACCCTGAAAAATGCTGTATCGTTACCACGTCAAAACAACAAAAGCTCTCTGGTGCCCACTCACCTACCACTATACCGCTCAGAGGAGTGGATGTGGAGAGAAAAAAAAAAAAAAACTAAATCTGTGTTGAAACTGGCAGGAAGAGATTTGATTCACATTGTGAAGCGCTCAAGCTATATTCAGTAAAAATAAGTATTAATTATTATTATTATTTAATAAACTTGAATTGAATGTTTTCACAGCACTATAAAACAGATGTTAGAGGGGGAATTATGATGCACTATATATAATATAAAAGCTTTTGCTTGTTTTTTGTAAAGATGTTTTTCATGTGAAAGACAGTTGTTTCATAAGTGTGTATTATTGAATTTGTGCACATTCAATGGTAGTGTAATGAAGGACTGAAGGACTTTCAGTGTTTACCTGCAGCAAACATTCAACAGAGGTGAGGAGGAACCAAGATTGCTACCTCATTCGCTACTTTTAGACACTATATGTAGTTTACATATCTTATCATACTGGTAGATCATATTTATGAATGCTGTGACACGCAGAGGTTGCTTCTGGGTCGTATGTGGCCAGTGGGCTGCTAGTTTAATAGGCCTGTCCAATAAGCACTGCCTTGTAGTGTGTGTGTGTGTGTGTGTGTGTGTGTGCTTATTAGGTCACATGCATATATGACATAGAGAAAAGAGCTTCCATAAACTGTCTGTGGACACAAAAAGTTAAAGTGAGTGATATATATATGTGTGAATTCCTAAAATTAACAAAGGTCCATAAGTTGCTTTGTTCGTTTGTCTGTGTGTCACATCAGTTATAATTCCAACAACTGCTGTCACATAAAGATTAACATGAGATGCAGGACTCAACCTCCAGGACATCACTCAAAGGACAAGGTAATTAAATAATTTGTTTCAGCATTGAAAGGAGTTCATATAGTTGTTACAGTTACAATGTAACACCTGTGTTATCAGGTGGTTGGTAAATGCCACAGAGATCAGAGACGCAGTGTAATTAGCAAATCTCAATCAGCTGTGTGTCCCCACCTGCAATTAAAGGTTGCCGTAGTGACAATCACTGCTGAGTGACTCCTGGGTCAGATAGTTGATTTAATAGAGATTAAGCTGAGAGGCACCATTCAAACTCAGCTAATTATTCAAAGATCTTAATTCAGACTGGACTGTGCTGAACGTGTTGCTGTAAAGTATGTGTTTGTGTTGACAAAAATGTAGGAAACAGAGTGGGTTAAAATATTCCCCTTTATGTGTTTTAACTGAAAATTCTGCTCCAATGGGGAAGTTGGATGGCAATCCTGTCACTTTGAGGTTCACAGTGCAAAATCTCTACGCCCATTTGCTTAGATATTTACATTGTTTGAAAAAGGGCATTTTTTTGTGTGTGTTAATAAAAAAGAGTGAAAACTGTGAGTAAAAGGAAACTCAGGAAACACTTTTAAGAGAAATTTAACAGCTTAACCTCACTCTGCATTAAACAACAACGAACATTTCATCCTTTTATTTAAATAGGGGAAAAATTCCTTTAAAAAAAAAAAAAACTGAATATTTTTGGAAAGTATAAAAGTTCCAGACACTCAAAGTGTTGCCCACCAACAACTCTTTTGCATTTTTCATTGCTTTCACGCCAGCAAACGTGCATGTCTGTGTCCTCCTTGAAAAGTGTGAACCCTTTGAAGTACCTGCTCAGTTGAGACTGTTAAATGTAAATAGAAAAGTAGAATGTATAGAGAAGTTTTGTTGCAGTGAGTGAGCTCTGTGTGTGTGCGTGTGTGTGTTTGTGTGTGTGTAAAATGAGGCTGAGTGGGAGACAACCTCATGCACAATATTGAATGGAGCCACGGGAGCAGAGTGGGATCATGGCAGGATGAGTCAGCCGTGTAAATGCAGTGAGAGAAGTAAGTAGTAGCTTACATATTGACTGGAGATAGGGTGGATGTCTCTGGTGACAAAGATATGAGATCCATATGACAGCAATACCTTGAGGCTCTTTGTGAAACCCTGCCAAGAATACGAACTGCGGGTTAATCAGTGATGAAGGGATCTTCTAATTGACAGTCTCCTAGAAAATACATTCGGGGTAATCGTTGCTCCTGTATGATAAAAAACAAACAGACAAACAAAAAACCTGATCAACTATTACCAAGATATTGCTTTCACTTAGTGGGAACATTTATTAAATCCATTGCTTTAAAATCACTATGGGGAAAAAATTCAATGTTTCATTTACAGATAATGATTTGTTCAGCTAATAAGAATCCCAAAATGGTTTCTCATGGAGATAAGGACTACATTTATTCACATTACAATCATTAACCAATTCTATTGGACTCCTTCAAAACTATTTAGACTCAATTTAAGAGTGAATCCCAAGTGAGGAAGGTACTTTGGCTCATTCTCTCTGTGACAGTTTGCTGATAAGGGCTTTAGTTACCAATTCAAGATCGGTTTGAGAGGACTGTGGGTGTAAAATATCCACACTCATCTAGTTTTATTGTGCAATGTAACCCAATCCCTCGATACTGTACTTTCACATGAGACAGCATAGGTCAGACAGTACTTGTGGTCAGCTGGACATTAGTTTAAAGCAGCTAATATTGATATCTTTATGAGAACAACAGAGCTAATGCCTGTATAGTGTAAAAAGTGCTCACTCACTGCAGGTCCCTTTAGTTTTAAGGTGCTTTTTACCTTCTTTTAGCTCATGTTTTGGTTTATCTCTTCCTCTCATGCTGTCAATTAGGTCCACAGTAGACAGTTGTTGTTTTTTTTGTTTTGTTTTTAAATTATGAAAAAGCTTCAAAAACTTAGCTTGGGCTACCTGCACAACACCAAACAAGAGGCACAGTTAGCAGTGTTGGGCAAGTAACTCTCAAAATGTAAAATATCACATATTACTAGTTACTTTGATTTAAAAGTAATACGTTAAATTTACAATATTACTCTCTATGTGGAGTAATGTTTTACTTACTACATTACTATCACATTACTTTCACCAAAATGACCCCAGAAGAACTAATGTTCATTATATATGGATGAGGATCATGTTGTTTCACAGCAGGTAATCAAAGCACAGAAGCTCCAGTTCATTACAATTAATTTCTAATCCAGTGCTGCTCAGGTCTGAACCATTTATGCATTCACATACAGTGGTTACCACTTTGCATTGAAATGCCCTGCTTATATTAATAATAGCATGATAATATAAAATGATTAAATAGCCTAGACCTTTTGAAATAAACAAATAGCCTTGGACACAGGGAGGGTCAGGCAGAGGATCAAAGTCTGATGATTATGAGATATGGATAAATATTTGTGGGCCTATGACATGAAATACAATAGACAAATATTGTGGTAAGCACAACAAACAGAATGGCGTGGGAGTAAATGACTATGATGAGCGCAAATTAATACACCGGAGCTGGAAGACCCACCTGCCGGTTACTGGTGTGCCAGTCAGCTACAACAGTACCGCAGGAAGAGTTATGCATTGGACTAGGAAGGTGTGCCGGTGTTGTTCTGCAGTTGTAGGGGATGTGAATGGAAACACATCCAACATACTAACATACTAACATACATACATACTAACATCATCCATATATGTAGATCACCAGGACAAGGAAACTGGAGGCGGGCTCTTTATCCCTGCTGCTCTCAGGCAGCCTTAGGACACAAAAGAAGAATGGGATACAGTGTAGGTGTATAATGAATGCCTTGACAACACACAACAGCCTTACAGGGATGTTTCTTATTGGTTGAGACCAAAAACAGAGCTAAAAAGGTGCATGTAATATTGCAGTCAAAATCATCAGTTGGTAAGAAACATAAATAAATTAAAAACAAAATGCTGATGTTGTTCAGTATCTGGTGATGCAATAAACGTAAAAGGTATTAATGTGTCAGTGCTGTGTTCACAGCTTTTTTCCATCTCAACCTGGCCAAAAAAAATAAATGAATAAATAAATAAAAACCAAAAACGGAACAAAATATTTTTGCAGGTTGAAACCTCCTCTTTTGATGTATTTCATCAGCTTTACTGTCCAGTAGCCTCATAGGTGAGACTTTCTTCTTAGCTGGTTAAACAACAACAACAACAACAACATCAAAAAAAAAACCCCAAACATATCTTAAAAAATGGTGTTTGATTGTACTTTGATTGTCAGCCCAGTGGCGAAAAGAAAATGTTGGCATTGTACATTTTCGCAAACACAAATACGTTACATTTACATGTTCCCTATGTATCACATCATCTCTTCTAAAGTGACCTAGTATATAAGCTGACTTTGTTATTAGGAGACAAAGAGGATGGTGGATAGTGTGTCACCTATGTGAGATGCCTGTCAAGCTGCAGACCTTTGTTTAAGGCAATCAAACAACCAAACTGGTTGTTTTTAGGTAGTCGTTGCTGTTTTCCAGCTGCTTTTTAGGCACCAAACATGAGTGGTTTTTTGTTTTTTTTTGGCAACCCATTGGTCTCTTTTCAGCAGCCTTTCAGCCTCCAACCGTGGGTGTTTATTTGGGACTCATCTCTGTTTTTCCAGCAGGGACAGCGCCATGAAAAGCGCCACAGTGATGTTTTCTCCCAAAACATCACTGTGTTTCTTGCCAGGATGGTGCCCCCCAAAACAGGGTTTTAAGCCATAACAGGATCTTTGGCTAACCATAATCAAGTGGTTGTTGTGCCTAAACCTAACCACACAAATGACAGGAGTGGTAGTTTGACAGTTTGTTTAACACTTTAGGAGTAGAGAAAAATCCCTTTATCCTGATGCTATTACAATGTAAAATATTTTTGATGATTGGGTGCATATGGTTACTATTTGGGGAATTTAAACGGATGTATGTGAGAGATTGATGTTGATTTTAAGACAGTTATGTTCTCCCAGGGTTAAACTGAAGGAACAGCACAAAATGGCACCCATTGTGCTTAGACATTTAAAAGCAGTGAGCAGCATAATACTCAATGCCAAATTGCATGCTTTTTATTGTCATTTCTCTTTAGTGTTCTCCCCCACACATTTTGTTACAGCTGATGTCACTGAGAGCCGTGAAATTACCAAATGGGTGCAGGCAGGAAAATACCTGCTTGTGCCCAACGAGACTGTCACTTTACAAGGTCACTGGGCTTGATCTGCACTGGTACAAAATTAGGGCTCTATGTATCATGGAAATTAAATTGACAGGAAATTCATTCGCTAATGAAACAGACAAAAGAACTAAGTGCTTGTTATCTAAAATGTCGTCCATAGTGTTTAAAAAAAATACATAGTCCATCTCTCGCTTTCTTTCAGCTATAATGAAGTCTCTCATTCAGTTGAGCGATCTCACTTTCAAAACCGTTTTTTCAAACACACCTAATTAGACTTCACAACCTCTCACTGTCGATCTTGTCTAATTAAAAGTCTCTCATTCTTCCCCTCACCTCGTGCGTGTGTGGTACTCGTCAAATAAAGGTCTCACTCTATCCCTTTTCTTTCTGCTCCCAACTAAATAAACTCACTTCCTCTTCCATCCCCTGCATTCACGTCTTTAGTAAATTAGAAAATCAGTAATTGAATATCACTGTCTTTCTCCTTAGGCTTTAAGCATTCTATCTGCTCCCTCTACACACCTCTCACCTCAGTTCCCAGCCAATAGGTTTTTCTGGCTTGTTTACTTCTTCCCTGCAACTCTAAAGCTCTTTTTTTTCTTCCTTTTTTTTGGAATAGAGCCTATTCCTTCTGATGTTTAAGATCTCAACATCTCATCTGTTTCCTGTATCACTCCTGGAGGTTCTGGTTGCCTCTCAGGAGCCTCTCTTTTGTTGCCCTAGACATATGGGACGCAAATCTGTTCAATGAGGGAAGCTGAAGCATCACATTTTATCTTCTCCATAGTTTTTCCCTCTTGCACAGCCTGCACAACAACAGTGTGAATGTAAGATGCATTTTTCTTTCAATAAATGTGAAATTCTGTAATTGTAAACATGTCTTGAGAGGACTCAGCATTGGGGTTATTTATAATAGTTCTCTCATTAATGTTGCTCGAGTAAAATCTGCAATAATTTTAGCTCTGTAGAGTATGAAGGAACAGTGCCAAATGACAAATTTACATTTCTTATAGGCTTAACTTTTCATATACCATGTACTTATAAAAAAATATACTACTGCAAAAGAACTTAACCATACAAATGCAACTAGACTTGATGAAAGTTAATGATTCTACTTATTTTGGTGTATAACAAAACAAATGGGTAGTCTTCCTAAAAGGGATGCTTTGCCGATTTTCAACCAGGTTTGCATCGTAACAATATGTAAATGACCTATAGTAAACTTCCCTCCACCTTACCAATGCTGAGATCTCCCTGCTCACCTACCAGCTCAAATACACTGGATGATGCTTTTTGGTTATCCGGCGGATTTTGCCAACTCCAAATTCAACCAGAGCTAACCTGCTAACCCAGTGGCGGGCATCACAGCGGGCTGGTGGCCATCTGTGTACTGACAGCAATAGAAGCTTGCAGATCTGGTAGGGAGTTGTGGTTTGCGCTGTCTGAATTTGACTTGCTACAGCTGCTAACTGAAGGTCTGTCTCCAAAGCTGCTGTCCGCTCTCCTCCCAGCTAAATATTATGGCCCGTCGCAGTGGAATATGACTACAGTAGCTCTGAAAATGGCAATATGGAGTACTGAATTTGATGAATTTAAGCATTATTATGGACCCCACTTCTTTTCTCGCCAAGTCTGACCCTACGAAAATCGAAAAAAGTCCACATCCAGGGGTATGTGTACACTGGAGGAAAGCCTATAGAGAGCCATGGGCATGACCTCTGCCGACCTCCTGCCATAGTCCTGCCGTCATCCCCCATCCTCCTGTCATCCCTCTGAGAGTAGCAGAGCACAGCCTGGGTCAGAGAGGTTTGCTGAATGCGAGAGGAGAGCCAGGGTCCGTAGAGTATGCTGGAGAACCAGTGAGTGCACCAGGGAGTGCAGGAGTCTACACACCCGTCGATGTGGAGCCTCCGACATGCTCTGCAGGCCTTGGCTCTCCTCTCACCCGCTGTGGGTGCCTCTCTAGCCCTGGAAAAACCTCCAGCATGCACCACAAGCCCTGGCTTGACTCTTGGCCGCCTGGCTCTATCCCATAGTCTCGAAGCAGTCTCCAGCTGACCTACACTGTGTTCCACTCTTCACCAAGAGAACCAAGAGGTCAATTTGCAATTGTATTCTTATTTTTGTAAATGCAGGCAATGATTTATTACCGATTATGATTACATTCCAAATATACTGGTATAATACATTTTCTGGGCTGCAGTGTTTATAGTGTAGAGCTTCATGTAGAGCCACTGAGTCATCAAAAACAGGAGGGGTGGCACTAAGTCTAGACGTAGGTAAGTTTTAAACTCCCACGTTGAGCGCCACCTCCAATTGTAGCAGGGGTACTTTCTCTAAAACACAGACCGTTCCAATCAAACAGTAAAACTATTGATGCTGATCATATATAAACCAGGTTTCTGTTTCTGCGTTGTCTACTTTTTACCTAAAATGTTTTTGGACATATATTTTAGTGCACTGTTTGGCTGTAATACCAGAATTTTGAGTACTGTTTCCTATATTGAGAACAGATGTTGAAAAACTGAGATCATACAGTAAAACTCTTCAGTGCTGATCAAATATAAACCAATGTTCTGTTACTGCATTGCTATTTCTCGCCTAAAATATTTTTTAGAAACATATTTAAGCTTACTGTTGAACCGTAAAATGACATTGTTTGTTACCAGCTGGCTGCCATATTGCTTTCTGTGTCAAAATGTACAAGTCTGCATTAATTCACCCAACAGCAGGATCCCTTATTGGTCCGGTCTTTGCATTCTGGTAGTTGTAGGTTTTCTACCTTTTGAGCAAAAGCAAATGCCACAACAATTTTTATCTGTTTTCTCTGGGTCACCAACTTCATAAGTGTATACCTCTTTCTGCTGCATAGACAGCCCAGTTTTGTGAAAAGACCATTTTTCCAGCAGTGAGATACTTCTTTAAGATAAAAAATAATTCATCAAACATCATTTGCATAAATTGCCATTTGTGTAAACGATGTCCTCAAAGAGGGGCTGCCACTTTGCCTGGGTCCAGACAGTGGAATCCGACCACTCCTTTGAGATGACTAATCTGTCTGGTATTGTGACATGAAACAGCAGTCTCTCAGTTAGAATTAACAATTCAATGAGCATCACAGGGGGACTAACGATTAGCCAATCAGCATCCGTGAGCGGAGTGAGGCCACTGTTATTTGTCATGCAGTGCAAACCAGTAAGGTGGAATATCAACAATGCAAACGTCTTTAAATACCACCTGACATACCTGACACTATTTTATTCATTACTTCACTCTGCACCACTCTTAAAGCCCCTGAAAAACCAGTATGTTGGCATGGCTACACATCAATGTGGACTTAAAATTACATTAGATTCAGACAGATTTGTTGGTCTCTAGTGATTGATAAGGGAAAATTGAATCCCCCTCCCCCATGGATATTGGTTTGAGTGGATGCAATGACAGGCTAAAGATGGAAATGGAATTTAATGAGCTGACAATTCTTTCTGATATCAGGCAAGCTGCTACCATAAATGCAACCCCACTGTCGCACAGATGCATCTTCTAAAAGCACACGCATGATATTTAATATTGGGCTCATAAATCAGAGACAGTGATCTGAGTTGACTTTTTTTGTCATATCTTTAATGCTACTGTATATGCACACAAATGTCTGACCAAGTCTCAAAAGCAATATATATTCTTCTTTGAGACCTTTACTTTTAGTTGTTTATTTGTGAGATGACATCAATCTCTTGAAGTTTGTACTTCATGCTGTGGGGGTGTAGGGGGCATGGTAGGGGGTGTCTGTGGCTAGAGGAGTCAGGATGTAATGTTAGGCTGCAGCACCTGCTCACGTCCTCTAGCCTGGCTGTTTATCTCCTACTGAGCAGCAGCAAGTATTTCAGGAAAGTGATGCAGTGTATCTGGCTGCCAAGTGCAGAATTTAACTTCACATTTCCTCCCGAAGGATTTATTGAACACTGAAGACGGCTTGATTCTGTGCTGCTTAATGAGCCGGACTTAAGTTCCTGCTTATGTATCTGTACTGCCTATCTCACCGAGGATATATCAGTGTGTTAGAACTTTCTTAAAAACATTTGGAGTCGGTATGGTATGTCTGAAGACAAAACTCACAAAAAAAAGGCAATATGAGCCACAGCAATGAAAGTTGAACAGTTGGGGATGCTGCTTGCCAAATGCTGAATGGCAGCAGCTAATCAGTTTTGGGAAATCAGGACTCAGTTGATTACAAAAATCTCTGGAAATGCAGACCAGAATTTTGAAGTTGTGTGTGCTTGGCAACAGTGCAGTCCAATGACGATAACTCATTACACAGTATTTAAGGAAATCTTAAAACAGTGATGAAATGTGAGTTTAGTTAAAGAGATTTCACCACAATACCTGCTATTGTTTACTGGGATTACAGCTCGCTGTTTGGATTCACTTGTCTTCTTATCCAGCCTGAAAGTTAGTGAAATGAGCAAAATGTCCTTAAATGCAAACACATGCTCTGTGCACAGTAAGGGAAAGAGAGTGAGAGGAAAAAAAAACATTTCTACACTGAGATGATAGTGTGCAGTAGACACAACTACAAAAAAAGATACAGTATTTGTTAAAAAAAAAAGAAAAAAAAAAGATTGTCAGCCTTGATCTCTAAACACTGGAATTGTGCTTTATTTATTCCTTTTTGTTTAAGTGTAAAGAAAGTTCTGCTCAAGTTGACTTTTTATTTGATTTTGTGTTTTTCTCAAAATAAATAACTGAGGAATTTGATTCTCAGACAGTAGCAGTAGTATTAATTAATAGTAACAAATCTGATGATATAAGAATCAATTCAAAATCAAAAAAGGTTTGCAACTCAACTTGGACTTTAACTCAACGTCAAAATGATGTCAGAAAGATGTTGGACAGACATTAAATTTTGGTCAGAATGATATTTTGAATGTCTCAAGATGTTATTATTTCATGTTGTGTGGCATACTGTGATGTTTTGCAGACCCTGGGTTTGTTGTTATTATGCCTCATGTCTAAATGTCGTCATTTGTTGCCAGGATGATGTATGAGGCATTCTAAAGACGTTGGATTTAGGTTACCTAACAGCACAGGTAAAAACTAACAAAATATTAACTTTATCTGTTTCCTGACATTGAACTTTGGTCAGCCTAAATCCAACCAAATTTGTCCAACAACGTTGGTGGATGGCTGAGACATTTCACTTCATTCCTTGATCCAAACTAACATTAACACTATTAATTCCCAGGAAGTTGACACTTAATTCCACAGATGCACTTTGTTTGAACCAGTCTGACAGCTTCCAGTCAAGCTGCGACAGAGAACTAAGAGGAACTAACTTGTAAGTTATTGCGTGCCATATGGAAAAAATGCTACCAAAGTTAATGTGCGCACAAAAACTTTGTGGTGGTCACAAAAAAAAAAAAGAAATGCAGCATGCAATGCTTGCGGGTGAAAAATTACAGAAGGAGATGCGACAACAACAAAGTTGGTTAAAGAAATATGTAAAAATGTGAACACAGCATTCATGCATCATGGGTCCAGCAACCAGAAGAGAAAAAGTACTTATGTTAAATAGTGTATTAAACATGCCAGGACATAAGAATTCACACCAGCAAAAGCTTGTATGTTCCCTGAAATTCAATTAGTGAAATTACTGCTGTTTCACCTTCAAACACATATATGCACAGTATGCTACAGTATGTATATTGTACTGATGTAGGCTATTGCGTTTTCATCACTTCCAAAAGATCAAACTAAATGTTTCAGAACTTTTCAGTCCTCAAACTAACCACCATAGCTCTTCGCCTGAAAGGAATCTTTATTGCTGCTTATTATTTTCTTATTTAAATCCCTTCATAAGTAAAAACAAATGACTGGAGCCTACTAACGGGTATTCTTTCTGCAGAGGTTATAAGCATTTGTTTCTCAAACCAGCATAAACACTGAATGTACAGTTGTCAGACCATAAATCACATCTTGTTACGCGCATGCCATATGTGACAGGAGATTATTATCAAGAGCAATGGCAGGTGTGGAGGACAGCCAGTATTGCAAATGTTAAAACTGTTATTGCCTGACAGGCTGTTATATTACATTACCTGTGATGGAGAGTTTGAAAATGGGTGCACAGATGCACAGTCTGATGTCCAGCTCTTCTTTGTTGCCATAATTAGTGATTTAGAAAGTTCACAATTGTTTAACAGTGTAGTGAATTGAAAAATTGATTTTAAAAAATGTCAATTGGGAGCTGCCGATATGACATATTTCACTTTCATAACGAGGCGCTCTTTCACACATGACTAAACCTGTATTTCCCCTCCTTACTCTTCCGAGATGGAGGCCATTTTTGCTCTCTTTGGCCATCACAGTAACAGTCAAGAAGATTTGACAAGCATGGCAGGTTTCTCCCTCTCAGGCTAGAAATGGAGGACGAGAAAGCTGCAACTTCTGAAGCCAATTACTTAAGTTTGGACTGTTTTCTTTCATTCTCCTCTCACGAGAAAGGATTGAATGAAAACTTCCTACAGTCCTCTTATCATATGGTAATAATGTACCATGGCCTGCATGTTTTTATGTGCCAAGTCATCTTCACATCATTTATTCTTTTTATTTTGCATTGCATTCTAATCTCCAGTCGTATGTATTAAAAAAAGGTACTTAGAAGATCCATTTGCAGAATAGCTGGTTTCTGTGCTGCTGAAGTGTGCCAATGGGGAACATTTACTCAGAGATTCTTTGCAGTGTTTAGATAAGACTTTGGATGCTGGTGACAAATCAAATGCATGTCTGTGGGAGTGTGAGAGGACAGCAATACAGCCAATCATGCAAAGCTGTGCTGCCTCTCTGCCAAAATGAGATTCATATCAGGAGTGAATAGCTGTTTTCTGAAAAGGCAGCAGTGAATAGTACAGAAATATCCACTAAAATGTTAAGGAAGATGTATTCATGCCAAATAACTGTGATCACAATAAAATAGAGGACATGACTGAGAAAAAGATGCTCCATTTATTCTCGGAAAGGGAGATAATAATGCATTACAACAAATTAAAATTTTGTGCAAAGCTGACATTTCTAGGTGTAGCAAAATACCCACTGATAATATATTCTAATAATATTTATACGGATTTAATACATTGCACAGCAGCATTTCCTGGTTTTGCATGCACAGTGTTTGTCTTGTTTTCTTTATTTATTTCACATTTTTACATGTAATTTGAAGGAGAAATATGATGTTTGTAGCTTCATAATGAAATGTTCTACCTCGAGGTTTGTGACTCTGTCAGAGGGCTAAAGTTAAAATGGCCCTTTTCCATTCTTGCGTGTTGGCGTGTTGTTGGAGTAGCCAGAGGGGATGCAGTGAAAGAACGGAGGAGGCAGAGCAGGTTGCATATCATCTGTCTGTGTCTTCCAGCATTGTAACAAACAGCTTCTCATGGTTCTGTGAGAGTAGTTAAGAAAATTACAGCTGTGCCTCAAACAAATTACTAACGTCAAAATCCCAAGATAAAATTGTATTGTAAAGGTGGAAAATTGTTCTGATCAGCGCAAAGTACATGATGATCATAAGAGCAGAAATATTCCAAGAATTTATTTATTTATTTTTAAATGGTTGAGTGGCAAATAGAAAGGCAAATTATGATAATTAGAAAATATATTGTAGAATGCATGTATACATTTTGATATTGCTTTTTGAAAAGGACATCTGACTTAACGTAAATTTTGCTGGCACACTCTTGAAAATCGGCAAGGAAATGACTAAAGCTTTGATCCTGTTATGGATAGTACTGCTGAACACTGTTTCACTGGGTAACATAGTGCTTTTGCCTTCAACTTTAAAAATTTCTATATATAAAATCTACAAAAGGAAGTGGTAACAGGTCTCAATGGGACTGACCTCACTGCAAAAAAAGAAAGAAAACTACAACAACACAGATGCTCAAAGAGAAAAAAAATCAATAGCACATACAAAGGAAAATAAAAAGAACAAAATCACAACCTAAACCACGTGTCCTGTGTGTTGCAATATTTGAACTGTTATTATATCACTAACATGTTTATGGCTTTGATATCCATGTATTTCTGTACATTTTTCTTTCTTTGGGTCTTCTAATTATCCTTTTTTTCTCACTGTCTGCGCAAGTGTGTCTTCACATCAGATGCTCTAATCATAAGTAACAGGTGGGCTCTTTATGTCTTGAAACAAGTGAGCTGATGTGTATCAGCCATAACAGCCAACAGAACATGCCCTGTTCATGTTTTGGCTTGTTACACTCACACTTGACAAGTCCTCTATGGCCAACTTCACACATGAGCATTAACTCTCATTTGGACCACTAATGTCCCGCATCTGTAATATCTGCTAATCTGATTGTCTTGTCCAATATTTTATATTTAAGAGTTTTTGTGGTCTTCTCTTATAATATTTATTTTTAAGCTCACCAAAACATCTGGGCCCAGCTGTTAAGAAAAAAAAATGGATCAGAATGATCCAGATTTGAAAATCCCATGCTCTGCTGTCCAGGATCAGTTAATCCATCTTGCTTTTGTGCCTGTTTTTCAAAGCAACATTGGATTGGTTCACCCTGATCCAGATACAAACTTTCCAAGATCACCAAATCCACATAACCAGTACCAATGCTTTCTCATCCCAAATCTTCCCATGTTGATGCTTTGTCAGTGGCCTGTCAGTGGTCTACATAATACAAGCTAGGTATCCTTCTGCGTCTGCTGTTGACGCTCTGGGACGCTGCTACCAACGGCAGGACGCCAACAAAAGGACAAAGTTATGTTTAGGCAACAAAAGCATGTGGTTAGGTTTAGAAAAAAACATTATGGTTTGACTCTATGGGAAGCAAGCATGGGCCTCCCAGGTGAAAGTCTGGGGTTTGTTGGACCCTCCCACTCATGCTGTACAGACTCGCCTGCTCCTTACATTACCAGCACCTTTTCAAACTGATGCTATCCAGCTACATAACATGCTGCTGCTACAGGTGCCGTCTGGCACATATCACCGGGAGAGGTGGCTTTTGGAGTCAGGTGTCTGACGCTGAAATCGCTGACAAAGCAACAGTATTTAATGACTTTGGAATGAGAATGGGCTTACATATAACAATGTAGGCAGACTGCCAACAAACACATTGCAATTGATTTTGACAGCTATATGGAGGATCATTTCATGGAGACAATGTCCTTTTTTAACATTATTGTACTGAAAGGCCTTGTAGTAAGCTTCATATCTACTTTATCTATTTTTTTTACTGTTAAACAAATTAAATGCAAAATAAATGTATTTATATATTTGACCAAATTAAAGGTTTTTATTGCATTTTGTTCCTGATATCACCCTGAATTTAGCCTTCTGCTGGGATCAGGATAGTTCAGATTTTTTGGATCAACAATATCCCAATCCTACTAAAACGTATTGAACAACACATATTGTAGGACTGGATTACGTTATCTAATCCAATCTCAGAATCCTTATTTTCTTATAACCAAACTATTTTCAAAGTCTGATCCAATCCAATAGCCAAAATCCAGTCAGATTACCTCTGAAATACTGGGCCCAGATAACCTGGAAAAAATGCTGGCTGCTGCTGCTAACAAATAAATGTGCAAAATGACATAGTAAAAACAGGATGGAGAGCACAGCAGAACACATTTGTAGGCTTGATGTAATGTTGTTGTGACAGAACCGCTGTGCTGATGTGTTATTCTTGTGTAAGTCCTCAGACCACACGAAACCCAACCATTCAACAACAGGACACAGGTGTAGTGTTTGATGGGGGCTCGCAAAAGGTCAGTTCTTGGGGACTTTGTTCGTAGTATGGAGCCTGGACTGGCAGCTGGAGAGGTGCCAGTTTGCCTCCTGGGCACTGTCGAGGTGCCCTTGAGCAAGGCACCAAACATGCATGTGACATTTAAATGCCATATACATACTGACTTAAACCATACTGTTTATTTGCCGCTAATATTCACCACGAAAGGGCACAAACACATCTAAAACATTTTCATGCTAAATATACAATTTGCTCCAAAAGTAATACCTTTTCAATGTAAATGTCATGTATTAAAGGTCTAGTGTGTAGGATTTAGGGGAATCTATTGGCAGAAATGGCATAATATAGTGTTATCATTAGCGTTTTATCTGAACTTAAAATATCTACATACAGAATGGATAGAGAAGGCCAAATAGAAATGCCACTTTTGACACATCTCTGTAAATGTTTTACAGCTAACAGAAACTTTCACAGCACCAAAAGGGTGTTAATCCATACCATATGTGTGGTGTGTTTATGTTCACAACTCAATATGGGGGGACAAAAAGTTTACAATGAATTAGCCCAGTGCTAATCCCAATACACATGATCACAGTGGTTTGAACTTGAGAAAAACAAACTAAACTAATTGACGTCTTCAATGCAATATTTCATCTATTCGATATCAATTCTGATCTTGCCCCTTTCTCATGAAGCACAGTCCCTCTAAACACTAAGTAGTGAAACATAGAAAAATATTATTTCTGAACTTCAGGCAAAATATTGTAATGAGACAGATTCAAGTGTCCATGAAAAAGGACATGAAAAAGTCCAGCTGCATATAAGTTTGATGAATCATCAAACTAAGACCATGATGTCTGTTCTCATATAAAGATGTCGTTGCTCACATTGACTGATGGCTGGCTCTAATGAAGTTACAGTCTATTCTCTTTTCAATCAGACTGTCACACAACTTGTCACTTTAATATCTGATTTTCCCTACTGGCCTGTCAAAGCTATGATCAAGTAGCAAAGTCCTCCCAAAACAAAAAAAAAGCACGATCACTAAAATCCTCACTCTCATTAGTTATCTACAACATGGTGATGTTCTCTCAAAACTGAATACAGTAAGTTGTGAATTGAAATACAGTATACAGAAACGGATCACAGAGGTTTAGCTCAGTATAAGTAAAGCCTTTGCCTCTGAAGATCCATCCTAGTCTCACTCCAAAGTCGCAGAATACCGGTGCCTGGTCAGTGACCTCTGGCTTCAGACACCAATGAAAAAAACTGTCTTTTTACGTCGGCATGATACGCAGCCTGTCAGCATCAGAGGGAAATGCGGCCACACAACAATGAAAGTTGAGGGGGCAAAAGTCTGAGTAGGGCGGGGTGGTGGATGGGTCAGATAACCACTGAACTTCACCTAGGAGGCCAGTGTTTGCCCTGTATGATTGTTAAGCCAATCCCTGTTCTTTTTACCCAAACCCAACCACATGCATGTGTTGGCTAAACATAACCACGTGCGTCCGTTGTTGAAGGAAAAAAATGTCAATTCAGGGTGTTGTACCAATGTATTTTGAAAGAGACTGTATGCAAACTGTACATTTCCTGTAAAATGGGAGTGTGTTTTGCAAACAGACAATGCATGTTACAGGCTGAAATTGACATGGCGTCCCAGAGTGTCAACAATTAAGACACCCAGGATACCTCGTAGGTCATATGTCAGCGTCGAAAGTCCAGACCAAACATTGATATTCAATGAGGATGGAGTAAGAATATGTTGGAAGATCAGGACTGTGCATTTAATTATTTTTGAAATCATAAACTGCCAAATAGGAGCAGGTAAGCAAGGGAAAGCCCAGTACTGATGTCTACAAAACTTAAAGGGAAACTTCACCAAATTCACAGTCTGTTTACATGTGTTATGCAAGCTGAGAGGCAAGGTGAAAAACATTGTTGTGTTTGTTTTTGTGTTAGAGGGCCAAAACCTTAATTTTATCTGCCAGGTATGAGATATTAACTCCTACCACGAGATGTTCATCCCCCATGTTGGAGATATTATCTTATAGGAGGTCAGCTGTAGGCTTAATTAGGCTGTTTTGAGAGTGAGATAGGCATGCAAAATGAAGTGCAAAGAGTGCAACACAAATGGCACTAAGTACAACTCAGAGACCTGCCACATACAAAAATACTCTGTGGCTTGTAACAGCTGCAGCAGTCGGCTCATCTCACTGCATTGCAGAACATAGCGTTTCAGAAGATCCTTCGTCACCACGGCAACAAGACTGTTTAACCCCAAAATTCCACCAGATGCGTGTGGGTTGCGTCTGTGCTCCGGAACGGCAGCGGGGCCAATACGTTTGAATTCTAGTCAGTGTGTGTGCTTACACCGTCTGCGGCTGTGCTGCGATCCGGCTCCATCCCAGCTGCCGCGCTTCGGAGCCCTCCGCAACAGATACGCAGGATTTAGATTTTTGCCGGACGCTGGAGCACAACGCAGCAATTCAGCACAGAGCAGATCATGCAGGGCAGGAAGTCGTGCACAGAAACAAAATAAAACATCCGGTTAATTTTCAAAATAAAATACAGTGTTCACGGCGAATCATATCTTCCTGCACTACACCTTGAAAACATCATAATCGGCGGAGGCAGGCCTCAGAGTTTTTCAGACATCATTTCACCCTGTTGACACCATGGACGAGGAGATGTTAACCATGGAGATGCAAAACCATAAAATCATA
Source organism: Epinephelus awoara (assembly GCA_035609425.1). Lineage (NCBI taxonomy): Eukaryota > Metazoa > Chordata > Actinopteri > Perciformes > Serranidae > Epinephelus > Epinephelus awoara. Next base: position 9,450,129 of record CM069304.1, read on the forward strand.
TATGACCCGTAGGCTATATCATATGTACATCTTGTTATATCGCGCGATTATGCATGAATTCGTGAGATCTTGTGGGTCCTTGTGACTCCTGCTGTCCAACGGAGCTGGACCACTCCGCACCACAAATGCAGCCGGTGTGTGTTGACGGATGGCGGAGCATGCAGCGGATAACCAGCGCAGCCGTTCCACTATTCAGTGCATTTGCATACACATGGGAACCTTGATGTTGCAGTCAGGCAGTTTTTGTGCATATGTGATGAAGTCTTGCCAGTGTCACTGCACAGTTACATTATGTTGTACAGTGGACATTTGTAGTTAGTTAACTGAGAAGGTTAAAACCTTTTGTTTATACTGCATTTGGCTGAACTTTCAATGCTCTTTGTATCGTGCAGTAAGCTTCATTCTGCATTTTCTCAGGCTAAAACAGTCTAACTAAGCCTACACGTTTATCTCCTCCATAGGAGATAATTTCTTGTACACAAGAGATAAATTTAGGTGTAGGCCAACATTCTTTGCAAAAACAAATTTCACATTGCCTCTCGGGGCTTTTGTAGAAAGTACTACTACTTATGTGAAACCGGCTGTATAAAGCTGTGTGATGTCTGATAAATTGTCTCAAGTGATATCATTTGAGTCAACTTTGAAAATCAAAAAAGAAAAAAATGGGTGTGTGGTGTAAGAAGGGAGGGAGCTTACCAGACCGCTGTCGCCTACTCCTCATCCCAGACTTAGACTGAGCCTGTGGAGATTGAGTTGAATTGTGGGTAATGCAGAAACCATGTTTTTACAAGGAAGAAGGAAGCATGAACAAGTCTCTCTGCTTGTGCCGCATCAATTTTGATCCTTTTTTTAACTGCTTGGTGCAAGTCTGACATTGTTATAGGAGTGCAGTGTGAAATCAGTGGAGTACTCTTTTAATGCATGTGGTAATAACATTTACTTTGTGCCCCACCACCAGTAACTTGCTTATATCAATGACTAGATGAATGAATAATACAGACTGTCATAAGAAATTATTTCCTGTATTCAGATTGTATGCTTTTAGTTTTTTAGTGCATTTTTACTTTAAGATCATATTTTATGTTTTGAACTTATTAGCATTATATAAGAATGTTGGTGAATTTCTGAATGTGCTAAAGTAATGTGGCCAGTGAAGTGACATTTTCTTTTTCAGACTTGTTTCATGACTCATACATGGTGTTTGCTCACCCGCTGTTGGTATGAAAAATGCATTCTGCTCATTTTTCCTGTGCTTGACGTGTGCTTGTTTTGTTTTTAATTGTCTTCTTGTAACTATATGCATGTTTTATTTCTGGCTGCTTTGAGTGCTGAGACACTGTCATCTTGAAAATTCACAATATTTCTGTCAGGCTCGACTTGCATTGTCACAACACACCACAAATGACTTTCAAACCGCTACATACTGACATGAACTTAATGTATAAAATATCTCATGAAAAATAAATGTGTGTGTGAGTGTGTGTTTACACTGTACCATATTTTTCAGATTTACAGAGCTCACATTTTCAATCTCAGCTTGTTTGTGACATTTCCAAACGGGCCAGTTATTTTGTTATAGACTGGCAGCCAGTAACTATTCTGACACAGTCACTAACCTTTTGTCGAACATGTACACCCAAATCATGTTTTTGACCTTTCCATCATTTCAGACATTCTGACAGTCGGAGCCTCATACTGTCAATATTTAGTTTAATTTGGGTATCTTTCTCTTCAAATTAAGCCACACAAAGCCTCTCTCGCTGCACCGTATTATCCTATCTGTATCAATTCAATGAAACTGACTGCTTTTTGTGGTGATTTTTGACTATCTTTGTGTGTGATACTTCTCATTGTGCAGCTGCCCCTCTGGTTTGATTGCGTAGATGAGACTGTGATCACTCATTTGAAAACAAAAGCAGCAAAAATGTGAAAGCTGTTACTGAAATAATACATTGTAGTCAGACAGCAGACACCTTTGAAAAACAGATACCTCTTCTTGTCTGTCAGGTGGGCCTGCGAGATGATTGTTGAACCTCATCACGGAGAGCATTTGTTTACACAAATAAATGCTTCCAAACATACTCTGGCGCACAGGCAGCCTCAAGGCGGAGTTGTGGCATTGTGTCTGAGATGAAAGGGGCAAACTCTTTTGCCTCAAGAGATTCAAACTTGGCCCTCAGTGGGCTGTTCCACTGTAATTAATTCAGCTATATGTGTCAGTATTTTGGAAAACTCTCCGCATCAACTGCAAATGGATTTGTAAAACTTTCAAAACTCTGTTTATGTGAATCAAGGTTCGTAAACCTCGTCCTAAATTTGTGCTTTCCCTGTTGCAGTTTGGCTCTCCCAGTGAATGCAGTTTTGTTCGAATTGCCTTTTACTGCAGCATGCATATTCATGAATGTCTGGTTTGTGTCCTTCCAGTTTCACATTCAGGCATTCGGGGCACTGAAATACTCCGTTACATCACACAGAGAAGACAAGTCACCTCAGTTTTCATCCTCGAGCTCCACAACAACATTCCTCTTGCTGCCCATGAAACTAGTAATTTCCTCACACATTTCGCAGAATCGGGGTTCTGCTTGTCATAGCAAATAAGACTTCTCCATGCTCTCCTTTCCCATGCGCCTTTCCAATTATCAATCTTCAGCACCAAATATCTTTTTTACTTTACATGAAATTTATTGCTAGATTTCTTACTTAATGGTCTGCTACCAAGGATATGAAAATCTGTTGGGGTGCACAGGTGTCACAGAGGGAAAAAAAACACTTAACACCACTGCAGAAACCCAGACCCAATCCAGTCTGGCTTAGCCGTGTGAATACAACAAACACAGCCACGCTCACTGTTGGGAAAGCAAGGAAGTATCCTGCCTTTGTTGTTTCAAAGATGGTGTCCTTCCTGTTGGTCATGAGCTAGAGTAATCTTGGGTGGTCATATTAACTTTCTCACATGTTATTGCTGCTCACTGGTTGGTGACACCATGCGTATCAGAGAATATGTGACTGTCTACACCCTCTCCAGGCCAACAGTGGAGTGAGCAGAGATGAGCACTGCTGGGAATTGGCCATACCAAACTGGGAAGCAAAAGAGGGGGGTGGGGGGTGGGGGGTGGGGGGAATTAATTAAGTGTGTTGGCCGGTGTGACAGCTCTGTCTGTTTTGTGTGCACTGTGCAGTTATGTACTATGTGTGTGAGGACTATTCCAACAAGATAGGCCAGAATGAACGGACAACACAGACTCATGCCCTACGCGTGCCAAATCAAAATTTGTGATGGCCTGGATTCCACCTGTGCCTCCAGTATAACATGCTTTGAATAATGGTAAGTTGAGAATGAAAGTGATTATAATTATGCTACCAAACGAATTCAGTTTGAATGTCAAGGTGATAACAATACAATTAAAAATAGCCTGTAATCCGTGGGTGTGTACTGAGTTTGAATACGAAATTTTTATGAATTGAATCACTAATCTATATTGTACCCCCCTAAAAAGATCAAGTTTGTCACCATGTTAATGCTCCAGTCTGATATGAGTGAGATGCTGAGGTAATCTAATGCAAATGTGTATGTCTTGTTGGCAGGCGAGCAGCCTCCTCTAATAGCCCTGCAGTGTTGATTTTGGCACAGCGGCAGTACAAACATGTTGCTGCAGAAGAGGCTACTTCCACTGTAATGTATTTACTGTCTAATTTGTGTCTCAGTGAGAGACCATATATCCTGTTTAGGGAGTGACACCTCTCCTCCTCCACTTTATGGAGCGGTGCAGGCATTTGATGGGGACTTGAACATGCTGTGCTGATGGATGAGCTTGTCAAGGCAGCCCCATGATGCTCTGCTCCACACAGAATGCACAGGGCTGGAGAAACTCAATCATATAGAGAGGCATCACTCGAAACATAGTTAATAACTCGTTCATAACACCTGAAAATAATCTTCTTAACAGTACATGCTTCACCTGTGGAGATCGGTTTACAGTTTGCGATGGGTTGGGGTGTCAGCTTTTTATGCTAAAGTTGAGAACATGACATTTGGCAAAAAAATGCTAATTTATTGTGTCGTGACAACTCACTTTTTCCCGTTGATAAACACGCCTAAGGTTGAGGCTGTACATGTGTCAACAAGCGACTTTTTTAAAAATCAAGCTGTTTGTTGCTCACACTATTCCTTGCCTTCACTAGTCTGCCTCTGCTGCCGGTGTACAATGTTGAACACTATGCCTCTAATGTCAGAAACTCAGCTCGAGACTGAGAGTTTGATTCCCTGAGGCAGAAGTTCTGAATCGCTGACAGGTGTTTCAAAGTGTTCAATTTGTGGATGTTCTAAAACAAATTCTTGAAACATTGTGCTTTAATACGTCTCTTTGAGTGACTTTCTGCACTATTTTTGTGACTCTATTTTTGCTCTCTATTCTTTTTTCATGTGAACAATTCCAATCAACAGCATTCCTGAGTGAAGCTTGAAGCTATTCTAAGGGGCTGAATAATTGACAACAAGTAGTATTTCAAATTAAAACCACAAATTATTACTGTGTTCATGTATAGCTTATAGTGATACTGGATATATCTGAATACATGTTGCTGTGGGGGATAAAAGGCATCATGCTACAGTATAACTGAGGGCTGATGTTAATGTTACCTGCATGAGCAGTCAACCTGAGGCAAGCTGGCAAGAAAGGGAGTGAAAACTGGCCCATAAATTCTCCCAATTAAATGCAGTAGCTCAAGCAATTAGGTATTTTATATACAAAGACTTAGATCCATATAGCGTTGTTGAAAATGCAGAATGCAGTTGGATGACACATCAACAGCTAGAACTGAAAAGTATGCATGTAAACAAATGCATGCTCTTTGAGGGCGGCACTAAAATCACCCCCCCCATTGTTGTCTAATATTGACCGGCAGTTGATTTCAAGGTTGTGTACACACATTCAGGGCACTAATATAGCAGCAAACAGCTGTTTGCTATGTAAAGATATAGTGGAGCAATGGTGTACTAATCAGAGAATGAAGTCACGCTCCCTCTGTGTGTGTTGTCATCCGATCTTCTCTCTTTGTTTCGATAGCAAGTCTGGCCACACGTGCATGCTAGTGCATGTGAGTCCCTTTGTGTGGAACTAATTGCCACTGCTCTGCACTGCGCTCATACAGTGGTTATGAGGTACAAAAGCCAAACTGGTCTCACTCCCAGGGTGTCAAAAAACACTGCTCGGTTCTTGGCCCTCTGCCTCAGATACGTACGCACAACACACCCTGCAGTGTCTGTGTGAGACACACACAAATTCCAAAGTAAACCCACCTGCATCAATATTACATGGTCAGAGCAACAGACATAGTATAAAGAGTAGGAAAGCCTGCTTAGGGTGGGTGGACGGTAGAGGTGGATGGGTCCAGCAAGCGCAGGACTTCGACCCATGAGACAGGTGTTCGTGCCCCATGTGAAATTAATACTCAACATTGAGGGTTTTTTCATCACGTGAATCAACTGACGTGACCAGTGTTGGGCAAGTTGCTCTCAAAATGTAGTATGTTACATATTACTTATTATTGAACATCATAACGCACAGTGCGGTATGACCCACTAGCTGCTAACTGTTCCCTCAACCACCTTTATGTTGAGAACTGTGTGCGGACAATCCCAGCTCAGACTCTGAATCATAGATATGCTCTGAGTGTTGTTTACAGCTCCTTTAAATTTTGATCATTCAGTACTTCATAGATGATATAAACTAAGCAAATAATTATGTTTTTAAATCACTTATAAAGTCAAGTGAATTGTATAATATCAATATCTATCAGTTAATCTGAGCTGAATCTAAATAGCTACAAATCAATTTTATATAGAATCACAGATAATAATATCATAATACATGTTGCACAAAGACAAATTCTCTGTACACAACCTTGCTGATGATTAGTTTCTATGAAAACAGTTTCAATGACCTGTAAACACAATTCATGTGACTAACAGCCTGTTTCTCTTTTTTACTTTATTTCTACTAAACAGGATACCATTTTCTTACTTTCCTCAATAGACTTCAGGAGAAAGAAGTATAATGCTGTCGTTTCAAGGCTTAACAACTGAGTGCATGCACAAAAGCAGAATATGCAGTCGCAGCATTTTATAGCAGCAGTTATACATATCAGTCACTGTAAAAATTTTGCACACATGCAAAAACCTATTGCATATTAACACAATTTGCCACAAACAGAAGTCAGCATATGGTGTTGTAATAATGTCCTGGGTCTGGACATTGGTCTGACACTGGATATTTCCTGTAACACTGCCATTTAGCAGCTTTAGTGTTGGTATTCACAGCCATTACACACAGTAATTGGAGCCGTAACAGCCTCACTGATCGATGATACACAATCTCGTATTTCAAATGCGTTTTCCCCGCATTAAGTGTAAAGCGTTAGTGTCAATATGAGGATCTTAAGACATGCAAACGTATATTTATATATGAAAACGCTGATGGAAACTAACAGCGGCAAAAAGATTAAGCCTCCAAGTACAGTGTCATCCAGTTTCTGGTGGGAAAGTGGCACATGCATGTATACAGGAAGCTCCTGATGTCTACTAAAGCCCTGACAACTGACAGGTAAATTGCCAAATATTACATGCTTCTGTCAAACAGCTTATACCCACCTCCACTCTCCACTACTAGTGAACTCAAGTGTAGTTTCCTCAGTAAACACAAAAGGTCTTAAAGACAAGCAACAGAGGGAGTGATGATCATATTTGCTTTTCATATTAAGGAACATTAAGGAATGAGGAGGAAATACACACCGTGATTTCTAAGGTTGACTAACACACACTCACTTCTGCACCCTGACTCCAACAAACAATTTTATTCAACTATTTGATCAAACAACATTTCCATCCAGAGTTTTTTGGTTCAAAATGTTATGAATTAGTTCAAGATGGAGTCTAATTTCTCAAAAATATAAAACCACATATTGATTTTCAACATTGTGCGTAGAGATGTGCCTGCGACTACACATTTCTGCCAGACAACAGTGTCGTCACTGAAAAACATCTTGTTTCCTCCCAGCGGAGCTTTTACACATGCATCACTCAGTGCTATTTGAAAGGCTAGGATTACTTTCAGGACAAGCGTGGTTTATGGTAGTAATACACGTTTGAAAAAAACATTTAGATTGTGTGACAAACACAAGTCTTGCATCCATCAAATCCACAGTGGCACTACACCCCCCCGCACCCCCCTCTACTTGCATGAGTTGTCCCAAAAATACATACACAGTATTTCTGTGGCTGTGTGACCCTGAAAGTATGTCTGGGAGATTTTATGACACTCACTAAAAGATTTGCCAGTTTTGCTGACTGCATGTCTTGCACTGTCAGTGGTGCATAACCGATTTCCCCATTCAAAACTGCTAATATATACTGTCTCTACACCCATTCCTCTAGCACAGCGTGAGGAAAAACAAGCTCAGGAAACGAGTGTTTGGTTGCAGGAATGACACCAGGACAAACATGTTTGTGTTGAATCAGGTTGGGCTTCATTGCAGGAACACAGGCATAGTTTCTGATTGATTTATGTCTCCTGACATGGCTATGAGTGTGTCTTTTTTTCCACTGTGGTGTTTTGCCATTGCTCTCCGGGTAGCTAAATAATACAGAACACAGTTGTCAAACAAATGAAAACTCTTTTGGAGATATGCTTGTTGCTGAAACATGTTTTTAAGATGCGTCAATGCAGTTCATTCCTGGTTGCTTTTAGTATTATACTGATAATTGGTAGACACTTTGATTTGGTGCTTTTGCCCTTAACTGTAATTGACTAACAACAACAGCAGCAACAGCAGTTTGAGGTGAAATGTGAAATATGCTCTGTTTGGCTCTATTGTTAAACAAGCCATCACAGTAATGAAGGCAACAAGATAAATAGTTATCTCAGCCCTACTAAAACAGAAAATAGCCCTGATTTATGAAGTGTCTGATGGAACACATGGAAATACTGTACAACTGAAGTTTCGGTCTCAATCACATTTTGAGCCAAAGGTACATGTGTAAATCAAATATACTCTTAAAATCAAACCATTAATATATATTAAGGCAAGCTTGTTTAATGATTCTGTTGCATCTCCATTAGCAATGGTTTTATCATTTATTTTATGCTCTCACTGCAGCTACAGCTTGGATGCATGGTATGCAGGTCTTATCACATCCACAGTCAAATTCACTTTTCAGTGGCTGATGTTTTTAAAGTGGTGAGGGCGGTTGTAAAGTGGAGTGACTCCCTGTCAAAGGAGTCCCTCATCTCCTTAAAAAGCGAACTGTGGGTGAACTTTACAGGACTGAAGTACTCCTAAGAGGAGTAACAAGAATATTTAGCTGTTGTGTATCCACAGTCACAGAGAGCAGTGTGCATCTTCTTCAAACTGTGGCTAATGGAAAATGAAACCAATTTCTTTATGTTTCTTTGAAAGTGATAAAAAAAAGACCTAACTTGTGATCGATTAAAAACTAAATGAACACAATCATAGCTTTTAAGCTCTTCATTTAATAAAATAAAACTGAGGTCCCCCTGAGGTCTTGTAAAAGAAACCCACCTTACACTGACAATGATATCCAAAAGACAAATATTCAAATTAAAAAAGATCAAGGATTCCAATAACAGTTATTTGCCCTCCCTACATACACTGCATCATAACTCTATGGTGCTGTACTGCATTTAGAAAAGTTGTTTAAGATCTTTTTTTTTTTTTTTTTTAAATAAAAAATGAAAAATGAGTGACTGCAAAGTGAAGCAGAGAAGCTGTTCAATACAACTCGACCTCCGCACCCGGTTGAAAACTGGCCAAGGTTAGTTCTGTAGAACTGACTCTATAGAAGATCAACAGATTTGGAGTGATAACAGCGGATCTGAGACTGAGTTACAAAGAAACTGTGAAAGGAAATGGGAGGTGAACTGTTAAGAAATTGAAGGAGTATCTATCTGCAGTTTAATGATGTCAAACATTTTAAAGAACTCCAGGGTTCAAAATAATGGGACAGTGTGAGCATTTCAGCTAAAGTCAGTGACAATTTTTTTTGTTATAAAGAGATGGAATAGAGTTCAGTCTTATATGTGCTTACACATACTATATTGTCATATGATTTAAAAGGATGAATTGATCCACATATTTTTTATTTCAAAAGACATGTCTTCCTTTACCTATATTTTTTTTTTTCAACTTTGATGGACATATTAGAGATGTGTTTTACCAGGTAAGCTTATCATCAACAACTGCACTACCATTGGAAACACATTCAAACATAATATTAAGTCCCGCTAAGATTTTGCTGGCTGATTTTGTGATTGTTTTGGCCTAAAATGTCTGATTTCATTGCAGGTTTTCTAAAAAATTGCAACGCATGTTGCAATAGTTTTAGGCATTTTTTTGCAATGAAATTGCAGGGGCAAATGAAAATTGCAAAAGTAGTTGTGATGCTGGAGCCAATTATTATGAGCATGGACATCATTAGACCTGGGCATTCCCGGCTATAGCCCCTGATCTTTTGGGCTCAGCCCCGGATCTTTTAAGCCTCCTTTTTTTTTTTTTTTTTTTTTACTAATAAAACACCTCGTTTCCAACTTAAAGGGGCAATAAGTGAAATTCATCATTTCAAGATTGAAGGAATTAAAAAATCACTATGTGAAGAACTAGAGGTGTAATTTCATCTGTATAGTATAGCATGACTCACACACCCTCTCTCTGTGTTGATCTCCAGCCCATTGTTTACAAGCCGGTCCGGCTGCGCGTTCATGTGCGTTCACGTGAATCGCCGCCTCTTCCCTCCTCTCGGAGCCCTTGGCCCTCCCTCCCTATAAAAGGCTACAGCCAGTGAGCAATGGCAGATGGCATGATGGTACCTGTAATAAATGTAATATACTTGCTGAGATTGAGGCGAGGCTCAGTGACTAGAAGAGCTGGTAGAAGCGCTCCATAGCTGCAAAGACAGTGGAAAAACCAAGACGGTCCACTGCGAGTCAGTTTCCTGTATCAGTGTCACATGGGGTTCGCGACCACCACGCCCCTTTAGGAGACTAACAGCAGGTCCTGAGTCCTTTGACTTCAGTGGGAGAAATGAACGTGATTACAGATTATGGCCGATTCTTTCGCCCCATAGTCATGGAAGCAAATACTGGACCCATTTATCACAAGCCACATATCCGCAGCCACTTGAGGCACTGATGAAGGACTGCCTCCCTGAGCTGCTCCCCTCCTACTTTCTCTTCTTCTACCCCCACAAGCTAACACACAAGCGGTGGCTAACATCCAACACTGAGCCGTTAAACTGTCCCAACAATCTCACACCCACACCAACAGCTCGACTCTGTCATTAAATCCATTAATAACAATTTGGTAACATTAGCTGTGTGATGCTAACAGTTATCCCTGTCACTGCGTGTGTGACTCTGTCACAAGCACAGCAGTAGTCTCATGACAAACAGAGAGAGAGAGAGGGGCAAGAGGGGCTGAGAGAATAAATGAAATGAAATTTAACTCATTTTAATTTGCAGTAAAGTTACAGTCATTTGACAATATTGCAAGGCCATGCAGAAAAAATAGGGAGCGGCTAAATTTGTGGTAATTGTTGTGACTGTACCATCACATCATCCTGTAGGGACTGCATATCAATGCAGCAAAGATCTGATCGGGTTCTCAGTTTAAGCTTTAAGATTACATATGCACCAACATTAACATTAAGGGCCCAAACATGCACTGAAAGCATTTTGAGGTGTGGCAGACTGCTTTGATGCCCCTACTCTGATGCTATTTTCATATTAGGGTGTCAAATGAGGACCCAGCAACCAAGATCAGTAGCCCTTTTTAGATGGGAATTGTGCAAATTTGCAAGAAATCCCAATCGGTCTTTTTTCAGCATTGGCAGTATAAAAACAAAATCGTGGAGTGCATTAAATTGCTGCCTACCTACTTTTGTTGATACAGAATGCGCCTTTTTTGGGGCAATGGGGGCGTGAGCAAGTAACAAAATGTATGGTTCAGCGTGTGGCGTAAACAGTGACGTGGGAGGGAAGCCGCGGCTAGTCAGGCAGCGATAGTCAGGTGGCGATTCTCTCGTAAATCGGCCCGTTCTTCACCGTCCCTGTCATCTGACGACATCGCCTCTGTGTGTGTAAACCATAGATATATATAATCACAGACAATCTGGAAATCCATCTGTAAAAAAAAAATTCTGCCTTTACCTCTGGAGGCATTGCCCGTAGTTTTTCGACTAACGGAAGTGCAGGGCCCTCAGGGATCGCTCATCCCCTTCACTTCCGGCGGTGCCCCCAGTGTTACACTCCTACCTGCAACTCAAACCAAGCGGCGGTAAAAACGTTGCCGCTAATGCCCTTTTTTTCCTGTCATGAGGAGTGGAAGGTGTACTGGTGGATGCACGACGCTTGTAAGTTGTGCTGTTGTCCATGTTTTTCACGTTGACGAGATGGCGTTTTGGGTGAAGCAGTCGCCATGGACGCGGAGCTTGCTGTTTCTGTAGGTACACATTTCCTATGGACACCTGCATGTCTTGGCCCCGCCCCCTCCATTGTGATTGGCTAAAGCACAGCTTTAGGATGAAAATACAGACAGCACTTACTGACCCTCATGCCGACAAGAAGTCCAGTGTAGTTTTTTAATCCATATAATTTGTTCGAGGTATTGGAGGATAACATCTAGGAGTGCTGTGTTTACATGGCAACTCGCGCGAGAACTAGCACCACCACTAGCCATCAGCTAGTCTCACACGAGTTGCCATGTAAACACAGCACTACTAAATATATTAGCTGTCATCATTTCATGTCAACACAAAAGCTAACTTGCTAAAAAACAAACAAACAAACAAAAAAAAGCACAATAGTTATGAGTTATGTGCTTTATGTGACTTTAACCCACCAGTAATTAAAACAAAAACATTAAATGAGATGCTCGGTCCGCGGTGGCTTTACTGCTGACCATCTGATAAAATGTTGGTGTAGATTCTCAGTCACCTAGGTCATGATGATCTTAAGTGCTATATCGTGGGCAACTGGACTTTTGAAGATGTTTAACCTGCCATCCAGTCCATTAGAACTGAAGAGGCCTCTTGGATGAGAGGTGAAACATCTTTAAGAAACTCAAGCAAGTCCAGCTGCCTACGCTATAGCACTTAAGATAACATCTGATAAAAGCAGCAGCCCTCACCCAGCAGTTGCCTTCAATTCAATTTTAATTTCAATTTTATTTATAAAGCCCAATATCACAAATCACAATTTGCCTCACAGGGCTTTACAGCATACGACATCCCTCTGTCCTTTGGACCCTCACAGCGGATAAGGAAAAACTCCTAAAAAAAAACCCTGTTAACAGGGGGAAAAAAATGGTAGAAACCTCAGGAAGAGCAACTGAGGAGGGATCCCTCTTCCAGGGTGGACAGACATGCAATAGATGTCGTACAGAACAGATCAACATGATAAATTAACAGTAATCCGTATGACACAATGAGACAGAAAGAGAGAAAGACAGAGAGAGATGCAGGACAGACGGTAATGACAGTAGCTTACAACATTAATAAAAGTAATAATATTATAATTAATAATAATATCTGATAGTATACATGTGTAATAATAACAGTAGAAGTATGACTAATGATGCAGCAGCAGGAGGCATCTGGCAGGACCACGGCAGCAGCACGACCACACACATCACACTATCCAGGCACCGCTGCAATACGAGTTAACCTGAGAGACAGTGGAGCACAAAGGCTCCGGAGAAGAAGCCGAGTTAGTGACATCCAGAATGGCCGAGTTAGTGACATGCAGTAACAGGACACGAGAGAGAGAGAGAGAGAGAGAAGGAGAGAAGGTGCCCGGTGTATTATAGGGGGTCCCCCGGCAGACTAGGCCTAAGTCAGCCTAACTAGGGGCTGGTACAAGGCAAGCCTGAGCCAGCCCTAACTATAAGCTTTATCAAAGAGGAAAGTCTTAAGTCTAGTCTTAAATGTGGAGACGGTGTCTGCCTCCCGGACCGCAACAGGAAGATGATTCCACAGGAGAGGAGCCTGATAGCTGAAGACTCTGGCTCCTGATCTACTTTTGGAGACTTTAGGGACCACAAGTAACCCTGCGTTCTCAGAGCGCAGAGTTCTGGTGGGATAATATGGCACTGTGAGCTCTCTAAGATATGACCGAGCTTGACCGTTTAGAGCTTTATAAGTTAACAGTAGGATTTTAAATTCAATTCCTGCTTTAGTTAACGTTATAGGCTACTCAAATAGAAATGTAAAGCAAAATAATGGGAGGTCTCTGTAAAGCACACAAAAGTGTACCTACCTACATATACTGTAAACTGCGACCTTTTCCTAAAACACTGCTGGTTCCTTTGATGTTGGAATTTTCAAAATATAATGCCTGCAGTGTGCCATAGGAGCTTCACTTGATGTATGTCAAATAAGGGGGTACAATTACCGCTTTGAGTGTGTTTGGGCCTTAAGGGATAGTTTATTGCATTTGAAGCAGAAATTCATCCTGTCTAGAATATTAACGTATGGTGATCTCTAACTCTCTAAAAATAGTCTATTGATATAGTTTGCAGATCACTTTTTTTTCATACATCTTGATATAAATGTAAATCCTTGATGTAGGCTATAAAAGAAATAAAAGAGGACCAAGTATAGAACCTTGAAGAAGACCACACTGCATGTTGCTGTTAAATGAGTTAGCTCCATTACAAATGACATGCTGTTGAGCAATTAGACTTTAAATCAGTTTAGTTCAGTACCATTAACATTATAAGCTTGAGCTTGATACATTATGATCTACAGTGTCAAATGTTTCTGACAAACCAATAAATACTCCAATTGTGAATTCTCGGATGTCAAAAGCTGTAACTACTCTGTCAGCTAATAGAGATAGAATGCTTTCAAGGAAAATCCACACTGGTCATATGGTAGTACTTGAATGATCTGTTAAACACAATTGTTGTATTTTGAAGCAACATGGTAATTAAGTGAAAACTTGAAATGAATGATGGATTATCAGCTTCAAATAATGGGATAACCTTAGCCTATTTCAGTATCTAAATTTTTGAATATATGCCAGTAATCTGAACACTATTGATCACTTTGACAGATCAAAAATAATATGGCCAAATATATGGGTGCTAGGCAAAAAAAGGAAGGCAGCATATTTGAGTTGATTTATCTGAAAGAACACAGTGCATTTTTAATTTGGGTGACTCTTCCAACAGGGCAGCCAAGCAACACTGGAAGGACCTCAAAATGTGAAAGCCCTCGAGCAACAACACAGAGGGAAAAAAATAGTGGAATAAGCTTAGACATCTGTTTCACATCCAACTGAAATGAACACAAGTCAATTTGAAAATTAAGGAAATTGGACACTTCTCTCCATAGAAATGATTTTTGGAGCACTATTTAGTTTTCATCCATTACAAACTCAAACCAATGCTCTACCAAGTTTTTTTCTCTGTGAATTCCAATTTTCACTCTAAGGGCAAACTTTCTATAGCATGGCATTTGTATGCTTGGATGGAGATGTCAGGATGACATAGTGCGTCAGTTTGGAAATCTGACCACATGATTCATGAAAGCACAGCACTCAGTCAAACGGCAGACCACACAGGCTACAGTTAAGGCTAAGGATTACCTGCAGGCAGTGAATCTAACACAAAAACAGAACTGCCATGATATAAGGATGTTCTTTTAGCTGAAGATAAGGATAGTCTAAAGGACTTCTAGGCAGCTTAGATAAGGAAAATGTGACCTTTACCAAAAGGTTTGAAGACAAAATGCCTTTTATTTACATTTTATTTTCATGTTGAGAAAATTTTGAAAACTAGGTGAGCTTGGTTTTGGACTGCCACGGTGAAAAAGAGCAGTGTAGGTGGGTGCAAAATTGGATCAGACAATAGCAGGTGAAATGGTCAGTAAAAATGAGCTTTTATTAAATTAAGGCTTCAATAGCAACACACTGTTGTGCTTTCTGATTGAATATAAATGCCTCTCTGAAGAAAATAAAAGGACTAATAAGCAGTTGATGCATTGAGTTTTTCTCAACACAACTGCCAGAAAAAATGTTGGCATTGTACATTTCTGCAAACTACAGATAGATTGGTAATGTTTCAACATGGGTTAATGTGTGATTAAGTTTAGGCACAAAAACCACTTGGTTTTTTAAAAAATAAATAATAATAATAATAATAAACTTTATTCATATAGCACCTTTCAAGAGCATAAAAGTCACAAAGTGCTTTACAGAGGCAATAAAGCAAAAAATACATAAATATAGACATAAAAGGTGTCCACAGTGTCCACAGATCTTAAATTCAATGGGAGAGAGTTCCAAAGTTTAGGTGCCACAACGTCAAAAGCGCAGTCTCCTTACAGTACCTAGCGGGGCAGCCCTTCCCCTCTCTGCTCCAACACTGACTGACTGCGGACTCCACTCATAGCACTCATAACACTGGCGATCTGAACCGGTCAGTGGCGAAAAAAAAGCACTTTTAATGCGCAAACTTATACGTGACGCATTTGCCCCCGTTACCATTTTAGCTCGTTTCGCGGCTCCGGTTGCATCCGCCTCCCTCAATACTGAACCAATTTTAGAATGAGTTGTACCCATGAATCATACGCACACATACACATGGGGAAATAGGGCCGAGGTTGAAAAATACCGAAGTTATCCTTTAAGGCACCAAAAGTCTGAGTACGGTGGGCGGAAGTGGTGGTGGATGGGTCCAACAAACACTCACTTCCACCCAGGAGAGCTGTGTTCGCATCCCGTAATATTATAAAGCCAACCCATTTCTTTTTGCCTAAACTCACCCACGTGCATTAGTTGTTGAAGGAAAAAAAACGAAACATGAATTCGCAGTATTGATGTGGTGCGTTTATTTTGAAAAGGACTGTATGTAAATGTTAAATTTCCTGTGACAACGGTAAGTGTGTTTTTAAAGAAGACAATGCATGTAATAGGCAGAACTTGACACAGTGCCCCAGAACGTCCACAACAAAGGCACCCAGATTACCTTGTTGGATGCTGGATCTGGACGTGGAAAGCCCATGACCAAATGTCTTTATGTGACAAGGTCGGAGTGAGAATGTGTTAGAAAAGCAGTGATGTCTCACTCAAAAAATAATTGCTTTTTGTGCCACAATCCCCGCTGGAAAAAAGCAAAGGGTCGTTAAAAAAAACAACCACGTTTGGGGGTTAAAAAAGCCACTGAAAAAAAAAAAGAACATAACACCCACATTTAGGGGCTACAAAGCTGCAGGAAGAACAGCAGTGACTCACTAAAAAACAAAATGGTTATGTTGTTTGCTGGTCTTGAACACTCCTCACTGTCTTGTTGCCATCCATGCAGTGTGTTTTCTGTTTCGTCTACAGCATTAGAGATGTGCATTCAGCTTCACAAAAACGAATTTTTTAAAATATTGCTTGTATTGATATTTATAGTCGAAAGAAGACGTATGGATCAAACCCATCGACGCTGAAGTAAAGATCTGTACTTTTCAGCACTCAACACATATCACAAATCTATCAGAGAGAAAACACATAGCTTAAGACAATCATATTGACAGTCATATTCACACCTGTGCACACTTTCCAGTCTCCTGTGCAACAGACTAGTATCCTGGTTATGATCGGGTTTTGTTGGCACACAATACAGAGACAGAGATGGTGATAAATTAAGACACATCTGACAGCAGAAGATCAGAAAACTGGATACTGTATGATAATTTATACAGGGATATGTATAATCAGGGTTTTCATGCTTTTTGCATTTTTTGATGTAAATGCCATATCCCCAATGTGATCAAAAACAGCATAAGACTCCAAATCAGCATATTCACACACATATTAAGTCTCTAACTACTGAAAAACTCTGTTTCACATAAACAAAACAGTAAATCAACATATACAGTGACTAGGCAAGACAAATCCGTATGTCATACATAAAGGAATTTACAAACCGCTCACATTTCACTGTTGACCCTTTGACAATACTGATATGCCCTCCTGTTTTTTTCCAGGTCATTAGCAGCAAAATTTTGCCATCATCATCCTTCATTGTCCTCTCAATTATGTCCTCAATCAAGATGTAATTTCGTGTGCTTCACTTCACTTTGCATACCACATTTGTGAAAAGTAAAAGTGGTTTCAGTCCATTCCTTACGCGGCTGAGCACAGAATAACAGGATCAGAAAACAACCAAGCCCAACTCGTCAGTGATTCAATGTCTCCATTAAAGGATCATGATCTGTTCTATGATTCATGATGGCCATGCAGGAGAGTCATGTAATTGGAGTGTATGAAAAGCGATGGCTCTTTCAACAGGATTTCAGCTCTGTTATCAGACTAGTTACCGTTCCAGTGTCACTTCTTCTTTCCCTTTCTACTTGCACATCATATGCACTTCAAAGTCATATGCCAGCAGTGCACTGCAGTAATGAATGCCCCACATTTCTGCTGCTTAAATTTGATGATGTCCTATTGAAGTCTTTTTCTTTTTCCACAAGTTTCTCCTCATGTTCTAATTCCATCTGTTTCCTGATAATTTAAGATTATGATATTGTAATGCCAGAGATTGTAATGATAGTGTATACCAGTATTAAGGTTGTATTGCAATTACTAATATTACTACTAATTTGTCTGTTTGTTTGTATTAGGTGGTTCTTTCTTACGTGAAGACACAGATGTATAGACATGATCATTTCAAATTAGGTAAGGACTGCAACACAGTGACAATTATTTTTCATGAGACAGAAATAAGAGCAAAGCAGGTAGCCTAAATATAAGAAAAAATAATGATGGTGGCACGTCTGACAACAAAAGATGGATTTCGTGTTTGTTTGTGAAATACTCAGCGCCTTCTATCTTTTCACTTAGGAATGCAAGTTTAGGGGAAATTTTAAAGATATCTTGAGGTAAGAGCTCAAGGGACCCTTTTGAAAATGGCCATGCCAGTTGTTCCCTCGCCAAAATTTAGCCTAACTTTGCAGCATTATTTCACCCCCTTTCACAATAGGCTATGCTTACACAATTGCTAGCAATGGATGCCTTACCTTCTCTAGTTTCACAAGATACCACTACCTTTGTGCTACCTTCAAAGTTGAGTGCGCCACAGCCTCTTAAATACAGTAATGTCATTGGCTGCTTGTCATTCTGACAAATAGGGACTCTTTTTATTACTAGCGCCCAAAGTGTGTATTAATTCACAGCTGAAAATAGTCCCAAACTAATGCAGTATTTATTCCGGCTTGAGTGATGTTTGCTAAAAACTACAGTGCCCAGCTGTTTTTGGAAATCATTTAGCCTCTTCTTTTTGATGTAACTCTGTGTATATATGGAAACCAATGGGTTTGGGGCTGAGAGCAACAGACAGGGAAGTATAGCTGAGAACAGATGGACAAACATATTGTTTTTGGTCTTTTAATGGGATTTCTTGACATTAAATGTATAAACAAATGTCAGCCTTATCTTTAAATGTCTCCCTCCATTTAAAATGTGTATTTCTTTTGGTTGCACTTGTTTTGGAGCTTCACTGTGCACAGTGCAGATGTATGTGTTGAGTCTAACATGAGAAGGCTATTTTCAGCTATTAAAAGGGAAAATGTTCCTGTGCTCACCTTTAATTTAAGTTAACACGTTCACATACAAGATGATTATGTGACATCACATCTACTATGGAAACCAATCACCATGGTGTGCAACTTATAGAAGTGTGAGGTTCACACAGTAAACTAAGATTGAACTTCAGGTGATGATGGCAGCATCTTGTATCCATTAAATCTTTTCAAATCATTCAAGTGAACACTATTTGCATATTGTAAAATGTTAAATATTTAAGATTTACAATAATAAAAAGATAACAGTCAAAGTTCACACATTTGACAGAGGTGATTTGAGCAGAGATCTAGCTAGCCAGTGTTTAATAATTTGCTGTTCCTGGAACTGGAATGTTATCCATTTGAATGAAACATTACAAAATGTGATGATACCCATATAACCAATTTGGAGGGGTGTTTAAAAATACAGCAGGCTGAAGAGTCAGCTGCTGCACTTTAAAAAACTTGTTAAAACTGAGTCATTTATAATACTTGTTATGTTCAGCCCAAAAAGTAAAAACCCGTAATGGAACAGGACATTGAGGCAGACAGAAAGAGTGCAGTGACACAGATGGTTATTGGTGAAGACATATGAGAATTGACCAGAATAATGATAATGCCACATACCAGCCCACTGCCAAAACACTGGAAACAAGTGAAGGGAGTTGGAGACGGTACATGCTCTCCACCACAGATGTTGCCTTGAGAAAATTAAGCTGCCAAAAGGGTCATAATGTGGGGCAATTAGTACATTATTTTGGCTACCAAGGCCTAGGGGAGAGATCTTAGTGATTTTAACAGAGGCCTGGAGTCAAGTCTCTAAAATGTGACAAGAAACAAATGCTCCAGTGATGCTGCGTGGAAGTCTGAGACAAAAAAACTTGATGACAGCTGTGGATAAATGCACTAGCTCCTTGAACACAGTGACCTTTTCAGCTTGGGAGTTAATTGAGAGAGACAAAAAGAGAAACTAATAAATATAAATCAGCTGACAGACATCTAACAGCTACAGTGCTCTCCCATGGCTCCACTCTCTTGCAAAAAAAATGTTCTTTTCCTTTAGTCTCCTAGAGCTAACTTTTGTTCACTTTTCTAGTCTGTTAAACTTTATGTATAATTGTTCTGTGTATCTCAATATCTGAGCTTGACTTCCTCACGAATCACGAATTAGCATATAGTCTTTAGTTAAAACATGTAGAGAGCAGCTGTCCTCATGGCTGTTCCTTCAGCAATAAACAGATTATAGCCTGATTTTATGTCCCTGTCATTTCCATTCAGGCACAGCCTGCGATCCTGGCAGCAGATCCATAATAGGACTAAGAGTCATTTTGGTAAGATCAAGGGTGAGATCAGCCGGTGATCAGTGGTTTGCTTTAACGCTTCACCCAAGCAGCGTGATTGCCACTTAAATGTGAAGGGCCCATGGGTCCTCCTCTTTATTCTGGTACCGATGCAAAAAAAAAAAAAAAAAAAAAAAAAAGCTTTACTGACTTTTTCATTTCATATACAGAACCGTATTTAGCAATGCATGATGAGCTGCTGATGCACATGAATTCATTCCATATTTGCTGGGTAAATTGGCATGTGAGTCCCACTGTGAAGAGTGCCAGCGCTATATTGTGCAGCACAATGCATTGTATTATATTTTGCAGACTTCTTGCCTTACACAGTCCAGGCGCTGCTTTCAGCCATTGCTTCAGTCTATGATAGGGCACGTCCATGCTTTTTTTTTTTTTTTTTTCCGCCAAAGGGCAGTTCCCAAGGTGACAAGGTTGGTGGATTGGGTCATCAAGCCAGAGCTTAAGTGAGTAACCCCTGTCACCTCAAGATGGAATTAATGTGATGTAACGTTGACAGCACACAGGTTTGGAGTTACTAAATGTCAAACCTTATGCTTACCAACAAGAGGTCTGTCATTGAGCCTTATTCCGTAAGAGGCTGCAAATAGCATCCATAAAAATTAGGCCATTATACTGTACATGGAACAGAGAAATATAATGATGAATTACAAATTTTTATGAACAGAATGAGGAAATGATGACATTTTTAATAATCTGTATCTGCTAAATTACAAAAAGGTTGATACAGAGCGTAAAATATTCAACAACAAATTGTATAAAATATTTGCTTTTAACAACTAAAGCATGATGTTTTCAGGTTATATTGAGGCACTAACAGCACTTAGTAAAGACTACGCAAATATTGTGATACTGAAGTCAAAGGTGACTCTCCTAACCCCAGCCCCATGTAGGAGTCAGGATGCAAACCCCCCTGTCTCTAGTACACAAGTCATGTGTTTTGTACGCCCACATCTCCGACCTCCCTCCCACACTCTGAGTGTGGCACACAAACTTTACACTTCACCCAAAAAACAAAAAACAAACAAACACAAAAAGCATTGCCACTTAACTCAATCCAGCCGATTACATTTAGATACAATATGACAAAAAAGTAATTTGTAAAATAAGATAAGCCTTTATTGATCCCAAGAGGGGAAATTCAGGTGTTAGGAGAGGGGGATGCATACAGAGCAGCAAATAGAAGGATTCATTAGGCTAAAGTGGACCTTTAAGATGCTAAATCAATTGAAATGGCAGGAATTTAAACAAGTTAAGTTTTATTTAATATGGTTAAGGAGTGCGAATCCTAAAACTCTTCTAAAAAGAGGAAAAATGCTCTAGTAATAAACAAGTTAAAAATGTATTTATCTTTGAGTAGATTACTGTGTCCTGTCAATCAGTCAATCACAGTATGATGTCAGTTGGTAAAAAAAATGTTTTAAATGTTTTTGTTGCTGTTGCTTTGTCATAAAATAGACATGAGACAGTAGACATGGAAAACAAAAGTCAAAAAATGTTTTTTGTGGGTACACTTTAGGGTATATTTCCTGAAAGCAGCCACATAGGACAAATAAACATGAGTTTATGTTAATACAATTGAATAGAATACTAAAATATTCAAAAACCTTTAAGTTTAAAATTCATGCCACCTGAAATTGAAAAACCGTACAAATCAACTCTCTTCATGAGTTTATTTGCCTGAACATTTCCCTCAGACAACATTGTACCACCGTGGAGCAGCCCATAGGAGTGAACGCTTTAAAGGGTGTTTGCACTCTCAGCTTAACTTTACATAAACAATTTATCAAACCAAACTATCATAACCCTCTTCAAAACAATTTAGTGTTTCAGTGTCCTGGTGTTTGTCTCTCTTGACATACTGTATGTTGCCACCATTTATTGTATTGCTGCTGGATTGCTAGCAGCTTGTAAACTAAATTCTAATTCATCATCACTAACATCAACTGAGAGTGCTATTTTTACCCTCTTCTTCTTTGAAGAGTCGTAGAATAATATTACATTCATTTTAGTGCTGCACGATTAATCTAATCGCAATCGCGATGTCAGGCTGTGCGATTACACAACCGCATAAAGGGCTGCCATTTGCAATTTAATGTAAATAAATGTTAAGGTGTGTGCCTATGAATGTGACTACCTCTCCTGTAGTGTGTGGACTTTGTTGACATCACGCCCACAAGCTATCCTGGTGTGTGCAGCACGTATGGTCAGGTGACCACCCGGCATGCAGCAGTGAATAAGAATAAAGCGCAACATCTATTATATGGTGATACTTTGGATTCAGGTACGGTGACGTTGAACAGAAAGACGTGCTGTGTAAAACTTTAAAAGTTAAAGTCGCCACATCCCGCGGCAACACGACCATTCTACATCAGCACTAGACTCACAAGTCAGTTTTTAGACGCTTTGCTTGTTTTGCTTAACTAAAGATTGATGACGTTCTCCCTGATTTTGTGTTTAGATGGGCGGATACAATTTCAGAGTTTAAAAAACTCCCTACATTGCAGAACCAATAGTAAATCCACATGGCGGTCTTTTGGTGGCTCGCTGAATTCTTGTACTCGTAAATATAGTCCGACTGTGTTAAAAGTTTTAAACAAAGTTTCATTCCACAATCTTGTGGACTGAGCACATGTTTGATAAAATGGAGTTATATCTCTCGGCATCCATTTTCAAGGGGTACATCCCAAGTCTCTTAATTTTACACTGCTAACTCCTTACTTGAACCGGAAGTCGTTTGAGGTCCGCCATCTTTAAGGCTGTCTCATGTCTCATATTCCTGCCAGTAAGGAGTTAGCATTAGGAGTTAGGAGGGATCTGTTAGGTGTGATGAGTAAGGTAACACGAGAGGTTCCTAACAGGAAGTCTTTTTCAGCTTGAGGCCCTGACGTATAAATACCCGCCTCCTACATCTGGCTCATTTGAACGAGATGGCGGAGAGTAACATTAATGATATTTCGTTATGTTATGTTTCTGTCATGTTGTAATTAAGTTTATTTCATTCACAACCCGTTGCGTTGTTCAGCGGACTGTCGGTGATGTGTGGCTGTTAAATGTGCAGCTGGGGGAGATTAACCTATCCTGGGTTGACTAACCCTAACAATGGCAATCAGATTAATTGGTATCACGACGCTGGATATCAACTCAGTAACTCAACCCAGGTTTGCTTTATCAAGAGCCATGAACGCGCAGAGCGTCCTCACAGAGCACCGTATGTGAGGGGGAAAAAAATATTTCTTGTGAGGATCAGAGATTAATTCTACCAAAATATGAGGAGGAGAAAAGCAACATTATTGAAAAGGCCAACACCGTGGCAGCTGCAGGAGGAGGAAACATGCGTGGCAACGCATAACGGGATGAATGATGTGTAGTTTTAGTTTAGATTAGTTTATTTGCACATAATGTTAAAAACAGACAGTATAAAATTTACAAGATTAAAAAAAGAAAAGTGCCGGAGAGGTTAGAAGCCACTAAAAGCTTATCAAAGAAATTCCCCTGTCAAAACATCAATGAAATCACATAATAGAGAAGATGAAAAAACGGGTCAGGAAAGAAGAAATAGAGGAGGAGAGAGGGAAAAATCAAGACAAAACAAGGTAGCAAATAAAATTATGTGTAGGTTAAATTACTCATCACTGGTTCAAGTAGCTACAGTACCTGTACCTGTACATCTGACACTGATCACACCCTTGAATCCCATGAAATCAATGCTGCACAGATGAATCGCGTGTATTACAATTATCTTCTAACATCATTGCGTCTGATAAACTGTTCTTCTTTGTCATAATGTCATATATGCTACAATAAAGCTTAAAGCTGACGCCACAATTAAATCATATCAACACCAAATTGATAGTCTGAATAAAATCATCCTGATATTGAGCTGTGTTAGAAATTAACAGCTGCGCAAAAATAAACCTAGTCTCCCTCTTTAAAAAACAAAAAGGAAAATCCCTCAAACACCATGAAGTGTAGACATGATAGGCTACTTTCCACATTTCCAGCAGCAAAGGTGCCAATTAGGCCCATTATCTTTAACAGGGATCATTTCCTCCATCAAGAAAAATGCTGGCACTAATTAATGGTGCTATTGAGTGTCCGCAAATGATCAGTTTCTTTCTTATGAAGGGGTGGGATGAAATTTGGACTTCTTTCCACTTCTTTTTGAACAATCTTTTCATTGTCTGTTGTTGTTGCTTTCTTTTCTTTTTTTTAATGTTCAAAATAAACTTTTGAATCAAAATCAGTCAAATTAATTAAACTTCCCGTCATGACTGGGCTGCATTTCTGTCAGCTGCGTCATTTTTTTCTGAACAGCTGATTGGCCAGTGGGTGGTGCTTTTTATAGGATCAGATTCAACCCTTAACCTTACCCTTCTCCAGAGCATGATAGCCGTTCAGAGTAAGTTACCATGGTGATCTACCCTGATAAGAACTGAACCGGCTTTGTGAGACCGAAAACCCAGGGTTAACCCTGAAGTTACTTCGCTAAGACATTAATCCTGCTTCGTGATACAGGCCCCTGCTCATGTCCAGAACCACACGTGTTGATATAACAACACACACACAAGTTTCACTGTCTTGTCATTATGACTTTTCATTTTGTTGGCTAAATATAACAGATGTTGCTCCACATGAGAGACTTAGGTTGTTGGATGAATTTTAAACATTTATTAAAATGTTTAATGTACAAAACTTTTTTGTGCAATTATTCAATTATCAAAAGAATCAAACAAAAATACCACACCGTAGGTCGGACAAAAAAAAACAAAACAAACAAAAAAAAAAACAAGGAAGAAACCCAACACAAATTAAATAAGACACAGGTCTCTCTTACCTTGAGGAGATTAGAAAAGGGGAGAATAGTTGTGATACTATGAAATAAGATACGAGAGGAAAATTAAAGGCGTTGAGGTGCAAGATGAGATGAAATAAGATGGCTTAAAAAAATAGATCAAGACATTAGACAAAATAAATGAAGAGATGAGAGATGAGACAGTGATGATCAAATAAGAAGAGAGGAGATAAAAGTAGATATAGTACGGTTTAGGGCATTCATAACTACATTATTTTTGTAGTCACAGACTTATCCAAAAAAGTAATTGACTAGCCAGCACCTTTTAGCCAACATGACCTTTCTCACCCATTAACAATGATAAACTGCAGGACCAACCTGCAGGTAGGTAATGGTGTCCTTGATTGGCTCTAAGAGTCTTAAATGAGCTGTGATCTGACTGGACTAAACCTCCAGCAAGCTTATCTGAGCTGGAGATAATGTGGCTGCTTTTTTGAAGGGATAACAGAATAAATTCTGTTAGAACCACAAATGAACAACCAATGCAAGGACTCACAGAGTCAAGTGGTGATTTTGATCGTTGACTATTCTGTCAAACCCCTTGTGAGGTTACAGGAGATGACATGAGGCAGGACAAGATGAGGTGAAACTATATAAGTTGTAAGATATCTCCAGAACAGGAGACTGGGTGAGGTAAGAGAGATATATTAGTGCTAGTATCAGACTTTCAAACAATACCAAGCCCTACGGCCTTTACAAAAAAAAGAGCATCCTATTGTTGCACAACAATAATCCATCTAGCAGAACACTGAACAGTATCCAAATGTTGTTGCATTGCAAACAAAGCAATGTATGAAGGAAACAATTGAACGTGTTGCTGACATTAAATGATCATTTTAAACTTTGTTCTTGAGAGCTGTGATTCCATTCTTAATGTAGAACTTTATGGCTAACCAATCTCTGTTTTTGAGAGCTACAGAGATAAACACACACACACACACACACACACACACACACTTGCTTATCCATCGTATCTGATGATGACATTCTATTTCTTCTTTTGGTGAGTTCTGAGGTGACTATGAAGTCCAATGCGTGAGCCACAAAGTCTATTACAGTGAGGGTATATGAAGTCAGTAATTGTTGTCGCCTTGGCTGCAGTGACCATCTTCCTCCCCTGGAGCTTCCTTTCCCTCGCCTCACTCCTCTCCTCTTCCAGGTGCTGAATTCCAGCTTGGCAAAGTCTCCTCCAGAGAGGACGGTCTGTGGCAGTGCATTCCAGCTGTGTGTACTGTATCCCACACTTCTTAAGCATTGTTTTGAGCTGGTCCTTGTATCTCCGCTTTTGACCTCCTGCAGATCGCTGACCATGGCGTAACTGACCATACAGCAGTTGCCGTGGAAGTCTGTCCTCTGTCATCCTGATGGTGTGGCCAACCCACCGCAGTTGGTAATGAAGAAAAGTGGCCTCCATGCTCCTGAAACCAGTTCTCTTCAGGACTTCCGTGTGTGGTACTCGGTCGTTAGTCCAAGGATGCGCTGGAGACATTTGATGTGGAAGTTCTCCAGCTGATAGATGTGACGGCGATACAGGGTCCACACTTCACAGCCATCACACACACACACACACACACACACACACACAAACACACAAACACATTTGCCCATCATTAATTGTCCTGCATGTCATGTTAGTGGAATAATGTTTAATAGCCTATAGGTAATATTATTAGTATTAATATTAATTAATATTATTACTTTCATTAATGTTGTTGTAAGCTACTGTCATTACCGTCTGTCCTGCATCTCTCTCTGTCTCTCTCTCTTTCTGTCTCATTGTGTTATACGAATTACTGTTAATTTATCATGTTGATCTGTTCTGTACAACATCTATTGCACGTCTGTTCGTCCTGGAAGAGGGATCCCTCCTCAGTTGCTCTTCCTGAGGTTTCTAATGATTTTTTCCCCATTAAAGGGTTTTTTTGGGGAGTTTTTCCTTATCCGCTGTGAGGGTCCAAAGGACAGAGGGATGTCGTATGCTGTAAAGCCCTGTGGGGCAAATTGTGATTTGTGATATTGGGCTTTATAAATAAAATTGATTGATTGAGGTAGACTGACAGGTCTGATATGTCTTATTCACTCGGCAGCTGACTTGTTGAATGATGATGAGTGCATTTAATAATAGTGATAATAATGATGATGATAATAATAATGATAATGATGGTCATCACAGTGACAGTGGCAGGGCTACAGACCGTTCTTTAATTGCGACAAACTTCGGCATGTCTCTTAATCAGCAATCCTCGCTCCTCACTCCTTGCATGTTTTCCTAAGTGGGAGGGACTACATAGTTAGGTAAGGTGGCTAGGTTAGGTGGTTAGCAGTAATTTTAAGGGACTTGGGACGTACCCAAGCTCTCTGTGTGTTTGTGTCCTTGGGACGAGAAAAGGGGGAGTGCACATTTCCGGGAGGGCGTGTCCTTTTAAAAAATGCAAGAGGCGTTGCTTTGTTGCTGGCCGTTTTCTAAGGTGTGTTAAACACCCTTTAGAAAGGAGTGTCCCCAGACTATCAGAAGGCGGATATCTCTGATTGTCTGGTGGCAAGACTACATCAGCACTTGAGACAGCACAGAGAAAAGTACGAAGCATGCATGCGAGAGAAAGCCAAGGCGTGTAACTTTAAAGACAAAGATACAACTGAAAGCCTCCAGAGCCTCACAAAACAACATCCAAGCACAGTTACGCAAACATTTGTAAGTGTCACAGGGAAATCACGGACTCCATAACAAACTAAAGGCCTATAATAACAAATGACAACAACTGAGCAATTTTGCTTGGTTTCGGCCCACTTGACATGCTGCTGTGTTGTGCTATGGCGTGTTGGAATTTGTCATTTACGTGACAACGCCTGAACGCAACACAGGCTCGCTCTGCTGCAGGTACAGTGCGGTGCTGTGCTGCTGTGTGAGCTGCGTGCTTACACTGTCTGTCCATTAACAGCAATTATGTCAGGTCAGGTCAGTGCCCCCCTAATATAATGTAGGGGAAACACTGAATCAAGCAAGAAGACTCATGATACCATTTTTTTTAAACCATACTGAAATGGCATTCGCAATATTGTCCACCATAACTGCAATCGCACATTTTTATCAAATTGTGCAGCACTAATTCATTTTGTAAATGGAAGAAAAAATGTGTGTAGAACACAAGCATACAGTATGCTCTGCAGAGAGGACTCACAAAGTACACCGGTGTAGTAGACTACAGTGTATTAGTCTGAGACCATGTTGGGTTAAGGCAACATTTGCATTTTACTAATTTTCTATTCATTAGTTATTGAACAAAGTTCATAAAACAATTAAAAATTAAACTTTATTCATCTATTATTATTGTGAATCCATTTTCTTCTATTTTTGAGGTTTTAAAATGACAGAAAATTTTGTCTTCAGGCCATTTTTGTGGCAAGAGATGTGAGGAAGGCCCTAAAAAAAAGAGACTCACCATGTCCTCCAGAAAGTCATGTTACACAAAAACAGTGCAATTGGTTTCCTTAAAGCCCTGGCTCTTTTTTGTTATTTTTGTATTGCAAATCAATTGAGGATGTATTGTGTGACTGTAAACAGTCAAAAGTGGGTATGTTACCTAAGGCAACACGTACCGTAGAGGGTTATTTGTCACATATAATTAATTCACCATGTGTTTATCGTGGTTCAAGTCATACATGATTGCGATATTACTGCAATAGGTAGGGGAAATTTAAAATAATAATAATAATAATAATGCTATCAGTCAAAATCATCTTTGACTTTGTGTATTATGCGTCTTGCCTCTTTTTTGGAAAATAAATTACACTTAAAATGTAGTGGGGAGAGAGCAGGTCTGTAACTGTAACTGTACAAAAGTGTATAAAAAGAGCAATTACACTTAATGGATAATGAAAAGGCAACCAGATGGTGTTGAGGGAGGGAGACAAAGTGAGAACAGAAAGAAATGGAAATGATTTAGAGGTGTTGGATTATTTATTTGATATCATCATATGTGTGTTATTAACACTTTATCAATATTTCACTTTTAAATATCACGGTTATCATCAATATGGATATACAGTGACACCCCTATACATTTAATCATACAAGGTACAACTCCAGTGAAATGCGATCCTGTCAACTCCTTCAACTTGTGCACTGCAATTTAGTCCCATTTCCCTCTTCTTACATTGTAGGCTGCTGCTTTAGAATTGTCAGTGTTTCCAGACTGGCTGCAGTGTGTGTGTTCATGGCAGCTCAGATGGTTCTGGTAATCCATGGTTTCTGGTTGTGGAATGATTAAATTGCTTCTGTCTTACAAATTAAATCCAACACAGACTCAGTGAATTCAGTGATGTCATATGTGACGTAAGCAGTCGTATCCTGGAGCATGCACCAGACTGCGTCATGTCATGCAGACTGAAGGGAGGCGTCTGATTGGCCTGACCATTTCCTGCCCTCAGTTGGGGGGATGGGTCATAGTTTGCTCATGTTTTTTGACATGAGCAAAATAGCTGCATGGTCACTTTTACGTGGAAATATACAGTAAATATACAGTTTATTTGTGTTACATGATTCAAATTACAGTATGACCTTTAGACAAATGTGGGGTGCTCCATCAAAATCAGTTGGATGTCCAGTGTAGATAAATGTGGATCTATGTCTACATCTTGATTTTTGGACAATTTTAAATGAAGACTTGACTTTCTGAATATGAAAATATTTTTTACCAAATGTGATAAATGTAACTTTGAAGCTTGTAAAAGCCTGATGACAAGCTAGCAGAGAACACTTCGTAACTGCACTCCTAAACCTCCCTCTTTCTACAGTATGTCCCCCTGAAATTATAGATGAAAGGCTCAACATTGTACTAACAAGGCAGGGTCTGGCACAGTACATTTTCATCTGATTTCAAATTAAGAAAGTCTTGGCTTTCAGAAAATTAAAACCTCCTACATCCTGCTTGAGCTAGTTCTAAGCAGCTTAGCTTTGGCATCAAAATACAATGTTAAATGTTCAAACTTATTTCAATGTGGATATGCTACACATTGTTAGCTGTGAGATGAACCACAATTTAATTGCTCAGTTCAAGTTATAGAAACCATGAGCAACATTCAGATTTACCCATGTAATAAACAAGAGAGATGAAAAAATAAAAGGCAACTCCCTCCCTTTGAAGTGAAAGTAAAGTCTTGGTTTGAGCAAAAGAAATCACAAGGGTTTCCATAAGATGTATCCCAGTTGATAATATTGTCATACAAAGTCCATACTTATTGTATGCTAACTTTGTTTGTCAAACGGACCACAGTTCTACCGACAATACAATATTTTCTCATCTTTATATGCTGTGCTGTTGGGTATACTTGTTATCGTTACCTTGCTGACTACAAAATAAAAGTGTCCCCAACCTTTTCTGTGTATTTTTCACCTCAGGGACAGCATGCACTCCAGCTTTGAAAGGACAGTGGGCTCTGTCGTGTATCTTTGCAGCCATCACACTACAAATACTCTGAAGGTGTTTTATCTCAAAATCATGGTTTGGTACAGTGACTATGTAATGTGATGTATTTTGCTTAATATTTTGAGCACATCAACACGACAGTTATCATTAGAAATCGTAGCATATTCTCTTTCAAACAGTGTATAAATGTGACTGAAATGAAAGAGAAAGTCACAAATGTTTTTTCATGACAAAGTCAATAGCTGGATAATTTACCCATGTGTCAAGATCAAGAGTGCATGAAATCGTACTTGGATGATTCTCTGAGTTGTGTCTGTTTTCCTTAAATTGCCAAAAAATGAGTCACTCATTTTTGATTTTACCTCCAAATCAAGTGGTTTAGATAAAGTGGCTGGTCCACTGGCTTGTTAAGAACCTGGCGGATCATCTGAATAACAAGTTTCCCCATCACACTTTGTTTTAGTGATGTAGCCATGTTCATGCAACACAGCAATTACTTTGGTAAATACATCATTATCATGGCAAATTGTACAAAACCAAAACGATGAATTTAAACCACAGAAAGCCGATAACGATGTGAGTAAGACTGTAACACAGTATATGTTGTGCTGTAATTTTTTCTTTTTTTATTGCCTGTGAATTGGCAACCTTCTTAATAACAAAAAATACAATAACAGTAAAAAGTCTGTCATTTGCAATAATCAGCTATTTTGTTGCAGAACTCAGTTGCAGTTATTGCCCCGTTTTTTCTCATAAAATAAAACAGATTATGCACAAACAAAAGATTAATAAGGTCTGGTTATAAAAATCATTATCATTGACCTCATTAGTGTTTGATCATGATTTTGTCTTTAAGAATCTATACTGGACACAAAATAAGGCTCCAAGCAAGAAAGCAAGTTTCTTCTCCCCCAACTTTAAACTTTTAAATATCTCAACCATATTAAAATGTAAAGATCTGATAAAAAATGCTCACTGTGTGTTTTAGTCACTTAGACCTCATGAAATATTTCCCAGAGTGCAATGAAGCGACCAAATGAGGCGAGTGGATGACTTCTTCCAGGCCTGGCCACAGCTCTCACATTAGACAGCCCATCAACAGGCACATTTGCACAGGGGGGAAAACACTGATGGTGTGATTAGGCTGGAGGTGAATCTCAAGGCCTCAGACAGCAGTTTACATCTTGGCATTCAATGACCATATAAAATGCATTATAGCGTCCAGTTTACTATTACGCTATATTTGTTTAAATGTAAACATACCGGGGGCAAGTTTTTATTTAATTAAATGAAGATGCTGGAAATTATATTATCTTTGTGCCAACACTAGAAACTCAGGAGTGTTTGCAACATGATACACAAACCTTGAAAGAAGGCCACATGGCAAATCTTTTAATCCTTTACAATCTCGGCTACAATGTAAACCAGGGACAAGAGGATGAATAAAGCTGTGTCCATCCATCTGGGTTCAAAGACCCAGTACAGCTGTACCCACTAAATCCACAACTTGTGCTTTATATTAGGAAAGCAGAATGAGAGAATTATGACAAGAAATAAAGAAAACTATTTTATTTTATGAAGTTAGTTTAGGAAAATGATCTTGTCTTGTCTTGGAGGTACCACAATATAGTTTGATTGTACTGATTCAGCTATTTGGCAGTTACACTCCAGGTCAGAAGAGGACAGTGGCGAGTATGTCCTCATTAACAAGTGAATAACCTGTTTCTTAGTGAACTCCCATGCCCTCAGTTTTATTTCAGTTTGATGTTATTCCCAAACACACTTCAAATAATTAAGGAATCTGTCAGAATGTGCATACGATCAACATTTATTGAATCACTTGTCATTTAAGACATCTACCAAGCAAAACAGGCATATATATTGGGGGTGGGGTAGGGTCACATCCTACCCAATACTTATAAAAGGAATAAAATACTGATATAAAGTATAAAACCAAAAGAAAGTGTTACAAAGATGTTAATTTTTGCCGCAATGTTATGCTAATCTAACGCTAGAACGCTAGCTAGTTTACATACATTTCATGGATTAGCTAGTGAATAACCCATACAATTCAAAGTGCTTTACAGAACAAGAAAATGCATTAAAATCACAATACAAAATAAAAACATAAATAATCATTATAAAATGAACTTTAAAAGAGAAGAGTGCAGATAAGATCCTTTCAATCATATGCACAGTGAAATAGAGCTGTTTTGAGCCTCGATTTGAACATTGTCATTGTCAGATTTGAACATTCCATCACGTGAGCCGCATAGACTTTCAAAATGTTATCTGACTAAAGGGATCAAATCCTGACAGTGAAATGAGTCACCTTGGGGGTTGTGACGCTCAAAAAATTGTATCCACTGATTTACAGAAGAGTCTTTCCCAATGCAAGTCGATGGGAAAAGGCCTTTTTGGGCCACAGGGCATCACATGACGGAGCCTGGGCATTGCAGTACCACTGTTTGGCCACTACAAAAATTGGCTTCAAAGCCCAGCGCACTTCCTGGGGGCCTTATACAAACACTTCATTCCAATCAGGACGTGCATGAAAAGGTAATGTTAATGTAATTTTGTGCTGGAACTGTTATTGTGTACATAAATAATGTTTAGCTAAAAAGTATCAGTAACTGCATGAAGTAGAAACAAACCTTTTTGGTGGAAACAGGCTGATTTAGGAGTGCTTATCAAGCGACCATCACTAATGTTAACTATCATAGTTACTGAGGTTCACTGTTGTATTTAACTAATGTTAATGTCTCTATTATGTCAGATAGCCCACATGATGTCTGAGTTAATTATCAGACCCCCAACTCTGTCATGCAAAAATGATCCCTTTTTAATATGTTAGCGTGTTCATCTATGGCAATGATGCACCTCTCATGAGGATGCAATTACCAATCACAAGACTGGACCTGCTAATTGTCATGCAGGGTCCCAGCACTACTGTACAATGAGGTCAAAAATTATGTCCGTTTCTAAAAAAATATCTCCCAAAACAAAGTGCTTGAAGACATCAATAGGTCATAATAACGCATTGTGTACCAAATTTCTGAAATATAAAAGTGAGTTTAAAGTCTCTTTCCTTATCCTTGCTATAGCCCTTATCTCTGTGAATATGGATCTTTTATTTTATGTTGCAGGCATCGTTTCCATGTGCAAAAGGCAGGTAAGTTTCCTATTGTTTGAGAATGCATGGTGCAGTGCAAAAGCTGTCGACAGCACTTTCATACAATAATAGCTGCGAGGAAGAGAAGAAATGGATGTGAGGTGCCACACATGCCTTTGTCCATTGTACTCACTTTTTACTCCCCCACAGGCCCTCAGCAGCCTCTGCCATGTGGCACACAGAATGCTGGCTGGAAACAGAAACTAACTGAAGGAGAGCACTTTGATGAGAGTCCAAATATTCCTAGAGAGGAATCACTTCTTGAATATTGTTTTCCAAACATCTCTTTTCGGTCCAAATGTAATGGATGATGCTGCATATTTAGAACAAGTTGTGTGAAAAAGTCAAAGTATCTATCACTAGGAAGAAGCTGTGTTCAGCCACGCATGGCGCAGCAGTGGTCAGCGGTAAAGAACAAGCTTGTGCTAAGAAATGCTGATGCTTCAGCAGCAGCAAATCTAGTCAGGAAGCTGATAGAGGAGTGATCTCACCTCTGTCATCCACCATAGCTGAAATGCCCCTGAGCAGGGCATTAAACAAGGCATGGAGAAACTGCAGCAGTAGATCTGCTCTGAGGCCAACAAGACAAGGCTGTAGTGTTTGTACTCTGTAGCTTCCAGCTGTGAGTGTGGGTACACATAGCCTATAACTTCCCCCATAGCTATTGCTGTGAATAGGGATGTATTTTTAGTAAACATGCCTTGTTAAATCAGGAATACGAATACTAGTTTATTGAATGCTGCCTCTGCAGTGACAGAAGAGTCCTGCAGTGTGTAAGAGGTGGATGCCTCTCTGCACTTCAGGCAGTATATTATTTTTTTCTGTGTATGTAAGGCACAAGCAGAGGTTTAGTCAGCAGTCTTGTAAATTTGGCATAATAGAGAGTGTCACCATCCCAACATCTTGTGCTCAGCAGGATGTAAGTTGGCTCCCTGGCGCTGGTCTTGTTTAGTTTCTATGTTGGCGTGCACTATAATGAATGATATGCTTGTAGTTTTTCCTTATGAGCTGGAATAAATGGCAAACATATATTTGCGCAGTGAAATACTTCTACTGAGACTGTGTGGGAGGAAGAGACGGAGAGAGGAAGGGGAAAAGGGGTAATTGTTTGAGAGCTTGTTATATCATCACTGAGTAATAATTGCTGTAATTAGTGAGAATGTACATCCATCTCCTTCAGATGGGCTCATGGAAAAAGGGATAAATTTGACAATAGGGCAAACAGATTGTTTTGTTGCAAAGATTACTTAGAGTTTAAAATCATATCAGATGTGGGGCAAATCTCCTCTGTATTCAAGCAGTCAGTGATAAGAGTCTCTGGCGATCCATAATGTTTGTCTGCAGTAATTAACTCGAGGTGAAGATTATGGGAGATTTCTTCTCTAGTGTGTACACATTATGCAGAATTCATATTCTGACCTAAGCCCAAAACAATGAGCCTCATTTATAGCTTCTGCTCCAGCTGATAGAGAATGGGTTTGACAGCGATCAAAACTGCACACTAATCTACCGGGCTGGCATTTGTCATTGATATGTATTTATGGCAGCTGCACCATGCATTTTAATGCACTTTTACATTATAGGCACAAGAACAAAAGCAGAGATTTGCAATGTTACTGCAAGAAGCAGGTTGACAGAAAAAGTCCATGATATTAACTGCCAATATTCAGGCAATCATACTTTGTCAGGGTGTCATGACTATCACTTCCTGACACAGATGTGTGTCTGTATGTTGGCTCAGCTGAAGAATGTTTTGCTTTGTCTTTGCTATATGGTTTGACTGACTATTGATTACTACTAATATTGTATAAATGAAGGTGAAAAAAACAACATTTTAACCACAGACAAAAAAGTAATTTGTATAATTCAAAAACATATCTACAATGCAAGGTGTAACTTGTGTAATGGCAGCAACATAACGTTTTCTGATCCAGCAGGGAGTCCCCTGAGGTGGGGTTTGTGCTGGCTGATCCAGATTGCTGTGGCCACTGACTGCAGGCCTGTCTTCAGACCTGCTGCCTGCTCTTTTCCTGGTGAGCTGGTCTGCAGCAGCAGGGGCATGAGGCAGAGGAAACACTGTTTATGGTTCATTAGCTGTAGCTAATGTTAGCTTCATAAATGTGAACTTGAAGCCACAGCTGTGAGCCTTCAGCTCCGGGAAACTTTTGGCAATCTTTTCTGTACATTTCTGAAACACTTTGTCAGTATCAACATGTTATCTTTCAGTTATTGTCAGACTCTCTCTTCGACTTTATTTTTGTCCTTGCAGTGTAGGCAGTAGTGGCCAGTGTTGGAACAGCAACTTTTCTCTGCAGGATTCTATGCCATTGAATCAAACCTTCACCATTGAAAGAGATGTGCATGCCCAGCTGCACAGCCTATAGGAACGCCGTCTTTCAGAAATTACCTATGATTGGTCTAAGTCTACCATCATGGGCTAGATAGAGCCAAGAGGAGGTGTGGAAGTGGAAGCCCAATGATATCAAAATAAATGTGCCTACTCAAGCTTTAACTGAATCTAACCGAAGTAACAGGGTGCCTGAACTAGATTTGCACTAGTCCCATCTCCATGGGGGAAGGGGGGCCTAAAAATGTCTAGAGAGCCAAAGGTTGACCTGTCGCTGAACAGTTAATTAACCGATTCATGGATACTATGAAAGTTGAAGCTGCTAATCTACTGTTTTTTGCTCAGTTGGGCATCGATCTAAAATCCTATGAAAAAATCTTTAAAATGATCAATCGCACTTTAAAATATCATGGCATGAGTTGTTCACGTTTTCTTTAATTAACTGAAGATGTTTTCAAATGACTCAATGGGCCTTTGTATTGGACAACATTGGAATATACTAGGTACACAGATATATTACAGGTGAGTATTTTTTTTTTTGCTGCCATGAATAAACCATATTTGTGACTGAACTTAATTAACTTCTATTTTGAACTGGCTCAAGTTAAAAGTCAAAAGTCAATGTTGTTATATTGTCAGGGTGAACAATAGGGGCTTTTGAAAGGGTTAACTATAGCACTGATTGCATCCTCAGGCATGTGTGGAAGGGAGTCTCTTTAATTGCTTACTTTCTCATTGTCCTCATGCATCCAGGGTTTTGGGGAGTTGTCCCTGTTTTCTTTGAGAGCATGAGCTGGGTGGGTAACTGTTGTTTATGTGGGCCTATAAACCCTGTGGAGACATTGTATGTGGTATACAAATAATCTTTACTTGTCAAAAATCTTCTGATGTTAATGGTGCTGGGCTGTGAGAGATGGACACAATGCAGAAATGCATGGTGCTGTTGGCTTTGCATGAATGGCACTTGGATTTAAATACGGAGCGCCAAGTCCTTTTATGATTACACATTAGCAGCTTCAAGAACAATTGTAAGCTGTATGTGCCACTTTCCAGTTAATCCATTATACATCCATCACCCGTCTTACAGAAGCCACCTCTTTTTGCTCTCTGAGCACTGCCCAAGCCAGGGAAAGGGTTTGACTGTAGAAGCTCCTGCTATTAACAGAATTAACTCCAGCCAGGAGCACAGCTCAGGGAGAACACACCAATTCCATTATCTCAGCTGGACGGCAGCCATTCTCTCTCTGCCACTCTGCAGCCAAAGTGCTCCAAGCATGGAGCCCACCAAACCCATTGTACAGTGACACAACATGCACCAACTCTCAAATGCACTCTATCAAAGCCTTTCTGCTTGAAATATTCATCTAGCTGGAAAACCACATTTGAATCTTTTGAAAAAAATAAAAAGGTACAAATATTTAATTCGTTTTTCCTTTTACCGAGTAAGTTAAGTGAACTACAGTGAACCCAGGAATATTTGGTACACTTCGGTTTACATAAATACCCTTTCCCAGGACATTCTAAAAACACTTTTTTTTTCTCAGCTGTCTTTACTGTTGAATAAATATGAAGAGGAGCATAAACAGACAGCAGTTTGAGAAATGGTTATATAAAGAAGGAAATATCAAGGTAAATAATTAATGGCTTTTAACATTATGGATAATTAATAATGCAGTACCGGGGTGATAAAGTGGTGATTACATGTTATATGATGATAACAGTAATAATGTAAATGAATTGGAAATTGAAAATTTCAGTTGTGTAATACGGTTATAATGGGACAAAAACATGCTAATAGAGAAATGGGAATGGGAAATGGGAAAGAACTATGAGCAATAATATTATAATGAAATAATAATCACTTCATATGAGAATCTTTTTTTTCCACAATGTGCATTTAGGTAACTATTTGGATAATACATTCAGATAAATAACAGATGACCTATCTGGCACACATCTCTGCATTGTTGTGCACCTCATCCAGTGACTCATACTGCTCATCACTTGTTTCCAGTGATTCCCAAAATGTGATTAAAATAAAATGTACAGTATAAAACACTGAACAATGATAGTACCAACAAGAGGGGTTCTGAGATGTGTTTTCTTTCAGCTATGTCAATCATATACTAAAAATTATAGTGGCAAAGCACTGCACTCAAAGGGACTTGACTTTTCACTTGAATCCATTCGGGGACAGGGTTTGTTTGTGCTTCATAGTCAATTTGTCACTTGCACAGTCACAATGCAGAAGGAAGCCACAGATACTGAAGAGTGTAATTATTTTGATTACTACTTACGACAAATTGAGCTGTGCGTAGCATAAGGTAATTCCTAATGAAGATGTTTATTATTGACTGTGCTCATTGTTTTCCAGGTAGGTTTATTGGAGGTGCTTCAATGTAATTGTACAAAGCAATTTTAAGTAGGTTTGAGTAAATGTTTCATAGCTGAAATTTGACTAACTGATCTGACTGGAGTGCAGAAACAGCTGCTAACATTCGCTTTGGTAAAAGAGTGAAAATATTTGGTCAGCCGTTATAGAGGCAGTGGCAAAAGGTTCCTCTGTTAAAAAAGAAGAATTAATACAGTAATTGGATCCTTCACACTGCATGTGTTTGTAAAGGGATGTTGCACATTCCCACATTCATCAAGACTGTGAAAGGGGGCTGTGGAAGCCTATAAACTGTTACAAGTCACAAAACAACATCGTTTGTTGTGTGGTGCAATGAGTGCAAACCACCTGGGTCAATCCTGGGTTATTCCATGTTGTTTTTTGTGACAGCTGAAGTGTTGAGGTGTAAATGCATCCTTGCTCCAGGCATATATCCAGCTCTAAATTACACCCACAAAAAATTTATATCATATTACAACACACTTATAATCATAGATGCAGCCCAGTTGCCGGAATAAAATGTTGACATTGTACATTTCTGCAAATTACACATATGTTACATTTATATGTTTCATTTGTATAATGTTGTTTGGATTACATGCATATGAGCTGAGTTTCTCATCAGGAGGTGGGGAGGGTGAATGGCGTGACACCTAGGTGAGACAGCAGATAGCACACCCCTTTTTGAGACCAACAAAAGCAGGTGTTTTTAAACGTGAGTTTGGGACACTTTCAGCTGTGGTTGTAGTGTCTTCGGCGGGTACTGTTTGACAAGAGTTCAAAACATTTCGAGTTGTGGTTGTTGCAACATAAGTGGGAATTTTTTAACAACAGTTCGGGACATTTCCAGGCCTGTTTGTGGTGGAAAAAACCCCTGGGTATTTTAAATGATTGTTTGTGACATTAACAGCCATATTTGTAGCAAAATGAACCAATAATTTTTAAAGAGTTGAAAACATTTCCACATGTATTTGTAGCAACATTAGTGGGTATTTTTAACAAGAGTTAGGGATATTTCCGGCTATTTCTGTAGTGACAAAAGCTGGTATTCTTTCACAAGAGGTTGGGACATTTCCAACCATGTCTGTAGTCTGTAGGCTCAAATAAGTACGGGCGGCCATTGTAATAAAAGGGTTCATCCTCATTCTCGAAATCGGGTAAATATGCAGCCATGAACTCTCAACTGTACTCCAGGACAACCAGCGCCACTCTGAGCGGCGCTCAGCAAAGCTCTCGCGAGATG
Organism: Epinephelus awoara; assembly: GCA_035609425.1. Lineage (NCBI taxonomy): Eukaryota > Metazoa > Chordata > Actinopteri > Perciformes > Serranidae > Epinephelus > Epinephelus awoara. Next base: position 9,489,541 of record CM069304.1, read on the forward strand.
ACGTCACAGCCGGGAGGAGGTGAAGGGTCAGGGAAATGCTTGGTATGCTATTTACAGAGATAATACTGGCGATCTAAACGGATCAGTGGCGGAAAAAAGCACTTTTAATGTGCAAACGTACATGGGACGCACATCCCCCCGTTATCGTTTTAGCTCGTTTGTAGCTGCCTGCTGCATCCGCCTCCCTCAACACTGAACCAATTTTAGAACGAGTTGTACCTATGAATCATAGACACACATACACATGGGGAAAGAGGGCCCAGGTTGAAAAATTCCGAAGTTATCCTTTAAGCAAGATTTTTTTGTAAGGGGCCAGGGGCCTTATTAATAAAGGGTTCTAAGATTCATACTAAAAGTTGACGTTTGCCCAAAAGCTGAAAATGGCGTGCGCCAAAAAATAATCGGATTTATAAAACCGTGCGCACGCACACTTGCACGCAATGTTCTCTTTATAAATCACAGACCTCCTGGAGCTGTGCGCACCCAGATCCGCCTCATATTCCGCCCTCTACACGCCCTAGTTCAACCATAAATGGTCATGCAAATCACCTCATGAATGCGATCTGCATATAAATGAGCCGGCATGCGAGTGCTCTCTCGTTGTGTGAGTCACAGCGACAGGTGTGAGAAACAAACCAAAAAACGGAATTTCTCCGAGACTGAGCTAGAGACCCTTTAATGGGAGGAGAAGGACTGAAGAAAGATTTTATTTGGTGGCCACAGCAGCGGGATCACTAATAAAAGAAAGCAAAAAAAAGTGGCAACACATCAACGCTGCTGATGCTGTCAGCTGTGTCTGTGGGACTGCACGGACAGTGACAGAACAAAAAAAAAAGTGGTCTGATCTAAAGGTACACCAAATATTTCTACTCCTTTACCAACATGTAGTTATTGTGTTGCTTATAAATTTGAGGATGTCTGACATTGATGTGCGACATAAAGAATCACATTTATTAAAGGTGGAAGTAAAAAGGAGTGCCAGTGCCATCTTGCGCAATTTCGCACAAGGGCCACCGCAGTATTTATATGTTTATGGCAATTAGTCTGATCTGACACCCGACCTGAATTACAGCATGAACCAGTGGTATCCCTGTCCCAAAATACAACGTGTAATTTGAAATACAATGAAAGTGTAACAGGCGAACACATTTCTTCATGCCGGTTTTGTCATGAACAGCACATGTCTAAGTAGGGCTGATGAAATGAGTGTAACGGTTGTGCTTAATGGCTGTATTTTGAGACATGATAAATGCACTGGAGATATTTAGCTAAATAAATAAATAAATATATCCCATGCAGTCGCGCCATCCTCTCCCCCTCCTGCGCTCACAGAGTGGACAATGAGACGTTCGAGGCAGTGTGGATTAAATACGTATTTTGAAAGAATTTCAATTCAGGATTTGAGTTGGATTTTACAACATTTTTATGAAACAATTATCACTCACTCCAAGCGCAGAATAAGCTGCTAGATTTAATTTCAATGATAACGTGGATCTCAGGTGGATATAGCGTGACATTAAATTTGTGTGAGAAATCAATAAAAATCTGACTCCACTTCTCCACCTCGCTGTCTGCGTCGCCACTTCCCAGTGTCTCCAAAATGTGCGCACGCATGACTCAGAGTTTGCTTACAGGTGCACACATTCTCCCAGCAAGGTTATTTTTATAAATCACAACCTTTGCGTGGTAAGTGGCGTACGCCACTTTCAAGCCCCGTTTTGTGCGTAAGCAAGCTTTATAAATGAGGCCCCAGGACATTTCCAGCTGTGTCTGTAACAACCAAACTGGATATTTTAAGCCAAAACTTAATGGTTTCCTAACCTTAAACATAAACATAACAATATGTTAACCACAGCATTTACACAACATGAACTTGGAAACTAAAGCTTAAAGAAATGAAAAGTTTCTACATCTCCACTGTATATGAAATGTGTTGCCAATGCCAACGTTTATTCTGGCAACTGGCTTGGCGGGTGGTAGGGTTCAGTGCAACATCGTCAGTGGTTGATATTTTTATATCAATTTCCTTTTTTCACTCTAAGTTATCCCTCATTTCCAGGTTATTTAACAGTTTATGACGGACAAGAAAAAAAATACAGCTATCGTGTAGTTGCCTGTCATTTTTCAAGTCAGTGAAGTTTGTATAAAAGACGACATTTTGTTGTCATGTCAGCACATTGCTGGTTTGACTACAGTCTATAGCTGGATGCAAGCATTCACTCAAAGCCAAGGACAGTTTTCAAAATGCGCAGTACAGCTGTGTGCAAAAAGTACCATTTGTTGTGATTTATCGAAGGCTATATGTACACTTATCTTTTGTAGGTGATTTTTGCCATCTGATCATAAAATGTTTATGTCATGAAGCAGCACTTCTGGATGCTGTCAAACATGACAATATCTGTTACATGCCTCCTGCTGAATTTATTGAGTATGTTTTATCTTTTCTTTCTCATTGTGCAGTCTGCACTTTATGAATATCCTTGAATGGAAATGTCACATTTAAAAGTAAAGCTGACGTGTCGAGTTGAGAGCAGATAATAAGAAAGTTTATGAACACTTGTGCAGTGTTTCAGCTATGTTTGTGGTTGCTAATGGAACCCACCATCCACCCACCTTAAAAGGTATCCTATATGTCAGCCGAAGAGCCTACTTTTGCTCTACGTATAAACAGCCCATTGTGTCCTTGTGTGCACACAGCAGACCATTAGCATACCTTAATAAGTAATATTTATGTTCAGTTTTAATGCTGAATTCATAACAAATAAAGACTTGTTTGCTTTTCCTTCTGGCTGTGGGTAAAACAGTGTTAGAAAGAATGAGAGAGGCCGCAGGCAAGGCAGGGAGGAAGGAGAGAAGACCAGGTGAGGAATACCAGTCAGGGCTATAATAAAGCATTATCACACAGACCATGTCATTAGTATTTGAGGATTGTTTTACACAAATTTGCCTCCTGGCTATACAGGCTTTGCAAGGAATGTTTGCCTTTCCCAACATGGCCTCCTGTTACCATTAACCATTTGCAGAAAAAAAAATCTTCCTGGTGTACAGCAGTAAAGCAGGAGAAAGACTGGAAAAAGCCCGATGTTACTGTTGCACTGTGACTTGTTTACAATACCCAGTAATAAGGCACAAATTTATTACCATTTGTTTGACACATAGCAACTGTTCTTTCCAACACGGAGGGGAAAATAAGTATTCCGGAGCATTCTGTGAAAAAAAATCCCTTTCCTTCTAAGCACGAAAACAGAACAAATTTATGTCTTAGTGTTTTTCAATGCAGGCATCAAAGAGAGAAGCAGACACGACGTGAGCCAGGCGACGAGAGGAAAGAACAGCCAAGACTGCACACTGTGTGAACTGCATTGTTATTTCATACGGCACACTCCTGTGACATTTTTCGGCAACATACATGGGTAATTCATAGCAAGCACGGGATCAAAACAATAAAATAAATTGTCAGGGAATCATATTGAGTTTGTCAATACAGGCATCCCAGGGGAGGCAGAGGAAGATACAGGGAGAGGAAAAACAGAGAGCATTACAGAGAAGGTAAATGACCAGGTAGCGCATATGATCAAATAGGGCATGTCATTGGTGTTCAAACATTATTTCCTGCAACTTCATCCCCAAGGCAATCTATTCTGAGTGACAGAAAATGTTGTTAGTGATGCAGTCTCATGACAGAATGTATCACTTTCAAATAATTCATATATGGAAAACAAAAAGTATATTTAAAAAAGTGTGGTGATCCTCAATTTCCAAATGTCTGCACATTGCAGCTCTCACTGAAAGTCTTTCAGATCAACAGAATTGGGTTGTAGTCGTACACTGAGGTTATAATGAAAACCTGCTTTCTTAGAATTTAAAGAGTCCAAGTTTTAGAATTTAAGATATAAAGTGAGTTTATGTTAAAACCCTGCCTGCACTCACGCTGAGTATGATATATAGATTTAAAGAGAAGTTGCATAGATTTAAAAACCTTGTATATCTCACTGGTCAAGTGTGGAAATGAGGTACTCAAGTGTTCTTTTGCTTTAATTTAACAATGGCCCTTCTGAAGAATTGGACACAAGTCTACCGAATGTACTCTCTTTACTTTGTGTATTGATTGATGATGATGATGAAAGTTGCTTGCTCTTTGAAACCCCAGTGACTGGAATTAGAGTGGGAAGATGATTCTTTTAATTCTTGCAAGCTGTCCAACTGCAGTGAATACACTCAGGGCCAGTTCATTTGATTCATGATTAATTCCTGTGAATGTGGCTGATCAACCACATTTTGTGGAGAGCAGCCAGCCAGAATTGAAGTCATTCCCAAAGGTGGGTAGAAAATAATTGTGTTTGTCCTGAACACTCGTTTTGTGTTAGCAAACTTGTCTGCATACTCAGGTCTGTATAGGGTAGGCTATAGCACAACCACTGGACATTGATCTATTTGTAGTTTCATCTCAGTTGAGCTGAGCTATCCAATTTCATTTATTATTCAATGTTCCAGAGATGTTAATGCTTGGAGTTGGAATAAAATGATAGTCCAGCCCGTCCTCTCTCTTGACTCATCAAATACCACAGTTTTGTCAGTGAGCTCGGCGGTAATATGATATGCACCAGGGGGCAGCAGTTTTTGGATGCAGTGGGCAACAACCCAACTCGTCAAATACATGTGAAATACTCCCACTTTGTCAGTGGACATTTAGAACAGAGGCAGCATTGGAGAAGGTGGTGGTCTGTATATGGCCATAATGTTACAGCCTGGTTACATTTCACTATATTACAGATTCATTCCCATAGTTTATTTGTGCCATTATTTTAATTTTTTGTCATCTCCTACAGTCACATCTTGCTTGAACTATGCTACACTGCCTCCATGATCTCCAGTGTTAATGTTTCTTTTCATCTGCAAGCTCTCAGGAAATGTGCACAAATGCAGATAAAATGAACACAAAGTACAGACAGACGGTTCTGTCCATCTCCATCTGCATCTCCACATCTAATGCTGAGCTCAAATGAGCCCTTAGTCCTCCTAGCTTCTAATTGGTTAATTTTGTGTCATGTGAGTCAGGAGCAAGCAAGTGTTGTTGCGAAGCTAATGTGGAGAACAGTAAAATGCTGGTTAAAGGAGCAATAAGCGAAATTCATCATTTCTAGATTGAAGGAATTAAAAAATTGCTATGTGAAGAACTAGAGGTGTAATTTCATCTGGAGTATAGCATGACCTCACACACCCTCTCTCTGTGTTGATCTCCAGCCCATTGTTTACAAGCCGGTCCGGCTGCGTGTTCATGTACGTTCATGTGACCTCAATAACAATCCGGAGCTAGCTGGGAGCGGCTGGCGAGGCGTTAGCCGCAGCATGACCGGAGGGAAGCACAGCCGGTTAGCCTCCGCTAGCTTCCCAACTAGCCCCGGCTCTCTGTTTGGATCCAACCGGAGCACCGAGCCCTGGTTTGTTATTCAGGTTAAAGTGGGAAGAAGCAGCGGGTTTATCAGGCAGCTGAGTGAAGCTGGGTGAAGTGGAGGCTGTGGAGGAAACACCGGGATGGGTTAATGTCCGGAGCTTGAGCAGCCTGCATTTTGTTTTCTACAGTAGCCCAGAAATGACAAACTAAACATGGTTTTAGGTAGGGCCTTTTGCATTTTTGTGTATGCCACAGTTCTTTTAGAGTTTAAATTGATTGCAATCTACAACCTCACTGCTAGATGATGCTATATCCTACACACTAGACCTTTAAGAAAATCTCCATCCTGCTGTTTCTTCTCAATAGAAATAATCCAACCACCACAAATCCAACCCTCATGCTGTGTGCACTGTTATTACAGCAATCGAGCTGGATATACACTAGAATCAAAGCAGATAAATATAAATCGAGACATACAGTGCATGAAATAGTGTGTGAGAAGAAAATGCAGTGCTCGTAATATACTGATATTGTTATGTCTTAAAAAACACTTTGAGGCAAAACTGATTCAAAACTTGTATCTAATCACTCAGACACTACTCTTGTGATTTTGATTAAAGCAGAAGGGATGATGATTTTTGGCTAAGTGCTCTGGCAATAATGTACACTTATGTGTCTGGCAGGGACAAAATATTTCAAGGTCAAGATTTCAAACCTTGCAAAAATCAGAACTGAAGTTCCACTGTTTGACTTTGCTGAAACTAGAAAGGCTGCGGCAGTGAGTAAGATGTTTTTCTGTTTTATTTTCTATCTCCTGTATACAGAGCTATCTACTCTAATTGCACTGTTTTTGTAACACGCATTCTTACACATGCTGACACATTCCTACACATATTTTTACCCCAGCCCAACTTGAACATAAGCCATACTCCTACATTCCTCCTGTTAACATATTCATATTTTATGCTCTTCATTTAATGCCCCCATATCTTAAGCCATTATAATGAATGCACACTTTCTTCTGGAGGTAGTCTTTGTAAGTCAGCGCTTCCATGTTGTCTTTAATGTAAATTTGTCATTTTATGTTGATAGAAAATGTCATAGTGTGTACTGTATATGAAATATCAACATCCAAAGTGAAACCTCGGTTGATCATGTGCAGTGTGCAACACAGGCCATATTTGGATGACTCTTCTGCCCTGTTCTGCACTGTATTTTCTGATTGGCCCAATGGTTTGGGTATGGGTCAATTTGACATAAAGGACTAATTTCAGCATTTGTGTGTTCATTTTTAATTTAGTTTTCACTTTTCATTGAAGCCTGTTGGAACCTTTAAATTAGATGGACAACAATTTATAAAATAATTCAATATTAATTAACCTTTAATTCATCACCACCCCGGGAGGACTTCAGAAAAGCCACAATTCCAGTCTTATTATTACACTGACAAAAATAAGATGCATTGGAAGACAAAATGGGAAAGATAAAATGTTTTTTTTTTTTCCCACCAAACAAACAACAATAAAAAATCAGTTTAGATGAAAAGTTGAAAAGTCTTCGATTCACAGTCATATTAAGCATTCATTTTTAATGCATTTTTATCATAGACTTTGTACAATAATTTACATAGCTACTGTGACAACACCCATTGGTTTGAGGACTCCCATTTTGAGGCCTTAAGTCCAGCATTTTGGCCGTTGCCATCTTGGGTTTTTTCTGGAGCCAGAAGTGGAGATATTTGGATGAGAGGGTGGAGCTGTGGATTAGAGAGGCGCTTGGTCAGTGACTTCTGACGTGAGCACTGACAGAAAAAGCCGCCCTTTGATGTTGGCATGGTACACAGCTGGTGGCTGTTATTCTGTAACAGCGCAAGGTGGCGTCAGGGGGGAAATGCAGCCAGACAACAACATAAGTTAAGGGGTGAAAGTCCAAGTAGGGCAAGCAGGAGGGGTGGTGGGTGGCTTCAACAACCATCTACTTTCACCCAGGAGGCCACTGTTCGCTTCCTATATGAACGTAAGGCCAAACTGTATTCTTTTTTCTTAAACCCAACCATGTGCTTTTGTTGCCTTAACCCAACAACATGCATGTGTTGGCTAAATGTAACGATGTGCGTTTGTTGTTGAGGGAATAAAATGTAATCTGGCAGTGCTGTAATGAAGTACTGTGATTAATTTTAAATTCACTTCAATTCAGTTCTGTTTTATTTATAAAACCCATATCACAATTTGCCTCAGAGGGCTTTACAACATATGACATCCCTCTGTCCTTTGGACCCTCACAGCAGATAAGGAAAAAGAGACTGTACGCAAACTGCACATTTCCTGTGAAAACCAAAGTGTATTTTGAAAACAGACAACGTGTGCAATATGCTAAAGTTTACATGGCATCCCAGAACATCAACAATCAAGGCATGCACTGTACCCTGCATGTCATATCTCAGCGTGGAAAGTCCATGACCAAATGTCAATATGTGATGAGGTCTGAGTGAGAGTGTTGGCTTGTCACTCAAGTGGCCCCACCCTTAAATATGTGTAGCTTAAAGTTTTAATAAAATGTTAACATGTTCTGAAATATTTCAGCCCCAGTACAGTTGTCATGAATGTCAGAATTAGCTTTTAGAGGCCAAAAACATTTTTTGTGCCACGCTGTAAACATATTTACTTTTGCTGTCAAGTTGGACATTGTGTGTCTATGAGGACTGACTTGATTCTGGAGCCAGCCTCAAATGGCCATTCAAGGACCTGCAGTTTTTGACACTTCTCATTTTCAGCCCCAGAGGGTGCCACTTAGTTTTTATTTGGAAAGTAAGCCTATAATCAAAATAAGTGTTCATAAACTGTGTGCATGTCAGCACCATTAATACATGAATCAGCTAAAGGGGCTCTATGTGAAACTCAGAGCGTATGATTTGTTTAAACACAGCTCTCAACATGATGGTGGTGGAGCCAGCGGCAAGCAGCTGAAAGTGCTAACCCCATAAACAGTGCTAAACGTGACGGCAGTGCTGACAGAGCTAATGGTTTTAACCAGGGGGGGAACCGGAGGGTGGGCGCTACATTTCTGCGACTTTGCAGTCTCGATATCAGTACTAATAACCGTATGAGCACAGTGCAATGTCGTGGTGATGAGCATGTGCACTAACATGCGTACGTGGTCATACAGCTCACACAGAGGTAGTGTGACTTCATTCAATGTGCAGGACACTATTACTCCATTATATATCTTCGCAAAGCAAATAGTGATTTGATGCTCTTATAAATGCTCTGAATGTAGCATACAGAACCTTTAAGTAGTAACAAAGACTGACCAATTACACAGGAAAGAGTGTACAGTAGGAACAGGCAAAGCATGTTCACACCTCTCAATTAAATGTTGTTGGACACACTGTATAATGTGCCATTCAGACAAATATTATGCTAGAGCTTACATTTGCAGTAGAGTAGCTCAGCTATAAAAACCACATTTTCTACCCGCGTCTTAGGACTGCAGCTGCGCACACCCTTTACATACACTATGAGAACATTATTACTCCTTATATATTCATGTTCATTCACTATTCAGCATACCACTAATTTCATTTAAATTAGTTTAAAAATGATCCTTCGTGACGAAAATGAGATTGGGGGCATCCCGGTGGAAGAAAGGTTGGGGCGCACACTATGTATCTACCCTCATTTCCTGTCCCTCTCTATACTATAAAACTGTCCAATAAAAAGGCAGAAAGCAAGACTGACTAGTTCAGATTATAATATGAAATAAATGTTAAGGGCAATAACTGCAGCCTTTTATATATTGCCTTGCATATCATAAATGAAAAATGTGCAGACTATTATAATAGACTTAAGAATTCAAACACTGCATTAGGGTTGTTGTGGTCTCTGATAGTCTGCTGCACTATACCGAGAGACCATTTCATCAGACTCATTAGTAATTAAATCTGCCTTATATGCCATCCAAGCAAGTCATGTGGTAGATCATAATACACTCTGGCAAGTACAAGTTTAAATGGTGCAAATAAGTGTTACCCTAATTTCCATAATTTTTACAGATTGCCTCTTCTTTGTATTCAGTATTTAAGTGTTATTCCCTCTCCGCAGATATATAAAAGGGCACATTCCTGTTCTCTTAATCTTTGCCAGAGATTGGAAGCTGAGGTGCATAGTTTTTAGGGTGTATCTTCAGTGTATACAAGCTTTATAAATGAGCCCTTAGAGATCCGCGTCTATGATCTGTGATGTCACATTGATGTACAGCCCGAAGCTGTTCTTCTACTTCAATGGATGGGAAACTGACTGGGTGGATTTTTTAACCATTATTTATCCAGTGAAACCTGGATAAGCACACATGCTACTGCTCAGTGCTATTGTACTCGATTCCCACAGCTGTCTAGTGCAACCATAGCGTGATGCTATTGATCAGTCAACCTCTGCACTATATCGCTTTGGTGTTGTGAAGGGACAATTTGTGTTTCAGATGTTAGCAAAAGGATTGACCCGCTGCTAAATGTCAAAACCTCAGAACCTGATATCGCTGTCAGATTGATTGGCAGGCCTTTTAATACCAACACTAGACTACAACTGCATCTAAATTATTAATGCCTAATGGTAGGCAGTGATAGCATGGGGGGATTGTTTGCATCAGTAATGGTGTTGCAGAAAACAGACTTTATAGTGATAAACTAGCATGTGAAAATCCACTGAAAATAACTGATTGTGTCCCTTTTGTGTCTTTTTGCCATGCAATACTGAACACAGTCATCTGTATCCTTAACTCAAACATGTCAGTCCATCAAGTACCGTTTGACAGTGTTGATGAAGGCAGTATAACTGGGAGAGAGCATTTATCATGTATCTTTTTCAGCATTTTCATCAGGTTTTGGGATTCAAACTGCCAATTTTGCAGTCACTTGTCTGCTTTTTCAACTGTAGCCCATGAAGGCAGATTTTTTTACACTATTCTTACGAGCTTCCTTTCAGTATTATCTTTGTGAAATCTGTTCAAACCAGCAAGCCTACCCTTAAACATCAAACCCTGTTCTGCTTATGTCACCGTTTCTTTTTCTGTCCTTTTCCAAATCAATTATGCATCAGTGTGGCATCACAGATTTCGGGCTAAAACAAACTCTTTTCTGTCTCTTTTTTGTCTGCACAGGAGGAGACAGAGGTGACTGTTCACCAATACTGAATAAACTGTCCAAGGGCAAAGGGACTGAATCTCAAAATTCACAGGTGCTCACCTGGAACATCCAAATTTATTCAAATTCACTGGCATGGAGCTAGATTGAGAATGTTTAATAGGCTGCTGGAATCCAATAAGGCTGTGCTGATTTACCTATAAAAGCTTAGAAATTATATATGTGGAAAGAAAAGAGGAATATGCAAGTTAAATGTCACAGAACGATTTCTGCTCTTATGTGGACCAAAAGGTTAAAGGCTTTTCATCCATGAGGAAAAATGCTCTCCCCATGCATTTATTTATACGCTGGCTGTTATGGCTTTTTCAAGTGTCCCTACAGGGCTGTCTGCACTTCCAGCACCTCTCCACTCTGACGCACTTCCCCTGGTGGGGCTTGACTGCACTGGCGAGCATGTAAAGCTCGTCTCTGAGCACTCTTCCCTCTGCCTAGGGAACGACACCCTCAGAAAACACCTACATGAAAATGCAATTAAAAGCTTCTTTCTCTGAATAGTACAGCCTGTTTTAGGGGGACAGTGGCAGGAAATGTAGTGTGAGAGCAACATAGTGCGGGACGGACGGAGGATGAGGGACTGAGGTGGGTAGGAGTATGCCATCTGCATTCTCCATCTGAGCCACTCATCTTACATCCATCATTTCAGCACTCAGTCTTAATTTAACTGTTTTTATCTGATGAAACACTCACATCGCGCACACCCTACCTATTTTTAGCAGGGCCAAACACAGCCAATCATACACTGCATCCACTAATCTAATATGTGGCAGGCTTTTTTTTTTTATTACATTGGGATGGAGACATTTTCCATACAAAGACTGACCAATGCAGTGCATCGCAGTTTAGCTATATACTTTTGTAAGACATATTAGAACTTACAATTTGTAATCCTTAGATTTGAGTAAGTATTCTAAGTCATCTAAAAGGTACAGAGATTGTTTTCCATGAGTAAGTCCTACCTTTGAAAACACTCAGTGAGTGCAAAGTGGCAAGGGAAAGCAGAGTGTGTGAGCCAAATATTTAATTGCACAAATGTTTCTGTTAAGGATTAGGTTGTCTCTTGAGAATTCTTGGAAGGACATTCCAACCATGTGCATTTCAACCTGTGCTGTAGTTCTGGATTTCAAACAGTGTCTAACCCTTTCCCCAGAGCCCCTGGTTATGATATAGCATACATTTCCAGTGCATGTCCATTGATCCAGATTTTAAGAAGCTGAGGGCCTCTGCACACCAAATCTGTATTTTTCATATGTCACCTGACAAAAATAATTACATGCAGAAACATTGCACTGGTTCCAATGCATTTTATTGTTCTATTTATTACAAAAAAAATTGCAATGTGAGACAAAATTGAAAGACATATTTGCTCCCTTGCTTGTCTCCACTGGAGTCTCTTCCTAGGCTGTCACCTGACATGGTGCATTTACACCTTGGCTACCTCATTATTCATTCATTTTCCGTAACCGTTTATCCTATTAGGGGTCACGGAGAGGCTGGAGCCTATCCCAGCTGACACTGGGCCGGAGGCAAGGTACACCCTGGACAAGTCACCAGACTATTGTAGGCCTGACACAGAGACAGGCAACCATTCATGCTCACATTCACACCTACGGACAATTTAGAGCCACCAATTTACCTAACCTGCACGTTTTGGGACTGTGTGAGTACCTGAATAAAACCCACGCTTAAGGGCTCCCTCACACAGGGTTCGATCCTCCCACCCTGGGTTCAAACCAGAAACCCTCTTGTTGTGAGGCAATGGGTCGTAACTATCCATCAATCTTGATCGATATATAGATTCAATGATTAACAATCCAATGTCATCGATGCAAAGTGAAAACATTGATCTACATCATCTTCTACAGGATACACTTTTATTTTGAAAGTCTATGTGACTGTCAAACAGCGGCAGGCAGATGGCTAACAGCCAGAGAGAAAGACAATTAGTATAATTTTTATTTACTTAGGAATAAATCAGCAATAAATCAGTAGAGTGGAAATATTTAGGATTTCGGAGAAAAAAAGGGGTAAACAGACAAAGCACAGGGCGTATGGAGACAATGCCCTCACAAGATAAAATATGACGTAGCGTTACCTGTAGGGGTGGGAATCTCTAGACACCCCACAATTCGATCCAATTCCGATTCCGAGGGCAATGATTTCGATTATGAAACGATTCTCGTTTCTAAAACGAGCCAATAAGAACATTTACACTAGATATTGAAAAATATTATGGTAATAAAGCTGGGAATACATATCCATTGCATACAAACTGTATTACTTACTGTGGTTGAGATGACTACACTCCACCAGTCTCCTCCGGTCTATCCTCCTCATCCACAAATCTCATCGGGACTCTCCTGTCCCTTGTCAACCTCCTCGACATTTCTCCTCCAGTATTTACAAAACTATAACTGACTATAACTATCTATGAACTATAAAAACACGATCTATTGCAAAAAAGCGAAAGGATGGCAAAACTACAAACTATGGTGAAAACACGATGAAAATACGGCAAAAAACACTCAAAAACACGGCAAAAAAATACCCTCAAAAGCTCTAAAAAAAACCAAAAATACTATTATTTACAACACTAAATATTATGTTGCAGAGACAACACCACCCAAACTCCACTAAAACTCACCAAAACTCTGCTAAAACACTGCTAAATCACTCCAACTTGCACTCTCCTCATCAGCTGTGACTCTCCTCCTGCTGTGCTCACTTCCCTCCCCTCCTCTACAGGTAATGACGTCACTACCGTAATGTACGTATATCACTGGAAAGCTTCTCAGCTTCCAGAATCCGTTGGAATTACGTCGATAGCGTGAATGGTTGAGGAGTTATGGTAATTTGATAAAAAATATATAAAAATAAAATTCAAATCGATAGATCGAGTTTTCCACATCAATGCTCGCATCGTTCAAGACAGAATCTCACTCCGCTATTGCCTCACTACAGCAACATTAGCAGCTCTGTTTCAACAATGTCCAGATGAAAAAGCATCCTATACTGTCGGGAGATACAGTGACTTAAAACAAAGGTCAGTAAGAAAAAGAATAACGTTACATGCAATTTGTTAAGCAATAAGTAGAGAATAATGTCCAATAGCCGTGCAATGTAAACATGCTAAACAAGCTAATAATGTGTGACTAGCAAAAAACAATTGTTCTTCTATGGACCTTGACAGTATCAAATTCTGATACTTATATTAAATGATGTTAATGTTTTATGGCTGTTTGGGAGAAGTTTGCCTCCAGGGTTTTCAGCCAGATAGACCTGACATTTTAGGAAAAAGATGATGGTTTGGGTTAAAATGAAAAGATCTCTTTGAGAAAGGTCTCTTGGCACAAAGTCCTGAAGGTAAACTCATCCCATGTGCTTTTTTATGTGTGTTAAGTTCAGTTCAAAGTAAATTTAACTGCACTTAAGCAGTTACAGTTACTGATTTATGTGTTGTTTTCATCTTTTCTGGCCAAAAGCAGGAATGAAAGGCGAGGCAGCTTCTTTTCTAACTGATTGTGTTTAATAGGCAGATAATATCGTCTCATATCGATCGCAGGCCCCTAAATTGATCGATATAATACCATGTTGTGATGAGACTGGTGATTTACACACCTTTGAGGTAACAATGCTGACCACTGAACCACCATGCTGCCATGGCTACCTGCGTGATTAAATGAGAATGAGTACTGAATTGCAAAACCCAACTGCCAGAATGTTTGCATTGTATGTTTCTGCAAACCATAGATAAGATATTTGTGCGCTATTATCTGGCACATAAACTTTAAATTTTAATAAAAAATATGCTAACGTTAATATATGTTTAGGTTTAGGTACAAAAACCACTTGGTTATGGTTAAGATGAGATTATGTTTTTACTTTAAATATGTGATTTTGGTGGCACAATCCCAGCTGGAAATGCAGGGATGTCTCATTAAAAAACAATCCCTTTTTGTGGCACTAACCCCGATGGTCTCACAGTTACTGGTCACTAAAAAGCACCCACGATTGGTGGCCAAAAAACAGTTGTAAATTAGACTTGATAAAAAAAATGGTTTTGCTGTAGGTCTCGAACAGCAGTCTGCAGCTTGGTAGTCATCTCGCCTACCATCCCCTCAACCCCCTGAGGGCAACATCAACTTATATACTACATCATTTAAGAAACTTTATGATAGGTATGAAACATGCACATTTAAGAATGCAGAAACATACAATTTTAGCATTTTCTTCTGATGACTGGGCTGAAATTGCATTGTGCTGTAAGCATCATCCTTGCTGCTGTGCATTTCCGGATCTGTTTACATTACGTTCTCTTTGTAGTGGAAGATTTCAAGAAGAACATTGCTTCCGTATATTTACACTTCTTTTTATCTTGCTCGCCCCCAGTTCAGCTCCACCCTGTTCCTCTCTGTTGTTGCAGATGTATGTGTCCTGAAGGTCTCATTTTCTTCATACAGCTCTCTAAAGTCTTTGGACGAATGCAATGAAATGCAGAAAATCAAACCTGCTCCAAAAATTTTAATGATGGGTGAAGGTTTTGGAGCTGAAATGTAAACATGATTTGCACAGTATAAAGTTGTATTTACTTTAAAACCTCTAAAAATTTCAGATAAAAAATATGGACTTGGTGAACAAAGGTTTTAACCGATAAAAAGACCTCATAGCTATCACCCTGTGGACCATTACAAGTAAAAACACTGATTAAGTTGCTTCCCACTGTTGCTGTCCGCTGTGGCTGTCTCTCTTGTGTTTGCATGAGGTTGTGCAGGACTCTGCATAACGAGCATAATCTGGCAAAAACAAAGGCTTATGTAGTGACAAGGGACCAAGCTGAACGTTCCTCGTCTTGCATTCATGTATCCTTATAACTAAGTGTAGAGATCTGAAACACCTTTGTGCCACATGGAACACCCCTACTGCATTTGATGGCAGTATGCTGTCATCTCTTCACCAGAGTCTTGCCACAGAATGGTCCAAGACACTTTTGGCATTAACTGGGACACATAGAGACAATGTACCCTAGACAGCATGTCTTTGGCCTCAGATCAGAGTGGGTATCAGAGTGGATGTCTCTCATACTTCATGTGCATCAGCTGTTAAGACGAATTACATATCTTCACGTGCCTTCTATCATGCCTTAAAGTGTTGGATTTAAACACTGAGACAGTGTTGTAAAGATGACACTTGTTGCTTAGAAGGCTGTTGACTTTAGGTGGCAAATGACTTTAGGCTCAAGACACACATAAGGTGCTGTACCAGCATTTTAACAAGGGTTCTGAAGCTGGTTAAGAAAACACAGCGCTCATGTAGCAGCTTGGTCATTTATCAAGTGTTATCTGCTCCGTTAGAGAAAAGAGCTGGGATTCACATGTACCTATCTGGGTTTTGTGAAATCTGTGTTTCTGTCATGCTGTTTCTTGTTGAATCAAAACAAAAAGAAGAACTAATTTAGTTGCAACATTTCTTCGGCTTGCTTTGCTATGGAGTTTTTGTGTGCCGCTGGAAGGCTATCAAAAAAAAGTAATTATCATGAAACAACATGAAATTTTTAGATTGCAGTGTAGGATGCCATGAAGAAAGTTATAATTATTTAGAGATCATCATTACTGAAATCTATCCCTCTTATGAATGTGGAGTTTCTATGAAGGCATTAGAAGTTGTGTGGGTGCTTGATTGTATATCTCATTACGCACTCTGTGCATTCATTGTCACTGTATAATGCAAACATTCATTTCAGCCATGGATAAACATTTTTTATAATTGAAAATGCCCTCTTTCTTTTTACTTAAGTACATTTACATTGTTATCCAGCCTCATGTAGTTGTGGCTCAGCACTGTACTGCTGGAGAGTTGACATGAAATGTGTAGGTTGGTTTTGTTGTATTTCTTTTATTTTCTGCTGTGTGCTTTTAAGTGCACACTACATACAGCACACACAATTTAATATAGTCTTATTTGCAGGGTGTAATTTGAAGGAAGGCGAGGTATAGACTTTAAACCCTACTACGCTTTGACAACAATGTCAAATAAATGACAAGGCTGTTAATACACAATGAGCACTAAAATCAAAAGTGTTGTGCAGAACTACATGGTTAATGCAGGATTTTTGTCACACTGCTGAATGCCATTTGCTTCATCTCCTATATTTGGTTTTAAGGACACTCAGAGTGCAAGCATAAATATTATTTTTCAGTGTTCTCTTCTTCAGCACAAATAAAATCGCAGTGTATTTGGCCCCGTGTTTGCTCTCTTGATGCAGGCATTCCACTGCACAGTTTGCTCTAACCCTAAGCTCAAACTGCCTGTACTGGAAATTACCATTGGCTTCTTCTCCACTCTAATTGCTTAAGATGCTAATTGGACTGTGGAAACGGCCTCCCGAGTTTCATTGGGGATTTCCACAGTCTGAATTCAAAAATAAGGGAAGAAGCAAAAAGGTTTTCCAATTGCCACAAGACATCTGGATGGCCTTGCCCTGAAAGCATATTCATAATTAATACACAAAGTGTGGTGGAAGGTGGCTTTTTTTTGACTGAAAGGTCTTCCCGCATTACCCCGGCTAAATATGAAAAGAAGATGTAAACTTGGCATGCAAGAATATGACATTTGAATTAAGAGCATGCAGCTCTCATTAAATTTACAGTATAGAGGCTAGACGTGATTTCTCTGTGCGCAGCCTTGTCACTAAATGTAAAGGACTGAAAGCCATTTAGATGATCATAAAACCTCATCACAAACATGAGCACTCTCCCAAGAATCTGTGGCCATGCATCTCACATTACAAATCACTCTAAACCTAAACACTGATTCAACCTATTACTGAGAAATAAATGAAATAGGTTGGCTAACTCATTTACATCTTTTAAAGGTCCAGTGTGTAGGATTTAATGGTATCAAGCAGTGAGGATTGCAACCAGCTGAAATACTGAATATTTAAGGCATGCTGATGGATTCATGCCATCAACTCATGCAGTGAGTAACATTACAAGTAAATGTTCCACCTTAAAAGTGAATTAAGTGATTTTTTTCTTCTGACTCCAGCTGCTGCGAGAAGCCGCAACAAACCCTTCCATTTTATAGTTACAGTTTACTAATAAAACTCTCAGAGTTTGAACAATGGTTACATGAGCCCCAAAACCAGTGGCAACATAGCCAATCAACAAACTGCACAGCTCTACCTTTTAGTACCAGATCTGTGTGCTAGGTACGCCAACAGACGGGGGACCAAAAAAAAGGGACAATATCGAATGGTTTACATTGGTACTATCCACAACTTTTCACAGTGGACACAGAAAAACCATACCAGACTGAACTGTACCATACCATACTGCTTGTTGGAAATGGGGCTATGGTAGACTCCATGGATGAGGACCCGCTCCCGATTTAGATATAAACGGCTCTGTCTAAGGTAATGAAAACACCAAAGAAAACATCGTTTTTCTCCATTTCTGCCAATATATCCCCCTAAATCCTACACACTAGACCTTTAATACTATAATTACACAAACTAGAATAATAGTTCATTTACATTGCAAATGTTTAGGTTTAAAATGCTGGAATAATAAACACAACAACACCAAGATTTTTTTCTCCCCTGAGCTCGAGGTCAGCATCTTTGAAAATTGTAAAGAATGAGGGAAGGAGGAAGGAATGGATCAGTGGCGTAGTGTTGCATTTTATATGCGGCAAGTGATGTAGCATCTGACATAAAGGTCATGTAGTGTTGCGCTGCCATCGTTAGGTTTTGAAAAGAGTGGCAATCTGAAAGCGATGGCTGCCTCGAACGACTACGTTACAGAGAGGCAGGGCAGCTAATGGAGACAAGCTCTTTCCATTACAACACCATCTGTTCCACTGAACAGTACTGCTGGCAGCTGCACACATGTTGGAGCGAGACCTAGAAAGCAGACAGAAAGGTCCGAGTCCCTGTGCTCTGAGAAGACCTGACAGAGCCAGTTATTTTATAACAAAGATCTAATTAGCTAAACTGATCAGTGGAAGTCCTTTGAATTCTCTGCTTGATGTGTTTCCTGATGCACAGTGTGTTGATAGTGTTGAATTTAATTGAGTAAGGTGAGGTAACAAAGGCAAACATGAATAATACTGGAGTGTTAATATTTGTGCCACTATAAGGATGTGATAAAACAGACTTAACATATGATTTTATATATTTAACAATTAAATGTTTCAATGTGGGCGAGTGTGTTCCATACAGTGCTATTTTGTCACTGCTGTACTATAGAATACATGAAAGCAATAAAATGTGGCTGTTGATTTGGTCAGAGGGATTCACCGTGAAGCCATCCTTCTACATGAAACATTTATTCCTCCTAATTCTCCTTGCAGAACCTTTGAGTGGTAATAACATGTTTCTTTCCGCTTGGCCGTGCCAGACGAGCGACAGGAAGACTGTAGGCCATAATTATCCTGTTTGTTCAGAGGCCCAGTGCTTTTTATTATTTAAATCTCCTAGGGCTGTGAAAGTGCTGAGAGGCAATTCTTTCTCCCATTTTTCGCCATGCTGTGTTAGTCAGTGTTAATGCCGCTCTGTAATTTTTTGATGTTCTGTTTGCTCAGTGTTCATCAAGAATGTGAAAGATGCCTTAACCAAGGAAAAGAAGTGGCATGACAGTGTAAACAAATAACTTGAACAAATTGCTTTATACAGACATAAGTACTCATGATAAAAGACATCAAATACCCGTATTATTATGAGGGATCAACTTTTGCAGTGGATGCACAATGACATGATTCCCTTCAACAGTGCAAACTCTTGGGGCTTACTGAGGTGGCAGTATTTTCCTCTTGTCCTCCAGGCAGTCATCATTCTGTGTGATTGCAATATTCTTATGACTGTTGCAAATAGCCTTAGGGTCTAAGCATGTGACGATATAAAAAATTTTGTATGTTGGCAAAATGTCATAAAATAATAGCCAAACTTCTCATTATGTAATATTTCCTTAATTGTTGAAATAAGCTGGAAATCCTCACACAGCATTAAAACACTTGTAATGACTAATTACACTGTGCTTTGTGGCAAAGCAGCCCAATCAGCAGAATAAACATTGTAGTTGTATGTTTCTGTAAACCACAGTTATGTTACATCTGTATTTTTCATACATATGATGTAGTTCATATTACATGTATATGAGCTGAGTTTCTCATCAGGAGGAGAAGGGGGTGGTGGATGCTGTGACAGCACAAGATGGCTGCCAAGCGGCATACAGCAGCAGACCAAAAAGTGTTTCTTTTTTTTTAAACAAGAGCCAAAACATGATGTTTTTATGACCCTGCCAATTGTGTTTGTGTCTTAACCTAATCACACCTTAACCATAGTGTTTTCACAACATAAAATTGAAACACGAAGATACATTAAGTTTCAAAATATCTGCTGCATGTAACGCATAAAAAATGTATAAATGCCAACATTTATACTGCCGATTGGGTTAGACAAAGAGGTCATTGCTTAAATTGTACACGGCTTTTTTGTAGTGTCTAGTACTGTAACATATAATAAATCAGATTGTTTTAGACGGGAGGAAACGTTGTTTTAATTAGTCACCATCAAGACATTTCTTTGCTCACAAACTGCGATGATAACAGGTATTTTGGCACCAAATTAACAGCCTAAAAAACCCTCCAAATTAAACAAGAAAATACATCATCTGGCCATGCTTCCCTGCACATTGAATTGTTTTCATATCTGACACCTCTATCAACAGCACTTTTTAAAAGAAAAAAAGTTAAAAATAAATACAAATAAAGCACATAAATACAAATAATTAAATCACACGAACTTGAGTGAAAAGAGGTGAGCACACAAAAGCATGCAGTGGTGTCCTATTGGTTTGGAGAGGAAGAGACCTCTGCTGATAATTCAGCTCCCAATAAAAACCTTCTAAGCATTGAACAGGAGGAAGGAATTCTAGCCTGGAGCAGTCTTAGCTAATTGCAATCTGCAATTCACCACCATACCCCTCTAAATCTTACACACTTCACCTTTAAAATAAGCACTTTTATTAAGGTTAGGGGATCTTTGGCATCACAGTTACAATAATTTGGTTAGGAAACAACTGGGGAAATGGGTTTCTTTTAAAGTACTTTTGAGTATTCTACATTTGCTATTGGGCAATGGACCACAGGGCGCTAAGCCTACATTTTTTTGTCTCCAAAATTAAAGTTATGGACCACTTGCCCTTCACTGAGATCCAATTCTCCCATCACAGCCGTCACTTTGACCAGTAGAAACACACAACGATCTGCTGCCGTAGACAACTGTATGACAACAACACCCCAGCATTTTTAATATTTCCTCTGGGGATGTTAGCACACAGAGTAAAAGGGGGAAATGATGGTGTGAAACAGCAGAGGCACTTTGTCAACCTGCTGAGTTAACGTTACTGTCATTAGCATCAAGCTAGCAAACAATGCTACATCCTCACGGTCGGACATAAAGTAATAACATTAACAAATAGCGGCGGGGCTTTTACTCACCACAACTGCAGAGGCTCCCAGCTTCATTTGAAACAGACTACATTATAGACGCTCCATTATTTATTAATCCCTCTGTGTGTTTATATATTTAGCTTTTTATCCGCTCTGTTGTCTTTATAAAATTAATACATTGCGTCATCATTTCAAACTCAACACTTCCTAATTTTCTTTCAAATTAAAAGCCCCTTATAACTTCGGCTAGAGAATCCCTCCATTTTCTAAATAGGCTTTTATTGTGAAACATTTGTAGGGACTTGGTTGTGGAGGATACAGTAGCTTGAATCTTTTCCGACGGTGCTTCAAATGTAGCTCCTGCCATCTGCTGACTCTTTAAGGTGACTACAACAACATGTCGGCTGGCACATGAACACACACAGTGACTCAAATAATAGTAAAAGTAATAAAACTGATGACATCACACATGTCGTGAAAGACGACCGGGGATAATTGGTGAGTACCTTCATGTAGTGTGTCATGTCTGCCGGCCAAGTCACGGCACGATTTTATGACTCCACAATCGTGTAATGTGACATAGTGTTTAACCTTATCTCTGTTATTAGAACCAAAAGACAGCCGTTGCTGTTTCAGAGCTGAAGGACCAGCGTTCTAAAAGTAACGGAAGTAACTGATGGCTTGTAGAAAATGTACTCAAGTATTTGATTACTCAATCAGCAAACTAACGCATTAGGTTACTCGTTACTGCAAAAAGTAATCAAAGTACTCTATACTCAACTCTGCTAACATCTAACAACTGTCTCTGGTGTAAAGGTCAGATGTTCTGTTGAACCATTCATCCAACCTGATTGATTAATAAAATCTCTAGAGGACTTTGACACTTAGATGGGAACATATCTTGTCTTGGGGCATTTGCTGTAGTTCTGCAGTCTGTGAGGCCCACACATGCAGCCAAAGGGAATACAATTAGTTGTGCAGTCATATTAATTTTCCTTTATAATAGTATAAATAATGTAGTCATATTGCTTGTCCTCCTGCGACTCGTTTTTTGTCTTGTCATTTAGTTTGGGTGGTCTGAGAAATATAACTTTAGCCCTGCAACAGTGGTGAAGAGTAATCAAGTACATTTACTCAAGTACTGCACTTAATTTTTTGGTATTTGGATATTTCCATTTCATGCGACTTCTGCTCCAGTGCATTGCAGAGGGAAATGTACTTTACACTCTGCTGCTGTACCCATCTGACAGCTGTAGTGACTAGTTGCTTTTCTGATTAAGATTTTCACTTTTAAAAAGAAACATCAGCATGTAAAATACAAGACATTGTTAAAGATTAAAGCAGTGGTTTATAAATCTTTTTGACTTGCGACCCTTTACAAAAAGCAGTGTCTAATTGGGGTCTCTCGTCACAGGTTTTAGATGTCAATGGGCTGTTGGCAGTTTCACCAAAGACTCCCCTTTTCAGATGGATTCATTTAAATAACTGTCAGAGGCTCAAAGAGGCAAAACCATCTCAGATAAGAGATTGGGGGGAAAAATGAATACTAATTAGTGTAGCAGAACTTTTCCTATTTTCTCTATCATTAATCATCTCATGACCCCTCAGATTTGTCTTGTGACCATTTGGAGGGGCACAACCCCTTGTTTTGGAACCACAAGACTAAAAGAAATCTGTATACAAAGTTGTTCAAATTAGCCTCAGCCGTACCAGCTACAAGAGTAAAATGCTACTCATATATTGATGCATTAATTTTGACAATCTGAAAGTGTGTCCACCTTCTGCCTGTTATCATTAAAACACACTATACTGACACTATTAATAATACTATGAGTCACTCTTACTTTTTTAACATTTCCAGTCTCATTATGAAAATATTTACCGTACAATATTAGAATATTTCCTTTCTAGGTGTCAAACCCCCCACAGGCTTTCTCTAAAAATTAATTCAGAGCTGATGGAGGGCAGTTGCTCTCAGCACACAAGCTCATACAAGACAATTGTACGTAACACAATTGGAAGAGAAAGAAGCTGGAGCCTGGGAGAGCGGAGATATTGGAGCAAACCTGAAGAAGCTTCTGTTTTGCTTATGCTGCCTGGAATGAGAACCCAGCAGGGCAGTACTGTATCCTCTGTTAACTCAAGTGTATACCAGTAAGGGAGTGGGCCATAAAAGGTGCATTGGTTAAGCTCTTGCTGTCATTTGTAGTCATGTGTGTCTTCCTATCACTGGGTGTGTGGTTTTAGTCCTCTCCCGGTGACACTTTGCTTAAGTTTTTCGACAAACTGATTTCAGCGCTTGCTTGACCGTGAAAGGAATTTATGCTTTGTTGCCCCTCATTAAGGTCTACTCTACTGTCTGCAGGTATGTTTATACCAGGGGCTGACCAGTAATGGGCTTTTATGACACATCAGTCATTTAGTGTTGCTGGGGTTCCTCCATAAACAAAAATAATAAAACCCCCAGCTATGTGTTTTCCTTCTTCCGTGTAGCTGAGCTTGGAGATAAAATGCACTGTGGGTTTTTTTGCAGCTAATGTGGCAACAGCCAATTAGAAACTA
This sequence comes from Epinephelus awoara, assembly GCA_035609425.1. NCBI lineage: Eukaryota > Metazoa > Chordata > Actinopteri > Perciformes > Serranidae > Epinephelus > Epinephelus awoara. The sequence continues at coordinate 9,513,141 of CM069304.1, forward strand.
AGATTTTGAGACACCTGTGTTCAGAAAGACTATTTTTTTGTATCTGGCTTAAGGATTTTGATGTTTTAAGCATTTATGTAAAGATGCATACATGGTTTTGGATTTTATTTTTTGGAAAATACACATTTTAACCACATGAGGCAAAAAAATAAATAAAATACTGCTCCTACAGCACTCTCACAGGGGTGTGCTCACAAGTAAAATAGTGGTGTGGCTGGTTGTGTTATCTCACTTTGTCTTTAGCATGGTTGGATATTAATAGAATATTTTCCAGCCTATACTTCCAGGCAGAAAATATGAGCTCAGTTACTAAAGCAAATCAGAGCCAAAAATCTGACCCTGATGTCTGGGCTAACTTTGAAATACCCATCTAAACAAACAGGGGTGTAGGATGGGTGGGGCGAAATTACAAGGCCCAGAACTGTGGAGGGGCCAACAAGAATTGCTTCTAATGAAAATTTATAAATCAGTACATAACAAATTAAACAGGAATTCTGCAAATAGTGAGGGTTGAATAAACAGGCTGAAACCAAGCTTCCTGTAGTTAAAGAAGACAGCTTTTTTGTAGGTGCTCCAATGCAAACCAGGTCTCACTTCCGAAATCCTTTAAAACTGGTACTTGTTCAGTGACTTCTGGCGTTAGACATCAATGAAAAAAGCCATCCTTTCACGTCAGCATGATACGCGGCCTGTTGCTGTTATTGTTTAACGGTGCAGGGTGATGTCGGGGGAAACGTGGCGGGACAACAACAAAAGTTTAGGCAGCAAAAGTTTGAGTAGGGAGGGAGGGTGAGCGGGCAGGAGCAGTGGTGTATGTGTCCAACAACCACTGACTTTCACCTGGGATTATGGTGTTCAGTTCCCATTTGATTGTAAAACCAAACCCTGTTCTTTTTTCCTAAACCCAAATTATGTGTTTTTGTTGCTTTACCTAACCACGTGCATGTGTTGGCTAAACGAAACCACGTGTGTTTGGTGTTGATGGAAAAAAATGTCAATTCACAGTGTTGTACCTACATAGTGCGTTCATTTTGAAAGAGATTGTTTGCAGACTGTACATTTCCTGTGAAAACCGAGGTGTATTTTGAAAACAGACAATGCATGTAACTGACATAGCATCCCAAATCATCAACAGCCAATGCACCTAGGGTTCCTTGCGAGTCATATCTAGATGTAGAAAATCCATGGCGAGTCAAGTTGTGACAAGGTAGGAGTGAGCATGTATTGCCAATGCCCCTCCACCCAAAAGCGTTCTGTGACCCTAATGGATCGGTCCGCTTCAGGCCTTTTTTCTTTTGAGTTAGCCGAAAGTGCCTTCCTCGTCCTGATGAAGCTTCTGATTAGCCATGCCTTTGCAGGGGAGGAAATCAGCTTTCCAAAAGAGACAAAGTAGAACAGCTCTTCATCGAGTTCTTTCAGAAGACAGGTGAGCAGCTGTTAGATTTAGCTGGAACAGACAGTAACGTCAGCCAGCTTATTGCCCGTTGACAGTTATCCGCATCTGAGAAAATATTAGCAAACAAACAAAGGAAACGCACAAGCAAAGGGAAACATTTGAAATGTGTTTCATAGATGAATGGTCAACATAGACTCTTAACATGGCTCATTGGTAAATCTGCTAAAAGAAGAAAAACATGAACCTCAATTACCAAAACAGCAACAGAGAGCGGAGCGGCAAGCACTTCTGACAAACCAGGTTCAGATGCATAAAACTGTGTAAACTTACAATTAAAACTGTGTGTCTGCACCAAGAGCTCATTTATGTTTAACATTAAATATAGAGATGGAGATGGAGGGAGCATCTGTCTGTACTCTGTGTTGTTTACTGATATGGACAAAATGGAGCAGTACCACCATACAACATGGAGGCAGTGTAGTGTAGTTCAAGCAAGATACAACTGTAGGAGAAGACAAAGAAATCGAAATAATTGCAGAATGGAACGAAACTGTAAAGCATAATAATAATATATACTAAAATATATTGAAAATAGTGAAAAGAATTCTCTGTGCACTCGTCTGGATGCATATAATAAATGCACAGGACACCCCCGTCTACAACACTGCCTTTGTTTTAATATCCAATATTATGATCTCCTCCACTGTCTCCTCATTAGTTGTTGTGTGAAACCTTAGATCACAAAGATGATAACTGATTCATTCATGACTCTCAAACCAACTCTACAAAGTGCTCCACAATTCAGGATAAAGTCATTAACAAGGAAAAGATGACTTGAATATAAATGCATTCAATGATGAAGTTCATCAATCATAAAATATCTCAAATTAGGCTTAGAAATGCACCTTTGATTGATATAGCAATGCGTAGGCTGCAAAAATAACAACAATTTGTGAAATTGGCAATAACATAAAATCTATGTTACCTGTCTCTTAAATGGGAACTGCCCATTGGTCCGACATCCCATTGTTCCGACTGTATTAAACCCATTGTTCCGAAGTCCCGTCGTTCCAAAATCATCATGATGCCCTGTGATTAAGGTCTGGTTAGGTTTAGGCACAAAAACCACTTCAGGAAAGATCATGGTGTGGGTTTAAATGAAAAAGAAAGTGGCAAACACAAAAGCCGTGAGCCTGCTTCGCCTCAGGCCTTTCCCAGCTGACCCAGAGCCGGTCGTGGCGCACCATCAAGGTAGAAATACGCCCGCCTGGAGCCGTTCAGCACCGCGGACCGTCGGACTAATGGGATGTCGGACCAATGACATGGACCCCTCTCAAATTGCATTCAATATCTTCACTCTAGCACCCCACAGCTAGCTTAACTGTTTTAAAGGTTGTTAAGGCTGATGCTCTGGTTAAATTAAACCCTAAGCCTATTTTATAGGCCTCTGCTCGAAAATTGCATACCAATAATGAAATGAATATATCTCTGCAACCACAAGGTCTATTTGAATACTTTTGGTGTCATGGTAAAGGAAACACTTGTGAGATTTGTTAAGATGTGTAAAGATCAGTATATGTGTTATATGTGAAGAGTAAATGAAGATGGCACACAGCACAAATGAAATATTTTAAGGTTTGCCTAAAAAAAAAGAAGCATTTTCAGGATGAGTATCCCTTTGGAATGATGCAGCTGCAGCTCTAAATCATAGTACAATATGTGAACATTAATGGCTAAAGCCACGCATATTTTGCGGTCGTTTGGTGCGTAGACCGCCACTTTGCTGCGAGGAAGCGTGACGCAAGGTGCAATATTGACATGAACACTAGAGGCACTCAGGAAACGGAGGGTGACTGCCAGACGTTCCGCAGATGATACGGGCCTGGTGTGGGTGTTGTGATGCTTAGAGTTGGGTACCGAAACTTGGTACTTTTTGTACTTGGTACCGAGTCTCGTCGGTACTACCGAGTACCGATTCACTTAAAATTAATCGGTGCCACATTTTGGTACATGAGGTGGAGGCGGAGCGAGAGCGCATGACTCGCACCACAGACTCAGCAACAATGGCGAGCCAAGAGCGGTCCAAAGTCTGGCTGCACTGAGACAGTGCTCGCTGCAATATTTGCAACGCAACGTGCAAGGCAGGCGGGGGAAACACTTCCAATTGAAAGGAAGCACCTGGTCAAACACAGCATTTATTTAAAAGCAGAGGAGTGTACCGTGTTTGACGCCTGGAGAGGGACGGCTGCAGCTGCATCATTACTGTCAGCTACCAATGTTGCTAGTAACGTTACTAGCAGCAGTGCCGCTAGAAGCAGCACCGAATCCGGCACCCTCCCTTAGGCCATCCAAGGAGCGAGAGTCCCGAGTGATGAATCCACCTCATCATCGACACGTTCAGGTAATTATTAGCTAACCAACTAGGTGAATAAGTTGTTGGAAATAACAAAAGTTTTTTTGTCTTTGTATTTAAATCTTTTTATTGAATTTTCAAAATAAATGCATGTGCAGACAAAAGTTACAGTGCAGCACTGTTCCTAAATGTTCTCAATAAAATGTTGAAACTGAGACGTTTAGACTTAAAAAAGTACTGAAATAAGGAACTGTTTGGTTCCAGTACTGAATTCCAGATACCGGCACCAGTACTGTATCCGTTCAATTATAAACGGTACCCAACCCTAGTGATGCTGTATGTGCAGTTCAATGAGCGACAGTAGCTCATCGAAAGCATTGACAGACATGCAGAAATATTCCCTGTGCTTTTCCTCATCGATTGCTCGCATGGGTAAAACAAGGGAAACAAACTCCCCATGTGATTGGTTAAGGGGCCGCATATACCATCTCTGGTGGCTGTGGAGACGACGCCTTTTCCTCTGCTGAGATCTTAACAGCAATAAAATTATGATCTCCTCCTCATCGAGAGTGTCCATGTTTGTGTTTATCCGGAAATAAATCGACGAACGTCCGCGCTGCAGCAAGTGTACACACAGGTGCAGCACACCGTGTACGCATACATTTGGCCACACAGCAAGTACAGGGTCAGGGTTAGGGTGTTAGGGTTAGGGTGTTAGGGTTAGGGTGTTAGGGTTAGGGTGTTAGGGTTCTCACTTAACTCTGCAAAGGTTGATTCTGATAAAGTGAAGCAGAACAATATAAGAGAGGTTTTAGTACAGAAGATTCAGGGGAGCTCTCCAAAATTGCACCATGTTTGCATGTGATTTTGTCATGTACAATCCTGTATCTTTAATTTTTTGTTTCTGTAAATCCCTACTGATGTTTAGGATATACACATACAACTGTCCCTTTCGTTTTTTTTCATCCATTTCCCACTCCAAACTGACCAATACACACCTACTACATTTGAAACTGAGTTTCTATTCTGATTATTTCCGTGATGGCTTGGTCGATGTGAGTGATTGACACCTCATTTGATTCTTTAGAGCCAATAGAATGACGCTATACCCACCAAAATGAGATTGACAGCACTGTAAGTCAATCAGTCAGCAGAACACGTTGTCGGGGGGGTGTCGGCTGCTGTGAGTGGTCATTGTTATGCTTCCCCCAGAACCTCCGGCCGTCAAATTCATTTGAATGACGGACAACATGTTGGTCAACGGGAATGAAGCGTGATATAACAGCAGAATGAGCTTTTCACGGCAAAAACAACAAGATAAGAGAAATATTACAAATATATTTTGGCGAAATGATTTCTGTTGTTGTTCTTTGGCCTGTAGCTCTCTGATGGTTTGACGTAGAGTGATTTGCGCATATGTGTGGAAACAGCAGAGTCTCAGCTTTAATTTGAGATGAACAGCGTGTGTTTTGAACAACGTGTGGTTGAGTTAGAGACCAAAATATACAGAGTGCTGGGATATCGCTGCTGTATCGAGTTGGATTTGTTGTTGTTTATTTAGTTGTTGTTTGAGCTGTGTTTGGGGAATGTAAAAAGGGTTTTTACAGCCTTGTAACCCAGGTTCTGCTGTTTAATTTGATGTGCAACATCACTATATTCTTCATGATCAGTGCATTGTTTCACATTGTGTTTGCAAAGTCGCACTCAAAGTTTAGGTTTTAACATCTGATCCAACCATAACTTTGTACTGTCCTATGCGATTATAAATTAGTGTTAGGTAAGTGCAAATTACAAATTAAGTAAGTAATTAAGCCAACATGGGAATGACAAATACTGCAGTTCCTCGAATGACAGTTACCAGTGACAGAAACCAGGTTCCCAGGAGGTGCACCTGGGAACCTGGTTGAAGGTTATTTTAGTTGTGGCTAAACAGTGGTACTGCAATGTCTGGAGTGATGCCATGCCAGCCAAAAATACTTTTTTCCACTGACCTACATTGGGAAAGGGACGTCTGTAAATACAGTAGTCTATAGTGGATACATTTTTAAGCCACACAACCCCCGCAAAATGATTCATTTCACTATCAGGATTTGATCCATTCAGTCTGATAACATTTGGAAAATCTAGAAGAGCCACAAGATCATTATTTTATTCAAGTTAGCGGAACACTAAGTCAGCTGTTCAGCAATCAGCCGGGCTCGGCCACAGTAAGCATCCAGTGCACCTGCTCTATGGACAGCACAATTCGTAGGCAGTGCTGATCATCTGGGTACTTTAATACACACAAATTGAACCATTTTGGCTTCATGCACCACTGAGCAGCTTTCATAGGAATGAATGGGGCCCTGCCACCAATGCTGTATCCAGTTATCCTACTACATCCATGACAGAAACAGCAGAAATAACCATGTTTACAGCCTGGTACACAGAAAAGGTTTTGGTCTCTCTAGCTAATTTCCCCCTTCATGACAACTGTATGGGGATAAATTACCCATTTACTTTAATTAAGGCTTAAAGTTGCATATATTTAAGGGCAGGACCTCTATGAGTGACCAGGTGTCTGCAAGGTGTCACCACAGCCTGTGACTGTCCTGCTATATTTATGTGAATGGGAATGTCTGTTCTACTCTTATTCTGTTTCTATGCTGTGGCATTTACATTGCATAATTTCCCCCATGGAACAGTCAGCTACTTGCAATATTTATTTCTGAAGAGGTTCTAATCATGGGAGAAGTACTTCCATCTAGCAAAACATTAATAATATACACTTTACCAACTCATCATATAGGCTAGACTGTGCAACTTAACCTTAATGTGCCAAATGTGGCTATACTTTGATCTAACATTAATCCTGTATCATACTTGGATGGATCATACTGAATGGGTCTGTGCTTACACCACAGAAAGAGGCTGAATTAGGGGCTGAAAGCAGTGTAGAGGATGATGGAGGTGAAGAGAGCTTTGAAGGTGGTGAAGATGAAGAAGTGGAGTAGGAAGAAGGAGAAAGTTGCCCTGGAAATCCAGAGTTCTCATCAGAGCACAATTTTAATTTGCTCAGCGAGTCACTCTGGCAATCAGTAATGATGCTCATTACCCCTGCCCTTGGAGCCGAGCTGCACCAATCACATCGGTGTATCTGATATAGGCGGGCCAGAGGCGAGCTAAACAGATGACGACAGTGCTGCGACGATGAAGTCCGGAATCAGTCAGTAAACATCGCAAAATGGCTACAGATGAACACCAGTTGTTTGAAACGGCTTTGGCTGCTACAATGAACGAGTTAGACTTGGCTTTTTCAATAAAAGAGGAACAGAAGACGGCGCTCGAGTCTTTCCTTTGCAAGAAGGACGTTTTTTGCTGTTTTGCTGACTGGACACAGCAAGAGTCTAATCTACCAGTTAGCCACGCTGGTAGCGCTCTGGATACGTCACCCCGTGTATTGTTCTGATAGGTTGTAGTGTTATCCAATTGCGTGAAGTGATATTTTTAAATGCATGCTTGGTGCCGCCCCTCGAGTTGGGCCATTTTCATTACTCATGGCCAGACCCTAAATCTTTCTAGATTTGGGTCTGGATTTCCAGGCTAGGAGAAAGTGGGGCTAGACTGCAAATTAGCATTAATATGACATATTCAATATGTGGCTATACTTTAATCCAGGCACTAATGTTTTGTCACAACCCAATGAGAGCATGTTATTATGTTATTGTTTAAAGGACTGAAATGATAACACATTAGGCTACAAATTAAATAATACAATTAATAAAATAACAAATACCTTAGAAGGACAGTTCACCAAACAATCAAAAATGCATATTTTCCCTCTTACCTGTAGTGCTATTTCTCAAGATTGTTGGAGACATTGGCCGTATAAATGTCTGCCTTCTCTCTAATATAATGGAACTAAATGGCATTCGATGGTTTGAGGTGCTCAAGGCACCCAAAAAATATGTTTGAAAAATTCATCAGCCATGTCTCTTTTCATAAATCATGATGTGGTTACTCAAGATAATCCACGAACCTTGTTGTGAGCAGTTTAATGTATTTTCTTTCATTCTACCAAACTACATCTGCCAACCATATGACAGTGCAGAAGGGAGCGTGCATCTACATATGGACAACAGGCAGGAATTCTCCTCTACTGAGCTGTCACATTAGCTAGCTCATTAGTGCTCAGAGAGCTAGCAGTAGATGCACATTTCCTTCTGTGTAGTGATACTGCTGGCAGGTGTAGTTCAGTATAAAGAAAGTAGTTCCTACATAAAAACTGCTCACAACAAAGTATGTGGATTATCTTAATTAACCAGGTCATGGTTTCTGGAAAAAGACATTGCTGATGAGTTTTCAAATTAATTAATATTTTATTTCATTTATTTATTTGGCACTTTGAGCATCACAGGCCGAGTGCCATCTAGTTCCATTATACTGCAGATAATGCTGACATCTCTACAGATAATATTTACAACACTTAGCAAGTCCCACTTAAACAACTGACACTGATAAATAACACCACAGGTAAAGAAAATACAAATTTTTGATTTTTGGGTGAAGTGTCCTTAAGCATAAAGCTGGGATCCTATTTTTCCATGTCACCTTTCAATGCGCTTACTATGGATAATCAAATCATTTAATTTTATTTGGTTCGATGGAATGATGATTATGTAATTAAAAAAAAAGAAACAGAAATTCATTCTGGAAGGCGAGGGGCCCTTAGAGACTGCCTATATACAGGGCCCAGAATTCTGTGCTACGCCCCTGCCAACAAATGGTGCCTTCCTGTCTTCTTGACCCTTCTCTTCACCTGCTCTATGAAGCTGTCTCCAAAATGATACCAGCCTGATATTTACAGCCCTTAAAAGCCATTTGACAGCCGCACCATAAATTAATGAGACGTGTTTATCAGCAGTACCGGGCAACACTTGGATTTTTAAAGAAACAATCCTCAATAGGGACTGTGCTTTGATAATCACCACATAGTAGAAGTTTAATTTAAAAGCCTATGCAGACCTGGGTTTTGAACATATTCCTAAATTGCACTATGCCATCCATGCAAATATGGTAAAATACAATTAAGCAAATTGTGACAGTGAAAATTTCCAAAAACAATGAAACCATCATGACATAAAAGATAAAGGTTGGTATCATTTTGTCATGGAGATAACAGTAGGAGCATTTGTCTCCACTCCCGAGACACTAACTTACAGTATGACATTAAAGTATAAGACCTAAGGGTAGCACTGTCCTTTGGTAAATGCTGAGACGGCATCTCTTCCCCTCTAATGCTGAGTGTTTACAGTAGGCTGGGTAACAGAGTTTGGGATTTATAGGCAGTTGTGATACGAACGAGCACAAAGACATGAAAATGTCACAGTTTGTCAAATGGCTCGTGACCTGGAAAAAAAGAGCACTGTTTACCAGGCAGTGTGAGGCTGTGCAGTGTACGCTGTAACATGCATGACCATGACTAATGATTACCCCCGTATCTGAACGTGCTTCAACATATCTTGAAAGCTCACACGAGCAAAGTAAATGTTTGTCTGTCTTGTCCATACGCTTTGAAGTTGTTATAATTTAGAATGTAGATAGATCTGCTTGGTAGATGAAGATAAGATAATCACCAACCATCTGCACTTCAGCCTGCCTTTCCAACCTCTATAACCTAATGACAAGTAAATATAAGCATGGAATATTTCTGCATGCAAACAGGAACATTTAGTCAACTTCGTCGTAGCCATGTGAACAGTCACATTTACTACTTAACATGATCATTTCCTCCATGCCAATTACCGTGACTGGGTGTGTGAAGATAGTCATCCATTAATTTAACTGTTTACAGCAACAACATAAAAAACAATGAGATGAAAACTGAACTAAGATAAATAGCTATTAATTAATATTTTTTGCTGATATGATGCTACAGTTAACCCTTTTAAACCTGAAAAACAGGGCATGTAAAGGGTTTTGTGAATGTTAGTGCACATTGCAAGGCAGTAATTACAGTATATATTGGGCGACAGGGCCACAAAAGCAGCCCTTCATCCACACCTATGGGCGGGATCCTTATGCATTTTTATGCGTCCCGTGATATATCATCCAATTAATCATATTTCCATGTGTATTTTTTATCTACTTGTACTTGTATCCACTGTTTTCTTCTTTTGAAAAGCAGAGTCAGTCACATGTGTGCCCTTAGCTGAAAAAATACCCTCCAATAAATGATTAGAGAAGTAAAAGTAAAATAAAACACTGATTGAGGAAATTACTGCAAGGTCAAATCAGAAGTGAACAACTTGTTTTTCTCCATTTACATCTATGTATTCAATCTTAGGGGCAACTTTGATTAAATAGTGGTCAAATTGTGTGCAGAACTGAAATAGTGGAAAGAGTATATGGCTGTCAACTCTCACTTTTGCAGTCATACCCAATAATGTCAGAGTGGTATCAGATGGCACATTAGAGTGTGTTTTAATTACAAACTTAGATTTATTCATCATGTAAATACATGTAGCTTATATTGTCATTGATTTAGGTCTGTAGGTAAGTTACTGTACTTGATAACATTTAAGGGTTAACCACAGACCTTTTAATGGCTTTAATGGCTTTGTGGCTGATAAGTGGGTACAAACAGCCAGATAAAGAGGTAGGTGTACCCTGTATACCCTCTACTCATGCATAGCACAGGAACCCCCAGTGTTGAGGAGTAACCAGCTACTTGTAACTAATTAATTTATAGAATAAAAATAACTGTGATCAGTTACAGTTACTAGAAAAATACATTTTCAAAATGCTGGTGATTACAAAGGGGTACATCTGAATATACATGTATTCTTCCTGATAAAAACTTGGCATCTTTATGCCATGCAGGAAGCCTCTTTTTTGGTAACAAACTGCAAACAAATGTAATACATTACAAATAATCAAAATGGTGACATTACATATAGATTTTGATGTGTCCATAGGTGGTAGTATTTGACTGTGGTCTAAACAAAGGACCTTTCCAGTCTGTTGCCTAACCTTCATATGAATGTGCCTTTAATGCTCTTCTTTCCTCCTTAACAAAGACCTTATGGCCACTTTACTTTTCTTGGACCAGAGTCAATGAAATTTGTGTGTTTTCAACAGCATGTTAATTAGGTTGAGCTAAATGTCAGCAAAATTGCACATAGCCAGACACCTACATAGCATAATAGCATTGCACATAGGTGCAGTCTGGAAGCGCTAATTATAAGAAGCAGAGTTCAGAGTCTTTACTGCAAAAAGGAAAGAAAGCATCTTTTGAGACAGAGATATCGATTAGAGTAGTTTTGCATGAAGGGAAAAGGGAATAAAATGTACACAGAGAACAATTACAAAAAAGATAATGTGTCATGATTACTAATCTTAATTTTGACACGCTGTAAAAACCCATTATCAAGGAAACTTCCATTTAACTGATAACTTCAAGTTGGTGTCATCAGTGTTCTGTTACATTTCTTAATTTGCTTGTTGTGATCCAATATGGTAAATGAATCTTGCTGAGTGGGCTGTGGGACTTAATGGGAGCCAGCTGTGCATATCTTCAGTTTTAATAGCTGATTGTTTAGATGACGGTTTGCTTACTTTGAAGCATGTTATTATGATTATTAGTACTATTAGTATGTTTTAATAGTTTTTGATTTAATTAAAAAATAATCTAGGATGAAGAATTGTTTCATTGCAGATTCTGAATTATATGCATGGATTGCACATCACAAGGGACAAAGACTTTAATTGTAGCATAACAGTCACAATCATCAACAATTAGATACCGCAGCAAAATATGGATTTTATTAAGTTTACTGCAAATTGGAGACATTTGTCAACAATAGAAGAGGACAGCCAAACAGCACAGGACTTACATGTTACAACATCAGGAACTCCAAAAAGGCCAAGTCATCTGCAGCCAGCTGCAGCATATCGCTCCACCTGTAATGCTCTCATGAAGTATTTACGTTATTTTGTCTAACTCTCTATATTATCGGTCTAACATTTTTAATAGGGCAGTATTTTCACTTGCCAGTTCCGATTGCTTTCTTCCCCCATCCCCTTGTCCTTACATCCAAACCAATTACCTTCTGTGTCCCACTTGGGTTTAAAGGCAATTAAACGTCAACAAATGTACACAAAACAACAATCAACCTCCCACTTATGAACATTGCCCTGAAGTGAACCCCTGCATTTCGTCCTGGATTTCGTCAGCAGCCTTTACCAAACTCGTCTCCTGCAGTGACACAGCATTAAACGATATGAAAAGATCTGAGGCAAAAGGTCAAGGCTATATGACAGAGTCTAATAAGAATACAAATCCACAAGTCTGTAGACGCTGCACTATTTATTACATCCAGATATTTGAATACAACCAACAACATCATTTTTGATACGTTCCTAAAGCGTCTGCAGATGATGAAAGGGTGTGAACTTGCTCACAGCTGCTGTGGGCACAGAGTCAGTATCAACACTCATATTTAACATCCATTTAGCTGCAGTGTATGGTTACATATATGCTCAAGATATACAATATACACTAACTTTTAGTGTGGCGAATAAATCTCCAGAAACTTGGATATCCTCTTCATGTTGAAGCTTCTTGGTCAGCTTTAATCTCACTGGACACGCTTTGCAAGGTCAGTGCACAGCGAGAAGGGTGAAAGTTCAAATGATTTGAATTCTGTGAGCAGCAGAAGTGTGAAATCCAAGATGTGTGCAAAGCTCAATGCAGCAATGCTGCAAGGTTTGGCATCATAGTTCTCTTCAGAGTTAAACAATGGCTTGAGCTACCGAAAATCAATTCTACTACTGATCCTGTGTAGAGAAGACTGCCTTAGAGCCTCACTGTTAGTGGCACAGAAAATATTAGGTTTTAATCTGTGGTGTGCTTTGCGGTGAGGATGAGAAAGGAAAGCCTTAAATGGAATCTGAATTATTCAAGTGCTGACAAGGGACAGGTGAAAGAGCGTAGATGTTCAGTTGAGGTTGTTTGTGCATTCATATTGTAACCTTTACCTTAGCATAACCCTAAATAATTAAGCCAGGCGCTCTCTTCTGTTTCTTTAGTAACTCCTTACAACCACTTGTGTGTTGAACTATCCAAATAGATTGTGACATGCTGAATAAATTAATTTAATTTCAAAAACAGATCAAAGGAGTATGGATTTGGATGTTTGCTACAACTTAAGTTACTCATCAAAGCAGATTTTATGTGGCAAAGTTGTTGAATATAATGTAATGAACCCGTGTCACCAGTAGATGGCAGCAAAGCTTGCTTTCAGTGACAAAATCATTTCCCCTTCCAGCTTTTTTTCTGACTGGTGTGGGTGTGTGATGGCAGATTAGTCCCCCATTGTTTATCCTTTCACTGTATATTTTAATTAGGATGTCACTGTTCAAGAGTCTTAGACAGTACACACAAACACACAGCTTGCTGGGTTGAGGCCACATTAATATCATGTAAATACAGACATATATATATTTTACACATTTTTAATTTTTAACAACAGGAAACACAGAATGCCTCAGCTTCTTAGAATTTTCTTGCCCTTCTGCGCTGTATGCCAGTTTATGTCAGAACCTTCATGAAATTTCTATTTCTACCAAATATATTTACTACAGATACAAATAAAGTAGTATATCTCTGCCCTGGTGAAATATTTCCGCAGTTTCCTGAAAACTTTACTGCAGGTTCATGCTAAAAGCCTGAAATGATTTGCCAGCTGTGTCTACTTGAAGACAAATATGCAGGGAAGAACTAGACATGTACTCAGTCACGTGGCGTGACACTCATCCTAAATTCCTGGTGTACACCACTTGATGGCAGTGTAACTGTGGACATTTGAAGTGGCCCTAAACAATAAAAGCAAATCTGCTTTGCTGTGGCAAATGTCACCCATGTTGCATGAAGGCAACCGGTTATTGATTTGAAAAATATATAACGGAGGAACGCACATACACTGCACGCACTGTACAGATGAAATACTGCAACAAATATTATCTCATGAGAGTGGGGTGTCGAAGACAGATGGATCATAGAGCACCTCAGGAGGCCTGTATCTGCTTTTCACTGGATTGGGGAAAAAAAAGAAAATTAACAAGACAAACAACATAGTATCTGTATTTTTCCCTATTTTGTCACTGAGTGTGTGCACGCCCAGTGGCAAATCAATGTCAAACAAAAAGAGAAGCTGGTGCATCCTGGTGTCTCTTTTCAAGCACTCGGAGTGCTGCATTCAGTTTAAGTGCCTTCCTTATTCAGTAGAGCAAGAGAAGTCCAGCCGACAGCGCTGTTTGAAATGGTAAACAGCATTCTGTGAGACAGTCACCATCAGTGTTATGAAGGCTAGAGGCAGCCTGCTGGCCAAGTTTTAATGTTAAACAGAGCACTGTGTACTATGCTAAGATGAATATTTCATTATGGATGTCATCAGCATGCAGTGAGATGACCCCAGCACTGTATAAAGTGACCAGCATCCTGCTACTATCTGTGCGGTGCTTTGGCAGGGATAATTAGATGAATCTCTGCCCTGAAGATGTCAGGCTGTTCTGGGGTCAGAGGGGTGTCCAGTCTGGTGCAAGATGAGTGTAATATAATGTAATCATGTACCTAATATACTGCCTAGTAAATGTGTTTAGCCGTTGATACCTTTAAGTGGGCTACCCGTGGGCATTTTGAGGCCACTAACTTTTCTCCTTGTGACTAAATTGTGCTTCTCCTAGCTGTGTCCCCACTCTGTGCCAGGATACATGTAATTTCAGCTTTATTTTTGCTTGCCAGCAATTTTCAGGAGGAATAAAAATAACAATTAGAGAGGTAAGCATAAACGATCCTCCCCAAATGGTTATTTGATACTTTTGCAAATCAAAATACATCATTATATACTCCATTGACTCCTTGCGATCCCCTGATTATAGTTTTGCCAAAGTTATCTGCAAATTAACTTTTCTCAAGCCCCATGTGTCAGGCTAAGTTAGGCTGTGTGGCAGTCATTCAGTGGGGGGAACGTGGTGAAGTTGTACAAGGTGTGTCAGCGAGATACAGCAGAGTCAAAAGCCTGGGGCACAGTGTGTATTAAGGTTAATTCAAACTGATTAGATTAAGCAGTGGGGCTGTTGCTGTGGGAAGCGCGAGCGCTGCGGTGTGTCCTGCCGTGAAGGGTGCGTGGTATGCTTTATCTCGTGCTTCTAAGTGAGCTTGTGAGGGTGCTACTTCATCCTTAGGGATAACAGGTCACATGAGTTCAATTCTTTGATAGCATATATCCAGCAGCTTGTCACGCTTGATGGGAGAGTCAAATTGGCAGGGTCTGGAACAAGGGACGAACTCTGGAGGAGGTTGGTGACTGCTGGTTTTTATTAATAGTACAGTCCTCCTCACTTTTTCCCTTTGATAATTAATTTTTATTATGTTGAGAATGCTCTCTATAGAATTTTGATATTATGCAGTCTGTCCCAGGTTAACAAAAGTCATTTCCCCTGTTATCCCTACTTTTCTTATTCCTAGGTCCCTGTAATGCTGCCTGGGACACAGCGCTTAGTTAAATGCTTTGCCGAACTGCATGTGTATTACAGCCACTTATGTTTGCCTTTTCTCTGTGTGATTTCTGCTCATCACAAGCTTCAAAAGGTTTCCTTTTTCCAAGCAAAGTCCTTCCAGCCTTCTTTGTCATTTCTCCCCAGGCCTTTTGGAAGCCCCTTTTTCCCTCAATATATAGTATTTGTACTTTTAAGAACGGTGTGTGCTAAAAACCCCAACTGAGCTGCCATCAAATCAAAGATTTTGAGGAGTGCCCAAAAATCCTTAATGGTTTTTCAAGACATAAATTTGCCTTGAGGTATCCAAAGTAAAAGGTGTCCAAACAGCACTGGATCCACAGCCATGCTAGCAGCTCTGTGAAGCTGTACTTAGGCACAGCGATGCTTTGAGCTCACACAGCGGCAATGATAACAAGCTGATGTTTCGACTACTTTTTGCCCTGCCTTCATTTCTACTACACCAAAGTCTCTCCTCAACTCCACCTGAGAATTTCTATAATGCTTGTTTTGCAAATTACCATAACCCTACCGTTTGCACTACACTTATTTCCACTATAACCAGCATTTGCTATTTGCAGTATTATTGAAAACACTCACATTACACCTGAAATGTTACCATTTTTTCCCCTGATGGTGGCACTAGATGAATCAATAAAGTTATTGCAGTTACTCAGAGATGGTATGATTTTTAAAAATACTGATGCACCTTTCTTTATTAAACTGACACAGAGACGCTGTATTGAGGCAATGTAGTGCACAGCATGTGCCACCAGAGGTCAGACTCTTCTAATGGAACAGGCAGCTGAGCTAAAGAAAATATGGTAACTGTGAGTGGTAGGGATAACATTACAGGACTACTAAAAGAGGGACTATTGCTACATATAACTTTATCTTGAGGTGACTTATTGTCCAAGCCTGCTGTGAAGACAATGAATAGATGTACCAAATGTCAAAGTAATCCATCCAACATTTGTCAGTTTCACTCAAAACCAAAAATGTCAACCTCACGGTGGTGTGAGGGAAAAAGCATGCTGCAAAATGGCTAAAAATGTTCACAATCCCAGTGTGAGTACAGTGAAACACTTGGGAGAGAATTTTTATTTTGTGAGCTTAACTTGACTCAAAAATATATATTCCAGCCATGAGTCAGTGAACTAGTGAGTGAGTTTTGCATTCAGAGTCCTGAAATTATTCATTTGCATGGGGCAAATAAATGCAAGAAGGAGTGAAACAATGTCACAACTCAGATTAACATGGCTCGCCATTGCTTTTCATAAAATGTGCATGGCTGTGCAGGCTGGGCTCATTAAGATATGGAAATTAAAATCCTCATGCACATATCATAACACAGCCAAAGATACACTGTAAATAGAATTAAATAAATATATGGGAGATAGAGATTAAATCTAAAATGGCACAGAAAGTTAATTCTGCAGGAAATTAAAGTGTTGTGGTGATTATGCATCCTGGAAAAGAAGTGGAGAGGAGCGAGACACCTGGTTTACTCAGAGATGCTCAGAGAAAATGATGAGCAGCTTGGTTATACCGACCGGTTTGAAATCTGTCTGTGCTGTTGTTTAGATATGCAGATTCATTGGCTGTGAGGATGTGACAAAATGCTGCAAACCTAGCTGATAAGAAAGATGTAAACAGCTGGTATTAGATAAAGCACTGCCAATTAAGACACAGCCAGATGTGATGCAAACATTAGAAAACATGAGACTGAAACTACCTGTAAATATCACATTTTCGGGCAATGTGACTTTTGACAACATGACTATAAATATTACTATTTTTGGTTGCTCTGGATTGGAATGAGAAGATTAGGAATGTGCTTATTTGTCTTTTGGATTGCAGTTTGTTTATATGGCGTCATTCCATTACAGGATTAAGTTGAATATGCATGGCCCATTTTTTAATTTGGGTAAGGATGTTTTTAGATGCTAAAAACTATGCAACATGATGACTAGTAGCACTGAAAGAACTAATGACTACAAAGTGAACCGATGAAAGTGACGGCACAGATATCCTGCACAGGATGGGAGAAGCTTTTGATTAAACCCACTTGAAAAGAAAAACAACAAAATGTAAGAACCAACACAACTTCACATCCTTAATTAATTTACTGCCACTGTGAATGGATTGCTCATTTACAGATGGCTGCTAAATTGTATGAGTCGACTTCAAACTGAATTCAAATATATACCACCTAGAGAAAATTAAATCTCACCGAGACATGGCTGGATATGGATGGTACACTTGCATTAATGTTAACATTGTTTAAAATCACATCAGCTGCGAATGAAAGTGTCGACATCTCCTTTCCAATTAAGCTCCCTTTACTACATATTAAGTGCTCAACTTAAGCTGCGGGCAGCAGAGGATGCATTTCAACAGAGCTGGATTTCTTTTCATTCTGTCTGACATACAGTATATGTGAAGAAATTACTAAGCCCCACAAGATTTTAGAGTTTGGAGGGAAAAAAAATACTGCAGCCAAAATGAGACTCTCTTCATCTGTAAGCTGCTTTAAGCCTCACTAACGGCTTAGCTTTCCTTATTAGTATTGGCTGCTGTGTAGATTCAGCAGACTACCCCTTTTCCCTTTATTTGCCACCCATCTATTTACCTTTGATGCAACCATGTGCACTGATCATTGCAAGCAGTCCCCTCAAGCATTCTCCCCTCCATCTTCGACTTGCATGTTAACAGCAGAGCATAGTGGTTTTATTCATCTTATTGATTGTTCTGCATGTATTCTCTTCAAAACAGTTTTCCCTCTCAAAGTCTATCTGATGATACATTCAAGCACAATGTGCTTTATCCACATGAAAACTATTCGAGGTGTCTGCTCAGGTAAGAAGAATTTCAGATTTTTGTCCATAGAATATTTCACCATTGGGGGTGAAAAGCAATAGGTGAGAGTACTTCGTGTTCCCGAGGACAACACAACATCTTATGTATGTGAAAGGCACATCTTCTTGTGAATAATCTAAGAATAGGCTGATTTTCCAGCTAGATGTGCTGTGAGTAGCACCTCTCCTGGGAATGAATGCAAATGTGTTGGATATATTCCTTTGTATCTTCGCAGTCTTGAGAGTGCCATCTATTGTATATTATGTATCGGCTTTTCTCCTGTCTGTTTGACACCCAAAACAACAGCGCTGAGTGAACAAGTGTCTAGAGGCTGCTGGAGACAGCTTCTGTCATTCTTACTTTTGTACATTGTTTGGAATAGAATGGATGATTTTTATGGAAATGGAAAGATATGTCTGAAGTCTTGCATATTAAAAAAACAAAAACGCAAACGTGTACAAACTATTTTGTACAACTTAGTGAACACTGGATCTGGGAGATGCAGCAAATGTGTTGCTTTTGAGAAACAGATGTCTTTCTCAGCTATTGCATTCACAAGGCTGGCAGATTTCCCATATATGGTTTGTTTACCACAGCCCATATGTAGGGGGCAGCAGTGCAGTAGAGACAGTTAGCTGCTGTTGTTAATTGCTACATTGGAAGGCCGATGAAAACAGCAGTGGCAGACAAGGCAGATGCTTGTGGCAGAGGCTAGATAAATATACTGTAATGTGATCTGTTTTGTGCAACTGAAACTGTAAATACTTCATAAATGTGCAGCTACACTAACTGACTTATGGTCATATTCAAAACTGGCGTACAATGAATGTTGAGCTTTGATTATAAATATATACCACTTCAGAAATCTAGACGCAGACTGGTGGGAAGTATGATTTTCTCTGAAAACAAAGCTGTACAAAACAAACAGTGAGCCAATGGTGACCAAAATTTTTCAAAATAAGTACTTCAACAGCTGCTCAGCACCCACAGCTGTGGCACATTCTCCTTGATTACCTCCTAAAATCCTCTCTGCTTCACTCAAACATGTTTCCAGTGCTAGAAACATACAGTGGGGTTTGGTAATGTCTTCACACTCCATGTCATACAGAATAAGAGGAAATCCATCTGTTGAAATGCATCCTCTGCTGCCCACAACTTAAAATCAAACTTAGAAATAAAAGAGGATTAATTGGAAAGGAGATGCAGAAATGTAGAGAAAAATATAGAAAAGATGCTTTTCTTTCATTTCATATATTATTAATACACCCAACTGAAAATTACAGTTTTACTCTGGTTTCAGGAATGATCAAGTTGGCTAAGTTGCACCTGCCCAGGTCAGTTTGCAGAGCCAATGTGTCTACCTTTAGCACATATTTTCACCAGATGAGAGATGCACCGATCCAGCTTTTTCAGTTTCAATCCTGATCTCGATGCTGTCGCTTTGAGTATCAGTCAGTATCCGATACCGATCCGATACCATGGTTGACCTGCAAAGCTATATACCTTTATATGTAGAACAGAAAAGACTAGAGGCATCAGGCACTGATGACTACACAGTTCTTTCCTAAGATAAAATGAAACAAGATCAAACAGATTAATGCAACGATGAACTATTTTAACAAAAATAAACAATTGTGCAACAGCAGTTGAAATAGTGTGAAATACCTCCACACAGCAGATTCTCTCCTTCGCTCCATGACGTATGACGTAGCTCGCGTCGCAATAGATTTAAAGGGAAAGGATCGCCTCGGGTATAGGTTGCATTTTCCAATACCCGATCCATCTATTTTGATGATATCGGGGCAAATATTCGGATCGGTGCATCCCTACACCAGACACCAACAATCAGCTAAAATGGCTTCCAAAATGTGACAAAAAGCTTTTATCAGAGATCTTTAATTATTCTCAAATTAATTAGCAGGTTTACTAAACCACCTAAACCAGCATACGAACCAACAGAATAATCCTCTGGAAAATGCAAAACAAAAAGGCTTTATTATTTTTAGCAGTCTGTAGCTTGCTTCTTGTTTAAGGTGTGCCAAGCATTGTTAAAATCTGACAAAATAGTATGTAAGTCTCAAGTCAAACCACAACAAAATACAATACAACGGCGATGTAACAGAATAACAATGCAGTTCTAAGTTCTTGGCAGACAGAGCTAGATCAAAAACAAGAATAAAATGCAGTGTGTACAATGCGAGGAGTTCAATAGTTCAGCAGCTGAGTTAAATCTAGTTCAGTACATCCAAATCAAATGTACAATTCAAAATTTTCAGCAGTTCCAACCAAAAACAAAAACCCAAGAGGTCTAACTAGGAGGAGTATTTACAGAGTGCTCACTGTGCCATTGGCTCATCAGTTTGGTTTCAGGGTCAGTGCTGGCACTGCCAAAGACTATAATTCACTGGGGAATAATAAATCCAGCCTGAAGGGGAAAAGAATATCCCTCCCAGTTCATTCATACTCCAAGGCTGCCTCCAGAGCTGATCAGGCTTCTTCAGCACCACCATGCCTAATTTGGATTTAACTGCAGCAGCATGGTTGGATGAATACATTAGAGGGTTAACATATCCTCCACCTTTGTAACAAAAGTTGAAAATCTTGAGGAATAGGTCTGTCAAATCCATCATCAGTGCACCAAGGATCATCCACTTTCCAGTTCCTGGTTTGTATGGCTGATACTCCTGGCTCAAAGGTGTCTGGCAGGTATTGTGTCTCCCAAAATACCAGTGTGGGGGCTAGATATAAGTGATCCAGATGTTGAGCTCTAAAACTGTTTGATAAGCATATAGAGTTGACACAAGGTTTTGTGGTGAATGACGCTGTTGAATACAAGGTCTAATACTTCAAATTTTACTTCATGGTCTCCCTGAGGAGTGGGAGCTTTATTTTTGGCAACAATGCTGACGATAGTGACGATGGAAGCTCAAGAAAAAGCAACTGAAAGCTAGTCTCCTACTGCGGCTCAGGAGAACAGCATCTGGCACTGTGGGGGTATTTACTTTTCCCCTTTTGTCTTCAAGTAACTTCAAGTAAGAGTCTCCTGTGGTGAAACTGTAGTGACTCCTGGGGTAAGATGCCGAATTGGCATAATCTAGCCTCCTCACAAATTCATGTCTAGTAAAAAGTATGTGGATTTTGTGGTTGAGTGTCGCTCTGGCTGCACAGTTCTGTCCAAACCCAACCCAGGCCCAAGAGAATGGTGACCCAGCTCAATCCAAACCCCAAACGCATTGTTTTTTATGTCCAAACCTGACCCAAGCACAATTATCATTTGTAAATTATTTATCAGAACTCGGCTCGGGTATCCACTTTATCCTGTACTGATATCGTATTTGGTGATCATTCTACTCTGGTGCAGGGATAATGATCTTGAGAAAACACATCCATAAAATTTGAGGCCCCAATGCATCTTCCAAGTCATGATTTGCTGATGCCACAGTTTTCTCCCTTGCAGAAGTCATGACAACAAGAGAAGTAAGTGGTGGTTGGATGATGGGCAGACAGGGTCACAGGGTTTGTGACAAGGCAGGTAGTAGGCAAGCAGTGCCATTACAGTCCACTACAGCAGCTTGTTGGAATAAGTGGGATTTATGTGTGGTTTGTTTGCTTGTTTCAGCTGCAGAGAATATGGTCTGGGGTGTCACAATTTTTGTATCAGCTCAACAGTCATATTTAAGGGCTGTCAGTCACTTTAAGTGCCCCTCCACTCAATTATGTGTTTTTCTGCTTGTTCATTGACTGTGATGTTTGAGCTTTACCGTGCAGGGTGATGTATGTGCAGAGTTTGACACTAGACGGCTGCTTAAGATTAATCTGCTGAAGGGGGAAAGTTTATCCATCACTTTAAAGGTGCTCTGTGGAGTTTACATTCAGTGTTACTCACCAAAACACATTCTGTGAGGTCTAACAAATCCATTGGAAACATTTCCTTCCTCATAAAAAATTTGCAAAGCTGATTTTGAAAGTATTTTAATTTGGTTAACATCCATTTTTACTTGCTAGCAGTTCTCTTCTTAAAGGTCCAGTGCATTGGATTTAGTGGAATGTATTGGCAGAAATGGAATACAAAAATAATATTTTCTTTGGTGTATGACCACCTGAAATAGGGAGCGGGTCCTCTATTACAGAGAGTGCCATGTTGTACCGCCATGTTTCTATAGTAGCCCGAAATAGACAACTCAAACACTGGCTCTGGACAGGGCTAGTCATGTATTTGCAGCGGCCACTGTAATGAGCAGCCCCTTTGCAATGAGCAGCATCACAGAAACACAGATTTTTTTTTTCCAACATAAAACTGTATTTAGTGTTTTTACTTGCTTAAATCCATTTGCTTTGGACCTCTGCAGATAATTAATCTCCCGGTAATAACCTCTTGAATGTCTGTCAAGTTATCAGAGCAAACAAGCGAGCAAACATTAGCAGGTGCTGGGCTAGTGGCCCATACAAACAAAACATGCACACAGAAATAGTAGCGTTTTGTCGATCATTGTGTTTATAGACTTTACAAACATCAGATTAGTCTAAATGGTGATATAGTGACGTGAGAAATGTGATATAAATGTGTCAGTCAAAATTCCATGTTTCTATCACCTATGACGTCACCGGCGCGAGACCCGTTGTAGTTCGTTGTAGTCATGTATTGACTGACCAACCCCCTGTATCTGCATGAAATGGTTTCATCCTGCCTTAGCAGTCAGCAGATGCGCTAGAGCGCTACAGTCTCTCTCATGCTAGTTAGTTACTAGTACAATACGGTTTTCAAAAAAGGAAAGAGAGAACGGAGAGAGAGGAGAGGCAAAAGTAAGGGTGTCAATATGTCACCCAGTTTTTCTCCAAGAAAGGTGGGTAGCCTATAGTCTGTGAGTGGTAGAAATTAACCTGTCAGCTTAATGTCCATAGTGAAATAAGCTAGCTAACGTACAGACTAGTGTTAGCCTACACTTCACTCCTTCTTAACCTACATTTAATCAGTGCAGGTAAATGTTTAGCAAGATATTCATATTAAATCAGTTGTCACTGCCCCCTTTTACCAGACTCAGCAACAGATGAGTCAGAGGCAGCAGCCCTGTCTCCCCATAACTTTACCCCTCCCCGTCCCAGTGAAGAAAGTGAGCAACACTTTGTTGAATGACATGCCAGTTAGCATCATTGCAGGGAGTCTGTGGCAATTTCTCTCTCTCTCTTGCTCTTTTTTACCATTACAAAAAAAAACAAAAACTAAATATTTTTAATGACAGAAATTCAAACAAATTATTTTGTCCACATAATGATTATTATGAAACAAAAACAGCCTCCAACTGTCGCTGATGCTGGACAGTTCAGACAGAAACATTGATTGTTGCTTTAAATTTCTCAAAAACTGTTCAGTAAAATTACCTTAATTTGACATGAGCATAGTAAGGAGAGGTTTTTAGAGCTCCTTTTCTTTATTAAAAAAAACCAGTGGGATAAGTAATGGTTTTATTATAATTGGATTTCATATAATGTGTTATATAATGTTGTATCAGATTTGAGAAATTTGTGAAAAATGGGTCTTCATCCTTTTTGGCTCCTACAAGCACATGTGCTATCGCAGACAAGCATCAAAATCCAAGTGGCGGCTGGCATGAACAGGTTTTTGCAAATGATGGCTCACTTGACTACATTAAGAACCAGCAGTCAGGATTACTGTTAAATTTATGTTGCATAACTGATTTTGAAGATGACACCATCTAACGCCAATATTTTAAACATCACCTAATAATCAATCACACAAATGAAATCTAAAAATCGCAGCTGACTGTCTTGTCATGTATTTTGTTTTAATGTTCTTTAAATCTGTAATGCTGTGCTGTCTTGTTTTGGAAAGCTGAGTTCCCCATCAGCACAACAAATTTACCCTTGGGTACTAAAAAAGAAACCTTGAACTCTGAATCTTGTCTGCAGCACCACAGGTTGCGACCATTGATGTTCAAAGACAACACAACAGGGGGGGCTCTTCATGGAGGATTACAAGGGGTAAACTGACTGACTGCAGTCAGGTTATTTTATTTATAGCTAAATTATAAATAATTGTTATATGTTCTTCTTGATATGGGCCCCGGGCAGGCCTTGACACCAAAACAGAACAAGAACTAAAGTACACCTTGACAAAAGGGCACTTTGGACATCGTGGGCAAAGGGGAAGGTGCTCGAGCATCTGCACATGCCTGCTGCCAGAAAGGTTTTGATTGGATAATTGGAGGATTTTTTTGTTTTGCTTTCAAAAATGGGAATTATCCAACAACATGATGCAGTATACATTGAAATACAGAGAGCTGGTATGTATAGTATAGGTCATGCAGGTCAGACATTATGGGTTGCAAAACAATAACAAAAGAGATGATTAATAAATTGCTCAGTACCACAAATCTCTCTGTGAATCTTATGAGTATCACCTCTCATCATAAACCGGCATTAGACCTATTTTCAACACATAAAAACATTCTTCATAACACTGTATTTTTGCATGGTGCACATTTACTCTCCTGTAGCTTTTTGATACACTACCATTGCTCTTTAAACTTGTATTGATATTGATTTTCCACACCAACCCAATAACCTCCTTAACCTTACTTACACATGGCTTTCTCAGCCCAAACAGCACTGCCACCTTCAACCAAACCCAGGCTCCGTACATGCAAGCTCCAGGCAGAAGCAATGCTGATACTACCTTTCCTAGCACATTCACCATACTCTATTTCACACGCTACATAGCATAACTACAATATAAGCTAAAGTTAAAGGAAATAAATAAACTCACAGTCTCAGCAAACACACTCACCTTGCAGCATGGTCTCAAACAAAAGGGATTCAAATAGGCCACTCCCACACTTAAATAACTCTCCACTTCCTGGATTTCCTCCTGACAGGACTGATTGGTGGATCTCTCCACCTGATCTCAAGGAGTTATGTACCCTGCTTAGTAGTTCCCCCTGCTGACATTATTTCTTCGCTTCCAGATCCATTGGCTACATCTAAATGCTTCATCTGACATTTCCTTCACTGTCTTCCTCAAACTCTGCCCCTGTTCCCCCAG
Organism: Epinephelus awoara; assembly: GCA_035609425.1. Lineage (NCBI taxonomy): Eukaryota > Metazoa > Chordata > Actinopteri > Perciformes > Serranidae > Epinephelus > Epinephelus awoara. The sequence continues at coordinate 9,538,347 of CM069304.1, forward strand.
GAGTGAGACAGCTCATCTTACTATGAATCCCCTACATCCCACTTCCACTGGACAAATCCTAGTTTTCCATCCTCTCTGCTCAGCTTCTGCTCCTAAATCTGCATATCTAAGCTTTTCCTTTCATAGGCTTCTTCCACTGAGTCTTCCCAAGGAACTGTCAGCTCAGTGAAATAAACTATCCGTTGACTCACTGACCACAACACTATGTCAGGCCTCTGCTTGGTACAAACTATTTCCTGGGGAACAACAAGCTTTTCCCCTAAATCTACTTGCATTTCCCAATCACAAGCACCTTCTAGGTGGCCACACCCCTGCCCCTTACTAATTTATCCCTTCTGTATCTCTCCCCCTCATGGACAAACTGAGGTACTAAACTCCTATCCTTAACACCTTCTGAATTCACCTGTCTTCGTTTCTCTTCGATGCCTGCAGCTAAACATTTCAACACCTGGTTATGTCGCCATGTATATCGACCTTGTGACAAGCTAACTTTGCAGCCTGACAAAATATGCTTTAAGGTTACAGTACCTGAACACAATATAGTGTAGATAGGGAGGCGCATTTGCAACTAGTATCCTAAATCTGGGAGGAAATGCCGAATGTATAGTAGTGTTGTAAAAAGTTGCTTACTCCTGGCCATGTTTCAAACTGAGGCTGGGTGTTCTTCAATCATTTTACGCACTATTTTATTACACAGTGACACACAGCATAATATATTGTACATTGTCTATGCCTACCTATGACTTGCTGCCAAGTATGTCATCCATCACTGTTTTGAATTTAATTAAAAATGTAAGAGTAATCCTCGTGTTTTAAAGAGTTAAACAATGTCATTTATACCAAGCACTGAGAATGCTTTGTTTCCCAGGTTGCTTATCTGAATTTAACACAGCAAAACAAAATGAGGCCTAATGACAACAACAGAAATAATCTATCTGCCTGCTCATGTTATCATCATCTCTCATAAACATAGCCTCCAAAAATATCACTCATCATAGAAATCAAGTCTTATGTTAAGAAAAAAAAAAAAGTAATGCGCTCTCATTTACTAGAGGACTTCACTCAGCCAATATTTAATCTTGTGCGCAGTATTAGGGATGGCATGTTACATTAACAACTCTTGACAATGTTCTCTATCACTAAAGCCAGCCATGGAGGCTGCCTGAGCCTTTCACTTCATGCTCCTGACATCAGCGGATAGTGGAAGAACTATAGTTTGGCTGCAGTGACACCTGGGGGCATCACTGTGGCTAAGCCTACGATAACAGATGACAAATGAAGTTATAACATTAACTAAGTTTAGGAACAAAGATACACATCGCAAATTCAGTTTCCCATTTCAGCAGTGGAGTGTATAGCCTATTGCTGTTCTCTTAAGTGTCTCTCCGTCATGTCCTCAGTCAAGCAGCCTCACAAGTATCTTTCTTTCTAAACCTCATCACTCATTTGTCAGTCTAAGTTTATTACCTGATTTAGCCCCAAATAATGAGCTTCTCTTTGGACATTGATCTCCTTAATGAAGATCTACTAAGACCTGTCTAATTCTTTCAAACCCTCCACCATCCTCAGGCTGCATCACAGCCTTCCAGGTTGAGCTCTATTGGTCCAGCACACAGGAAGAATTCCATAGAGAGGCAAAAGGAGACCGGTATGAAACCTCATTGTAAGGTAAGGTCATACTGTTTAACAGTTGGGCAAAATTAGCCAAAATGTGGACACAATTATGCACTCTTGAGCTTTTCATATTCATTGACTATTAATAACCATTCAAATTGTATGCTTCTTATTGTTTTCCGACTGGTGTGATTTGTTTCATGAACATTTTGTGTTGCAAAATAAATTGGATGTTGATTATAGACATTCAGCAAGTGCAAATGATAAGGAATAAATGGGTTAGGGAGCATTTTTGGGTTTAGAAGCAGGTAAGAGAAACATCCTGTGGTCACAGCATGATGTAATACATTCCTTCTATATGTTCATTTGGTAGTGTATATGTAAGTGAACTGTTATTCTTCCACTTGTGAATCTACTCAAAATTTTCTAATAATATTTTAAGCAATAATGATATTACCTAAAAAGGACTGACTTCAGGGTGCCAGTGAGATCGAAAGTTTCACTGAAATAAAATGAGGGTGACATCTACCTCCCTATTACATGCCTTTAGCCTATCCTCTGCCTCCAAATCAACATTTGACATTTAATCCATGGCAAAATTTTAAATCTTGTGGGTCACGTTTGCACAACCCAGTCGACAGAAAAAAATGTTGGCATTGTTTGTTTCTGCAAACCACATATACGCTACATTTGTAAGTTATTATGTAGCAGATACATTAAAACTTTACATTTTAATTCATCCACTGTCTCCGCCATGTGGTTAATATGTAGTTAGGTATTTGTACAAGGAACACTTGGTTATTGTTAGGAAAAGATCATATAGCTCAAAATACCCGGTTTTGGGAGCATAATCATGGATGGAAAGGCAGCGATGTCTCAGTAAAAACAACCTTTTTTGCTCTATTCAGGCAGCAAATGCAACAGTGACCCTGTAAAAAACAACCACTTTTGATCAAACTAACTAACTAACTAACTAACTAACCAACTAAGTAACTAACTAAGAAAACACAGCAATGATGCATTAAAAAAAACCTGCTTTCTGTTGCACAAAAGGAGCAATGACTCAGTATAAAACAACCGCTTTTCCTGGCAGAAAATGTAACGATGGCTCTATAAAAGACTATGGGCCCTATTTAGATGGTCTAAAACGCGAAGCGCCTGTGAACTAGTCATGGGTGTGTTTTGGGCGTATCAATAAATAAGCCAATCAGATTGTCACCTCTCATTCCCTTTAAAAGAGGCACGATTGGAGCGCATGGCAGAGAGCTAGTTAGATGGTGGACCTAGCAACTGGAAAGAGTGAGCATTTAACAGCTGAGGAGACGGATCTCCTCGTGCGGGAGGTGAAGGCCCGTCAGAACCAGCAGACAGGCACCCAAACTCCCCGAGGTAATGCAGGCGTGGGATCACTAATACAAGAAAGATCTTACTAAATATCTGTGGAATATTATTCAAACCTGTTTTCATCATATAACAGAGCACAGCTGTCAGGACTGCCGCGGAGCTCCCCAAGGTGCTGATCCTGCAGCTAGGACCTGTTCAGCGTTTTCTCCCCCACCCACGTTTAATTGTTTTCACATGTTTCCTAGAGCTGTGTTTTGCCTCTTATTTGCATGTGTGTCCTCTCTACACTCAGATAACAATATAATAATATAATATAATGTAGCCTAGTATAACATGTTAAAATAAATGCAATGTGTGGGCTTTGGTTTTCAATCAAAAAAAATGATTGGTCAGATAATTTCAAAATTTCATTTATCACATTCATTTATTATTACAAATTATGATGATCATTATAACTGCGATTAGATCATTCTGATTAATGACTGACCATTAAGACGTGTTTCTGATAAATATTTTAATATGCACAATAATAACCTTTCACATTGTAATCATATTTTTATTTGTTACCCTTTGCATATGTGTGGCTGCTCCGTGTGTGTCTGAGCAGAGTGCACGCAAGTTGTGCACCCGCCTAGAGACGCACATTACTAACTTGTTTAACAGCAAAATACTGCGCCGTTGACTTTAGACCAAGTTCATTTGCTAGTTAGACGACGAGGGCGCAGGGCATGAAAATGACAACTGCGCCTGCATCTAAATAGCAATGACACTTGTGACATGGATTATGCACCCTCCGCCGTCCGCTTTAGACCATCTAAATAGGGCCCTATGACTTTTTGTTGCACTATCCCAACAGAAAACGCAATGAGGGCTCAGTAAAAAGTAACCACTTTTTTACACACTATTCCAATGGGAAAGGGGGCAGTGTTTCAAAAAAACAACAACTGCTATTCCAGTAGGAAACACAGAGATGACTCAGTAAAAATATTACTTTGGGGGCACTATCCCCGAGGGAAAAACAGCAATGGGTCGCATAAAAGCCCCCACATTGTCTGGCTAAAAGATGCTGGAAGAAAAAGCTTGGTATCAAATGAGCAAACAAGTGCTGCAGTGTTGTACTTTCTGTTCCTAACGCTTACATCTGCTTCTTCAACCAATTTAAATATCAATAACCAGCAGATGAATTGTACTGCTGGGCCTGTATCATGGGATATGAATCATTATGTAAATAAAACAATGGCACAGCTAGGTGATGATGAGTCATATATCATCCCCCGACCTGTGGGAACTACATCAGTCCATTCTGTTAAGACTGATGGTGAGATCAGAAATCACTGGGGTCAATGTTGCTGTGATGCAAGTGTCTGAGTAATGTTAGGGTAGTGTAGTAGACTTCATGTGAGTATGGGTCTGCTGCCATTTATCTCACAGACAGCAACACTGTACAACAATGTCCTTGGCTGTGTAGTACACATTTTTTCCTAGGTAGAGAGTCAGGAGTATTGAATTTGTGTAAGTCAGCTGCATGCTAAGCTCTTTTATGTCATCACTGGGTGAAGGTGACAACCAGGTGATAGGATCCCTTTCTTACTGCTTCTGGGAAAATAGCTATGTACTGTGCATTTGCCTTTAAAATAACCTATAAATAAATGATTATGGTTTGATTTCCTATATATTATTCATATATCCAATATGGCCTCAAAAGTCAAGCAGAACTTTGATTATTAAACCCAACTGTTGAGGTTTTGAATCATCACAGCTGAAATGTGAACAACAGTGGTGCTCTAATTCTGTATCCCATCTTATAATGTTTTCCAGAAGTAAATCAGTTTGATTAAGAGTAAGGTTTGACAATGAAGAAATAACCTTTTCTTACAAAAATAGAAAATGTTTTCACTACATTCCCTTCTGAATTTGGCAGCGCCCCCGGGTCCACCACAAACTCCCTTAGCAGTTTCTGCCAATGTGAAGGAACAGCAATGATACCAGGGTCCTTTTGGATCACTAAATCCCTCACCCTGTCACGCAGAGTGAGGCCATAAACCATCGGTCACTTGTATCCACAATCTCATTCTTTCGGTCACTGCCCAGAAACCTCATGACCATAGGTCAGGGACACACGGAAGACTGACCAGAAAACATAAAGTTGGAAGTGATGCGCAAAATCGGTGGTCAAACTCACTGTCCCTCTTACTCCCATTCCCTGACACACCTGAACTCCTCTGCTTGGATCATAGGAGCCCGTTAATGGAGCAGCCCAACATTTATTCAGGAGAGAACCATGTCTTCAGAAATGGAGGTGCTGCCTCAGTCTGAAAGAAGTCTAAAATGAATGCAGTTTTTCACTCACAGAAATGCAAATTTATGCAGCAAAAGTCCTCCAAAATCTAATCAGATCATCTAGTGTAGAGGAGTGCATGACAGGTTTCTAGGGGAACCTGTGGTGTACGTATTAGGTTTCTGGCATGTATTGTTCTTGAGTTATTATGTTCTCAAGACTGTGCCTACACAGACAGATGCCAAGATGATGGCATAAAGCCCCACGCCACTCTAAAATGAGACAAGTCTTTCATTAGATTTTTTCCTCTGTTTCTCTTATGAACTGGAGTCACTGAGCTTTATTTATTAATAAAACTTGTCAATGATCCAAACTGCACTGTTAGGATTACATGAAAAACACAATCTTGAAATGGCTTTGTATGAATAAGAATCTACAAATTATAATTGCTATCACTCACTTCAGTTATCATCAGATAAATTAGTTTGGTCTAATTGTGGAAAATGATTGATAGATAATCTTCATTGAAATCCAATTAAACAGTAAGTATCTTTTTCACTCTAACAACACAACGCAATCAAATAATATCAAAATTTGATGATTGAAATATACTTATATTCCATTAGCCTCAGTTTTAGGTTGTAGGTTTGGTTGATGTGATATTATCTGATTTCAAAATGCTATTTTCATTAGGAAATTAACCAAATACTTGACCTGAGAGATGCATTAAAATAAATTATCTATTCATTCATTGTCCATTCAAAAGTAGGAAAAGCTTCTACTGAGCACATATCCTGGTTCATGTTTATAAAATTCAAATCTATTGAATTAAACCTTGTCTTACAAATGGACATGGAATGGAATTACCATGACCTCTGGAGACTGTATTATGTGGTGGTGGCACATAATGTGTTACATGCAGGCACTATGGAAACAAAAGACTTGTTCAAGATGAACTGCACCTCACCTGGAAAGTAGACAAAATCAGGCAGCAGCAGCAGGGGTGGTAACAAAAGCAGCAGTCAAGTCAGACTGCCTTCAAAGAATATACAGGAAGTCACACAAGTATCTACATCCTGTCAGACCCATCTGTAGACTACCTTTAATTTGCAAACCATGTTATGACCTTAATTTGTATTATTTGTATTATCAACCACACAGGATATCTTTGTTACCACATTAAACCTTCATTGCGCAACATGCACGAGACTAATGGCCTACAATCTAGTGTTAAATATTACCTACAAAACAGCGACAGCCAGGCATGCCCCATCATGCTCTGGGTCTTGCAGTTGGTGGAAAGCAACCAGAGGACCTGGCTCTAAAAACTATGTTCACTCGATCTCATGAGGTTATCATTGCCCACATGTGCATGACATCAGAACAGGTCAGGATCAAGTTGGACATAAATGCATTGTGCAGTGATCAGGGTTGATTGATTCTGCACAGGTCTGACTAATTTCTAATGGCCTATTGCCAACTGAAAGTCAATTAGGATCTTTTGTCATGGTGGACATATGAATTCCCTTGTTCAGTGATGTCATGCAATGGGTGGTGGTTAATGTTATGGCCCCATATGTAGTATAAAGAGTGAGAAAGTCTGCATAGGGAGGATATTGGGGCAGTGTAAAACCAAAACTTAATGTTGAGTTCTTCTAACTTTATGTACCTTGAGTCCTTTACGTAGCTACGTTACATACTAATGTCACTTTATGATGCACTTATATTCTGAGTGTAACAAACACATTTATTGAACCAAAAACACAATCTATTTCTAAACCTAACCACAGTTACTTTATCATATGGACTGCTGTTTGTGAATTTTTGTAGGATATCATTTGAATTATTCTATGAGGATACGTGCCATGAGAACAGCCTGCTTTTTAACATTACCTGGTGGTGGCTTGTAATGTCGTAAATTGCATGGTGGTGACACAGTTGAGTCGAGGCACCAGAACTACCTGGTTAGGTTCAGGAAAGGAAACATTATGAGGATGTACCTTAAAATGACTCAAAGTTCACTCAGTCACTCCAAACACAAATCTCCTACATAAAGTCTGTGGTTTTGGGACCCATCCACCACCCCAACTTGTCTCACTTAGAAGCCGCTCAGGACCACTTCCTTGTTTACTCCCGTCACCACATTCATAATGTGATTGCAGCCTTCCAAAGTACGTGGGTTATGCACGAATTACTGGCTCATGATAATGTGGGATATGTATGACTTTGTGAGAAATACTTTTCGAAGAAAAAAGGTTGAAACAGCTCATGAGAACAGCACTGTTTTAATGTTTTCCCACAAAAAGCAATGCATCCAAATTCTAACATATCCCACATAATCATGAGCCAGTAATCTGTGTATAATCCATGTACTGTATATGTGCAGGCTGTGATCATGTAACCAAGGCACTGATGGTAAAGAAGGAGGCACGTTGTGGCAGTGGATGGGTCACAAAACACAGCGGTTTCCCCATGAGAAGCAAACCAAGTGAATTTTGAGTAAACTATGAGTCATTTTAAGGTTCATTTAACCATTTTTCTGTTCCTAAACCTAACCACAGTAACTTTTCTTGTCTAAACCTAAAGATGCCCAAGCATGTTTCCTTTCCTAATCTCAGAGGTAGAATAACAATAAAGAAGTAACAATAAAATGTGGCCACCCAGAGGAGATGCTAAAGATAAACTTTGTATCTAAAATGTTAGATTTGAATCATGATTATGTATAAACTGAGGGTCAAACTTCTTGTGTCATATTAATAATATACAAGTGACTTCAAACCAATTTCTAAAACGGAACACCACTAAATATATTGAAGTAAAAGGAAATAATGTAAAAATGACATCAGGCCTGTAGTCTGTTTTCAGATCAGTCTGATTGATTTAAAGTACCATACCACTTCAAACTGCTAACACTGACTCATGCTCTCTCTTAGACTCCATTTTACTGCATGTTTTTCTATTTCTTTTTTGAAACCACAGATCCAGTGCTGTTTTAGAAACATCTAACGAGATTAAGAGGTGAGTGCTACATAACTCTCTCACCCATGACTACCCGTTTGAGGCACAGAAAGAGGCCATTTCTATGGAAATGCAATGTTTACACGCATGGGAGAAGTCTATTATCTGCCATTTTGAAAATGTTAAGAGCACAGTGCTTCCTTGGGTCTTTCCCTTTTATTGCTCTAAGCATTTTCTTCCTTTTTTTTATTGTTTTTCCTGTGCTCATCCAGAGGAAAAACAAATGGTGTAAATGTCTTTGCGCCTGATTAAACAGAAGCCCTTTCTTTCTCCTACACGTCTGTATCACCGGAGAGATAACCTCACTAGTGTCCCCCAAAGTACTGCTTCCACTTCAAGAAGCTGAATGGGGCCTTTTTCACCTTGAAAGCATTTAAATGGAGTTGGTAGGATTGGGCCCTTCTTTCTCCACTCTAGCAAGGTGTGTCAGGAGTTCAATGGTGTTTCGTGGAGCGTAAAGGTATACAGAGGAAGCAGTTTGTCCAATGCAAGAGAATAAAGTGATAGTAATGCATTGACAACACCACTCGTCTCCAAGAGAGAAAGCTCCATCTCTTGAAAGGAGACATCTTGTGAAGTCTGGCTTTGATTTCAAGAGTCCTTTGCACATTACTTCACAAGTGTCCCCAGAGGTATGGTACAGGTCGAGCTTTAAAGAACACTCTTGATGCAGAAAAGTGTGGTACTTCATGGCATAGTACTTCTTCCTACAATACAGTTACAACACAAATTTATCATTTGAATTCAGCAGTGTTTGCTTATCAATAAGAACTCTGTAGGCTAACCAAGACATCTAAGTCATGTAAGTATATGATCAAAAGCTGAGTTTAGTTAGTGCCAGTGCCGATGATCTCTTCCCAAATCTCTCTAAAGGCCTCTACACATGAACAGCTTTAAAACCACTTTGCGCTGGCTGTCCCAATGTTTGTCTATTGAGAGGGCGGCAACGCCTGACAAAGCGGCACAGCTACCCATGGCGTCGCACACCGCTCGGATTTTCCGCCCGAGCGCTGCGCTCAGAGTTGAAATTATTCAAATATTAATTTGACCTCGCCGCTGCACCGCACCTTATCATGTGAAGGCCGCTTAAGTGCGTCTTAGAGAAACAAAAATGTCTCCTGCATGGGGAACCTCTGACTCTAAACATAAAGAGTGTTAAATGTATCAAAATATTCATTTCCATGAAACAGACCATCGGTGCATGAAGGTGAAAACTCATCCAGTTACTTATGAAGTGACCATTTAAACTGTGTAACTGGGTGACCTGTCAACCATTATCTAATTAATACAGAAAATAAAATCATTATTTTTTACTTTGAGTGTAAATAACCTGCCAGAGTGCGTAAAAAGACACATCAAAATAGAGCTTGTTTATTCAAAAAAGTGTCAGAGGAGGATCCCCAGACCACCCGACAATGTGCGAGGGGAGCCACAAATGTCCCTAAATCCAAGGAACACCCCTGCATACACCTGACCTGTGTGGGGCTGCTGCAACTGGGTCAGCCAAGCCGGTCTCATTCCCAAATCTTCAAATACCGAGGGGGGGCAGCACCAAATTCTAGGGCCTTATGCTTAAGCAGTCTCTATGGGCCCCCAACCCCTCCTGTCTTGATCCATATCTCCCTCAGGCACCTTTTGATTTTTTTGTGTTTTATGAACTGAGTTTGTTAAATTTTCCTTTTGCTCTCTTTCTGTCTTTCTTTTCTTTTTTAGAAGCTCAGTTTCCCCTTCTTGGGGAAAGACATGTACTGTGGTGCTTCAGCAGCATAATCAGTCACTCCCTTAGCTCTAACTGCATCTAGTGCAGGGGCCAACTAGACCATTTTGCACCTTTAGGGATTTAAAGAGGCCTCAGGGAGCTTACAAAGTTAACTAATTTTAGTATTTCGACCAATTTATTCAGCCAATTTTAAATTAGTTACAGTACTAATTACTTGACCGCAAGCAAAACCAAACTTTTCTTTCCAGGCTTTCAAGTCCCCTGCTCCCCTTTGGGGCCCTGGATAATTTTCCCTCCACTACAATACCCCTAAACAGCAATGTTTGGTCAGTGGCCCGTCAGAGTCAAACAACAATGCCAGGCAGTGGCATTTGTTTGCACTCTGGGCTACTACTGTGGTAAAAAAGAGCGAGGCCGTCCACATAAGGCAGGCAGGGAGGTGAATGGGTCACTCAGACTCTGGACTTTTACCGGGGAGCCCGCTTTTTGTGTCCAGCGTTAAAGTAAAAGTCAGTCAAGTTATTTTAATGATGATGTAGTCTACTAGTGCGTGAAGCATACACTGGTGAAGTATGTCACAAAACATTATATTATGATAGTAGCAAATGTAGTTATTCTAAGCCAAACCCTGATGCTTTTGTCTAAACCTAACCATGGTCTTCAATCTCAGGAAGTCAACCCTAAAACAAAGACTTTTGCCAGTGTTCTAAGTTTATTTTAAAAAAGACTGAATACATTTGGGGCGCCGGTGGCTTAGTGGTAGAGCAGGCGCCCCATGCACAAGGCTGTTGCCGCAGCGGCCCAGGCTCGACTCAGGCCTGTGGCCCCCCGCTGCATGTCACTCCCCCCCTCACTCTCCCCCCCCACACTTGCCTGTCCTATACATTAAAGGCTAAAAAGCCCCAAAAAAAGACTGTATACATTTAGCAAGCAGAAACTTGAATTTCCTGTGAAAACTGAAGTTTATTTCGAAAAGAGAAGATGTATGTAACGAGCAAATTATTTATTTATTGACTAACTGTGCCTGAACATTCAAAACCGATGCAGTAGGGTACCTTGCATGTTGAATTTTGATGGGCGAGGACAGGATATGTATGAAGGTTAAAAACAGCCAATTCATTCATCTTACTATCTTATCCTCACTGACTTGGTCAATCCATGTGAAATCTGGCACAGTGGTAGAGGGTCATGGGATGATGGGAATGAAGCAATATTACATCAATTGGGGCGCTATAGCAACCGATTGAAATTGCAAACTTTGAATGGGCATAACTCATGCCCCGTTTGTCATAGAGACATGAAACTTTGCACAGAGATGCCTCTGCTCATGAGGAACAAATTTGCCACAAGAACCCGTCATTTCAGATATATAGATTTTCAGCCATTTTGAATTTTTTGAAAAACACTTTGCATGAAACTCGGTGAACATAATCTAGGGACCAATATCTTAAGTTCCCTCTTGGCAAAAGTTGGAAAACTTACTAAAACTGAGCTTCTATAAGGCAATGAATATTGTGGAGGGCGTGGCTCATCACATAAAGGTCTAAAACATCTCAAGGGTTTCACCGATCACCACGCAACTTTGTAGGCATATGACCACACATTATTGACCCGATCAAACAAAAGGGGGGAGCTAGAGAGCTAATTTATTATCTAGGTCTAACCACCATATCGATTTTTACTAAACTTGGTAGATATGTAGAACAGGACACCTAAAGGTGACGTGAGAAATTTAACTCTAATTGGTAACTATAGGCGCTATATCAACAGAAAAATGCTTAAAAATGGCTAAAATGAGACCCATCGCTGTGGCTCCCCCTGTGGCCAAATGTTTGTTTGTTTTTTTGGTCTGACTTACTTGTGGTATAGTATGCTGTACATAGGCACGAAAACTGTCAGTGTGTCATTCTGTTAGTCAGTCCTTCTGTCTGTCCCACGTTTTTCTACTCACTGACATGGTCAATCTATGTGAAACTGCACATAGGCATTGAGGATTGGCATAGGTAGCAGGTGGCAAAGATACTTTTTCCAAAAATTACACTATTAGTATATTCTTTTACAAAGTTGCTTTTAATTTAATTGTATGCATTCACCCCAAGAGTTACTGCACACATGCGTTAATATATGCATCCACCTCAAACAGACATCATCTCAGCTGCAGCCGATAAAGGTAGGCTTATTAATTACTTAATTACATTTACACTGCTAAAACGTGCACATTGATGTCAAATTGACAAGCTAACCAATTGCCATGTTGTGTAAGTGTATGTGCGCGTGGGAAGTTGCCCCATACCCCTCAACTTTGTGTGTCTGTGTGGTTGTGAGTAGGGATGGGCAAACGATCAAAATTCATTATTTGATCATCCAAAAAATTAATGATCAATTATCGATTAATTGATAAGCTTTTTCGCCATTAAAATGATGCCTACGGTAGAAATAACAAATAATGCATGTTTTCCTCGATAGAATCTTTATTTTACTTGTTCAAAAAACAAGTTTAAACTTGTGCTTAAGCCCCCGCAAGCCATATGGAGACTACACTCAAACTGAGACACGATCCACACCCAGACAGTTCAACAAAATATTAAACAGTGAGCAAAATGTTAATTTAATTTCAGTTAATAAAAAGTGAAGGCAGTAAATAAAATGTTAAATTTAAGTAGAATCAGCCGCAGTGGCACGAGCCTGGAGTTCAGACGGAGGCATAACATTAGGCCTACTCTTCACGTTCAAATTAACACAACACATTGCATGTCAGTTAAGAATCTAAATTATTTGTGCATGTAGCCTAGTATGGCAGCCTAATTTTAAAAAAGCAAACAAGGCACCTATAGCACGTGAAGCCAATAAAACAGTTAACGTTACTCACAAACAGGATTTTTTTTTCTTTTTTCCTTAATACTCACAAACGGGATAACAGGATGACTGTCAACCACTACTACTCCAACAATAACGTCCAGTTGTAAAAGGTAAAAAGAGGCTCAGGCTATTGATTCTTATTAAGAAAGATCAGCATGTTCACATGTTCAGGGGTAAGACGCGATCGAAGCCCGGTGACAGTCAATCCAGCCGCTGAAAACACCCGTTCTGAGGGGACCGAGGTTGCGGGGATGCAGAGGTATGTACGCGCTAGCTTTGCCAACCTGGGAAACCGGATTTCATTTGATTTGGTTTGGTCTCGCTGCTCTCCTCTGAGTCTTCAGCCGGAGGAGAGCCGAAGTCGGACGATATAGCCTAATTTCCAGACGGCGGGATAAGCTCTGGCTCTTCCATCTGCCCAAGTTCTAACAGTTTGTGATTTGCGGCCTCTCTCCGTGTATCCGTAAGAAAGCTCAGGTGCTTGTGGCGTGGATCCAGCATCGATGAAATCATGGGGGCAGATGACATCAGCTCCTCAGATTCGACCTGAATAAATGACGAAAATAAAGAATCAATTGGCAAATCAGAAAAAAATAAAATGAAAACGCTGTAGCCTCATGGTAGACTTGCATTTGTAAAAATAAATAAATAAATCAATCTAATCACAATCATTCACCGCCTCTAAATCACCATTAGCTATTTATTATGTGAAAATGCCAATAATGTCTAATAAGTTAAACTAAGCTTAACATAGCCTACCTTCATTTGGTTGTTGAGGGAAGAGCGCACTCTGGCCTTGAATTCAGTGCATCGGGCCCCGTCATCTTCATTCGGTAGGAGGTGGGTGTTGAGGAGGCTGTAACGTTAGGCATAGTAAGTTATGAAATAAATAAGTTAAAAAGGAGAAAAAAAATAAAATATAAAATTTAAAAAAAGAAAATTAAAAAAAAGAAAAGAAAACGAAGAATTAGATAAAATACCTGTAAGTGACTGGATATGTGTTGGAAACGCAGACCTCTTTCTCCCCGACCGTAGTGGCAGTCTTCAGCACTGTCAGCACGGGCTGTGTCTCCTCCATCAGTTGCCAGTACTCGTCCTTCAGTTCTAGGACCCTGGCGTCCTGGAGCCTGGTCACAGTGCAATCCGACAGGACAGCGGCAGCAGCCCAGCGCTGCTCCTTGAGACGGTTGAACATGTCGCACACGCTGTTCCAGCTGGTTTTACACGACTGTATGGTTGGTGTGCTGGGAGGCCCATCTGCTCTTGTTTCTTCTGCAGCGCTTTAGGTCGCCACGGTGCTGTGGTTAAAGTGGCTTACGAGTTTGCCAGCTGCAGAAATGACACGATGCAAGTACAGTGCAAAACCATCATGTACTGCCAGCTGGAGGGCGTGGAGATCCAGTTGACTTTGTCCGGTCTGTTGGCAGCCACTATATTTGCAGCGTTATCATGCAATAACTCGGCCTTCAATTCCCCACTGGGCTACAGATTCGTTTAATTTTTCAGCTAGGAAGTCAGCTGTATGGCGACTTGGCAGGCTTTCAGTGAGCAGGATGGCGGAGGTGACTTGCAAATCATCTTTTCCAATGAAGTGGCAGGTGATAGTCATGTAACTCTCCGCTGTGAATGCAGTCCAGCAGTCTGTAGTTATCGCAACCTTGTCAGAGGTAGCTAGCTTCATTAGCAGACGCTGTTTCGACTCCTTGTGGCGAATGTCCATGTGCCTTGTGACTGAACGTCGTGAAGGAATTGGATATGCTGGCTCAACCTTTTGCATCAGAGCACGAAAACCCTTGGCCTGGACAAAACTTAAGGGCAGCATATCCGTTTCTATCATTTTGCAGATGGCCCTGGTGATACTTTCTTGTCGCCATAGATCACACGGCCTCACGCGTGGCACTAGATGTGAGGAGATGCAAGGCTGAGAAGATGTAACGTTATGCGATGCGTTCATCAGGGTCAGATGTAATGTTTGCAGATGGTACATCATCTGAGTCGTTGCCGTGTTGTATTTATATGTCGCGGTGCAGTGTTTGCAATGAGCCGCGTCATGCTCAACATGTTGTTCGGCTGCAAGCATGAACTATGGAAACCTTTTGGTCATGTAGGGCAGGCTACCACGGAGCGAAATTAATTAATGGACAGTACAGACTTTTATGAATATTTATTATTGTTATTTATTTTAGAAATACAGTAGTAGTCTAGCCTTTTGACCAGAAAGTTAGCCTTAGGCTAAAAGGCAGACTGTTTATAGCCATTCAAATAGCATATTCCTCAATTTAATAACATGCAGCTGTCTTTCAGTGATTTTAAAAGCTTAGAAATATATTACAATTGCTGTTTCATATTAATGGAATTCAGCCGAGCGTGCAGCAAGTATTAAAAAGAGAAAACAAAAGAGTGCAGTGCAGACTGTTGCCGCAAGAGAGCGCAGCTGCCCCAGTTTTGAGCTTCAACCCCCCAGGCCAAAGAGGAAGAATGGCGCGCATGCGCAGTTCACCCCTGGGTGTTTACAACCGTTGCCAGGGATTACAGGCTTCGGTATTCAGCGAAACCTCCGTCTTTCAATGGCATAGTGTTTTCAGAGGAGAGCGATGAGAGCCTCCGTCTGGCGAGCCGCTGTGTTCGCCGGGCGAGGGTTCTCGTAGGCCCGGCGGAAACACTGCGACTATCGATGAAAATTATTTGTGATTGCTCAAAAGCCTTAACAATCAATCATCAATAATCGAAAATTGATGCCCATCCCTAGTTGTGAGCGTAGCAAGGGGAGACTTCAGATATTGGTCAATCGTACTATCAAATTCACAAAAACTCTGTCTGAACACATTGCTCTTCTTAATGGGTTCAGTTGACTTTTTAATCTGCAATTTCCTATGACCTGTATCCCAAACATGCACCATGCGCAACTGTGCACTATCTGGGTATGGACTAGTTATATATAATGATGAATATTTATATTTTATGTTTACTAACTGGCCTGTGGCCTCCAGTCATTTTGTTAAAGTGACTCCCAGGCAAAGCATGCTCAGTATCCCTGTCCTAAATGCAATTGTTTGGTATTGTGAAAAAATTGGTCCATTGGCTGATTCGGCATCTTCTCTTGAACCATGTGACTAGCCATTGGAGTGAATGGCTTTACTTTTTAAGGCTTTACAGTATCAGAGTGATCTGTCCAAGTGCAGTAGTCTGCTGTGTGACTATCAATTTTCATGACTTGGTTCGAAGTCTTCTGTGGGGTGTTGTGTTGGGACTGTTGAAGCACAAAAACCCCTAAAGGCATTTGCTCCTTGAACAGTCAGCTGGACCCTTCTCCACTTCCACAGTCAGCTCGCACTGTCTCTCTTTCCTCAGCCCCTCACTACCTTATGTTGCGTTTGTACGGAAGCACAGAGCAGTCATGAAAACACCCCCATGTATAACTTATGGAGCTGAGCCAATCTCAACAATAGGGGGGAGCTGAAGCTAACCACAGCCACCAAAGGCCCAAGTCACTGCAACTGATGGATTGTACAGTCCATTACAACATAAGTGATCTCATGTGGAGCAATTTACAGTTCAATACAGTACAACTTTATTTATCATATGGAGCAATATGAGAGCCAGAGTGACTCAGTGATCTGCAATCCAAAATGAAGAGCTGAAAGCAGCAGCCTCAGTAGGATTGGTAGCTCTATAAATCCTTGGATTTGCTGGTTTTAATGTTTATGTGAGAAGTTTGCTCAGTGGAGCTCATGGTCACAGTGGAACAATATACAGAGTTTTCCTTCTGTCTTATATTTGATGCCTTTTTTTGTTGAAACAATATATTGGAGGACAATAAAAGTAGGGGGCGGTTATATTAAAAAAGTATAAAAATGACATTTTTTCTGGGCAGAAAGGGAAAAGGCCAGGGTACTTTAAAAATATATGTTTTATTGGATATCTTATAGTGTTTTTCATAACATGGATGGAAAATTGGATAGCAAGGTGAAAATGTCATGTTTCTATTACGCTTTTATTACGATATATATTAACTAAACAGTGCCATCAGCTTGTCACTGAAACTCAAACTAGTTTAGCACCTTTGGCAGCAAAAAGCTGCACATATTCATATTCATTATATTTGGAAGAAAGAAAACAACTTCATTTTGATCCTGCAATTTAAAAAAAACAGAAACATTCCTCTTGTTGTACATGATGCGTCATAGGTGTAAATTTTGAAGGCACTGTTTGAGGCATCCACCAGACTGAAGACCCTAAGCTGTTAGGCAGAGCTTTGTCACTTGTATACAGGCTTGGGCTTTGTGGTCAGGACACATGTCTACTCTGTCTACTCTCACTAAGGCTGAGCATGCCTGGTGTTGAACACACTGTCACACACACCATCTGTTACCTCCAACACTCCTGGCTTGGACAAACACGGTTATGAGTAGGTAATGGTGCGGACAAAACTTGTGACCTTGACGCTGTCTTCTATGTGTGATCAACGGAGAGAGAGAGGGAGAGGGAGAGGGAGAGGGAGAGAGAAAGGTAGATTGATGAGAGGCAGTAGCCCTTTTGATTTTGGTTTGTGTGAGAAAAAGGCAGCAGAGTCCCACGTTGCCTGGAAACATGTCTGTCTCAGTGTGTGATGAGAGATGGAGTCTTTCTCTGCCTCTCTTATCTTATTCAACTTCAAAGATAAACATCAAATCACCTCATTCAATAAACGTGCATTCTCTCTATTTTGACCTTATGCCAGACATAAAAGGCCATTATGCAATTACTTATGCTGCATGCCATTTTCTCCTGGATGTTTCCATTTTAATGCTATTTTCTATCTCCCAGCCATACATATAGAAAGGCGCTTTCACAGATATACCTATTTTCAGAGGGTGTGTTAATGGCATCTCTGAGCATACAGTAACTCAAGTTCTGTAATGTGTGTTTTTTATTCAGAGTATTATGGTGTACAAAAAATACAAGTGAATTTGGTGCATCACAGTGATGTCTGATTGCATACAATGCAAGTGCAGCAAGAAGTAAGGCAAGCTTGAAATTATGTCTCGTGTTTTATTTACTTGATACAGCATTCTGCTTTTGTTAAGGGCTTTCTCAGCAGGATGACATAAAAACTGAGACATAGATATAGAATTACACATATCATGATGGCTGGAGATTTCAGCCCAAGGCATACAATAGCACACTGTTATGCAGATTTTAAACAGAATGTATGGTCAGTTGTTCAATACATGTATAGTCCTGGTCAAACTTGACCAGAACTGCAATCATGACAACAGTGAGCCGTTTATATCTGCATACGCCATGTTGTTCTTTAGTAGCCCAAAATGGACAACTCAAACACCAGCTCTAAATAGGGCCATTTGTGTTTTCCCATTTTTAATTTAGCAACTGTAGTGTGCCAAGTTTCACTTTGTTGCAATCTCCAACTGCACCGCTAGATGTCGCTAAATCACACATTGATATACATTTTTTGTGTTCTTTTCTTGTTTGTTTCATTAGTCTGTTTGGATTTGGATGAGAGGGTGGAGCTGTGGAGGGGCGAGGGGTAGATCAGACTCAGACTGTATTGACGCCTTGCAGACAGCTTGTCACTCAAAGCGGCCCCACCCTTAATTATGTGTGACTTTGAGCCTTAATAAAATGTAAACAGCTGAGTTGTATAAAAATTCACCCCTGTGCAGCTGCAACATGTACTCACTCCTAACCCATCAAATATCACCACTTTTACGTCTAAATATAACACACTAGGTATCCTGGTTGCATCAGCTGTTGACTGTCTGGGACGCTGTGTCAAATTACTCCATTACATGCATTCTGTCTCTTTGTAATACTCTTCTGTTTTCACATGAACTATAAAAGTTCTGCTCGCTAGATCATACAGTCTTTTTCAAAATAAACTTGCGACAATAGTAAAACACCTCGTATTCACATTTATTTCCATGTACAACAAAAGCACGTGGTGAGGTTTAGAAAAAATGTCATGGTTTTGCTCGAGGGTGAAAGTCCGGTTTTGTTGGACCCATCCACAGCCCCTCCCACTGCCCTTGAGGGACTTTTCAGCTCCTTAAATTACATTGTTATCTGGCAGCGTTTCAAACTGACACCGTCCAACAACGTTACACACTGATGCCTCTCAGTGCTGTATCACACCTGCAAGAAAAGGCTGCTTTTTTCGTCAGTGTCTGTCAACAAAATCACAGACAAAGCAGTAGAATTTGACAACTTAGGAATGAGAACAGGCTGACAGTTGTCATGAAGAGGATAATTAGCCATAGAGACCAAAATCGTTTTTTTTTTGCTTTAAACATGTTTATTTCGGCTTTAAAGCTGTCTGTGACGATTGACTCGCTTCTGGAGTTAGCCCCAAGTGGCCATTGAGAGAACTGCGGGTTTTGGCACTTCCAAGTGGACTTTGTTTTTCAGCCCTCAAGGTTGCTGCTTGACATTGAACACTTGACGCTGAAATTAGCTTCAGTGTATCTCTGTACTTGTCCCTAACAAACAAACAGATAAATACATAAAAATAATTGAATGTGAACCCTTTTTAGGATGCTATATAATCAGCTCTAGGCTGTCACTAGACTAAGAATGAAGTGGCATGACAGATTTAACCTGATCCTGTGACATGTTCGTTTTTTACTCTAAAATCTCTTATTTGTGCTATTTACAGTGGGTGCAGTCTGTGATGCATGCAATACTAGCAGCAATATACAGTGTGAGTAGTTTTAAGTGGTTGCATGTGATGTGTTTCACCATGCAGTAGCGTTCATACTGTCTCAAGTATGTCTTTATATCTATAGCTGTATAACTGGATGATGCATATTAATCAGCACATTTTCCAGCATCTAGACTAAATATTTTAATATACATTTAGGCACGTACATTACCATTTTGGCTTTAGATCTATTACAGTTTTCCACTTTTCCTATGACTGACTCTCCCAATTCTCCGTGGACAGTAATATGAGATTGAGACCAACATTATTTTCCAGCAGTAAGTGCTTATGATGAATAGCAGCATCTCTGTGTATTAAGTCATTTGGTATAATTAGCACTAACGTGTTCTTCAAGTTTCCTTCTCAGATCATTAAACTTCACCTTGATGGATTTTGTGAGGTTATTAATTTCTCCAAAAGCCTATTTATTATCTCCGTGTACTTCTGAAAGACAGGACGTTCGATGGGTTAAGGTCACCCTCCGTGTAAAGTCTGAAAAACAGTCTGAGACAAGTTACTCAAATCCTCCACTGCATTGTGGTCAATTCAGTAACAGAGATTCAGTACTTTTTGTCATTTCTTTAAAAATGTCTCTTTATAAAATATTCCAGCCCATCAGTTTTGTTGAAGGCTTGCATTACTGAAGCGTAACTAAAAAGATACAGAGAGGCAAGACATCTTCACACCATGAACTAAACTGAGCTGCCATAAGACCAATCTGACAGAAAAATTCTATTGAGCACATCATTCTCTGATGGATGAGATCTCTCCAATTAAAATGATTGTGTTCACTTAACTCCCCCCTTCATACCGACTGGATTTAGCCATCGTCCACAATTACTATTCAATCTGCTGCTGTGAACACAATGCCAAAAATGGTTTAATTTCACCCTCTGGATCAATAACACCTGATACAGCCCATCTCATTCTCATCTCACGGCGAGCCGCTGCATTTATAATGCTATTGACAATATTGAGCAGTATTGACGACAAGGCAGGAGAAGCACCTCCGGCAGTGGGTGGGAATGAAGTGCCATTTCTTTACATCTGTACGCCTTTTGTAAAAGCTTTTCAACCATGAAGATGAAAATAAAATGCCACCTGGTAAAACTGAAAGGCTTTGTTTAAATTATTTGGACTTGCCACGCTGTGTTTTTGGCAGGATCATCTACACAAGACTTGATTGAAGGAAAAGCACAGAAATAATATAGCAGAAATAATGCATCAGCTCTGTTTTAAATCTGCAAGACAGAGGGGGCATGCTTGTTTGTTGGACAAACAAAATGGCTCCAGTGACAGTATTATCAAGTTGCAGTTGCAGTGTTGCATACCAGAGCATTAGCTTGGGGATGTTTGTTTTCTTTTAATTGGGTTGTCCTGATTTACTGAATGTGTAAAAGTAAACCTGGCAGACTGTCCTTTATGTGTGCACAGAGCAGTGTCCCGATGCTGCATGTTGGTAAGAAACAGATGAGAGGGAACAAAAGGCAGAAACACTTCTGTTGAAGAAAAGGACATTTAATGAGTTCTTAGACACCCATGCAATTAAGTACAATTAAATGGTGATTAAAAATATCCACCAAAGATAACGTTAAGACGTCTTATCTGTCCATGAGAGAATTGGAAGAAGGAAAACAAAACCTAACCAACAAAATGGCCAAAGCAGCACACTTGCATTTAAATACACAGAGATCATGTTTGACTGATCAGACTGTGTGTTTGTGGATTTATCAGCTGTTTGTGTCAGATTGCCTCCAAGAAAAAAAGGGGGGAAACTAATGAGCATCATTATCAGCATCTAATTGTCCAGAGTGTAAAGTGCTGCTGAGTTTTGGCGTCCACATCTATTGTGTGTGTGTGTGTGTGTGTAATATTCGCCGGTTAGTTTCTCCCAGGGCAGCGGAGTGGAGAGGAGGGGCTGCGCTGTGCTGCACCGTGCCAGCCACTCACCTCTGACTGAATCCCGTCTCCCACCTTTTCATCACCCTCAACTTGTCCCGCGTGAGGATGGACGCGTTTCCCTGCGGTCGGACCCGGTAAAAGTGTCAGAAGAATGCGGTCGGACGGGGAAACCGTGAGTAACCGGAGTGTCTTTGGGCGTCGGTGATGTTTGCAATTGGTGACTGCAGAAATTTCCAAACGTGTCGGGCGAGTCGACAGACCGCTGCTTACTGGTGTGTGCGCTCTTGGAGAGGAAGAATGGACATGTGAATGCTTTCTTTCAGCGGCTGAAATAACTGATTCGGTTCTGTTTAGTTCACTAACTTGAGACTGTAAATTATCACAAAGTCGCGCAAGTGGAAACAGGATTGATTGATTAATTGTTTTTTTTCGCTTGAGGAGGAATTCATGCGCCGATAGCTTACGGGGCCAATATGCCAGAATGGGTCCTCTACAGTATTTATTTCTCTGTGGACTTCTATACACCCAAACCGACGGTAAGTTCATGAATAAACCTATGAGTTAATATTAGGCTTGAAATGATTTCTTGCCTCACATTGAGCTTCAGAAACACCCTGAGCTGTGACCTGAAGCGTATATTCGACCCATGATCTTGTCAGTTCAAATGCATGAAGAAGATGCCGAGTATGGTATCTCACATGATGTATAGTGATTTTGTTGTTCCTTTTAATATCATGCTTAATATCATAAACGCACCATGGCAATTAATATGCTCTACCACAGTTGGTTCATTCTTGCTTTAAGATATAAAGCCAGGCCAACTGTTTAATGGCTTAGGTAGACTAAAGTTGCTTATTTATTCATAAGGTCTGCCTTAATTGAACACATTTGTTACAGGGCTAGTCTACCATCTTTAAAACTGCCTGTTTTTCTGCAAGTATTGTGGTTTGAAATATGTGCAGACACTAAAAAATCAGTCCACACTAAACTTTTTGCATTCTGTGAGGAAAAAAAGTCCTTTATTAGTGATGTTTTAATCAATTCAACTCCCCAAATCTTCACATGCTGGTTGTCTTGCATGTGTATAGTCCTTCAAAGATGTTGCAAACCTATCATTTATCAGCATGTGCTCACAGTTTGCTGTAATGGACTTATCTTAGGTCATATTCTGCATGGCCTATAATGCAAAAAGGTTGCTGAGGCAGATGATGTATAGCTGAAGTGGCTAATGTGCCATAGAGAGGATGCTTACTCATACTGTATATTCTGGAGATTTGCCCCTGACTGTTTGTGTCTAGAGGTTACTCATACAAAACACGGACATTCTGTGCATATGTGAAACTGCACCTAAGAGACATATCTAAGCCTCCTGACAGGAAGTGTTGTCCTTATCATGAAGTGCTTTTTTACCACTCTGTCCCCTGTAGCCCATATAACATAAATCTGTGTCAGTGGAGTAAATGAAGTGCAGGTGTGGGTGGTTCCAGGACACTAGCTGTGTTGCCAGTTTATTTGGTACAGCACATCTGTGCAATCTAAAGCAAAAGCAATACAATGACACCGCAATAATCCCACAGTATCTCTGCGAAGCTTATAGGGATCTTTTTTGTTGTTGTTGTTGATCAAAGAGTGTAGATTGAATTCTTGGGTCATTTTGGAGGCTGTTATTTGTATTGGACTGCTGCTGAAAGGTGTTCCTAATATTTTGACCACTCCATTTTACACACATGGGGGAATAATCAACACATTTTTGACACAGTCGCAACAAAAACAGGGTTAATTACTGGGCTGTTGTCACTTGTAATAGATTCTGCACATATGTGTTACAAACATGTAACACAGTGAACATTTCAGCCTTTTTGATTAAATAAAAATTTAAACATCTGTAGAAGGAAGCACAAGTAACCCAATTGTTTAAGTCTGACTGACTATGCCTGTGTTACTGTAGGTAATCTGTGATCTATTGCAGAAGATAATGCTTAGAGTTTGCAGTCTGTGTACCAGTCTTTTATCAATATTACTGAATTGAGATTTGCAGGACTTGGACTGACATCGTGGTTGTGACATGTCAAACTTCATTTCAAATGATAAAGAACCTGAAGACAGGTGCTCCATGCTCGACAATCAAATTAATCTCTAGGTTGTAAGCCGAAATTGAGTTCCTCTGAACTCGACTGGTGGACAGATGTCACATCAAAGTGACTTTTATTAGAGTGGTGCCTGCTTACAAGTCCTAATGTGTTCCTGACCAGCTTTTTCTGCAAGACCTTGAGTTTCAGCTTCAGCACCATGGACAGAACCCCATAAACAGGCCCACATGGCGGAGGGAAAAAGAAAAAGACTCGCAAAGCTTGATGATTAACAGCTTTAGGCAGTCTGAGACTAAAAGATCAGCCCCAATTTGAGAATTTTCTAAATGTGTCCATACCAGGCGTCTTTATTTCAAGACATCACTGAATTCATTACGTGTTCAGCTCTTAAAATGCCAACATTTAATTCAAGGAGTCACATAGAAGGAAAAAAAAATCCATCCATCTATTCATTTTCTATCCACCCTTATTTATATTCAGGGTCATGGGGTGCTGGAGTATGCTGAGCAGAAAGCAGGCTGGATGGTTTGCCAGTCCATCACAGGGCAAACAGACTGACAGGACCCTGCAGGACCTTCTCGCTGTTAGATGACAGTACCAACCACTGTGCCACCCACAACTTAAATCATCTAATTTCAATTCTGTTGTCTGACAGCACATTCAAACTGTACATTAGCCACAGTGGAGACTGAGTAATGGGACAACCAATTAGAGGAAGTTAGTATTCGAAGGACTGCATTTTTGTTTGTGCGTCCATGTGGTTCCACACGAATGTTACTTAGATGTATGTATAGCTTTTTAAAAGCATGTTAAAAACATAATGTATCACCGCTGTTTGGTGTGTTGGCGCCAGCTAATGGAATGCTTTCTGTCAACAAAGCCCTTAACATTATAGACAGTCACATCAATTTTACTCTCCTTCGCAGCTTTATTTCTGTTGCTGTGTAGCAGCCAATAATCATAGTTGCCTTTGCAATTTGTGTGATTTGCCGCCATCAGAGGCAAAAAGACAAGAGACCGTGTCATTTATTCATATCTGATTTATTTCTTTGCCTTATGACTGCTCAAAAACTCTGTTTTAATGACTCAAAAATCACTCTCTAGGTTTGTCTGCATGCACACAACAGAAGAGGAAGACCTTTTAACACAGATATTATAATGTGCTCATACACCATGAAACAGATGAGAGTTGTGATGCTGTCACGTCTGTAAACAAACACAGTGCCACTACATTTGGGTCATTCCTCTGTGACATTTAGAGGTGCAAGTTAAGAAACAGCGTTGAGGTGTTTGCACGGCCAAATAAATGGCAAGAAGGAGCAGAGTAAGGGTTGTTAACTGGGTTGCTGTTACACGAATGATGATGTTATTCTTATCAGGATAGTCAGGATTATTCTCATGACATTTGCTGAGGATTGACTATCAAATACTCGGGTTTAAATCTAAATGTTACACGTGTTAATAATGTAGTAATGTAGCCTTTAAAGGGGAAAGAGAACTGTACATTTTACATTATGCACACTGTTACATTACAAAGTGGAAAAAAATTGCTGTTCTGCACCCACTGAGACAACATGTTTGATGATGTCAGTGTTTGATGGAACGTGTTAATGAAAAAGCTAATGAGATGTAATGACTCCTCAGCTCCTGTCTGTGTAAGTAAACATGGGAGCCTGAGTGCAGTAACACAGCATATAGTGCAGTCAGTAAGAACCTGACACTAATCAACTTTCCTTCCAAGGACTGGAATGAAATTATACTGAGTTTTATTCTATCAATCACATACAAATGTGTGCACATCTAATGTTACCAGTTTGAAAATCAATAAAAATATCATAGTGAGAGTAGAGAACTACAATATATGGACCAATTACTGTAAGTTTTTCTTATTTTCAGAGATATGACTCAAAATTTCTGATTGACACCTTATTTTAAAGGGATAGTTCGGATTTTTTTTAAGTGAGGTTGAAAAAGGTACTTATCCATAGCTAGTGTATTACATACAATAGATTTGTTTCAGCATGCCCCCAGTTTGGAAAAGCAGCATGAGTGCTGACACATAAGCAAAGCAATGCACTGCTGTGGATGGGGGCCGCAACAAAATCTGTTACAGCCACTTAAAAAAAGTCCCACCTAAATAAAAATCAATATCAGTTTAAGTGTACGCCATATTGAGAATATTTTGACTACTTTCCCTTTCTGTCAGACAGCCTGTTCTGACGGAGCAGCTGTAGACGGCTTCAGTTCCCCATCTATGCCCTCCTCAAAGCCACCAGACTCCATCAACAAAAACAGTAATTTTGGCTTACTGAACAACACAGGAGTTGCTGGTCTACCGCTGCCTCGATTAGTTAGATTGTGATATTGTGTGACTTTAGTGAGTCTGAGCTAACCCTTTAAAACACTTAAGTCACCCAATAACCCTACCAAAGTAACTGATCGAGGCAGCGGTAGACCAGCAGCTCTTGTGTTCACCGATGTTAAATTACTGTTTTTCTCGATGGAGTCTGGCTTTGAAGAAAGTGACTGCTTCAGTTTCCCGTCAGAAATATCTGTGCCTTCAAGGTAAAGTAGTGAAAATGCTCTCAATATGGCATACATTTAAACTGATATTGTTTTTCTTTAGGTGGTCCTGTCTTTAGGTGGCTGAAATACATCTTGTTGTTGACCCTTGCACAGCACTACATTGCATAGCTTCTTTATCAGTACTCCTGCCTGCTTTTTCAAACCAGGGGTGTGCCAACTGACATCTACTGTAGGTAATACACTGACTATGGGTAGGAACCTCATACAATACCATGTTAAAAGATCTGAACTATCCCTTTAATCAGAAGTGCTACGGTAATCAACAACTCCCTTTCATCTACTGTTTCTATTTTGGAGGTACTTTGTTAGTGGGTGTTTGTCCTTGCTAACTAAACATTTAATTTATTCCAGACATACTGCTGTTGCTGCTGCAGCAAAATTAAACTGCATTTTTTATGTGTTTGTATTTACTATGACAATTTCTTTAATGGAATTTTTACTCTCTCATTTTCTCTCCAGGGTCTCGTCTTCGCCAGGAAGACTTCCCTCCCCGCATTGTGGAGCACCCCTCTGACCTCATTGTGTCCAAAGGGGAACCAGCCACTCTCAACTGTAAGGCAGAGGGCCGTCCAACCCCCACGGTGGAATGGTACAAAGATGGGGAGCGCGTCGAGACGGACCGCGACAACCCACGCTCCCACCGTATGCTGCTGCCCAGCGGGTCCCTCTTCTTCCTACGTATCATCCACGGACGACGGAGCAAGCCCGATGATGGCAGCTACGTGTGTGTGGCCCGAAACTATCTGGGAGAGGCCGTAAGCCGGAACGCGTCTCTAGAAGTGGCATGTAAGTCTTCCTCATATCCCTCTGGGCACAAAGATGATGCCCTGGTCAAGGGAATCTCAGTGTTGCATGACAGAGAAATGGAAAAATAGTTATGCAGTATGTATTGAGGTTGGTAACCTTTTGTGGGGTGTATGAAAATGTGAAAAGTGTTAATGCTGAATCTGAAAAAGGTAGAGTTTATGTTAAATTAAGCATAACATTTTGGGGCTGTTGTGCTGAGACATCCGTATATAAGATGTCATCTGTCATAATATGAGCAACATCACCTTTTCACCTACAAGTGTGTGCTTAACCGTGTGCACAACATGTGTGCGCATATGTGTGTGAATAAGGTTTCAGACCGCTAGTGAGACCTGTTTGGATGACCTGTTTGAGTAATGTATGGGCAGAGCTGTGAATCGCTCCAGGGAGGGAGAGGAAAGGGGGCATGATTTTAACCTAGCTAACTCTCCCTCTCGCTGTTTGGATTTGGAAAGATGCAGCCTGCTCCCAGCCAGTTCTCTCCCTGTGTGGGAGAGAGGCGCTCTGGGCTATTCACATTTCCATTATGTGCTAAACTGAGCTGATTTCTTGCCATGAACAAGATGCACACACGCTCGGACGCGCACACAGATATACATGCATGCACACACAAACACCCACACTGTCTCCCCTGCTCTCTGTTTCTCACTCTCATAGAGATGTAGTAAACAGGCATGAAAAAGAATATTCCAGGCAAATTTACAAAACATTTACCCGCCCAGTTATTTCTTTATACACTGAACAAAAATATAAATGCAACACCTTGTTTTTTTGTTTATTTTTTGCTCCCATTTTTCATGAGTATATATTTAAGATCTAAGACTTTTTCTATGGACATAAAAGACTTTGTCTCAAATTTGGGTTGCAAAGTTGTTAAAATTTGGGTTAGCAAACATAATACCGTGGATGTAACAAGTTTTCAAGGAGTGTGCCATTGGCGCCATGACTGTGGGAATGTTCTCCAAAGCTTTTTCATATTAACTCGGTCTCCAATGTTCTTTCCACCTGGCAGTACATCCAACTGACATCATAACCATAGACCACATGTAACAACACCAGCTCAGGACCTACACATCCATGATCCAGCAAGATCATTTCAGACCAGCTAGCTGGATAGCTGTCGCTTGGTTTGCAAAACAACAGAAATTCAGCGCTATTTGTCAGAATCCGTCTCAGGGAAGTCCATCTGCATGCTCGTCCTTCTCACCAGGGTCTTGACCTGATAGCAGTCGGTTGTCCGACTTAAGTGGACAACTACTCACCTCCGATGGCGTCTGGCACTTTGGAGAACTGTTCTCTTTACTAATGAATCCCAGCTTATACTGTACCAGGCCAATGGCAGACAGCATATATGGCAGTGTGTGGGCGAGCAGTTTGCTAATGTCAGAGCTGTGAATAGAGTATGCCATGGTGGCGGTGGGGTTATGGTACAGGCTGGGATAAGCTACTGACAAAAAGAGAACCATGACAAGATCCTTAGGCTGTTGTCATGCCATTCATCCACCGCCATCACCTCAGCATGATAATGCACGGCCCCATGTTGCAAGGATCTTTACACAATTCCTGGAAGTCGAAAACATCCCAGTTCTTGCCCGGCCTGCATACTCACCAGACATGTCACCCATTGAGCATGTTTGGGATGCTCTGGATCAGCGTATGACAGCGTGTTCCAATTCCTGCCAATATATAGCAACTCTGCACAGCCGTTAATAGCAGTGGGCCAACATTCCACAGGCCACAATTAACAACCTGGTCAACTCTATGTGAAGGAGATGTGTCACACTGCATGAGGCAAATAGTGGTCACACTAGACACTGACTGATTCTTGGGGGCATCTGTGACCAAAAAAAAAAGCATTTCTGTAGCATTGGTCACATGAAAACCCAATATATGTCTTTTTATTTCAAGATAATGCTACACATTTTACAGTGGCTTTTCATTGTGACCATCCCAAGAACAGCTGTGTAGTAATGATACAGTTCAACCAGCATGTTGATATGCCACACCTGTCAGGTGGATGGATTATTTTGGAAAAGGAGAAGTGCTCACTCACAATGATTTTTAACAAATTTGTGAGTAAAATGTGATAAAACAAGTCCTTTATGGTGATCAAAAAGTCTTCGTCTTTATGGTGTTTTTTGTAATAAGAATTGGAAGGGGCACTCAAAAATATGGTCTTCATGGTGCTATTGTGGCTTGTGCTGATTTGTCACCCACTCTGGATTCTGTCTTTGGCTTTATGGGCAAATCATGAAACAGGGAGGGGGGGAGAAAAAACTGAGATAAGAGCCCTGAACCTAATAGCGACTCAGTCGAGACATTATCTGAGATCTCTGTGTCGTTTTGTGCACCAGATCCTCCCTTTGTCTTATTGCCTTTTCCACATTAGACACTTGTATTTCTATTGTCTTATTTTACTGGTGCTGTTTCCTCTCCTTTCTCTCAAATCAATAGTGGTGAAATGTCCTGGAAATACTAATGCTTAAGGAGATGTGGGTAAAAGGAGTGTGTGTATGTGTGTGTGTATGTCATGTTACAGGAGACAGAATTGGCTTTTATGTACGAAACGAGACATTTTGGCGTTTGATATTCTAGTTAAATACTATCTCATGCTAAAGCTACTATAACAGTATCTCTTTCTCCCTGTAATCAGAATTTACACTGTGCTGTATGTCACATTTACATGCACATCTTGAACAGTGCAGTTGTATTTTAAGATAGTGACTAAGTCTCTCTCATAAAGAAACCAGAGACCCAAAACTGTCGTTATAGTGTCAAGAGACAAATGTTATAGCCGCTCCACTGATTCCCTTGACTGAATAGAGGCCGACTTTATGAACACAATGACTGTGTCAGAGTGATTTTGTGGGGATTTTCTGCTTCTCCTTAAATACCATAAAGCTAATTTGTATTTTGCAGCTCAAACAGGCATTCTGAATTCATTTCCTGAATTAATTGTCACTGTTCATTGTAAGTGTAGGAGCCGCAATTGTTATTGACAAATCTTGTTTTTATTTATTTATTTATTTTTGTCTATTGTTGGTACAGAGATGAGCTACTTATGTATCAGCAACAGATATGGTTGGTAAAATAACAATCACTATATGTATGTATATATATATATCATATACCATATACCATATAAAAAAAATGCCCTTCTTGCTGAACCTGATGACATTTGTTGCCCCAGCAGATCCAATACATCAATAGGCTGAACAGAGCAGATCTTTCAAATTAAATTATGTGGCTAATAAACTGCTTTTTTATTTGGGAGAAGTGATCTTTAGAAGTTACATGTGACAATACTTCCCAACTGGGGCAGAGGCATTATATCTTTTTTACTAGTCCTGTAACATTATCCCCACCACTCGCAGTCACCATTTTTCTCAGATCGGCTGCCTGTGTCACCAGTAGAGATGGGATGTCTAAATAACCCACTATACCTCAATACCTTGATATTGCCATTATTATGTTCTTTCAGCCTCGTTTAGATCCCTTTATAGATGTATGTATCTTGCTATATATATATATATGGAAGCAATACCATCTTCAAGACGTTCTGGGGGAGTGCACCTCATACTTTCTCTGTATTCCTTAGCTTGTAAATGGCCATGCAGACCAGACATAGGACCTAAATATATATCATATAGTACCTGCTTTTGACTGTTGTTGTGGAATCTCTAAAGCTTGATGGCAACATAATGACTATATAGGCTTTATAATTTAGTAGTAACATTTAAATAACATTTCAACTGTTTGTTTGTTTTTAGCCCCATATATTTTGAGGTTCACTTCCTAGTTGTAGAAGCTACAACCACATATTTTGCTCTCAACTTCACCCACAAATGGAGTTATTTCAGCTTTGCTTGCCAATTGAAATAGCAGCCCCAACCTTTGTTGCTTTATGTTGTCCCGTTTTGTGCAGACAATGTCACTAAGTTGTTTTTTTGTTGAGCTTCTCTTACATAAAGCAGTATGTCCAAGGCAGCCTCTAGTCTTCTTTGTGTAATTCAGAACAACATGGCTATAGGGATGCATAATCGCATGACTCCTTCAGGGACTGCAGGATCCTGCCAGTATTGCTGCAGCCAAAGTTGTCATGCAATGCTGCGGGTGGGAGCAAGCGGGTAGATGAAAGTGCTGTGGGGATGCTCTGACAGTGAGCCTGGCTCAAAATGGTCTGCTTCCTTAGAGTCCGCACACATCCTCAAATTTTTCTAATGGGCTGTAGCATTGTGTCTCAACCAGTGGCTTAGAAAATGTAGCTAACTTGAGGGGCGCTGCTCCCCTGGGTACATTTCTGCTGTACAAGCTCAATTTTGGTGGTTCGTCGTGCATTTTATGAGCTTCAGTTTGACTTGAATTTGAAGGGGCATTATTCATTCCATGTGATGCAAAACACTTCAGCTGTTTTAGATGGTAGCAAAGCTTGAAATATGTAAATTATGTAGATATGCCAGACAAATCTACATCTGGCATCCTGGCAAAAACAAATAATATACCTCATAACAGTTGTTTGTCTTAGAAATTAACCAAGCCTTAATGAAAAAAAAACCCAACAACATTTATTTCTACACAGTTGTTTTTTTTTTCATTCTTGTTGCTCAGTAGAGCTCATGACAAATAATCAATAGACTGTAAAGGAGCAAAATCATATTGAATGTCCTTTGCTGTATTGATCTTGTAAAGTGACTGTGGGTAACAGCAAAAAAGCAGAATACAACAAAAATCAGGCAAAATACACCCTAAAATGTCCTTGAATTTCAAGCAATAATTGATGATTTTCTCCCCATGTTTTTATTTCCTTGTTTATTGCTTTATTACCCATTAACATATGTCGTAGTATTTTAAATCTATGAACATACTTTTATTCCATCTGTGTGGTTATTTCATCTTGGCTGGCTATTGTAGTATACTTTTTCTCTGACAAAAAGAAGACTCTGGAAAGTAACGAATTTGATCATGGGCCAGTCAGAGAACATGCACTGCATCAGCTGATAGACCATCACTGGGAACAAATCTGGAGTATTCTCACCCTTGTTGAAATTCTATTTCCTGTACAATCTCGTGTGCATATTTGACACGACTGATAACATCAGCCATTTCACAGAGAAATGAGGCCATGTCTGTTTATTATTAGAAGGTTTTGTATTTTTCGCTTGATAAACAAGACTCATTGTGTTTCTTGTGCTGTTGCAGCATGTCACTTGTTTCCCACATCCAAGTATGTAATTTTAATAATCGACAGTCACCTGCTGTCAATGTGTACAATCACACACGGCCAACCACCGAGCCAGCTTTTCACATCTTCAGTCTGTTTATTCAGACACTGCAGCTGAGCACTACTTCAGAGCGACGTCAACAAACAACTGTGCGACCTCCAGGCCACCAGTGGACTGGCATTAATCATCAGAGTGAGTGGCTGCTGATGGAATTAGAACAGCTCCCGCAAACTATTAAAAAGGGACAGAAAGACATTAACAGTGATGTGTTGAAGGGAGGTGTGGGTGGAAGGGCGCGGATGCAAGGGTGTTCATTAGCACAAAACTCAAGAGCAAGATGAGCCCCCCTCTGTTTGACTGTGCTAAGTGAATTAGAAGTATAGTCACTCAGCCAGACAATCATCAATTAAATCCTCCCCGTCACAGGCAGCCAACAAACCAAGCAGCCACAATGCTATATAAATCTAGTGTCTGGATAGTGTTTTTTAGTGCACTGTGGTGATGATTTTGATAAGAAACACACTGGACATTTATTTGATGTTTTTGTGGAATGAGTTTAATTAATGCTTAAGATCAATTCTTTGAATCTCAGCTGAGATCAAATGCAAAAAGGAGCTCGTAATGAATAATATAATTTGAAATGTCACAGATTTGACACAATTTTGACGCATTTTGCGTTGTGTTGTGTTGTGTTGTGTTGTGCTGTGTTGGAGCCCAACCCAGCATGAGGCAGATGTAAGTGTTGGGATTGGCAGGAGAAATTTCAGAGACAAATTTCTGAAACCTGGCCAAATAAAACCCAACAACACTAAAAGTCTGCAGCCAAGCTCGCTTCTCTGAGAGTCTGCAGGCTACTCAGGCACAGCAGTGCTTTGAGCTAAATGCTAACAACACAATGCTAACGAGATTATGTTTTGCAGCTAGATTTTACCATGTTAATCATAGTTTAGCCTGTTCACAGTTGCTACTCAACTAATTAAACATTACGAAACATTAAGTAGCTGTAGCTATTCATTTTAGCAGGTATTTGGTTATAAACCAAAGTATTGGACATATTTCCTGACCTTTCTCTGTTTTTCTCTTGTACATTGGTTAGAAGTCCTAGGGAGGTTGTTTGCAACCTTTACTTTGTTTACTGGCAGACTACAGCTGTGTGTATAGCATCAAGTATAGCCTTGACCCCTAACTTCTGATAAAACTAGCATAGCCTAGTTTATTTACTCTTTGATGAAAACTTTTGTCATTTTAGTTTGTTAGGTAATATATTATTATTTCTGTGTCATGCAAATCATCCGGCCCATCTCACATGGGATTACAAGATGCCACCATTTAACAAAACATACAACTTCTACTTCTTCATACTACTTCCAATAATATGTATTCACAAATAAAAGAAAACCAAAGAGCAAAAATGATAAATCTACAGTAGAGTGCACATCTTTGCCAGGTGGCTGTGCCAAGGTCCGAGCCGGACCGCTGAGAGCTTTGTGGATTGATCCCAGCTGGAAGTCTCCCGGCTTCTTTATAGTCAAGATAGCAGCAAGGATAACAAAGATGGGGATTTTTTTTTTCATCTTGTAATGTGCCTAACTTTAGTGCATCATAACATATCAGGTATAGAATTTATCTGTAGATGCCCAACAAATGCATGACAAAGGCCAAAATGCCTAGGTACGGCGTGTTGTTTTTAGCCAAGCCACTTCTGGTACAGTTAAAAGGGGTAAGGAGATAGCAGTCAATGATGTTATAAAACAGTCAATAAAACAGGTTTTTCAACAATTTTGAATCACCACAACCATGAGATATCCTTGAGCATACAGTCATAAATGTGCACACAGAATATTAGCCTGGTTGGTCCAGTAGTTTGTGAGATTAGCTGCAGAGGGACTGACACACACACACACACACACACGATCAAACACATTATTGCCTCCTGGAGGGGATCATGTATATGATTACATTCTAAAGTACTGCTACAGTTTTCCATATAATATATTTGGAATAATATGTTTCAAATGATGCGCTGAAAAGAACTGCTACAAACCCATAATTTATCCTGATAAAGAACTATTTTCCTCATTGCCCAGACTTTTTCAAATAGCTAGCAAATAAAAATGTTTCATATGTGAACAGCCAACTCGATCTTTGTACATCATCCAAATTTACAAAATCAATACTGTTTTTATCTCACTAAACAAAGTATTGCTCAATTCCCCGTAGGGCAACAGAAAACACAGGAAACTCATATTCTCTATCATTCAAACAGCACATTGAACAAATCCAGTCCTCTTCTTCGAGACTGACTTCTACCACCCATACCCTCTTGTTGCTTTTTCTTCTAACAACCAATCTTTTGCGAGCTTGCCAAGTTTCCTTTTGACCTTTGGCCAAGTTACTAACAAAACGGATGTTATTTAGCTATGACTGATATATTCTGCTAACAGCAATGTTTCACTCTTCAATTTTTGAAGGTCAGATGCAGCTAAAAATGAAAGTCTGCCACCTGAATATTATGTGCAGATCTGTCTGCTAATGAGAAAAGAGCAAGGAGAGGTACAAATTGTGAGAATTAGTGTGTTAACTAATTGGATTAGTTAGCGAGTTAGCGAGACCAGAGACCAAGCTGTGATTGGCAACATGAGATTGTTTCCCCTCTTTCATTTTCACACGTTTCACCAATCAAAACAAACAGCATAATTATGACCCATGCATGAGCATGCGAGAATCCTGTAGCACTCTCAGATTTATCTGTAATTTGTGAGACTGCGATCTCTTGGAAGCTGTGCTCGCAAATTCATTTTGGTAAACGGGCTGGGGAACAAATGACACATCACTCATTAGAGTCACCAATCCACATCTTTTGAAATGTGTGAGAAAAGTGTTGCGCTTATGGATAATCTGTGCTTAAAAATTGTATATGAGAGGGTTGGGAATGCCATCTGCTTCATGTTAATAAGTTTCCCCTCTCACTTATCAACTCTTGAGTCAAGATGCATTGAGTGTATTTTGTGTACTGCTATAAAAACTGGTCAGCATTACCACTCACTATGCAGAAAATATTAAAAAAAAAAGTGCATTTTGAATGTTATTAGATTATTAACATTATTCAATATAGGTCATAAAGTTGGCCAGAAAAGTATCTTAATTTAACCTCAGCTTGTGTTGTGTCTCTTCCCTGTTGATAAGTCATCTGCGTCCTCATTCTCTGCTTCCTTGTCACTGTGTTCTCTTCAGTGATGGGCATTCCTTTGAGCCATTCAGCACTGTAGTCTATGCAGTAAACAACATTAGCCTAATTGGCATAATTTGAGAGTCAAAGCCATGCTTTCTCCAGGCAGAAAATAATGTTCTCTCCCAAAGTGCATCACATGGAAGGAATCATGTCCCACCTCCGTATTTGTGCTTTAAAACTGGCAAACACCACATGCTTTGTGGATTAGAAAGTATTTGGTCAGGCCTGGGTTCTGGTTGGGTTTTTTAATGTGATACCAGAAATGAGGCTGTGCGTGGTCAGCCATTAATATTATTAAGCACCTAGTTAGCGCTAGTGGTGAGATTCTGAAAATGTAGCACACCACTTACTGTAAGGTTCAGTAGGGTTTTTATTGGGAGGCACTCTCTGGTGTTTTGGAAAGTGGCAAGTTGCCATCAATCATGCATTTCACTCTTACCCATTGACAACATCCAAAGTTAGTGCCTGCCAGGCAGCCCAGTGTGTTCCCAGGCAGATTGTCAATGTTTTCTGTGAGTAGATAGGTTGGCCACATTGCACCATCTGTTGCCAGTCCAACAGCCCTCCTGTGTACTTATCCCCTGTTTGCCTTCCTCTGCCTTGCTCTCGTTAAGCCAGTACGGAGTTTTGTGAACCGAGATGATCAGAACTGAGCTTTCTCTGCTGTTTCGGTGTTGGATATAAGTTTGTGCTTTCATTATTTTCTCTCTGCCCTCACAATAAGCACCTATCTTTATATTATTAAAATAAAATATAGGCTGTTATATAAATGATTGACTTAAATTGAATAATTTCATTGCTTCATAATTTTAAAATCATAATGCAACAACAACAACAACAAAAATTACATGTTGTTTGTGGGAGAAACAAATCCAGCAAAACAGAGTGAATACACCGTTTGCCCTGATCACTTGACTAGTACAAAAGAAAATGGCAATTGTTGTTAGCTGTTATTGTACCAACACACATCAGTGGGGCTAATGTGTCAGTGTGTCACACTCAGTAGTTTGAGTACTACATTTTGGCCTATTCCTGCAATATAAGTTATAAATATCTTTGCAAAGTACAGATATTTATAATGGCAATGTTGAGTGTACTGCATTACAAAGTACTCAGATGACTTCTTTGTTGTTATGAATAACGTGTTGTACAATTGGAGTAATCAGTTATTTAGTTTGCTTTTCAAATAATCAACTCGTTACTTTCAAATAACATCATATTTCATTGTTTCTTTTGTTGCCAATAATTGCATGTTTGTTTAAACATGACGTTCGGTAACATTACTGAAGCTGCTTCAGAAAAACTAGTGAGAGCTGCTGCTCAGTGAACCACTGAAAGGTAAAAAGAGAGAGACAGGTGAACAGTGTGTAGATCAGTGTATTTCCAAAACTAACTTGCTCAATTAAAGCAGCTCTTACCTTTCTTGCAGACAAACAGGACGCTCGACCAATCATTGCATTCGCTCCGAAGTGGTTAGACCTATAAGAGAATGGTATAATTATGAGTGGTATAATTTGGTGGAATTCACCTACATTTTAGTGTGCCTTCAGCTTATTAATAGCATTTTAACCTAAACAAAGAAAAGCGTAAAATTTCCAGAAAGGTAAGTGTTGCTTTAAGTGTTTATTTTGACCAAACCAGAGTTAGTAATTGTTAGAGGAATGGAAAGTCTAACGTTAACCAAAATGGTTTTGGTGAGTTTTATTTTGTATCTGTCGAGTTTGAATAAAGAGTGTTTTACAGGGAGTTAAGGAATTAGGCTAGTATTATTTTGGTAAATGAAAGAAACTGGGATAGGTTTATAATTGTGTTTGTTTTGGGTTTTTTGGCTTAATAAGGAACAAGGTGTAAGAATATTTTCTTTCTTTTGCCAGTGGTAATGTGGAATAATAATGATAGCTCTACTCTTACCCTGTTTCTATGGGGGAAAAAAACCTTGCTGTTTTACTAAAAGCTGAATAATGGTGGTACTGTGTGTGACACAAGGTAGTGCGAAAGTTAACCTGTTAAGCCAAAACAGAGCAGTCTTAGAGATGTTGTCATTAAACTACTATCTTTCTTTCAAGATTTATGATTGTGACATCTGTGG
This sequence comes from Epinephelus awoara, assembly GCA_035609425.1. Classification (NCBI taxonomy): domain Eukaryota; kingdom Metazoa; phylum Chordata; class Actinopteri; order Perciformes; family Serranidae; genus Epinephelus; species Epinephelus awoara. The sequence goes on from CM069304.1 coordinate 9,575,805, forward strand.
GCTTCACATACTCCAAAGAAGCTTGAATTCTTGACTAGGTGAAGAATACAAATGGAAAGGGTATTTGGGATGAACATCATTTTCTATGTTTCAAATAAGAATCGAGTTGGATTTTGGTAAAAGAGAAATCACTCAACAACTAAGATTTGCAAAGCTGTCAATATACCTGCAATACAGGAGTATAATTCTTTAAAAGCCTAAGGCGATGATCACACTGGAAAAAATCATTTTCCACCCTGTGTTTCCGATCCTTATCACACTGTGGGCATTTTTTGCAGTGGTGGCATCTTGCTGTTGCTGGGCAGCACATAATCCGCTATCAGTGTCTTGTGTGCCAGCGAGCTACACATAAGTGTTTACAGCAGCGACGTTAAGGCAATCGGAAACACAGCAGTAACTGAAACACAAATCTAAAAATTTACCCGGAGGTTCAAGTGCCTCACTAATGTTCCTCTTAGCTTGATGTGTGTTGTTTATGTCGTGGCAAGTTTTGTCCGTTTAATCAGATACTGTAGCTCCGGGTGGTCAGTAATAAGCACTACTAGCCTTTTTCTCCTTTTCTGCTGTTGACAGTGGTAGAGAAGAACACCCCCTGAGCTCTCTCAATTAGGCGGCGGAGAAAAAGCTGCAGAGTTGAACTTTTTCCAACTCAGGGCCCTTAGAGCCCTCGTTTAGAGTCACACAAAACACATTCAAAAATGCACAAAATGCCTGTAAACCCTTTGAAATTAATCAAAAAATGTACCATCCAGTGCTGAAAACAGTGGGACTCCATGATTTCACAAAGTAATACAGTTATAAGACCTCCATTTTCTCCAGGTTAGCATGTTCATATTCAAAGTAGGGCTGGGCAATATATCAATATTTTATCTAAATTATATTGTGATATACGACTAGATTTCATCTTTTTTGGATATCCTGCTATTTTAAGTGTTTTTACCCCGTTTTAAAAGGCTGTTTTACAGTAAAGTTAGGTAATTTGTTGAATTTATCTTACTGTTCTCACTGTTCTATTATCTTTCTTTATCCATTTATTCATTATGCCCACATTACTGAAGATTATCCAAAATCTCGTGCAAATATTTTGTAAAAGCACCAATCGTCAACCCTACAATATCTCCACAATATCAATATATTTGGCCAAAAATATTGTGATATTTGATTTTCGCTGTATTGCCCAGCCCTGATTCACATTAATACTGCTAAAATACAGTGTACTGGGATCAATATAACTGTAATAGATGAAACTTTTGCAAGCTGTTTGCTGGAAATAGCTGAAAATGTTAGGAAGGTTGGAGTTGTGGTCCTAGTGCAATGGTTTGATCAGGTCAGATGTACATACAGTGATGATGTACAGTTGATTACCATCTGTGTTCTCAATCCATTTAGAGTACTTCAGTAGAACCCCAATGGACTATTTGCATTTTGTACATACTTGCTGTAATTGCTGTCCAGAGTAGTGGTTGATTGTAATAGCATATTTGCCTGTAATGTGGCTGATGAAATGACCATACAAGCATTTGAATGGCTTAGCATGTCTCATCAGTTGTTATTTGGTCTTTGTTTCAGTATAAAACAATAATAAAACAATACTAGTTGGTTTCATACAGCTTTGGAACAATATAGATGAGATTTATTTTGCTCTGTTAAAGGTGGTCTTGTGCTTATAACAGTGCAAATCTAGAGGTGGCCAGAGCAGGCGAGTGGAACTAATTTATGCATATTTTTTGGCTGAAGACAGTGAGATAAGGGGCTAGCATCTGGTGCTAACTGGACCATGCTCACTCCTTGGAGGTCTGTGCATTATGAGGTTCGGTAAGTTAGCTAAGGGCTAGCATCTGGTGTTAATTGGACCATGCAAACACCTTTAAGAGCTCTGGTGCACTTTCTTACAGTTGGTTGGAAGAAACATATGCCTGGTGTGAAGAGGCATACTAACTGGATTTACTGTGTTGAATGTAACTCTCTAATTCTCTTAAGAAGCAGCTGTATGTATGCTTACATTCAGAATACAACGCAACATATTAAATTTTAGAGTCAATTAGTGTTGTTTTAATGAATTTATTTTCATATGTGTGTTTCGAAATGGTTTTAAACACTCAGTGGCCACTTTATTAGGTACATGCAATCCAATATAACTGTTCTATCATAAAGTCTGCTTGTACAATGCCTGTTTTGTTCAGTTTTTGTTGACACAGTCATGAAGATGGTAATTACATTATGTATTTTAGCTTTAAGGTCATACTCAGTGATAGCATTTATGTGTGAATAGGACAGATCAAAAATTAGAAACACATCTTACTAGAATTTAGTCCAGTACACCACCACCTTCAACTATGACCTCAATAATATAATTTCTGCATTGTCAGCAAAAACATTATGAGCTTTGTAAATATGGCAAGCCTGTTGTGATGTATTGCATTGGACTGACAGGTGTACCTAATAAAGTGGCCCCTAACTGAGTGTCTATTGTACTCAGGTAACTGCTTTTTGGTGGTCATGTCATTCTCTTGAATCTTATCTGACTTCAATTAAAATACGTGGTTATGCTTTGGCAATAGGCAACTTCAGTTAATTTGAATTTGGCTTTAATTTAAATCGTCTCCAGTTGGCACTACCACTTCTCACATCTCTCTACAATAATTCTACTTAATCAGCGTCTCCCCCTCAAGTAATGTGCATATTGAATTTCAATTTCAATAAAACACCAACTCACCATTACATCTCTTCCTCCATCAAGAGGCAGGAATGATTTTGTCAAGGGAAATTGTGACAAAAGATATTTGGTAATCAGCATTTCTCCATGACAAAAACTAGAGTGCTGACTAAAAAAAAAAAATAAAAAACAGTCTATTGAAGCAAAAACTATGATTAAATTCTATCGTTTGGCTCAATGTTGCACTCAGTTGATTTGATTTTTCATTTGCCCTTATATAAATGGTTTAACATCCTGAATATGCTGTTTTATTAAATGCATAATCAAGTTTATGGCCATTATTGGAATTCCTTAAAGGTCCCATATTTTGCTCATTTTCCGATTCATACTTGTATTTTGGGTTTCTGCTAGAACATGTTTACATGCTTTAATGTTCAAATATACATACATTTTCTCATACTGTCTGCTTGAAGATACCTGTATTCCCCCTTTTTTTCTCAAACGCTCTGTTTTAGCACCTGTCTCTTTAAGAACCCCCTGAGGATAAGCCCAGTCTGCTCTGATTGGACAGTGTTTGTTGGGTCTCCCACATTTGAACTCTTGCCGTCTCTGGACCATCAGCTGGGGAATGACTGTAATGTCACTGCAGCAGTAGTTTCTACCTTTATGGAGTATAGGTGTGACATCACAGCTCATTTAAAGGCACAGTTGCTGAATACAGATTGTGTGCATTTCTTTGTGGATTGAGTGAATTGATACTTTTACAGTATTTATATGGCACCTTTACCTTATGATAAAAAAAAGACAATGAGATTTGACTTTTTACAATATGCAACCTTTAAGGGGACATAGGCTGTATTCACTGTAGAGTCCAATCTAATGACAGCAGCAGCCAGTGCCATCCATTAGTATAACAGTGATTGTGTTCAGGAAGTCATCGGATAAACTCTGGTAAAGGTCATATTGGGTCAAGCTGCTCCCATGCACCTGTCATAGCCTGTGAGTGAGGATCCCTGTTATGAATAAACCAAATATTCCTGTCTGCCTGAGGTGTCCTGCCCACAGATTGAAATTCCTCCAGCAAAACAGTGTGGAAGGGCGCAGCTGCCAGCTACTCCATCCTTATCTGACGGACAAAGCTCCTCATACAGTGAGGAAAAAAATATGTTTACTGTCAGAGTAGCCTCAAGTTTTAATGTTTAAGTTGCACTAGTCTTAGGGAAGACTGTGTGGTAAAAATGCAAGATATTTCTCATAAATACAGCCAGTAAAATAATTTAGGTTATCCTCTCTGTTAGACGCATACCTGATAGATTTACATTCACCCATGCTATAGAGAAACATAGGATAATTTTTTTTGTGTGTACATGTTTGGGCTGGGACTTGGCAAGACCATACCACACGATCCATTTTCAATATGACAGATCACAAAATGATTCATTACACGCTGCTGTCTACCTTTCAAGGTGGTATATTGTGATGCCATACACAGTATATTATTGGCTATAATTTAATGCAGTCGTGTTTCAACATTTGAATTTGAAATATGGCTATACATCTCCTTTTAGATGAGTTGGCGCTGGCTTTAGCTACTCCATTAGCAGACCTTGAATGAGGCCTTCACGCTATTACAGATACAGCTGTAACTTATTGCTGCTGTCACCTATTGAAACTGCAGCTGGGTGTAGCTTTCTGTTTTCGGCCACATTCAGCCATGTTTTACCACCACTGTACAAAGTCAATTATCAATATTTGTAGCACAGGGTATCGTTTTAAAAATGACCATACCAGCACCAATACTACCACTCTTAAAGTGATATCAATACCAAGAGAGTACTTGATTTAACCCCTATCATTAGCAGCCAGTCAACATTAGCAGCCATACTTGTGAACATTTGGGTGGCCCCTCGGGATGCTGAACTGCCAACTCTGTCATACACCAAGGTCAAATTCACCACACCACAGACTGTATGGGTACAGAGTCTGCCTGGCCACATACAATGACAGGGCTAACTAGCCTCACTTACACTAATGTTACCCAATAGTTATTAAGGGGTTTCACCATTTTTGCTAACCGGTGTTTCGTATTAAGGAGTGACCCTGTTAACAGGAGACTTTAAGTTGAATGTTGAATGTTGTCAAGGTGACGAAAAAGGATGAGATGTCTTCAATGTCATTTCAATGTCAGCAACAAAAAGTTTGATCCGGTGGGTAGTCAGTATGGCCTGGGATCAGACCACCAGCGCAAAAATTATCAGAAGCAGCTATTGTTTGACTGGAGACGTTCTGATATGACTCAGTACTGAGTTATTTGAGTTGTCACCTTAAGATATCAAGTAGCTTACAGCTTACAGATACCCAGCCTTAAATGTTAGGATGAACAGAAGGGGATTATGGTAAAACAAACAAAAGAAAAAAGTTAAATAAAATTACTAATATTCAAACTGACAACTAACATGTCCATGTGCTACTAAATGTATGCGTGTGTCATGAGTGCCTTTACTCGTGTGTGTGATTGTGTGCATCTGAGTGTGACAAAGCTAAGTCATGTGTCTCTCAGCGAAATGATAATGGTTAATAATTGTTGCTGTGCAGTGATTGATGTGCAATCTCTGCATAAAGGCTTGCCTTAGTACGTGGGTGAAAGGGCATCTTCAGACATTTGGAAATAAACAAAACACTGGCACAATCGCAAGCAGTAGTATTATAATGTAATATCTTTACTCTTTTCTGGTCTGTTAACTACGCATGGAAGCTTGTCATTGTGTTTAAATATCTCCTTTCATGGTTTAATGCCACTAATTTGAGTAAGCTTATCCACTACCTTCAGTGGTCTTCAGTCTGGCGGGGTTGATGAGAGTGAAGAAAATCACCAGCCAGCAAGAGGGACTCTAGTTGGTTCATTATTCATAGGGTCTACCCAACATTCCACCAATCTAGGCCAAAGCACTGTTATATCTGCTAAGTGTCACCTTCCAGACTTCCGCTCGCCCATTCATTCACCTCCATCACATCAGTTTGCCCAGAAATTGTCAACAACTCCATCCATCGTATCCTCCGATTCACAAGAAGTGGAGAGTGCTAGGGCTGGGGCAGCATAAAAAAAAAAAAAAGATGACATCAGACTTCCCCTGTATGCACCTCAGTGAGTAAAAAGGAAAGGGAATATCCGGAAGCTTGATTAATTTATGATATTCACTGAATGTAGTGTCTTTCTTTTATGCAACCCCCCACACACTCATGTGTTTCTCCATGCTTTTTACCTGGGTTAGGTTTTTTTTTTTTTAAAAAAAAGCTCTACACAAGACAAAGTGAGCACCACTCTTTGGCTTGTCACTGCCTTTTATACCAGTGAGTGCTGCACCCCAATGTGTGTCAATTCATTCTCCACTGTTGCACGGGATGTAATTGCAACAAGGCAGCAAATAAGATCCCATCCAAACCTTACATCTTTTTGTGTGAAGTAAAAGTTACGGTGTGTGTTGCAAGGGCAGATAGGTGGAGCGCATAACAGATTCAGAGCCAGTGTACCAGGGTCTAAGTGCTGCATCTGAGCTGCGAACCATCCTGAACTGCATCCTGCAATGTCTTTCCTCTCTCCCAAATGGTCTGTTTTCATCTTTAATCTATGTGCATACTGTAGTTCTGCCCTTTCAGCCCATTCTCATACCCAACTTGGACACCGACGCACAGAGGCACCCTTTGCTGCGGCATGATATGCACTGGGAGGCGCTTGTTTCTGATGCAGTGGGCTACAACCCAGTTCATGAAATACTACCATTTTCTTAATGGATCTCAGATCAGACGCCTTATCAGCCTGTTCTCACTCCCAACTCCTCAGCAGCAGTATGATATGCACTGGGTATCGGGCGACAACTGTTGTATAAAGAGTGAGAATGTTGGCGAGTTGGCATGGGGAGGGCGAGAGAGGTAGGGGATGGGTCAAACAGACCCAAGTCTTTCACCCGGGAGCCCACTGTTCATTTCCTGTGGGAAACCAAAAGTCAATCGAGTTATTGTGAAAGCATTGTGGTGTGCTAGTATATGTAGCATGCTACGCTTGATATCTCACTGTGATATATCACTTGACATTGCATTAACAGCCATACTTTTTTTAAGCCAAACTAGGATGTTTTTTTTTCTAAACCTAACCATTGACTTTTATTACGTACTCAAGGAAGTTAACCTAAAGACGAAGTGCCTTAGCTGTGTTGTATGTAAGTTTATTTGTATGCTTTTAATGAGCAGAAACTGCACATTTTCCTTGAAAACTGATGCATATTTTGTAAAGACATGATACATGTCAGAAGCTTCAATTGACATGTGTCCCTGAACATCCAAAACTGACATAGGAGGGTACCTAGCGCATCCTATTTTGACGTGTAGGTCCACTGACAAAGGGGTCCTTTTTGACACATTGAGATAAAAAATGTATAAATGTGTATTTCACATTCTTCTCAATAAGCACATACGCACTTACTGTACCACTCCCCTCCCTCATGTCATTTGGTGTCCTTCAGTCCCTCCACCCACAGACCTGGTGATGTCAAACCTAGATATTTACTGATTTTTTTTGTAGAATTTACAACCAATGTAGTTTCTAGGTTGCCTTTCACCTCATGGTATTTTGTGCACTGCTTCTATGCTCCATTTTCTGTATGCTTTGAGGACTCTTAAGCCTTCACCGCAGCTGTAAAAATCCCTTATCAGAATTAAAAGTGATAGGAAGCACATGCTGTGAGCTACAGGGCCTATACTGGCTTAACTTCATACTAAAAGACACTTTACACTAGTTCACAATAAAGGATGGCATAGCATGTAATTGCATTTGTTGTAGAAATGAAACTTTTTTTTTTTTTTTTTTTTTTTGCCCAAGACTCACAGGCTTGTTTTTAGTCTCACAAGAGACTGGCGTGGCTGCTATATACTTCAGGAAAATGGTTATTGTAGGCTGAAAATGCGTGTAAATGTGAAGCAGACACAATGAGGGTAAGTGGATGTTGCCAGTAGCAGCATTTGGTGGATTGTAGGAGCCACAACACTTTCCCTTTTTACCTTTTCCTTGCAGCAACACTTTATACCCTAGGCTGAGTACACGGGGAGGAAAAGATGGCACAAGACAGCACCAATATTCAGCCCAAATTCATATGTATCACAGCAGCTGTTTTATTTTAATGAATACTGGTAATATGTATTTAATCCTACAGAAGGTAACAATGTGGAAGGCAGTTTTATAAAGCACTTGTGTTCCTGTTTAAAGGATAATTCTCTCATGGTTACTGGGTTAGCTTGGTCTCATGCTCCAGTAGTTAATGTGCACTAGTCCATTGCTGCAGATGTTGTCCGCATGGGGACTGGAACTGAGGAGTGACCAACAGAGCTCAGCATGGGGAGGGATGGACAGTGTGTTCCAGAACAGATGTTTCCAGCCTTTGTGCGCTTGTCATTTGGGCTTTAATCTGGTCAGTGAAGGGCATTAGAGAATATAGATGGTAAAAGGGGAGGGATGCTGCATGCATGGGGACCCCAGCTGTCTGCAAAACCTTCAGAAGACACCCACCTCCAAAAATCCACATACAAGCTCCTCCCAGTCAAATCCATACCCTGTAGTGTACACATGCAAACCAAGCAAACGACACACTTTGTAATTGGCTCGGAATTAGGGCACATGGTGTATTGTTGAACCTGTAGAGATTATGCATTACGATTGAATCTGTGGAGATTATGCAGCGACGGGATATTATGCCTCCATTTTCTCTGATTGCCTCTGTATTATTTCCCTGCCTGTGCTGTGGTGAATATCCCACTCATTTCATCCTTTTTTCCTCCCTAATATTGAACCTCATTTTCTTTTCACTTCCCTCTCAATTCCCCTCTGTTGTTCTGCACCCTCTTCTCCTCTCCCTCTACTATTCTCTTTCATTCTCCCCTCTTCACTCCCCCCACCCCTCCCTCCTCTCCTCCCCGCTTCTCCTCCGTAGGGCCTCTGGCTGTCTCCCCACAAGTGATGTTCTCCTGGCCAGATGATGCATGCATATCTCTTGTGTCTTCTTGATGCTAACTCACGTCGACATTTGCACGGCATTGTGGGATTATGCTCTCGGTCATATTTCATGTAATGATGAAAATGATGATGATGATGAGGATTCAGGGTGGGGTAGTGGAGGGATGGGGGGGGGGGGGGTTGCTTCTATTTTCTGCCCTTGTCTTCTCTTCAATATCAATCAGTGCGGTGAGATAAGATGGAAGATAATGGGTGTTCACAGAAAGTGGAGAAGGAATAACAAGTTTTGGTTTCAGTTTTGATGGGTTCATTTTCACTTTGCATATCTCTCGAGCAAAGCCCAGTCTGCTCCTTAAAGAAGCAACTTCCATCGTTACTGGTGCTGTGCGTCAATTTTGAATTTTAAACCATTTTCACAGCTGCTAATCCCTTGTTAGTCAGTTTTCTTTCTCATATTGGATGTTTTTGTTTTGTGCACCTCATGGGCAACCATGTTTTCATGAACACCATGTTTTCCGATGAAGAGACAGGAAGTGAAAATCACCCCTAATAGAATAGCATTTTCCTTGCAGGTGCGCTAACAAGGGGAAATGTGTTCTAAGCAAAAACAGAGTTAGAGGAAAACAGGGAGGAAAAACACATTCAGGGAAAGAGGGAGGGGGTATGGATATTGGACTAACCCTGGAGAGAGGGAGGATGAGTGGGGGCCATGGCAGACTTTTTGCCCTCCAACAGTGTCTCCTGTGTGTGTGTGTGTGCAGTATATGTGCGTGCATCTGTGAGAGAGTTAGAGCGAGATGCGGGGGGTAGTGTGCACATTTCAGGGACTTTGCCGGTATGCAAAGCTGTGTCAGTGGATATAACATCTATGGAAGAGAGATTTCTTCACAGTCTTTGCTGCACCCTAATTAATCTGCTTAAACCTGCTAGGCCTGTCTCCAGCACTCTTACACATCAGAAAAGCCAGGCAGCTCTGAATCCAACCAGGATTTTCTCCATGGATGCCAGTGGAAAATCACTCCAGCGCCACAGCTGACAGCTTTCTGTCAGAGTGTGCAGAAATGCATATAAAGTAGAGACAAACATACACCTCATCATTTCCCGTGATGGATGTTTTGTGGGAAAGCGGTAGTCATGAGGGGTCATGAAGCCCCTGAAACAATCAGGTTGTTGGTTTGTATTGCCTACCCGCATCCTCTGCCTGTTGGATAACAGACGCTTCCGTAGGTAACAGATGAAGCAATTTATGGTGGGTGGTGTTCTTTTAGCCTAGCCCTAGGCTATAATTGTGATCAAGACCTTACACAAATACCAATGACGAAAGGGTGACAGTCATTTTTTGCCTCTTTCACTCACTGTTACTGCTGGAGCTGATGTACATTCAGATTAGGCTTGGGCGGTATCTACTTTTTGCCCTGGTTCCATCGTCAAAAAGCCAGTGGGATTTTTTCCAGTGGATTTTGGATCATTGCAGAAAATAAGCTCTGTGGCAAACAAACATTTAAAAGACTTACACATTTGGTTCAGCAAGATAATTTTCACAAATAAACACCACTTTTATGAGTTTTGAAGCCAAAATGCAATCTCTGAGTAGAAAGCTAACATTAGGCTATAAACAAAATACACTATGGTCACATGATTTAACATTTCTACCACAACAAGGCTGTGAGGCTGTGTTTGGTGTGAGGCCATTCTGTAGTCTAATTTAGCCAGTTCTTAGCAACCGCCTTTCATAAAAGTGAAAAAAAAATTCATGAATGTGGTATTTCCTGGTATTTTGTGATATTTTATGTCATGGCACAAATGTGAAAATCTCTTCATTTTGTGTTAACCACAGACCTGATTTTAGGTATGTAACCAAAAGCCTATTCAAAAAGCCATTGACTGGTGCAATCGTGCTAAGTCACTTCAAACTGTTAGAAAGATATATATATATATATATATATATATATATATATATCTAAATGTAACAATTAAGGGGCAAGTAAAACAAGGTTCCAAGGTTACTGGAGCACAGAGAGAAAAGGGGCAGGACTTAAGAAGAGGCAGTTATACAGTTCTTGCTTGACACAATAGACTTCAGATTCCTTTAAATTGTGCCAATTGATTTAATGTGATAAACCGAGGATGAAAGAATGAATTAAATATATAGACCCTTTTGTGGTGATTCTGAAAATGTGGACTTTATCCTTGTGTGTGAAAGCTGCTCAAGGACAATTAGGGAGGGAAAAAGTAGTTGTAAGTGTTTTGGATATCAAACGTGTTCCCTCTCAGTCGAAGACAATTAAGGTGCTAACACTTGACCTGCCATCTCTGTTGAGTTGGAATGAAACGCCTCTTTTGATTGTTGCTGGAGCAGCTGAAGCATTTGCAATCATACTTATTAAACTTTGAGACAGTCCGCTTGAGCTTGCTTGACTAATATAAGACGTGTAAGCAGTCAGGCTTTGTAGTAGTTTTGAAATTAAGAATCTATCTTTTTTCTTGTTTATTACATAGAAAGAACACACGCACACCATTTTTGGGGGGCTTTTAACATAATTAATTTGTATTTTTAGGTGCGCCACTTAAGTGAAAATGGATGAGAAGATTATCAAAATGACTCCATTCGTGTAATTTGCTAAGCCAAAAAAGCACTGTTTGTGCGGATTGAAGTGCTCATTTTGTGGTGAAAATGCCAATAGTTAAAGGGAGGGGAGGGGAGGAAACTAGATAGGCTGAAGATGACGAGGATTTTTCTGCTTTTGCACCGCAAAGTAAATCAAATCTACAATATCTCTGTTTTATCTGTGAGAAAATGGATGTGGATCTCAAAGCTTTTATGTTTAGTCACTTGTCTGAGGCAACATTTCCACATATAGACAGTGAAGTATATTTTTTGGTGATTGGGAAATCCTCTGCTAGCCAAAATAACATTATAGACAAATTGTGAACAAGTGTGTGGTTCTGTCACTATACGTCAGGGAAAATAGAAGCCCTTTTAGTAGAAAAATAAAAAGTCCTTATTTTCATTACTGTGGGTCATCAAAATACAAGGGTTTTTAGTTGCTGTGGTTACAGAGGATTCCATCATAGTTAAATCACTCTGAGCCAACACAGCTACCTAACTGTACGTTGAAATGGAAAAATGAGCTTTTGGTCTAACAGAAGAAAGTAATCATGAAGATATCTACATTATTACAGGACTTTATAATACATACTGATTTATCCTTTTCTATATACGATGCTGATGTAGGGAGACAGGAGTCTGTGTAGCCACAGCAGGCATGCTGTTATGTTTTGTACCTTTTGTTCGAGTGGAAAAATAGATAGTAGGTTTCAGTCACAATCCATCCAAGCTCCAGATAGTACAGACGTCATCTGATAAGTTGGGACTATTCTGTATAATGGTCACCCTCCATACTAAATTTTGACTTTCTTTTAAGACACAACTGAAAGTGCCAATTTAAAGTCCTTTGTTTACTGCTTAATACATCCCCGAGCCAGCCTGATTACTGACTTCGCCCACTCGTCTGTCCAAAACAATGATGATCCAGCAGACAATCACGACACACATATCCCCATTATTAAAGAAATATTACATAAAACATAAAACATACCATGGTAATAGCCAACTGATGAATTGACATGACTAGTTTAAAAACCTCAAAATGTCCAACAGAAGATGGCTTAAGTGGCACACACAGTACTAATTTAATATAATTTGCGGTTCAGGGTAAAAGTTTGAACAAGTGCACTCGGAAAGAGGCTGTTCCTCTTCTCTCCCAGCTTGGATCAGATCGCCTCAGATAACCAGCTTCTGTGCCACACAAGTCTATCCTTGTGCAGTCATCCACACAGGATGCTTTTCATCATCAAATATGGACATTTATCGTGTCTGCTCTGCATATTTTATGGAATTAATTCATGTTTTCATTAAGTATTTACTATATTAGCTTTTTTCATCACAAGACTTAACTTCGATGAAAAGAGAAAAGTTTGTAAATATTTAGTTCTGTGCTTAAAATGGATTCATTTATAATCTTGCCCAGGCTCAGTACAAGGGACTATTATAAATAACCAAAATCTTATCGCTTGACAAATTTACTTTAACTTATGAGTGGGCCTGTTTGAATTCATTATCTCCAATGCAGAAGAGTAGACTGTTAGGATAATTTATTTCATTGCTGATTGTGTGGTGAAATGCCTGACCTGGTTTTATTAATAGTTATAAAGGCTTTTTTAGATCAAAGTATGGAGCTACCTCTCAGATTAGAAAATCTTATCAAAGCAGTCTCTTATCATTAGGCACAGCTCTCTTATCCATTCTGAAGGCTGGTTCAAAGATCAGAGGTGATCAGATCTTTGCTGTAAGGCAGTAATTATAATATGTATTGGGGGTACATGTCCCCCAAAAATTTAGAACTTAACAAATTGCCATAGTATTATTATTGCTGGTACTGATGCAGCAGTTCTGCATGTGGTTTGTGCAAGTGATGTTACTGCACCCCAGCAAAAGCCTGACTGCTGTGGGTAGGTACAATCAATGTCAAACATTGTACTGTCTTTCTCTTTCATTACTTGCAGATTTATTAAAACGTGGAAAACTTGAATGTAATGTGACTGTTATGTAGGCTATATTACTGTTGATTGTCATAGCTTTTGTAAAATGTTAGTATATCATTAAAAAGGTCATAAAAAAGTCAAAGTATAGTCAATGCTGTGTATTATGTTTGTATGTTACTAAACAAGTTACTTAATTACCTTGTTGTGACAAAATAATTGCTGCCTTGATTATGTTCAGACAACCTGGCCTCACTCTGAAGTCGTCAAAATGTAGTGTTTGGGCAGTGACTTCTGGTGTCAGACATTGACGAAGAAAGGGGTCCTTGAACGCTGGCATGATACGTGCCCAGTCGCCATTATAGTTTAACGGCAACTGGCCAAACATCAATACGTGTTGAGGTCAGAGTGAAAATGTGCTGGTGCAGAGACAATCTTTTCTATCATTCCTGTACCACTTAGGCTTTGAATAGAAGTGAATGGGGAGGATGAGGATGGTGGGTGTACAGAGAGGTTTAGGCAACAAAAGCACTTTGGTTAAGTTTAGGGCAAGATCATGCTGTAGTCACTAGGAGTAAATACTGTGTTGCAAGATTGCCTATTTGGGCGGAAAACAACTGAAATGCGTTTTCAGAAACATTCAGTATTACCATTTTTACAACTTGCAAGATCTGTTGATTATTATGTGAAAAGAACACATAATTTGGTCAGCATGATGTTTCCCTGAAAACATATTTGCTGTTTCAAATAAGGTGTACGTAAACGTCATTTCCATGAGACGTAGTATAATGTGACATTTTTTTAAAAGTTATGAAAAAGTCAGAGTGTGTGCACTTTTCCTGTGCAGCTCTCAGTTGTATTCTTACGTAAAACAGCAAACTCAACAAACCCTAATCTAAGATTTGTGTTTCAAAATGCTCTTCTCCTGGGGGAGGTTCCTCCCAGACTCCCTTGGAGGGTTTAGTCGCAGAAGTTTTCGACTAAAAATGGTCCCCCACAATGTTAAATAGGTGATTACAGCCCTGGGTCTTTGCCATCAGCATCCCTCAAGAAATGCCTTGCCTGAGGAAACTTTGATGCTAGTGTTACTTTACTTACTTAAACCCACTTGTATCCATTTTTTTAATTATTTTTTTGTGTGTAGCCTTAATTGTTAGCCTGCTACTTTTGTTCTTTCAGCTGCTCCTAAGAGCAGATGGCAATCAGTGCAGTACAGACACCACACATAATAAATTAGATTAACAGTAAAGAAAAAAAAAAAGACAAACCACTGTGTGTAGAGCTGCAAACATGACCTTATTAAAATTCCTCACTATGAAAAAGAGAGTTGACATCACAATCTCAACTCAAGGTCCACCTACTCACTTGTTCTGAGGCTTTCCACGATATTACACAGTCCTCAGTCCTCAGTTCTGTTCTTTCAGCTTCCATGAAAGTGTAGAGTGATGAAAGAGATTAGAGGCACTCATGCAAACATACACACATATACACACATGTGCTGACAAATGCATGCACAGCTATAGTGAACAGACAGGCAATCAATGAAATGATGTTTTAATTGGACTTAGGGCGAATGCTAAAGCAGAACAATTCCAAAACCACCCTTCTCCTTCTGTGTTAGCTCAATTAATCCCTGATTGGAGCTAATTGCTTGTGGAAAGTCTATCTGAAACAACAGTGGGTATGAAGTAGGCTGAGCGTGCTTGGCTGTGTCTCCTACGCTGTTTAATGCACTCCTCCTGCCAAACAAATCAAATATTTGATGACAGAGTGTCTAATTGCCTCCTTTCTGTCTCACTTACTCTCTCCCTGCCTTTGATTAACAAGCATAGACAGGTGCATGCCATGTTGATGTGTGCATGCTTTAGATTTACATCCACACACCACGGTTCATACATTAACGCTGCAATAGACGTTCTCAATCACTAATTCACTGCCCAACAGTCCAATAGCCGTACTTGCTGTTCTCCAACCATTAGAACACTCTGGTCTGGCTTCGCTCAGGCTATTAGCAGCTGTTAAGCTGGCTGAATAAACTGTGAGCTAATGATTAGAATGCATCTGCGAAATCTGAACTCTATAGCACCACATTTAGCAACACTTAATTAATCTTAATGGATTCTGAAATAAGCCAGCCAAAAAAAATATCTTATCCATAAATTATTTTTCCCTGTTCCGTACCACACGTTGCCACAAAGCACTCCCCAGGGATGCTTTAACTCTCGCACATTAATGTATATGTGTGTGGTATATGTGTGCAAGCACTTACAGTAGACACCAACGAACACACACGTCCTCTCCCCCAGAAAAGCAGTGTTTACCACAATATTAGCTCCTTAAATCAGCCCATTTTTCCTTCATCCCACTTTTTATTTTTTTCTTTACTTACACCATAATTCTCTGTCTTTTATGATGCGGGGAACAGAGAGCGTTCGGCACTGCACCAGTGAAAGCTCTGTTATTTGAAGGGATGCCATTTAAATTTAGTGTTGAAGTTGAATGAACGGTTTCAGCAAGTGGTATTTGCAGGAGTATGTTTGTTTGTTTGCATGTATGTGTGTGTGTGTGTGTGTGTGTGTGTGTGTGTGTGTGTGTGTGTGTGTGTGTGTGTGTGTGTGTGTGGTGCCTGCCACAGCGTCCTTATCACCTCCTCACACACCTGCTTCCCTCGAAGACTGAGCCTCCCCTCTTCTCATGCCTCCTCATCAAAGCCAGATCCAGCCACAGTTGTCGCTTCCCTTTCCCAGCATGCGTTCCCCTCCCCCTGTCTAGCTGGTCTGGCTTGTGTTCAACAGCCACCACTCCCCTTGTATCACACTGTGTTGTCCAGGCAGTAAGACATTGCTGGTGTCATTACCATCCCTGGGTGGAAAATTCATGCGGCTTGGCGGATGTACATACAGGTGCTGTGTCTCTTGGAAGGACTATTAAGGATTAGAAAGGACCACAAACTACTAAAAAGCAGAAACCCTAAAGTTAGTTGGTAGGCGTCCGGAGGGAAGGACATTTGAATGCAAACTTAAAGTGCAATTCAGATGTTTTAGCCAAGGATTGTCTTGAGTTTGGCATTGTGACTGTTGACATTTTGGATTTTTAGAGCCAGAAGTGACCAACCTTGGATAAGAGGGTGAAGCTTATTCTAATGCTAGCTGATAGCTTGGTTAGCATAGTGCATTTACAGCTGGATTAAATGCGATAATATTAATGGTAATACTGATTTTTGCTTTAAAAAGCAAGCTTAAAGCCATACTTTGGCAAAATATTGACTATCCAACTTCTTAAAGGGTATTTTAATATAACCAAATGCTGAACAAGACTTTTGAGGTGAACGAAACATTACAACTCACTTTCCTGAACTGAAAACACGCTAAACAAGTGACAGCTGCGGCTACACCTATGATCTGTAAATCTTGGGTTTACACCCGTTATCATTACCAAGGTGCCTTGTCATGTGTGTGATACCAACGCCAAAAGCACCCTTAAGCAATGTCAATGAGATGAACCAGGCTTTCAGCCAACAATAATGTAAACCTATTTGCCGCAATACTTCATGCTGAGCAACTGATATGGTACAGTATAACAGTAAGGAAGTGCTGTCAAGAGATTAAAAAAATGGAGAGATTAATTAATTATGATCTGTAATTAATTGTTCTAATTAATCTCTTTTTTAATCTCATCTCAAAATTGCTGAGAAAAGCCCTCAACTTGAGGTATTTTCATTTAAATTCATTACATTATTGTGGCAGATGATCAAAAGATTGATATATATTACAAAAAGTGGTTTTATAAAGTCACATTTGTTGTTTTCAACAATAACACACTTAAACACAGATGCAGTACACCTAATCATTACATGCTATTGTTTTTGAGATTAGTCCCAATAAAGAGTGCCGCAACCTTCAGTCTTGACCAACAGGGGGGTGCTTGACTGTCATGACATGTCAGCTTCATTAAAAGCCAATTCCAATTTCTCGTTTTATTTCATGGAAGTGATCAATGTAAGTGCACTTGTCCTTTAAACTTAATACAAAATAAAAGCTAACAAAATAAAAGACACCTGGTATATTCGTTACAGCTGTATCAGTTTAAAGAACAGTTTTGAACAGTTAGAACAAGAGGCTGCACTGCAACGTGCAAATCACTCCTTCTTGTGGCTGCCTGCGCTTTCCCTGTCCTTGCGGCTGCAACTTGCGCTGTCTTCTCTTCTTCAAACTACAACACCCATAATTCATGTAGGAACTGCTGCAGCCAATGTGCAGCCGGTGGGAGCTGCATGACAACTCAACCACCATGATCAGTTTTTAATGTTTTATCGGGCAATAACTACTCCAGACTCTGCTCTAGTGTAATTTTTGCTTGGATTTCGCAGTTGTCCTGAATCCTGAATCCTGCCCTAATTGTCCCGAAAGTTACATGGAGGTTGCCGGGGAGGTCAGATACTTGCGTGCTAGGGCAGACAGCTTTTCATAGGCTCCTGAGTGAGCAGACCACCACTGCAGGGGACAGTCAATACTGATGCTGGGCTCTGCTCTGTCGTGCTGCAGCTCTCTCACAACTCAAGCACAGAGAAGCCCAATTATACGCCTACAGACAGATTTTATAAAAGGCAACTCTGTGGCATACAGAAACAGTAAAGATAGAGATTAAAAATGAGATTAACGCGATCAAAAAACATAGCGCGTTAAATATGGCTGTAATTAATTATTCACAATTAATGCGATAATTTGACACCCCTAATTTAAAGCCAATGCTACATTGCTAATGTGCATCACTTATGTCCCTTGTTAAACCAAAAGTAAGTGTTGTTTTAAAGTAATGTTACGCAATTTACGTATGATCTTTGCACACTGACAATACTCATGTGACATTTCGTATATAACCTTCCATGAGAAATGAACCTATTTTAACACAAAACATTATCTTTTCTCTAAACTTTACCAAAAGGTTTTGTTGCCTAAACATAACTGTGACCATTTCACCGTATTAATCACTTATCACAGTGTGTTTTAGTCACATAGACACAGTAAAGGTAGCTCTGTGCACAAGTGGCATGACAAAGCATTTGTATTTGAAGAGAGACAAATAAGAGACAAAGGACATCAGTCAATGCATCTAAAATCAGCAACTTTGTTATCATGCAGGTTTTCGCAGGCAACAAGTTTGTGGTAGATTTTATCAATGGTTTTGGATATTTGGGGTAATGCATGTATATATTCAAAAAGGACGATGTGAATACTGATTGTGATGTTGATTACTATGGCAATGATGAAACTTTTGAAGCATGCAGGTCAGCCCTAAAGGTCCTGGAGCCAGCCTCAAGTGGCCATTTAAGGAAGTGCAGTTTTTGGCAACGCCGCCCTTTATTTTTCAGCCCTGGATGTTGCTGCTGTGTTATAGCTAACAAAGTCACTGTCATGTGATGTGCAATACCTCCTACAGACAGAGACTGAAGCACTTAAGCTTGGAAGAATAACATTTTACCCCTACCTATTGGCTCAGGGTTCCCAGTAAGTTTCATCTATACTCAGCCATTTTATGATTGTGAATGTGTGAACACTGATGACCCTTGTGTGCACTACAGTACTCTTGAAATGTGTTTTTCCTTAAACCACAACACAAACACCACCATCATTAGTCCTATCCAATTAAAAGGCATCTGTGTAGGTGGCAGCAATTTAAATTGGTTTCCAGTCAGCCTTTGTCTCTCATTGTAAATAGATTCCCTCATAAACAACAATACAGTTTAGAGGAAGTTTAATTAAAGCTACAAATCCAAAGCAGGACAACAAAGAGAAGAGTCATCTCAACTGGTATATGGCCGAAATACATCTCAAGATTTCAACAGTAAGCTTGTTTCTTTAAAACTTCGCTAACAGCCAGGGCGGGAGTTTCTGATTTAGAGTACAAGGTGACTTTGGCATGCTTTTTGACACAGCTCTTAGCTCATATGCCTGGAAGCAATGCAAATTCATCTCAGTTCCGTAACATGGCAACATATATGAATGTTTCATAAATTTAGGTTTTTTTTTATTTTTTTTATACCTCTCCATCTTTTTTCACAGAACTACCAGACCTTCAATCAGCTAACCACTTAACATCTTCTAATTGCCTTCCTGTCTGCCATTGATGTACGTGCAACATGAACTCTCCATTAATTTCCCTCCCTTTTCCCTCTCATTCCCTCTCCTCTTACTCTTATGTTTCTTTCCACATACCTCTTCATAGCGGAGGTAACATTTTTAATTAACTTTGTCAAAAGAAGGAATGTCTTTGGATTTCTAATTAACAGGGGCTGAGGTTTAAGTATACTGGAAAAGTAAAATGAGAATCTCCATTTCTTTGTCTCCCTTGAGGCTAGGATTTTAGGAGCAATTTTGTTATGTCTCATCAAGCATCTAGTGCAGGGTTATCGTATCTGGGTACTCACCACTTTCCTGATTGGTTTGATGATAATGCGTCTGTTAAAGGATTAGGTTCTGCTGGGTGCGTTTTGTATCTGTTTTTATAATGAATGTGCATTCTTTACCTAACAGGAGCAGTATTTCTCTAGTCGTTGAAACAATGCTTACCTAATCCATGCACGTAATGTAAACAATCCTGCCTCATTGAGCCTTTATGGCAGAATATGTATGCGTGGTGTACGTCCCTCCCTCACTGCCTGCTCTGCCCTCCCAAGAGAGCTGCAGCATTAATAACTGTAAGTGGATAATGCCCTAGCTCGAATTCCGATCAAGGTTTAATAAGAGCATGATTCAGTCGGCCACTGGCGGCAGGAGGCACTTCGTGTGTGTGTGGGTGAGTTTGCAAGCATGTGTGTATGTGAAGGCTACATGTGCTGTCATATAAAATGTACTGTAAGTGCATCACTGCTGGTGTATTCAAGGGTTTCTGACTTTTTGCCTCACAACAACAGAAATGTGAGACTTAAATGTGCGTCACATGTCTTTATAGGCATTGGGGTCAAGCTGTGGTCAGTAAAATTAACAAGAGGATATCATGAGTCATTAATAATGTGAGCAGGAGGGCAGAGGTAGTTTCCTGCTTATGCACCTGTCCTGTGTGGTTACAAACCGCTGCAACGCCCTTCACTTTTCATTCTGGGCTTATGCCAATGCATTAATGGGTGACTGAAGCAGGGTTGATATTTCTCTTTTAAATCCAACTGTTACAATTTGACGCATACCCTACACCTTAGCGTGTACCACAGACTGATGTGCACCTCCCCATAAATTTAACTACACATAAGGGCATAGTAGACCTCCTGTTTATTTTTGTGACCTGAAAACCATTTCTGTCAGAGGAAACGAAAGTTTTACTTACTTTAATTCACAGAACAATAAGTTGTTAAAATAAAAATAGCATTTTAAATCTTTTGTGTGATTTTTCTGGGCTTTATATCGCTCACAACTAGACTAAGTCACCTCACTGGAAATGTCATAGGCTTATGTTAATATTGTTAAAATGTTATATATGTGGGGAAAGCATGTCTAGCATAAGATAATTGTTTTGCAGGTGAACCTTGAGTATAATGGAGCCAAATTTTGCAATGTTATCTTTGTTAAATGTTGCCGTTGCTCCCAGGTTCATATGAGTGGAGGAAAAGTCTGCTATGTGCTAGGTTAATTTAAGCCATGTAAAATGTCATAGGCTTATGCTAATAACATTAGCGTGTCGTATTTGTGGGGAAAACTTGGCTAGCAAAAGAAACTGTTTAGTCTGTGAACTTTGGAGCCAAATTTTGCAACGTTATCTTTGCTAAATGTTGCTGAGTAGAGGAAAAGTCTCTTTATTTATGCCATCTGAAATGTCATAGGCTTATGCTAATAACATTAGCATGTTGTAACTATATATAGGGCCAGTAATATTGTCACTATTAATTAATATTATCGCCATGTGGAACCCGCACCAACTAGCATTTTAGAGGTCTAATACCAGAGCAGCGCAGACACACCACCGCTTGAATACAAATGCTCACAGTGGCATTGGCACTTGCATATGCTGCGGCGTCTACGTACAACTATACATCAGCCTTAAGATGATTTTTTCATGGCTGGATCGTGCTTCTATTGGCTTCATTTTTGCAGCTGTAGATGGGAGCATGTCTGCCACACTGTTGAAAACCATGCACAATCTAATGCTGCACAACTCTGCCTGTATAGTTTTGCAGTGAAGTATAAACGCAGCTCAACAGAGTTAATTGGAGCGTTGCATGGATTCTATATGGGCATGCCTTCAACAGCCAGTGTTCTAATACAAACAGACTGGTAGGCACTGCAACACTGAATAACATAATGTGTTACAGCATGAAGAACAGGGAAGTTAAAATGTGCAGCGACGTCACATTGAAACACTTAAGAATTATTAATGTTTCTATGTATTATGTAATATGAAGTTCCCCGTGGAAGCCAAAGGACAATACAGAGGGAGCATTATTCATGTTGAGAAGACTGGTGTTTTGCTGAGAGCCATTAAACATGCTATCTGTTCATTGCCATTAGTTCCAAATGCTCAGAGTGCAAACCTGACTTTGACATCTAATCCTCTTACTCAGAGGAGGACTAATGCACGCAGAGTATACAGTATATCCGACAAACAGATCCATTTTTTATGTGAATGCATGAACGGCACAGTATCGATGAGAGTCCTGTTTTCCTTGTCTCCCCAATCTCTTTTGACTCCCCGTCTCTGTTCCTGTCTCCCCCTCCCTACATCCAACCAGATGGCCTCCCTCTAACAGAGCAATGACACCAGATGTGCAGTTCCAGTGTCGACTCAGGGACCAGCTGGGCTGAGTGTGCCAGTGGTTCTGTTAATGAAAATGGCTCTGCTGTGTGTGTGTATGTGTGTGTGTGTTTGTGTGTGTTGTTTACTGTGGTTCAGTGGCATGTGACAGTTGGGGGAACTCTCTGTGGGTGAGGGTTTCGAGAGTGAGCCACAGCGAGTTGCACTGCAGCTCAGCTCAGCCATGCAGTGCTCAACAGCACACCCACCAAGGTTGAAACTATACAGCTACCCATCCAGAATAAACACTCTCTCTCTACATTGTATCCCCCTGCACATCTTGCTATCTGCCATTCTGTTTTTTCATCTGTAGAGCTGTCTCTCACAACCCCCATCTTCCCTCATACATAATTATATATTCTTTCCTCTAACCTATTTAGCAGCAAGGGGATCACTGGTCTTATGACTAATTCATACATAGTCCTCAAACAAAGAAGTAGAGTAAAAACAGTCTAGGGTGGAATTTATCCAGCTGTAATTGCTTGTAAAGGAATGTTGATTTTGATGAAATATTGCTCTAATTTTAATATTTCTATCGCAGATAGAAACATGCAAGCTAACACTATAATGAACGTTTATTCTGATAAAACCTCAAGCCCCAGCTAATGAAGTTGTTACTACATGCTGCGCACTGTAATTTAGGAATTTGCTCGGAAACAATTCATTATTTCAGATCGTTCTGCTGATCAATTAAATGATAAGGAAACAAAGAAATCCTGTTTGCTTGGCAATAACTCTGACAGCCTCCATAGGATGAAGACAAATGAGCTAAGTGAAAATTTTCTAATGAAAAAAGCGTTCCTTTTTTAAAAATGTAGCGTAAAAATGATGGATATGGAAGCCTACACCTCTGTGATAGCCTAGTTATCTGAGCTGATTATGTTTTGCCCCTATCTCCCAGCATAGAGATTATAGGGGGGGGGGGGGTTAATACCTACACCAAATGGCTGACGAGGTGGATGAGATTCCGCAAGCTCTTAAGCACGCTCTGAAAAGAAGATTCTCACACTTACAGGATAAATCATAGCCTTTGAAATTTCTGAAGGGAATGTGGAGTCCACTCACCTTTACACTGTAATATTTTTAGCATTTGTTGAGCCAGAAGTGGTGCAGCAGAGTGACACAGGAGTGTAGGCTCCCATAGGTTTCAGTCCATTAAACCAATGGGGGCAGAGATGTGATTCCAGATATTGGAGACTCTTAAGCTCTATCTTGCCAAACCCCAGTTTATCCATGAAAAGTTTGCACCTGACTTTTACTGATAAAATGTCCTCAATATCCAAAAAGAGCACTTCACACACAATAACCTTATCAATTAGAGCGTGATGTCTATGTGTCAACAGCTGAAGATTCATTCCAGTACCAGTTGCATTATGACAAAACAAGCCTGACACATTTCAGATATGTATAATTTGCTACATGAAAGTGTGCAATTTACTTTTCCATATTTAGATGTTCTGAGCATGTTTGTGCAGATAGCTGGCAGTAAAGGTATCAGTTAAAAACAAGTGGCAAGATCTGGGGCTGAAAAATGAAGCCAATGCAAAGTGGCAAAAACTGCAATTCCTTGATTGGCCATTTGAGGCTGGCTCCAAAAGCCAGTCGCCATAGACCGCCATGTTAAAATGCTCAACTTTACTGTGTGGTACAAAAAAATGATTTTGGTCTCTGTAGCTTATTTCCTCTTTCATGACAACGGAGAATTTGTGGGTGAATTTTTAACATAAAAATGATATATTATATCATCCATTTAAGTTTTATGAAGCTTTAAGGTTACACATAATTAATCGTGAGGCCACCTTGAGTGACAGGCTGTCTGTGAGGAGTCACCACTTTCTTTGAGTCAAATCCACTCCTCGCTGCTCCACAGCTCTATCCACTTGTCCAAATATGGTGACTTCAGGCTCTAAAAATCCAAAATGGCAGTCAAGGCTTCAAAACCAATGTCGATATACCAGTGGGTGACATCACGGTGGCTACATCCATTATTTGAATACAGTCTATGATTGGTTCAAGACTATGTAGGCCAGATAAACGAAACATTTAACACTGACAGAAGACTTGCCAGCCTTTATCTCAAACCTTTCACACTTACATTCATTTGCGCAATTCTCTGAGGGTAAATTATTGATGACGTTCTTCGCTAGAGGAATAGTCAGGAACATGCATAGGATTCATCCTCTGGGGAACATGAATGTCTTTACAAAATTAGTGCCAATACATCCAGTAGATATTTCACTGGATAGGTTAAATAGGATGGAGGCCTTTCCAGCACTCACTGGGTGAGAGGCAGGGTTCACTCTGGACAGGTCTTCAGTCTTTCACACATATGGATTGACAAACACATTCACACCTACTGCCACTTTCCAATTCACTTAACCTGCATGACTTTGGACTGTAGGAGAAAACCAAAGCACTCAGAGGAGACCTACACAGATGCAGGGACAACATGCTGTTTAGTGACAGTGCCACTCAGTGTTTGTGCTGCTGCCCTGATAGGTTACTTTTCAAACCGTTCTGCCTGTGGATTTAATTCTAACACAAACTTTAATAAACAGATATTTTTATACAGAAATAGTTTATTTGTATGTAGCCTTGGATTCAGAGAAGGGGGGGGCATTAGTGATGTGTGGGGGCTCAGGACTCTGTGTGTCAGTCTGAGGGATGATTCCTCTGCTGCTGCGTGGATTAGGCTGTCTACTGAAAACACTTTGAATGCAGCTGTGTTTATGCACGTCACTGCTGCCAGGAAAAGCTAAATGCTGAAATGCACATACATTTTTCATATGTTAATCTTCACCCTGGAAATGTTAATTATTGCTAAAATTAACCACATCTGATTTTTTTATACAAAAAGAAAAAAAGGTTTTATTTTGCAGAGGTGGATTTTTGACACTGATTTATTCGACATCTCTGATTCACAGTATGTTATGCTATAGCCAGGCGCCAAATATCATGAAAACAGCAACCAGGTAGACTCCACACGTACTGTAAGCCAAGTAATAATTTGCCGTGGGACTGGATGCTCCAGTGGGTGTGTTGTTCCACGGTGTCTCATCAATTACATTCCCTGAGAGAAAACACCCGGCTGTTTTCTGTTTCTTCCGATGCCGGGGTTAATGGTGCTTTTCTCAAATGCCTCTGCCAGCCAGTAATTGGAGCAACTTAACAATCATAAGTGCAGTCTTTGTAGTGGAGGGAGCAAAGGCTGAATACAGCTTTATTAACTATGAAAAGCCAACTTTTATTGATTGACCCCTTCTGCTTTCCTTCTTTTCGTCCTCCTTTCCCGTCTCGTAGCGTCTTGGTTTTTGTTCTTTGCACTGAAAAACACTGCCAACCATCTCAGAAGGACATTATAATGAGTAGAAAATATCCTTATACTTTAGTCCCCTTCAGTATGTATTTTAAAGCATCTGGCTGCTTACCTAGAAGATTAGAAGATTTAATAATTAGCAGGGAAGGGAAAACAACCTGTTAATTTGTTTTGGCATTTCTAGAACTTTCTGCTTTTTAAAAGCCTATTAAATAAACGGTCTAAATCATTTAGGCATTTTGCTGCCTACGCATACCAAGTAAGTCTGTCTAAGGCCAGCAACGGGTTAGTCAAAGTCATCCCATTTCAGAATCACTAAATTACATTTAAATGTCAGTATAGTCCCTGCACAGTGGCATGAAACTATATCAAGATAAAAATATGACAACCTGCAGTTTTTAAGATTCAAGCATTTATTAAATAGTTTCATTTTAATGAGTAATCTTTGAGTTTCAGTAGTGAGTAGAAAGAGGACAGGCTGTGGAAGCCAACTGGGTATATTTTGTTTGCACTGTCTGTTTGTATGCTGTGGGAGTGTTGGTTGATTTTCCTTATCCAGAAGATTAAGACAGGATTTTCAGTTTCCTTACGCCCTGTACCTAGAGAATACCCGTTGGCATCCATGTGTGTGCTTGCATCTGTCAGTCATTTATTACATGTCTTACACTTCCGACCTTTCTTCTTTCTGATACGTGACACAGATGTTTTCTTGTCTCTTTTTTTCTCTCTGTCGTCCATCTGACCACAGACGATTGAGTCTGGCACATGGCGTCGTATGCAGATCAGACAGTTAAGTCAGTGCAGACTGGCTCCAGTGTGTCAGCAGCAGAGAAGTGCAGCACTTCGTACTGCAGAGTCAGCCTCTCTCAGCAGTCATTTTTACCATGATTTAAAGGGTTATTACATTGCTCGCAGGAAAAAAAAAAACATCCCTGTGTTGTGCACTGTATTTCATCAGGGGGAGCTCTCAGTGATGAGTGATAGCACGTCAGTTAGAACTCTGATTGACAGGTTATGAAAGCATCAACAAATATGATTTGATTCTGATAAAATCAGATAAAGCACAGGGCTAGAAAATCAAATGGGTCACATCCTTCTTTATATAGAGAACATCTGAGCAAACAGTGTTGATACATGTAATATGTGTGCGCTTGTTTGCAGAGCTGGTGGCTGTTCCTATCAGTCTTAAAACAATTTTTTCAAATAACACCAATATAAAGAGAGAAAGAAATAGACAAAGAAAAGCATCTGATCAATCACAACAATAGTTTACCAAGGAAATAGCAGGAAAGTGCACTGGTTCAAATGTATCAAACATAATTCAGTTTTATCAAAGTATTGTACTACTTTAAAGCTAATTAAAGGCAGTTGGGCAAAATAAAAAACTTAATGATAGAAACATGCATAGAAACATAATTAACACTATAAAAATAGTGTGACTTAATACTTTATAGTGTAACACAATGACACTTTTTATATTCAGCTCAGTCAGCAGAAGAAAATATTGGCATTGAACATTTTTCCAAACCAGGAATACATTACATTTGCACATTTCATACATATCAAGGTTTCCAAAGTGACGTAGTGTATGAGCTGACTTTGTCATCTGGGGTGGGGGGGGGTGATGAATGTCCTGACACCTAGGCTAGACACCTGGCAAGCCGCAGACCACTGCAGGCCACTGTTCGAGACAAACAAACAACAAAACCGAGACGTTGCTGCTTTTTCTGCCGGGATAATGGCATGAGAAGCGAATGTCTTTTACAGAGATGTTGCTGCATTTCCTGCTGGGATTGTGCCATGAAAAGTGGTTGATTTTTATCAAAACATTGCTGATTTTTCTGCCAGGGTTGTACCACCCAAATCAGGTAACAGGGGAACCAGCCGAAACATGGTCTTTTTCTAACAATAACGAAGTGGTCCTTGTGTCTAAACCTTAGACATTACCCACAGCATTGTTGAAATGTAAAGCTTCAACATATTTGCAATATAGTAATGTATGTGTGGTTTGCAAAAAAGTACAGTGTCAACAGTTTTTCTGGTGATTGGGTGTTGTTATTGTTGTTTTAATGAATGAAATCGTCTCCTCTGTTTACAAGAGTGCACAGTGTTTTTGTCAGCAACCTCTATTTATCTTTATGGCTGGGCTTCCTGAGTTTTGGTGTGAGATTGCAGCAGAGTCAGTCACATTTAGTCAAACTGCTGTGTGATGCAACACAAAGGCTGTGGTGTTTGGAGCTGCTCTCCAGGACCCACAGATTCACAGCTTATCATGTCTAAAAGTGAGCGTCAGGCCAGTCTGCTGCCTTTAGCCCACTTGGCAGCCTGGTGGCTATTGCTCATCTGTCCCCAAGCCAGTGTGAGCACATCACCGATCTGGACCAGGATTAAAGGACCTAATACTAACAGCTGTGCTGAGATTAGCCATGTCAGTATTTACAGTTATTTTGTCAACCACTGCACCGCACACTCTGCTCAAATAATGAACTGCTGTATTTGAATTCCTGTCTTCTTTTAATTGGACCCCTGAAAAGCATTGCATACATTTTAGTCTTTAGAGAGAGATGGATGGAGAGATTCAGAGTGGTGGAGATAGACAGGGTAGATTGTTATGGAGGAGAATGATGGTTGGGACTAATACTGAGGTACGTGGATAAACAGAGATGGAAGAAGCCACCTCCTTTGTCTCGTAAGATGTACTATAAAAGGGATGTGTGGGTGGAAAAAAATAGGGAGGAAGTCTGACAGAGGATGAAGAGATAGATGATTAACTTGAAACGTGAATGTCTGCAGCATAAAGATGTTGATGGATTGAACAGTTTTATCTTCTGTGTGTGTGTGTGTGTGTGTGTGTGACAGAGAGAGAGAGAGAGATGTTGGGTGCGATTGTATTTGCACACGTACCACCCTCCGTGTGTGTCACCAGCAAGTGCATGAATATGCATGTGTGTGTGTTCGCACGGGGAACGACGTGCTCTCTCAGTGGAGACTGATCACCCCATGATGGGCGATCACTGGAAGATTGGACTCATGTCTATGGAAATGTCATATATAAAAAATGTATGCCATTTCCTGAAGTGACACCACAGCCTTTCTTCTGATAGATAGTGCATTTTAATTTGCTTAGACACTTTACTGTATGTGATGAAAGAGGTGGAAAGCGATCGTGGGAAGGTGCTGGAGAGCAGCAGGTCAGCTGTGGCAGCCACCAACAGCTGCTCATTGTGTATGTACAGGATATGTGCTGGGTGGCCTTGGGTTTACTAGGGGGTGTGCATACTGTTGATGTGATTAACAGAGATTTGGGGTGAATAATCTTCTAAGCTGCTCAGTGGAGCATTGGTGATGGGGGCTGGGGTGGAAATGGGAGGAGCTTAGGGTAACTTAGACATATATCTTGAACCCCATCCTCTCTCATGGAAGGAGTGAAACCTAGAGGAACCAAGAACTTACAGTGCAGAAATTCAAACTTTGTCTTGTTTGCTGCCATTACCTAGCTTGTCCACAAAGGAGCACTGACAGGGTTATTAGCGCTTAATACAAGTATAAACGACCACCAAGACACATCTTGATCTTATCACTCAGGTGATGGTCTGAGACGCATTTGAACACATATCTGTAGTGTAAACGCTATTGCGTCATGATGCGTCCTTGACAAGGACTGCATTATCAGTGCAGGACTTGGTGGTTGTTTTATTGACACTCAATGACTTCTCCATTTTACAAAAAGTTAGACCAAGTGCTGGGTGACTGTCCATCATTTTGCCCTAAGAAAGGACACATGTGTAATTCTGCTGACAGCGATATCTCCAGCTTTACAGACACAACTGCTAACGGTACAGCTGGCAAGAAGGTGGACATAATAACTGCTCAGGGCCCTTTGGCCATAAGTGACGTAAGCAGTAAAGAAATTTGAACACAAGTGGTCAGCTGGGGATTCATGATTCACACAGGTGTAAACAGCAATGTGTCTTGGCCACTTGTGTTTGCAGCGCTGAAACCCGTGGGTGGATTATGAGACAATGGGCCCTTGGACACAGATATGCAAAAGGCCCATCACTTCTCTTACAGCAGAGCAAGACACATCGACTTGTGGTCTTTTGTCCTGTTTTATAGTTGTTGTTTGTGTCTCTGTGTAGTCATTATGCATCTTTTTTGGTCGTTTTGTGTCTTTGTGTAGTTCCTTTGCATCTCTTTGTGGATTTAATGTGTCTCTATATGGTCATTTTGAGTTTCTTTGTGGTTAATATGTGTTAATTTGAGTGACATCTTGGTAGTGAAAACCAGGGGGACGCTGACACTTTGGGCCCTTGGGCTTGATCGTTAATCCATCCATGCTGAAACGCATGATAGTACCAGGTATAAACAGGCTCATTATAAGATTTATATATATATATATATATATATATATATATATATATATGCCCCTTAGGGGAAATTCAGTTTTTTTCACTCTGTTGTCATAAACACACAGGTCTGAAATACACACACATGCACAAACAGGGCCTATACATGCACAAAGTGGAGAGATGTCAGAGTGATGTCGGTTGGGGGGTTCAGTGCCTTGCTCAAGGGCACCTCGGCAGTACCCAGGAGGTGAACTGGTACCCCTCCAGCTACCCGTCCACACTCCATATTTGGTCTGGACGGGGACTTGAACTGGCAATCCTCCGGTTCCCAAATCCAAGTCCCTATGGACTGAGCTACTGCCACCCCATGGACATTCATAGCCTAAGAAACCCAGTATCGGTCAGATCTTGTACTGACTCTTCCTGGTACCAGTCTATGTCAGTCCTGTGTGTAACGCAGTGAATGAGTGGGGGGGGGTCTACCTGCCAGTGAATGGCGTCACCTACAGGTCACATGAACCTTG
The DNA here is from genome assembly GCA_035609425.1 of Epinephelus awoara. Classification (NCBI taxonomy): domain Eukaryota; kingdom Metazoa; phylum Chordata; class Actinopteri; order Perciformes; family Serranidae; genus Epinephelus; species Epinephelus awoara. The sequence continues at coordinate 9,605,977 of CM069304.1, forward strand.
TGTACTGCTCTTGTATTTGATCACTGCAGTTAATTTTCTCATTCAGAGATCAAAGGTCAAATCGGTGCAAACAAAGTGTACCATATATTATCAGTTAATGTGGTAGCATGACATTACCATATTAATTAGTTTTCTTTTGTGCTGAATGCCAACAGAAGTGGGGGTTGCACTGCCCTGCTTCATAGCTCCAAGCATTTATTCAAATGCAATCACACATATCTATATACTATTCAAACATGCACATATTGTGGCCCATCTGTATGTACCCACATGCAAAGAAGGATATAACCAGAATGTTGTGGTAAACACAGCTTAGTAGCAGCATCTCTGGTGGCCATCAGGAGATGTGTTTGATTCGCAGGATGGTGCACAGATCATCGCCGGCGATTTTTTGCTTCCTCCAACATCAATTTCTTCCACTAGATCCTACAAAAGTCAAGGCAAAAGGGAAATATGACATAGTGTATAGGGAATTATAGCAAAGGTGTAGAAAAACAGATGAAGCCTTTTTAACCTTTAAAGGTCTGCAAGAGAACGCATTTATCTTTTTTTATCCAGTTCATTCCATTGTGATGATGACGAGGATGACTGTGGAACACAGCAGCGTGCATAATTTCAGTTAGAGAAGATGAGTGCTTGTAAGAAAGCTCCCTCTCTCTGGGTGACCGCAGCTTTAGTGAAACAAGGCGGATAAAAGGCTAGATTCTGATCCCTGACTCATTTTCCAGCTCATGTTGTACATCTCCGCAATATTGCTGTAAGGGTCTATGATATCCATGGTCTTTGAGAAGAAATAATGTGATTGTCTTTTTTCTATGTTTCGCTTTCCCTTTTTTTTCTCTCCATATTCCTCATATTCATCCACTAGGAGCCAGAGTAGTGTCTAGGGGTATGAACAGGTCATATGTGCCTCCCAGCTCAATGAGATTTGGGAAAGGTTCCTTTGAATACTCAAGAGATCAGTAACATTACAATTAATGAGGAATTCAACATTTTTAAATGCAAAATCATAAACTCAGGTCATGCACAAATGTTTGCGTAATGTTGTGCACACAAATGTGCATTTGGATTTACAGTTGGAGGTAGGTGAGATGGTCTGGGGTGCAGGCAGATTAACAAAGGTTAGTCTGAGAGATAGAGGAATGTGTTCTAGTGAAGAAATGCATGGAGACAGGAGTAATTAATTATAGATGTGGAAATGTGGTCTGAGGGAATGCTGTTACTGTAACTAGAGGCATGGCAAGTGAGAGATGAGGGGATGGGAATGTGGTGGAAACAGGGGGAAGGGAAAACCCTCCTCCTATACCGTCCACAATTTCAATTTACATTACATGACAGGAGAATGAAGGTTAATTAAACATGACAATGGTAGGGCGTTTATTGTTAACCCTTCATGGTGGTTGACTGGCTCCTAACTCAAAGGCCAAAGAATGAATAACAAATATGTTTTAGTCTACCCCAAAGTGTAAATTCACATTTAAATTGCTCATGGAAATAGAGGTTTTGAGTTAAAATATGCATTACATGGGCCTTATGGTTGTGTGCAGTACAAATTTGGGTGAAAAATAAAAAAAGACCATGTTTAAGCCCAAAAGGAAACAGCTGGAAAAACCACAAACCATTAAATTCTGCCTGCGTTAGCTACAGTCATCCTCAGTTTATGGAAACTAAATTGCATCTAAAACTCTGCTAAATTTTGTGCTGCCAGAGGCGTGCCGACTTTTCACTGTGCATCTATTTCCAACCTTCATATTGACACTAATTGGACCCGACACTAATGATGCCAAAAAAGCAAAGTGAAGCGGTGCTAGGTTTTCTAGTTGCTTGCTTATAATTTTGGAGACTGCTGGCTTTGGTTACCATGGAACTCCTGATCTCATGCTGTCTTGGAGATTAGATTTCATGTTGGGTTTTTAAAAATGGAAATGAACTAATATTTGTTCCTTAACCGGTACCAATCCTTTATAAATATGTTTGAATAAAATAACATTTTTACGCACACTCGAGCAGTGGCTAATAATTGGAGTTGGTAATTGCACGACAACCAATAAGTTAAATGAGACTTTAATCAGTGTAGGAATGGACACCATGCCCTAAATACAGGCCAACAACTGAAATGCTTTCTACATGCCGAGTACCATATTCTTTCTGTGAAAATGGGCCTTGATTCACTCATGTCGTGCCCTGCTGTTGGGGAGGCAGGATTATAATAGGTAATGTACGTCTGTGCTGGGCTTGTAGCCTCGGGGGACACTGTGTAAACGCTCCCCATCTCCCTGCTGATCGCAGTCCTGACTGATTGCTGATGACTTTTTTAGGGCACAGACATGTTAAGTTGTTTATTTATTCAAAAAAACTCCCCAATGTAAATAGCCCTCTCCACTCTAGATTTCCCCTCCCTCAGATTGTGTGTCGGCATATCTGTCTTGCTTTCTGTGTCTCGTCTCTTGAGTAGCAATGATATGTTGTGGTCATCAGCAAAGTTGTGATATAAGACCAGGGCAGCTGTTTTTTTGTGTTTATGCATGTGTGTGTATTTGCAGATGCGTCAGTGTGCGTTTTATGCATGTGACAGATATGGGACATCCTTGACTGCCGTTGAGAAAGTGACACACCCCTACAGGCTATTGTGTTGAAAAAGAATCCTCAGCAAACTCTAAAGCACAATTTTGCAGACCACTGTCATAAGAAATCACTTAACTGTTGTAATGCATTTTCGGATACTGGATCACTAACCGCATCAAGCTTTTCAACAGTGTTATGGTTAGTTTAGCATCACAAGGCTCAGACACATTGCATATATCAGATGAATATATTGATATATTTACAAAAAAACCCACCTGATTCCTGTTTGAACCTGCAACGTGATGAGCTTTGTCCACATGCAGCACATCCCTTCCTCATTGCATCTGCCGTTCCCAAAATGGAAATATAGCCATCTGTTCCACACAACAACTCGCAAGGTGTGAGTGTCTTCATCTTTCCTCATATACAATTCTGTTTCTTTTTGCCTCTGTAGTGTTGCTTTACAGCACCATCACAACAGTTTTCTTTTGGGTGGGGTTATATATTCCCCTGCCGGAACACCAGCCTGCTTGCACTGGCACACACACACAAAAACACACACAGGTATGCACAAGCAAACAAACATATCACTACAAAATAAACAAAATGCTGCATGAGTTAATTGGGTAGTAATGTTGTCACCCATCACCATCTGTCTCTCACACCATGTTTATTTACCATTTTGTGTTATGATGTGAATGAATGTCTTTTTCAATTCATTTATGCAATGAACTGACTCAATTAGTGCTAAATTAATAGGTCAGAAATGATTAAAAAATGCAACTCCTTAATCACATCAGAGTTTGCATCTCGCCATCTCCTGTTTCTTTCACAGATGCATAAACATACATGGGTACACTGGGGAAAATGACTGCTTGTCTGATTTTGTATTTTGGTGACACCTCTTGTAGGTGAAATTGGCCCACATTTACACAATCCCAAAAGATTTTAATGCCCCCTTTCTTTCCTGTGAGGTTGTTGTACGTGTATACACGAGACAAGGAGTAGGAGGAAATTCTAATAAGGATAGTAAGTAACCTGGATGTTGTTAAGCTTTGCCTTGATGTCAGTGAACCCACAAACAGTCACACTTGAGCTGCTTGCAATAATTAAAACATGAGTAGGACCCCCTTTACACCTTGCGTGAAAATGTGTCTTGTATTAATATTGTGTCTTGGTATGATTTAACCTGATTATAATTACACCTGTAATTAAGATGTGTCTCCAGTGTTCATATTGACATCCGATCAGATTGCTCTGTCCAGCTCAAACAACCAAACGCAGTCCAAACGAGCTCCACCCTGGCCTGTCCACAAATATTATAAGAGTAAAAAAACATTTTAGTTCTTTTCAAAAGGTTAGAATAACATAGGGTACGCGTCATGATATTGTCTGCATTTTCAGAGACAATATTGGTATGAAAATAGAAGACGTACAGTAGCAGAAGATATCCTTTATTAATTAATTTATTTAAGAAGGGAAATTAAAAAAAATTTTCTACGCTGTCATACACATACAGGCCCCATACATGCATTAAAATAATGTGCAGCAAGAGGGCAGTTTGGGGTTCAGTGCCTTGCTTAGGGGCACCTCTGCAGTGCCCAGGAGGCAAGCTGGCACCTCTCCAGCTACCAGTGCACACTCCATACTTGGTCCATACTGGTACTTGAGCCAGAGACCCTCCAGTTCTCAAGCCAAGTCCCTCTAGACTGAGCTACTGCAGCCCCAATAAGGGCTGGAGTTAGGCTCTAACCTGCAGGCAATGCGGCAAGGACATGACCTTTGTACTTGGGCGCTTCATCCTCTTGGGGGGGGGGACTAGAAAATATTTCATACAAATATTTAGATATAAAATATTCTGTTATATAAAGTGGAGTCAGTCAGAAAGAATTAGAGGGCAACAGTGAGTTTGACAAGAATGAAACAGGCTTACCTGACTGTTAAGACAGTGATCGACGGGAAAAATGCAAAACAGATGAGGGAGACACCCCAGTTGTATTGGCATCAGATAAGAGAGACCAACGCGCACTCTGCAGCTTTAGCATCAGGTGAGGGAGAGTTGCTGCTACCTGGCTGGTTTGGAACAATCAAGTGTAGTTTGGTCAATCAGATCACAATCCATCCTCAGCTCGCATTTTGGTGTTCACCTGTGCTTTCATGTGGTCAAACACTGTCTGGCTGCACATACAGTGGTACTTTTAGGCAAGGCATCTTAGTTTAGCATGTTAGTATGCTAACTTATGCTAAGTAGCACTAAATAAAAACTGCAGCTGAGGATGATGGGAATGTCATTTGGTAATAAACCAAAGTATTGGACAAAATTAAATTTTGACCTAATGATGGAAAGATAAAAAACAATTGCAATTCATCCAGAGGAGGAACTGCAGGTTTGTGCCAAATGTCATACAAACACCCAAGACATGTCGCTGAAACAAAATTTTTTAAAAAAGCAACCTTGTGGTAGCAAAAGGGGAAAAGTCAAGGATCACCAAAGTCAGTAGGATTTCTCCTCTAGGGGGTAAAGCTGAATGGCCGGACGAAAGTGGTGGACAGACTGACATTGACAGCCCCAAGGCCTTGCTACAGCACTAGCTTGGCTTTAAACAAAGATTTTGGGGGTGACGGGGACTGAGGGAGGGGTAGAGGTCCCATCATGACCATCAATGTCCAAATTTTGTGGCATTTCATTACACTCTGGGCCAAAGTGGTGGAACCACAGACCAACTGACAGTCAAATTGACACTACCATCGATCAGACGTGAAAGGGTGACTAAAATACAAACAAAGCATTGTTACTTACTTTTGTTGTTATAGCCGTGTGATGCCATAACACTCAGCAACTTTGTCTTTGTCAAGAGAGACACTGCAATGGATGCAAGCTTAATGGATAAACGAGACATTAAGTGTACCAGACAAGATAATAAATGCTTTGTCTGATAAATGTACCGCAACGCTTTGAAACATCACCCGCTGTATAGGAAAAAACAGGCTGCTCTAAATCCATGTATTTGTTACCAAATGGAGTTGGTACTTTACATTTGAATCATTTGAGGAACTTGCAAGCTGAGCAACATGCATCAAGATCTCAAGTGGGGTCTTCACAGATCTGCTCGTGAAATGGTGAAATGAAATTCAGTTATAGAGTGCTGCTGTAGCTGAAGAGGGTCTCAAGAAATCAGGATGCTGAAATGGAATATCTAAAATTGTGCATCAACACACAACCCCCCCTTCCTCCTATTAATCATATAATGAGTCCCTGTATAGTTATTTGTATTCAGTTCCTTCCACCTTGTCACATTATTTTACCACCCATTGTGCCATGAAATGAAGCCCATTTACAAATCATTCTCCTTCTGATTTGATAAATGAAACTGGTGAACGAGTGAGCCCCCTGAATGGCTTGTTTGAATAATTGAGCAGTACTCAATCAGACAACATTAGGCAGTGGTGGCGGCCCCGCCATCTGAAATAATTACCATCCGGCAACAGACTACACATGGGTGCTGCCTCCACAGGGGCTCCACGTTTGAGACCAATAGATTAGAACAACACCACCCCCACCCTACATCTCACATGCCTTGATGAATACCACCTACAGAAAACCTGCAGAGGTGCCTCGGTGAGGACAGGAGACACCCACAGCAGTGTTGGGGATTCGGGATTGAATGAATCACAATCACAGATCTGACAGTATTTATGTATTTGAACAAAGACCCCACCCCCATACATTTTAAAATCTGCAGTGGTGTCTTACCAATAGATTGTATATAATTAGTTAGTCGCTTCCAATTTATGTAGACATAATTTATTATGTATACCATCAATCACAAAACAGATGAAATCCCTTTTTTTTGTCATTTTGGATGATCTGCAAATTGGAAATTTCCCTGAAATTGAGACATTAAGTAAAACATACAGGAGGAGAAATGAAGAGTTAGATATAATTGCAATGCAAGACAGATGCTTTTTGCACCCGGGGTGGAATAACCCTGTGGTTCTAAACCATTTTCATGTCAAGGATCTCTAAATTGATACACATTAGATCCCAGGCCCCCATTTGATAAGATTCAGGGATCTCCATCTGAAAAGGTTTTGTTTGTTAGATATGGTTAAGACCAGAATTCTATAGCTGTCAACTACAGTTGAGGAGATAACCACAGAGGAAGTGAAACCTATAATCAGAATCTTGTGACTCTTACATATGACTCATTGGATTGGCATACGGTGCTGTCCATGATTTAAGTTTCAGTGAATCAATGGAAACTGGACACCATATGTCCTGTCTATTTCCAACGCCTTTACAATGGCCACCTTCGCTATTTTTTCCTCTGTGTTTACTGATGTTTACGTTTGAAAACCACAGTCTGGCTAGCTAGCAGCTAGCTAGCTAGAAGTCGGCAGGAGGAGAGTTAACAGACTTGTGAGTTGATTTCCTCATTTCAATAAGTGACTTGCAGCCACACACCACCACCATCCAACGCCAAACACAAAGAGCATTGTCAAGGATTGCAAAATGGGCTTAAGAGCTTAAATTTAGCACAAATCATGTGGAGCTGACAGAGAGCTGGCTGGAAGCGTCCACACCTATGTCATATTATATTACACTATTGATGAGTACAGACACTGTGTGAAAGTCCTGCGCTTGTTCCATTCATCTACCACATCTGACTCCCATCATGGACTTTGTTGCTCTTTATATCACGTCACCTTACTTCCTGGCAGTACATTTGTGAGTTCTTCTTTTTAATTTTCCACTTTAATCTCAGAGAATATCGGAGATTGGCCAGTTCTACCCCTAACCATAACCAGCTCCCACCTTGGCGTGTTAATGTGACGAGTACTAGCCAATTTAGGCATGTAGCGGGATTCATAATAACATGTCGTAGAGATAGGTGTAAATAGCCAAATAGCTGCAGTGTGACGAGATGCAAAAGACACTCCGTATGGGGCCAGTGGCAGAGACCTTGAACACTTGTGTCCGTAACAAACAACATATTATTTGTTTCTTTTGTTCGCAAGGGGTTTTTAGATTTGTCAAATTAACTGCACATAAACTCTATTGTTCAGTTAAACTCATCAGCAGCATGTAATATGACACAATACCCACTCCCTGCCTTACATTTGTATAATTGGGTTTTCACTTGTCTTGGATCATGCAGTTTTTCCTGTGTGTGTCTGGGTTTCATAGTCTCTGGAGACAAGCTTTGCTGTTGCAGACGCATCTTTAATATGACAACATAGGAATGGGTAGGGAGTCGTGTGACTGGATGAGTGTTCTTTTTGTATAGAATGGGTCACTAAGTGTACCGTACCATGCGACAGCCAAGCCAGGCATATGTCGGTGCCAAAGTAGTGTCTGCAACTGAGACTCATTTACTCCGGCACAGACTGGATGTGATTGACAGCTGGGCCGAAGGGCCTTTGGCTCCTTCCCGATTTTCTTTTTCACTAGAGGTGTCCTCTGGGACTTGGAATTCACGCTACAGTATATCAGCAGAACAGCTTATGGCTGTAATGAGGATGAAAAGCAAACCAAACACTGTGCCAGTGTTTTCTGTCTGTGCTGCTCTAAGTTTTACAAACTATCCTTTAGTTTTAGTGATGCACCATGCATTTGATTTACATTAGACTTTCTTTTGGAAATTTTACAACACCAACTACCATTTTACTAGCTGGTGTATATAAATGGAATAATTAGAAAGAAAAAAATATTCACGTAACTGATATCTTCTACGTCCAGCAAATGTGAATTATAATCACATTCATAATATCTGACATCAGAGATGACATTTAGTAGCCAATATTTATTCACAGGCTGACAAAAATATTTTAATTCCTTACACCCGTTTCCTTTTATTTTCACAGTGTATTTTAACTGATGTCACACACAGCACTTTATTATTCAAAACTGGCCTACAGTAAGGCTTTTCACAAAAACAACATGTCATAAGGTATTAATGCAAAGCGGGCACAACTCATTGCAGGATCCAAAACATGATCTCTATTTTTAACCATAATTCCAGTGATGGCTCACAGTGCAGTCATTCCTGTAGCTACTTAAAGCAGTAGCTTTCATATTGATATTTAAGACAACAGTTGTGACAGAATTAGGAAGTTTTGAAGCTGTAACCTTTTAACTTTGCAGCAGCATAGCTCACACCTGCATCAGTATGGCTGATACAAGCACTGCTTGACAATTTTTGATGTTGATCCTTTGAAACCACAAACTCAAGTACAGACATCCCTGCCATAGATAAATTAAATGCTTGTCCAGGAGAGAAAGAATGCAGAAATAACTGCATAAATGGAATTATAACCAACTACGGGTGTGCACGTTCATCCGTTTTCCAAGTAGCTGTGGTACTTCCAGGCTCTCTTATTTCAGTGTATAAAGTTGTTGCACCTCTTCTAGCTACAGTATCGATCCTTCTACAGAAAAGTACTGTGGACATCAACATTATTTTTCAAAGGAAACAGTGTAACCCTCTACTGGGAGCATCTCAGTAACATTTGCTGCTGCTAATGAGATATTTTAAAACCATTTTAACCCTGGTCCTAAATGAGACCTTGCACCTGTTCCCTCGTCATGTAATAAGCTTTATAAAGGAGTGATTCAGTCAGTACCCCTGGCCACTGGTGCTTTTCCCTCCAATTTTCACATGCACTGGCGCAGCTTCTTTTCAAGTAACCAAGGTCTGACCCTGTGCCTGCTACAAAGTACAGGCACATCTTTAAACTGATGTTTTCATCCAAGGTTTCAGAAAAAAATATATCCTTCTCAGTATTTTAGTAGTCAAAATAATAACAGTGCCCACAGTGCAGACTTTGATAGCATAGAGTAGATTGTATTGATTATTGCATTTATTATGTTGCAAAATTCTCTGTGGCTCGAGGTTCCCAGAGGATGAATTTTAATGATTTGGCGAGCCTCTGGCTTTCCTTCCAGCGCAATTATCAGGGCAGTGGTTGTTTACTTTACGACTAATATTTTCCTTGCACACAAGAAACTACTTAAACTTTAATGGATTGAGCTCATTCATACTCTCCAGAGGGTTAACCTGTTCAATTATGGACTCCATAAAGTTTCCTTTAGCACAACCTTCAGATAAAATTGCTCCAGTGTGTGCTTTGCTGCCACAACTGTATGGCTTTATAAAAGCAAAACACAATAAGAAATTGTGTTTTAATGTGTGTTATGGACTTCAGAACAGTCTCAGTGGCTTATTTGCCCTATCTAACACTTTCCCTTTAAGGGATGTAATGAGATTTGTGTTAGGAAGGTTTTGAGTTTTGTGTTGTTTGATTTTTTTTTTTTTTTTTTTTTTTTTTATTGCATGATCTTTGACTCATTGTTCTTGGCCCTTCCTTCTTATGTTGTCTCTTAAGTTTTACTTTTCCTTTATGTTTCTGGCTCTCCTGCTTAGTGTCTTACCCATGTATAGTGTACTGTTAATCCTACCTGGCTTTACACGCGCTTACATTTAGCTACCGAGATCAAAGAAGAGCCCATGCTTAGACCCTCGGGGGGACAGCTGTATTATTAAAGACAGAGAGATTGCTGAGCGTCCTGTGAGGCAGTCGACTTGATATAATTATCTTTGGACTCTCAAGTTAGAAAAAGGTAGGAGAGGTCAGAAGGCCCAAGACAGCTCAGTCTCAGAGCGACTTCCTGGTTCACATGATTGAATTTAATGAAACTTTAAACTAATTGACTGAATGAGCCACTGTTACAGTTAGAGTAACAGCCCCCTGCTTTCTTTCTTTTGTCTCATAGTGTTACGTGACGACTTCAGGCAGAACCCACAGGATGTGGTGGTGGCGGTCGGAGAGACTGCAAGTCTTGAGTGTCAGCCTCCACGCGGGCATCCTGAACCTTCCACCTTCTGGAGGAAAGATAAAGCTCGTCTTGACCTCAAAGATGACAGGATCACGGTGGGTTACTCCCCAGGAAGCACTCTGCTGCCTTTTACATGACCCATATACTCTGAATCACATACTCAGAGATTCACCTGCTCACATTTACCTGGAGCTTTAACAATGGAAAGCACTTTGTATTCAAGTCGTTCATTGTAATTGCATGCTTCTTTTTGTTGGCAGGTTCGTGGAGGAAAGCTGACAATCTCAAATACCAAGAAGAGTGATGTGGGGATATATGTGTGCGTGGCGGCCAATATGGTTGGTGAAAGAGAGAGTGAAAAAGCTCAGCTCTCAGTGTTTGGTAAGAAGTCTGACATATTCTCTTTGCTTGGCTCAAAGGGGAATGAAAGCATGACTTTTTTTCTCAGGTACTTACTGTGCACTCGCACATACACTTACCACTCTGTCAAAAGTATATTTAGCATCTGTGCTATGTGTATTGCCCACATCCAGAAAGACCAGTGTTTGTGCAACGGCCTGTGAACCAGGTGGTCCTAGTTGACGAGACTGTAGAGTTCAGGTGTCAGGTTCATGGTGACCCACCTCCCACACTGCGCTGGAAAAAAGAGGACGTGGACATTCCCCGCGGCAGGTGAGGAATGCTCCTGAATTTGTGTCATGCATATGTCTGTGTATGCATGCGTGTTTGTGTGTGTATATTAACACAAAAAGGATAAAAGCTGACACATTTAGCACAGCTACGGATCTAAAGAAAAAAAAGACTTTCATCAGTGTTGAAAAGAAAAACAATTATTAGCTGCAGAGAATCAAATTATTTGCTGTTTTAACTAGTATAATATCAACAGATCAAAGTCTGTCATTGGCTGCTTTTGAGTAATTCTCGCTTTCGCGTACCACTGAACTTTATATGTGTGCACAAGACACTAAAAAGTCCAGATAAGGACACATAGCAAAAGCATATGTGTAATATAAAGCAATCCAATACAGTAGCCCTACAAGCAATAGTACCTGTGTCAACTTTATAAAGTCCAGTCAGTGTTGATTCATTTCTGTGGTAATTTCTTTGATAGTTTCTGATGCAGTTGTATTGAATTGCATCATATTGTAAGGTGTCCCTGTGGTTTGAGCCACCCTGTGTACCCACATCATAAGTACATGTTAATTGCCTTGCAGTCCCATTAGGGCACTTATTTTTTAAGTCATTATCGGCCTGTCATTTGGGCTTAGTAGTTACTGCTCAGCGCTTTCTACTTTTAATTACAGTATGTCTCATTATGCAATCTGGCCATCCATCAAAGCCTTTTAATTCCTTCACTTTGGGTTTGAGTATAGGTTTAACCGCAATTAACAATACTTTGATGTGATTTTAGTTGGACTTTAAATGTTTTTACAACTAAAATGAGTAATAATTCCAATTAATGTAATAAAAACCACTTTGTAACAAACACTTTAATTTAATCACAAAACACAGGCAAGCACTCTCTTAATTTATTGACAATTTCCATGGCAATGTCAGACACGTCATGAGAAAATACAAAAACGAACAGCAATCTTTGTCATTCACTTGGTAGCTTATGTAAACTGCTTATAGGTGATTCATGAAAACATGATAAAGTCTTTAAACCAAATGATGCTGATGATCATGTTTTATCATGCACCTAGGAACATATTCTTGCAGAGACATACTGCACATGCTCACATAAGTGTGCATGCAAGTTTGTGCTCGCATTAGGCAAGAGGGCTGCCAGCTGTAGACCACTGATCAAGACCAGCAAACAACAAAACTGTTTTTTTGTTTGTTTGTTTGTTTTTAGCAAGACATCTGTATTTCTGCCTGTAATTGTGTGTGTTTTAAGTCAAAACATGATCTTTTGCTGATCAGAACTAGCAGTGATCTGGTAGTAGGTGACATAGGTGTACGTCTCGGTAGATCGGTAGGTTACCAGGGAGGACGTGGGTTAGCTCTCCTATATATTCCAATGGCTTTTTTATGGGATAAAATATGTATATATGGCCAGAACAGATAACAGATGTGCGTATACACCATATACCTGATTATACCCTTCACCACACTACTGACCAGAGTTTCAACATATCCAGTTTCAACAGAAATGTACAGGTCAAACATTTATTGAAACGATTGGGCTGAGAGGCTACAGGAAAATTGCTCAGACATACCTACATTGATGGTTCCATCAGCTGACAGTCCAAAGAAATGTTTTCTTTTCTTCCAATACAAAAAAATACAAAGAATTTTTTTCTTTGGACTGCATGTTCTAATATTTTCTTTTGAATGATGTCACACATCCAGTTGTCTATTTGCTGAAGCTTCTCACGTCCCCTGAGCCCATCATATTATTATGTCTGCTTGTCTGAGGCTCCAAAATTGGCTGACCAATTGACCAATGCAGCTCTAAAACTGTCCTGGCAATTTCCTTTTTTTCAGCCTGTTTTTGCTATTGATTAGCTACTGGTGCTGCAAAACTTTCCCCAAGTTTAGCCGACCCATGAGCTTACCCTGACCCTTGCACTTTGACCTGAAGTGACGATGTTGTCACATCAGATTGGAGGAATTAATACATTTGCACATTTTAAACTTTTTTTCTTTTACATATTTATTCTGACAGGAATATCCTGTTCAGAGGCATCAGGCTGTGTTGTTACACTCCATGCCAATAGGGGGACCTGCAGCACCCTCAGAACCCACCTCATCTAATGTGTCCAATTGTGGCAAACTTTCTAAACTTCACCTAAATTAAGAATTCCAATATGTTATTTCCATGGCCTAGGAGAGTTCTGTGAATAATTGTGAACATGAACTACTCTCTCAAAAAAAGACATGAACCAAGGAAGTCTTAAACTTGTGATGCCATGGGGTATAAACTCTAGAGCTAAAGAGACAATTAATTGGAGCCTGATTTTGTGGACCCACAGAATGTTTGTCTTCCTTTTTTATACCCAAATGAGCTGTATTCTGTTGTAGTGTTCTCAGTTCTAAAACAAAAAATGTACCAATATACTCAGTACATTCCCGTTGTTATGCTGGCTAAAAGGTACAGTCGCGGAATGGGGGGACAGAGTTGTCTCGCTTTTAAGATGGCATTGACGACATGCTATGCGTGAGACCCACCATGTGAGATTTAAAGAGCAGCTGATGGCAGTTAGCAGCTAACTCAAAGAAGAACAGCAACCAAAAATGTCCACCAATTGGGAAAACAATGAGGTCTGGGAGCTCTTTACCCTCCAAGCAGAGGACAAGATGAGCCGCAATACTACAGGGACGGTAAATAATTATAATTGCCATGCTAATGCTATAGCTATTGTTTAGAAAGTGCTCCTGATGCCTATGTCATTTGTGACACTGGCGGCCAACACTGGTGTGTTAATTATCATGCCTGTTATGCTTCTTTTGTTTCTGTGATGTCGGCATGATATCTAAGGCAAGTGTTGGATACTGAAACCAGGTGCCAATATGGAGCTGGTTCCTATATTAGCGGTATTTACAGAACGGAATCATGACACAGATTTAAGTACCTAATTTCAGTACCAGATTGGGTGCGTAGCGAGTGTGCGGCCAAAAGACAAAGACACATAGTGCATGTGTGACAGTGAAAGTAAGGCTGAAGCGACAGGAGCAGAGAGAATAAAGTTAAACACAGTGGTGCAATTTGTGAACAGCATAGGCTTTTTGTCACTGAATAAATGCTACAACTCAAGACCGATAGAACACCGATAGACAGATAGAAGTGAAGGGGGTTAGCTGTGGAGTTGAGGGGCAAAGTTAGCCTCACACTAGGACCTGACCAGACTTATTTAAGGTGGACTGTTAAGGAGACCCAGTTATTCTCATTGTTGTGACAATCTCGGCCACTCCTAAACACATAATGGAGAAACGTCTGGCTGTTGAGTCTCTCCTAACTTAGAGAGACAGTTATTGATCCCAACTCAAAATATGTTTGCTGTTATTATTACTGTTACTGTTATATAGTGTTAATTTACTAGTGTTGGGTTAGGTTTTATTGATTACCCAAATTTAAATGTGTTATGTGAATTTGTTAATTGTGTATTGTTGAATTCATATGTATATATTTAAGTGTCTTTTAAACTGTGGAGTGGTGATATATTCAATTTCCATTTCAAATTTGCCTTTGTAATTAAAAAAAGCCATTCTTTCATGTCGTTGACCATTGTTTTGTGCTTTATTTAGGAAAAAAATTAGTGGTTTAGGAATCGTTTAGGCACTGATAGTGTTTTGAAAGTATTGTTTGGGCACTGGTAGCGGAAAAAACCCAAACGATATCCAACCCTATCTAGGGTGGCATAAAGACGGGACTTGGCAGCAACCCTATAGTGCAGTCTCTGTGTGAAAAGGGCTATCTATCATCTAACATCTTCCCTGACTCATTGTTTGTGGAGCAGCTCCAGACTTTACTCCATATGACGTCACAATTTTGAGTTTTAGCACTGTAGCTTTTGGCTTTGGGAGAGAGTTGTTCATGTTTGCTATATTTTTGGACTGTCTCAGACCACATGAATAACATGTATGAATTTGAATGAATTGAAAATGGGCATGGTTCCCCTATAAGATACATGATGTAATTTTATATTAAATAAGACTTGCATAGGGTCATTAGTACACTACTTGGTACTGCACTGTAGCATTGCATTTCCATGTAGCTTTGAACTTTTCTCCTGCTTTTGATTAATGGACATTTTCAGCTAAAACTAAGTACATACAATATACACATAATTATGTAATGATGTATTGATGATTAAAAACGAATATGTTCTGAGGTATGTATTCAGTTATTACTAGAATCACAATTAAAGTTAGGCATCAACAGATAGAATATGAGTTAACATGAGGCCTGTGTTGCACAAAACCCAGTTGACCTAGTCAGCTGTATTAAATTGATTATTTAGTTTCAAAAAGATCATAAAAATGTCATCCCCTAAAATAGAGGTGCATTTACTTGTGCTACAAGTTAACAAACACCTGTTACAAGTCATGACTGCTATGTGGACACATAATAGTACCCTCTCTGGCGTGTCAGAATATATTGCGAGGTAGACTATAATAATTGTCTGTCTCTCTGTCTGCCAGTCTGTCTGCCCACCTGTGCTGCGCCCTCTACCTTAGTACCCCTTGACTCCAGAAACATGTCCTACTTTCAGACCTGCCTCGCCTCACTTCCCCCTTCCACTTGTTTCATTCTTTCCGTAAACCCGTCAGCCTCCTGGGAAGGCTGTATCTGGGTCAGAGATGTGCTGTGAATGGAGTCCTCAGCAGACTCTGGACAGACCCCACAACCCCCATCGATATTCTGCCCACACCCTTTGGAACATCTATTTTCAAATGTGACTTTTTCTCACCCCTTGTGCCATTTCTCTGCCTGACTTGCCTCCCATCTCTGAATCAGTATGGCTGGCTAGACAATTTCACAAGATCTCTCACGCCAAAAGGGACCCCAGAGAGCGAGAGTCTGACTTCTTGCTCTTCGACTCTTTCTGTCTGTAGCCCCTCTGAGGCGCTTATCTAAACTCTGGTAGCTGAGATGTTTCTCTCACTCTGACTGCACCACTGTTGCCGTACAGTACAGAACGCTGCACTGGTGGATGCACACTGATGCATGGAACATGTCTATGAATTAGTCATTTCTCACTGCTAGGCTCATTCATCAAATTCAGTTTTTCAGACTGTGCCACTCCCTTACTCTCAGACTGTTTGTCTATCTCCCCCCTCTGTCTCCGTCTCTCTCTCTTTTGCATGCCCTCTCCCACACAGATACACTCCCACACACATATAGTATATCATACTGCACAGCCCATACCACAGTGGGTGGCGCGTCTTTATAAATATTGAAATAGTGGAACAGTCAGGGTTCCAGCTGAAAGCACCTTTCATTTTGCCATGCCTTCATCTCAGCATAATTGCTCCCCTTTTTCTGCCTCTGTGGCAGAGTGTGTGCAGCAGGGAGTCTTAATTGTCTTAGAAAGTCTGTCTTTATTCTATCAAAAATGACACAACCTTTATAAAAGCTTCCATGAAAAACATCACACAAGTTTACGCAACCCTTGAATCAATTTCAGTGTTTGTTGATTGTATTTTCTTTATTAAAATAAGTATTTTGATATCCGTAATTGTTATTGATCTCCCCGTTTTATGAAATCAAACCAGACATCATTCAACTTGATGTGACTGTTCCTCTTCGTCTCCAGGTATGACATCAGATATGAAAAAGAAGACTTCCTGCTGAGGATAAAGAAAGCATCACTCAGTGATCAGGGAACCTTCACCTGCGTCGCAGAGAACCGTGTGGGTAAATTGGAGGCCTCTGCCTACCTGACTATCAGAGGTGGGTAACTGCTTGTGGACTCAGTCATGGCAAAGCTCATAACCCATCCCTGATATTTTTTATATCTCCCAAAGCAGGCCGCAGGACAATCAGTCCTTTATTGCCCACTTTACGAGCGTTATTGCCCCCCTGCTGAAAGGCTGGGCCTGGCCTCAGCTTTTCTTTCATATAGCAGGGCTGTTGCACTTGATTGTTCCAGATCTCCAACCAGGCTCCACATATGAACAATCCAACCAGCTTTAAGTGAACTGTTATGACTTCTCCTTGGGGACTCATTCTCCATCCAGCCCACTCATTCCATATTAACACCATATCAAATGAAGTTATTTCATAGCAAAGGTTGATGTTGTATAAACAAAAAATACATATACTGTTATTTGCAAATCAGACCCCCTCTGTTTTCAGCTCTTCACATTGTCATTAGAATTGGAGAGTTGGAAAATATTGTTCTTACAATTTAATATAAATCTTATCTTACAATTTACAATATAATATAAGTAAAACCTGGCTTACAATCTATCCATAACACATTCTTAACACCTGAATAAGTATATCATACATCATCATACGTACTGTACATCACAGATCTCATAACATTAACATTTTATTCCTCCTGTATTACTTTGTGCTTTCTAAATTGGATTCTTGTTCCTATTACTCATGCATGACTTGTTTTATACCCTGAAAAGATGTCCTAACCCAAGCTGAAAGGGTAAGTTTGATATTTTTCAACCTTTACCCTATTTTCCCATGTTTTTTTTGTGTAAGTGGCTAATGGGAACAACAGTTTTTTTTAAACTGGTCTAGTATTGAGCGAGAGCACCACAGCCAGCAGTGGCACAACAGGCTGCAATATAACCACTCAAGGCAATATGCACCATCAATTTATAACCACTACAAGTGCTTGTTTTTGTCACTGACATGTTCAGATTATTTTAAGTATCTGACAACTATGGAAAGGATCCACACAGAGATAGACCTTCTAGTGAAAGAGATAGATGCTTTTGGTTTTGGTTTACCCTAACTGGGTAAATTAAGGGTTTATTTAAACCAAACCACAGTTGGTTATTGTTGGAACAGTGGGGAGACAAATTAAGACATTTTTGCAGGTTTAATTTTGTTTCAGTCGACTTTAAATGAAGTGTATGTTGTGGTGATTAAATTACTGTTAATTTTAATGGAGTCTGGTTGGTTTGGCGATAGCAATTTCGAGGCTGTTTCTGGTTACTCTTGAACTAAAAGGTCTGTCCCTGTAGGGTTACTTTTCAGAAGTTACCAGACACTTGAAATAATAATCTGGACATTTCAGTGGCAAAAAATCTTCACTTATGGTTAATGTAAATGGATGGTGTGAACATGATTAAAACAGTTACATTGCAGCCTGTTTCACCACTGCCTTCTGCAGCAGTATCCTTCAATTCTGGCCTCATTTCAGAAATTGTTGCTCCCATTGGTCACTTAGACACAAACTCATGGGAAAATAGGGTCCAGTCAAAAAATACCTAACTTATCCTTTTAGATTGGTGCTGCAGTCAAACAGGACATACTTCAGACGATGTATCTCTTACTTAAAGACACATTTGTGTGTGTGCTTGGGTAAAATGTTATAAAGACGTGTGGTGAGTTAACACAGATCATCAGAATGTAGCTGCACTAAGGCAGCAAACACTGCACAATTTTTTTCAAAAAGACATGAGAATTTTACCAAGAACAATAACTGAATGTTTCCTTTCAGGTGTTCATGTTGTATTTTCATTGATTGAAGTTCTTACTGGCCTGATGCTGAGACAAGATAGGTGCGACAAAAGTAATACATGACAGTCAGTCAAATATCAATGATGACATTATGTAATAATTGTAATTTGCTATTTGATCAATTTAATTTAATTTAATGTATTCTGAGCCTGCCCTTGTCAAAGGTGTGATTCATTTACACGAGACAGTTGATATACAAACACATCTGGTGACAGTGTGAATGTGTTATTCTTGTGACATACAAAAAGTGGATGTTGGCGATGCTTACCCTTCCCCCTAACGTTGCCAAGGTGCTATTTCCTTGAGGCCCATGCCATCACCTGCTTTTGGTGACTGAGCTCCACCCTCCTTCCCACCTTAACTTCATGGATGGAAACCCAACTCCATCTCATTCATTTCTGATTTTCATTCTTTTTTTTCTGTCCCTCTGTTCTACTCCTCTGCTCTCCTTCTCTCTGTGTTAATCTCACCCACACCATTGTTGTGTCACCAGCTCGCCCCGTTGGTAAGTAAGAGCTGATCCCATTGTGCATGCGTTGCTCTCTTTCTTTTTTTGATCACACACATGCACGCATGTACTGTTGTGGCATTTCACAAACACATTCATCTAACTAATTTTGGACATGCATATCTACATTGTTATTATCAAACCCTGACTTCCCCTGGCAGTTTGAATTTACCACCTCACTTTCTTTTCAAAATGGGGGTACAGGTACTATATGGTTGATACGCCATAGTTCGAAAACCTAAATTGAGTAGCCAAAACTGAAAATTTAATATCATTCATTCTGATGTTCTTGCAGCCGGATGAATGGCTTGTGTGATTGACATAGTCAAGGAGTAGTTCTTAAAGAAATAGCAACAATGCATGAACCTTTTAGCTTGCAGCTGGACTTAAAGTCTAAGTATACTAGTGCTTTTGTAACACACACTTTGGAAGTCTGTGCAAATGTGTTGCTATTTTGTTTTTATTTATTTTACCTTTAACCTCAGAGGCGCCCCAGTTTGTGGTGCGACCCCGTGACCAGATTGTGGCTCAAGGACGAACAGCTACCTTTCCTTGCGAGACCAGGGGCAAGCCTCAGCCCACTGTCTTCTGGCAAAGAGAGGGTAGCCAGGTGAGGACACTGATTTTGACAAAATTTATGTAATGTAATAATAATAACAATACATTGGATTTTTAAAGCGCTTTTGAGGATGTATGTCAAATAAAAGTCTGCAGCAGCGTCATGAGTAGATTATCTAAAATACTTTTTTAAAAAAGCCTAAAATTTGACTAATAGTATCAAACCAGGGGACAGCACAATGTCGTTCTGTTTCAAAGGCAGATAATGAAGTGCTCATTTATCACCCATCTACACCAGTCTGACCGGACAATTCACTTAGCAAGAAACAATGTCATGTGCAGCATTAGAGTCATTAGACATAATGAAAGCTAATGTCCTTTCCTGCCCATCAGCTGGTCTGCTTGGGGTGCAGAAACGGACATTGCTTATTCCTCAATTTCATGACCGTGATTGCAGGTTATTGCAGGATTATAACTCTGGGGGTAAACTGTCATTGAGACCTAGTAGGAAAGAGACATTGACCCACTTTTGAGACTGAATTGTATGTAATTGCTGGAATGTGTTTGTAAATATACAGTAAGAGTACAATAAGTACAATAAATTAACTCTTTCCCTAGCGAAAACAGTTTAAGACAATCAACACTTGGTTAAGTAATTCATTAGTATAGTGACAGGACGAAATAAATGGTATCATCTGCATAAAAATTAATAATGGAAATGTCCTTTTTTATTACATGACCCAGGGTGAACATATAATTAAAGACAAACATGGGTCTCCAAATTGCACCTTTGGATTGCAAGGCACACAAGTTAAGTAGAGCCCTGTCAGAAGATTTAAGTACTCAAGAGCCAACCAGTTAGCCTTCCTAAGTCCCACCCCTTTCCGTTCTATGATCCAGTAACAATTGAGCAAGCTTGGTGCCCAACAGAAGTTTCCTTTTTTGTTATACTTATGTGCTCCGCTCCTAGTCGAATACAAAAAGACCTAGTAACAGTAACTAAGGGGGTTGGGACTTGGGTTGGTCGAGTGCATATTAGTTCGACTAAGAGAGTGAATAATATGTGCAACAGTAGTCCCAATAACGTATTAAAAGCACTGGAGAAATCAGTGTTGGATATAATATCAAGCTTATGAGGGTTTGTCAAAATACAGTATCTGCTCAAAACAATTCAATACTGAATTTTTACAGAAATTTCTCATATTCAGATGGAAAATATGCCTGCAACATGAAAGAAAAGACAAAAATCAATATCTCCTATACAGGAGGTTCCAGTGCCGAGGTTTTATACCTTCCGGCTACCAAACAAGTATGCCGTCCCATTTTATTAACATTACTTCCCACTTTCGCTCCCTGTAGGATCTTCTGTTTCCCAACCAGCCAACGCAGGGAGATAGCCGCGTTTCTGTGTCTGTGAATGGGGAGTTGACCATTTTATCTGTGCAGCGCTCTGATGCTGGGTATTATATCTGCCAAGCCCTCACTGTTGCAGGCAGCATCATGGCCAAGGCTCAGCTGGAGGTAGCAGACGGTAAGGCTGGACACACACATACTAGAATACGAGAACTATGCTTTTTGTTGTTGGTTTTGTTTTGTTACAGTATGTGATTTACCAGCACCAACATGCACTAATGGTAATTACTTTTAAACATTTTAAAACTACATTCTATTGTTACGCCCTGTTAGGTTAATTACTGTATGCCTCAGAGAAGCACATGCACAGTATTAGTTAATACGAAACATTATTGCATGATTGCATGGCTCAATACACAGGTAATTTCACCAGAATGAAACCATTACTTTTCCTCACATGTATTATCTGGAGGGATTTCTCCAAATGGCTGCTTGGTAGCAGGAGCACCACTGCTTTATATATTGATTTCCTAGAATTATGGACAAAATATACTATTGCAGTGACAGCAGTTTGCACCAACAACTGCTTTCAACAGCCAATTTCTTCTTCATGCTCCTGTCATGACATTTTTCAGACCTTAGGCTGTGAAACGATCAAATGTATTTCACTTAGCTTCCTTCCATGTTTGTTTTAGCAGTGTTGTCAGGGTAGCATACTAACAACATGCATTAGATTTTGTCATAGTTTTCTGTGTTTGTATTTGATGCATTTTTATTTTGATGCATACTGGGCTTTAAACACACACATAAGCTTGTAGCATTGCCCAGTAAAACAGTGAATATTGGTACATCAGAGGCTTTTCATCTACCCACAATTATATTGGCAAAGATGCATCTGTATGTTTTAAAAGCCAGTCACCAGCAATCATCCGTTTCATTATCACCTCACTGTGTTACATTTGAATGGTCTGAAAAGACTGAAACTGTGTAAAATAAAACTGTCTCCAAGATGGATAGACACTTAAACTTTTTTCTCTTTTTTTTTGACGAAGCTTTAATGTCAACATTAAGTGCTGAGCCGCTGCCAGCTGGGAGCTGTTTATGCCCTGCTCTCCATTTGTTTCTTAGCTTTTTCTCCCACACATTATTAAATTAACATCTGTTGAAGTGTTTCTGGAGAGGAAATGACTCCTGTTCTGTCGCTCAGAGGAGATGGATCAATAACAAAATGTATGGTGCAGAGCAGGAGGGATGGCAGAAATGCAGTTGATTGATGACTGTAAATGAAGAGTTGTTGTGATACCAAGTGAAGTTTTGGAAGCTTGGCATGATATTTGTGCCATTACTTCAGATTAGGGGTGTCCAAGAGGGTCCTGCACTGAATGTTAACTTACTGAAAGCCCACGTAAGGACCAGTGCTTCAACCTGGGCATTGCATCAGATGTATGACTGACAGGCTTTTTAATTATCCAGTTAGACTTGAGAGAATGGTACGTGTTTTAACTTAAAGATGAAGCTAGCAATTCTTGGGCAGAATTAAAGAGCACAGGGCAGCTCTCCTGACCACTATTGCACTCTAATGCACACACACTACTGTAAAATCTTGCAAGCTGAGAAAGGTTGTTTGTGAAGATTGAAACAGAGGCATTGTATTTAGCCAGTTTTAGCTGAAGGTTATTTGGAACCCAAACATACCGATAGACAGTTACAGTAAGATGCAGCAGACTGTGGTTTGACAATCTTCGGTGGATTTGAAACTGGGTCACCATTAGAATCCATCGTAGCTGCTGGGACTCCAAGCTGAAGCAAGATAGACTCCTTTAAAGCCATATTTCAAGCCTACAGGGGGTTTGATATTAGATAGATTTTGTGTGTACTATCGCTTCAACAGACTTATACGGATACTGAGGAGGCCTGGAGGCTTAAGTGGCTACCGGCGTGATGCTGGATCAAAGTGTACAAACCAGAACCTCAAGAGTTACCTTTTAACTCAAGTCTTGTAGTGGTATTTGCAGAGATAGATGCTTAGATTAGATACGCTGATTGAATCAGTGTTTCAGTAATCAACATACGCTCAGTAGCAGGCATACAACTAGTATTTAGGTCTCCCAACATTGCTATATGCGCAAACCTACTGTAAAATAATTCAGTTTATTTTGCAGCCTCAGCAGCCAGTGGCAGTGACATGTGATAAAACAGTCTCGAAAAGCAACATTTTATTATTACCCTTGTCACTAAAGCTGTATTGCATTTCTTGCAGGACTACGGCTAAATTAGGAACAGCAATATGATGTTGATGTTGACTTTCTAATCGCCTGGGGTAATGCTAGCTTGCTATACAGTGGATTTAATGCTTTCCTGAAAATGCAGTACTGTATGTCTTTAGCCAATATAAAGACATTATATGTACAACTGAAGTTCCCCAAAAAAGACTGATTACTGAAGCTTTTATTTCATGTTCGTAATAGTTTCACATACAATAGTGAAATCCTAGTAAAGGCTTGTCAGCAACACAATGTTGATGACATTTATATTGCAGCATAAATGCAAACCGTTCAGCCTCTGTAAGCACTGGCATATGTCACACATGGTTCTGCTTTCTTTACCTGCACCCTAGTTGTACTCGATTTCTCCGCTATTCTGCTTGAGTTGCTGTGTTCCTCATTGTGCTGAAGCAGGTACGATGGAAGATAAGGCAGGGGAAACCTGCTGTAAACACTTGTACAAATGGAGACAGACCTGATAACAGTGGAGAGCAGCAGTGAGGAAATTGGAAGCGGGGGGTAGTTACAAGGCCTAGAGAGCTTCAACACTCCAGAAATTACTGTTGCAGAGTGCAGAGGTTGTTTTCTGGGTGATATAACATGCTTTAAAAAGCTTTAAAAGAGATGTATTGTTGTTCTGCTTGGCATGCTAATTCAGAATTTAGTTTTGTGTGTGTGTGGGTGGGTGGGGTGGGGGGGTTGGGGTGCCAAGAAGGAGGAGGTACGGCCATGAGTCAGAGTAGGAAGCGAGAGGACAGGCATGAATGTGTTGAGAGGTGTTACAAAGAAGGTATGGTAATTAGCACCACGGGTGAAGCATCGTTAATCCTCACCTAGTAATTAAAGCTCAAAGGTGTGATGCAGTGCCATGAGCACACTGCCTGACTGTGGAGAAAGCTCACAAAACAGTCACTTTCTCTCACAACAAATCCATCAGATTGAACCCTAACATCTTAGGCCTGCAGTCACTAATGCAATTACTGCAATCACAAATTAACACCTTGTGATAAGGTCATGTGTTTTTTCTTTCACCGCAAATCAGGCAAAATCTAACCAGTTAAAAAGAGAGTCATTACTACGTGCCAAGGTGATGACATCAAAATTACAGTGCTAAAAATGTGTGCTCAAAAATAACACCTGTTCCCTGATTCTTATCTCTAGCCCTGAAGGACCGCCCTCCACCCATTATCCGGCAGGGCCCATCCAACCAAACACAGGCACTGGGAGGTGTGTCCCTACTTAGGTGTCAGGCATCGGGGGACCCAGAGCCTACAGTCACCTGGCGAAAGAACGGGGCCAGTCTGCTTGGAAAGGACCCGCGATTTTCCCTGCTGGAGCATGGCAGCCTTCAGATCCAGAATACCAAGGTGGGTTAAAGTTAATTAGAGAGAGATGCACATGTGAGTTAGAATGTAGAATTGTACATGTAGCATTAGATGGCACAGTGACCTACTGGTTATGTACTGTATAAAATTAAAATATATATATATATATTTTTGTTTTTTTCCTTTTGCAACTTGGGTCTTACTTTTATAAATTTGGCCATCAACCCTACATTGTACTCACTGTACTCTTCCTGAAAAGTGTGTTTTTCTTGTGTTTATGTCCCCTAAAATGTCCAACCTTAACTGTACTGACTTGTATTTGTGCAAAATGTGCCACCAGGGACATGTTTTTTTACATTCCTCTACTGACAGGGCCAATGCATAGATGTAACATAATAATTCAATACCCAAGATGCCGCGTTTTCATTCCAATGGAGTTTCTCGCCTGTTAAACACAAAAAAGGCTTCTAGCTTCCTGGTTGACTTCTGTGAATTGCGGCCGACCGAATATGTGCAATAGCGTTTCTCCCACTGGCTTTGCCTGTGAGTTTCCACTTGCATCACAGACTTTACACTGTGATGATGTCATGGATTTTTGAAATTTTACAACTTTTAAACCTCCATGGATCAAAAACGCATAAGCAAGAATTATAACTGAAATTGTTTGAAGTTTGTGGTGTCCTGTTTTACAGTTGTCTCTTTCACAGTGGTGGTCGATGGGGGAAATGCTTTTTGGGTCGCAAGGGATTTGTTTCAGTGCAGTACTGCAAGTGGGCACTAGAAAAGATTAGAAGCAAGGCTGAACTGCCTTCTGGGGGGCCTTGGCCAATATTGGTGCACTTCCCTGAAATCTGAGACTCAAACGTCCCCGGACAAGCTTAGATTAGGTACATCAAAAATACGAAAGCCAATCACTTATTAATACAAAAGAGCACATATTGACAGGAGAACAGACTTAGATGTTTAACATTTACATAAGACATAAGCGCAGAAGGGACTTGTCAGTACAAAGAGCAAGGGGAAGCATTAGTTTTGACAGCAAACATGGGGTAGGTATACATTGGACTCTAGAGCCTCCTTCAACTATCTACCAAAAACCCATCATAGCAGATAATATTGTGTGTTTTGACAACCACCAATGCTCAGTCAGTCTCTGCCAGTTGCAATCTAGCAAACATCATAAACAAATAAAAGATGCTTACTGCTAGGGTTGCAGGAGTATACCGCTTTCAAGGTATACCATGATTGAAATGAAACCATGAAAATTGACAGTTATCCCACAGCATACATTTTCTTATCTTGGATATTGGTCAATTTTTAAAAAAAAAAAAATGGTTTCCAGTTTCAGTTGTAGTAATAAAACATTTGTTCAACCAAAAATAACCCTGCTGTTTTTTAGTGTCTTAAGCATCAGTCTGACTGATAATAATAATTCTGTAATATGTGATACCATGCAACCACTATATTTTCTGAGACGGTGGTCGTACCGTGAAGATCTCATACCATTGCAATCTCTTTTACTACAATAAGCACAACCAACTTCTGCCAGGCCTGTGTCTGCTGGTTGCTGTTTTTGGTGCACAACACACTCATCTCATCTGAGTGTGGGTCTGACAGAGACTCAAACATGTATGGCTGAATCTCTCTGATGTTTCCTCCAGCGCTAACACTAGTCATGGGTCAAGCGGTCATCAATCTAGCCCTAGTAGCACTATGAGAAAGTGGCAGAGGCCAGATTCAGAACCACTTAATGATGGAGAAAGAGATCTGCAACCAGTCCCTTTTCAGATTTTTTTTAAAAACTATTATGTTGGAAAGCCGTGTTGAACAAAATATGAATAAATTAATTTGTGTTTTTACGTACTTTAAATCATGTCTGGAGGGGGAGTTAAAGCTTTTAGCAAATTTCTCTTCCTATTTTCTGTACCTGAAATGGAACTCGTAGCAATCAAGTTTTTCTGGCGATGGTTCTATCAGGACCTGAGGATTAATTAATAAAAACAAAGGATTGTTAATTAGTCTTTGAGAGAATGTTTTACCCCAAAAATGAAAATAGCCATTTTCTGCAGCACCAAATCAGTTGAATCTCCTTATGATGGGTGCCTGCAAATAATCACAATATGCACACATTTCACATTCTACTTAGATGTAGCCTATACAGTGCAATGTGGTCTTTCTCTTCAGTGGGAAAGGATCCTATTTGTCTGTGTTTCATTATTTTTGATTGAATCTACATGTATCGCACATTCATTCATCCACATGAAACGCAAAGCCTTAAAACACACATCTAGTAAGGTTTTGTGTTTGTACTTCTCCATTGCATGTGAAAGACGAAAGACTGGCAGCTGATGTCAGCTGAATGTACTGTAATTCAAATGGACAAATGCAGTCGGGTTGCTTTTAAAAGATGAATGGTGAGTATTGATTTTTATGAGTTGTTAAATGCTGCTATTTAGTCTGAATCTCTGAGGCTGCAGTTAGACTCAAGGTTTCAAGGACGGGGACAAGTGAGAGGAGTCTAAAAGGGGTAATATAATGGAGGAAGTGCAATATACAGTGTCCTGTCACAGTGTCAAAGTGCTTTTCCTGTATCACTCTCTTCTACTCTCTCTTGAGAGATAGCATAGTTGTGAGCTGCTCCAAAGGCATTGCCAATATAAAATAGATTGTCATATCTCTTATTCCCTGTGTCAGCACTGATGATGATAATGTTGATGGCTCTGGAAAGAGGGGGTGACTATTATTGGAGCAAATCAATTAAGAAAATGAATGTAAGCTCTTACTGGGATCTTTTTTTTTCATTGGCTGGTGTTAAAGTTTCCTCATCCACTCTCCGGCTTTTCTCCAGCCAAATGCAGGCCAGTGGAGGTTAATGCATTTTTACTGTACTACTAGCTGCGAACCTCCTTCTAAAGCCCAGAGTGACGTAAGAGCTTGTAGAAACCATCTGGGATCAGAGTTACAAAGACTACTAGATTCAGTCGAACACAGCATCAGAGCACAGCTTGAAAACTGTATTATCTGTATTACAGAGAAAATCTTTGTGGGTCAGTTTCATACAGACAGCTTCACCTAACTCTTTGGTTTTTAGCGTTGAATTTGGTTTTCCTTTAAAACTCTGAAACCAGCCTGTTAAAGTTGTCATGCTGCAGATTAAATGGGAGCTTGTTTGAGCCTTAAAGAAGTTTTTCACTGCTGGAAAGATGGTCTTTTCATAAAACCCAAGCTGTCTATGTGGTAGAAAGTCATAAATACTTTTGAAGCTGGTACTACATGACCAGAGAAAACAGATGAAAAGGACTGTGCCATTTACTTTCTCTCAAAAGGTAAAAAAAACCCAAAAACCTACAAGTACCAGAATGCACTGGACCAATAAATGCTCCTGCTGGTGGGTGACATAATGCAAGCATGGCCATTTTTACCCTGTAGGTATAGCTGTTGCTGGAGCAGGCCCCCATGAATTGTACCAGGCTTCAGAGACAATTCTCGTAGCGGCTAAATAGTGTATTCACAGCTCTGGATTCTGCTACGTGATGCCCTCTGCCCAAAAAGCCTTTTTCCCATAGACTTATATTGGGAAAGAGTCATCTGTAAATTAGTGGATACATTTTTTCGGCCCCCTGATCAGCCCCCTTCACTCCTTGGTCCAGATGCAGAAGCCCTGAAGAAAATCCTAAGTTTGCACATAGCTAGCTATGAACTGTTAGCTTAAAAGAAAGACAGCTAGAGTAAGAGTATGGGTTTCATTTAGTCACCTATAAGGTGGATCACGTTTTTACTTATGATTAATGAATTAAATGAATACAGTGGATAATGGCTACATTTGGCCTCATATTTACACAGCACAATGTCATGTTGAAGCAGGGTTTGATTAACCATTGTGTAGGTGCTTTTGTCTTGTAATGGTGGTGGGCAGATTTTTTATGGGTGTGTCAGGTAGCCTTCAAATGGAATGTGGCTGTAACTATACATGCCTTCGCTAGCCTGGAAATCCAGACTCAAATCTAGAAAGATTTTGAGTATGGCCCTCACCGATACAAACCTTCCTACCCAAGGGGCGGCACTAACTGAGGCATATTAAATGCCGCCGCACACAATTGGATAGCATGATAGCCAATCAGAGCAAAACACAAGGTGATGTAGTCGTTGCAGTAAGCCCCATTGGTTTGCCGAATGTTGGGGCTAACTGATATATTATACTTTTGCCGTATCCTGTCAGCAAACGGCAAAAACGTTCTTCCTGGGGGCATCGGTGGCTTAGTGGATAGAGCAGGCGCCCCATGTACAAGGCTGTTGCTGCAGCGGCCTGGGTTCGACTCCAGCCTGTGGCCCTTTGCTGCATGTCACTCCCTCTCTCTCTCCCCCCTTCACGCTTGTCTGTCCTATCGATTAAAGGTTAAAATGCCCCAAAAAATATCTTAATAAAAAAGACAACAAGAAAACATCCTTCCTGGAAGCAAAGGCCTCTAGGGAAGTCTTCTCTTCCTCTCTCAAGGAAATTAATTGAATGGACGCGGTCCTTTGGCAGCTGCCATCTTGGCTGTTTACTTTTTGACTCCTACAGCGCAGTGCTGTCCTCATCATGTTACGCCCGCCCAGGGCCCGCCTCTGTCAGATAGACTGATTTGATTGGTCCGATGGCGATTCAACTGGCTCTGCAGAGCAAATTCGAATTTGCTAGGGGAGGGGCATCTGGATTTCCAGGTTATGCCTTTGCTTTACACAGGAAACAATATGTGTCGACATACTGTATGTCTCGAATTATGTTTGGTCTGATTTTGAGAGAAGGACAGAGCAGGGTGGCTCACTCGCTTAATCCGCTTGTATAACGTTCCTCCGTAGTGGGGGGCACAGGAAAATGGGGTTATACACTCTGTAGTTTGAGCAACAGCCCAAAAACCAGCGAAAATCTGCTTGAAATATGTCATCTGGAGGATTTGAGCTTAGAGATGAGGAGGGAGATTTTTTTTTTTAAAAAGCAAAAAAGAAAGGAGCAGGGGGATATGCGTGCTGGTAAGGTAAACAGAGTTTTACCATAGTTCGTTTACATATACAACCCACATTGTTACAATACAAAGCTGGTTGAACAATGGTAAAGTATCCCTTTAATGAAATTACAATGATCTGTTCTCCTCAGATGTCTGATGTGGGGTTGTACACCTGTGTTGCCACCAGCTCCAGTGGAGAAACGTCATGGAGTGCCTACTTGGATGTTAGAGGTCTGCCTCAGTAGAAATAATTTATATGAAACATTAATATAATTTCATGCATATTAAGCATAACATTGTTTGAAATTCTTCGTGTTTGCAGGTATTAATTTTGTCTCTCTACGTTTCCTCCTTTGTCAGACTCCACTGACCTCGTAGACTTCATGTCTCACAACGCCACAGCTCTCCCAGGGCCCCCCTCCAAGCCAGAGGTCACTGATGTTACCAAGAGCAGTATCTCGTTGTCATGGGAACCAGGGCCAGAGGCAGGCTCTCCAGTGTCCTCCTATGTCATCGAGGCTTTTGGGTATGTCTGTGACCTATGGCTTCCAGCTACATTTAGTGACCCCAAACTTTCATGGCAGTTGTGGGTGATTCTGTGGACATTGAATCAACCCAGGGCGGTTTCATGCTGAATATTCTGGATGGCCCATCTCTTATAGTCATACATTTTATTTTACAAGAGTGAAAACCATTTTAGTATTTAAATTTGAATGCTAATTATTTGGCAAGTAAAAGCCCACTTCATGCAGGAAATGACTGGCATGTGAGAATAAGCTTTTTTTCTTTTCTCACCAAATAGTTGACTAAAAGAAAGGACTACAAAGGCGTAGAGTGACTGTTACCCTGATTACTCTTTTTGACGATGACAGGAAGTATTTCTAAAGATTTCATAAGTGTGTATGGCATGTCATTGCTGTGTGATTTTGCTTCCAGTCTTTTGCAGCTCGGTCTACCAGTGTTGCCCCAAATAAACTGTCTAAATTACCTCTATAGAAATGAAAATATTCTTCCTAATTAATTCGATTTAATCATCCTCTGTCTACAGTCAGTCGGTGAGTAACAGCTGGCAGACAGTGGCAGACCATGTGAAGTCCACAGAGTTCACAGTCAAGGACCTACGACCCAATACTGTCTACCTGTTCATCATTAGGGCAGTCAATGCTCAAGGGCTTGGGGACCCCAGCCCTATGTCTGAGCCTGTCAGGACCCAAGGTACAGAAATAAGAATGTATTATAATGAATTTTTTTGTGATAGGCATCAATATTCCATGCCACATGTCTGCATTTCTCTCTCTCTCTCTCTCTCTCTCTCTCTCTCTCTCTCTCTCTCTCTCTCTCTCTCTCTCTCTCTCCCCCAGACATTAGTCCCACAGCACAGGGAGTAGACCATCGTCGCGTGCAGAAGGAGCTGGGGGATGTGGTGGTCAGCATGCATAACCCCGTGGTCCTCAGCTCCACTTCAGTGCAGGTCACATGGACTGTGAGTACTTATATAACATTTTATAATGTATGGTGATTTATAGTAGTTTTACCATCAGAGCAGCAAAGCAGATCTTTCCTAAGCTTGTTTGGGAACTTTATACTTGGCATGTCACTATGTTTTGGATTAGCTGGCGCACAGACGGAGTAAACATTGACGGATGGCTACACATTCATAGTCTGAGCAGCTGGTGCTCCATCAATTTCGAATGGTTTGAGGTGATGCAGGAATCAAGACTAATGTTTCTATTCAGGACAAATACATCACCATTAAGTGCTACATGTGTCACTTCTGGAGGCAGTTTGCAGTCAGTCCTTTATCTGGGAAATGTTCTGTCTGTTGGCAAGGTGTCCCCACTGCCTGCTGCTGTAGGTTAATGACACACCTAGGATGGGCATACTCTAGTCTGCTATTTCATGCTCGTCTGTGCGACAACCATGTACTGTAATGCCACTTGCAGCCTGACACAGTGACAGGATAAACCTACGTTTGTGGACGATCTGAATGGCTACACGGACGTTATTTCACCAGGCTCCGTTTGTGCGAAAAACACTCATTCATTACCCAATGTCAAGCAAAAGTGCCTGTATTAAAGTGGTTTGTGTGCACTATTGGATTTTGTCTGATGTCCTGTTCATGTCCCGTGGGAACAGCTGCACATATGTCTATTTCCAGTTTGGAGTTTCATATCTCAGTAAAGTTTAATTGGACAATCTGTTACTTTGCTAAATGTCAGGTGTCAAAACAGAGTTGCTCAACAAAGTGTCCCTCACTTAGTTGTAATAGGAGCCTTGTATGTTCCCAGGGTTCAGTGTTGCCAAAGCTTTATGTTCCCAAGGTCCTATATTCCCAAGGTCTTACGTGTCCCAGGTCCTAGGATTCCAGGGTTCTGTCTTTCCACTGTCCTATTTTCCTTAATTTCTATAATCCCAAAGGTTCTATATTCCCAGGGCCGTATATTTTCATGGTCCTATGTCCCTAAGTTCCTATATTTCCAAGGTCCTATGTTCCTGAGGGCCTGTGTACCCAAGGTCCAGTGCAGTTCAGATTCATTATTACTGTGCCCTTTATCAGTTCTGGGACTATCTTCGAAGACAATAGGAAAGTGGACACAGACGAGGGTAATTTGTTTTGATCCATGGCCTCAACCATGTAAATTCAAATTCTATGTTCAAGTAACACAGGAAAACAAAAACATGAGTAGCTCTACATTGTGTGTTTATAGGGCTTTTAGAGTCAAAAATCATTTTGTTAATAAAGTTGGAGTGAGGACACAAAGAGAGAGAGGAGTGTAGGGGAAGGAAAGAGATTCAGTCTATTTTGACTGGTGTGATGATAAACAGCTGCTTTATATCACTTGTAAAAGCCTTCTCTTGCTTCTGCGCTTGTTAACAAGCCATTACTATGACTTGTATGTGTTACATATTTTACTCTTCCCCTGAAATGCACCAGCAAAGAAGAAAAAAAATCTGGCTATTTTGATCCAGTGTTTTGAGTCCAAATTGTGCTGAAGGTCTGACTCGGGGGTGCTGTTCAGCTTTGGCAAATACACTACAACTCTCTTCATGTGGTTTCTTGCCTCTCTGCTGCTAATTAAACTGTATGATTAACTAAGCGTGCATTGTCACTGACAGAGGACACAAAGTGAATGCTGATCCACAGCTCCAAAGCAGTTTACACACAGATGTACGCCACCTCCCACATCATTACCGTACAGCATGTCTTCATCCCACTCTCTCTCCTTCTCCTCTCTCGCAGGTGGAGAATCCATCCCAGTTTATTCAAGGCTATCGCGTTCTGTACCGGCAGACATCAGGGCTGCCCTCCCCAGGGCCATGGCAGATAGAGGACTTGAAGGTCGCCTCGGAGAGGGACATAACTCTCGCCGGTCTGAAGAAAGGCATAGTCTATGAGATTAAAGTGCGGCCATACTTCAATGAGTTCCAGGGTGCAGACAGTGAATCCATGACAGCACGCACCATGGAAGAAGGTAAGCGACAAATTAATTCACATTTCTGACAAAAGTCAATTTCTCTGCAAACTTTATGTTGCAAGGAATGTAAGATTTAGTTACTTATGCATGAGAGAAATGCTCTTGGTAAATGGTACTACCTACTTTTATATTTAGTTGCTGCTAGTAATGGCTTCATGGCTAGATAGTAACGGATAATGGCATTTCAAGTACACCCGCCCACACATGCATGCTGCTGCAGTGCCATGTCCCCTGTGTGCGAAAACAGGTTTCCCAGACAGCGCAGTGGGGGGGTCTGTGACAAGCCTGGGCCTCAGTGGGTTGGTGGGCAGAGGGGGAGGGCAGAAACTCACTCCTTTGACATAAGCTCAACTCTCTCTCTACTCGTCTGTGGACCCCTGCTGCCATGTGTTCGTCACACACCAACCAGACCTGCGTGATATGACCACCCATCTACTAACACGCACACACACAGTTCCAATCTCCAATTTATTGGAGTTAACACTTCTTGGTGTTGTTCTTGCCCTCCTATTATGCAGGTCAAATGATCAGCTACTGATTCTTCATAGGTTAAA
Source organism: Epinephelus awoara (assembly GCA_035609425.1). Lineage (NCBI taxonomy): Eukaryota > Metazoa > Chordata > Actinopteri > Perciformes > Serranidae > Epinephelus > Epinephelus awoara. Next base: position 9,639,557 of record CM069304.1, read on the forward strand.
AATATAATTTGTAACGTTTCCCCACTGAAATGTGAAAAAAGACTAGACCAATATTCTATATTTTGCTGAGTTGTGTATAGTATTTATAATATTACGCAAATTTTTGCAATGATGTTCAAAACCAGAGAAATCTGTAATTTTAATCAAAGACACAGACCATGTCCTTTGGTCGCCGTCACCTGAAGCTATCATACTTTTACTTTTTATACAGTTTTAAGCCACATTTTTATGTTACACTTTTTTAGATCTTGGTTGTTTTTAACTGCAAGCTTTAACAGGAAGAAGGATCTCAAGTAATCAGAAAATATAGGCTACAGTCCCTGCTGTGCCGAACAGCATTGGAGAAAGTGTATACACTAAATTTAGTGTTTTTACTGGTTTAAAGCAGCGGCTCCATTTGTTTTTTGGGAAGAGGAGACCGCAGTTGATAATTCGGCCCCCAGTAAAAACCTCCTTAACTTCTGGATCTTAAATTATTAGAGAAAAAATGTAAGCACACATTAGCACGAGCTGGACTAGCAACCCCTCCACTATGAGCCAAACAGCTTTGCAGAAACACAGAGCAGACAAGAAACTGCTCTATGCAGTGTTTTTAGCTGTTCAAATCACCTGTTACATTTGTTTCAGGAAAAGAGGAAAAGACCTCTGTGGATAATGCTGCTCTCTTGAAAAACCTCTTGAACAATGATGATCCATCTTTTGTTACTGTTTGATTTAGAGACGTCTAGCTGCAGAAAATTACATATGATACGTTTAACTATTTGTAGCACAGTTGAGTGTAACAAAACATGTCGCATAATTTTGTTTATAAAATTGAAATTTGCAGTATTATTCAATTAATCAATTATAGTCCCAATCCCTTGTCACAGAGGGATGTAGTTTTTCTTAAAGTTCTTAAAGTTTCTTAAAATCACACTCCTCTAAATTGTTAAAACAAATCATATATGTAATTTTTTTTTTACAATTAAGGGGACTTAGACTTTCCAAGGATATCAGTATCTCTGATACCCTTGACAAACAAATGCCCAGAAATCCACTTAAATGTCATAGAAAAAACACGCATCTTCTAACTAACTTTCATGACAACAGAACCAACTCTATATCAGCTGAGCAAACTCTGTCCACGGATGTCATGTCATAAGGTTGGAAGCTCAGGAAAAAGCTATCCTTTGAGTTGGGATTGTTTTTTACCACTGCTTTTTCCATGGTCGAGAATGAACTTGCATGCTTACTTCACACTGTGTTGTGCCCACTAGCCTCTTGCACTCCACCCCCATTTTGTAGCGAAAACGCCTAAAATGACATACCCAAATTAAAATGACTGTAGCCTCTGAACCGCTGTGACTACATGCATGCATGAGGTCTTGCCAGAAAGCAAACTCTCTAAAGTTTCTTGCGAAAGTGTTAGAAACACTCTAGGTGATACAGAGACAGAATAATGGGCCTCTGAAGTCAGTAAAAAGTTGAAGATTTTGCCTAAAATAAAATAAAAAATGAATTTAGGATGAATAACTGTCTGTGGCTTCATCTGAGCAGGTAAATGACACTGTGGGGCTGTAGGCACACTATCAATGAACATTTGTTTCAAGTTTGAAGAAGATTGCTCAAAGTATGACCATTCTACAGTGTTTTTTCCATGAAAAGATCCAGGCGGAGCTCCACATGACATGAGTGCTCACTCTGCTTAAAAACAGTACTATCAGTGATCAAACAACACTCAGCCAGCTTCAAACGTCGTACCTTATTGAAATCAGGCGTGATTATGATAGCTGATGTTGTTTATGTCAGAAACACCATAAAATATCACCAAATAAAGCCATATGAAACGTGAAAGCTGTGATCATACTTTCTAGGCGGTATATTTCAGCCAAAAATAGTGGTAGGAGTGAGATCTCACCTTTTATAAACCAGCTATGTGTCCAGTGACGGCTGTGCAAGAGATCGCAAGTAATCCTTTAACTTTTCCCCTCGAAAAACGGCATGACATGGCTTGTCACCACTCATCGCGATTTTGGACTTCGTGTATTTAAGTTGCTCTGGTGCAAAAACCATAAGGAATAAAAGAAAAACAACGGCGGATTCGGGAAGCCGAGAGCTTCCTGTTTCTGGTGATACCAAGCATTACATGGTTTGATGACGTAGTGCGCCTGTGAGATCCCATTTAACAGAGGAGGGAGGGAGCGCGGACGCCGGCGTCTGACCGGAGTTAAAGAAAGCTGGGCATGGGGACCTCTTCATGTGTTTTATTGTGTTCAGGTGCTGCACCAGCTGGACTGTGTGGAACATGGCTTGCCGTGAGAGCAAATCATGATGAGGCCATTAATGCATCTTCCCCACAGTCAGGCATACAAAGAGAAATTCACCTCACTGTAGCCCAATTAAAATGGCCACAAAGGCTCAATAGAGGTCTTTGTGGACTGGGGCATAAGCTCTAGTTACTTGGGATCCTGGATATTATGAGGCATCATGGTAGAGGAAAAATTGGCTTGATCTACAGATACTCTAGAGCCATGAAATGTGCTGCCCTGCAGAATTATGGGGGAAAAAACAGTCTCTATCCATCAAAGGCAGATAGGGAATGTGCTGCTGCCTTTGTGAAACCGCAGCAGAGGGTATCTTAAGGGTCTCTGAGGTCAAAACAGCTGGTGTCTCCCACTGCATACAGGGGGAAATTGTGAACGAAGATTAATGATCCTCACATCCTTCCGATGAGTTGTTGGTGTGAGCAATGTGGCCAAAGGCAGAAGGCTCTGTGACGTTACCATCATCAGTGCCATCCTCAGACTTTCCACCAGTGCCGATGGCAAACAACAGAAAATGCTATGGTGTGCTTAAGTCCAAGGCAGATATAGCCCTAGCTGTTCAGAAGAAGATGTACTGATACTATGAGACCATGACAAGAGGGGCAGTGAAGAAAGAGAAAAGAGGTCATCTTATGTGGAGAACTCCCTGATCCTGCTTGACAGTTTATTTTACATTGCACGTTATATGTGGACAGGTATGTTGACGAAGAAATGTTTGCTAATTCATGAACTAATTAGCTTAATTGATGCACTCATTTGCATACCAGGTTATGTTTACCACTTTATACCCTGTATAGCAGAACATTAAGCAGCTTAAGTGCCTTTTGTTGAATTGCACAGCTGTGAGTAAAAACTGAAATGTTCCCTCAGACATCGGGAGCCTTAATTGCTTTAAATTACTCTCTAGCTGCTGTGTTCATCAGTCTTAATATCAGTATTAGTCACATTATTAAGAGCATACTCTTTGACCTTTTCCGCTGTTGTGACCATTTATTGTAATGTTATCCTGAGTCATTACTGGTAGTGTAGCCATTATTCATCCTCAGGGATTGTTCTCGTACGTACGGAAATTGCAGAACTACACTTAATGGTTCCTGTCTTCTCTTAATGTAAACCTTTGACTGAGCAGGTAAGCTCCATCAGTTTGCTGAAACAGCACGACTGCAATGACATTTGGAAAACTGGAGCTTACTTGCTTGATGGTGCACTCACATTAATTTACCAAAAATGCATATATATATATATATATATATATATATACATACATAGTTTTAAGTTAAAGCTGTAGTTGGTAACTTTAAAATAATATTTTCTTATTTTCAGTGGTATTTTTGTCATATACAGATATGAAGTCATGATCACTGAATAACATGTATGTTGATGTCGTCCAGTTTTGAGTCTCTTTTTGATCACGTGACAAGACGAGATGATGCATGGTAGCTAGTTTTGGCGCAAAACCTGACACTAGGTTCCCTCATAATAGCAGGCACCGGGGCCCATCATAACAACCTTACACTGCTGACTGCACATATTCATATTTGATCAGCGCTGCCTAGTTTGACAGTTTGACTGCAATTCGCAAGCAGTGATTGACATGATTGACAGCTGCGTTAGAGACTCCTCAGCTCTGATTGGATGTTTTCCTTCAGGCACAGTGGATTCTCGCAAATGCAATTAGAAGCAGAGGAAGTGGGAGGAGGAAGCTGATTTTTTTTTTCCCACAGACTATCTGTACTTCTGTGCAGTTGTAGTGACAGTTTGAGCAAATATGATGGAAAGTTATTTTTTTATAGAAATTACCAACTGTAGCTTTCAGTTAAATCTCTGACAGTCAAATCTTTGACATGATCGTAGCGTGAAGAACTATGTGAAACTGGGTGCATATTTTAGCCAGTGGTCATAGCTGTTATTCTGTGTTCATGTGGTAGTGTAAAAGTCCAACCTCTGGCTACTGAGCAGCTTTGTATATATATATATATTTTTTTTCAGAAAATCAAATCCAAAAGAGAAATAATATGCTAACAGTTCCTGGCTGAAGTGCTGCAGACTCAACAATGTTCCAATACTGGTGGCATATTGCGCTCCATTGGAAGCTTTTGATTGCTTGTTTTTTTCTCTCAATAGATTTATGATTGTGATTTGATTTTGTGAAATTTGGCCGACAAAGATGATGGATTGCTTTAGAAATTAGGAGCTGGAGAGCCACAGAGAAAGTATTGATTTTTTTTTTTTTTTTCCCAGAATGCCGGCAGGCAATCCAAATAATTTGGAAAGGTTGACGTCCCTCCATACAGTCTACCTGCATTTATACTGGGTAATGACTGTTTTAAGCAAGATTATTTGTGTCCGTGCCAGATGGTATCCCAGCATAAATACTATATCATAAATGTCAGAGTTTTAAATTTACAGTCATTTTGCTTTCTGAGCAGTGGAATCATCACTATATTGTGACAGTGCAGATCTGTGCGAGTTGGTTTAACAGTAATTGCTTTAGAAAGTCAATACAGTCCAAATGGCTGAATATAGATATCCTCAAACTGGGCTGAGTCAATTTGTTAAACGTAATAGAAATAAAGTGCCTCTCATATGGCAGATTTAATTCCTTTGTACTGCCAGGCTGTCAAATATTTTGCCGACATGCCATATCTGTTTAGAGCCTCTCTTTTAAGTGCATTCAGGGAGATTTGTTTCATCTTTTCAGCTTAAAAAAATCTATTGTTTAGCCATTATTTACTTTATAAGTTAACTGAGCCAGAGAGCTTTCCAGATGTAAAAAGACTTGCAGAGGTCAGTCTCAGCACTGATGCAGACAATCTTTGTACTTCTAATATGGCCTGGTTTTAACACTCTGATCTAGCAATAGAATCACTCTTCCCTGTTTCCTTGCTGAGACACTGTGCACATGTTCATTGCATTTCTCAATTCATTCATTTACAATACCAATCCCATCTGGAGAAGTCACAGTAACCATGTTGCTCTCTGGCCAGGTGGCAAACAAGACAATCCCGTCATGGCCCACCTGCTTTGGCTTCTCTGTGCTTCCGTGGCATTCAGTGCCTTGCTTACATGGATCCACTGCAGATAGTATTCTTTTTTTGCAGCTCCTTAATTGGGTGCAGAGTAGTTATTTCATCCACTCAGTCAGAACATAATGATAGTTTTAATGGGAATCATGAGAAACTGTGTGCCGAGAGCGGTTGTGGAGTCCGTTCAGTGAGAGATGATGATTTGCTCAGTTGCATAGACATGGTGTTTGCCTCCTGCTGCCTGCAGTCTCTTTAAATTGCCAATCTGTCCAAGCAGGTTATCAGGCCAGTTTGGTACATTTTTTAAAAATGGCCCATTAAAGAGGAAGTTTGAATTTGGCACTGTGAGGCATAATGCCACATTTCTGTTGACAAGCCATCTCAGAATCCTCATTACAGGACATGGAGACTGACCATTTCCAGTCAGTTAAGATATGCAAAATTGAATACAGCTACTTTGAATGCATTTACATGGTCGTAATGGTTCTAATCCATTATGGGAATGATGTTAGCTACTGGCCTCAGCCATTTTTTCTTGGCTGCTGAAATTCCACTCATTTTTAAAGTTGCTGCTCTGCTTGGAATGGTTATCAAATGTGCAATTAGTAAAGTGCAATTTTGATCTTAAATGCTTGGTGTGTAAAACTTCTGATGCCAGTAAGATAATAGAATCTTAAACTCAGTATAATGGAAGAATGGTGCATTTTTAAGGTCCCAGTGCATCCCGAAAAGAAAAAAAAACTATCATTAGGAAATGAAATTGAGATAAAGTGCTCTGGTAGCCATCTGCCACGCTGGCTTAGAGAATACCTTGTTGTATGACTTGCTGTGTGAATATGAGTTGAGGTAGTGGGTGAGACAAATCCCTCTTTGACTTTTCTGTTAAAAAAACAATATGCTAAATCATTTTTTTCTCTTCTGTATTTCCTTTCTTTAATCCCCACCCCACCCACCTTGACCCATCAGCACCTGGGGCACCTCCGCAGCAAGTCACAGTGTTAACAGTGGGAAGCCACAACAGCACATCCATCAGTGTATCATGGGACCCTCCTCCCTCTGACCAACAGAATGGCATCATTCAGGAGTACAAGGTGGGATCAAACTGTGAGCCGGGGACACGGTCGCAAATGGAATATTTTAGTAATGCACTGCACCTTACAATAAAGTCTGTCTGGCGTGTCTGTCTTTGTCAGATCTGGTGTCTGGCCAACGAAACCCGCTTTCACGTCAATAAGTCTGTGGATGCAACCATCCGTTCAGTGGTCGTTGGGGGGCTGCAGACCGGAGTGCAGTACCATGTGGAGGTGGCTGCAGGCACAAGCGCAGGGGTGGGGGTCAAGAGCAAACCCCAGCTCATCATCTTGGGTAATCCACTCACACACACTCACACCAAACCTGGAGTCAAATAAAATGACCTCATAATGGGGGCACCGAGGTCTCCATCACAGACTGGGGGTCTGAAGAAATGATTTGTCAATTTATTGCACTTGAAGAAAGAAGATTGCGCTTTACAACGCAGACGTCTACTGAGAAATCAATTGCGATTCATTAAGAGTAGTGTCTGGTAACACTGTGCCAAGTACTGTTAGCCATATCAATAATCCCCTTCAATATGTGGGCAGCTGGCGCTAACAAAGTAGACAGTGTTTTTGTAGGAGCTTATCAGCCTATCACATCTTATCAAATGGCTAAAGGATGCCCAGAGTATATAAGCCCAGAATCAATATCGCAGCCCAGGCCAGATGCTCTTCATCTGTGACTTTTGACTGATATATAATAACACCCTTAACGCACAGAGAAAGGGAAACACAGGCCTGTGGACTGAAGCTTAATGATGGGGAGGGGGGAGTTTCCTGCTGGAGACTGTGAATCTAATTTCACAGCACAGTAGCTGCAACAGAAAATCAAACTCTGTCAGAGCTGCTCTGTCAATCTCGTGTCTTGCAGCTCAAGTTGATAAGTGCTCTGCTGAATTGATTTACTCTGCCTACATATTGGATGCACTGATGCTGTGTTTTTGTTTTTGTTTTGTTTTTTTGTTTTTTGCTTTTTCCACACTTACCCCCTGTGTATTTTTTTCTTTTTTTTGTCATTTATTCATGGTCTCATCTTTTTGCTGTTCCTGTGCTCCATGTGTCTTTAATATACGCTCTTTTGATTTTCTTTCTTAAGTGCATAATATGACCTGAACAATGGATCTTTGGCTTTTATTGAAAATTAGTTTTTTCCGTAATTGAGTTTCCTAGTGAGCCAAAAGAAGAACCCATACACACAATTACACACAAATAATAAAGGTACTTGTTATTGTTAGTTTGTCTTTCATTCACATTGTCCTCTTCTGTCAGATATTTATTCATTTTTGTTTACATTTGTTGTTTTTGTAGATGTTGTGTCGGAGCACAATGAAAATGAAATTGATTTCATTTTTATCCCAAATGATTTCCACGCACAGCAACTACCAAAATATAATTATTTGTTCATTTGTCTCTTCTCTGTGTGGGTGCAGGTGCAGAACTGAGGGACGTGATGACGGGATCGGAGGGCAACAATAGCATCTCAGACGTGGTGAAGCAGCCAGCCTTCATCGCCGGTTTGGGAGGGGCCTGCTGGATTGTCCTCATGGGCTTCAGTGCCTGGCTGTACTGGAGGAGAAAAAAGAGGAAGGGACTCAGCAACTATGCAGGTAAAAAAAAATCAATTTACATGGTTCTGCACCAACACAGAATCTCAAAGCACACCGGGGTCTCTCTCTACAACGAAAGCTGATGTCATCACAGATGTGACTCCATTTGAGCTGGCTAAAATGCAGAACAAAGGAAATATATTCGGCACAGATGGAAATAGGCCCTATTTACTTTAATTCACTGTGCGCTGATGTGCATCAACTGTGCTGAGTTCCATCAGCACCGCACCTCAACAGTCTAATACATTCATGCAAGATAAGTAATTTAACATCCCCTTCCATTATCAGACCATGGCTGGTGTTGTTTGCACATTAACACGAGGCGCGTCTAGGTTTACGTATGAAATATTCTTTTATCCCTCCGTGAGTCAAGCATATATAGCTGTGTGCCATTACCATGATGTGTATTGCAGCTTTTATTGTAAGGACTTGGGGAGAGAGCGCCGTGATTTCCTAATTCAGCAGGGATTTACATGATTGAGTGCTGCATTTCTGATCCCTTCTCTCAAAACAAATTGAGGGGTTTAATTCCAAACACTACATTTTCATTTTAGAGGAAATATGGCGTTTTTTACGGGATGGTTAAGATAAAAAATATTCTATGATTTATTGAAATGTTAAATACACATGTATAAGTTTAAATATTTGTTAACTAACATCAGTTATATTGGTATTAGATACCAGATAGATGTAGCAGACTACCTCCGTACTCCAATTTATATTTTGGAATAAAAAAATAACAATGATTCAGATGCCCCTGAACAAAGGGGGTCAAATGTGTCACCTTCATTTGAACTTTGTCCCTTGGGACAATCAGTGTAATTCAAATGCCTGAATACACAGCCCAGTTGCCAGTAGAAAAATGTTGGCATTGTACGATTCTGCAAACCACAAAGACATTACATTTGCACATTTGATATGTATTATATCAACATTTCTAAAGTGATATAATGTATGAGCTGACTTTGGCCCAGTCCTATTTCTTATTTTTACTCCTGCTCCTTGTTTTTGAGTAACCCTTTGCCCTGGAACAGAGTTACTGAGGGAAATGGTTTAAATCTTTCCTATGAAATGGGAAAGCCCTTTATAATCCTGAAACACCATCAGTTGCCGTCTTGGCATTAAGTTATTACTGTTGTAATAATGGTATAATGACAAAGACATTTGCCATTTATCTTACGGAGATAGAAAAACATGGACACTCACAGTTCGTTCACACCTTAAGTTTCACGCTATCACTCGATCAAACGAGTCATTAAATAAGCCAAAATAGGCCATTAGCAGTGCTCCTACCCTGCCAGTCTACACTGATACTGGAGGAGTTTTTTAGACTTTAATTAAATTTCAGGCGTCATATGCCATCAAAGGGGGTTAATGCAACATAGAAATATGTCAAAATGTGGGACTGTCATCTTCAAATCAGAAATAACAATGTTACTTTAGCTAGCTAGCTAATTAGCCACAGAGACATCAGCATAGTACTAGCGGTTATTTGTTATGCTTGTAAAAAGGAAAAGGATCCAAATACACTGAAACATTAAACTATCAAAATTTTCAATTGCTATCAATAAAGAAAACACATTTCCAGCCCTAACACTTCACCATACCCCTCTATCCCAACATGAATCAGGACACCCTACCCCTAGACATGAACACGCAAAACAGAGGGGTAAGGGCTAAGTGGTGGGGGCAAGGGGTGTATTGAGATTGAGCCTGTGTCATCAGAGGGTGGAGGGGATGATGGATGGTGTGTCACCTAGGCGAGGCCCCTGCCAAGCTGCAGACCACTGTTAAGGACGAACAAACAACAAAACTGGCTGTGATTTAGTGAGTCAGTGCTTTGTTTCCAGCAGCTTTTTAGGCACCGAATGTGGGTGTTTTTTAGCGACTGGTCACTGTTTCTCTAGCAGCGAAGGTGACATGAAAAGTATTTGTTTCTTACTAACACTGCGTTTCTAGCGGGTTTTGTGCCCCCAAAAACCAGGTATTTTAAGCCAAAATATGACCAGTGCTTTGTGTACCTAAACCTAACCACACATTAATCACAGCGTTGTCTAAACTTTAAAGTTTCAACTTACCTGCTACATAATAAAGTGCAGATGTAAGAAACATACAATGCCAACATTATTTCTGCCGATTGGATTATGCAGTGGTTAGATGCATTAGCTCCCCAAGTTTCATCAAAATGTGATCAGCGCTGACATACCATCAGTGATAAATGGAGAAGCAAACCAAAGATGAAAGGGCTGCACCTGCTTTCATCAATGTTTGCATGCATGAGATATAGCTGCATCTTTCTGATATCAATATGTATGATTCATGACGCTTCATCTTTTGTTTGAATTGCAGTTCAGTCCTTCACCTTTACTCGTGCAGGTACGTCTTTACATTGTGAATTATATATTAAAGTATCACAGTAATGTAGCTGCCCAATTTCTTGACAACAATAATTTATCAGTCATTCAAATTAATGAAGGTCGTGCATATTTTAGACAAAATTATTGCAATTATTTTTCTCTGCCCTCCCTCTTTTCTCTACAAGTTACATTCCAAAGAGACAGAGGCCTGATCGGAAATGGAAGGTAAGAATCTAAATGAACTTATAAAAACCAAGAAACCTCTCACCTAGAGCTTGAGCTCCCACTGACATTTCAGTACCATGCAGCGTAAAGCTCGGTCTGCTTTCTCAATGACAAGAGCCCATTGTAACACCTGTAATGAAGAGTTCTTTCACGCTGAAGGGAATTTGCATACATGTTCCAATATTCCAGCTGCTTACTCGTTTCACTGTATGATTTGCACTGATGTACACTTGATGAAATCATTAATCACTCCTTTGAAGTGAGTGCTACCAATTAATGCAGGTGAGGGGTTTATTCGCTGGCTCTCTCTCAGTTCATCTGAGGTTGTTGGCAGAGCGAGAGGTCGCAGGAGGAGGCGAGAGGTGATGAATGTGCTGTTTGAAAAAGCTTGGCGCACAGTACACTGCGATGAGTCGTATGTGGGGATGGAACAACAAAGTGCTGGACCTTGAGACTCCACTCGGCGGCCATGAAAATTTCCTGCCAGCTCAGAATGCCCAAAGTGGAGCTTACCTTTGCATCCACTGAATATCAAATTGTGCGAGAGAAGGGGGCAAATTTGCTTTGCAGGAAGAGAAAGAATGAAGGTCCTTGTCTTTTTTCATTCCTCCCTGTTCCCTCTTTCCATTTTGTCACACCTAAGCAAGCAGATAAGCCCAGAGCTAGAGCAAATGTTGCAAATAATGGACTAAAAATAAACAGTTTCTTGCCTTTTGTGTGCATGTGTGCTTCTCTACATTACGTATGTGTTGGTGTTGGCATGCGTTTCGAGGCAAATGTATGTAAATGTATGTATGGTTGTGTATTCTAATATGGAAATTATTGATGTAATTGTTTGAACACCTTTGAGCCATCAACCAAGTCAGCTGTGAACAATTCCCTTGGCACATGGTGAATCAGCCTCAGTGGAAAATTCACTGTGTAGCTGCACATTAAGCAAACATATGCGGGCAGGATGCACGAGGCATGTGAATGTTTTGCCTTTTTTACAGCAGCTGATACGAAGTGGTTGTAAATTGTCTTTTTTTTTTCTCCCTGAATTGCCGCCCACAACTTTCCTACCTTGAAGTCAAAGCCTGTATTCATGACCGTTGTATTTCACTAAAACAAAATGACACGGTAGCTTTCCTAAACCACCTAATGGGCTTTTGCTGTCTCTGTTGCTATGGAGACGGTGCACCAGTGTAGCCGATCTGCCAGGGGCTGTCCATGATTCTCAATTTAAAATGTAAATTTCTGTTGTGCTAAGGCTCTAAAGTGGATTTAGTGTGTATTTAGGCCTGCCTTGTTTCTCCGGGGAGAGTTAGGGGCGGTGGAGTTAAGGGGAGAAAGAAGTCTGATTTATAGACTTGCCATTTTATGTCTCTCTGTTGTTTATTGTCGCCAGTGCGGCGGGCTGCTCCACAGGCGAGAATATGCTGAATGAGTTTTCACATCAATTTGTTGTTGATGCAGCAGGAAGAAAATGAGCAATAGTGTTACGGTGTAGGCTAGATATTTAACCATGTCACTGGTTCTGCCTCCTCTCTTTTTCTCTCTCTACAAACATCCTATTGTAGCCGTCCAGGGCTGTTGAAAGCTGGTGACCCTGGCCTCCCCTGGTTAGCTGACTCCTGGCCCTCTACGAGCCTCCCAGCTAATGGAGGCTTGGGGAGTCCGAAGGGAGGCAGCAACTTTGGCCGAGGAGGTAAGAAACATAAACAGGCTGGGGTGTTGGAAAAATACAGTTTTAGCAATGCCTGGTCAGACAGTTTTGATGCTCATCCATTGGGAAGTGCAGTGACAGAGCGTCACACATAAGCATGCACACATAAACAAACATGCGCACACAAATTAAAAGAGCCTTTGAGGGCTATACTTTACTAATTTGATTTGACAAGCCTGATATTTGGCTTTAGTTTGCATCTACTTTTTGCCTGACGTTCTTTCTAATGCCATGCCATTGTGTATTTTTCTAGGTTGTGTGAGATTGATAGTTCAAGTATGTGTTTTTTGTGTATTCGTGTGTTCATGTGTTTGCATCAGCTCATTGGAGCCCTGGTGAGCTGCAGGCTTTATATGTGCGAGACTGTAGATCTGAAGGTTAGCACTGTTTGAATATCCCTCTTGTGAACACTCCACCGGGCTCCCACAGCGTGTTGCATGCTAATTGTGGTAGTAGATAATCACTTTCATTTATATCAAGTCCATTCTAGACCTGTATTTAACTAATACAGAGTGCCAGCACAGCAGGGAGTGTTAATGACCTTAAAGATCGTTAACTTCATGTCAACTTATCTCTCCATGATCCCTTTTCCCCTTTCCTCCTCACTCTATCACGCTCCGCTTTTGTCTCAGATGTTTTACCGTCCGCAGCCGTGGAAAAGACGGGCACCATGCTGTCTGATGGTGCCATCTACAGCAGTATTGACTTCATGGGGAAAGCAGGCTACAGCAGCCCGGCGCGAGGCAGTCAGCCCACCCCCTATGCCACCACTCAGATTCTCCAGTCCAACAGCTTCCACGAGCTGGCTGTGGACAGGCCAGATCCCCGCTGGAAGGCGTCTCTCCAAGCCCAGCAGGAAATCGCAAACCTGGGCTACTCGCTAACTGACAGACGCCCTGGCAGCGGTATGAGCCACATTGAAGATAAACTGTTTTTTTATGTAGTGTGTTGTTTGCACTCTTGTTTATGTATCTTGGGTCTCTGTGGACTGCAGCAGTGTTTGGGCGCCCAGTTAAAGCAACATTTTGCAATAAGATGACAGGTAGTAGATTTTTTTCTGTGAAGTTACTACAAGGGAATTGGCAAACTAAGCCAGGGAGAGAACAAAATGAAGAGGAGGGAATTTATTTACATATTCACTGAAAATGGACCCCTAGGATAATGTTCTTAATTACTCTTCTGTCTTCATCACAATTCTACCCCAGGAGCTCATCTAGCCCAGAAATGTCACCCAATCATGACGCATTTCTTTGGGTTAACTTGATTAGTGATGGCGGAAAATCCCTCAGTGTTCTGAGTTATTTATGCAGTGTATACAGTATACATTTACTCAAGTCATGGAGGCATTTTTTTTTTTGTCTGTACTTTTGTAGCTTTGCACAATAGCCTGTGTGCTCAGCTAAATGTCAGGCGTACCAGAGATAAAGTAGAGCGAGTGGGGAAGCTGTATTAAAGCAACATAAAGTGGTTTGCCGCAGGTTTTGGTGCCTCTTTAAGAAATGTCAACATTTAGAAAAAGTCCTAATGTGCTGTTGGCACACACGAAAAAAAGAAACAGTGAACACCAGGTGGGAGACAGGTTTGAAAAGGTTCAGATAGAAGAGAAAGATAGAACATAGCTTTGAAGGTGGAGCTGTATGTGTGTGAAATCAGTGTAGAATAATGAGTAGAGTGTACAGGGATTTCTTAGCATTGTGTGGAGAAGACAAAACTTCCTACCCTCTTCGTCTCCCTCCAGGTGCAAAGGTTGGGAAGAAAAAGAAGGTGAAGGGTGGAACAAAGGCCTCTAAATCAAATGGGACGTGCTGGGCTAACATGCCCCTGCCTCCACCACCCATGCACCCTCTCCCTGGTACCGAGGTTGACCTTGACCGTTACCCCCAGGAAAACCACGGAGGAGGGTAAAGATACATTCATATCTCATCAATCTCTGCCCTGGAACAGATGCACACAAACACAAAAACACACAGCGACAGAAGAAACGCATGCAAAGACAGAGGTCACAATATCCTGCACCTGTGCCCAGAATGTGTGTGTGCGTGTGTGTGATCTTGGACAAGAGCTTTACATTGTTTCAACCCATTTGCCAGCAGAAAATGTTGGCATTGTGTGTTTCTGCATACCACAGATACTTGCATTTTAATGCTGTTATGTAGCAGGCTTGTTGAAACTGTGGGTTTTAACAATGCTGTGGATAACGTGTGGTTTGGTATGGGTACAAAAATCACTTGTTTTGAGTTAAAAAAAGAGGATAAGATATTTTTAGCAGAAAATATCCTATTTTTCAGGCACAGCCCCTGCGAGAGAAGCACTCATGTCTCAGTAAAAAAAAAATGCCTTTCATGGCACCATACCCACCGGATAAATAGCCACAGGTCACTAAAAAGACCTACATCTGGTGCCTAATACATTGTGGGAAACATAGCATCAGGTCAATACAAAAAACTTACATTTGGTGCCTAAACAGCTGTTGTACACCTTGTGCACCACGTCCCATACAGAACAATTTTGGTGCCTAAAAAAAACTTGTGACATGTCACTACAAAACCCATGTTTGATGCCTAACAGTCGTTGGAAAGACAGTTGGGTTGTTACAAAACACCCACAACTGTTGCCTAAAAAGCTGCTAGAAAAATAGCAAAGTGTGGCTAGAAAACACTCACATTAAGTGCCTAAAAAGCCACTAGAAACACATTTTTGGGTCACTGCAAAACACCTGTGTTTAGTGCCTACAAAGCTGCTGGAGAGGAATGTGACATTACACGAGAAAACACACATTTAATACCTTAAAAGCTGCTGGAAACATAGTATAACTTGCCATATTAACAACCAGTTTTGCTGATTGTTCGTCTTGACTGTGATCTGCAGCTTGGTACCTTAGGTGTCACACCATGCACCTTCTCCTGTACCTCCGGATGACAAAGTCAGCTTATATATTACGTTACGATATGATTCACATGAAACATGCAAACAAACAAAATCTGGTTTGAATTAAGTTATTGTACACATTAAACTTGAAAAGGGAGGGAAATCAGATTAATAACATTTGATCCATTTATATCAATTCAGGAACATAAATAAAAGTTTTCATATTTCCCATCCTCTTCAACTATATGCAGTCAGCTGTTCAGCAAAGTTACTGTGATGATGACTACATAAAACATTTTGTCCACATGCTAGATATGACAACAACAGCTGGGCCCCACCCATCTCTGTCCAGACCTACCGCCACCAGAATTTGGACAATGAAGTAGAGGAGGAGAGAGGTCCTACTCCTCCCCTGAGAGGAAGATCCTCCTCGCCGGCAACAGCTTCCTTCAGCCAGCCCTCATCTTCCTCTCTCAGCTCAGCCCACCACGAAGAGATGCAGTCCATTTTGCAGGCCCACTTGGATGAGTTGACCAGAGCCTACCAATACGAGGTGGCCAAGCAGGCATGGTAGGGTTCTTTTTAAATCTCATGTCAACTACATTCTGAGACGACCTTCCTTCTATAATTTGTATTTATTTCATTTTTTTGGTATAAAAAAAAAAAGACCCATGTGACTTATTGTGATTATTTGAAAGCTTTATACTACATGTATGCATCGCAGTTTTGTTCAAATACATTTGCTTTGCACAGCAGGAGCAATACCTGTAATTTTATTCATTTTATTCTGTTGAAAGTTTGGGTTTTGCATATCAATGGCCAATGTTTGAGCGTCTTATAATACTGGTATTTACATGTGTCAGCCCAAACCCGCAGTCCGTGTTTCTTGCGAGCGATAAAAACAGCTCTGCATTGATTGCACCTTTGATGGAGCACTGGAAAACTTGACAAGTCAGGGGCGACACGTGTTGGAGGGTAATGACTGGGTTTAGTCTAACATGCTGTTCTGACATCAGTAAATAGAGTTGGTAATTATGCATGCATCTCCTCTATGGCGGGATGTGAGCCATCATGGAGGACAGCTGTGGGGGAGATAACAGGCATGTTGGTGACAGCCCTGCCCATCCAGATATCCTTTATCCAGCCCAATTACAACTCCATTGTGTTAGCACAACACACACCAGTACTGAGAAAGTAATCAGTGAAATCACTGCAGGCATTCATAGTCTCTGCACATTGCATCTCTACCTTTCTGAATATGTACTAATTCTGCATTCTGGAACTTGTTATGCTGTATTTTCGTTCATTATCTGACCTCCATGCTTTATTTTTACATATTTTGTCCATTAATATACAGTATTTCCCCCACACTTAATTAGGCACATGAAGGGCAGTCCAAACGTGTCCAGCACCCCCATCCCTCCAATGGACTTCATGTCCAGTACACTGGGCTCCGATTTGGGAGCTACTCTCCTTTCTGAAGAAGACGAGGATGTGGAGGAGGAGGAGAGATACGCTGTGGTGTCAAAGAATTTGTGTGGCTTTGAATACACTCCTGGTCACAGCGTGGATAACCTTGAGGGCTCAGGTATGTTTTAAATGTGGTAAAACGAATTTGACTGAAGTCATTGCTTTTAAATAAGTAGACCACCGGGGCATTGAGGGTAGGAGAGGCAGGCTCACAATTGACTGGCTTCATCACATCATTTCTGCTGCACAAAATATGATGAAACCTTTAGAAATGTGGTCAATGCAGCTGCAGGTACAGTATATAGGTCCAACGATAACATGATAGAGCAAACATACTAGATATAAGCAAGTGTACATATTATGTTCAAAAATATGCCAATACATACATTTCAACAATAGAATATATACATTTTAAGTATATAAAAGTATAGAAAATGTTTTGGGTGACAGAAGTACATTTTATGTAAAATATGATGTTTACAAGTAACAGTTATTTGAGTCATTGTTATTAAAAGGATACTACATTTAAGAACATCACTTTCTGTCCAATGATGTGTTTATAAAAGTCTTCCCCTTATCAGTTGTATTTATTTGCAGATGAAGAGTATTCAGATTGTGGCATGCTCTATCAAAATCAGTCGTATGTCACAAAGGCTAATCTCTAGAAAAAAACATGGATTTATGTCAACATTTTGATTTTTGGTCATTTGGGGGTTTTGTTTGATTTGAAAAAAAATAAAAATCTTGGCTTTCAGGATATGAAACTCCTATCACCAACTCAGACGTGAGATACAATTTTGTAGTTGGTAAAGGCATGATGAGAATGTTATGTCCCACCCTTAGGCGGCCCTATGGGGCAAACAAAACTCCATCACTGACTTAATAATAACCACATGAACACCTTTAAAACACTCAAATCCATGGGATTTGTTAGAATTAAAACAAGCAAGCAACAAAAACCCCATGGAGAGAGGCAGAAGACCCAGCAGTCCCCAGGACACTAGCAGCGAACACTTTGCAAACCGCATTCTGGTCCTACTCAGCACTGCTCTCCCTCTGTATTCCAGAAATTCAGAATAAAAAGGAGTCACATTTTAGTAACAAGGCAGGGTCCAGAACAGTGGGTTTTCGTTTGATTTCAAATAAGTCAAGTCTTTGCCATCAGAATATTACCACTTAAAAATAACTGGGTTGCCAGTGGTGACCAGCTTTAGCGTGCTCTAAGCTAGCCTTAGCATCTTGCATCAAAATATAAGGTTCAGTTTTTAAACTTTTGTTTATACGGACATGTTGCACATCATTAGCCTGGTTAGATTTTCCACAATTCAATCACTAAGTTCAATTTAAGGAAACAATGAGCACCAAAAATAATTCATTACGGTTTTACAGCATGTTAAACACAAGAGATGGGGAAAAAAGTGCTGACTCTACCTCTTTAGTCCATAATGGTCCACTGATCAAAAAAATGAAAAGGGTTTTCATAAAATCAATCCAGTCGTGAATTTTGTGAAGTCCATTGCCGCCTGTATGCTAACTTTGTCAGACTGTTCTCACAAATTATTCGTATGTTTTCCTGGGAAAGCAATGCACCCAAATTCGTACATATCCCATGTATATTGAAAGCCTGCGATCATGTGAACAGTACGCTGTTGGCAGTAAATAAGAAAGCTGTCACAGGCGCTTGTAAGTAGGCAGGCTGGGTCACAAAAACGGGACTTTCACCCGGGACTTTCTCCTGGAGACACATGTTCGGAACCAAGGGAACTTAAGTCCATAAGTAGGATATCATACAAACTGTTGTGCATGCGTTTTTTTGTGGGATATCAAATTAACCAGTCTATGACAATACATTGACTTTGTTCATCAAACAGACTGCAGTTCTTCCAATATAAACAATATTTGGTTTTGTTGGCAATGCTTCTTTTCGTTACCTTGCTAACCACAAAAAAAGTGTCTCTAAGCTTTCCTGTGTATTTTTCACCACGGGACCCAAGTACAGCATGCAGTCCCACTTCAGGAGGCCAATGGGCTCTGTCATGTATCTTTACGACCACAGTGCTGCAAACTATTAGGGCATGTCACAGTTGTGATGTCATGTGATGTACAAAAATGTATACAAAAACAATATTGTTATCATTAGGAAGCTTCAAATCATCTCTTTCCAACAGTGTATTTAACTCAAAATATGTGTCAGGGTCAATGTGACTGAAAATGAAAATGGTAATGGATACATTCATAACATACGTCCAAAAATACAGATGAAACAATGCAACACAATTAAACCATGCTCGTACCTAAAAATGTGTTATTATGCAGCTGTAAATCAGGTGTAGTCAAATCATTTTAGAAGCAC
Source organism: Epinephelus awoara (assembly GCA_035609425.1). Classification (NCBI taxonomy): domain Eukaryota; kingdom Metazoa; phylum Chordata; class Actinopteri; order Perciformes; family Serranidae; genus Epinephelus; species Epinephelus awoara. The sequence continues at coordinate 9,658,547 of CM069304.1, forward strand.
AGACACATTTTTCCCCACAAGTAGCTGAAGAGGCTGCAGCCACTTGGCCTAAGAAATTGAATTAAAATTAGAGGATTTTGCGGTGCACAAGTTAACTCCCATGACAATGTTCACTGCCAGTGCAGAAAGAAGTGTGTTCTTAATGTAGCAAGGCAAAGTACATGTGTGGAGGTCAGGGTTGTGGTTGCACGTGTCTGACCAAAAATTTTGGCTTTTTTTAACTAGCCTTCCCTCACAAAGCCTTTTAGCTGCCACAGATATTGCAGGAGTAAATTAATGAAAACAACAACAACAACTGATTGTTCAATAACGTCATCTTTTACCATAATCCAGGGCTTTGCAGAATTGTCCAATGTCAACATTCTGTCTGTCATTAGGGTTTGGACAACTGAGACAGCAAACACTGTGCAGTCTGTTGGCTGGCTGAACTATCACCTACGAACACACTGCATAAAACAAAGACCGAGGCATACAATAGCTCATTTAATCACACACACACACAAGCCCCCACACACACTCAGGATATTACATAGTAGACCAGGAACATGTTTATTTACCAGGCAGGACCAGTGACTGACCCTCAAAGGTAAAGTAGAAACCACAGTTGATGTATATGCTCAAAATTATTCAGACATCCTCGTCTAAATCATAGGAACCCTTTCTTCTCTCCAAGTATTCTTTGTTAAAGACATATTCAGAACGTCTGTGTAAAGTTACTTGAAGCCACTCTTGCACAGACATCAAAACCACAACATAGAATATCTTAAAAACTTTAGTAGTGCTCTATTGAAAAGTCACACATCTTACATTTAAGATTTGATGCATTTATAAATAGGGTTCTGTCTGAAAGCATTTCTTTAGAGAGAAACTTGAAGGCTTCTCCCACAGGGACAGAACTGTACCATTTTTAGACTCACATTGTTTGATAAGTTAAGAGATTGACTTGTGCATTGAGAATATGTGTTTTCAGCACTTTTAATAAACCGTTGCAGGGCAAAATACAGGTCAGCAAGACTAAAAATATTTACAAATATTAGCAATGCAAACATTTTATGGTGTCATGTTTAGCTGTCACATATTGTGAGTTGTATTGGAAGTGCTTACGGGCATGCTGAGAAAATATCTTCAGTGAAACAAATCATGAACAAAGGCAGTGTGGTGGTAGTATCTCCACAGGGGGTGCCATATTGCAGTTATAGATTTATAAATGGCTTGTTTGTTGGTACAAATTTTGATGATTTCATATTTAGATAAAGCATTCAAACATTCTAGTTCTTGAGGCCTTCTGATTTAAGCATTCAGCACTACTGTAGAGTATTGCAACCATTTACCTTGTATGTAAGGTTACAAACAAGGGAACTACAGGTATAACACTGGCCTATCTCAAAGTGAGTGCAGATAAAAACAAATAAATACAGAGGTCAAATAAAAAAACACCAGTAAAACAGTTAAAATTTTATTAAATCAGTTGCGGGACCATAGTGCAAAATAGAAACAATACTAGATAAGAACACAATGACCAGACCATTTAAGCATAAATAGCCCTGCGCACCTACAGCTCAACCAGGGGGGCATCGCAGGGCCAGCAGGTGAGCAGGCAAGCACTTATTAGCATAATTGAGGAGAATTCAGTAATAAGAGTAAGAGTAATCTCCTTGGTAAAATGCGAGGCATTTCATCTTTGCTCATTTTAAATAACCTTGCTGTTACAGCTAGCTAAACAATGGCTGACAGGGGTAGGGATGGTTTTTTATAAAGGTTTTTTTTTTAAACTAAAACAGGATTTAAACTTCTCCAATAGATCAATACCTATGGCATAGGCTCTGTGTAGACATGTACCCTGCACCATAGTCTGACGTGCACCTCCCCAGAATCATAACTACGGTGGTGAGGCAGATCTCCTGCTTATTTTTGTTTTTTATATTTTAGATAGATATTATTAGATATTAAATTACATATATAATATATTAGATATTTACTTTTATATCACAAATAAGAAATAATAGATTGTGCACAAAATTGCATTTTGCAAGTGTTGTGTGTGATTTATCCTGGCTTCATATGAGTAGCAGAAAGTCTGCTAGCCCCTAGGCTAATTTACGCCATGTTAAATGTCATAGGCTCATGGTAACAGTAATAGCTTGTTGTATATGTAGGGATGTACCTAATATAAGACTTTTTTTGTCTGTGAACCTTGTGAGTTGTAATGGAGCTAAATTTTGCAACATTATTTTTGTTAAATGTTGCTGTTCTCAGCTTCATATTGGTAGGAGAAAAGTCCGCTAGTTGCTAGGCTAATTTATGTCATGTAAAATGTCGTAAGTTGATGCTAAGAGCGTGTTACTGAGGTGTTTTGTCTGTGAACTTTGCAAGCTATAGACAAATTGAGCTGAATTTTGTACTTATGTTTAGTATTGTCCCTATTAGCATGTTTTATGTGTGTTTTTAATCAATCAAACATGACAGCACTTTACAGAAACTTTGCACAGTGGTATAGAGGTCCTGCTGCTCACTAGCTTTTTGGCAGTGTGATTTCAGAGCAACATTGACACACCACCAGGCTCTGCATAGAGCCTATGCACAACTGCACATCAGCTGTAACCAGCACTGACAACTCAACACATCATTATCTATCCTACTCCCTTTTTTCAGCGTTCCAAGACAGCTGGTGTGAAAAACTGATAGGGGTTTGCTTGCACGCCTGCTAAAACCAGCAGGTAAAGGTCAGTAAGGTCCCAGTTAGGTCAGTCCCCAAAGAATCTGCCACATGACATTCAGCAGACACTGCAAGAAATTTCAAAACCTCAGAGAAGGAGGATCAACACAGGTGCCATGTGTGGGCTAACACAGCAGTCTAAAAGTCATCAATGCGCAGCAAGAGGATGTCTTCACTGGTTACTTGACTGAGGCAGCATTTTTAAATTAACTCCATGTGGGGTACTAGGCATCTGACAGGTACAGGTTACTGAGTTAGACCTTAGTATGAATTGGTTATCAGTGTTTTAGAATTTTGTGTGTATTTTTTGTCTAATTTTTGATTCTTCTCTTTTATTTTTGCAACATAGCCCGATAGTGTAGCAGGTTGTAACAATGGAACTACTTTTATTTGATATCAATTAGTGTATTCTGTGAAATAGCTGGAGAAGTTTGAAATGTCGCTATGTGTAGTCGACAAATAAGGGCACACTGTGTCAAAATTCGAGAGCTCTAACACAAAAATTTAAGGAGTTATAGGTGCTGAGAAAAAACGTGTTACAACTATACCCTGTCTCCCCTACTTGTTCCAACACACTTAGCCAAATCTTTATCTTCCTCAATCTCTCTCTCTGTAGGTAAGAGCTCACAGCAGTGCCGCTCAGACAGCTCTGGCTCAGCAGACCATGGTGAACAGGGCTCACATAGCCTCGGCCACAAGAGGGCACCACTGACTGGCCTCAAACAACAGACGGGCAAGGTCGGGACTCTGCCCAGACGAAGAGACACCAACACAGACGGTGAGTTAAGTCTTTTACGCTCTCAGCCTGCTTTTATTTGCCAGAGAATCCTCTATTACAGTAAATTCAGCCAGGAGTGTCTCTATCATGATATCTCATTTGTATCCTTTGCCAAATACTCTCATCTACCATCCACTCAACAGCCCACACACCGGCCATGAAGTCCCTGCACAGCGTGGGTTCCCGCATGCACAGCTCGTGGGCAGCTGCGGCCTCAGACCCCTCTGAGGAGTGCATGGTGACCGTGTCGACGCTGGAGCGGCAGCATATGGCTTCCTGGAGCGGCACAACAACATCCAACAGGGCCACCCTGAGTAGGGGTTCCCACAAGAGACCTGGCACAGATCCCTCCCACAACGGGCATCCTGCAACAAACAGCACAGAGAAAAGGGAACACTGTAGGTGTTAATCCTCATAAGGACGTATTTGTGTGCTCATTACACATAGTGGTGTAATCCAAAGCAAGCAGATATCACTTCAATCTGTAGAGAGAAATAACATGCAGGTTTTACTCTTGACATTTTATAGTTTAATTTTGTTTTACGCTGATTGACAAAGAATACCAGAGAAGCCATGCAATTTAATAATTACAGAGCAAACTGTAAATTGTGGCTGTCACTTCTTTAACAATGTGTAAAGAGAGGCAGACAGCACAGATGTGCCTCTTCTAGTCAGCTGTGACAGCCTCACAATACAGTTATATAATGTATATATCTCAATAGAGATAAATACAATGATCAGGAAATTGTAGATTTGAAAGAATTGTGCTCCACCATTTTCAATAAGCAGGAAAGTTGTTGAATCCCACCAGTTTTTATCTTGCATGCAGACTGAGATATGTCTTGGGATTGGGAAATGGAGATGTAGATATTGAGAGTCAAGCGTTCGATGTCACCCAGATTTTACATCGCTGTTTTTTGGTGTGTCTGCTCTTCCAGAGTCTTTGTGAAGCGTCATTCCCTGCAGTTGCTGCCTGTCCCAGGACACCTTGTTTGTAAGCGCTATGAGATTTTTCTCTCTGCGAGTGACACAGAATGATGTTCGGAAGACGGAGAGGAGACAGAACGAAGACAAAGGAACAGTGTGCGAGATAAAAATGCAGAGCTGTAAATGTCATGTACAGACACAGGCACCAGTCTCACAGTGTTATTTTCATCCCCCCTCTTCAAAAGAGTAAACAGTATGTTATATGTCCGCTTCTTTTTTCTGTCACATGGTGTACAAAGATTCACACGGTGAAGACGAAGAAGAAAAATCACAACAAAATGACCAACTAAAGTGAAAAAGGGACTTGCATAATTTGTAAATATATTTTTTAATGTTTTTCTCTTCCTTTTGCTTTGCTATGCAAGCCAAACCCAATGTTGTCTCTTTTGTGATTTATTACTGTGAATGATTTTTCATTAATGCTCAAACTGTTAGCTTATTTTGATGAAGCTACTGTATCGATGTACTTTGCACAGAGCGTTTTTGGTGAAAATAAGCACAAACCCATTGTCAGCTGAGCTGAGGAGGAGAATCATAATGGCAAAGAGGGATGTCTATGTTAAACAGAACCTAAACAGAAGATATATACTTGGCTGTGTTATAATTGTCTTGAGAAACACTTGTATATTGAGATCTACAAGGAAAAAACACAGGAAAATACTTGGAAATAATAAGCCAATATAACAAACTGTGTTTCACACGACTTGCTGGGAATCCTATTATGCATAATACTAGCAATGGGTCTCAGCAAAATGGTTACCAGAACCTTGTTTACGGTAACAAAGCAACACATCAGTTGTGATATCCAAAGCAAAGACGTAGGAAAATAGGTGTCACTTCCCTGCCATTTCCCAAAAAGAGTATGTTAATAAAAAAATATATATATATTTGCTTTGGTAATGCTTTTCCAATTACATACAGTGACATAGTGACAGTGCAATATTGACAGGACAATATGAAAGTGAAGGGAAATGTCCAGGCCAAAATGTCCTGATGTCACCTGAAGACAAACGAGATGCAGAGTTTAAACGACAGTATGATATATGATGTTAAACATCAAAGAAACTATACTAGATTTGTTCATATGTATTACACTGTTGAATGCTTATGGATTTACACAATCACTTTACGAAGATGTATAGACTTGACCAACTGCCAAATCTGATCTTTTGAAAACCTTTTCCAGTTTGAAAATGCAGCCAATTAGCATTTTTTCTGCCAATGAGATTCACAACGCCATGTCTTTCCACTCGTTTGGATGATTTTGTTCTGATCATTGTTCTGGTAATGGCTCTCCCTTTGAAGAATCTTTACCTGCCAGATTGGTTTGCCCTCAGGAATACGCAGCCACATACAGTTGGGCCGTTTTTCAATCCTTTGATGCAAAATAAAATGTGTATGTGACAACGAACCAGATTTCTCCTTGCAATGAGTCTGACACACTGCATTTACCAAACACTGACATGACAATGTAGGTCACTTAACATCTTATTTTTCCTTCTTCATAATATACAAAACTAGTCCATACCCATTGGTGGCTTTGTCACCTTCTACCTATGCCAATCCTCAATGCCTATGTGCAGTTTCACATAGATTGACCACGTCAGTGAGTAGAAAAACGTGGGATAGACAGAATGTCTGACTAACAGAATGACACACTGACAGTTTCTGTGATTATGTACAGCATACCATACCATGACTTAGTCATACCAAAAATTAGAAAAAACAAACAATTGGCCACAGGGGGAGCCACAGCGATCGGTCACATTTTAGCCATTTTTAAGCATTTTTCTGTTGTTATAGCGCCACCCAGTTACCAATTAGAGTCAGATTTCTCCAGTCACCAGTCATGTAATGAGCCACGCCCTCTGCAATATTCATTGCCTTAAAGAAGCTTAGTTTTAGTAAGTTTGCCAACTTTTGCCAAGAGGGAACTTTAGATATTGGTCCCTAGATTATGTTCACCGAGTTTCATGCAGATCGGTCAAACTTCCTAGGAAGAGATCGATTTTAAGTGTTTTTCAAAAAATTCAAAATGGCGGGAAATCTATATAACAGGAAGTTATGGGTTCTTGGGGCAAATGTGTTCCTCATGAGGAGAGGCATCTCTGTGCAAAGTTTCACGTCTCTACGACATGGGACATGAAATATGCCCATTCAAAGTTTGCAATTTCAATCGGTTGCTATAGCGCCCCCATTTGGTCAATTGATGTAATATTGTTTCATTCCCATCATCCCATGACCCTCTACCACTGTGCCAGATTTTACATGGATTACATGATTAGAAAAACTTGGAACACACACACACACACAGACAGAGTTTCCGTTATTATATAATAAGTTAAGATATAGTAAGATTGTATCTTTGAAAACAGACACATAGGTATATAATAGGTTTACTTTTTTCAGAAGATATAAAACTAATAGGCTAAACCAGGGTAAGACGCCCTCCAAAAGGACGTCTACTTTTTTTCTTTTTTTTTAATAAAATACACATCATTTGAGTTACAATTGAATATGTACACAAGAAGATTGCTGAGGTAAACATGTTTAGAGGGTAATTAAATCAGAATAGACTAAAAACTAAAACTAGATGTAAAATCTTGTAAAGAGGCAACTTCCCCCGTAACCTGTGGATGATGCCACCACTACTGGGGCAATAGGCCCTCAGGGGTATCTTACCTCAGGGGCCCTTTTGATTTATACAGACCTAGTATTTTTGCATAAGGTTGACTTAAACTGCAACATAAAAATCTTACATGACAAATACAGAAATTATTTTCGTTTCTAATTTCAACTTGATGGGCCTAAATGACAAATCACAATTGAAAGGATTTGTTTAAGAAATCAAACCTTTATTAACGTTGATATTTAAATAACTGACAACAAATACAGTAAAGAAAAAGCATGCAAGTGAAAACAGATGATCAAAGCTGAAGAGTTACCTAATAGCAAGGCATTCAAACTGACTAGCAAATGTTGCTAGCTATTGTGTGGGATGATGGTGTACATACTTCTTACTGTGGGGGGGCATCTTACTCCAGTCCATACCATTGTCACCTGCATCTAAACAATACCCTCCTTTTATTCAGTTTGTCCAGGGATTCTATAAATACCAAGTCTATTATTATTAGCAGCAGATATCTGTGGTTTTGAGAAAACATGAGCATTGTTGGTTAAAGTTGCTCTCACAGGTGCTTCACAGTTAAATGATGGATTGTTTTGTTGGGTTGTTCTGACTCTATTGATCTCATGTGATTCTATTTCTCCAATGCAGCTCATGGCAAAAGTCAGATAAAAGATCTGCACATTGTACTCATAGCTCCCAGCAAATGTAATTTAACAGAGAAACATTTCGATCTAACACTGATCTTTGTCAGACGTTGTCAAATAACCATCACAAAGCAGAACAAGATAAAGATAAAGGATGTCTCTCCTTTCAGGAGGTGCTCTGAATGATTTATGTGCTCCATGCATTACTGTTCACTCGACAACATTTTTTATGTGTTTTCTTATAAAACATTTTTTTTCTTTTTCTTTTTTCTTTGCTTTTTCCCCTGTGTATCAGTGTTATCCAGCTCTGCTCTGATTGGTCCATTCTGACAGTAGATCCCTAGTCATGTAGATCACAGCCACCTGAGTGATGAATGTGTTTGTGTCCATGTTGCTTGTTCTGCTTTGTCATGGTTATTTGACAACACCTGATGAAGAGCTCTGTTAGATTGCAAAGTCGCTCTGCCTAATTCAATTTATTTGACTCTTGCACTCAGTTTTTTTTGTGATTCAGCACCTGTGGATATTTTCTGGAGGTGTGTATCCTCATCGGGGGATTAAGAGACAATGGGCCCCTGGGTACAGATAGGCATAACGCCCCACCACCTCTCCCACACAGGAGCAAGACATGATGTCGTTCTGCATCTTTTTGTGGCTTTGTGTCTCTCAGGCAATTTTGTGTCTCTGTCGCATAATTTTGTGTACTTGTGTTCCTGTTGTGTCTTTTTGATGTCATTTTGTTTTTCCTTTCGCTTTTGTGTTTCTTTGAGGTTGTTTGTGTCTCTTTGAGGTGACTTTATGTCTCTTTTGTTTGTCGTTTTGTGTCTCTGTCTGCTTGGGTTGTTTTGTGTCTTTTTGAGACAGTTTTATATCTGTTTCAGGTAATTTTGCTTCTTTTTGGTCATTTTGTGTGTCTTTGTGATTGTTTTGTGTCTCTTTTGGGTCATTAAATGTCTCTTAAAGGTAATTGTGTGCCCTCTTGAGGTAATGTTGGGGTTGTTTTGTGTCTCATTGCTGTCATTTCGTGTCTCCTAGGGTTGTTTTGTGTCTTTTTGAGCCAGTTTTGTGTCTCTATCAGGGTAACTTTGTGTTCCTGTGGTCATTTTGGTTCTCTTTGAGATCATTTTGTGTCTCTGAAGCCATCTTATGTCTCTCTAGGGTAATGTTGTGTCTTTTTATGGTCTTTTTTGTTAATCTTTGTAGTCATTTTATGTCGCATTTTGGTTGTTTTGTGTCTCTTTATGGTTGTTTTGCTTGATTTGTAGCTATTCTGTGTCTCTTTGCAGTTGCTTTGCATCCATTTGTGGTTATTTTGAGTTTCTTTCTTATCACTACATATTCATTTTACAGACTATGCCAAGGGTGTGCTCTGACACTTAAAGCCCCTGGACCTGTGCCCGATAGGCCTGTTCAGTAATCCATCCAAGTGTACTGTACTCTATTTGATAAAGACAGTTTATGAAATCTTTCAAACTTAAATAGTGATCCATAAGGTTGAGCAGAGAACTCCTATCTTGTGCACTGCTTAAATATATAGTGAAGTCTTAAAACATATTTAGCCTTAGCCATAGTTTGAACAAGTTTCAGATTCAACTTTACTCCATCATGGAAGAAGCAGGAGAGACTGAAAGTCATTCAGTTATCCGTGAATGACAGCTCCTCCGGACAGCAGAGGGGAGGATAGCTTCAGGCAATGGTGCAATATGTGCTATGCACAGTGTGGGACAGCCTGTCAATATTTGTATCTTGAGACAGATAGACAGGGATTAGGATTGTCTGCAGATACTGTGCAGACAGGGCACCATGTGCAATCCACCGTTTAAGCTTTAAATCCAGCTGGTTGGTTTTCCAGAGGTGCTGCGGGGACAGAAGAATTGGTATCGTGTAGTCAATTCTATACTTACTTTGACACAATTTGGCCACCCTATTACAGGGACCAGCCCCCCTGCACACACACCTCTCCCTCCACACAATCCCACCACCAAGTCCTGCATAGGCTTCTCCTAATTTACCCAAGCTGAGCCCACAGGGCCCAATTACAAGGCTCCACCTGCATTCATAGAGTTACGGCTCCATCCTATGAAGACATAGTTTAATACACTGGCTTTGGTGTGGTCACTTTAGGGGTGTTGTGGTTTTGGTTGGATGAAGAAGCAGTTTACTGTAATTGTTATTTACTGCTGTGTTATTTTTTTCAGCACTCAGGGGAACAATTTGGCCTCAAACTGCTCCACTTCTTTGGACATGGCTTCAAAGAAATGTTTATAATGGGGCTCCTTTTTTTCTCTGGAAAGCACTAGTAGTAATGATGGCAGTAAAGCACAGACAGTAATATTAATTTAACCAGTGATTTTTTGATTACTATTTAACAGAGAATATTTCATACAGCACATTACGAGCATTCATTTTAGCATTAAGATGATGGTTTGACAGCAAGAACACTTAAACAAGTGTGAATAAATGGCTATATTTAATTTCCTTTATTATCTGTAAGTAATAAACTGCTAAAAATTCAATGTGTTAATAATCAAGAGTTGTTTATTTTTTGACACTGACAGAATCACATAATACATCTATAGAAATTATAACCTACTTCAAACTTGTGTTTTTTGTAATTATTTTGGAGCATTTGCCACCCCAAAATAGCCATATGAAGAATTTAAAATTAAAGAAATTTAAACAAAATCAGTCAGTGTTCCCTGCAAGGGAGACTCTCTGATGGTGGATGGGAACAAAAGAAAGAATCCTCTGGGTAAACCACCCTCTTATCTAGGTGAACATAAATGAATAATAATGACAGACTGCAGTTTACATGAACAAAATCGGCTTCACACAGTTCAGACAGTAGACATATTTATTCAAGATCTAACGACAAGCAAACAATTATTAGCATATTTACACACAGGGTATGCATATCTGTAGTGCCACCATCCCGCCGAAGAGCTAATTTTAGACCCAAGAAATGTCAGTATCATACATTTTCAAAGGAAATGTAGACAGTGTGATTACAGAGCTTGTACAGCTCCACTGTGTGTTTTGAAACTACATTATGAATCACAGAGTAGGTTGTTATATTTCCCAGTATGATGTTCAGACAAGAGACACTACTGCATTCACTATACTGGTATTTTGCATTATAATTCTGTACATAATAGCCAGACTATATATCCAGTATCCAGTAAGCTAGATGAACTGTTGTAATATCTTACTTAAATATTCATTATTGCTGCTTTAAGGGAAGATAAAGGGAACTATTCACTTTCATTTTTGAGAGCTGCATCATTTCATGTAATGCTTTCACCATGTGGTGAGCAACCTTTTCAGTATGAGTATATGTAATTTCGCCTTGAAAGGCTGATTTGTGACCCATGACATTTGGCTAATTGCATCATTCTAACAGTGTGGTGGTTTACATGCGCCCCACCTGAGACTGCAGGCCCCGCTCTGAGGCACAGCTACCCTCAGGGTAAGCCAAAGGCCAGTGGTCTCCTGGCCTTTAGCTCCCTCAGTGACCAATTTATTTTCATCTTGTTCACCGTGATGGTTCGTCTGCTTCTTTTATGTTGCCACTTCACATTGTGCCGCTGACATGAAGCAGTGAGGCTTTCCTGGAGGTCTCTGATAGAGGGCATTTAAGTAAATACAAAAAGGATATTAGTATGTTTATCTTTCTCTATAACCTGCTCTCACCGGCTCACAGATCAAGACACAGTCTTTAAAGTTCAGCTGAGACCCGCTCTGCTGTTTAATCCTGGAACCAAGACCCGGCTCTAGTTGCTGGAAGCTCCTCTGGAGACTGAAGTGACACGCTTGTAGTTTATCCTTTCTGGTTAGGACAGATTGTCTCTGCACTGTTGCCCAAAAAGTTAACTTCAACAGTTTTGACTCAGAATTTCTTTGCCGATGTTGTCATGGGACTCTCCTTGAGCCAGGGCAAGATCTCTAAAGCTGATCAGAAAACATTTCAATGTAAAATAACAGTCAGTGTATTTTCCATCAAGTTTTTTAGGTTACAAAAATACCTCACACTTAATTAAAATTAGAGACATCACCTGCCAGACACGTTTTTCTTTGAGTCCCCCTCCACTCAAAAATGTAATTTGCTTATCTGGTGACTTCTCAGTGAAGAAAGAGACATCTTTTCTAAAGTTGTTGCATTTTCTTAGATGGAAAATAATTTCTGGATTTGAAATTAGGGAAATTTTTCACAAGATAAGGGAACATTTTTGTGGAAAAAAAACACATGGCCCAATCCCAGTCTCCACACTTACAGACTCACAGACTTTGAGGCGAGTTCCCACAAAGTGCGTGAGGGTTTAGACCTGTCCCAGTGTCAAATCGTCAAGTGCGTGACAGCCCTCTACAGACATTTTGAGTCATTTATGCATACTTCCTGTAAGGCCACATTACTGCAGACTTTGCCTGAGGGAACTAACCACAATTTATAGCACTGTAGCCAAACATGGAATTACAATATTAAGATCCATCAGGTAATGCTGCGGAGCCCCAAAAGACTTTTTACCATAGACTTACATTATAAAAGAGATTTTTTTGAGCATCACAACCCCCGCAAAATGACTAGTTTCACTATCAGGATATGATCCATTTGGTCCAGTGAGATCTGGAAGGTCTTGAAGAGCTGCACAATTAAATTATTTTAGCTCCATTCAAGTTAACAGAGAGCTAAACTGGAATTAGCCACTCGGTTGCCTAAAGTCTGTAGCGCACAATGTGGAGAATCTGGGTAATTTCATACCACGGACAACAGTCCAGTTCTCTTTATACACCTGTGGATGTTGCTTCCATAATGTCATCCACTGATTTGTGCACTGCCATTTTGAAGCCTCGACTTTAGCATTTCTGCCACTGCCATCTTGTTTGTTTGGAAGTGACCACATTTGTATTAGAGGGTAGAATTGTGGAGGAGCAACGGGTCAGTCTGACTCACAGTGTGCATCAACACCTCACAGACAGCTGTCAATCAGGCGGCCCTGCCCTTAAATATGTATAACTTAAAGCCTTAGGAAATGTAAACGGTTGAGTTATAAAGACATTCACCACCTGCTCAGTTGTCATGAATGTTGAAATTAGCTATTGAGGCCAATAACATTTTTGCACCAGGCTGTAAACATGTTTATTTGTGCTTTAAAGTTGGACATTTTAACATGGGGGTCTATGGGGATTGACTCTGTTTTGGAGCCAGACTCAAGTGGTCATTCGCAAAACTATAGTTTCAGTACATTTTTTAGCCTCTGAGGTTGCCGCTTGTTTAAATTACAGGGTTGCCAAGAAAGTGTTTTCAAAAACAAAAAAAAAACAGTGAACAAGGCAGACTGGCACATGGGTGTTCGGCCCTGCATATTAAATTTACACAGAAAATACACAAACGATTTCAGATGTTCCATAAAACTCATGAAATCTTCTGATTTTGCCTAATGATGCTGTTTTGACAAAAACGAGCAAATTGAGTATTTGACGGTAACCTCTCGTCCACACTGTAAGGTAATAGCCTGGAATACATTCAAAGCACAGACCAACCCCTGAGGTGCCTCTGCTGTGAAGAAGGTGGAAAACATACAATAACAAATCCGAAACCCACAATTATCATATGTAATGTGTTTTAGTGTCGTCAAGATAATGTCTTGTCCTATTCCCTTTTAAGCCATTGTGAACACTTGCAGCCTCTTGCACTTAAACATTTACCAGGTGATGTCAGCTGAGTCCCTGAGGGTTCAGGGTTTAAAGCTTTCAGGGAGACATTGGGATTTGGCCGATCAGACATACATTATTATTCAAAGCGTGTCATATTTATATGTCTTCAAAACATGTCTGGAGGGGATCTTTAAACACAGGTGTACAGACAAACCACACATTGATGGCATGGTGGATTTTATTGGTTGTATTTATGTGACACAGTATTCCAACTCGTAAAATGATCCACATTTTGTCCCTGTTTAAAATGCATGGTTGCAAAGTACTCTCTGCAAATCCTAAAACATGTTGTTAAGCTATCTTATATTTTATTGTGTTGCATTATATACTTGTGAAAGGCTCATGTTGCTGTCTACAGCCCTCTATCTCTCATTGTGCTAGAATATGTATATTTAAATTGTTTAACTAACCCACTCTCCTGCTGCCAGATAAGGCCGTGTCATCACCCTCTCAGCCTGGAGTGCAGGTTTTGACAACTTAGCATTCCCTTCTCATCTGCCGCAGTAAGTCCCCTCTTGGCGTCACAGGACACATCCTCCCCCCTGTTCGCAGTCAACTTTTATGGTGACAGACAGTGATATATCTCCATAAACAAATCTGAATTTACCACTGCTGGATCGAGCTCCACCTCACCACCAGATTCATTATCTCCGACACCTCCTAATTCCTCACCAACTGTCTGCTTTAAGAGAAAGTAATCTCCGTCAAACACAACTGCGATAAATTTCGAAATCATAAATTTGCACTTCATTACTCCTGCACCCCCTCTGCTCATAACTTCTTACTCAACACCGGTGTCACCTCACCCCCCTGCCTCCAAGTATGTCAATGACACGGGAAAAAACACTTCCTCTCAGGGCTGAGAAATGCTGCCTATCTCTGACACCACCTGTTTGTTTCATTGCTGTGCAGCTAATCAATGTCCTCATCACCTCCAGACTTCTCTCCTGCAACAGCACCTCCTGCTCATCCCCAATAAACCTCATTATGTAGAAAATCCTGTTGCCATGATGATTACATGTACCTGTTTAAGAGGCCAAAGTGTGCCAGTTCTCCCAAAACCTCCAATGACTTCCTCAACAATGCAGAATAATATTTTGGATTAAGACAGTTGGTGTGTGGTAATGGGAGGAAACTGAACACCTAGACAATACGTGGTGCGGTTCAGCTGGTGGGTCAATGGAGACACTGTCATTCGCAGAGCAGCACTCAGCCATACTGTCTCTGTAGATCTGTCTGCTTATAAAGAGTTGTTCAGGGTTGACAGTCATCAGTTTCAGCCTCTCTAGCAATTCTGCCACATTTGCCCTAGCTGTCATGGCCGGCTCTTTGTCAACAGATTGCAGGGAATCTGCTGGATAAACATGGCAAAATTGAAAATGAAACTTGGCAGCACACACAAGCGCGCACAAGCATACACACACACGTTCACACACAGTATCTTAGATACCAAGGCAAACACTTCACACCTACTGTAGACAGTTGTCCTTGAAAGGAAAAGAAAAAAGGAACGAAAAAGAAATAGATGGGGATGAAGGAAACCATTCATGGTGCTGAGAAGTACTTTTCTAGAGAAGCATTACTCACACAAATGAATGTCACTCAGAATTCTATTTGGTTGTAATCAAGTTATTGGAATAATTCATGAAGTGGCTGATTGCATGAATGACTCAGTAAACATAATGTAAAAACTATTAAATGTTGCATATTCAAGTTTCCATTTAAGAAATGCCCATGCACACTCCAGTTTGTCAAGAGTTTTTATATTACCCCCTCAGAGGCATTAATGAAGAGGAGGATTTTTTTTTACCCTGGTTATTAAAAGAGTATTGATTTTCTTCTTTTCTTTATTCAGCAATCAGGGGTCAGTGATGGTGATTGGAATGGACATTAGCTTTCACAGCACAAGTTAAAATTATCCACCCTCCATTTAGACATAGCAGGCACATCACTCAAGCTTGAAGTGATAATTGGAGAGAAAAGGTAGATCACACTGTGTCGTAGCTGCTGGCAGCTATAAAGGAGGTCAACCTGTCTGCACAAGGACACGTACAAGATGGTCTCACAGGTATTGACAGTGGCCTCAGTCCCTCTCACCTAAGACAAATGGGCAAACATTGCAAATGCAGCCATTATTTATGTATTATGAAAAATAAAATGGCAGCGATTTCATGTGAAAAAGGCATCTTTTCTCTTTACAGAAAACATCATACACAATTCTGTATCAAAGGTTATTATATTGTAACCCTAGTTCTATGGACCGAATCACCTCAACGTCACGCTAACAACAACAATCATTCCAGGTAGACGACTGGCAACTGATTTAACTGTGGAGATATGTAAAATTGGCAAACTTGTTGATTTCTGTTGTCATTTTCAGTTGTAACTGTATAGTACTGTACAAACTCTGGTCCGACCTATCTGAAGTCTGTGCTGTGTTTATTTTATGTAATGTGTGAGAAAAGCTGTATAAATATATTTTCATTTCTTACTAAAAACATCAATATCAATCTAAGTGTACGTCATATTTGAATATTTTCTCTTCTTTATCTTGCACACTCACCAATCAAGGCTGTGGTAGACCAGGCTTATTTTCAGTCTGAATGTAATTTGTGGCACCCTAAAATATGAATGAGGATAGTGACAGTGAGATATTTACTACAGCTGCATTTATAGCAGTGATGAAATGGCAAAAACATTAAACAACCTGAGCTTCAAAATAAACATACAATAATTTCAACACCAGTGCCAATTAATCAGTCAGTGAGTATGTGTTAGTATGATATCACATACAGTGATCAGCAGCAGAAATAATGTCCAACACCGACACACCATGAGGATGGAGACCAACATGTGTCCACAGCCGTGGGGATGTAAATGAGACTTGGGCTCTGGGGGGACAGAGAGCTATTGTCAGAGAATGCTCAACAAGCGAACATGCCATCTGCTGACAGTTTGTAACTGACTTGGCCAGCTAACTTTGCTACAAGCTGATTGGCTGTTGAAACAGGTGACGGGACCTTTATTCTATAACTGGCGATTTGGCAAGCTGAGGTGACACCATCAGTCGACTTGAGTCAAGCTGAGACGGGCCAGTTCACACTGCTGCAACTTCTCCGTGCAACATACCTAAATGGTTTCATCTCGTCATGAATCTTTAGTTTGAACTGGGCTTAAGAGTTATACAGTGAGATGCTTTTTGTCTTCCACATCATGCGAAGGACAGTGAGGCAAAATCGCATCTACTTTGTTCAGTCTGTGGCAAAGCAGGGCTCCTTAATGGGGTCTGAGGAGAAGACTGGTGAAAAGGGTTGGGTGTGTATCAGTTGTGTTATACCAGACTCCTGTCTGGGCATGATACACTAACATATTCCCTCACTCTTTAACGACCTGGGAAATTTAGTGTGCAGGGAGATGCTTGTCTTGTGACCCCTGCAGGGTTAGGTCATGGCTCTACCTGGTCACTGCATACTACCTGGATTGACTGGGGTCTAATACTTCTTCACTGTGGCGACGTTGATAATGACTAACCTTTGGCTGGTCAGGGTCAGTGTGGCTGGGCGACGTTATGTCGTGACAGGATGTTCCTTCATCAGGCTCTACCCACTGTTCCCATTAAAAAAAAGCTGTAGCTACAAGTTTCATATTGTTGTGTGAGGTAACTTGAGTGATGTGGGTTGTTGTTGGTCAGTGAGTCTACAGGATAGCTGACGTTGGTGATTCTGGGTGTAAAACTGCTGAGCAGCCCTGCTCATAGTTCTGCTCCTACAAACATTTTCAGGTTGTGTTTATGGAGGAGTAGACATAAGGACTGAGCTGGCGATCCACTAAGACGTATGATCCTACTTAAAAGCTGAAGAGACCATCATTGTACCTCTGACCCTCTTACCGCTGGTAGTGTGTGTTTTGAAAGCCAAATTTAATCAAGTTGGAAAACAGCCAAGTAGGGAGCTAAATTGTTTCTGAGATGAGTGGAGTATCACTTATAAGAAAGAACAAAGTTTCCTACATATTCTACAGATACGGAGCAACGATTTGATTTATTTGAAGTTGTGTTTCTATGCACTTTACCAATGTAAGGCCAATAATCACTCTCTTCTAGCTCTGTTTTTGGTCTCCTCCAACTCTGCTGTTTGTTGCTTGGTAGGTAGCACAGAAGTAGTAGTAATACAGTGGGTTTAGAGCTTTTGATGATGAAGAGAGCAGTGTTCATTCTCACTGCCGCGATGCGGAAATGCGGGACAGATTTGCGGAATATTTGCGCAGCGCTTTTTCACATTTAAACCATACACACAGGTGTGGTACGGGTGCGGTGCGGAAACTCGCGTTGTTGTGTCCCAAGTCCGCGTTGCATGAAAGGGTGTGGGTGAACATGGACAAGAGTAGCAGCAGCAGCGGCAGCGAGCTAGCAAGCTAACATTTAACAAGCATCAACATCAACTTTCTTTAGCACTTACCACTCTCACCGCAGACACCAAGCTGGACAATGGCCTGCCAGACGTTGTCCTTTAATTCATTGTTCATAAAATCATTCTGCCTTTTATCAAAAAGGACGGGGTGATGTGAAACAAGGTTCATCAACCTTCCTTCCATACTGTCCTGCCTGACTGGATTTCAGACTCTCCCGGGTCTGCGCGACTATAATCAAACAAGTTCATTGGCCCAGCTGTGTAGGTCCGCCGGCGAATTCCGCGGGGGGTCAAAGTCTGGGCGGAAACTTTTTTCACCACGCGCAAGTTCTGCTCCGGTGTGCAAACTTCCATAAGAACCCATGAAATCAACTTTTATATTTTTCTGCGAGAATAATCTGCACGGATATTCGCCTGAAACGGCAGAGTGGATCCTCAATAGGTGCCTTTACTACAAGCGATTCTTTCACATGCAACTAGGGTGATCTGTTGATAAAAGAATCGTTCTCTTTCCTTTGGCACTACATTTTCTCACCGGTATACCTTCCATATTCCTTTACATAAGTGCAAGCGTGCCTCGTACTGTAGTACGCGTTAGATCAGCTGTTTGGGTCACACTTTCATAGGTTTATGAAGGAGACAACAAATTCAAGAAAATGAAACAAATGAATGATTATGACAGAGATGACATTCCCTGTGAAGTTAAAAAACATACCTTTATGAACCAGATAATACAGATCAAGAACTTTTGCAGAAGGAGACTGACAGAGCTGAAAGAGAGAGATGCGTAAAAATATAGTAGCTCTATGGATGAGAAAATGTAATCAGTTCATTGTTGAATCCAAGTGGGCGTTTGTGCCAAATTTGAGGCAATTCCCTCAAGGTGTTTTTGAGATATCCTGTCCACAAGGTTGGAATAGTTCAGGATTTATGCCTCCAGCCATAGCTTCAGTGGCACAGAGGCATAAAAATCCAAACTATCCCTCTAATATAAATATATAGACAAATAAAAATGAATATAGTGTTTTAAAGTGTTTCAGATAATTTTACAGTCATTCAGATCAAACACCAAACAGGAAACAATAAAATCTTAAAGATACATTCTCAGTAGATTCATCCCACAGACCCCATCTTGGTAAAATAAGCAACCAATATCAATATTCTAATAATTGTGAATGCAATCAAGACCCATAATTTTCAGTATTTAACAAAACCAGTTTCATTCTAGAAACCAGTTTATCAGGAGATGTCAGTTTGTGTCTTCTCAGGTAGCCACAGTCACATTTGGGAAATATCAGAGGAAATCACACTGAGGTGAAAACAATCTGACACCTCACTTTTCACTGCTGAGCGGAGTTGCTTCAGGATCAACCTTGTTCATTAATCACAATGAGTTCTGTGTAATTACAACATCACTTCAATTATTTGTGAATGATGCACCACTTACGGTGTGAGTCAAGGAATACTCAAACTGACACTCACGATACATACTCACACACTGACAGACATCTGTGAAAGACTTTCTTCATTTCAGCAACACACAGCTGCTCTGTTGATGAAAGTTCATAAGTGAGGTTAATTAAACAGCATGTCATCACATCCTCACTGTTCTCTTTCCTCCCGTCTTCCACATCCACCTGTGGGATGAACTGAGGAGCATTCAGCAAAAACACTGGTGATAGTTGGAAATCAGGAACTGAACTAAAAAAAAAACATAAATGAACAAAGATCTTTGAAGATGTTTTAATTATAAATAACATAGCAAAAATCAGATTCTCAAGAACGGCTGGCTTTTGGAATGCTGCAATTTAAATTTAATTTGCCTTTAAACATCAGATTTCATGGTTTAAAATCACTCAGCCTCACGTTAAAGAATCTTTTTACTTGATGTCACTTCTGCAGGATGCAGTTTTACACATCTTTGTCCAAGACAATTTCACATGTTTTAAACCAAACCTATTCAATAATGTGTCTTGTAGTATAAACACAGTGGACTATATATACACACAGGTTTGTGAAAAAAGGGGTATTTTGTCTTAATGTATGTGCGTCATTTGGTTTAAAGGTCCAGTGTGTAGGATTTAGGGGGATATATTAGCAGAAATGGAATAATATTATATATATATATATATATATATGTACATAAAAAAGTGGTTCCTCATTCATGGAGATGGCCATGTTGCACTGCCATGTTTCTGCAGTAGCACTGATTTTTTGAATGTGACACTGTTTTATTCAGTGTTTCTACAGGTTCAAATCACTAGGTTTGATTTACAGAGGAAGAGATAATGTGGAAAATTTGGCTTGCAGTTAATACTCCTGAATTGCCTGGATCAGTAATAAGTTGAGCACACATTAAATCTTGAGAAAAAATAGGTGAGCACACTTTAGCAGGTGCTAATGCTAACTGTTTTTACTGGTTTTAATCACCTGTTACATTTGTTTTGGAGAGGAAGAAACCGCTGAGGATAATTTTGCTCATGGTAAAAACCTCCTGAAAACTGAAAGCTGAAGGAATAATTAAAACTTTTCAAGGTCTTAAAATAAAAAAACAAAAAACATTGTTTGAGTTATAGCTTAGTTAAATGTTTTTAGTTAAAAGTGACAAAAGGAGTAGGAAATATACTCACCATACTTTTCTTTTCAGCTTTAGTTTTAACAAAACTAAAGCAAACACAATGGGTCGCTAAATACACATCTACATTTTGTACCTAAAAAGCTACTTGTAAAATTGTGATGGTAGTGGTCTGCACCTTGTCAAGAGTACATCATCCACCATCCCCTTCACCTCCACAAGACAAACACATTTTACATATTACTGCATTTCAGAACTGTTGCTGCGATACATATGAAGGTGTAAAGCTGATAACACATTGATGTGGCACGCCATGTCAGGTGTCGTGCATCAAGTGGGAGCATACACTGGACCAGGGGCGGACTGGCCATCTGGAGGTTCTGGAGAATCACAGAACAGCCGGTACTCCAGGATTGTTTTGTTTTTTTCCTTTTTCTCCCTGTTAATCTACTGTTTCACGTCCAGTCCGCTAGGTGGCAGCCTTTAAATTGGATGCCAGCCGGCCCATAGATATCTATGAGCCGGCTGGCCATCAAACAAATTGAAGAAGAAGGAAGCGCATACTGTATGGGCACCGGTTGTTGTGGGCTGGGCCGAGTCAAAGTCCAGGGCTGTTTTTTAGTCTCGGTCTGGACATGTTGCGATGCAGCTTGTCAACAGATAAACACGCAACGTTATTACTCCATCTTTCCATTAGCTTAAAATCATGTGTGGACACTCACTAATTAAACTTGATTTCTCATCTGAGGAGCCAGTCTCAAGAAGTATGACACGCCAGGCTTTTTGGCCACGATCTTTATAACGAATGAATGGGAGTGTGGGCCATTCGGCTTGAGATTTTTCTCAACCTCAACGGGTCTCTCCTCATCCGTTCTTCATCACACACGAGACGTGGCAACAGCTACGGAGTTCTCTTATACATCAATGGTGAGGAGAGGAGTCGAGCTGCCAAATGAGCAGAGAAAAAGAGCTGCTGGAGGAGCTGGTATGTACAAGCAGAGAGTGAGTGGGGGAAAAATGCATTTTCATTTTTTATTGTGGGGGCAACGAGGCTGGCAATAGGACAGTGGCGTAAAATGCCATGGGGCGGCACATCCAGGAGTGCCGACATACGTCTAGCTGCTGCCGACGTAGTTGAAAATAACTGAAAATGGTAGAGGCCTATTTTTTGATTTGCAGCATTTGCTGCCAGTGTGTTTTGGCCTTTAATGTACTGTAGCTGATTGTGGTTTGCAGAAACGTACACTGCTAACATCTTCTTTTAGTGACTAGGCTGTTTGCCATCTTTGCCTGGCAAAAACTAGTGTGAAGATTTTCAGTGTTTCACTTGAATGAATACAAGAATGAATTAAAACATTATTTGTTGTTGTTGCTTAAGGAACAGCAATATTTATTGAAACAGAGTAGTTAAAGTGACATATTTGCTCCATATATAACTTAGAGAATAGGGCTGGACAATATGACTAAAATCTATAGCACAATGCAAATTTAACTTTATAACTGTACATAAGCAATATTATTGTTTCATATATCAGTGCCTGATAATATCCACCTTCTTAAACTGGCTTTCTAATATTTGAAAGGTTTAAGTTTTTTTTTTCCTCTAAAATTTGCCATATAAGTGAATTCAGGTTGGTCAAAGACTCATGATCAGTGAGTGGATAAATTAAGCATATTGTCCAGTCCTACTCCAGGAGTTATGGCCACACAGGACTAAATGAAATGGACTCAGAGGAGAAAACAATAAATGGAACCAGTCCATGACCAGGTTTTTCATCATCCCAAAGGGAAGACAAAGCAGACAAGATGTTAAGTAAAAGCTCCTACAGGTGAATCTGCATGCAATTCTCTCAGTACACACAACAGATAGTTCAAATCTGAATGAAAGCAGCTCAAATGTACGCAACCAAATGCACAATCACAATCAACAATCATTTTCTCAGCCTGAGGCAAACTGATGAAACGATTAACAAGACTCCAAAGACTGATTCCCTCCAGACTGAAATTCATATAATAAAGACTTAGAATAAAATTAAGTGATTGTGCTTTTATAACCAACGTAGAACAAATAATACAAAGACAAGATGTACATCACTTATAAAACATTAACACTGTTATATAAAATTTGAATTTGAAGCACTTCTGTGGCAGTAAACAATTTCAAGAATTTACAAGATGGCTGGTAATGACTGAATATCAATTACAGTAAAATAACAAGACAACTGACAGGCAAAGATCATGTACGGACCGCATCAAGCAGTCACCATGGACAATATTTGTGTAGACACTCACAACCGCCATCAAATGTGCATTCATCTTGCTTTATTGAGTGACCAGCGGTTCAGGCTCCTGGAGGCTGGTCACCCAAAAAACACAAACAATAAACAGTGCATCAAATTGAAGTCCACAGACTTAAACATGACAGCACTTTTTCTTTTTTATCCAACACCTAATGAGAAATTTAAAGTAGAAAACAATAGCATGTATTGTGCAGTATTTAAAGAGTCTTTTTTTCCATAAGGTCAAGGTCATAGTCCTTCGTCTGAAGCAACTGTAGGATATTCCTTTAGTGCTTGCATTGCTTCTTAGCTTTTCGGGAACTGTGAAAACAAAACAATGCCATGTTTTTTTCTCATTGCACTTATCAATTGAAGTTGTTTGCTAACTTGTGTCACAGATGATAAAATACAAATCACATATTTGTATTGCTATTTGTATTGTATTATTGTATTGTCTTGCTCTATCATTTTCAGCTACACTGTCCTTGAAACACATTTTGAGTTTTGTGCGCTGTTGAAAAGAGGACATTCCAGGCTTTCTATTAATATCAGTATTGTTGTTATGTTCCAAATATTAAGTAAAATACATCCATTACATCATGACTCTTGCCAAGCCGTGATCTTGAGAAAAGAGTTTTTAGTACGGTGGCTGCAAAGGTAAATGACTTAGCTCAATGGCCTTCCAAAGTGGGAGCACATGCTTTAGTCCGTGGGCTGTCTCGAGGTGAAAAATACACAGAAAAGCCTGGGGACACTTTTATTTTGTACCCAGCAAGGTAACAAAAACAAGCATACCCAGCAATATTGTGCAGGAAGTGGAGGGAATATTGTTTATGTCAGAAGAAGTGTGGCCTGTTATCATACAGTTAACAATGGACTTTACATGATTATATTCAAAAAACCCTTCTGATTCTTTTGATCGGTGGACCCTCCGTAATAAAGGAATATGAATAATATGAATAGGGCTAAGAGAATGGACATATATTTGGACTTTATGACTGCTTCAAAGGTAGGGAGTCAGCCCTTTTACGGCATCTCTTCTGTTTACTGTGCAGGTAAATCTGAATGAATTATAATGTGGTGCTCATGGTCTCTGTACATTGAACTGAGCGATTGAATTGTTGAGAATCTAACCAAACTAACAATACTGACAAAAACCCTCAACTTTATATTTTGATGCCAAAGCTAAGCTGTTTAGAACTAGCTCAAGCGGGTCATCAGTGGTGACCTAGTATGTTTGAAAGGTCTAAAGTGTAGGATTTAGGATCATCTATTGACATAAATTGAATATAATATTTGTTACTTTGTTGTCATTAACTGACATTAAAATCATTGCGTTTTAATTACCTTACCTACCTGTTTATATCTAGGCTACATGTGTAGCAAGTCCGCTTCCATGGAGTCTGTCTTTTTTACAGTAGCCCAGAATAGCGTATTCAAACAGTGGCTCTAGACAGTGCCTTTTGTGTACCAGTTCTGCACCTCGCCCCTAGATGCCACTATATCCTCAACACTTTCAAAGGTTTAAATATTCTGAAAGTCAAGACGTTATTTGAGATAAGATGAAAACCCACTGTTCAGGACCTGGCCCTGTTACTATAATGTTAAGCCTTTCATTCGTAATTTCAGGAAGTCATAATGTGACGGAGGTTGGGGAGTGCGGTTGACAAGTGTTCGCTGCTAGCTTGTCATCATGCATTTACAAACCTCAAAACTGAACTTATTCTCTGTATTTGGCTATAAGACTTTCATATTCTGAAAGCCGAGACCAAAAATCCATGTTCATCCAGAAATGAGCTGTTGTGACATCTGACTGATTTTGATAGAGCAAGTTACATATATGGGCAAAATAAATTTACACCAAATAGCTTAAAAACTATTTTTATTTGACTGATAATTTAATTCCTGATTTTGGTTTACCTCTTCAACCTGTCCTGTAGGTGCCACCTGTCCTCCCTGTTTGGTCCTTGACTCTCCACATGACATAAAGCTGGCTGAATTAGTATCATCAGGCTCCCTCTGAGCTTGACCTGATGGGAAGGAGGGACGACTATACAGGAGGACATCCCCAAATTCTGGAGGAGAAGAAACAAAATGTTTTAGTCAGCTGCTGGCTCAACTACTTATTAAAAAGCTCCAAAGCATGAATCCATCCAGTACCTGAGTGCTGTCGGCTTTTGCTGCTTCCTTTTCCTCCTTGTGGAGTCTTGTGCTTGTCCTGGCTCTCTCTATGCTCACCCGATGCCTCTTTGACCCTGTGAGTCCCAGTGCTGCCTCTTCGACCCCGTGCCTCCCCAGAGCCCATCCGGGGCAGCGTGGCCCCCCTTGCTTTATAGTCACCATGGGACATCTGGCTGGGAAAATTTAGAGGCATGCAGGAGTCTGGGGACACAGCAGAGCACAGAGATCCAAATGTTAGTTATCAGGAGATAAACAGGAGTAAAATCTCTAATCTCATTCTGGGTTCAGTCTTTACCATCATTGAAGACATCTTTGGGTTGGTAGCCCTGTTGACCAGACTGGTTCTGTTTATGCCTTCTTGGTCTTTTATGTGTTATTGCAGGACTCATGTTGCTGTCTGTGGACATGGGGCTGCTGGGTCGCTGGGGCCGCCGGCCTGAAATTATCATACAGACATAGCATTTAATGTTTAGATCGCATGAACTGGTACATTTAAGGGATGTATCTGAAACTGAATACCTTATGCAGGGTGGCACAAATAATGGGATGGAAACATATATTTATTCTACCCCAAGTTGCCTGTTGTTATTCAGGAAAAGAAAATTAAATGTCTGCGCATTATGTTTCCTCACACCAATCATATCATTGTGTATCATTGTTAAACTAGTCACTTCATTTCCTATCCTTCTGATTGCCCCCACGGCGTCAGCTCACAGTGGGCTAAGAGCACACTAGGAGGAGGAGCCATCATGCAGCGATACAAAAGCCTGGTGGGGCAGCTGGATTTCTTTTAAACCCCTGCAAATTATGCATCAGAATGAAGCCTATAACCTTTATTGGTTATGTAAACAGATGGTAATTAAAAAAAGCTGGGGAATACATGTGGAATTATGAAGTAGAAGTCCCCTAAAAATAAATACATAAGAAGTCATTTGAAAAATACACTCAAAGGTCTATGTATTTATTAAACCATATTGACTTTCTCTAATTTACATTTATTTATATATGTATTTCCTTATTTATTTCAGGATTTATTTCATAGGCATTAAGATAGTTCATAGTTTGATGATTTGAAGGCAGAACAATTGAATTGCCAATGAATATTTGGTTAGAAAATACAACATTTGCCCAGTTTAATGTGACTTCTGGTATTAGCCATGCCAACTTCCAATCTTCTATTGTAATACACTATATTGAAACATTTCATTTTGTTGGTTGAAGATATATATATAATGACATCTCTGTACACCTCTAGTACATGTAACAGTTAACTTAAAGTTGATTTTAATATGCTAATACTGTAATTGAGTGTCAGAGAAAAATCAATCCAAAAGATTTTGTGGATTGAATAATGTCATGATGTATGATGATCATCCTCTGGGGACCATGACTCTGCACAACATTTTATCAAATACAGAAGTAGTGGTGGACTGAATGAAAGACCAACATTGCCATCCCTTGAACCATGGCACTAATGTAGCTCATAGGCTTGAACACAAATTCAAACCTTTGTCCCCAAATGCTCTCTCACCTGACTCCTCTGGGTATCTGCACATGCGCAGGCCGACAATATCCCGCGAAGACGTTACTGCCTGGTTGAAATCGCCATCTGTAAAGAAGGATCCTTCCGAGGTGCTGACAACACTGGACCTGCCAGATGAGATGTTGTCCTCAGATGCTGAGCCCCAGCTGTTAACCATAGACCCTGTGACTGATCGGTCCAGATCCCCAGTACTAGAGGCTGGGGTCTGCTCCAGCCCATGGAGGAGCAGCTTGTGTGAAGAGGGATGGTGCAGCTGGTGTTTGTGCTTCTGCCGGTCGTGGTGTTGGCTGAAATGACTATCAGCGAGCTCTGCGTCTGTCTCCTCCTCTGCCTCTTCCTCCTCCTCATCCTCATCCTCTTCCTGTACATCGGTGTCAATGCAGAAGGGTATGGAGCTGTAGGTGTGTGTTGGGGAAAGGGGGCGAGGGTGGCTGGTGATGTGTTGGCTGTAAAGTGGATTAAAAAATCTGTGCAGTCTTGTCACAAAAAAAAGTACAGTGTCAGTGAAAAATGACTGAATGCAGTGTCAGGAAGGTTTACTGCGCTTACCTGAGGTACTCAGTTCCATCATGCGGGCCATTGCTCTGGTCTCCCTGTGGTGCTGTGTGAGATGGGTGACTATAGGACACTTCAGAGGGGGATGAGGCTGCCCCTCTAACTGGTGGAGTCGGGCAGCCCTCTATTCTCTCCTCTGGATCAAAACTGAAGAAAAGGACAACTGACATGAGGTAATGGCAAAAGGAATGAGGGGTGCTGGCAGTCCCAGCACATTAGTCACAGCCCATTAGACATCAATGCAAATCCCTTGGTCTGCCATCAAAACACAAATTCCCATCATAGAAAAATGTACAATGATGAAAAATAAGCTTTCTGCACCATCTGTTTTTTATTGCTGAAATACTGCACATCTCTTGAATGCATGCTTGTTTCTGTTGCGTTCATTGTCCATTTTATGAAGTCATTTCAATTATATAAAACCTGCTGTCATAGTAGACTGTCTGACAACAAGAATCTAAATTGTATAATTAGATTGCTTATAAATAGGGCTGTTGATCGATAAAAAATAAACTAACTGCACAAATGGCTATGATAAATTGTAATTGTTTAAGTAGTTGTCATTATGCTGTTCATCCTCTGTGCCCCTTTTCCTTCACACAAAGTAGAGCTGGGTATCAGTATTTGATACTTTTAAGGTATTGACCGAAATAGGCCAGTATCACGTAGTATCGAAACTTCTCCAGCCAAACGATACCTGCATTCGATCCTTTTTGTAGATCTAGAAAAAGATAACTTTTTGTATGGTTTTGCCTGCAACCAATCATCACAAGCGCTCTTCAGTTTAATGCAACATGTGATTGGCCCGCAGCCGCAGCAGCTACAGACCTTACAGTCTGTGGTGTGGTGAAGTAGGGTGCGATGTATTTGATGGAGAAATGCAGTTCATTGTGGTCAGGTGCCACCAAAACATTGGAAAGTAAACTGTAATTTACTTTGGTTAGAAAAAATGCTTAACTTATTAGACAAAATTACTCATCTTTTGTGTGTTAAAACTTGTTTGGATTTTATTGACACAAAAATACTTGGGGTAGGCTATTGTTAGGTTGTGTCCTAGGTTTCACCTAGTACTCAGTTGGTATTGGTGTGATTTTAAGGATAATTTTAAAGGTCATTTTTCAAAGGATACCCAGCCCTAATACAAAGTGTGTGCTCTTGACACAATTGTTCCTCTCAAGGGTGGATTATAAAACCGGTCTGTCAATCCATTTCAAATGATCAGTCCACCTTCTACTGTGGTAACTGGGCAGCAGTTTTCAGCTATCCATTAGTTACCTTTTCACTGACAGGTGTCAATATTCGCCAACACCCCACTTCTGTATTACACTGTAGACTGGGGAAGCCCTGTAGTTTTGGTAGAGTGCTCTGCTTTGAGGATGCATATCATAGAGGAGTTACTAATGGGGTTATTTAATTTTTTTATTAAATAAAAAAAATATTAAATTCAACTTAGCAAAACCAGCATAATACTTCTTCCAAAGATTTGTCACGCAACTTTTTAGAAAATTCCACCTAAAACTCTATTATCATCCCTATCGTAGCCAGCTGGTTTGGCAGTACTCTGAAGTAAACAAAATGCAGCAACAGTTTTTTTTTTTACACAAATGCAAAATAAATAAATGAATAAATAACTATGCTAATTTTGACAGGGTTGCTGAATAGTATTGGTTGTGACATCAAGGTCTGTTTTGACAGAAGGTTTGCAGATGTTCACGGCACACCTCCAATTATGCTTGTGTGAGTCTGATAACTTTATCATGTTATTATTTTTGTTGTTGTTGTTAATTTTAATTTATCCTGGTGGGCTGCACTTTACTAAGGAGCAGCATAATATTAAACATGACACATTGACACCTTCATTATTATTTTTTCCCTAACTCTTTTTTTTTTTAAATCTAATTTTATTCACTCAGTTGAGAGCAAACAAAGTAATATGTTTGGGGCATATTTTTGGGCATTTTGAGGTGCACCACTGCAGCTCTCTTTCAAGACCCCACCTAAACACCAACAACAACAGGTGAGCTATGCATGTCTGTGTGATAGGCTACGTTCAGTCTGCAGGCAAATCAGATTTATTTCTCAGATCAGATCTTGAGGATAGACTGTCTGCACTGTTAAAGGCATAACAACATAGGCCTCAGTAAATACGTAGCAACACTGGTGACGAGGAAGCTTGAGAAACGGAGGTCCATCATTTTGCCATCTGAACATTTTATTTCGGTGTCTGTCTACAGAGTGTTGTTCCCCTTGTTGTCTTCTTTAGTGCTTTGCTGGTAGTAGCATGGATCTGCTCAGCACCTCTGTCACTCTAGATTTGACAATGTCATTGCGTGTTGTGTTCAAAGAGACTCTGAAATTCGATTTGAGCTGCCAGAAAGCCTAGATACATCTGCAGAAATGTGACTGGGATCACATGTCAAACCACCTCCAAATGTGGTTTGGATCAGATATGCAAACATTGCATTTCATGTGGTTTCAGCTGTCCAGACTTCCTCAAATCAATCTGGATACAATCTGGATTTAAAAAAAATGGGCTGGCATCCTGAACAAGGCCTTAGTTTGTGCTGTATAAAAGTACTGGCATCTGTGTGTGCCTTTTCCCCCTCACCTCCTTTCCATGGGTATGCTGTACTCATCACAGTCCCAGGCATTAGCATGAGGAGGAGACAGGGCTTCTCCCCAGCTTACTGCATTATGTTTTGGGATCTTTGGGGCTCGTGTTCCCTTCTTTTGATTTTGACTCCCTGAGAGATGAGAAGAAAACATCAAGGAAAACACAGACTTATAGTTTGCCTCATTAAAATTCACTACTGTACAAAGTAGCCGTTGGCCTTACCTGAGGTGCTGTTGCTGCCTCTGTCAGAGCTGTGGTGTGAGCCTCCTGTGCTGTGATCACGGCTCTGGTTGTAGGGGATAGTTTTAGGATGGATCATCCCTTCACCTCCTTGCAGATGATCTGAAGACAAGGAAACTAGAAAATCTGCAACAGCTTTTTTTTCATAGAAATGGTGTAAAGAGAATAAAATTTAACTGTAATCTACCTTTATTGAGCATGTTTTGCTCAATGATGTTGTACTGCATCTGTGCTGCCATCTCCTTTGGTATTGGAGGTGGGTTGGGGGGCTGTTTCCAGCAGGGCATGTCCAGAGGTTCTGCTATAGCGCCACCGGTGGCTGCCTTATTCTTGATGCTGGCCTGAATGAGCTGTGTGGTGGCGTATGGGATGGGTTCATATGTGGCTGCTGAATCTCCTCCTGGACTCGCATAGCACAAGTTGGAGTTGTTGAACGTTTTAATCTCGTTGAGCTTGTTGGAGAGGTTCACATCGCTGTAAATGGCCGTCTCAGAACCAAGCTGTCCTCCTTGCTTGTTTTCTGGATGATTTCCATAGTTAGCTATGCAGTCGGCTGAAGAGAGCAGGAAACAAAGGAGCACATGAACAAAGCAAGAACACAAGTCACAAAAGCTTCAGCATTGCTGGAAGCCATCGAATTGTATAAGATGCCATGACAGCATATATCTCAGAGACTCCTGCAGTGCCTGGACCTTGACGTGAACTCAGTCTTGCACTAACCTGGTCGGCTGTATGTTGTCATGTTACTGTCACTGGTGCCATTGCCATTATTGCAGCAGTTGATGCTACAGTCCTTGTGATTGGCACATGCATTTGGCCAATTGTCTGGCAGCCACAGCTGGTTTAGAGGTTCACCCATGCTGAGAAGGCCAGGTCTGCAACAAGGAGGACCACAGTGCTGTCAATCAAAACCTGCTGTTCACATTTATCACTGATGAGTGAGCACAGGGAGGATGCATGAGAGTCATTGCGTGGAGAAGGGAGACACCTCCCCCTAGTGATCCCACAGTGTAAGTGCATGTGTCCTGTGAGTCTTTATATAACACAAAGCGACAAAAATATCACTCACCTGCCAGCACTGCACACAGACTCTCCTCTTTGATACGCCACTGCAGAGAGAAACAGAAAAACATTAAACCTTGATGAGCTGTCAAAAACAGGAAGTGCCAAAGGCAGAGAAAAAGAAACCATGAAAGGCAGGTAGAATTTCTATAAAGTCAAAAGTCTACACTCACTTCAATACATGCTTCCATCGAAAGACTGACTCTGTGATTTAATGTGCAGGAACACAACACAAATAATTGCCTGTGCCTTCACCGACCTCCATAAAACTTCAGAATTGATTCAGAGACTGTTTGAGACAGTTTCTCCTCCAGCAACAGTAAAACATCAAACAAATAAAAATTCTCCAGCAGAGGACATATTTCCCTTATTTAATCAAATAAATCTAACCTAGCTCAGCACACAATCAGCATATATTATGGATGTTTATGCAAAAGCACATTGTTGCTTTATTATGATCAGCAAAATCCATGATATGATTCAACACATATATATTTACTTGCTTATACTGCAGTCACATGCTGTGTAAACAGATGTTACACTACGCTTAGAGAATTATTTAATCACTTTCGCTTTTGGCTCAGATTCTTAATGTTTTACTTATGTAATCTTACTTTATTTCACTTTTGTTTGCTGCATCCTATGTTGAGATATTTGTAAAATTCCATTCATAGGTTCTTTAAGCATTGTGCAATCTTCTTTAAGTTGTACTTCCATTTGTTTCATTTCTATATGTAAATCAATTGTTTCCAACCTTTTTCCCTAAGGGACCCCTTACCTATCATTGAAACTGATGAGCCCTGACTAAATGACATATTTTATGAACATTTCTTACTTTGTTCAATGCATAATAATAACACTACAGAACAACTGATAAACTCTAAAATTAACCCAAATAGTGAACGCAACAACTGCAGGAAGCCTGTGTAAAATGAGTGATTAAAATTAATTTGGAGCAGGTTATTTCTGTGAATTTTACATAAGAGACGAGTCTTCTTGGTATTTTCCAGAACTTCTTAAATGATTCTCTGTCTGTATTATGTATTTTGTTTTAATTTTAACAATTAACTCTTAAAATCGAGAAGGCTTTGTGACCCTCTGTGAAGCTATAGTGACCCATAGTAGGTATTAGCACCCCAGGTTGGGAACCAGTGATATAAATGACCATGAACAACTGAACTGTAAATATCAGCTCTGACTAATACTTCAAAGAGAAAGAATGTAATTTCATCTTGGGATTGTTTGAACTGTTGAACACTCTAATAAGTGACTTGCTAAATACATAAAGTATATCAAACACATTAGCAGAAAAATCAAAGCATACATACCTGTAGGTGTAAAGGTGAATGAGGGCACTGTATGGACAGACAATGACAGGGAATCGAGTAAGATGAGCATAGTGAAATCATTTCTATACACCTTACTGTTGTAGAAGCTATGTGCTCACACTGAGGTTTTGACATGCCATGCGTGTACTCTCTGCTGTGTGATGGACATCTCTTCATGTGAAAAACTGACGTGTACACATATTTAAATAACCACATGCCATCTGCTTTACTGCTGCCTCTGTCTCTGACAAGTGTCCAGGTGAAGGTTAATGGGGGTGACAGGCGAACACACAGAGAGAGTGGGAAAATAACAGTGATATTGTAGCAGACAGGGTAATGGCAGGTTGACAGGCCTGTGCCTCTAAGAACTGTGCTGTGTTGAGGAAATGACACTCTACAAATGAGCAGATAAAGGTCAGCCTTTCACTGTCTGCATAGTCCCAAATGCAAATTTGTTTCTAAAGTCTTTGTGTCAAAGGAAGATTAAACCGCAGTATTTTTCACCCTTTGATGTGATCTACTTATCAGCTTCTGAAATTATTCCTTAATATCACAGAGATGAAGACTGCTCTTTAATGTGGTGGCAACATGTCATGTCTTGATCCCCTCTATAGTATGATGACCTTCAAATGTACCCACAAAAGCAACATGATAACCTGTTTTGTAACGCACACTTGCCCTATATAGTTGGCATCTTGATCACGCATACATCTATCCATCTACCTTTCTTAAATATACACACAACAGAGAAACACACACCCTTGCGGATGCCAGTGTATGTACTGCTGAGGCCACTTCTCTTCTTGCGGTGACGATAGAGCCACACACTGAAAATCATGAGGACCAGCCAGCAGGTGGCGCCAATGCCAGCGATAAATGCCGGCTGCCTCACCACGTCTGAGATCTGAGACAACGTGTCTCTTTCCTCACTGATATCCATCATCTGGCCTGCAGAGTCTAACCAGGAAAAGAGGAAAGAGGAGACATTATATGTGCACAAAGCAAAACTGGAGATTTGTGTTTACAAATGTTGATGCAGCAGCAAAAATAGAGGAGCATTGTTAAACTATCTGAAAGGATAAGTAACAGCAGGGTAAGCACAATTTGGTGCTTTATTGATTTTTCATATATTCTGTAAAGAAAGGAAGCTAAGGAATGTTACAAAAGGTTACACCCTAGGTTACTAGGAAAATGTCACAAAACTAGGTCTTGAAACAGTGATAAACAACCACCTTTTCTGGACAGACTCTTACCTAATTGAAAAAAAGTAACATCACTCTTGACCCCAGGTCCAGCACCATTGCTGGCCGCAACCTCCACGCTGTATCGAATTCCTGGCGCCAGACTGGAGATGAGCACAGAGAAGGTGGAGCCGTCGACCGACTGGTTCACGTGATAGCGGCTCTCATTACCCAGGCACCAGATCTGTCAAGAGAAGTTGACGAGAAGAAAAGAGATGACAGTGCCTGCCTGAAGGACGCAGCCGGAAACACAAGAGGCATCATCAGGCATCATCAGCCTCACAAAGACGCCATTTACATTTTAACTGTAATGCACATGATTCAGAGCATGTGTACAGGAAAGGGTGGGGGCCTCCTTTTCTTACCTTGTACTCCTGAATGACTCCAGCCTCTTCCCGTTCCGGAGGCGGTTTCCAGGCAACCAGGATGGCAGTCCCATTGGCATCGCTCTTTGTCACTGTAACGCCCTGGGGTGCTCTGCTTGGGGCTAAGACAATGAGGTATACAGTTAACCATGCAGACATAAACACAATTGTCTGCGTTGCAGGTGCGGTCTGCATCCCTTGTAGTATTGCATACTAAAAAACATACATGGCTTCTGTATTGTTCTCCAAATATACCATAACTGAAAGAGTTGCATTAGGGCTGCATAGAAAAGTTTAAAGCTTCTAAACTTCACTCATTACTTTGGCATTGGAATTCTAAATTGACATGCAAATGTTGTGCAGCATTTTTTTTTTTTCATGTCTATTCATTCGGTATTTTTGCACAGTTGCAGATAAAGATTAGACTGATGAAGGTCTTCTTTCATGCCCCTTTTCAGAGGCCAAAAAGTGTTTCTGCCTCTCCCTCTCCACAGATGTTTATCAGTCATTAACAATAATAGGGGAAGCAACTAATAAAAAAAAGAATCCATGTTGAATTTTAGTGAAGGTCAGCATGATAGCATCAGCAAACTCCTGTTTGTTATTTTTTCCTATATAAATCATATTAATTCAACTTTGTTTCACTCCATATTTTTCCCCTGTTCATCCACTGCCAGCTGTAGTGGCTGTATGCCCCCTAGGGGAGCCTGCCCCACAGTTTGAGAACAACTATTTGTAGATTAGATTCCAGTGGTGGATGGTGGTCTCTGGCTTGTGTCATTCAAATGAAGTTTTAAAAAAATGCAATTTATTAAAAGAAAAACAAAGATATGAACTTCTCTGCTTTAGTCCATATTTGTTGGTGTTTGGCCTTTAAAAGACTAAGATTTTCGCTGTGGTCAAAAAACTGTTTGCTCTCTTGCTTCCTGCACACAAAGGGAGGTATGCACCTGTAATACGAGGGTGGTCTAGCAGCAAACTAACAGCACCATAATTCTGTCAGACAACACATGTTTGAAATGTTTACTGAAACAGCAGAACATAGAGTTTGGTGTCTGGACACCGCCTTCATTACTCGCTGCAGATAGGTTTACATGTGATACTGGGGAGTGATGATGAAGTATCCCCCGCTGCTTAGCTGGAGCCTGCAGGTGGATGCTGGGATGGAGGTGGGGCTGAAAGAGCAGGCATCAATACTGACACTGGGCAGCAGTGGCATTAACAAGGCAGAGGGAGAGCTGGGAAATTTCTGCAGCTTAAATAGACCACCAAATTGGGAGGGTGTCCGGAGAGTGAGGTATGACACATGCGTATGAATCAGTGCAGCAAAAGCTGACTGCCTGAACTAGCTCACAGGCGTTGCTCCATTTGTATAACCACATTAAGGAAAAATCTATTTTGGCTCTATCGTTATTATATTAAATTACTTTTGTCATTACAGAGAAAAAGCTCATATTTTGCATATTCTGCATTTGCTTTGCACTCCACGCTATACAAATGAAGGATTTTGTTCAAAGATTTGTAGTGTATTTTTTAGGGTGATGAAGTCATAAATATGATGAAAGGCATTCAAAGCTTCGTTCGAAAACCTCACTAAAAGCTTTGAATGTAAAAAATTCTGTACAGTTCTAAGTTTCACCATGTTATTTAATTTCTCGCACCTTTGCCCTGCGTTAACATTGCAGAACAACATTTCTAAGACAGTCACCTTCTTCCAACGTCCTGACCACCTTCACCTCACTGTCAGCTCCCTGGAACTCATCAAAGAAGGGACGCACTTTGAACTCATATATGGCTCCTCTCCTCAGCTGACCGATCACCACTCCGTCCTCCCGTGAGGTGTGCACCTCTAGGACGCTCCACTGCCCCTCAGGCTGGCCATGCTCAGCAGACGCCCTGTAAAGCACCTTGTATCCCTGTATGTATGGGGACTGTTGCTCAACCTAGCGGAGACATAAAGGAAAAACAAGCTGCATAAATGTCCAGACATGTGACAGTGGGACCCTTTTTGATCATGGGCAAATAATCATTTGGGCTTGAATCAAAGAGATGAGTGCAAGTACTGTAGATTTTATTGCTGTTATGCGAGTGAAGTCTGAGGTTCACATTTATATCTGCACATGAGTTAAAACATACATTTAGGAGTTTAGCATCTTATCATAGGTGTGAATGAACATCCTGCAGGAAGAATCTGTTAAAACTCAGTTAATTGCCTTTGCCTTTGCCTCTAGGTTGATACAGATTAACATTTCCTCATATCTGTGAAGTCTCACTGTGAACCACAATATGAGGTCATTAATAGTTTCCCCTCAGCATGGCTCTGGTTAAAATTGAGCCAGAAGAGGACTAAGCACTTTCCATTTAAACCACACAATTATGACAAATGGTGCCTTAAAATATTTCTGTGGAGGGATACACACATCCAAACACACACATCCACACAGAAAAATGCTGTGTGTTTGGAACAAAGCACAATGTAAGACACCAAAATTGATTCAGTGTAGTGGATTTATTCTCTGCTAATAAATGTTCAGTGAGAAAACCACATTTAATTTTAAGCATAAAATAAATCTTTTAAACACTTCACTTCATTTTCAAACAAGCCCGTTTTAGCCTAAATGCTCCTCCTGAACCATTCAGATCTCTTTGTCTCAGTATATCTTTGTTGAGAGCGTATTTGCTCATTCATCAATGACAGTTCCCATCTTCGTGATGCTTGGGAGAGTCAGGGAAAATATCTCAGAGGATAAATTTGCTCTATAATAATCCCTGATAAAAGTAACCTCTTGGCTTTTATATATTTGTTGATGTACATGTGTTGACATTCGCTGGTTAAATTGCGCATTTGACCTTTTCTCATATTAGTAGTGCATGTTGTAAAAAATGTTGACTTTGAGCAGGACAGTCATCATGATTTGTTCCCCTTACCATCCACTGCACCCTGACAGCAGAGGAGGAAAGGACAGTTGGTGTGTGCAGGTGGATGACCACATCTCCCAGCTCCCTCTGTATGTGACGATGGTCCACCCCCTGCATGGTCGAAGTGCTGTCTGTTTGTGCAAAAGGAAGAAGAAGAAGCAAAATAGCAACAATGACACATTCAACTGAACTAAGACAAACATGCTGTTTCTCTGCAGGTTAAATAATACAGTATATGTTCTATGTGGAGCTTAAAAAAGGAATGAAAAGCCTGCACTGACCTTGTGTTCTCACAGAATCGGAGATTGGACTTGGGTCACTGAGGCCATAAGCATTTACCGCTCTGACCATGAAGAGGTAGACAGTTGCGGGCTTAAGGTTCCTCAGTACAAAGGTCTGTGTCTTTATATGCTCAGCTACAGTCACCCATCTGCTGCCTAATGTATAACTGCAGGAAGAGATAAAATAATAAAATACAGATGCAAGGAAAGCGTCAACAAGTTAGATAGATGTAATATATAACAAGTAGTTACTGTAAAGGTCTAGTGTGTAGGATTTAGTTCCATCTAGTGGTGAGTTTGCAAACTTCAACCTAATGAAACTTCTCCCGTGTGTCGTGCATGAAGAACTATGGCCTATGCAAAAATGTGAATCATCCTATCTAGAGCCAGTGTTTGTATTGTCCATTCTGGGCTAGTGTACAGACATGGTTGACTCTGTGGATGATGACTTGCTCCATATGTAGGTATAAAGGGCTTATTCTTAAGTACAGAAAACACAATGATTTTCAAATTTAGAGGTGATATACACTAATGAAAACATAGTTATGAATATTATATTCCATTTCTGCCAATACCCATCCATCCATCCATCCATCCATCCATTTTCATCTTTCTGGGGCAGAGTCCTCGGGCAGCAGGCTGAGCAAGGTACTCAGACGTCCCTCTCCTGGGGGATCCCGAGGCGTTCCCAGGCGAGACGAAATAAACAGTCCCTCATTCTGGGTCTGCCCCAGGGCCTCCTACCAGTTGGACGAGCCCAGAACACCTCTAATGGGAGCTGCCCAGGAGGCATCCTAATCAGATCCCTGAACCACCTCAACTGGTCCCTTTCAACGCAACAGAGCACTGACTCTACTCCAAGCTCCCTACGGATGTCTGAGCTCCTCACTCCATCTCTAAGGCTGAGTCCAGCAACCCTACAGAGAAAACTCATTTTATCCGCTTGTATCAGCTATCTAATTCTTTTGGGTACTACCCAAAGGTCATGACTGAAGGTGAGGGTCGGAACACAGATGAACTGGTAAACCAAGAGTTTTGCCTTCAGGCTCAGCTCAATCCTCACCACAACAATCCTGCCCAATGCCCCCATCATAGCTGATGCCAAACTGTCTGTCCATCTCATGCTCCACTTTACCCTCACTCGTGAACAAGACTCCAAGATACTTAAACTCCTTCACTTTGGGCAGTAACATTCTCCCAACCCAGAGTGGGGCAATATACCGTTTTCAAGAAAAGAACCACAAACTCAGACTTTGAGGTACTGACTCTTATCGTGACTGCTTCACACTTGGCTGTAGACTGCCCCCTTTTCTGTCAATAGATGCCCCTAAATCATACACACTGGACCTTTAAAACATGCTGGATACTACATATGTCTTACCTGAATGTCTCGATCAGGTAAGATGTAGGTGTTGCGCCAGCACTGGGGTTGGATTTCCACGACAGAGTAACAGAGGTACGGCCAATGTCAGTCACATCAGGTTTAGATGGAGCACTGGGAATCAGGTTAGGGTCCACAGGCTGACTGGACTGAACAACAACTCCAAACTCTGCCACAGGGATAGCAACAAATTCATTAAAATACACCAAGCAAGACTCTTCAGCATGCATTAACCTTTACAACCACTACTCAATTTGTGTGACCTACCCTCCACCTGTAAGTATGCTGTCCAGGAAGCCTCTCCGTTGGGACTAGAAGCTACACATGTGTAGAGGCCTGTATCGCCCAGCTGAGGAGAGAAAGTACAACGGAAGATATTGGGTTGATATTAGTGAGCTGGCTCGGCTCAGTGCAGTTGCTTTAACTGATACATGCCAAATGCTGTGTTACTTCTCCTACCTTAGCGTAGCGAATCTCCAGTGATCCAGTGTTTGCTATGGACATGCGTGAGTCCACTGGAGACACCACTACACCATCCTTCTTCCAGTGGACCGTAGAAAGTGGAGAATCAGCTGTTTGGCAGCCCAGGACTACTGTGCTGTCCACAGGAACGGTCTGATTGAGAGGTCCCTGTCTAATCACAGGAGGAGGGTGGTCTGACCCGGCTAATAGAAAAATAAAGAAGGGAAATGAAAACATAATTGTTGACACTAGCCCAGTGACCTTATTACAGTATATATACACTACATACTGAAAGAGTAATTAAAATCCCAAACCACTCTGGTTTGGTTCACTTTTTCAGCTGACAACCAATGTATATGGGCATTTAGTAATGTTATTGATGGATTCAGATCCAAATCTTGACATTTGAGTGCAAAGTATTTGACTTTTAAAAACTGTGTTATAAATATTCATAGTGACTGCCCTCTACTGGTTAAAACCCAGGTATTACGAATGAATTCTGCTACTAGCTGATCTGGTGGCTGATGATGTACATGACAGCAGTTTCTGTGACCAACCAACACCCCCCTCAACTCGTCAGCAGCATGAATGAGTGACTGGGCATGTCTTTAGGCTCATTTATGCTTAAGGACAGATATGTATATGGATACAGACAAAGAGGAGCTGTGCCACCAGAAATCATGGGGGCAGTGAAGGGCAGTTTAAGCAAGACACAACAGAAGGACAAAGACAGGACAAAGACATTTTAAAAATGTTGTTGATTGAGGTTAGAGAAACATCGGCATTATGAGGACAGTATGGATAATGTAAGGTTAAGCTTAGGTGACAGAAACGCTTGATTTTCAATTCTGATTGGTGACCTTTGTTGCATGACATCCCAGTCTCTCTTCCTGCATTCTCCCACCTGTATGTCCACTTCTACTATCAAATAATAGCAAATTGCCAAAAAACAGTACGCTGTCAACACTATATTACGGAATTGGAAATTGGGAATTGATGTTCACAAAAGATCAAAGTCATGAGGAGAAAGACAGAAATAAAAGTAGGAAAGATGAAAGTAGAGAAAATGAAAATGCTGCCCAAAAATGAAAGACAGATAAGATATGAAAGATATTGAGAGGAAAATTGGTAAAGAGAGAACAATAGGTTTAGGTGGCTGTGCAGGCAGTGGAGGAAAAAGAAATCAACTTTTCCCCTCCAGCGGAGAGCAACTAATCGTTCATTCGGCAGTAGGTACTGCTGGAGCCGGCTCCAATCACAACGGCAAAGCCCAACTAATAACAATCCCACTTAGATAACAGAGCTCTCTTTTCTCTCTCTCTCTCTCTTACATTTTAAAACCCTGGTGGATGGGGGCAGGGGCTCTAGATAAATAAATAAATAAAAATACCACAAAAAAGGTGATGGAAACACGCCTTGAAAACTGCCGCAGGTAATGCAGACCAGTTATTTCCATAAAAATGCACCACTCCAAATGGGGATGAGAGGAGTGTGGTGGGATGGAGAGAATTTGGGGGAGGGGAGAGTATAGAGAAACAGGTACAGGCAAGAGTGCAGTGCTATAGACTGCTGAAAAAATTACATAAAACATGACCCCATCTTTTTTTATTACCATTACCTGTAACAGAATTTGCACTGAGTGGATGCCTCTCATTTCCCTATACTAAGGTCGCTGCAGAATGCATTGCCAATAAGAGCGTCAAATTATCTTTCATAACTAACAGGGCTGCACCAAAAACCTCAGTGTGTATATGCAGTAACTGTCTGTCCAAGTTTGCAGCAATATTATTCATTAATTTAATATATGTACATAGTACGCATCAACCCAGACACATGTATTCATGTTCACACAGGTCTATTAATTGGAAGCTTGTATACTTTGCTGGTGGTGTCTAATTATTGGTGTGGGCCTCCAAGCACATTTAAATTGCTTCTTTTTAAAAAAAACAATTACCCACAGTTATTCATTACCTAGAATTTGGATTAGAGTCCCTCAGACCACCTTTCTTATAGATATACCTTTTAATCAGGGGTGTGAAACTCATTTTAGCTCATGGGCCACATACAGATGGGCCGGACCAATAAAACCATCACACAATGACCTATAAGTAACATCAGCCCAAATATTTTCCCTTTTTTCATGTAAAGAATTACAAGAACATTCTGTAGACATTCATTCTTGAACAAAAACACGGACAGCCTGAGATATCTTCAGAAAAATAAATGCAATTTCAACAGCATGTCTCAGTTTTTCCACATTCAGTCAGTTTACTTCTGTAGGGGAAATACCTTTTTGAGAATGTTTGCACTCGTAATAAAGTTTGGGGCACCACCCTCCTAATGAGGGAAGCAACTAATCAAATTAATAACTCCGTAAACCAGTTGTTAATTCATCAGCACGTTTATCAATAATGAATCAATCTCAATATCTGGGTCATGAATTCTCCATACAGTGATTTTGATTCCTGCTCAAAAGAAATATCCACAGACAACGACTTGGCGATAAATGAAAATTTATTTAAGCTAAATGGGTAACAACTGAATGAATGAGGATAATATGAAATAACACAAAATCAACAGTATGTATAAATGGATTAAAACAAGAAGTAACACTCGTGTGGGTTATTCAATTTGGTGATAGTGAGAGAGTATGTTAAGATAAACCGGAATCGGAACGCGCAAAATATTTATCTAAGGAGTCCTAGATTAAAATTAAGATAATTAAATCTCCTATTCGACTTCAGCTCTTACCACTGCCCGGTCGGTCACCTGTGAGGGGGAGTTTGTTGCCTCCCTTCTTAGCAGCTAACCATACAGATGTTTCTCATGGGGCCCCGAACTTTCACTTTGCAACTTCTCCAGGTGACTTTTTACCTGCTTTTGGCCTAAGGATGGCTGAAAGAAGTTGTTGTCCAGTTGGGGTGATACAGGGGTGAGTCCTAAGTATTTGACACCCGGTGGTCTGGTGGGTATTGTTCATTGATAATACTGGTTCAAGGGAAGTCCAGAGAGGCTGTTCCTCTACACTTCTCACTGTCATTACATGTGCATTTATCTATACATTTCCTGATACAGGTGTGATAGAGTCTGATACAGATTCTTTTGAACTGAACCAACTGAGAGACAATATTCTGCACAATGTTCAAAATCTTTAAACATGGCCACAGTAAGTATTCATTGTTATATCAGAGAACTGTATTCTTGTCATGGTGGAAAAGCCTCTGAAGCAGAATTTTAAATGAAATAGGCAACTTTTTGTTTAAATTGCTCCTGAAACCTGGCACCACTTGGAGCCTTTGATGGGCCAATTCTGACCACGGGCTGTAGGTTTGACATCCCTGCTTTAAATAATATCATATGTCAATCCAGCATTCTTGTTTCACACGTGTACAGTTAAACAGAACACAGACTATGTTGTATTAATGTAAAGAGTTACAATGGCTAACTTTTATCTTACATTATTATTATATGTCCCCCAGTTCTCTTAATTTAGATTACATACTGTGTAAATATAATGTAAAGTTGCAGGTTAGGAAAATAGACAAACATGGTGGACAACAAGCAGAAAGACCCAGCTAACCAGCTGTTTTGCACTACGTTTAAAGGAAATTAAAATACAAAATAAAAAAGATATGACTGAAGTCAAGGAGATGGTGTGAACATGGACCACATGTGAGAGTGCAAGCTGGAGCTGCATTAATAAATCTGAGTTGAATCCAATTTGAGATTAAAACCGTCTGAGACCAGCTGGACCGCTGGACTGCCGGATATCGGATTGTAAATACTGAATATGTTTAATACTTGCAGTGTGAAATCTGTGCGGCCAGGACGGACTTCCGAGCAGATCGAGGAATGTAAAAGAACAGAGGAAAATCTGGCAAAATTATCTTTAGAATCATCAAAAAAAATCATGGCTTTGCTGACTATTGTCGGGTGGGGCTAATCAGGCCCAAAATCGACCTAATTCTCATGTAGTGTGTACCCAGCATCAGATCGATAGAAAATCACCATGGAAACAGAGTGAACATCATCTTCTGAAATCCCTCCCCTGGCTGTTTGTAACCAAGGCCAACTACCACACCTATAATGGAGTAGCTCCCACCAGACTGTAACCAAGTCCAGTTTGTAGCCTAATACACCTCACAAGCTCAAAAAAGATAAACTCCATCAGCAAGCTAGTTTGTTTAGCCAAATGACCAAACATCAAAGCTAGAAAGGTGCTGAATAAAAGTCCCACCCATCTGCCCTCCATCACACCCTCCCTTTACTCACAGTCTGTGACCTCCAGCAGTGCTTTGGTAATAACACTGCCTGCGATGTTGAGAGCCTGGCAGCTGTAGAAACCGCCATCAGAGCGCTGAACATCGGTAATGGTCAAACTGCCCATCTGGGAGACAGAGAGACGGCTCAAGGGCTGCGGTGGCTGGTAAGAGAACAAGAGACTCTGGAGGAGAGACAGAGATCACAGAGTCAGTAACCCATTCGTTCACTATTTGCACTGAGGAGTGATTTAGTGTGATGACAGACTGAGGGTCAATCTCACCTCACTGCCCTCCCTCTGCCAGAAGATAGCGGGCTGTGGGTTGCCAGTGGCCTCGCACTGGAAGGTGACCGTCCTGCCCGCTGCCACCACCTGGTTCCTGGGGCGTATGGCAAATGCTGGGGGCACTGCAGAGGAAATGAGGTCCTAATTACCTGGCAGCCTGATACATTTCCATCTATCCCAGTTTTATAACATCTCAGTATGCATGAAAAGGTCGAGGAATACAGGTTAAGTGTGTATGTAGCAAGAAACAATCATGATTTACCTTTTTTAAAATGAAAAATACAACACATATCTATTAATTTACCCACACATATCACGAATTACATACTTTATAGTTGGATGGAATTACTGTGAAGATAGGACAATGACAGGGGCTCAAGATATCTTGTTGCTGTCTGATGGTGGATGAGGGACGGATGACAACTTACCAGTATTGACTACAAGAGAAAAGACACAAAAAAAGCAGTGTAATGAGTAATGAAGGTACGTATAGATATATGGAACTGCAATTATGCATTCAACAGCATTGACACACATTTGAAAGAGTGAGCACAATGGAACTGGTATGAAAAATAAAGAAGTCAGTCAGTAATATGGGGGTGCAAGAACATTTCTAAATGGTTGATAAGGAAGCACTAAGAGGCCAGGCGATTTTTGTTTTTTTAAGAAGGAGGAGGAGATATATTCTCCTTAGTATCGCCTAGAAAGGAAATAGATCACAGATGTGTTGTATTCATGGAACATAGGAGATATTATCTACTTGTAGTAGATAAATGTAGCTACTGGCCAACATTGTATGCCAAAAAAAAAACAAAACGAAAAAAACACTGCGTCTTTTGGCTTTTGTAATCTAACAGTGTCATTTTATTTGATTTCATTTTATTGATTCCCTTTAATGGTGTTTATGACAACATTCATTTTATTTCATTATTACTATTATACATGCAAATGAGGCGATGATGATGATGATGATGATGATGATGATGATGATGTATTTGATATGATTCATTTCATCTGACCTCCTCATAAAGAAATATGGATATATCATTGAAAGTGTAAGTGATGCAGAATTTATTGTGGATATCCAACCTCATGTATGTTCATA
Organism: Epinephelus awoara; assembly: GCA_035609425.1. Lineage (NCBI taxonomy): Eukaryota > Metazoa > Chordata > Actinopteri > Perciformes > Serranidae > Epinephelus > Epinephelus awoara. The sequence continues at coordinate 9,703,099 of CM069304.1, forward strand.
CATTTCTAAGTATAGTTTGAAAATGATGTAGATAAAGGATATTATCTTTTTGGAATAAAATGCAAAAAAAGTAACAGCAGAAAAAAAAATAAAATAAATAAAAAAATAAATAAAAAACAGATGTCAAAGGACAAGTCTTGCTGTTTAGCCCCTATTAGACCCAGCAGACTAGTCTACAGCGAGGTGTGAAAAGTAGTGTAATTGCTGGTTTAAGTTACAGAGCCAGCCAGCCTTGAAGTAAATTTGGACAAAGATTCAAACCCCTAATGAGGACATAAAACTGTGAGGGGTGAGGAGGGAACACTGTGTCTGGACGGAAGGTGGAAAAGGGGACTGCTGGTGCTGTGCAGGGATTTGCTTTACTAAATGTACTACACAAACAAAGACAAATTTGGGGATGGGAACCACTGTACATCTTGACATCTGTAAACTAGATTTATAGTGAAATGACTGGCTAGCTAACCAGCTGGTTTTGGAACTGCTGCGAGAGGATGACTGCGGTTATTGCTCAACATTTTTGTGTTCAAAGAATGTCTGTTAAAAAAAATAAAGCACATGAATTTGCAGAAAAGCTGAGTTTAAGCACCGTGTCTGAAAAGATGTGTATCATTCAAAGGCAGTTTCCTTTAATTTGTTAAACAGTTTCTTCCAAGTTAATGTTTGAAAAAATACAGATCATTTTGCTGTGCTTAAGAGGCATTTCATCTCAGACTTGGGACCTGCGCAGACCTTACAAAGCTCATTGGCCTGCTACATCTGTTTCAAATGGCAACTGTTTAATATCAACCAAATGTTCTAGGTCAGTAAAAATGATTCTGTGGTTATGACTAGAGCTAGGATTGTGCCTGCCAGAGTTTTTTTTATTTAATTATGAAACACACATTAACTCAGATAGCTCTCTGTTTCCTCCCTTAATACAAATTCTAGTCATCTGCCAGTTATTTCTGCCCTTCTCTATTCACTGCCCACATTAGCTATGGTCCCCCTTGACGCTCGTTTCTCTGGTTTTTGGAGGGAGAGGAAGACGATGTAATTGCAACCATGTCATTTCCCAGCATGTGAGCAGCCCTGCCTTATCTTTAATTAAGTCCTACTGCCCTTGCAGTCTATGGCACCCACTGTGTCGCTGTCTTGTCTGTGCATGTTTATGTGTAAATATATTTATATATATTGGTCTGTGTGTGCGTGTGCAACTATGAGAGGTGTCTTACTGCTCATTTCCTGCCTCTGATTTAAGAACTTAAGGGTGTCATTGTGGCAAGACCACTCAGACCAAATGAATCCATTTTCTGCGGTCACGTAAACATTTACTTTGCATGCTCTTCTCAGTTTATACAGGACATTACCATGAAATGTACTGTAAACAAACTGCTGCAATGTCCTATACTGCTTGTTTTTTTAGGACTACATTATATGACCTCCGGCCAGGAAGTGAGAAGGAAAAAAAAACACACACACACAAAGTCTCCAGAGAAAAAGCGTGTGAACCTTATGTAGAACAGAAGGTTGTGCTACGTTTAGAGGACGTTACATGTGAGGGTTGGGCTGCACTGACCGTGTACAGTAAGCGTGGCGGATGATTCAGACTTTCCAACCATGTTCTCCACCACACATGTATAGGAGCCCTCATCTGAAGAGGTCACTTGGCGAACGATCAAGGTATGGTCCTCTAGGATTTCAAATCTGTAGGCAGGACGGACACAGGCGATCATGAGATGAAAGAAAAACTTGAGACACCATGCTTGCGTGCTAAATGAATGTATAGAGGGCCTTTGTGCATTACCGGCCCTTAGGCAGGTCAGAATCATCTTTCCTCCAGCGGACAGTGGGAACAGGGTCTCCTTGAACCACACAGTGGAACTCCACACTCTCCTCTGCCAACACCACCACACTGCTGGGCCGCTTCACAAAGGTTGGGCGTTCTAGAGGACAGAAAGATATACTGAAAATGTTGTGTATTTTTCTACCTCTTTGTGTAGTCACTGTAGCTTATCTTTACCTTAAAGTACCAAGAAATGGTATAGTAATAATGGATTTTAAATTGCCGTCTGATTTAGGGTTTAATTTTGCTTGTATAGTTTTACCATAACATGCACTTGATGCAAAGAACTTGCGCGAGGAATTAAAGCAAAAATGATAACATTTACTTTGGAATTTGTACACTGAATGTGAGAACAGTGTCTTAATTATCTGGCAAGGTATAGAAAACACTGAAAATGTTTATATAGCACTAAGCTATCTTGTTTTTTTAACTCGAAAGTAATATTTCACTTTGACAGGAAATATTTTTTTGATCAACAGTAACTACAAACTCCCATGACTTGAAAAATTCCCTCTACAAAAACCAAAAAAGTCTCTAATTAATGCAGAATACCTAGCAAAATATGCAAGGTAATCTACATATTGCAACTATCATAGAGTTTGGAAACATTTAATATTCTAGTGATCATCATCTGCCAGTCTCCAAAGTCATTTATTATGCACAACCTGTAGAACAACATATTTTGACCTATTTCTGCATTCAGCAGGATTATTCTCACAGCCTTGTATGGCTCTATGAGGCACTATACTGTATACTCCCAACCAAGGTCATCTAACCATGTGATACTGATAAGAGCCCTATTCTGATGGGAAACGTTAGGAAAATAAGTGGGGGATGGAGAATAGAAGCTGGAAACAGGCGATTGGTATCGGGGATGTTGGAGGTAGCATGGGGAGCTCTTATATTGAAAGGTTTGAGGGGTTGTAGTGCTGGATGGAACAGCTGTAGATGTTCAGCATGTGTTTGGTGGAAAACCACTCCAAAGCTGGCAGACTGGATGGCTGTGCTGCATAATCAAGGTAATTAATGGGTTATTATACCCCGGTGACAAAGACCTTGCATAGCGCACTGGCAAACTAAACCACTGTGAACTGAGAGGTACTTAGACTAAGTGAAGCACTGCATCATTGGGAAATGCAATCACAAAACTGAAAATGTTACCTAGAACAGTTAGTTCAGCAATCTCGCTCTCCCTCTCTCCCACCATGTTAGTTCCAACGCAGATGTATTTCCCTGCATCGCTCTTCCTGGTGTTGGTGATCATCAGCTTGCCGCTGCGAATCTAAAAGAAAGCACAAAAAATATTTGCAGAGGTGATTTAGTACAAGATCCTCCCATCCTTGGGCCCTATTTAAACAATCTTTAGCACATGGTCTAAAGTGCATGGTGCATGCGCAATTAGGGTGTGTCCAGCTGCACTCCAGCTAGTTAAATGATGCATAATATAGGCACAAAGTTAAGGGTCAGGGGCAAAGGGTTTGTATTAAGTCTCTTAATAAATTATAGGTATGTTTTGGATGCAACATGAATTTAACAAATCAGAGTGTCATCTCCCACTCACTTTAAAAACATGGTGCACACTGCTATTTACATGGTGGATACTGCAAATTGGAGACGCAAGTGGTTTTCTAATGAGAGTTATACAGTAAGAGCAGTAATGTCACAGGAGCAAATATCATGGGACATTTAAGCAGCAAAAATAAAAAAAAACTGTAGTTATAAACCTGAAAGAGGAAACAGAACTAAACTCTCTTCTGAAATAGCTGTAGAAAGTACAGCGTCTCTTTTACTGAAGACTCGGACAGAAGCTCTGCAGCTCTGCTCTGATCTCTGCTATGTTCACATTTTAAAGAATGCAATTTCTAATTTAAACAATGACAATGTATTACTTTGCCCACCTGCAACCCATCCATGTGCCCCCGTGTGTAACAAGGGGAGTGTATGCGGGTTGTGAACCGATCTATGTAGGTGCATCCTACTATGTAAATACAGTAAAGCCCCTTTAAAAGAGCAGGAAAATACCACGGTATTGACTTTAGACCAGGGGTCTTCAACTATTTTCAAGACCCTGTGGCTTAAAGAGAGACAGAGATAGATAGATAGGTGCTGCACAGTGATTTGATGTTGGCGTACTCGCATGATTGCAGAAGGATTCATGGGTAACAGGTAGCCTATCATCAATGTTGTGTACTGTACTATACTGTGTCTTTTATGAATAGGCCAAATTATTTTTGCTAATAAAATGCTGGATTCATGTTAATGTGTAATTTCGGACATTTTTTATTTATTTTTTCCAATAAAAAATGTAATTAACTAATTAATTAATTAAAACTACTATCAAACTACAACTATCAAACAATAATTTGGTGGGCCCCCTGCAGTGACCCTAGGGACGCAGACCCCCTATTGAAGACCCAGGCATTGGACCAAGTTTATATTGGTTGATAAGACAATCGCTCTCTCAAAATAGCAATATGCAAACATTACCCTTTACCACACACCCACGGGCACAGATAGGCACCAGTACATTTGCTTCTCACTCAACTTGGGTGCTGGCCGTGAAAATAACAACTGTGTCGGTCTGAAACTAGCAATTGAAGTTACGTAGTGCTATGCACCCCAGGTTATGACAGGTGTAGATAAGGTCCCTTACAGGCATTGTGTGATTGTGGCAATTAAATTATGCAGATAATAAAATGCCAACATTTTTATGTTTTGTGATAAAATGTGCAAAGTTTTCTTTGTGAATGTGTTACCTTTAATGCATGATGCCACCCACATATAATCACATCTTTGTCTCTATGCTATTTTAAAAATATATACATTTTTGTGCACTTGATAGGGTAACAGCAAGAGATGCTTGTGTGCATTTGTATGCATATCTTCATCTAAGGAATAGAATTTGCACTGCCTTTCAAGCTGCACAGAAGGTCACCCATTATGAAATTACATAATTCATATCTAGTGCTACATTAGCACAGAACCCTGAGAACAAAGACGCTGCCTCTTTGTAGAGACCTTCCTCAGATGTTCAGTCAGCCTTCTTTGCCTTTCCCAAACTTTCTACCTCCTCTGTACTGATATCTGCTCACATACACACGCAAGTACACTTACACATACAACAAAGAGTTGGAAGATATATGTACTCCATACTGTTTTCATTCTTTTCATATCCTATCCACCAGACGCCCCCGCAGACTTCGGTAGCTGTCTGTATGGTGCTTTCAGTGTGAGCTACTGCACTGATAGTCTGAAGCTACTGAGTGCTAGAGGTGATACCAGAGCAGAAGTGAGCAGGCATGATATGATAGTGGGTAGACATGCCAGTCTGAAGATCTCAAAACAACCACAAGGCCATTTTTTTGCACCCCGACATCTGAAACCTTTCGGCATGAACTGCAATTAAACTTTTGGCCTCGTCATTATGATTTAAGATTGCTTTTTTCCTATTCACACTAAGCAATGGAATCGAACTATTCATAAATGCTTGCCAGAGACACACAGCCTGTAATGGCTGTGTACTTTTATTTCTTAACAGAGGTCAGAGGCCAAGGCTGCCCACAGTGCTGTGTCCATGGAGCAGGCATGGGATTCAGTGTCATGCTAGACAGCACCTGGATATCTGAGCACTCTCTACTCGCCAGTGAACAGATAGAATACATCATTAAATTGCTGCTGCAGGGATGAAACCAACAGCCTTTCATTTATTAGTCAGCCTCCTCCAGGCTAACCTTCAACCACAAACTGTTCATACTGTACACTGAATAAATAACAACTAAGAGTGGCCTAACTATGGCTGACATTCTAAATGTGTTGCAAATGGCGTGGTTTTATGAAGAAGATTGTGGTGTAACTTGTGGTTCTATGTACTTTTCATACACAATACCAACCACTAGCAATCACAAGGAGCAAGTGGGGGGAATTTGGGAGCTGGTATTGCAGATTCAGCCATTCCTTTCAGTATCCAGTGGATTTGGTTTGGATGTTTGGACTCACATTAGAGTCAATGCAAAAATGTTCTATATATGGCTACTGCAGGATTGCATGCAGTAACAGCGGTGTGTCTACAGCCATGAAAGAGCCATGTATGACATATGACATCATCGTTGGAATCCCAGCAAGTACAATAGGCTGCATGTTTTGGCATGAACTCAGAACACTGAATTGACATTAATAAAAGCAACATGATATGTAGACAACTAGGAAACTGGGGACCCCATGAAATGTTGACATTTCTTTCCAATTATTTGCATGTAAGTGGATAGATTTATTGGTCACTCATAATCTTTCCCATACTATACTGTAGTTTTCCATTTCATTGAGTAATTGTTGACTGTTGACATTGAATGTATAATCATATTACAATCAGGTAATTAAGATTACACAGTTGCAGGGGACATGCCCCCTGTACATTTTCAGATGGCTGTATTGGACTCCTTCACTTTTTACAGTCACTGACAGTATATTTAAAAAAAGAAAAGAAAAGAAAAAAAAAGTATGGAAACTGGACTGGTATATGTATTTCAGAAGTTGTGAGAAATTACATAGAAGATGAAAGAAGAGCATGGAAATGTGAATAACTTTTTCAAAATGCTGTTTAAAGTGGTAACAGTATCTACAGTATTACGCTGGAGTTGGAGTGTTTAGTTTTACCATTGTGAGGGGAGATACATTTTTGTCATCTTGAGCTCCATATAAGGTTTAATGGAGTTTCAAATTTTATTTCTGATTCATCTCGAAAAGCAAATATAAATATATTTTTCATATTTTGTTACATATTAACATGAAAAAATACAATTTACTCTTCACTTTACACATTTTGCTTTATTGCACAACCTTTATTGTTTTTATGCAAAGTTTCTTATTCAATATGAGGGCCTTAACTGTGCCACATACCACCATATATTACCTTCAGTAAAATAACTCTCTTTTAAACAGTGTTATACGTAACATATCTGCCTATGGTAACTAAGTATTTAAAAGTCTCACATTGCACAGTGCACATTTTCACCTATGGGGTTAGTCATTATGCAGTATTTCTCAGTTTCATCAAATTTTCCTGTATTTTGCTTTAAAATGTTGCAATGCTGCAATCATGTGACCAGTGTGCTGACCGGAGTAAAGAAGAAAGCGGCCCTGAGCGGTCCCTGTAAACACCAAACCGACTTCAGAGAACTAGCACGGACAAAGTCCCCTCGCTGTATCGCTGCGACTTAGTCAAAAATGTTGCAGCCAGTGGTCAACCAGCACGAACATTCTGCACCTGCATGAGAGGAAATGACTCTCCACACCAGCAGATGATGGTGGTCTGTAATCCACATTCAAAAGGGCAATCTGGAAACAGTCTTGATGCTAGTTAGCCAGTTTGCACATTAACAGCACAATCTAATGTTCAAAGAACAAAGCATTTTTACTGTGTGCCAGTGAAAAATAACAAAAACCACCATTAAACATTTCTGCCAAGAGCTCAGTGACTAAAGAAAAATCTTACCTTATGTAACAGGTTTGTTTTGGTCTCACTCCCTCTTGACTTTAGCTGACTGTTTAATTAACTCACTTCTGTTCTTCCTCTCGTGGGTGGAGCTGAATTGTGAATTCTGAGTGAACTTTGAGTCATTTTAAGGTACGTCATCATTTTTCTTTTCCTACACCTCACCACAGTAACTTTACTTGCCTAAACCTAACCCCCATAACTTTATGCTAATTATAATTATATAACTCAACACTGAGTACATAATATCATTTGTGGGCCACTAATTTGTGGGATATCATATGAACAGTTGTTTGAGGAAACGTTGTGTTTTCTTCTACCTTGGGTACGGATATCTGAAAAACTAAAGCTCTTTTGAGGATTTGTGCCCACACTAACTGTGTCTCCCACTGTCATAATCATAATTCTACCCCTGCCCAGTTAAACCCTGGATAAAAATATTTGTGTCTTAGATTCACTGGGCATCCATGGTGACTTGGGCTGCTGAGTTTGTGTAAAAACTGTCCCTTTGACGAACCAATATTACATTTTGTGGCAACGTTATGATGGCAGTGAAGTATCCCCAATGGACTGCAAAGATGATCTAGCTCTATCCAATGCCTTTGAATAATGCTGTACTTCTGTTCTGCAACTTTTTTGCTGTTTGCTGTAAATACTGCTGCACTAGTAACTTTAGCAGCTGATTAAAGAGCAGACCAAGAGCTTTTTTATTTCCTGGACTGACCGCTCCTCGTTTTTAGCAGCAATTCCATTGCTAAGAAATCCAAATGTGGTTTGTCTATCCTCCATCTCGGACACTGAAACCTCAGCTTTCGCCTCTGCACTGTTTCAGTGTGTTCTCTTTCTTCTTCACATAGCCTCAAATGCCCTAAAGGCACACATATTCTGAAGCTACTTATAGTGTGATTTACATGCATTTTTCAGCATAGAGGTGCTCTGCTGTTTTAAATTAAAATCAATAAATCAAACTTTTCCTGGGAAAGAGTGTCTTTCTAAAAATCGTTATTAAGAATTAACTCACAACTTTATCTACATATCAGTATTAATAAATGATGGTCCAGGCCACGAGGGAAACGCTCAAACGGATGGAAAGTAGCCATGAATCACTTGTGGTGGACTCCTTTGGTCTTTGTACAGTAAGTGATGTCTTTGAGTGAACTCTCACGGCAAAGACATATTTCCATACAGAGAAGATGATTAGGGAGGACAAAGACAGGCACGCAGAAAGTACAAAGCAAAAAGCAGCCTTTGTGTTTCCCTCTGAGGAGCCTCCCCCCCTGGCTCTGATCCATCCCTCTCCTAAAATCAGAGATAGCTCCTCTGTCCATCACAGTCCCCCAGAGAGTCTCTACCTGTCACTCCGCACTAACATGAGCTTTGAATCTGCTCTTGTGTGTCCCCGGGAGCATGCACAGACATTCAAATAAACAAATCAACACACACACACACACACACACACTATATTCTATTCTTAAATTCAAGGAAGGAGAAGCCTGTTCCTACCGGCCAGACCAATCAGATGCTTCTGGGGCTGAAAATGAGTGCTGCAAGGAAGATGCTCTTTTTTTTTTGTCGACAATAGGTAACATAGGTAAAAAAAGGTAACAACACATGTAGAAATGTGACTGATTTACAAAACATAAAAGGAAGCAGATAAGTAAAAGGGGACAGCAATGTAAAAAAAAAATGAAATAAAATAATTTGCAAAGAAAGAAATGTGTAAATGTAAAAAGCTGATGTTAGGCTAGGAACAAACTACATCACAGTCGCATGACTTCAATAGCACCACCACAAAGAGCCTGAAAAGCCATGTTCAGTGTGATGAAACTCTGTAGTCTCAATTAGCCACTTGTTAGGGACAGCCCCTTTTGAGACACGAAGGGGGGTATTTACTGATGTATTTTTTTTTTTTTTTTAAATAAAACGTGGAATCTATCAGTCTTTATTTCAGGCATCTAACCAAGAGGACTCATTCAGGACTCATTCCTGCAGCACTCTTTTTGTTCAGTGTATTCAAAAACATGAAAATAAAATCCCTGCTGTGTACTGTACGCCACATGACAACATAATGTGTCATATTAATAGCATGCTGTAGCTCATATGATGACTCGTACTAGTGCCAGCTTGTTGAAATATACACACTGTTTTTTTTCGTCTTCTTATGTTTAGCATTTTTTCTCATCTTTTCGGGTTAGGGTTCAGGGTTTTCTCCAGGCATTTTCAAATCAGTGCAGGAACTCAGAGATGACCCGGGTATAGATGATGTTTATTTATCGTTCTCATGACCACAAGAAAATTCTTTTGCGATCTTGACTTAACAAACTTGTTTTTCCATGCTTCAAAGTGACTCAGGTGAGAGGTAGTTGGTTATTTAGAAAGCTCTTGAAACAGATATCTGATATGTATGCAGAATCTGTAGCCAGTGGTACAACATTTTGGTATCTGTAGTGTTCTGATATCTGTTTGTAGTCTGCACAGTATTGACCAATCGCATTTGAGCCAACTTCAGTTGCTTGCAGGTAAACAGTTAATGTGAAAAGCAAAAGAGGCAGAAAGCAATGCTGAAATGCAATCTCAGAACCCATCAGCTATCGTCAAGGACAAAGCTTTTTCTTTGTTTTGTTTCTGTTTTCTTTTCTAAATTTATCTACATGCAAATATCTGTTTTTAAAGATTAGTCAAAATGTTCTCTAGACCTGTCTAAAGATGCTAATCAAACTATGCAGTGCCTCAAGAATGAGTCCTAAAGCTCAGTGATGAACTCACAGTTCCCTCGTCTCGAAGCCAATAGGTTTTTTGAATGGGTTTTTGGTTAGATGCCTGAAATAACGTCTGTGGTTAACACAAGCTGAAGAAACTTTCACGTTTTGTTCTTTGACATAAAATACATCAGTGAATACCTCTCTCGTGAATTTTGAAACTACTTCTGTGTCTTAAAAAAAAGCTAATACAATGCTAACAAACGACTAAACGAGACTACAGAAAATCATCACACCGAGTCACAGCAAACAGCTTTACAGTCTTGTTATGTTGGTAATGTTAGGTCATTCAACCATAGTGTAGCTAGTTTATAGCCCAACATTTGCTTTGTAGTTCTGGTGATTGCATTTAGGCTTCAATAATCATGAAAGTGGTGTTCATTTGTGAAGAATATCTTGCTGGATCATATATATAGTATCATAAATGTTTGTTTGCCACAGAGATTATTTTTGGCAATAATTCAAAACCCAATGGAAAAAAATCCACAGGCTTTTTGATGAGGAAACCAGCATGATGCTAACTTCTGCATCGGCATACAGAACACTGTCATCCCTGGGGCACTCTATAAACAATGAGTGCAAATGGAAGAGGAAGTCTTAGCCAAGACGTCCACTGGCTTTAACAGATCTCTCAAAATACTGGTCTCTCACAGGCTTTATTCACATCAGAAGATACCTAAAAACAGGGCAGGAATTTCACGAGGGCCACGGCTCTCGTGCCCTCCTCCTTTGGCCCTGTGCCCCTGAAAAAAATATCTGCCCTAAGGCCACAGTGGCCTTGATGCCCTGCCCGCACTGCCCCAGGTGATCTTTCCTGTCAACACGGCTTTGACACCTGCATCTATTGAGAAAAAAAATGCGATGACATTCTGGAGTCTTACTGAGCAACATCAAATGAGACAATGCGCACATCACCAGTGGTGCGTTTGATTCGAGCCTGGCATGAAGCGCTCGGACAGGCTGTAACGACAGTTTGACGACAGTCTATCACTGGCCAACCAGGAGGCTTCATCAAACGCCTGGGCAGGGATCGGTACCGAGACCCGGTATTAAACAACCCAAGGCAAGTTTAATCAACACCGTAATAATAATAAGCTCCGCCATTATCAGCGTTACTTTTTAAAGTTTCATGTATCATCATTGTGCAGCGGTGGGGCCGCGGTGCAGATGAAGGGAACATAACTTCAAGATGACTCTAGTTAACGACAACTACACTTGTTACTGTGAGTAAGTGTGATAAAACCTGTGACAGCCAAGCCAATACTTCATCAATACATGTGATCAGCATATAGAAAGCCATATTACAATCTGCTCTGTCCACAGTCTGTCGTTTACCGCTATTATGATTTTCTTAAATTCATTATGAACGTGGACTTAAAATCATTGTTTTATTTCATGGCCTTGCTGCCCTGGCATTTGGCCTTTGTGCCCTCAAAAAATTGACAACACGGAAGGCCAAGTGGCCTTGCCCCTAAAATAACGAAATTCCAGGCCTGGCTAAAAGTGTCTAAGAATGGGTCAAAAACAATTCCAAAAACAGCAACTAAATACCAAAGATTATACCAAAAAGCTGTGCAGCGAACTCGAAGTGTCAATAAGCCATTAGATGAAAAGTATCTAGTATCTCTTTATGTCTGTTGCACTGTAACATGATCATAAATAATGACAAATTTAAATTTTTGTGTGTAATGGTTAAGGTCAAAATGGCATTTCTTACTGTGATGCGTTCATCTCTGTCATCTAAGTTGGTACCGTCCTTCCTCCAGGAGATGGTGGGTTCAGGGTGCCCACGGGGCGGTTGGCACTCCAGCACTGCCGGCTCACCCACTGCGACCATAACATCCACTGGGTTCTGTCTGAAGTCATCACGTAAAACTGGAAAACACACAGAAAAACAGATCAGTCAAAAGAGTGGAATTTAATGACATCTGACTATTTGACAATGATAAATCACAATATTTGGTCATATTTTGATGCCTTTACGGGGGTTGTATTTAATTCATGTCACAGAGAAGAGTTCATTTCAATGGCTGACTGAAGTGGTATTTACAGCTTCCACAAGTGGGACTTTTAAAGATGTTGTGACATACTGTATGCTAATGTTTTTTTCAATGTCAGAGCCCAGGGAAATTGCTTTTTATCTTTTTATTTATTTATTTATTTACTCTCTTGTCTGTTCTTCTTGTTCCTAGTGTAGCAATGAAATGCACAAAACACAAAATTATCACCACATCTAGAAGGGGAACAAGGCCATATTTGGCTATATCCTGTCACCTAGCAACAGCGTCCTCAAGAATTAAAGCACTTGAACAGCAGGATATTGTGTTCTTGACATCCCCATGTCAAAAAATAGCAGTTCCAATTGAAGGCAGCATTATAAAGGGTTCTTTGCTAGCACATACTTTAAGAGCAGCACACCAACTCTTTTCCAAATAACTTAATTGGTGTTAATCTATAAGTCTAATACATGATGTATAATTCATGTAAATCAGCACTGTAATAGCTTCAAGTACTCCTCATGTGATTACTTCCTTACTCAAACAGGAGATAAGGTCTATTGAGACAAGTTGCTGAGAAAGCTGGTTGTCTTAATGGCTGACAGAAAGACGAGAGGATACACAGCTACAGAGCAATGCAGAAAGGTGAGATCCAGACGGCTCCAGTGGCAGGCAGCGGAAAAGCTACCACAGCAATTTATCATCTTTCCACAACGAATAGCCTGCGTACAGAAAAAAGAAAAGAAAAAAAAAAAGAGCTCGCTAGCCAGAAGCTGAACTGGAGACAAAGCAAACTCGCATCCACTCCAAGAAGCCCTGCAGAAGAGTGTGATTCCTAGTGGCCACAGGCAGCTCATTCCTGTCTCAACCATGGACTGTATATAAAAGCTCTCCACTGTACAGCCTCAAGCTCTAAACAGCATGAGGAGGAGCGGCAAGGGATTCCAAAATCTTAAATGTGTCAAAAAAAATCTACCAGAATATTGCCAGAGCTCTCAAGTGTTTGCATGACAGAAAAAGTGAAACTGGGGTGTGTAAGAAAGAAAGGGGTACGTCGTAAAAATGAAAACAACCTTTTGTTCTACACAGCTGAGAAAAATTCTGCTCCTGATGAGGTGAACAGCATGTGCTAATGTAGACGCCTGTGCATGAGTGACTGCTGCTAAGCATTCCCAGTTTTAAATTACCGGGGGGGCTTAGAACCTGAACAAGCCAAGGGAGCCGAGCCAACGTAGAGAGAGCAGAACTCAGTAGAGTTAGGTTGGGGTGAAAAGACAGGAAACAATGAGGAAAAGGCATAATGACTCCCAGATGGCGGCAACTCGTTCACCTCTGGCTACGGATTTGTACATAACGCTGGACAAGTGGGCCTGAGACGCCTGATGGCCACCAGTGGATATGGGAGAACAAATTGGGATGACCCTCTAATTGGAGGCATTTTGGCCCCCGCACTTCTTTGAGCTCCGCTCTGCTGCTCTGCCCACTCTGATCCTCTGAACGGGGTTGCAACTGGATGACTACAGTTGACTGAAGTGCTGATGGGAAACAGCTGTCCGACGACCCCCCACCCCCCTCCTCCCTGCCGCCGCCAACACCACCGTGTCACATGATAAAAGGCATTCCTCGCGGGACACAAAAACATGGTTGAGGTTACGACAGACAGGAAGAAAGTGAGACCATCACGATTGTGCGTACAGTATGTGTGTGTGTGTGTGTGTGTGTGTGCATGTTGATTGATTGACTGATGCTATCTCATAAGCCCAATAGCAATCAGGTTACACATCTGTTTTTACTATCGTGTGAGGTCCAAATGTCTCCATAGGATTTTGAAAGCCTGGACTGTTTTCTCAAAGCCCTTTGTTAAAGATTTATTTTCAGTGATAGTGCTGGAGTTAGTGTAAGACGTAAGGCAAGGGGAGATAAGGGTTAAAAGCAGCAAAGCTTATGAAGGTTAGTGAAGAATGTTCTCATAAGTGTGCATGTTTTTGTGTGTATGTGAACAAGGAAAAGTTGGCTCGTTTGCGCCTTATACTATTATGCCGGGTAAGCACGCAAATAATCCGGAACATGTGTTTGTGAAACTGACTGTTTATATTCTCAGAAGGGGAAATGTATCTGCTTATTAAGATATAATAAGAAATTATGCATGCCCAAGTAAAAATCATGCAAGCATACACAAATCTCACAACTTAAACTATGCTTAGACCATTGTCTATGGTTTGTCAACGTTCTTGAAACCTTTTTATTGTCCTCTAACAGCTCTGAACAATTCATATAATGTTTGCTTATTAGTCAACATATCCTGACAAGATGCTCTCTAGGAGTGATGTTGCTTACTCCACTGTTTAATCATAAATAACTTGAGTCAGTGGCATTTGCAAAACCAGATTCAATAGATGCTCATATTAAATGTTGTACGCTGATTAATAAAATGTGGACATCCTGCAATGACTGCTTGATTTTAGAGGGTGTTTGAAGAATTATGCAAAGGACAATCATTGCAAATTAAGCCCTCTTTCTTACATGTGCTATAAAAACAAAGGCCTTTTTTTTAATCTCAGCATGCTTTGATTGCAGAGTGATTAATATTGCTCTTGTCTACTTCAAAAACTTTAACTAAATCTTTTACTTCACTTGTATCTTTCCCGTCTTTTCTTTCACTCTTGCATCTGCATTTTAAATGTCCAGTGTGTAGGATTTAGGAAGACATATTGGCAAATAATGGAATGTAATATAATATAATAAGTACATTTTCTTTACTGTATGATCACCTAACATAAGAATCATTTTTTTTCGTTGCCTTTGAATAAGCTGTTTATATCTACATAAGAAGCAGGTCTATGTCCACAAAGTCTTGGCATTGGGCAACAGGCTAGGTACACCCTGGACAGGTCGCCAGACTATCACTGGACTGACACAGAGACAGACAACCACATTCACACCTATGGCCAATTTGGAGTCACCAATTAACCTTTTAGATTGTGGGAGGAAGCCGGAGTACCCAGAGAAAACCCATGCTGACACGGGGAGGACATGCAAACTCCACATATAAGGGCTCTGACCTGATCTGTTTGTTTTGGAGAGGAAGAGACCTCTGCGGATAATTAGGCTCATGGTAAACACCTCCTAAACAGTGAACAATGAATGAATCTCAACTGGAAGTTCACACTTGGCACATGGGAGATGATGCCACTTAATCCTACACACTGCTCCTTAAAGGCTTTGCACGCTATCGTGTCTTTCTTGTTATTCTCAAATCATACTTGTTTATTTCACACGTTGCACCCACATGAATTTCACAGCTTTTTGAAGCCATTCATAGCAGGCTCCCGCTTCTAACAGTGAAACCCACCTCGACAGCTTCTGAAGCCAACCCAGCTTGCCTGTTAAGCTGAAGTTTTGCACCTCTCACTGTCTTATTTTCGCCCTCCATCTGATCCCTCCAGATGAGAATCTCATAGCCCACTTCAAAGCATCTGCCGTTGGCCTCACTACCCCTGATCTGACAGTGTCTGACTTGTTGTTAGTCCTCTGGAGCCTGAGCCATAGCTTGAAAGGCCCACTGCAGCCTCTCTGCAGAGTCCAACTGGACCAAAAAAGGAACACAATCTAACCCCACAGACATGGGACACACACAGTAACCTCATCACACTGCATCACTGCATGAGACAGCCAGAGGCACCTTTTTGTCACCACAGTTAAAACTAGCCCCCTCTTGTTTCTCCATTTTGTATTCAAAGTGCTTTGATATATACTGCACATCCAGCTGTACAACTGTTTTCGTACAGCAATCAATTGCACATCCCAAAGTCAACATCAGCATTACTGCAAGGCACTGACAGTTTAATATCAGTTATAGCTTTGCCAAAAGCAGCACAACAGCTGTGCATGCTTCTGCTTCCAACTCATATTTAAGTAGAGGAATACAATTAGCAATCAGCTTATCCAAATGCCTGTTTAGAGACTGCTGACAGATTTTAAGTTTTTATGAAGAAAAAAGTTGAAGACTTTGGCATTTCCACATCATTAGTTTGATGTGTTTTATATTTTCATTTGTTTTATAATTGATCAGAAACGTCATATAACAACAAAAAGACACAGACACAGATGAAAGAGGGGAGCATGCCATGGTATGTAAGTCACTGCTGGCTCCAAGAATTAAATGTTAAGAATGGAACTACATTTTTACAATCAGCAGGGTCTGAGCTTGATAAGCATAATTAGCTGCCAACTAAATAATAAATATAGTGTTCTTTGTGAGAGAATTAAATGGAGGGACCCTTCACCTTCTCAATAGTAGATTTAGATTTAGATTCAACACAACAGTCAATTTCCAAAATGTATTCTCTTTTGTCAGGAAAGGTTTGGATGGTTTTACATTTTGACATTGGGTATGAAGGAATAGTTCAACAATAGTTCAAACTGATACCACTCTCATGACTGGAACTTACAGCCACTTAGCTTAGCTTTCATACTGGAAACAGGAGGGAACAGCTAAACTGACTCCGAAAGGGGGGCGAATCCATCTTCCAGCTCCTCTAAAGCGCAATTATTAACAGGTTATGTTGTGTTTGTTTAATTTGTACAAAAATCAAGTTGACTGACAAGTTGTCATTCTAAGGGGGGTTATGTGCTGGATTTGCCTGAGTCCAGAGCTTGGAATCTGCCCCTCCTCGAAATTTAGTAATTGGTCTGGCATCATGAAATGGAACAGTTGTTTGATGGCTGAAATGAAGACTGATCAATGAAAGCCACTAGGGGACTAAAGATTAGCCAGTCAACACCATGGGTGGTATCATCACTGTTGTCAACCTGTTGTCAAACTTCGTCAAGCAGTACCCCACAACCAATGAGGAGTAACAACAATGGCAGTCGCTGCAGACAAGATACACACTGCTCGAAGTCGACATGTCTCAATATCGCCCTCATCATAGTTTTTACTTTGCTATGCCCCACTCTTAAAACCTCAGCAAAACAAGTATGTTGGCATGATTAGCATTAGTGTAGGTTGGTCTCTCGTGATTGTTAAGGGGAAATTCAGTCCCCCTCCCCAACATAAATCAGTTTGAGTGGATGCACTGTTAGAATGAAGATGGACACGGAGTGTAATGCGTTGACAATTTTGTCTGATATCAAACAAGAGCTGGATTATTTCTTGGCTGGGAGCAGTGACTTTCTCAAGTCTCCGGTGGTTGCTTAGCAACCTTGCGACGACGACAAAGTTCCAGGGATTCCCAAAATGTGAAACTATTCCTTTAAACCAAATAGAATTCCACTACAATGGAATAAAATGCAAAAACTAATACAATAATAACGCCTATCAAATGTTACCAGAGCCTTTCGGTGAAATGATTAAGTGTTGTGTCCCCCTCCCCACATTTGAAAAGCTAAATTACGGACTGTTTGGTATTTAACCTACTATAAGACTTAGGCAGAATGACACTGACTGAAAGTCATTTAACGGACACTCTGTTGGAGCATTATTTGAAAGCATTCATTAAATACCATAAAGTCTTAATCCACTGGAAGCCCATGCATTATTAATAAATGCATGCTTGATATAATCAGTTACTTATTCAAATATCTCGTACACACTGGCCTCCTCTAAAAGGCTCAATAATGAGTGGAGAATGAAACGTTCAATAAAATGTTCTCTGGAAAATGAAGTAACAAAAATGAAAAGACAAAAGGCAGAGCATCAACCTTATCTCTAAAAATGACTGCCCTTCCATATATATTGTTATTCTTTATGCTGTAGGTACAGCGTGACTATTTTTCCTAGATTTCATCAAACCAATTCAATGATATGTAAATACTAAAATGGAAAAAAGACAGAGGCAGAGGGTGGAATTATGGTTCCTTCTCTGTTCTGTGGCACGCTGAACCGAGACCACACTAAAACACATTATTCCAAGACTAAGTAGTAATAAGTAAAAATAAGCACTGGCATCCATGACACTGTCCTGAAGTCTTAATGTTTCCCAGTGCTTAAAAACATTCGTTTCAGCTCAAATACAAACCAGCCTTTGACTGAAATACCCCAGAGCGCTGACTTGAAAATAAATAAATTTAATAAATACCTTAAGCCAGCCTTAAAAATACAGTTATTATCAAACCCCAGCAGATATGATATCCTTGACTTTTCTCACAATCTATCTCCTGACCTCGCTGTACCCCCTACCTCTATACTTCTATCCAACCCCCCCTCCCTTCTCCGCCTCCACCACCTCCTACTCCTCTTCTCCTCCTTGCTCTTACAAAGCTGTAGTCTGGAGAGACACAAAGCTGCAGGAGAAACAGCTGCTCCAAAGAAAAACCAATATGCGCAGCTCATGGACTGTAGCTGGCCGGATAGATCGAAAAAAGAGACAGACAGGCACTCGCACGGGAGGTCCAGTGGGCCCTGTACCCCTTTGCAAGCACATACCAAAGCCAATAGCATAATATGAACTGCAACCAAGCAAATCCAATAAAAAAAGAAGGTTGTTCACATACAAATTAGAATACATGCATTAGCTCAGTCTCATAACTATGGCACATGAGATTTGTGGAACACACACTAGCATCCAGAAGACACCGCACACTGCTTATAAAGCAAACAAAAAATCCTTGCCTGTCCTCCCCAAGCTCCCCTATTTGAATTTCATTTTCTTCACTGAAATCATTACTCACAAAAGTCCCAGGGCAAACAGGTTCTTTTGCATGCAGGGCCATAAATCTATCTTATGTTTGGAGAGCCAATTAACTCAACGTAGGGGCTCACTTACTGGGATAAAGCCCCTAGTTATAATATTTGTTGGGCCAAATTTTACACTTTAACTTTTCCTCTTGTTCTCTTCCTCTCTTAGACTCAAAGAGCCTTCCCCCGTGTTAAACTCTCTCGGGCTGTGGCATTAGCTTCAACTTTATGTAAGACGTGCTAGGAATGCTGACCTAAAGTTGACCTGTGCTATCTGGATTCGTATCACACATTTACTTTATTTTTTGAATATCAGAATTTCTTGTCTCATTCTATCCAGTGACAATCAACATTTTGTCACTACCCATTTCCTCTCTTCTTTAACCCTTGCACACATTGGCATATGGGCAGAGATAATCTTGCTACACATGGTCACAGTACAAATTGAACATACAAATTTACCCCAGCCACTCGTTAGATAATTGTCATATTTTTGCATTATTATGGCTTTGTTTTTCTGTTAAGTTATACTGTTTTGCACTTTTAAAAAAACACAATAATCCACACGGCAGAGTAAAGTCAGAACAAATGATGGTTTGCTAAATGGACATACATGCAACCTATTAAGAGGCACTGCATTAGGACGGGGGGTTTATGTGTACAATGATGCCGTGTGAGTGTGTGTGGAGGGATAGATGCGCCGGTTCATCAGTTCTCGGATGTTCTGACACTCTAATCCTGTTGATGTACGTGCGGAACATATCACTCGTGAGGGGCAGACATTAAAACCAGCTAAAAGGATTGTGTAACCTCCGTATTAATCTCTTCCACTCATCCTATCCCTCAGTAAGAAGCAAGACGGGAAAAAGGGAAAGAGGAAAAAGCTCTGCTGAGAATAAGGAGAGGGCAGATACAGAGAGACAGACGGACATGAAGCAGATTAGGATAATTAGTGAAGTGGCAGAAGAGCTGGGTGAAACAGCTCTGATGGGGTTAGGTGACTTGTCAATCACACAAAAGTGCAAGAGGTTCACAGTTCCTGTTGTTGCCTATAACGTCTGGAGTTCTCTTACTTATCTTGTGACAATAGCAAAACACTACATCAGTTCTCAGGATGAAGATCAGATTTCTACAATGAGTAGACAAGTAGATGGTGGTGCACTGGAGCAAATGCTGGTGCAGTGTAAAACAACTCCAATGTCATGTATTGAATCCTTTGTGAATTAACTGAGAAACATAAATGCAGGTGTGCAGACATAAGCCCCATTGCATTTCTTATTTCTACCCCTACCCCTTGTTTTTCAGTGCCCCTTTGTCTCTTGGATCAGTTACCAGGGGTTGTAGTTGAAAGTTTTCCATATGAAACTGAGCAAACCTTCAAGATCCTGATACATCATCAGTAATCGTCAATGGCGTTTACATAAACAGACATGACTTTGGCAATAATGGTATTATCAAAAGGACATCTGCTATTTATCTGATGGAGACAGAGAAGCAAAGACACTCCTTTCCAGCTATAAATCAGTCCAACAAGTCAGCTAATAAAAAAGAACACTGCTTCAGCACCAGGCCACTAGCTGTGCTCTGTGGGCTAACATTAGCAACCTGTGCTCCTACCCTACCAGTCTGTACTGATATTAGAGGAGCGCTAACAAGGGCAGCACCTTCGTTGTACTTAAGTTAAATTCCGGGCGTCATAAGCCATCAAAGGGGGGTTGTGACATGAAAATAGGTCAAAATCTGGGACTGTCATGCACAGATCAGCAATAACAATGTAATGTTAGCTGGCTAGCTAGTTAGCTACTGACACATCAGCATGCTCCTAGTGATTTTTTTGTTAAGCTTGCTATAAAGAAGATGACTATAATACATTTAAACAATATTCAAAACCATTAATGTCATTTTTATATATATTTGTTGATGAAGAAAATATTTTTTTAGGATTTCTTTATTGATTGTGCAGCTATCTTGCCGGTAATTTTTCATAACACTTGGTTTGGAGTGTGCCTCTGAAAATCCTGTTTGGATGGCCATGTGGCTCTAGCGACCCTGAAGCAGCAAGCTGATGGTCAGCCATTGGTCAACGTCAGGCTGTTGGTAAGCATCTGTAGCCCTTGTTTTGGCAGTGTGATCCACACAGTTAACAAGAAATGGAAATGAGGAAAGTAAACAAATGGCTAAAGTCAAGAGTTCATGAGATCAATACAAACTTATTATATCATGAAAGATTTTAGCCATTAAGCTCTTTAGAAAAAATACCTTGTGCGATAGTCTGGCTGTTGAAGTTGTACCCCACCTGGTCCCAATGTCAACTGGGATAGGCTCAAGTCCCCCTGTGACCCCTAACAGCGACCCCTAACAGGATAAGGATAATGACAAATACAAACTGCTGCTGCTGCTGCCTGCTGGTGTGGAGAGTTGCTTCCTCTGATGAAGGTGCAAAATATACGTGCCAGTTGGCTGTAGTCTTTGTGGTGTGTTCAGGTACAACTTTTTGGCCGAGACACAGGCGATGTGAGATGATCCAACAGTCAGCCAACAGTCTTAGTTGCCACTACTTTTTTCATGTCCGTTTGGTGTGTCTGGGCCTTAACACATTACCCTAACCCACTATCCGAACAAGAATTGGGACACCGCACCTCTAAGCTTGAACATGCAAAACGGAGGAGCAAGGACTAAGTGGTAAGGGCAAGGAGTGTATTTGGATTGAGTCACAGTGTTTGGTTTTAAGATTTAGGTACCAGTGCTGCAGACATCTTTATGAGCTGTAGAGAATTGTTTCAACTTAAGGCTGTGTGAGAGGTTGAAAGGAAATACAGGCTGACAAGTTGTTACACGTGTTCAGAGAAACAGACACACACACATGCTCTTTTGTTTATGAGATACACAGAGTTTATATTGAAAACATTCCCACACATAACTTATGCTTATTTACTCAGGAATGGACATAAAGCGAGACCCCTCTGCCAGTGAAGATTTGACATTCAGACCAAATATTTCATTACACTGGACACACCTGGTGTATATCAAAGGGTCATTTTAAAGCAGGCAAACAGCAAGACCATACTGGTACTGTTGTTTAAGGCTATACTAAAAGTGTTGTGGTATAAAATGTTTAATTACCATGATTAGACATTGTCTTCGTTTTCTGTAAAGGCGCCCAGTATGACGCCACTGTGAGTAATGACCAGACTGTCTACGGTAAATGGTAAAGGGATCAGATCAGACTGTGCTAAGATTTGAGAAGGCTTCTAAATGTCAACTACCATATCAATCTTAGCTTAAGATTACTTCTGCAAAGCTCACAAATCCATTTCAAATCTCTCTAGAAACCAGAAAGAATCACTTTTTCATTTCATAACAAATAACAATTAACCAATTTACAATGT
Source organism: Epinephelus awoara (assembly GCA_035609425.1). Lineage (NCBI taxonomy): Eukaryota > Metazoa > Chordata > Actinopteri > Perciformes > Serranidae > Epinephelus > Epinephelus awoara. The sequence goes on from CM069304.1 coordinate 9,725,236, forward strand.
TTACAGTACTACCAATTGGCTCTAAGTTTTAAAGTTAACCTTATGAAACTTGCAAAAACAGTATTTTAACAAGCTATCCTAACATCAAGTGTTTTGTGCCCCTGGGCTGCAAGCGCAACCTCACTGGTTTGTAAAGCCCTCTATATCTGTAGGGGTTTATAATAAGTGTATTACTGTAAGTGTATAACCCAGTTATTGTTACAATGATTTGCTTGATATGTAATAAATAGGGCTGTAGCATTTCAAATATTGATTACTTCCTATTTCTGAAACAATGACAGGCTTCCACACTACATAGGCTATTGCCATATTTAATTTTAACTGTCCTGTCACGGGAGTGTGGGAGTAAAACCCACAGGGGTTCTACTTGTTAAATGTAGTCCCCTCTCCTTAAATAGGATTCGTTTGCAATAAAATGAAAAATAAATTGAAAATAGTGGCTCTAAATATTGTTCCTTTTTAAAATTTCTTGGCATCAACTGAGCTAATCACTTTTAACTACATTGTTTAATTAATTTTGCCAAAGCTATTTCATTAAACAAAGCTTCTATTAAGCAAAATAAATCAACAGAAAGTAAATCACAAGCTTGGTTTGTTCAATCAGTGCAAATGCATCTGGGTAAGCGTCTCCTTCCTCAGGGCACACAATACATGAGAAGGGACACAGTTCTCTGAAACATGTTAGCAAAATAAAGTTCACTGGTGGGATCAAGATGCCAACCTTGTATTTTCTATGCAGTCTTATATTTGCAAGGACTGAGTGTGTTGTAATGATGCAAGCCTTGTATGATTAAATCTTTCTGAAGTCTAAATAAAATGTTTATATGTGTGGGTGGTGTCTGCTCTTGCCACCTGTTATTTTGTAAGTAGCCTACACTTTGTAGACCATGAGCTCGTTAACCCATCGCCATAAATTCATATAACCACCTCAGGTGGCTAACTGTATGTTGTATGACTAAACTCACCAGGCATGCCCTTAATTTTAAGCACCTACCACAAACTTTAAACTAGAGACAATGCTGCGATGGAGTCACATGATAGACTGTATAAAATAATGGACTAAACTACAGTGCCTTCACCCATTGGTTTGCAGACTCCCGTTCTAAGCCTCAAGTTCAGCATTTTGGCCGTCAACATTTTGTTTTTTTGGAGCCAGAAGTGACCACACTTGGACGAGAGGGTGGAGCTATGGGGGAGCGAGGGCTGGATCAAACTCACAGACTGCAGCAACACCTTGCAGACAGCCTGTTACACAAGTGGCCCCACCCTTACCTACGAGTAACTTTAAGCCTTAAAGGCACTATGTGTAACAATTTCAGCTTCAAGTATGTCAGTAAGCTCCGAAATTCCCATTTACATATACATTGCGAGCGGTGTCTCATCATGTACGTGCACCATCTTGAAAATACAGGTAGGTACAGGAACATACTTGAGAAATACAGAATCGCCTTTCACGTTTTCACCTGCAGGTAGAGTGACGAAAAGCAGGCTAGTCACTGTGCCGGTGCATTTGACAAAAGGCAAAAAGGCAATGTGACCGGTGATTTCAATAAACGAGGGTCAACATTGGGCTAGCCTTTCCCAGGTGGAGGGAGCTGCTGAAGGAGAATCACAGCTAACGGCGGCTAACAACTGTAAGCACTGTTAGTGCTGTTCACAACGCTGGTCGCTATCAGCCGTTAGCGACGCAGTGCTGCGAGGAGAGGGATGAGGTGTGTGAGGTTGACCCACTTGTCAGTTGTCAAAAGACAAGATGTGATTGGTTTGTTTTGATTTACACCCGCCCCAACAGTCCTACGTTGTAAACACAGCCAGCATGGTGAGGAGGGGGTTTGTCAACTCGCGTCGCGTGTGTCTGTGTAGGAGCCTGAATGAATACTCCATGAAGTATCGGATGACATGGTTTCATCAGTGTTATCATAGCTTTTTGGTACACAGCAGCTACCGTTGTAGCAATACGCGTTTGAAACAGTGAGGCGCTAGAGTGCGCTGCACGTTTGAATGCAATATACGATCTCAACACTAGATGGGAGAAATTCCTACACAGTGCCCGTTCAATAAAATGTAAACAGATGAGTTTTATAAAAATTCACCCCCTGTACAGTTGTCATGAATGTTGAAATTAGCTACAGAGACCAAAATATACCAAACTGTAAACATATTTTTCTGCTGTAAAGGTGGACATTTTAACATGGGGGTCTATGGGGATTAACTTGCTTTCAAAGCCAGCCTCAAGTGGCCATTAGAGGAGCTGCAGTTTCTGGGATTCCCACACTGGCTTAATTTTTCAGCCCCAGAGGTTGCCAATTGGATTACACCAGCCATGATACAGCAATCTACTACTTAAAACAAATGTGTGCCAGGGGCGTGAACTGGACAACTTCCTACTGCTCTACTTCCAGTGCCCTTGCTCAGACCACACCCATCTTTGATGTCTGCCTTCATCGTGATCTCAACTACACCCCATTGCCCCCAACTTTCCTGACTGCATCTTGCATGGTTGTGACGCTATTTGTAGTGACAAAATCTCTCCACAGACAGACAGAAAGACACATAAAACACCTGGCAAAATACTCCAAAACGCTACTGTGGTAATTCCTGCTACAATAGGTGTCTCCAGGATGCATTTTTTTCCCCCTAATAGGGCGAAGGCATGACCCACCCTTTTGTGCCTCTGATTAGCTTATGCATGACACTACTGGAAATTACTACTGGACATTAGCTGGAAATTGTTAAACCTCCCGGACCACATTTTGCCATGATAACACACACATAGGCTCACAAGGAGAAAGCCACTGTCATGGCCGATAAAAGTGAATGTGAAATGACCACAATCTCCACTCACACAGAACCTGTCCTTTAATTATTCCTACGGATAACTGGAATTCCTCCTGATATGAGTGATAATAGGAGGCGAAAGGGGAAACAATGAGAATGTTGGGTGGATGGCACTAATGAGCGAAAGGCAAGGGGACACAGAGAGGTGTATGACAGGGTGTTGACAGTAGCATCCTGAAATGATACCTGGGGATTGTTGAACTCAAAGCACAATGACCTACATACTGTACTGAGATCTGTACTAACAATACCTCCCTATAGGGACCTGACCTCCTGCAAGGAGGTGGCTTACAGCCTTGTCTGGTCTGCAACACACTAACACTGCTTTATCACATTTAAGGCCTGTTCCAGGTGTGAAGCAATTCACTGTCTGGTTTGTGATTCAAATCAGATAAAACCTCACAAAGAACACTAACAACTATGAAAGACACTTAAATCCATTAGAAGGCAGGAAGTGGGATGAGAATGAGAAACAGTACAAAACCAAATCAAGTCCTCTTCTTCTGAATAATGGAGAGAGCTGGAGGCTGTAGAAACGTGGCCCTCTCTCTCCAGGGCAAGAGTCCCCTCGCATGAAAGCAGAGAAAAGCCACACACACACACCACCCTTTAACCCTCTCATTAGTGTAATCCTGCAAGAGAAGAGTAAATTGTCATGAATAAATCCACTTAGAAGCCAGTGAATGAAAGACTCTTACTTTGAGATGGCTGCATTACCATTTCAATAAGCGTGCCACGCTGCAAAACGTTGGCAGTGTTTGACGGAGTAATTGGGAACATTAACGAGTAGATAAAATATGGTTAGCGGAGGGAAGCGTGTATGTATGTAAGTGTGTGTGTGTGTGTGTGTTAGTATGTCAATTAATTTTTTTGCACAGAAAAAAAAACACCACATTGCGAGATTTTTCCACTAATAAGGCCAATGAATCCGCCTGAAGGAGTGAGATTGGTGAGAAAGACTTTAGGGGCTTTGTTTGACAAAACAAAGGAACTGGAAAGCAGACAGCAGTCAGACCTTGAAATAAATGTATTCCAGTATTTTGGCCTGTGGAAACCTTTGTTTGAGCAGTATGACCTTAGCAATGGTGTTTGGAAAATCTCCTTGGGCTAGGTTGAGTTCTAAATAAGCACCTTCTATGAACTGTACACAAAAAGCAAAGAGGGGCAAACTTCAGGGTATGTGCAATTACACACTGCAGACAGAGCATAAATCTGAAGCTTAGTGGGCTACTCTTTGTTTAAATGAGTATCTACCTTAATTCCTACCTGGCCTTTGTTTGTGAAAGAAGACAAAGTGGGTAGAGGTAGAAATAATAAAGAATAAAACCCAGGAGATATGTTCCAAGGGAGGAGTGCACCCAGGTCACAAAGAGAGGTGATGGAGGAGGAGGAGGAGGTCGAGGAAGAGCTGGTGGTGGGGAGGGCGATGTGTTGAAACAAAGAAAAAAAATGAGCAAGACAAAGACATACAAGCATGGGTAGGAGTAGACATACAGACACAAAGAAACAAAGAGCTACAGTGAATGCAACACCGACTCGACAGTCACTGCAATGTAGTGTTTTTGCTTTATGGCAAGGCGGCTGCCAAAATAGGCAAAGTTACCCCCCAACAAACACACACACACATGCACGTGAATCACACACGCACACAGCATACACACTCACAGTTACAGCTATGTTCCGCATCCTAATGTACCCTGAGGTGCCCTAGTCCTTCCCCTGTCATCAATCTGAGAGACAATTCTGGGCCCTGGAGAGAAAGAGGCTACGGTGGGTATGTAACGCTCTCCAGAGTGACAGAAAAAAAAGAGAGAATAATATAAATCAGACAGAGATATCAAGAATCATAGGCTTTTTTTTCCACACAAATATCTGGGACTATGGCATTATATTGCAAGCCATATTATGCTGATTGGCAGGCATACTTTCTGCAGTGAGATACACAACAATGCTTTTATTCAAGCAGGGAAAATTACATTATGGTGAGGGGGGAAAGATGCTGACAGTGCAGGTAGATAGCAAATCACATGATTCCGAGACGTGTATGAAGGCTGCATTTGACACATTATTTCCTCACAACTAACGGATATGTGAAGAAAAAATGAATGATTGGCTGATTTAGAGCCAAATAGTGCATCATGTCAGGTGTTTAATACTGATAATGATGTATGCAGGCGGGGGCAAGTCGATGTGGTGAACACAGCATCACATTACAGCTATTCCAGAGCAGATGGTATAAAACAAGCATGGTTTTCAAGCATTCTGTTGTATTCTCAATTCTCAATTATTTTTCACCCTGCAAGATGCAAGACAACATCTAGAAATGAATTCGGTGGTTGGTGCAAACCAATAAATGCACCATATCACCATTAACCTTGGGGGACTTTCAGAGATGACATAACTAATCACATGCAAATGCACATCCATCTTACATATTCTTACAAATTTGTCATTTGTGCTCCCTAAAAACAACCTAGAAACAGTAGTCTTTGGCACTTATAACCCCTTAAAGTCATGGGGACGCTAAAGTCTGCTGATTTAGAGTAGGAACTGGAAGAGAAATAGACTATAACGACAAGCTTGTTTGGTTTGGACCGAGCTGCACCAGGGAGGAATGAATGGAGAGAGAAATGAATGAGGGGTGAAAGATGAAACTTTAATGATCCCTCTGGGGAAATTGGGTCATTGCAGCAGCACAGAGAAGGGTACAGATAAGAACAGAACTAATGCAGGCTGTTGTAGATAATACAAGTAATTAAAACAACATATTACAGATGATTCCACAGATATCTACGTAGTGTTCTTTGGTACATGTGGATGCTAAAGGTTTGTCTCAGAATGTCAAATAAATGAGAATGTCACATGGGAAAAACGCTTGCAAATGTGCATTGTGAGATGTTTAAATGATCAAAAAGTTGCCGATGGAGCAAACACTGCAGAAGAAGGGAAGCAGGGAGTGAAGACGGATTGAGCAGAGGAGGGAGTGAGACGGGGAGGATTGTGCTGAAGCAGTCCCCAGCCCCTTTAATTGGTAGGAAACAAGAGGTCTCTGAATAAACACCCGCCACAAGAGAGAGCCTGGCTCATTTTCCCCTCCTTGCGCTGTCCTTCTTTTCTCCTGAGTAGTTTAGCTGAAGCTAACTCTCAGTCCCCTCAAAACTCTTCCTCCTCCTCCTTGCTGCACTTCCCCTTCACTCGTCACCAGCTGCCTATCCTCCATCCTCTCCTGTGTATCTGTCTGTTGCTGGGACGACAAACTAAACACCATCTCAAGATTTCCAAATATAACAACAAACTGCTCTCAGAGCAGCTACGATCCCCCATGTCTGCACCTACCACCCTCCATCTCTCGTTTTTTTTTCCCTCTCACTGCCAGCCTGCAGCCTTCCCCTTATTTCTGCTTTTCGGTCTTCTCCCTAATTATCTCATGGAGGGCGAGGTAGCCCCTACCATCCCCCACACCTCTACTGCCCTGCTACTGAGAGACCCTGATGAATAATTTCACGTTTCTCTAGCCTTTTTTTTCTCTCGTCCTCAAATTGATTATTGTACAGAAAGCGCAGCTAAAAAAGCGGCCCACTGGGTAATTTGTCTTTCTGACTAGGAGAGTTCATGGATAGGTATGGGGGAGGGGAAGGCAGAGGGCTCAAAATGATATGCAAAGGAAGGGAGAAAAACGTGATTATACGAAAAAATTGATATTGGATGCTTCGCGCGGTCTCGTCTCTGATAGCTCATTCCGTTTGATGTTGTGGTCAGGGGCACAATTGGGTAGAGTGGATATCTGCATGTAAAAGTGTTCCTAGAAAAGTGAGCAAAGTGAGAGAGGTGCGTCCCTGAGAAGCATCTGTAATTACATGAAGCGCATTTGGAAAATAAAGCTAATACAGCTCTCCGTTATCCTCTTTCTCCATCCTCTCTGTGTTATTCTGCAAATCCCTATCACAAACACTGCTGCAGCCCTGTGGCTACAAACATTCATCTGTCAATGTTTGATTCCACGTAAATATGGCTGACTGATGTGCTGTTGGATGATGCCAGCCTCCAGGTGTTTTCAATCTCCTTGACAATGACACTCTCGTTGGTTGGCGTGCGAGGCTCCAGTGATGAAAGGGGATGGAGGGTATCATTTGGGCACCACAGGAAAGATCACTAAGTGTATGTACAGGCACCCTGCCTAGTACGTTATTAGTATGAGGTATGCCATGAATAAGCACTGTTAAAATACATGTACCTATCCTGACTCAGTCCTCTGCAACATTAGGTGACTCACTTGACAGGAGAGGAGCAAATTAGCAGACTAAGATGAGGTCAACAGTGTGCGTCATTGACAATTTTGGTCGGGGCAAGTGCACACCTGAATATTTTTTCAGTTACAGTTGGCATTCTTGCATAGGCTCCACCATGCAGCTTTGATGCTTAACTGGAGTTGGGCCGGTGTAAACATTTTCAAACCGGTGTGATATTAAGCCCAACACAGGACCGAACCGGTATACTGAATTTTACCACTGGGTTATCTTAATGTTATTTTTGGCAGCTGAACCATTCATTCATAGCAGTGTTATAATATAAATACCATTTGGTTATTCGTTGCACTACACTTTTAGAGCCTGAGCACACAGCGGTCACAGACGGAGCAGCAGAACGCCAGCCACAGTGAACCGTTGCAGCAGCTGCTCCTCTCCTCCATTGACCTGATCTGATCAGCTCTGGTTGGATCAACTGAAAAATTATCCATTTAGAGAGGTGACACAGAATGATAAAACAGAGTGAGTTATTTTAAAAAAAATAACTTGAAAGTTTGCTAAACTCCCCAATGGAAAAAAATAACTAGCAGCAAACAAGTGCGCAACTCCCTCATCACATCCCGTAACACTGTCACTTCTGTTACGTCATGTAAATAAAACAGATACTTATAAGCTTGAGATGTGATTGGAGACAAAACCACTTAAAAGGTAAGTAGCCTACTTACGATTTTCCTAAGTTTCTACTTTTTAAACAGAAAACACAAATTTTAGATTGAGATATTTACTGGAAATGACACAAAACTGTGCCAGCAGCAGGTAAATTGTTATCAGTGATAGTCATTTACCAGAAACTTTCAGCTTCTGGGCGATCTCCCTCCAGCCAGCTGCCACCATATTTAGGTTTTCGAAGTTAAATAAATAGGCATTGCATAGATAATTTGTTATTTCGGCTTCATGAATCAGCCATTCCTTGTCTATTGTGGCACTTTCAAAGTGAGCTAAGGGGATTAAACAGAAACAGGGCGTCCCACAAAAGTTCAGCTCTAAACGGTGCACTGCGTCACTCGTGGCCATTTAGGATGCCTCTTTTGTTGGCTTCAAATCCAAAATGTTTTGGTTTTCTTGAAGGACCATGTCTCGTCTCACCACAACAAAGAAGACATAAACTTTCTAATAAACAAACCACTCCTCCCTCTTTTCACCTCTACTGAAATTCGATCTCCTTCATGTTGCTGGTGCTCGGCTCAGCAGCAAATTGCACACGGCCTGTCAGACACTAGTGGCTCCTTCAGTCCGTTTATAAACAAACATAATATTATGTTAATCACCTTGTCATATTGCTTATTACGGATGCAACACGAGTTGGATTTAGCGATGTGATGCTGTCGACACAGGTCTTCAATTTGCCAGAATGTGCCATAATGACAAATGCCGGTTCAGCCGGTTTAAGCTCGTAAACCGGACCGGACTGGCAAAACCAGATATCGACCCAAATCTATTCTCCACCGGTGCAAAGTAAGCTGAATCAGCCCCCACCACCAACTCTCCTCATCTCTCTTTCTTTCCCTGCATGTACAGTACTGAACACCCTCATCACTTTTCATTCTCCCTTGTGTTTTCTTGTCTTCCAACTTCAATCTCTGCTTACTCTCATCTCCTTTGTTTCCTCTCAGCTATCTCACCATCTCTAAAGGCTTTGCTCCTCCCCATCCTCGTTTTCTCCTCTCCTGCTTCAAACCTGCTCTTAAGTCTTTCAGCAATGCTAGATTTTCCTCACTGATTTTTAGGCCTATGCTTCCCTCTTTTTCTCTCTCTCTCAGTCCTGTTGTGCATTCTCCACCCCCAACCCCCCAAACCCTACTAATGGATCCCATGTCAGCAGAATACCAGAGTAAACCACACAACTGCACTGTGGCTTCATGTCTGTCTCTGCCTCAACGTCTCTCTCTTCCATGCATGAAAAAAAAGGAGGGAGAAAAATGAATAGTAAAACTGCTGGCTAAACATTACAGTTAGAGGACCCCAAAGAGATTTTACTTAATTCACGAAGCATATTATTTCAAATACAAGTGCAAGGTCTGTTGTATGGTAGCCAACACACACTGGCCATTTAAGTGATCACCTGTGAGATCCGACTTTTGGTTGTTTCCTTCTTTTCAAAGGTTTAAACATATATTTTATCACAAGGAGTCAGTGCTGCAGTGTTTTTACATTTTATTGGGCTTTATATTGCTGAAGTTTCAGTTTCCTTTGTCCGTGTAGCCTTGGAAGCTATCACACAACATGATAATTACCCACTTCTTCTACGTTCCAGAGAAACTGCTGCTGCTTCTGGTAAACTCAGCACTTACTGAGCATGAGAAGATTTTTCCCCATTTTGTGCCACAACTTGTATCCCTGAGGAAATTATAGGGGAGATGTGCTTAATAAACAATCCTGTCTCCTAGAAATGATGGCTATATACTACTAATTTACAACAGCAACTACGTTTGTTAGAGACATAATGCCGCCTGGATATATATTTTTTTTTACCAACATAATGATGACATGTTGTTAATTAGTGTAATATGATAAGTTGCAAAACATTGGTACTAACCTAAAATATCAGCTCTTGCAATATAATCTTTGCTTTTGGTGACTAAAGTGTCATTAAACTTAATAGTTATGTTTAGGCAACTCAAAGCACATGGTTAGTGAGCACATGGTTAGTGAGTGAATGATCGTGGTCTGAGTGAAATATTAAAATAGCCAACAATGACTTAAAGCACTTGACAGAACATATTTACTTTATTAACATTGAACTGAAGCCACAAGTATTTTTTAGCATTAACCAAAGCGTAACCACATGCAGGACTCATAATGTAAACCCTAGTCTCTGCTGTTGCAGGTTATTATTTGAAATTTGAAGATGCACAATGTCAGTGTCACGTTTTGTGGGTTTGTGTCCCTAATGTGACATGATAATTTAAGACACTCTGCGACACACAGGGCTAAAGGATGCACTTAAGTAATTTGTCTCCCTTTACTTTTTTGATATTGCAATTTAGTGTATGATTTTTACTGAACTGTATCTCTCTTATCCTTTTAGAGGCTGAGATGCATGTTTTGCCATGGCACTTTGGCAATCAGTTTTTATTTTATCACAACATATTCTCACTCCCAACTCATCACATATCGCCACTTGGTCAGTGGACAATTGCAGTCTACATATGAAGCGCTAGGTATCCTGGGTGCATCTGTTGTTGACGTTTTGGGATTCTGTGTCAATTTACATCTGTTACATGTATTGTATCTTTTCATAATACACTTCCATTTCCACAGGAAATGTGCAGTTTCTGCCCGATAGTACATACAGTACTATCCAAAATAAACTTACAATGTCGGTGAAACACCTTGAATGTACGAGCATATCCTTGTGCACCAAATGCATGTGCTTTGGTTTAGGCAACAAATGCACATGGTTAGGTTAAGGCAACAAATGCACATGGTTAGGTTTAGGCAACAAATGCATAAACAAGAAAAAGCCAGCAACACTCGGTGTCCTCTGTGTTACAAACTCTTTTTTCAGACACTGGGGAAGACACTTGTCGAAACCGGTCTTTGTGTTTAATCGCCTGTACCAGTGAAGTATTAAAAGTTTGTAACAAAGGACACCGAGTGTTGCTGGCTTTTTCTTGTTTATACTGTTGTTCTGTGGCCAAGCACCTCCAGACTTTTTTCTTTTTTTTTGAGAGTGTGTGTTGTCTTTTTTCATTGACTTAGGCAACAAATTCACCTGCTTAGGTTTAGGTAACAAATGCACATGGTTAGGTTTAGGCAACAAATGCACATGATTAGGTTTAGGCAACAAAGCCATGTGCTTAGGTTTAGGCAACAAAGGCATGTGTTTAAGTTTAGGTAACAAACGCACATGGTTAGGTTTAGGCAACAAATGCAAGTGGTTAGGTTTAGGCAACAAATGCATGTGCTTACTTTTAGCCAACAAGTGCATGTCCTTAGGTTTCGGCAACAAATGCATGTGGTTAGGTTTAGGTAACAAATGCACGTGGTCAGGTTTAGGCAACAAACACATGTGGTTAGGTTTAGGCAACAAACGCACATGATTAGGTTTAGGCAAAAAATTTATATGGTTAGGTTTAGGCAACAAATGCACATGGTTAGGTTTAGGCAACAAATGCAAGTGGTTAGGTTTAGGCAACAAATGCACATGGTAAGGTTTAGGCAACAAATGCACATGGTTAGGTTTAAGCAACAAATGCAAGTGGTTAAGTTTAGGCAACAAACGCATGTGGTTAGGTTTAGGCAACAAATGGAAGTGGTTAGGTTTAGGTAAAACATTTACATGGTTAGGGTTAGGCAACAAATGCATGTGGTTTGATTTCGTCAACAAAAGCACATGGTTAGATTTAGGCAAGATACGCATGTGGTTAGGTTTAGGCAACAAATGCACCTCATTAGGTTTAGGCAACAAACGTGGTCAGGATTAAGTAACAAACGCACATGGTTAGGTTTAAGCAACAAATGCAAGTGGTTAAGTTTAGGCAACAAACGCATGTGGTTAGGTTTAGGCAACAAATGCACATGGTTAGGTTTAAGCAACAAATGCAAGTGGTTAAAATTAGGCAACAAACGCATGTGGTTAGGTTTAGGCAACAAATGCACATGGATAGGTTTAGGCAACAAATGCACATGGATAGGTTTAGGCAACAAAAGCACAAGGTTACGTCTAGGCAACAAATGCACAAGGTTAGGTACAGGCAACAAATGCATGTAGTTTGAATTACCCAACAAACGCATGTGGTTAGGTTTCTGGAAGAACTGCACGTGGTTTGGTTTACAAAAAAATGATCATGATTTGGTTCAACATTAATACAGGAAGCAAACCCCAGGCTCCTGGGTGGAAGTCCAGTGTTGTTGGACCCATCTACCTCCTCTCTCGCCTGCCCTATAGGGACTTTCCAGCTACTTAAATTACTTTGTTTCCCAGCAGCGTTTCAAACTGACGCTGTCCAGCGGTGTTATAAAGTAATGCCACCCAGCAGTGCATCATACTTCCACAAAAGGATGTCGGTGTCTGTCGGAACTAAGGTTGATTAAAAATAATCATACTGCTGAGTACTGTGCACTGAAAAACTATTTATGGATATTAATTCTCTTTTTAAAACAATCTGATTTCCCTGTTTTTCTCAAACAGGATGTGGTCTACAAGCTATATGTATCTCTTCGTTACAGCAACAAACTCAACCAGTGGCAGGATTTTTCTTTTTCAAAAGGTGTGAACACAAGCAGCAGGATATCTGTGCTTTGTTCTCTCCTTTGGTGTAGTTAGCCAGCAGTAGCGTGAGCAGGGAGCTGGAGCAGGCTCACAGGGACACGTGTGATAGACGACCCGATAAGACGAGGACAAACTGTCACATCTCTGCTGGGCTCTGCGCTCCACAGGTACGCCGCATCCGAGGCAAGACCAGGCAGTGACAAATGGACCCAATTTCCATTTATTTATCCATCTGTTGTGAGGACCACAGAACACATGCTGTTGTCTCTCCGCCCCCCGCCCCCGATAAATCTTTATCCTGTTAACAGAACACCAATAAACCAACACATTAGCCCTCCCAAGCAGCAGACTAATCAAGCATAAAGTCTCACAATCCGTACAAAAACATCAGCACGTTTGCTGTGAAATTACTGGAAAACACACATCAAGCGAACAATTATAATCACTGCAAGTGACCTCACTCATGCACATCTGCACACGCAAATAAGAAACAAAAAATAAATAAACATTTCCTGCTAAACAATTCTGGAACACAAAATGAAAAGGATGCACTTGAGAGAATAAAACTGGATCTAAAGCCACCTCATTTAAAACACAATAATAAGTTTCTGCAGTGGAGATGGAAGGGGCTGGCAGAAAGCCACAGGGAGTGATGGGGTCAGGGGTGAGGGAAGGCACATATTTCTACTGTTTAGATTTGATAAGGCCTGGAAATTACTGACAGAGGCACCCACTTCTGCAGAGACAAGCTGCGTGCCAGTCTGTCTCAGTGACTCCAGCAGGGTTGGCTCAGTGAGGAGGCCTTGCATGACATGATGTTCCCTCTGCTATTAACCCTGCTGACAAACGTTACCTCTTACACAAACATCTACATCATCAGCAGCCAATCTGACTGTTAAATCGACAAACACTAGACTAGAATTAATATTTCTGTCTCTGCGGGCCAGCTCACCCCCTCTCACTACAGTCAAACAAACAACCTCCATCACACCCCCTTCTCCCTTACTGACATTAACACACACCCACATAAACTCCCCCCACTGATTTTGTCATATTACCTGGCAGAACACCAACAGATTTTTTTTTTTTTGCTCAGTGCCAAGCAGCCAGTGGTGTGAATGGTTGAGCTGCTGGATTTAATTAGTGCTGCGCCCATATGGATTAGCAAAGAGACAGACATACGCACAAACAGAAAGTATGTCACATTCCCACCTGATCAGCTCTTAACATTGCCCTTGGTGGCATACACAAATGCACACATGAATACACACACCAGAGGGAAAGGGTGGGGTGTTGAGATGGGAAGGAGGGGGGCTCCGCAGCTTTGTAATCAGGTGATTTCTTTGCCGTAAATTTAATTGGATTTAGCAGCAGTGCAAAGAAAACGTTAAGGTTGGCTTGCTGCACCATGTGTACAGAGACAGCTGCTCTGACGGGCAGGAGGTAGGAGGGAGCAAAGTGAACATACTGCTAAATAGATTATTTTTTAAAAACCAGCGAGCTTGATAAACAACATACTGTCATCCTGGCAGCAGAGAGATGCAGATGGATAGAAGGACAAGCAAACACTTGCACAATGCTCTGTGAATATTCACTTTGCCTCTTGTTCACTTACAATGAATTCCATGCTAATGATACATTTTTTGGTATCTGGTGATGTCAGCCTCCTGCAGTCACATGTCAGGGATTATTCAATTCAGACCCACAAATGTGTCACCTACTACCTGTCCCCTTTTCTCACTTTCCATTAAACTATGCAACCCCTTCTCATTCCCAGGTTGTCACATACCGCTGCTTCATCACGCCCCTCTGTGCCTGATAGGGACACAGAGAACACCTCTATGTGATGCAGAAACACATTGTGACACATGGTTAATCTTGTGAGGCAACAAAATTACTCGGTTAAGTTTAGAAAAAAAGCTCATGTCTTGGGTTATGAGAAGTATGTATTACATTACAACAATGGTGACTTTTGATTTCACATCGAACACTGTTATGTAAGTTACTTAATGTTAGGTTAAAACAACACTGATACCTGGTTTCACACCGGACAGGAAATGTAGTCACCTGGGTGATGGTCTGCTTTTGTTTGACTCACCCACCTCCGCTCTTCTCCACCCTACATAGATTTTCTCACTCTTCATACTATATCAGTTGCTCTCAACGTCAAGTATTGCAGCTGATGGGTTCACATTGGTTAGTTCAAAGCACCCCTGTCTCATAAAGACGATAAAGCGTGCATTTGGTGTCGATATCACACACTGTTGTACAAAATACTGTATATTAGCAAGGCACACTTGAGAGGAATATAGAGCACATGAGTTTACATGACTTGTTTAGTTAACATACTTACTCTTAGAGATGTACAATATGCAAAACAAACAATCAAAAAAAAAAACCTTGATCAAAAAATACATATAAATGATGATGTTGTGATTTTTGTTAGGGTCTGTACCAAGCATGTTCTCTTACATCTGGAATATGGTTTTAAAGCCAGGACATCTATGAAGCACAATGCTACATTTTTTTAAGGTGTGTTGTGATAAATTCTACCTTAGAAATTGCAGCTCCTGTGATCTGGATATTGCACTTGGCCATATTACAGTTTCAATAATACTTCGATTAACTGTGCAGCCCCACTAACTATTTCATAGCCATACTACATCTACAATGCTAAGCTAATCTTCCAATAATAAGTTTTGCTCGGCATGCTTCTAATTAGGATGATCAATATCTAAAACACAGGATCGCGACTGGCTTAAGTGCAAAAAATAAAAATGAAGTTTCCCTACAACCACACATTCACTTCTCTCATTGTGAATGTGTGGTGCAAGTGGATGGAGAAAAGGACAGGACTTATTCCCCAGATCAATGAGACTCAAATGATTTCCTTCACTAAAGTGTCTGTTTGTCATCTTAAGGCCAGCCCAGAAGTCCAATCATGCACTCCCTCTGGAATTAGTTTCTCTGATTGATCTGCTACCTGAATAGACCATGCCATTTCCTCATTTCTGTCCAACAATACCCTCAAAGCACCAGTCTAATGGAGTCATCAATGATGCGTTACAGAGTGAGAAAAGAGCTGTAATAGGGTAATAGGGTTTGGTTATTCTTTACCCCTACCATGGCTCCTTTAACTGAAATGTGGTATTTAGTTTCAGCTGTATAAATAGTGAATAATACATAGCGATATATGCTACGTAATGTGATGGTGGTTAAGGCATTTTGTGCAGCTAAGCTATGTATGAATAATAGTGTAATCCGCTGCAATTATGGATAGATATCTTATAATTAGCTCACTGTAATCCCTCCAGCTGTCTTCCTCTCTGTAGACTCAGCACTGTCTGGATCCAAATAGGAAGAAATGAGAAAGAGGGCAGTTAGGGATAGGATAACCTTTTTTTCTTGGAAGACATTTCTGGCATCATGGACTTAAATGAAATGTTGTCCTTCACAGTCTGTGGAGGGAGAGTTTCTTTTGTGTCTCTAGAGGGAGCCTCTAGAGGGAAAGAACAGGGGAGACAATCAGGGTTGAGTTGAGGTCAGTGTTAATTATCATTTCCGCTTCAGCTGGGTAACATCTCCACCTCCCACAAAACAAACCACTGAGCTCCACGTTACACCTAGGTTTTCTGTCTACCCACGGTTGACTTCCATTTTCTTAATTTTAATTCACTGTCTGATATGGCAGCATGTGTCCAAATTAATTGGTTTGTTGTCTGACGCACTGTTTTTTTCCGCTCTGCTTGATATAAATATGCAGCTGCTTAGGGGTTTGAATGAAAAGTGGGAGGTCAACATACATTGGCGGTAGTCTTACAGTAATTTACAAGGCCAGGAACAGTAAGGTTTACTGGGACTGAAACCCTTGATTAGACCCAGTAGGTGTCTGTGCTGAAGGTAGCCCATGTTTAATAGCTTCCATTGAAGCGTACTGACTAACATGCATGGGCTGTTGAAGTCCTGGTGTTTGTGAGCTTGTCTTTCTGTTCAGAACCCCAATGGGAGTGACGGGGAGGGCTATTAAACATGGCAGACTGTGTATACTGTAAACAATGTACAGCACATTCCCTGCTGTGTGTTCATGGGAGTGTGAAGCTTCCTGCTTTTCTACCTCCCAGAAGCAATTTGCTACTGGAGTCATCTAGCTGTGCTGTTGCTCCTAACTACACACACGTTCTCAAGGAGGAGGCATTAATATCTATTACTGTTATGTGTCTAGTCCCACGATTAAAGTGGTGCAAAAAGAAAATATCTCTGACTTTAACAAACACACTCACCTGTTTTTGCTTCTTCTTTTCATTGAATGAGAAATTCACTTCAATACAAAAACATTTTCGACTTAAAATTAGTGGTTTTATTTGCCTGGGTTCTGAGATATCTGACTTCTGATTTCTGCTGCCACCCTGATATAATTGAGGTGAATTAAATTTAATTTGTGGTGCTCATAGCATAGAAAATTGCACTAAGTCACATGTCTTTCCAGAACCATTGGTCTCGTTTCTCTGGATAACCCACCAACATCACCTTGAACAGCTTTCAATGGGACTACTTTCTAATGAAATAATAGTTCCTATGGAAACCATTACCAGCACATCTTTTTTTTTATTATTCAGAGTTTAGAGAAAACACTGTTTTTGGAAAGAGATGCTGCTATTGAACCTGGCTTTGTGCTATTACACTATAAAACTGTGCTGTTAAAAAAATACAATACAAAATTTAAAAAGCATTTTTAAATGCTGGTAACTCCACAAACTAAAGTCCTTGTGCTGAACCCTGAGAGTAAAACCTTTGGATTAACAGTTGGAGATCCTCTCAGTAGACTGAGATCCTTCAAGCTGAGCAATCTTTTTCAATTTTCTTTTTTTTTTTTGTCAGTGTGCAGTGTACTTCTAGGGACATTTCATTCCTAGATGTAGCTACAGAGTGAGTGCTCCTTGCTTTCATGCTGCTCCCCATTACACACATTTGCATTCTGCACAATAGCGTAGACATGACCTGCCCAACTTAACTACTCAACATAACCAATCTAAACAACAAAGGTAACAAGTACTAGTCAATCAGAGGGAGAGCAGGGCGGATCATGCTTTTGCTGCTATCCTAGGAAACGCATATTTGTTCAAATTTGCAGACCCAGACCCTAGGTGAGTCTGAGGGGGCTTACACATCAGGGATCCGGGCCCGGATCTGAGTACACTTGGCCCCAAATTCCAGTTCATTTGAATACTGGCTGGACTTGTGATGAAAACACCCTCTGTGAGACAGCTTCCCAGGGGAAGAGAGGCTTCACGCGGTCAGGCCCCAAGATAACATTATCTTCTGCCTTCTGCTTAGAAGTTGTGAAAATACAACTTACAAAAACTTAATATGACACAGTCTTTGGCTTTTGTTTAACAATGCACATTTCAAATCTGTTGATAGTGTAGTTGGCACTCATTTGCACAGAAGGCTAATTTAGCTTGTTCACTATATTATGTGAACGTCAATGTCTCCCTGAATGTTTCGCTGAACAGTTCTCTATATGGAAAAAAAGGAAACAATAGTTGAATATTCGTATTGAACAGCCAAATCTGATTCAATTGATGTAATTCTGAGTCAGGTACAGCTCTAAAAATTCCCTTCCCCTCCATCGTATTGGAGTGAAGACAGAAATCTGATATCGCAAAACAACAAAAACCCAAACTATGTGCAGATACTGTACCATGGTAACTAAGGAAATAGCTTTATTGTTTTGATTTGGGTCAACTGACCCTTTAATTATAGCCTGATAATAAAAAATGGATAAATGGTTGCAACCCTTCCACTGACCTGGCCCAGCACAAGCACAGTACATTCCATATAATATCTCGTGAAAAAACACAATTCAGTTAGCTGAAACTAGAAGTGTTTGTGACCAGTGGAGTCAAAGGGCTAATCAAACACAGGATTTCATTCCTATCTGTAAACTAACGGTGGATACTCTCCTCCATCCTTTGCCCCTATTTTTTCTCTCCATCTCTCCCCACAACCCAATGCTCCCTCCATCCCCCATGGCAGTGTGAGGCGGGCAACACTATCCGCTCCATTACAGAGCCTCCAGAGATATCTGCCTTCTCAGCATGCAGTGGAGCTAGAGACGGTGAAACAGATACACACTTATGCACACACACACAGTGGATACCTCAGGTCTGAGATAATCAATGCCAACAGAGCAGCAGCAGATAGAGCGGGTGGAGAGAGGCAGACCCAAGGCCAAGTTCTACCCAAACAAGCAAAACCCAGAAATAAAGTAAAAAGAACAGGGGGCATAGGAGTGCCTTGACCCAAAATATTTACAATTCTTTTGTCTATGTACAGTGTATCTCATATCAATTCTTTAGACTTTATAGTTTATTTATTGTACCAGCTTATTAAAAAGATAACACAGTGCATTTCAGATAAACAAAACCAAGAAGCGATGAAAAATATGCTGACAAAACTGCGAGTGAATATAAATAAGACGTGCTTTAAAAACAAATGCATGAAAAGAATATATGAAAACCTCCAAGAAAAGCTGATATGATGTCTCACTTTCAGTCCATGATATATTTTTTGCTTGTTTTTCAGAGGCACAAATGTTGAAAGAAATGCACGCCAAAAAACAACGACGCATGGCTTCAGCATCCTCTATTTATAAACGGCACTCTGTGTGAGTGAGAGAGAAGAGGTGACAGCAAGAATATAAGACATCAGACTGACAGCGTTCCTGCATCACACTTGCAGTCTCTGCACACGCTGTCAACAAACCTCAAGGAAAAACTGACAAGACACGCAGGTGTCCGATGGCTATTAGTGTAAAAAACCTCCTCATCTGTCAGTGAGGGAGACCAGTTAGTGAGGGAGCTGTCAATTAAACAACCACTCATCTTGAAAGGCTTCTTGCACTCAAAATACAGAGTGGACGAAAAAGATGCCCATGTCTGTTAATGCCTGTCGACATTTTGGTGCAAGACCTTTACGAACTCATTTATCATGGCATACATTTGGTAGAGGACCATGAGAAGAGAGTTCGTATCAAAACCGTCAGCAGGAGCAGACAGCAGGGGTGAATGTTGTGTGCAGAGATCATGATTTAACTAGTAGAGGCTTTTTATTCACTGAGCAGCTTTGACAAACTATAGCCAAACTTTAAATTGAAATTTCTCAACCTTCTCAGCCAGGCATGCCAATAAGAACAAATTCATATTTAAAAAGGCAGCCTGGCAAATGAGTATAGGTGGTTGAGCCTATTGAGATTATTGCACTATTTTTGAAGGTCTAGAGTACTACATTAAAGGAGAGAGGTTCTCAGGAATCCTAGTACCCGATCAGGCCAATTAGTAGTCCAACTATGAATCCTAACTCACTTGACTCATTCTAAATGAATTCAGTGAGCTTATAATTAGCCAGCTCAGATTGGAGGCCATTGGGCTAACATACAGGGATGGAGCCTGGAGAGGAATATCTTTCTTATGTATGTTTCTGAATCTCTCATGAGACGAATCTGCCAGGTTACAGTCAATAAACTAGTTAAATGAAAATAAGATTCTGTTGGACACATTTTAAATCCATAAAGTAGCAAAGTGTGGTGAAAACTGACAAATACATCACAACAAAATTCTAAAACCATCAAACATATCCATCTCCAAATGATGACATCACTTCATATAGATGGCAAATAGTGTAGACAAATAATGTAACACAGCTATACAGTACAAAATGCTGAATGCAATGACATTTAAGTACAGCTACAATTCATTAATAAGCCACAAAACAGACAAATGTTTTCCCTTTTTTCTGGGTGTGAACTGCCTTATTGGAATATCTAAATATAATGTCGGGGTTATGCTTAAAAGCAAACCACATTAGCCCTCTGCAGCCGGGGCAATTTGTGCATTAGGGTAGGACAGCACACCTATCATTCATCTACTACTATCCATAATGTGGTGCTAGAAAATGGGGGTGCCATCAAGCACAGAGCTGTTATTCCTCTTATTAAACCTGCACAGACACTGATGTAGATAATTATTTCATGTTATCACAAAGGCATGACTTCCTTAGAAACATGTTCATCAAAGTTAAGCTGTATTTGCATACTTGTACTTGTGCATTTATCATCCGATCATGGATTTGACTGCTACACATTTCTTTACTGGCAATAATATACGTAAAGTTAAAAAGGGTAAGCAGCCTATAAATTAGAGTCCAATAGATATCAGAAGGTGACATGCCATATTTTTTGAGTGTGGTGAAATAACTGATCAGTGAAAGGGAATCAATTTTTGGTTATATGAGCCATTTGATTGCCTACGCATTGCTACGGATTGTAAAAATGTCATGACTTTTTGGTTTGGCAGCATAATAAGCATGGTCAGACAGAAATTTATATTCACATAGGAACAGGTGGTATTTATCTCCTCTTCTTCATTGACTGACACATACACATTATTCCGGTAGCAGAGCAGTTGCCGACATGTTGTCAAACAGTCAATTCAGCTGTTCATCCCTCTGACCTGGGAGACCTGGGATCTAACTGCCATGATTACAATCCTCAGAAACACCACTTCATCAGTGCAAGGTGGCAGTGCTAAGTCACGTGTGACATTCACTGTCCTAGAAGAGTGATCAATCAAGATGCACAGTACACTCAATAACACCCCCCTTGCCCCTATAGCACTTAGTCCTTACCCCCTCCATTTTGAGCACTCACACCTATAGTGGTAGGGTTTCCCAGTTCTAGTTGGGGTAGAGGGGTAGGGTAAGTGTTAGGGCTACATGACCCTCCAAACTGAGGTTTTTCAGAGGCACACTCCAAAGCCAGTGTTCTGAGAGGTCAACATTAAGATGGCTGCAGAAGCAACAAACCCACAAATGTAGCCTATGTTCTTAGATAAAGCTTTAAACATTTCACTAACCATCATATTATCTTGGTTTAATTTCAGTTCAATATATTACACCTTAGTAACTAGATAGCTAGCTGACATTACATTGTTATTGCTGATTTGTGCATGACTGCCCTGCATTTTGACACTTTTCAATGTTGAATTCTTCCCTTTTGATGGCATATGGCACCCAAAATTTAATTTAAGTCCAGCTGCAAAGTTGCTGCACTTGCTACTGCTCCTCTAATATCAGTGCAGACTGGCAGGGTAGGGGCACAAGTTGCTATCGTTAGCCTACAGAGCACCACTGTGGCCTGTTAATGAAGCAGTTTTTTTAAATTAAGTAACTTGTTTAAACAATTCACTGCATGAAACTTTCACAAGCGTCCATGCTTTTCTATCACCATCAGATAAGAACCTCCGTTCACGTAAATGCCATCGATGGCTTTACTGATGACGAATCAGGGTTTGAAGAGTCGTCCCATTTCATAGAGGAGCGTTTTAACCACTGACCATTTCCTCTATTCAGAAGGGACAAAGGGGCACTGGAATACAAGGAGTAGGGATAAAAATATGAAACGGGGTCGGGCCATAATAACAGCTAACCTCCTTACCACTCTTAATTATGAATATATATTACAATCACATTAGTCTGATCGATGAGATGTAAACTCACATCAACTGGTCATGTGTGTGTATGTGTGTGTCTTTATAGATACAGATGGTGAGAGTGAAACAGGGCAACATCCTACACTGCGACAGGAAAACAGTTTCATTAGTATCATGCACATATTTCAATTTGACATTTAAACCTAAAAAATGTTATTGCATCGCTCTCCTGGAAACACAATATATTAAACCAAAAAGATTATTACAGCAGCATAATAGCATATTTTTCATGCTTGATTGTGAGAAATTGCCAGTCGATTTGCTGTTACGAAAATGATTTGAATCCTGACGTGCTTTGCATAACTCATATTAAATATATGAGTGGGGAGGAGGCACATATTCTTGTCCTGAACGTAGCATGAAAACTATTAAAAAAAACCAACAACACATCTTTGAGTATAGGTGCATTACCTGATTTAAATGTACGTGCGAGGAGAGGCATTTAAATGTGTGTAAATGAATGAAAAGTCCCAGTGCTAAGGGCTATATCGCTCTGAAAATCCTTTTAATTATCTCCAGTCCCTCTTCGATGTCTCTTGGTTTGCCTTTACCTCTCAGATTTATCCACTCCTTCAGCTCCCAGTGCCTCATCTCATGCTGTCTTCTTTGTTACATCTCGCAATAGCCTTGGGAAGTCTGGGAGGAACAGTAAAGGGACTTTTCCACGGAGGAAAACAGAGATTGAGCGAGGTTGTGCAAACACGGAGGATGGTTTTATTGGCACAGAGTTTTTCATAATAAAATATTCCATCATTTCATATTCTATGGCATTTGAAGATAATATACTTTCATATATTTGAGAGAATGACTGCAATGGAAAGTCTGCTTACAAAGGTCTACTGTAATGGTGCTTGTAGATACATATAGTAGATTGCTATAGAAGTAGATTGGAGAAGGCTCTCATTCATCTCACCTTCTGTGTCTCGTATAGTAAAACTGAGACCTTGAATATTGGCCTTGATAACACGGGAAAAAAAGGAATTTAGTTTCTGGTGTGTGGAAGGAAGCTGCCAGCTAAGCAAACACAGAGATTGTGAATATTAATTATTACTACATCCACGCATAGCAACACAATTAATTGGAAAAATATTGAAATTGCTTATTTGAATTCTGCAATGTCAACATCACAACAGGCTGGTGATGTTCAAATGATAAAAGGCAGGAAAAGCACAGCCCCTTAAAAGTGTCAGTGTGGTGATACGAGGCAAGTTCAGACACAATGTTTGGTACTCTTTTTTTGAGGTGCTGAACAATGTATCTAATTTAAATTATTTCAGATTTTCTTGACACGTGAAACAATATTAACATCAACAATAGCACTAGTTTTTAAGAATAAGGCAGCATCAGCATGAAAAACGCACAGACACACCCTTGTTTCACAGTCTGTCTCTGCATACTGTGCACCTAACACAGATCGACATACATGCAATTTGTATACAGTGCATATGACAATAATGGGGAACACATCACTGGTCATCAAAGCTTTCAGTGAGCAGCCTCAACAACAGCAGCTCCATCACAAACCTGTCTGCACATTCCAAAGTATTCCCACAGGAAAGAGATGAAGAGATGCTCCAGAAGGAGGAGGAGAGGGAGGAGGAGGAGGGGGAAATGGCAGAAAATAGGAGATGCAGAACTGACAGCCAGGCAGGCACAGGAATGGTTGTAGTGCCTTGGAAATGTTCATCTCATTATTCAGCTTTCCATTGAGGAACCAACCCTCTCTCTCACTCTTTGTCCCCTATTCCGCTGCATGTTATAAATCACCACATCTGCAGCCTATTAGAGAAGATACCAGAATCTTTGGTTGTGGTGAGGAAGCAGCAGGAACAATACTGCATAAACAGTGCATTACTCTGCTGCTGCATTGGCAACTGCTCATATCTCTGATTCCAAGTGTCTGTGACTGCTTCTCTCTCGGTGTAATTTCTGTACAGTATTCACCAAAGCATAGTATCTCTCAAATTTACCTGCAATGTTTCTCAGAATCATCTGATTTGTCATTTTTCATCAGCCACATAATTTATGGTGTGCTTCAATGCTCACGTTTAGAGTATAATGTTTAATCAGTATTAGGTTTTCACCGTATCAATTTTCATAATAGCAACTCTGTTCATTACTATGCAGACGGGATTCAGCTCTCAGTAGTTCAATGGTTTTATTTGTTTCTAAAAAGAAAGAATATCAGATGTCATTTCATTTATTATTTAAGGAAATATCAGAAATATTTTTAAGCCACCGGAGGGGCATGTACATGTTTGATTGACACTAATTGGCAGGAAGAGCCCCAGCAACTTTATTAGAGAAAAAGTAAGCTTACAAGCCATCTCCCTCTACATCTGGCATGTCCAAAATCCAGGCCTGGGGTCCAATTGTGGCCAGTGGAGCTATTTTAAATGGCTCACAGCATGTTATTCCAAAGGTGGCCCAACATATAATATTGGTTAATCTGAACTAATGTGTTTTCATAAACACGCAGTAAACAACCAAACAAATGGTTACCGAACAGCAGACATTTCCAGCTAGTTAGCAGAAAAAGCGTTAAGTCAACAGTGAGGGACGCTGCTTTCAGGAGCAGTGGAAAGTTCAATACTTTTTCACAAGATAAAACAGTTGCATTTGTCCCATTTGTATGGGATCCTTTTCTTAATAACGTGTTTGAAGCGAAAAGCAGCTGGCCTCCAGGTATTTTCACATTATCTGTTCTGGCTCCATTCAAAAAAGGTTTGACTCCTCTGCTCTACGTAGAAGGAGTACAAAATGGTATTCAGATGAATTTATGTCAAGAAGGGGCCATCAGGGGTCCGTTTCAGAAAGGAGGTTCAACAAACTCTGAGCCTAACCCTGAACTCTGAGTTGGGTAACTCTGAGATGGGAAACTCTGGGTTACGGGTTTCAGAACAGGTGATTTCAATCAGTTCAATCAACACAGAGTTTGTTCAGTTAAGCGCGTGCACCACGACTTTAAAAAGCCGTCATCAATGGAGCCCCGATACCACGATTCACCATGGCAACAAGCAACAAGAAAATGTATGCATTTTTACTCCTCTGGAGTTGGATATTTTAATGCGCTCATACAGCGAATTTGAAGCTATTTTCAGGAAGAAGAGGAAGAAGAGTGACACGGCTGCAGCAGCGAGGGAACGGGAGTCGGCGTGGGAGAAAATTACTGCTCGAGTCAATGCGTAAATATAAATTTATCTTATACATTTATGCAATCACAATAATATTAGGCTACAGATGCAAACAGGTGGAATGGTGTTAAAGCTAAAATTTAGTTCACTTTGATGCAATCCCACTGGCGAAAAAGAACGTGGAAGCAGCTCAAAATGAAATATAAAGACATCGTTCAAACAGGTAAGACTTCAGCATAATAGTGGGGGTGCCTCTTTTTAATCATGTTTACCAGTAAATGTCATTCAGTGGCTGTTTCAGTGTGCATTATTATATACCACAAAATATGTCATAGTATAGTATGGCATAAAAATATCATTTAAAAAAATCCCATTATATAGTGTGGCATAAAAATATATATCTTATATATACATATATATATATATATATATATATATATATATATATATATATATATATATATATGTGTGTGTGTGTGTGTGTGTGTATGTACATATATGTACATATACATATATATATATATATATATATATATATATATATATATATATATATACAGTATGTATATATATATATATATATATTGCTGAAACCCGTGCGACACTAAACGAATGAATGAATGAATCACACTGCGTGTGTGGCGTAAGAGGGAGGAGACAGCTAGAAACTTGAGGTTCATTGAAGAAAACCTGCTCCCGACCAGGTTAGGTTCAAGAGTCACTTGCCATAGTAACTCACACCGAGCTTCAGTTACCTCTCTTTCTGGAACGGGCTGGACTTTCTCTGGTTTAAGCTGTATCCCTTTCTGAAATGGAAAACCCAGAGTTTCCCTCATTTCAGGGTTAACAGACTCAGAGTTTTCATTAAACCTGCTTTGTGAAACGGACCCCAGGAAACCAAAAAATCTAACATTTATATGTTTCCCTTTTAGTTTCAGATTTTTTTCCTCAAAGAAGAACATGGCATGTGGTTTACCATGCAAATATGTATGCTGTAGTGGAAACAAAACATCCAGTTTTATCTTGTGTCTTTCACTCGACATTGGCCTAACTGCACCAGCCAACAATCTCTTGGTATATAATACAGAGGTCTATTCTGCATTGTGTAAAAGTTGTGAAATTTAGCCTTGCAACATTTCATGCACACTAATTTTGTCTTGAATTTCAATTATTGAATTAGCTGTATAGTGTCTTGATAATTTGAGTTTAAGTTCTGTATACAAGATGAAAAGCCTCTTGTGCCTATGGAGCGACTACACTGACAAGAGCACTGCTGTAAGCCAAGAGCAATCCAAGTGATCAAATCTAATAGCATTATTTCACTTTGTTAAAGCTGGGGTAGGCTTTTACAGCTAGTTTTGTTTTTACGTCATTGGGCAAAAAAATCCATAATAGCCTTCTGCATGTTGTAATTCAAGTGGTCTGAGAAAAAAATACCTCTTCTTGGCTCTGTTTTCAGGCTTTGGAAAATCCAACCTATGACAAAACTGGCCAATCACAGTTCATTTCAGAGAGAGGGCATTCCTGTTGCCTGTTTTATGAATGTAGATGAGGTGTGCATCCCTTTAGATGGTGAAAACCTGATTTATTTGCAGAAAGTCCTGCAAAAAAGGAAGAAGACTTATCGGAGAGCCTATGATGAACGCAATAAAACGTGTCAGTATTAGCAAAGCATTTCAGAGACGGAGAAATAATGTTGCTCCGAAGGCTCACAGCTGAAGCCCATTCAAGTTGTCATGTTTATGTAGCTAGCTAGAGTGTCAAATCACAGTGTATCATCTGAAAGGGCTTTACAGGCCCACAGGTTTGCATGAAAACAGGAGGGTAATTTCAATAATATTGCCACTATATAACAGCATCAGGATCACAATCACAATCGGGATAAATGAAATGAATGACTTGGACTCATACAGATTACTATATGAAGTGTGTGAGTTTGTGCTTGTCTGGTGGGAGGGGCTTAGGACAGAGAGGGGAGAGCTGCAGGAGGAGGGCTGTATTTTCAAATTCTGCCATTTTCTTTGCCTTGTACAAAAAACTGCCTACTCTAGCTTTGAACAAAGTGTGAATGTTGATTGAGAAAAAAGATTTGTTTGAATATATTACTGCAAAACAAACACTGAGTTCAGTTTCTGTGCAATTTGGCTGTCTGGTGTTCATTCAGAATATTTCATTATAGTTGGCAGTAACAAAGCAAAGTGTCTGCCTCGTCTAGATAACATAAGAATTTTGATTAGCTTAATGAAAAAAGCTGACATTTCAATCATAAACACCAACAAACAATCATCAAACTACACAGTGCACATCTGGAAGAGTGTTCATTTTTCATTTTCACGCCCTAAAGGGACTGTCAGAGTTGTAGTGAGCTTGTTTTTTTGGTGTTTTTTTTTAACAGAATTGCAGCTAACTTTTACTGGATGAAATGATACCACACAAAGCAGATATTCGGAGAGCAGGCGGAACGCTTTGGCGAATGAAAACTGACACAAGGTTGAAAAGAAAAAGCGACACAACCTCTGACCCCCCAGGGAAGATAGCATTAACCCTGAGCCCAGATATGGCTGGTGGGTGCTGTTGACTGTGGCGTTATAGAGTGACAGATAGAGGATGGATAAGGCTAATATCTCAGCAAATGCACAACCATCCCTCTTCTCTCAGTGACAGCAGGATTACTCAACCATGCTGTAAGCCCTTAATACTTCCACACTGACAAATTCACAAGTAAAATATAGGGCACAGTAGACATATCATAGTGTATGTCATTATAGGGATTGTTGCAAGTTGTGACTTGATGATGGTTTTTCACTGTTAATTAATTTCAGTTGTTCGAAACTCTTCTGCAGCAAAGCACAAGTGCTGGTTATCTGGCCCTCTGGGAAGTTTCTCTTGCCACGTTATAAATCAGCAAATGAGTGAATAAAATACACATGACATCAGCGAGTAACACGACACAGTACGTGTGGGACTTTATCGGAAATGGATAAAATCTGGCTGCATTGCTGTTCCGAGGCTGCAGGGAAATGCAACCAGCACTAAGGTTCAGTGCGGGAAATGGGGAAAAGATTTAGTGTCGGGGGAAATGGGCCGAGCCAAACAGTGTCTCCCCAGCAACAAGCAGAGCTGAATACATTACCCGCGACAAAATAATATGCAACATGATTCGCAGCAGTGTTGGGGGGTGGGGTGGGGTGGGGGGGTGGTCAGGCAGAAGAATTGAAGGGGTACCCAAAGCATATGCTTAATGTTACCCACATATGGGCAGACAAGGGCATAGTATCCACCACCAATCGTCAATTGGCGGCCCGTGGACCACATACAGCTTGCCAAAGCTTCCACCAATATTAGTGAAGTCATAGAAGTTGAGGAGGAAAACATGTGTTCTGGTAAAAAAAAATTGAGGCATAATTTCATTGTGATCTACCACCCCAAAATATGTGCATTTCACCCACAGGTACTTTATAAATCCACCTTGTTATCAGCCCACAGTCCATAAGAGAAACACTGCGTGCAATAGTCCACCTTCCACCTTCTCTTGTGGAGGTTTCTGTGTTCAGGTGGTTGATCAACCCATATCTTTATTGTCTCTTATAAATGGAAAGCAGCTTGTGCCATATGTTCATGCAACAACGGGGACAAACTCATGGCTTTTTTCCCCTCATGCTTTTATTCAAACTTTTTTTCCCCCACATGCTCTTTTTTGACATTGTGTTAAGGGTTTTTTCTTATTCTCTTATCTAACATTGAGTTTTATTTTAGTTCCTGTTTATTTACTTTTATTTTATAATTAAAACAATTGTATTACATCATTACACAGTTACTTATTAAATTAAACACTCACTCCAGCCCCCACAGTCTCCAAAGATAAGCACAGAAAAGTGGAAACACACACACACACACACACACACACACACACACACAATAAATCAGGCTTCATATGACTGTAATGTAAAGAAATTTTCAACAGTGCACATAATTCATAACACTTGCCTGCTTATTATCGCTGGATGTTTCTTTTATTTTCTTGACAAGGCTACAATACATCCTTGTAGCAAAATGAAAGCTCCTTTTGCCAGAGAAAGTGTAAAAAAAACCCAAAGGGAGTTATAATTAATGGTATAATTCTATCATCTGACAGAGACTGTAAAGATGTGAAGGTCAGTCCTCTCACTCCTGTCAAAGTAGCAACTGTTGTTTCACATATCACAGTCTTAACACAATGTAAAGACACACACAAAAGCAACACCTTTACATTCTGATAATACTGCCACACACCTAGGAGCCATATGGTCTCTGTCAGGAGCTCTTAAATACTTCCCTTCTCCTCTCCCTTCACAGAACCGCTGCAAGCCAAACAAACTCTTTCCCTGCGTCCTGACACTCCTGGCACAAATCTGGCTCTTGGAAACGCTGAGCCTAGGGGAATATAGCGACTAAAATTGTTTAGACAATACTTGCAGTGCACTCGCCCCAGTCTCCAGACTGTAAACACAAACCAGCTGTCCCCGGAGTGTGATACTTATTCGCTGACTGATCTAACCATAGGCCAACTGGGAGAGAACAAGGAGGCCGAAAACAGGATGAGGAACAAGAGGCTAGCACAGTGTTTGCAGACTGTCACAGGCAATTGGAAGTAAACACTGATATCTGACTTTGTGGCTGTGGATGAAGAGCGTTTACAGTGTTTCAGTGTTTGTCTATCAAACAATATCACGCCTCGTCCTTATGGAGAAAAAATGACAACTTTCCTGAGACATACTGCTCTTCTGCCACTTAGGATCTTTCATTGCTTTTATCCGGAGTGACTACAGACAGGATGCTGCCAGTGACGGTGACAGCCATTTGAAGTGGGGAGCCATTAGTTAATGGATAGGGGCAGGTAGAGGGGAAACGTGACCTCTGAGAATCTGCCTCTCTTTTCGCTGCCTCGTACGTCTCCTTCACCCGCTTGTTTCCAACATAAGATTACAATCAAAAAGGAGCAGACAGGGAGACGGACCAGAGGTCCCACCTTAAGCTGTCAATCTCACAGTCTGACTGAGCTGCGCATATCCCATGATCCACATCAGAGAGTGTGGTGTTATGATGAACATGTCCATCATGTTAATGCATTCATGTTGTTACCACAAGCCATCACATCTCCCCCTGGATTTCCCTTTTCAAGAAACTGTATACATTTAGGATACTGAAATATTGATAGAGTATGAAGATGTATGTTTTATATAAATGATCTAAGAAGCATCTGTATGTGCTTCAGTTAAAATCTGGTATTAAAGTAGATTTGTCCACTGATATGTTTGTTTTTTTCTTCTGTTACTGTCTGCTGTAATTTTTACTGGGATCCCCACAATAATTTGTTTAGTTATATAACATGAACATATTTTCATGGAAGTGGTACGTGTGAAAATAAAAATGGAGGGAAATAAAATTGATCCCAAGTGTCAGTGATCTATTTATTGAAAAGAAAAAAAAACAACCCTGATCTTTCACCCTATGTTGTACTTTTTAGATATAGGGCTCAAAATATCCTGCCTGATGCTACAGGAACCCACATAGTTTCTGTCCAAGCCTGAGCCCAGACCACAGCAGCAGTTTTAGGCACTCAATTAAATTTCCATAAATTTCCACTGTAATTTTATTTTATTTATTTATTTTTCTGTCTACTTATTTTGAAACATTTACTACAAGCTAAAGTCAACTTAAATCATTTCAGTGTGGTGACAAACATATCTGACAGGATCTCCAACGTTTGTGCCTTCATCTCCGGAATGTTCAGCACAGCCAAAAAATTTCTTCTTACTAATGACAGTCAGGAGTCAGGATGGGTTGGCAACACATGCCATTAAAAAAAAAGAGAGAGAGAGAAATTGGGAGTTAACCCCAAACCAAGCAGGTCAAGTCAGGCCCAATCAGTTTTAGGCAGTGGTAAAATTTTAGTGAGCACTTGCACCTTTGCCACAATAACCTATACACTTGACAGGGGTGGCATAACAAGATACTGTTTAAACAGCATCATTATTTCACAGGTTTGCCTTGGACTGATCACAATAAAAAGCCACTCTAAAATCTGCAGTTTGATCACACAGCACAGTGCCACAGAAGTTTTGAAAGAGCGTGCCACTAGCATGCTCACTGCAGGAATGTCCACCAGAGCTGTTGCCCATCAATTAAGTGTTCATCTCACTGCCATAAAATGTCTCCAATTCTGAGAAATTAGCAGAAAATCCATCAGGCAAAAAAATTTGTGTACAAAATTGTAATATATAGTGTGTATATAATGTTATGGTTGATGTTTTTTCCTTCTGGCTTTGGCAACTGCATCTTGTAATCCTATGTGTGATGGGCCAAATGTATCTGAGAGACACGTAAATAAAAACACAAACTATCAGGAGGAATCAGAGGGGATGTTTCTGCCTTTCTCTTTATAGGCTCTAATGCATGACATGTGATGTGGCTGTATTGTTGTCTTTCCCTGTGGTTCATTACTTCATCATTGCAGTGTTGTGGGCTAACCTTAAGCTCAGACACAAGCCTCACTTTCCTCTAGCAAATGGCAGTGTCCAATTAGTTTAAGAATATCATTTATTCTTCTCCCTTACTGAACCTAAAAACAGGTCTACTATCCAATAACCTTTAGAGTACACGGGCTGTGACTTTGCCTTCACCTCAATAAAGCGCTCCATGATTGAATCAAGTGGCTGAGGTCAATAGGACATATGTTCATTTCCCAGGGTCCTCTAGGGTCCCCGCAGGCAGGAAAAAATATGCTGAGTGTCTTCAGTGACATTTATTGGATAGGAACTAAGTTATATGTGCTTTTTCCTTTTTTTACTCATTTCATCCTTTTCACTTTCAGAAAGGGTTCCAGTACACTGTTTGTGTGTGTACGTATGTGTGTGTGTGTGTGTGTGTGTATGTGTGTGTGTGTGTGTGTCTGTGAGCATGTTGTGTGTGCTTACACAGTATTTCAACCCCGTGGTCACGCTTCAGGCACCAGCACATACTACATCTGTCACTGTCTCTACCACGTCACCTCAATTTTCTGCAAACTAGTTTCACTTCTGTGCCTTGAAGGACAGACACTTCTTCCTCGCTCTCTTCTCCTCCCGTCTGTCTCCGTCACTCCTTTCCTGTTCCAATCACTTTCAGCCTGTCAGCCTGTCTTTTGTCAGCCGTCTCCCCACTTTTCATCATCTCTCCCTTACTTCACTTAAATCAAAGCGACAGTAGAAAAAGCTATAATACCGTAAATTCATGTGGAATTGAGTTGAAGCTTTTATAAGTGATTAATTTTCCACTGTAGCTTTCACATTTACTTTGTCGATAAGAAATCAAATGACTAATGCTCTGTGGGACCTTTATCAACGTGCTGCAGTGTCTTCCCTTCCTCTGTAGCTGAGTGCATGAACACATCATATTACAGCCGATCATGTATATCAACTATGACTGTTTAAATGTTTATTTTTAGGGACAGGTGCAGAGCATAGAATATTTATTATACTGAATAATGCCCTTATACCTTTGGTGCACTGGAGGAATACCTACGTGGAAACACTGAATTAGGATTTTTTTGATAGCTGAGATGCTTTGGGCCTGCTTGCTTGCTTTTGGTTGCTATGACACAGAATATCCGTGGGAGTAAAAATGTCTGTGCAAGGTAGAGTACTTGCTCTGGATGAAGGTTAAGCTGAAGTACGTGGGGAGAGAGGACACACTCACAGTCTGTGTGGGTACATAAGAGGAAACATATACATACAGTATATTTGCAGCTTTGTTCGAAGTACGAAGCTTTGTAAAAAGTAACAGCACAAGTGCAGCATTATACATTAAAGGATAACTTTGTTTTTTTTCAACCTGG
This sequence comes from Epinephelus awoara, assembly GCA_035609425.1. Taxonomy (NCBI): domain Eukaryota; kingdom Metazoa; phylum Chordata; class Actinopteri; order Perciformes; family Serranidae; genus Epinephelus; species Epinephelus awoara. Next base: position 9,758,133 of record CM069304.1, read on the forward strand.
GCCCTATTTCCCCATGTGTATGTGTGCGTATGATTCATAGGTACAACTTGTTTTAAAATTGGTTCAATATTGAGGGAGGTGGAGGCAACCAGGAGCCGCGAAAACGAGCTAAAACGGTAACAGGGGCAAATGCGTCCCGTGTAAGTTTGCGCATTAAAAGTGCTTTTTTTTGCCACTGACCGGTTCAGATCGCCAGTGCTATCTCTGTAAATAGCATAGTACTTTTAATGTGCAAACTTATACGGGACGCATTTGTCCCTGTTACTGTTTTAGCTCATTTTGCGGCTGCCGGCTGCATCCGCCTCCCTCAGTACTGAACCAATTTTATAACGAGTTGTACCTATGAATCATACACACACATACACATGGGGAAAGACGGCCCAGGTTGAAAAAAAACAAAGTTATCCTTTAAGTTGAACATTTTACAACTCTCAGATAAAACTTTGGCAAAGAATTAAAGAAATATGCTGGCCTCAGAAAAAAAAACATTTTGGTGGACACGGCTCCTAATGGCTTAAGGTAAATGTTGCTCAAGGCTGTGTCTTTAGTAGCTGCTATTTGCATCCTAATGCACACTCATCTAACACCTTCTCACTCTCAATGCGTTGAATACAGCATAGGGATGCACCAATCCGATATCTGGATCAAATACCGGCCCCGATATCATCAAAATTGATGAATTGGGTATCCATAATATGCAACCTATACCTGAGGCGATCCTTTCCCTTTAAATCTATTGTGATGCGAGCTACGTCATATGTCATCGAGTGAAGGAGAGAATCTGCTGTGTGGAGGTATTTCACACTATTTCAACTGCTGTTGCACAATTGTTTATTTTTGTTAAAAATAAATAGTTCATCGTTGCATTAATCTGTTTGATCTTGTTTCATTTTATCTTAGGAAAGAACTGTGTAGTCATCAGTGCCTGATGCCTCTAGTCTTTTCTGTTCTACATATAAAGGTATATAGCTTTGTAGGTCAACCATGGTATCAGATCGGTATCGGGTATCGGCTGATAGTCAAAGCCACAGCATCAGGATCAGTATTGAAACGGAAAAAGCTGGATCGGTGCATCTCTAATACAGTAGCTTGGTCAGTGGCTCTATGCTTCAAACTAAGATGCTCCAGATACCCCTCCAGTGTAAGGTTTGGACATGTCAATTTTCATGTCACGTCATTACCTTAACTATTCCACGTTTTCCACAGGACACAAACAGAGGTCTGCTGGGTTAAAGTCCTGTGTTTGTTTGCTACACAGCAGCACAGTTTAGTGATAAAGTGAATGTCAGATAATCCTCCAACCTGTTACACTGAAATACACCCAACCACATGTGTTCAAGAGCTATAACACACCTGTTTCTATTCAACAGGTGTAGATGTGATGCTGCGAATTACACTGTGTTTTACCTGTGTATTAGTGAGTGATCAACTGTGCATGGCAGGCAGGAGATAGAGAGCAGCCAAAAACTTGGACACGCGCTCATGAGCTGTGCACAGCTGTTGTAAACCTACATGAAGCAGGAGGTGTTAAGTGAACATCCAGTGGATTTTGGAGTTGGTTTTAAAGTGAATATGGAGGGGAGGAAATTTGTTTTGTTTTTTTTCGCTTTTGGGGGCATTTGATAAATAATCATTATGAATATGGGGGGGTAAGTACTTATGATGCATCAATTGTGGCTACTCTTCCTGGAAAATGATTGCAATCCATGAATCTGCTCTGTTATTGTGAGTGCCATCTGAGTTTTATTGCCTGAGTGAATTTATGAGGGACAAATATAATAAGTGAAACATGATGATACTCAGGCTGTTTGTCAAAACAAACTATTCAAAAACATGGGCTTACTGTGTATGGCACAAAAGAATAACCAAAACATGTCAGCGCAAAACCCAGTCATTATCTTGAATACAGTGCTCTTCAGTCAAAGCAACATTTAAACAATTAAACACAACACAAAATAAACAACTATCACATTAAAAGACCAGACAAATGATCTGACACATTGGTCTATTGACAGAGAGAGGTCAAGCCTCGTTTTAACACTCCCCAGATTCTCAGTCCTCTTATAAACTCCCTAACTCAGCAACATTTGCCAAAGGGGGTTCTGTTTTACTATCCAGCCCCAGGGTGACCCATGAATCTGTGTGACCTCTGAAGGATGAAGCAGGGAGACATAACTCATCCAGGCAGCTTCAACAAGTCCTCTCTGTGTTCCCCCTCCCTCGACCTTAAAACCTGACAGTAAATTTAGTGAACTCCGAGTAATAAACTCTCCCCCTAGAGGGCTGAGCTTCTCAGGGTTGGAGTGCTGATCTAGCATTACCATGATACCGTTTGACCATCTCTTTCATTATAATTCAAAGGGTGAAACAGATACTAGAGGGGGTATTATTATTCTAAAACCAAGCGAAATATCTGCCCAGGAGACCGAGCCTGGGCAGAGCTCTGCAAGCTGACACAGCTGAGATGAGCTGGGGATGGACAGTAAAGGATGTGGAGCTATACAGTATGTGAGGGCATGGCAGCTGTTGTTAATCCTTGTCACCAACACTTCCTTTTTTCAGCGTAGTTTTTACTCATGTTGTTTACCAAATTCCAGTGTTTTAGGACTTGCAGAACCTGCGTCCCATAGAGGTTCACTGACCAGCTGCACTTACCCTATCCTGATGGTCACAAGCCCTGACCTTTTGCCCTCTGCCCCCTGTCCTCTGTCTGCTTCTCCATAAGCTTCATTCCATCACTCTAGCTATACACACACACACACACACACACACACACACGCACACACACACAAACGTTTGACTGCTGCATGCAAACTGACAGATTCCTGCCTGAGACATACTGCAGTGAAAGGCTGTTTCACTGGCAGCAGCACCAGCTTGACACTTAGAGCTCTACGATTCAGCGAGTTCAGTGACACTGTCACCTGTTGGGAACACATTCAGCACTTGTTTAAACCGTGGGGACTAAAGCAGACACACAGCTGCTGCATGTCTGACAGGTGGGTTGCATAGTGAAAATCCACCTGTCCCTCAACCATAAAAATGACCCATACTGGAAGGAAGATAACAAAATTAACACATTATATTTAACATATAATAAGATCTCTGCAATTTGTTGTTAAAGTGACAGTTGGTAACTTTTATGAAAAAAAACTTTGTGTTATATTTGCTGAAACTGTCACATTTTTATGAAAGAATTTCCAGACAGATAAGCCCCGTTTCCACCAAACACTTTCGGTATGGTACCTTTGGAACCAGAAGTAACCCTTCAGACATGGCTCTTAAATGTGGGCGGGGTTGTTGTCACTCACTGCTCCATCAAGCACTCACTGTATTTCCTCATCACTGGTGACACAAATGGAAGTCTGTACCTCATTAACTGTTCACAGAACGAGGCTGCACGCCGACATTTTCAGAACAAAATAGAACAGGCTGCAGTGAGAGTCCCTCTACATGGGATATTTAAAAAACAGCTGGTTTGTGCATGTAGTCCTTCTCAGACAAGCTCAGGGGTTTATTGTTGCCGTAGCCCGACACTCCACAACCCCTTTTTTTTCTCAGAGTGAGGATTACAATATATGCTGTGTGTTGACTGATTCATGATGTCACCTAATGCATTGAGTAACATTACAAGTTAACATTCCACATTAAAAGTTGTTGCCAGTCGGCCGAGTGAATTAAGTTATTTTTTCTCTGACTACCAGATCTGTGTGCTAGGTACCCAAACAGAAGGGGTATCAAAAATGGTAACACAACTTTTCACAGTGAAGAAGGAAAAAAAAAAGCATACCGAACTCAACTGTATCGTACCAAACTGCTTGGTGGAAGCGGGGCTATAGTCTATGAAAAATTAAATCATGTCCTTCTTCCTCTTCATACTGCTTGAAATGGCATTTGCTAGGTTCTAGCGCTGTGCACTGAAAACATCCAATCAGAGGCAAGGAGTCTCTAATCCAGCTGTCAGTCCTGTCAATCACAGCTTGTAAACTGTGATCAAACTGTCAAACAAGGCAGCACTAATCAAATATGAATCAAGATTATGTTACTGCATGGCCTTTTTCTTACCTCAAATGTTTTCGGAAACATATTTTAGTGTACTGTTTAGCTGTAAAATGAGAAGTATGTGACCTGGCCACCATGTTAGAAACAGTAAACTGAAGTACCAAGCACCACCAACCAGCCGGCTCAACAGTCTTGATTCATATTCAGGGCTCCAGACTGCGCCTAATTGGTCGCATTTTGCGACCTTTTTTGGAGGCACCAGCGTGACTTACAAATCCACCCCTCTCCCCCTTTTTCTTTCTTTTTTTTTTTTATCATTGCATTTCATAGAGGAGCGGAAGCGAGTGTGTGTGTGTGTGTGTGTATGTGTCCCTGTAATGTGTGTCTGGATGCGCACTGTGAGGCGGGGGGCGGGGGGGGGGCACCAGTAACCATAGCAACGCGCTGACTCAAAGCGGACGTCCACAAGCCCTGTGCACGCAAAGCTCAGATTTTACGACCGTGCGTACTCCGCTCCGTGCACCAGTGACTGCTCGGCATGTATTTTTCACATCGCAGGGATTTTTCAAGGACATTTTTACAGGAAACTACAACGCGGAAGTGTGCTCAACTATGGAAGCCCGAATGACTGTGGACATTCCTTGCAGAGTCCGCTCCGCTTATAGTATTCCCAAGTAGGTTCGGGCCTTTAGACAGAGAGGGGTCACAGAGCCGGTGTCAAGTAGAGGGTGCTGTGTCGTTTGACCATAAAGTGACGCTATGAAACGAACTATAGATTCATTTTTCACAACAAAAAATAATCCAGAAACTCCTGTCGGTCCTGTGCCAGTTTCCCAAACTTCTGACAACGATAGTTCCAAGGACAAGTCAACAGGTGATGTCGCAGCACCGAAAAAGCCAAAGCCCTATCATTTCTGACAAGAATGGCTCACTGAATTCACGTGGCTGAGATATTGTAAAGAAAAGAAAGTGATGTCCTGCATGTACTGCTCTCAGTGCGGTCCGAAATTTGCGGGGAAAACTAAATTCATTGACTCCACCACGCACTTCAAACATGAAACGCTGGTTAAGCACAACAACAGCATCAGGCATAAATTTTGCAGGGACAGATGCAATGATGGAGCAAAAGCGCTGCTGCACACATCATTTAAGAGGCAGGGTTGTCTGTGTTTATTGCTAAATTATCAGTAATGCAGTTAATATAGACAAAATTATGAATATGTTGTGTCGATATAGATAGTGCTCCTAAATTTTGTGCTGGTGCTCCTAAAATTTTCAGTAAGGTAGTAGAAAAAGTTAGTCTGGAGCCCTGATATTTGACCAGCGCTGCCTGGTTTGTCAGTCTGACCACAGTTGTTGGTTGTTTTCGCTCACATAAAGAAAAGCCTTTTTTTTTTTTTTTAAACAGATTATCTGTCATTTAGCGCTGTATGAATATAGTACAGTTTCAGTAAATATGAAAAGCCATCGTTTATAAATGCTATCAACCTCATCTTAAGTCTATAAATATATGTAAATATAATACAGACTGTGACACATTTTGGTGAAAATGAAAGTATTTCCACCTATGAAAAAGTTTTTTTTGGCTATTCTTACTTTCAGTGGGAAATTATATAAAGGTTATACTGAGGACATATTTTCCAGACTTTAACATTTTCAAAGAAGCTGCTTACTTTCTTTGAAGATGGATATTAAAATCCTTGCTATCATCATGCACATTGAGAGACTGGAAAATCAATTAAAATGCTTAACAGAGCGCAGACAGTGATTATCTGCATATCTTGTCTGGGTATGAGAGATAGCTTCTCAGTTATTCTCAGTCAAAGACATAGCAATCTGGTAAAGTTTGGTACTTATTTTCGACTGTGGCCATTCATATGTTAGGTGAATTTGCTATATAATATTTTAAATAATTATCAAAGCTCTCAGCACTGTAACATATTAACACCATACACACACCAAGACAACTTACTGGCTACTTCGAGGGATGCGTTGTGACTGATCGCCTGACCCAGATAGTTTCGGGCCACACACACGTAGCTGCCATCATCGGGCTTGCTCCGTCGTCCGTGGATGATACGTAGGAAGAAGAGGGACCCGCTGGGCAGCAGCATACGGTGGGAGCGTGGGTTGTCGCGGTCCGTCTCGACGCGCTCCCCATCTTTGTACCATTCCACCGTGGGGGTTGGACGACCCTCTGCCTTACAGTTGAGAGTGGCTGGTTCCCCTTTGGACACAATGAGGTCAGAGGGGTGCTCCACAATGCGGGGAGGGAAGTCTTCCTGGCGAAGACGAGACCCTGGAGAGAAAAGAAGGAGGTAAAGGTGACATAAGCAAAGAGGAGAATTAGCTCCAGGTATACACTTTACTGCCGTATTAGATATATGACACATACTGTATATGGATTACAACAAAACACTCCATAAAGAGCCATACAGGGTTCCTACACATTTGGAATTTCAAAATTCCATGGTTTTCCATACCCTAATTTCCAGACTTCTCTACGCTTTTTTTTTTTTCCTTTTTTTTGTTTTCCAGAGAATATGCGACATCTGAGTAAATATATCAGTGTATCATATTTCACATCATATTTAATTATTCTTAATAGGCGATTGTAGCCAAGTACCATAATGGCATGCAAATAAAAACTCAGGTAAGTTTGACGTCTGGGCTGAGGCAAAAAGGTTGGGACTCTGGGTGCAAGCGATGCAGTAACAAGACGTCAGTGTTTTTTTCCTTTCATGTGGCTCAGAATCACCTTCTCCCCCATGTTAGCGATGTCAAACCATTTCACACAAAGCTTGCATCTAGCTCTGTGTGTGAATTGGGAATCCTTGGCCAACCAGTATTTATATACGGTATTGTCAAGCCATCCATCCAAAAACTTGCATCTAGCAATTGTGAACCACGTGAAACTCGTCTTCTTGTCAAAGGTGCAGTGTTGGAGTGAATCTTGATACCTGGGGGGCTGGAGGAGGGTCATGGGGCAGCGGACTGGACATACCACTTGTCAATCAGGTAAAAGGGGCGGTATGTTTTCTGAGATGTTTGCTCTCACACAAACTATGCTTGGCCCGGCATAAAACACGATCCGGATTGATTAAATTATTTTTGGAAATACCTAATTTTCTATTTTAGAAAACAGTATTTTAGAACAGTGGTAATAAATATTTTTCCATACTTTATTTTTCATTTTCCATACTTTTTAATACCTGGAAATTGACCAAATTTATTTCCATACTTTCCATACTTGCGTAGGAACCCTGGCCACAGTAAAACTCATCAAATAATCCTTCCACGCATTAAAGAGTAGTACTAATCAAAACAGCAGCAGCTCTAAAGGAATTAGACATGGCATATTATTATTGCTGTGCAAGTGCCTTGTATTAACAATAATCCAGTTTGACAATGTAATTACCACACAATTGCATGTCGCTCATAAAATGCTTTCCTTTTGTTTCAGCAGTTGGAACCCCGTGAGGCATCGTAAATTAAAAAAACAATGCTGACATGTGAAATCCTCGGGAAGTAATATCTTTCAAAACATGTCTAGCCTTAAAACGTGTTTTTGCAAGGAAATATTTATATGCCGTTTTTGAGAAAAGCTTCAAGGCTGAATCATAAAAGGGATTATGGTGTTATCTGTGGCTCCAACGACACAATACTAAAAACAATCTGTGTTCATTTCAATGATCATATTCTGTACTTTTAAACACGTCTGAAACTGCTGCTGCTGCAGGTAACAATGGGAAGCGCATAAGCTCCCAAATTTATTGTACACTTCATTAGTGACTAGGGAAATAAATAAAGTGGAAAATATAATTATACTTCATATACTTCCCGTAGATGCCTGCTCTGGTATTATGAGCAAAAGAGAAAGGATACCCATCCTCCACAGGAGCCATCATTCTCTCTCCTCTACCCTACTGGAGTTTACATTTATTTATGCTTTGTGCTCTCCATTTGGAGCCCATTTTACCACAGCCCCTGAAATCGTTACACCAGCCACAGAAATACAAATCAATACCTCCAACCATACTCACACTAACAACCACAAAATCACCTCTAATCCCTGATACACAGTTGAGATGTCAATCATGCTGGCCTCCTCAAAGAAACGGTGTAACAATGAGTCCCTGTGAGGCAGAGGACAAAGCAAACCTCCCTAATGAGATCCAGGTACACAACTCCAATGCCTCGGCACATCTTACATTCCTTCCATCTCTTTCCAATCCCCCAACACAGTCGAGCCAGCCCACCTCCGACCCTGTCCACACACACCCTCTCACTTATTTTCTCTCCTTTTTCTCTCCTCCAGTGTTGTGTGAATGCTGGATAATCTGGTGTGGATTCTACACAACAGCTACAGGAGTCATTATATTTGCAGAATCTAGATTAAATTTAAAATCGCCTTTAATCCTAAACCAAAAAGCACAAGCAACTGCATACAACCCAACAGAAAAGGAGTAAAGACAAAAGGAAGCGCGGCCAAGATGATGAAGAAAATGCGGCATTAATGTCGGTCCTGCATCCACTGTTTACCTGTCTTATTGCTGTGGGAACTCTTTTTGGTTCTTTCATGCTGCTGCAAACACTGGCTTACACAGCCATCAGCAGGTCACGCTTTAATGTGCCAATCGCCCTGTAAAGCAGATAATCACCACTGTGCAAGAGAGTGATGAGCTCCTACACTCCCGCTGCAACCAATAAATCCCACACAGACAAGTGTTTACCCAGATAGATAACACCTCACGCATTGTGAAATGGGTGAGAATTTTATCCACTGGGTAGTGTGGTTTTGTGCATTTGCACAAATCCGTATTTACTGCCTTTTCCAAAATCTTATAAAGGAAAAGTATTTAAGAAGCAGAGTACCACCCCCACACTTACACAAAAGGTCAGGAACAAAAGACATTGATAAGTGTGCAAGCTTATCATTTAAAATGGAAAGGTATGCTGACATTTGTATGTTTTGCATCCAAAAGCTCCACATTACCTGGATGGTAGCAGTCTGACTCAATGGTTGTGGACTGCTGAGATAAGCCCTCCCACTGCCTGACTATTACATTCTAGGTTTGTTTTTTGTTTTTTTAATTTCCTTCCATTTGCTTCCTTTGTCTACTTTTCCTTTAATGCTGTCAAGTGGTTGACGGAGCTAATGGGCTACATGCTAATGAATGCAAAAGCTGCCAAAAAGTTGAATTATAAGGTAGGTAATTACCCGCCTGTACAATATGCTCCTCAGTGACACCACACAGCACCACAGTTTGAAAAAAGAGCACAAGCAGGACCTTTCTTTGCACTGGCACAGTGCAAATGTAGCTTGAAGGTTTCTAACAATAACTCTAGATTGGAAGAGTCAGAGACCAGAGTCATTCTGTTAGGGAACAATGAGGGAAATGTACACACCATGAATAGGCCTGCTGGCCTTATTCTCACTTATTCCTAGAATATCTAATCATACAGATAGCTTGGGATTTTTTGGGGCAAAATTTTGAGATACCCTTTTAAAATTTTTCTTCCTTCAACCAAAATATAATGAAGGTAAATGGAATTTAATTAAAGCTTTGTTTTGAGCATTATGCTAAAGTCTGCATGCTAATATACTTACAATGTTAACATGCTGATAATTAGCCAGTAACATTTACCATGGTCACTATCTTAGTTCAGTATGTTAGCACGACAACATTTAATAATTAGCACAAAACACAGAATACAGCTGAGAATGATGGAAGTGTCATTAGTTTTGCAGGTATTTAGTCATGAACTAGTAGTGGATGTTATAATGCACTAGATGAAAAGTCAGGGGGTCCCCAAAGTCCACCCAATCATTAAGAAAAATGTTGGCATTGCACTTTTCTACAAACCCCATGTGTTAGATTTACACATTATTATGTAGCAGATTAGTTGAACTAGGTGAAATGCTTCAGCAACACTGTGGTTAGTTTCAGGCACAAAAAACATGTTATTGTCAATTTTGGCTTAAAAACCCGCTTTGGGGGGCACAATCCCCGCTGGAAAAGTAGCAATGTCTCAGTAAAAATAGCTGCTTTTTGTTTCTTAAAAGCCAGAGGAAACTCAGCAATGGGTCGCTACAAAACACCAACACTTAGTGCCTAGAAAACTGCTTAAACAAAACAGCAACTGGTTGCTATAAAAGTCACTGGAAAAATGGGTCGCTAAAAAACACCCACATTTGGTGCCTAAAAAGCTGCTGGAAACACAGCAACGACTTGCTAAATCATTACCAGTTTTTGGTGTTTTTTGGTCTCGAACAGTGGTCTGCAGTTTGGCAGGCGTCTTGCCTAGGTATCATGTCATCCACGGTCCCCTCCTCCAGATAACTTTTTCGACATTTTTTTCAGTGACTGTGAGCACATAAAGTTTATTTGGTGGACCATTTCTGAGAAGGCAACAGCACAAAGCCAGGTCTTCAAAATAAGGGAAACTTATCTTAAACAACATAAAAAAAATGATATGTACAGCTCTCCAAATACCACCAATGCAGCTGTGAGCAAAAATGTGCATTAACGTTTCAATTAAGTATAATTTTACAGATGGTCTCGACATTTAAACCTATAAGGGAACAATATAAACAAGGTGGCCACTGTGGCCTCCAGTCACACATGCTGCTTACATTTCTTAATTGTGCTGGGCTGATGCCTAAGGGTCCCTGCAGCTCCCTCAGCTCCCTGGAATTATAGAGAGGCAATATCAGCCCACTACAAGTGGGCCCCCAAAAGACCAGGCTTTATCTGCAAAGGGCCAGCAGCCAGCACACAATCAGTATGCAAAAACATGCACACAGATGCACAATGGAGTACATACATACACACCAAAGGTCATTTGTAACACCTGTGTCCCTACAAATATGTTTTTTTTCTGTCAGTCATCCCTGAGGCAGTTCTGTTGTCTTGTGAAGATCTATAGAGAGAATGGGAATGAAGAGCAACAAACATTAAAGAAAAGCAGCATGTCTGTGTAGTTTTGTCTCAGTCAGTGGGAACAGAAGTGGGTAGAGAGTCGGTTTGCTCCACAACTGTGCATCCCTCTAGAGAATCAACTAAAATGAGCAGAAAAAAATTGAGCAGAAAGCCATGATATGTTGGAATAACAAGCTAGGTATTTTGTATTTTATACAAGTAAGTTTGATGAAAATATGAGCCAGAAAATAATGCATGAGGGGATAAATTACAGGAGGAAACAAGGAGGATAAGAGGAGGTGATAAAGGGGATAGTAGGGGATTTGAAACAACAAATCATGCACTCTGAGATTCTAATAACACAATGTGACAAATATGAGTGTACTTTACTGCAACGCTGGTGGTCTTGGATCGACCTACCCGAGTGTCATTTACAGTACAGTACTGAGTGCATGAAAGGAGGCTACTATGATTGTTTGGAGCTGAACCAAAGATAAATACAGAGAAAATATCTAATTTCACAATCAAATTAGCTTGCCGCACTGAGGTCACACTAGCTGTCAGCTCAGTATGAAAAAGTATCCTTTCCAAAGGTACAACACCTCAGACAGGCTGATACACATGTTTCTGAGGCATCACTTGGAGACTTAAGGCCCTGACACCACAAGCCCAGTGTTTTCTACAGAATAAGTATCTATGTGAGGACAAGGTTGGGGAGGGTGGACTGCATGTGTGTATGTGTGTGTGTGTGTGCTTGTATCATTCTGAGTTCCCTTTCCAAGTCTGAGGTTTTTGCAGGTTTGTGAATGTAGCACAGGTGGAAGTCTTCATGATTTTTTTTGTCTTAAGCTGCAGTTTGCGGAGTTTGGTGCAATTAATAACCAAACAGTAGATATATTCCAATAGTACTCCTAATGAAGGGTTCAGCTCCAAAAATAAAAAATCTATATGTGGCAGCAGATGTTAATGTGGCGGGCAACCATGAATAAATGAATGTGTGGATAACCCTGAAACCATCGGCCATCGGTCAATGTTGGTCCTGCAATGAGCACCTGTCGGCCTAGTTTTTGTGGTGTGTCCTGCACCGTTGGCACTAGTCGGCTCTTGTCATCATTTTTTTCAGCCAATCCAGCACGTTGAATCAGTGTCGGACATGTCGGAATCTGTCGGTAATTGAAATCACTCCAATTGACAGTTCAATTCAGTTCAGCGGACGAGAAGAGAAACGGAAGTAAGAAAAGCAAACAAATGGCTAAACTGAGAGGCTGTGAGATTGAGACATTTAATTTGGTAGATTATTGTTTTTAGACACTGAGCTCTTGAGCAGAAACAGTTGTGTTACTGTTCACTTGAACAGGAAAAAAATACTTTGTTTTTTATATAAACATCAGGCTGTGTTGTTAATGTGCTAACCAACTAACTAGCATCATGTCAGTGTTCTGGTTTCCCTTTTTGAATGTTGAATACAGACTACTTCCGCCTGCCGGTATGGAGAGTTACTTCCTCTCATGCAAGCACAGAACGTACATGGTAGTTGACCGTTGCCTGTCTGTGTGTGTCTATGTGTTCAAGAGCAACTTTTTGGCCAAGACACAGGGGACATGAGCTAGGGGACGAAGCAGTCAGCCTTTGTCGCCACTAGTTCTCTGATGCCAGTTTGGTGTGTCTGGGCCGTTGCACTCCCGTTTTCAACTCAAGACTCTGAAACTTCCAAATTCACTTCTTGCACAATGTGCTTAATTGTGTCTTTGTTGTTTTCCCAATTAAGCAAGTACTAGAGAAGCAATGGGTGACATTCATCAATGTAGAATGCTGTGGACTATCACCCACTGGTGCTGCTGACAGCTATGTGACACAATCAGCTCTCCCAGTGACTCTGACACCAAGCCTACCAGAGCCCCAGTGGTGGAAGCAGTAAATCTTCACCTGAGGTAGTGTGGGATTACCTGTTCCCGAGTGCCACTCTGGGAGAGTAGCAGTCGGGGCACGGCTAATGACGGCAGGCAGATTTTGTTGGAGGCTTAAGTGTGTGCAGTAAACGGAACAGCTATGTCTTGTTATGGAAATCCCTTTGTTTCAATCTGTAAAAGTCATTTAGTTTTCTTTTTCGTGACCCGTGGGCCACATCGTGGATCAGCCCACACTTTTAATGGCTAGACAGAGATTTCCAGAAGCTTCCGAGTTCAAAGCAGTACTCTTGTAAGTCAAATGACACCATATGTTTGAACAGACAACTATCCAAGGCCAGATGAACATGGCAGATATCAAGAGAACAAAACTAAGACTGAGAGGCTTACAGAGCATTTGAGAGACGTGACAAGTTACACAAAGAAACAAAAGATCACCAGAGCACCAAAGACACTGCAGGGAAACATCAACTGAACTACGTAAACTACCAGTTTTTGTTTTATGTTTTGCTAGTTGTCAGAAATGAATAATGCCATTTTGAATTAGACTGTCCAGCAAGTGTTACACAGATTTTGGCATATTTCCACCTTTAGCCACCAGACATACCATGCATGTACACAACTACACAAAAATACTGAATTAAATATCACTTTAAATTGCGGAATAAATTATGTGTCTGAATGGGGAGTGCCGTCAGCATTTCCATCCTAAAATACACTTCAAGGACCTCGACTAGACAGCCGTCTCAGTCTGTGACACTTAACTCACAGCAGCGAAGTATTACTGTGACAAGCGGGTGATATTATGCAAGTGTTTGCTGTGCATCACTGCACCACCTTTGGTATTTTAAGCACATCTGATTATACAGAAATGTCAGCAAAACATCCAACAAATCCTCTCTTCTAAGGCCAAGTCCTGACTAATGTGGATTCAGCACTACATCAAAGGAGCTATAAGAGAGACCAGGGACCTGTTTTATAACACTGTGGACTGTATAATAAAAGGTTCCACGCACACAAAAGCACAAAGGACTAAACCATGCTTAGAGAAATACTTACTTTAAAAACCATTCACATGCCAACCTGTAACTAATTTCCTCCATATTGAAGCATAACCAGAAATGATGAGCATATGAAGCTCATGCCCATGCTAACTTTAACAAATAAAGCATAGTGTTAGTCAGCCCAATGCTCAGAATGTGAGTGACAAGTAGGTGCTTTTTAGTGACCCGTTGCTGCAGTTCCATCGAGGATAGTGTCCCAAATGTGGATGTTTTTACTGATATTGCTGCATTCCTGCTAGGCTTGTGCCCCAAAAGCAGGTATTTTAAGCCAAAACATAATCTTTACTTAACCATACATAAGTGGTTTTGGTGCCTGAACCTAACCACATATTGTTGAATCGTAAAGAAACGACAAGTTTCACTATATCCTCTACATTGTAACGTACAAACGTAACCTGTCCATGGTTTGCAGAAATGTACAATGCCAACATTTTTTCTAGCAGTTGGGTTGCATTAGTTCAGGCACAGCACTGAGGTTGGGCATGTATTTGCTGATGTTCATCAGCTGTTTGCAGTATATCACAACGACCGGCTTATTCACAGCTCTGTGGCTAGTAATATCATATTTAATCATATGTACAGCATGGATATTATAACCTTACACTTATCACTGATAACACTAACCTCCTCTTTATATGGCATTTTGTGTTGTCAGCTTAACTAAGTTTTATGTATGTGTTTATTAAAAGGGATTAGCTCTCTCAGCAGAAACCTTGTTGCTGCTCTGATGAATGATCAGTATATGGCAATATGAATATTCATATTTATGAGCTTGCAATGTAATAACTTGAAAGGGAAAGGAATACTGCCAGACCACAAATCAAAAAAGAAAAATTGCACAAAGGCTTTGTTGTTTGCAAAGGTGGAGGAAGGGTGTCAAATATACGGCCGGCAGGCAAAAACCAGCCTGCCAGAGGGCCGATCCAGCCCACTAGAGGACTTTGTACACTTAACATTCATGCACTTGTGAAGACTAGGAGGTTTCAGGTTTCAGGAGAAACAGTGAGAAGCCTGCTTCATGTAAAATGCTGCGTGAGAGGCTTTTCCACACTGACCAAAATACAGTTCTCTTTAAAAAACAATGAATACTTATTGTGGTTAGGGCCAGATGATATACATATATACATATACATATATACACATACACATACTATATATATATATATATATATATATACACATATATGTATATACACACATATATACATATATATTCATATATATATATACATATATACACATATATACATACATATACATATATATATATACATATATATATATATATATATATATATATATATATATATATACACAAATATTACAGTATCTTTTAAGCAAGAGGTCAGTATTGCTATGCTATTGAAGGGTTGACTGTTGGTGCTTTCACAAAATATTTACAATGACATTTTTGATAAATATCATCAGTAATGCAGATACTATGACTAAGTGGTTAAGTTTAGAAAATCACATCACTTTACTGTAATGCCGTCTTTATAACCAGAAAAAACAATACTTATAATATTATGATGTCCAAAATCTAAGACAATATCTCCTCTCATATCACAACATGGATACAATATAGACATATTGCCCAGCTCTAATTGTGGTCATATTTTAAGATATTGAACACTGTCCAAAATAATGTCAACCAGCAGCTTCAGTACAAATAATCTGTATCAGACTTCTATGTTAAAACAATATTGATGGAACCCTTATGCAAAGGTACTACCAAAAATGGTAAGGCACTATCAAATGCCGACATTACTACACAGGGGTGGAAACGTATTGAAAAATATGTATGTAATGACTAAATACACTGGCTGAATGTGGACAACCTAAGACATATGCTTGAAACTAAACTTGTTTTTCAGAAGAACTCTCAGACTGTTCATTGTCTGTTCTGTAAATGAATGAACATTGTTAGAATGTACTTATTTACACTAATATAAAGGGGAAAATTTGGGGGTCTTGTTATCTATAGGTTATTATGCAATGGTTTTACTACTTGTCTGACACCCCTGGTGTATTGTTTGTTGGTCATAGTTATGTTCATTAAAACTGGTTTTAACAATGGCACCGAAACATGCATGTCACTCACAATTTGAGCAAATAGTCTCATAAGCAGATTATCCTTATATTTCTTCTATCTTTAAGGTATAGTTTGACAATTCGGGGGATACACTTATTTCCGTTTTTGCCGAGAATCTGATGAGAAAACTGATACCACCCTCAAGCCCGTCTGTTAAATATGAACCTGGAGCCAGGAGAAAATTAGTTGAGCTTATCTGTGCCTACCCCCCCCCCCCCCCCCCCCCCAAAAAAAAACCCCACAACGTGTCATTTTTACACTTTAGTTTTTGTATGGCTTAAACAAACAAGATATAACATGTTAATTAGAGAGCCTTAGAGGGGCTGGAGGCAAGATTTTTTGTTTTACTTTTTGACAAAGCCAAGCTAGTTGTTTTCTCGTTTCCAGTCTTAATGCTAAGCTAATCATCTGTAGCTTCATATTTATCATACAGAGAGACTGATATTGATCTTCTCATTTAACTCTCGGTATCAAAATAAATAAGCATATTTCCCTGAGCACTGGGTTATTCCTTAAACGAAGAGAAAAAAAACAGACTCATTGGAAAATAAATCATTTATGTTGCTCATCCCTTGGAGACAGATATTCCAAACACACGCAGACACTCATTCATTTGTAAAGTAAAACACAGGGAACCAATAAATGCCAGACATTCTTTCTCAGGCTGTATAAACTACAATTAAGTGGAACAGTTGAACACTGTCATTCACTCAAGTATGTGGGGGGAAGGAATGTGAGTGTGTTTCTATGTCTGTGTGTGGCCAGGACAAGGTGTCTGCAACCACACTCTCTCTCCCATTGTGCTGACACATTTGATCTTCTTAAATTGCATTTTGTAAAAGGTGATTTTAATCAAATGCAAGTTATGAAAAACTTTAATTACAATATTGCGAGGCTCTTTCTTCTGGCACCCTTCTAACAACACAATGCACAATGAAGCAGTCTGCGGAGAGGAGAGTCAAGGTCATGGACATGATAACACCTCCCAACTGCAGCACCCAGATGTTCAGGGGGAGATATGAGCAGAGTGGGAATGCGCAAGGAATACTCTTGCAAGCTCAACACATGAGCAGCTTAGGAATTCACTTTATACAATGCAGAGGAAGAATTTATAAGAATTAATAGCAACTAATATTGTATTCAATATCAGTTTAATCTCTTAATTAATTTTAACGATTAATCCATTGATGGTTTAGTCTATAAAATGTCAGAAAATAGGGAAAGTGCCCATTACAATTTCCCAAAGCCCAAATTAAATTAATTGGTCCAAGTAACAGTCCAAATATTTCCTTTTTTCAATTGCATGAATCAGAGAAAAGCAGCAAATCCTAACATTTTGAAAAGCTTGAAAACAGTGAATTTTTACCCCCCAAATGTTGACAATTATTTTTTTGTCATCTGAATAATTGACTAATCATTTTCACGAGTATTTTCTGAAGACCCTTCATTAAGAATCACACACACATTTTTATTTACATATTAATTTCATGAAGCCAAGTCTGAAATCGTTTTGCTTTTGTGTTTTTTATTGTGCAATAATAAATTATTGTGAAAAGAAAATCATTGGGTTGTCAGCTGTTAAATGCTCACTGGGAGGGTAACAAGCAATGAAGTCCTCAGGGCAGACTCCAACCAGAACATAGCTGGTACACGATAAACATCTGAGCCAACTAGGTCACCAGGACACTTTAATTTGAGAATAAATCCATCAGGCTGTCAATGGCACGCAAGCTGTGATCTTTTCACCTTGATTTCTGCAGTTTGTAAAAATCCAATACTATTTGGTTGCTTCAGTTTATTAAAATGTTTTGATTTGCTCACACATGACATTAAACTGATTTGCTGGCAAAGTGTGAAAAACATATTTCCAGCTATGCTAATACTGTTTAAGGGCGATCCCTATTTGTGTCAGCATTCTCTACACATTTTGCTGTTTATATACAGTATACAGCTTTGACATATGAACAGTTAAGCTGAGCTTACCTCCTGTAGGAGCACAAGAGCCTGGAAAGGCCAGCAGCAGCCCATCTGAGAGGCTTATCCTCACTCCATTAAATGTTCAGTGGAAAGTAAAGTGGCTGTATAGGCCATTGATTATCACTCAGGCACAGCTAGAAAGTCAAATTTCCCATGAATAGAGACAGGAACTAAAGTGGCAAAGAGTTTGTTATTATTACAGGAAAAATATCCACTTTGGGTTAATCCTGCACATACTGATCCAATAAGTTGCCTTATCTCATCATCAGTTACTATGTAGTCCGCAGTATTTAGTATGCTCAGTTAAACAGACTGCATAATGTGTGTTTGACCATCTGTAGTTAATCACGTTTCCTTCATCTCCTTTGAGGCTTGTAAGTTATAAAACTGTCATTTAAAAACGTTTTTGCTACACTAACTGAGTTCATACATTAATAATACATTAGCTTCATGCTGTGTCATTGCATGTCACAAGTGCATATCTGCGTGACCTACATTTATTTTTGGTCTTAATTGTGCCCCTGGTAGTGGCAGCCCAGATGTGAACTGACTGTCATACTGTGAAGGGAGAGACATTTCGCCCTGAGCACTAAACACATCTACAAAACTGAAGCCCTCTCACAGGACTTTCTCTGTTTACTTAAGTCCCACTCCATGCATGTCTGCATGCAGACACACACGCACATAACATATTAGTAAATAACTCAGTACCAACTGACACAAGCTCACATTTGCCTCTAAACTGCTCTTCTGATTCTCAATTGCTGTCTCTTTAATGAAGAGGCAGAATGAGTGGCCACAGGCCTGGATGTTTTTGGACTCTATTGACACTCAAAACAATCATAGCATTAGCTTAATAGTCCAAGAGGACATTAATAAGAGGGTGCATTCAGCCACAGCAGATTATAGGGTAGTGCTGTGGAGTTTCACTCAAATTTTGCTGGCATTGTTAATAACCTGTTTAGTAGAGGAAGAAGATGGAGTTTACTTAAGGATTAATACTCTACTCTTCTAGTTGGATTAAATGTATGTCTGAATTCCAAAGGAATAGGTAAGAACGTTGGAAAACATGCTTGCTTTCTTGCCATGTATTACATGAGAAAATAGATGCCATTCACTGTTAATACAAAGCTAGAGCCAGGACACAGTTACCCTTGCTTTACAAAAATTAGCAAATAAAGTAAATTTCCCCAAATGTCAAACTTTCCCTTTAAAACGTGTCTTCAGCTCCTCTTTCTGATTCAAAATGCAGATTGCAAAACTTGCCACACCCTAAGTGATATTGATGTCCAGCTATCTGAGCTGCCTGCCACCTGTTTCACTTGTGTGTGTGTGTCTTGGTAACATCTGTGCAAAAAGGCTTTATGCAGGGTAAAGAATACGTCAGCCCAGTTGCCACAAGAAAATGTTCGCATTGTGCATTTCTGTAAACCATGGATACGTCACAGTTGTACAATTTATACGTATCACATTAATGTTTCGAAAATGATGTAGTTCTGATTGCATGTATATGAGCAGACTTTGTAATCAGGAGGTGGGGAATGGTCTGACACCTAGGCGAGATCGCCGTCAAGCTGCAGACCACTGTTGGAGACAAGCAAACAGCAAAACTAGCTGTTGTTTTTTCAGCATGTCATCTGCAGCATTTCCAGCTGTGATAATGCCACCAAAAAAAAAACAACAACAATGGTATTTTATGCCAAAACATGATATTTTCCTAACTGTAATCAAGTGTTGGTGTTTATCCCAGCATTTGTGAAAATAATGAAAGTTTCAACATATCTGCAACAAAATAACTTACAAATGTTGCGAATCTGTGGTTTGCAGAAATGTACTATTATAAAAATAACTGTTCCCTCACAATCAGACCTCTGGATTAAATAGCAA
Source organism: Epinephelus awoara (assembly GCA_035609425.1). Classification (NCBI taxonomy): domain Eukaryota; kingdom Metazoa; phylum Chordata; class Actinopteri; order Perciformes; family Serranidae; genus Epinephelus; species Epinephelus awoara. The sequence continues at coordinate 9,777,985 of CM069304.1, forward strand.
GCAATAAAATGTATTATCCAAAAAGGATTAATAAAAGTGTGTCATGTTAGATGTCCTTTTCTACAAATTAACACACTAACCTGACACTGATTATACCGAAAGAACTGACTGACTGTTTGACTGTTTGAAAAACAGCAACGAGTGTCTGACACATTGGCAACAGTCAAGTCAAGGAACCAAATGCAAGTCTTATCAAAACACAGCTGCTGCTGCTGCTGCTGCTGCTGTTGGTGCCATATTACCACCATGGTGGAAATACAGTCTTCATTTTGAATATTAGATCCTCTTGCACTTGCTATGAAGATTGCAGATACCACAGACGTTTATCTGTGCCAAACCTTTTTTTGTTTTTTTCAATAAATTCAGATACAATCATCTAATTGAATTCAAACTTACAGTGGCCACAAAATATGTCTCTTGATATCACTCAGCTCAAAGATTAATATCTTAAACTGATGATGGGGATATAAATCACTAAATCAATGCATAACACCAAAATCTTAATGTGTAAATGCAGTGTATGAGGAGGCCCAGTTCTTATGTGTGTATTTTTTCAGACACTAGTCTATGAACAGCACCTGCATGTAGCAGCAATACTACAAGTAGCAATAAAGCTTTGCAGTGGGCGCAGCCAAGAAGTCAGAGTTCAGCATGGAAGAGGAATCCATAATATCCTGACCTCTTTTTTTCCACAGCAAACCTGCTAGTGTCAATCATTTCCACTGGGCAAATATCATTTTAAATGTGTCTTGACAAAATTGCTTTTCGTTTTTGCTATGAAGGATTGGTGTGTTTATAACAGACCTCAATCCCTGCTTTTTCTATGAAAAGCTTACCCTTCCATAAGCTTTTCTAACTGATTTTTAAAAGGTGATTAAAACTGCTCATCGGGTAGTGACTGGAGAATTTATCTGTATGAACAGCTTTTTATTTGGCTCCACTCATGGCGGTGCTGTTGATCACAGGTTGGCACGGGGCTCTGGGGTTGGTTGTTGACGTGAAAAATACAGTTTAAGCCCAGCTTTCAAGCCTGGTTTGCTGTGTTGTGTGGGTTGTGTTTGAGGGTGTGAGATGTTTGAGGTAAACCGTTTGTGTGTTCTAATAAATTGCTTTAAGAGTGCACAACTTAGCTTACAATCTAAAAATCCTGGCAGGAGTTGTAATGACCTGCTGGTTGAGGAGAGGTTCCACTCGACCGTTAAATGTAATTGCAATGATTTGTGAAAAAAGGCTGAACGCAACAATTTGTCATACCTTTCACTGCCAAACCAGCGCTGTTTGTTATAAAGCAGCTTTAAAAATCTGGCTACAGACCAAACTTGATACCAATCTCGCATGTCATAATAAACCACTGTTTGAAGTGAGCAAAACTATGCAGGTTTGGTTGATTGGAAGTAGTTCTTATTGCAGTGGAAAATCACAGGCTATGGGAACACAATGTCTGTGAGATTAATGACTGTCTAGAGTTTCCTTTTATCTCTGCGTTCATACATACAGATTCAAAACGTGAGTTAATTACTGTATTTCATAACACAGCCACCAAAGACTGCAGATGTCACATTGCTTCCCTCTTCCTAACAAACTGACACTATCCCTGTCCACGCTTTATTTCCCTTCTTACTCCCTCATTAACCTGAGGCAAAAAATTTTTTTTTAAACATTATTACATGTCACCGGCTATCATACCACTCTGTAATATGGGATTCCAAGAGAAGGCCTCCGGCTACATTGTTACCCAGCAAAGAAATGGGAGAAATTTAATGTAAGAAAGTGCAGCCTTTATTTCTTTTTTGGCCATAACAGTGTCAGCCTTATTTACACAAACTCTAGAGTTCAATTAACAGATGGAAAAATTGTAGGTTTTTTACATTACTGCGGGACAAAAATAAAAAGACAATTTTTTTTCTTGTTAACTGTTCAGCAAGTCATCAAAAGTAGCAAGGAAAAGTGACAACAGCACTGTGATGTGGCAGGTGATAGCAACATTATCACCATATGGTTAGGTTTAGACACAAAAACACTTTTGGTATGTTGTGGTGGGAAAAGCCAAAACCAACTACTGAACAGCGCCCCATTGCTACTGTGCAGTACAAAACACCCATGTTTGGTGTCTAAATAGCTTCTAGAAACCCGCTAATGGGTCGCTACAAAACACCCATGTTTGGTGCCTAAAAAGCCACTGGAAACAAACTGATGGGTCGCTACAAAACACCCATGTTTGGTGCCTAAAAAGCCACTGGAATCACACTGATGGGTTGCTACAAAACACCCATGTTTGGTGCCTAAATAGCTGCTAGAAACCCGCTAATGGGTCACTACAAAACACCCATGTTTGGTGCCTAAATAGCTGCTAGAAACCCGCTAATGGGTCACTACAAAACACCCATGTTTGGTGCCTAAAAAGCCACTGGAAACAAACTGATGGGTCGCTACAAAACACCCATGTTTGGTGCCTAAAAAGCCGCTGGAATCACACTGATGGGTTGCTACAAAACACCCATGTTTGGTGCCTAAATAGCTGCTAGAAACCCGCTAATGGGTCACTACAAAACACCCATGTTTGGTGCCTAAAAAGCCACTGGAAACAAACTGATGGGTCGCTACAAAACACCCATGTTTGGTGCCTAAAAAGCTGCTAGAAACACACTAATGGGTCACTACAAAACACCCATGTTCGGTGCCTAAAAAGCCGCTGGAAATGCACTGATGGGTCACTACAAAACACCTATGTTTGGTATCTAAAAAGCCACTGGAATCACACTGATGGGTCGCTACAAAACACCCATGTTTGGTGCCTAAAAAGCTGCTAGAAACGCACTGATGGGTCACTACAAAACTACGCTGTTTGGGCCTAAAAAGTATATGGGAACACACCGACTGCTTTTTACAAAACACCATGTTTGGTGACTAAAAAAGCCAGTGGAAAAACATAGACATGTTTTACAAAACACCCACGTTTAGAGCCTAAAAGACCACTGGAAATACAGCAATGACTTGCTAAAACATGGTTTATTGGACTTGAACATTGGTCTGCAGCTTTGCAAGGATCTCACCACAGGTAATATGCCACTTACCATCCTCTCCACCTCTCAATGACACAGTCAGCTCATATACTACATCACTTTAGAAACACTGATACGATGCAAATAAAACTTACATACAATGTCAACATTCTTCTCTGGCAACTAAAACTTACATACAATGTCAACATTCTTCTCTGGCAACTGGACCGGTAAAGACATACTGTATGATTAACTCCTACACTGTATTGCATACTTGTTAGATGATGTTAAACATTGTGTCAAACAAACTAGACACAAAAGTCTCTTTTAGAAGATTGAAATGTCTTTTCAGTAAATTACCTGAAATTAAAGAAAAAATATAAAGGGACACCTGGTATTCGCTTTGGACACTGTCTCCCTTTAAATTTTTCTTCATAGTGTGTTCAATACCATGCCATTCCTCCATAATACAAATATCTCCCCCAGGCTCTCCCGACTGGCTAATGAGACTGTATGTCAAAATGCTTGAGATGCTTTAAGAGACATTCCAACACCAACCTCTGGTTAATGAAGGTAACATTAGGCAGGTCCTCTCCCTGTAATAAGAAGGTCAGTCCTGAGGGTATCGTACTGGCCTGCTGATCCACTCGCTCTCTTCATCATCACTGAAGGCTTACTAGGAGTGGGTGAAGGACTGGGTTTGGTTTTAGATGTGTTCTGATCCAGGCTGTCAGAACACATTTTATTTTTAGAATTTCCAAGAAATGACATAAAAATCAGAAAATCAAACCAGCCGAACGCTTAAAAAATGCATTGTTGATTCTTTATTTTAACGGGCGATTGCTCTGAACGCATCAGCAGGCTTGGCTTATCGATTGTATAAGCCAAGTCACTGGGAGCAAATCGATTTTATTGATTATTAGCCGCCTGACTGGAGAGAAGATGCCTCATACAGATGTAACCTTGAGGAGCATTTCTGAGGTTATACTATTACTGTGACCTTTAAAGCTGTCCTTTCAAAATATTAACTCTCCAATTACTCTCAAACCCAAATTCCTTGAGGAATACAGCATCACTCTGAAGGCAACTACTGCAGCACTTCAATCACTGCTAGCATAGATGGATATATCGCGCGGTCACATATGTACAGCAATTTGTTTCAGAGACACAGTTCATGCGAGAAAGAAACAATGTGCCACTGTCAGCCATTCTTGGTTATCACAGTAAGAAAGGTGTCTTCACATTCACTGATAAAAACTATAAAGAGCTGATTTATTCACAAAAGTAATTATCCAAAGTGCCTCAGCACACAGCCAGCCCATAGCTGGACACTGACCTCAGAACAGGAAACTAAGGCCAAAGGAGTTCAAACAGCCCGGAGAAAACCACAAACCCACGGGAATTTCTGAGCTTAGAAGCAAGTCCATCCAGATGAGTGTGGCTATTGGTTCACTATTTAGGACGGTTTATTGTGAGGAACTAAGAGCCAGGGGACAGTGCAAGATGCCAAAAAAATTTAATAAATCAAGTTTGGAAATACTTAAGCAGAGCCATATAAGATCTGTATTTATTGTGTGGTGTTAGTCTGCAACTTTAATTTTGTTTTTACACTGATATGATGTGCTGATCTGTAACACAGTGGACACAACCACATTTATCAACCTAAATAACATATTAAATCATAGAATTATTAGGTTTGTGCAAAATGTGTCTGTGTAATTTAATGCATGAATAGGGTGGCAGTGTTTAATATTTAACTTTATGCTCAGCTTCATGTTTTTGTATTTGCATGGTAAAATTAGCTGCTTTTATCATGTAATTTCTATATCAATTGTTTCGGCTCATGCTTGACTTGTTGTTGCACCTAATGAAGATATAATATTGTTAATAAGAGCTTGTCAATGAAAAAAACACTGAAATAGTCGACTGAACAGATGAACTATGCCGTGATTCTATTTTTATAGAGATGAGTAGAAGAGGTTGAAGGAAGTAGTAAGGGTGTGGGAGGACCCTTCAGGCAAGAAACCTGCTACCTTTGTGGGGCAGGCAGATAGTTATCGATCCCCCGAAAAATGAGGAGCTGTGTGTATGTGTGTGCTGTATGTGAGAAGGTGTGATGACCTGTGAACTCCAGGCCCACGGGCGCTTGTTAAAGCTCTCAGTAGCTTCCCTTCCCCGGGGTTGGCAACCACGCTCGGCCTCACAGCACCACAGGAAACCAGTGAGTAAACAAGGGAAGCAATCATGAATCACAGCTTTCAGCACACAATCCGAAAACACACATTAAAAACAAGCTTACGCTAACACCATTACATATGCATTTATGCACATTCAGTCAGGAGCAAACAATTGCAGCAACGTCTGCAGGGTTTTGAGAGACAAGAGAGACACAGTCTCAGTTACTCTGCCAGAACAGTTCCTGAGGGACAAACTTCACATGAGCATTTAGCAGGTAATAATGGCCTTAAAAACACCTGTGTCAAACAACATTCCTTTGCCACGACCTTATCGTAACATGCAGCCCAGTTGCCAGAAAAAAATGTTGGCATTGTACGATTCTGCAAACTACAAATATGTTGTACACTTATAATATCAACATTTCTAAAGTGACATAGTATATAAGCTGACTTTGTCACACGAGTTGGAGGGGATGGTGGATGGGGTGTCACATAGGCGAAATACCTGCAATGCCGCAGACCACAGTTCAAAACCAACTCTTTTGTAGTGAGTCATTGCTGTTTTTCCAACAGCTTTTTTGCCTTCAAAGCAAATTTTCTAACGTCTGTGCATAACAATGTTACATGAAAAATGAGAATAAAAATCAATTTCAGAATTTACCAGAAAGTATCTTAAAATGAGGAGCCAGTCCAAAAGTACATATACTGTACATGAGCTCTTGCATTCACCACTTACAACTCTGAGATCTGTCTGGCTGTTGCAGAAACAATGACCTGAAAAAGCTTGCGGTGTGTGTCTTCATATAACTGGTAGGAAAGACATCAGTGACCACCTTTACATCTGAATTTAGGGCTTTGTTTCTGGACACAGCACCTGAAATAGTCCCTGGTTTAATGGTGTACAAGAGGGAATCATTGCAGCTGGCTGTGGGTGTCACATTGGTGACTGGGGATAAAAACATCAGTAATGGGAGTTGATTCGCGCAGTGGTAGCAGCCTGGTGCCTCCTTTAGCATGGCTAGCTAGCACTGCCTCTCCCATGTTCCAAATGTTGAACGTGTAACAGTACACATTTTGCACATCCTGGCTCCTGTTCTGTCTCATGTCATTTCTTATACTCGTCCAAGTGAAGCCAGACATAAATTAATTTGCATTTTCATGGCATTGTGTGAATTTACATCTCGTGACGTCAAAATGTGAAATTTCTGAAGCAAATTCACATGACTTTTCCAAAACTTTCTTTTTTCCCCCAAAGCTTTTGCAGGCCTGGAAATTGCTATTTTCAAATTTCTTGACTTTTCATGACCATACAAACCCTGTTTTTAGCAACCCCCTGCTGCTTTTTCCTGTGGCTTTTTAGCTCCCAAAAGTGGATGTTTTTTAGCGCCCCTGGTTATTTTACCAGCAGCTCTTTAGTGCTATAAGTCGGTGTTTTTTAGCAACCCTTTAAGCAACATTTTTTCTATTGGATTTTTAGCCCCCAAAAGTGAGTGTTTTTTAGCAACCTATGACTGTTTTTCAGCCCCCCAAACATGGATGTTTTTTAGTGGCCCATGGTTCTTTATCTAGCAGGGATAGCGGCATTAAAAGCGGTTGTTTTTTTTAATGAGATATCACTGCTTTCCTTAGGGGGTTGTGCCCCAAAGCCAAAACATGATCTTTTTCTGACCATAAAGTGGTTTTAATTCCTAAACCTAACCATGCATTAGCCACATCACTGGTGAAACATTCAGTTTCAGTGCATTTACTACATAGTAACATGCAAATGTATCCATGGTTTGCAGAAACACACAATGCCAACATCTTTTGGATTGGGCAGTTGGGTTGTTACATTAGTTGATACTGTGGATGCTCTGCACCACAACGCACATGCAACTTAAGGTTTAAGGTGTTCGCCCGACTCAACTCTTTAAAAATGTAAACACAAAAATGGCTCATGAGGTCCTGAAAACCTAAATCCAGGTTTGATGGATCCCTGGGATGGGTGAGAAAAATAGAAACACCATGAAAGCCTGAAAGCCATTCAAAACTGAAAAAGCACAGAGTGCCAGAGTGGCTGCCAGTAGTAAAGACTGAAAGAACATGTGCTAAATTAGCAGGCAACCAGTGCACCTTGCTTAAAAAACAGTGTAGTTTCTGCAGATTCTCAGTCAGCATGAAGCAAAGAGAGGCCACACCCTAAATGCATTTTTCTTACTCTATACCTCATTCTTATCCTTCATGTTGGCGTGTTCCAAGATAGAAACAACATTAATGAAGATGCTCTCCAACCAAACTGGTCTCCAGTGAAGCTTATTAGTTGCATTATTTCCAAGGAAGAAAAGAAGGAATTTGACAATTTCATCTGACAAACAAAGGAATTCTTGTCAGCGTACAAAGATGTCCTATCAGCCCCATCATCCATAGCGAAGAAGTCCTCATTAGCGGCAGGACTCGGCTCATCACTGTCACCACCACAAAGACTACAGGGAGTCTTGTTAGCTTAGGGGACAACACAGCGGGCTGGCTTCCCCCCAATCAAGCCATCATTACTTTAAGTCCAGCGTTCTGTAACAAGTGCCGTGCAGTATTTTGGGTCACAGCAGTCAACCTCTTGCAGCCACGAGTGTCAGTCGCCAAAACAGCATGAGTAGGTACATGTGAACTCTGACCTGTGTGCAGCTAACTCCAGCAGGCCAGCCAGATGTCTCAATCAAACTGTTCCCTATGGGACTGCTGCACACACCAGTGATGGAATTAGGCTGTGTTCTGCTGGTCTCAGAGCCCCTCTTGTACTTACTTCTCCACTGATAACACATGGACGAGAGGGTCTATAAAGGTAAAATAAGCCTCAGAGGACCCTGGTCACTTATTGCTAAAGTAATTAGCCTATATTAGCTTAGCTAGTATTATGAAGATATTAATCCTATCAGTCCCAGCTGAACTGAGAGGGTTAACTGAGCTTTCAAATCCCATACTCTGTTTGATAGCACAGTTGAGACAACCATCATAACAAAGAATAACAGGATGAGCCATTCTTTCATTTTCCCATGGTTCCTTTTTAAGCAGTGTTTACAGGCCATCAAACAAAGCAGGTAGAATGGCGAGGCAAGTCACAGCATCACTCCGGGGATGCATAATTTAGATCTGTGGGATGAAAGGGACAAAGCCAACTCGACATGAGCATATGCTTTTAATGGCCATCATTTAGATTATTATGTGTCATCCAATTACCGTTGGCAGATTTATTATGCAGAGATTTAACTCTCAACAAAGGGGAGCTTCAGGTTTCCCTTAGTTGGGAGTACGATGAAGTCACTTAACAGCACAGCTTTAAGAGCTTGATGTTTTAACGACGGACTATTGTATGTTTTTACGCTACACTCAAGATACCATACAAGGGGGGTGAGTTGGTATACATTAAACAAAAGTAGGGTGGAAAAAACATGTAATCACCCTGATTGCAATTTGTTATGCATGGATCATTTTCAAGAACAGGGCCTGGCAGCCATCCCAGATATAATGTCCAAAATCCCTGTAATCTATGTCGGGATGTGGATGTAGTAAACACGCACTCTCGGGATCAAACATGGGGTTGCCATGTACATTTACTGTCCACCTCATCACCTCTTCCAATTCATATATTTCGGCTAAACTTTGCAGTGCTGGGCCCATCACACATAATTTGTCAGAAGACAGGCTCTATTGTTTAGTGGTCAGAGAAAATTCTTTCAGTATCTGGGCTTCACAAAGAGTTTATTTCATGTCAGGTGTACACTTCAGTACAAATTCGCATATTCACATCCTATTAAGGGACCAGAGAACTTTCCTAAAAAGTATACAGCTGCACAAATCTCACTGAGTACTCTTGAAACTCTCAGGATTGCGTGGTTACCAAGTTTGTCAGTTTGTACATTTAGAGAAAACGAACTGGAAAACTGGTGTCATACCCATTTTTGTGCTCTTGATGTGGACGGGCAAGCCCTAGTATGTTTCCTTTTTTTAAGTCACCACTGAAATTTAAGAAAACAGTTGGTAAAAGTCTGTATAATGTCCACAAGTTGACACTGAACAGCTTCAGCTAAAGTCACAGAAGTTAAAAAGAGCATTTGGTGCACTATCTTTGTTTTGGACTGTGTTACATCAGTAACACTCAATATATAAATTTCAAAGGAATGGTGTCACACCCAAGAATAGCGTTTAACTCATGTCTTTTTTCAGCTCTCATTTGAACAAAACCTTGGCAAAATAAGCCTCCACTCTGTCAAAGAAAGGAAGTCCAACACTAAATAAAGCCATCACTCAGTAACAGACACTTGTGAAAGCTCTTGTGCTGAAAATATATTGTTCTTTTTTCAGTCTGTGGCCACTGCTAATGTTATTGACAGCTGTCTTTGTCTTACAGAGTGACAAGACTGGCGCCAGTAGGGACTCCTTTTGAAAAACATGAAAAACATTTGTCATTTCTTATGGGCCTTTTTCTTGTGGTTCCAAGAAGATTATCAAAATAAATATTGTTTTTGTTTGTTTCCTACTTCAGGCTGAAGCTTTACTGTAGCCTTAAATCTGCTCAATAGCTTAAAATATATTTACAAAATATATGAAAATAGATATATAGTGAAGAGATTTAGCTATTACTTTCTATTTGGTGGGCTGTAGTCCCTTGCATTCAGCCTGATGTATTTTTGGTGGTCCGTGACTAAACTCCTCCTCTATATCCCCATCGGCCTCAGCCAGCTTGTGCCCCACAGCAGGTGCATAGGCAAAGAAAAAAATGTTATCTAATATGTCGACTAAAGCTCCCTGCTATTAGTCTATGTGTGTCTTCTCAGTCCTAGTGTGTGGAGGAGGTGATGTGTACTGACACTCCTTTACTGGATACACCTGTAAGGTTAACTGCTCGACTGAGACACAGTGGCTACTATCAGCAGTGATCAACGCTAAAGAAAAATGTGTGTGAGCCAATGGTGGAAAATGTGTTGTCAGCACTCCAACAAAAACTTTATTTTGTTGATTTGCACCCCGACCTCCACCTGCAGTATCAGTGTTAGATCAATGTTATGCTTCGGTTCATTTTCCAAGAAGGAACCCTGACCCTTCAACAGAAACACACCACCCAATCCAAAGCCTTTTTCTCCATCACAAATTATGTTTGACATTGCCTCACTTCCCAACATGTCATGCTGGGTTGCAGTTGGCACGCTCAAAAAGGACATCACTATGAAAAAATATAAAGTAAACTAAAGTACCAGAGTGCATGGAAATCTATTTCTCTCCCAAAGAAGGAAAACAACAAACAAACAAGATTTATGTAAAATAATATGTCTTCCAGAATTATCCAGTGGTGAATCTACCATGTGAGGTCACAGCCATGGCGTAAACATTGGGGGAGACCAAATCTGAGGGGGGCTGGGGATCTGCCCCCCTAGGTGGGGAAAACACTGATTCAGCATAACACTGCGATATTTTGCGTGGCAATACTGTATCGATACACAGACACCAAGTAGTTATTTTTTATTTATAAGAGACTGAGAACTTTTATTAATTGCTAATACAGATGTTGACAAAGTTTGAGGACATAAGTTAAAAAAGTAATAAATGGCAATATCGCAATGCTCAGCATATCGCAAAACTTTTTAAATTGCAATAATATTGTATTGTCACTTAAGTATTGTAATATCATAATGTGGGGCCTCCACCCCTATTATTCATTCTTATCAGTACATCTATATAGTACACTTACTATGAATATGGTTGCCTGATGTAGCATAGCGGTTTTTTATTTATTTATATTTTCATCAATATATGGGGAGGTACATTTTGAGTGGCAGGGTAAAGGCAGTAATTAAAGTATATACCAGGGGGATGAGTCACGCCCAATACATATTACAATTACTGCCTTGCCATGTATGACATTGTCAGTGCTGCATGGAGCCTATTTTTCTATCTACTGGAAGTAACACAGCCTCACTGGTCTGACTGGTGACCAGGAGTGTCCAAGTAAAGTCTGTCTGTCTGTACCTCATTAACCTCCAACTCATGTAACATATGCACCCACTGAGGACTGAGAATGATAACCTTCTATATTGTACTTTGACTCCTCACATGCATTTTAGCATGCCACTGATTTTATCATATGCATAAAGCAACATGCTCCCACATAAACCTGACTCTCTCCCTTCTCTCTTTGGACACTTATTGTGGCAATTAATTTCCACTGGTGTGATAAGAGCTGCTTGTAATAGGCTGTTTCACTGGACTGCAGCAGAGCATAGAGATAAATGGGTCACTTTAAGCAGCCGGGCAGCACGCAGCATGGGTCAGGGGCCACGTACAGATACTGCTGGCTACACAGAGAAAAGGTGACCGAAAAACCCGCAGGGTGCCATGACGGATCAAACTTAGCAAATTCATCACACACACTCACTTCCTCTCTGTTTCACCATTGGTATTTAAATCACGCTCACTCCACATGCAGCATATTCATTTTGAAACTTCCCATACCGAACCCATGAGTAAAAAACACTCTTGGCAATAAGCACTATACCTGCACAAATCTGTAGAAATGCCAGTAGACAGTAAATCCCCGTCAAACAGGCAGGCATCATTTAAGAGCAGCTGGAAACGGTGTAAATCCAGTTAGAATGCGCTTTGACGTCTATTTCATCTAAATCACAACTTCTGCTGCAGAGATGGATGGGGATCCGGGTGGAGGAGAGTTCCTGAACTCCGCAATAATACAGATAATACTGTTCAGACCTGCTCCCCGGAGAGTGAATTACTACTATTTGAATCAAAGTTGAGATCAGTCGGAGGCATCGCTGCGGGTTACGCGAGAACTAATCCACCCAACACCACTTGGATTTTCTCCACTCCTATCGAACTCCTCACTTCCAAATGCTGATAACTTCACGGGATTCATCTGTGATCGGATACGCTGTTAGTTCCACTTCAGGAGAGGTTTTCCGCGGCCGAATGGCCAGCGAGAATCCACAGAGTAGATGCATCCAGTTGCAGCCACTTTAATGGTTTAAACGTGTAGTTTTACCCCGGTTTCGTGGGGCTGGCGCTGGTTGGATGAGGCGCCGTGCGTCTCTGCGCTCAGCGCTGCTTTTGGTTTTTCCTAACCAGTCAGAGGCTTTTCTGTTGTGCAGAGGAGATTCCTGCGAGTCAGGCACCATTTAACCGCATAAGGATACATTCACAACGCGAGGCTCCACTAGGCATTTGCATCAAGCACGTCCCTTGTGAAAAGATCCAGGCTACAGCAGCCTCATAGTTGTTAGAAAAACATCAAGATTACTGTCAACTAAATGCAGATGATACAGTTTTAATATCTAATGGAAAACTATAAAGTCCCTTAATTCAAGCTGTTTCTAGCAGCCTGCAGCAGAGTAAGAATCCAATAGCCTGCACCAATCAAACACATTGTTTCAAGTGTCTATCATTATCAAATATGTTGAGAGGAGCCTTTTATGAACGGCAGAATTCCCAAACCAAAAGTGTAGGCTACTTAATATTTCAAAGTGTGTCTACTGTTGAACGTGAACACAATTTGACCTTGATGAATGATTTATACTATTTTTATCCTCCTATCAAGACGGAGGGATGTGCTCTTTCCCTGTGTCCTTATTATAACCAGTGCAGGCAGCACATCTGGGGAAAATACTGTATTCTTAATAAGCCAGTAAAATGTGCCTCCATCCACAGCGATCAGCAGCAGCATTGTGCTTCTCATTTCCATGACAAAAATCAATGAAGTTCTCAACCTCTGACCTTCCAACTCACCACTGGGAAATTAAATGACATTTTATGTGCTTTGGAAAGGTAGCCTGATAACACATTAAGTCCTGGTATCAAACACATTGAAGTAATGATCACATAAGGAGTGAAATTGTATTTAAACAAATTTTGAACTGAGAAGGATTCATTCTTTGACTCCTTTGAACTTCATCATTATTAGCTACAGTACATCTCTAACCCAGTGATCCTCAAATATGTCTGGTTTTATCTAAACAGGTTAGCACTCCCTCTGCTGGCTGCAGGGCTGCAACACAATCTGTTGTACAGGAAACTGTGACAGGGAAAGGATAGGGGGCCTTATTGTTTGGCTTTGTTTTTCACTTTATATGCCTACAGTCATTTATTTCTCTTTAATTTGGTCTGTTCATGGTGTCGCCTATGTCTTAAGTAACGTAACCTCTGCTGTTACAAATTTTCTATGTTCTGTGTGTGTGTGTGCGCGTGCGCATGCGTGTGTGTGTGAGAGAAAAAAGCCTTTAATAATTCTGTTTGTTCCCTAATTCAGCCGGCATCCCTTCATCTCCAAACTCCCAGTGAAATAACGACACAGGCTGCATGACACTACAAAAAATGCCAAGTACTTGCATCAGTTTGACAATAAAAAGCACACACTTAAAAATTCCATCACATATCCAACTAAATTTAGTGACACAGGAAATGAGATGATAATTATGCATTTAGGCAAACTTCACTCACTCTGTCGCACCAACACACCACAGAAAACAAAGTGATGCCTCTGGTTTTTTAAGTCACATTTAACAGAGTTGGGCCGTCCCTGAACTCTCGCCTCAAATCCTTTAATTGCCCATTTTGGGACCACTGGTGGCTCAGCTGAATGGAGCTCGCACTAAAGCTGAGCCATCATGGTTGGTAAACAACCAGTAAAATATGGGAAATTACAGTCTCACTATGAGCACATTTCTGCCTTTATAAAACATGCACTCTATTTTTTTTTTCATTCAAGAACACCACCCGTCTCCTTTCTTTGTATTCTTGAATGTTCTTCTCTTATACCCTGCACATTGTGTTTGCAGCAACAAGAGGACACAGAATATACATACATCCACAGGGCTTTCTGTCTCCATTTTTCTCTTTCCTCCAAGTGAATACTATCCCCACTATATGACTGTCTGGCTGCCTATTGGGGCTAGACTGAATGGCTGCCATAGTGCCATAGTACTGTAGAGGACAATGTGGTGATGGTCAAATAATGGCTGTATAATTAGTCTCATTTTGTATCATTGGCAGGTATAAACTAGCTGTCATCACAGCAGGACTGAAGCACAAATAATGAGAAGATAGGGGTTCGGCAGCGGGCTCTCGCTTTATGCCCGTGTGGCTTCAACATAACAACAGGTGCGGCGCGCGCACACAGCTAAATGCAGTGTTTGTGAGATCTATCGTCCATTCTACAATTGGTTGCAATCCAAAGCATCTCCAACACCAGTATTTCCAGGAACAGATGGTGAAGAATGGACACAAAGACATGCACGTACGTCTTCATGGCAACACAGCACATAAAATGGCAAGGATTTTAAGGACATAGTGCCAAGTACTGAGACCTATTTTTATTTATTTCTTCCACACCAAAGTAGCTCTCCAGTTGGTTCTGAGCCAGGGGAGGAAATATCTCCAAAAAGCACCAAGCCAAATCCAAAAAATATTTATGAAGAAATAAATAATTTGGAACCTCCACAGACCAACAAACTTGGCCTCAGCTTGTCTTGTATTAGTCACTGTTGACTGTTTTTGTCCATGAAAAAAACGAACAGGTTTTTTTTCCATACCTGATATCAGGAGTGATATCTTTATCATTCAAGCAAATAAGCTGCGTGGATGTATGTATGGACAGTTGTGTATGTAACACCTCACCCCATTAGCTGCACCTCTCACTACATTATTTTCCCCATTTTAGCTTTTATTTTCCATGCTGATTCTCCACTCTCCCTCTGCTTATTACCTATGACAGGTCTTTGGCTCTTTCATTTCCCTCAACTCGTTTATATCTTTGCATATTTGTCAGCACCTCTCACTGCACATCACTTAAGTTGCCCGGGGTCATGCAAAGTGTTCAAGCAAAATAAGAGAGAGCCTTCACATTTCCCATCAAATAGTAAGAAAAGCTGATGCAATAGACACGCCTCTGCTCTTCTCGATCTCCCTCCAAATTGGCAAACTGGCAGCCTTGGATGGCCTTATCAGTCGTTAAGACTTGGACATCCTTTCAACTTCTTACACTCTCACTGTCATCTTTTTTCCCCTGCTGGGCCACAACGATTTAGGGTATGAAAAAAAAAATAGGCTTCTTATCTTGAGAGAGGAAACAGACAGATGAAGAATCCGTCTTTCAGCCATTAGCCCCACATATCAGATGGAAGCCAGTAAGAGCTCCAATTTAGATTCCATAAAAAACACTTTTGTGCTGACCATTGAAAGATAAAAGGCCAAAAACATCATTATTTTAGCATCTCATTTTCTTCTTCTTGTTAACTTAAATTTGCACCAGGCGTCAGACAGACTGTGCGGAAAGTCTAATTTTCCCATCTGCCAAAACCATAGAGGCTATAAGGGAGAGACAAACTCCTAAACGTTTAGCTTTGTTCTATCTCAGTACATCCCAAAGTCAGAGCGCTCGCCATAAAATGTCAAAGCAGAGGGAGTGGGGATTGAACTGTGTTGGCTTTGGACACAGCACTTGAGGTCTGCAGCTGCTGAACTGGCATTAAGTGGTATTAGAGTCTTTGTCAGCAAAAGGAAACGTAGTCCTCTTCCTGGGAATTGGGTTCAACGTTGTATCTTTCAAAGGACAAATACAGAATCAGCACAACCTGGAGCACCACTTCACTGACTGCTGGCTTTGTCAAGGCTTATTTCAGACATTTCTTTATAACCTTTTCACAAGTCCAAAGCAAAAGTAAATGTAAAACAAAAAAAAAAGTGAATAAAACAGAACCTTGTATTTTAATTAATAATGACATTACATAGATAGATAGATAGATAGATAGATAGATAGATAGATAGATAGATAGATAGATAGATAGATAGATAGAAAAGTAAAACACAACTATAGGCTCCGGTAACAACAACATGGTGTATGACAAGAGTCTGAAGAGTAATAAGGATATGTTGTGTAAAGAGATGGGCAGTAAGATCCTAACTTAATCACCATGTCATAGCCCTCCATTGTTTTGATAAAGGAAAAATGATTTTTGTTTCATTTCATACAAACTAGCACAAATCACATTTAGCACCTAAAACCTACCTTTGTATCCAAGGCTGTTGTCTTGTTCAGATGCTGGTTCAGATGCCGGTGTTTGGGCGATGACCTCATGGTTCCCTCTGTGTTTGTCTGTATCTGTTTGCATAGGGACAACAACACTGGGTAACACAATTTAAAATAATAAAATTACTTAATTTATCCATGTGAAACGCGGAAATTCAGTAAATTTCACTGATGGATGAATGGTGTGGAACTTTGGAAAGGACAGCCATGCTAAAGAAAAGGGGGGCAACAGGTCTGCTTGTACAGTTACATTCCTACACTACCATTAGGTTCAAAGTTCAAGGTTAAGTTTTTTTACTTACTGCTTGTTGGATTGAATTTACTGTCATTAAAGGGTAACTTCTGTATTTTTCAACCTGGACCCTATTTTACCATGTTTTAATGGAGACAACAATGAAATTGGTCCAGTAATAAGTGAGAGCGCCGTAGCAAGCAGATATTAAACAGGCTGTAATGTAACCACTCTGGAGATTTGTGCCCAGTCACTTTACGTCCAAGACAAGTGCTTGTTTTTGCCACCGACAGGCTCAGATTATTATTTTAAGTGTCTGACAACAATATGGAAAGGACCCTACAGAGACAGACCTATTTGTGAAATAGTAAGATCCTTCTTGTTTATTCAGAAACAGCCCTAAAATCACTATCAGCAAACTCACCAGACTCCATTTAAAAAAGACAGTAATTTTAGCATGTATAAAGACGGCCCATTTTCACAAAAGGATGCCTGAAAGAGGCATACGCCACCCATCCAGAAAAGTTGTGATGTACAAAAACAGACTTGATGCGAGAAACTTTGACCCATGCTTATGAACATCTTGGGGATGGTAAATTGGTAATGCAGATGGTGAGGTAGAAGCCTGTTTGTAGGAGCTGTCGAATATTTATCGGCGCCCACCATTTCTGGGTTTTGTCCATACGTACATTTTTAGTATGGCTCCTACGCACTGTTTTATAAACGAGACCCATGGTGACTGTTGGAAGAGTGGAAAGGCGGACCAAGACAGTTTTTGTGAGTTTACTTTTCTTTCTGTCTATTTTGAATGAAGTGCGTTTTTCAATGATGAATTACTGTTTTTTTTTCAAATGGAGTCTTGTAGGTTTGGTAATACTGACTTTGGGTTCCCTTCTGGATAAACAAAAAGGATCTTACTCTTCAACGAAAAGGTCTATCTCTGTAGGGATCCTTTCATAATGTTGTCAGATACTTACAATAACATTCTGAACATGTCAGTGGCAAAAACAAGCATGTTTAGTAGACTTAAATTGACAATGCACGATTGCCCACTAAGGTTACATTGCAGCCTGTTTCGCAGCTGCCAACTGCAGAGGTTTTGCACAATGCTGGACCCATTCCACAAATTGTTGTCTACATTAGTCACTTAAACACAAAACATGGAAAAATAGGAGCCAGATTAAAAAACAATTAAGATACCCTTCAATTGGTAGTGTCCTTTGAAACCACTAAGATATTTTTTTCAAGGATTTTTATTTCTTTTTTTGCTAATTTTTAGCAAATGTTCAGTATGGAAAGAGAGGTGAAATGGAGTAATAAAATATGCTACTTTTATATGGATAAATACAGTATTCCTAGAGATGCTGACAACTGTTGCAAACTGGCAGCAGTCAAAACAACATAACTAGCTATGTAAGCTGTCTGAACACATTCTACAACTCTCCACTGTATGCTTATCCTTTAGGTCAACAAAGCAGTTTTATGACCTTGTTAAAAAAATTAGTTAGTTTGTGATTGTTTTAAAAAATATATTAAGGTAAAGAGGTATTTCCATTGCCACTCGATGAATAATTTTTACTCTGGAAGTTCATTTTGGGAGCACCAACACTGTGTGGTGTGATTAAATTTAATCATGCAGTCAGAGAGAGGTGAAGTGTAGGAACACATTAACGTCTCAGTCACAGGAACAATGTGATCTCCTCTGTGTAAACAGACACTAAATCTAATGTGACACTCCAGACAGCTCATGGATATTAAGCTTCACACGTCCAATGCTTACATGCACCAACCATAACGTTTCCATTAATTTACCTATGTTTTATACACTGGCAATGTACTGTGCTGTGTATAGTCATAAATATTATCTAAATATACCACTAGAGGGTGCCACCACTTCACCACATCATTGGCTTTAAAGCCACTGACCAGCAAAAAGGCTAGTACTTGAGTTTTCTTGTTGTTTTCATGTTAAAGAGCAGGTTTTAAAAATGTGTTTGTATTCAGAACTATTAAACAATAACTGTACTGAATATGAATATGTTCAGTTTCTAAAATTTCATAAGTCCTTTAACAAAGCTATGACTGTGACCCCGTCTATATGGTAGTCAATAATTTAACGTCTGCCCTGATATGTTATTGCATGTTCTTAATCACTTCATTCGGTGAGCCACCTCTCAAATGGTCACCCATGGAGATTACTTGTGACCTGTATTTCCCCTGTAAGTCTTATCATCATACACATTACTGTAACACTGAACTCACTTTTTTTCAAATAAATAAAAGAAGAAATGTGCTCAACTAAAAAAGCAAGTTGGGAATGCACTGTTTTTATTTCACAGAGAAATGAATTCATGGCATATCCTGAGTTCTGCCTTTAAGCCACAAGAGGACAGCATTACTGCACCTATGAGGTGCTTCTTTTCTGCTGTTTAAATGGTATTGTATATTTTTTTCTCCCTTCACTCCTCTCTCATACACAGAGAGCCAAATCTGGAAAATGAGTGGATTACATATTTTGATAAAGCAATATATTTGCCATATTGGCAGTATGGAAGAGGGTATTGTGGTTAAGAATATCCTTTTCTACTTCATGCGAAAAACTGTTTAAACATGTCTGAAATTTATTCCATCTCTATTTCTGAAAATCTCTAAACCATGAGAGCCTTTTAAACAGTCTGTACTGTGCAAACTGCTCTTATAAGTAGACAGCAGATACACATGGTAACTTTTATGAAAAAATAAACATATGTTCACATTTGCTGAAACTGTCACTACATCCACACAGCAGCAAAGCAGACAGATTATCTGTAAGAACATAAAGTCGCTCCTTCTGCTAATGCGCCTGTCAATCATGCCAATCACCGCTCATGAACTGTGGTCAAACTGTCAAACTAGGCAACGCTGATTAAATATGAATCAAGGTTCTGTTACTGGATGTCTGTTTGAAAGCTTGCTTTGGCCGATGGGCAGTGCTTCATTTTGCCTCCCCTGTTTTCCCACATGCCAGCATTTTACAGCTAAACAGTACACTAAAATATGTTTCTGAAAACATTTGAGGTAAGAAATAGGCAATGCAGTTACAATATCTTGATTCATATTTGATCAGTGCTGCCTAGTTTGACAATTTGACCACAGTTCCTGAGCAGTGAATGGCATGATTGACAGGTGCATCAGAGACTCCTTGGTTCTGATTGGTTGTTTTCATGTACTTGCAGTGAATTCTTCTAAATGTCATTAGAAGCACTACAAGGGGGCAGAGGAACATGATTTTTTTTTCAAAGAATATCAGGCTTATGTACTACTGTGTGGATATAGTGACAGTTTCAGCAAGTATAACAAAAAACACTTTCATAAAAGTTACCAACTACAGTTTTAATGCAACTGTTTATTAACATATGTTTGCACCACAGGTGCAACTCCTGATGTTGCTATGTCATGCATGTCTGGTCAGTGAATAGATTCTCACCTAATGAAATATCCATGGCGTGGCTTTGCTGCAGCTGGTTGACACACAGCAGGCTGATGAGAAGGAATGTGATGGGTGATTGTATCGCCAGCATGGTCCCCAGTGACCCAGCCTGCCTTTAAGAAGGCCTTATTAAACCTGGAAAAACGAGACAGGTGAAACTTTATCATTTGGGGCATCACGTACACCATGGTTCTAACATGTGAGTAACTTCAGACATGCTGGAGGAATAAAAAGATCAGTAAAAACTGTGCTCCAGCAACAGGAAGAAAAATAGTAGACTTACATTACACTAGTATTTGGCATAATTAAGTTCTATAATGACAAACATTTTTCAAATACAAATCCTCTCACAGAGTGAAATCACACAAAATCCTCTTCCACCATCTACCCTGCTGGCGAGCACTATATACAACCATGATCCTGTGTGAAATTCCACTATAAAGAGGAGAGGAAGACAGATGGACTTCCCTCTGAAACCCATCCAGCATGCAGCCAAACTCTGTCTGTTTCAGTCTGATCCATCCACACATACCAAGGGACTGCAGATCACTATGGCTTCACTGTTGCTTTTCCTACCATATTCCACACACAAGTGAGCTTCTACAGTACATCTTAAACATGCTTTCTGTGCGCTTTGTGCAGAACTGTGTATGTGTACACTCTGTTCAAATGCTCCATCAAAATTTCATGTGCTCATACATAATCCAAGGCAAACACCATACAAACATGCTCACATTTACCTGCTGCACTTCCCAACCTAACCCCCCAAACAAATACCCCTCCACACACACACACACACACACACACACACACACACACACACACACACACACACACACACACACACACACACACACACACACACACACACACACACACACACAACATAAAACACACCCTTGCTCTCAAGTGGGAATGGTGATGAGACACGGTGACAGCGCCAGGCAGGAGG
Organism: Epinephelus awoara; assembly: GCA_035609425.1. Classification (NCBI taxonomy): domain Eukaryota; kingdom Metazoa; phylum Chordata; class Actinopteri; order Perciformes; family Serranidae; genus Epinephelus; species Epinephelus awoara. The sequence goes on from CM069304.1 coordinate 9,798,882, forward strand.
AATAGGAAGTCAGTTGTACTGATCAGCCATCTGTGGTACAAACAGCTTTGCAACTCATCCTAGCTGTCTGATGAACGGCCAGATTCCTGGGATGTCTTGGCACCCTGCGGCCGCCGACTCTACGCGCCACTTTAATTGTTCGGAGAAATGCACACCAACAGCCAACTTGATAAATATGCCAAAAACTTGTGACTGAGATTCATCTACTAACTAGTGATATGTTGTTCATTTCTAAAAATTAAAGCGAGTACCCTTTCTGTATATGAAATGGAAGGAGTTACTGTACGTGTTTAATGTTTTGGGTTTGGATTTTTATCAGTCTTTTATGAAATGGCTGGGAAAAAATTTTAATATTTTGTAAGATGAAAAAAATGGGAATGGCTGTTTTATCATTTGATGTCTTTGACAAAGCTGATTTTATTTTAAAACCTTGGGGAAAAAGTCCAAAAATCATTTATTGACAAAGATTAATGTGGTGACTTCCAAATTTCACAATATGTTTTTATGTAAGAAACTAGAGACCATGTTGCGATGCAGCGACCCTTTAATTAAAATGAATCTGGTCCCTTCTCTACTTCCTAACCCCCTACTTCCAGCCCCCTTGCTCAAACCACACCCATCTTGGAACTCAGCATTCATTTTGATTTACTACACAGTTGTGTGTCTGCATCTTGCATGGTTCTTAGCTACTGGGTTGATAAAATCTGTCCATGAACAGCGTACAAACACCTGGAAAAATACTGAAAACAGCTTCTGTAGTAGTTCCTACTGTGATTGGTGTCACCAGGACCACATTTCACCATGATGACACACACACACACGGACTTACAAGACGAAAACAATACCAGCCGTCACATTGTTGTCATGGCTGGTAAATATTCTGCTTCAATCCATATTTGCTGGCGTTTAGCCGTTCAAAAACATTTTCACTGCGGTCAAAAAACTGTTCGTTCTCCTGCTTGCCAGCCATACATAAAGGGAGCTACACAGCTGTATTAACAAGCCGGTCTAGCAGTAATATAACAACATTGGAAATAACATTCATTCATTCAAGAAAGTTGATCTAATAAAAAACAAACAAACAAAAAAAACAATACTAACTCATTTAACTAGCACATATCACCTTTGACTGGGGATTTTGTTTAGGGATTTAAAAAAAATGGTAGGATGATGACATCATAAAATATCATGATGACATTCTGAGTTTGATTTAAAAACCTCAACAGAAGCTTAAAAAAAAGACACTCAGCAAGTATATAGAGTTTGTGTTATCATAAAAATCATTTTTACTAAAATTCACAGAGAATTTTAGTAAAAATATAACAACCTGAAATTTAATGACACAGTGATGATAATGATGATAAAACTCTTTAGCTCGGTTCTTCATTCTGAATCAGGTTTATAATAATTTGTGGACTCTTGTAAGTCACTACAGGTTTGGCATATTTCTATGCATGACAAAACAATAAAAACTTGACAGTAAAATAACCTCTGAGGTATTACAGTGTTTGGCCAATATAGCAAAAATGCTGAGGTTTCAAAAGCTGTGAAATATTACACAGTAATACAATATACAATATGAATAACATTCATATTGAAATCTTCTCTTGCAAACATCTACACAAAGATCTGCATATGGATGTATCATAACCTAATGAGCAAGAAAGACTGCATTTTATAGAGTGCTGAATATTAAATGTGGGTGGTAATAATATTACATTGTTTAGTTTTATCTAACATATCTTACGGGGAATACAGAAAGAAGAAAGGCAGAATGTGGGTGTAGAGGCGGAAAAAAAACAAAACATAATAAATCCAAGATATAATTTAAAAATCCACCAGTGGGACGAAAAAGATATGAGTGAAACAGAACAAGCATTGAGGTATATGTGTAATATGCTGATAACTCTGTGGAAAATTGGTTTTCACATCTAAACCTGATATGACAAAATCTAGGAAAGGGATGGATCCAGTGAAAACAGCAAAAAAGAAATCAGGGGTGCAATATATAAACATTAGCAGTGTATAGTCAACACATAGTATAACATTCTATACCATGCTGTACACAGTAAGTTTAGTGAATAGAGCATTTCAGAATAACTTTGTATCTGCCTCAGTAGTATTAGTAAAATGAATATAACAAGCATGCACCCTGTAATACTGTGTTACATACAGGAGGTGCTGTAGCTGGACAAACATGCACACCTGCATGCACTCAACACACACAATCCTGCCCGTACTGAAAGAAATGACAATAAAATATCTGTTAGAGTCATCTGCCCTGAGCTAATGGGGAGAGTCTGCAGATCAAAGGAGACAGGAGTGCTGATTTCCCCTTCCTTCTTCTGTCTACTGGGGAATAATCACAGCTCACCATCTAACATATTGTCAATAAGACAGAACAGGAGCTCCCCCTATACCACAGCAGACTGATCACATACTGTAGAGAGCACCAGAGCGTGAACAGAATCAGCGTTCAGCATCCCCCTGCCCACATTTTCTGCCTCCTAAATTCAATTCCCTGTACTCATAGAGACAGAAACGTGCAATTCAATATGTTATACCACGTATCTCATGTCAAAAGGTGCACTGGGAGATACTTAAATTCAACAGACATATTTACTTTAGACGCAGATTGCAAGGAAAAGCAGCCATATATCGATGCACCTGTAGCATCTGTAGGAATATAATACTAATGCACCTGTATACTGAAAATGTAACATTGTATTAGCTTTTTTCATACTTGGCCATGTTTAGACCAAATGTATACATCTCTATGTACATTGTAGACTCAGATGTGATGGCTTATCAGGAGCTCTGTAGTACAACGCTGCTGGGGTGCTGGGTGAAAGCAGGGAGCACAACCAGGAAGCATGATTCACTGACTTTTTCCGCTTAATAACTGGAGTCTAAATCAAGGCAACAGAGGGAGGTATAGAGGTAAGGTAGAAGAGGCTTGTGCTTTTGAAACATTCAGATATTTGATGTGCGCACAACACACAAACCACCTGCATATATTACTGTCAATCACGTAAAGTCGTACATCACATACTTCAACATTATACAAGGCACACTCTCTCCTCGTGTAAGACTGAAGAGTTCTTATCAACACCTGGCAGTTATCGCTGACATATGGCTGTGTCTTTTGGGGAAATGGATGGGGAGACAAATACGGGCTTTCATCACTGCCACTGCAATGCATTACAGGAGCTATCAGAGCAAGACAAAGGATATTAAAAGTATGAAAGGCAATGTCTGGGGCCCTGTCGGGGCTCATAGTAACAAGTCATAGTCAGCTGAGTAGGCACTGTGGAGGAGAATAACTAGCCTGAGGAGTAACAGATGATCCCATAAGGGACAGTGACCTTTGGCCCCAGAGGATGAATGAGCCTGATATGTCAGCATCAAGACAACTAAACATGCTGCTAGCTGTACTGGCAAATAATGAAGAAAATAGAGTATGATGGCAGGGCTCAACACTAACTTTTAAAAGCGGTTGCCAGGCTGGTAACCAGGCGACAGCTTATGGTTGCTGAAACTGAAAATATGGTCACCACTTTTAGTCACCTTATATGACAAGAAATTAAGATAGAAGCTATGCAATTATGCGTCAGCTCAACAATGAGAATGTGACATAAATGTTTAAAGGCTGTATTACAGTAACCAAACAAAATTGTGTGGTTACTGTGTGGTCTGTGATTAGGACATAAAATATGTCAGTAGATATCCCACTCCTGAATTTTGACGCTTTTATGTGTCTTAAAAAATAGTGGTTGCTAACAAGAGACTATAGAACATCATCATACCAACCATGGCTTTACAGCCTTGTTGTGGTGGTGACATTAAGTCATGTGACTGTGGTGTTGTTCGTTTATAGCCTAACATTAGCTTTTTACTTCTAATGATTTCATTTACGCTTCAAAAATCATAAAAGTGTTGTTAATTGGTGGAGATTATCTTCCTGAATCATAAACATTTGTTTGCCACAGAGATAATTTTTTCTGCATTAAAATGAAATGGCGCTGAGTAAACACTGCCTCCGTTTGTAAGTTTTTAGCCATCTAAAAAAAAAAAAAAATCATTATCAGTTTAGTGTACGCTATATTTGGAATGTTTTCACTGCTTTACCTTGCCTTCAGACAGTGACAGTAAACTGTAACTATTTCCACAAAGCCACCAGACTCCACTGACCAACAGTCATTTAACTTCATAGAATATGCAGCTTCAATCATCTAGTGTGTAAGGTAAAGCAGTGAAGATATTCTAAATATAGCATACATTTAAACCAATATTGATTTTTTTTTATTTTTTTTTTTAGGTGGGACTTTTTTTAATTGGCTAAAATATGTTTTGCTCCTGCTCTTGCTTCTGTGCTGGTAGATTTGGTTCATCATTGACGCTAACAAAGCAACACAGTACACAAAATATGCACAGCAGAAACGTCAGATAGGCTCGACCAACGTGTTTAACTGTGCATTTTTAAAAGTTACAGTTATGGCTGAAAATGACAACATAAGTCAACATGTTTGCTGATTCCACAAATCTCAATATCCAGTTGTCTACCTGGAAGTGATTGTTGTTGTTAGCGTAACTTCACAGGGTAAGAGGAGAGGAGGAAATATCGATGACCACCCAATGACCACACAGCAAGGTACTTACTACTGCAATCCATTGTTTCATCCCTCTTTGACAAACATCTCAGGCCCACTTGGAGGCATTTACAGATTAAGGGATTGAAAAGGGAATAAATCCACTGTCTTCACTCCACTTGGCAAGAGATTTTTCAGTCAATGCTATTCACAACACAGTACCGTTAAATGTTTACTCCCACTGTTTGCTTCGAAGACAACTTCATACCTTCCTTTTATTTGGCCAGAGCAGTCAGTTGAGGGCAATGTTCTTTTAAACTGATAGTACAGCCAAATAAACTAAATCCACCAGATTAAGTGATCCTTTAAGATGAGTCTGGATTTGCTTGACTGTAATTTTAGCAATAGTTACTTGTACACAGCCATAGCTTAATCCCTTTAGGGTTTTCAAAACCACTGAAGGATTTTTAGAACCAGAAGCCAGAGAAATAAAATAAAAAACAGAGGATGCAGAGAGAGAGAGAAAGCTTAAGACCTTGGTTTTGTAGAAATAAAATTGTTAAGTGTTTTACCTATTTTTTATAACAAAAGTATAAAACATTCTTAGTATATGTAGCTCAGTATGCAAGTCGCTGTATTCCATTTCACGTCATTCAGAATGATAATCGACAATATGTTATAGTGAAATTATGTTATAATTAAGCTTCTTTGTTTTTTACCTTTACTACAAAACACAGTAAAACATTCTATGATCACTGAATAAAAAACAACTTGTCGTAACTTCTCTTCAGTCCAAGTAAATGTATGAAATGAAAAATGGTGAAAGATAAGGAGGTATACTCTGCTATTATTCATTGTTTGGCAACATGCAATCATCAGAATACAAATAACACTCACTACAAATTTGCGTAAGCCACAAATAACTTTCAGCACCACAGCACGTGGACAGCATCTGCTCCTGTGTGAATCAATGGGCAGGCAAAGGATTCAATTCCCTCTGAAACCAGCTATGCCAAAACCATGTGCGCTCACAATAGTAAAATTATCACTGCAAAGATACTAATCAAGCCCCACTAATATGACTGAGTACAACTTTACAACTCACCCCTCCAGGTTATTCCCCCAGCATTATTTGTTCCATTTTCTCTGGTAAAGCCAAAATCTCTGGCAGTGTGTGTTTTTGAGGCATCCAACAATGAAAGCAGAGACAGGAATAAAAAGGAAGATACAATGCGGACCTGTAAAAAAAAAGGAGAGAAAAAATCAAAAGAAGGAGCCTATGCCGAAGGAAAAGCCTAAATAATCCATCTGTGATCCAGGAGACGCTATCAGATGGGGTGCATACAAATCACAAAGCTACCTCTGCAGCAACCTAGGTCCAATATCCTCAGGGTCCTAAGGCTGCACTCAGACAATTTACTCTTACAGATAAAGCCTGACATCTCACACACTCAAGGACGGCATAAACTGGTGAATTTCAACAATAAAATTAGCATTTTGATTCTATTTTCTCAGACCATGAAAATAACAAGGTTTTTTTCCTCTCATTTTCCAATATTCAGTTCTTTTTCTGTCACTGGGGACATCATGGACTGCATTATTAATATGTGGCATGTTGAAGATTATTCTGAGCACTTTCATTAAGTGTACATGTAAACCAGATACTTCTAAACAGATTCTGGATGCATTTAAATATTTGTTGAGTGTTTGTCTTAAATATAGCAGCACTATTTATTATAACACTTCTATTACAAAATGAGCCATTATAACCTGTGGTTTGTCACAGTTTGGGGTCAAGTGTACATATATATATATACATTTGTATTTTTGATGGTTTTCAAAATGAAGCATTGCAGCTCAAGGTAGCTGCAGCAATGTGTAGAAAATCAGTGTGTGTTGTTGCAAAAGCATCCCACTGGGTCTATCTCACCTGCAGCAAAACCAGCCTGCCTCTGTCTCTTTCACCGTGTGAAATTCAAATTGTTTTTGCCCATTTATTTCTGCTACCTGCTTAATTCTATTCAGGTTTAAACAGCGGGGGTGCTGGAACTGTAGCATGCACAGGCCACATGGCAGGAAAACACCCAATTCATCATGGAGATAGCAAAGACACACACAGTCAGTCCACTTGACTTGCATGACTGTGGAACTCTGCCCTTTTCTTTCCTCTGTGTATTTTCCATAACCAGATCACTCACGTCCTACGAACAGTTGTTTACAGTAATTGATTATTTTTATATTATTGTATTGGAAACAATGTCCACAATGACTGATGAGTGCATCTTCTTCTGTGTAATGAAGTGTGTAACAAAAGGAGAATTGATCCGCAACATTGCTCAGCAGCCATTTATTCAACTCAGTCCACCATTCAGCAGTGTGATGAGCACGGTGGATTGCACAAATCAGGCAAATACACACAAGCTTTAATTTTGTCTTACATGCAAGTCAGCCAGATGGCACAAGTTTAGTTTCATTGCTGTTAATAAGAGCATTAAAAAGCCTGTCTATTAATTCCTGCGTAGAAAAACCAGTCTATGTTCGGGCATCTTCTGAATCAAATGTTTATTCCTAACCGACTCTGAAACAGGGCACCTGGACAGTATACATTAATCAGTGAGGTTAGAGCCTTTCTAAATACAAAAAGTAAGATTCAGCTGCTCGGCTTTTAAGTATTCTTACCTATAATTCTTCTGGAGAAAGAAAAAAAAAGATTGGTAAATGTAGCCTATATAGTCTGATGATGCCATAGAGGGGCATCAGGGCATGTGACCCAAAACAATTTTCTTTTCAACTGCACTCTTATCTCCAGCGCTCTTATCGAGATCCTTCGTCTAACTCAGTAGTGCAGTTTTGAATTAACCTCAAGTCAATATCATGGTCATCGATCATGCTGACAGGTGCAGACTTGTGAGTGTGGCGTCGGAAAGATAATCATCTCAAGAGGAAATGTGGTCGTCTCTAGCAAGAGCGTTGCTGAGCTGGTCAGAATGACCAAGTCACTTGTTGTTTGAACCTGAGGTGAGATGCACAAAGACAGACAGAATGTGACAGCTAATCATAAAAACTGATGTTTTGTTTTTGGAGGATGTAGGATACGACGAGTTACCTCCTTTTCTTTGGCTTTCCCTTTTACCCCCTCTGATGCTGTCTCTTCAATGTTTAAATGATGAAACATTATAGGCAACAGCAACATCATCTTTTACTCTGTCATTCAATTTATTTCTGCTCTATGTCAGCTTTGCAGTGTGTAAGATTTAGGGTGATAGTGACATCTAGTGGTGAGGATTACAGACTTCAACAGGCTGAAACTGCTCCCGATTAGAAAGCCTTCAGTGTTCTTTGTTCAGGAGGCTACTAGTGGGAGCCAAATTATCCCAAAAGGTCTCTTCCTCTCCAAAACAATCAAACCAGGTGATCATAACTGGTAAAAACACATTACATATCAGTGGCCAACACAAAAACACAAATGGCCCTACCTAGAGCCAGTGTTTGTTTGTCTGTTCTGGGCCACTGTTGAAGCATGCCGGCATAACATGGTGACCTTCGTGGATACTCCATACACTACACTATACTCTATATACACTAAATAAAACATTACATTATATTCCTTCCTTATAGCTGTATATTTACATCAAACTCTGGATGAAGACACACATTTTCTTATCAATATTTTTTTCCCATTTGCAATATATCATTTATTCATAATAAATGAAGGGAAAGTTCATTACTAATGCTAGTGAGTTTTCATAAGGTTATTGTTATATCAATTATCCTACAATTGTTAACTGAAGAACATTTTACAATAGGTCAGTTTGAGTGGGGAAACTTTGCCGATTTTAGACCAGCTTTTTTTATTATAAATATTTGGGTAGTATGTGTGAATTAAAACTGAACCCATCAATATAAACCAAGATTCTGTTAATGTTTTGCCTATTTTTCGCCTAAAATGTCCTCAGAATGATATTTTCGTAAACCCTTTGGCTGTAATATGAGAATTTGTGAGCAGGAAATGGGCAGCATACTGTTTCCTGTATTGTTAATACAGAGGTTGAAAAAACTGAGACCAAACCACAGATTTTTATAATAACTAAAAACTTGACTCCAAAATTGCACCTATCATTCCAACTGGAGATGCTCGCCTGGTGCATACACCAAAAAGTTCTCTAGCTTCCAGGATTATTTCCATGGTATGCAGCCCACTAAATATTAGCAGCACTGTTTCTCTTGCTAGCCCTGCCAGTGAGTTCCCACTCACCTCACTTTTCTCGGCTTGAGGAAAATTGTACAAATATAAAACCACAATGGCTCAAACATTCAGGATAGAAATATTCATAATTGACCTTGTTTGTAGACTGAAGTGTCCCGTCAACAGTTTTACAGATGTGCCTTTTACAAAGGCGGCTGCCTCTGGGCAAATGCTTTTAGGGCCGCAGGGGATTTTTTTCCCCACTGCAGTACTACAGCACAGGTTTCAAAGGTATTTGCATCTTTCTACTGTATAGACAGCCGAGTTTTGTGGAAAGACCATCTTTACAGCAGTAAAATACTTAACAATGTAATATACACTGAACAAAAATATAAACGCAACACTTTTGTTTTTGCTCCCATTTTTTATGAGCTGAACTCAAAGATCTAAAACATTTTCTATATACGCAAAAGACCATTTCTCACAAATATTGTTCACAAATCTGTCTACATCTGTGTTAGTGAGCACTTCTCCTTTGCCGAGATAATCCATCCCACCTCACAGGTGTGGCATATCAAGATGCTGATTAGACAGCATGATTATTGCACAGGTGTGTCTTAGGCTGGCCACAATAAAAGGCCACTCTAAAATGTTCAGTTGTATCACACAGCACAATGCCACAGATGTCCCAAGTTTTGAGGGAGCGTGCAATTGGCATGCTGACTGCAGGAATGTCCACCTGAGCTGTTGCCCGTGAATTGAAAGTTAATTTCTCTACCATAAGCCGTCTCCAGAGGCGTTTCAGACAATTTGGCAGTACATCCAACCGGCCTCACAACCGCAGACCACACCAGCCCAGGACCTCCACATCCAGCATGTTCACCTCCAAGATCGTCTGAGACCAGCCACCCGGACAGCTGCTGCAACAATCGGTTTGCATAACCAAAGAATTTATGCACAAACTGTCAGAAACTGTCTCAGGGAAGCTCATCTGCATGCTCGTCGTCCTCATCGGGGTCTCAACCTGACTGCAGTTCGTCGTCGTAACTGACTTGCGTGGGCAAATGCTCACATTCGATGGTGTCTGGCACGTTGGAGAGGTGTTCTCTTCACGGATGAATCCCAGTTTTCACTGTTCAGGGCAGATGGCAGACAGTGTGTGTGCCGTCGTGTTGGTGAGCGGTTTGCTGATGTCAACGTTGTGGATCGAGTGGCCCATGGTGGCGGTGGGGTTATGGTATGGGCAGGCGTATGTTATGGACAACGAACACAGGTGCATTTTATTGATGGCATTTTGAATGCACAGAGATACTGTGACGAGATCCTGAGGCCCATTGTTGTGCCATTCATCCACGACCATCACCTCATGTTGCAGCATGATAATGCACGGCCCCATGCTGCAAGGATCTGTACACAACTCCTGGAAGCTGAAAACATCCCAATTCTTGCATGGCCAGCATACTCACCGGACATGTCACCCATTAAGCGTGTTCCAGTTCCTGCCAATATCCAGCAACTTCGCACAGCCATTGAAGAGGAGTGGACCAACATTCCACAGGCCACAATCAACAACCTGATCAACTCTATGCGAAGGAGATGTGTTGCACTGCGTGAGGCAAACAGTGGTCACACCAGATACTGACTGGTTTTCTGACCCCCCCAGACCCCCCCCAATAAAGCAAAACTGCACATTTCAGAGTGGCCTTTTATTGTGGCCAGCCTAAGGCACATCTGTGCAATAATCATGCTGTCTAATCAGCATCTTGATATGCCACACCTGTGAAGTGGGATGGATTATCTCGGCAAAGGAGAAGCGCTCACTAACACAGATTTAGACAGATTTGTGAACAATATTTGTGAGAAATGGTCTTTTGTGTATATAGAAAATGTTTTAGATCTTTGAGTTCAGCTCATGAAAAATGGGAGCAAAAACAAAAGTGTTGCGTTTATATTTTTGTTAAGTGTATAGAAAGAAACCTCTTTGGACTCATTCATCTACCAAATGAATTCCCATTTTTCTTCTAATACGCAAAACCTTCTATGAACATAAAGCTTGATATATAAAAGGCAATGAAATAGATTTATGTAGAGATCATTTCCCATTTCCACATATGTATTAAGTGTACCTGTATTACTTCCATATTTATACAGATATAATGTTTTCAAAGGCAAATGCAGATAATGTAGTTAATTGTATTGATTGTTCCTAGCTCATTCATATGTCTTGAAATGTTTTAGTGTTGAGTAAACCACCACGGTATTTCAACTCTCACAATCAAGTTACTTAAGGATAGTCACACTGTAGCAGTGAGATGATAAACCTGTACTAACCTCTGTATAAGCCTTTCCAGTGGGCATTTTCCTGAAGTGTCTTTTGTCTGTCATAAAAAGAAAAAAAGAGATTTGGATTGAGGTTAAAGAAACCTGTTGACCCTTGGTCATAGTCTATGTTTCATTAGTGGTGCTGGTCTCAATATTTGTTTCTTTAGCTGTATGGTGAACCTGTCACATAGACTAATGGCCAGCCCTGAGGTTGACTGAGGTCCAAATATAATCTATTCACCTTACACCCTCATCAATTTATCATTACACTGTGAATATACTGTACATTGATGAAAAAATAAATGCCTACAATAAGATTGCCTTTTCTCACACACACACACACACACACACACACACACACACACACACACACACACACACACACACACACACACACACACACACACACACACACACACACACACACTTTAACTGTGATTTGCTCATATCAAAAATGGTTATATTACCATACATTTATATGGTAATATGAGTCCCTTTTCCTTTCTCCTTTTTGGATGGGCTGACTGACACTTCAGCATCCACACAGTCAGGGAGCCAAACAAAGCTATTTTTGTGGATGGACCATTATACAAGAGCTGCATGGGGAATCTGTGAGAATACAATCCAGGTGTCATTGCCCCTTGGTAATCTCTCTCGTCTTCAGGAATTCATTTTCTCAGCAGCTTCACTTGAAAATGACATTCTGACACCATTTACATGGAAATCACTTTGCCTCTTCATCTGTAATAGTGGCCTGTGTGCAGACAGGGTCTCTCAGAGGGCTAGACTATTAATGGACATAAACAGTGAAGAGGACGAAGGAAAAGAAAGACAGGAAGAAAGGGAGGGAAGAAGGAAAGAAGAAAAGAGAGAAAGAAAGAAAGATAATGATGAAGAGGGTGAATGCTTAATCACAGCGTTTTCAGGGTTAAAGTCAAGGTCAGAGTTCTGGGTATTAAGAGATGAAGAAGAGATGGAGACACTGAGGGAAAGTATAATGTGGGAAATTCCCATTTCTCCCCTTTAACATGTGTATCTTCTCTCTCCCTCTCTCACTCACTCTCTACGTCTCTCATACACAAGAGAGAGATGTAAAGATTTTCCCTGAAAGATGAGAAATCCACCATGAAAGCTCACAGCTGAGAAAGTGCTGAGAGGAATGTGAAAGTGGCTTCTATATGAAGACCATACATCACATGAGACCCCTTGGGTAAAATAGATACATGCGTGCTGCTGTTGTGCCTTGCTCTGTTTTAAACTATGTAAAGAAGGGAGGTAAAGGTGGAGAATTAAGGTTATTTGATTGCAGTAACTGCTTCCACCTTGAAGAAAACTGATGCATTTTTTAGACACTGCAACGCTATGACATGATCTATGTCCTTTTTAAAAAATAATACACCAAACATAGCATTACATTCATCCAGTCGGCAACCTTGACACAGTGTATTGTATTGCAGGCATGCAATATTTAGATTTTATTTATAGAACAAGTGTGGTGTTAAATAAATCCTTTGCGCCACATAAACAAATTAATTACAGTGATTGTGAGTGAATCTTTTCATTCAGCATACCAAAATCTTCTTGGCTTTGCAAATAATTTAAGGGGGCGAATCAGTATTTCAAGTTGTCACAAAAGTGTTCATTATGTCAGACTGTAATTAGTTTTATGTACCTCCCTTGTGAGAGGAGATGCACACATGCAAACACCTACCACAAGTTCCCACAGGACACATAAGCACATCCAAGATTGAAGACAAATGCTGGACTTGAAAATGTGCATCTTGGGATCTACAGAAAATGTTTCAAGATACAAGCAAATTAAAAACATATTCATGAGCCACATTCAATAAGCTAATATGGAGTCAGAGAAATGCTGACATGCCAACACACCTCCACAACAGCCAGGGTGCGGTGGAGACTGCGGTCCTGACACTGGCAGGGGAGGAGCACGATAGGCCATTTTCTCAGCACAACTTTGACTAGGCATTGCAGGAAAAAAACAGGTGTTACTAATAATAATGATGGCTTTATTGTATCCCAGTGTTCCAGTAAGCCATGGCAGTGTGACAGTGAGCCAGCATACACAATACCCGGAAAATAAAACAGCTAAGTGGAATTGAGCCATCATTAATTTAACCATTTGCACCTGTGCTTTTCCTGCTGTGACATGTCAAAATGGCCTCCTAGAAAAACACTTCTAGCCTCCCCTTCATCCACAATTAAGTTTTCAGTGTTAAGACAGAACTAGACACTTAAGTATTTTGGGGTAACTTCGAGTCTGAGGTCACTGTGACATTTTCAAGTCTTATGTGAGGAGGACACAGCAAGTGTGTCCCAAGTCTTCATAAGCAAACTGCAAGTCTTTCAAGTGTCTACATGTTGTTGGCCTTTAAAATTACATTGCTTTTAACATTTTCAAACCTGTTTTTACATAATTGAGACCTTTTAATTAGTTTTAACGAAATACTTATAGAAAGATAAGAAAAACAAGTTTGCTAGGGAAAGAAACACGTGTTTATTCTTCTCTGTCAAGTAGTAGTTTAATGTTTTTATTGACGTCGGCGGTTTGAGGAGATTAGCAGGTTAATAGTAGGTTGAATTAGCTTAGTATTGAGTTAGCTTAGCTTAGTTTGAAGTGATTCATTCAACGTTTATAGCCATTCCCACAACATTTAAAAGCTGTACTCGAGCTGTAACGTTACTGTGTTTGAAAATATGAACAAATACCCTAGGCTTTCACAACAGTAACCTTACAGTTTATAGCCACAATAGGAAAATGTTTAAATATTGTATGCTTACTTTGACTGTCGTTCTGCCATAGTGTGATGAATTCTGTGCAAATTTGCGACATTTATGTCTCCTAATTCCTTGAAGTATCTACTTCAGAAAGTTCTTATGATTTACCATAACGTTACTGATGCTTGAGCACAGCAGCTGGGTCTCATCTGTGGCACGTTGAGGGCGATATCATAAAGTGAGTCATGATCAGGGTCACATTCAAACCTATTTGCAGGTTTTTGTGGTCTGTAACGTGATCGCTGCCTGTATTTCCAATTTCTTCGAGCACCAGTGAAGGCAGCACAGTCAGGCATGCCATGCGTAGTTGCAGAGTTGATAGGTGGAAAAACATTACGTCATTACGTACAGCGGGACGTCTCGGAGAAGATAAACAAAAAGGAAGGAAGCCTTCGGCCATACAATCGCGGCAAAATCGGTTCAAAAATTTAGCTTACAAGCTACAGTTAGCAACTACATGTGCCCCTTTATTGCTTAGATAATTACCATTAGGCGTTCGCAATCATGGACGAGGGGATAATATTTCGTATGAGCGCTTTTTCCGAGCAAGGGGGGAGGAAATACATGGAGGATGTTGTCGAGATAAGAATCGAGTACGAGCCGACGCAGTCGCCGTCGCCAGCCGAAGATTATCCAAAGTCGCAGGGATATGGAGGACAGGGAAAAGCCGAGAGTGGACCTACAAAACAGACTGAAAATGAGACACACGACCATAGCGGTGCTGCCGAGTCTGGCCCAGCTTCTGCTATGTGGGTAGAGAGTCTGGCGAATGAGGACAGTAGCAACAACAGCGCACCGGCATCTGAGGAAAAAGTCGCAGAGCATGCAGTCGACACTCGGAAGTCTGTGGCGTTTTTCGCTGTTTTCGATGGGCACGGGGGCCGAGAAGCTGCACATTTCGCAAGAGAGAATCTGTGGGATTTGTTGAAAAGGCAGCGGGGGTTTTGGTCCAAGGATCACAGTGAAGTGTGTGCTGCTCTCAAGAAAGGCTTCATCGCCTGTCATCATGCAATGTGGAAAGAACTACGTAAGTCATCAAACTTGTATTTTCCCCTTATGTATACAGCTGTCCTTTGCTCATAAGTCTTACTGTCACATTCTCAGCAACGTTTAATAGCAAAGTGTGTCACATGAGACAGTATCCTACTCAGCTGGTATTCCCAGTGATCTGCCGACTGGCCCAGCCCCATTACAGAAACACAGGGAGCTGTAATCTGACCACAACACAGCTCCCAGAGTTGATAACGTCTACACTAAAGCTCTGATGAATGGTTTCATCACAGCATTAGATAAGCGGGTTAAGGGTTAAAAGGGAAGAAATGGTACTCTAAAAACCCTTCAGAAGACCCAAATAACTTAATTTAGTTGTGCAGTCTGAGTCTGTGCTTTATAAGACCATATTTCTGTCAATTTGGGCTTGTGTCCAGTTTCAGTCTGTTTATAAGGGTTGTGGAGCTTGTGCTTCTGATCACCCTGTGCATCACACACTTTCCTTTAGGCAGTGCATTACTATCTATGTAATATAGTTATTATTCAGTTTCAACATCTGATATTGAAAGTGTGCATGGGCCTATGTTGTTTACCCATCTCTTAATTTAATAGAGACACAATGTATAGTACAGGGGGTCAGAAAGGATTTGTAGAGGGTGGCGCTGAATCAGGAATTGGGTCTATAAAGGCTTTGAGAAGCAGGACTTATTGTGAAGTCTTCTTAGGGACTGTTTGTTACTTATGAGGGGGAGAAGATGGTGCAAAAAGGAGGAGGCATGTTGAATAATTTTTAAGCAGTGGGGAGGGACTTTTGTTATTTATTTTGCCTGAGGGTAGGGGCATACACATTTAAATTGTTGTGTTTATTTTACCACCAGTTTTAAAGACTTAAGACACACTTACCAAACCTGCAGGTTTTAAGACATATTTTCTGTATAAATCGCCAAAATTACACCATTTATCATAGCCAAAACCTTAAAAACAGAAATTATCAAAGGATTTTGAAATTTCCAGCAGTCCTTGGACACATTATGTGTGATGAATGCTTCCCTCAGATAAAAATCATAACCAAAGCTGAGCTTAAAATAGTGATATTATATCAAAGTCCCTTTTCTCTACGTACCATTTGAAATTTGGCCAAAGGGTTAGGGGTTATGCACAGACAAACCAGCATGCACAACAAGAGTGGAAAAAGTGAGACTGTCTTCAACTTCAGGATTTTGTCTTTAACTTTTAAAGACCATTCTGAGGTCATCAAGGACCATTCTGAAGTCAACAAGTACGGTATGGTAGTATGGTGCTTGATGACCTCAGAATGGTACTTAAGAGAAACAGATCAAGGGATTAAAAAAAAGTCAAAAACACAGAATAAAGCAATTTCACATTACAAATCAGTGTTTCTGCAACACACTAATAGCCCTATTTAGAGCCAGTGTCTGGTTTGTCTGTTCAGGGCTACTGTAGAAACATGGCATTGCAACATGGCAATCTCAGCAGAAGAGGACCCACTCCTTATGTAGATCTAAATGGCTTATTCTACGGTAACAAAAACACCATGATTCTTATTTTAAGATAATTATACATTAAGAAAACATATTTATTATATTGCATTTTTGCCAGTATATTCCCCCAAATCCTACACACTGGACCTCTAAGTCGGAGCTGAAGCTAAGTCTAAAAATTAGCTTAAATGTGGCTACTCTGCTACTGGCTAATCCTACTGTATGTTTCTATGGTAACATGGGTCTAAACTATTTAATCCTGCTTTATGGAAAATAAATTTCTCACAAATAAGCCAGATTTACTCAAGTACGCCTGTCTGATGTGGTCATCATGCTTTATAAAACAACCCTCTGATCCGTGGCGAGCAGGGTTCATCTTGATCAGTAGTGTTGTTTGACAGTGATAGTTTGCAGTTTGTTGGTTTTTTATCTTTTCCTGCTCTTTGTGTAAATAGTTCTTAATAACTGATATTTTTGATAACATTTTGGCATTGTGCCCTTACTGATACTACCAGCATCAGTGTTTCCCTTACAAACTTTGACCATATTTGCAGGGGAAAACAAAGGGACTGGAGCACACTGATTGATTTGCAGCCTATAATTGTGCAAACAACTAACATTCCAACACCACTGTGTGTTCATCAGAGTCAAAGACTGCAATTGATCAGCGAGTTACATTCATTTGTATTAATCTTTTTTCCCTCACAGCGGAGTGGCCAAAGACTATTACAGGCCTTCCCAGTACATCAGGCACCACAGCCAGCGTGATTGTGATCCGTGGAGTTCACATGTACGTTGCCCATGTAGGGGATTCAGCTGTAGTGGTCGGAGTGCAAGAAAATGACTCTGATATCAGGCTCCAGGCACTCGAAATAACACAGGACCATAAACCAGAACTTCCTAAAGAAAAAGAAAGGATTGAACGACTGGGTGGCAGGTGAGTAGGTGAACAGGACCTCACAAAGCATTTTCAAGATAGAATTGTACTATAAGGTCAGGGGCTCTGTCAAACAGCCATATAACATCACATGAAGGGGCAGGTATTTTCTTGCACTTGTTCCTTTCAACATTGTTGTATTTCCTATCAATCTTAAACAGTTCTCTTTGTACTGAATTGTGTTGTGTTGTTCTTGTACCTGTAGCGTAATGAAGAAATCTGGGGTGAACCGTGTTGTGTGGAAGAGGCCCCGGCTGACCCACAATGGCCCTGTGAGGAGGAGTACAGTCATTGACCAGATCCCCTTCCTGGCTGTGGCCCGATCGCTCGGTAAAGATGACACCCTGTTTGTTAGGTTTAGCGTCTATAAAGTTAAATTGTATATTTGCAATGAATCGTTTTTGTTGTCATTGCTCCACAAGTGATCATGTTTTCTTATCTGTCGAAAGGTGATCTGTGGAGCTACGATTTCTACAGCGGGGAGTTTGTGGTTTCGCCAGAGCCCGATACCACCGTAATGACCCTTGATCCCAGACGGCATCGCTACATCATCCTCGGCAGTGATGGACTATGGAATATGATGCCACCCAAGAATGCAGTCAACATGTGTTATAGCCATGACAAAATGGTGGTACGTCATAGTACAACAAATGGCATCCAAACACAAATGTCGCACACAAATTTCCAATGTCAGAATGAAATCAAAAGAGTTGATTTTGATTGTCTGGTGTAAGGTCGTTATAAAACTCACTCAGAGCTGTCTTAAGTCAGTCTTTTTCTCATTTTGACGCTTCAACAAAATCAAACATGTTAAATATTATAAGTACATTTTTAGTCATGGCTCATGCAAATTTTAAAGTCCAATGCTATGAGCACTGTCCACAACCAGTGGCTGCGCTCCCTCTAGCACCAAACAGGTAGAGAGTAAATATAAAGGTGACATCAGCGAGGCTCAAGTATGCAAATAAGTCTCGGTTCCCTCGTACAGTGAAAAAGGAGGAGAAACTGGTAGAGCTGTTACGTAAACAAGAGTTGTCGTTTCATCCACCAACCACCACTTATTTTGATGAGAAATCATAACTGTTGAAACGATTCACCTCTCATTCCTACGCTCTTCTCTCACTAAAATAGCCCAAATAACCAATGGAGGCTGGTTGCGAGTTGAGACGAAAACATCCAAAATGTAAAGTTTGCCGAATTGCCAAGAGACTGTCAACATATGAGCCTTTGCTCTTGTGTTTCTAGAGTTATGTGTTGCAGACACATAAGAAATCATTAATTTGTCATATTTGTTAAAAGGAGTTTGGTGTAATATTTTCCACCGGGAGCAGGATGGGAAATAATCAAAAGGAATCTACCTGTAGTCTTGCAGATAGCGGCCCTTATCTTTAGATGTGAGAGGGTGTGAGACTTTAGTCCTTTCAAAGTGGGGATAATACACTGCATCAGCTTTTTTGAGAAGTGTCCACAATTAATCATGTCTTTTTTTTTTAAATTATAATTCTGACAGGATGAAAGTAGTAGTCATAGTAGTATTTATCTTCACACTTTTCTTTCTCCTTCTACCACTTCTTTTTGTTTTAAGGGACCAAAGGGAATGTCTTGCGCCCGCCGACTAGGATGCACAGCCCTACTGTTCTGGAAAGAACGCATGCTTCGAGCAGACAACACAACAGTTATTGTCCTGGCGCTACAGGAGCGCGGAGGCCCTCCTATCCCTATGCATCGAGATGAGATTGTTGTCGACATGTCTACAGGAATTGACCATGTTCCATTCCCAGGGACAACTTATAACACATGTGAGGTCCCAAAGGTCAGTGCCATTGCTTTGTTGCATCCTCCTTTCTAATGTTTCATTAGGATGAACCATAAAAATCATACAGCAAAATGACATATATTTTCCAAATGCAGAGATGGTAACTGCAGGGAAAGGACCTCAGGGCCACTCTGACAATGGAGAAATATACTGAATATCTTTGTGTGTTTACATGTTGTTTGCTATTCACTGTATTGTCCTTTTATATATTCCAGTCCATGTTTTATTGTCATTTTGTTTAATACTCTCACCAGTTAAATTGTGAACACTTGTAGACACCACTGGCTCTTGACCGAAGGTCATACCAGCAGTTTCTATCAGTGGACCACTGGTTTCAACAAATCACTCTTTGTTTTCGGGGTCAACAGGAGGAGCATGAGGATGACATGTTTTTTGAAGAAGATGAGATATTTGGAGAAGAACATGAGGGATGGCCATGCCTGGAGTGGTAGTGAGGTGATTGCTCAGTTATAAAAATGTATCAAAGCGTCAACAACATGACCAGCCAACGACTTTTATTACCTATTAGCTGAATAGTCGGGTTTGTCTTGTTGAACCTGGTGGCAAACATTCAGCTTTGGACATAAAAATGCCAAACTTCCTGCACATCTGGTTGGTCCTCTCTGCCTGGGAGTACTGATTACAGTGGTATTGATATTGCACTGCTTTAGGAGAGCTGTAGATCATTCTTTAGATGTGTTGGTCAGTACTAACCCAAGCCATTTGTGAAAGTGAGATAACCAATTTAAAATCATTTTATAATTTTGTTTGTAAAAGATAATAACCATCACCAGTGCCACCTTACCCTTCTTCCCACTATAGCCAGTAGAGGGAGACAGTGTAGTCCCTGACCTATTAAAGGATATTGAAGACATTTTAAAAGACAATTCACAGTGCCAACAGTCATCAAGGTATACTAGATACCCTTAGTTTCCTCTGCTCAGTCTTAAAGGGATAGTGCACCCAAAAATGAAAACTCACCCATTATCTACTCACCCATATGCCGATAGAGGCTCAGGTGAAGTTTTAGAGTCCTCACAACTCCTGCGGAGATCCACGGGGAGAGGGGGTAGCAACACAACTCCACCTAATGGAGGCTTACGGCGCCCCAGATTCAAACATCCAAAAACACATAATTGAAATCACAAAATATCTCCATAGTGCTCGTCCGTAGTGATCCAAGTGAAGCCCCGCCATAAAAAGTTGTTTGTAAAAATGTCATTTGAACTCTGTTTTTAGCCTCATTGTAGCCAGCAGCGCAAACTGCCTCTCTGTGCACCGTGTTCACGTGTTAGATAATGGGTGAATTTTCATTTTTGGGAGCAGTATCCCTTTAATGGTGAGAAAATAATTTTATAAATTGCTGTAGGAGAAATGATCATGAACAAATGGCACAAACATTATTTTTAATATTCCTATTAATTCTGTCCCCTCATTTAATTTTGGTAAAAGACTATCTGAAGACTACATTTGTACTTTCCATGACTCTTCTTTGGAAGGAGAAAATGTTTATTTGATTTTACTTAGTTTGCCTCAATGTTACTTTTGAACACCATTTTTAAAGTAAATAGCTTCGAGATGGAGACCTCTGAGAATGCTTCTACCTCAAAGTTCTCTACTTACACAATGTAGTGTGACCTATATCCACTTTATGAACTTCCCGTTAGCTCTACAGTAACATTATCTTTACTTCTGACCTCCATGATTACAGTGCTTTTCATCCTTAGGTTAGTTAACAATACTTCACTTTTCACCATTGGCTTTGTGTGTGGTTATCTAGTCGGCTAGCCTAGCTGGCTACTTAAATGAAAAAAGCACTGTCAAAAAGAGCCACAGTAGCTAAGTTCTAAAAATCAAGCCAATGTTAGTGCTATATTGAGTGACTAACATTTGCTATCGTTTATCTTCTTAGACACTGAGGTGATTATCAAAAGGGTCAAAAGTACTTTATACAAAAAGGAACAGCTAATGCTATTAACAATATGTGACGTACAAAGCCAACTGTGAAAAGTGTTGTTTGTTTACTTCCTGTCAACTCTGCAGTAATGTCACTACCTTGGCCCCCAACCTCAGTGAACCCTAACCCAAGTTAGTTCATGTTACTTCACTTTTCACAGTTAGCTTTGTACATATTGTAAACAATTGATTGTTTTAAAAATCACCTCGGTGTCTTAAATAACTGTTAGCGACATTAGCTAATTGCTTAGTTTAGCAACAACGTTAGCCTGATGTTCAGAGCTTAGCAAACTCTAGATTGCTACGGCTCTCTCTCTTTTACACTTGGTGCTTTGAAGAGCTACCAAAAGTATTAAAGTGTCTGACGTACCCTGTCTTACGAAAGCGAGCAGTAAAGCTCCATAGAGCTGATCACCTTAATACACTTGATGGTGTTTTTCTTCATTTTAGTAGCTAGCTAGGCTAGCTAGCTGGCTAACCAAGCTGTTAAAATGATCAAAAACACTATGTGGAGCAAGAACAGTAAATACTATGAACAGTATGGACAAAGGTGACTGTGAAAAATGAAGTAACTAACTTAAAGGATGAAAAACCACTTTGATCACTAAGGTTGGAGGTGAAGGCTAACGTTACAGTTGACAGGAAGTAAACAGGCGTGAAGTTCATAAAACAATTATACGTCACACTATGCTGTGCAAGCAGAGAAATACCAAGCTCCAGCATTCTTCACAGTGAAACTCACATGTCTACATTGGCTGCCTACATTTTCTACATCATGCACTACACCTAAAACTCAACATAGAACCATTTGAACACATCTTAATCCGATATTGTTTCAAACTGTTGTTTATTTTCATGATTTTAGTCTTTGTCCATTTGTAACAGCTTTCATCTCTATGTCTCATTTCTAAAAAAGTTGTGTGTGACAGAATTTGAATGAATGTAGATTTTACAAATAAAGGTGTATTACTGGTATCAGTAATTTGATTGAATAAATTGGAGCATGAAATGTTACATTTTAATATTGATTTAGTTTTTATTCGTTTTATTTCAGTGGAGTAATGCAGTGAATGCTTCCCCATTCAAAGAAAGTTCCATGGCTCTGGAGCAGGCATTTGGGCTGTATGAAGCAGCCTCCTGTGCCTCAGCACAGCTCTTACCGGACGTTGACTCTGTGAGGGCCACACTGCCCCCCTCAGACGGTTCAGTGAATGATTTTGAAAAGCAAGACTCAACAACCCAAATGGACTGCACCACTCCTGCTCCTCCATTAAAAAGGTCTCGCCGTTCCCCGCATACCCCCCCTGAACTTAGAGGTCCTCCCCGTCGGCTCGGCTGGTCCTCCAACAAAAGTTTCCCCCAGAAGACAACTCATAGCAATGTACAAAGTGAATCCCGTCAAACTCGCGCTCAAAAGAGAAGCTCCTCTGAGGAAAGCAGTATCATACCACAGCACCACAATGCTGCCTTGTGCGTGTGTTGAATCTTGTCTCACAGAAACAGTGTTTTTGCCCTGAGGCTAGAAGGATAATCTGCATCGTGTCAACCTTGCTCATGTATCAGGTGTGCCACAGGCCTATTCCTAGATGTATACTTTTTATACAGTCTTTGTTTTTGTAAATAAGTGAGAAATTTGCGATTGTAAATGTGTTGCTGTTTTAACTTTTTCTTCTTGCTCTTCTTCCTGCCCCCTCTTTAAATTTTAGTCAATGAAATTTTAAATTTTAGATCCATTCAATCTACACAATCTATTTTCATACTTATAAGTATGTATAGTATATCCGAAAGATGTATTTTGAAGAAGATGGATCACTACAGTCTAAGAGAACGTCAATTTACCAAATTTGTGACACATGCAATCTTCCAGTTTTCATCCAATGACTTCACTATTTTGTTTTTTATTTACTTGTTGGAGTCTTTCCTTTATTTTGGTGAAAACCTCAGACCAGTTGTTTGGAATCTTTCCTCTCATGAAACGTGCTACTCTGCCATTAATAGGCTTTTCTTTTATCGTTTAATCAGGTGCAATAGAAGCCTCTGGCAGCGGTAATACTGTAGCATGCAAAATAATGGAAAAACCTGACAAGCAGTGGTCTGAGGTAATTATGTGGGTACTGACTTTTAAGGCTATATTATTTGTTTTGTGTCTTTACCAGTGGCTAATTATACTGTCAAGATCACAATTGCTACTCAGCTAATTGGTGTATCTCATGCATAGCTTACGAGGTAGTGTTAAAGGGTCAGTTTACCCAAATCAGAAAATAAAAGATATACCCCAGTGGTATCTATCCATGTAGATACTGTATTGTGATTTTAGTGAAATGACCCTTTGATGGTACTTTGCTTGATATTTTTTATGTGTGCTGGAGAGTCATATTGATCCATTCCAAGCATGTCAATTTATGATTTGGCCAATGGGTATTGGTACTGTTTTGGGTGCTGAAGTATAAGCCAAGATCAATACCTGTGCCTCAGTGGAAGGTGGTAGGAGTCTGTTTTGCCCTGTTTGTATGACATCCAGTTTCAGTGCCCACTAGGCACTTGCACCATTTTGATAGGCCTTCCTCTTTGTTTTCATGTAGTACTGTATATTCTTGTGTGTGGTTTGTTCCCATAACTTGTGTTTTAATCTGCACTTAAAACACCTTATGGTACGAATGCAGGAAGTGCCCGTTTCATGATAACTAGTAATTTACCATTTGTGTTGATATGGCAGCTCAGCTACTGTTCTAGCTGATTTCTTTGCCTTCATGTTACATAAGAGTCATGGTTGCCTTAGCACAAATGAGTCACAGGTGCTTTTCACAGGTTTTCCTATTTGGGACTCAAACGGGTTAGAATATCTAGGATACGTCAATGTGTCTATGGCCGTGGCCCAGCTTCAACTGTTTGTCATGCACCTTCAGTTCTATACCAGTGTCGTTTTGCCATCCACACTACAGCATACTAAACCTTCTCCTAAACCTGGTTCATGTTTTACAGTTCTGTTACAGAGCAGTTTAATGGTTTTGTACAGTAAGTCAATATGCAATAGAAGTTTGTACAGTACATTATTATGCAAAGTTATTGGGGTTTTCAGGAGTCTGGCATGCACAGATCTACTCTCTCTATGTTGTGAAGTGTCCAGAGGTAATGGATGTTAATGGGCATGTTTGTTTTTTTTGTTTTTGTTTTTTTTCTTGGCAATTACAAAACTTGGGTCTGGCTTCATATCCAGTGGAGCCAGTTTTCAGGACTAACTGTATAAGCTACATGCTTTGAAAGTGACTTGATATACAGTGTCTGTGTGGTGTAATAAAGTTCTCATTTTCCAATTGGTGCTGTTACATCCGCTGCAGTGTCTATGTTGTTCACACAACAATATCCAACCCTGTGTGTGAAACTGCTATCATGACTATAATTATTGACTAAAGCATGTATCTGTTTCATTAAGTACCTTGTTCATCAACTTTGTTAACAGAACATTGTTTACACTGGCTTCAGCCACAGCGTAGCTTGTATATAGAGGTAAGACTTGTACTCACATTTGTAGAGGGTGCACCGGCAATATGTTCCAGTAGATGGCGGTAATGTAAAGGGATTAAACAGTTGTGTTTCTACAGTAAGAAGTCTCATCAGTACGATGCACAGTGACCTACAATTTAAATTTCACAGGTCTGGCTCAGTAACATACTAAGCACATACCTTGGCCTTTTATGAAATGTGGTTGACAGTGACGTAATATGTAGATGGGGTTAACTATTAAAAGGTTGAGTCAATTGATAGGGCTTATTTCTTTCCATTTCAGTCACTATTTTTATTATTATTTTTCCAACGAACCAGTAAGATGACCTTGAGTTGAGATCAGTGTTGTAGTCATGACAAGTCAAGACCAAGACCAGTCAAGTGTGTGTCCCACATGACAAGACTTAAAAAATCTTAAACGTAGAAACAACAGGCACTCTTCAAACTGATCTGAAGGATCCACATCCTCACAAAAACACCCACAGAAAACCTTTTTTTTTTTTTTTGCTATGCTGCACTATGTGTCTGTATAGCCCTATCACTGTGGCGTCACACTAACAGTTGTGGGTCGACAATGGCCATTGTTTTGATTTGTGAAGATATGTAAAAACGTTTTTACTTCGGCAGTAATTTTCAGCCTTAACTGTGATGTTTAAAGATACATAGTTCAACATTGTGGTCTTCCTTTTCTGATGTTTCTGTTGTGCTAATTTCATGTGCTGTGCTGTTCTAGCATCTTTGATAACCCTTATCTACCTGCATGGAGGATATGCAATATACTGCTGTGGACAGGGGCTGCAGCAAAATGTGCTGTAGTTACCTAAAAACACCCACCCAGAACAATCAATAACAGTTTAAGTGTGTACCATTATATTTTCATCCCTTTACCTTACACTAACTGATGGAGGCATGATGGGGGGCTGAAAACGAACCAATTTAGGCAGCATTTGCTCAGCGCTGTTTCATTTTATGTACGTGACATGGAGGTTTTCTACCTGGAAGTTACTGTAACAAACATTGTGAATTGGTCTTTAAGTACCATGAGAAATGTTTTGATAAAATAATCAAAAGGCATTGCATAGGTGAACATTATTTATGGGAATTTTGTTTTGTATGACCAAAAAAATACAAACAAACATGGAGGAGCTAAAATCAATTGTCTCTATTCAACACTCTCTTTTTTGCACAGGCAATGTAATGATATTCTCACAGTTGTGGTCTTGACAGGTCTTGAAATAAAATTCCGACTTCTCTTTGTCTGAGATCGAGACAAGACAGTGAAAATGCAGATTCAAGACGAGACAGAGACCTTCAAAAAGTGGTATGAAGACTTGTCTGAGACCAAGACCAATATTAGGTACTACATTAGTGGTTGAGATTGTTAAGTCAAACTGCTGGTTCCGAGGTCACAAAACAACTATCAGTCAAAAAATGCAAAGGTAACATTATGTTTCATGATAACTGAGCAAACCCCATCTACTGATGTGTAGAGTCAAAAGCTCCAGAATGAGCAAGTAAGCAAACCTCGAACTGAAAATAACTCCTGGCATACTCCAGTGTCTGTTGTAATCGTTTCAATCTGCATTCTTTCAAAAGAGAAGGGTGTTGCCATTGGATGTAGACTGAAAGAAATGAGGCTAGTAACGTGGGCTTGACTTGACTCCAATAAAGGTAAATGAAAAACATCCCTGGTAATTCTTTCTTGTGATATGATGTCCCTGTGACATACACCTTACTTCGGTAACACATTTCTTGTCCTTACCCAGGGTCTGTTTCTGAGACATTACAGACATCAGATCCATGATAGCAGTGTCTTGACTTGAATATTTCATTGACTGTCAGCCCAGCATCTGCTGACCTGCCTAACATGCAACATTCCCCTCTTACTGCAGACAGTCTGTCACTGTACATCAGCCAGTGGAGCGTGTCATTGTCCACCACCTCTTCCTCTACTCCCCCTCCTCATATTTCTTACAAATAAGCGTCATCCCAGCAAACTAGGTGGGACTCAGAGAGCAAATATTGTTCTGACACTCTATTCCTTACATTGCCAATACTGAAACATCTTCCTTTACACCATATTTATGACAGCGTGGTGGATTTAATGAAAAGATTGGATGTAACAGACCCCTGATCAGAAAAGGTGTGAAGTAACACACTCAAACCCAACATACAAGTTAATGGGTCCTGCCTTCTCTGGCCCACCTCTGAATACATAGCAATTTCGCACACACACATTCTGAACGTTTTTTCTTTTCTATCTAACTCCCAAACTGTGGTCAATGGATTGTGTGTGTGTGTGATTGGAACGTTTAATGATTTTTCAAAATTTGTTTCGTTCATCAGTTGTGACTCCAACTCCAAAGGCTATGCTAAGAGGTCTCCTTAGCTGGTTTTCCTTCCTTTGCGGCTTTCATATGATCCCTAGAGATCCTGCATGACGCTCATTTAGCAGGGTGATAGAACACATGGGAGGGAGATCGGAAGACATTTTCAAGTGCCATATAAAGCTTTTAATTTTACATTCTAAGACCTAAGTCTAATTTACAGCTGTTGTTTTAACCGTTTTTTTCAACTGCTATACTTCAGTAGATCTGTTACAGAATCTGCTACATGTTAAAGAAACAAGATAACCTTGATTTCTAAAATATGTTCCCTTTCATCCTAATTACCCAAACCTTACTGGAACAGTCAAGCAGAAACAAATAGATTTAAGGAAAGGTTTGAGTTAATGAGTGGAAAAACAGATGCTGACCTGAAACTCAAGCTCTTCTGGCAGGGTGGTCCGATGCCTTACTTAATCACTTTATGTTGTCTTATCCTTTCATTTCATTGTCATCCAACTGAACGGTAGCCCCACTCTTTCTTCTGTCAACCAATACAACAGGCATATATATGTGGCTTTATAAGTTGCATCTCCCCTAAGCACTTCATTAAATTTTTGTCACTAAATTAGGCCAATGTCAATCTGGCACCTAAAAGGTGCAATGTGTAAGCTGTGGCCAGAATTTTAGTTGAAAATATTCAAAAATGAACTAACAATATCAAAGAATATGAAGAAGTGAGAGTTTTGACATCAAAGACGTCTATTGCAAAGGCATTTACTGAAATGAGCATGCTAACCGGCTAGCCCAGGCACGTCCTGTCTTGTAACACCACTTGTTCCTCATGAGGCCATAGTGAGTCACCGTAGCGTCCAGTCTGCCCTCAGTCCACCATGAGAGGTGAAGAAGTAGAGCTACCAAGAGGGCTTGTCAATTACATTAAAGGCATTGCCCTGCATTGTTATGGATCCCACAGCTTTTTAAAAAATGTACCATCCTACTGTGCTGTGATTGGCCAGAGCGCGAAACATTGCTTGTCCAATCATGCCATACAAATGTTTCGAGAGCAGGGCCACAAAATCTTCACTATGCTGTAACTGACTGGAGCCCAACTGTGCTGTAATTGGCTAGAGCATGAAACGTTGTTCATCCAATCATACTGTACAAACGTTTGGAATGCAGTGGGACCAAAAAAAGTCAGAGTCCACAGCAAATTTAGTCAGCGGACACTAGAGGAAAGCAGACAGAGGGCCTTCGGCTGTGGGCACAACCCGGCTGACCTTAAGCACTCCCTCTGGCTCTCTGGCAGAGAGGCAGAGCACATCCTGGGTCAGTGGCTGCATAGGGGCTGTGGGATATAGCCAGGCAGCTGAGAGTCAACCCAGAGCCGGCAGAGTACGCTGGAGGCTTTACCGGGGCCAGAGAGGCAGTCATCGTGGGTGAGAGGACAGCCAGGGCCTGCAGAGCATGGTGGAGAAACAGAGGGAGGGTAGGAGGTCTGATGGGTACATGTCCATGGCTGAGTGCCTGCTGTTGGCTGTCTTCCAGTGTACACACACCCCTGAATTTGGAGCCTTCAACATGCTCTGCAGGCCCAGGCTCTCATCTGTGGTCAGAATCAACACTCTTCCATCGCCTCGCGTAAGCATGGACACCTGGCCGATCCTAAAGCTTGAATGCTATGTGAGGTATGTCTTAAGAGAGGTGGGATCTATAATAAAGCTACAGCCCCTGGTTGACTTGGTTATTCCATCCATTTTAAATTACACCATGCCTACTTCTGCATTACAAGAGCAGGCTGCCAGACGTCAAGGCCCCATGACTGGCTGCTACCATAATGCTGGACAGCTACATTGAAAGAGAGCTGCTAGCTAGCTAGCCCATTCATTGCTGTACATTGTGGTCCCTCAACCTCGTTCTCTGTCGTTTGGAGGCGACAAAACTGGAAAATTTTCGAATTCAGTGGGGAGACGAAGGCAGTCACTGAAGGTAAGGCAAGGCAAGGCAAGTTTATTTGTAGAGCACAATTCGTACACAAAGTAATTCAAAGTGCTTTACAGAAGAAGAAAATGCATTAAAATCACAATACAAAATAAAAACATAAATAATCATTATAAAATGAACTTTAAAAGAGAAGAGTGCAGATAAGATCCTTTCAGTCATATGCACAGTGAAATAGAGCTGTTTTGAGCCTAGATTTGAACATTGTCAGAGTAGAGGCCTGTCTCACATCTTCAGAAAGAGTGTTCCAGATTTTAGCTGCATAAAACTGGAACCCTGATTCCCCATGTTTAGTCCTGACTCTGGGCACCAGCAGGAGGCCGGTCCCTGAGGTCCTCAGAGTCCGAGATGGTTCATATGGCACTAACATGTCAGAGATGTACTTTGGTGCTAGGCCGTGGAGAGACTTGTACACAAGCAGAGCTGCTTTAAAGTCTATTCTCTGAGCCACAGGAAGCCAGTGTAGAGACATGAGCACAGGACTAATGTGCTCGTACTTCCTGGTTCTGGTCAGGACCCGAGCAGCAGCATTCTGGATGTACTGCAGCTGTCTTACGGCCCGTTTGGAGAGGCCAGTGAGCAGGCCGTTACAGTAGTCTAACCTACTAGAGACAAATGCATGGATAAGTCTCTCCAAGTCAGGTTTAGACACTATACCTTTGATTTTGGCGATGTTTTTTAGATGGTAAAAGGCTGCTGATGTTATTGATTTGATGTGGCTGTTAAAGTTCAAGTCTGAGTCCATTATTACCCCGAGATTTCTAACCTGATTTGTAGGTTTTAGAGAGAGAGACTGGAGGTGACTGCTGACACTTTCTCTTTGTTTCTGTGGACCAAATACGATGACTTCAGTCTTGTCTGAATTTAGCTGGAGAAAGTTGTTTTGCATCCACACACTGACCTGTTGGATGCAGTGACAGAGTGAATCTACTGGTCCATATTCACCTGCTGTCAGTGACACATAGATCTGAGTGTCGTCTGCATAATTGTGGTAGGACACATTATTACTTTGTATTAACTGGCCTAAAGGCAGCATGTATAGATTGAACAGAAGGGGTCCCAGGATTGACCCTTGGGGCACCCTACAGGTCAAGGCCATGTGGTCTGAGGCACAGTTACCAATTTCAACAAAGTACCTCCTGTCTTCTAGATAGGACTTCAACCAATTTAGGGCATTGCCAGAGATGCCCACCCAGTCCTCTAATCTCTGTAACAGGATCTCATGATCGACAGTGTCAAAAGCAGCACTCAGATCTAGCAGGACTAAAACTGAGACTTTGCCTGCGTCAGTGTTCAGGCGGATGTCATTTGTCACCTTAATAAGAGCGGTCTCAGTGCTGTGATGGGGTCTAAAACCTGACTGGAAAACATCAAAGGAGTTGTTCATTAGAAGAAAGTCAGTCAGCTGTTGGTAAACAACTTTCTCAAGGACTTTGCCTAAAAACGGCAGATTTGAAATGGGCCGGTAGTTGTTCAGTACTGTGGCATCAAGACTGCTCTTCTTTAGGAGAGGCTTAATGACCGCAGTTTTCAAGGCCTTTGGGAATGTTCCAGACTGTAGTGACACGTTAACTATGTGAGCGAGTGGTGGTAACAAACTGCTCAGCACAGACTTTAGAAATCTAGTGGGTAACACATCAAGGCAGCATGTAGATGAACTCAGGTACGTCTCCAAAAAAACATGACAGCTACAGTAGCTTGGAAAAATAGCAATGATGGTAGCTGAAGGGAAACTTTGCCAATTTTCAACCAGCTCTGTCATCGCAGTGTGTGCAGTGTGTGTGGCAGAGGTCGGCTGAACTTTTGCCATCACAGGGTGCCCAGCAATGACACATCTCTTCGAGCCAGCACCCAACTTCCTGCTTACCACAGCAGTAGGCCATCATTGGGCATTGACGTCTGGCAGCCCACTTTTGTCATGGGTGTGGTTTCCTCTAAAATACTGTAGGCTGACTGCTAAACTTGCAATATTTCTTTTAGACTGGTGACATGTAACAATGGTTATTCAGCGAAAGTGCACATAATGACAACAAAAACTTTGTGGGTTTTTTTCAGTTTTGCTAAAATTGAGCAAAAGAAGCTATATGTAAACTAAAAGCCGATGCCACACAAGAAGATTATAAGATAGCAGTGTTATTTTGACCGTCACCAGGAGTTTCAGCAGTTTGGTTGAAATTTGCATATTCCTGCCCTGCTGTAAGTAGTAGTAAAAATCGATATGGCGGTTAGGCCTAGATAGGAAATTAGCTCTCTAGCGCCCCCATTTTGTTTCATCGGGTCAATAATGGAGGGGTCCCCTCAGCTTATGTGTGGTCATATGTCTACAAAGTTGCGTGGTGTTTGGTGAAACCCTTGAGATGTTATAAACCTTTATGTGATGAGCCACGCCCCCCGCAATATTCATTGCCTTATAGAAGCTCAGTTTTAGTAAGTTTTCTAACTTTTGCCAAGAGGGAACTTTAGATATTGGTCCCTAGATTATGTTCACCGAGTTTCATGCAGATCGGTCAAACTTCCTAGGAAGAGATCGATACAATGTGTATTTTTGGAAGACAAATGGAAGCTTTCTCATAGGCTTAGAATGATTTCTCTATATATACACAGGCAGGGCGCGGTCTGCTGGAGGCTGCCTTCTTGCGTCGCCATATTTGAATACAGTGGCCGAAAGGGATATACGCGCTTTGCCTTTCGTGTTTACCGAGAACTTGCCGTCACTGGAGACGGTTGAGGTGAAGATCAATCCAGGGCGCTTCTGCATGAAACTGCTTTGTACTTTTATTGCACTTTAAATGGAGGACCACACATACGTTTTGCCCCGTAAGAGGGAAACCACGCCACCAAGTAAAAGAAAAAGATCAGATAAACGAGGACGGGACAAAATGCGAGTGAATATCGGCGTTGCTTATTCCAGGTGGAAATAACTCCTGAGGGAGAAGGATTTCACAAGGGATGCGGAGGTTGCCTGCTTTCTGCTAGACAGGTAATTCAATCTGATATTTTAAAATCATTTTGGCTTCATGTTTGCAACTACTTTTCCCTCTTGTCTAAGTTTGAGTGACGGCTACGTTTACGCGCTAACGTTATCCTAGCCTTGGCTAACATTATCCCAGAGCTACAGCTAAATGGTTAGCCTAGCCTGCAGCCTAATCTGTTGATTCCTCTTGCGCTGCTGCGAAGGCTGACCCTCTCCTCCTCCTCTTCCCTCTGGGTAGCCGAGACACACCTCTTCGCCTGGCTGTTCCTGCACCGCCTCTAACGTTACCCCCTCGCCCCCTTCCTCTCCCTGGTCTTCCTCCTCTCCCTCTCCCTCTTCCTCATCTCCCTGTGTCCTGTGGAAGAACACTCTGGAAACGCATATATTATAATCGTACCAACCTATATTTGCCACACTGTGCCGTGACTTTCACATAAAACATGTTATTTTAGCATTACTGTGTTAATGCTCGTGTTACCAAAACAATTAGAGATAAAACACTCCTAACATATATCTCACAGATAACCTATATCTCACTGGTAAGCTATAACATATCGTAACATGGTTTAGACTAAATAAATATTCACCTCGTCTCTAGATACTCCTGAAAAATTCGAAAAAACTCTGCTGTCTGCGCAAGGCTGGACGGGAGGGGTGAGTGAGTGAGCACAAGTGAGCGCTGCAATCTAGAATTTGACCACTGATGACACTGTTACTCACCATTTTTACACACTGAGGCTTTAAGAGTTTTCAAAAAATTCAAAATGGCAGAAAAGGAGAGGCAAAGTTTTATACAAAGTTTTATACAAAGTTTTATACAAAGTTTCAGGTCTCGATGCCATATGGGGCATGAGATATGCCCATTCAAAGTTTGCAATTTCAATCGGTAGCTTCGGCCACAACAGAAACAGACACACCCACAGACAGACAGACATTGTTTTCATCATTATATAGTAAGAATAGTAAGATTCGGAAGTGCCAAAAGCTGCGTTTTCAGTCAGTCCCCAAAGAACCCAATGTTAAAATGCCAATCTTTTACAGCAGTGAAAGTGATTATAGTCTGGTACAAAAGAACGGTTTTGGTTCCTACGGCTAATTTTAACATTTATGACAACTGAGTGAATTTTTACGTAACTCACCCGTTTGTATTTTATTAAGGCCCAAAGTTATGCATATTTAAGGGCGGAGCCACTTGAGTGACACGCTGT
The DNA here is from genome assembly GCA_035609425.1 of Epinephelus awoara. Classification (NCBI taxonomy): domain Eukaryota; kingdom Metazoa; phylum Chordata; class Actinopteri; order Perciformes; family Serranidae; genus Epinephelus; species Epinephelus awoara. Next base: position 9,831,987 of record CM069304.1, read on the forward strand.
CACCAGCCCTGGCTCCTCCACAGCTCTACCCTCTCGTCCAAATATGGTCACTTCACTTCTGATTGCAAAAAACCAAGATGGCAATGAAATGCCGAACTCGAGGCTTCAGCACTGCTGTCCACAAACCAGTGGCATCATTACATTTCTTAAGCTATACATTCTGTGGCTTGGAGGTGAAATGGTGCCCCCCCATTAATTAGGCGCATGGGGCTACATATTACACATTATGCCTTTAGCACTGTTAGTATGGACAGGAACAGTGAGAGCTGTAAGTGTCACAGCCTTTGGTAGTGCCTGCCTAACTTGTTTCTTTCCATGTCTCCTGTCTCCTTCTGACAGTATCAGTAGTGTTTCAGCATGCCTTTAATGGCTTGCCCTCTGCCACTCTTGGGAGGCTCTAGAGTAAGTGCTATACGAGGAGAAAGACTTCTACAGATGATGGGAGGTGACGTGTCCTCCTTTTCGCTCCTTGCACTGACTCAAAGAAGGCAGGCAGGATCGTGATCAAAAACTGTTTTTATCACAAAAATTATTTTCTTGTTAAAGATTAGACTCAGATTTTCCCACACATAGGATCTCCCTCACATTATTATTTACTTGTGTGATAAGTGTCCTGTTGTAATTAAATTCTGCCTTTCCAGTCCTATGTAGCACTTGTGTGGCTTACAGGCATCTTGTGATGAATCAGAATGTTTCTAGTTATGGTCATTAGCTGAATAGGGGGGTTGTTGCAACACAATGGCTTCCCTTTGTGGTAGGTCATGAGGTCTGGCTCCACGTCAACGCCTTCAAACTGGATGGTCTGTGTTGTTGACCAGGATCACATGGACCTTCCCAATAGCACTATCAGACAAGACTCACTCATTTAGAGGAATGGCACCTTCACCCCTAATATAGTCATCACATCCCTTTCCGCTTCATGGCCTGTTCACGGTCCAGCGCCTCCTTCCACAATCCCTTTCTCTCCGCCTCATATCTCAGTCCACTCACTTATTCACTGTCTTGCTCATATAGACCAAAACTCACAGGGACACTCAGCCTAAATTGCCTGCAGCTCAAAGTCACTTGTTTCTGAAGCATTGCAGCACATGTGCACAGAGTGAACGTAATCTGAGAAAGTGTCATGGAATGAATTTAATGTCCACCCTATGTCCAACAAAAAGGACCTTGCTTTTTTCATACCATGTTACATGGTAATTGTCTAGATGTTGTGTAGCCTATGTTATGTTTGAACTGCATTTTGATTAAAAAAAACACACATAATAATTAAAGGCCCTACAAACCTATGCACAAGTATTCAATAACTGTCTTATTGGCAGAGGTGGAACCAATTCATTGTTTTGCAAGTCACAATAAGGTCTCAAGTCTTTGCACCCAGGTCCCAAATCAAGACAGACAAGTCCTGAGTCATGTCCCAAGTCAAGACTTTCAAGTACCTAGTCAAATCTCAAGTCTTAAACTATGAGTCCTGAACAAGTCGTAATGCCCTCCTAACCAAATGTATTGCCAATATTATGATAAATTAATAAAAAATCAAGAATGCTTTTCAAAGTTTGTATTTACTTGTTAAAACAATTTTGTTAAAACATTATTTAGCTGATGATAGCTAAGCAGCCTTGATTTAACATTTCTTGTGAAATCTGTCGAGCGAAGTTAGAAGTTGTGTGCCTCTGTCTTAATCAAAGGCACCCACACAAATGCAATCAATGACTCTGGCTAATTAGCACAGATGAAACCAAGTCACTGTACGTAAGTCTCAAGTTGTTGCACTCAAGTCCCAAGTCCAGTCCCAAGTCCTAAACCTTGAGTCCTGAACAAATCAATCCACTCTCCACCAAATGTAATGCTATTTGTGGAGAGTGGATTGTTAGCACAGTATTAGCTCGCTAACTATGTTAATATTAGCCTCGACTTTTTTGTACACTTTAAATGTCAAACACAATTAGAGGTTGGTGTAACTCCATCTATACCCATACATTTTGCATACTGCTGTTCACTTTTTGATGGCCTATGCTTAGTTCTTCTACACAAATGAACTTAAATTTTTCATTGTTTTTTCTTCATTTTTCTTGTTACTTCTTCCTTATTCTCTGCTGCAACTTCATTGATTGCTGTCGAATTGGTTCAAAACAAATGGGATCTGGGGACTTACTGGGAATGAATACTGTTAACATCAGTTGCTCTAGGAAATGAAAGAAAATGAATTAATTTGTTGCATCTTTTTTAAACAACATACTTTTTAATCTCTGGACTTGGAGGGAAGTATCAAGTATTTTTTTAAGTCAAAAAGTTAAAGTCCAATTGAAGTCATGAGTCATTGGTGTTAAAGTCATGAGTCGAATTGCAAGTCTTTTTTGATTTTGTTAAGTTGAGTCTGAAGTCATTGAATTTGTGACACGAGTCTGCCTTGTGTCTAGATCATGTCACAAAAATCCACTGCTACTTAGACCTGGGAATTAGTCCATGCTATCACAAACCCTTAAACAAAAATGATGTAAATCATCCCACCCTGCTGTGTGTGAAAGCCTTAAAGGCCTTACAGGTGCAACACAGCTCACAGGAGCAGGAGGGAGCTGTCAAACAGTGTGTGCATATCCCCAGTTTTTAGGAGAGGTCTAATCGGTCAACATGAGTGAAAGCATGTGTGAGTGTGAAGATTCAGGATTAATCTAATAGGTTAATTACACTAGTGCTTCAAAGGTGATTATTCCCACTAAGCCACTCCGCTGGCTGTGAATCAGTCTTGACTAAAATGCCGATAAGCTCAGCTGTACACTTTGGGGTTAACATGAAGAAGAAAACAAAAGATGTGTTCATGTTTTCTACTATTAAACCATTTTGCCTAAGGCGTCATACACAATAATACCTGTTTGTAAAGCTCAGCACTGACTGTGGTTTGATGTTTTTTTGCAGCTCATGGTGCAAAATGTCTGCATGAACTACCACATATCTGAGTAACAATGTGTATTATATAGTGTGGTGATTAGTCTAAATTTATCCAGCTGAGTTCCATTTGGTAACGGTAAAGAAATTGTTAGTATTTTTTTTTACATGCAAATGACAAAATTTAAATGAAATCATCATGAACATTATTAATAGTTTCTGCATGTAAAATTGAGAATACTGATTCGTCACAGGCAGCTGATAACAAGAGCTGATGATTTGCAGTTCTGAACAAACACCTAAAAAGCACGAGAGAGACGCCTTCTGTTGGCTTATTGGCTGCACTCCGGCTCTCCAGGTACACTTTGTTTTCCAAGAAGTAGTAAACTGTTTATGGAAAGAAGGTTTGTCTGGTGATCACTTAATCCATTTAATTCTGAGCCAGGTGTCAATGTGCTCAGGTGTCACTTTACCACAACTAATGCCTCCATCATATTATGGCCACAGGGGCTTTGGCTTAACTGAGTGTAAACAATGGAGAGTCATTCAGGACAAACCATCATCTGTGACATGATCAATTTTGACTATGAAACATTGCATCAAATTAATTACATTTTCCTTTTTCCAATTTAATGTCTCTACATAGTAATGACTTCATCTCGTCAAAGCAGGCTGTCACTCTGAAATCTCTAATGGTGGACATTTTCACTTTACAAAATAAATACTGAGTATAACACTAACAATGGCTACATTCCATTTTCCCTGCTACATCAAGACAAAAGGAATCATCTAGACTGTTCTTTGAGTCTGTCTTTTTGTACAGTTTTAGACAACTGCTGTGACAAATGAGTATTTGGTTATAGACTGAGAGATGCAATTATGTTGTTGGTGTGCTCATGTTGGAACTGGATTTAGAGGTGTGTTGGGGTTAAGATTCTTAGCTGTCTTTAAGTCCTATGGCTGTCACCCTGAAAAACCTATTTCACCTCTCATACACATTAGGAGCAGGGTTAAGGCAGATTTGCATGCCCAGGTTTAAGGATTATGTCAGCAATCTACCAGTGTGTGTGTGTGTGTGTGTGTGTGTGTGTGTGTGTGTGTGTGTGTGTGTGTGTGTGTGTGTGAGAGAGAGAGAGAGATAGAGAGAGAGAGGACACGTCATCACACATGGTGTGTTTTGTTGTTGCTGAATTGATCCAAGAATCAGGATGATCCATTAAAGTTACAAATGATGGGACAATTATTCTACAAAAGACACTTTCTTCATTTACTTGTTCCAACAAAAGCCAAGATGCTTGCACATTTTGGGGAAATTGCGTAAAAATGTTTGAAAAACCTGAGTACTCAGCTAAAACTGACCTGAGTATTCAGCTAAAAAACTTGAGGAGATTTAATGGGTAACAGTGTGACACAATGATTAGTTATCCAGGCGCTGTGCAAAGAAGTTTAACATTTGTATTTACCTACAGCTGAGGTTCTAGCCTAAATGCCACCCTGGGTGACACCCCCCTGTGTCGGCTTTGTCGAGTGTAACAAGTGCAGCACGATGCTGGTATATGACAGCAAAAAGACAGGGACCTCAACACTTAAGAGGAACATGACGAAGGCTTGCCACAGGAAGAAAGACGTGAGTCAGCCTTCAATGTCCACGTTCATATCCTTAAAAAAATGTCGGGTTTAAACCGGGCTCGGGCTGGTACTTACAGTTAAAGGGCCGGGCCAGCCTGATCTAAGCTCTACACTGAACACAAAGTCAACTGGAGTGGAGTCTGTGTTGCGTTCAGGTGTTGTCACATAAATTACATAATCCAGCACTTGCTGCTCCTCCTGCCCCCCACAAGTCGTGGCAAAGTGCCGCCCTGGGCAAACGCCCATTCGGTCCATATCAGGATCTGCCACTGTTTACCTATCAAAACAAGGCTGTGAAAAAGTTACATAGCTGTTAAGCTGCTTATAGCTAAGCATTAGTTCACCAACTATGTTAATTTCACATCTATTCATCATCCTTTGTGCAACTTCTTGAGCGTTTTAGGTTCTTTTTAATTTTTGCACAAAAAAATAAATAAAATACAACATAAAAATAAAATATACTATAGAAAATACAGTGCAGGAAGAGGCAAAAAGCCGACTGGCTTATTTGAAGCCTCCACTGAATACAATTAAAATGACAGTGTCATAAAGGATACATAAAGAATATACAAAGCATAAAAACTACAATAAAGATAAAAAACAACTGGAAATGAGATACAGAAAGCTTTCAAATGGGCTACATGTTAAATGTTCTCTGAGATGTCTTTTGAAACATGATGCTGATTAACAATTACTTGCAATGTGAGAAAAACTATTCCATAATTTTGTAACTCTAAATGTAATAGAAAATTGGCTTCTGCAAGTGAGACATTTTGGAGGATGGAGTGCTGATGACTGACGTGTAGTATATGAACAAACAAGTGAATTTGCTACGAAGTAAGTCCTAAACTGTTCTGGGATATTTTCTTCAGTTGAGTAGAGAATCTTATAAATAAAACACATATTTGAAAAACATTAATATCATAAATTGTAAGGATCTGAAGATTCTGAAATAAAGAGGCAGAAGGAGTACATGACTCTGATTGGGATGCAATTCTAACAAAGCGTTTCTGAAGGGTCAAAATCTTTTGGAGAGGAGTGGGATATGTACTTCCCCAAACTAAATTGCAATATGAAAGATGAGGATAAATTAAACGGTAATAGAGAGTAAGAAGACAATTTCTAGAGATAAGATGTTTAACCTTCCTTATACCAGGTATACCAGTAGATTTATTTCTTTTTCTACTAACACAATCAATTTGTTCTCTGCAGCTCAGACTCTCATCAATGATAATTCCCAGGAATCTTGTTGATGATACCTGGGGCATCTTAGTGGACTCATTTGTAATGTGAGATAAATCCATATTATAGGATTTTCTGTTGCTAAAATTAATGAAACTAGATTTTTTTAATGTTTAGAGATAATTTATTTATTTTAAACCATGCAACATAGACACCTAAACCAACATTTGCATTTTCAATCAATGAACTAAAGTTTGAAGAGAAGAGATTTGAAACATTTGCTAAATCATTTATATAAATAAGAAATAATAGTGGTCCAAGAATGGATCCCTGTGGAACCCCACAGTGTAGTTTAGCTCTGTAAGAATAGCATCCCTTAACAGAAACAAACTGAGCTCTGTTAGAAACATAATTTGTCGAACTTTTATGAGCAACATCCTGAAAACCATATTTATATAACTTAACCAATAAGATATTGTGATTTATAGTATCATATGCTTGAGAGAAGTCTAACAAAATACTACAAAATATAACCTTGTCAGTCAGTGTAGTTGGAGGTTGTATACCTCTGTCTTCATCAAAGGCCCAACACACCCATGCAAATATATTCAATGACTCTGGCTAATTAGCACAGATGGAACCAAGTGGCTATTTTGCAAGTCACAAGTTTCAAGTTGTTGCACTCTAGTCCCAAGTCCAGTCCCAAACCCTAAACTTTGACTTTTAGTCCCAAACAAATCATAACGCACTCTTCACCAAATGTGGCCTAATGCTATTTTAACAGTTGAGTAATAACATTAACTTAGTATTAGCTCGCTAGCCTTGATTCACACTCTTTGCGCACTTTAAATGTCAAATGCAGTTTGAGGTTGGTGCATCTCCCTCTGTAATTTTTGACCCTCACATTTTGCATACTGAAGTTCATTTTTTGTTGACCTCTGCTTGCTTTTTGTACGCGAATAAACATATATTTGCTCTCATTTTTCCAAATGGCATTTAAGGTTAAGGTAAATAAGGTAAGGTAAAGTTACTTCTTTATGGTTCTCTCCTGCAACTTCATTGATTGCTGTTGGATTAGTTCAAAACAAATGGGATCTGGGGAATTATCTGTGGACTTGCTGGGAATGAAAACTGTTAACATCAGTTAATTTAGGAAGTGAAAGAAAATGAATCTTTTGTTTTGTACTTTTTACATAATATACTTTTTAATCTTTGGACGTGGGGGAAGTATCAAATATTTTTCAAGTCAAAAGTCCAAGTCCAAGTGAAGTCATGAGTCAGTGGTTTTTAAAGTCCAGTTGCAAGTCTCTTTTGATTTCATCAAGTTGAGTCTGAAGTCATTAAATTTGTGACTCGAGCCCAAGACATGTGGCAAAAATCCACATCTCTGCTAATCAGACCTCCGGTCAGGTAGAAACTGGGTCAAGCTATAATCGGAATTAGTCCATGCTATCACAAATCCTTAAACAAAAATGATGTAAATCATCCCACCCTGTGTGAAAGCCTTAAAGGCCTTATAGGTGCAACACAGCTCACAGGAGCAGGAGGGAGCTGTCAAACAGTGTGTGCATATCCCCAGTTTTTTAGGAGAGGTCTAATCGGTCAACATGAGTGAAAGCATGTGTGAGTGTGAAGATTCAGGATTAATCTAATGGGTTAATTACACTAGTGCTTCAAAGGTGATTATTCCCACTAAGCCACTCCCCTGGCTGTGAATCAGTCTTGAGTAAAATGCCGATAAGCTCAGCTGTACACTGTGGGGTTAACATGAAGAAGTTAACAAAAGATGTGTTCATGTTTTCTACTATTAAACCATTTTGCCTAAGGAGTCATACACAATAATACCTGTTTGTAAAGCTCAGCACTGACTGTGGTTTGATGTTTTTTTAGCAGCTCATGGTGCAAAATGTCTGCATGAACTACCACATATCTGAGTAACAATGTGTATTATATAGTGTGGTGATTAGTCTAAATTTATCCAGCTGAGTTCCATTTGGTAACGGTAAAGAAATTGTTAGTATTTTTTTTACATGCAAATGACAAAAAATACCTGAAATCATCATGAACATTATTAATAGTTTCTGCATGTAAAATTGGGAATACTGATTCCTCACAGGCAGCTGATAACAAGAGCTGATGATTTGCAGTTCTTAACAAACACCTAAAAAGCACGAGAGAGACGCCTTCTGTTGGCTTATTGGCTGTACTCCGGCTCTCCAGGTACGCTTAATTTTCCAGGAAGTAGTAAACTGTTTACGAAAGAACGTTTGTCCGCTGATTACTAAATCCACTTAATTCTGAGCCAGGTGTCAATGTGCTCGGGTGTCACTTTACCACAGCTAATGCCTCCATCATATTATGGCCACAGGGGCATTGGCTTAACTGAGAGTAAATGTTGCCCTCGTGGCCTAGCGTTGACCAGGTGAGAATGAAATTATACTTATATATTATATTATTACTTATATCTTACGTCAGCAGAGACACTCAGCCAATGGAGGCAGCAGCACATAAAAAAGCAGCACACTGCAACTGGCCCCTCCGAGGACAGAAACAGGAGCGGAAATACACAATTACAGGCCTGGAATTAAGTCATTTTTAGGGCAAGGCCACTTTGGCCTTTGATAAATACAAATTTATTGGGGCATCACGGCCAAAACTAGTGGCGCAATAACAATATGTGCTAACTACATTGAATGAAGACAAAACAATATATGTGTTGAAAAACAGTACTGAGTTTATTAATACTGGGTGTGCCAGACTGAGGATATATCTCGTTTCTTGTTGTTTTGATTCATGTCCCTTATTTTTTAAGTCTTTGAAATCTCTTTATTCTTTTGTTATCTCCTAGTTATTAAAAACTATTATTAGAAGAAGATTCTTTATTGTCTTTTCTCAGCACATTACATACATTGAAATGAAATTTGACCTCTGCATTTGACCCATCCTACTGTATACACTGGGAGCAGTGGGCAGCCGCAGTGCAGCGTCCGGGGACCAACTCCAGTTCTTTTGCCAGTGCCAATGGTCAGGGTCACTGACAGGTATATTCACCTAACATAGCCTACATATCTTTAATTATATAATTATTTATATGTCTCTATGTATATTTTTACATAAATCCTCAGTATTTAATTTGACTTTAAAAAATTCTCTTCCTTCATTTAATTTGACAATGTTTATTGTATTGTATTATATGTATTAATTCTCTACAGGATCTTGTATATTCTTTAATGTGTGTTCAATTTATTAAAAGAAAAAAACAAAAAAAAACGTTTTGGTGAACCCTGCAGCAAAGTGAACCCTCTTCCTCAGAGAGGATCTTTGCCTCCCAGTTTGTTCCTGGCGGCAGAGCACAGTGAACTGTCTTTCTGCTCAGAGGATCTTTGTCCCATGAGTGCAAGCAGCATGCTCTCTGTGTCCGCATTTAAAAAAACTTTCGCTGGTGATTTGACAGTCACTAGAAGCACATTATGACCCTTTGTAAAAGTTTCTGTGTGGTCCCTGTGTTGTACATGAGATAACGTTAGCGGCTAAGGACCGAGAGGCTGTCCGTTATGTGTGTGTGTGTCTGAGTCGGTGCTGTTTGCCCGATCGGGTAGGTCTGCGCAGGGTCTGCTGGCCCGCCGGCTGTTTTTACTTGCCCCGGGCATTCGGGCAACCGTTAATGTTGGACCCTGTGTTGTATCAAATAAATGTCTTATGTCTCTTTTTTTCTATACAGAAAATAATCTCTAACACAAATCATAAACATAACCCTTTCATACCAATATATAGTAAGTGACAATTTAGTTTTATCACTGTAGCTGTATCAAAATACTTAAACTTTTGTTATACTTTTGCTCAGCTTTAACATTCATAAAACATCATAAAATAACAAGAATGAAGCATTAAGTGCATGAAACCGATTGTTTTCAGTACAAATTAAGAAAACACATATCACAGCCTGCTCCTTTAACGGCAATATGGCGTATGTACATCAGGCCACGTTCCTAATAAAGTTATGTTCCAGGGTTCCTACACATTTGGAATTTCAAAATTCTGTACTTTTCATTTTTGGGATCAATTTTTTATTGTTTTTTTTTCTTTTTGTTTTCATCATGGAGGAAACACCACAACTGAAGAATACAGTATTGACAATACATGATATATCTACATCTGTACCTGAGGGTATCCACAAATACATTAAGCATAGTGTATTTACGTAAATTAGATGAATAGCAATACAAAAATAAATTTGAGCGATACTCGAAAAGTTTATATACATTCACTTATCCTCCTATAATCCAAACAATAGTTTAAACCCTACTCTTTACCCCCACCCATCCATATATACATATATACATTCATAATAAATAAAATAAAATTAATAAAATAAAATGAAGAAAAACTCATCCCTATATTTTACATTGATTTAAATGTTTGTTTTAAAACCAGCCCTCAATATAACGAAGATTCTGATCTTAAACTGAGTAATTTGTTCATCAAGATTCGATGTGTAATTCAAGTGTACCCCCAATTTTTAAAGAAAGCAAAACATATAACATACAATATTATACAGATGTGCATACACATACTCATATAAGGGATGACATATTCACATCATTTAGGCGTACATCATATGGGCCGTAAACAGACATCAATAATCTCTACACATGCTAGTTATTGTGATTTCAATTTTTCCATTATTAGAAGAAGGGCTTCTGTTACTTTAGTGCCCCTTATTCTACCTATTGTCACTTCTATGGAAATTAGAATAAAATGATGCCTGCCAGTAATGTATATTTAACTCTTGTGGATGTTTCCATCTCATTACTACCATTTCTTTTGCTGCATTAAATCCACAAAAAAAGAATCTTTCTTTGATGGCTTGATAGAGCAAGCGAAGAATCATCATTCAATAAAATAATATTTGAAAGGAAGGTTATAATTAATTCCAGTATATTTGATAAAGTTCTTGTTACTTGCATCCAGAAGGTGTTAATCTCCGGACATTCCCATAGCATATGTATGTATATTCCAATTTTCCTGTGATAGCATAATGGACATATTAGGCTTGAGGTCAATTTAAGTTGGGAACGCTTTCTTGGGGATAAATAAATACTTTATAATTCAGCAACTGATGTTTATAATTACATGAAGTGAGTGGAATGTTATTCCAGACTCTCTTCCAATCTATATTCTGTTCATAACTTTTAAGAACGATGTTCCACACGGCAACGATAACCAATGGACAGCTCTGCTGTTGTTGAAATTTTTTATACAAGAAGGACAGAGAGCCCCTACCATGTTTCTAACCTTTAATTATTCCAACCAATGGGTGAATAGGCAAGGCAAGGCAAGGCAATTTTATTTATATAGCACCATTCATACACAAGGCAATTCAATGTGCTTTACAAGAGAAATACGTTAAGAAAAAACATTGAATGAACAATAGATCATTAAAACAAAAGATAAAAGCAAGAAAAACGGTGCAGAAAATGCATTTAAGAAGCAAACATAAAGCAAAAGCAACAGGAGACAAATATAAAACAATAGCTACAGATTATCCTAACAATAAGTCACATATCTAGTTCACTGGTAAGCTGCAGTAAATAGTAATGTTTTAAGGCCTGATTTCAATGAGTTGACAGTTTCAGCCGACCTCAGATATTCTGGAAGTTTGTTCCACAGGCGGGGAGCAGAGAAACTAAAGGCTGCTTCACCTTGTTTGGTTTTGATCCTGGTAACACTGAGTAAACCTGATCTGAGGGGTCTGGATGCTTCATAACGTTCAAGTATATCAGAGATGTATTTAGGCCCGAGACCATTTAGTGCTTTATAGACAAGTAACAAGATTTTAAAGTCTATCCTTTGACACACAGGAAGCCAGTGCAGTGACTTAAGCACTATTGTAATGTGCTCCACTCTCTTGGTGTTGGTGAGGACTCTGGCAGCAGCGTTCTGGACGAGCTGCAGTTGTCTGATGATTTTTTACTCAGTCTGTGAAGACACCGTTACAATAGTCCAGCCTGCTGAAAATGAAAACATGAACAAGTTTTTCTGTATCTTGTTTAGACAGAAATTCTTTCATTCTTGCTATGTTTTTAAGGTGGTAGTAGGCTGATTTAGTAATTGTCTTAGTGTGACTATTGAAATTTAGGTCTGAGTCCAGAACTACACCAAGATTTCTGGCTTGATTTGTAGGTTTTAGTGTCATGGCGTTAAGGTGAGCACTGACTACTGATCTTTGTTCTTTGGGGCCAAAAACAACTATCTCAGTTTTTTCTGTGTTTAGTTGTAGAAAATTCTGGCACATCCACGTATTGATTTCGTCAATGCACTTATTTAGTAGATGTAGGGGACTGTAGTCATCTGGTGACACTGTTATGTAAAGTTGTGTGTCATCTGCATAAGTATGGTAGGAGATGTTATGATATTCCATAATCTGAGCAAGAGGGAGCATATAGATGTTGAACAGAAGAGGCCCAAGAATGGACCCTTGAGGAACTCCACATGTAATAGGTACTGGCTGGGTCCATGGTACCCCATATGTACGCATGGCCGTGTGCAATTGTAAATAAAAAAAGAAGGAAGACCCCGGTAAATTAAAAATGTCTTTCAGATCTTGAAATGACCGTAGGCCATCATTATTATAGATATCTGAAAGAGTATAAATACCACTGTTTTGCCAGTTTGGGAACTGTATGGGTTTCCCACCTATTTGTAAAACATTATTATTAAATATTGGCATATCTATACGCCACTTTGTTTCCCAGTGGCCTATCTTGACACAGTGCTGCCAAGTATGAATCGAATGTCCTATTATTGGTCCAAATTTAGTACTACATTGCTTATATGATAGACCTGAAAAAAAGAACATCTTTAAAAGTATATGGTGATATGATATGTTTTTCTAATTGGACCCAGGGTGTCTTTAACTCCTCTTCGAACCACTTTGCCAATGAACGAAGCATAAAAGATAAATAATACAATTCAAAATTTGGGACGTTTAAGCCGCCTGATCTATTATCACGCTGAAATATTGTAATTTTAATCCTTGGTTTTTGTCCTTTCCATATAAACTTTGATACAAGGTTTTGTAATTTATTCCAATAACCCGCTAATGGGGGCATTTGTAACATACTACAGAAAAAGATAATCTGAGGAAGTAAATTCATTTTTACGATAGAGATTCTAGCTGCTAATGATATTGTTAGTTTTGACCACTTACTTAAATCCTCTATAATAGAATTTGAAAGTTTTTTGTAATTTTTCATCACTGTTTTGTCCAAGAAAGAGTAAATGTCAAGTCCCAAGTATCTAAAATTAGACACTACTGGTATTACTGAAAAAGAATTTGCATTAATACTCTTCATCGCCGCATTTAAGGGCAGCAAAGAAGACTTTCCCAAATTGATCTTATAACCAAAAATAGAACCAAATTCCTTCAATATATTTAAAACAATTGGAAGTGAAGTTGGTACCTGGTAAAGATATATTATCAAATCGTCTGCATACAAAGAGGATAAAACAAATAGGAGTGCTGGCACAGGGCACCCCTGCTGGGTACCCTGAGCAATGGCAAACTGTGGAGAACACTGATTCGGGCAATCAGACCATGGCCATTGGATTAGCATATAAAATTTTAATCATATTTATGAACATTTTCCCAAATCCCATATGCTGCAGTGTGTACCACAAATATGACCACTGAAGCCGATCAAAGGCTTTTTCTGCATCGACGGATAAAACTGCACATGGTGATGATATCGTCTGACTAAAATGTATAATGTGGAGGAGACGCCTTATATTGTCCGCAGATAATCTGCGCTTAACAAAACCCGTTTGGTCCGGGTGAACCAACATCGGCAATACTCTCTCAAGACGACGTGCCAGAATTTTTGCATACAATTTGATATCACAATTAATGAGGGATAAGGGACACCAATTTGAGCACAATTTGAGATCTTTACCTTTCATATGCAAAACAGAGATAATTGCGATATTCACATTTTTATTAAATTCACCTTTATATATAGATGTTTGTATCATATGTAATAATAAGGGACCCAATTCATGCCAAAAATCTAGATACACCATCCAACCCTGGTGATTTTCCTCGGTTCATCTCTTTCAATGCAGCATATAATTCATCTAACGTTATAGAAGAATCTAATAACCTTGCGTCCTCACTGGAAAGAATGGGTAAATTAATCCCTTCAACAAAAATGTCAAAATTATCTCTTGTACATTGTTCTTTTGAAGTATATAGTTTCATATAAAAATGTTGAAATTCACGATTAATTAATAATGGGTCATGCAGCAGAACACCATCATTGGACATAATTGCTGAAATATCAGCCATTTGATCATTTTCACGTATTTTGCTATCTAACAGAAAACTGGGGCGATTTCCATCCAAATATTCTATTTGCCTTGCTCTATGAACTAGAAACTCAGCTCTTCGTGTAAGTAATGCATTTAATTCTGCTTTTACTTTGGATAATTCAATTTCATTTTCAGGATCAAAATTACTCAGCTGCTCTCCAATCAGTCTAGCTCGAATATGCTCTAGATCTATGATTTTTTTTAAGATTTGTCTTATTGAGACTAGAGGCAAATGCTATAGTATTATTTCGAATTAAACCTTTGGTAGCATCCCATAAACCTTACATCATTCAAGGAATTCTCAATTAGATTCAAGAATTCCCGTAAAGCTAATCGAAACTGCTCAAAGTACTTTTCATTCTGTAATAATATTAAATTAAATTTCCATCTAGGAGCCTGATTTGGAGTATTAGGAAATTCTAGTGTGCATAAATTAGCATGGTGATCGGAAATAGACATGTATACAATTTCTGTCTTCTACACCAAATAAATAATCTTAGTTGATATCAAAATATAATCAATTCTGGAGTATGTTTGATGTCTAGCTGAGAAAAAAGTAAATTGTTCCCTGCCTGGATGATACACTCTCCAAACATCTACCATGGCATAATTTTTCGCCATATTAGATAATGCTAAAGTTGAGAGAGAGCCAGTACTAGTTATTTTAGAGCGATCCATCAAAGGGTCAAACACAGAATTCATATCTCCTCCAAAAATTAATTGATAATCAGTCATATCATCCAAGATGCTAGATAATTTAGCAAAAAAAGCAGGTTCATACATATTTGGTGCATATACTGACAGAAAAGCATTCTTTTCTTGCAAAAGAATTGTTTTTATAAAAGCTATTCTACCTTCTTCATCTTGCCCTTTAGCAAATGCATGTAGTTTGAGATTGTTCAGCAATATTATAACACAGAAGATGAAGCAACTACTTTATATACATTTCTTGAAGTAATGCAATATGCGCATCTTGTCTACCAATAACATCAAGACACCGTATGCTCTTAGTCTGGTTATTAATCATTCCAAGATAATACTTTCAAATTAATCCTTGACTGTGTATAAAAATAATTTGATGAACCCTTTTCCATATTAACTTTAGCTGCACAACTTATGTGACATTACTTGTATGCGAAATGAGGGAGACTGTAACAACCCAAAAACTGTACACATAAAATAAAATAAAAATAAAATAAAGTAAATTCTACCCTCAGGCCACTTCCCCATGTCATTCCCCAACTGTTTTTCCCAAAACCCACCAAGGGGAGTCAACCATTCATAATTATTCACATCATTTTTCCCTATTTCTGTGACTCCTCCTGTCTGCCTCCCCATACCTTGCTTCTATTTGCAAAGCAGTGACACAACAGTAGCTTCATTAGCATTCCCCTTTATATTCCCATTGTGCCCCTAAATATAAAAAGGTACTAGACAGTATAAAACTAATTCAATAACCTTACTCTGTCCCCTCTATTTCTAAGTAAATTAAATTAATGGGATCACAAACAGATCACAAATGTTGCCTTATACTCATGAAAAAATTTATTTCTCTTTTTTTCCTGTCTTACTACCATCTTCCCCACCTCTCTTTCATTCATCCTTTCTAAACCATAATGGCAGTAAAGTGATGGGGGAATGAAAAATAAAAAGCTCTGCGAAAATATACCAATTCAGACAGTTTCATTTAAATATTGTCCCCCCCTTTCTTACGATACTGTATTATCCATCCAAGTTAACAAAAAAAAAACACAGCAAAACATTTACTGTATTCCTTTTTCTTATCTTTTTTTTTTTTTTGTCTCTGGCACAGTTCATGACCAAATTCCATAGCCTAACAGTATTTCAGGCAAAACCACACAGTCTGCTTGTTCAGAGTTGGTTGGATCACCTTCATGTAGAAGTCCATAGCTTCAGATGGAGTCTTGAAGGCTTGCATTTCATTACTGAAAGTAATCAGCATCTTCCCTGGATATACCACCCCGTGCTTCAGCTTGGTCTTCCGTAGCAGATCTCTGATTTCATTGAAGGCGGAGTGTTGCTTTGGTTGATCAGCAGTCAGGTCTGGATAAACACTTTTAACATATCCTTAATCTGCTTTAGTTTTAAGTCCAGTCCTTCGGCGAGTTCCTCTCGCATTATTGATCTTATCAACGTCGCAAGGTCCGCGTTGTGCATTTCAAGTTTGGAGAGCGCTCTGGTTTTGTTAGTAGCTGGCATGAATCCAGCACTCAATCGACTAATTTGCAGTATACAGACTTTAGCCTTGCATGTAGTTCAAAGCAATAAGTTGAGAGCGATCTATTTCTTGCGAAAATAATTAAAATAGAGGGAACGCTGCAAGCTGAGCGTGGTCAGTGCATGTCACCCCGGAAGCGGAAGTTCCATACTTTTCCATACCCTAATTTCCAGACTTCTTGGCGTTTTTTTTTGTTTTTTTTCAGAGAATATGCAACATCTGAGTAAATAAATCAGTGTATCATATTTCACATCATATTTAATTATTCTTAATAGGCGATTGTAGCCAAGTACCATAATGGCATGCAAATAAAAACTCAGGTAAGTTCAATGTCTGGGCTGAGGCAAAAAGTTGGGATTCTGGGTGCAAGTGATGCAGTAACGAGACGTCAGTGTTTTTTCCTTTCATGTGGCTCAGAATCACCTTCTCCCCCATGTTGGCGATGTCAAACGATTTCACACAAAGCTTGCATCTAGCTCTGTGTGTGAATTGGGAATCCTTGACCAACCAGTATTTATACGGTATTGTCAAGCCATCCATCCAAAAACTTGCATCTAGCAATTGTGAACCCCATGAAACTTGATTTCTTGTGAAAGGTGCAGTGTTGGAGTGAAACTTGATACCTGGGGGGCTGGAGGAGGGTCATGGGGCAGCGGACTGGACATACCACTTGTCAATCAGGTAAAAGGGGCGGTATGTTTTCTGAGATGTTTGCTCTCACACAAACTGTGCTTGGCCCGGCATAAAACAGGATCTGAATTGATTAAATTATTTTTGGAAATACCTCATTGTCTATATTAGAAAACAGTATTTTAGAACAGTGGTAATAGTCTGGAAACATAAATATTTTTCCATACTTTATTTTTCATTTTCCATACTTTTTAATACCTGGAAATTTCAAATTTATTTCCATATTTTCCCTTACTTTCCATGCTTGCGTAGGAACCCTGACTTTCATACGCTGGCACAGGTGCCATATTTCTACCATTCCCATGTGTGACAACAGCATTAGCTAGGCACAAAAACAATAAAAGTAACAATAAGCTCAAAGTACTCTCGGTATACTCATGCAATATACCACAAATAACATCAACAGATTGAAACAAATGAACCGAGCTGTCTGTAATCTCACATTCTTATTACAATCTACAGGTTAGCTTGTTAGCGTCTTCAATGTAAGCTCAATGGGTCAGCTAGCTTAGCACATTAGCATGTTGTTGAATGGTCCAGTAAATCACACGATACTACAAAATGAACTGTATACTGTAAAAAACAAAAACAAAAAAAAACAAAAAAAAAAAAAACCTGTTAAAAAAACGATAAAAGCACTGGCAGCAAAGTTTCCAAATGGATACTGTAAAATGACAGTAAATAACTGTATCAGAGAAGTACGTACAATAACTGTAAAAATACAGCATAGATTTTTACAGTCAAAATTAATTAAAATACAGTATATTATAGTATATTATATATTATATATATTATACTATATATAAGGCTGCAACATGTCTATATCTATATATACACACACACACACATATATATGTATATATAGATATATAGATACAGATATAGATATCCCAATATCTCCAAATCTACAGGCATTTCATTGTTTGAAAGTCAAAACCTGTCAGAATACCATACAGAATACTTTTTGTAAAACTGCATTATTTAAAGTGCACATCCCATAAAATAATATTTTAAATTGTCTTTCTACAGTAATGTACAGTTAAAAAACATAAATCACTTTAACCGCGCATGCTAAATAGGCCTAACCTGCAATTTTGTGGAAATAATCACAGATTTTTGTAATTTAATATAAATTTCTTCATTACAATTATTAGGAAAGATCTGTAAAATGACATCACATATGTAAAATTACATTTGAATATGAAAAAGACACGTTAAGTTGCCTTTAAAAACATAATAATAATGTAATCTTATTATGGTTAATATTTTGTAATTTTAAGGGTAAATGTTTAAACTACTGCTAATATATGTTAATCTACAGTTATTGTCTTATTAAAAATGGTGATAAACCTTTAAAAAAAAAAAAATGTTATTCAAAATTATAGTGGAATATATACCATATCAATGGCAAAGATATAAATTACCCCCAATATCTGTAAATATACAGGCATTTTATTGTTTAAAAAAAAAAAAAAAAAAATCTGTAAGAATACAGAATACTTTCTGTAAAATTACACATTTAAAGTGCACTTTTTGTAAAATAATATACTTTAGGTTGTCTTTAAACAGTAATGTACAGTAAATTACGTTTGTGTTTGTACAAATATTATTCATTACCTCTAAAAAAACAACAACAACATAAAATCACCTTAACCACACATGCTTAATGACCTGCAATTTTATGGAAAACACTACAGATTTCTGTAATTTTATGTACATTTCTTCATTATCATTATCAAGAATGATCTGTAAAATTACATCACATTTTATGTAAAATTACTTTTGAATATGAAAGAAATATGTTAAATTACCTTTAAAAACAGTAATGATGTACTATTATATTATTAGCAATTTGTAATTCTAAAGGTAAATATTTAAATTACTGCTAGTATCTATTAATTTACAGTTACTACATTGTCTTATGGAAAATGGTGATAAACCTGTAAAAACATACAGAAAATTGTATGTAAAATTACAGCTAAATATGTACAAATACAATAAATTGTCATTATTATTGGTGTTGTGTCAGATGTTAACCTCCCTAGCGCCACATATGCGCTCTCTAGAGGCCAACCTGAGTAACATTTTTAGGAAAAGACAGTTGTGATGAAATTACATTTACTTGAATTAAACCCAGAAAAATTATGGGGTATCTGTTTTTATCCTTTAAAATACCTTTTTTAACCATTTTTAATCAAATTAACCTTGACCATGAGCTTTTTAACCCATTACACACTTTTTAACCGTACACTTTTTTATCCCATTACATAAACAATGGGCACAAAGACTACTTAATGACAAACCATCATGACTATGAACCATTGCATCAAATAATTAAAATTTCCTACTCTTTTTTCCAATGTAATGTCTCTACATAGTAATGACTTCATCTCGTCAAAGCAGGCTGTCACTCTGAAATCTCTAATGGTGGACATTTTCACTTTACAAAATAAATAATAACTATAACACTAACAATGGCTGAATTCCATTTTTCTGCTGCATCAAGACAAAAGGAATCATCTAGACTGTTCTTTGAGTCTGTCTTTTTATACAGGTTTAGACAACTGTTGGAGCTGGATTTAGAGGTGTGCTGGGGTTAAGATTCTTACCTGTCTTTAAGTCCCATGGCTGTTCTCCTGAAAAATCTATTTCACCTCACACACATTAGGAGCAGGTTTAAGGCAGATTTGCACGTCCGGATGTAAGGATTGTGTCAGCAATCTACTAGTGTGTGAGAGAACACGTCATCACACATGGCGTGTTTTGTTGTTGCTGAATTGATCCAAGAACCAGGATGATCCATTAAAGTTACAAATGATGGGACAAAATCATGGTTACTTTTTTCATTTACAACAAAAGCCAAGATGCTTGCACATTTTGGGGAAATTGCATAAAAATGTTTGAAAAACCCTGACCTGAGTATTCAGCTAAAAAACCTGAGGAGATTTCATGGGGAATAGTGTGACACAATGATAAGCTATCCAAGTTGCCGTGCTGAGAAGTTTATAGTGTCAAGGCATCCTTTTTGTTAAAGTAGTTTTGTCACCATATGTAACCATGGCAAGAGACGGTGTTTAATCCTCCTCTAATGTGTCCTTGCCAGCCATCATTGCTTTCAGATGTCGATCTGACCTCCCATACCTTATAATGCTCTTACTCTGATCAAACCTCTGAAGCCTGGATTATAGCGCCACAGAGGGTCATCACTGTGAACCACAGGTGAGAAGTTTCACATACAGGGCTTATATAAAACCCACTGTTGTGAGAAAGTCTATTAGTAGTCCCACTGACCTGATTGAACAGTGTGCAACACAGACCTTATTCTCATAAATAAGTGTCTCTAATTTGTGTGTCAAAAATAAATAAAAGAAAGTATTAATCAGTTTAAGTGGGACCCTAATGCTAAATTCAATTAGCCTCACCTGCCCTACAGTATTCCTAAAGGGAAATGTGGACACACTGTCAGCACTGAACTACACTGTGTAGTGAAGCTTCATTCAGTGTAGACTATCTGGTAGCTTAGCTCACTACACTTTCCAACATTGCTTTACGCTGTTGATAATCTGCAGCCTCTGATTTGATTTGTGATGCACAGTGCCACAGCACAACTACCCACTGTGTTTTACTTTCATTAAATCATGTCGGACAGTCAGTTATAGCTCAGTAATCTGCCTGTTTATGTGGGAGACATCAGATTACTTGAAGTCATTAATCCTGTGCATCACGGCTTCCTTTCCAACTAATAAGAGAAAAAAGGAAATCAGCAAAAAATCTATGCATTCTTGATATGCATTGCATGATCAAACAGCTTTACCAAACATGTTTTTGATTCATTTGTATTATCATTGTACCAATTCAATGTTAAAAACCCATGCAAAATATCTGCATCATCCAGACAACAATATGATTTCCTGAAGAAGCTCTTTCCAATAGTTTAGCTCCTCATCATGTGACACAGTGATTGGGACAACCGTTTCACCCAAAGTTACACATATATAAGGGTGGGCCCACTTAAGTGACTGTCCGTCAGATTCACCCCTGGCTCCTCTAAAGCTCTACCCTCTTATTTAGATATGGTCACTTCTGGCTCCAAAAAAACAAAATAGCGATGAAATGCAGAATTTGAGGCTTCCACACAGCCATCAACAAACCATTGGCTGATGTCATTGCATTTCACCTCCAAGCCACAGTCTGTGGATGGCCGTGTTGAAGAGACACCAACGAAGTTACTGACAGAATATGTTAAGTAATCACCACACCCTCCAATCTATATTGAGCTCCCAACATCCCTTATGAACTTTGCACTGCACCTGCACCTGCACCAACATGAACCAAAATAATAGGTTCAGGCTTGGAGATGCCCAACAAGACCTGCTGCTTTGCACTAGAAATAGTGATCACAATAGAGCCCTTAAGTCTTAAAGAAAAGGAAAAAAAGGAATATGCATGCACAAAATTTGAAAAATATAAATTGCAAATATTTTAAAGAAAATAATGAAAATGTGGGTAAAAGTGATTTATTTCTGTAAATCTGGCAAAACAGAGCAATTGCACATTTCCTTTTAATCTCTAAAAACCCTTGTTTATTCAATTCTTGTACAAAGGAGCTCATCTGACAAGACAGGAGTGTCTGATTTTTCTTGCTGCCACTATTTTTCCTTTACTGTTTTTGTCATTGTGTTGATGCCAAATCTGGGTACGTGCACAAACACACAGATGCTCACAGATGCAAAAAAAAACACAGAACGGAGAAGTGAAAAGAAACAGTTGACTCATCTCATTCCTAATTCCCTGCTGGCGATGGAGGCAGCTCTCAAGTCACTAAATTTGTATTGCTTGAATGTGTTGTCTTTTCACTTTGGATTAAGGTGAGAGTGAAGGCAAAGGGACATGCTGGGGCCTGGGAGCTGTCCAACGCCTCCTCTGTCACTGGCAGTGTGTCTGCTGCTTTTAACTACAGCACTTTCACACACTCAACACAACTGCCTGTAAAGGAAAGTGGACCCTAGCTGTACAACACACATACACAGACACAAGCAACTCCAGCTAACCTGTAAAGACTATTAAGCTATTGACATTGGCACAGCCTTTTGCAGAGAAGACCAAGAGTTGGTGACAGGGTGCCACTGAGTGCCACCATGCCTTCACACACAACACTGGGACACTGGTAGATAATACTACATGACAAGGACAATGGATTGTGTTATGTGTGTATAAAAATGATTTCCCACTGATGCATAGAAATAACACTGATACATGTGTTACTGCTTGTGTATCAGAACCTGTGTATTAAAGTGAAATAAATATAAATACAACAATATGAGGGAAAAGGTAGAATTATCACCTCATGATTGTATTCCTCAATGCACCAGTCAAGTTGCAGTTGCCATGACAGTTGACAATACTTCAAATAAGGATTTTGCTGCAAAGACGCTACATATTCTAAAACACAAATGCTTCACACACATCTTCAACCAGGCGGCAAAGAAGATATATATGTTTAACAGATCAATCAGCAGAGACTCTTTCTGAGAGAAAATAATATTTATTAATATATGCACACAAGTATGAGAATTGTGCAAAGGGCAAAATGGATGACAAGATGGCAGCATGCAGCAGTGCAGTGGCTTCTCAGCTACCAGCGACTGGCCTGTTTACTAACTTTGGAAAGTGTGGAATGAGGTACGGTTCAACTGAACTTCCAGAACTTGCTGTTTCCAGAAGAGTGATCAAACCAGAGCTGAAAGCAGTGTTGGGCAGAATGCGGCTCCTGAGCACAGCAGCCTGGAGGAGAAGGACACACCGGCTCAGGGGAAAGAGGAAGCGGTGCGAACGGAGACAGAAGACATCCAAGTGGGCCAGCTTGCTAGCTAGGCTAAGGGCTAGCAACAGCTAGTTGCTTCCAACTTCCAATGCTCTTTCTTGCAAACGTCCACTCGTTAGACAACAAGACGGACCTAATGTGACTCTGACTGAGCAGCTACAGAGAAATGCAAAACTGTGGTGCATTTCTTTTAAAGGAAATATAGGATTATAACAACAACATGCTGGACTCAGTTTACCAGATCGATGGGCTACTCCTCTTCTGAGCCTACCAGTGGCGGCTGCTGGTCTCTCAAACAGGGGAAGCTCACTTTAATTTTACATCATAAAATTTGTCATATTGTAGCGAGGCAATAACGTATAAAAGGAACATGTAATTGAAGCCGTTTTTCAACCACACTCATGCCATAGAACCACAGCAAAACACACCTCAAAGATTTTCAGATGGGTTTAAACACCTGAACTGTACTGTAGAAACAGTGAAAATGAGCTTTATCGCTTATGGAAATAAGGAACTCCGGACTCCACTCGCCGGGGCTGGTGTGTATTTCCAAAGCGCTGTCAATCACAAAGGGGTTCAGCCTTTTAGACAATTCCTCCAATCATCATGCATACACCGAGCATCCTCTCCCGCATACCGCTCCATTAGGTCCCAGGGAAGCTGAGTCTCCCTGGAAGTGAAGATTTTGTCGCATTTATCCAATGACCGTCTCGCTTTGCTGCATGAAAAAAACCTGCTCAGCCCTGTCTCATAGGAATGCTTGGAGGCTCCGCATCCACCGTGCCGACACGAGAATGTATGACAAGGAGGTTGCGTTTGAAAACTGGTGATAAACAGCTGATGTTTAACATCATAGTCATGATGTTAAACGCATCCTAGCGCACATTTAATGCAATGTAAATTCAATAGTGCATTTCTTCTATGGAATTTTAGGGGAAGTTCAGCCTCCCTTGTTGTCTCAGAGCAATCGCCCCTCGAGCCTTCCATAACCAGCTGTGGGCCCGGGAGTTTACAGTTGTGTATATTGCTGCTGTTTACATCCCCCCCCCAAGTGCTGACATTAGCACAGCACTCACGGAGCTACATGGCCTCATCTATGAGCTCTAGACCAAGTACCCCAAGGCATTTTTTGTGGTAGTAGGGGACTTTAACCAGGCTAAACTGACAGACATTTTGCCACACTTTTACCGGCACATCTCCCTAGTAACCAATAAACACTACACTGGACCAAGTGTACACCAACAGATGGGAGGTGTACAGAGTAGTGCCCTGCCCCCACCTGGGCTCCTCTGACCACATCATCCTGTGCTCAAAGACAACAAGCCCACACAGAAGACCATCACTGTG
This sequence comes from Epinephelus awoara, assembly GCA_035609425.1. Taxonomy (NCBI): domain Eukaryota; kingdom Metazoa; phylum Chordata; class Actinopteri; order Perciformes; family Serranidae; genus Epinephelus; species Epinephelus awoara. The sequence continues at coordinate 9,856,148 of CM069304.1, forward strand.
TGGTCCTGTGGAGCTATCTCTATGCTCCAGGATGGTTTTGATTGCACCAACGGGCAGGTATTCAGAGAAGCAGCAACTGGTGAGGGCAAGGTGGACCTGGAGGAATATGTGTCATCTGTTTATGGATACATCAGCAAATGTATTGATGATGTCACCACCACCAGGTAAAATAACCCTTCGTCCAAATTAGGAACCATGGCTGAGTGGAGAGATGCGGTCTCTTCTGAAGGCACAGGACCCAATGCAGAAGCACTGAGACCAGGTGGTGGTAATTGTGATGATGAGATGAGATGACGAGGGAGCTGATGATCTGGATGTGAAGAGGAATGGGCTTTTGATGAGCTTGTCCTGGGCACTGGATAAGGTGACTGGAGGTGAATGGGGTGGAGGAGGGTGCGACAATTCTGCCTCAAATGACAGCTGACAGGAGCAGAAAGGAGAACAGACTAGTTTGGCAGCATTGACATGAATGGCTGAAGGAGATTATGGCAAAGTTTGATTGGCTAATTGGAAGAGGGAACACTCATAGCCAACTTAATGGTGGAAGTGGTGGGAGTGGGATAAAGAGAGAACTGTGAATGGATATATTGTAAAGAAAATCTTCCTGCAACAAAAAGATTTGAATCGGTTAGTATAGCGCCACCTATGGATGAATCATGGGCTTTATTTCTGGTATAGTTACTCATGGTCTCTAGTTGCAGTATGCAAATTTTGAGCATTTTTGGTAAAGGACTTTTTGAGTTATTCACAAAAAGCTTTGTGGACCGACCAACCAACCAACCAACCGACCGACAGAGTGACCTAGCTGCAGGTCACTGCTGAAAAAGAAAATTTAAATCCATGTATGGTTTTACAGGGGTGGCCGGGGTGGCCTAATCTCATGTGCCAGATGGTTTGTTACATAGAGTGATCTGAGAAGCCATCATTGGAAGCTAATTGTGGGGCAGACACTTTGAAAAACTTTGATTGGGTGAACCATCTGTGTATTACCATCCATCATGGGCTAAGAAACAACCTCAACCACCACCATAGCTGCCAGATGCAAGATTATCGCGACATCTCATGATGCCACAATTCTTGTGTTCTTGTGAAATTGCAAGAGCTGCCGTGCAAGGTAAGGGGTGGCCAGTGGCATCCCTAAAACATCACTGGCCATCCCAGATGCCACCCCTAAATTACTGCCATGTCATTCATTGGCTGTAACCTTGCTGCTGGGAAGGTGTTTAGCCAACATGTTTGTTTCTACCATGACACTTCACCTTTATGGTTAATGCTGATTCGAGACAAGATCTCATGTATAGGAACATTCATGTCTTACTGGATTAAATCATACACTGTTGAGCCACAATAACACATGGCAGATCTGCTTATTACATTGTGTGCACCATGATGCATCATTAGTTGTTGAATTAAACTCTGTTTGCATGCTATCCCTGTGTCAGTGTTGAAAGACATGCAGGTTAGGTTTCTTGGTGTTGCCATCTGCTTCATGTCAGAGAGCTGGGATTAGAACAAGGTAGTGTCTGAATGCCTCAACACAGCACTGCCAAATCTGGTTACTCAGCGAAAGGTTGCTATGATGTTAAGACCAAGAGCCATGCCAGAAAGCAGGATTAGCAAATTAACTCTTAATTGAAATTCAGAGAAAGACTGGCTTTACGGTTCAGGCAGTTGGTGGCCCAGATGGTGCCAATCGCTCTGGATATCCGATAGGCCACCTTCAGGTGCCATCCCTGAGTGTGTTAGATCGTGTCAGATAGATAAGATAACAGAGACAGGGGGAGACTGGATACAGCCAAGATCTGGCTCTCGGTCAAAACTGCAGTAGGAGACCATATGAAAAATACAATAAACAACACAATATTTCAGAGAAAAAATGGCAAATGGCTGTTGTGCTTCCTTCTTTTTTTTTTGAAACTTTTTATTTTGCTTTTTCCCCCCTTTTTTTCACCCCTTACATGAACAAAGTCAACTGCACAACAATGCAGTGGCAACTTGGGAAGGTAAACAATGAAAGTAGAATAAAAAAAAGGAGAATAAACTAAAACTATTTAAAAAAAATAAATAAACTGGAAGTGAGGCACACTACTCTTATTGTGGCTTTTTCCACTGTCCATTAGGTCTGTTGAGTATTTGACCCTTCTTTTTTCTGATACACTGTCCATTTGTGCCACTGTCGATCTAGGGTCCCTGCTTTCATTCTGAGATAATAAGTCAGTCTTTCCATCAAGTAAATCTCCTCCACAATACCCAGCCACTGTCCTGGGCTTGGAGGGTCATTTTTCAGCCAGTTTCTTGTTATGGCCTTTTTACATGCCAAGGTCAGTATTTTGAAAAGGTACACGTCCTCCTTTTGAACAATTCCTTCTGGGGTCAAACCCAGGTACATTATCCGGGGGTCCCTGGGTATCTTGTATGTAAAAATTTCTTCCATAATCTGAACCACCCTGTCCCAGAACCCCTGCAGTTTTACACAAGACCAAAAGACATGTGTGTGATTGGCACTCATCTGCCCGCAATGTCTCCAGCATTGCTGCTGTTCACCTAATTGTTTATTTTTGATGTGTGGTGTGATGAAGAAGCGAATTAAATTCTTCCATTCAAACTCCCTCCATCTTTGAGAGCTGGTGGAGGTCTGCTGAGTTCTGCACATAGAATGCCAAAATTAGAAGTTTACTGTCTCCTTCTAATTTATATTTTTTAACAATCTCATACCTATTGTTTAATGCATTCTCCAAGATTAAATTCTCTCCCTTGTGGTCTGTATGTTTTTTCCCCCCTAAACTGGTTTGAGGTTGAAAGTTAGCCATGTTCAATTCAATGTGCTTCCACGTAGCTTGGTACTAGCACCAGTAGACAAGGTATCTCATCTGGGCGGCATAATAGTATTCCCTTAGATTTGGAACTGCTAGACCTCCATGTTCTTTGTCAATTTGAAGTGTTTTAAATCTAACCCTTGGTCTTGCTCCAGCCCATATAAATCTTGATAATTGTTTGTTCCACAGTGAAAACTGTGAATCTGGGATTCTGACAGGTAAAGACAGAAAAAGGTACAACAACCTTGGCAGCAGGTTCATTTTCACTGCCTCAATCCTTGAACTGAAGTCTAACCCCAGTGTGGACCATTTTTTAATATCTTCCTGTATCTTATCATTTATTGTTTTGTAGTTTATTTCATATATTTTACCCAATTGTGGACTAATCCACACTCCCAAGTATTTTATGGGTTTTGCCTCCCACTTCACTTTATATTTCCGCCTAACGTCTTTACTTGGTGTGTAATTAAAGGAAAGTATTTGTGTCTTAGCTATATTCAGTTTGTAACCTGACTTTTGACCATAGTCATCTAAAGTCTCCATAAGTTTAGGGAGTGTTAAATCAGGATTCTGGAGATAGATAATAATGTCATCCGCAAAGAGTCCTATTAAGTGGTCCAAATTTGCTATGTTGATTCCTCTCAACTCTTTGTTTTGTCTGATACTTTGTGCTAGGGGCTCCATGAATATCGCAAAAAGTGCAGGGCTTAGACAGCAACCCTGGCGAGTGCCCCTGTATAGCTTGAAGCTGCCCATCAGATGGCCGTTAATTTAATTCTAGCAGTAGGGTCTCTATAAAGAGCCTGTATGCACCTGACAATTGACTATTAAAGCCCAGCCTCTCTAGCACTCGGTACAGAAAGGGCCAGCAGACCCTGTCAAAGGCCTTTTCCGCATCTAAACTAGCCAGGACCGCACTTAAATGTTTTTTATTAATCTGTTCTATAATATGCAACGTTCGCCTGATGTTGTCTTGAGTTTGATGGCCTTTTATAAACCGTCTGATCCTCATTAATCAAGTTAGGCAGAAGATGTTCAATTCTTTTAGAGATAATAGATGTAAAACTTGTAATCTACATTTAATATAGATATTGGACGATATGATTCACAATTTTCTTTATTCTTCCCTTCTTTTGGAATGACTGATATAACTGCCTCTTTCCATGATGGTGGTGCCACAGCATTTGTTAGAGTCCAATTAAATGATTCTAATATAATAGGGGTGTGAAACAGGTGTGGTATGGACCCAAATGCAGTACACAGGTGCTCAGGAACAGTTGGTAATGACCTTTATTTTCACCACAGCAAATACGGTACGGAGCAGGTAGAATACACACAGAATAAAGTTCGTTCTTCGGGCTGAAAGCCCACACAGTCTCTGGGGCTCAGACGAGGGGAAGAGACGCGGCCGGAGTCGGCCGTGGAACCGAGGGGAAGCTCCTTAGCCCCCGGCCCCAAACAGTTCAGTTCTCTTTTGGTGTGAGGGGAAGAGAAATAGCTTACTTCAGCCCATGACGATGAGGAGGAAGCTCCGTGGCCCGAAGAGCCGGCTGCACGTGCGGAGGTGTCGACGGGGAGAGAGCAGAGGAGTGGTCGTAGCCAGATGAGCAGTCCGCGAAGGCAGAGGCACCGATGGGGAGCAGGCAGGAGGATAGACGAGGCCAGGCGGAGGAGTCGTTACCAGCCGAGCCGTCAGATACCAGAAACGCTGAGGCAGAGCACGAGGTCAGGGACAGAAGGCAGGTGAGTTTAGCAGGAGGCAGACGAGGAGAGCAGGTCGGGAACAGGCAGAGTCGGCAGCGGGAGGTCAGACAGGAGATGAATGCTGGAAAGTCTCGCATGACGCTGAAGAACAATCTGGCAATGAGTGAGAGTGCTGGAGAGGCTTATATGCAGGGCTGATTATGATGAGCTGCAGCTGTGTAGGCAGGTGAGCAGAGTTGGGCTGATAAGGTGGGCGTGGCTGGCAGGTAGAGTGGAGCAGAGGGAGGGAGAGTGGAAAATCACTGCAGCAGAGTGACAGGAGAGGAATGAGAGACAGTGACTGTGACAGGGTGAGGTCTTCTTTAAAGATCTTATACCATTCATTCGGGAAGCCGTCACTTCCAGGACATTTATTTGCTTTCAGTTTACTGATAGCCTTGTCCAGTTCTGTCTTTGTGATGGGAGCTGTTAATTTATTATTTTGAGATGTTCCTATGAAGGGGAGATCTAATGACGACAAATATTGTATAATGTTTTCTTCATCTACAGTCTTGGGTTGGGAGTATAGATTTTCATAGTAATTTTGGAAGATTTTATGAATTTCATCTGGCTCATAAGTTATTTTATTAGTTAGTATTCGCTCTCTGGAGGGGCATATATATTTGCGAATGTGACAAGAATATTATCTATCCTTCATAGAAAAACAAAAAAGCACAAAGCTTGCTTCAGGCACACCGACAGAGCCAAGGATATTATAAAATGCCTTTATTAATTAGGGCACGTCAATATTAAAATAACTATGGAACACCGACCGGTTTCGACCACACAGGGTCTTCATCAAGGCGTGAAAGAGACAAACCGACTCAGGTGTGCTGATTACTATTATAGGTAATCAGGCAATTTGACTCATAAGGCTACATAATACAGGCATATCATACATTCAAATATTTGGAAACAGACTATCAGATAAGTAAATATACATTAATACATGAGCATTAATGAGAAAATTAGGTCATATATAATCTTCAACACCCACGACATTATAAAAAATATATTTACAGAAAAGGTCTAAAGTCTATCTCCTCATTGAGACCAGGATATACCAATGCGTCAAATTTAAAAATCCAAAATGTTTCTCTCTGTAATAATATATTAAGATGGTCTCCTCCTCTAATTGACTGTTCCACATATTCAATCCCCTCCACTTTTAGTAGGCTGTCATTATTATTATTATGAACATTATGAAAGTGGCGTGCCATAGGATAATCATTATTGTTGATTCTTATAGCATATTTATGTTCTGCCACTCTGTCTTTTACGCGTCTTTTTGTGCGCCCGATGTATGATGATGTTAAGCCAGCTGTCTACCTTCTTTGCCGGGAAATAGCTGTGCATAAGCCTGTCTTTTATAGTAGGGGCTCTTTTATGACAAAAAATGGGAGGAGACTGAAAAACCTCTGAAAGAGAGGGGTCACTTCTGAGAATATCCCAATTTGAAGAAATAATCTTTTTAATCTGCTGAGCTTGTTTGCTATAACGTGTAACAAAATAAACACCTGATGTATCTTTTTGCTTCTGTCTGTTGGATTGTTGTAGGAGATGGTGACGTCTGGTGGAAGCTGCCTTGGTCCGAGTCTTGTTATATGATCTATCTAAAAAATGTTTAGTCATATGTAGGGACTGCGTATGGAAATCTGAATCAAGATCGCATATTCTTCTTAATCTTTGAAATTGACCCAATGGGATATTATTTTTGAGGTGAAAGGGATGAAAGGACCCATAATGCAATACAGAATTACGGTCAGTGGGTTTTCTAAATAGTGTAGTATGTAATTTTTTGTCATCCCCTTTATAAATATTTAAATCCAAGAAATTAATATTTTCTCTAGAGTTTTCCATAGACAATTTGATATTTTTATTTGTGTCATTGAGATAATGGTAAAAATCCATGAGGTCATTATGGCTGCCTTTATAAAGGCAATTATAAATGATCTATCCTTCCTTTGACAATTATATATCTACCCTGTGTGTCACTCTTTTCCATAATTAATTCAAAGTTTAGACTGTTGGAAATGAGAGTAGCAACCCCTCTTTTCCAGGTGTTTTCACATGAACTAAAGAAAGAGTTTAACTATCCAAACTTTTTCAATTTCTCATGTTCATTTTTAGACATATGAGTCTCTTGGAGAAATATGATTTGCACCTTATCCTTTTTCATTTTAGCTAGTACCTTATTTCTCTTTACAGGATTACTCAGGCCATTTACATTTAAAGAAGCACATTTCAGATTATGTGGCCCTATCATTTATACTCTTCAAAGCAAGCAAGCAAGTGGCCCCACAATACAAACTCTTAACATGAACTACAACTAAAAAACATAAACATGAACTTGAACCAACCTCCAAAGATGAGGGGGAATCATAAACCCCCTCAACTGTGACCCCGTTGGTGGGTCGAGGGGAAAGCCTCTCACTCCGAGGGGGCCCGATGTAAAGGGTGGATAATGAGTCAAAAAACAGTGTCCCTACCATCCTATTAGTCCAACTTTTACAATATAAAAAAAGATGTCGCCTCTCCCAGGCATTTGATGCTCTGTGTAGAGCCTGGAAAGAAAAGAACCACTCATATGAGAGTCTCGAATTTAAAGTTTTTATACTCCTCTATAATCCTCTATAATCCTTATAATCCTCTCTGTTTTTCTCTCGCTCTCCGCGCTGCAGCCGTCCCGTTCTCCCGACGACCCACTACCTGCTGCCATCCCATCCGCTCCAAAAGCCGTGGCTCGGGGAGACTCTCTCCTTCGGTTGACTCCGGTTCTTCCACGGGGAAGCTGCGCTTCTTCAGCTCTCTCTGTGCCTCCTGTGCGGTGCTGTATGTGCGGACTCCCGTAGCCCAGTGGATCCGCATGCTTGTGTACGGTGTTTGGAAGCGAATGCCTTTTTCTTTTAGGGCTTTTTTGATCACATTATATTCCTTGCGCTTTTTAACAATCTCTGATGGATAGTCATGGTCAAAGTAGATTAATCTTTCACCCACTTGTATTTTCTTCTTTTTCCAAGCTTCTCTCAGTATCAATTCCTTAGTGGCAAACTCCAAAAAGTTGATGACAATGGGTCTCGGGGGTGCATCGGGCCGTGATCTGGGCGCCAGGGACCTGTGAGCTCACTGTATTTTCAGGTCCACATCTTGAGATGCTGGCAGCTCACTTTTGATGAATTTCTCCATACACTGTAGTACAGAGTCTCCCTCTTCCCCCTCTGCCAAACCGAAGATGCGTATATTGTTTCTTCTTGACCAAGATTCTAAGTCCGATAATTTTTGCTGCAGGGATCTTTGTTGTCTGAGATACGTACAGAGTATCTCCGTCGCCTCCTCAGACCATCCCTCCACCTGCTCCACTCGGGTCTCTGCCTCATCAACGCGGTCTGACAGGCTCTGCACAGCCGTTGCCAGATTATCGAGTTTCCCGTTGACTTCTTGCCCCAGTCGAATGATTTCCTGTTTTAGACCATCGTTGTGCCCCTTCATATCATTTTTCAGAGCATCGATTGCTCTAATGACATCTCCGGAGTCTATGTTTGTTGCGGGATTATTCTGACTTGCAGCTGCTCCGCTACGGGTGTTAGCTTGAGCTAGCCCGGTGTTGCTAGCATGCAGTGTCGAGTTGATTTTTTCTTGTGCTTTCGGCATTTTCCTTTTTATTCCTTGGTCTTTGGTGGTTCTTCTACCACTTGCCGTGCCCTTACTCAAATAAGTAAAGAGTTTTTGAGTTGCTAGATGAGTAATATTTACAAGGCCTGGGAGAGCGACTCCACAGTGTGTCTTGCTATGCCATCAGCCAAACCAGAAGTCCCTGTGCTTCTTTTTTTACCATTGCATTTTATGAAACCCTCACTTATGAGGTGAGCTATGGGTAATGGCCAGTGTTAGGAACTTTACTTTAAAAAAGTAATAGTTAAAGGCTAGTTACTAGTTACTTTCCCCAAAAAGTAACTGAGTTAGTAACTGAGTTACTGCACTGTAAAAGTAATTAATTACCTGGAAAAGTAACTATAGCGTACTAAAACAAGCCCACACAGCAACCCCGACCTACTCTGCCTTTGATTGGTTTATGATAAAATTTTACTCTCCCTACGCCAATCATCATCACTTATGTGGTTGTCTCTCCCTCCCTTCCCCCTCACCTGCCCTCACCAAAGAAAAAAAACTTTAGAGCTCCGCTGAGAAGGAGCCTGCTTGGGTGAAAGCCGCTTCAGTGAGCTTAAGTAAAGCCGAGTAACAGGGTATTTTATTGTGAGTGGAGAGGAGACAGTAACTTTTTTGATTACTTGTTACTAAAAAAAGTAGCACGGTTAGTAACGGTGTTTATTTATAACGTCGTTATTCCCATCACTGGTAATGGCCGAAAGAATGAGGTCAGGGATACAAGCCGCTGAAATGAGTTTCCTCACAAGCCTGGCTGGGCTCAGCCTTAGAGATAGTATAAGGAGCTCCGAGGTCGGGATAGAGCCACTGCTGGGCCTGGGAACGACTTGGGGTCCCCAAGGAGGAGCTGGAAAGTGTTGCTAGGGTGAGGGACGTCTGGAATGCTTTCCTTGGCCTGCTGCCCCCTCAGCCCAGATTTGGATGAGCGGTGGATGGATGGATTTTATGTTGTTGTGTTTGTGAAATTTTATTGTATTTTGTAAAATGTTGTAGTGTTTGTGAAACGTGTTTTGTGAAATGTCGTGTTTTCTTTCATGTGGTGCTTTGTGAAATGTCATGCTGACTGAAATCTTGTGTTTTGTGAACTGCCGTTTTTGGTGAGATGTGTTTTCTGAAATGTTGCATTTTGTCTCAGTAAATGTAACGTATTATTATTACTTTTTTGTAATTTGATTATGTTACTTTGTTACATGTAACTAATTACTCCCCAACATTGATGTGCAGGTAGTGTACTAGCGGCAACCTTTGGGGCTGAAAAATTAAGCCAACATGGAAGTGCCAAAAACTGTAGTTTCTCTAATGACCACTTGAGGCTTGCTCCATAAGCCAGTCAATCCCCATAGATGCCCGTGTTAAAATGCCCAGCTTTAAAGCAGAAATAAACATGTTTACAGCCAGGTACAAAAAAGGAATTTGGTATCTCTAGCTAATTCCCCCTTTCATGACAACTTGTACAGAAGATGGATTTCTATATAACTCACCTGTTTATGTTGTTAAGGCTAAAAGTTATGCAGAATTAAGGGTGGCTGTCTGCCAATTGTGTCCTCAGCTTCTCAGTCAGATCCACCTCTAGCTCCTTCACAGAGCCAGCATCCCACCCAAATATGTTCACATCTGGCTCAACAAACAAAACAAAAAAACAGAAACAAGATGGCAATAGCGTCTAGCGTCAGTCTATGATAGCACACACACACACACACACACACACACACACACACACACACACACACACACACACACAGAACTAAAGATGTTAGTGACACCATCAACTTTGTAGCCAAAGTCACTCATTTATCATTGCTAAAATTGTTGAAACAAATAATTTAAGTTATTTAAAAATCTCCAATAATCTTGCTTTTAAACCATCTTGAAATTAAACACACCACAAACAAATAACTGGTCTCGCTGAGGGGTGAAATCTTGGTCCATGCCATACTTATACACCGTTAGTTCTGCATGTCAGCAGTTAACTCCCTCTCAGTGACATCCCAGTTGTCACTCACCAACCATAATATGTGTATTACTGAATAGTGCTTTGTTGTACTTTCACGGAGAATAATGTAAGACACCAGGGAGGTTTGAAAGAATACACAGCAGTTATGTGTACTGATGTTGCAAAAAAATGTACAGCACAATCAGAGACCGTAACATTGCAGCTTTTCTATGTAAAGTGAGCTGCAGTGCCACACAGCTACACTGACTGTCATGTAATATTGAGTACCGTGGAGCCCTCTTGTCCTCCCAGGTCCCATCTACCACTGTCAGATGCCCTTAGGCATGGCGGCAGCCTTATTTGGCTATGAAAGGTCCCTCCTGCTCAAAAGAGAGACAAAGTGTTGAAAGTATTTTGCACAATAGATACTTAGGACCCTCATACTGCTAAGAGAACAGAGGGTAGGGATGAGTTAAAAGGCAGCTCTACAAAAGCCTTCTGCTGACTGTGACTCTCTGATGGGATTACTGACGCTTTTGGATACCAGAAAATGCACAGGAGTGGCAGGCTCAGAAAGATAAGGAGTAAATGATTTAATAGCAGATCTAATGTAGCAAAGCAATCAGAGAGCTGCAGCATCCCACAGGATAAAGGTCTAAACCTCTTTTACAATAACGTCCTCAGTCAGATATGACCTGTTTTATTCTCTTCTTTTTAATATGTTTCTGTCCCCCTTTGACTATCCTAAATTGGTTTCATGGTTTCTAAAACAGTATGTTCTCATAAATAGTTCTACCCAAAGTTTAAGCTAATATTTCAGTATTTAATATGCCAAACTCTCTGTGTAGCTGTTTGCATAAATGCTCCCAAAATGTTTTTTAATGATAAAGTTATATATTCTATGATAACTACTACCACTGGTTCCCAACCTGGGGGTCCTGACCCCCCTAGAGGTCACAAAAGCTTTACAGGGGGTCTACATCTTTGGCCTACATCTCAGGATTCCATTCATTTCAGCGCAGAAAACTAAATGATGTTTTTATAGTTAGTTTATACAGTTTAGATCATCATTTAAGATATACATTTAAAAAAAAAAAAAAAAAAAAAGCTCACAGGATAAAGGGCACAGTGAAGACCTGGACACATGCCAGGCCGATATTCACAGAGCCTTTATTCTTTGCTTAACAGCCTCATCCTGCATTAGAAAAGTAAACAACTAAAGATCTCATAGAGCAATGGCCAAGTGTCAGCAGTGAGTGACAACAACCCTGCCCACATTTAAGAGTACCGTTTGTGGTGGAAACCCTACAAAGACCTAGGGTCTAGGCACCATGTCTGAAGGGTTACTTTTGGTTCCAAAGGCACCATACCAAAAGTGTTTGATGGAAACAATAGTTTCACAAGTAAGTTTCAAGTCTTTGCATTCGAGTCCCAAACAAGTCATGATGCATTCTTTACCTGAAGTAATGCAATTTTTCAAAACAGGTAATAATATATTAAATTTGAAAAATATTAAATGCTTTTTAAATTTGTATTTATTTGTTAAAAACAAGTGCATCTGAAGAAATGTAGTGCAGACATTACACTGTAGCATATTGCATAATCAACTACAACAGAATTCATTTGGGATGTTTCTTTTCTGTCTTGTTGTATTCAACTCATCTCATATTGGAGACCCTCTCCTCCCAAATTGGTATTTTCAAGTCAAGAGGCTTGGTGTCACCCTGATGAGGACTCTCTAGTCGAAACGCACTGGTTATTCATAAAGGATTTTTAAGAACAGTCAGAGTGCATCAGATGCATTTTGGTCCAGTGCCTAACACTCCCTATTTTCCTTCATGATGCATCATTGGTGTTAAAGGAGCAATAAGCAAAAAAGCCCAGCAAACATTTGCAATTAGCATTGTAAAATGTAGCCCGGCGGGCAGCCTGGCAGCTGTGTTTAGCTTTTTCCCTGCCTACTTCAATGATGATGGTACCTGTAATAAATGTAATATATTTGCTGAAATGGAGGCGAGGCTCAGTGACTAGAGGAGCTGGTAGAAGCGCTCCATAGCTGCAAGTTACTCCAGTAGCCGTAGTAGCTCTAGTGCTAACTCCAGGAGCTAACGCTAACGTCCTTAGCTCTCTCCCTGAGCCCGCCACGGCTCCGGCTCACGGAGAAGAGTAGGGACGTTAGCGTGGCAGCTGACTAGTGCTAACGCTAACAGGAAAGCAGGGAAATAGCTAAACGCAGCAGAGACCGGGAGTGAGTGAAAGACATTGCTAACCAATGCCAAACTTAGCTGGCTGTTTAGGTTTTAATTCCTCGTGGAGATGCTGCGGTGCTCGGCGGTCTACAGGCAGTGCACAACAGCAAACCTAGTGGTGAAACGATTTCGCTTTTTGCCCCTTTAAAGTTGCAAGTCTTTTTTGATTTTGTCAAGTTGAGTCTAAAGCCATAAAATGTATGAATAAAGTCTGTTTCGAGTTCAAGTCAAGTAAGTCCACACCTCTGCAATTAAGTATAGTATATGATGGTAAGAAAAAATAAAGAAAAAAAAAACATAATCCAGAGAACTATTTTAAAAATTCCTAAAAGTATCAAGAAACTCATCTCATTACTCATGTTATTCTGATGTAATATTCACAGGAAATAATTTGCTAAAAATTAATCCAAAGCAATCTTTTACACATACTTCCTGTAATATTGCATACAATATTTGGGTTTATTGTACACTTTATCAGTTTTCTATACTGTTAAAATTAATTAACATTATTATTAGTTATGATTGAATATAATATTAAATATCCCTAAAATATGCCACAGGGGTCATCAGTTTACCCGGTAACAGAAAAGGGGTCCCCTACGGAAAAGGATTGGGAAACGCTACTCTATAGAACACTGAAGCAAGCAAATGACATCTACATGGTCCTGATAAGGTTTTCTTTATCATCTTATACTTTGATCTAAATTTGAATGTATTTTATTATACGCGCAGTTTAAATGTTGAAGTAGCCTATTTGATTTTGCAAAAAAGTGTGAAAGTCCTGTCATCTTGAATGCTATATTAAAAACATTTATGCCAGAAGCTTTCAAAGTTGAGAGCCACACACACAGTCATCGGTCAGTCTCTCTGAAAGCCTGCTAAATTAATTTGTAGGAAAACACGTCTTCCTGTAAATCCAATAAATATGAACAAACAAAGTTATAGTGGTGCGACAGTGCCTCGACAGGGAGTCAACTCTATTAAGCATTAGGCTTATTTCCAAAATAAAACGTCTGTCTGCCATGCCAGCGAGTTGCATGTTTAACTTGTTTAGGAAGTAAAAATATTTCCTTATTTCATTATGTGAACAAAAGATTTTTTTTCCCTTCAAAAGCCATTGGATGTTTTGTAGCCAGTGCCGCTTTGCACTGGGAGTTCACAAGGCTTTAAGATGGTTAGAATTGACTGGCGTCTCTTACAGCGTGTCTATTAGGCCCTGATTAAATTTGGGGCTATATATTTAGAGTCCCTGCAGCAAGAACAATGACTTGGCCCTTTCTTTATAATTAGTTGTGTCTCTGCCTCTCTGTCATTAGATTAAGTTGGAATCCCAGACGCTCAGAGTCTGTGCTTGAAACACCGCCACAAATGGGCTAATGCAACCCAAAATTCATTACTGCAACATTAGGTTTATCTTGTAGACAACGCGTCTCTCTCTCAAAGGTCAGCGGTTAGACACAGAAGCCATTCACACTAAACTGAATACAAGTTCAAATGTGTAAGAGTTGTCTCTCTGTGTCTTCCTCATTATCTCAACCTTGATATTCAAAGCTATTGTTTCCTTTTACAACTAAATGGGATGTTTGATGACGAAAATTCTAGTCCTGTTTCCACACTGTCAAGCGTCAGACTACATGCCAATAAACACATTTTTAAGTCAGCCCGTCACCAGCTGAAAATGTCAGCATTGTCCATGAATACGTTACATTTACATGCTTCGTAAGAAATCATGCTTCTAAACTGCCGTAGTATACAAGCCAACTTTGTCATTACGAGGAATAGGGGATACCTGCCAAGCTGCAAATCATTGTTTGAGATCAACAAAGAACAAAATGGGGTGTGATTTAGGGTGTCATGGCTGAGTTCCCAGTGGCTTTGTAGGCACTGAACCTGAGTATTTTGTTGCAACTATCACTGTTTTTTTCAACAGAAATAGTGCCATAAAAAGGCGATTGTTTTTTACCAAGACATCGCTGCGTTTCCTGCTGGTATAATGGCATGAAAAGTGATTGTTTTTTGATTGAGACATTGCTGCTTTTCCTGCAGCAATTGTGTTCCCCCAAAAACAGGTATTTTAAGCCAAAATATGAACTCTTCCTAACCATAAGCAAGAAATGTACAATACCAACATTTTTCTGGCAATTGGGTTGTGGAAGTCCATGTAAAGACTGCAGTTGCTTAATGTAATATTTAGAAAACAATTACAGTCACACCATTCACTGAAATCACCCAACTCATTCAGTCTGTGTGGTGTTCAGCAAAGCTATTGCTTGGATGAATGTATCCATATTCAATCCAGCTTGGATCACTATACACCTTGTTAGAGAACAGAACAAAGTTTCTCTTTATATTCATTGTCTTCTGTCATGATCAGCAGGGATGTGGTTGTTTTTACACTATGATCTGTAGCCTATAGTTTGGCTTTAGCCTCTAACTATCTTTGTCTTTTTAACCTGTTTTTGCTGCTAAGTCAGTTTGACATCCTGGATATATCCTTCAAGCACATTTCTAGACCCCTCTGTCTGCTTCTTTCTGGAATCACTATTTTATTTTTCCAAAAATATGACTTTTCTTCAGGAAGCGCAATTAGTTACAGTGTGGGCTCCATGCTTACTCTGTCACAAAGGGACGTCGCTTAGCAAAAGGTCAGGTCTCTCTCTATCCCACTCCCACCACTAACACCAATCAGCTGACTATGGTATTCTGTCTCCTGATTGGCCAATCAAACACTGCCATGTTCTCCTTCAGCCATCTGTGTTGCTGGCTGCCTCGCTTTAAATCTGTTCAGCTGTCATTTTAGGCCGATTGTCACGTCCTTTCTCACCCATTCACCTCCGGTCACCTTATTCGGAGCCCAGGTTCCAGGTCAAGCTCATCAAAAGGCCATTCCTCTTCACATCCAGATCTTCAGCTCCCTCTTCATCTCACTACCCCCACCAGCGTCTAGGCTCCATTACTACCCTCCTGAAATGGATGACATCAAGATCTAATCACCAAAGACTTTTCACATTTCTTATACTTAGGTGCACATGTAAATAAATATTCCTTTCTCTCAGAACGAGTTTCTCCTGATTGAAATATTTGTTGAGATATTTCTCTCCCGAGGAAAATGGTACATTATTCTGCATAAAGCCACACTGCTGGCTTTGTTCTTCTGGCAGAAAACGCATTTCTATAAGACTGTGTCACATTGCCTATCCATTTATATACATCCAGTTTACTTACTGTATTATCTACCTTCTCTTTCACTCTGCCATTGAGCTAAGTAAGTATAGCTTAAGTGAAGCTTTAAAAGATGGAGGTCAAGTGAAGGTAATGTTAATCAGTGAGCCCCTGCGTTGATGACTTTTGACAGGGCCAATAATACTATGCTTCAGGCAAACTAGTAGCTTTCAGTGCAGAACAAAGGTAAATGTGTATACATGGCTGCATAGTATGTGTCTACATGTCAAAACGAATTGGTCAGTTGTGTTTGAAACAAAGCTATCCACATTTTTGAGTAAACCTACCCTATGGCATGAAGGCTTCCTCCTTTTCAAGTGGGTCTTACGGAGATGATTACGGACAGTTGCAGTACGGGAAGAGTAGAGCAACACTAGGGAGGATACCAAGTGTGTATGGTGTGCATGAGTAAATTACATTGTCAGTGCCATCATTGAGGCATCAACTGCAAATGATTTACAACCTAATTGTGGTGCCTAATTAGCACCAAACTATTCAAAAATTTTGCAGCTAAGCTAGCCCATTTACAGAGGTAAATGGATGGCTTGACATTAACCTGAAGCAGACGATATCTCATGGTTTTGTAGTACCATGGACTTGAAGTTTGACTTGTAGCACAATATTGCAGTTCCATCCAAAAATGCTTAAGTATGGGTCACGGTCCCTACTGGCCCTAGAGTGTAAATGCCCATTGTTACACTCAATAGCTACTGCTAATCCTTCAAAGGAGTCACATTCCCAGCTGACAATGGGCAAGAGATTGGGTACACTAAGGACATGTCAGCAGACACACAGGTCTGACACACAGAAACAGACCACCATTCATGCTCATTATAACAATATAAGTCATCACGTTATGAGGTGAACCGTATAACACTATAGATAGTATATTGTTATGTTATTATATGACATATAATATTGCTCAAAATAATATAGCCTAACTTTAGTTTATGAAGAGATAAGACCCTCTCCTCTTATATGCTTTTCTCACAAGTGTGTGAATTGACCTACTGTAATACCGTAGCACCAAATAATATAATGGTGGTTTCTAAACAGCAAAAAAAAGAAAAATAAATCAGCAGCAGCGGTCATATTTCAGCAGTGGAGCACCACCACTGCTAGTTGCATATAGAGGAATACACACTCTTCTTCCAAAGTAGTGTTAGTGTATTTTAATATTCAGAATTTCGCTTCGACAAGCTGTCTCCTTTGACCATACACCTGTATCCCTGAGAATAATGCCCAACAACACTGCTCAAAAAGTTGCTCTGTGTATCATCAGTCTAGCAGTTGTGTTGGTGAGTCAAAATGAATGAGGGCTGCACACTATTAGACAAGACTGACAATGCGACGACGATTTTGTATGCTGCCATATGTATTGCAATATACAGTGTATTGCAATAACTTGAATAGCTCTATTTGGAAAGACGTCATCATTTGGGATTTGGAAAGGCTGTATTTGCATGAAATATACATTTTACAATCAAACTTCACAACCTAAAGAATTAACCAGCAAAATAAGTATAGCATATTGCCTTTGACTAATATTATATTGATATGATGATACTACGAGTCTCACAATGTGACTATTGCACAAGAACACATTGCGATGATGATGCTCTAATGATATTGTGCAGCCCTAAATTGAATTGAATTCTATGGTTCATCATAGAAAAATAACCAGTTTTTAGATTGGATTTATGATCCCTGGACCATTTTTGCACTGCATAGGAGTGACCCCCATCAAGTTGTTGGAAGTAACTAAGTAACTTCTACTTTAAGTACATTTTAAACTACTTATTACTTTTACTTGAGTAGATTTTTAGATAGGTAGCTTTACTTGTACTTAAATAGAATTTCATCAAAGTAAAGGTACTTTTACTTGTGTAGAGTTTTTCAGTACTTTTCCCACCTCTGATCGTAAGCAATTACAGCTATACAGTAAACTATACGAATTTGCAATAAATAAAAAGCACTACAGTGCAGATAATAAACACTTTACTCCGACTATCTGACAAATATAATGTAATAAAGACATTAACGTTAGTTGAATAGAGCCCCAGGAATGAGTCCTAACACCCGCAAAATGGTTTAATATTTTTGCACACCTGGTTCCCTCGTCTCAAAGTCAGTGGGTTTTTTTTTTGAATGGGTTTTTGTGTTTTTTTAATAGTTTGGTCTATAGAATTCGTCAGTAAATACCCCACTCGTGAATTTTAACACATAAAAGCTTTTATGTGTCTTAAAAAAGGCATTTGCTGACAACAGAATGCCATTACGCTGACACAGCTTTATAGCCTTGTTGTGATGGTGACATTGAGTCATGCGACTGTGGTAGTTTGATTATAGCCTAACATAAGCTTTTTACTTCTGGTGATAAAAGTGGCCTTCATTTGTGAAGATAATCTTGCTGAACTTTGCTTTTTGCTTTGATTTATGTAATAGAGTTGTGTACTTAGGCCCAATCCCAATACCCCGCCTTGTCCACTACCCCTTAGCCCTTGGCCCTACCCCTTCGCCCTCAAAATGTAGCAACGAGGGGTAGGAGTAGAAATCTTCCCCTAGGAATTGGGACACCACTCACTATGTCACTGCGTCGGTTACATTCACGCATACGTAACTATTTTAAACAGGAAGCTGCAAGCCATCTACATTTCCAACCGGCATCTACAATGGAGTCTCATTCATCCTACTGATCGCGTTTGCCTCATTTATCATGCTTCGTTTGATGAACGACAGACGACTTCTGCTAGCTCGCTAACCAGCTAACATTACAAGGCAGCATAGTTATACTAGCTGGCGTGTTATCGTGATGTGAAAAGTCAAACAATTTTGCAGAACAGGACAGATGACAGACGCCAGATAGTGTGAGCTAGCTAGCTAGCTAACAAACAACCTGATGACAGTAATGTTAGCTATGTATGAACTTTTTCCCCCCGTCTCTTGTTCGGTGGTAGCCATGGCGACGTCTACCCCTCGCTGGCAAGTCAGCATCTGAAATCCCTCGCTCTGAGGGGCTAGTTTCATATCCACTACCCCCCATTATGCCCCTACCCCTACATGCAAAAAGGAATTGGGACACCACTACCCCTCGCGGGAACACGCAAATGTAGGCGTAGGGCCAGAGGGTAGGGCTAAGGGGGGTATTGGGATGGGCCCTTTGTCTACCACTAGTAATTACCTTAAACATTTGTCTGCCACATAGCTTTTTTCTGCAGTAATCCAAAATCAAATGAAGAAATCTCATAGGCTTTTTGTCGAAGGAACTAGGTCAACTCTAACTTCTGCGTCGGCCTACAGAAAAACATAATGCTTGGGGCACTCTATATGCCTTTGAGCTGTCTTCGGCTGGGATACAGCAACACCATTTGGACAAACTACATGCAGAGCTGTAGTTCATCCTAATACTGGAAGTGATAGTAATAAAAATGGCAATTTTGTGTCTTTAGGATTATGATTACATTTGCTAACGATTATTGGACAGCAGTGTGTGGTCACCAGTTGTAGAGTGGCATTCTTTTTATTTATATTTTTTAATCAACATTTTAGGGGAGGGGGAATTTCATGCATGCATTAACTGTATATGCCCCTGTAAATTAAGAAAACAGAGGAGTGTAAGTAAAGTGCACACTCATATGTCTATAATATGGTGTCATTCTGGAATAAATACTGAATAAGACTGATTCTCCTTTCTTTTCAGAGGGTATGGGGAATGCGCATGTAGCCCGTCAGCGGTGTAGTGTGTACAGAATGGTGTAAAAACATGCAAAATCTGGTACAAAAATGAAATGGTCTGGAAACAAAACAGTATAACAAAACACATGTGGGACGTCTGTAATGCAGAACAAAGTGTTCAGCTCTTTAATGGAGTTCATCATCTTAACCCTCCTGTAATAATGAGCCACATTCGCATTCCACTCTGCTGGAGCTCAGAAAGTACACTGAACGTCTGAGCTTTGGAAAGTGATATCATCATGAATCACTCCAGACAAACACGGACCGACGTTTTCATGTAATAACGCATATATGATTCACGTGTAATGAAAAATAAATGGAGGCAGAGGGTATGAATATCTTTCCGGCGCATTACAGGAAAGATACCCATAATTGAATCCATAAATAAGCCTGTTTGTGGTAATGCAGCTCCCTGCTTTTGGAGCTACACTAATCCCAGTGTCTAGGTCTTACAGTCAGGATAAATAGATCCATGTGTTGTGTCTATTATGTTACCAATATGATGTCATGATTAAAGCAAGACACCACAGAGCCCAGACAACACTTGAGGTGACCGATCCTTAGACCTCTCTGCTCGGTCTTAAGTCCACATTTAAGTTATCTTCCTGTCCTCTTCCTCCCGTTTGTCATTTAAGAGTGCTCTCCAACCTTCAGATGTGATATGTACTTTACTGGCTTGCCCTTTGGATGACTTGCCAGGAACCCTCAGTGGCCTAACATTCTTCGGAATTTGTCCCAGGTGTGGACTGTGACCAGAGAGGTGAAATTCATGCACCATCACTCAGATTGATTGCCTCCTTCCTGCTCTGGCGCTTCTCTCAAGCCGCCGGCTGGAGCTGCACCAGAGAAAAATGGTGGCATATATGAAGACCATCCCTCTCAGTAGCGATGAGTGAGGAAAAGCAGACCCGACCACCGCCACTCCCCTCTTCAACCCCAAGCTTTTTTCAGTGTTGTCATTGGCTGTGTTAGACAGGCACCCTCATGCACGCCATTTCTGTGAAAATGTATCTTCTCTCAATCGTGAACTCCTCTCATGGCTTTGATTACAAGTTATTACCCTTCACTATCTCAGGAGCCATTCATCATTTGTGGGACCTGTGAGATCACTTCCTATCCCGAGCCTTTACTGCCTTGTAACTGTCAAGCAGCACTCCACCTCACCTTGCATTCATTGTAGTCCAGCCTTTGGTGCAGCAAAGAGAAAAACAGCAGACTTTTTTTTTTTTTTTTAATTATTATTTCTAGCCCATTCAAGCTGGAAAGTACTGACAAAAGTTGCCTATCATTATTCACTGATTCTAAAATTGTTATAGTTTTGTTTTTAGTGTTGGTACAACAATCACATAGCATGTTATACCTAAGTGTTCTCCAAAATTCACAAACTACTGTCACTGATTGATCTGTATGACCACTATGGAATGTCTTTTATGGATTTCATTTATTTATTTTATTTTGAAATTGTATGGTATTTTATTGTACTATGAACCCCTAATGAGTTGTGTCCTTAATAAAGTCTGAATTGAAAAACAAAACAAACATGTTAGCAGTAATTCTTACAGAATAAAAATGCAAAAATGTTTGAAATGAATGCAAGCAACCTATGCAAATTCAGTCAGTGTGTGTAGGCTAGCGTTGACTTACTTAATTTATAGGCCAGAGAATCAGTTCATTCAGTTGAAAGCTGTCATGAGAGGAAACAGCGTAAGCCAGGATATGCAACAGTTCAACGAATGGAGTTAGTGAAGAACCTTGGACTGTCAAGAAATTCCATCTACAAAAATCAAGAAAAGAAAATCACGGATTTCTAAAGGGGGACAATTGCAGAACATAATTCTGCAAGTCCTGATATATATTGTTTTCTTTGCTTACAAACTGAATTAGCTTACTTATTTTACTGTATTGACTATTGTCTTTCATGTGGTCACTTGTTTCATTCACTGTCTTTCATGTGTATTTGTGGTTTGGCAACATATTTTAAATGTCATGCCAATAAGGCCGGTTGAATTGAAGTGAATTGAATTTAACTGAATTGGGAGAGTTGGGCACTTCAGTGGTCTTCGTTTCAGTTAAGGAAATTATATAAACCGGTAGAAAATATGAATAAAGACACTCCTCAACTTAAAAATGTTACATATGAAAGCTTTAAATTCAGTGGTTGATTGAGTTCAACTTTCCTCATCATCTCCTTATGGGACTTACCAGCAGACACCTTGGTGTCCTATACAGGCATTGTGTTGACACTGATGTGTAACATGAGGGACTAAAAGGCATCTGATCTTGGTAAAAATAATATGAGAAAACAAAACAAACAATTAAATTAGATATATATTCTTAAAAATGTTCAGACTACACCACACCTCGATTGAAGCGAAACACAGTTTTCTGAGTTGGCACCTTTGCTTTGTAAGTTGTATTAGCCTTTATTATGCCTGTCACTAATACTATTGCTTTTAAAGCCTTTTATATTAATTGCCTGGCAACATACATCACATATAACAAAGGATATCAGTGGACACTTAACAACTTTGGGACAAGTAAAGTGTGTATAGGCTACGTTGCAAAAGTATCAAGAAAACCTGGACTTCATTAATTTGTTCCAGAAAAATTCGAGACTCTACTAAATAATAAATGGATGAATTATTAAAAAAGGTTTCACCCCGAGTTAGATCAATGCTTAGAGTGGTTTATAGCAACAAGGGAGACTGAAAAAATGAACTACCTCGGTAAATACAAAACCTCTTATTCTCGTCTCTTCATTACTGAAAAGTCAAATGATTCGTCCGACAAGTGCTGCTTTTATTTAGATACTCGGAGTCATGCTCTTTCTTAACTCAGGTTTTCTAATGTTCACAAAAGCCACGGCAGTGTAGCCTGTAGCCTGCGCTGGAAAGAAAAAAGTGGAACAGGCAACTTGAGGATTTGGAGAGTTGCCGAGATGTGAAGTGACAGGAGAGAGCTCTCGGCTCTGTGTGGGACGCCAGCAAACTGGCGCCGGGTCCGCCTTAATTACCAGATCCATGCGTCCACACCTCATCAGAAACACTCGGAGTTTTCAAAGATTGATGAGAAAATAAGAATCTTTTTTTCTTCTTCTTCTTTTGTCACCACAGGAGAAAAAGAAATCCATAGATTTAGACACATTTCGAGATCATATTGACTGTCATTTAGAGAAAATCTGAAAATCATCACCATTCTATCATTATTAATATTATTATCAATAATAATAATAATTATTATTATTATCATTGATAATAATAATAATAATAATATTTCGCACAAAATAAGCCAATAAAAGAGATGAGTTTTTACTCCTGATTTCATGTAAAATATGAAATAAGTGATAAATTAAAGCGTCAACCTAAATAAATACAAGTACTATTCTATAATCGTCACTGTTACGGTATAAAAGTTGGTAAAAGTCCTTGTAATCATTCATTCATGCTGTGCTGCTTAATGCAGTGCGCATGCTGTCTAATCCATTAAAATCCACAGCTCTGTGTTGAAACCACGCCCCACACACTCTCTAATTGGTACAGACA
Source organism: Epinephelus awoara (assembly GCA_035609425.1). NCBI lineage: Eukaryota > Metazoa > Chordata > Actinopteri > Perciformes > Serranidae > Epinephelus > Epinephelus awoara. Next base: position 9,879,054 of record CM069304.1, read on the forward strand.
GTGAAAGCTATTTGGCTCATTTGTGTAACGTGCCGGGGCCGACAGATTTGTGACAGTGTGGACATCATCTCCTTGCCTCTCTCTGTCCACACTCCTCGGTGCCATTGCAGTTGTTACCAGGCTTTGCGCATGGTCCCAAAGTGCGCTTCCCCTCTCCATGGTGGATCTACCTACCAGCGGATACATAAAGGACCGTCCTTGCCTTGCCTTGCCCAAGTGTCTGGAAACTACTGGGAAATTTGCATTTCCTCATTTGATCACTCGGCCATGCTACAAAACTCACAAACTCTTCTTGTTGCAATGTGGATGTAGACGCCCGCGCGCCTGCAGCAGCAAGTGGGCTGAGACTTTGTAACATCGACCTGTCAGATCGGATGCCCCGATGAGAGATCCAGTTGACACAGCGGCTGCCATGGCTTACCATCCTTTCCAAACTCATCGACCAGGTGCCTTGCCCTTGTCAGCCTTCTTTACCACCGCTCAGCCCTCGTTTTTCCCCGCGCTGCCTTTCCCAGACGTCGCCTCCCTATCCGAGCCTCTGCCGGAGCAGGCTGCCTCTGACGCAGCGCTGGGGCGCCAGCGTCAGTCGGTTCACCCGCAGTCCTTGAAGAGCCTGCAGCCAGAGGACGGGCTGGAAGATGACCCGAAAGTCACTCTGGAGTCAAAGAATTTATGGAATGAATTTCACAAAATGGGAACTGAGATGGTTATTACAAAATCAGGACGGTACGTGAATTGTGCGTATTGGCTCCTAATTAAATACTCAAAAGTGTCATTATGGCACCTGAAACGCCATCAGTTTATATCAAGGTCCAAAAGATATTACATTTCTTTATTATAGGATCGTTGTCTATTATGCTTTTAATAGGATTAACCCTTCTTAGGTCGGGGTCCTTTAGTTAGTTTACAAGCGTCCAGTTCAATCCCTGCTTAATCACTAAAAATAGTCAGAGAAAAAGCATACTCCCACTGCGAACAGAGGTTTAAATCGTACCAATTTCATCTTTTACATTAATGGGAGAAAATGCCAAAAAAGGAAACCAATTGGAAGATTGCATGCAAAAAGTCCAAATGAAAGTTTTTTAACACCGATGTTTCGTTAATCCTCTGCTGCAGGCGGATGTTCCCGGCGTTCAAAGTGCGGGTGGACGGGCTGGTTGCAGCAGCAAAGTACATCCTGCTGATGGACATCGTCGCCGTTGATGACTGCCGCTACAAGTTTCACAACTCCCGCTGGGTGGTGGCTGGGAAAGCTGACCCGGAGATGCCAAAGCGCATGTACATCCATCCAGACAGCCCGTCCAAAGGGGAGCAGTGGATGAGCAAGCCCGTCGCTTTCCATAAACTCAAACTCACCAATAATATTTCGGATAAGCATGGATTTGTAAGTAGCAACAATTTGAATTTTCATGTAGGACTTATTGTTGACAACTTTTTTTATATTGAGTGATGATAAAAAAAAATATATCACAGAACATATGAGCCCATTGTTTCAAATTTATTTAACAATATTTTTAATTGTGCGTAATTCTAGTCAGTTGTGTCATTTAGCCACCAACAATCATATTCTACTTTCTTCATCTTTATTTTTTTCAGACTATTTTGAATTCAATGCATAAATACCAACCCAGATTTCATATTGTGAGAGCCAACGACATAATGAAGCTTCCGTACAGCACCTTCCGGACTTACGTTTTCCCGGAGACGGAGTTCATCGCTGTCACTGCGTATCAGAATGAAAAGGTAACGCGCTTCCTCCCCCCTCCACAAGCACTCACAGCAGACTTAAATCCAGTCGTTTGCCTGCATTATACTCAGGATGCACATGGCTGTAGTACTGTGTATTTTATGTGTATGAAAAATGAGAGAAAAACATGAGTGGTGAATGTTGGGCTGGTTTGGAGACTGAATTTAGGGGTTACAGGGCCTGACAAAGATGCTCCTCATTAGCGCCACACATAAGCTTTCTATGATCTGTGCAGGGAGTTGTATTTTTGCACTTACTAACAGGCAGGTTTTTCTTTTTCTCCACAAGATTACACAGCTAAAAATCGACAACAATCCCTTTGCCAAAGGATTTAGAGACACAGGAAATGGGAGACGAGAAAAGAGGTATTTGATTTGCTGTGAGAATTAATCATTATATTAAAAATATCTATATGTAGACCTAATCTCAGTTCATGATCTGCAGGAGTAAGCAGTTACCTATGTCACCGCATGGGAGCCAAAGCAAAGCGGACCGCGACTGTGCTGATTCTGATGACTCAAGTGAGCAGCCCAGCACCAGTGATCCCTTTTATTCTCCACGGGAGCTGGTGAGCAGCCCTCGGATGTCTACACCTACCTGTCAAGGTGGGTTAACTCACAGTTATCATCAAGCAGTCTTTATGCCAATGTTTCTATGAACCAGCATGATTTCTAAAGGTCTAGATATTTCACATTACAGTCACTGAACAGAAGCAATGTTCATTTATGTTTTACACACCAATGAGCAGCAAATTAACCATGATTTCCAGCTACTTTAAAGTAGCTACTGTATATTGAAAAAGAGCAACAAAAACAAACAGATCTTTAAGAGCACTCCAATGATGTAGCATTGCATTCTCATAACATTATCATACTAATGCTGGACAGCTGACAGAAAACAGGGTCAAAACTGATGTGGCAGATCCGGAGATATTATCCTTTGTCGTCCGTTCTTCTTCCTTGTTCTTTCCTCTCACATCTCCACCAACAGTCTGGACTCATAACCTCATGTCTTTCTAACTGCACATCCCCGCGTTTCTCATTTTGAAACTTGTAGTCTTTAGCCAAAACTAAGTCACATCACCTGAGGCAACTTACCAGAGTTCACACAGCTCAAAAGCACAAAAGCTCTAATGCAACTTCTTTTTTACACAAAATGCAGTAGTTCTCCAGACCTATAAACTAAGTTCCCCTTTAAGCTGATATGTATGATTCAGTTATTTTTTAGTAATAGAGGAAATTAACTAATTACTAATAATCACACAAATAAAAAATACACCATTCTAAATTTTATGTGGATCTTTAGTGGTTATTGTGTTTTCTTTTGCATGAATTAAAGAGCCTTCTACAACAGGATGCTATCCATCCATCCATCCATCATTAGGCCTATTAGATTGCAGAAGTTAACAAACAAGTTTCACAGCAGACATTTGGTCTAGATAGATTTAGAAAACCACAGGTGGTACTAATAACATTGACGAAGGCTCTTATTCTATTCAAGCTTCCCAGTAAACCATGGCAATGTGACGGTGACAGTATGTGCAAAACTAGGACCCTTAAACTGAAGCGTTGAGCCATAATTACTATCTGCGACTGTGGCGCTGTTTTAACCTTTTGAGTCGCTTTGTGTGTGTGTGTCATCATTGCAAAATCTGGTCCTGGAGACAATAGCAGCAAGGGGAACTACCACATTTTTAGTACTTTGCCAGGTGTTAATATGTCTGTCTGTGGACAGATTTTGTCACCATGATAGCGGTATAGTAAAATTTGCAGGTGTGTAGTTGAGGTCAAAATGAAGGTCGAGTTTTAAGTCCGTGGGGTCTGATCAAGGGCACCGAAAGTAGGGGCACTGAAAGTTAGGAGGTAGAAAGTTGGGAACGGTTCAGTGGTCCCCCTACTTTACGTCCCTGGACCACTTTCATTTTAAGTTAAGTCGCTGTATCGTGGCTGGAGTGATCCCATAGTAAAATGGTCTCCTATTAATTTTCATTATGTACATCTGTGCTTTTCCGTTTTTGACATGTCAGCATGTGTCTTGTGAAAAATGCCTTATTGTTGACTCTCTGAGGCATTAAATAATGTCGCTGGAGTTGATGTATTCTTAGAAGATGAGATGGATCTTTTAAATCTTTTGTCATTATGCCTTACATAAATGTGACACAACAAATTGTAACTTGGGGTCTAGCTTTTCTACATATATCATATAGTATATATCGTAGCCTTTAGCAAGTAAGCTGACATTGAGTTATTTTTTTTTTGTCCCATTTTCATGGCCCTATTTTAACGAGGTGGTCAGAAGAAGGGGTGGGGGCATGGCGGGAAGCTTGTCAGATGTAGATCTTAACCTCAATTCTCTGTGTGACTCAGATCTGGCAAGACACAAATGGTCTGCTTGAATGCATCGACTGTTCTGGAGCCTTGAGGTTACTCACAAATAAGCATTGTCTCGTTATAGCTCAAGATGTTTGCACTAAATCATCTCTGCCCCCACTGTATTCTTATAATACATAACACTAACACATTTAATGAATTTAACATTTTCTCCCGCAGATGACAACATTGTTGGAAGCGATTCAGATATTGATCTCCAAGATGAGGACACTGCTGAAGCCAGTTGTTCCAGGACTGAACACATGAGTAAGAAGAGTGAGGAGACACCACAGAACAAGCCTGCTCTCAGTAAGAGCGACGACGATCAGGACACAATGAAAGACAGAACACTGTTAAGAACATCAGATGATATGTACTCTATGCAGACTGACTCGTCAAAAAAACACATGAGTGAAATCAGAGATGGGGTCCTGCCTATGATGTCGCAAACGCAAAGTTTATCATCCCTCAGCTCTGGTCACCTTCAGACTTTAGATGGATGGAATGCGCACAGCCAACAGTTTCTTAAGTTCGGGGCACCTTTGTTATTTAACCCGGGACAGTTGTCAGCGAAGCCAGAGGGAATGGGACATCTTTTGTCATCTGTGCCGGGAGTAAATAACCTGGAAAACGGAGGCCTGTCTTCTCAAAGCATCGCTTCTCCATCTCCCTTCATGTTTCACCTGTCACAACACATGCTGGCATCTCAGGTACGCTTCAGCAGGAGTACTCTATTCTAGTATTACACTTGTTAATCAGTTTCAAGATTTTGTAAGCTGTTGGTCTGTTCACACCCACATATAAAAGCACTAAGCACATATTGATGTCAACCATTTCCATTGGGACTTTTTCCATAAACACCATAAATGAAATTCCATTGACCTGTATTGGGATGGCTGCAGGCATTTTTAGAGATGATATCTCTCGTCCCTGACACTGAGATAGGAAAATGTAGATAAGAAAAATGTATAATTTGAGTGTACTGACCCTTTAAATTTTAATGGCATACTCCTCAGTGCTGGATCAATTAATGTTATCAGCCTCCAGCCAAAGCTATAGGAGCATGCTGTAATGAGCTCTAAGTACTTCTAGTTCAAGGCAGCATGTACAATAAAAACAATACATTTTATAGAGCACTTATCATAGTACTTAAAGACACTTTACATTAGTTTGAAGTGATCATAAAATAGAATACACTGAAATTACTTTTATTAAAATTACTAATCTACAAAATTATGAATAGCAATTGTGCATATTTGAAATTGTACCATGACAACTGAGATCATTATACATTCGGAAATTATATTTTATTTATAAAGATAAATAATTAATGCAAAGCCATTTCTGTTGGTGTCCCCTTGTAACAGCTTGCATGTCTATGAGTCGTGAGCATTTCAGCTGAGGCGTAACTTTACAGACTAAAGTCATAAATAATATGCTGAATTTTGTGGAGCACTACCCTGGTAATTTTACAACCCCTGTGGATCATCTCCCGATCTGTTGTAGGTCGGGAACCGCAAGCCTGGATTAGAATAATGGTGTGACTGTAAAAAAAAAAAAGTGATATCATTTGAGGCTACAGCTGCAGATTTGCCCGCTGTAACATTTGTCAGGTCAGATCTTTTTTCACCACAAGTTCAACCCAGCTCCTCATGTGATATTTCCTGCCCAAACTTCAAATCGGCCTCTTATTACACCCTCTCCCAACACTGACCTCATTGGCCAAGTGGACCTCCCTTGTTTTGAACCACGGGACTGTCTGAATTTGTCCACTTGTTATGCAGTCCAAGCTGCAGAGTTTTAGGTTATAAAGCAATTTCTTCCACAACTCTTTTGCATCATCTTCTCCCCACTCAAAGGGTAAATTTGGTATATTTCAATCTGGACCCTATTACTTTAATATTTCAGATTGGTCCAGTATTAAGCGAGAGCATGGCAGACAGCAGCAACAAAACTCTAACTTAATTATCCAAGGCGTCTTTGCATTGTCAATTTACTTCTACCAAAAATGCTTGTTTTTTGCTACTAACATGTTCAAATTATTATTCTAAGTGTCTGACAGCTTATGGAAAGCATCTATCCACAGATAAATATTTTTGTTAAATAGTAAGGTCCTTCTTGTTTAACCAGAAACAACCCCAGAATCGCAGTCACCCATTCCACCAGACTCCATTTAGATAAACAGTAATTTTAGCATGAGCCACCATATTTTCAGTATTTTATGCATTTTATACTGTATACATATATATATATATATATATATATATATATATGTAGTATTCCTATAGAGATGGAAATTTTTATTATTAAAGAGTAGGATTCCTTGTGTTTGACCAGAAACAGTCCTGAAATTACTGTGTTCAAATCCACCAGACTCCATTTAAATAAACAGTAATTTTATCATGTGAAAACACACTTCATTCAAAGTTGAAAGACACAAAATAAAACCATGAAAAACCATCTTAGTTTGTCTTTCCACTCTTCCAACAATTACCAACCCTGGTTTGGTTGAAATTAACCCTTAATTCACCCTGTTGTATGTGAAACTATGCTGGCACTATACACGCTAAAATGACTGTTTATTTAAATGGAGTCTGGTGGAATGGGTGACGATGATTCTGGGGTTGAACAAGAAGGATCCTACTCTTCAACAAACATGTTTATTTCTGGAGAGATGCTTCCATAAGTTGTCAAACACATAGAATAATAAACTAAAAATGTCAAACATTTTTAATGGACCTTAAACAACAAAGTGAACCTGCCCCAGGGGGTTAAATTGCAGTCTGATTGGCCGGCTGCAGCAATTTCACTCAATACTGGACGAATGTCAAAAATTGCTGTTCACATTGGGTTTGCAAAATACTGAACTTAGGTTTAAAGGGCTTTGATCTGAGGTGGCTGTGCTCTTGTTTCACAAATCTGTACATAAAAACACAGGGGTGTCAGATAATCTATGGTATAGCAAGCCGACTTGTTGAATTAACCATTTATTCCTTTCATACAGGGAATATCACTGTCACCCTTTGGAGGATTGTTCTCCTATCCATATGGCTACATGGCAGCACCAGCTCTCCCCACCTGTTCTGCAACCTCTACTCGGGCCAGAAACAACTGTTTCCGCAGCTCTCGGCCTTGGTTACGATTCAGCCCTTATCAGATCCCCACCTCTGTCACGTCAAGCCAAAGCCTACTTACAAGCAGATCGCCTTGTAGTTCAAACTCACAATCTGAGCTGTCTAAATCAGGGAGCAGAGAGGCAAGTCCAGTGTCTGACAATCACAGTCACAAAAGCAAGGCCAAGGGGAAGATTGCTCCGACCAAGAACACCGATAAAGGTTCGTCAGATGAACTGCAGAAGACACATAATCCAGTTACAGGACTTGACAAACCACCTCCTCCACAATAGACTCTCCTCTGTCTTGCTTTTCATGCTACACGTGATGGACACTGGGCGATGGACACAAACAAGTTCATGAAGTTGCACACAATAATCACCTACAGTATTTTGTCAGAAACTGCATGTGTTGCTGCTATTCAGCTTGTCATTATATCATCAATAAACTGGCCTTATAGACACTTATTGGATGATTTGCAGGTCAAAAGACACCCAAACCTACCAGGCTCTATTATATTCACCAAATTTCATGTTTACATGTAGTCATTTAAATGCTTCTAAAACAATGGCTATGTGTAAAACAATTTTCACCTCTTCAGCCAAATTGAACCCAGTTTTAATGTAGACATTAGGATGTCTTTTGATCTGCATAAACACCAAATTAATGCTTACAAAAAATTTTATAGTAATAAAAACTATTAAAAAAGATGCTCATTGGAATTCCTTTTGGGAAAATGAGCTATGCAATACTCAATGCCTAAAGTGGAATGCTCCACTGAAGGACAATAATGTGCTTTAAATAGAAACAAGACACATTTGTATTGCTTTATTCTGTATGACAGTGTAAATAATTTGTTTAAGTTTTCACTTACTGTATATAACCAAATCAATCAAAGCCTTTTAAGACTGAATACTGTAACTGAGCACTGATAAACCTGCCATTGAGATATGAGGAAATTGTATCCCACTTATTCACAATTTCACATTTTGTTAATGTACCAAAGCTGCACCGAGGACTTGGAGGGAAAACTCAGGATTATTTTTTTCTTTTTCTGTTTTTTTTTTTTTTTTTTAACCAGCACTTAGGAAAAATGTTTTTGGTAATCTGGCAGGTTATCTGCCAAATTATTCAGGTGATTTTGAGTATCTTTTTTTCACAATTTAAATAAAGATGTTACTCACAGTTCATGCAGTTGTCTCAGTATTTTCATGGTCACATATGTATAAATATGTATGTACATACAATATATATATATATATATATATATATATATATATATATATATATATATATATATATATATATGTATATATATATATATATATATATACATATATACAAACACTGCACTGTGTTTGATTCTAGCGAATGCTTTATGAGAGTTTTTTCTCCCTCTGTCTCATTATATCTTTCAGAACATAGTGACATTTTCATAAAGTCACCAACTTTAGCTTTAACTATCCAAATGTTTGTGGTCAAATACAGGTTGCATAAGACATTACCTCTGCTGTCTCGCCACCAGATACATCTGACACAAAGTACAATCTATAATTTGGTTTCCAGGATAATTTTGGATTGATTTCTCCACACAAGATGGCCCGAGTTCAGACCCTGACTGCCAAGCCTTTGTCTATTTTCAGTTGGTGTTTAGATATTTGTAAAGCTGCTGTACATTGCACTGTAAATGTCTAAAAACATGTCTGCCTGCTGTGTTCAACACTGTTCAACCTGCTATTAGCGTTAGCATAGACCAAAATAAATGTAACTCCTTCACAATGCATAACAAAGCTGTAAATATCAAAGCTCATCAGTATTCATTTGTAGTTATTTAATGTTAAACACCATCATAGATCAATGTCTACACATAAATACATGCATGTACTATAAATGTCTCAAGAGCGGATTCCATGACGCCAGCTCATCCAACAAGGATCAGGATCCGTCCATGTTTGGCCTAATCTTTTAAGTTCATTTGACTAAATTAGGCATTTTAATTGTTCCTCATAAAGGTGTTGTGGCAAAATCAGCTCTTGCGCTACCTTAACTGCCCTGTCCTAATTCTCCAAGTTGGTTTCTGTTGTGGAAGAACTGGCCCTGGCTGCCCTCCTTACCACGTTAATACTCACTCTTGTTGTTTTTCTGCCACCCCAAAGAAGACACTGACAGACAAATGCATTAAGGCAAAGGTCGTTGTGGACCGAATGATCTTAATTCTGAAGTGATGGTTTTGGAAAGCAATCTCATGGTAGGATACATCTCGGCATTGCTGCTCCCTCTCTCCAGGAATCAAAAATGATCATGTTTTTAACAGGTGAATTAAAAAATGTGACACTAAAATATATCGTTTAAAAATCTGGAATTGCTTCTTCATTATATTGTTTTCCGAGGCATTAAGCGCAAGCTGAAAGTGTTTCAGTGCAACAGCTGCCGCTGCCATGCCCTTGGCCATCGAGATGGTGGCTGAGCAATAAAGGTGAATGAGCGAGTCTGCGGTTCCTGTGCACTTCATTCCATATGCATGAGTGCAGCTCACTGCTAGCTAGGGCAATTCCCAAAACATCTCTGCTTGTGACAGCAAAGCTACACTTGAGTTGCTAATCCCTCTCCTCGTACATCTGCTCAAGCTGCACTGAAAAATATTTTTTCAGAACACATAAATGACATATTGACTCATATAGTCAATGCAAGATGTTGTGAAATATTTCTTGGATATTTAGAAATGTATGACTTCTTCACACACTACAGTTTTCACACAGATTTGCAAACACATGTTCATGCAAACAGTGTAAGTGCATGATTATGTATGAGTATAGAGTATCTTAAGATGAACACATTATCTGAACATTATGAGGAAGGCCTCTTGTATACATGGAATAAAACAAAAGGAAATACTGCACAGAGGTCAAAGGTCATCATGGCACATTATAGCAATGGATACAGTGGGGTAAATTCTTTGTGGTCAGGCTGAAACACACCAAGGAGGCTAACAAAAGGCTGCTAGTTTTTTCCTGATGATGTGTCATTTTGCCTGACAGATGAAGAGAGGTGGATACTGCACTGCCATTATGAAAGACACACCTGTAAAACTGTTGAAAGACACTCAAGGTCAATGATTAATTTTCAGTCCATTATGACTTCACTATTATTTTCCAAAACATTTTTAGGACTTTAAAGGAACTACTTTTTGAGTGATCCACTGAGATAGGGAAAGAGATGATATGTTAATGAGTTGCACAAGAAGAAGGTAGTTTTATATGTGCACAACACTTTGAAACAATTGTGGCCATTAATGGAAGAGCCAGTGTTGTCTTTGCCATGGGAGAGTACCATAAAACCACAAACTGCAGTGCTTGAATTATCAATGCAAAACAGTCAAATGCCCTTATCAAGAGCAGTTTTATTTCAACATTGGGAGAGACACATATAGAGCGGCATACACTAGTCAATTAATTGATTTGTCGATCAACCAAAAATTAATTGGCAACTATTTTGATAATTAAAAAAAAAAAAAAAAAAAGCTGATAAAACATACCATTTGAAGACATGCCCCTGGGCCATAGAAAATTAAAAAGCAGAGCATGTTTGACAAAACATTTAACTGATTAGTTGAGGAAATAATGTGTAAATTAACGGATAATGAAAATAAATTATTAGTTGCAGTCATCTGGGGGTTTGGGGGTCTGCATTCTGGTAAACTATTATGCACCAATTTATGCATTTTCTGTGTCAATTTATGGTGTCATTGTGTTTTTGTTTTCAAAATAAAAGTCTACTATGCTTCTAATGATTTTATTGAGGGGAGACAAATGCACATTTTTAAAAATTTAGGGGGATGTGTTCCCGGCATTCTCTCCCAAATTCTATGTCTATGCACTGTGTAATTGTAATATTAGCAATATTAGTATTGTCACTTGTAAGTCTGTTCTGAACTGGACAAAAAATAAATAAATCAGTGTCACTGTACATCTGTACATACACTAGTCCTGTGGAATCATTTCACAGATAAAGGAATACATTTTAAGAGGTACAGTGAGTCGTATTTTAAATTTTAGTCTTTTTTAAAAGAATGATAAAGACAGCTATCATCCAGACTGTTCTTGTTTTTAATCATGATAAAACATAACTGGAGCACCCCATAGCAACACTGTCCTTTTCTCACTGTAACTGCTGGTGTGACAAAGTCAGGTGGTCTCCCAGGAGGAAAATTGATCTGAAAGCCCTCCCTGTGTGCTGGGCTCCTCTCAATCCTCTATTGTGTGCATTTTCTCCTTGGCTGAGCATAGTGTTATACCGAAAGAACATCTCCACTGGCTCAAAAATGTGGCAAGGAGGTCAACTGCAAAGTTTTGCAGATAGCAGAAAACTTCGGGGGGTTGAAGGGGAGAGAGGCAGCAAAAGGGAAGGAGGGCTCTTCTCCTGCTGACAACATCCTGCCTCATTCACCCATATTCCTCCTCTAGGCTGAGCTGCAGGAAAGCAATAGGTGTAGGACCGTTATCTCACAGTGCATAGTGTGCAGAATACTAGCTTAAAAACTGTTAACTCATAGATAAGTTACTATTTGCACCGCACATCGCTGACATTTAATGTGAAATGTGTTAAGAGAAGCAATACTTCTCAGATCTGTAAAGCTCAGATGGGATTTTTAAATTATTCATTATCCTTTGCATGGCACGGTGTCAAAGCAACATGGCACATTTAGACAGCCATATTCCTCCAAGAATACTCAGCAGGTTGGTGCTCTAAATTTCAAATGTTGAGATACAAAATGTCAACACAGATGACTTAAAGACGCTAGATAGTTTTCTGTAACATACAATATGAATAATGCTCTTAATGGGGTATCATCCAAAAGCCTGTGTTATCATGAATAAAGCACTAGAGTGTCTTGCGTGGCTCTGTTGGAGTGTGGATGCAGAAAGGTGTGTAGATGCTTGACATATGAAGCCATGAGCTACCACAGGAAAAAGGGAGCAGACAGGAAAAAAATCGAGCAAAATATTCCATAAACACACAAAGGGGAGAAAAACATTATTTATTTGGAAAGAGAAGGTGGATGGTGTGAACTTTCTCTGACTGTCTGCAGTTGCATTGTGGATTTTCTCACCCAATGCATTCAAATGGATAAATCTCAATGCACCCAAAAACAAATTTTAAATATGATGGACAGATTCATTCAAACCTCAAACACTAAGATACAAAATATTCTGTATATTTCATTTCTATTTACAGTGTTGAACCATAGAATCCATAAAGCTACCATTTAACTCAAAAGTCTTGCTTGTGTAGACCATTTGATTTCTGCCTATGTCACTGTACTGTGCAAACTAATGGCCTCTGAAGCCATCTAGTGGATCACAGTTGCAGTAACACTGCATTTCACCTCACATTCTAAAACAAAAGACTGTGGAGTATTTCTTGAAGGTTTTGATTGGCATTGAGGGGTTATTTTACTGCATCGAAATATTTACAGTTAATGACACTGGCTTCATTTCAACAATGAGCTCACAGCTTTACAGCTCCCATTTAGGGGAGACCGGGGCTAGTTGGCACACAGCTATTTTCTGGTCCATTGAACGTCTATTTAATTATACATCTGAAAGGCACCAAGTTTCTTGGTGAGGGTAACAGTTCACCTGTTTAATACCAAAAGTAAAAAAGTGGTCTGTGGACTAAACATATTAGAAAACTGTGGGAAATATTATAAATGTGTTATTTCTAGTTAATACACAAAGGAATCAGCCACATTTTCATTGGAGACTTGAAAGTATGAGATGAGTGAAGGTAACTGGCTAACATAATTTTATCACTAAGTTGGGTCAAATGTGAGTGGGGCTGGTTGGCACATGTGCGAAACCAAATGTAAAATTAACAGTTGTAACTATGTGCATATTGTGAGAAATTAAAACTATTTTTAAAAATCAAAAACAATGTTTATATTGTTAGTAGTATTATTTGCCAATTTTGGATAGAAAATGGCAACAGTAACTAGACATTCCTACCAATGAACTGCTTAAAAAAATCTTTAAACTTTAAAGATGGACAGATATTATATTAAATGTACATGTTTTCTCATTCTTGCTTGGATTAAATGTTCAAATTATTTCTGTTGGTTGCTTCATTTTTTGTAACTCCACCATTTTAACAAACGTAGAATATTTTAAAATAAATTACATCGGAGAAATATGTAACACAGTGAAAAGTTTGCCAACTTACCTCTGTCTCCCCTACAGTAGCATGCAAATGTTTGGGCACCCCTGGTCAAAATTTCGGTCACTGTGAATAGCTAAGCAAGTAAAAGATCACCTGATTTCCAAAAGGCAAAATGTTAATGATGACACAAAGATTGCTTTACTATTTCGATCTTTAACAGTTTCAAAAAAACAAAGAAGGAAAAAGGCCTGAAGCAAGTTTGGGCACCCTGCGTGTTCAGCACTTAGTAGCACCCCTTCCCAAAGTATTGTAGCTTTTTGTAGCCGGTTAAGTCTTAATTCTTGTTTGGGTGATTTTCTCCCATTCTTCATTGCAAAGGGCTTAACTGAATCCATTCTTCCCTCTACCTGTCACATGTTCCCTGTGCCACTGGCTGCAACACAAGCCCAAAGCATGGTCGACCCACCTCTGTGTTTAACAGTTTTGTGTTCTTTCCACGAAATTCTACACCCTTTTTCCTCCAAACATACCTTTGCTCACTGCACAGGACTTGTGTCCAAAAAGCATCAGGCTTGTTTAGATGTTCCTTCTGACAAAATTCTGACATTGAATTTTTATGGAATTATAGTCTGAGACCCTGGTAAAAGTTGTCCGAGGGTGTTTTCACACATGGTCCTTTTTAAATGAACTGAACTCAGTCCACCAAAAAGTGGACTGTCAGAAAAGAGTGTTCACATATGCACAAAAAAATGCAGAGTCACCGCTCAGAGTCCGCTTAGAGGGCTGAAAAGGACCAAGTGTGAAAACACCCTGAGAGTTCAAATGCCTTGGGGTGCCCAAACTTTTGCATGATGCTCCTTTCCTTTTTTCCCCACTCTAAAACTGTACAGAACAAAAATAAAATAATACTTTAATCTTGTTTAAAATGCTGAAAAGCATGTTCCATCTTTAGCTTCATGCCTTTTGGAGATCAGTTTATCTTCTCTTTACTCTGCTATTCAACCCAAACCTTTCATGCCACTATACTTGTTCATCCATTGGTCTGTTCTGATGTTTTGTGTCACCAACCCTCACAGCTGACCTTTAACATGAAGCAAGACTAACAAAAAAGTCGGGAAATAAGACAAGTCCTCTCTTCTGTTGTTGACTAGTGTCATTGCTCTGAATCTGATCTTTGGCAGCACAGGGGAAGAGTTCTCCAAACTGAGCTCCTTTCACATTTACTATTTACTACTTTCTACCTGAGGTGTTGTCCTACAGCTTTATTGTTGTCATAACTGCATGTAAGAGGTGGTTTTGTAACTCTAACAGCTGTCTTGTGGTTCACGTGTAAGATAAGCAAGTTTGCAAATTGCTTCACAACCGATAACAAAGAACTGTGGGACGTTTTATGAGACAAAACACACATGTAGTATCGACCATGTCCCAGACATCAGCACTGTTTTACTGCAGACATCACATGGAGTTCATGCCATGCACAAGCAGGGACAACCTCTTCCGGACCCGCCTCTCCTTTAACTCAGAGCCCCAAAGCCTGTGCTGCAACCCTCCTCTAAACCTCGCCCATGAAATCGCTCTGAAATCCGATTGGTTCTCTGCGAACAGCACCATACTAGATCTAGGTTAAATAGATACAAAGTAGTTATCGTACAGTGAATGTTTTCCGCCAGCACAGGCAAGATGTAACTTTGTCCTTTGATATAACAATTGATGATGCTGTAGAGAATAGATGTAGAACAAGGTCAACACTTAACTACTGTACATACATTATCTACTTCCTATTATTATGAACTATTATGAATTATCATGATTTTCCCACACAGCCAAGTGAGCTATCACTAAATCAGAAAGCATTAAGACACCTGTGGAGGTAGCGAATACTTTAAACACCCAATCCTCAACAAAAACATAACTTATAGTAAACCATTATTAAATCTGATCTAATTTGAAACTGGGAATATGCCATCACTAATTAAATACTTAGACTTATTTATTTCTATAGCACCTTTCTAAACCTGAGTTACAAAGTGGTGTACAGTACCATACTATGAAAAACAAATAAGTAAAAGAACATCATCCACAGGAAATGCAATCTAAGAATTATACATATATATATAGAATATAATATATACATAAACTTACATACATATGTCCGTACAAACTTCCACGCCATGCACATACATACACATAAAGGCCTCACATATGCACAGACATGTGCACACACACACCCATAAACACACATTCAAGCATACACACATATGTATATATGCGTACATAAGCACACACACACCTTCAAAATTATACATAATAATGTTATATAAATGCTAATCTGTACAGGTGGGTTTTTTAAGAACGTTTTAAACTGAGGAACTGAGTCACATTATTTGATGTTAAGAGGTAGTTTATTCCACAACTTTGGTGCTAAAACAGTAAAACTCATTGTGTCATTGATTTATTTCATTTACATAATTAAGAGGAACCTTATATGCATACCTGGGGCCTACACTTATCAAAGGGTTGAATCATTTATAAGGAAAAAAAATAGTCTGCATATTTTAATTTTGTTCCAGTTGGAGAAGGTGTGTGTTTGTTAACGCCACTATTTTTCATTCAATTCCATATTCCATACCATATATACAACATTTAAACTATTTTCTATTTGGTTCCCCACATGCTATCTGTTGTGACGCCTTTTCTATCTATTCTATTTCTATAGCGGAAGCTCCTGTCAGAGGTCAATGTCCAGGAGTAACCTCCCTGCGCATCATCACATCACCCCACTCTCTGCTGTTTAAACGTCTGTTACCTCCTCATGATGTGATTTTGTCATCATCACTGGAACCAGAGATGTCTGCTAGACATAACTAAATTATCGATCTGCCGGACACAAACTTTTTCAGGATTCCGTTTCGGTGTATCTCCACCGGTGAGTTGCTAGCTGAGATGGTTATCTCAGATTATGTCTGCCTGTCATCAGATGCGTTCAGGAGATTCCGACCACGCTGCAGCGGGGTACAGTACACCTGCAGACAGTCAGCAGCACTGTATTAGAGACACTACGGTGGCATTATAATTGTATTACAGTAAGCTAGCAGCTACGCTGTTAGCATCCCCGCCTCAGTGTATCTGTAGCGGCTGAGTTAGGCAGCTAGCTCTGACTTGACAGGTAGTTGACTTAACGCTAACCTTAGCTAGCTAGAAAGCAGTTCGCTAGCTTTGCCGGTTAAGAAAATACGGCTTGAGTCACAAGTTTCGGTCTGTTATGCGGTTTTCGACAGTCTGTAATGTTCCCGTTGCTCATGTTTGCAGCGTGTCTGGCAGTGCTCGGCTTGTTTTTCTGGTCTCACAAGCAGCTATCGATAGGTAAGGTGTGCCCTACCTGGGAGGCTACTCCTACCACCTGTCCTAGCAGGTGGAAGAAAACTTGACTTGTAGCAACGTGAGGAAACACAGACAGGTCGGACAGCACCATGACACTTATAAGAAATCTTAATGTTTCCATACGGTAATTCTAATTAACACTGTATAGGACGTTTTGGTAAGTTTACTAAATGAGGAAGTGGAGTAGGAGTTCATTGTTACCTAGTTTTGTCAGCCAACTGTGCCCTGAAACCAATGTATGCAACATGCATGTGGTCATACGACTGTCTTGAACATTACATGGGTTAAAAGTGTTTTTGCCTGCATTGGTTTCAATTGGTAGACACACTTTAAGTGTATCTCACATGCAGGCAGGGTTTATATATGTTTTATAGTTAGTTTGAATGCATGCCCATCACAAAGGCGGTGTTGTTTCATGGGGTTGCAGATATTTAGGGCTGAAACAATGCTTCAGATACTGTATGGTTACTGACAACAGTATCAACAGCATTACATGCAAATGTCATTCAACCCGTGCAATCTGATATACAACTGTTTTTTATGCATGTCCAGTAATGGCACTCTTTCAGATCCTGCACACACTGTACTGATGCTCCTAGTTTGAGTCCAAGTGTTGCAATATGAGTTGCATTATCAAGATGATTAAGTTCATGTAACCCACTTTTGCAATATGACAAACATCATCGCCGGCCAGCCAAGGCGCCCTTATGTCACACTGTCTCCTGATATTTGGACTCTGTGTCTCCTTTATAACCACTGCCGCCACTGTTGTGTTTCTTGCCAGTAATTGCAGCCTGCTCGTGTCGCCCAGCCATGGCACAGCAGGACGGTGCTGCTAAGAAGAGCCCCTCCGTCACGGCGTTGCACTCTCACTTCATTGTGGGATCAGTGTCAGAGGAGAACTCGGAGGATGAAATCCAAGGGAAGCTTGACCTGCAGCTTGAGGAAAAGGATGCTCGCTCCTTGTCACCATCCTCTGATAGCTCCAGCAGCACCTTTGAAATGGGATTTGACCACATTGAAGGCCCCATGCACAATCTGAGGTTAGAATGCAAACCTGGTCTGTTGGCATTACCTGTAGTTTCTCAAGAATCATTTACAGCATGAACATTGGGATTATGATATGAGCTGTACATGTGGATACAGGTTTTTCTTTGAAACTTTGTTCAAGTATTCTAAACATTTCTTTTGTGAGGCATGCAGACAAATTTGATTCAAGAGCGTCCCATGTTTTAGCAGCTTAAAACATTTTTCTGACTGAAATTGTTACTGTGTTTTTTAGGGTTCAAGATAAGTAGTCTCAGTGGCAATTCCATTATTTTTGGATTACTCAAACTGCACCCAGGGTGATGTATTGAATGTACACATCATGAATTGAATTACATCATTTCTTAGTGGTTTGCAAATATGTGATACAAATACAAAATGTACAAATTCAAATGCTGTCTCATGAGACTTAACTTGTCGAAGCAAGCCTGTACTCCAAAATGATAGTTCACTGTGTACACTCCTCCTCCTACGCTGGGTAGCCCCTTCTACCGCACATGTGAAAGAATGTGGTTTCGCTAGCTGTGCATTGCTAAATGGTTTGCTTGTGTCCTCCTGAGTCTATGTGGCAAGCCTGGAAAGTAGGCATAGACTCCAGTATGTTGGCTTGTGAACGTTGGTAAAATGATCACAAATTTCCAAGCCAACCGTTGAAAGAGACTTTTCAGTAGCAACAGAACTTTGTTCAAAGCTTGCGGCAGTCTTTAGTCCCTCTGCCAGCCTCCGGTCTTACTGGGCCGCCCACACCTCTCATTCCACTGTCACTTTCACAGACAGGGGCTTGTGAATGACATTTTTCTCCCAAAGCCTCACAGAGGAGTTGGTTTGATAGTGATGTAGGTAACTGCCTACAGAATAACTTCCCTGTAATTACACACTTCTTCCTTTCCATTAGGTTAAAAATTATTTTATGTATTTTTTTTTTAATGTCATCTGGTTTCTAAAGATTGTTATATTATGCAGGTAGCCATGTGGATAGTGGTGTTTTTTGGCTGTTCACATACTTTGTGTGCTATTTAGAAAACTTAATTTTAGAGCCGCATTATCTACCGTATACAAGACATTGGGTTCATTTCTCTGTCCAGTCTGCTTTTGTTTGGCTTAACTGAAACAAGCTGGGACAGCAATTTAAAACTAGAAATACTAGATGGGGGTGTTTGCCCCCCCAGTTATCTCTCTCACAGGACAGAAAAAAACACTCTAGCGGTTTCACAGCTAGATGGGTCAAGCCTCTATTCAGTAGGGACTCATTTGCCTTGTGCTGGTAAGCCTACAGTGATGCAATCATGCAGTATCAGGCCACAGAAAACAATCAGCCAAATGAGCCCAGATACTGTCACGCCCTCCAGCTGATGGTCATATCCCTCCCCCTGTACTACCCACCAGTGTTGCCACGATACTGGAATTTCTAACTTTGATTCAATACCTTGGAAAATATCAATATTTGATTTCATTTTTGGTACCACAGGGAAAAATTGACATTGAGAGTATATAATTTAAGATAATTATAAAAAAAGCTATGACGTTACAACAGTGGCTTTTCTTTTCTTGGTTAGTAGCAGAGAACAGTGAACCTAACCTGCATGTCTTTGGACTGTGGGAGGAGGCTGGAGAACTCATGCTAACAAGAGAAGAACAAGCAAACTCCACACAAAAGGGCCTCAGCTGTCTGGTGGGTTTGAACCCAGAACAGTCTTGCTGTGAGGCAACAGTGCTAGTCACTGCACACCGTGCCACCCTCTGTTTCAAGTACTTAGAATCAATATGCAACAAGAAATCAATATTTTTACAAGACTTCCTCTTAGTGCCCACTACGGTTTATGGTTTCCCTTGGTGTGGAGCTTATTTCAGAGTGCTCTAAAAGTCCTGTTGGAGGCACTTGCAGAAGCGTAGAAATATGTTTGAGGAAGTGTCCTGCTCTGTAATGCATTACATGTTATGCACCGTCATACTGTAAGCAAACTGTTTCATTTTTAAACATATAATTCTTGACCCTTTACTTTTACTCCTAAATCCTCACCCCCATTCCTATCATAGCCCGAGTTTTTAATTGTTCTCTAATACTAAGATGATTGCAACTTACCCACCAGCTATAAAGTTTAAGATAAGAGACAGTAGTTAATTCCTCCTCCTCTTTAGACCAGTCTTATCAACAGGAAGTGATATCAGTGTCTCGTTATCCTCTGGACTGTGAACATAAATTATTTTAAAGCGCAGCTGCTGCCAAAAGACTTGCGTGATAGTTTGCTTCTGGCAGGTAAATTTTCTAAGGCCTTGTCAGTTGTTATGAGTTAAATGCCTGTTGTTAGCGTAGCTCCCTAATAACCTGTTCTGACTAAACTTGAAGTGATATAATGGGCTGTTTGTTTTTTTTTCTTACAAAGGCCTAGCATGTCAGGGCTGCACCTGGTGAAGCAAGGTAGAGATCGCCGGCGTATTGACCTCCAGAGGGACTTCACTGTGGCCTCCCCTGCTGAATTTGTCACCCGCTTTGGTGGCAACAAGGTTATCGAGAAGGTGAGGTTTTTTTATTAAACACATTCTTGAAAGGATGGGCAGAATAAATCCTGTCATATTCAGAAATAAATCTCAGTAATTTGTACAACCTCTTTAATAATGAGTGTTAAGTCATTTTGCATCTGTGACCAGCCATGATTAATAAAGTATTTTAATTTATGTGAGCTAATCAACATTAGTAACTGAACTATTTTGCTTCCTCAGGTGCTTATCGCCAACAATGGCATTGCAGCAGTCAAATGCATGCGCTCCATCCGCCGCTGGGCCTACGAGATGTTTCGCAATGAAAGGGCGATCCGTTTTGTTGTCATGGTGACCCCAGAGGACCTGAAGGCCAATGCAGGTGAGGCGCCTTAGCATGAGCTCTCTGAACATTTAAAACACCTGAATAAGTGTACTACCTGTACTTCCAGTGACATAGCAAAATGCTGGACTTCAAACACCACAGCTAATTCAGAAGAGAGTACACTAGTACCCAATAAGGAGTGTTGTAAATGTGACTGCAGAAAGATGATTTGGAATTAGTTTTCTTGTGGTTCTGTCTTTCACAGAGTACATCAAAATGGCAGATCATTATGTGCCTGTGCCAGGAGGGACCAATAACAACAACTACGCCAATGTCGAGCTCATTCTGGACATTGCTAAACGCATACCCGTTCAGGTACCACCAAACACTAAATCTATCTACAGTTTTCCCACAGTAGTTAATAATTGTACTGTTGATTTAATATCTATTGTCATTCTGTTGTCCCTCACAGGCAGTGTGGGCTGGATGGGGTCATGCCTCGGAGAACCCCAAACTCCCAGAGCTGCTTCACAAGAATGGCATTGCTTTCATGGGTAAGAGAACTTTTTTACTTTGTCTATCACTTTGACCCTTTAATTTACCTTCACAACATCAGTTTACTCAATAAAAATGCTTTTTTTAATTACTTACTTCTTCCCCAGGTCCCCCAAGTCAGGCTATGTGGGCTCTAGGAGACAAGATTGCCTCATCTATCGTGGCTCAGACAGCTGGCATTCCAACCCTGCCCTGGAGCGGCGCAGGTAGGTCACAGTTTGTGTGAGGTCCAAAGATAGACTGACTTGTTGAACTAGGTAGGTGTTTACTTGTATGTAAATATGCAATCTGTCGTTTTTCTCAGGCCTGACAGTAGAATGGTCAGAGAACAACCAAAAGAAGAAAATAATCAATGTTCCTACTGACTTATATGAGCTTGGCTGCATCCAGGATGTGGAAGATGGCCTGAAGGTAAGCATGTCATTTAACTGTCAGGTCATAATTAAGTCCTTAAGTAATTAAGTTCAAGTTTATTGTCATTCCTCTTCTTACGGGTTATTTATAAAGCAGGAGGGTAATGTAGTGTCCCTGGGATATAATACAAAACATAAAAACAGGGAATTAAAAGAAAGCAAAAAATACCAGCACTGAACTGTGTTGAGTCCTCAAATTTGAGGGGAATTCGGGCTGGAAAGTAACTGATAAGTCCTTGAAAGTGTGGGAGCCCACCTTCATCTATAATGCCAAATGAATGTTGCATGTGCATTTTTGCATGTATGCTGGAAAGCTGTATGTTTCCATTGCCAGGCTTCAGAGAAGATCGGCTACCCCGTCATGGTGAAAGCTTCGGAGGGAGGCGGAGGAAAAGGCATCCGTAAAGTCAACTGTGCTGATGATTTCCCTAACCTCTTCAGACAGGTATGAAAAAACTCAGACTAAACCCAGCATTTAATTTTGTACCATCATGCAGGACGTAGCACATTAGGTTTGCATAAGGTTTGAATGCATCATTAGAGATCCGAGTGGGAAAATGTGGCCGCACCAAGGTGGATTCAGTGAGGGCAAAAAAAGTACAGACATTTAGAAAATGTTTTTTGTGCATTTGTTGGCTGCAGGGATTTACTTTGTCTTTGGTTCTCCAGGTCCAGGCGGAAGTCCCAGGATCCCCTATTTTTGTCATGCAGCTAGCCAAGCATGCCCGCCACTTAGAGGTCCAGATCTTGGCTGATCAGTATGGCAATGCCATTTCCCTGTTTGGTAGAGATTGTTCCGTGCAGCGACGCCATCAGAAAATTATAGAGGAGGCTCCTGCTACCATCGCCACTTCTGACGTGTTTGAGGATATGGAAAGGGTACAACCCATTTAGCATTGTTTGTACTTACATATTGCTGAAGATAAATGGAGATAAGTAAACTGAACACAGTTGTTTGCTCTCCTCAGTGTGCAGTGAAGCTGGCAAAGATGGTGGGATATGTCAGTGCGGGGACAGTGGAATATCTCTACAGCCAGGATGGCAGCTTCTACTTCCTGGAACTCAACCCTCGTCTGCAAGTGGAACACCCCTGTACTGAGATGGTGGCTGACGTCAACTTGCCCGCTGCCCAACTGCAGGTCAGTCCCACCCCAACACGCCTGCAGCATTACAAGAGCATGCTCAGTTACATCACACACAGAGCGTTTGAGTCTGTGACAGTCCTGTAGCAGACAAATTAACACGGTTCACCGCACAGCGCTAGACAGGCCCCCTGTCTCCATGGCAACCGACTGCAAAAGAAGGAGGCAACATGCAGCAATGGTGTAGTAGATCCAGTGGTTATAGCAGCGCTCTGTCACATGGTCTGTTCTGCAGTGTTTAGGATTGTGTGTAAATAGGTCAGTGGCAGTCAAGCTGAAGGGCAGTGTTGCTGGGAAAGCTTTGCAGCCAAGCTGATTGGATATGACTGTGGGAGTGACACACTCTGTCTGGCACAAAGGATGCGGGTCTTATTTTCCAGGCTACAACAGGACTCACTATCTGTCAGAAAGATTTTGCTTGTTGGTCATCTAGAAAACCAAAAACTCTCAGATAAACATGCAGGGGCAAACTTATGCTGTTTATTCTATTCAAACGCATTCATAATCCATATATGATCCGTAATGAGTTGTTTATTTTCTTTGTTCATGGTGTGATAGCCTGTTCGTTATTGTTCTATATATGAATGTCTGTTCCAGTGCTAGGGATGAGAATTAGTTTGAATTTATCAATACCAATTCCATTATTGATTTTGCTTATTGGTCTGATTCCTTTGATTCCTTTTCAATTTTCTGTGTGGAAAAAAGTATGCCTACACAGGGTTTCAATGTCAAAGCAACTGTTTTATAATCAGTCTGAACACAGTGTAGAAACAAAGTGAGAAAAGGCCATGCGTGTGACGCAGCTTGGTGTTAATGTTATGATAACAGGATATTAACCCTCGGTTACAGACATGTTGCAGTGCAGCAGTGACAATCAAGCATAGATTATCTAATACGTGGCATTCCTGGAATTTAAGCCCAAGTTTTGTAGCAAAATGTTTCAGCCTATTGCTGGTGCCTCCACTTTTACTTGAATTTTTTTTTTATCTGCAATTGCAACTGGTCTTTATGAAATGAAGCCATGCTTTGGACTGTCTTTCTGTCTGCCATGACTCCTTGTTGCAAGTTTCCAGCAGCGTAGACACATTAGGTTCATGTCATTGTTTTGCAGTCTGCACCTGTCAGAAAAACATGCCGGCATTGATGAAAGGAATTGATAAGCTTGGAGGCATACAATTCCGTAGTTTAGAACTGGTTCTCAACTGGAACCGGTTCTTGATTTCCATCCCTATCCAGTGCATAAACTTGTGCCGTACTAATACCACTATCTCCTTTTAGATTGCTATGGGTATTCCTCTTCAAAGAATCAAAGACATCAGGATGCTTTACGGGGTCCAGCCCTGGGGAGACTCTCCCATTGACTTTGAGGGTCTGTCGACAGCCCCCTCCCCACGGGGCCATGTCATTGCAGCACGTATCACCAGTGAAAACCCCGATGAGGTAAGGTACCCTCCTGGTACACAAAATATTTGCAGATAAAGGTCATTTTTTTTGCTCTGTAATTCTGTGGCACCACAAATAAATGCCGCTGTTATTACTTCTGTTACTCTTCTCCTAATGTCAGATTAGCTGTTTTTGGTTTAGTTTATGAGAAGATGAAATACGGTGTGATTGCAGGGTTTCAAGCCGAGCTCCGGAACAGTGCAAGAGCTGAACTTCAGAAGCAATAAGAACGTGTGGGGCTACTTCAGTGTTGCAGCCGCTGGAGGGCTGCATGAGTTTGCAGACTCACAGTTTGGACACTGTTTCTCTTGGGGAGAGAATCGAGAAGAAGCCATCTCGTGAGTACCCACCAAAAACATTGCAGTGTCAGAAATATCACTGATTTAATTATTGCTAATTTTAATATACATCCACCATTGGAGATAATTGTTATGCAGTTGTTTCTATCGCTGATAATACATGGTTGTGTCTGTCTGTTCTAGCAACATGGTGGTGGCTCTGAAGGAGCTGTCTATCAGAGGAGACTTCAGGACAACAGTTGAATACCTCATTAAGCTGCTGGAGACTGAAAGTTTTCAGCACAACAGCATTGACACTGGCTGGCTGGACAGGCTTATCTCAGAGAAGATGCAGGTAGGCAACAATGTTCCATCTGTGACCACTGGAGGCCCTAATATAAGTTTGACATACTGACTCATATTTTAATGTCAGTGCTGAAACCACACTATATCTAAGTGTTGAGATACTAGTAAGACCTCGTGGTTTGTCCTACTGCAGTTTGAATTAAAGCTTGAACGTCTGGTTTTTCTTGGCTAAGAAGTAAAGTGTGTGTTGTGTGCAGGCGGAACGTCCCGATACCATGCTGGGAATTGTGAGCGGGGCGCTACATGTGGCAGATGTCAATCTGAGGAACAGTGTGTCCAACTTTCTGCATTCTCTGGAAAGGTGTGTGACATGCCATAGTAATCCATTTCAACCAGTAGATACTTAGTAAAAAGGAAACCTGTGCAGTGCTTGAATAGAAAATGTATGACGCTTTTTACTCTTCCACCAGGGGCCAGGTGCTGCCAGCACACACACTACTCAACACTGTGGACGTGGAGCTGATCTATGAAGGCACTAAGTACGTCCTGACAGTGACCCGCCAGTCTCCCAACTCTTATGTCGTCATCATGAACAACTCCTCTGCTGAGGTGGATGTCCATCGCCTCAGTGATGGAGGTCTTTTGCTGTCATATGATGGAAGCAGCTACACTACCTACATGAAGGAAGAGGTGGACAGGTAGGAGGAAACTTTAGAATGAAATTGTCAGTACTAAATGAGCTGTAACTTCACCACAGCTTAGAATGAAATTAAATAAAAGATGATGGCATGACACGTCTTTAATTTGCCAATTTATTGCCTGAAAACATCTTGACAACTTTACAGTAATTACTTGATGCACTCCAATCTTCTAATTCTTTTTTCCCCCTACAGGTATCGCATCACAATTGGGAACAAGACTTGTGTTTTTGAAAAGGAGAACGATCCTTCACTGCTGCGATCTCCCTCAGCAGGAAAGCTAATCCAGTACACAGTCGAGGATGGCGGGCATGTGTTTTCTGGCCAGTGCTATGCTGAAATAGAGGTATAGTGTGTTAAGGCTTATGTATGTTGTCCACAAGATGGAAACTGTCCAAATTTATTTTAGTATTGTTGAAGTTGTATGGATAAACTTTGTACTTGTGAATTCTGTGAATTCCAGGTGATGAAGATGGTAATGACCCTCACAGCTGCAGAGTCTGGTTGTATTCACTATGTGAAGAGGGCTGGAGCAGCACTGGAGCCTGGTTGTGTCATCGCCAAGCTGCAGCTGGATGACCCAAGCAGAGTGCAACAGGTACTGTATGTTTAATATTGAAGTCTCCACAGGTATACACAATATGGCAAGTATGATTTCCTGTATCTGTGCTACAAAATGAACCATTATATATAATATGTCTTTATGTAGGCCATACATATTAGCTTTCAGCTCCTAATACGAAAAGCAAGCAAAACAAGCTGTCAAAATGACAGAAGTCTCGATTGCTTACTTGCTCAATTTTGTCTATGACATGATTGTTATTTAAATAAACAATGATTTAGCATGTATAGAACAGGTTTATTTCAACCAAACCAATGATAAAATTACAGTTTATTTAAATGGAGTCTGGTGGGTTTGTCAAAAGCGATTTTAGGGCTGTTTCTGGTTAATCAAAAAGGATCTTCTTAAGCAAAGAGGATGACCTCGGTCGAGATCCTTTCCATAATGTTGTCAGACCCTTAGAAGAGCAATCTAATCCTGTCAGTGGCAAAACAAGCACTTTTAGTAGAGGAAAACTGATGGCACTCAATTGCCCGCAGGTTTCACTGCAACTGGCTGCAGCGGTCTTGTTCAATACTGGCCCAATATTAAATACTGTTGTTCCTATAAGTCACTTAGACACACAGACATGGGAAAATAGGGTCTAGGTTGACAAATAGCAACGTGACCCATTAATGGTTGAGATGAAGCCTACTAAAAAATTTATTATTCAGGGGATTGTGCAGCTTGCTTATTTCAGAGTATGTCCACTACTTCCTACTAGATTACACTATTGACAATGCTTGTGTATGAAACAGCATGTGCACAACAATGATGTAAAATGTTAAAATAGTATTTGTTTTTATCTTGTAGGCAGAGCTGCACACAGGGGCCCTGCCTACTATCCAGGCAGTAGCTCTGAGGGGGGAAAAGCTACACAGAGTCTTCCACAACACACTGGATCATCTTGTCCATATCATGAACGGCTTCTGTCTTCCTGAGCCTTTCTTCAGTGCTAAGGTAACACACACCTGGGTACACACCGACATTAACCCTTCTAGCTGGAAGCAGTTCCTTACATATATGCCTCTTGTGTCCGTCCTAGTTGAAGGAGTGGGTGGAAAGGTTGATGAAAACCATGCGCGACCCCTCTTTGCCTCTGCTGGAGCTTCAAGACATCATGACCAGTGTGTCGGGCCGCATCCCTCCCGCTGTGGAGAAGTGCATCAAGAAGGAGATGGCTCAATATGCTAGCAACATCACGTCCGTGCTCTGCCAGTTTCCCAGCCAGCAGGTGCCCCAGCAACACATACACACAATATGATAAAAACACCCACAGAATTCTTTTTAAACATGCCTTGTTGTTAACAGTGAAACGGCCTCACCGTTCTTGTTTTCTGCGCCATTAATAGGAATGTTTGGTTTTCACGGTAACCCCCCCAGTTTTCAGAAAACAGAGTAATTAATTATGTATAAATATAGAGCACATTTTCAATGCTTCCATATTAGATCATCTACAACATGACATTAATAGCCTGTTATAATAAATAGGTAATTTCCAGTCATTAATTGCTTTTAAAAGTTTGTTTGCCAGTGAGATTTCTCAACTCTAGTGACAAGTTGCACTCACAGTGTCCACCTCCTCTTGACTTTTTGTACAGTTTCTTGTGCAAAAAAATTATTTCAAAATGTATAACTGGTGAATTGTGTCTAAAGACGTAGTTGGGAAGTTTCTCATATCTATGCTTTATATTTCAGTCTGACAGAAGGTATGTCTTCCAACAACTTTATGGATTATTTAAACAGTCCACTAGATTTGAAGTTACTAGTGGTAAAACATTGTGGACACTTGCACAGCTTATAAAGAGCAAAGAAAGGTCACTACACTAATATGAGTTATAGTAAAAGGGCATTATCACACACCTCTTACTATATTTATCTCTAGTATCTGTGGTATCTCTAAGTGAGGGGTCAGTAGTGCCACTGGGATTAAACGCTTATAAATCTCCATTGCAATTGGATTAGATTCTTATGTTGTTTATCTTTCCAGATTGCAAACATCCTTGACAGCCATGCTGCTACTCTTAACAAGAAGTCAGAGAGAGAAGTCTTCTTCATGAACACACAGAGCATTGTTCAGCTGGTGCAGAAGTGAGTACAGTACTCTCAGTATAACACACACTTTGGGTCTTAAAGTGTACTATTAATCTGACTGATTGCAGTGGCAGACTGCATAGACCAGCGTGTTGAACATAATAAATCTGGAACAACCTCCTTGGCAGACACAAAGTTTAAAAGGCTTATGCTTGAATTTGCTGCATGATGTCATCTTACTTGTAACACTGAGACTGATTTATGGCACAATAGTTGTGTTCCTTGTCACTACCTCTTTTGTGCCAAATTACCACAAAGCTGTATTCTTCTTTGTGTCAAGCCAGGCTGTGTTTGTCTCCCAACAGGTATCGCAGTGGGATCCGAGGTCACATGAAGGCGGTGGTGATGGACTTGCTCAGACAATACCTGAAAGTGGAGATCCAGTTTCAGAATGGTGAGGGACAGTGACAACACCCCTAATTATTGGTTTCTAAGGTTCATTGTGGTGACATGTTGCCACATGCAAGAGTAATGTGGGTTTTGGCTTTGCTGTCCTTCAAGTTTTTCAGTAGAATTGCACTTACACATTCTGTCCACCTGGTGGAGCTATTTCACAATAAACACCTCAGAATTTGGTCTTTGATATCTAAAGCTCTTACATGTTGGCTTGTTAACAGGACACTATGACAAGTGTGTGTTTGCACTGCGTGAGGAAAACAAAGGCGACATGGCCAATGTGCTCAACTACATCTTCTCCCATGCTCAAGTCACCAAGAAGAACCTGCTGGTTACGATGCTGATTGTGAGTGTCTGTCTTTGCTGAGTCAGAACTTAGGTGTTTTTAAGATATCTAGTTAGTGGTGTTAAGTAATTATATCACCTCCTGTGTGTAGGACCAGCTGTGTGGCCGTGATCCCACACTGACAGATGAACTGATGGCCATCTTGACTGAACTCACCCAGCTCAGCAAGACGACCAATGCCAAGGTGGCACTGCGAGCCCGACAGGTCAGATGTGGATGCTTTATGCTCTATTTAGAAAAAATGTCAGCCTCAAGTCCCCTCTCGTTCACATTCATATTTGACCATTTTACCCATATAAAATTTTGTGGTTGACTATTCAGTTAGTCTTATAAATATGTTAAGGTAAGATCAGATTAAATAGGGATGTCAGAAATAGATAGGCCTAGGAATCAGATAGGGAAGGTCTACTTTTGAAAAGTGGACCAGTGTTTCAATGTTTTACCATAAGATGTCACTGTCTACTCTTTAATTTCATGGCAGAAAAACAAAACAATAGAAAAAATTAGAATTAAAAGCATGGTAATGCTCATAAACATTTTAAAGCTAGAGCCAAGAGAAGTGTAAAGACATGGACACTTTCGTAAACTGTGAAGAGAGAAGCGTGATATAACTCATACTATATTTCATCCATCCTTTCTACTCAGGTGTTGATAGCTTCCCACCTGCCCTCTTATGAGCTACGGCACAACCAGGTGGAGTCCATCTTCCTCTCTGCCATTGATATGTATGGACACCAATTCTGCATCGAGAACCTGCAGGTAGGAAATAAACAAGCTTATCTAACGCTCTGAATAAAAGAGAGAGTTTTCAAGATGACTAATTACCCATCTTTTTTTCTAGAAACTGATCCTGTCAGAAACATCCATCTTTGATGTTCTTCCCAACTTCTTCTACCACAGTAATCAGGTTGTCAGGATGGCGGCCCTTGAGGTGAAAGACACAATGATCTCAATCCACAAATAAGTTTACCTTTTTATTTAATTTTTATTGAATGTTAAATTGCACGTTTCACATGTCAAACTAATGTTTTCTACGGCTTTATCTCTAATAACCGCAGGTGTACGTTCGCAGAGCATACATTGCTTACGAGCTTAACAGTGTTCAACATCGACAACTGCGGGACAACACATGTATTGTAGAGTTCCAGTTCATGCTTCCCACATCACACCCCAACAGGTATAAGTCACATTAAATGCCGGCAACGCTCACATGCTGTGCATCACCTTTTCTGCTGCTCCTCCCATAAAGGGATAGTTTGGATCTTTTGAAGAGGGTTTGTATGAGGTACTTATCCATAGTCAGTGTATTACATACAATAGATAACGGATGGTGTGCGATTCTTGTGTGTAATGAACTTGCTATTAACAGGGGCAGCAGCAAAACGTATTTTGGTCACCTAAAAAAAAAACAATATCGGTTTAAGTTTATGCTTCAGACAGGCCTGTCCGACGGGGAAGCCATTAACGGCTTCAGTTCTCCCTCTATGCTCTCTACTACGCCATCAGACTCCACTGACAAAAACAGTAGTTTTAGCTTGCTACCGCTGCCTCGATCAGTTAGTCTGTGTTATTGTGTGACATTGGTAAATCTAAACTAACCCTGGCATTGAAGAGAGTGGTATAACGACATCAGTAAGCCATCAGAAAATGCTGCTGGGCGCAAGATAAAACAGTGAAAATATTCTAAATATAGCCTAGACTTGAAATGATATTAATTTTTTAGGTGTCTATAAAACATTTTGCTGCTGCCCTGTCCACAACATGCATTGCTTAGCTTCTGTGTTGGTACCGTACTGTTGGCCTGTTTCTCCAAACTTGGTGCCAACTGAAATCTACTGTATGTAATACACTGACTATCAGTACCTCAAACAACCCCACTTCAGAAGATCCGAACTATCCCTTTAAACGGCACTATGGACAGGGATCAAAATTAATAATAAGAATAGCTATAAAGTGAGGATACTTTTCCATTAGTGGCAGTGATGCTGGCAAGTTGGCAGCACCAGCATGCAGCTTTATGTTATTTGAGTATATATCTTTGCGGCAGCACGTGCAGCTATCATTTATTGTTCCTGCTCACTGCTTTCTTCCTCAGAATTATCAGCATCATTTGGTGGCTCCCTCAGTTATTCATGCCTCACAGCCCACTGTGTTGTTCAATTGCCTGAGTGTTTGTAACATAGGTGGTGTAACCACTGCTTTGCTGTGGTTACACAAAACATATCACTCAATCTGAAAAATCACTGCAACAGTGAACAGTGAAGAGCTTGAGTTTACTTCACAATCTCACATCCATGGTGCCACTGTTCCTCTCCCGCCTTCCCAGCTATGTGTCATTGTTCATTGTTGTTCTCCATGTAAATGCTCCTCATGCGCAAAAGAAGGTATTTTGCAAGACTAAAAATACTGTTCTTGGCTTGTCGAAAGTATGTGAATGCC
This sequence comes from Epinephelus awoara, assembly GCA_035609425.1. Lineage (NCBI taxonomy): Eukaryota > Metazoa > Chordata > Actinopteri > Perciformes > Serranidae > Epinephelus > Epinephelus awoara. Next base: position 9,910,381 of record CM069304.1, read on the forward strand.
ATCAACAAAAAGAAAAAAAGTCTCATGTCAGTTGCACTTCATCGTAAGTCCTGAATGAACATGGGGGCGCTCTTTCGCCATGTAAAACTTGAGAATTAGAGAGAAACCTTAGACAAACTCTGGATTTGTCTTGTACACGCCCAGCATTTGAAAAAGCCTGTACCAGACGAAGAACTGTGGCATTTATGTTGCACTTCTGCATCCCACCCGTGTGACTGTGTTCAGTTTGTCTGCGTGTGAATGTGTGTATCAGTGTATTTGCATGTCGTCGCTTTGCTGTGTTGGGTTCAGCTTGTTTACACAGTTAGTTGCAGAAATCCTTTGAATGCAGTCGTGCACGCATTTGATTACATGCTTGTGATTGTGTCTGAATTAACCTTCATGTTTGGCTCATCACTGTGGACTAAAGACAGCATGAGAGTGTGAAATGATTTCTCTGTGTTCAGAGCATACCTCAGGACAAGGAGGCTTTAGGATCATGTAATGCATGTTGTGAAGGGAGCAGTCAGGAAGTGAAATGTGTGTTTACGGCTAGAAATACATTTTCACTTTATTCTATCCTCAATTTTGAATTAATTGCATTCATTTAGATATCGATCAGTGCAAAACAAATTGAACATGTCAAAGGACGCACACACACACACACACACACACACACACGCATTGCTACACTTGACTGTCTCCCTCTCCTGATGCCTGCCACTAACCACTTAGTAATCAATGTTATTTGATTGCAGAGGGAACATCCCCACTCTAAACAGGTATTGTAAACATTATTTTCATTGCATAGACTACTAGTGACTGTAGACTAGCTAGCTGCATGGTCAAAGCAGTAATTCATGTTTTAATTAATTTACCTGGTGATTAAGTCAACAAATTGTTTGGTGCATTAAAAATTCCCAAAATGAAACTACTCAAGCAACTGGGATTTAATTTGACTGAGAAACACGACGACTTCTAATTTTACTGACAACAGCATGGGCCTTGGCATTCAGCCTCTGTGTCAAACATTTTTTGAGTCCTTGTGTGTGTGTTTGTGTCTTTATGAAAGAGTGTTATATTCGAAACTATTGTGTGTATGTGCTTCAGTATTGTGGAGATTTGGAATAACTTGGGATGCGAGGTGGTGTAAGATCATTCAGATTACATGTTGGAGAAATGTTTACACCAGTTTGAATCTCCTCAACTGAAACCTGTAACTGTCCTGCCAGGAGAATGTCTGCTCCCATCCTGAACATTGTAAAAGCCGGCAACACTAGATTACAGGAAACTAAACCCCAGGACCTTAACGCACAAGATAGTAAATCTAAGGACGATAATGCGGTGAAGACAAATGCCTCAGATTCGGAATCTGTGGACAGGTTTGACACACAAAACCTCTTAAGTGCTTTCAGTGGGTGTAACTTCTGGGACAGCTTCTTACAATCGAAGGACTAACACCCACCAAACTGAAACTGGATATTTCAAGGGTCTTTCTGGTGGTTTTATGTTTCCTTGTTCCTGTGAGAGGAATATTTTCTTTTGTTTTAATTTGACTAACACGTGGTCTGTCAGAAATCCCTTACATACTTTATAGCTGCTTTCACTGTGTTCACATGTAATGGTGTACTTTTGTTACTACTTGCATTTTGTAATTTGAACCTCATTCAGTCTTTATACTAAAGAGTCCCCTTCAATAAGCACATAATTGTGCGTGTTTTCACACATTTAATTATACCCCAGCATTTAAAATTGCTCAAAAACTAAGGGATCAAAACTGTTATGAGGTTCGTAAGGGTGGATGGGGGTCATCTTCATTCTAGTGGTGTCGTAGATTCCCATTCTAATTGCTCTCTGTTGATATCCTAGGATGTCATTCTCATCCAACCTAAACCACTATGGCATGGTGCACGTGGCCAGTGTCAGCGACGTCCTGCTTGACACATCCTTTACACCACCTTGTCAGCGCATGGGAGCCATGGTTGCTTTCCGCTCCTTCCAGGAATTCACCAGGTTAGTTCCTTATTTGAAATGCTTAAAGCAGAAGTATGCCCACTGTACATGGGGCGCCTGCTTTACCACTAAGCCACTGACGCCCCACTATGCCCATTTTCTTTCTTTCTTTTTTTTTTTAAAGATTTTTTGTGGCCATTTTGCCTTTAATGGACAGGACAGGTAAGCGTGAGGGGAGGAGAGAGTGAGAGAGAGAGAGGCTACAAAAACTCCACTTTGTGATGTCATCAACTATAAAGTCTTGAGCTCGGCCATAGATAGTTAATTGGATGTTATAGATAACACTGAAGATGAAAACATACTGCCAACGCATCATATCCAAGCAGCAATCTCTGGGGATAAAAATGAAGCCAACATTCAAGTGTCAAAAACTGCAGTTCTCTGAATGGCCACTTGAGGCTGGCTCCTGAAGCCAGTCAATCCCATTGAACCAGTGTTAAAATGCCCAACTTAACAACAAAAATAAACACGTTAACAGTCTTGTACAAATAACGCTTTTGGTCTCTATAGTCAATTTCCCCATTAATGACAACTGTAAGGGGGGATGATTTATTATATAACTCACCCGCTTACATTTATTAAGGCTGAAAGTTACACATAATTAAAAGCGGGTCACTTTGAGTGAAAGGGTGTCTTACGATAGTGTCTCCTCCTTCTCGGGCAGATCCACCGCTTCTCCATAGTGCCAGCTTCTTGCCCAACCATGGTCACTTCTAAGTCCAAAAAACAAGGTGGCAATGGTGGGAATAATAAACTTGAAGCTTCAAAACAGGAGTTCACAAACCAGTGGGTGACATCACTGTAGCTATCTATACCTCTGCATTAGTTTGAAATCAAGTGTGGACACCTACTATTTAAACTTGATTTCTCACCTGAAGAGCTAATAATAATAGAGTCTTTATAATGACGGGATTGTGGGTCGTATAGCTCAGGATATTTCTTGACACACACGAGAGAGCAACAGCAGAGGTGAGAAGAAAAGTCAAGCTGCCACGGGAGCTGAGATGTAAAAACTGTGAGTGAGTAGGGTAAAAAAAAGTGTTTTGTCAGGGGCAGTGAGGCTGGAAATAGGACAGTGTTGCTGGGCGTCCGTCCAAGAGTGCTGGCTTGTGTGAAGCTGCTGTCGGTTTGGGGTTGTATATTAAAAATGATATGGGTGGTCGTTTGACATGCACCATTTTGCAATGGTGTGTTTTTGTGATGAGTAAATGGGTACACTTTCTGTTTCAGAACTGAGATCACTATCATAGTGTAAAGCTAATTTGGGTATGAAAAAGAAAAACATTCTGTGGATCCACAAAATCAGTCGCCCATGCATTGTCTATGGAGCAGCTACAGACTTCATACCATATGACATCACAAGTTTTGAGAAAGGGTAGCTCATTTTCACAAGTATTGATTGAACTTTCCCATGCCATGGAAATAACACTGGAAATCTGAATTTAGGTGATGTTCCACTTTAACTTTGATGTCTTTTGTTGCCGGGTGAAGATAATATTCCATGTGTGATTAATATCATGTTGTTTTTTTCCTTCTCCACAGGAACATAGCCGACGTGTTAAGCTGCTTCTCTGACTCTCCTCCCCCAAGTCCAACCTTCCCAGAGGGAGGTAATCCTGTCCTGTATGGCGAAGAGGACAACAAGGTGACGAGAACAGACTGATATTCACAGGCCGGTCATTGACCTGTGTGACTGTGTACCTTAGAATGAAATGTGTAATTGCTTTGTCATCCAGAGTGTCCAGGATGAGCCTATCCATATCCTGAATGTGGCTATAAAGACGGACAGCGACATTGATGACGAAGGCCTGGCAGGCATATTCCGAGAGTTCACTCAGTCAAAGGTTGGATTTCTGCAGTGACATTAACTTTTTTTTAGAAAGCTCAGAAAGATCTTGTCATCCTGATATTTTTGCCTTTTCCCACTCCAGAAATCTCTGTTGTTTGAACACGGCATCCGTAGGCTGACTTTCCTCGTGGCCCAGAAGGTGAGCCTTATTAATACTTACTAAGTCAGCTACCTGTCTCCACAGTGTGCTGCCCTGCATGTCACCAACTCAACCGTCCTGAATAGCATGTCTCAAAATGTTTACAAATGAATTGTTGTGCATCTTTCTGTTTGTATTTACTAATACTTTATTGCTTTGTTTATATGGAATGACATCACTGTGGCAATTGTAATAATTTGCATTTGAAATTTAGCTTATTGTCCTGTCTTTGTATCTCTTTCTGCATGCCTTGCTTTTGCTGCATTTATGATGACAGGATTTCAGGAAGCAAGTCAACTGTGAGGTGGACCAGAGGTTTCATGTAAGTAGAGGAAACACAAAGGAAATGAGGACGGGTGGCTCTTTGATTTGATTTATGGGATAAATATCAATGCATCTGATTAAAAACAATTCATACATGCCCTTTCAAATATCCAGACAGTCAGTTGCACTTGCACTGTACCTGTTTTAAAATACTGTAGACAATCCACAGGAGGTAGGTTAATGAGATCGAGCAGACATGGGCTTTATCCAGCAGTGACTGCTTGATCTTTCCATGACAAGCCATAGGGTTCAGCTCCCTGGTTTCAAGAGGAAGCTTATTCAACTCTGTTGCACTAGTGTAAATAAAGGTAATCTAACCCACCATTGTGCTGAATTGATAAATGTTTGGGTTAGCCACAGTTAGTTTTCAGAGCTACAGTTTAAAGATGTCATTAAAGCCCCAGGACTGTGAACTCAATGCATAGATTTTGTCACCATTAAATGCCTTTATAAGTAACTGCAGTAATGAGAGCACATAATTTTAGCATGGATAGCAAAGGAGGAATTGAACCCACAATCACAGCAGTGTTGTGACACGCTCTGTCTATTGTGCTGTTGTACACAGGGCTGCATTTATCTTTCCAGGTCTGACCCGTTATCAACAAAACACCCACTAGCATCCCGATGATAATGACAGGGATTTACAACAGGATTAGATTTTGAGAAATGCCCCATTCTTTCGCCTCTGCTGTCATTTTTGACAATAGGCTTTGATTTCTCTTTTGATGGCACCGCAGTCTCTGATGAGAGCTAATCACGCTAACCCGTGTCACCGTCATTATGTGGCCCTTGTTACACCGAGGGGTTTTTCAGTAGTCCGCATACTCATCTTAAAATGCTTTCTTCTCGTTTCACTATATTGTAGAATATGATGTGTAATCACAGTTCCTAATCATGGCTGTGGAGGTTTCCAGTGTGTGCACTATTGCTGTCCTCTTTTTACTGTAAAGGCTGTGAGCAGATGAGAGCGTCCCCAATCGGTCTGGCATTGTTTTGGCAAGTGGGACACTTCATCTGATAACGTCAAACGGCGCTACCAGGCATTATTCAGAAGATCAAATGTCTCTGAATAAAAGTAAATGTATTATTCATTAGCATAGTGAATGGTGTTATATATACATATACAGCCTATTACCATTATTATGTGAGCAGGCTGTCTCAGTGAATACACAGTGATTCCCTGATAGATAAATGACAGTATAAGGAGCATACAGCCCACCGCATGTAGAACAAGGTCCTGATCATCACTGCATAATACTTCATACTTACTGGTGTAGCAGTTTTAGCAAAGCCCAGCTTAATGTCACCTGCTGTGGTTTATAGTGAGTACATGTCTACACTGATTTGGTATTCTTAACACTGCTGTGCTTGCAGATGTGTTTTTGTTTAGAAGGCATTGTTAATTTCTTTTTATTCTGTCTATCTCTGTCTCACTATCTTCCACACAGAGAGAGTTCCCCAAATTTTTCACATTCCGTGCCAGAGACAAGGTGAGTGTTCATGTTACAAACCATGTGTCAAATCATCACTTTTGCTTATTTACTGAATGGCCAGATTGGTGTTTGCATGTAGAAATGAGCGAGCACGTCTATTGAAAAGATGAAGAGATATATATGTATATGTAGTCTATACATACATCAGAGTATTGTGACATTAAAAATAAACCCACATATTTCAAAATAAAACCGATTGACTGACTTTTTGCTGGGAGACCATTCAAAACTATGTCATGGTTATAGGAAACAACTTTTAACCCCCCCCCTTGCAGTGCTGAATTTCACTCTATCACAATCAGTGATGGCTCTTCCTCTCCGTTACCCCTGATAGTTTCACTACAATGACACCACCAAAACTCATTAAAGTAATGAACTCTTTAATTATGTCTCCCATTTAAGAGAAATGACACCCATTAGCAGCTTTCTGAGAGTGAGATTGCCCATAATTTCATTTACTTAATACAGTGTGTGGCTCACAGGCATCTTTTTACTCTTACATCAGCTCAGTGCTCCTAAAATTGCCAATTTGAAGTACTTCCGTTAATGGAGGGGATGATGGCAGGGAAGCCTGACGCCTCAAGTTTTTCAGCAAAGTCTTTGTTTGTTTGTTGTGTTTCTGTTTGTGATTGCGTCTGTGTCCTCATTAGTTTGAGGAAGACAGGATCTATCGTCACTTGGAACCGGCACTGGCGTTCCAGTTGGAGCTCAACCGCATGCGCAATTTTGCCCTGACTGCCATCCCATGTGCCAACCACAAGATGCACCTGTACCTGGGTGCAGCCCGTGTGGAGGTGGGCACAGAGGTTACGGACTACCGTTTCTTTGTGCGAGCCATCATCCGCCACTCAGACCTGGTCACAAAGGTAAGAAAATGAAGAGACAACCTCAGCCATCCTTTTAAAGTTTCAAGGTTCTGGATTGTCCAACATGATGCTTTATATCGTTTGCTTTGATCTTACTGGCCCTGTTAACATTTTTTTTCCTGTTCCTTCATTAGGAGGCCTCCTTTGAATACCTTCACAACGAGGCCGAGCGTCTGCTGCTGGAAGCCATGGATGAGCTAGAGGTGGCTTTCAACAACACAACTGTACGAACTGACTGCAACCACATCTTCCTCAATTTTGTCCCCACAGTCATCATGGATCCATCGAAGGTTTGTGAAACTATCACACACACATGCATCTCGGATACACAGTCAGACCACAGCTCACAGTGTTACTAATACGTTTGCGTCCTCTACAAACTTCAGATTGAGGAGTCTGTGCGCTCCATGGTGATGCGTTACGGCAGTCGTCTGTGGAAGCTGCGTGTCCTGCAGGCCGAACTGAAGATCAACATCCGCCTGACTCCAACAGGAAAGCAAATCCCCATCCGCCTTTTCCTCACCAATGAGTCAGGCTACTACCTGGACATCAGCCTGTACAAGGAGGTCACTGATTCCCGAACGGGACAGGTGGGGCCCAAAGATCGACAGGTGGGGCACTCATACATCTTCCATCTCATCCGCATATTGTCCAGTCGGTGGGAAAGGGCTTCAGCTCCATCCTGGAAACATCAGCTCCCGGAGTGCTTTTTACCAGCCTCTCTTGTAGAAACAAAGATGGGGTCTGTCATGTTTTTTGATAGAGTAGAATATAAAAATTTTACTTTAAGATTGATTTCCGGTATGGTGTTGTGCTCTTAGCCTGCTGGACAATTCTTTTAGTAATGTCCTCTCTCCTCGCAGCTGATCAGGTAAGTTACGCTTCATCCATCCATCCATCTCTCCATCAACCATCCACAGGCATGTGACAGTTGTTGAGTTTGGTTTCTTTTTGAAGATTCTAAACACAAATGAGAAAAATCTGTTGTGTTTCCTGCAATCACTTTACAAATTGAATGAACTTGAGTTTTAAAATAGCCAAAGTCTACCTGCAAGATAATGTGAGTGCTGGAATGGTGTGGAATGCTCTGGGGATACAAGGACATGCTGTTGGGCTTTTTCATTTGTGATTGGAAGTGCTTGCATAAACCATAGCTGCACTGACAATATTATAGCACTTAGTATAGGTCACTATTGAATGCTCCTGTCTGTCTGATAATGTCTGACGTTTTAGCGTGATGTCCCCTCCAGGCTGTTACCACTTCTTGTGTACATTGTTCTTACACATCTGACTTCTGTGTGAACGTCTTCATTACGTTAAGAATAAGAGATTGTTAAATCACATACTTTGTATTGGTTAAGGTTGTAGAAGTGGGTATCACAGATGCTCATTATCATCATCATTGTCAAATTCAGGATATTTTGGCAGGGTTGTAGAAGAGGTGAGTATATCTGTAAAGTGACTCTCGCTGTCCCTTTTTGTTCAGATCATGTTCCAAGCATATGGAGACAAGCAGGGTCCGTTGCATGGCATGCTCATCAACACCCCCTATGTGACTAAGGACCTGCTGCAGTCTAAGCGCTTCCAGGCGCAGTCTCTGGGCACCACCTATGTCTACGACTTTCCAGAAATGTTCAGACAGGTACAATACAAAAATGAATGACTGGTGATGTTGATCATTGTGCTTGGCTTATGATGAGAAATACTGATTGACCAAATTATGTTGATGGAATCATTTTGTGCTGACTGTTTAATTTCTTTTCCCAGGCTCTGAAAAAGCTGTGGCACTCTTACCAGGCCTACGCCCACCTACCCAAATGCCCTCTTCCTTCTGAGCTGCTCACTTTCACAGAGCTGGTTCTTGACGCCCAAGGTCAGCTGGTGCAGATGAACCGCCTGCCAGGGGGGAATGAGGTTTGTTCTGTTTTTGTTTGTTTGTTTGTTTTTTAATTTAGTATATGAAAACATTTAAAATAACACCTATTTGTCATAACATGCATTTTTCTTGTCTGTCCACACTCTTTAAAATGTGCAGTTTCCCTCACAGGCTGTAGGTGTCTCTGTGTTTCTTTGTCAGTTTTTTTGTGTGGTTTTTAAATATTTTATTGTTGTATGGCATCATTGAAAGTGCATTAAAAATAATACTTATGTCTTGTTATTCTATTTAAGGACAAAGTACTGCAGTCTGAATCAAATCAATGACATTAACCTGAATGTATAAACAGTGTCTTTATGTTAGGGTATTTAAAGATATTTTGTGTTTGTTAAAGTGCATCTGTACTGTTTATACAGATTGGTATGGTGGCATGGCGGATGACCCTGCGCACGCCAGAATATCCAGCGGGACGTGAGATCATCGTCATAAGTAACGACATCACGCACAAGATCGGCTCATTCGGGCCTCAGGAGGACGTGCTGTTCCTGCGGGCCTCAGAGATGGCACGAGAGAGCGGCATTCCTCGGATCTACATCGCAGCCAACAGTGGCGCCCGCATTGGGCTGGCAGAGGAAATCAGACACATGTTCCACGTGGCCTGGCAAGACCCAGCTGACCCCTATAAGGTCAGTCGCATAACATTGTATTTGTGGGATTCCCTTTCAAAATGTTGTGTTACTGATTTAAACCCCAAATTCATCAATTTAAAGTTTCAAAAACACAAATATCCTCAAAAATATAATTTTGTCAGTAAAATATTTATTTTACTGGTAATCACTGAATGTCTTTTCCTTAATGGATGTCATTACTTCAGACACCAACTCACGTGGTGGCTGTGTTGTTATTTGTTTGTATTTTTTTTTTTTAATCACAGTGTTAACTTTCTGAAACTTGATTCGATTGTGTTTAATTTCTTTAATAGCACATTTAAAAAAGAACATGAAAGAGGACCTTTTATGCTCAGTGTTTGTGTCCATACTTTTATTTAAGGTTTCTACTGGAACATGTTTACAAGCTTTAATGGTCATAATGTACTTTATTTTCCTCAAACTGTCTGTAACACCTGTGTTGACCCTCTGTCTCTTAAAGCCCTCCTCCCAAAAAAGCCCAGTCTGCTCTGATTGGTCAGTGTTTCTGGGTTTTTTGAATCTTGGCATCGTCATTACCGATGACCAATGACGGGATTGACAGTAACAGAGAATAGCAGCACTTACTACTGTGAAAAATCACAAATTAAAGCTTCTAAACACAACTAGACATGTTCCAGCAGGATTCCAATCTGAAATTGGAGAGAAATTTACAACATCAATACCTAAGAATACAGGTTTCCCTGACAGTAGCTGTAGCTTCATTTAGCAGTGTAGGCTACTTAATGTAAACACTTGCAGTACTGTGCCTGTCACACTATGATGTCATACGTACAGATAAGAAAAGTAATATGAAGCTTAATAGTTATAAATAGAATAAACAAGTAACTCACAAGAATATAGCTAAGATTAAAAGATTTTTTCAGTTTTTTTTTTAAATACTGGCAAGGACTGACCTGGAAGCTGATTAACAATGTTCCACATTATGGGTCCAATATAATTTACAGAAAATTGACTGAGGCAGGTTTTAACAAGGGAAATGTGAAGATGACTATGCTGTCTGGTCTGCAAAGAGTGAAGAAAATATTTCCCAAAAAAATTAGGCGAGCTTTTAATCATTTGGTGGCTTTTTTATACAGACTCACAAGTTTGCAATCTATTGATGTCATTTTATGAAACAGTGAGGCAGATGGCTGCTTGAAGCTAGAAAATGCATCAACATACCTGCCTTGCTCTATTTTACCTTTCTTCTTTTCTTTTTTCTTCTTATTTTCTCCCCTTTTCAAAGATCCAACTTTGTAGTTTTCTGCATCTGTGTCTCTGTCTGTCATCACTAAGCAGTCATTGCTATATTCCCCTGCAGGGTTTCAAGTATCTCTACCTCACACCTCAGGATTACAAGAAAGTTTCAGCCCTGAACTCTGTGCATTGCGAACATGTGGAAGATGAGGGAGAATCCAGGTACATCTTTTTATTACATTAACTTTGTATGTGAGAAAGTGAATCTGCAAGACGCTGTAGTATCAGTCAAGCATGCACGACATCACGGTTTAAAGCCCATGAGAATACAGAGGTGTGAATGGAAGGGACAGCTATCAGACGGTCACGTCTGGCTTTGAGTGAATATATGTGTTGTCATGCAGGTACAAGATCACTGACATCATTGGAAAAGATGAAGGTCTGGGTGTGGAGAATCTGAAAGGGTCTGGGATGATTGCTGGAGAATCCTCTCTGGCTTATGAGGAGATCATCACCATGAACCTGGTGAGACTGAAGTGGCCGCACTTGTGTACAACAAACACATGCATACACGTAGCCTGCTCCTGAGCTTTGAGCTGTACACTTGTGTGCGATCTTTCTAAGAACAAAGACTTGCTCTATACAAAGACTTGATTAGCTCACAAGCCTTAACATGATTGTGTTGACCCACAGGTCACGTGCAGAGCCATAGGGATCGGGGCCTATCTGGTGAGGCTCGGACAGAGAACCATTCAAGTGGACAACTCTCACATTATCCTAACTGGAGCTGGGGCACTCAACAAGGTGAAATGATCTGCTGTGTAAATGCATAAACAAAACTGCAGACTCTATGATATTAAATGGCACATTATGAATGAGGTGTTTATATATATATATCAAAGTAAAGAAATTAGAAAAGTGCGCTATGATTTCGGTGCTGTTCCAACTGGGTGATCAGGCCTCCTCCCGCCTCGTTCTCTTCTACTAGGATTCCCTCTCAGATCACGGCCACGAGCCTGCCTGCCACTCATAGTGGAATAATTGAAAGCGAACCATGAAGTTATATTTGCATAGAAATAGAGTGACATGCCTGAGGCTGCAGTGCAGGACACCCATATCATTTGTTTTTCATCAAAATGAAAAGTTTTGCTGAGGCAGGTTGTTTTCTCGGTGCAGTTGATTGGTGTGAGGATGCATGTGTATATGTGTGTATGCCTGCACACTTCACTACCTCCTTTTGTCTTCCATTCTCTGTCCTTGTCAGTGCATTAAGATGACTCCATTTCAAATTAGATGACAGATCGCAACATGACAAATCATGCAAATGGCCCCATGATGGCATACCTATTTGCTGGGAGCTCTTTTTAGATGGCCCCACTGTTTAGCTCAGTTTGCGGGAGTAGACTCAGTAATGTTTACTGACAAGTGTCAACAGTGTGCAGAGGATGTATCACAATACGTCCTTTGTTTAAAATCAATTGTCTTCATTTAAAAGTAGCGCTGATTTCACCAGCAGCCCAGGCAAGAAATGGGGTCGTTTTTTTTCTGCCTGTTTATCATGTGGTTTCCTGGCTATTAACTGAAGCTTAATGGAGAGCAGGAGGCTGCCACCCAGAGATCATCATTCCATTAGCTGCTGGAAAGCTCTCATATTTTCATGGGGAGTGGATAGTAACTACTAGCATAAATACCCCAGTGAGCTGTTACATCCAGTTTGCCCCTCATTTTCTTCCTCCCAGTCATCTCCCTCTGTTCCTCCTCCTATTTCCCCTCCTCTTCTCTCTGCTGTGGAATCTTAATGAAGCCGGCGATGGCCAGAGGCACAGGGGTTTTGTGTATGTCAAGGTGACTGCAATGTTTCTCGGGGCCGCAGGCTTTCCTGACAGCTTTAGGAGAGTGCCCTAGATTTGTAGCCAGATACATAACCATTAATGGTAATAAAGAAAGTAAATGATGGCTGAAAAGGTGAGAGCTGAGGGTAGGGATTGAGCTCCTCTCTGATTTTTATGGAACCATGTCAGGGCCCTGCCACCTGTTCTAGGCTGCTTATGAAAATAGGGTGGGCTGGGAGTGAGATTTTATGGCTTCAGGTTGGCATAGGGGCAGTTTTGAAGGTAAAAGTAGTTTGGTGGCTTCCCTCTTACCTTTGTACAACAGGATTTATCACAATTGGTAGATAGAGATACACCTGACAAACAACATTTTTTTGCCAACAAAAAAGGATGTAAGCCAGCTGAGTTAATTGAGCATTTTGGATACGGAAGGGCATGTGTTGTCTGTGAAAATCAGAAAATCCCCCAGGAAGAGTGGCAGGTGCCGCCACCCACCTGTGACGGCTGCGGTAGAGAGATTTTTGGCTGCTGATCACCTGTATTGACGAGGCAGCGGGGCCATGTAATGCAGGACCCCTGCTGTTACCCAGCACGTCTGTCTGTGTGCCATCTCATTGATCCACAGCCCCCCACTCCAGAAGCCTGGTGACAACACCTCCTGTTGTCAGCCGAGGTTGCACAACATGAATATTAACCCTGTTGCCTCCATTAGAGGCCACACAGAGGAGGCATTTAAAGGGTAAATTCACACTAAATTAAAGTGGGCAGAAAACTCCTGCTCCAGTTCACAAGCGGGTTTCAAGAGAAGTGCTTCCATAGTTTGCTGTTGTGAGTGACGCTGTGACCTACCATCAAAAGCCTTATGGTGTGTGTCAAAAAAGCCATATTTAAAAGTCAGACAGTCTGGGATTCAATGGTGAAAAGTATTATTTTTATCATCCTTTTCGCCATGATGTAAAATAAATGCCTTTATCTTTTTCCTATCACAGGTGCTGGGCAGAGAAGTGTACACATCCAACAACCAACTTGGCGGCATTCAAATCATGCACAACAATGGTGTGACCCACTGCACTGTTTGTGATGACTTTGAGGGAGTCTTTGCACTCCTGCAGTGGCTGTCCTACATGCCCAAGGTAATGTTCAGCTGTTGTTTTGAGCAGGATGCTGCTTCCTGTATCACTGTGATAAATTAATTTATCTATATGTTTATATCCGTTTGTTTAGTTTTTTGTCATAATAAAATTAAGCTGACTTTGTCTTTTCTTTAGTGTAACTCTAGTCCAGTGCCAATCCTCAATGCCAAGGATCCAATAGATCGGCTGATAGAGTTTGTGCCCACAAAGACTCCCTATGATCCTCGCTGGATGCTCGCAGGACGTCCCAGCCAGAGTGAGTGACTGGTCTCACTATCTAGAGAAATATTGTTGTTATTTTTCGTTGGCAGGTAGGTACAAAATAGTGTAGGTTATTGTAGTTCTGGTAGATACTGTCTGGGTTGTTTTTGTGGTGCAAGATCTTTAATAAATATTATGTAAGTTTTTTTTTTTTGTTTTTTTTTTAAACAAACATTTGATTACCCCAGTGTATATACCTGGTGTCATCGTTATTCCTCTCAGATTCAACTACTAGTTGATTCAATTTTGATCATCAATTCATCATAAGCTATCGATCAATTTTGTCAGATAATAAGCAAAATTGCCAAATATTTGCTTCTCAAGCTTCTCCCTTGTTAGAATTTTCTGCTTTTTAAAAACTTTTATATAACTGTTAATTAAATACCGTAACATTTCTGATTGTTGATTGGGAAAAAAGCCCTGAACTGTATAAGATAATGGATGTAACCACCGTGATGTCACTGATTGGTTTGTTGACTCCCATTCTGAAGCCTCAAGTTTAGCAATTTGGCCGCGGCTATCTTGGAATTTTGGAGCCAGAAGTGACCATATTTGCATAAGAGGGTTGAGCTAATCCCTAATGCTAGCTTGGTCAGTATGATGCTTTTATAGCTATGTTTAACTGTGATAATGCTAATGCTAATTTTTGCCAGCGAATAAAAAAGTTTTAAAACAATAAAACAAAATGTACATACTGGAAAAAACAAAACATCTGACTCCTTATAGGGACATATATAAAAAATCAGTCCCTGTGCAGTTATACATGAGAAAGTTAGCATTAGAGACCAAAATCATTTCTTGTACCAGGCTGTATACATGTTCATTTTTGCTATAAAGTTGGGCATTTTAACATGTGGATCTACAGGGATCGACTCACTTTTGCAGCCAGCCTCAAGCGGCCATTTGAGGAACTGCAGTATAGTGTTGCCTTCATTTTTAGGCCCCAGCAGTCGCTACTTGGACAAAACAAGCAATTTTGAGGCATCAAATTGGGCTCTGGGAAACTGTGACTGATATTTTATTACCTTTTTGACATTTTTTAGACAAAATATATAATATTAATGACTAAACAATCATCCAGTTAACAATAATGATTGCTAGTTGCAGCCCTGCATGTAGCCCTACAGCCATTTTCTGCTCCAGAAATGGAACCGTGGGGTGGCTACATCAAATACTGAGTTGCACTTAAAGTTGTATTGCCTTATATAGCAACCTGGTTGTAATTACAATGATGATGATTTGTGCACTTTCACTTTTACCCATTTCCTCTACTAATCATTTTCATTCCAATTTTTTAGCAGCAATTGTGAAAAGCTACACTCTCATTTCTTTGTGTTATTTATAAAATAAATACAGAGATTAATCATTTAGTGCTAATTTTCCCAGGGTCAGAGGATGAAATAATTTATTACCAGAGAAAGAGACTGTTAAGAAACTAAGAGAGTAACATTAAAGCCTGGCATTATGCTGCTAAAGGCAAGATCGAGATAGGACCAGAATGGATCCAGCATGTTTTACACTGCAGGTCAGGACTGAGCAGGTTCCACATCAATGTAATTACAGCTTGGGACAGCAAAGAGATTGGCGGACTGTGTGGGAAGCTAGTCAACGTCTCTGGTAGTGATGAGTGGCGAGGCTTAATTGAATGGTAACCTCATAGGCTGGGCATGTTTCTCAGGGTGTGCAGGCAGAAAAAGAGCTGAGCAAGCCTTCTTTTACAGTCATCCATCATGGTTTGCTGCCAAGATTACAGATTCTAAGGAAGAAAATGCATAACATCGGACTGCAGGAAGAATAAAGCCAGAGAAAACAATGGAAAGAGAGAATATTTTCAGAAAATTGATTCAGGCGCATTTCCAATGTACCATAATTAACCCCACTTCTTTCCTCTGTCACACTACTCTCACTCCTCTCTGTATATACAGCACCAAAGGGTTCCTGGCAGAGCGGCTTTTTTGACCAAGGCTCCTTCATGGAGATCATGCAGCCCTGGGCTCAGAGTGTGGTGGTAGGCAGAGCCAGGTAATTGTCCCAACAAAACACTAAACCATAATGACACACTGGCAATAATGAATTTGTTGGCACTGCAAATGTGGTCAAGGTGTTTTGGAGATGTCAGTGCTGAATAACCTCTCTCCACAGACTGGGTGGGATACCTACTGGGGTGGTCGCCGTGGAAACCAGGTCAGTGGAGCTGTCAATCCCAGCCGATCCAGCCAATTTGGATTCTGAGGCGAAGGTAAGGGGTGCATATACTCAAGCATAACCTGGCATCCATGTATTTCGGCATTTACAGACGCCCAGGTGCTGATTTTGTGATTTGTATATCTAGATCATCCAGCAGGCAGGACAGGTGTGGTTCCCAGATTCTGCTTTCAAAACAGCCCAGGCAATTAAGGACCTGAACAGAGAGGGCCTACCTCTTATTGTGTTTTCTAACTGGAGGGGCTTTTCTGGAGGAATGAAAGGTACTTGTGCTTCCGTGGTAATCAGTCCGTCTGGGATTAAAACCATTCAGTGTCTCAAATGAAACTGTTCTTCTTAGATATGTACGACCAGGTGTTGAAGTTTGGGGCCTACATCGTGGATGGGCTGAGGGAGTACAAGCAGCCGGTCCTGGTTTATATTCCCCCACAGGCTGAGCTGAGGGGAGGATCCTGGGTGGTTATAGATCCAACCATCAACCCTCGCCACATGGAGATGTACGCTGACAAGGACAGCCGGTGAGTGAGACTGGAAAAGGGCAGTTTCATCTGTAAAAATAAGTATCATCTGTATCAAACCACCTTTACTCACTTGAATCATTCTTGTCTTCAGAGGTGGAGTTCTGGAGCCTGAGGGAACAGTGGAGATCAAATTCAGGAGGAAGGACCTGGTGAAGACCATGAGAAGAGTGGATCCAGTCTACATGAGCTTGGCTGAAAGACTGGGTGAGTCCTCCACTTCAATTCTGATTATAGCTCTTTACGGGTGTCTTTATCCCCCTCGGCCCTGTCCTCATTTTAGTAAGGAGCAATACATCAGGTGGGAGCATGTGTGCACTCGCTGTCGTTCTTTATTTGGGGTTGATTGTATCATCTTCGCTGCACTCCCCCAGGACTCGTGTCAATCACAGCCCGTTCAGATCAATCACCAGCTCTCCTGTCTCTCCTGCACAGCCTATTGATTTTCCCGCAGGCTCAGAGCAACCCTGGTCCAATGCTGTGTGTGCTTGGCGCTGTGGGCGAACTGGAGGGTTACTGGGGGGAATGTTTTCAAGCTTACAGATTGGAATTGACAGAAATCAGTCTTTGGTGACAGCAGCCAGGGGTTTGGGGAGCTCCAAAACAAAATGCTGTTAGCAGGAGTTAATTCACCACTGCATGTTCATGGAGAATCTGATTTGATGGTAATGGGACTATAAAGGAAGGCCTTCTATAGGACCACTATGTGAGGGTAGAATGTTCTGCTTTCACTCCTAAACTCTGCCCCTTGTACACTTAGTTCCCTTTGCCTATTAGCTTCAACTGCAGTTTCTTGTCCATATACACCGCTTATAATCAAAACCTGCTGGCACATGGCAGTCCGTTTTTGGCAAATTCATTTGACAGCTGTGTTGTATGTATGTATATTGCTTTGAAACTCCAACAGGAACCCCAGAGCTGAGTCCCCCTGATCGTAAAGAGCTGGAGACTAAGCTCAAGGAGCGTGAGGAGTTCCTCTTGCCTATCTACCACCAGGTGGCTGTGCAGTTTGCAGACCTCCACGACACCCCTGGTCGCATGCAAGAGAAGGGCGTAATAACGGTGAGCACTTTTTGTGTGCATGTATCACTACAATACGAGTGTCAGTGCGTGAATGACCTGAAAAGCCCACAGGGGAGTATCCATCTAGCTGCTGCCGCACATGCCTAGTGAATAATGTTTGGTCTCACCAGGCTGTGAGATTCGTCCTCATAATTATCTTCTGATGACCCTGGTCAATCACCTTACAAACTGCAGAGCAGCCTCGGGCAGTTCTCAACTCATCCTGTGCCTGCCCAGTCCCATCTTTCACATGCAAACATACTCACACTCACCTTTGACTGCCATCCATCTGTGAAAGACCTTCTGGTTATGTGAGCAGTGTACTTTGTACTCACAGTATGACTGTACTGGTCTGCATGTTCAAGTCAAGTACATCAGCAGAGAATTCTGTGATTGTAGGTTCAGATTCCTCAGATCTGCAGTCCACTGTGATAAATCCTTTACATTAATCTGCTTTGTGTTATGTCTAAATGTGACATTTTCTTTAAAGATAATACTCCCACATAATGTTTTCAACTGGATTTTCCACAAACTTGAATTATCCCTTTTAGATTGTGTGGAATTTGTTTTAAAGTAGTCTTTTATATTATGTGTCTTAATGAATCCTCACATAAGTGGCTGGGATTATGTAATCAGTGTTAGAGAAAATCAAGACAAATGTATACCACAGACCTTTTTGCCAGCGATTCCTATTACCTTAATAACTTCTACCTCAGTGTAACATCCCAGATGTGGATTTAGACCGGCAGAAAATTATTCATTTTCCCCTTTAAATTCACAATTAGATACACTGACCTATATGTTGACATTTAGTAAATTGTAAAAACATACAGCAATAGTAGCTTCTAACAACAGTAGCTGCATTTACATGATTATTTCTTTTGTCTTTTTCCTGTCTCAGGATATACTTGAATGGCAAACATCTCGTCAGTTCTTTTACTGGCGCCTGAGGCGTCTGCTGCTGGAGGACACAGTGAAGAGGAAGATCCAAGCAGCCAACAGCGAGCTGACAGACGGCCAAATCCAAGCAATGCTACGCCGCTGGTTTGTGGAGGCTGAGGGGGCTGTAAAGGTAAAACCCCACTGTGCACTTACAGGCTTTGTTCTATAATCTCTCAACATTCAGTGAGTGTTAAATTAGAAAAACATCCTAAGTATCTCATAGCTTTACATTCCATGTAAACTGGACTTTTAATTGAATTGAAATGTATCTGTTTGAAGCAAATTACACAAATGATGATGCTACAGTGTATCTAGTTTGCACAGATTTTAAACAAATACTTCAGTCATTTACTGCGTTATCTCATGCCAATAACGGTATGACAAACAAAAGTAAGCCAATACAGCTTCATTTCAGTAGACAGTTTCAGGTTCTTTGGAATTTAAAACAGACAGAAATGACCTTATATTTACTCCAAGCATCTTGCACTATAAAATACAAGTGTATGAAATCCAAGAGACTGTATGTGGGCAAAAAACTGAATAGAATACGTCTGTATTTATAGTATTTCACTTCTCATTCTTTCCTAGACATACAGCCTCACAACCACACAAATATCTGAAAAATAGCTTTTTTAATACCTCTGCGTTGGTAATAGCATCATGTTTTTGTCTTGTCTGTCCATCTGGCTGTCTGCCCTACTCTATTGAATGCAATATCTCAAGAATTCCTTGAGGGAATTTCTCTCAAATTTTGCCAAAACTTCCACTTGGACTCAAGTGATTTAGAATTTGGTTTTCAAAGGTCACGGTCACTGTGACCTTGCACCCCTGTCATTGTCATAAACAGGATATCTCAAGAACACCCAAAGGAATTTCTTCAAATAAGGCACAAACGTTCACTTATACAGTACTCAAACATGAGCTGATTAGCATGTGGTGGTCAAAGGTCAATATCACTGTGACCTCACAAAACATATTTTTGTCCATAGCTCAAGAATTCCTAAGTTAATTATGACCAAATTTCACGCATATTTCTAATAGCATAAAATGATAACGTAATGACATTTTATGGTCGACTTAACTGTGACATCATAATGTTTTTTTGACCATTATATAACGTTATAACTTCGGGAACAGAAGGGGAAACGTTTGGTCAGATACTTGGTGACACTAATCTTGGGTGCCTATCTTAAAACTGTTGTGATTTGTATGAATCCTCTGTGCTGCCGTGCTGCTATGTAGCTTCCTTGCAGTACCAGTGATGGACAGACATGAGTGTAAACTGTAAGTGTAACTTGACTGGTTTGTGGAGGCATACAACTGCAAGGCAGTAATTCTGGTTTCCCAACAAGCCCGAGATAAAGCCCAAACATCACATACATGCATACATGTCATTTTATACTCATTTATTTTCAGATTACATGCAGTTTAAGTACTTCCTAATATATATAGTCATCATATCCAGTAATCTGTGATGAATGACTGAGTCTTTGATAGTAATTGCCATTAAAGACTGAGGTTTACTTCATTTCAGGGAAGTGTGTAAACACCTTCTTAGCCCCTGGGAATGATTACAGAGGTCATTTCTTTTTATCCTGAAGCTCCTATTCCTTCTCCTCAAGGTGCACCAGATTAAGAAGTAGTGAGCATTCCTGTGAAATCGTTGTGATGAAATACAGTCGGACTGATAACTAGCACTTAATGAAAATAAACATCCCTGAGAGATACATAAATGCTGTTCCTTCCGGCCCAGAGTCAGGCTCAGAGTACAAGCCGCAGGGGTGACAGGAGGCGGCCCAGCGTTTGAGATCTCCTCAGAAGTGGCCTTCTTGTTAGCTAATATATTATCCCAATCAGGACTGGCTGTCTTAAGCCACAATTAATCACAGCCCTGGCACGTGCAGATAGGAGAGCAACACGCTGTTTCTTAATTAAAAGCAAACAGATTAAAAATGATTAATAAGGGCATTAAATGTTCTTGTGGACCTCAAGCAGGACTGTTCATAAAAAAGGCAAGAGCCCATTAAACCCCTCAGCCCCCAAATCTTTGCTAAGCCCTCCAGCCTGGCTTTGTTTGGGATCAGAGATGCCAGCACTCATGAATACTAATTTCCCTATCAGGTCCAGTCAACACAACATCCGGCCCGCACTTTGTGCCTGTCCATCCCTATTGTTGTTGATATTTATTTGTTGATTTGTGATATTTTATATATTTTATCCATTAATCCATTATGTGATTTATTTATTTTTTTATTACTTGCTTTACTTGTAAATTCCCAGCAACACTTGTTCACACCCATAACATAAGACAGTCCATCCATTGTGTTGCAGGCTTTTCTTTTTTCTTTTTTTTTTCCGGATTGTTGTGTCCACGGCAGCTTTTCAAAAAAAAAACTTCAGCCATTCTCTGGGTGTGCTTTGCGGTAGAAAAGTGTTTGTCAGTTGATGTCATTTGTGTACCAATGTAGCGATGCACATGGTGCAAAAACAGTTTACGCCCGCTTTTGTGCAAAACACCAGTGAATTTTTTTGCACAGTCTTAAACATGTCCGGCACAAACCGTTTGAGACATTTGTGTCGCGTATGTCTACATCTGCACAACCAGATACAAGGAAGTTAGTTTGTGCTATGATTGGTGAAACTCCCGGGAAATTACAATGATTGGTCAAATTTGCTACGTCATGCAGAATTTACGGAGATTGGTTGAACATGCGTCAATTGCTGCAGTCGCCCCAACATCTCAACAGGCTGATAAAAAGTGTGATTTCTGAAGTATATTTATCCGAAAACCCTCTGAACTTCCCTCACAGTGATTCATTTTCTCTTACACAGGCCTATCTGTGGGATAATAATGAAGAGGTGGTGGCATGGCTGGAGAGGCAACTAGCTGAAGAAGAGGGCGCAAGGTCCGTCATCGACGAGAACATCAAGTACATCCGCCGAGATCACATCCTCAAGCAGATACGCAGGTGATAATTCTAAACAGTTAAAGTTCAGTCTGATGAAGTGTTACACAGTGCAGCTAATTTTCACCTGTCAGTATATTCGTCCAACCTGACTGACACATATGATATCCAGCTTTCACTGCATGATTATGATGTTTCCTTTTGTTTTCCCCTTTATTTTCAGCCTTGTTCAAGCCAATCCAGAGGTCGCCATGGATTCTATTGTTCACATGACCCAGCACATCTCACCCACACAGAGGGCCGAGGTGGTCCGTATCCTGTCCACAATGGAGACGTCAGCCTCCTCCTAGTGGGAGCCTGGCCTCTCCTCCTCGCCTGGCTGAAGCTCAGCTCAGGCCCGAAACACACAGCCAAAGGAGCCCAGCTCGGCCAGACCGGCTGCTGACTGAGCGCTGGGCTGGAAACTGAAGCTGGAGGAGCCAACGTGATGGCTCTTGGCTGCTGCCAGGTTACTGATGAATCGTTGGCTATGAATCTCACTAAGCAGGAGTTCAGATGACTGACATCAATTATGACATTTTGTAAATTGTCTCACATGTATGCCAGTGTTTAGATAAATCCATGTATTTTGTATTCAAGTGCAACTGAGAAATGACTACGGGAATATTGAGTGACTAATATGTGATGTGTTTGGAGTTTACACAGTTGGCCCAAGTAGCTGTTTATGCTTCCATGATAATCAGTGGCCTCGACGCAACAATACATTTAGAATGTTGTTGTTATATGGAAATACACCTTGGTTTGTGACATATGCTTGTTAGGATTCGCAAGTGTTTTGATGACCAACTTGACGGTGACAACACATTGCTGGGGGCATTAGTGAGAAAGGGGGTTTTACACTCCTAAGTAGGGAGCACTTAGTTACTGAACAAAGACGGGGAACACTACAACAGATCTGGACAGGAGAGCACAGCAGGGAGCGGGGATGAGGTCCATTTAAGACCCCGACTGTTTCACAGTTACCCTGCAGTAAGCGACGGGCAGCTCCCCTCATAACAAAACCACAGCTGTCCCTTCTGTTCTCACTCACACAGTACACACATGCTGCTTTAGATGCACTTTACTGTTCCCTCACATTGCGCCCAGAATCAAAAGTGCACAGTTTTAACTGGTGAATCGTACATTTAAATATAACACATGTACATGCACAAAGTGTTACAAACAGTAATACACGCAGAGATGATGATAGCTTAAATGAGCATTGATAAGGGTACTACACAGAGTGGATAATGGCATGCTTTGAAAAATACTCCCTTGGGTTACTGTTTTGACATCTAGTTTTAGTGCTTGCTCCTAAAATCGATTATTACAGGTTGAAAGGTTTTAATTTTTTTTAACTAAGGAAATATTTTTGAATTAACATCTAGATGTCTTAATCATTTAATGTCTGTTTGTGAAAGAACAAAGGCTACTGTTCACTGGACTTACATGTTTCATGTCAGATATGGTGTCTAATTTTCACTGTAATCCAAACTGTCATATTTAAAGTTTGTACTGTTATGTATATGAAATGTTACTTATTTTTAATATTAATTTTTGAAAACAATGTTTGAATTGCATATTACTCCTCTACTTGAGTTTGTTACCAAGGGACAGGCAAGCTGTGGCAACTGTATGAGAATAGAGTACATATTAATAATCAGCACCATAATGTTGAATTCAGTCCCACAGATCATTGTGTCATATGCTGTGCTGAAAATGCAACGTTAGCGATGTGAAATGGCTTTGTGGTCAGTGCTGTGCCTTTTTATGTGCCTGTATTGACATGTTGTCCAGTTGCTTTATAAGTAACTGGTTGCTTCCTATGCAAGGATAGAGAAAAAAGTGATGAGCTCTGTATGTGCAAATTTAATAAAGCTTACCCAACTTATTCTGAAGTGTGTTCTGCAAGTATGTTTCCACTTCCTTACATTAAAGGTCCAGTGTGTAGGATTTAGGGGATGTACTGGCAGGAATGGAATTTAATATAAGTATGTTTTCTTAGTATAAAATCATCTGAAATTTAATTTGTCGTGTCCTCACTACCTTAGAATGAGCTGTTCATACCTACGTAAATGGGTTCTATGGATGTATTAAGAGACCTAGATACAGCATTGGCGGCAGGGCCCCATTCATATCTGTGAAAGTTGCTCAGTTGCACAGTACGCCGTAATCACTATATTTCCAAAGTATGACACTAACTTAAGATGTTACAGATGAGCGTGGCTGAGCGGCCAATCTCTGCCGGCCAAGTGGCTGACTTCAGGTTTAGCGCTCTGCTAAATTTTATGGGGATAAATGATTTAATCTTGTGGCTCTTCAATATGTTAGAAATGTTATCAGACCAAATGGATTAATCTTGATCAAATGGGTCATTTTGCAGGGGTTCTGATGCTCAATAAAGTTTATCAACTGATTGATAGACATCTCTTTCCTAATGTAAGTCAATGGGGAAAAAGTATTTTTGGGCCTCATGGCATAGACCCTGGAAATTGCAGTACTACGTATGGCCACTACGACAATAGGCTTCAAAACCCGGTGCACTTCCTGGAGCCCTGGCAGGTCCTTGTCAGAGGAGATCACCATGTCGCACCACCATGTTTCTATAGTAGCCCGGAACAGACAAACCAAACACTGGCACTAAATAGGGCCATTCATGTTTTCAAGTTTTCACATCAGCCACTGTAGTTAGCAGCCCCTCTGCGACGAGAGTGAAAAACATTGATTTTTAAAGAGGAAGAGACCTCTGCAGAAAATTTGACTACCGGTAAAAACTTCCTAAGTGTCTGGATCTTAAGTTACCAGAGAAGAAAGGACACACAGTAGCAGGTGCTGGGATAGCAGCCTGTCTACAACATTATAAACAGCATTGAAGAAACACCAATTTGTAAAACGACACTGCTTTTATCATTGTTTTGACCAATTTAATCCACCAGGTCCATTTATGTTGAAGAGGAAGAGACTTCTGCAGATGGTGAACATCTTGACCAGAAATAAGGTGAATACACATTAAAGTTATTAGAGAAAACACTGGGCAGGTGCTGGGCAAGCAGGCCATTACTACTGGAAGAGTGTAAGAGAAACACTGATTTGTAACAACACTGAAAGAATCGTAACCAGGAGAAGGTTGAGCTGGTTGCAATCTGCGATCCTCACCACTACATCCCTCTAACCCTCACACACTGCTCCTTTAAAATAAAGCAAGAAGGCAGTTTAACAAAACTCAAGTTTCCAAGAATTCGCAGTAATTTAATTTGTCAATTATTTTTATATATTGACGATCCTCGGGACAGATAATCACATCACTGGAAGCCTCATTAATTTCAGCAGTCAGAACAAAGTCTATTACTCTGGAGACACATTTTCTGATTACTGGAAAATGATAGTCTTCCCATTCCTCAATCCACAGATGATTAAAGTGGCATTTTCTTTCTGGCTTTTAAACTTCAACAGTATTAAGGAGGATGAAGCAGATCAAACAAATATTGAGGGATCTATCTCATCCTTCTTCTTCTTTTTTTTTTTTTTTTTTGTATTTTGTCTCATTCTTTCATATCATCCCCTTGGTCCTGTCAACTCTTGTACCATCCTACCAACAAATACGTAAGACAAATTGAGTTGCATGCACCCAATACCCACCACAATTATAGGAGGCCCAGTAAGAAAATGACTCATTTGGTGGTATAATTGGAAATGTGCCTTGCTTGGTCTCTCTGGTCTCCCAGAGGGTTTTGCTCATTTGTGGTGCCATGCTAGGCCGGCTAATTCTTTTAATCACCGACAAACTGCAGAATCAGGTTCCTCCTCATCCACTAGAGTGAAGGGAACAGGAGTACTTAGTGAAACTTGCTGGAAACTGCTCAGTGTTGACCTTTCTCTATTTACAATGTGGCTCAGATGTGTGGATTTATATTAAAATACATTTACATCAACAGTCTTGAGAAGATTTTTTTGGCATTTGTTGTTCAGAGGAAATACCTGCTTTTAAGGTTACAATATAGAAACTAAGCTGCTCTTTAAATAATTTCAATTTTTTTACTTTCCAATCACCAAGCCCTAGGGACGGCTGGTTTCAGGCAGAAGTGTGACAAAAACGAAGCAGGGAACAGCAAGAAATGTTAATGTAGAAAAAAAAAGAAAAAGAAAATCAGTGTCTGCGATGAGATTGAAATGGAGGCATTAAGATAGCGCAGGGGGGAGACTCAATCATGCATCTGAGGCAACCATAATTCCACATTCACGCGTCTCAATGACTTGACAGCACTTGAGAGACAATGTCTGTGACCCAGTTGCAGGATTCCAATTAGCAGGGTGTATGCAACAGTTGAGATGAAAAGAGAACAGGGTCTTTACAGAGCCCCAGGGCTGTCTGATTACTGCCTGAAAACAAGAGCCTTTTGCCCGTGACAAAGAGTCGACCGGCACAGAGGGAGCGCCAGGCCCCAGCTGTTCTCATTCTCTCCAGGCTGAGGATTCTGAAGAGCTCATCTCATCTCCGCCTGCTTGCCTGCCTTTTTACATTTCAACCATATTGGGAGGTGTATAGCAGGCCAGTCACACTGAGACATTTTTCATATGTGTCTTATGAGCTGAGTAACTGTTGGTAGATTTTTCTTGCCAGTCTAATAGAAACAGGTGACCTCTGGGTCAGAAGCCTGCATCTGTTACCTCAAGGCACCCACAAGTGCAGAGTGCCTGTTGTTTTATATGAGCATATTTGTGGCCTGCCTCCAAAATGTTTTCAGTCTCCAAATGAAACAAAACTGATGAATTATTCAATATGCTGCCCCAAGAAATATGCATCTTCATTTCTAAATTATACTAATAGCAAATGAAGTGTGTTCAATGTTGAGTATATTTCCCAAAAATATTAATGTACTTGCATATTCTTGTGGCATCATTAAAGTACCTTTGACAAAAGTCAATTTGGACAGTGGACTAGTCTAGTCTAGTTCCATTATATTCATGAGGAGGCAAACATCTCTATGACCAATATCTCCAAAGCTCAGCAACTTACACCCAAACAATCTAGGCTGATTAAAAGCACTAGCAATAGGTAAGAGGAAAATTGTGTATTTTTGATTTTGGGTTGAACTGTTCCTTTAATTATTTAACAGTGCTTAAGTGCATTTTCCACAAGACTTACAGTACCTGGAAAGTTAAAGTACTACTTAATAAAAGTATGTTCTTGATGATATCTCAATGAAAGCGCATAAATCAAAAGTTCTTATAAAGTAGTGGTTGGAATTTTGTAAATATAAAGACATAGACATACACTTGATTTAAAATGAAAATGTATATGTAAATCCACATATTCAATGCCAATGCATTACTAGCAACTTACATCACATCAAGCAAAAGGGTATACATTGCAAGAGCAGTCCATTTCCATTAAATTTAATGCCCAGAACAATGCTGCCATATGGTTTGATCAAACAGTCCGAGTCCATGTGGATTTAAGCTGAATTTCTAATGGGAAGTAACACACTGTTGTCACACTATTGGCTTTGTTTTATGATGGTGGTGCTTCTGAGTGAGACGCCCCTATGCATTTCAAGTCTTCCATGATTTATAATGTTTGATAGACTTGAATGACGAAGGGCAAGCAGAATTTCTGAAAAGCAGTTTGCATTTTTAGATAAAAATTAAAATGAATGACATATTGTATCTTTAATGCAGGGAGGCCAGCGTGCAGAGTTCTAGTCAGGCGGTGAATCTCTCCAGGGGCAGCGAGGGCAGCCTGTCAGCCAGCTGCATGAGAGGCTTAATCTTCAATCTGCGTTTGGAACGTGCCACGAGGGTCAAAGATTACAACACCCTGTGATCATCACCACATAATGCATACATTCTCATTCTGTCAGAGCTTGGTAAACATCGGCTGACTAACTGAACACCAGGACGACAGAGAGGAGGGCGCAAGCAGACAACTATGTTGCAGACAGAGGAGGAAGAAGGCATCAAAACAAGATAGAGAATTAAGTCTTGATATAGCTGAAACATACAGTTTTTATTTTAAATATAAGCAGCGAAATTCCCTCATCAAATGTCTGTTTTTCATTTTAAGGAGGAAATATATATTGTGCTGTGTCTGACAACACAATAACTAGGTTGCTATTTGTCATGATAGTGGTGCAAGACTGTTTAGCACTGATATTACTGTGACATAGGAGAAACATAGCTCCACCAATGTGAACAATAATATGCAAAAAGCTCCTTAGCTGTGCATTGCAGACCAGGTGAAGCTGCTCCCTGTACCATGCAGCCCCACCTCCCTCCTTCCCCCGCCCCGACATTAACATTCATGGAGCCACTGGAGTGTGGCGAGCCGCATACATCGAGCCAACGACGAGATGCAGGGATGAGGGGGGAGAGGGAGGATGGAACCCCCCACCCCCCCCCACAATAGGCTGTATGAAGCAAGGGGAGGCCTGCGGTGAGGTGCTGAAGGTTGCCTGGTATGGCATTGTGGGAAAGGTCACCAACCAAGGTGTAACGTCTTTGGCCATATATCACAATTATTACTGCAGGTCATTGACAGGTATGGAAATTAGAGGAGCAGTGACAGGTCCACATTGTACGCTGGAAGAGTGGGCAAGGCTGGGCCAGCAAGAGATCACTGTCTAAGTAAAAGTATAGTTTTCCGCCATGCTAGCGCCACCAGGAGCAACAACCAGCCCCCCAGGAAGTGCATCATGCCATTGGGCCCTAAAATACCTTTTCCCATAAACTTTGATGGCAAAAGAAATGTCTGTAAATCAGTGGATGGATACATTTTTTTTTTTTTTTGCATCACCATCTTCACAAAATAACTCGTTTCACTATTAGGATTTGATCAGTCTGATGACATTTGGAAAGTTCAGAAAAGATCTTTTCACAGCATTGGTTCCTTCGAGTTAATACATGTAAATGTATCGAACCTTTCAGGTTTGATACTTTTTCCAAAATGGTGTTAGTTTCTCCATGACACTTAATTGTAGTACATGCACGTTCGACAGCTAGTGCAGCCCACCTCAACGTCTTTTCAATGCATTACCAGTCACTATGTATAAGTTTACATTGATTTAGACAAAATATTGATTTCAATGCATTAAATCAGCATCCCACTTGTATGAAGGTAGGTTATGTAAGCTCATTACTTTGCTACAGAAATGGCACTCACCAAAGATTTATCGTTCTTTGAGGGGCAAAGAGCAGACATCCGAGTTACCTCCACAACCACTTGATGCATTCTCGTGGCACTTGGACATTTGACAAGCTGATCACATAACAGACTCTAAAAAGAGTTGTTTAAAAAAGATTTGTTCATTCATTTTCAGCCCTCACTACTCTTGGGAAAGCACGGATGTTGCACTTGGCAGTTAATGTTGCAAGTTTGGGTTTAAAATTTCGCAAATAAATTTGCATTGTTTACTTCAAAATACAACTATGGTACAAAGCTGTATTTCTTTCCCATGTAGCATGTCAGGTACATACTGATTGACTGATGGCCTCAAGAGGAGGCTACTCTGAAGAACATGCATTCTGCTACGCACACATGCACAGCATACTCATTATAAGTTACGGTATGCACAGGGGTGCTGACTAAAAGAGTTTAGCTGAATGCAAACATCAGTCCAGCAGTGGCCCATTTTGAGAGGTGCGCCACATTAAAATGCATGCATTACAGGCGTATCGGTGGAGCGTGGCAAGCCAGCTCCCTATGGAAATGTTGGTTTACTGCTTCTCATAGGGCCTGTGGAAGGGTTTATTTGTGACCAGTGTCCTCTGGCTCTGAAGGACAAAGGCAGCCAACCATGGAAATCAGTGTTCTTGACAACATTGCATACAGTAGTGTCATCTGACATCGCTGGTTTGAAACATTTAAATCAGACTGATAAAGATGTTTAAGTCCTCAAGAAGCTGCCTGACCTCCAGAGGGCATTGAGTGGGCGTGCTGCAGCCACCAGTGGCGAAACAGACTATAATGCAATGACTTGACTTGTCAATTATGTCCAAAAGGGTTTCTTTTTGCCACTGACAGGCTCAGGTTGTTATTGGTTATAGGTTATAAGTGTTTGGCAATGTAAAGGATACCTACAGAGATCAATTGTATTTATTAGAGAGATCCTTTTGGTTTAACCCTATGGGCCCGAACGACGCATAGTGCGTCCAAATTCACACCTGCTCTTGCTAGTGCGTTATAGCGAGAAGCCACGCATGTCACGTGAAACAGCGGAATTGTAAGCTTTCCGACAAGACCAAGCACTTGTCAGTAGTCCAATGTTTTCACAGCGAAAAAAAAAGATAAAGTTATGGTAAAGTAAATGGTAAATAGTAAAGTCACTAAAATTATGTATAACAGAGCTTTCATACAGCTTTGCACACACATTACTGTTGGACAGAGTTGGAATACTTTGATTACTTTTTGCAATAACGAGTAACCTAACGCACTAGTTTGCTGTTTGTGTGATTAAATACTTAAGTGCATTTTCAAACAAGACATCAGTTACTTCCATTACTTTTAGAACGCTGGTCCTTCAGCTCCGAAACAGCAACGGCTGTCGTTTGGTTCTAATAACGCAGATAACGTTAAACCTATCAGTCTGAAAGAAGCCTATGGCTCGCTACGTGGTCGAGCAAATGCTGCCATTGTCTACGGTGGAGTCTAAATAGGTGGAGTAGGACTCGCTGACAGACATATTTCAGACTCAGGACTTGCATTATGCCTGGTACACGCTACACGCTGGTACTCACCAATTATCCCCGGTTGTCTTTCGCCGAAAAATTTCCCTTATTTTCAAATCCAAAACTTGACAGGTATTGATGTTGCTGTAGTCACCTAAAAGCATCAGCAGATGGCAGGAGCTACATTTGAAGCGCCATACGTAAACTATCAAGCTACTGTATCTTCCACAGGAAGTTCTGACAAATGTTTCAGAATAAAAGCCTATTTAGAAAATGGAGGGATTCTCTCAGCCGATGTTATAAGGGGCTTTTAATTTGGAACAAGTCTTGTATTGTTGTATAAGCGTCACACAAATAATGTGTGTGATACCACACACATCATTGTGCTGTCATCCCATCATGCTATAAATACAGATTAATTGTCTACAAAATAAAAACCTGACGAATTTCTTTACAACCCATTATACACTTCATATAGTGAGGAATATCATGTCTTACCACGTCTTAGGCTTGCATGTGTTTCTCCCTGTCTATCCACATTTGTAGTCTGACTTTCAAGATGCAAATGTCTCCATATTGTCCAGTTGACACTCAAACTTTGTATGACAAGACCAGCTGCTTCACTTTTGTGCACCCAGACAACTGTAGCCTAATTATGCATACATGACAGGGCCGTAGTCACCATATACATTGACGGGGACATGTGTCCACCCCCAATGCCCAAAATGCCCCCCCAATATATAACTGAAACTGAAAAACAACAACAAACTTTGTTTTCTGCAAACAAAGTGTCAAATATTATCTCGGAGGACATCTTTGCACTTAGTTGACTATTTTTCTATTATCTTAAATGTAAATATTGCATGTTTCTTTCAGATAAAACACATTTTTGACTTGTGAATGAGTCAATGGAATTTCTTGCAATAATGAAAAAATACTGGCAATTATGTCCGCCTGGCACAAACCACATGTTTTGGACAGCTGTGAAGTGACAGAATGTCCCACCATCATGGTTCTTATATTGCCAGATTCCAGAGAGTCTCCCCTCTTCATATATGGCAGAATATCTCATTTTCCAACTTGCTATGGTGAGATACATGTGAAAATGTAAGAATTTAGTAACACGGATTTGTTTATTTCATTGATATAAAAATTAATATAAAATACAGGCACATAGAAGGACATGAAATGATGGCAAATCTGGTTAGCCCAGATTGCCCTGTGTATGTAGCCTTTATAATGACTGCGATATGAGCTTAAAAATAAAGGCAGTAAAAATACCCCCAAAATGCCTAGGACCCATAGGGTTAACCAGAAACAGCCCCGAAATCACCATCGTCAAACCCACTAGATCTCCTTTAAATAAATTGTAATTTTATTAAAGTAAAACACACTTCATTCAAAGTCCACAGAAACAAAATAAAAATCACAAAAAATGTGTTTCATCTTTCCACTGTCCCAACAGTCACCAACTCTGGTTTGGTTGAAATAAACCCTTAATTCAATCAGCCATGTACACAGCTCTGGTCTACAAGCAATAGAAAAGAAGTCTATGGCCTATTTTTAGCTTGTTTTCACATGTTTAAAAAACTTGCGTACACATACTAATTTTAGTGAAAAAGGAGAATTAGATAAATATGGCAGCTCTACACGTGTTGAAATTACTATTTATTTAAATGGAGTCTGGTGGATTTGGTTATGGCGATTTTGGGGCTATTTCTGGTGAAACAAAAAGGACATTACTCTTTCACAAAAAGGTTGACCTCTGTAGGGACCCTATGCATAAATTGTCAGACACTTATAATACCAGTCTGAGCCGGTCAGTGACAAAACAAATGGACACGGACTGGCGATGCTCAGTTGCCCACAGGAATTGCATTGTAACCAGTTTTGCCATTGCTGGCTGCAGTGCTCTCGCTAAATTCTGAACCAGCTAAAAAATTGTTGTTCCCATCACTCACTTAGACACAAATACATGGGAAAGTAGGAGCCAGGTTGGAAAATACTGAAGTTACCCTTTAAACTTCTGGAGGAAATATATTTCTTTCAATTAGTGCTGTTAAAGCTCGCTGCTTACCGCTAAATCAAACTGAATAAAGCAGCTTTCACATGCTTCATTTTTTCCAAGACTGAATCAAAATTTGTTGTGTATGTAACGTGGTGTCTCAGACAAAAAGATCATGGAGTACAAAGAAGAAGAGGTGTGGACTTGGCAGAAAGACTACAACTGATGAACCCCCCTCCACCCTCCACCCTTGTCTCCACCCTGGTCATCAACCCCATTACACACATGTATGCGCACACACATTTTGCAGAGCTGAGCTTTTTCACATTAGAACATTACACGCTTGATTGCAAATGAGAGAAGCAGCAACCTTCTGCATGTCTGTGTCATGTCTTTGTCTCATTGTTCCCACGAACCACAATTACAGCACTCAAAGTGATGTAAAAGAATTCAGTGTGGAGTTCAGGATATATAGCTTTGTGTAAAACCAATCAGGGACCAAATACCTCTTCATGCCTTCGTATAGCATGGTATTTCAGATGACTAATTTGCATATTGTTCTTTGAATCCTATTTGTTTTCTGTGTAAAGCACATTGTGACAAAGCAAGGTCATATAATCAGGTTATGAAGAGCAAAATTGTCAGCTGTTTGTCAGTTTAGCTTACAGGTGTGGAATGTTTAAGTCTCATCATCTTAAAATGATCAACATCTTTTGAGCATGGGCAACTATGTAAATAATAGTACCAAGCTTTGCCAGGGTAGATTGTAGAATAACTGACAATATGTCTCATTGAAATGCATTATATTGTCATCTCTAAAAAATTAACAGAAAGTGAAATGTTGATTAAAATATTAACGAGCATATCTGCCTCAGCTTTTGTGAGTGAATGACTTGTCAGTATCTATAACATGCTGAAATCTCCTCAGCACTTGGCCTTGCAGATTAAGCACTGCAGGAAAAGAAAGTAGGTGGGGAACACTCATGATTCTGTCCTCTTCAACTTTAATCAAAAGTACACTGACGTGCTGCAGCCCCCTCCCTCTCTTTCATAATAATGGGCCGCTAAAAATTCAGGAGGCAGGCTCCACATCAATCACTCGCCAGATTTGAGTCCAATGCAATAAATATGTAAATGAGGAGAAGCCAATGTCTCGTAGCTTTGAGATCAGCGCAGGGAGGGAAAAAAGGGAAAAACTGTATTAATTGCCCATGGCCAGAGGAATCCTATTACTGTGGGCATTGATTATAAAATTGTATGTGTGAATGATTTTCATGCAGAAAGTGGACTACCAAGCCTAGAGCAAAAAGTGAAGAAAGAGTGGAATTAGCGAATAAGGCCACATTTTGCAAGTAAGTCAAAGGAAACAGCATCTACAAAAAGGCCAAATCTAAGTTCAAATAAGATTCAGATTAGAAAATGAAAAGGATTTCTATTGCAAATTACAATACCTATTATCCACTGATAATATTTGTCCCATTGTTTAACTGTACTCAGATTGAAGATTTACTCATCTTAGGTTTTAGGTTTCCAAGCTCATAAGGCTACCTAGGAGAAGAGGGCATAGGATATCATTATTTTTTTCAATCCATTGCAAAGTCCATCAGCGTAGTGCCATTATAGACTCTGCTCTGTAAGACAGTTGACGGAAAGGTCATAAAAAGTATTCATATGAGCTTTAATGTCTTATGCTCACTTTTCCAAATCAGTTGAGCAGAGTGGCATTTAAAGTGACAACAAATCAGTGGGAATACTTCAAAACATGTCAACTTACTTACGCTGACATCATCTCAATGTGTCAGTTGGTGGAACTAGACAAAATCAAGTGGCAACACAAGCTACAAGCTATTGCTGTCCACACAGCATTTAGGCAGCCAATCCGATTAGGGTAAAAGAAATCCCCACAGCGACTGGTAACATGACATTTATAGCCACAGATATGTGGCCCTACTCTGTGGTGAGAAACACAGGCTTTATGAGCATGCTTAATGTAACTGGGCCCCATTACAATATTCCTTCACACACACATTCCTGCTTTGTACAAAAACCAAAAGCCTAAACAACATTTAAAAAACAAGTAAAATTTCTCTGATATTTCAGAAACTAAATAGTTGGGGTTTTTTTTGTATTTGTTTATATCTACAATACTACATTTTAGTCCGAAAGACCAAAAGATAATACTTGATATTCGTTTGGATGAATTGCATATTTTCAAAAATCAAGGAAATTTCTCTGTCATTTCCACTGCTTTGTTGTATCAAAAACGTATCAAACTGTGTCGTATTGAACCAAACAGTGAATTTACGAACCATTACAGCCCTATATATATGTTTTGTGCAGCTTTTTACACTGCATTCTCTCAGCTCAGGGCTATCCCCAGGACTAATTTAGTCTCTATTCACATACCCAGTTAGCCTAAGCCCAAGGCTATACAATTTACACAGCACCTCTATTAGCCATTGGATAAATATCTGCTGAAACACACAATTCACATTAACAATCTAAAATTTGCTGTTTACTGTTTTACAGTTTACTGAGCCCCACTTCACACTGGCAACATTTAGCTCTGGGTTAAGTCCATTTTCAGTGAAGAATCCTGCAAACTTGGGAATGGCCCTGCTCTTGATCAGCAGGTCCTAGGCTAAAGTTGGGGTTAGTCCACTGCAGGCAACTGACCAAGTAGCTGTCAGCCAGGTCAAATGTCAGGCCATTCTAGCGGTCAAAGTGTATCCATCTGATCAAAAGTATTGGTCAGCTGAATAGCACTCAGCTGGCTTATTATTATTTATCTATTTATTTATTTTTACTTTTAGATGTTCAGTCATTTGATTTACAAAAAAATCAGATTTGGGTGTACAATATGTACACAATATAAAATATGTAGGCCTACATACTCTTGGACACAGTACAGTTAGTACTGCAGCCAAATAAAGCTACAAATCACACCTCAGATGACAGATAACCATTACTGTGCATGGTTTATTCAAGAGTTGCCACAATCACTGTCAGCTAGATTTAAATTGATTTGCTGGCCATGTATTTGACATGCAAATCTCTCTCTTAATCATGGCATTTTGCTCAGATAAACAGGGATTAGCTTGATTAACAGCATAGCATTATCTCCTAACATTTCAACATTGTAGGCTTTAGACATTGGCTTTAATCAACACAATCGGACACAGTTTAAAACATTAAATATATTTTTGTATTTTATTGAATATTCTGTTTGAAACTTGAAATAGAATTTAGCTACATTTGCTATAAAATGCATTCATCAACATTATTTAAATATTGTATTTGTTATTATTGCATGCAGCATATATTTAAAGAGTCTAAGACTTTTACATATAAATGAACATCTGTTACATTCAGGCTCTTGTCACATGAGTTCACACAATGCTGATTGAGCCTTTTACATCTAGGGAAAGCTCTCTAAATTTCTTAGTATACCAGAATTTTGTTTCCTGTGCCCGATTACCAGAATAAATGCATTTTACGTCAACCAGCCAGAGGTCTATATATTTTTATGTAAGCTTTCTTTTACTTTGGTTGTCTTTTTTTGTTTGGCACTGGTTTTCAAACCCATGTTAAAATGTCCGACTTTGCAGCAGAAATCTCAATAGCTTATTTCAAAATTCACGACAGCTGTACGGAGGGTGAATTTTCATGTAACTCACCCATTTACATTTTATCAAGACTCATAGTTATGGATATTTACAGGTGAGGCGGCTTGAGTGACAGGTCATCTGTGAGGTTTCACTATAAGTCAGATCCATCCCTTGCTCCTCCACAGCTGCACCCTCTCATCCAAATATTGTCACCTCTGGCCCAGAAATCCAACATGGTCATGGCCGAAATGCAGAATCCAAGGCTTCAAACTGGGAGTCCACAAACGAACGGATGATGTCACATATGAAGGCATAAAGAATATACTATTCAAGTTTTCCTGTATTTGGCCTCACGCATACGTTCATGGAAACTGGTATTCTGCCTTTAAAGCCTGTTCGGGCTTTGCGACAGGATACATTGATATCAGTAGATTTTTGTTGTTGGCCATAATTAAATCCATCTAAACGTCAGTATATTTTAGCACTATTTAATTGCACATATTTTCCAGCATAACGGTATGATGGTCAATTTGAGAATTCACATGCAGTCAGAAAAAAGTAGTTTAAAAAGTCTTGTGATTGCAGCTGTGCCAGCAGTACATGGAGCATAACTGTAGGTGTATCTTAATGAATCGATGATCACAAAAACAAACAAAACAATCATCTCTGTGTGAAGTTATAGTCAGGAGTGAAGTCTCCTGTGGGCTTATTCTTGGGGTTGAGGCAAAGATTAGGTTGAAAAACAAATTTTTAGGTTTTGCTAGCTTATCCGATAAGTCATGAGACAACCAAATGCAGGCTAATGAGGATGCGCATCAGGCACACAACAGTGATGCAATAAGGTACTGACCCTGGGTGAAAAAAAAAAGTTTTTAGGGAATCCCATTACTACCCTCCTACTTCCTCCATTTTTTAAATTCTCCATGTACCTTTAACTTTCTTACTTACTTTACTGTACTGCTTGAGCACTCTTCAACTGACTCCAAAACATATGGTAAATAAGTAACGCAACAAAAAGGTAAAGGCATCGACCCGGCCTCTAAATTTCCCAGATCTAAATCTGATCAATCAATCAATCAGCATTTATTTCTATAGCCGTTTACAAAACCCAAAGGTACCCAAAATGCTTGACAACAGTGTCAAATAACAATGAAAGTACATAAAGTACCAAACACACACACACACACACACACACACACACACACACACACACACACACACAAAAACAAAACAAAAAACAATAAGACAATACAGAAAAGAAAAACAATGGAATGTGTGACAGTGCTACAGGGCATTAAAAGCCTTTCAACATAGATAAAATACATTAAAACAGACTAAATAAACATTAAAAAAAGGATAGCCCTAGTCGGAATTAAAAGCAATTCTAAAAAGGTATGTCTTCAGCTTTGATTTAATAAGGCCGAGATCACTAGTCATGCGAATGTCAGGGGGAAGCTTGTTCCACAATCTTGGAACAGCAACAGTGAATCAACAGTCACCCCATTGTTTATATCTCGACCTTGGGACATCTAACAGAAGCTGACCAGACAAGCGCAGGGCCCTGCCACTATCGCGGTTAAATCTCTGACAAGTAGAGAGGAGCAAGGCCATTAATGGCATCAAAAACAAACAACAAAAGTTTAAAATCTATCCTAAAACGTACTGGGAGCCAGTGGAGTGATGACAGCACAGGGGTGATGTGTTCCCGTCTGGGCGTGTTTGTTAAAAATCGGGCCGCAGCATTCTGTACAAATTGAAGACGTGAAAGGGAAGACTGGCTGAGGCCGACATAAAGGGCATTACAGTAATCCAATCGTGAGCTGATGAATGCATGAATCGCCTTCTCAAGGTCCTGCCGATTGAGAAAGGGATTCACTTTGGCCAAGAGGCGGAGCTGAAAAAAGCTCATTCTAACAACGGAACTTATCTGTTTATCAAACTTCAAACCATTGTCAGATGTTACACCAAGATTTTTTACATGTGGTTTAAAAAAAGGGGCCAGAGTGCTACAGGTTGTTGCAATAACATTCAACAGCGCCAAACAAAATACATTCAGTTTTGTTGTCATTCAGGTGCAGAAAGTTTCGTGCCAGCCACTGCTTTACGTCACTTACACAATCCAGTAACTTATTAAATGCAGTACTTTAATTGGGTTTCATCGGCAAATAAATCTGTAAATCATCTGCATAAAGATGGATAGACAAATTGTGTTTTGTTATTATTGATCCCAGAGGTAGCAAATACAATGAAAAGAGGATAGGGCCAAGAATAAATCCCTGTGGCACCCCACAAGGAAGAGATGCATGTGATGAGTGGAGGTCACCAATCATCACAGAGAAGCTCCTATTGGCCAGCTACAATCTAAACCATTGAAGAGCGGTGCTACAGACGCCTACATACTGCTCTAGGCAAGATACAAGGACAACATGGTCGACTGGATCAAAGGCCGCTGTGAGGTCCAGCAACACCAGCACAGCAGGATTCCCAGCATCCACAGACAAGGCAATATCACTGTGCACCTTTAACAGTGCTGACTCAGTGCTATGTCGGGATCTAAAACCAGAGTGATCGAGCCTCAGAGGTACCCCTAATTCACGGTAGGCCCTCCCTGGATCGTACTTGTCTCTGACATGTCAAGGCGTGGACACATGACTTCTGGAAGGAGTCCTGTGGTGTCTGCCACTGGGATGCTGGCTTCGGATCAATTGAGACCTGTCAGTTGTGAGGTGAGGTACCACAGTTCCCAAGATGCTCAATCAGATTGGGGTGTGGGAGATTTGGAGGACAGGTCGATACCTTGAGCTTTTGGTAATGTTCCTCGGGCCATTCCTGAGCAGTTTTTGTGGTGTAGCATGCCGCATTTTTCTGCTGGAGGGCCCACTGCCATCAGGGAGTACCGTGAGGGGGGGTTACGTAGGCCACAGCGGTGTTTGGGTGGGTGGGGGAGGGCATCAAGTGACACCCACATGAATGCCATGACCCGTGGTCTCCCGGTAGAACATTGCATTGTAACAAAATGATCAATGTTACTCACTTCATCCACCACTGGTTTTTATCTTTTGGCTGACTGGTGTATATGTGTGTGTGTGTGTGTGTGTGTGTGTGTGTGTGTGTGTATGATTTAAACAATGTTTTACAGTAAAATATCACAGAGTAAAGCTTAGAAAGTAAACAGAATACCCCAATACAAATAACCACAATTGTACATATAATCCACTCTTGAGAAAGGCTGATGTAAAGCAGAAATGCTCTGTGAAATAAAGCTGTAAAATACAGACACTAATCCAGGAGTGGGATGAGACAGTGTAGAGTAACAACCACCAGCTGATAAAGGCTTTCTCCCATCAGCAGCTGGCCACACAAAATCTGTGTATCTTTTCAGAAAGCCTAAATGTATCATTAAGTGATCTTACTTCCAGAGTTAGGGTCTTAACTATGAAAAGGATTATTCTGATGATATATTTATTTTTCCTGTTGACCAGGTACATACACACTGTAGTTCATTTTGAATTGATCCCACAAACAGTGTCCTACTGTTGTAATGCTCAGTAGCACAACTACTCTGCAGCTGAAAGTAGTCCCCAGCAAATGCACCATTAACTCCAGTTTGAGTCATGTTTGCTAGAGGTTACAGTACCTAAGGATTTCAGGCAATGACTCACTCAGTCACTTGGTCTTTATAAACAATGGGCAATTTATTAAGATAAATTCTTAATTAGGAGTGATGAGCTTGGGG
The DNA here is from genome assembly GCA_035609425.1 of Epinephelus awoara. Taxonomy (NCBI): domain Eukaryota; kingdom Metazoa; phylum Chordata; class Actinopteri; order Perciformes; family Serranidae; genus Epinephelus; species Epinephelus awoara. The sequence continues at coordinate 9,949,717 of CM069304.1, forward strand.
CTGAGAACCACCGACAAGTTAGGGAAGTAAGAAAGCATGAGATGGATTCATTTGTTGGTTTTGATCTTCTTATTTGATCTGTTGACACTAACAAAAATACAGAATATTGTCAGGTTTGTCCTTTAATTTCACCTCCTGTGTTTGTCTGGTGTTCATAAAGGGAAGTGTGCTTTGGCTTCATTGAGAGGTATCAGCTTCTTAGTCCATCCTCATTGTCCTCCTTTCATCACGTTTAGATTTTGTGACCAGAGATGTCAAACCCAAACTGAATCTTTGAAAACATTCCCCTTGTCTCTCATTCCCTTCCCCCTAACGGCTCTGCTGATCTGCTCCTTCAGCCTCCTGCTTCACTGCTCGCTGGCCTCCATATTCAGCATTTGTCTCGTCCTCCTTTGTGCTGTTCTCACCTTTCCCTGACTTTACGGTTTTCATCAGTCTCTTAAACACTACCAACAAAGATGACTCAAAGTATGAGTTAACATTTCAGTCGAGCCTACAGGCAATTCCCAAATGTAGCAAGAAGCGTGTTTGCATAATGTAGACACACATGCACACATATACACCCTCACAGTACATTGTATGCATTGATAATTCCCGCTGAAACGTCTAAAGTGTGAATTGCCTGATTCTGGTTTGCTCTTAATGTTTGACGAACTTGAACTAATTTGATTAAATCTTGAAAGAAAAAACAGGTAAATAATCTTTAAACTGTGAAAGCCGTGTCTGGAAATCATTTAAACTTCTGTGTTCTTCCCCTACAACAGAAACAGGCACTTTATAAACTTAACAGTTCAGTAACATTTTGCAAAGTGATCTGAAAAGAATGCTGACCGATTGCTCCTGGATTTGAAAGTTCATTGATTGCTGGCTAGAGGTTTCATTGGGAATAGCCAACACTGTCAGTAACACCACACCAAGCAGCTCCAGTTTTGTTGACTGTGCTGCAGCAGACAGATAGCACAGCAAGAGCTTTTATAAGAGAACCTACAAACCTCTTCAGAGGGCTATCATTTAACAATCTGTAACAATAGAAAATGCTCAACTTTACAGCAACTGAGCACAAGTTAAAAAAAGGAATAATATTGTATGTTAATTGTGTTTAGCAGCTCATAAAGAGTTTAACCCAGTCAACCCGGAATAGCGTCAAATATATTTTTGATGCATAAATTCTCTTTCTTTTATGAGACAACCAATCACAGTCACCTTAATGCAACAAGATAAAGCTGTCATTAAAATGACATGTAGACAAAGCTCCACCATATTGCAGTGTGCCTTTCAGACAGTGCCTTTACCATTCACAGTGCCCTGGAAGGGTACAGGTTTTGTTTCAGCATTTTAAGCATTTAACACTGCATTCTGGTGATTTTATTGAGCCCTGACCAGTGCCTTTTCTGCATCAATTCATTTATAATTTAGTCCAAAATAAAGGCCTCTGATACTTTCATGTTTTTATTGGAGGGGGAAAATGCACAAAAATGCAACTATGTAAATATTGAGCAGGCTGTGTCCCCTGCGCCCGGCGAAATCTTCACCAATGCCTGGATATACAAATACAGGGCATGATGTCAAATGTGCAGCTTATAGAAAAACAAATAAACTTCTATGGCATAGTTATGTTATTATAAATAAGCAAGCATAAGTATATAGGTGTATCTATTTAGATAACTAAGAACTGCCACTGATTACATCAGATTTGAGTATGATTCTGAATATTCCAATATTGTCAAGTCTACAAATGCATTTCCTTGAGGGATCCCCTGTTGCAATCATTATAATCTGTTTTAAAAATCCCACTTTAACAAATCCCTGTTCATTAAACCTTTACAAAATCAAGAATCACTCTTATTTGAAAGAACAATATTTTCCCCCCAAAATGATTACCAAATAAAAAAAGATCAATATGTGTTTTATTATACAGTGAATGGTCGTAAACACCGGTCTCATAAACTTAATTGGAACAATCAAGTATGTCTCATAAAAAACATTGCTGCTGCTGGCAGTGTATGAGACCATCAATGTGAATAATTTGACATTTTGATCCATTAAGACAAAACCAGTCTGAGTCTCAGCTGATCAACTAACTGAGCAGCAAATGACTGTTTTTACTACGAACATGCTCAGATAATTAGAAAAGTAAGTGAACACTTAAAAAAAAAAAAGTCTGTGTCACACCTGGAGCTGCAGGGTTTTGCTGTGCATTTATTTGGCAACGGTTTATTAGTAGTTTCTGTGTTTTTAATGAGGACATAGTACAACTAGCACAGTGAGCGACCACATAAACAGCTACAAAAGTTTGGGTTTTTTGCCTTTAATGGTCTGTCCATCGGTTTTATACAATGCTGATATTCAAACCCCTGAATACTGGAGCTTTAGGTAAACAGTTGACTCTTCTGTACTGTCCATTATTCTATATATAACGCTGGACTCATGTCATGTTAAAGTCAAATTCTGTTACATATAAAATTTTCAGATTTATAAAGATATCCCTCTGAAGGCAAACGTGTTGGTAGTAAAATAATTAAAAAGGAAATGGCTGACAAATAAAGGCAAATAAAAACAATGTTTCCACCGTCCTGAGAGAGGTATTTGGTCCAATGTATTGAACATCACAATCATATTCTGCTTTTAAATGATAAAATATCGTATTACACATGAACTCGTGGATGGACTGCTGTTTGTCACTGAAACACTGAAAGGTAATATAAAAAAAAATCTGTCATGCACCTTCACATTAACATGATTTTAAGGACAATAATGCTCGATATGTGGCAGAAAAGGTTTTGCAAACGGTAAAAAAACACTTTCTGCAGCATATAAATGTGTTTGTTTATTGCTTGATCAATGAGGCCCAGCGTTGTGAGTGTGTTAATGGGTCAAATTCACATGAAAACAATCTATTGATTGGCTAGTCAATAAACAATTATACCAACATACAAATATAGAGATTTATAAATAGTTAAATAGAGCTTAAGAAAAATGCAAGCAAATAAATAAATAGACAAATAAATAAATAAATAAAAGTGCATTTAAATAAATGAACACCAAAAGAAAAGCAATTGATTTGCCTTCAAAATCCAGGTGTGCCTTGTGGTTTGGAGTCGACTGGATCACCAGACAGTGCCTTCGCTCATTTCTGACGAGGGTTGTGACAGCTGGTTGGTGTATCCATTGTCACTGAGGGACACAGTCGTGTAGGGAGTGCTGGGGCCACACATCTCACTGGAGATGCTGTGCATTGAGCCCGGCATAGTGGGCTCAGGACTGGGTGAGTCCGCAGGATGGTGAGATACTGTGTCAGAGAAACAGTGCACCTCTCCAGGACAGTGGTGCCCTGGGTGGTGGTGGTCTATTGCTCCTAATGGGGTGCCAGCAGGAACAGAGGAGGGCACAAAACCCAAGTCTGCTGGAGTCTGAGCCTGGGATGATGGTGGGCCTTGGTAGTACTCATAATTCCCTCCTGAGCTGTAGTATTCAGCAGGATAATCTGCAGGCGTAGAGATCTGGATTAGTCAATATATCAGAATTTAAAGAAAAAAATATAAATGATAAAAGCTGTTTTTTAAATGCATTTTTCTCTAAACTTTGCAGCCAAATAAACAAACCCAGAACTCAACACAAAATAGACTGAATTAATTATAATAAATAGGTACGTCAACCAAAGAAGGACATTTAATTGATATTGTGGTAACCCTCTTCATGAAATGACTCAGATTTTTTAATATGAAGAAAATGATCAATCCTACATCCCAAAACATACACCTCACCTCCATAATATGAGAAGTGCCCAAGCTCCTCTGCCTCCAGTCTCTCTCCCAGCGCCCTCATCCTCCTCTGGCCGCGGAAGAACACGTGTCTCCGGCCGCTCAGAGCGCTCAGCTGCTTCATGCGTCTCTCTTTGGACCTCCGATTTTGGAACCAAACCTTTAGGACGAAGTGAGAAATAAATAGACAAGATGAGCGGAGCAGATGTCACAAGCAGGACAGGCTACTGTAGGAAAAGACGTCATGTGCGTATGCCTTGCAGGGCCGTGAAAGCAACATAGACTATCTAACCTCCCCGTTGCGTCAAAAAATTAAATACTTCGATAGCATCAAGATCTATTTTAGAGGACCTATACAATTACTGACAGTTTATTATTGAAATATTACCATGCACTTCTTGCCATGAAAAAGGAAAAGCGGTTCACACTGGGAATAACAGGTTTGTTTGGAGGTTGAAATAAGAATTTTTAAATACGTTAAAAGCAAATGTTGGGCATGTAAAATGATGAGTTTTTAGTATTTAGCCCACTCAACCATAATTTACTTTTAATGCATTTTGATGTCGAAATTTCCCAGGAAATTTAATCGAAGGAGCTTTTAAAAATGTCCATGGACATCAGTGCTCAGTGAGTCCTGCTTTTAAGGGTTTTAGAAGCGCAAAGGGAGAAAAGATTATGGGAAATGGTTTGGAAACCCTATCTGGAGAAAAAAAATCAGCAGAGCATTAAGGACAAATTCCCTAAGGGTGTCTGCAAAACGTGGTGTCCAAAAAAGCTTTTTAAGGCATTCTGATATAATCTAGACTCCTGACTTTATTCTCTGTCGTGTTGGTGCTGGAGGCACCGTGCAACCTGTCAGGACGCTGCGCACAGATTTGGATGGGACTGAGGTGTCCGATAATGGATGTAGATGGATGAAACAGTGCAGCAGACACACTCTCTATAAAGTATCAACTCTTTTCTTCCTTTTACCTGGATGACTCTCATGGTGAGGCCGGTCTCTCGTGACAGCTGCTCCCTGATGTGCCTCGTGGGTTTCGGCGTGGCCGCGAAAGCAGCTTTCAGGGTCTCCAGCTGCTTGGCTTTTATGGTGGTCCGAGGCCCGCGTCGTTTCCCGACGGCACTCTGCTCGTCGTTCTCGTTGTTGTTGTCTTTATCGGATAAATGTCCCGTTTCTGAGTCCTTCCCGTCGTCCTGCGGGTCCTGGGAGTCTGGAGACAAACTCGGGTCGCTGCACGTCGTGACTGCCACGAGAAAAAATATATGATGTATGTCAGTACGTGGATTTGAGAATCAAAATCATACCCGCAAAACACATAGGAAAACAGTGGAATTTTAAAATCGAGTTATTTCTATAGCAGGAAAAATATATTATAAATATTTTGAATACTCCACTTTGACTGTATCACTATAAATAAAATACACACTTCAGTTTAAACTGGATAAAATATTTCTGAAAGAATTAGAACTGAAAATCTGCTGCTGTTAAATTCTTTTTATAATACATTCATGAACAATTTGATTAAAAATCAAAAGTTCCTTGAATAACATCCACTATAATCACCTGAAAGGACGATTGTGTCTTTCCCATTGTTGTTTTGATAGTCCTCCTTACAAACAAACTTGAATTCGTCCAGGATGTACAGTTCCTCTCCTGTGGACAGCTGTTTGTTGCACATCACGCAGGTGAAACAGTTCAGGTGAAAGACTTTGCTCTTGGCCCTGCGGACAAGATCACTGGGTAAAATCCCCTGGGCGCAACCGTCACACTTGGTCCCAAATGTCCTGTTGATGAGGGAGAGCAACAGTCAGGGAAAAGTTACAGTCCAGATTTATTAACAGCAATGCCTGAGATGCTTTTAGACTTTTGCTATGATGGGTGCACAGCACTGCATGGTTTTTATTCTACCACAGCACAATAGTCCAATAGTTGGATACTTATATTTTATCTATGTCGAAATAATACCTATAAGGATATGCAGCTATAGTCCAACCTTAAGTGAAATGCATAGAAAAATATAATAAAGAAAAATTGTAATATAATCCCATTATGAGTGCAACAACATAGCAATCACATGTGCAGTTAGGATTAGGCCTGTTTGTAGTCTGCTATATTTCAATAGCTTATTGCAGATAAAAAATGATATCAGGTTGTTTTATTATTTTTTCTCCACTGTTTTATAATTTATATCTTATTCTAAAAAATACAACCAAATATAAATAAATAATATAACTGCGCATTTACACGAATAGAAAACAGCTCCTACACTGTAAACAAAGACAGTTTATTGAACCCTGGCAGAACATGGTGAGCAGTTTATAGGCCCCATCAGTGTTTATTTAGCATCTGTAATTTGCGCATTTTTCTCGTTTTGTCTAATTCCACGCACAAATTTTGCTTAAAAAATACATAAACAGCTATATTCTTCCTTTTTTTCTAAATTTATATCAAACACAAAGACTTTGGATGCTTACCTAAAGAAGTCATTCTTACAATACAGTCTCCCCTCTCGTGAAAAACACTTCTCTGTCAAAGTGCATTTGCATTCGCAGCACTGGACACATTTTATGTGCCACGGTCTGTCCAAAACTTTGAGCAGGAACCTATCAAGAATAGGCTTTTCACAGCTGGAACACTGAAGCATTGTCTGGACTTATTCCCAGCCCAGTGTGTGGGGTGTGTGTGATATATATATATATATATATATATATATATATATGTTTTCTTTCTCCAACGTCCCAGTCACCTCGGTGTTTGGATATGATCCCGGAAAATCCAATGTATCCAAATTAATGGGAATAATTACATCACCATCCGTGAGATTATATGTAGCTGATGTGTTCCACGGGGCAACAATCCACATGTGGCCAACAGCTCCAGACGACAGGGTAACTGTTGAAGAAACAGCATTTCTGGAGCAAAATTACAGACTGGAGATCACCGCGGGCCCATCAAGATCATCCGAAGAGTGCGGGTTTACGGGTAAGCGCAGGAAAAAAATAGCCTACCCACTGCACCATATATCCTGAGTGTTGTCTAAAGTAGAGGAAAATAACGCTGAAATGCTGTCAGTGCGCTCAGCCTTGTCATTTGTGTCCCATTTTTCCTCTGATGAGCTCTCGGTCTGAGAGAAACGCGGTAATGAGCGCACCTCTTTAAAGCTCAGCCTATTGCCTATTAAGACACCGGTGACGTCACGTCCAGGAGAAACCTATGAGCAACCTTTTCATTTCACTCATGTACTTCAGTATTATGTAAAGAAAAGTAGAAAACTATGGGTGTAAAATAAAATAAAATAATAAATAAAATGAATTAAAATTAAATTAAATTTAAAAAATAATCATAAGTAAAGTAGTTCCAAGGTCCAAAACTGAATGTGGGATTCACATTAACTAGTTTAAGCCTCTCAATTTTTAAACGGAGCAATATTTTTGTATAGAAATAAGAAATATATATATATTTTTAAAACTCTTTAACTCTTTCTTTTTTCTCTCAGCCTGTTTCTCTCTCAAGGATAGCCTGCCGAGGGTCAATGATGATATCATATGAATAAATTATTTCCTGGGTTGTGTGGGAGAATAAGACTGCATCAGTGGCAGATGAGAAATTATCAGCAGGTCTATCCCTGCAGTATGGGGAGAGGACAGATGAACATGCCGAACACAAGCTTTCCACGTGGATTAATGTTGTGCCCCAACATTATACTCCATTTGGTTTGAAAGGACACGGATCACTAATGGTTATAATCTGTGGCGATAGGCTGTCTCTCCTAGATGTTATCGCACCGTGTTGGTGCGCTGGGGAAGGAGATAGCGCGTTTCCCCATACAGGCTCCCAGCTCTGTTGGTCCCTGATATCTCAGCTCCCGACACTATCAAATTAAATCCGAGAGAGTTGCAAATTCTTTCTTCGAGCAAATTTTTTTGTCCAGATTTTTTTGTTTGTTTGTTATTGGCAGACTATATCAGGAGCTCTTACAGGCAAAATATACATCAGAAAATCATCTGGCATAGGCACCTTGACTACAGTTAGTTTTTGTTTGACAGCAGATTTAAAAGGGATAAAAAAAAATAGTGCAAGGTGTTGATGGTTGCATTTGTGTTCATGTCTATTTCTAGTCATTTTTAATTGTTTGATTTTGACTAATTCCTGGAGAGCTGTTTCAAAAGCACAAACACAATAATATGTTATATAAGTTTGTTTTAAACCTATACCATTTTGTGAAAATTCAACATTGACTGTATGTGTTTTTCAACTGGATGAAGTTGCAGAACTGAGCATTGTGCAGAGAAAAACCCAAATACACACCTTTTATAACCCCAAGTCAAACAGATTTTCTTGAAAACAAATTACTGTGCAGAACCATAATTACCAGTGCGCTTACATACCCTAAAACATTTGTTTTGAGAGTGCACCACAAATAGATATTTTGTTGGACAAACACTCTTGAATCCTAACAGGATCTAAATTAATAAAGCAGCATGGATAGAAAAAGCTGGAAAATTGTTCAAAATTAAGATTGAAATGTTCTGCTGTCACTCACAATTGTTAAACATAATTTTATCCATTCACACCAAGCTGTGTTGAATGCATCGCTATATATAAGGTCTTGTTTATATATTAAATAAACAATGGAGGTGCACAAATCCCTCTCAGGAAAATTCCCACAGCAGAATGTGTCATGTTACAGCACCTGTCTGGAGATTTGCCAGGTGTTGTCAGATCTGAGAGGAGTATGGCTGAGATGTAGTACTACTTCGTTGTATAAAATTCAGACATCATTTGCGAAAAAGAAAAATCAAAGAATCAAGAATATGAACAGCTCTGTCAAATGGAATATTCTCATTTCCTCCTATTTTGCTTGAAGTCATGTTTATTGTTATTATATTGTGTAAATGGAAGACAACATCTTGACATGCATCTGCCCTTGACATCACATACAGAGGTCCAGCAGTAACCGTGATGCTCTGAGCATGGACCCAGACTACTAATACTAATTAGAATAAATGCTGAGGACCTCTCCCACATCTATTTTGTTCCACAAACCTGATCTTAGCTGCTTAAATGTAACAGTGGGTGACAATGAACAGACCAGAGGGGACAGTAATTATCTCTGTGGTATCCTAAGTGTGAGTCGTGTGGATAAGTGTCTCCTTCTGGGTTTGTGTTTCTCCATTAGAGGTGTTGATTAGAAGCCTAGCCCGGTGAGCTGGCCCCATGCACCACTCCAACACACAAGAGGTCTCTGTGCAGCACTGGAATCTGGCAGGGTGCACACTGTTTGTTTTGGATTGAAAAAAGCATGTCATTAGTGTTTGTTAATTGCAGCTAATTGGCCCTAACGAGATGAACAGGCCACCCACTGGGACCATTCATACAAATAATTTGTAGAAAACAAAATTAATTACTAGATGCTAATTAAAGTCAATTAAAGCTGATTAGGTAGTGGTGGAATGGGAAAGTTAGAGACGGGAGGAAAATACCTGGCAACGCACGATATGACATGACAAATACATCTGGCAGCTCATGGAGCTCCCTGCTGTGAAACACGATGGCCTTTACCTATTTAACCCCTCTGTGTTGAACGCAGCCTGACAGAAGTCTCCACTGAATCTCACCTAAAGGAAGTGCTAACATAACTGCCTAATAGGATGAGGATTACACTTGGCAAAAGTTCAATCGGAAAGACTCAGACTGGTTGTCAGCCTCATTTACTCGCTCCTCTATTATCCTATCAGTTTAAAATGCAATTGGCTCCCAGTTTTACTTCCTTTAATGGTCTTCTGTATAGCATAGCTGAGTTGTGATATTTGTTGAAAAAATGTAAGCTCATCTCTAGCACTGGGCTAGAGTATGTTAGGATTAAAAGAAATATAATCAGGGGAGTTTCTTTTTCAACTAGTGTCTTTCCAGTTAGTGGCAGAGAAAAGAATCCTTCAGCATGTGGCATGCTAAGAGTTTTCATAGGCAATCATATTCTTTTTTTAATTAGCGTAGTTTCAGAAGAGTTTCTAAACAGAATTGTGCAACTCGGCAAAAGTTTGTAGAATACTACAACAAAAAAAAGAAAGGAAAAAAATGCATGGCTCACTAATAGTTTTTAAGTCAGGTATTTATCTTTAAAACATGCTTCTTATTTATGTTATATGCAAAATGTTTTGTCATTGTGTTGTGTAATACAAAAATGCAAAACATAATTATATTTCCATTGTTTTGCCTCTCTGTTGGACCATTTAAGGGTTAGTCTAATTATCAATGTGTATTGTGTGATACTGAGAAGTGTTTCTCACTGTGACATATTAGAAACACTTCAACATAACAAATACAATTCAACAGCATCAGCTTCCTAAATTAACAGCCCAGTCGCCAGAGGAAAATGTTGCCATTGTACGTTTCTGCAAACTACATATATGTTACATTTGCATGTTTCATATGGTTCTAAAGTGACACAGTATATGAGCTGACTTTGTCATCTAAAAGTGTAGACCACTCGAAGCCTAAAAACAACAGGTCCATCCATGATTAAGCAAGTCATTGCTCTTTTAGCCACCAAACTTGGGTGTTCTTCACAACTCGTTGGTGTTTTCCAGCGAGGATAGCAATGAAAAGTGGTTGTTTTGCTGGAATTGTGCCCCCAAAACTGAATATTATCAGCCAAAACTTGATCTTTTCCTAACCTTAACCAGTGCTTTTTGTGCTTCAACCTAACCACACATTAACCACAGCATGTTGAAACGTGCAGTTTCAATGTATTCACTAATAACATACAAATGTAGTGTATCCCTGGTTTATAGAAACATATAATACCAACATTTTTGCTGGGATTGGGTTACAATGAAAGTTGACTGAACATTAAACTAAATATTATGATCGTCATGAAGTTAGGATTTATTGCAGGGCTGTTGTAGGATTTTTAGCTACATGTGCCCAATAAACTGGCAACATATGATGTGGGATACAGCACTGGTGTCTGTAACTGGCATTAAGCACAGTTTAATATCAATTTCTGGCCATGGAACATACCATCTGCACTCGTTCTGCCCTGAGTCAATTGACCTCCTGCCTTCATGGTTTTTTAGAGCTGAGAAGTGGAACAGCTTGGCGTGACATTTGCAGTGCTCAGCATACATCACAGAGCTAATGTCTATGAACAGCCTGTGTTTGTCAGAATTAGCATAATACAGACAGATAAGAGGAAGACAGAGGTACTGTTTGCAGGCTTAAAACAAACAAAAGACAATTCCTTCAGTCAAGTTTATTTAATAGTTATTTGCCAATAGCACCAAAATGTGGATATGTAGGTATATGTAGGTAGCCAAATGTAGGGGAGAGCGGGGCCAGTTGGGATACTTTTGTATGGACACAAAGTAACCCCCCATTACTCACAGACTGCTTGAACAGTAATGAAAATATCTTGATCTCTGAACAGGTATCATTTAGTAAAAAAATGTGTTTTATAAAGTCTCTTGTATACACTTTTCTACACATTCTATCACCACAAAGTGGTTAGCGTAGGCTACATGTAGCCTACAGGTTCATGGAAACTTGTGAGTTTTATCAAGTTATATCAATGTAGGGCCGACTGCCAGAGAGCGAAGGACATTGACCACCTCTACACTGACCTGCCAAATCATATCAGGAATTTGCCTCATTAACTCACCCATCATCATCAGTCTAACACCTATAAAGTGATATTACTGATAGTTTTCACTGGCATCATTAAAGCAGTACCAACAGCTGTGCAGAGAGCGTGGGGATAATTCTCCCAAAGCATATCCTATAGCCTCCCAGAGAAAGTAGTTCATATTAAGTTAATGTAAAACAACTCCCCTGTGTATAATCAAACAGATATTGTGAAAAAAAAATAATCAAGAAATCAGTCTTGCTGATCAATGTTATTTTCTGTTAGAACACTATACACTATTAAAAATAATTCTCTATTCACCAAAGCTGTGCTGAGGCAGTGAGACGGTCATTTCATGCACACAAGAGCTGATAAAATGACAGCAGCACCGTGTGCAGCGAGTGGCGGGGGTTCAAGCAGTATCGCATTGTTTGCACGAGTGCGTACGGATGAGATAGGCGAGCGAGGGGGGAAACCTACCCCATATGAGGGGACAGAGAGTGATCTGCCTGAGGGGGCCGTTCAGTGAGAGGGCCCAGGGGACTGAGTGCCCACTGCCCCCGGTGATGATGGTGATTGATGCAGGCACAATTCAGACATCCCAGACGCTGCAGCAAATTAAAAGGCTATTTTGTAAAGTTGTAAAGGAGCAGAATGGCAAAGGGGAGCGATGAGCCCCCACCACACTCACCTCCTCTGCTCTGTCACACCATCAGCTTCTGTTTGGTTTCCTTGGTGTCATCAGTCCCTTAGGGAGGAAAGCTATTACAAGCCTTTCACGCTCATTCATACTGCACCGCTGATGCTGCTTGTGCACATATGGGAGTGCGTATGAGTGTGTGGTGAGGGTAAATATGGATCCATGCGCAAGAGAGAGACTGTAAGGCTATCTGTGAGTCAGTGGATGAAAGTCAACAGGCAAATATTGATGAAGCAGCATGGGGAACTAGGTATGAATATTTTTGAAGTTCTCAACTAACGAGTGAGAGCATTAGTGCTTCCTCCCTCTTCTGTGCATCAGCTCTCTATCTGCACATGATTTACAAATCATTTATCCTTAATTTGACTTTAATTGACCTGGCTGACCTGAGGATGCACCCGTTGCTGGGCGCGTGAGGAGAGGAGATAAAGGGGCAGACTGTGTCAGGCTAGAGGCAGAGCAGCCTTCGGGGAGGACAGCTCACATGCCAGAGGTCAAACCAGTGTCAAGTGGGGAGTAAGGCCAGCTGAGCTGCCTTGGCCCAGGCTTTGTGCTCATCACCGCAGCTGCTGTCAGTTATCAGGAGTGTTTGCGGGAGGAGGCACAGTGGGCCGGGGGGTGGGGGCTGCGTTGATAGAAAGAAGCGTGCTTGTGTGGAAGTTTGGGGGGAAGTGGAGGGACAGGGAATCGGGGATTGTTGGAGCTTGGGGGCATATGGTGCCACTACCCGGAGAAAAGGGCTCTTTTCCTCGCAACACATGCCAAGTCTCTCACAAGCAGGTCACCTGCTTCATATCAATAGGCTGCTCAGACGAAACATTTTAAAAGGTTATAAATGTGGTGCACATTTTTTATTTTCAAATTCAAAATCAAAGTCCAAAATAGACAGGATGTTCAACAACTACCATGCATAAAATTTAGAATCAAAATAACATAACATTTTAAATATATAAGATCTATATAATTAAGAATGAAAGTCTTCGGTGTACATGACATTTAAAGGGTATCTTCTGTATTATTATTTTCTACGTTAATGTGTTTATGTGACTAATAGGAATGACATTTTTAAAAAAAAATTAATCCAGTACTGATCAAATGTGCTGCAGCTAGCAGCAGCAAAATAGGCTTTAATGTGATCCCTTGGGGCAATTGAGCAACATCAATGCACGTCCACTGAAAGTGTTTGTTTTTGCCACTGTCAGTCTCAGAATGTTATTATTAGTGTCTGAAAACATTATAGAAAGGATCCTTATAGAGGTCAACCTTTTAGTTAAAGAGTAAGATCCTTTTTGTTTGACTAGAAACAATCCGTAAATCACAATCATCAAACCCACCAGACTCAGTTTAAGTAAACAGCTAATTTATCATTATAAAGAACACTTTGTAAATAAGTCAACAAAAACAAAATAAAACTAATAGAAGCTGACTTGGTTTGTCTCTTTACTGTTCTAACAATAACCATCTCTAGTTTGGTTGAAAGAAATCCTTTATTCGCTCAGTTAGATGTGAAAGTATGCTGCCTCTATACACACTTAAATTACTGTTTATTTAAATAGAGTCTGATGTGTTGGATGATGGCGATTTCAGGGCTGTTTCTGGTGAAACAAAAAGGATATTACTTTTTAAACAAAAAGGTTGACCTCTGTAGGAATTCTTTCCATAAGTTGTCGGACACTTAGAATAACAATTTGAGTCTGTCAGTAGCAAAAACAAACCCTTTTAGTGGACATAAATTCACAATGCTAAATTGCCTGCAGACATTACATTGCAGCTGGTTTTGCCACTGCTGGCTGCAGCAGGCTCACTCAATGCTGGACCGATTTCAAAAAGTGATGTTCCCACTTAGACACAAAAACATGGGAAAATAGGGTCTACATTAAAAAAAGTTACACTTAACCACTGTACGAGGTACAATGAGTTCAAACACCAATTTATAATAATAGTTACAGCAATAATATAATATTAATAACACTAATAATAATTTTTTTTTTTAAAAATGAACTGAATTAGGTGAAGAAAAACAAACAAAATTCAATTGTAAATACATATTTTTTAACACAGAATACAAATAAAAAATGTTTTAGCTTCCACTGTTTGCTATCTAGTTATTATCATCTCCTTTGTGGCTACTGTGACATCAGTCAGGGGTGATGTATTTCAGGCTGGAGCATAGAGGCTTGAGGTGAGGTATAATCAGCCCTACTGCAGTAGGGTCACGACTCTTGCTGGAATGGTTTGACTGGCCTATAGCAGCTTATCACTTGCTCCCACTCTGCCCAGCCCATCCACTGAATACTGACAACAAGGAGGGGGAGCCCACTGTATGAATCGATCTACGCTCACACAGATATGTCCCGCTAAGAGGTCACCAAGGCTGGGTAATATGTACACTGCCGAGTCAATAGGAAAATATTAGCCAAACAGCTTAACAGAGAGGGAGAGAGGGGGACACAGACACTGCATGCATGAAAGGATGGATGTGTCAGACATCCCAGTCTGCTTCCCCGGGTGCATCTGTCAGTCTCTGATCTCTGAGTTGTATGCAAGCAGGGGAGTCATAGCTGCTGCATTAGAATAAGACTGCAGGAGCGCCGCAGACAGACTGTGTCCTGATGCTGCCGCCCACCCTCGTCTTTTCAGCTGGGCCTTCTCATACTCACCCTTTCATTCCAGCAGCTCTTTGGGACTGGGCTTGTCCCAATGCACTAAACAGATGGGCGTCTCACAAAGGGCCGCGCTTCTTGGCAAGCTGGTGTCCTACATGGCTGATTACACCTAAATACCAAACTCAGAATTGATACAGTGGCTCCTGGTCACGTTGTGCATCGGGGTTATGGAGCAGACAGAATAAGATAAAGATAATATAGGTTGATGACTGTCTGTATTGTTGGCAAATATTCATAAATACTGCTGCTAAAGAGATGAGGGGGTTCAGTATATCACAAAAAGAATAAAGCTTACATAAACTTAAACAATAAAAAACAACATGAATAATGTTCTTTTTTTTTGCCTGAGGAATCTTAAAAAAATAAGTAAGACAGACAAAGTGACAGAAAAAGAACAGGCAAAAAAAGAAAAACATAAAAGTAACAATGTCTTACCAATGTAGGATATAGATGGTGAGGTGAACGTGCTTTTTGTGTTCCTCATGGATGTCCAACGATAGAGTAAACCATTGTTTATGCATGATACTGAATAATTCTTTCAAGTATTACAATCACACTGTCGTTTTTAATATAATTAAAAATACCAACCTATTGTGTATGGCTTGAATAGGACCCCAAAATGGATAGTGGCGTAGCATTATGATACATTAGGCTCTGAACAAGTTCAGACACTAAAAAAAAAGTATTGGTGTAATTGTCAGAAAGAAAAACCTACCATACAATGGCAGATGGAGCGTGAAAAATTGTCATTATATACTACAAGTGAAGACAACATTCAGGGAGTCTATTGAGCACTGGTCAAGCCTAAGCAAGGGCTCATTGCTGCTCTGAAAATAAGTTGGCTGGAGGTGCGTAAAGCTTCCTAAAAATAGAGCCAGGGCGAGTGCAAACAAACGACACGTCGCTTAGCTTGTTCGCTAATGCACAAAGCAATTTAGGACATTGTCCCTGGGAAAAACTGCAATAATCTGATGTTTGCTCATTCGCCTTGCATCCAGTTTGAAAGAAGTGTGGAATATAATCAACGGATCTAAGATGCGTTCTGATTTATTCTGACATGCAATTTTCTTTTGTGTTTAAATATTAAACAGAAAGAAGAAATTCTATATATCTAAACTCTAAATTGACCACTTTATGAGCTTTAAATATATAATTTATCTGCTTAGAGGAATGTCCTAATAAACTACTACATCCAACTATTTTTCTCATGCAAGAGTTTGTATGATATCTGATGAGTTAACGCCCCACGAATGGCATTGTCACGTTACGTACTTATCGTATATTAGGTAGGTTAGGTTAAGCAATTAAAGTTATGTAAATAAGGTTTGGGAAGAGAAATATGGTTACATTGCACCCTAAAATACGATATATCAAGGTTCACGTGGTTTCACACAGGACACAAACACTGGTCTCCTGAGGGAAAGTCCTGTGTTTGCTTGACTCATTTACCACTCTGACCTGCCTCCTTATGACTTTCACCCTTTAAAATACTTCCTCCTACTCCTGTAACACTTCTTTCCACCTCAAGTCACTACGGTACCTGCCACATTATTGAATGGATTGAATATGAATTTATGTATGTAGTTATTACGTAATACACCTGTTGGCCTATGATTAAGTTATTTTCTTATTAAATGCATGCATTATGTACAAACAAACAGACACATACAGACATACTCTTCCCTACTGGGCTGTTAGCAGTGTTTATTTCTCAAATCCAGTGTTCCCTGTCTTGATTTGATTCCCCTTCTCACTGATAGGAGTGGTGTGTGTGTGTGTGTGTGTGTGTGTGTGTGTGTGTGTGCAAGTACATCCTCCTGTCCATTCTCATCTGTGTATGTGCCCATGAGATAGAGAGGAACAGAGAAAAAGGAGCAAGTACATGCCTGTAGCCAGACTATCCACATTTTTAATCAACATAAAAAAAGACCAAACCAACAAACTGGGCTTCTTATCAGCAGCTGTGTCCTTTTCCTTCCTCTCAGACTGCCCTCCCATCCCTGTCTGGCCTCCCAGATATGCTAATCGCTATGTAAGAATATCCTGTTGGATAATTACCATACATTACCCCGTGCTCATCTCCGGATTAATTCTTCATGTGCATAATCGCATTTGGGCTTCTTTTCCAGCCCAATGTTAAAGGTGAAACGTGGGTAAATACAATTTATACCGGTCGTACATTATAGTATGGAATGTGTTAGCAGCTCTTACCTCCAGGATATTGTCTGCAGACTGAGATGGCTGAATGAAGAGGATTATCTCTTCAGACATAAACTGTCCAGACTGCTGGATCTTTCAGAGATGTGTAATACCACCACCAGAGGCTGTTTCTAATGGTGGATATCCTGGCATTTTCCTTTGTTGATGGATGGTTTTATATGCATTTGTATATTCAAGTTTTGCACTGATTTCTTTCTTTTTTTTTCTTCTTTTTTTTTTTTTTTTTTTTTACAATTTATGTCAGTACACATTAACGAATAGATCAGACTGGCCTCACACACTATTCGTACCTTTTCCCATGGAAAGATATGGACCAAATTTCATACATATCCTTCATAATCGTTAGCCAGTAATTAATGTAAAACCTTCATATTTGGGAAGGCTGTGCTCATGTGACCAATGTGCCAGAAGTACTAAGGAGGGAAGCGGAGCTAGGTTGGTGTGCTGAATGGGTGACAAAACACGGGACTTCCCCCCAAGACATTTCCCAGGAGACTGGCATTCAGAACCGTGTGAACTTCGAGTGAACTTCGAGTCATTTTAAGATACAGCCTCACCATGTTTCTTCTCCTCAACCTTACCACAGTGATTTTACTTGCCTGAACGTAACCTCTGTAACATTAGGCTACATTAAGTACATAACATCATTCATGGGGCGTGTATTCATAGGATATTAAACAAACTGTCATGTGTGCATTTTTGTGGGATATCATACAAACCATTGTATGTGGATACATTGAACGGATATATTTGAATTGCCTTGATTTTTAAAATTTCATTTCACCAGAGCTTTACAAGATAGAGTTATCCAACAGCCAGTAACATGCAACACAATAATCATCAACTCCTTAAATCTTTGCTAATATATCATTCTAAATTCTCAATTACCTACAATTTCCATTTAATAACCGATTTAATTTATCATAAAGACTATGATACGGGGCAAGACCAAAATTCTGTTTTACAAATTTAAAAAAGGTTCTGAAAATGTGGTGCTTAAAATGTGTCTGGTTGGTAGACTGATCAATGCATTCTCACTTCTACACCTGGAACCATCCCATTATTGATAGCCCCTCCCCTATTCATATCTCATTTAAATATATTGAGTGAGCCATCTGTAAGCCATTTATCTACATCAAAAAGCCGTTAGAATTACCATGTCCTCCCCCTGGCCCTGCCTCCAGCCCAGTGGGCACATACAAATCAACACATGCATGCATATGTTGCTGCGAGCAAGCACACGCATTTGCACGCAAAGACAAAACACATGCACAAATGATTTGTCCGACATTCCACAAAAGCTTTGATGTATCCCATTGCCATGTTTTCATATCCAGGATTGTTTTTTTACCACTCTCTTTTCACCAGTGTTCCTTATAATCCTTCAGTTCTGCAACAGGGTCTGTAGCTGTCTACCTGACATTCGCCAACAGCCTTCTTCATGGATATAGGAAGCTGTTTTAATATGATCCTCCTGACAACTGATGCCGACATCTCTGTCTGCAGACCTTTCAACAAAGACCCGCTGTGGCGGTCGCACACATGACCCTTGTGAACGAAACATAAAAGCACTATTACAAGAGTAATGACCAAATTTAACACTTTGCCTCAGCACACCTGGGTTCCAGACAAGGACCGTATATTTCCTCTGACAGTCCCCAACATCTCTGCGGAGCGCAGCCGACCAGAACTTAACTGGCAGGGTCAATATCCCTGGAGAGAGAGGAGTACTTTGAAGAAATAGTGTATTTGTGGGTTCTCGTTTGTGGCTGCTTAAAGGCCCAGAGGGCAGAGAGGAGGACAATGAGCAGAGCTCTCTGTTAATTCTTACAACTCTGGAATGAGACGGTAGACAGCAGTATAAATGTGTGTACTGCACAAGGGGAGTTTTATTAGAGATTGGTCAGGTGAGGTAGATTGGTTACCTCAAGCTTACATTTTCACTGCTTTCTGCAAGTAAGGTCCAAAGAGCCAGACCTCTTATTTTTTTGTATTAACATGCGGAGAAATGTTAAAACCTTTCTATTTCAGGTAAAAAGAGCTGCATAATTGTCTGCTGATGTCAAAGAGCAGCAGTTGCTTTAGCAGGGCCTGAGGCAAAGCCAGAAGTCTTCATTCATTTAGCCCCTACAATGCTTATGTGCTAATCTGTTTTCTCACAGCGTGCCCTCAGGCTTTACACAGCATTATGGCTACAAAATAGTCTTTTCCTCAAATTAGTTAATTGGTCACAGGATAGGGAGGGGCAGAATTACATTGACTATAATATTAAAGACATACTTTTGATGCTTCACACCTTGTAGCTGTGTCAACTGCCTGTATTTGAGGACAACAGGTATACCAAGTCAGTGATCAATTAAAATCACAACATGTGACTGTTTTTTTTTTCATCAGCCAGATACACTTTGTACATCTGAACTGATATGCATCATAATATATTATTAATTTCACATTTGGTCACTCTCTGAGCCACCAGAGTGCCAGAGTCAGCAGGGCAGTGGGTGGTGGGAGTCAGGGGAGCGCACAGAGAAAAGTGCTAATGGACTGAAACAATGGAGTATCTGCCAAGCCCACTGCGTCTTGACTGAGACATATGCTCATAACAAAGCACATCTCAAACATAGCTGTGGCACCCTCACTGCTCTTTATTCAAACCTCCTACAGTCTTCTGGCTCACCCCCACACCCATCACATACCCTGCCCTGTCAATTCAACACCTATATTTAATGGCACAGGGCAGGACTGGGGTCTAATGCTCCCTCCCAGCCTGAGACAGCCTGGTTTAACACAATACAGATGTATTTGCCAAAACAACATACATGTTTTACATATCCTGCAATATGTGCTAACAAAGACAGGAACAATAGGGCATTTAAGAACATTTTTATTTAACAGTTTATTCCATATGTTTTTTGTAATTTTCCAAATCAACTTGTCAAAAAAAAGTCGATCAAACCAATAACTTCCTAGCATCTAGGGATTCTGTTCTGCTGCCACCTCTGAATGGCCTGCAGCAGTGATCCACAGTGTTTGTTCCCCTAGTGGCACAGTCACACATGTCCTTATTTACCATGAAGTACACACCTCTTCCCCATCTCTCGCCTGAGTCCTCCATGAGTTTCTAATATGCTGTTGGAAACTGACAGGGGCACGGACACCACCCAGTTTACGCCAGTACAGTGGCTAGCAGGATGCTAGACTGGCAGAAAAATATACACAACTGGGATTGCAGCCTGTGTCTGATTCCTCTATGCTTGCCACAGTGCTCCTCAGATGTAGATATGGATGCAAAGATGGACGTGGACATGGCATTGCTCATCCATGTGGTCAGGATTGTAGCTGATGCCCATCTTCACCATCTTTTCATTGGTGTTTACATTTGCAAACCTCGATCAAGCCAGCTAGCAGAGTCACTGGGGGGGAAGAGTTTACAGAATGGTGAGTTGATTTTCTCATCCGATGAGTAAGTCGCAGCCAAATGTCACCACCATCTAACTGCAAAATGCTCCAGCAACACATTCACAATACAAACAAGAGCAGAAATTTAGCTGACAGAGAGGTGACTGGAAACATCCACACCTTCATCAAACTGCCTGTAAAAAGGTAAATTATCATTTTTACACTGAGGTTTTTTTGTGTCAGTTAAACTAAAGTGATAACATCTGAATTATTGAGCTTCAGTGGTTCAGTTAAGCAGATTTTGTTACCTTTGATTAGAGCCAAGTTGCTCTTTGCCCCTGTTTTCAATCTCTATGCTAAGCCAAGTTAGCAGCCTCTAGCTCCGTCATGTATTTACAGATAAGATAAGATAAGAGAGATAAGATAAGAGAGTGATTAATCTTCTAATTTAACCTACCAAGAAATCAAATAAATAAGCATACTACCAAAAATGCTAAACTATTCCTTTACACTTGGGTTACTTTAATCAGTGAAATTTGACTGATATACAATATAAGGAGAAAACTGGTTTGGATATTTCACAACCATGTAAACTGATGCAAAGATAAGACCATTGCTGTCCAGGAAAAAATGTGGTATCTCCAAAACATCAACTTTTAATGAACTAATTATAACCTCTCAATTTTCAGTTGATTTTTTAAATAATTTACTGAGCTAACTGTGGACATACACGTTTTTCTTTGATCGTGCAGCAATATAATAACTACATGATCTCATATCACACTAATTTCCCATCTCTTTTGATGATATGCTGTATCTGACACTACTTCACACTACCAACACTGGTACCTTGCCAACTGTTTGTCCAAACAGCCTCGTCAATGCAGATGTTTCATTTGTCATGTCAATAAAGCTATTTGCAAGTGATTGATCAGTTGCAACCTCCTGGTTCCCGCGAGGGGCGAGTGAGAATTAGAGAGTGAGTGACCAGAAGAAGGAGTGATTGACTGATTTGTCACATCTGACCCCAGATAATATCACAGGACCTGCGATCAGCTCGTGTCAGTGGCCTCTCTGCAGCGCACCTATATTGGCCGCTCTCTCTGGAGATAGTGAGAGATAAAAGAAGCCATGACACTGTACTCTCCCATCAGGAGTTGTCAAAGATCAGCATCAAACCCCTGGGGAGAAAGTGTCTGTAGAGAAATTGGTCTCTGAATATTGCATGGCTGACAGTAGTCCGCTCGTTGGAATTCCCCCAACCACAGAATGACTTGGGATCATACCCTTTTCTGCTCAAGCAATGTGGTAAGCAATTAAGCTGATCACTACATTTCTGCTTACCCAGAATGCTTTTGGGTATCCCCACCTCGGGAGAGAAGGAAGACGTATCTGTCAGTTGAACAAAGCGTTCCTGTTTTTTGAAAAGAAGAGGGGAAATCAATGGCTATCTCCAGTTCGTGGAGACACAATCAATTCTGTGTGGGTCTTATCCTCTCAATGGAGATGAGGGGAACAATAACAGAATATGGTCATTTCAGGGTCACAGCAGACTTTGGGAGATGGCCTTTGGTTGGGGTGTTTGTGTTAGATCCTGAGTGTTTTGTTGCGTATTGATTTCTTTCCTCCTCTGTGTCTGCAAGAACCTGGGCTCCATTACACAGAGAGGAGGCGAATCACCCCTTCATGGCTGCTCAGTTTTCTTTCTCTAGGAATTGTGAGGAGACCCCAAAGTGCTGTATTCTCCTTCCTTTGTCCCTTACAATGTTCTGAGACAAGTTTAGTATTAAATACATTTTTTTCCCAAACAGGGGAAACAGGAAAGTTTGAGCTGCAAGTCTGCATTATTCTCCCTTTAAGAGTACCTCAGGAGTTCACAGTATGAAAAACATCATACATAATGCTTAAAAAAAAATAAAAAAAAATAATAATAATAATAAAATGAGGACAGGATCAGTCAGTGCAGACCGTTTGATGTGACATGAAAAAAATACTAATACACAAATGAGGCATGGTAAAAGATTAATATTAAAATCAATAACATGTGTCACGATTATCAAAATACACAAACCTTTCCTCCCCACCACAGAAAAAAAACAAGGTAGAGTTTGTATGATATCAAATTACCATTTTGATTTCTATTAATCCCCTAAAATAATTTCCCACCCAGAGGATTAGGCTGCTTTATTCCACCGCATCTGTTGTGTACCTCCTGTGATTTGATACACCTCTGCTCGCCAACAACCAAATACTCTTACCTATCATTCAGTTCCTTTCTTTTTGAACCCCAGATAATCCGTGATTGGCATGCTATGATCCTCTGAAGTGACGCATCATGCGAACAAAGTCTCAGAATGATTGTCTTTGTATAGATTAGTCTTATTCTTCATGTAAATAGCATCTTTGTTGCAATGCATTCACTGATACAATTAGTTTATTTCTTCTGATGTTAACCATGGTCACTTTGCTCTGGTTGATGCAAATTTACATTGAGAGGAAATGGATCATATCACAAAGAGCTTGGCATCAGACAGGTTGTTGTCTCGTGACCTCTGCCACCCGACTACTACTGGCCCAGAATCAGATACAACTAATGTGTTCATCACAGCTGAAAAGTCATTTAAAGAGAAAATCTATTTTCAGTCTCTGGCAGGCAGACACATTACCTCTTCAACAGTGGCCAAGGTAGGTGCTGACAGATCTTTCATGTACTCTAAATTAAAGCCTTTTTTTTCATGAGGATGACAGTGCAGGACACTTTGGTCATTACCATCCATTATTGTGCATTTTATTTGGTTATTATATTAGGCTGGGTGATACCGTACGATTTGAGCCTGTTTCTCACATGATTTTTGAGCAACATGAGTCACTGTGGAGTCGGCTCAAATTCCAGTTGTGTCAGGCATTTCCGCACAGTGTGTAGACGGGAGCAGGGACCAATCGTGGCAAAATCAAGTGCTCCTAACCAGCCAGCAGACTTTTAGACTAATATCCAACATTTCATCCATTCAGCAAAGTCAGTAGTGTTCTTCTTAATCATTTGGTCTTACAGTGCACTTGTGTATGTGCGTGTGACAGACAGATACCAGTAGAAAGAGAGAATCAAAACTTAGACTGATCCACTCTTTCAAAAAGTGTACTTTATTATGAACGGACCTTTGCTTGCAAACAAACTCTTATCTGTCCAGGAGCTTTCAAATGCATCTTTACTGATAATTGTCAACAGCCAGAACGGTTCACTGGGGCTGATGGGCTGTTTTATTGTTAATTACATATGTATAGTGTGAGCACTCAGGTCGTGGCTTGACGATTGGACTGTATGGTGTGAGCACATAAATCATGAGCTTTGGCTTTGCGTCGCAAACGGAGTACTCGTACAATGGAAGATGGAATTAAACAATATTTCTAAAATGGGCTTTAATCGTACAATGTATGCCTGGTGTTACGGTCAGCAAACAACTGAGAATGACATACAGCATACCCACTCACTGTCATAATGAAACTGCACTTAACGTGTTTATTTTTACATGTGAGTATAGATAACAGGGGGTCTCAATGTTAAGAGCAATGGAAAAAGGTGTATACACATTCTTCACACATTTATTGTTTTCATCATACAGGGCTGCTTCTCTTACAGCTCATTTTATGATTGGTCTAACAGTCTCAAGTGCACAGGTTGTTTTCTCAATTGGTGGTAAGCACCGACTCCAAGTGGAGAATAAATCAACCTGTAGACGATATAGAGCATTAATGAGCCGAGGGACGTGGTATAGAAAGATGGAAAATGAGAACTGGGACCATCTGTCAGTACTTGTGATGAATGGAAATGGACCTCCCTTCTCCATCCTCAGCACTCTACTATTCTCCACCACCTTGGATGACATTTCTTTGATCGAACGTGTTTTGCACATTTGTGGCAAATTACTCCATCAGACATTGCTAGCACCTCCTTGTCAGACAAAGAGGAAAGCCTGATGTCTCGCAGACAGGTGAGTGACAAGGACGAGCCCAGGGAGAAAGCCAACCAGAAGCAGTGGTGCGAAAGGAAAGAGGGAAGAAGAAAAGAGTGAAGGATGAGAAAAGCCAGGGACTGATGAATTCCCAGGGGTGAAGCAGTATCAGTCAATCTGCGGCTAATTCATGTCAGAGTGTGTATGCTAGCTCTTTGAGAGGCTGGCAGAAGGTTGATACAATTCAAGTGGAAATGAAGTTGGCCACACAAGTGGACAGATATAACACCAGTGAAGAGAAGAGGACAATGACGCTGATGATATGTCTTTCAGTGGTATTGCTCTGATCTCGGACCAAATTCTTGCCATCTTTCTACCCTCCCTTACTTTAAATGCTCCACCTCCATTTTGTAATCAAAAGTAAATTTTTCAAACTTTTATACAAGCACCCCATATTCAGTTCTATTAAAAAAAGATGCTTGAGGCTACATTAACTGTTACTAGCCTAACAAACCTAAACATGGATATATGAGGTGGAGCCCCGTTTATTCCTAAGAAAGTTGCTCAGTAGCGCATGAAGCCAAAAAAGTTTGCCTTCTGTGTATAAAATTGCCTGGATCTTCCACTCGGTTTATGCATGGTTGTGCCCATAGAGCAGGCACACAAGAGACTTTAGCTAGTTGAGCAGCTAACCAAAAAATGCCCATAATGAATATGACATGTCTTCAGAGTACTGTGCCAAATTGGTGGGGTACTCTTTTAACAAACAAATGAATGATGTTGCAGGAGTATTATTTTCACTAAAGCTGTCTGGTGTCTATTTCTTGCATCTGCAATCTTAGATTTAAAAGACTGTCACAGTCAAGGTGGACAAAATGGATTCGCTAAGATTTAATTTGTGTGAAGAATAGCACTGTATGCTTTCATAATTACATCACAGAAAAGCGTGTGCAGCTTCATAAGGGCCTCGAAACAAAGATAGACCTAAGGTCAGGAAACTATGTGCTCATATCAATGAGTCTTATGTGAACATGTTTTATGTTTTCTTACATTTTTACTCTGAAAAAAGAAAGACCGGGAAAATTGTAAGATTAACCATTGCCTCTGATGAAGTGGTCCAAACCTCTTTTTAATAGTTGATGAACGCAAGCTTAATGAACTTACCATCTTGGAGTTAACTGTAGCATGTTGCAACATGGAAATATCCATGACAAGTGTCAGTGATCATGTAAAGTTTGCAGAAATCGTATCCATCCAAAACTCTACTTTCTGCATTTTTCATTTTCTTGGAGAAATATGGAAAACATCAAATGTACAGGGAGAAAATCACCGAGGCAGTGAGGATAAAGAGTTGAGTGCATTGGGCTGTCAGTCAGAGGCAGGTGAGAGAGTGCAGCAGATGGTGAGGTTGGGGCTCTGTGTCGAGTGCATAATGTGCCCTTGGGCCAGTGGAGGCAATGTCTAAATTAATATGATTTGTCCACCTTTGATATTTAAGAGGATTATACCTTATGTTCAAACACAGGGTTGTGAATAGCTTAGGATGAAAAGTGACACAGTGCAGAATAGAATTAACGGCTCCTGGAGGACTTCTTCATTCATTGTTAACTTCTTGCCTAATCCTTATTAGGATGTACAGGTCTGAGGGAGCTGGTTGTGGCTGTGGGGACATGTGCCCCCATTGTGTGTCTGATGGTTAATCATGCTGTCATGGCAGGGGGAGGGGAAAGCAAATGGGAAGAGAGTGAGGGATCAAGAAAGTGCATAAAGGCCCCCTGCTTTTTATGGGTGTTACCCAGTCTGCGCACTGATCCTTCTCTATGGCTTAAGTACAAAGTGCAGACCGCAGGCACAGGCTCCCAGCATGTGCACATGAGGTGTATAACACATATGTGTTCACACACATAAACCTGCAAATTACATGCTGGTCTATTAAAGAAAAACAGGATGTGCTATTGGGACATAAACAAAGTTGGAATCATGAAACTGATTTCATCCATCAGAACCATCAGATCTTTGATTTCAGGCCCTCTGGTTCAAGACAAATGTTGTAAAATTCAGCCCCTTTTTATATGATGGATGAACTGATTTATTTTCCACATAAAATAGTCTACTTAATGATTTTTTAAAAATATTAGTGTTCCCAGTCCCAATATTCATGTACTTCCTCACTACCCATTCCTAGGTTGTCGGGTTGTTGTTTTTTTATTGTGTTTGAGTTCGTGTGTGTGTGTGTGTGTGTGTGTGTGTGTGTGTGTGTGTGTGTGTGTGTGTGTGTGTGTGTGTGTGTGCAGTCTCAAGAAAAGCCTCCCACTCCCCTGCTGATTGACTTTTGTTCTGTGGCCTCTCAGCAGGGATCAACACCATGGAAACACAAAGCCTGTTTACACCTGCTATTAGCATGCGTCTTGCATAATCTGATCAAGTGGACAGCTCTAAGTCTATCCGTTCACACCTGGAATCAGATGTCAAATGCAGCCTACATCATTTCTGTTTGCATTTCTGGTTTCACATGCACTGAGCCAGAGTGTGATCTCCGCAGTGGTGACAGTTGGCTATAGTTCGCCCACACACACACAATGATAGGGCTAACTGTTAGCATTACATGGCTAATGTTAACGGTTATGAAAGAGTTTGTTGGGACTGTTAACCAGAAGTGTGAGATGTTTGCTGCTGGGGCTGTGTTAGCTTGTGCTAATCCAGCAAGTTCTCATCCCAAGTTGTCAAATGTTGCCGCTTTCTCAGTGGACTTTAACACCTAAATGTGAGGCACTAGATAACCTCGTTTGTCCAGGATGGCATGTCAATTTACACTTGTTAATGCATTGTGTCTTTTTAAAATACACTTTTGTTTTCACAGTAAGTGTACAGTTTCTGTTCATTTCTGTTTAACAAAAGCATGTGGTTTAAGTTTAGCCAACAAAAGCATGTGGTAAGGTTTAGAAAATACAGTTGAGAACTCACATGGAAAACTCAAGTGGACTTCCAGGTGAAAGTCCAGGGTTTGTAAGACCCATCCACCTCCTCACATTCCCTCCACCTTTCAGCTCTTTATGATGTTGTTACTGGCAGCGGAACAAACTGATGCTGCCCAGCAGAAGCCGAAGTCTGGAATGAGAACTATCTGGCGATGCAGGCAGACATTGAATTGACTGTTGGCCAGGAGGGAGCGACTCCAGAGATGGTCCTTCAATGCTACGTTTGACTGGTTTAATGGTGTTAACAGAAAGTTTGCTTATTATCCAGTAGGGATTTATATAAGCAAGGATGTCAGCTGAGTAGGTGGACATTCACTATAGCCCAGGACACTTTTGCAAACACTCACAAAATGTGGCAGTATGACCAGACCACCTCCAAATGTCGTCTGAGAGATTGGTTTTCAAGGTGCATTGAGGACCCACTGGGTACAATCACATCTGTATGTCAGGCTGTCCCCTTTGGATCCAGTCACCAAGACGTATGTTAACACCATGTGTAAACAGAGCCAGTACGGCAGTCCACTTTATTTAAATGTCCAGACAAGTGAGTTTTTCCAACTAAAACTTCAGTTGTATGACATTCTTGGTATTGTTTCGCTCAATGGCTCCATGCCAAAGAACCAGCAGAGCTCATATGAATCAGTGTGTTGTGGATGTTTGGTGTGTTTTGACAGAAATACTGAACACTTTTATGCCCCCTGCCCAGCCCGGAGCATCTGTCAGTCCATCAGCATCTCTTATAAAACTAAGCTTTATTCCACTTACACAGACCATTAATCTTGGAGCAAAACATAGAGGGGAGAGACAGTTCTTTTCAGAGTGGGAAAGACCTCTAACTATCTCGATGACATTGTGTTGGCTTTTTTTTTTTTTAATTTATATTAGCAGGTGAAAAGGGGAATAAACGTTTTACCAACAGTGACCTCAAGGAAATCACCCAGTGCATGTATTTTAAAGAGGAGAATATATTGAGTTCCAAAATGTGTGTTTTTTGCATATTTGTGAGTGGGACATAACTACACAATGTACCTTTAGTAAATTTATAGTGTTGGAGCAACTGGGAGTTTGAGATTGGAATTGGTTTAAGACAAGGCTGGAAATAATGCACTGATTATGTGTCAAGGATACAGTGACACTGATCCCCTTACAATTTTCATACGTGCAAAGCACTCCAAAATTGCCATAGCTATAAGTAGAATGTTTACATTAAAGCCCCTACTTTCAATTTGAGTTGATTTTGGCGACCCTGTGGACAAAAGTGGTAGTGTTTTTGCCGGAATGAAGCCTACATTTCCCATGAGCTCTAGCACGTATTGTCGTATAAGACGCTTACCTGGGGCCTATTGCACAAAACTAGAATAAGGGACTAAGCCGGGATATCTTGGTTATCCTGGCTCAAGTTATCCGTGATCCGGTTGCACAAAAGCGGGATAGTGATAAGCGGGATATGTTATGATGTAAGTTACCATGGAGATTTATTCTGTGGAGCTAGCCTGCTCCAGACCAGGCTAAGTTCTAGGATCTATTCAATCTCATCCCTTATCTCAGTCAGCAGTCACCAAAAACGGAAACCAATAGTTATTCCACTGCCCACTGCACATTGTTATCACATTCAACCAGACCCACTGTCATTATTTAAACATTTGTGATCATTAAATGCAATCATTTTAGATAAATGATGATTTTAGAACCTAAGACGGTCATCTGCCGCTCTGAGCTAATTGGCAAGTAGCAGCTCAACAGTGGCTTCATAAACTGAGTAAGCCATTCACCAACCAATCAGCCATTGTCAATTGAGCAAAAATTGTGGGAGGAGATAGGTTTAAGAAGTTTTACGGTTTTTGAAAAAAACAGAGTGATGGACTTCATAATTTGCAATAGGTTTAAATGTACAAAGGTTTCTTCAGTATTGGGGCTACATTTTGGTGAAAGTTGCAAATCTGTAGAACATATGGTTGATTTGTTGTGAATTTTCAAAATTTTGAACTTTAGAGGCTTGCTGTAGCGCCACCATCAGGACTATTGGCCTGTTTTTGCAGCAGAGGCAATCTGGCATGGGACTGGACCTTTGTGCAAAGTTTGGTGATTTTTCGCGCATGGGAAGTAGGATTTCTTCTTCTTCAGAAGAAGAAGATCATGCAGCAAAACGATAGGGTCCTGGCAGCTTAAGCTGCCCAGCCCCTAAATATACATTCAAAGGTCTGTATATGATACACCCTGCATGTCTGCACACTGAAATAAATGCAGGACAAATCCATACACAACAAATGAAGAGACAAATGAATGGATGCAGTAGCCTCAATGCAAGCTTGTATACACACAGTATACAGCACAAACAACATAAGAGGCCAAATCAATTTAAATTGAATAAAAAAACAAATTCCTCTGCCAATGCAGGACATATTTAACTTAAATTTAAAGCATGCATGTTTACTAAAATAATTTAACACATATTGGTCCCTGACCAGCCGACCACTGTCGTCATCAGGGAAGATGGCAGGATTGTCCCAGTCCATGTGTGATGGCACTCTGGGGGCCCTCTCCTTCCTCAGGCAGGCCACATTGTGGAGGACAGCACAGGCCACAGTGATGTCACATGCCCTCAAAGGGCTGACCCTTAAGTGGTGAAGACAGTGAAAGCGTGCCTTCAGGAGGCCAAAGGTCATTTCGATCCTGGCCCTTGTCCTGGCATGGGCATGATTATAGGCCTGCTGTGCTTCCTGAGGGTCTGTGTATGGTGTGAGGATAAAAGGCTGGCAGGATACCCCCTGTCCCCCAGCAACACACCAGAGAATTCACCTGTCAATACAAAATCTCATCATCACAACACATTCTTGACACAGCCATGATGTAAAAGGTGGTTATTAACAGAGGTTGTGTGGCTCACCTTGTGATAGGCGCTGATAGATTCCAGAGGTCCAAAAGACTCAGGAGTCATGGACCGAGCCAGGCCACTTTTCCACAACATTGCTGAAATTATAAGATTAAGACTATTAAACCAATCAATGCACATCACAAGCAATGCACAGTGTTCATTAATCGACAATATGAAAAAGTCATGTTCACCTGAACATTAATGCTGTGAAAGGATTTCCTATTCACAAAATCAGGGGATTATGTATATTCTTATGATCAATCAGCATACACACGCACGCACATACACACACACACACACACACACACACACACACACACACTTGCATACATATAATGAAACAGCAGAGGAGCATGGAGCATGAGGAGCAAACATAAGATAAGATAAGATAGGGATAGTGCTGGGGTTACATCTAGTATTCTTACCCATGTCATAAATCTGTCCATAAGTCAGGGTGTTTTCCCAAACGATATGAAGAATGCTAGGGTGGTTCCTCTCTTTAAGAAGAATAGCAGAGCTGATGTTGGGAATTATAGGCCAGTCTCAATTCTGTACAATACTATATCAAAGATTTTTGAGCGTCTTGTGAATGAACAGGTGGAGGAGTATCTCATCAGGCATGATCTATTATATGAGCTCCAGTCTGGTTTTAGAGCTGCTTATTCTACTGACACCTGTCTCATTCACCTCTTCGACTATGTGCGTCAGAATTTTGATCAAGGGAATTATGTTGGTATGCTTCTACTTGACCTGCAAAAAGCATTCGATACTGTGAACCATGACATTTTGATTTCTAAATTACAGTGCATGGGTTTTAGTACCTCAGCACTCAAATGGTTCACTTCTTATCTAACGGATAGGACACAAGTATGCGATGTTGAGGAGACCCTCTCTGATCCACAGAGTATAACATGCGGGGTGCCCCAAGGTTCGGTCCTGGGGCCCCTGTTATTTTTAATATTCATAAATGACATGTCAGCTGCAGTACAGTGCAAGTTGCTATTATATGCCGATGATTCTGCTTTACTTGCCCCAGGCTGTAATGTTAAAGACACTGAAAAGACTCTTGGCAGAGAGCTTGAGTCTGTCAACCAGTGGCTTGTAGACAATAAGCTCTCTATGCATCTGGGCAAGACTGAATCAATCTTGTTTGGTACAAAAAGGAAGTTGGCTAAATCAAATACTTTAAAGGTGATGTGTAATGGGTCTGAAATTGTGTCTAAATCAAGTGTCACATATTTGGGTCTAACATTGGATCAATTCAATTAAGTCAGTGAGCTCATCTATTTATCAAAGAGTTATACAGTCTGATGGAGTTACATTGACACAATTTCACTCACATCTGCAGCCAGTTTCACTTACAATTTCAACTGATTCATAATCAGAGTACAACTACGTTTTCGGAGATGTTAATTAACTATTTGGATTGTAACTGTGATGGTTTCAGCAGAGCAGTGAGTGTGTATTTGTGCACTACTTACGCATTCAGGCCGTCTGCAACTTAGCCATGCTTTCTCTCGTTTCTACGCGGTGTTGCCTTTCTTTTTGATTTGATCCTTTACCTCTTCGTAAGCGTCCATGAGGATTTCTGCCTCCGACGGGGAAAGTACGCTGTTCTTGTTGCCACGGTGAATCGGTGAATCTGTGATCGATGGCAGGGTCTATTTGAGGAAGCCGCTTGCGCGCACTGATCCAGGATTGGTTTCACCTGGCTCGATGAATCCATGTCTGCTAATCCTGGCTTGGTCTTTGTGCAACCAATTAAGCCTGGACGCTCTTGTTTTGGATTTGTTGAACTCAGCTCAGTCATTTGTCCTGGATGTCTGAATCCTACTTTTGTGCAACTTTGCCCCCACTCCTATCAGGGAGCCCAGCTCACCTCTGCCGCGTCCCAGCTCCACCTCTCCGGCGTAAGCGCCACTGCTGCTGGGGTAAATGCAGCGGTCGGCTGGTAAGGCTGAAGGCCTGTTTGGCGAGCGCTTTCACAGCTTCTTGGACTGAGTATAGAGCGGTGCCTCGCCATTTTATTTCTCGGCACTCGCTGGACCCTGTCGACGCCTGGCTGGTACCTGTCGTCGGCCCGGATGAGGTGTTCCAGCCCCACGGCCCCTGCTCTCCTCGTCCCCGCTGGCGCAGGGTGAATCTGCGCAACCTGCGGCCTCTGTGTGTGGCTCTCCGGACAGCTAACACCGTGGATCCGCCAGCTCCTGCCAGGATTGGGCTTGTAAATGCTAGATTGCTAGTGAACACAACGTTTATCCTGAAGGATTTCCTGACTTCCCGAGGATTGGATTTTCTCTGTGTGACTGAGACATGGCTGACTAAAAATTCATGACTACATAAGAAACAACAACCAAAGTTAAGGGTTCAGAGAAAAGCATCTTAATATATTTTTTTTTAATTCTGGAAAGGTCCAGTGTATAGGATTTAGCAGGACATATGTTGGCAGACATGGGATATAATATTCATGACTATATTTGCATTAGTGTATAATTACCTGAAATTAAGAACTGGTGATTTTTTTGAGTTGTTTTTATCTAAATTTGGAGTGAGTCCTATTTTATGGAGCCTGCCATGTTGTTTCTACAGTAGCTCACAACAGACAAACCAAACGCTGGCTATCGATAGGCCCTGTTGCATTTTTATGTTTGAACTTGTTGCAATATGCAACATTACGTCCATATGTCACTAAATCCTACACACTGGACCTTTAAGAGTCTGCTTCATCAGGACTGTATGGGTGTTTTTTTTAACAAGATTTGATTGACAGTGGCCTGGGAACACAAACAAACAGCTGTCACCAGAGTTGCAAAGCCAATAATGTGACATCACTTTTTTCCAACTATGTCAAACTACTACTTAAAAACCTGCAAGAAAAATACAAAATACATTATCAGTCGTGAAAATGGCTACAGTGTTACGTGACTGTAGGGTCCCATTGCTCACAGCAAGAAGCAAGCTCAAGAAAATAGTTTTTAAGAGCCTTTAAAATGCATTGCCTCAGTCATTTCCGTAACTGTTTATGCTCTTGGGGGTCGCGGGCGGTCTGGAGCCTATCCCAGCTGACATTGCGTGAGAGGCAGGGTACACCCTGGAAAGGTCACCAGACTATCACAGGGCTGACACATAGAGACATATAACCAGTCACTGTCATATTCACACCTACGGACAATTTAGAGTAACCAATTAACCTAACCTGCATGTCTTTGGATGGTGGGAGGAAGCCAGAGTAGCTGGAGAGAACACGGGGAGAATATGCAAACTCTGCAAAGAAGGGCTCCCTCCTGGGATTGAACCAGGAACCCTCTTGCTGACCAGCGCTGACCACTACATCACCGTGCCACGTGCCTTTAAAATGAACAGAGTAAAATTTTCTATAAGTTCAATAACCAGCAACCAGACTTATCCCCTAACTTTCCAGGTCCTGAAAAGATGGACTCTATTGATGGGCCTCTGTCTGTGGTGCCAAAACCCCTACTGTCTCATCCCTGGTGGGGTAAGTCCACGGGTTGAAATTTGGTCATACTTTCAGCTAAGTGACAGGTGTTATCCATGTGAATGGTTATGAGTTATAAGTATGAATATCTCTGTTTCATGTATCATGCATGAAAAGTATGTAAAAATGTGCAGGAACATGTACAGAAATGACAGAAATTAATCTAATACTCCAGTGTGCCAAAAAATTAGCACGGAGCAAGTATGCATCAGTAATTAGACATATTCATATAGCCTCCTGCACCTGTGTGTGCTATTGTGATACAGCACCATCCAAAGACTAGAGCCCTGACTTTGTACAGCACTGTGCATCACATGCTCTCGTTTCTGATAAGGAAGCTGGGTAGCAGCAATGTTATGTGCTACTTGTATTCCTCAGAGTGTGCACCTTCCCTCACCCCCACTCTCCCAAACACCAACGTGCTTCCGTGTAATGCCACAGTGCACTGGGCTGACCCCAGCATGCTCACTGAGACACTGTGGCAATACTATCATGTAAATGAAGTCCGGCTCATTTTTAAGTGCCTTTGGGAGATCACTGGTTTATCAGAAACATGCCTGCCAGAGCAGCTCAGTATTGTCCATTCACATCAGTGCGCAGAGCGCGTGTTGGAGTCGTATTCACGGCCCAAAGGTCAGCATCAATACTGATGCAAACCGAGCTGCATACATTAAAGGCAATTCAGGCTGTTGCTCCCTATTGTTGTTGTCATGCTTAAAAGGTCTATTTTCTAATTCTTAATAATGACAAGAGGGCATCATTTACATATCAAATCCTGCATATGTTTGCTCTATTTTAAAGTACAATTCAGGAACTCCCTTTTCATATTCTCATGTTCACATTTGACATTTATTTACCGCTGAAAAAAAGAAGGGAAAAAAACTCAAGATGCCACTAGTGTTGGAAGATCATCCACATTTTATGTGGGTATTGTTAGAAAGGAAACCAAATAGACCAGAAAAATAAATAAAAATCAACACTTGATTATTTTGTGAAATCGAATCCAGTTCAATATCTGCAGGATCCTAATACAGCAAACAGTCCATGACATTGACAGCAACGTGCCCTCTCGATTATTCTTACGCCTGCAGAGCTCACCATCAAAACCTAATTAAATTATGAACTGATACACATTGGGCTCGTCACGCTTGTTTGTTTATCCATTATTAGAGGCAGAGAGCTGCCATGCTGTGAATAAGAAACAGGGCTGACTCGAGTCCTGTACGAGCCACACAAGGGCAGACAAATGAGTTGAGACCTTTCTTTTTTAAACTGGTGTGGATAGAAATAAGAAGTAAAGTGGCTTGTGCTTTGCACGGAGCAGGTTGTGTAAATGGAACAGCAGCCGCTTTGCTTGACTTGATTTCATGACGAATAAAGTTCTCAAGAAAATGTCCTCATGTTAAAATAAATAAAAACAGAGTGAACCTTTCCAAACAAGCG
This sequence comes from Epinephelus awoara, assembly GCA_035609425.1. Classification (NCBI taxonomy): domain Eukaryota; kingdom Metazoa; phylum Chordata; class Actinopteri; order Perciformes; family Serranidae; genus Epinephelus; species Epinephelus awoara. The sequence goes on from CM069304.1 coordinate 9,984,830, forward strand.
ACTGACACTTTAACCCTAAAGTTGCTTCAGAACTGACCCTTTTCAAGACTGTTGACATCACTCTTTCAACAACCAATTTTTCTGTCGCTGGCTTTTGTTCACCTGCTCGTCTACTGCTTTTGTCAGGAGCGAAACACTCGCCCTACTTTCACTTTACACTCACAAAATTGGAGACACGTTATGCTTTAAGGGTGAAATTTAATGTTCGCTGAGCGACAATTCAGCCACATCCTTTCTTTGGCAACTCATACAAGTTATAATGAGAGATGTTGTCGCTCCCATTTAATATACTGTACGTCTTAAAAAAATAAATGGCATAATTGTAGTTGTTAGAGCAAATTATGACACTTGTGGGTAAACGTTTGAACTGCCATTATAGGTGAGGAGGCTTTCTGTGCACTGCAAAACAGCACAGAGAGCAAGTGGAGAGGCAACGTGCTTTAGCCACCACAATCTGCCATAATAACCCTCCCATTTACTGACACCTCCCATCTCCTATTCTTCTGTGTGATTGAAGTACTTTGACAGTTTCAGCACTTAGATGGTCCACTTATCTTCTTACATGTTTCAGGCACATAATTTGTGTTTAAACAGTATTATAAATGTTTTTTTAATCGCTCGTATATTTCTTTTCTGAAATAATCAGAAATCATTATATTTCGCTGTTACACATCGTTGCATAAGGTGACAAACTGTTTATAACTGCACTGCAACACTGACTTTTTTTTATCAGTTTATTCTTCTGTGAATGGCCACCTGGTAAATACAAAGACGGATTAAAACACACATTAAAACACACACAATTTTAGAATTTCAACAAACAGCAATTGAAGGGAAAGTCAGACATATAGGGTCCACTTTTTTCTGAGAGTAGATACTGTAACACAGGCCTAATGTTGAATCTAAAGCTACAGCCAGCAGCCAGCTAACTTAGCTGCAGGTCAATATCTGTCCTAAATTGAAAAAAAAATTACCTGCCAGTACCTGTAAAGCTCAATAATTAACACTTAATGGATTATGATGATCATGGATTTTGCGTTTCAGTGCTGCATGTTTCTCATGGGAGCCAATGGCTTTTGTCATCTGAATAACATGTACTTGGACATCTACTGTTACATCGGTTGAAGACCAATACACACCGGCAGTGACACCACGCATCAAATAAAACCCTATTATTTTCAATGTATAACCCTATATTGGTGGCGGCTAGAAACGCATCCTTGACGCACCACCCCAAGGCATTTCACGGCACTGTCCTATTTCCAGCCTCACCACCCCTGGAATTAAATTCATTTTCCCCCACTTGCTCTCTGCTTGTACATATCCGCTTCAGTTGCAGCTCCCTGCTCCCAAGCTCGACTCCTCTCCTTACCATCAATGTATAAAAAGAACTCTGTAGCTGTTGCTGTGTCTCGTGTGTGACAAAGAATGGATGAGAATAGATGGGTTGAGAAATATTGCGAGCTAAACGTCCCACGTCATCAAAATGACAATGGTCAAAAAGATATTCATGGTCATAGCTCCAGATATCGACTCTTAAGGTAAGTAATCAAGTGTGATTAGAGGCTCTACACACATGATTTTAAGCTAATGCTTAGGTGGAGATCTTTCAGTAAAAGTAGTAAGCCTTGTTTCTCAACCGTGCTTGTAGTTTTTTTCTTCATACCATTTATGCATTGTTCATTTTCCTGTGGGCTAATGGTTGAAAAAGCCGACACAGTTGTTGGTTGTCGAACTTAGGACGTTTGACTAGCAGTAGGGCTGGGCGGTAGGTTACTACTTCATGCGAGACTGATGCTAACATGTGTTTGTTTCTCTGCGGTAAGACTGGCTGTTCATGAAGGCTAGCTTTGGGTAGGGAAGAGCGAAATAGATCAGCTTTATCAACTATGACAAATGTGTCATCATTATCATGGAAGGTTTCATCATTAAAATGATCAAGATTGTTTTATCACCCAGCCCTTTGTTGTATTTCTGTTGTGTAACCGGTACAAAATCATGTGTGTAAAAATGCCGTTTTATGAGGGATATGTGTGCCAGGGCCAGTTGCCAGGCAACCAGTGGAGATTCCAGGAAATGGTTTTTATGCTTTGGTGTTTGTTAAGCTAATGGGAAACAATGTGTTCATTACTGAACTTTACAATCACTGCTACTGCTAGCTGTTGGGTCTTTGAGCTGAGATAAGTTAGCCAGTCGCCAGCTGTACCTTCGTATTTAACAGACAGACATGGTGATATCAATCATCTCATGTAAGTCTAGGCAAGAAAGCAAATAAGTGCATTTCCCAACATGCTTTTTTTCCTTTATACAACACACTAAGTGGGGATATTCTGGGTGGATCTCATGCAGTTGAGTTTCTCCTTAATTAATAGGAAGAGCTCTTCATTTAAAGAGTCTTACATTTCCGTGGTCACTCCTCTCAGATATGGCACAATTAGGACAATTATAGAAGTAGAGTGGTACTCTGTCCTCAGTGAGATAAAGTGTATCATGTGACTCTGGCTGATTACCGTCTCCACTTCACACCATGCCCATAATGAGAGTGGAGTGCATTCGTTGCTGGGGTTATGAACTCTCACCAGACTTCTGATGTGCTGGTATTCATTACAGTGTTGATACTCTCTGATGTGATAATGATCCACTTATGTCTGACACAGAAACCCTAATCATCACGCAAAATGAATGTACGTGTAAATATTGAGGAATATTTTCAAAGCATTGCTCCTTCTGCTTTCACTGGTGGAATTTGAATCATGATGCTATAAGGAGGAGTTAGGTAATATTTTGCCACATTAAATAAAATATCAATATTGGTCATATTGCTGGTTGATGGTGTAAAGATATTATAACTTTTAGAGTGTTGATAAACTGTTTGAATGGTGTGACAACACAACTATGCAGTGTCTAACTTGTGCAAAGCATTGCATACACTGAATCAGGGATCACTGGGGTATGATTTTCTTTCTTTCTTTCTTATTAATATTATTATTTTTTAAATCTTGACCCTTTCCGAAGCTACACATATTTTTCCTTGAGCCCACCTAAAGCCCCGTTTCCGTTAACACTTTCAGTATGGTACCTTGAGAACCAAAAGTGACCCTTCAGACATGGTACCTAGACCCTAGCATTTCCACTGCAAACAGTCCTCTTAAATGTGGGCGGGGTTGTTGTCACTCACTGCTCCGTCCAGCACTCACTGTATTTTCTTCCTGTGACACAGATGGAAGTCTGCACCTCGTTTATCATCCACAGAACGATGCAGCACACAAGCATTTTCTGAACAAAATAAAACAAGATAGAGTCTAGAGTCTCTCTCCATGGGATATTTAAAAATAGTGGGTTTGTGCATTAATCCTTCTCAGGCAAGCTCGGGGGTTGAGTGCTGCAGTAGTCCGATGCTCCATAACACTTTTTTTTCCGAGTGAGGATTACAATATATGCAATTTACATACCCTCGCTGAAACGACTATATCTAAAAGCTTGAAGACTGACTCATTACTAAAAGTGTATGTCATATAAAAACTAAAGAAATGGTCAAAGATGTCATATGGAATATTTAAGGCGTGTTGATAGATTCAAGTCGTCACCTCATGCACTGAGTAGCATTAAAAGCTGACGTTCCACCTTAAGCAGTCGGCCCAAAGAATGAAGCTATTTTGTCTCTGACTCCAGCTGCTGTATCAGGCAGCAAAACATCCTTTCATTTTATAGTTACAGTTTGCTGTAAGATAAATGTTAAAACTCTCCACTATATGAACGTTAGACAGTAGTTACATAACATAAACCTCAAAACCAGTGTTCACAGCTCCACCTTTTAGTACCAGATCTGTGTGCGAGGTACAGGGGAAAATGAATGAATGTACGAATGCATGCAGATACACCACAGCAGGCATTAGCAACATGTGCACGTAATGACCAGATAGATTTTAAAGACTTAACATTTGATGTTTAAAGGTTAAAAATTTAGAATTAAAATCATTATTGCATTATCTGAAGAAAACAGTTTATTTTTGGCAGGGTTTGAATGAGACATAATAAAGAGAGAAAAGAGAATAAAGTGATTTTTAAGACAGAAGCCTTTGTAGTGCATGATATGTTTAAGCTCACGGCAGAAATTTGAAGATCCAATGATAACTTGTTTTTACAGTTTTGGCTGTGATAAATGTTGTTATTTTGGCCATTTTAAAAGAAAATGTCTTTCAAACTCACCAGTGTGAGTGTGAGTTCAGAGTGTATTTAAAATGAATACAAATAAAAGCGAAGATAAAAAAATAATTGGAAACAAAAACACAAGTCCTTCACCAGTACTTAAAAAAACTATTTGACATGCCTCCCTCATTTTTGCCTCACCCCCTACCTGTCATAAATAACAAACGGTCCCTAAATCTTTTCAAAATATCTCATATCTCAATATCTCAATACCTCATGCTTAGAAAATTTCAGTCAGTGAGATTAATTTCATTTCTTTATGACCCTTCCCACTGCTCCACTCAGTGACTTCCATTCATTATCATTTAAATATAACCCAAAAGACAGCTGACATTCCATACCCATGCACTTAAGCAGCATGCATCTGGGCAGTTTAGCAGCTTAGTGAGAGAGTGTGACAGCTAGCATTGAAACATGGGTTTAAAGGGGTCTTGTCTAATATTAGCTCGGTCTGATTGTAGCAGAGGCAACACTTTCGGTCATGCACTAGCTCATACATTTAACAAGTACATCACAAAAGTTGCTGCATCAGTTTGCTTTTTGATGTCTAATAACCTTTACAAGATTGTTTTACTTGCAGAAGACACACAGTTCAGGTTTGTGTGCAATAGGATTGTGTGCACATCATCAAGTGTCCTTTACCTGACACTGCAGTCATCATGATGTACTCCAAGACCGATATAGTCCCACAACAGGGATCTGGTTGCCCAAAGGATCCACTCTCGTTATGACAATATTTATAGCAAGATAAGTAATAACTCTGCTAATTATGAAGCAAAGCCCTCTCTCCTAATTAGGTCATCTTGGAGAGAGCTGTGACAGCTAGAGGATTGTGGAGACCTGGGCCGTAAAACCGAGGGCCACTTTGAGTGAAGGATCTTTGGAGATGCTCATGTTTTATCATTAGAGAAATACAGTCCATTATCAAAAGCCTAGAACACTGCAATTAACCCTCCGATCATTTATTTAGGCTCTATCTGTATAGGACTCACAGAGTACTTAACCCCCATATATGTAGTTAAGCCTGGGTATCATTAAGTAGGGCTTGTCAGGAATCTAATCTGGCTCATCTTCTAGTTCTCCACTTTCTTAAAGTCATTATATGGTTTATCTCCACATGTTAAATTAATAACATTTGATATTCAAATAGTTATATCAGTGTGATCATGAACCAACACTTTATCCAAGTCTCCATGAAACCATCCATTCGTTGTCTATACCAGCTTTGCAGCGCAGTGTCGTGGGGGGCTGGAGTTTAGCCCAGCTCATTAGGCAAGAGACAGTCACCCACTAATTGTCGAAACAGAAGATTAAGTTGAAGTTAAAAAGGAGATTTTATGGAAAACAATACTTGGTAAGTGCCATTAGTGCATCTGTGATAAAGGGGGGAAAAGTCAGATTCTCTCTTCTCATGAGCTTAATTCTTATTGTTGTTCCCATAGGATTAAATAATGAAAAGCTTGCCTTTTTATGCACCCTGTAGTGCTAATGCAGACAATCAAAGTATAAGAAGCATAATTTAAGTACCCTCCCATCAAAAATGGGTTTGTCTGATGTTTATGTCCCTAAAATGTCTGACCTTGACAATACTGACTGTCTGTGCAAAGTTACTAGAGAGATGTTTTTACATTCCTCTACTGAAGGAGATGATGTCTGTGAATTTGCCTAAAATTTGAGATTCAAATGTACACCGGGCAATTGGGTGCATGACTAGCATAAAACCCAATTGGTGTCTAATAGAGTGCTTAGAATTTAGTGCCACCCTGGTTCCCTTCACAACAAGCCTATGTGATTTTTTTACCATTGGACTTGGCATTATTGCAGAAAATAAGCTCTGTGGCAAACAAACATTTATAATACTACATGTTTTGTTCAGCAAGTTAATCTTCACAAATGAGCACCATGTTTATAATGTTTGAAGCCTAAATGCAGCGGCCATTAATAGAATTTTAACGTTAGGCTCTAAACAAACTACGCTACAGTCGCATGATTCAACATCGCCACCAATTTTAGTGCAATGACGGTGCACTGTAGATTTGTGACAACAGATTCATCATGTGAGTCTGAGTTTGGCTGAGGCTCAAACATGTGTGACTGAATCTCTCTGATGCTAATGCTAGCCATCTTGATGCACACTGCTCTTAAAGTGCAGGCAGCACTGCAGAGAGCAGAAAGCCAAATGTTATGTTGTGTTCACACCAAACGCGATGTAAACTTTTGCACCTGGTTACTTGTGCAACTTTGATCACTAGAATATTTTGTGTTGACTTATGAATAACTTGTGTCATAAGCGTGTGAAATCCCTGAATTGATGGATGAATTTCAGCCAGTACATCCTCCATGTCATATGTTCCTGGAAAATCTCAATGCTGATTGGCTATCGATTCATTGATTCACGCCGCTTAAACAAAATTTTTCTATTAATATTTGTATATAGGGTATTTTAAAGGGAGTTGGAAGAGGGACTTTATGAGGATAGAAGGAAGCCGCATATCAGTATGTCCAAATGTTAATAACAACAATTTTAATATCAATACTGTACTATGCATGTGTGAAAAAGTTATTGTAAGGGAGATACAATTGCAGTGAGGCAGAAAAAAATTGCAAAGTAAATTACTTAACCAGCTAACAACACAGTCATTAAGTAAATAGAGGAGAATCAATAACCAGATTTAAGCAGTATTTAGATATTGCTTTCCAAATGGATGCCACTAGACTTTTTGTCTAATAGGCTGACACACTTACATTAGATTGCTTTTTTACAAATGGCTTTGGAATTGCATGTACACAGTGTGAGAGCTGGCAAAAATGATGAATAAGTATTCACAAATCAGGCCACCGTTAGGCTGCTCCTCAGCCATTATAAATGTTTGATTAACTTGATGTCTAGTAAAACACTTTGAAGCATGAAATATCCAGCAGTTGGCGGATATGAAAGAGTATTGTTTCTGCAAAACAGAAACAAAAGAGTTCCTTATTTAAAAAACAGCAAAGAAGATATCAACACTTCTTTGATGGTGCGCTGTAGATTTGTGAGATATTAATGTATTTTTAATGAAACATTTTTGTTAAATAGAAAAAAAAATCACATTCCTGCGATGGAAATTTCCTTCAGCTCTTCCTCATATATCTTCAGCCACAACTGAAACATAAAATGACTAATTATAGTATAATTTGAAAATGCATTTGCTGGTGAGTGATTAATCAAGATGCTTGTAAAATATAGTCCCGTGGTGCCTCCTGGTTAACATATTAAAGAAGATATTAAATTTTAATGTTTAATTATAAAAAGATCTCAACTTAAATATTCATGACATTTAATGATTCAGGTAGGTTGGATTCACATTTGTAGTCTGTGTATTGTTTTCACAGCTGCCTTTTAACAAAACAAGGACTTTAGCTGACACTTACAGCTTTTTTTTTTTTTTAATATTTGTAAAACTATAAGTCTTTTGGGCGTCCTCCAGTAATAGTATACCTATCCTACATTTTTTGTCTTTGCCACTTTAAAATGATCTTCGCCTCAAATTGGCCACAGTCCAGGTGCACAGCAGTGTGTACTGTATGCTAATGCTTTAAATGTAGAGCACTTGACAAATGAACTTGAACTTCAAACTAACAATGGAGTTATTAATGTTTAAATAGCTGCTCAGCTCAGTCAGAGTTAAAGTGAAGTGTCCTCTTTTTGTTCCCCATCACCTGCTGTAAGATATCTTCTCTCCTGTGTTTCACCGCTCATCAACTTTTGGTTTTATGAGATGATTTCGGGTCGAAACTCAAAAGAAAATGCACATTTCCTTATTTATTTTTCAATATAAAGTCACATTATTCTTGTGCTGTGGGTGTTTGTGCCTAAAGCATGAGGTTAAGCACAAACATTTCTTTGATTTTGGAAGCTGACAGACAAAACAAAAAAGAGAGGTGCTTGCTCAAGATAATTGCTTTTTTTTTGGATGGTTTTGAGCCTCTCAGTGGCTCCAACAGAAATTACAAAGAAAATAGCAGTGCACGAGCTCTGCAAACTCAACATTGTTTACCCCTCTTTGTATCTCATGCATCTAAATCAAGCTGTGTAAAAACAAACTTTACCTGGCATCCCACAGATTCCAAATCAGTAATGTCTGATAATGATTATGCATCACGGCTGCGGTGAAATGTGGGAAGGAGGAGACTGAAATCGATATATACAGCACATTCTTTCCCTCCATGGCGGAAAGGGGATCTATTATGGAGAAATCATGATTTATGTCAATGGTAGGAGGGATGTCAGGTTGAGCAAGGGATGGAGGTACAAGCCAATAATGATAAATGCCCCCCATTCACTTGCCCACCCAGCCCCCCACTACACTCCTGTGTGACCAGAGGTGAAGCTCCTCAGCATCGCCGTCTCTCCATCCCTCCACTGCGTTTGTTCTCTTCAGCATTTGCACCACCATACCCTCATCCAGTCTTGTGGGTCCAGGCTCCCTTGCTATCCATGTCTTTTTATTTCATATGAGATACAGTCTCCTCTTCTTCTCTGTTGTGCTGCCCAGCTGTTGTTGTCTATTCCATTGTGATCTGTCTATATGGAGACCAGTGCTACCGCTCATGATGGATTCCAATGATCCAGCGCTTTAGGGAACAAGGAGCGAGGCAGTCACCTTTAAGCTGTGGCTGAGCAATCTATCTCTGTCAGACATCCCCCATACATGCAACATGGGCCAGACAGTGAGCAAGAGGAAGAGGAGGGTATGAGGAAAAGAACTGACCAAGGTAGTGTACAGGAGAAGATCTGTACTAGATAGTGATGAAAAAAATCACAATCTGTTCAGCTTGTTCCACCACGTTCAAATGGCATCATCTTTGATTTATCAACATAGATTAAAAGGGAACAGTAGTAATTTACAGCTTGGATTGAAAAGCGTGTTTGTATTGCATTATAAGAATACAAGGCAGTAGCCTGGGGGTCAACATTGAGGGGGATCACATCTACCAGGGGATCTGCGAATACTAGTGTATAGATAAATTACACATGCAGCGCAGCAATGACTGACACCTTACTCAGACTTTGCTGGGCTATCTGACTTAATATAACATAATAAAGACATAAACGTTAGCTGAATACGCCCGTGAGCCATGTTTGCGGGGATATGGCAATACCAAGTGGACAAACCACATGCAGAACTGCAGTGCAGCATTATACTAGAATTGGTGGTAATTGTTATGTATATTTATGATTATGATTACATTTGCTAATGCTTATTTTGGACAGCAAGCAGTGCATGGTTACCTGTCATGGATACCTTCTGTGGCTTCCTGTCAATGATATATATATTTATAATAATTACTGCCTTGCAAGGATAAAACAAAAACAACATAAGTAGTTTAAGTTCAGTTGTGTTTCTGCAACATGCTAAAATGCATACGTTTTTCTATCAACAGTGCGCTGATGATCAGTTTGCAATCTAAATATTTTGTGCAGTAGCAGATGACAACGTGACTGAGTGAATAGCAACAGTGTGAATTGTGTTAATCAGTAGGCTTGAAATTTCTGGACTTGGTAATTGTTTCATTTTAGTTTAATAGGTATTGAGTTCTGCATCATTAAAATCTGAAATGATTACCTCATTCATGAGACAAGTACACTAGACTGGTCTGCACTGAGATTTACAATGTTTTTATTTATTAACACATATTATCGATGGTGTTGTTACAGAGGAATGATTGTCGTTTATGAGAGGTATTTAATATGTACTGAAAGGGATGCTAAGTGATTACCATGGCCACCTTTGCCTGTGTTTGCATGCTCTCCCAAGTTGCGTTTGCTCCTAAAGCCCAAAGCAGGTAAGTTAAGCTATAACTGATTGTAAGTGTGAGTGAGTGATTGTCCATCTCTGTTTGCCCTGTTATTGACCAGCCAGCATCTACTGAGATAGGCCCACCTCCCCACCCCTTCATTCATGGCACTCAATAGGAATAATCAAGTTAAGTCAGTGAATGAATGAATGTATGACAATATTGCTGTTTCCTAACTCTGCTTTTGCTCCACATAAATAACTGCTCTGTACACATTCAGCAGGTGTCTGTTGTGGTTGTGTGATAGGATCTTTTTCGCTGTGTGGTAACAGGAGGGCAAGAGGCACCTAGTGTGTAATTGACAAAGACATATAGCAGTCAGATGTGATTAGTTCCAGCTTTGTAAGCAGTCCATCGGTGGCCTGGCTGACAGAAAAAAACAGACATGTGCAAAGGCAGCAATGGTAGCCATTTGGGCACAGCGCAAACAGTCTAAACACCACATACAGCATCATCTATCCTTCCCCCAAATTACTATGATGTGATTAAAGATCATAATTTCTACTCCTATTAAATTAATTACTGCATTTCTCCCACAGTAGGCACCTATAATGCACACAGTGGCCTCTGCACCTAGAAATACATATTCAACCTTTTGACCAGCATCATCTGTGCTTTATTTTCCATTGCTTTGCACCTGCTCCATATTCCATATACCAGCTATATGCTTTATATTGACTTTGGTTTGGTTTCAGTTTGACCTCCTATAGCACCCTTTGCATATGTAAATAGTCTAATTTTTATATTTAGATAAGCACATTTTAGTTTTCACAGCTATGAAATTTACATATAAAAATTCCCCAGATGATTGGCAAATAATGGAAATAAAATCTACTTAATATGCTGAGGTGCATGAGTAAATAAGACGGCCCCAGCCACCCGCTCCCTCTCCATATTTGCTATGTGGTACACAGATACCTCCCTGCGCTTAAGCTTCTGGCAAACAGGATTGTCTGCAGCAAATTTACATACAGGATGGGTAAGCTATGACATCCAAATGCACCTGTGTTGGAAATGTTGACTATTATCTTTTAAATGATAAATAAAATGAAGTTCAAGTTATTAAAAAAACTTATATTTTCTTATACTCTGCAGAAATAGTATAAAAAGTTCTGACATATTTTACTGCCGTATGTTTTCACAAACAATAACAGACATTAAAGCTAAAAAAAAAACCAACTGCTACCCACTTTAGTAAGTGCTTAGCAACATTTCATTCAGTATCAAACTGTAAAGTATAACTGATGCACGCTGCATGTTAGTTTTTATATTGATGAAGGCACAATATATCTAGCCACAGTTTTATGATAAAGCTAAACAATTAATCACTTTAGATTATATAAATCAAGTTCATATCCAGTAAAGATTAGAATCGCAAGTTTCCTGTAGTCTGAACAATAGCAGACTGGTGCACAAACGGCTGACAAAATGTCTTCGCCGAACATGAACATGATCTAAATACTAATCAAACATCATTTACAGCTGGCTTTATTCGAGCCTCCTGAGAGACTGTCCCGTCCTGCTTCTTCGCCATGGTAACCAGGGGATTCATTTCAGAGGTGTCATGCTGCATTATCATCTCACCAGCTCATCCTCTCCTCTCCGCCCTCTGGCTCGCTCGCTTTTGTCCCCCCTCTGTTCAGACCCTTCAATCTCAAACCTGCCCAGCATCCTGGAAGGAAAACATCTCCTATCTTGCTCTGGCTCAGATAATACACCGGTGTGATTTCTCTGCCTTACACACACACACACACACACACACACACACACTTGCAAGTGTACATGCATACAGAGTAGAAAGTCGACATGCTTTTTTTTTTTTTTTTTTACATCCGAATAGAGCAGCTAGGTTTCCCATCTGTAGAGGAGAGAAAAAAACACAGAAAGGCACTTTCTTTGCACCTCTGCGTTATTAACACCACTAATTATTAATTGTGTTTATAAATAAACTTTGGTTCATTCACTTCTAGTCCAATAAAATGTAGTATGTAGCATTTGCACTTCTGAGGGTTGCAAAGCATAGTAACTTTATTCATACCTCAGCTAAAACATCCGTTAGATGGACTGTGTTTAAAGAGCACCTTTAGCCACAGCGCGTTACAACCTCTGTCATTCACCAATCCACAAGTACACACACAACAACTCCCTTGCCAGAAAAAAATGTTGACATTATATGTTTTTACTAACCACAGAAAGGTTATATTTGTGCATCATTATGTAGAGGAAACATACTGAAACTTTCTTTACTCTTCAGTAATGCTATGATTTATGTGTTGCTGTTGTTGGGTTTAGGCACAAGCCACTTGATTATTGATAGCAAAGGTCATGTTTTAGCTTAAAATACCTGCTTTTAGTGGCACTATCCCAGCAGGAAATGCAGGAATGTCTTGGTAGACATTTTGTGGCACTGTCACAGATGGGTTACTTAAAAACAGCCACGTTTGGGGGATAAGAAGCTGCAGGAAACAGCCACAGGTCCCCGTAGAGCACCTACATTTGGGGGCTGAAAAGCTGCTGGACACACAGTAATGGGTCTCTGAAAACACTCAGGTTTGGGGGCTATAAAGCCACTGTAAATAGGCAAGGTGTTGCTAAAACACAACTGTTTTTGTTGGTTGTTGGTACTGAACAGTTGTCTGCAGCTTGGCAGGCATCTCGCCGTGGTGTCATGCCATCAACTCTTCCCTCCACCTCCAGATCACAAAGTCAGCTCTTACACTATATGACATTAGAAATGTTGATATGATGAATGCAAATGAAATGTACAAATGTAACATATACAGTATATGGTTTGCAGAGCGCCAACATTTTGTTTCTGGGGACTGGGCTGCACATTAATGGCACCAACCTGCCATGCAAGGTGGAAGCCTAACTATAAACTCAGTGTTTTGCTTAAGGCCACTGTGACATGAGGACAGGAGGAGCAGAAGATCGAACCACCTGCCATTAAAGGACAACCTGCTCTAACTCCTGTGCCATGGCCGCCCCTGTCGAGCCCTCTTATACCTGATTAACCCATGCTATGTTGTTTGTCTTAGCTTTTCAACCCACCTTCACCATCATCATTCATCCCTTTGTCCTGCTTTCTACACATCCATTCATCCTCTCATTCTTTCCTTTACTCAATTTTGTGTATACCTTTCCCGTCTCTCCTCTGCTGCAGATTGACAGATTCCCTCTATTAAGTCATTTTCTTTCTGGGGTTCAGCATGGCCAGCCCATTCCAGTAACCTGCTGCTTTATTCACCCTCACAACTGTTTATCCTCCCTTTACATCCAATCATTGCATCCTCAGCACCTAAATGCTACCTTTACACAATTTAACCTTTAATCATCAGGTGACATATATCTTCACCAGTAAACAAATCACTTCCACTTTACATGTAGAAGTGCAAGAAGTGTGTTCATGGTCAAAACATCTCAGGCTATGTCTGACTGGGGGTGTTATGCAGGCAGATGTAAAGACGAACCATGATAGGAGCCATGTAAAGCCAGTTCTACTCTGAAATTGAAGAGATGTGATATTAATGCAAAAGAAGAGACACCCCTTCCTCATGAGCGGCACTAATGGCATTTTGTAGGAAAGACTGGAGAATCTTAAAGCACACACTCTGTGCACACAAAGGTTGTTTAAGACAGTGACAGTCTTCTTGTCCCGTGGCAAGAAATATGAAAATACACTTTACAATTTCATCCTCCCGTTTATACAAGTCATGTGAATCAAGATAACTCTAAGACAGCTCAGGCACATTTTCACTTTACACAGTACTCCAGTGGTTGGAGCTAATTCAAGCACTTCTTTGTTGACATGAGTCTCAGTGATCTGAGGGCATTAGGGAAGCCCTGACCCCCTGCATATGCTGGAGAGTGAGATTTGGCATCTTGCCACATCAAGCAACACCAGAGGCGTGCGGAGGGTTTACCCTTTGTTTTGTGCAAAATGGCTTCCTGAGGCGGCAGTTTGTAATAACAAAGACAGTGAGCCCTGTCTGTGCGATATGACATGGCCGCCTGCCTCATCAGCCATCACTCCCCGGGGCCTGTGACAAATACAGTACAGTAGCATACTGGAGAATTTTCTTCAATGAGCAATGAGGGGTAAAGAAGAACGACAAATACATTATTGAATATTGAAAGACTGATGAGATAAATCACTTTCAGTCTTGAATTTCACAATGTTATACCTAATTTCAATGTTAACTGTGAAATTATTAAATACTGAGTTTAGACTGAGTATTACTGAAATAATGTTATGTTGTATTTTTACCTCCACATTAGCACTCATCATGTTCATACTACAATAAGATTTTGCAATTATAAATAGTACTCCTAAATGGAAATTTCAAATCTGTCCTTATTTATTACTCTATCTATTCCACATGCGGGTTCAGTGGGAAAAAAGTAATTGCATGAAAATTGTTCCATTAGCTATATGAAAGGTGTAGGTGTAAAAAAAAAAAAGATGAGAGTGTAAAATATAAAGCACAAGTATTCATTTCTTCTTATGGTGATGCTGCACAGAAAAGACTGATATAAAACAGAACTGTGGTGGCCCATATACTGTAGGTCTATGTGAACAAGGGTCAGCCTTGTGAGGGTCACAACCTAAGCAGAGCAACCAAACCCAGACACCAACCTTTATTCCTCCTCCACCTGCCATAAATGCTACCATAAATGAGAGGCAGCTTGAACCTGTCCAGGTTCCATTACTGACTTCTCCTGCTGTACTATTTTAATGGCACATTAATCAGATTAATAGAACCATGCTTCAGGGAGGGGGGAGCTGTCTGTCAATCTCGGCTAAAAACACAGAAGTAAAAAATGAACGAAGCCTCAGGGTGAACCATCAAAACCCTGATAAATCTGATTAAACTTCAAATGTAAGACTGAAACAGACAGAAAGGAAATATTTACTAAAAGAAAGCCACACAGACTGATCTGCTATATGGTGAGACCAATGGAAGGGAATAGTGAGTAAGACAGTCCTCTGAGAACTCATATTTATGACAAACTACTTCTTTAAATATGTTCACCCATGTGTTTTACTGAGCATACAATGCTGCTGAATTTTCCTATCTGCTACAAGTCAGTGCCTACTGTACAGCAGAGCTCTTTGAATGGGTCATTACATTAAACTATCTCTCATAATATGCATCCCACAGCCCCGTACTGTACGCCCCGGGGCTGCCGACACAGAGAGGGAGGTCTAATGGTCTGCGGTATTAGTGGGTTAATTGCCATGTCCTGGTCTCCACTGGATTGTGAGTAGGGCGTTTTAGTTTAATTGTGAACCATCCTGTCCTGTAAACCCCCCACACCAAGCAGCCTAGTGCATGGTGGGAGTATTAAGTGATGGAGATGGTCTTCATGATGCACTTGAGGCAGCTGGACAGCCCTCCTTGGGCAGCTATGTTGGTAGTAGAGTGCCACCTAATGGCACCATAATGAAACTAACCATCTCTTGAGGAGGATAGAGTGCAAGTTATTTTATAGCAGATTTTGCAAACAGAAATTTTACTTTCCACTATGGTTCCTGACCCCCAGCTGTTTTTTGTTTTCCTTAGCTCTACATTAGAATTTGTTGGTTGTTCATTTTAAAAATTATCAGCTGGTCTTACCCAGCTGTAAGTAGAGTAAAGAGATATCTGTATTTGATTGGCTGTCGCATTAATGTAATGTAACAAAAAATAAAAATAAAAAAAAATAAAAAGGGGGTATTATTGTTTGTACTTAATGGAACTGAATCACATGCTTCATTAAAATGTTATTATAATGAATAACTTGATAGTAATTGACAATAATTTGAATCTCAAACAAAACACACACCATGAAGCAATCAATGCTTTGTTTTATTTTTATTTTTCTATTTATATCTTAAGTTATCAGTACTTGTCTGTATATCTATATATGTTTTAAGAGTACAACAAAATCACAATTTTTTCTGTTTGGATTTTTAAGTCAATTTTTTTATTCATATATCTAATTACAGTGTCAGACAGCTCTGTTGACACATTTCTTTATTCTAAAAGCTCTTCACTTATTGTACTTATATTTTTTTGTTTTTGTGTCACACTTGCTTTGGCAGTGTAAACACATGTTTCTCATGCCAATGAAGCTTCTTTGTATTTGAATTTAAATCATTCTGTCTGCGATTAACATGTGAACAAAGAGAAGGAGCTGACACATATCCACACACCCCATCCTCAGTTGTGGTTCCTTTCCTCAACCTTGACTGACTGCACAGGAAATTTACATTTTAATGGCTCAAACTGCTCGCTACCCCCTGCATCAGAGTGAAAGCTCAGCTGAAACTGCGGGTGACTGCTCCCAAATGACCCACTGAGACAAACCAGCTCCCACCTAAACACAGGCACAAAAACAGAAACCTTGACATGGTCATAAAACCTTCTGGCTGCACTTCACATGATCGGATTTTATTAGATTTATGTGGGATATAAATGTTTGAAACACCTGATTCTTCTGCTGCAACTGCACCTTCTCTCTCACACACACAAAACTAGTGAGCACGCCAAATGCAACCAACCCCAATCAGCTGAGCAAATCCCAATGGATCCCCCAATAGGATAGCTAGAGTCTTGATTTGTGTAAAGGTCAACTTGTTTGTGTTTTTGTAATGCAGAGATGTCTTAGTCTGTTTAGTTTGACATCTGCAGCCAAAAGAGTGTGTAGAAGTCTTCATGACCTGTCCTGGGTAGAAAACCATTCTCAGAGACTGGAACTTGATGTACTTAACATTGTCAAATTTTCCCACATTTAAAAGAAGGTAGTTTGAGGCTGACTCTTCTCTTATACAACCCTGGCCTAAATGGTCTGCAATCTTCAATACCTTCAATACAGGCTTAACGTAGTCCTGCCACACCAGATATTTCTGTACCTCCTTCCATTTTCCATGTGGAGTTTAACTTTCTATGTTTTATCTTTGTGTGTGTTGTGTGGTGTGACACTAAACAAAAATAAGGCAGAGATTAATTGTATACACTTTATAACATAATGCACAAATAATAAGTTGAATGAGAACTACAGTATGAGAATAACAAAGGCTTGAGTTGTTGTTGTTTTTTGCTATGACTTTAAAGGAGCTTTTATGTGACATTCAAAGCATATTCATACATCAAAGTCTGAGCTGGGATTGCCTGCGCATAGTTGAGCGGAGGTGGCTAAGTCAGCATCTAGCAGCCAACGGCGCTAACAATGGCAACAATACTAACAGAGTGCTTGTGGCAGGGGAGGGAGGTGGGACTTGAGGGTGTATGATACCGTGTGAGTGCAGTGCAGAGGGATGACAGTTAGTTAGCCAATGGGATACAGATACAGATCATCGGAAAACTCCTTAAAGGTAGCTAGCACTAGCTCCAAAAGTCTCTAAAAAGTGCCAGATGACGCCATGAGCTCATTTGCATAATGGTGACGAGAATGTGCATTGATGTTAGCATTAAAACTTTGATTAGATTCAATAGAAAAACCCGAAACAAAACATTTGAATGGTATGAGAGCTACTGTAATATCGCACCACTTGTCTTGTGCTTCCAATTCAGCAAGAGCTCCAACGTAACCATAGAAACTCACTACAACTGAACATCGGGCGACGTAGCATGGGGCCTTCATCACGCTAGTTCTTTGAAGTCAGTTTGGTGTGTCTAAACCTTAACATGCACCAAGCTGGACTGGCTACCACAGCAGACCAGAAGCTCGGATTCCAACACACGGAGGTAGCGTGATTTCATTCTCTGCTCAATATGTCATTACTCCTCTATATTTTTACATAACAAACAGCTGCTACAATAATGCTCTGAATGTTGTATACAGAACCTTTAACTTGGGTAGACTTGTCTGAGATAAGGCTTGTTGTAATGTTTCTTGTACATTTTTAACCATGAACAACTCTCATATCGATTACTCATTAATGAGTCAATGACAGTACTTTAAACAACAATTTATTTTATTATTAATCAGAGGATTATAGATATTTGAAGGTGATTTGGTTTCCTGGGTGTGGTTGCACCAGCTGCGATGCTGAAAGAAAGATTTGTTAGAGTATAAAGGATATGCACAAAGGATATAAGGGTCTATCTACAAATTTAACACAAGCAGATGCACCACGACAGTGTGACCCAAAGTAAAACCTGTCTGTTAAATGAGGATCGATCATGCACACTGTGTAATTTTTAACTGCTGGGAAGTTGCAATGCAGGAATCACACTGATGATGCATTCCACAACCTGCATTGGTAAGTTAGCCAAATCATGTGATCGCTTTATGTTATCACTGGGTTTTATCTCAGGGTCTAATGCTGAGGTGCAACTACAGTTTGGAACATACACAAATGAACAAATTGCTACTCATCTTATGAGGCAGACTTTACAATGTCATATGAGAATAAAGTTATACATAGCTGATGGGTCCCCAAATGAAGGTGGAACCACAAATCAGTTCATAGGAAAATATCCGGCATCATTTGTTTTTGTTCCTAGAAGATAAACTAAATGATGGAAAAACACAGTGTGAAGAATGTCAAGCCTACAAATACAAAATAATAGTTAAATGAAAGATTCAGTTTTACAAACATTTTCACGTGTGATTTCTCAGGTTATAGTCAGTCGTGAGGCACTCATATTGGACAGGCAGTTTATTTACAAATAGCAGACTCATCCACATAAAGAAAAGAAAGTCATGACGGTAAATATCCAAAGAATATTGGGTGTTCGGGAATTTGTATCCAACAGATCTCAACAACCAAAATCATTTCCCTCAGTCTGTCATTGCTACTGGATTAGGTCATCAAAAAGTACTCAAAAAACATACAATCACCAACGGTCATCACCATTTTACTTTATAAAAATATCACCATGGTGATCCACAGATTCACAGATTTGACCGTGGACAGGAGGACATATTTACAGTAATCCACACAAAGGGATAAATGGAAAGAAATCATGTGGGAACAAAAAGGTTGGAGGAAAATGATGAGCAGTGCAGAGAGGGTCCCAAAAGGCAAAGCTTGAGCAATTCTTGCTTTAAGGTCTCTAAATGGACACCTCTTATTCTTTTTCATTTTTCCTGTAAAGACCAGACAAATAAAACCGTTAAAAGGGAATCTTAATAATAGGGAACAATTTGTAATGCACAAATACATATTTAACATAGAGTGAAATTACCTTTGCAATATTGAAACAAATAAGTTCTTTATCTTCGATTGTATTTGTCTGATTTGACATACTGTAAAACTTCAATTGAAAGCCTAGTCCCAGTTAAACATTGAGTCCCTTTTATTAGCCTGGTGTAGCTACACATTTTGACAAATAAAGGCCTGTCTCAATTAGAGGCCTGTGTGAATTAAGATAGAAACATGGTGTTGAGAAAGTGATGATCTACTATGAAAGAAATACTTTTTATCCGTATTGTCTTGCACATTTTTATAATCTTAAAATAAGAAGACATACACAAACAATTTGATATGACCATAACAAAAACGGAAATAGTAACATCATGAGAAGAGTTATTATTAGATGTGTTACAGTTTACAACTATGAATTCCCATTATCATTTTTAATCCATGCACACCAACTGAAAGCCTAACAAGATGTACATCAGGATCTATCTGATAGTATTCTGTCAATTTTTCTTCACAATTGTTTGTTATCCTTTCTATATCTAGTAATGTGTTAGTAACTTAAATTATTTCATCAATCTTTTCTTAAATGTTCAGTGTGTAGGATTTAGTGGCATCTGGCGGTGAGCGTGTAGACTGAAACTTCTCCCGTGTGCCAAGCATGTAGGAGAACCATGGTGGCCGACGTGAACACACGAATGGTCCTATCTAGAGTCTGTGTTTGAGTTGTATGATCTGCGCAACAACATGGCAGACTCTGTAGGAGAGGATGATTTCAGGTAAGAAACTAGTTATGAGTATAAAATACCATTTCTGCCAATAAATGCCCATAAATCCTACACACCAGATCTCTGAGAAACAAGCAAATAACAAAATAATGATTGATATACCCTAAAGTAAAGTGCTGCTAATACTAGAAAGACACTAATAACAAAATATGATCAGTAAATGTAATGTAATGTGATGTAGCTGTTACAATCAGACATGTTGTTATTGTACCATGGTAGCACATTATAAACTTTACGGACATGTTAGAATGACAAGGGATTAAAGGGGAAATAAGGGTGAGTTCAAGTTCAAGTAAAAAAGAAGAACGAAAACAAAAATGACAAATACTTTTTCCATTGTTTTAGGTGTAAACAAACATGTCTTGTATCTCAAGAGGCCAACTGTCTACAAAGCGTCAACTGAAGTGCTGCATTGAAACCAGATCAGAACGTGTGGCAGGTTGGGAGATGCAGTCCGAACTATATGGTGGTTGGGTGGCAGTGTGTTCTCAGCATCAGAATGAGATCTCACCTTATAATTCTTCAGCAGTACGGCCGAAGTGGACAGACTGACAGGATTTAGTATCTAGAATGAGACTGCCAGTGCTGAAGGAGCAGGGAAAAGATGAGAGGACGCTCAAGTCACAACTGAGACCAGCACATGAAAAGAATACTGAATGAGAGATAACTTGCTAAGATCACATAGAAACCTATGTCTATATGATGCTTGTCTCTACATACATTTATTTGTGATTCATCAGTAAGTTAAAACAATTAGCAGGTACAAACAGTAAAAGTAAAACTACTGAGGAGCTTCTTCAAAGTAAAATTACTGAGATTGACCCATCCTATCTGACAAAGTGCTTTGATCAAGGGCCCCTTTGCTAGATGTGTAGAAGCTACTCATTTCAAAGGAATCTTTGAATCTATCGAAGTGAATTAATAATACTTTTTTGTGGATTTAAAAAAAAAAATAAAAATCACAGTTATTATTAGTGCAAAGCAGCTTAGAAATGCAAATGTGCATTTACACAGCTGGTGTGAACACAGTGATACATTTATATGACTGGGGTAAGAGATGACATACCACAATGTAAATGATGCACTGCAAGTCTAACACATCACTCCCACTCCTCCAAGTGGGTGAAATGTGAGCATCCAAGATGCAAAATGACCTCTGACCACAGAGTGAAGTGGGGAAAGTTGTCCTTTCTTTACATTTCCCATAAGCAACATCATCAACTGAGACCACTGTCTCTTACTGATGATGGATATGGTGATGAAAGATGAGGTGGAGCGTGCCCTCTGCTGGTGAAACATGAGATGACGACAGGATGACAGCCAGATGGGAGAGGATCAGGACAGCACACTGGTGTTCTGTGAATCCACGTCTTGCATGCTCATGACATCTGTACTTACTCCGCTCTCATATATAGGGTTGTCGAAAGCTGACTCTTCCGTCATGTTGTCGTACGGTGGCGAGGATGTTGGCATTCTGATGGTCTTCCCTTGGAGTCTGAGCAGAGAGTGGGGGAACAGGGGACATCCTGTAACACCTCATTTGATAGCAAATGAAATAAATACAGCCTCAAGTCGCTACTTACTTTGCAAAGTAGACATAAATCCCGAGGACAACCACAAGGATGATTGCAGTTGGAATAAATACTGCAAGGGCAATGTTGGTTCCCTCCATGCTATAATCCATATTAACAACTAGAAGGCGAACGACACACAAAACGGGTGTTATTTCTGTGAAATATGCCAAAAAAAAAATTCATATATTGATACTACAATGTTTCGAAACATGACTCACCATCTAGCCTGCGTTCATTCACATATTGAGTTGAGGATGCTACAAGGACACAGTTGCGGTTAGTTAGTATACACAAAGCACAGTGCATGTATTACTTACATACAAAACAAGTAAGTCCTTGCATTCACAAACAGCAACGCAATCAATGGCACAAACAGTAATATGGTTTAGATTGCGTTGTTTTTTTCAAATGTGACAACTGTAAAAACAAAAAGTTTGATTCACTCTGCGGGAACGGTTTACCTCTGCAGGCAGGAGGAGTGCTATTCCACTGTGACGGGTGTCCAGGGATACAGTAGATGGTGGCATCACCCTGCAGCTCGTAGCCTGAGCGGCAGGAGAAGGTCAGCCTCTCTCCTGCTTGGTAAAAGGCCTTTTCAGAGCTCTGCACGCTGGTGGAAGCAGCGCCAGGGTTCCTGCATGGCTCGTACTTTTCAGCTGAGATACAGGACGACATCTTACGTCACAATAACATTCTTACGCATCTTTTTCAGAAGTAGAGCACAAACACTCATATGAACGCATATAAAGGCAACAGCCACATTAACAAAGACATGAAAGGCAAGATGGACCTTTTATCTTGTACTTGGAAGTGAGAATTAGTTCGTTCAAAGTGTATGAGGATTAGTTGCAGTTTGTCACCAAAGAAACAAAAGCAGCACAAAATTAGCACAACAGCAACATTTGTGCCCATGCGAATGAGTGTTTCTGACTCGAGTGACTTACGGACACACTTGGGCAGCCTCTCATTCCACTTGGGTGTGGCTGAATCTCGGTTGTAGCAGGTGAGGATGCTGCTGCCAGACAGGATGTAGCCCTTATTGCAGAGAAACTGCACCGTCGATCCGACAGTGAAACGGGCACCTGCGATCACCTTGTGACTGTGCTCCACATTTCCAGGGTCCTGACATGTCAAAACTGGTGCATCACAAAAACAAATGATGATGATAATTATTTGTTATCATTGGTGGTGGGAGTAGTAGAATAATAACAAATGTGTGAGCCACAGAACAGCTCCAAATTGTTGGAAATTCAGCAGCTAGACTTTTAACCAAAACAAAGCAATTCTCACACATCAGACCAATTTTGGCTTCACAGTTTTGGCTTCCAGTCTCTTTTGGAACCCATTAAAAGTGCTTTTTATCACACACAAGGCTCTGAAGGATCTGGCTCCCGAGTATATAACTGAGCTCCTGACATCGTACCATCCCAATAGGCCCCTCAGTCTGCTGGTCTGGGTCTACTGGCTGACTCTATTCCTGTTTTTAAATCTCATTTCAAAACTTACATTTACAGGAAGGCTCTTCCTAACAGCTGATGGACTAAACAATTATTTATATTATGTGTTTGATTATTGTTGTTATTATTATTATTATTATTATTATTATTACTATTACGTTTAACTAAATTATCTTTGTATTTTCTTTTTTCCCCTTCTCACTGAGTTCTTTTTGTGTGTACATGTATGTATCTATTTGTGTGTGTGTGTGTGTGTGTGTGTGCATATGCTTTGTTAATATTGTTTTTATTTTGTATATTCTTCCCCTTTGAAAAACACTTTGTGCTTTATAGGCTTGACAAGTGCTCTACAAATAAAAATTATTATTATCATATATTTTGAACAAAGCAAAAATAATTTAAAGAAGTGCTTTTTTTAAGGACAAATGACAAACTATGAACAAATATATTCCCACTGTATCTTATGTGTCTTAGTGCCACACAAGATAAATAACTGTTAACATTATAGCAATGGATTTTGGTGTCTTTGCACTCGTATAACACTGTTGGGCCCATTTCAAAAGGATCAAGGATCAAGGAGATTTTTTTTATACTCCACACATTCTTTTTCCTTGTCAAGACCTGGCACCTACATTACCCACAATGCAACACAACCACTGAGTTTGGTAAGAGATTCATGCGTGCTAATATAGCAGCTAATATAACCTTGCCACTAACCTCAAGCAGAAATGAGAAGCAGGCTACAGAGCTACACACACACACACACACACACACACACACACACACACACACACACACCCACACACACACTTAAAAAAAAAAAAATCCCAAACAAGTAGTCTTCAAACTCAAACCAACGCTGGCTGATCAGATTTCACGCAGCTCCCTCTGGAGCCACAAAAGGCTTTATACAACCTTTATGCAGTAGTACTGCTCAAGACCTGTTATTGACTTTAGGGTTTAAAACCGTTCCCCTTTAAGTTCACAAATCACAGTTACAACCAACTGCTACACTAAGGGGGGTCATGGGCAACATGCCAGTTAGTAGTGTTACACAGCAAAAAAGAGGCCTGCTTCAGCAAAAAAAAAGACATTACATATTATAGGGGCTTGAAAATTCACAATAGCAAACTCTGGCTATCAGTGTTTGCTGTTGTGAGTCAGCAGCTGTAAAATATGAAATAGTCTCTTTTCCCCAGTATCATCAATCTCAGTCCAATACCAGTTTGCTTCGAGTATGTTTGTAAATTTTATGTCTTTCTAAAATTGTGTTTATACTGTTCACAGTTTGCTTTCCATTCAAGTATGCATTTCACTCGTTCCTCATAATAAATGATTATTCTGGTCCTTACTACCATGTAATCCAGTGATACTCAGTTTATGGGCCATGGGCCAAATCTGTAGCCATTTTGTACTTAACGTGAAAAATAAACAGCGGCATGGTGAACCCCTTAAACCTCTCTACAATGCCCAGGCTAAGCCCCAAATGTCCTCAAATCCCAGAAATGCCCTGCATACACGTGACCTGTGAGGAGCTGCTGACTGGATTTGCCTCTCGACAAAGATGAGTGAGGACAGCAAATGCCAAAAGGTTTAGCACAGGCATTTCATATTATACACTGTATATACTGATAAACACGATTAATGTTTATTTTCTGAATGGATCCACGTCTCCTGCCATTTCGCAAAAGTGGCGCCTAGGCAAAACAAGTTGGGTATCCCTGATCTAATCTATAAAACATGCAACTATGGGCTGTCTTTAAAGAGTTCTCACATGTTTACCTTATACCAAATAATTTTGCTTACACTCACACATTTACCTAGTGAGTGCTGTGTAATTCTGACTTAACAGCAATTCTGAAAGCTAGTGACCATCAAAGTCTAAATGACTTCATAACATGGGTTAAACCCATAAACAGAATGAGAGTAAATATGGCAGGTAAGCTCTCATTCGCTCTGTAAGTCTGAACAAATGAAAAAGGAACTTGGTATTGTGTGCATCATCTCACCTTCCTGACATCTCGGCACATCGCCGCTCCAAGTGAGATCCCACTGGCACATGAGGATCTCAGAGCCCACCAGCTCAAATCCAGGGTAGCACTGATAAGTGACGACTGTACCGTGGATGAGGTCAGGGTGGGACGTGCTCTTCCAGCCGTTGGTGATCTCTGGCAGCTCAGAGCAGGTGTCGTTCCTCGCCACCTCTGTTGGCGTTGGAGCAGTTGTGTTGGCAGGAGAGAGGAAAGACAGAATGGGAAATGGAACACAATGCTACTGGGAATACAGAAATACTTAAATAATTTAAATAATAAATGCATTTTCTTGTGTAATGTGCATTCTTTATATGGGATTGTAAAGAGACACAAAATGAGGTTCCTCAAGGAAATTCTAGCATTTAATATATAACAACCTCCTCTGCAGGGAATGAATACATATAAATTGTCCGTTCTGTGTGCACTAAACAGCAGCAGTTTGGGAAGACAATGTAAATAGAGGCTTGTGATGTTTGCTGGGAGGAACACAGCATGTGGTTTGGCACCAGTCAATCTGCGCCTCCCTAACTGCAGCATACAGGGCCAAGAACACAAAGCATTGGGCAAAACCAGCTGATGTTGAAGTGTACCCTATTATTTTGTTTCTGTTTGTTGTTATCTCATCCTGTGCACCTGGGATAAGCCAGGAGACAGACAGAGGCACATCGAGAGGAAGAAAGAGGCAAAGAGACAGAGGAACAAATAGACCTTTTTGTGTAATTGGTAACCTGCTGGGTTATACATACAAGTAACATTTTACATTCCATGCTTAGCACCATCTTTTTGGTTTCTTGTGTGTCTTGTAATGGTAATTTTACCCTAAAACCATATCATACATTTAAGCAATGGGCTGCAGTTAACCAGAGAGGAAAATTAAAGGGTTACTTTGGTGTTTTTCACCGTGAACCTTATTTTCCCGTGTTTTTGTGTCTAAGTGACTAATGAGAACAACAATTTCAGAAAGTGGTCCAGTATTGAGCGAGACCACTGCAGCCTGCATCCACTAAACAGGTTTCAATGTAATCCTGAGCACTGTCAAAGTTTGTCCAATAACAGCGCTTCTTTTTGCCACTGACAGGCTCAGGTTGTTATTCTAAGTGTCTGACAACATTACGAAAAGAATCACTACAAAGATACACCTCTTTCTTAAAGACAAAATCCTTTTTGTTCAACTAGAAACAGCCCCAAAATCACTGTCGCCAAACACACCAGACTCCTAAAGAGTCACTTCATTCAAAGTTGACAGAACCAAAGTAAGACTCACAACAACCATCTTGGTTCACCTCTTCACTGTTCCTCTCTGGTCTGGTTAAAATAATAACTTAATTAACTAATTAATTACTAATTAATAACTTAAGATGTGAAAATAAACTGCCTTTAAAGACTCTTAAATTACTGTTTATTTAAATGGCGTCTGGTGGAATTTGCGATGGTGATTTTGGGGCTGTTTCTGGTTAAAACCAAAAGGACTTTACTCTTTAACAAAAAGGTCTATTTCTGTAGTAATCCTTTCCATAAGTTGTCAAACGCTAATAATAAAAACTGTAATAATAATGTAAATTTACTGCCTCCGGCTGCATCGTCTTGCTCAGTACTGGACTAATTTGAAAAACTGTTGTTCCCATAAGTCATTTAGACACAAAAACTTAGGAAAATAGGGTCCAGGCTGGAAAACACATTAGTTACCCTTTAATTTTTTTCCCCCAATAAATCCCAATTCATTCATAGCTAAACACAAAAAATCAAATCAGTCTTACCAAAGAAGTGGACCACAAAGCCATTGTTGTAGCCATAGATGTTGGTGGCAGGATCGGACTGAAATTGAATGGTGACATCAGCCATGGAGGTATACAGCTTGAAGTGTGGCCGTGTGCCACTGTATTGGCCCAGGATGTTTGCTGTCAGGTCATCTCCATCATAGAAGGTCAACAGGTCATTCTTACCAACATGGAGACTAGAACATAAGTAAAAACTGGTTACATTTCTTCTTAATAATATGAATGAATGTTTTCATTGAAAGCACAGCAATACAGAATGCTTCATGGCTGTGGCCAAGTGATATATTTGCTGTGTATTTTGCTCAGAGCATCAACAGTAAAGTGACTGGTATGTTTCCTGGCTGATGAAAGCAAAAGCTGATGGCATAAGGCAATGTCAGCAGTACTTGAAACATATTAATTCTGTTTATATTGGATGGATCTGATGTGAAGTAAACACTAAATAATTCATGATGTATGTGTCCTCGCCCCACACATTGATCTCATGAATATGTACAAAGGTGTGTATGTGCAACACATAAGCATGATATAATATTATCCTTTAGGTCACTAGACCTATACAGAAAAATCTGCAACTCATGAAAAATAATGACAACTATAAGGGCTCCATAATAAATACCCAATAAATAATCTAAATGTTAGCTATAATGCTCATATAAAATTGAATATGAGGCAGCTAAGCCACAGTGAGACAGAATCTCTGCTGTCATTTATTAACTAAAGAATGCATTAACCTTTTCCATTTCTAGATTCATATGTCCTTACCCCTTTACAGAACATCAGTAAAGCTTGACATTTATTCACACACAGGGGAAGGAGAAAAGTGAAAAAAAAAACAACAAAAAAAACCCCATGCCGCATAAGTTGTATTTCCCTGCTGACACAATAAGCAGCGGAAACTAGCTGCAATTTATGTGCCTACAGGCAGGTGTCAAAGTAGCAGTGCAAACTGGCTGTATGATTATTTGTGTTATGTTACTTAAAGTAATAACAGATAAATGCCTTCTTCATACATGTCACAGGTAGGAGCCATGCTTTGTAGCTTTGAATCGACAGTCCCCTGCATAAGCTCTCCACCACTATTTGCTGTACGTGATCGAGCAACTGATCAAACCATTTTCAGGCAGCCAGTGCTTTCCCGAAATGGTAACAAATAACAATCCCCCCAGCTTTTCTACATTCCTGTATGCAATTTGCATTAATGCAAATTGCAAGTTGCAATGCCTGGAAATCATATTTCCAGCTCCTCTCTCAGCTGTGATCACATCCTTCTCTCAAATAATATGCCATTGTCTTTTCCCCCTGTATTTATCTCTCTGACAATAACTTACTTTTACTCTGCAAAATATCTGTGCTGTCATGTCATCTCGTATTGAGTTGTGATCCTTTTAAAGACAAATGTTTGTGCTTGCTGAAAAATGTGTGATTAGTTTATGTCAAGCTTATAACCAAGCCAAAATATTTAACATATAAATAATTATGGGCCCTGAGACAAACTGTTATTCTCTGATGTACAGCAAGGTTGCAGGTAAGTGAAAGAGAGCTGCACAGTCAGGACGATATCTCAAATAGCATGTGAAAGACATGTACTGTATAGAGTGGCATGCAGCTGATTCTAATCACAAGGTCACAGGGCAATCAACTTGAACACAGAAATAGATTTTATAGAGAGGTCAAACTTTAATAATGCCTTCAAATGTCATCTCATTTTATGAACCAACAAACACAAAAGAAAATCGTAGAGTAAAATTCAGTAGAAAAATAGAAAGTAAAAAACCATGCATGCAATGCATATATTTAAATTTAAGTCAGCAGGACATATTGCATAATTTGGACAATTTTTGACAACTAAATTTCTGTCTTCTGGTTGCCAAGTTCTTCGGATGAATAAAACCACGTTGTTGGCAACCTCAAATTATGTGTCCATCCCTCGATTACCATGTAAGTTATTCATATTCCTTTAGTCCGTAAGGGCCCTCGGATCAAAAGAATCATAAGGGTTTTCCATAAAAATTAATCCAAGTTGTGAATATTGTTTAAACAGGATAAAGTGGAGTTGTGTCAGTAGTACAGTAGAGTGCAGTGACTCACTCTCTCTCTCTGATGCACTTACTGTAAGAGCTAGAATAACTGAGTGACGCATAATTGATATATTATCTGAAGCCTAATTTTTAAACAAGTAATATTCACACTGGTTTAAATAAACAATTTAATTGTATTTCCCATCTTTGCTGACCAACAGTTTTGCGTGAAAGGAATTAAAGGCCTGTCCCATATAGAAATAAACATAGATAAATATAAGCAAAGGTCTTGCAAAATGTTTTAAAGACAATCGAAAAAAAGAAAAAAATGTTTGTTACTATTGTCCTCAACTGAGGCCATATCCACACGAAGACGGGACCAATTTTGTTTTTTAAAAGTTTTCCATAAACACGAAATCATCTCAAGATATGTGTACGGACACATGAAGCCACTGAAAACACTGTAGTACATATGCAGGGCCTGTAAGTGGCGCTGCAATGCTGCCACAAAGAACACCAAAAATAGAGAAAAAGGAACGGTGCATGTGCATAAAACTGGTGCGATGTAAACAAACACTAAGAAGAAGATGGCGGAAAATACAAATGCCGGAGGAGCCCACTTTGTATGGACTGACGACGTGGCAGAGCTGCTACTTAGGGTCACACTTGATTACAAAACTACAAAACTGCAGGAGAATGTTGACCAGCACATGCAAGATAAGGGAGAGGTGCGGTTATGGCATCATTGTTTCAGAAAAGAGGTGGACTGTGTTGTAAATACGGAAACGCGAAGGTGGCGTCTTCAGATTTTTTCACTCTAGGACCAAAAGTTAGCGTATTTGGGCTCCTAAAATGCTGGTTCCGTGTTTACAAAACGTCTATACGATAAAAAAGCCTTTGTGGATACACCTAATCTCGTCTCTGTGCGGGCATGGCCTGAGTTAATGATAGCAGGTGTGGGTATGGCTTGTGTGTGGACCTCAAAAAAAAAGGTAGAACATCATCCCTTAATGCCAAATTCTACTTTCTATACATTCTATATTTGTCTTTGTTTATTCTTATTCTCTGTTTTGTGTTTGTCGGCTCTTAAAATACAGACATGGACCAGTGTGGACGTTCCCTAATGAATAACCTCTCTAAGAACTCTATGTCTATGTTCATGTTGATTGTCCTGTCAGCTCACTGATTTGAATCACCTGTCTCACACACTATAAACTATATGTCACCGTGATTGCTTCAGCTATTTTTTTTTTTTTTTTTTTTTACTTCAAGAGTAAATTGCAATTCGTGCTGAAACACTGACTGACTTTGAATGAGAAGGTGCACTGGAGTTGAGATTGAGGTGCTTTTCACCTTTTCCTGGCGTTCTCAGACTGACTATCAGAACCTATGAGACTCAGCCATTTGAATATGCACACACTAACTAAATTGTTGGAGCTTTGGTGGAACAAATGCAGTGGTAGAAGCTTGTGACTGACAGTTTTATGTGATAGAAGGAAACAAATGACCCGAGTCTGTTTACCTCTCCTCAATCTCCTATTCACAACCTCCCCCACAGAATTTCCACATTACCGCTGAGTAGAAACAAGCGTGCTAATAAAATGCACCCACTTCAGCTTTATTCACCCAGACGAGGAACAAATCCTGCATTTGGCATCCCGCATTAACCAACAATTTATATAATTAGACCCACAAGGTGTATATTCATGGACCACTAGTTGAGGCTATTGCAACTCCCTGAAGGCAACATTTTAAGACAAAAACATGACCAGAATGATTGGATTCCACTGTCTGCTTGTGCAATGTGCCAGTGCTGAAATTTTCGGGGGAAAAAATGAATTTCAGCTTCTCCTGACAGACACAAATAATAGATGCCAGCTGCATGAATGGGAGTGAAATGAGGTGCTGAGTGACAAGGTACTCCCTCTGGTTAGTTGGACAGCTATGGGGACAATTTACACCTCCATGTTCTCCAACAATCAGGCGCTGTGGTAAAAGTGACAGGAATGACAATGCCAGTTTCCATTTCCAAACCGCATGAACACACTTCATGCATATCTAGAAATGTTGCATCTTAAAATGACATTTGTTAGAGTGTGCAAGAGAAGGAAATCAACACAATAAACTGATGAAGTTTCACACTATAGGCTCCTACATTCTTTGCTCAATCCAACTGCAAGAAAAAAGTTGGCATTGTACTCTGCTGTCAACCGCGGTTACATAATACTTGCATGTTATAATGTAGCGAATACATGAAACTTTATGTTTTATGTTTTTTTATATTCTAAAAGAAGGAAAAAATCTTCCACTGTGCACAGTTGTAGCTTTTAAAATTCATTGTACTGGTACAATGACTTCTATTCTATTCAACAATGCTGTGGTTAATGTGTGGTTAGGTTTAGGCACCAAAACCAATTGGTTATAGCTAGAAAAAAAATATGTTCTGGCTTAAAGTACTCAGTTTTGAGGGCACAACCCCATCAGCTCGTTATAAACAACTGCTTTTCATGACACTATGCCTGCTTAAAAACAGATGGGCCACTAAAAAACACCCGCATTTGGGGGCTGAAAGGTTGCTGGGAAAACAGCCATGGATCATGAAAGTAAACCCATGTTTGGGTGCTGAAAACAGTGACGGTCCCCAAGAAAAACTTACATCTGGGGGCTAGAAAGATGCTGTCTCCAGATGCCACAGGACACAAAAACATGCAAGTTTGGGGTCTAAAATGCTGCTGGATAAACAACCATGGATCGCTAAAAGACATCCAGTTTGGGTCTAAAAAGCTGCAGGAAAACAAGCCATGGATTGCTACAAGACACCCACATTTAGGGGCCAAAAAATCTCTGGAAAAACAGTCATGAGACACTAAAACACCCATATTTGTGAGCTGAAAAGCCACTAGAAAAACAACCATGGATTGCTAAAAAGCACCCAGTCTGGGGGCTGAAATAAGTGATGGGTCCTGAAGAAACACTCATATAAAAGCTGCTGGAAAAAAAGCCATGGGTCATCACAAAAAACATATAACATATGGGGGCTCTACTTTAGAAACAGTGATATAATATAAAAACATTATGTGCAAATGTATTTGTGGTTTGCAGAGATATTCAATGCCAACACTTTCTATATTTTCATAACATCTTTTGTGAGTCATACTCAGCACTTCTGGATAAGATGCCCCTTGCACACACTTAGTGACTGCACAGAATGACAGAAAATGACGATTTGTATCAACACTGAGTAGTTATGCCACAATAGCTGTCACAGTAAAACATGGGAGATGTCCACAGAGGAACACCACAGCCAAATTGTTTGCATCTTCTTCTATCTCCACATATCACACTTCCTTGCTATTCAAGCTCCATCCTCCACCTGCTGCTCATGTCAACAAGGCTATCCCCCTTATCATTGCACTGTATTTCACCTTATCTCCTCCCAAAGGTCTCCCTGCATTTAGACTACCCTAGAAGGAGAGATGTGGTACTGTCAGTTGGCAATCTTACCGTGTGATTACCTCCAGTCTCTGCATTTCATCGGACTTGACAAAAAAATATAGCACCTGCTGCTCCGTTTTTGCTTTATGCTCTACAGGTTTAGCCATTTTCTAGAGGGTTTTCACCTGGGTTCATTTTTCACACTGTCATGAATTCTACTCGCCTTTACAGTAGTTGATGTTAATAACTCCACAACCTTTATTCTTTAGCTTTAGCTTCAACTAATCTGGCAGAGCTCATATTTTTGAAATCTGATTTCAGTTCTTCATTATCTTTCAGAAATCAAAGCATCTCAAGACTGAGCCCATACTTCTCTGTGTCTCAACATCATCACGGAGAAATCCCAGAGTTAAAATCTGTCTTCACACTTTCCACTGAGTGTTTGGTCTCGGATCGCTTTCTTTTTTTATGCAAAACATTTTGGCTCTGCCATCCCACACGATGCAAAGCCAGCAACGCAGCCATACCCGAAAACATCAGATTTAAAGTCCACAGCGCTGGCAAATTGTTCGCTTGCCTACTTGACACCTACTTGTAACCTTTTCTCCTGTCTGGGTTCCTAAATCGTCTCCCCAGTCGCTCAAACTCTTCAAAGATGCTGCAGTCAGCCTTGGTTTTAAATTTTCCCACTGACCCCATCTATTCACTCCATTGTCGGCTTTAAGTACTGTTTTAAAAATGACAACACAAAAGAGTGCCAAACACACAGTGCCTCTAGTCAAGACTTACACAGCTCTGTGGTGAGTCACGACAGGTCGCTCAGCTGCCTTCTCTGTAGCAACCTGGCAATCAGTCCACCCAAATGTCATCCCACCTGGCTCCTTTAATAGTTTCCCCTCCAGACAGGAAAGCAGTCACACCTTGTGCTGTGTTGCAAACTGATTTTAATCATCTGAAGGCATATTTTTAATATACCCCCTGTGTTTGTCAGTTCATCTTCTCCTTCCATTTTAGAGTAACATTATTGTTTATCAGACAGTTTCATTGAGCAGTTTCATATAAGAACTATTTTCCTTCTACTGAACTAAAGCAGACAACTGTATCACCATGCAGAAGGAAGAGCGCATCTACTCATGGCTGAGAGGCTCTTGCTCGTGACAATGAGAGATGTAAACATTAATAGCATTCTCTTAGGCTAAGCTAAAACATTAGCTAGCTTAGCATTGCTAGGTGAGCCAGCAGTGGAGGCACACCTCCCTGTGCGCACTCATATGGTTGGCAGGTGTAGTTCAGTATGTAAAAAAGTTTCTACATTAAACTGCTCACAACAAGGTCTGTGGATCATCTTGAGTGACTGAGTCATAATTTCCTGAAAAAGACTTTGCTTATGAGATTTTTAAATGTGTTTTTTGGCACTTTGCTCACCACAAGCTGAGTGCCATCCGTTTCCATTATACTGGAGAGAAGGCAGATGTCTCTGCAGACGATATCGCCAACACTTGGCAACTCACATCAAAATAACTGAGATCGATTAATAGCACTACAGGTAAGAGGGAAAATGTGTATTTTTTGATTTTGGGGTAAACTGTCCCTTTAAGACAGTGACATTGAAATTCAACTTTGGTGACAGTCACTCTACTGCTGTATGAGGCTATAAATGAGAGCATGAAATAGGCAACCAGCCAGACAATTAAAATCAATATTGGCACAACACATTGATCAATTTTGAAAAATTCCCAGCTGAACTACTTTGACTCTTGTCCTGGTCTGTAATTGGCCGGAGCCTGAATGACTAACTAAGACTAATGTGAGCCGTGAACGACTAATAGCCAAAGTGATGTCAAAATGGTGATGTGTGAGAATGTAAGACCGGCTTTTAACATAGTTAATGCTCAAGGGTAAGGATGCACAAAGCCCATTTCAAAACAATTTAAAGGCGATGCTTGAGAGTTGTCCTATTCGATTAAATGTCTCCTTCATTGACGTGACTTGGGTGTTTGCAAAGTTCAAGGGATCTGTTTTGAAAAAGGACTTTTAAAAGAATTTCAGAGAGCTCCTCTGCATACCAATGGCACCAGCTCAGTTCTGCAGATGAGGGGATGACAGCTGTGTTTTGTGCAAGCCTCCAGGCGTTTTGTCACCTTCACTGACCTGTCAAGTCAAGTCTGAAGAACCCGACAAATATCCAGTAACTCTAACAGAATGGAAATTGCTTTCAATGTCAAGCTTTCAAAAGGCAACTTTCTACATCTATTCCTACACGTATTTGACATTTGAATTGTTCTACTCAGCAGAAAAAAAAGGGATCTCTCTTCAAATAAAAAACATCATTTATTTTCCAGGCACCTTCCCCAGCACGAGCAGACTTGCAAATGACTTGCAATGTTCAAAGTGTCCACAAGAGGACACTATAAACCCAGTATGTCCTATCTTAAAAGTCTCTGTTCCTGCTCAGTAAACTGACGAAAGCATTACCACTGTCAAACATACTTTCCTCACTGTGTTGAAATGTACAGCACATTTCTGGAAACAATACACGCTGAATGCTAAAATCCACATGTGAATCATTTACCTTGTTGTGTTCCACAGGTGGGGATATCAGCTGTAACCTCTTGTCTCCTGCTCTTGCTCGAGCCATGCTCCATGCTAATTAGCAAAGAGCCAGCCCTCCTGTTTGGCCTAAATTAATTAATCAGTCCTCATTATGCACACTGCTCCACTGTAATTGCCAGCACAGGCACAGTGATGAATGATAATACTGAAAACATTCTCATTAATGTGGAAAAGTGTGTGCCCACCCTTATAATGAGACAGCTCTCATCCGCAAGAGCCTTTTGTCACCTCAACGCGTGTAACACGCACACACAAACACACAAATTCCATGTTGACCCAGCCTTCAGGAATGCTTCTCAAGATGAGCTGACCAGACATAAGGGTAATGGGAGGGTCTGCAGGGATCAGACAAGCTGTGGGTTTCTACTGCCATGAAGGCCATGCATGACCAACCTTGAGATAAACTAGAGCTGGCCGCAGCACCATTAATTTGCAGCGAGCAGCCTCATGTGGCTCGGATTAAAACAAATATACGGCTGATGCAATTTAAAAAGAGATCCCTGAATGAAAATCAGTTTACCTCAAATCAAACTTGTTTACTTCTGAAAGGAGAAAAAAAAAATCCTCTCTGATCTTTTTTTACCCTAGGTGGCCTGGTTGACTTTCAACATCAGACATTAATCACTGAGTCTTAATCTTCAACTAAAGAAGAGAGAGGCAAGCAGGGTCACGCAAACCTTTGCTGTATTCAGACATTGTGTATTATTGGTAACGTCTGATGCTATTATTCCCTTTGATCTGTGGATCATGTTTGAGTGATGGCCCATATCTCAGGCCCCATAAGCCTGGGAGATAATGTTTGGGGCATTATGTGCATTGTGGACATGGAAAGGCATACAACCTGAGCCTGTACAGAAGCCATCCATATTTCCACCACAGCTATGAGAGAATCCCTGGAGCTATTTGTAGCAACATCTAAAAAATGACTGAATACTGTCTTGCAGTACAACATGTTCTGATTGTACTCTGTCGTAACTATAATACATCTAATGTAGTCAGTATTATTTCCTGTGTCTTTGCAGTGCAAATACAGGCACTAATTTTGAAATATCGAGGTTGATCTTGCTGATAGTGGTAATCGAAACAGCTAATAATAAGTACAGTAATGGTTTTGGACTGTGACCACCTCACTCTGCTCACTGAGGGTAGTGCAGCTTCTGCCCAAGTAGTGTCCAGATTGAAGTAAACAGGAAGTACTCTGTCTTTTCTTATGGTTTTACAACTCAGCAGACCGAATAGAACACCAATTTAGAATATCAAAAAAAAAAATAAAAAAATGCTGTTGCACCACCACACCAATGAGAATGCTTGTCGATTTATTTTTTTATTATTCACCCTCTAAAAACAACCAAAAAAAAAAATCCCCTTCGCACTTATCCCTAAAAAAGATATGTGTAATAAAAATGTTCATTTTACTTTAATGGAAAACTATATTTTTTGTTGCCGAAAAAAAAGAAAAAAAAAGGAAAAATACAGCATCCAGACCTCATGTCATAATTAAACCTTTCAATATCACAATTTTATCAACTGTCCAGAATGTATATAAATTCTTACAGCAACAATGATACAATTATAAATATAGAAAAAGAGGTAAAAGATTAAAGGTCACAAATGCCTACATGCGTAGATGTCCTCTATGGCTAATAGCTAACAATAGTCTCAGTTTCAGATTTATCTGTGACTCAATTTTTCTCCAACCTTTGGCAGGATTCCCGTTGGTTTAATTCTAACCTCGCTATGCCCTCTTTGTGTTCAAGTGCTCCAGGCAATAACACAAATCATTTATGTTGTAGTTGTTGTGCTTCCTATAGGATGCATGTTTGTGGAAATATTGCGGGAATCACTCAAACCAGGCAAACAGATGAATCCATATGAGATGAGCAGATAATAATACAGATTTTCATGCACACACTTGGATAGTTCGGTTTTCAAAGAAATACTTAGTGAAGAAATATTCAGGAAATGTGATAATTTACACTTTGTTTCTGAGCGATAACTTGGATGAGATGTGGTGTATGTGTGGTGGGGGCGGACATTCATATACAGTGCAAGTGAAGGAGAAACAGTGTGTGCCTGTATGTGCATGTCTGTTTTGACATCTGTGTGCACGTGTGTTGAATGTGTGTTGAATTACAGTTGGGAAGGCTCTATAAGTGGCTCAGAGTAGTTCACTGCCAGAGCATATTCATTTCAAAGCCAACTCTGAGACACACACCAGGGAAGTGGGAGCAGGGAGGCTTACTGGCTAATCTGGTCAGAGAGCGAGCTGGAAGCTACACAGAATTCTTAATGTAGCGGATGAAAAAAAAAATCTAATTAGTGACTGCAACCACAGAAACACTTCCCCATGTGCGTGTCGTAGTGCGTCTGTGCGACTGTGAGAGGAGATGAGAAATGAAACTGAGCGTGCGTGTGTTTGCGTCCAGAGATTGAGTGTTTAACATCTCGAGGTCAATCTGACCTCCTCTCTGACCTTCCTGTGTGATGTCTACTCTTACACCTGAGTGCAGTCTCTTACACTTGGATGTCAAGCATGATCCTCTTGTCCTCCTCCACATGGATACCCCAGATGCAGTCCTGGCCCTTGTCATAGGCCTCAGGCCAATTAGGAGACAGCACCACACCGGCAGAGTCTGTGATCTCCCCACTGCACACCGCTACAACACACAAACACCTCAGGTTGACATTGAGAAACAAATAAATGTAGTGTAACAACAGTTTGAAGGTACGATAACTGTCTCTCATCATAGGTCAAAATGGCGCCTAAAGGAATGAAAACAGAAGGGGGTCGAACAAATGCTTTTTTATGACTGAACCATTTTTTTTAATGCAAGTGTGTATAAAAAGGAGATGTGCAGGTAAGTTCGGCTGTATTTTTTTCAATCCTGTTGATAGGCAAATGTACATGAAATGATAACCATCAATTTTTATACCATGGTACATTGCATGGCCAGTTTATCGCTGCAACCCTAATGTCAAGCAATTGCCTGAAAAAATATTGCCATTGTACATTTCTGCAAACCACCGATGCATTACATATGCATGGTATTATGTAGCAAATACATTGAAACTTTAAGTTTTATTAAAGTTGTAGTTAACATGGGTAGATTTAAGCACAAAAAACATTCTCATTATTATTATTATTATGGTTAGGAAAAGATCATGTTTTGCCTTAAAACACTCAGTTTTGGGGGCCCAATCCCCTGCAGGAAATGTCTCTGTAGGAAACAACCCACATTTGGGGGCTATAAAGCTGCAGAAAATACAGCAATGAGTCTCTCAAAAAGCACTTATGTTTAGGGGCTGAAAAGCCACTAGAAAGACAGCAATGCTCCCTAAGAAACAACCGTTTTTTTTGTTTGTTGATCTCTAACAGTGGTCTGCAGTGGTTTGCAGCTTGGCAGGCATCTAACCTTGGTATAACGCCATCCAACATCCCCTCAAACTCCTGATGACAAGTTCAGCTCATATACTGTGTCACTTTAGAAATAATACTGTACATCTGAAACATGGAAATATAATGTATTTGTGGTTTGCAGAAATTCCAAAATTTCCTTCTGGGGACTGGGCTGTTTCAAGACCCCGAATTTTTTTTTAATTACAATTAATTTAACAGGTAAATTAGAAAGCAAAATATCCAGTCATGCTATTTGTGTTGTGCATGTAACATGGTCAGAATAACTAAAACTATGCTGATACATGAACTAGCTTCATAGGATGGAACCATGATCTTAATGCTTAATAAAACACAGCTGAAATCGAGTGTGCAGGCTCCTTGACACGGACCTTGTAAAACTGCATACTATCGCCGAACCGCTTGATGACCATGACCCACAGGGGCAGAAATTAAATTTTCTCATATCTAGCTTTACAAGAGAGCTTTTCAATTTTCCTGTTTGGCAGGACGACCATGCAGGCAACAAACACCGGGAGTAAGGTCAGCGTGTCATGTGTGGGAAGAGAGTGTGTGAGAGAAAGGGAGGAGAAGGGAAGGGCTCAGGGATAGCTATTTAGTATGGTGCGCAGTCTGTGCAGTGTGGTGGTGTTCATCTTAGGCCAACTATTGTATGCCTGTTTTAATCTTAAGCACTTCTAAAGTGTGCCCTGCAAGCACACATATCAAAGTAAGTCATTGTTACAGTTTTAAGAGGAAATTTATCATGGATCAGAGGAAAGCAGCTTAGGAAGATATGGTTAACTGCCAGTGGTCTTTAATGTCTGAATAAAAAGACTTTACTAACTCCTGCAATGATCAAGCAGACAATAAAAGCCTCGGGTCCTCAGGTCAGTTATATCTGCCTCTAAGTTCTGCTCCAGAGGAAGCACATTTTTAAAAAAAAAAAAATTTCATATCGCACAATTACTCGATGAAATGTGTTGACTCACCCCTACAAGCTGGCTCGGTCTCATTCCACTGTGGGTTTTGTGCATCCACGCACTCAATCACTACGGAGCCTTGCTCCAGCGTGTAGCCAGGGTCACATGAGAATTCAACAACTGCGCCCACGCTGTAGGTGGAGTCACTGCTGCTGAAGTTGCCATACTTCACAAAGGGCTCGTAGCACATGCCCTTCGCAAAAGCTGCGCGCACAAAAATACATGGCGTCAAACATAAATGACAAGGTACAACATACTGTTAGCAATCTCTGCACGATCAACTTGCCTTCATATCTGATGGCTGCACCGGTAGAGGTCATTGTCCCGTCTGTTGTGAACTCTACAAACAAGTAACGTCCGGTACTGAGCACACCCTCATTGGGCAAATATTCCACTTCATAGGAGTCGTACACAGGGGGAGAGTCTATGTTGTTGCCATTCTTAATCAGCAGCCTAAAAAAAAACAAGGGAAAGAAGACAGTTTAAAATAGATGTAAGTGAGCCTTGAAAGGTAAGAGAAGCATAAAAAAGAAGTTACAAGCTATCCCAGAGCTGCTCAGTGTTCCAGTTGTGGCTGTAATAACTTTGTGATAACATTCTCCCCCACTCCATAATGAGGTGAATGGCCATGTGTGACGATAGCCATGTGGATCAGTAGTTACTGAATAAAAATGTAATGGAATTGCTGTTTCCTACCTCTCACTACCCTCTGTAGTCCCTTCAATTTGTTCACTCGATAGAACACTGTTAAAGGATTATAATGATAAAAGGTCCTTTCAAATTCATCTGTCGCTCCCTAAAGATTTTGGTTATTTATAGCCTTTGAGGGTTTTAATGGTCTATCCACAGGCATACTGCTATTCAGAAAATGAGTTTAAAGCTCAGTGCCATCTATTAACTGAAGACACACACAAACATTCACACTGCACGCACTCGCTCTCAACGTGTGATTGATTTTAACTGCGTGCATACACCACCTGTCATCATCTTCTGCCAGAGCCACCTTCTCAAAGTGAATGTGAAGCCGGTGGCCTTCAGGGGCCTCCAGGACCCAGTGGCACGTCAGATTGTTGCTGTAGTTGCCAGGGAAACCAGGAGAAACAATTCTACCATTGGTGGCATTTTTTATCATCCCCCCACAGGATGCTATACGAGAAGAGAGACAATGAGAGAAAAGAAGAAGAAGACAAAGAGTTAGAGGGACTAGATGAGAAAAGTAATGACACCTGAGGGGGGGGGGCTTGGAGGAAAGTCCCTGTCTGAGTATAGATTGCATCAATATCCAGTGGATTGTGGCCGCACTATACTGGGCAGCTCACCTGGGTCTTAGAGTGTGTGACTGTGTGTGATGGACTTGTAAAGAGCGCAGCAAAACAGCAGCAGTAACACTATCAGTTCAGACCAGCTGCAGGCAGACATGGAGAAAGGCTGGAACTGGCAGATGAGCCTTTACCAGCAGGAGAAGGAGAGTCATGCAGCCCAGTTCTAATTAAGGCAGCCAGGTCCAATGGCCTTGTTTTGCCCTGTCTCCAAAGAATAGCTCCCCATGCTACTAATCACATGCAAACACACTCATTTGGCCTCAGAGTGTAACTAATCAACTCGGTGGGAGACAACCAAGTGAAAGCTTTTGTTAATCAAAATCATCTGCGTTCTAAGTGGAAAGCTGAAAATGGCTTACAGTACACCTGCAATATTTAAGTTTTGTTTAATTTGAACATTTTAATTGTAAAAACTTATGTCTCATTTTAACAAAACTGATTTAACAAAGTTCCTCGGAAAACATTTGAACAAATTTAATCACAATTGCAAGTTCGCTTTAGAAGTCTACCCTCCAGTCAGTGTTAAAAACTAGAAGGTAATTGGGTACAAATTAAATCTCAAACAAAAGGTTGGCCAGCATCCCAATTAACCTGAAGGTAGAAGCACCTACAGTTCTACAGATTTAGTTTTGTATAATTACATTTTTGAGCTGTTTTGTTGTTGCAGTTCAGCGAGGAGTCTGCAGTACCTCACTGCCCCGAACTGCTTCTACTGTTAATTAGCAAACACATGTCTGGCAAAGAACCAGTTGGCCTCACCCACACATCGGGGCTCCTTTCCACTCCAGTAAGGCGTGGTTGCATTGCGACAGGTGAGCATTTTTGGCCCTTGCAACTTGTAGC
The DNA here is from genome assembly GCA_035609425.1 of Epinephelus awoara. NCBI lineage: Eukaryota > Metazoa > Chordata > Actinopteri > Perciformes > Serranidae > Epinephelus > Epinephelus awoara. Next base: position 10,026,248 of record CM069304.1, read on the forward strand.
CGGTGAAACAGCGGAAGTAGGCTTCTCCGCCGGCGTGGAGGTGCGTCACTGAAACTTCTCCGCCAGCAGGTTCTTTGGGGAATGCACAGCTCAGCACAAAGGCTGGAAAGGAAAGAGTCAGAGATGGAGAGAATGGGATAAAGTTTAATTAAATATAATGTGAGTATTTCTTTTCACACAACACACTGACCAGGCATAAAAATCCTTGAACAGAAGTGAATTATTTCATAAGCACTACGAATGAATATTGTACCACAGTCAATCAACACAATATAATCAACACAACCTCTTTTTTCTTTTGTATTTGCCGTTTTTGCCTTCATTGATAGGACAACCATAGACTGACAGGAAAGGTGGGAGAGAGAGGGGGGATGACATGCAGCAAACAGCCACAGAGGCCAGCACAAACGACTTATGAAGTGTATATGAAGCGCAGACTCTACCCAGCAGGTTAGAGGTAACCCCAATGGTCCCTTTTTCAAACACGCCACTAACGTTGTGAAACGCTTAAAGATCAGTCACATTTAGGGAAAGAAATCATGGTTTCAGTTAAAATAACTACGCACAGGACGTAAGTGAGTAAGTGGCGTAAACTTCGGTAGTTTGCGTAGTTGCGTACAGTCTGTATCTTTGCTGTGTGTTTCAATCCCCATGCTACCATACTATTCACTGTGCCAGAAAAAGATTTAGTACATCAGACTCAGTATGCCAAAAATACCAGGATTTTTTTACTGTACACGGTCCTATTTTGCAGTATGCAAGCCAGCATGCTTTTCTGGTATCGGACCCACAACCCTTTGCACAGTGGAAGATACATCACATTGATAAGCAGCAAACAGATAACAGATCATCACAGCTGACAAACTACCTACAACAACAGCAGAGCTCTCCGGGTTGACCCCCCCTCTCTGTCAAGATTGGCCAATGGAATTTTTCCAAATCACATACTAAACTTTGCACTACGGACCGGGATGGATAAAGTTCAAGGCGCAATGTTATGACAAAGTACTATGTTCCGAATGTATGCATACTCCATGCAACAGTACGTACTTTGAAAGGGCAGCTGCATTACGTACTGAAAGCAAAAAAAAAAGAATTTGGATGCGATTCGTAATGAGCATTGGCTGAAAGTCTATGTTTGTTCAGCCCATCCACCACCACCCCTCCCGCTCAGTCTTTATACTTAGTTCATGTGTCCACACAACAAAAGATCCTCATTGACTTTGCATTGACATAATTTTTATCTTGCCAGCAAGTAATTTTAACACTTTTTGTGCCCACCGCCACGTGATGTTTTGTCAAGATTTCTTGTTCATTTCATTATTTCTCTGAAACCGGCTGAATATTCAGTGACTTATTTCGAAAGAGGATAAATGTGCTCATTTCGTTCTGCCAATGTAATGCCAGTAAAGTATTCAATGTGTGACTGTTGCTGTGGTCTGTCCAGTGTGTAAGCTGTTATGTGGAAGAGGTCACAGAGTAGTGATGGTTTAGAAAATGAGCATGTTATTGCTATAATGCAATTTAATCATATCCAATTATATCTGCTAATTTTCAGCTCTGTAATGAAAGTGCTAATAACTGCATGTATGTCCGGATGATGAAACACTTTATCAAGAGACCCGCTTGGTCTGACTTTTATCACAATTTTAAATAATTTGCCAGCGTCCAGAGGCCTGAGGGAGATTTTCAGTGTAGACGCTGAAAGTTTCTAGATGCATAATTTCATGCTCATGTTTCATTCGGAACAAAAGTCCAATTCTCGCCAAAACAAGCAGCCAACAATGTTAACTGGCTCCACAACATAATCCTCTGTGTCCTGCATTGTGTATAACCCCTGCTTTTTTGTTGCATTGTTGACCATGTTGTCTCTCCTCCAAACCATCAGTGAGCACCCGAACACATTTAGATATAAATGGTGAAAAAACAAATTATTTTTTCCATTCCCGTTTCTCTCTCTCTTTCTCCACACATACACACACAATTAGATGCTATAACCAACCTTCAACTTTGTTTATAAACAACCCCAGCACTTAATTTATTGCAGTTTACGAGTTCATGCAGTATGCAAATGTACAGAGACATGTTCGCAGCACTACAGTAATTAACATCACTGTGTGGTGTGCTGTAGAGCCACTGCAAGCACTTTGACAAATGGAAATGCCGCTGATCAGTCGAACATCATGCGCCTGTAATGCGATAGCTGGAAGAGGAATTGCCTCTGTAGTGGTTGTCAAAGAGTTGTGATTCCAGCAGGGTAAGATCAATGTTCCTGGACTTGCTTTGCATTGTTGTCCTGTCCTTGTTTTTGAATAAATGGTGTAGGATGGGATGGAGTTCACATGGATAATGGAGTGAGCTAACCAAGTCTGTAATGGAAGCTATTAAACAGCCTTCTCTTCCTGTCTAACAGCTGCACTGTTCTACCTCATTAGTGTAGGCACTTTAATGACCAGACTAAAACTTTTAAACTTCTGGAAATGTGTGAACAACAAAACAAGCAACATAATTGGACCCCGCTATGGCTTGTGTTACGATCACAGTGTGATTTTGTGCCGGGGAAAATTACAGAAAGCTTTTAAAAGCTGCAACTTTACTCAAACTTTTGCAAGTTGCACGTCATGTTTCAGCTTAATGGAGTGAATGGAAAGCCTTAATAAACACTAATAGAGAGAGAAAAAACAAGGGAAAGGGCAGAGTGAAAGACCTGTCTGCGCTGAAATTGTACTTGGAGTCTTAAAAGCAATTATGATAATAATCAGGCATGGGCTATGTAGTGTAAACACCTTAATCCACTTACGTTAATATGATTAAAGTTATTTGTTGTTTACAGAATTAAGACATGGACTACAGCTGCATAGTTGAACGGCTGTTTGGTGTGAGCCAGTCTTTAGAAATCCGCTCAAGTGCGACATGTTTTTTTTTTTGACATTTTTATCAAATGTAACATCACAGGACTTTTTTGGTACGGTGGTTTTAAACTTCCCTGACCCAGTCTAAATTGTCCTGATAAAGTAATCACCAACCATTTAAAGATTTGCCACAGGATCAACGATAAAACAGATAAACAACATCACCTATTTAGAGCCGGAGCAACAGCCACATGTAAAAAAGAGACAGCTGACACTTGATAGAAACACACATGAGTATGTTGGGATTCACAGATGATTTATCATTTGGTAACATCTAAACTGGAGATTTAAAGGCTTTTTCTTCTGCATGCTCTTTGCTCTCCAAACAAAGACAGCTAGGTGACACCCATCTCTAGGAGGTCTCACCTCACACCTCAGTGAGACACAAGTCTGGGCCTGGACCAGCACAGAGGCCCAGACCCTTGCTCCATAGCCCAAACCACTAAAGGGAGGGCAACTGATCACAGACTCTCTTGCAAACACAAGGTTTGCAACTAGCGTTCCAGCAACAAAGAGAACCAAGTGAGTTAGCACCCAGCGTCTAACTCTGCTAAACCCTGAGCGACCAGCTTCCTCGGAGTTTCACCTTTGGAACAAAGGACATAGCAAAGACTGTACCTGGAACCACAGTTCTTCTCAGCCTTCTTCTGCTAGCTAACAAAGCAGTACACCACCAAGTGACTCTTTCTCCCATCTATTCAAGGATCAGTAACGTAACAACTGGGCACACACAGCTTTACAGGGTAAGCAAGACTGGTTAACTTGTTGTATGTGATTGAGTAACTGTTGTGATAGTTTGCAGTTAGGTCATTGATTAGTTGGCTTCGCCAAAGCTAAGTGTTTAGTTTGCTAATATTGTTCACAAACAGATTCTTGCACCCAACTAAACAATCTTTGCACTAATCCAGACCGTTTGCAACAGACTCATTAACAAATAGGCTTTCAACAGAGCTACACCCAAACAGGCTACAGCAGTAAACATTCAGCTGTACTTACAAACAAGTACATTGTGGTGAGAATTATTTTATTCACAAAGACAAAGCAATTTGAGAGACATTGTGTAACTGATCACCGCTATCTTAAGCCTCATAGTGTTACACTGGAGTTGCCATTGCTGCTAGCTTTTCAAGTTGACCTACCCCGTAAAAACTTGTAAGATTTTGGTTCAGCATTTGAATACCACGTATTCAACGCAGTCTGCTCAAGCTGTCAAACTTTGCAGTTGATTCTACTGTTCCTATTTTCCTTTGAAATTGCATTTTGGTGCCTCTGTGTGAAGCCCGAGTTTATGTTCCCAACAAATACTTTAATATATTTGGAAAGTGAGGTCTTTGCACATATGCAGGGCAAGTGGAGGCTAAAGAGCACAAAAAAGATTCTTCAGACAGCGGGCTGGATTTTAAGTGCTTTCATTCAGGCTTCATTGTGGATGAAAAACAACACTTTAGTGATGTTTCTAGCATTACCTTGAAGCTAAATTGGATATTCAAAAATGTTATTCTATCAATCTTTGAACCTGAACTCGAGGGAAAACAGCCCTAAATGCATAATGGCCATAAAGGCTTGTAAAACTGCCCCCATCCACTATGTTTTAATCTACTGACTACTTTTTCTTTCACGCAAGCCGTGGTTTCCACCGTAATGAAACAGGCCTTTCTTTTGCACTAAATCAGTGAGCCACAGGGACGAGGTACGCTGCCCCTGGGTCATCCATTCAATTCATAGTTTATCACCAGCTCCAATGAACCTAGTTATTGCCATTATCATAGCAGCATTTACATCCCTATTGAGCATGCAGCGGGAGAGCCGGAGGCAAAAATTGTGGAGCCAATTCCCGAAGTATTAAATTACGCGCGGCCTCCATTCCAGTGGATGTGGTGCTGGGCCATAAAGTCTGATTGTTTTGCCATTACAAATAATAGATCCACAGTGCAGACAGCCAGGAAGATTAGCTGATAGTACTGTAGGGCCACAGGAAACAGATATGTCTTTAGTTATTGTTTCCTTGTTGAGGAAAGGGAAGAGTCACATTAGTAATAGTCAGGTGAACCCTGTTTCACAGCATGACTAGCATTTTAGATCAAGGCCCAATCCCATGTCTTATTTTTACTCCCACCCCTTGTTTTCCAGTGCCCCTTTGCCCTTCAGAACAGAGTTACAAGGGGTAGTGGTTAAAATCTTCCTTTTTAAATGGTAAAACCCTTAAGGGCCCTGATACATCCTGAGTCAGTGGCATCTGCAGACTCAACTGTGGCAATAATGGTACAGTCACAATGATATTAGCAATTTATCTGATGGAGATAAGAAAGCATGAGCGTTCACGATTTGTTCACATCGGAAGTTTTAAGACTATCAATTGATTAAACAAGTCATCAAATAAAAAAGAACCCTACCTCATTAACAGGCCACTAGCGGTTAGCAACATTAGCAACCCATGCTCCTACCCTGCACCGATATTAGAGGTGTGGTCACAGGCTAAAGACAACTTAAGTCTTTTCAGTGCGTTACAGATATTGGTGACACAATCTACAAGATGCACCCTCTCCTACTGAATGTCAAGCCCATGACCAAAACTGTCAGATGCTGTGTATATTAAAAAGAGATTGTATCAAATTTCTCCTCAATAATGAGAGGCAGAATGGGTTGATGGCGACACAGACTATACATTATTCATTATACATGAGATAAGACAGACTATAAAATCTACATAAAAGAAGATTTTATTAATAAAATGAAAGGACCAAGATTTGGAGCCAACATAACCTGATTGAAGCCCGGGGGAATATTGACAAATCACAGCTCGAGCCAGCCTGAACACAGTGGGTCATGTCAGGCCAGTCCCAGTCCGGCTCGTGCACGGACTCAAAGCTCTTTAAGTAATATGTCAAAATGTGGGATTGTCATCCACAAATCCGCAATGATAATGTAACTTCAGCTAGCTAGCTTTTTAACTACTGAGACAGCAGCATACTACAAGAGATTTTTTTTTGTTATGCTTAACGTTAACGTTATAAAGAAAAGGACCATATTACATTAAAACTGCATTAATTCAAGATAATACAAGGGTTACTGTACTTTTAAATTCTTTACATACAAGTGTGGCTTTCTTTTGTGGCTTGTGCAGCCATCTTGCAGATGTTTTCACACAACACTCAGTCAAAAGTGTGCAACTGAAAAAACTTTGTTTGCCCAACCCTCCTCCTCAACAAGAATCAGGACACCCTATCCCTGTGTGAACACACAAACAGATAGGTAAGGGCTATGTGGTAGAGGGTGTACTGGGATTGAGCCCAAATGAAAAAAAGGTTGCACTGTCCACCGGTATATGCTTTGCAAATCACAGAGAGCCGAGCTTAACAAAACACGTGACCACTCTGATAAATTCCTTTTTTAAATGGTAATAAGTAGACACTTTCTCAAAGTATAAAATATGTCTTAAACACTCATCTTGTTACTGTCAAATATAATTTACTGTCAAATAGATAAGGTGTCCAAGTGTAAAGACAAAGTGTGAAAATGATGCATCATCCTACTGCGTTTCTGTTTCTTTCAAAATCACACTATTTAGATGAAGCAGGGCATCAAAGGTCAAAACAAGGAGATATTACTGACATAAATGCTATAATGTCGCACAAATAACACTTTTATAGCTGACATGTATTGCTACTTTGTTTAATATCGTTTTAAAATAGGTGTCCATAAAAAAAATAAGTAAGGGAAAAAATAGATAAAAGCCTTTGAGATTTAAATGGCACAGTTTGAAGTTAGAAAGCTGTTTTTTATGTGTAGCTTGTCATAACCAATATATAATCACCAGGCATCTGAACACAGGCTAAATGTTTTTTTGTTTTTTTTTTCACTTTATTTTTGTCATTTCTCCGTACTCATTCACAAGAGTTCAAAAGGGAACATTTCCTGTCGTGCTTCCTTTCTTTTTCTCTCTCTTATCAGTGCAACAGCGATGGTTTTGTCCTGGCTTTGTGAATATAAAGTGTTTCTGTTTATATTGCCTCTTGCCCTTTCTCACCTATCTGAAATTCAAATTTTTTGTCAACAAATATGGAACCCCAAATCTGTATTTTGGATCCAATAATTAGTTACAGTTCCCTCAGCCCCAGTCAAAAGTTGTTCAACTTTCAGAAGTCGTTTAAAGAAAGTAAACACTTGGTGTGACTCCTGCATTCACTCACACACTCCTCCCATTAATGAGCCTTATTCTGCTGTATGCACAGTTTTCATGTGCCAAATTGACAATGCTGCTCCTCAACAAATAATGGACAACTATTGTTGACTCGAGCACAATGAGATGAGGTGAGGAAGCCAGTAAAACTAAGTTATCCGCCGTATTTGGACAAACAAATAAAATGAATTTCCATTTAGGCCTAATAAACGGCTGCTCTGTTGTATTTCACGTGTTGCCTGAATCCCTTCAGGTAGGAAGCTGGAATGAGATCAAACTTGGCAAAGTGAGGGCAGGAGATAATGAAATAGGGTGGCAGAAAACATAACACAAATAATGAATCTAGCGTCGATTGTTATTATTATATTTCATGACAGTGTATTTGGAGAGTGTTATCCACAATGTGTTTCATCAACATTTTGAGAGCAAAATGTATTTCCAAGGAGAGAAAATCTTGTGCTGATGAATACTCATCTCTAGTCAGTGGTTGTTCTGTTGGAGATGATTGCAGTCCTGCAGTTAGGAGGTGACTTGTAGGAGAGTGTGACTCTCACTGTATCCAAGCCTTGTGTTCTGGCTGTGCACCAAAGTATTACCTTTTACAGAAAGATCAATATTGTTGTCTCTGGGAAATTGATTCAGTTGTAGAAAGCCACACCATAGTTCTGCCATGATATGGTCTATTGATATTTATGCGGTTGGGTTAAAAACTCGATTTTAATGGTCATTTACTCAATAAAGGCTATTAAAGAGAAATAACTTTGGACTAGAGGCGGCATCTCATCAATGCTACTGAGAAGTTGTAGCAAATGGTGGATCTCTGCCAGTGGCAGAGGTCCTCTGGCCATCTCACTTGTCAACCCAGCTTATTAGTTACAGCCAATCAATATCTCCTGTAATGCATCACTGCCATTGGCAATCTCATTGATTATGCTCAGTACACTCCACAAAATCCTGAAGTGACAAGTCATGCTCAGCCATAGAGGTTAGGAGGTCAGATTTGATGGCCATCATTTCATAAAAGAAAGAACTGGTCATAGCACAATTAGCCTTGGGTTGTCCACATCTCAATGTGCAGTGTAACACATGATTAGTACCCACAATGCTCATGCATATGAATGATTTTCATTTTTAAATAAATGACAGCATTCCTTGACCCTTTTTGAAAAAAGTCAGAGTACAGCTTTTACTCATAGAAATCTGCTTTTTGCCAAAGACCTATTTTGCCTGTCAGCACTGTAATTAACCATTCTTTCTGCTTTTGGAACAATTGATGTCATTTTCCTGTTCTGTATTTAGTTTGCTGATCAGGTGCTAACCCTTTTTCAACATGCGTGCATTCATTGTATCACAATGACACTGCATGAAAAGTCGGTCAGTAAGCGGCACTGTAAATTGTCGTGGGAGTTCAGGTAAGCAGCTGTTCACGGGAATTTGTGGGCAACACAGAACAATGGCAGGAACTGCCAGGAATTGATTTGGAGTTTTAATTTGTGGCAGATTTCCAATCCTGAGAATCCTAGCAGTTGACCCCCAGCCCTGAGTCCAGGGGAGGCTTTCACATGTAAATGGAAATACTTTGAACTATACAAATGCAAATCAGAATAGTGGGGTATTTTGACTCACCAGTGGTCCAGAGGTCCTGATGCATTTTTCTAAAAGGTAATAACTGCATTGGAGGAAACTCTATGGTATAAATAAATCAGTATAATTATACACTTAAATTGTATCTTGAACACATTTGCCTTTTTTAAATAAGTAGCCCTTGCTATAATGAATTACCATGTATGCCATTAGCAATGATTAATAATGTTATTAAAAACATAACAGTACAATTTATTTCGACAATTTCCCATACAGTGAGGGTCAGTAACTTGTTTTACAAATCAGTACATACATATACAGATTCAAGGGCTCACCATTACACAGAGATCACACTATAGGACCATTATAAAGTGCCTTCTTTATGCCTCTTTTGCATTTTTACGAAGAACCTAATGACAGCAGCATCCTTTCGTTCCAGTGTGCAATTAAAGACTGCATTCCAGCATCGCAGAATCAAAAGAGGTGTGATAGGCGTTACATGTAACACAACAGCGTCAGCCTCTAGTGCAAAATAAAACACACGTCCGCAGTAGCATAATAACAATGGCAAAACAGCTCAATAACAGTCAATTACCGTCTCTGTTATATGGCAGCTGATCTCATCCTCTGCTAGGAGGGTAAGGAGCTCCTGAATCTCATTAATTTCCAAAGTGCAAACATTTATGGCTGCTGTTCTTCTTCTTTGAGTTACCTGCTAACTGCTGACAGCTACTTTTTAAATCTCTCATGGTGGCTTGCACACATAACACATCATCAAAACATCACACTTGCATAATGACGTAATATTCCCGCATTGAACAGGCAGTATAAAAGGGGCTATAGTCTCTTCCCCTGGACTGGGACAGAAGACTTTGAACTAAAAACTGTTCAGTCTCGTCTGTCCGTAATCTCTTCCACTGTTAGTTTTCATCCCCCATTTATTATTTACACTTTTGTTCATATATACATCACCTCTCCAATCTTGCCAATGAAGAGCTTAGTACACAAAAGAGGCATGACTACAATGACCGTTTCTATTGTCTTGCTTCAGTGCAGTAAGTATGCAAATGTTCATTTACATTGCATAAATATACATTGCTGCATAGAACCAGGAATATTTGTGTCATTAACGGAAATGTTATCACTGTAGTGAATGCAGCAAAGAATATCAATTATGTACATATAGGGTTGTTTACACTCAGGATGCATTACATGTAATTTGTGTTTTTCACTTGTTCATGTTAAGCGTGTGCGTGCAGTTGTAGCTGTGTCTGGACATCACTGCTGAATGCACAACAGATGTTGTATTTTGATGAGAAGGCGTATATATGTGTGTGTATTGAGGAAAAGATAAGTATGAAGAAAGTAGTATGCTTCTCTCCTGTACTACACTCCCACTACCCACACAATACATATAAGCAGTAAAACACACTTATAATCATGTTCCCAGTGTCAGGCTCACCGCTGATCTTATAGAGGCATCCATCAGTCTGCCATCGCAGGCAGAGCCAACGCTGTAGCAGATATTAATTACCCTGAGCTGAGATCCATCTCTCCACAGTTCTGTCTCCTTCTCCACGCTTGTCCAATCACATTTCTCTCAGTCCATTATAAAGGACAAGGTGATACTCTGCTTACCAAAGAGGACAACACAAATTGAAATATCTTTGGTGTCTCCAATGTGTCTGGTCTTCTTTCAGAAATCTGCTCACTGCATTTTTTCTCATTAGTGTAACTAAATTTGTCACGTCAGCTTCAAAACCAAATAGGCTGTCTGGTGGACAACTAACTCCACACCTGACTGCAGGGTTATTATTTGCCACTATTGCTGGTAACAATTATACTAGGGTTTTACAGGGTTATAACAAAGTGGCCAGAAATATCTAGTAGCGTCAGACACAATTGGATCTGTAAAATTATTTATTTTTGGAGGTGCTGTGTTGAGTCCATATTAAGATGAAGCCCTCTTTATATCCAATAAGTTATTTGGAAACAAAGTAATTCAAAGCACTGAGAATGAAGATAGACACTGAGCAACCCAGACCTGTTTCTGGCCAGTTTGATGCCCTAGGCCAGAAAGCCAAAGGCACTACTGAGAAGATTGAAACTTTTATAGCCAAATAATCTAACAATATTCAAGTCTGATTTCTCTTTTTACTGCTTTGCTCCACTTCTGGTCTGTGCTGTCACCAGCACATGGTCAGTTGTCAGCTGGTAGGTTTACCTGCACACTACTGTCTAATCATATTCAGAATATGATATAGAACATAACAAAACACAGCCTGGTCTCCCTAACAGGGTGTCAATAACACCACTTGGGCAGGGTCCCCAGCATCAGTGTAACGACATCGGGGTCACCCTTTAGCACCTGAATGAGACGCACCAGGCTATTAAAAATCTACAATGTAAAGCCATCCCAGTTATTAGAAAATGTCTGCATAGGTGGATAAGTCCAACAAGCACAGGACTGTGACCCAGGATACCAGTGTTTGTGTCCTGTGTGAAACTAAAAGTCAATATTTAATTATTTTGTCAGTCGGGAGTCATGTGAGTCGACTCGCATGATTTTCCCTGACAAAATAGTTTTGTTGCCTAAACCTAACCGCCGACCCCTTCTTAGTCATGTGAGTTGACACCTTCTGTAAAAGGTTGCCACTGGCATCACTGTAATGATGACAAATGCTTCTGCCCATGCATCAAAATATGACAAGATGGGATGAGATTTAATTAGAAACCTGGTTATCCATATCTGTTTATGACTCAATCCTTATCTTGGTTTTCGAGTGTCTGTGAGGAGGTGTCTTTGACTCCACCATGACAACACAAACAAAATGACAGTCTCTGGCCCCTTTTACACTGCCAGATTTTCTGTGAATGTTGGGCTGTTTTGCCGGCAAGCTGTGAGTATTTAGACACACAGAGCTGGATTGGCGAGTTGATCCGAGGTGCCCTATTTTCCGCCTCCTAGGGTAGTCACATTGCCGGAACCCTTTCAATCTAAAAAGGCCCGAGGCGGCCTTCTGAATGGAAAGGGGCTGTTGATGACTTGTGGGAGGAGCTGTTAATGACGCTGCTCGTGCGACCCAATGGCGGTGGATAAACAGGAAACAGCTGATAACAGGAATTAGCGAGCAAAGGAAGAGGCCATTAACCATCAGATGACGGGGAGAGTGAAGAGCGACTGATTGGGCTTTCCTGCAAAATTGCACGATTCCTATCTATAAAGGGCTTCTGGTTCATTATGTGGGTGTTGAGAAATTTGACTGCACTATTTTAGTCAGACTAACATGTTTACATGTATTTCATAAGTCCAGTTTTCGTCAGACTAACACAATGAATTGATTTTCTATAATGTCATGTAAATGTACTAAGTGTCGGACTTTCACTCATTAATCATCCAAGATTATTTTCAATTCTTAAACAATACACCAGAATTAAATTCAGCACAGCAATTTAAATGTGATTAGAAATGTCTGTGTTTTAATCTTTTTGGCTTTGTGGTTCACCTTTTCAGAAAGCTGTGTTATAAGGGAGTGAGCATGAGGAAACACCTGGCACTATATTTGACATCATAAACACCCTCAAGTAGTCTGAGGACATCCTTAGTTTCACTTTAATTTCAGGGTGTGGAACATTACAGCGTTTATCGTTATATATTTTCTCTAACTGATGCATGACTGATAGGGAAGGCGCATCTGCACACACACATTAACAATATCTTGGTTATGAGCCTTATCTCAGTTTTGATCTTATTCAGGATATGATGTCTGCATGGATCATAAGGAACCACTTGATTATTCATGTTCCTTATGAAGCGGTGTGAGCAAATGCAGCACGGGTCACAAAATAAGCAGCAGCCAGCAGTTCAATTAAAAATATGATGGGCGGCAGTGCCCAGTGTAGTGTCCCCACTGAGTCTGCCTGCAGACCTCTCTCAACATCAGGTGCAGAGTGCAGCACAGCCATTGGGTTTATTTCACAGTGAATGTGAAATACAGTGATAGATTAAGAGATCTTTTTTAAGCATACCAAAGAGTTAAGGAAAAGCACAGGGCATCCATCTATATTCATCAATAAACCTGGAAACACATTTCACATAAAATTATGCTGAATATGATCTACTGAAATGCAAAGAAGGGAAATGAAGGAGAAAAGTACGCCTACTGACAGTGTAATATATTTCAACCATTTGTCACCATCTGTCCCCATCTATGCATCACCCTGTATGATCTGTACTGACCCCTCGCTGTCATCATTCAGCCTGACCACACAGCAATATTCACACTTCCAACAGCGACGGGCTGATTTATCTCACGTCAGCGGCACTGTTTTGATGGTCGCTTTCATTTTCGAGCTGATGAAAGTGCCACAGTAATGTGGTGGAATGAATGCTTTGTCCACCAGCTTCCACCATCAGCTCAAATCGATGGGGCATGTAATTGCCGGCCACTTTGTGTGATTGCTAAGATAAACAGACATTGTTGCGGACATGGAAGATCAATGTCACGCACAAAACAAGCACGAGAGAGGGGGGGAATTTATGGGCCATCATATTCACCGACAACATACAGCAACAATCTATGCTGACAGATTTTGCTGCTGGCATGCACTCTTCTCTTGTGGTTACTATTTGATCACATTTAATAATTTAGTATAGTTTTAATCTTTGCAAAGGCCAATGGAATTCGGCGCTCACAAAACTATTCAGTATGTTAATTCCAGTGGCCATTCCAATTCCTAATTCCTGCAGTGGACTTCTGACTAATATGCATGGAAAAAGCCTGTAGACATTCCCTTTTTTTGAACTGCACATTACAACAAGCCTATTTTACATGGAAATAGATCTTGTTACTTCTCTTGTTAATATAAAATCAGCATGAGTACATTTCTGCAAACACAATTCTTTCCTCCATATCTTGTTGGATCATAGCTGTAACATGATAATAAGATAATAAGCAGAGGAACCCTCTTACATTTCTGTAAATTAAAGATGTGCCATAACCCAGATTTTGCCGTCTTTTCTACTACTGGCTGGTACTGCCACTGAAAATTTGGGTGTGACACAACAAAACCAAAAGCCATAACTGAATCTCAGGAATTCAATTACACTACTGAATTATATAGTCAAGTTAAAAACTATGTCAATATGGATTAGTAAGGAATCGCAGGGTGACGTTTTTTTATTTTTTTATTTCACAGTTAATATTACTAATTATTTAATTTGCATTGACTAATACTGTTACAGTTACCATTTTGAGTTCCACAACAATCCTGTTGTAATAAGTTATTTATCTGTAAATGCATGTGTTGGGTAATTCATTGTTCTTCAAATAGGCTGGATGTTCTTTTCATTAAATATACAGCTTTCATTAGTAAACTGATCGTAAGGAACAAAACATTTACTGGGAACAAACCCTCTCAAGTTTAGCACAGACTAGGGGGTACCCACACAACCCATTTTCATTCAGATACCTTGAGGTGAGAGTTCAAGGGACCCTTTTGAAAATGGCCATTATTTCCTTTGCCAAGATTTAGTCTAAATTTGGAGCATTACTTAGCCCCTTTCCCTACAAGATATGCCAATATGGTTGTTAACAATGGATGCCCTAGAATGTCAAGAGTTTCAAGATACAACTACCTTTGTGCTAGCTTAATCAATAATGGCCACATCCAACAATTGCAGAGAAATAATACAGTGACTGAATCCACTGAGGACTGATGGTACTGGCTCACCTTGATAATGCAGCAGGAGGAATCCTGAGTTGTGCTGTTGGTCACTACGAAATCGGATGGAGATCTGGTTGCTCCAGCTGCGTAGTACAAGGCCCCTCATCAAGACTGACTCATTGGCGAGGATGTAGGGTTCACGGCCGCCCGTATCCTCCACTGTCACCTGCTCTCCCTCCAGCACACTCACATTTAGCACCTAAAAAAAGAGACGTATGGTTACACCTTTATCGCTGCGCCTCTGTGCCTCACTTATGATGTCATGCAAGCAAATGGCTCACTGACTGACTTACCCTTTGCAAAGGGTCTTTGTAGAGTAACACATTGCACAAAGGTAAGGGTGCATTGTATTTATAGCACTGTTAGAATGAGGACATTTATTTCTATACACTTTTTAAAAAGACCAAAATTCACAGACTTTTAACTCCAAAACTGAACATTAAAAATCCCACTGCAATGAACACAAACCTGGTGACTAACTGTTGACTTATGAGGTCTCAGTTCACACCAGATGGGATCTTAATTCAGCACCCCCCACTGTTGTGTTTCCATTTAAAGCCAAGTTTAGTCTAATGACGTTGCTCTGAAAAATGGGTCACCTGCTGTGCTCCTTTGCTCACTTGTCTACCAACACAGTAGCATGGGGATATGTTTGGTTTAGTAATTTCTTTGTTAACCTGCTCCCGTAATGTTCTTGGGTAACTGTAGAATCTGTCTGGGTCATTCCACTGACAGTTTGTTTCGTGATTGACTCATCCTCTTTCTGTGTTCGCCTTGTGCCTGTAAGCCACTCTGACAGCAGTGCTTTATGTCTTCAACAGGTTTGAACAGCATCTGCAGCTAAATCTGGTGAAGGAACCTCGGGAGGATTGCACGTAGTTAAACTGTCTGGATAATGGAGCACTGACACATTTTGGAGCAACATCTGATTCATTCCCAATAGAACTATAAAAGAGGCATGTTAATTCAACAGCAGGTCTTGGTTATTATTCTGTATGACAAAAATAAATATGCTTTCACCTTCACTTGTGTTTGTTGAATAGGGATTTCTAGCTTCACCTACTTCTAAAGTGCATGGAGAAGGGAAAAAGTTTTCACTTGTGTTTGCATGGCAGTCCCAAATAATGTTCAAGTTGTTCTCATGCACTGTTTTATATATCCCTATGAAAAGTAATGCATCACAATATGTTTACATCCCATGTAATCATGGGAAGACTGTGCTCACAAGACCAATGCGTTAGCAGGAGTAAAGAGGGAAGCGGCCCTGAGCGGTTCAGTTAGAAAGCAGGCTGGAGTGGTGCATGGGTCACAAACTCAGGACTTTTCCCTCGGGACTTACCCCAGGAGACCAGTGACTGGAACTGTGTGAACTTTGAGTGAACTCTGAGTCATTTTAAAGAACGTCCTCATCATGTTTCTTTTCCTACATCTAACTGCAGGAACTTGACTTGCCTTAGACCAATCTTTATATTAATTACAAAACTATACATTAAGGATTTAATGTAATTCGCTGGGTGGCAATTTAAAGGACATACCAATTAGCGCCCCATGAATGACGTTAACATCCTTAACATAAAGTTCCATAATAAACATATGATTATGGAAGTTAGGTCAAGGCAAGTAAAGTTACTGTGACTAATGTGGAAGGGAAACAAAGTTCACATGGTTCCAAGCACCAGTCTCCTGGGGTAAGTCTCGGGGAGAAAGTCCTGTGCTTTGTGGCCCATCCACCACACCAACTGGCCTTTTAACTGGATCACACAGGGTTCCTTCCTTCTTTACTCCTGTCACGGTCACGTGATCAGAGCCTTCCAGAATATATGGGTTATGCACAAATTACTGGCTCATCATTATGTGAGATATGTCTAAATTTTTGGTGCATTTTTTTTCATTGTAGGACAACATATGAACAGTGCATGCCTGAGTATGTAATGTCATTCGTGGGGCACTAATAAGTTAAACATCTATTCTTTTGGTAGGAGGTGTTTTTTATTCAACTCTTTGGTGCAACAAAAAAAACTTATTCTATTAATCATATTCTGATTCTCAAAAAAGGCAAACAAAGTAAAACAATTACAAATTAGCCAGATAGATTAAATAATTGCTAAACCAATAGCTAAATGTTTTGTGCACTGGCATCTGCTAATAAAAAATCAGAAGATGAAATTATAAATACAAAATATCATTGCTCAGAGCTCAACGCATCTGATTATTTGACACCATCTTACAACCACATCCAAAAACGGACCCAGCTTCATGTCTTGGATGACAAGTGCACCATCAAAGCTAATCCAACCACATCTAGTTCAAGCTCTCAATGAAATTCAAAACATGTTCTGAAAGCTAATGCTGTCATAGGTAGTGGGCTCAGGTCTCAGGTATGCTGTCAGGCAGAAAAAGGGTTGCCTTCCATGGGCCAATGTCCCTGAGGTAATATATGTGTGCAGGAGTGTTAGTGCAGCAGCCTGGAAAAGCTGAGACAGTGGGCAGGATGAGCACAACGGTGGCGGCGGCGAAATGAATTTGGCCAGGTTGACTAACTGTCACTCAGTCGAAGGGGAACTGACAATGAGCGCAGAGAGGCTAATGGACACTGAGAGTGAGCTTAGAGGTGACTTCTCCCTGAATGATCCATGAGGTCAGCCACTTTGATTGATTTGATTTTTATCACAACCAGAATTAAACACTGGACCACTCTCGGGGATTTTCAGACTAACTGAAAACACAGAGAGCAAACAGCAGATCAAAATAGTCAAACAGCAGATATTCTCATGCTGTGGGTGTGTGATAAAAATCCTCTGGTTTTTAAATGCTAAAACTGTGCATCTTGACCTTGTATCTTAGGTAGTTAAGTTGTTGCTGGGTCCTTAAACAACAGTGTCACAGTGAGTAATAAAGGAACGCCACGTGATTGTAGAATCCCTGTTTCTCTGTTTCTCAAGGGCAACGGCAATGACAAAGCCTTAGGCACAGTTCTTTTTTCACCCACTTCTCCCTTTTTGTCTCTGAGTTAATATGGAGGGCTTGGATGTTTTGCAAATCAGGTTACTTCAGCTACTTGCTGCTCATCTTATAACTTCATAATTCACCCCACAGTGCAGCAGAGTAATTCTCCTTCAATTTAACATTCATACTCGTATATTCTAAGAATGAGATGAAAGTGCACACAACGTGGAATTGCAATTTTACTAACACCGCATATAACTTGATTGTCTAACAAATTTAGGCAACCATGGAGACTCAGCTCTAAAATTACATCCATAATTGATTGTGATTGATTGCTTGCATTGCAATCTCGTATAGTAGAGCTTGAACTCGAAAGATTTTCAAGGAACTACAAGGAAAAGTACATCATTCTACTTTTCGGCACACTGAAGCAAGGTTGAATATTTTTTTCCAAGTCAAATTGTATTTATTTGGAATTTAGATATATTTGGAAAAAAAAGAAAAGAAAAAGACAAAAGAGAAAAAAAGAGAGTTTTAATATCTTTCTCCATCTTTGAAATTAATTCTCAAATTATTATTCTGTGATGTGTTTCTGTTGTCTCCACCATTATGTAAAGCTGGCGAGTCAATGAGAGATGGCTGATATTCCACCACGGTTCATAAATATTTCAGTCAAGCATCTCTCCAAAAAAAATCAGGCTAGAAATCGAATGTCCTTCTTGCTAAAGCCCTCAGTGGAACTGGTGGAAAGCCTCTTATCCTTGTTCAATTCACCCTCCCCTCATCCCAATCCAAATCTAGTATCAATTTTTTTGCCCGACTTAATGATAAAAAATGCTGGATGTCCCAACATTTCACGAAATTTACAGTAATTGCAATCAACTTTAAACCAATAAATACTAATTGGACTAACAACTTCAACCAGCCATTTTAATACCAAGCTAGGCTGCCTTCAAACAGTATGAGGCAGACTACTGGAAATCATGGTGTTAAATTTGTCCATTCATGTTTCTTTTTCTTTTTTTTTTTTCAACTAAACAAAACAATTGTCTCCTGCTGACATAAAGCTGTGCATGGTTTAATATTTAACCAGTGGTGTCACCTTAGATCGATGGATGTGATTCATTTTATTCCTAGGTCTGGGGTTCCTGGGGTTAGTAACACAGGGTGACCCGCCCTTCGCAGATAAAGCCCCCAAACACTGGAAAGCCCATTGAGATCAGACAGGATACATCTTTAACATCATTACTTTTTAAAAAAAAAATTAGGATTGGCTTTAATTATCAATACTCATCATCATATATTTACACTGGTATTCATCTAAATACAAATCACAGCAAAAAAATATATTTACACCAGTGTTATTTATTGTTTAGTAAACATCACATTGCACAGGTGTTTATGGTACTGTGTCTATCTGATGTATGCTCCTGCACTCTGATATTACAACAGCTTATAATCATATCCAGTGAGGTCAAACAGATTGTTGGTCTGTGACCACTTGGTTTACATATACCAGGGGGGCTCATGAAGGACAGGTGAGCAGATAGTGGACAGTGAGCAGTTAGACTGATAGATAGTTTGGCCCCAGAGGGCCCTATCATCTGTCATCCACCCCTGGGACCTGTCACTGCAGCCGGCAACAGCTGTCCTGCCTCAATTATGAATCATTGGCCATGTCAGGAGACATCACACTACTGTACCTTATCTTCACCAGTGCTGCAGCCAAATGCCCAGAGGGACTTCTTTCTCACTGTCTCTCTCTCACACACACACATACATGTTCATGCATGTGTGTGTGCGTGCACGTATGGACACATGCATGCATGTTCTTCTGGGCTGTAATGAGAGCAGGCTTATTGTAACTCCTAGCTGGAATCTCTGCCTCAGCAGACACATTTGTGGGAGAAGGGATTTGGCTGAGCAAGCACACTTCTGCACCAACCACAACATTATCAGAGGATGCCATCTAAACATTGTGCTGTTCCATTTTGAGAATTGTGTTGAGAGAAGAAAGAATGCCTGTTTAGTGCTTTTTTACTCCAGGTTATTAAAGGAAAGCTCTAAACAATGCAAGGAATGTACTGAAAGACTGTCCTCTGAGTAGGTGCTCTTTCAGTTCAAACGTTTCTTTTTTCCCCTCCAACTGTTCCAGTAAAATATTTCCTGAGCCCAATCAAAATGAGGAGACTAGAGGAGAGAGGGTCATCTCTCTCCCCTGGCCACTGTCTTTTCAATCAAACCACTATAATGAACAGACCACCCTGCAAGGCCACAATACAATTGACAGGCCACAACTGCACACGGAATACAAAAGATATTGGGTAATTCTCCAAAATAAAGGTTTCAGAGGATAACAATATTTGCAGTGAGTAAATACCTTGATCCTTCTGTGTTTACCATGATCTCTGTAGAACAGGGAGCTTATAGGGTGATGCAAACTATGTGAGTGAACCGTGAGCAGAGGTGAAGATTCATCTTATCACATCCGAACAGAAAGCAGGCTGGCATGGCTTTTAATCTGTTACTATTGAGTCACTGCTGGTATCTGACAGTCCGCATCATAAGAGATAAACTACAAAAAAAATCTGTATCATGCAATTAGAGAGTTACTGTCTTCTTAGAAAAGGGGAAAAACTAGTTAAGATGCAGTTTGGGCGAGAAAAAAATATTCCTCCTGGTGCTTTGAAATAAACAATCTGTCAAACAAATTAGCCTTTATATACATGGCATGTAATCTTTATTCACTAATTTATTAATTTATCCGTAAGCACACAGTGTGAGTTAACTGTCCGCAGAGGCTGGCTCTCACTGATAATTTACTGTTGAAAACATCTGGTGGTGCTCCGCAATGAACATTTACAGTGACTCACAGGAGCCATTGCTGATGCAGAAATGAGCAGTATGTAATCAAAATGATCCCACTATACATGGAAATTAAATGACCCTGCTGCTGGGGGCAATAAATCAACAGCCATTGGACTCACCAGCTGCAGTGTCATCATTACTATGGCTGATGCAGCGGAGCACACTGGTAGTGTACCTACCTCATCGCCCGTATCTCAGGCTCGCACTTGAATAATCTTGGTACACCACATCCAGTTGGTGTTTTTGTGTATCTCCTGATAAATTCATATAAAAAAGAATCCACCCAGTGCTCATTATTTGGGAAATGTTATCTTAATTGAACATTCACCTCTATTTAAAACAGCTGAGGCCATTTCCTGTTTACACTGCTGTCTAAAACAATGGATTCTTACCAATCAGAGAAAGCTGAATGTTAATGAGAATGTGCTTGAGCCAGTGACTGAATACAATACCAACTTGCTCACTGTTACTTACATCTTATTTTTATGTAACATTTATGCTCCTGAGGTCACCAAATGCCACCACATATTGATCATCCTCTCAAATATGATTCCCTTCCAGAGGCTTATAGGACAGCAGATATTAAAGGTCCAGTGTGTAGGATTAAGGGACATGTATTGACAGAAATTGTATTTAATGTTCATAACTATGTTTTCATTAGTTTATAATCACCTGAAGCCAGCGGTGGGACCAAGTCATTGTTCTGCAAGTCACAAGTCAAGAGTAACAAGTCCAGGGTCAAGTCCCAAGTCCTACACTTTGTGTTTCGAGTCTAAAATGAATCATAATGCGCTCTTCAAAAAAAAAAAGTCATGAATGCCACACATTTATTTTTTGTTGACGAACACATGGGCACCTTGGCATCATTTTTGTCAACAAGCCCTCAGTAACGTAATGTCAGTTCCTCATGGTTCTCCCCTGCAACTTGATTAGAAGTTGTCAGATCGGTTCAAACAAAGTGGATCATCTGGGAATTATGTGTCAACTCACTGGGAATGAAAAGGGTTCATATTAGTTGATTCAGGAAATAAAGCAACATGAATAAACTTGTTTTTGTGCTTGGGGAAAGGTAACAAGTATTTTCAAGTTCCTTCTTCTTCTTCTTGTGTAACGTTGTGTGTGTTGGTGGTTAATACAGCATTACTGCCACCTAGTGGATTGGAAGCGCATTACACCTATAATGGGCTTTTATTGGGAAACTAGCTCAAATGCCCCCAGTGGTAAAATTAGGTATATAATTCGATATATCGTAGGGCGAGTTATTATTTCCCTATCCTAGTATACACAGACTTGTATACGGTGCACCATGATGTTTCTATAGCCCCGAACGCTGGCTTTAGTCATTTGCATTTTTGTGTTTTCGCTTTTTCACGTTTTCACTTTGGCCACCGTAGTTCTCCCAACTAGATCCTCCACACAGGACCTTTAAGGTCCTCAGCATTTGAGACACGTTCATGAGATGAGACTCAGATAAATCAGCCTCACTCTCGAAGGTGCCTCTTGGGCCTTGACATCTCCGTTTATTTGCTGCAGTGTGCGTTTTTGCATAGATTTAAATTCATGCATTGCTAATTACTCTTCATATTTTTTTTTCTGGCATGCATCTTTACTCTCCCAGCCTCAATGTGACACTGAAAGAGTTGGAGAGAACACAGTTTTCTGCCAGACAGAGTTTTCTCCCTTTATGACAGCTAGCTGGGTGGAGGAGCAATTAGTGTCACCTGAAAGCATTCCTCTCGGGATGACTAGGCTCCATGAAAACTCATCTCAGAAAAGCCCTGGCACCCTAAAAAGCTCATCAAGATCAAACTGGCCTTCTTTATGTCCTGCCTTACTCCCCCAAGGCACAACATGATGAAGGCTTCCCTCTGCCTCATCTCAAGTTGATTAAAGGCAGCAAGCCCGTCTCGGCCTCCATTACTCAGTCAGGCTCAGTTTCTCTGTGACATATCTGCTATACGTGTTGTGCTGTTTGTGCTGCTGGGGAGTCACAGAATGGCCAAAACATGTGCAATACCTTGTTAAAATGCCACTGTTAGTATATCAGAGGCAAAGAGGGAGCATTACAAGATTCACTGTATTCTAAATGGGAAATGTTGGTTTTACAAAAGTGACGAGACCTGCTTTCAGGGGAAATTGTCTAACACGTTCTTGTGGCCCTTTGATTTGATGAGAGCACTGGCGGTCAGTGAATACCAAACAAATTTAATTCCCTCCTTCATCAGCCACACTCGGCCTGGGTCAATGCCATGCGCATTTTGCTTCTTTTGTAAGAAATACTGGAATTAAAATGAGAGTGCAAGGATCAATACAGCAATTCACCCAGCACTGAGAGGAGGCTGCGTGTCAAGTATTGGTGCTGCTTATTAACATGACTATTGATTGGAGTCAGAGGAGCGTGGTCGCAGAGGCAGCATCAAATACTGATCGTTAACCCTCGAGTCGGGGTTAGCTATAAACATTTGGCATGCTCTGTAACATCTCAATCCTTAAAGGGGCAATTCACTGATGATCCCCCTCGATGGGACTTTTCCCCCACCTAGACGTAACTCATTAGCACATGCAGCCTTGAGCTCATTAGATGTTTGGCTCTTAAGTTTGATTTTGTTTTGTTTGGAAACGTCTGATACAATATTCATTCATTTGAGGATGAAAAACTTGGAAGCTATAATTTTCCCCACTGAGACCCAAGGCACCGTGTTTGATATTTATAAGCTTTAATTAAAGAAACAAAAAAAGAAAAGAAAAAGTTTTCTTTTTCACTTGATGGACAATTTTACTTGCATAGCTCGGCTTCAGCTGTCAAGAACTATTTCTAGCTTTTAATCAATAGATTCAAATCTGACAAACTGATTTACTTAAAAGGACCTAGGAAACTGATTGCCTTGGAAAAAATAAGTATTACTATTAGTCTTACATTATGTCTACTTTAACTCTAATTCTTAAGTTCACTTAATTGTGGAAAGTGTTTGTGGAAACAAATGAAATTGTAAAATCAAAACAAATCCACTTTTAAGCTTTATAAAAGAGTCTTTTGAAAAAAACAAACTTGCAGATATCTTAACTCCACCACATATCAAATTATCTCTGTCATAACTCAAAATTATCGGGTTAGCTGTAGGGGGGCCTCACGTGCTTCCATTACAGCACTGTATCTGAACTAATATTCTTGAGGAGAATATTTACATCATTTTCAAAAGTGTACTCAAACTTATTGTTTTTTGTAGTGGTTAATTTATTTTTCTAAGGCAATCAGTTTCCTAAATTCTACTGAGTAAACACAAGTGTTTGGTTAAGTCAGTTTACTAAAGTTGTTAATTTTCAAAAATGACAGGTGAATTGACTTGCTCTTAGTTGCAACCATATAACAATATTAATTTCATACAACAAAATTTTAAATTAAACTAAATAACTGCATATGAAGTGAACAAAATGTACAAAAAGTTGTATTTACTCACTATTTTTTCAAGGTTCAATGCTTTCCCAGATTTTTAAAATAAGATTAGCTTGTCAGACTTTACAGTCTACCATATTTGTTAAAATATTATGTTTCGTCATTATTAAAAACCTGCTTTAACATTTGACTGTCACTTGTTGTTCTAACCAATATAATCATGAAAATAAAATAGAAGGTTTTAATAAAGCAATTATATATTCAAGCTATTGTTGTGTGAATTCATTCCTGTATCCTGTAAATGTATCCCCAGTTTCACCACAAGAACTGAAGCTGATTGAGACGGGATAGAGGCACTAGACAAATAGAAAAACTGATAAATGAAAGTAGGATGGAAATTGGAAAAAAGGGGAGGGTGGAAGAGTTGAGAGAGGTACGGAGAAGAGAGAAAAATGAGATATACAGTATTGACCTCAAAAATCCTCCCTCACCATCTTTTTGAATGATGCTGCTTTAAACCTGTCAGAAAATGGAAACACTCCCCCAATCAGCCTTTGTGGCAGTGGGAGAAATTGGCCATGTCTGGACTCATAACCCCTGAAATGTATCAACCACTCTCAGTCCTCCCAACACAATACATGTTCCTTTTAGTAAGAGTGCAGGGATGTGGTCTCCATGAAACAGAGCTGGAACAACCTGTGCAGAGCCTCAGATGGGAACTCCTTGAGACCCAGGCAGGTAGATCAGTGAGCAGAGGAGACGAAGAAATCAGAGAGGGACAGATGGCCTGGAAAGAGCTGATAGCTAGCTAACCCACCGGATTTATTTGATCAAATAAAAAAAAGCTCCAAAACAGATTTTAAGCACTTTAATGCCACAGCCCAGTTCTGGAAAACCTCCATCTGTCCTCGACTAAAACCTTATTGCAAAAGTGACTGCGGAGAAGAGGAGGAGTAGATATAGAAGACAGAAATAAGATGTGCTTAAGATATTGACAATTCACCGGGTTAAAAAAAGGCAGCTGTTTTGAAATAAAAATGTTAAGTATATAACCTGAATATGTCTTTCTTTATAGGAAATAATTAACCAAGACCAATGTAAGTGGAAGGTAAGATTGATTCTTTATATTATATTTAAACCTGCCTAAAGTATACTTTATTGGCATGGAAACGGAATAATCGGAAGCCTGAAAGAAAGCCTTCCTCCTTATTATAGTAATGCACTCTGGATTTAAAGTTCTTCAAGTGTCACGAGTTCTCTCTGATTCATCCAGTAACCATTCATTATTCTGCCTGGATTTCCATTCCACTTAATGTCTTTTCATTTCATTTTTTTAGGTCACTGAAAACGGATCTTGTGTAAAACTCTGTCCAGGGTAAAGCTTTTCAGGAACTGTATTTTCAGTGTTGACGTGTGGACAGGGAAAAAAATGAGTTTCTGGCTCATGACCAAGTGGCAACCTCTGAGGCTGAAAAATGAAGTAAAAGTCCAAGTGCCCAAAAAATGCAGTATCTCATATGGCCACTTGAGGTTATCTCAAAAAGTGAGTCAATCCCCATAGTCCCTTGTGTTCAAATGCCCAGAATTACAGCACAAATAAACATGGTTACAGCATGGGGAAAAAAACAAATGATTTGGTCTCTGTCGGTTTAAAATGTCCCTGTTCATGACAGCTGCACAGTGGGGAGTTTTATATAACTCACCCATTTAAGTGGTATCATGATCTAAATGTTATCAAAAAATACAAACAATTAAGGGTAGGGCCTTATATGGTCACTTCTGGCTCAGAAAATCCAAGATGGGGACCGCCAAAATACTGGACCCGAGGCTTCAGAACAGTAGTTAACAAGCTTATGGGTGATGTCAAGGTAGCTACATCCATCATATTATTCAGTCTATGCTCATCAGAGTCAGAGCGTGTATTGTTATCTCCTTTGTAAGGCATCCAAAACGAGGTGACATTTCATGCAATGGCAGATATGACCAAAATAGTGCTTGTTCTAACCTTGCCAACAGAACATTTTGCATATGTACACATAAATGTAGTTACTCTTCCACTAAATTGGGGTTACAATGCACTACAGAGGTCACTGCACTAGGTAGCCTTCCCATAATTGTTTTTTTTTCAGGTTTCTGATTGGCCAACACCCATTTCTGCCTTAAGGATTGCTGTTATACTGATGCCTGGTTTGGCTTGCTCTTGACAGCGCTTCAATTGTGTTTTGCATTTTTGTGTTTTCATTTGGACGTTTTTATAACGGTGCTTGTGTGCACAGGAACTCTTTGAGAGTGAAGGATGGAAAAAAACCTTTTTTTAACAACATCAACAAAAAGAAATACCTGTGTATGTGTAGACTAGCTCTGAAGCTCTGCTTGTTTCCTGGGCTCTGACTTCCTGCCTGATCCCTTTCGGTTAAGTTTGCCTTCTGTGATTGATCTCTTGGTTTTGACCTTGCCTGCTTACTGGAATAAATCTTGTTGGGTTGTGGAACTGATTGCGTTGAGAGTTGCACATGTGGGTTGCTGACTGGTCTGTGTCAGTAATTATTACATCATCATTGCTAAACTTAATAGTGAGGAATGTGAGACAAAAAATCTATACTTTACATCTTAACTTACAACTGTGCAGGGCTGTTTTCACCCTGTTCAAACAGCCCTGCACATGTCATATTTAACTATGAAATACTCCTGTGCAGTGTACGCGAAAACGCAACACTTTTTTAAAAAAAATAAAAAAAATATTTCTAAGCGTTTATTACACTATTAGTTTATCTCTGTGCTGAAAGTTGATGTTACATCAGCCCTTTAATATTTGTGCAATTATTCTGCAAACAAATTGTAATGCGGCCAGAATCACCAGATGGGGCAATGCATTATATGCTGTTAGCTGTGGCAGAGGGGTTGAACAGTCAGGCTGAGGGCAGTAAATTCTCCTGATACATTTTTCATCCTCCCTCTCCTGCAAGCTGCCAGACTGCTGAAAGGAGTATTGACTAAGCGCAGAAAAGGTCTGATCTTGCTTATTTATTCCCCACCAATCTCCGTGATGTTTTTGAATGCTGGTGAAAATCAGAGAGGTTTCTGAGTGCTGGAAATGACAGATCCTGTGTCTATATGTGGTACACTGTATAATATGTTTTTACTGAAACATAGCTACTCTATACATCAACATAAATATTTATCACACAGTCACCTCATCTGTCCTTCAGAGTTTTTCTTTCACCTAATTTCCTTCCTTTGCCCTTCCAAACTGCTGGTCTGTCTGCTATAATGATGACTCCCTTCCATAACAGAGGCCGGCTGCCAAAACAAGAACATGCACTTCAACCATAATGTCCCTCCCACGGCTCCTCTGCTGTCAAGTGTGGAGCAGAAGCATTTTCTCTGTGTTAATGCTCGGCACAGTAAATGGAATCAAAAACCAGCTGATCAAAGTGAATACTAAGAAGTGTATTTCTGTGTCTCTAACAAATACCACATAAAAAAATCATGACCGCAAATCAATAAACTGTCCGTGATCCGACCAGAGAAATGGCGGGGGAGGCTCTCTGTGATCTCTCCAGAGATGGCTGTGTGAGGATGACAAATAAGCTCATCAGAAAAGTGGAAGCAATCAATTTAGTCACTACAACAACAGCTCATCTCATCTCTCTTTTCTTATTGGATACGGAGGTTTAAAGGATTAGTTTCTTCAGAATTACATAAAACATGATTAAAACTTGGACTGTCACATCTCAAATGATCTAAGCTGTTTAATTGAACCATTTGCCATGTTTTCTGCTGTTTATGTGTGTAATTTAGTGCAATGATTGCCTTCCATGTCGCTCAGTAAATCTGTTGTTAGTCACATTATCTTTACAATAACTACACTGCACGTACCTCTACACAAATTTAGTAAAGACAAAATGAAAGCCTGTCTGTTTTTCTTTCTGGTGGAAGGATCAATTTCTGCATATGTGTGTGCCTTCATGTGTCGGATAAGTCCTCAGTAAATCCCATGACACAACAGCTAAATGTACGTCCATCTCCTCCTGCTTGCTTTAGAAATTAAACACGGGTGAGTGAGGCTGCAAAGTGTTGAAAACTAAAAATCATCCATGTGTAAAAAAAAAAAAACATTTAAAATGTGAGGTAAAAATTGTCTCGCTTGCATAACATTTTCTGTGCACACTGCTACTCCACAAGTACTTTCTGATCTCACTTCATTCCTTTAAAGCCCCGGGACCTGGGTAGCCTCCAGGCAGAGAAGCTTCACACATTGCTGATGAGAAGGTATGACACAAACTTGACTTCAATTTCTATCTTTCCATCTTCAGTCGCCAGGAACAGAGACCATGGCTCCTCGTTCTCTTCAGCCGTGCCAAGTGGTTGTCTGTATAGTTTGCCATCAGATCGCTATCAGTTTAGCTGTAGGAGGGAGGGAGACTGTGGCCCCATCTGTTCACACGGTGGTGCCGAAACACATGGCTTTCTCCTGTTTCTTTATCAGGCCTGGTAGATGTGTGAGGATAAACTGTCTATAGGTTTTTGTTCCTTTATATAGTTTTGTATTTTTGTGAGGCTCTTAAGAAGTTTTCTGTCAAATGCACCGGAGAGGCAGTGGAAGTTAAGATCTGATATATCAAATAAGGAGAAATGCATATGTGTGTGTGCATGCACATGGGCAGGTTCCTGCGCTTATGTGGTTGAAGATTTACTTGAGTTACCCAGAGGAAGAAAAACACACTCTCAAACATACACTCTGTCAAGACTTATCTTAGCCCTCCAGAGGCAGCAAGACAAAGCTCACACATTTTAAAGTCTCCAGTGGTAAATGAGGCGTTTGAGAAATTGCAAATGCCAGGGAACACACTCACTGACAGTTAATTTTTATAACCTTTTGTGAAAAGACTTACCAAGCAAACATTTCAACCTGAGACAGACCCCATCACTTGTGCCCCCATCCACCCACTCACCCCAGCAATTTGTTGCCTGTCTATCTCCATCAACCCACACAAGTCCAGCGAATACTGTAAGAGCTGAGACTAAACCAAAATATATCAATGCTCCTCACTGGTTGAATAGAACCCTTTACTGCAACATCTTTTTTTTTTTTTTTTTTTTTTTTTACTTTCAGACAATTGACAAATGCTTCACTGAGCATTACAGTGTCTTTCAGCTCAGTGATTTGAATTTATTGTCCAAAACTCTACTGTTCTGGTTCAATTTCATGGATCTTGTCAACGTCTTTTCTAGATGCAAGCAGTAGTTTTCAGTGAAAAAACTTAGCCACCAAATAGCCAGATTATTCTTCATGGATTGCTGGAGACCAAAAATATTGCAGAAACAACAGTAAATATTTGATTTACATTGGTTGGGTGGCCTGAAACACAAATTCAAATGTATACTAATGTTGCTCTGTATGTGTCAGATTGTGTAAATAGGAAACAGCTTGTTTGCTAAATCAACATGGAAAGTGATAAAATGCCAGTGCTGTATTCATAGCTTCATTCTGCTGCTCTCAAAAATGTATTAGTGGGGGTTTTATGTGAGGTCATTTTTAATCTCAGCTACAATGGGCCTCATTTACTAATATGTGTGTATAAATGTTCTTAGTCTGTGCATAAAATAAATGTGCATGCAATATTGTTCATTCATGACACGTGCACACCAGCTGATCTTGTTCTTACCATCGTGTGTATGTTGGTGAATCAGAATCATTCCAAATTGACAAGCGTGTACCTGCTATCTGCAATCACCATACTGCCACGCCCCTTTTTCTCTGTACAAGTAAATGCATTTGTGTTTAGTTCATCCTGGAGAAAGAGGAAGACTTGCTTCCATGCACATATATGGACCCTGACATGCTAGTGTCAGACCATCAGTGAGCATCTGCTACTGTAGTGGCAGCCAGAAAGAGCTGATAAGCCATGCCGCTCTCTCCTGAAGGCACTGACTGCAACATCCTCCAGCAAAGTTAATATCTTAACACCTGCTTGGAGGTAAATCAGAATCTTTAATATACCCTGTCAATTTTAACAATACTAATAAGGACTAATAATAATTTCATGAAACTCTAATTTCACGGCCATCATTAGCGGACAGGCTGGTTTAATAAAAATAATGAAAACCAAAACAGTAACATGTCAATATAGACATTCTTATATACGCCACTGTAAGCTAGGACTGGGGCACTCAGTTTATATAGTGGAATATTTTAATTACTTTTAATAACTGATGAGGATAAAAGGCAGAGGATGAAATAAGTGCATGCACTGTAAATTAGTAAATTAATGGTTTGAAATATGGTTGTCTATTAAAGCCTTTATTGATAATGTTTTTAATATGCTATGCATTTGTTTAAAAGGTGCGTGTTTACAGCCAGGCCTTCATAATTTATGTGCATGCATGGTCTGATGTAGTTCTTAATTTGTTTGCAGGGTATGAAAAAATTCAGGTAAGAAAATATTGATAAATTCTACTAAAGCGTTCGTATGCACAGTTTAAGCACAGATTTGTGTGCACTGTTTCTGTATGATGCCCAGTGTCCCCGAGACACGGCTGAACTGATGACATCATCTGTGAGATAAAATCAATGTGTTGTCATGCCTGTCTTCAAAAACGATGCTTTCTCCTGCCTTATGCATGTGACACAGATGCCGCAGGCACCCTTTGGCATCTCTATGACATGCAGCCTTTAACATTGGTTTGATTGGTGTGATGCACAGCTAGGTGAGAACTGTGGTAAGATGTGGTTGATTAGTTGTCAAACCATCAAGGTTAGGTTTAGGCAACAAAACTGCTTAAGTTTAGAAAACACATCATGTGATGGGTTTTAAAAAAAAAAGTATGCAACGTGACATAAACACACCACTTGAGTGATATCAGTGTACTGACTGTGCATAAATTAGCCCCATCAACTGTGGTCTCCTGGCACAATGTTAGATTTTCTGTGACCCATCCACCTGACCTTCCTCCCACCCCTCATGGGTTTTCTCACTCTTAATACTTCATTAGTTGCTCTCAGTGTCAAGTATTGCTGCTGATGGGTTTACATTGGAGATAGTTAAAAGCTTGGTGCATCTCATTAAGACCCTTAAGGCTGCCTTCAGCATCAATATTACATGCCCAGGGGCGGGACAAAGCAGCAATATTTGACGCACCGGGAATAAGAACAGGCTGGTTAAAACAGCACTGACATCTGATTTCACACTGAACTCAAACAGCTGACTCCTGGGTGAAATTCTGTTTGTTTGACCCATCCACCACCCCTCCTGTCCACCCTATAAAGAGTTTCTCACTCTTTATACTATTGCCAACAGTCACCAGAGTTTCCCTCTCTGGGGATAGAGGTTGGTGTGAAAAAACAGGTCCTTGGGAAAGCTGTGCTCAACTTGCAGGTTTGGCCTCTGAAATAATCACACTGGGCCTCACTCACAAACAGCACATACGCACAAATCTGTGCTTAATTTTATTTACGGATTTATCAATATTTTCTTACTGGAATTTGTTCTTAATCTGCGAACAAATTTAGAACTGCCTCAGACCATGCGTACCAAAAAATGAAGAAGGCTGAACTGACTTAGAAAATGCAAACACATACCTTTTAAGTACATGCAGAACCTACAAAACCACATTCATTAAAGAGATTTAATTAACATTTTTTAAAATCATTAATTTACTAATATATTGGCCAATTAAATAACCATTGACATACTTTCACCCTCATCATTGTGACAATTAAAATATTCAATGATAACAACAGTCCTAGTTTACAAAGGAATATATGAGAATGTACATTTCAAAATGTAGGCCTAACAGTTTGGCTTTCATTTAATTGTTTTGGCCTATAATGATCACCCACTACCAACAATTTCTTGTGCCATGAAATTACGCATTATGCATCAAAGGCAACTGGTTAACTGGCAGCATGTTAAAGGACATGCAGGGTATATAAACGATTCTGATTCATCTGTGCAAGTGTTAAGATGGCATATCTAGCCTTGCTAGAGGATACTGCAGCCCGTGCCCTGAGGAGAGAGCGCATATTCAGGGACCGAAATAACATGTTCGAGGAAAATGATGAATGGCTTATCAACGGTTTCCGATTGCCAAGGCATGTGCTACTGCAACTATGCGATTCTCTAGAGCATCTAAATCACCCGACACGCCGTTCTCATCCGATACCTCATCAGGTGCAAGTCCTGTCCACCCTTGGTTTCCTGGCTACAGGTACATTTCAGAGAGAAATAGCAGACCGGGCTGGGATTTCACAGCCCTCTCTGAGCTGTGTCATCCCACGGGTATTAAATGGCATCCTAAGGCTATTGCCTGAATATATCAAATTGCGATATAATGAACATAATCAGACCGTTGTGAAGAGGGGGTTCCATGGCATAGCTAGAATGCCAAATACAATTGCCGCAATAGACTGTACCCATGTGCGCAAGGTGGTGAGAACAAAATTGGCCGGTGTGCAGGTGTCATGAATCCCACCGTGATTTTGCGTACGCACTTTTTTTGTGCGCAAAGTAAGAACATTTCCACGCACATATTAGTGAATGAGGCCCACTGTCCATAGCCAATATATGGTCTTTAACAGAGGTTGTATCATGCTTTGCATTGGTTTATTTAATCATTTAGTTATTTATTCAGTAGCAGTAGTTGTGCTATGCCTCCCTTACCATAGAGTCTTGCTGGATTTTACTTGGTTGTAAAGGACTTTCAATGAAAAACAGAAAACAAATCCCCAATAATTATTGCGTGACACGTATCAAGAATAAGTAGGTCTGAATTTCATGATTTGACAGTCAAAATACCTCAAAAACCTGGCTAAAATTGGTTGTAAAGTCAGTTTATCAGACGTCTAGATTACATGTTACTGTTGTTTCAACAGCATTCTATTAAGGGTGTTTCATTTTTGGAATAAATTCCTTTAATACAGTCCATAATATGTGAAATAGTATCTGTAATGCAGACATCTCATCAGCTTTCACATTGCAACCACATTTTGCCGACTGATGGATTTAAGATGCAGTTTTGAACTTTACTTTAACAGAAGCTGCATCGTGTAGTTAAAAAAATACTGATAAGGGACAACATCATAGTCAACCTTTAGCACTGACCTGAATCTCTATGCCATACCCCAGGTAGACCGTGACCAAGTAGTTACACTCCACTCCAGAGTCAAGTTGCTGCAGGATTTCGATGTTACCCTCAGGGTCAGTGAAATTCAGGCTGCATGGCTCTGTGGGAGACAGTAAAAAGACAAGTGATTCCCTTTTTCCCGGACCACCGATCTTTCTGACAGCCCACCTGTGTCACCGTGGCCCCCGCAACCCTCTAACTTTCTCTGCAGATTTCCTCTCCGACACTGCTCATCTGGGCCGTCAGCGCTCTGTGGCCAGTGGAAAGGACAGGCAGGACACATCAGGGAAAATCAGATTGTTTCTGACACATGAGCGACTCTGTTATTCCTGGTGGAGAGATGAATAGCTGTGTGCAGCATGCCAAATGAACAGCAGTGATGCTGATGACCTGGTGCTTAATTTTCCTGTCCTCTGGGATGGATGTGTTAAACCTTAGGGGGAAGGTAGTCTCAATTTTGAATATCCGTTGGGGCAAAAGTTATTTGGATGCTATTTATTTCACAAAGTCATTTGAATGGTCTGCTCAGTGCATTTTTGAAAGTCAAAGAAAACACGGACATGCTTACCTGCTGTTTGCATGGTGGTGATGGTGGTGATAACAGTGGTGGATGTGGTGGTACCTTCTTCTCTGAAGGTCAGGTTGGGGAGTGGATGATCAGGGTTTGATTTGTTTTTCAGTGCTGTCTCCCGAGCTTCCCCTTTCTCCATCCTCATTGAGGAGGGTGCAAGGGTTGCCTCTACAGGAGAAGCACTCCAACTTTGAGGCCGACTTCTCTGCGATGATAAGGAGGCCACTGGGTTCTCACTGAATGAACCTCTATTATTTGGTGTCACTTGAGTGGTAAGGGAGTCTGTTGTGGGCTCTATCTTATCCGTCCCCTGTGTCTTAGAGGACTTCTTTTGAGGGAAAGACATGGGTGGCCTCGGTGTTGTGGGAGAAAATGTGGTCAGTGGGGAGGTGGCAGCCGCGGTGGCAGTAGTGGCAATGTCTGAGAAGGCTGGGGCATCCTCATGGGGCACCAGCTGAGTGACAGGGTCTCCTGAATCTGCGGCAGAGCCTGGAATGGTTGAATATGCTGCCACAGAGCCATCCCTCCGGAAAAAGTGCTGGTCTCCCTGGAAATCCCTTGTAAGTAGGTGCTCATGAAGCAGCAGGCCCTTGAGGACAGGCTGGTGGTTGGGGATGTTCATAGGTGAGACAGTGGTGATCGAGTGGACTTCGCTCTCCGTGTCTTGTGTTGACGAGTCCCTGTCTGGGCCCAGTGTCCTCTTAATGATGCCGTTGCTTTCCTTCGGAGCTAAAAGAAAAAAGAGAGAGCGGGTGTGTTAAGCTAAATATTACAGGCCAGCAGCTACAGAAGCAACATACAGTGCACAAGAGCAGTACGTCTTTTTGACAGTTTCATTATAGAATCATCAAGACTGCCAGACTATAATCTACTAAAATTATGCCTAATGAGGTGAGAGGCTGTCCTCTTGTATAATTCTTCCACACACGTTTCCTTGCTATTTAAATCAGTACATTATGCTTGTGTGTGTGTATGTGGCTTTGGGGGAAGAGAGTGGTGGCATAGTAAGTATAATCCCTTACGCTATCCATTATAGAAGCTTAAATAATAGGAAAAAACAGTCTAACGGGTTGACATATATAGGTCACCACAAGTGACGTACAGCACACATGCTATGATAGTATCCTAAGATCACATCCAGTTTATTTTCAAGAGCATCTTCAGTATTAAAATAAAATATTTGACATTCTATACAATACATTTCATTGAATACCGTAAAGAAAATTCTTTTCAGATTTTAAGATGCAGCTGTGACTAATACTGACAGTGGTGAATAGCAGCTTGCAGAAAGCCAGTTTTATTATCAAAGGCGAATTCCACAATCATACACCGCAGGCGGTGAAATCTAAGAGTGGAGCAACACTAAGCAGAAATATTCTAGTTACTTGCAAGATAAAAAGGTTTAAAAGCACATATTTTTCTATGGCGTTCTTCTGTAGGCTTATATTCTTATTCTCACTCCTTTTCTTTCTTTCTTTTTTCTCGACCCTTCACAAACAGACACCACTCAAACACAGTGCTGGCATTGTTTAAATTCCCACAGGACAAGCACTGAGCTAGCAAATAGTCAGTAAACCACACACAGAAAGCCTACATGTGATACATTATTGCAAGTCGCACCAGATATTTGCTGACACGAGTTTAAACATGGAACTTGTACATGACAGTTGAAAGCCAAAACAAAAGATGTTTTCTTCAGGGACGCTGCTGTTTTGACAGTGACACAGCTAATCAATTTAAAGGACAGCCTGAACTCCAGTTTTAATCAAACAACCGTAGAGAGACAGTTAGAGTTTAGTAGCAAAATAATATCAATCAATAAAAACTCAGACAGTGGCATGCATGTCATACTTAACTAAAAAATAATTAAAAAAAAAAAATAAAGTCATACCATCAGTGAGAATAAAGACTGAAGGGATTAAAGCTGCACATCACCTACACTTGTCCTTGTGACAACTGTGTAACAGGCTTTAATTACCTCATAAAATCATTAAAAGGCTCAAAAGAATTTGCTTCAGGTGAGTAAAGTTCTAAACTACAAAACTACTATAAACTATAATTACGTTTGTTACGTATGAGGTGTAAGTCCATTCTTAATTGACACGTGCATTACTTAACACGACGTTACTGCTGTTGTTCCAATAGAAATACCAGTATCAGAAATCCCTCCCATAATGCTTAAAATGCTCGAGTCTATGCACCAATTCGATACAACGTCTTTTATTAATTAACTTCAAACGAGTGCAACTAGCTTTAAAACAATATCTTATGCAGCAAGTTGTGTTGTGCAGTCATTGACCACTGTTTTAGAGCAGTGAAGAAAAACTGATTTCTGGTAAATAGTGTAATGTTAGTTGTTGTCAGAAAATGTCAGCAATTTATGTGGCAATCATTCACTGTGTGTATTTGTTCATGTTTTACAAAGAGTTTAACCTGAGACACCATGCCGGAATGCTACTCTGTATCAGACAATTCAGAAGTCCAGTATCAGAATCAGTATCAGGAAGGAAAAAATGATATCAGAAAATCTCTAAAAGTTACTATGTAAAGATCGTAGGAAGTATGTTAAGTTAAAAAAGATCCAACATTCACCTTTAGTTTTACACAGGACACAAACAACAGTCTCCTGGGCCAAAGTCCGGTGTCTATTTGATTCATCCACCACCCTGACCTCCGCCCTACATGGACCCTCTCACTCTTTATACTATCTACATTAACCACCACCCATTCCATTATGTCATTAAAAGAGGGAATTCTTGTGTCCACCACATCAAATGATCCTAATTGATTTTACACTGGCACAGTTTCTGTGGTGCCGGCATATAATTTCAGCACTTTACATGCCACCACTATGTAATGCAGTGTTAAGAGGTCGTGGTCATCGCATGTACCTCTGTGAGGCCGGGTTGATTTAAACATCAGCATATCTTTTAACAGCTCACGAAGAACAGAGCGGCCAATCGGTTTAAGCAGCGTAAGAGTTTTTGTTGCCAAAATGATTGCACAGTGAGTCCAAAAGTGCCATATTTATCCCATTATCTGCTACATTTTCCTCCCATCAGTAGTTTGGAGAAAATCTAATGAATTAATGATTCCCACCACTCCAAATCCTCCAGACAGTGTAAATGTTAGCAAAGACGAATGCCTTTGTGTGTCCTTAGTGGCTTCGACAGGAAAGCTATTCTAAAATGATCAAATGTTCTCTGGCTGGCTGCAAGTTATACAAACTCAGAATGACAACAAGGATTTATGTGGAAAGAGTTTTCATCAGGTTATGAAACTCTAGTGCTGACTGGCTGTTTTAAGGTGTGTGTGTGTGTGTGTGTGTGTGTGTGTGTGTGTGTGTGTGTGTGTGTGTGTGTGTGTGTGTGTGTGTGTGTGTGTGTGTGTGTTGGCAGGATTTGTTTCTGTGTTGTTAAGATAGGGGTAGGACTACAGTGCTGGACATAAAAAATTAAACATCTTTGGCAACTGCCATCTTTACAGCACAGTGAGATGAGCTGACTAAAGATACTACAGCTGACTGTATTTCAGCATCATCTAAATTCATCTCCACATAAAACAATTCTGTGTGTTTTTTGTATGGTATATCTAAGATAAATATCGAAAAACACTGAGGGAGTTCATATAATCCTCTTATGCTTCTACGTACACGTGTCGACATGAAACAATGCCGTCTGCTTTGACACCTTAATTAGCTTGCATTCACTTGTCCTAATGAGGCAGAAAAGCTGCCAGCATACTTTTCATGCTTATTGATGAAAGGATGTTGTTGACACAGGCAGCAGATGAGTG
Source organism: Epinephelus awoara (assembly GCA_035609425.1). Lineage (NCBI taxonomy): Eukaryota > Metazoa > Chordata > Actinopteri > Perciformes > Serranidae > Epinephelus > Epinephelus awoara. The sequence continues at coordinate 10,063,351 of CM069304.1, forward strand.
AGATATCATCATGGTGAGTGTTTCTATAAGCTGCAGTGCTCCAAAAGGATGAATGCTGAAAGCTAAAACAGATGCAAGATTTGTTTTACAATGGCCTTTTAGAGGTCAGCTGCATGGAAACACAATTTACATTTTACAGTTTTTCACAACTGCTGACAAGCATTTACACTTAAATTAAGAGTGAGTTAAGATTTAAGAAGATTTAGTGGCATCTAGTGGTGAGGACTGCAGATTGCAACCAGCTGAAACTTCTACCGATTAGAATTCCTTCAGTGTTCGTTGTTTAGGAGGTTTTTAAGGGGAGATGAATTATCCACAGAGGTCTCTTTCTCAACAAAAGAAATGGACTCAGTGATTTAAACCGCTGAACACCCTGAATAAAGCTGTTGCCTTTTACAAATCACTGTTTATTCTACGCTGTTCAGCACACAGCACGCTCACCTTTTCCTCTGATGTCTGAATGTGTGCTTAACTTATTTCTGATTCAGATGTTCAGGTTTTTACCAGGAGCCAGATTATCCGCAGAGGTCTCCTTTTCTCCAAATCAAATGGATGTGATCTTTTAAACCAGTAACAACACAGAATAAAGCAGTTTCACGATACAATCCAGTGTTTATCTAATGCTAATGTCATGTCACAGCCAGCTGCTAGCCTATCACCTGCTAATGTGTGCTCAACATTTTTCCTCCGTTAACTTAAGATCCAAATGTTTTCTGCTCAAAACCCACACTTAGTTCATAACTTAAACACTATCTCCACATTCCATTACTTTACATAACAAATGCAAAAAAATAATCATATCCACAAAAGCCTCCTTTTTGCTACTACTGAGAATAATCTCATTAATCATAATACAGCAATATTCAAACTCCAGCACGTTTCTATCCAAGAGAATCATAAAGTCGATCATAGCACAACAACTTACAAACATACTAACAGTTGCAGCATTTCTTCTCATGCTTTAGTTCTACCTGCATCCAATCTCCTTTCACCACTCGTTGGTTTTGGTTGTGTGAAGCGAATGTGTCATCTCTGCAGAATATAGAAAAAAATAGAAACTGCAGTAAAAGCTTTATTAACAGTATACACGGCCTTTACACTTAAGATGTCCATATAATTGAAGGAACTTTAACAACTTACAGTGAATCAGCTGTGTCTCAATGTTTCAATGATCTGGCCTTATACTAAATTTTAGGACAATGGTTTTCTTTTCTGGCATACTGACTGAGAGCATCTCTAAATAAGGCAAGTAAATCCATAATTTTGGTATTGGACTTGTATGTGAAGAAAATTCAAGCATTTTAGAACTTGCTAATATTCTTGCACATTCTGTAAAAACAATGTCGAGTAACAATATTTTGAAATGCTTTTAAGGCAAATTTGTTTCCCCATAAATGTTTGTGCCTTGAAATTCTGAATCAGATTTCTACAAAAAGCATCTTGTTTGAGTGTTGTTGTCTATTTGTGTCTATTGTCTATTTACATACACACTGCTTACATGTTTAATCATTATTATGTGATCAATTCTCAACCTCTAATTCAATTACAAAGCTTGAATATTCTACAATTGTCTGGCTCATTTGGAGTGTATTGATTACAAGCAGCAGTTGCTTTTCCTGCAAATAAAACAGATGCTTAAATGTGCTTTGCAGGAGGCAAATGTTCACCCTGGAAAACTGACTTTGACTTTATTGATTCTATAAGAATTCCCATGACAGGAAACTTACATTCAGGTTTTTAAATGAGAAATGGTGTCTGAATAAATGTGAAAATGAACTGCACCTCAGGAGAAGCTCTGCACCGCTCGTAAAACTTGGAAAGTAGTAGTTGTAAGCCACTGTAACATTTTGCTGATGCAGAGTGGTTTTACCACCATCCAGCGCGCTAATAAAAGTTTGATCGGGCTATTCAAGAGGAAGAGTAAACAATTTTGTTACAAAGCCTCTCCCGGGCTGACAGAATTGACACATGGTTTTACATTATACTGGCAGACGCGACAACACCACATTTATCTTTCTTGGCGACAGAAGCAATTCAAAGACCTTTTGATGTTCTAAGATGGAGGAGAAACATTTCCTTGTAGCCTTATTCTGTCACAACAAGAGCAGCGAAAGCTCCACTATAAAGGCAAACTAAGCATATTTGACATGTCTCACAACCAGCAAGAATAAAGAGTGTAAAGGGAGGTCTTCATGAATGATTGAAGTTTATAAGGCTGCCCCTCCTCCCCCCCATAACTGCAAAGTATACAGGAATCTCAGACATCAGACATACAGTATGGTAAAGATGGGGGATTATGCTTTTGACAAGACTGTCATTGCTGCATCAAACCAGTAACTGAGACCTGCCTCTTATTTTCTAATCTTTATCTCTCTCTCTCTGTCTCTATCTGTCTTGGTCAGCTGTTGACCATCCAGTTGCCGCCCTTCAGTCAGAATATCGAGTGAAAGTGGAGAGTGAGAATGGAGAACTGGGTTAAACCAGAGTTTCTCATACACAGATCAATACAGGATCAATGTGTACAGGTTGGAGACCTCACTGTGGTGATTACAGAGGAGCGAGTGCTGCTGCCAAACTGCTCTCATTTCTGAACCTTAATTGGGTGTTTACAGTTGAGGTTTCACAGAACAGAGCTGAAAACTCAATTGTAAATGTAATTTGTTGAGTATGAGCTTAATGTAAAGCAATACATACAAAACAGGAAATAACCACTTACACAGTCTCATTTTCATGCAAGTCACCTTCATTAGTTGCAAACATAAGGGAAATTGCGATCAGTGATGACTAATCTTTTCTGTACATTATGTGAAATGTTTTACATTTGGGCGGCTAAAAACATAGATGAACAATAAAGATTCAACTGTGAAATTCTATTTTTACACTAATGTAAGCGTGACATCTTAAAAATGCAATGAGGCTGGTAAAATGTGTAGTAGTCATTCAAAAAACTACACAATAGTAGAGCATGCCAATCAAATTCGATAATTTCAAAATGTAAATTTGCATTTGTCAAGATTTACAACACATTTTTGAATTTTTTTTTTTTAAATATAGCGTCTTGTCAGGGGCTGCAACAGGAGCAGCATCAACCTTTCACCATCAGTGGTGAAATCTGATTGGTCAACCCTGCTACCTGACTAGATCCCAAACATGGCAATCAATGAATCAGTCAAACTTCAGCTGTACAGCACTCTTTGTACAGGTTAGTGGAGTTCAAAGAGCTTTACAGATGGCTGGTAAGGTGATAGTAAAAATATGAAAATAAACAACTAAACAATTTGCAACTGACGGCTGCAATACATGGGGCATGGACACGGCTTAACATGTCTGACACAGTATGTCCACAGCAAAATGCATCCACAATCATCAATCACCATTATAATCAACTGAGATACCACACTGAGCACAGAAACACCGAAGGCACCATGCGGCTCAGTGCTGTTTTTTACGCTAATTTCACATGGCTATTTTTTTCTCCACATGCAGCTCCATGACCCTCCAACGGGTAAAAACAAGGTAGAACTGTATAAAAAACATGTACAATCTCTTAAAAATTACTAATAGAATAGAAATAGAATAAATGAAATACAATGATATTGCAGGGGCTACTTCTAAGGTGCAGACAAGTACAGATAATTAGCGCTTGGCAAACAACATTTATGCAACATTAAAATGTTAACATGTGACAACCTTGTGGGTGTTTTTGCATTTCACATTAAAATAAACCAGTTAAATCAACGCATCCTGTCATTAAAACGGTCTAGTTAATTAAATCCATTAATATAGCCTACACATCCAGCAAGACCCTGCACAACTAACAGAATTATCACTTGGCAAAAGTCAATACACACACAGTGAATCAGGCAGCAATCACACTACAAAAATGCTGTGTAGCAGGTAAATACCCGACTCTGCCCTGCCTAGGTGACACATCAAGTCTGTTGCCCAGTATTTCAGCTCAAAACACACCAAAAAAAAAAAAAGAAAAAAAAAAAAATTTGGTAAGAAAAGTAGATCTAAAAGCAAAAAAAAAAATAGATAATAGTTAATGGAGAATGCAACATTGTAAAACAGACAGGCATTTAACTTGTCATTGCCTACATAATTAACAATGACAAACCAAACAAGTAAAATAACCGTTTATTGACAGTGTTCAGAGGGTTACTTTTAAAATGCAATTGGTTACAGATTACAGTTACCCTGTTAAAAATGTAATATTTAATGTAACTATTAAATTACATCAAAGCTATGTAACTTATTACAGTGTATTACGTTTTGAATACAGTTCTTGTGATTGTTTTAAACTGGGCGATGAAGCTGTAAAATGTCCAGATACACAATGTCAAAAAGATATGAAGCTACAGAATGAATACTAAATTCAACAAATAAACATTTTACCGAAAATAATATATTCAGATGTAACCCCTTTGTAATCCCAAACATTTTGATCAGTACCTTAATTACATGTTTTTTCTTCATTAAATGTAACTAGTTACTCCCACTGATTCATCATTAATGCACTGTACATCAGCAATACCTGTCCAGAAACTACCAGTAGGTTAGGTGCGCTTTGTTGATTGACACAAGTCATTAGCACACACATAAACTCAGCCACTCACTCCTTCATTTGCTGTCATTAATTTCACCTATCGAATGTGACACGCAATATATTGATTCTGTGTGGTGCTAATTCTAACATGCTAAGTTGAAAGGTCAAATCTGGCCTGAGTTAAGTGTTAGACAGCCAATAATTCCCATACATACAGCAAGAATAGCTGGATGTATTTCATGTTGTTATCAAAGATGAACAAACATTTCTTTAGCAACACGCTATAATGTAATGCAAACACTGATATCATGTTCATTTGATTTGTTATCCAGTCACGTGTTACTGTCAAATAGACAAAAATTACAACCTTTACCAGACTCTGCTTTTCTATATAGAAACACAGGCGGGTCCAGTTCTCACCTGTTTCCATCCATAGTTAGAAAATCACACCCCTGCTGCCAGCCAATTTAAATTTATTGTGCTTGAAGGACTCCAATCAAGTGATGTATTGTATTATGCTGGCATAACCAGGCTACTGTCAGAACAAAGTGATTCTGATGTGCTCTGTCAGGTCCACAGAAGAGGTGTAATGCTCTTACATTTAACTCTTCACACACCAGCAAGTTGCATCAAGTCACAAGCAAGATGATGTAATAATCTAAGATGTAATAACATGAAATTAAATATCGCTTATACCTCAGTTGAACTTCATTTACTGCAGCAGATCCAGCAGCTAAAAGTAGAGGCCATGCTGCTTGCTTAGGAGATTACGTGTGTTACTGCATAACATCACACCACACTGAAGCTGGTTAATTACTTCAGTCCTAATTCATAAATTAAAGGTGGTAATTACCATGACAGAATGAGATCACTGTTATCTTATTCTGAGCAGTGTCACAAATACAATAAAATAACATATATTGTCCTTGGGGAAATTTACTAAGTGGAATGTTTCTTCTGTTTGCACATTTAGTGGAGCACATTTAGAACATGTCAGGAGGTCTCAGAGGAGGCTGTAAGTATTAAGAGTGTGGAAAATGTTCACTTGTTCCTAACAAAACTAGTTGTGTCCTTACGCCCCATCACATCCAGCCAGTGTCGGCAGAAAAAAAAATAGGCATTGTAAGTTTTTGCAAAACACAGCCATGTTAAATTTGTGCATCGTTATGTATTGCATATGTTGAAACTTTACATTTCAACAATGCTGTGGGAGGTTTGGGAAACAAAAACACTTGGTTATGGTTAGGAAAAGATCATGTTTTGGCTTACAATTGCTGGTTTTGAGAGCAAAATCCCCACTGGAAAAACAGCAATGTCTCCAAAATAACAATCACTTTTCATGGCACTCTTGGCAGGAAACGCAGGTATGGTATAGCAAGGTCAAGAGTTGAGTTGATTTTGGTGAAAATGAAAACAATTCTTATTAAAACGATTCTTACGGAAACTGTACAGGGCACTCTGCCACATTAATGTTTAAAAAGGTGTACTCTAATCTTTCAAAGATATCTTGCTGGATAAAGTATGAATAAACACAATGTTATGCCGCTAATACATGACACGCTGCCTCTTGGTTCCTCACAGAGGTTTATGTTTTTTCTTTATATCTTTATTATGTATGCTATTTACCTTTTATTTTATCCTGAATTATGTGCATAGTAACAGCACTTTTCAATTGTCTTGTGTTTTCATTGGGTTTATGTTTTCATGTTTTTGTGTTTTTATGCTGTCTTGCTGCCAAAATAAAATTAATAAAAAATTCCCCTTGTGGGACAAGTAGATCTGAAGTGAACTGAATGTCTCAACAGCTCATTTGTTTTTCTCTACATAATGAAAGCGTTAGAAAGGCAAATACGGTTTGCAGACGACTTCTAAAATGATAAAGCATGCTTGCAGGGCTATGGCTCATCTCTACTGACTGGATTATAATAAAGAGTGTCTGGCCGTCCTGATTATGTGCGAGTGGAGGTACAAGCTCGTGCTTTGCCCTGATATTCCATGGATCCATGGCAACCTCTAAGTCGACACTGACTAAGATGACAGAGTGAGCAATCATGGGGGAATCCTCCTCAAGATGGCAACACACAGCCTCCTCTCTTCAGTTGCATATCAATGGAGTCATCAGTGAACACTCAGTGCATGGAGAGAGCACTAATAAGATGGGACAAGCTACACTTGAGGCAGGCTGCTGATTGACATCAATCTCCTTATATCCAGGGGCTTTATTTCCTTATTATTACGGAGAGCCACTAGACAAGCAAATCAATAAGCAGCTTCCGCTGGGCTCAGATACGAGGCCTTCAGATCACTCGACATGACTCCTTTTAGGGTCGTCACTGGAGCTTTGCACTTGTAAATTCATTCTAACACAAGGTGAACATTTCCTAGCAGTGACATTTGCAATTCCAGCATTATGTGCACATTCTACTTGTTTGTGTGACGCCATAAAGGAAGACTACAGGAAATAATGGGGCGAAAATGATAAATGATTCCATTAGTTAACTTAATGAATTGATCATTTAATTTGGTTTGTGGCTGTGACAAGTGCATGGAAGTGGAAATAAAAAATAAAAAAAAAGGTAGCAGGAAGAAAATGAAGAAAATTAAATTAAGGGAGCACTGGCTGGAAGAGTAAAAAAAAAAAGGTCACAAATAACACAGTGATTTTCAGTCTTAGACCAGAGTGGTGCATCCACGACTGTGCAGAGATTCCAATTTCTGAGCATCAAATTTCCCCTTTACTCTCTGTCTGTGTTTTGAGTCGTGAGGATAACGGCATATTGAAATGAAACACAATCTTATCCTCCATCTGCCCTTTGACTTCATTGAGCGGAACCATAACTTTTCCCTTTCATTTATTACGGCCTGTCTGTGTTTCGGTTCATTGAGCATTGTCCTTCAGACAGGCTTTAAACAAACTCTGTGTTAATGGTGCTAGGAAGCTCGTAAGACCTGACCTTTAAGCTGGAGCAGAACAAAAACAGAGCGAACCAACCCCGCTATTTGCATGAAATCTACTGTAAAGCTCTTGAGCTGGAGGGGGTAAATGGACCAACCTCCAACAAATCTGAACTCTATAGTGAAAGGTTAAATGTGGCTTAATTGTCAGTAATTATTTCTTATAATCTGTCATTTTGTTAGCTGAATCAATTTGCATTTCACATGCCACAGTTTTGTGTTCTTCTGTGCATTTTTTTTGCTTTTCACTTTTTTTTCCTAGGAATAAATGAGTGCATGTCTTGCTGTACAAATGCCTGGTATTAAAATCACATCATTTTCTGTAATCATGGCAGAATCTGTCTTATATAGAAGCCGGGTGCTTGTTGTATTTCAATTTACCAATGTGCTGCATCCTAGAAAATACTGGGAGGAATGTCTCTTTTCACACTTCATTTCCTCCCATTAGAGTAATTTATCTTTTCATTTTCTTCTCATTTACTCCATGGTGGAGTCAATTAAGAACAGAGCTGTGGGTGAAAAAAGACATACAACTTTGGAATCCGTAGTGGATTACTATGTTGTGAGAAATTTATAAAATGTGTTTTAACAGTCCTTGTGAAGTAGTGGAAGTTCAAAACTACAACTTGGCTCTCTTTTGGCAGCATCCTGTATAACTGGGATATCATAAGATCCCAGGTGTATAGCATTGCAATTATATAACACATCAGTATATAGATAAAAATAAAAACCCATGCAACATACACAAAAGTAAAGCCATGCTTTCCTTAAGAATACTCTTTGAGGATGCAGGTTGTATATCTCGCTGTTCTACTGCAGGGACTGGTCTTTGGTCTATGAGGGGGGAAGGGGGTGGTGCAAAACAGGGGAGGCATGTCAATTATATTTCAAAGCACTGGGGAGAGACTAATGTCTGTGTAAATTAGCCTTGCTAGGGGGAGTGACATACAGTCTTATGGTTGTAATTTGTATCTATCTTAAATACCACCCCAGCTCTAAAATTCCCCAAATTTCCAATGGTACTCGAACACATCAGGAAACGTGAGCAAATCTAAGCTTAGAATATTGATATGTCATCAAAATCACTTTATTCTATATGGTTCATTTAAAATTTTGTCAAGGATAAAGCGTGTGCACTAACCATATCCTGTGAAAAACATTAAATACTACCCTCCTGCATACATGACAATACTTTTATTATGCACATGTTGCTAATGTCAGCTGTGTGAGCACTTCGATGCGTGCATGGCTTTCTTAGGAAGGACGGGTGGCTGTTATGCACATATATGTTTATACACACACACACACATATATATACACACAGTCGCTCAGAGAGGCTCTTGGAAAAACATAAGTTCTTCAAGGAGGGTCAAGATAAAAAACAAAACTCAAACCCTCAAATCCCAGCCATCCCCCTCCTCTGATAAGTAAAGAACAGTCCCCCAGTCATTTCATTAGTGGTGAATTTAAAAGCTACTTGATTGATGTCATGCTCTCCGCCCCTCTTCAAATCATTCCCCAGCTCCATAGCACTTCTATCAGCTAAAGGAAAATACCACTAAGGGACAATGCAGGTGATTTTCAACCTTATCTGTGTACTTGCCATAGACTGACATGCCTATGTACGTCATTACACTTGTCAATACTCTTTATCTCATGGGCGAGCTCCTGATGTAACACTGAATCAGTCACAGACTATACACAGCAGCAAGACTTATTGCATTCTTTATCAGACAGCAAAGACCATCTGGAACGAGGAAAATTGAAGCGCCAGCAAGATACATCGAGGGCCGTTGTCTTTGTTTTCTTTTTTTTCTCCATGTTTTGCTTTAAGCAACAAGTACAGTGCTCGTATGTTCATGTAATATAAAGCTAACTTGAAAGGAGCTGAGTATGTTCAATGGTTTGTGCAAGCATAGCAGTATTTGGCCATAGAGATGAGGTTAAAAGTGGGTCAGGTGGGCTTGCTTGGCACCCCGCTATTTTCACTGCTGTTTAAGTCGGCTTTTATTGCAGCACAGTGATAGAAAAAGAGGCAAAGAAAGACAGAAGAAAAGCTCATTGAATATAAATACAAACAGACCCTTATTTTGAATAGTTTTAAAGAATTACTTCAAGGTAGAATCTATAATATATTTAGTCGAATAAATCCAGCGCTAGGCCTGCAGCTCACTTCTCTCTGGCACAATTATCCAAATAGTTTCACTCACCCGTACCCTCATGCAAACTAGAAATCTGTTGCCTCAGTCTTACACTCTGTGGGAGTCTTCTCCTGCAGAGTCACCTTTCTTTGAAACAGGCCTCCTGGCATCCGCAGTGAAACTGTCTCTCTGTCTATTTAAGTCCAGACTTAAGATTCAGTACAGTTTACCTCTTGCCTTCATTCTCACCTGACCAGCTGTTCCATTTGTCTTCCTCTTTATAGTGTGACATACAGTCCAGTACCACTCCTGTGATTTGTGCTGCCTGGTGCGCTAACACATATACAGCCGGATAGCACACAGACACATGCTTTAATCTCTGTTTCAGCAACTCTGCGCTGTAGTTCCCCTGTATATCAAAACCACAGTCACACCCACGTTGGACCAACTCAATCGGCTATGAAAATGTTGGCACTGTATATTCCTGCAAATCAAGGATATGTGACATATGGGCATTATTATGTAGCTGAGATGTTGTAGGTAACATATGGTTATATTTAGGCACAAAAATCACTTTTGTTGTGGTGATGAAAGATCATGTTTTGGCTTAAAACACCCGGTCTCGGGGTATAATTCCTGTTCGAAAACCAGTAATGTCTTATTAGAAAACAATCGCTTTTCCTGCCACTTTCCCAGCAGCAAAGGCAGCAATGTCTTGGTAAAAAATGGCTGCTTCTCATGGCACTATCCCCAGTGGAAAACCAGCGATGGGTCACTAAAAACACCCATTTTTAGGGGCTAAAAGCAGCTGACAAGCAGCAGCAGACACAGGTTGCTCAAAAAACACACATTTGGTGGCTAAAAAGCAGCTGGAAAAAGAGACATGACTTTGTTGGTCTGCAGCTTAGCAAGTATCTACCTGCCAAGAGTCACACCATCCACCATCCCCTCCACGTACCATGACAAAGTCAGCTCATATATTATGTCACTAAGAAAATATAAATATGAAACATATAAAACATGCAAATGTAACATAGTCATTGTTTGTAGAAATGCAGAATGCCAACATTTTGTTCTGGCAACCTGGTGGGTGGACGTTTTACTGACTCTTGCTCAACAGCTGTGATTGCTGTGATATCTAAAATTGTGGTTTTAGTTTTCTGATCCCTTGCTTTGGGCAAGAGCTGCTCATATCACGTTTGTAGGTAATCATGACATGAATATCATCTTTCATTAATGATTTCTGATGCTATCAGACACAGGAGAAATCTGGTTTGTAGGGAATTACCTTAGAATTGCATCTACAAATAGTTTTCCTTCACCTCTCCATGTTCTCAAACGTGGATGTGAACGTCCACGGAGGGGAGGGAAAAGGTAATTACTGTAATAGTGCTGGAAAGCATGCCTTGAGTGTGAGCCTTGACCTTTATGTATTTACAGGATTGGTTCCAAGGAGGTCGACAAACACACTCTCAGGCAAAAATTACCTTGGCACTCAAATCACCCAGAATCTGAGCGATATGTGAACAGCAAAGGTATTTTCTGTGCCGAAGCAAGCAAGAAAAATAAAGCGGTCAAAGGGACTAGAAAAGGAGAGAAAAGTCAGAGGGAGCACAGAGACACTGTGTTGAAATTGTTGTATGTTTATGACACTTGATGGCTGAATCTTTTGTAAGGAAAGACAGCCATGCAGCTAGATAGAAAGGCCTACCATTAGGTTATCATTCTTCGAGAAAGATGTTATTTTCTTGCCTCTAAATATGACAGACACATGCTGAAAATTGCATTTAAGTGGAGTGAAACAAAGAAAGAAAGAGAAAGGGCTAGAGTCTGTTGTTCTTGCTGTGATCAGGACTACTAGCTTATTTCTTACAATAGAGCTTTCTATTTTATATTTGTGGACTGACAGTGGTCTGTTTTTGGCATCTGTTTCATCCATCTTTTTTTTACTTTTCTACCAACCAATGCAGCTAGGCATTCACACAGTGGTAACAGTAGTTGAAATAGTGTTGCACTTATCAGTCCTTCTCAACAATGAAAAACCATTTCAAGCATTTGAAAATTTAATCGATTAAAGCACAGCTCTTGTCATCGTCTAAATGCATCAAATCCCAGCAATTTCACAAGAACATTTTTCAAAGCAATCTTGAGACAAGAAACAGAATATAAAACACAAACAATAATAAGCTAAGTCCTGGAGGGAGTGACGAGAGCAAGCGAGAAAGAGGGAGAAAGATGTCTTCGAGCAGAGGCATTTTAATATGCTGGCTGCATGTAATGTTGAAATTAGTTTTATGTGTTTTGGCAGGGGGATGCCAGAGAGCAAAGCCAGGTGAGGGCCTGTGAGTACACAAGTCTGAAAACATAAATGCTGTAAACCAAAACACAAGCTGCCTATTGGGAGGTGAGGGGAAACAATATTAACACTGACAGTGATGGATGATGCTGCTTCCTGTAGTGGTCTGATAGATACAGGGCCCTTTAGAGATGAGAAGCACCATGTTCTAGAGTAAAAGGTGCATTCCATGTCAGTTTCATGTACACAGGTAAAATCTGCATTGGTAAGGAAAAATTGTACAATACCTCTGTTTTGTATTAAAAAAAAAATAGACAAGCTTTTGTCATTTATATTTACTAGCTAGACTGTTAAAGTAAATGTTAATTTAAAACACACTTTCTGGTTGTACCTACAAAAAGTTCATATAGAACCCATGAAATCGTGAGCCAGGAGGCTGTGATCACATGACCTATGCACTACAGACTGGTTTTCCTCATATGATGGGGGCAAAGGAGTTAGTCAGGTCAGGTGACATATAGGGCTCTAGTTTCCCGGTGCAGCGCAGGGTGGCGCAGGGTGGCGAACCCGCGCAGAGCTAGTTTCGAGCAGCGCAACCCAAGACGCGCTCAGTTTGGTAGTTTGGCAGACCGAGGTGCACTGAGATGGGTGTGGCGGCGCAGCAGGGGGAGGTGTCGACAGATCCAGCTTGGCGCAGTGACAGTTTCGTGCCAAAAGGCTTCGCCGAAGGTGTGCTAAAAGCTCGCCAGCTGAAACCACGTCTACTGTCAGCGCAGGTGGAGCGCAGCCGGTGTAAGCCGAAGTTTGGCTGACCGGCAGACAGTGCGCACGCGTCACCAAAACCTCACAGGCAGGTCTCCACAATGTCAGGCACATAAACGATGCAATAAATACCCACAAAACCACTATTCAATGCAACTATCTGCAATCAGCACATAAATGTATCTCTATATCGACTGTCCCGTCACATCTGATGTCAGATCAAAGGGGATTGGCACCGTTTGGCACACGTAATGGAAACCCAGCATGATTTGATTAACACAGCTGCAAACTAATGAGTTCACATCCCTCTCAGTCAACCACAAACAGCCACAGCATCAGATAGGGAGTATATATTCAGCATCTGTCATCTTAGAAAAGTCAAAAGAAAAGAAACAGAGTGAGACTGCGAGAGAGAAAGAGAGAGAGCGCGTGCATGAGAGAAACGATTTACAGATGTGGTGACCTCCTCCCAGGCTACCTTTGCATCATCAGCCCATGGAGGTCTGCTCGCAGTTCCGTATATTCAGACACTGCGAGTTTGGACCTTTTGGACCAAAACATCAGTTTCCTCCTGGGAGAAGTTTGGCCGTCTGACGCTGCTGCTCTCTTCTGCCATGGCGAATTGAGTAAACTCTCATTACGCCTTCGCATGGCGCATTTAAGGGCGAGGAGAGGGGCTCATGTGATTGGTGTGATGTGTGTAAAACCCACTCCACGCCTTCTCTCCTCCCTCTTTCCGACTTGCGCAGGTAGGAGGGGCGGAGGTGGGAAAGAGGAGTAGCTGCGCCAGGGCACGTGGTGTGCCAAACTTACAAAATCCGCCTGGCCACACCCAGTTGGCGCGCTGCGCCTCCGCCGCGTCTGGTCTGCGAAACTACAAACAAAACTATTTAGTTAGGCTTGGAAATAAAATATCATGTTTTGGGTTAAATTAAGAACATAATGTCATGTAACTACATGCTGTGAGTGATGTCAGTGTGCAATGACCATATGTATATTGCCTAATGTTGTGTTAAAACAACACTGACTTTTGGTTTCACCTTGGACATGAATTGAGGCCCTGGCTGAAAGTGTACTTCCAACATTACTCCCTGAGTAAAGTAACTCAAGCACTTTTAAAGTACTTTTGAGTATTCTACATTTCCTATTGGGCAATGGACCACAGGGCGCTAAGCCTACATTTTTTTGTCTCCAAAATTAAAGTTATGGACCACTTGCCCTTCACTGAGATCCAATTCTCCCATCACAGCCGTCACTTTGACCAGTAGAAACACACAACGATCTGCTGCCGTAGACAACTGTATGACAACAACACCCCAGCATTTTTAATATTTCCTCTGGGGATGTTAGCACACAGAGTAAAAGGGGGAAATGATGATGTGAAACAGCAGAGGCACTTTGTCAACCTGCTGAGTTAACGTTACTGTCATTAGCATCAAGCTAGCAAACAATGGTACATCCTCACTGTCGGACATAAAGTAATAACATTAACAAATAGCGGCGGGGCTTTTACTCACCACAACTGCAGAGGCTCCCAGCTTCATTTGAAACAGACTACATTATAGACGCTCCATTATTTATTAATCCCTCTGTGTGTTTATATATTTAGATTTTTATCCGCTCTGTTGTCTTTGTAAAGTTAACACATCGCCATCATTTCAAACTCAACACTTGTTTCAAATTAAAAGCCCCTTATAACCTCAACTAGTGAATCCCTCCATTTTCTAAATAGGCTTTTATTGTGAAACATTTGTAGGAACCTGGTTGTGGAGGATACAGTAGCTTTCCTACGGTACTTCAAATGTAGTTCCTGCCATCTGCTGACGCTTTTAGGTGACTACAGCAATATGTCAGCTGGCACATGAACAGACACAGTGACTGAAATGATAAAGTAATAAAAATAGGACAAGAATAAACTGATGACATCACACACGTCGTGAAAGACGACCGGGGATAATTGGTGAGTACCATCATGTAGTGTGTCATGTCTGCCGGCCAAGTCACAGCACGATTTTATGACTCCACAATCGTGTAATGTGACATAGTGACTTTCAGAACGGGCAGAAATGTACCAGGCATAATGCAAGTCCTGAGTCTGACCTGTCTGTCAGCGAGTCCTCCTCCATCTATTGAGTCGTGGAGATTTTACTGGTGATGCTGCGGAATGTTTTAGACTCCACTGTACTGTAGGCAACGGCAGCATTTCTCCGACCACATAGCGAGCCACAAGCTTCATGACTTCTTTCGGACTGATAGGTTTAACATTATCTCCGTTGTCAGAACCAAAAGACAGTCGTTGTGTAACGGAAAGTAACGGCAGTAGCCTAACTGATGTCTTGTTTGAAAATGTACTTAAGTATTTTAATTACTCAAACAGCAAACTAAAGCGTTCAGTTACTCGTTACTGCAAAAGGTAATCAAAGTACTTATACCCAACTGTGGTCACAATCCCCATAGAATTACTTCTTTTACTAGCATAATTTGATATGTTTGGTCAGATAACCAAGCCATTTCATCAACATTCAAGTTATTCAAGTGCCAAACCAGTCTCTTGTGTGCTTGCTCAATAGGTCCATGCATGTGGAAGATCCAGGTAATTTAATTTTTTTTAAATTTCCAAGCACCACTGAGCAGCTATTGTATAAATGAACGGGGCTCCACCTCCAACACAGATTCCAGTTCTTATTATACATCCATGGTAGGGACATAATCGGGGTGGTGGCGAGGTCAAACAAATACAGAACTTTGACCCAGGAGACCTTGGTTTGTGTCCCATGTGCAATCATAAGTCAACGGTGACTTATGTCACATCGCCACATCACATCACCCAACCAGGAGCTTTTTCCTAAACCTAACCTCACAGGTAGGGGTGCTAATAGTAAGATATCCTAAAAACCATGTGTGCAACCATGTAAGATATCATACCAATTATATACAATCTTATCTGTTGTTGCTAATAAGCAACAAAAGCTTGAAACAGCAAATATGTGACTTGTTTTCAGCCCTAAGATTTGAATATCAGTGGAAGTCATAGTCAAAATATCAGACTTCTGCAAAGAGTGTGATTTACATACATCAACTGTAATCTGTTTTGCTAAAACTATGGTTCTTACACTCATAAAAATAATAACTGGCGTCAGTGTATCAAACCACTATAGGACAGCACATATCACGATATAATGCCACATCAATTATTCCCCCATCAGCTGTGTTTATGTGTATGCTTACATGGTGATCATTAGTATTAGCTTTCCTTGCCTATTGGTGATGTCACAGAAATCATCTAAAGCTCAAACACAAATTGGTTCAGATCATGTTTCTGACTTTGCAGAAGATGAAGAAGAGCAGCTAGAAGGCAGATCAACAGCTCTCTTCACCAAAAACAATAAATTATATTGTGTTTTGCTGCAACACTCTGGAGCTCAAATTGATGTTGCTCTTCACAACAACAGTTCTATTCAATATATCAGCAAGCCTCTGTGGTACTTCAGTTTTACAGCTATTCCCTTCAAATTCTCCCAACATATAGCTTAACTGCGTGTTTACAGCATGAGAAAAGGTTAAAGGGAGATAAGGTCCTGGAGGATAAAATAAAACATGAAATTGTCATTGATAATAAGAAGAGATATGATGACTCTGCTAAACTGTGAGGCAGATTGAAACAAAGACACAAAAGCAGAGGTGAAATATTTTTACATTTTAGCTTTGGCTTTTTTTGTCACATTTTTGTTGCTACAATTATGTAGTTTTACACACATTTATGAAGTAATAGCAGATTTCTTTAAATCATTTGTAAATAAATATTTCCATGCTAAGCCTACATCATGAGACTACTGTCACTGTACTGTAGCTTAGTAATTATGTATCCTGTGCCACACACAATAAGTACACCAAGGACAGGTTAAATATAAACGCACATATGAAGCTGAAATGGAAATTGCTTCTTATTTGAAGCCATGTGAAGATTTACACAATGGGTAAAATGTTACTACTTTGGTTCAAAAAAAGAAAGAAAAAGGTTTATAGGTCATATTGACTTATAAAACTCTGGTTATTCTTGTTTCATTATATCAATCATCAGCTTTACAGTGGGGGTGTTTTTTTCCCCCCAGAATATTTCTTCCAGTAGCTGATTTAAATAACTACAAATCACATGTAGCTTATTGCTTTAATAAACTGAGAGCAGTGTACTCATGTATGATTGAGAGACTGCAAATACTCTGCTCTGATCTTATTTAAACTTCTCACAGAAAAGGAGGGCCCTGCCTCATGGTGCAGGAGCAGGTTATTACGAGGTGCTGTAAATTACCACACCGGGTAATTGGAGAACATCAGTAGAGCCAATAAAGTCGAAGCACTGGCAGATGGTAAAAACAAAACCCAGATGATGAACAAGTCTCTTGGTAAGCAGCTGTTATTCTTTGGAAAGTAACTTTACATTAGCATCGCTGTGTCCACGTGTAAAATCCCAAAAACACCTATCTCTGCACTAAAGTTGCGAAGTTGTTTTCTATTGGCGAGTGTGTAATGAAAAGAATCATCACAGTTTATAAACTTTTTATTTTATTTATTTATTTCTGCGCTTTATAGCTTCACCAAAATTGGATTTCAAGCCTGGCTACCCTAAGAGGATCTACAAACACATGTGGTGCAAGAGCAAATCTGTGTGGAAGAGCACCGAGTGAAAAAATAAAAGAGTGGAAATTAAAGTGGTTTAGCCTGAATGGATTTAAGGGGCTGGAAAAGAAATTTTAGTGCCCAGTCATTCATCCTTCTCACATCACTGTTAATATACATTTTTAATGGTTTGTCTGTTCCAGCTTAGCAGATATATTGAGGCATTCATCAGTAGGTGTTTCACCCTCACCCTGTTTCATGCTGCTAGACAGTTGTGTGGGTGGTTTAAATTGTTGCATCATTCATCCAGCTCTATTAATTATAGATCCCTGCAAGCAATGACCTACCAATTCAAAACTATATGGTATTAAGAGACAACTCTGAAGCAATGGTTCAGTAGCATGTACCATGTACATATATATGTATGTATATATATATATAGATAGATAGATAAATTATCTGTAATCATCCCCCAAAAACCTGGTTTAAAATTATGACTCTAAATTATAAAACATTATTGACTAAGGGTAAATGATTTTCTTTTTTTTAATTAATCAAATTTAGATGGCAGGGCTTTTTTAATGACACAATGCATAGGTTTTGTTTCTATCACAACAATATCTTGACATTAACGTTAGCTATGTTGCTAACACAATGCTAGAGGGTTGACTGCACAGTTAACAATGAGTGTACACAACATCCAGCACAAAAAAGCACAACACTCTACAGCAACGTTAAGTGTCAGACAAATTTTTCTGGGCTTTTCTGTCTCTGTTGCGATTGTTTCTGACTGTCTTATCACACAACTGGCAGTGATGACACCAGCCACTTTCAGAAAACTTCATAGGTTTTCACCCAGGAGCGCTTGAAGCAGCTGCACAAAAAAATCCAAATTGATGGGCGCAGCATTTTTTGTCCAGGTGGCCACATGCGGTTTCATACTCTCTCATCATTAGCAACAAATTGAGAGAAGATCTTTAAAAAATGCTACATGAACAGGCCCTAAGTAAGCAACAAGTTAGCAGTTAATTGTTGCTAAATCCTGATTGGTGCTCAGAGGCATGAATGTATTGAGAGATCTGGGTACAGTGTTGGAGGCAGGCCCCCATTTATTATTATGAAAGCTGCTCTGTGGTGCATGAAGCCACAAAAGCTTGATTTCAACTGTAAGAAATGACCCAGATCTTCAGCACTGTGGGACCCATAAAGCAAACACACTAGGAACTAACAGTAGCCAAGTGCAGACAGCTAACTTCTGGGTGAGTCCTCCACTATTGAATGGGGATACAATGACTATAAATGACTAGACTTATAAATGTTATTGGAACAAATAGATCAAATCCCCAAAATGAAACAAATCATTTTGCGGGGGTTTTGATGTTGGAAAAATGTGTTGATTTACATATGTTTCTTTCACAATGTCAGTCTATGGAAAAAAAAAAAAAAACATTTCGAGGGGGACAATGGCATTATTTGGTGGAAGTTGTAATTCCATGTTTGGCCACTATGTAAAATTGGCTCCAAAGCCCAGCGCTTTTCCTGGGGGCTTTTTTTTAGGTCTGAGCTCTGTTGGGGGGAAAAAGACTATATTTACCACTAGGGGCAGCAAACATGTCTTGAGGTGCTACTTTGTCAGAAATGCGAGAGCTGTAGAGCAACATGTGTATCTGTTAACAATACCGAAACAAATTTTGGGCTGAGAAGATTCACCGCATGCAATTGTCTAATTAAAAGAACACTGAAGCATGCACCAGACCTTGCCTTCTGCATCATATCTAGCACTTGCAAGAGTCATGAAAAAACAGATTCCATCACAAATGATAAAAAATTATGACACAGAGAGCAGTCACATCATTCCAAGTGAATGACTGTTGCTGACAAATACCTGCAAGTCATGAGCAGCATAAAGCACAGACATTATCATCACTTCTGTGAGCTCCATAAAAAATAAATGCTTTCCATATCAAATACAGCACATTTGTCATTTCATCATATTTGTTCCACTGGTTTGTCATGTATTTTAGCTCTGAAGGATTATATTCTGTATACCCAAATTCAAAGCAAACAACCAACATCTAGCAAATTTAGTTTCACATCCACTGAAAATAAGAAAAGATTAAAGCACTAAATAGGTGATCCATCTAAATGTGACCTTTCTAACACAGTCTACCTACAAGACTGCTTGCAGAGTCTCAAATGGGTCATATAGATTTATACAGAAGTAGCTCTAGGTGCTAATCCCTCACTATAAATCAAGCATCGCTATGCTTATACTGTAAATTGGATGTGTCTTTTTTATGTAAATCTGCTGTCTTATTTCCAGGTAAACTGAACTGAATAAAAGCTACGACAAGCATTAATTGATAGGTGGGCAGTGGCACATACTTAGAGCTGAGTATGAGGGAATGCATCTCTCATTTGCGTCTTTCATCTCACTTTGTATGCTCCCCTTTGAACCCTGTTGAGATTCTCACGTGGCTCCTCAAGGTCTTTAAAGACAGCAGGTGGTCACAACACCCACGCCAGCACTAACCCATGTGCCGTCGCACATGTGAGAGACACACATCAAAGCCGAAACTCACTTCTGCAGGTGTTTGTTTATTCCATAGCTACGCAGCAAGATAGAAGATGAACAGACCTTGATTTTAGCATGCTGGAAACATTAGTTTTCTCCAGCTATAAACACACACAAGTCCTACTTTCAACTCCTGCACAGTGATCATCCGTGTTGTGTTATTGTTATGCTGCAAAAATCAAGCTTGTCAACTACAAAACTGCGCTGTAGTGCATAACAAGAAGGTCTGATTTGCCAAAACAAGTTTGTTGCCATGTATTTTCTTTTTGTCAGCTTAGTAGCCTTTTATAGATCTCATACACTACAGCATATAAAGTCCAGGCTTGTTTTGGTTCTTTTTGAGATGATGAATCTGCCCACCAGGAGCATTAAGTCAGACCGATAACACCTTTCTATGACAACCTCACTGTTTGTGAAGTTAGCGACTCAAGATGTTCTTCTGTCTGACCTGTTTTCCCAGTGTTTGTTTGCCTTAGCTTTTGAATGCCACACTGCAGTGTCACCGTGGTGCACTGTACTCGGGGTTCATCTACCGTTAGTCTTTGAAATTGTGAAGAAGTCAACCCATTTTAAGCTCTGATGGGTTTGACTGCAGCATCTGCTGGAAGTTCAGGGCCTTATGACAAGAATATGGAATGTATTTCAAGCCTTTCTGTTCACATTTGGAATTTAACAGAAAAGTTCACCCAGTAGCGAGAACAAAAAAGTCTTGATATGACTTCATATCCATACATAACAATGAAAAACCTTATCAGCGCTGATCATTATCCTCTGGCAGGTTTCACAAACATGACCCAAAAACTTCCCTCTTATCTGTTTTCAAAGTGATGTGGACTGACAGTAGCAGTATCATGCATGAAGCAGGGTGAATAATTCAATGTATTTTTTAAAGGACAAAAGACGAGGGGAGAGTGACAAGTTGTCAGCGGGAGATAAACTGGGCGAATGAATAACAGATGAAGAATATAAAAGTGTGCCAGCAGACATGGGTAACCCAGTGCCTTCCACTTTTCTGCAGCGTCTTTTTATATGTGTTTATCCCTTCACCCTTCCTCTTTTTTCCTCTCTTTTTTATGGTTGTGTATTATTGTAAAAAGGAACACACATTTCTTCCTGCACAATTTTCAGTTGCTGTATGTCAGAGCACATAGAAGCTGAAGCGGGGGTTTGTAGTTCAAAAGGGGTCATGGGGAGAGAGGTGAAGAGATGTTTAATGGTGACTAACATTGGCTGCTAAAGCCCTTGGCTACTATGTGACTCACTTTAGCTCCCATCAAAGTGAACTCTGACCAAGTGTGTCCAACGCGGCAGCCGTGTACAGGGCTGAAGGGGAGTTACGCGGACAAGACAGGAGGGAAAGGGTGCAGAGCGTAACTAAGGGAGCGGCCAGGAGGCAGGTTCTGCTCTGATTTGACAGTTTATGGTCAGTGCATTTATCACAAATGTCATCCTTCATCACTGCTGAGTTGTATCGCATAGCCCACATTATGAAATATATAGGAAAGGTCTAGATAAAGGCATGAGTCAATGGAAAGTGCTGGAGATGGAGTGAGTATTTGATATTTAGTTGCAAACAAAGTCACAAAGTGCAGTCCAAACACAATGTAATTGCTAGTGATGAAAACCAGTGAATTCTATTATACAAGAACTGTTATAACACCAGCTGTCTTCCTTAGTGTAGCTAGAAGATTTCTGTGCAATCCATGTAGTAGAAAACCTCATTCAAAACCCAATTATACAAGTGTTGTTCAAGTGTTCTGTGATGATTTGTTTGGGATTACCGCGTGGTGTGAAGAGAGAAAGACACAGTGAGTGTGTGTGTGAGTGGCCTTGATTGATGAAGCGTTTTCTTTTAAGTGTATTTTGTATGAAGTAGTGTTTTGATTTTTTCCCCCCAATATTTGCAGACCTGTAAAGCTGCAATATTTAACCACCCACAGTTTTACTCTTTCTATCAAAACCTCATCCCAGGGTGAAAAATCATCCCTATTGTACTGTATACTATATACTACTATACTATACACTATAATCACTGTATGTAAACCTGTTGTTACAGCTTAAACAGCTTAAAAGACATTAAAATAGTCAGTATTTATGTGAATAGTAGGATTTAACTTACATTACATTGGTCTTGGGGCACCGTCTTTCAAAAAGGGTAAATGATAGCCAATTAATTAACTTAGTCTCATTAAATATACTGAGTTATCAACTTGGACAATGATAAATTCATTAATATATACAATTAAAATTATCATGTCAATCGTAAAGAAATGGATTTTGGAGATGGAGGTCAAAAAGCCCTCCAGGGAACAGAGAGAAGAGCTAAGAGAGAGAGCACAGGATAAAATGACATAGGTAATCAGCTATAGTAACCTTTGGCTACTGTAAACACTGGGCAGAGCTCAGGTGTAGGCAGGTATAGACTGGTCATCAGGAAGAATTTTCCTGAGGGTTGGCCTTTTTTTCCCCCAAAGTGGTATTACAAACACCTTATTTTGAAAACCAGCAGTTACACGTGTATCCTTTGGCTAACTTTGCCAAGTCTGTAGCTAGCTCTCCCCGTTAGCTCACTCCAGGCCATCTGAATGCATTCACCATGAGTGTCAGTATATGTTTGCACCACAGTTGTAGCATCAGCTGATTTGACCATGGAGATGCGGGTGATGCTTGGCTTGACCGCAGTTATTTTTCGAACATGCCCTGTGGGCGACCAGGCACTTATGCCAGCATGTTGGCTACACTTGCTGTAAGGCATATGATATTTTACAGTAAGCCTAGCGCTAAAAATGAAAAATAATAGGATAAATACTAAAATACAGTGTAACCTCCCCCAAGTATCACCTCTGTGTCCAAAAAGTAAAATCTCAGTAGGAACTTAGAAACATCATTTCTGGCTCTGTCCTAAAGTTCAAGCATACTGGGAAGACATTCTGTAACATATGGAAATAATTCTTGGTGTTGCTTTGTGTATGAATCCTGTTTCTTCACTCCTGGGTTACCCGTGTCAAGATGCTACTGTTGGTACAATATATATTGTACAATATTCTTGCATATGCTGTGAGGAAGAAAGTCTTTTTGTCGTGACAAACCAACTTCTAAGGCAAACTGGCACAAGATAATCCCAGAGTGTTTTCCTCTCAAATACCTGACCTGTTTGCTTCACTCCACAAAGGGACAATGAAAATACTGACTCCATACCTCTGTTCCTCAAACTGTACTTTGGCTTGAACACTTGCAAGCTTTTTGCTTGACTGACTGTAGGCACTGCATCTTTGAATTGTATTGTTGTTTTGTGTTCTAAATGTTCCGTCATTTTTATTCTTGATGGGTGTGCAGACCAATGTGGCGCTGAGCTGTTCAATATTGTTGTTTGTAAAAAGAAGAAAAGTCAATAAATAAACTTGGAGGAAAAAAAATACAGTGTAATTTGTGTGAATATGTAGTGAATAAAGTGTGCTCCTGTGGATTGAGTCTGCTGGTTCTAATTTAGTTCTGTGTTTACTGTTGGCTGTTTTGCAATACTTAAAAATAAAAATGCAAATTAATGTTAATTAATAGATTGTGGTTTTGTTATTTGTTTTTGTTTTGTTTTTATTTATGATTTGTTGATCGACAAACATGTGTCAGTTTGAACTTGGTGTTTCAGGTTGGGGCTGCTTGACAGCAAATCCCGGGCTGCTTTTTGTTGCCAGTCTGCCTCCGGCTAGAGGTGTGAAAATCTGAGGATATCTGGGTAAGACGGGTGGGTGAGATCAGTCATGGGCAAAGGCTACATTTACAGGAAGTGACTGTTTACTTCTCACAATAAAAGTCCAGTTTAAGTCACACAAATGAACAAATCCATCTGTGGGAAATTGAGCATTGTTCTGCTGCGTTAGCAGCTCAACAAAAGAACAGATGCTGGGCACACAGTTTTTTCACTCCTCACTAAACTGTTTTCTTCAAGTTATTTTAACTTCAGACACAATGTACCTTCTTTTTACTGCATGCACATTCACTGACTTAATGTCTCCAGCCATATGTTACTCCCGACTTTCAGATTTAAAAAAACAGAAAGAATTATGATTTACCATATTGGACTTTGATGTTTTGTTAATCCAAAAAGAGATTAAACTGGATATTTGTGTAATCAGATATTTTATGTCTAAAATCCACCGCTTTTCTTCAAGTGTGGACCAGAGCCCAGTGGGCTACAATACTCAACATGTTATTAAAATCAAATGATCTCTGGCATGATATGAAGCATATTAGTGCACGAGGTACTAATTAAGTGTAGGGAGTCATCTCAAGAGCCTGGATTATCAAAAGAGCCATTATCTCGTGGCTCAAATCATCTGTCTTTGAATTCCCAATTGAATTCAGAGGTGGCAGCACTTTTCATAATGGCCACATAACATTTTGGAGCACTCCCCTTCAATTAGCAGTAATACCGCTCAGTGCTTTGTTTCATTATTTTTGGAGAGTGAGACATCTAGTCTGAAATTTGCCCCTGCACTTATTTTTTCCACTTGATTTCAACTTGATCATATTTATTTAATGTCTGTCATGCAATCCAAGCATTTTTATAACATACCTTTTTTCTGTGTGTGAAACTGACGAACTGTACCACTGAATGTGTGTTTGTGATATGTTAATCAATCCGTGATACCGAATTTTGTCCCACAATCTGATGTATTTTCCGTTGGATATTTATCAGTACAGAACGTACTGTATATGGGATAGTAGGACAGTAAACGCTTACTGTCCCAATGTAAAGCTGATGAATGTGTACATTTACTGCTTAATCTGAGCGGAAAACGGTTGTCACAGCGGTGCAAGGTTAAGCGGCCTGTAGCACCATGGAAAATACAACCCCAGTCTAATCCTTTAAATCTTGGCAAATCTCTACCAGCACAGGGGGGAAACATTTCAGCCAGCTTTACTGGAAACGGATACTATGTGATACACATTGTCCTATTGTTAAATGTTTGATTAGCTCAGCCTCCTGTGAAAAGAGCTTTCCCATTTGGTCACCTAGTATTTGTCCCATATTTGGCAGGAACAAATGAAATGGACAGATAATTGCAACCACCACTGAAATCAGCCTATTGTCCTCATATTTAACTGTTCTGGAGATAAGGAAACATTTTAAATGTATATTACTGAATTTTAGTGTAATTCTAAATGGAGTGCTCAGTGTTTATCTTTGTGGACAAGTGGCTTTGCAATCAAGTTTAAATCTAGTCTTTAAAAAGGCCTGAGGTCTTAGTGGCACCAGCAGCCTGTGACTTAAATACTTACATCAGAGAGAGACACTATTTAGAGCTTGTTACAGCATCACTTGTCGTCACTACAAAGTCAGCCAGCACCCTAACACAGCCCCAGCTACCTGTCTGCCCTGTCCCAGAGGGAGGTGAATAAGCACGCGGTCCGACACATCAGTGTGTCAGTGCTGCGAGCTGTGCCAACCACAAGGTTAAAAGGACGACAACCTTTATGTACGGCTGTTCACAGAAAGGTTATGCTGATCTTAACTCAGCCAGAAAGAGGGTTTTTTTGGTCATTTTATAGGAACGTATCATCATAGCTCATCGCTGCTCCTGGGGGAAAAAACAAAAATGAAATCAGAGATTCAGGCTGACTTAGAGTCTGACACCTCGTCACCCTTATTTCAGCATTCTGGACCCAAAACACAAACACACATTGCTCTGCCCTGAAGGCAATGTTTTGAGGTAGATGCTTTCAAAAAAATAGAAAATTAAAGTAGGAGAATGCAAATGTGCCACATTGACTGCAAAGTTGACAAATCTAAATGAATTATTAATAAGCAAAAGCCTGCAACTGCTTAAAGCAGAAGTTAAATAAGCCTAAAGTCCACTGGATTCCCATATTTAGCAATTAATAGTCTTCCATCTTTAAATGTCAACAAAATAAAGATTGATACATGTGCACCTATGCAGCTGAGATATTTTCCCCTATGAAAATTGTTCTCGTTAAAGTTGTTTTTTTTCCCACTGGGATTAATTAAATCTCCTGTGGAGCTGGTTTCAGAGTATTTGCTTGACTTGATTTTAAGATGTTCCGTGGTACTTTCCTTAGCCAGACAGCCAGCCACTCACAGCACTATATTGTAGTTTCCTCAGTCAATGCTCCCTGCCATCCTGTATCCATCAAGCTTAGCATCAATAGTGCTGATGGCCGACTCCCTGGATCGAGTCCTGTGGATGAGGGACGTGTCGCAAAGTGCCAGACTGGCAATCAACTACTTGTGAGAAGGTTCATCCTGGGAGCACACGCTCTGGGATATTTAACATACAGTAAATACTACAATGCTTCTGTTGCTCAACATTATTTGAAATTTAACACTGACATTATTTTATTTTAGATAAACAACTATATAATATACATTTTAAAAAATGACTTACATAAATGAGCTGTTCACTGGGCTCCCAGCAGTTTACCACTACTATTTACTACCAAATATGATATTATTTATATAACTGGGCAGCCAGGCAGTCTCATTTCTGGTCTTTTACATGATGGGATACAGCAACAGCCATGACCTGCCCTGTAAAGTGCTCCTCTTATCAGCTGGGAATTTATGTCAGCACGTGTAGTGCAACAGCTACATTTACAGATAAAACCATCTATCTCTCTCTGCCTGATGGCTGAGGACAGAGAGTTTAGGTCATGTTGCAGCTATAGTAAAGAGATAACTGATGAAGCGATGACCCTACGACGTCACAGAGATTGGCACAGGCAGAGCTTTATGGCCCAGAAAAGGTCGGTGAAGCCATAAACAAAATCAGGTGCCGACTGAGCAGGCAAGGTTGTTGATTAAAACTCCCGAATTTTGGTCATATCTCCAAGGAGAACTTATAAACGAGACAGGGGCTCATCGACCAATCGCACCATTAGTATAACTCAGACACAAAGGGTAGTTCAATAAGGTGATAAAGCAGATAAACAGCTGACATTTGAGGCAACAAGTGGCAAAAATAGAGCAAGAAAAAATAAAACAGACAGGAGCGATGGCGCCATTTCACACCATCTGAAATACGGCCGGTTACACAGCTTGGGAAACAGGGCAGATTACCGTCATCAAAGATCTTTCAAAGTGCAGACTGCTGAGCTTCACTGAGTTGGCAGCATTGCCGTCTGACAGATTTAGATAAGGAACTGATTGCTTTACAGTATTTTTATGTCTGTTATTTCTTGAATGTCGTCATTCTGAGGATGTGGAGAAAACCAGTGTGGGTCACTTATACTTTTATCTAACACCCCTTATGAATATAATTTTGTTTACAGATAATACCATGTTGTACTGTGATAAAGTACAGAGAGTCAACGTCCCACTACAATTCTTCGTTACATGTCCAGTGTGAATGCTGAACGTCTAGTTAAGTGTCTTTATCACGTGAAGACACACTTTTCCCTAGGATGACTATAATGATGACAGATTAATGGGAACCATCCATAGATCATGCAAGTGTCTCTGCTACTCCAGTGCAGTCAAGTCCAAATGGAAGGAGTCACAAGTTTGGTTGTGAAAATGATAAATTATAAAGCTGTTTGTCAGACATTGAGAACAGAATTTGCATTGACTTTGCATACTGCTGATGCTGCAAAGAGATGCACAATGGCATTTCATTCCGTTTGTGATTGAGTGCAATTGTCAGGCTACGAGCTGGAGTGTCATAAAATACATGTTCATTGAGCAAGACAGCCACTCTCAGACAGGCGTAGTTTGAAGGATCAGTTCTAGACAGCAACAGCAGAAGGCCGCGTGACTCAATCAAAAGAGAGGAATTTTCAACAAATCTGTATTAGATTAAGAAATTACTGACTAAATAAACAGATCAACCCACATCACACAACTATCCTACTTTGTTAACCTTGCAGCAGTAGATTTGAGCTACTGTGGTTGATGTCAAAATGGAATCAGGAAATCAGGAGTCAGTTGGCTTTTTGTGTCTGAATTTGTACGGTTGAGAATTAAAGGTTCCATATAACGCTCATTTTTAAGTTCATACTTTTATTTTGGGTTTCCATTTAACATGCTTAGATGCTCTCATGTTTAAAATACACTTTATTTTTCTCATACTGTCTGCCTGAATATAACTGTAATTACCCCGTCTAAAACAGTCCATTTAAGCACCTGTCTGTTTCAGCTCCAAAAACACCTAGTTTGTCCCACATCTGCATTTTCTGTGTCTCTGCACCATTATTGCAGCCGCCAGTGTCTGTAAAGCCTAGTTCAGTCCAATGAGTCACGACGAGACAAAGCCATCTTAGCACGTTGCAGAGAGAAGTTGCAGCAGTGTGAGCTTGACTCAAGCTGGCTGATGGTGGCACCTGCAACTCAAATCGGTGAAATCACCGGCAGCAGGTTTTAGAACAGCCAATTGGCTTGTGGTAAATACGGCTGGTCAAGTAAAAAAAAAACACAGATGCCGTGTTCGCTTGCTACGGCAGGTGCTAGGTCCCGTTTCCGTCCTCATGGCGCTCTGGTGTCAGACAGCGGGGGCTGACATTTTTAGGTAACTAAAAACTAACCACTTGAGGCATCTGCTTAGTGCTGCTACGCAGGTGTTTTTTACCCAGAAGTTATTGTAAACAAACATTGTGATTCGGTCTATATAGTGTAGTTGTGACATCACAACTTCAAGGAAGTCCTGATGGTTTGTTTAAAGGCAAAGTTTCTAAATACAGACTGTATGCACTTCTTGGTGGACTGATTATTTTGATACTTTAACAGCATTTATGTAGCACCTATAAAAATAAAACATAGAAATCAGATTTTATATAATATGGAACCTTTAAATTAAATGAGAAGGCTTATATCATATGACCTTTATCACACATCAGTTATGCTCTGACACATTTTTTACTTTGATAAGCCCCCAAAAAAACAATCATCTAGTATTTTTCTTCATTTTCAGATAATATCGTAAACTGCCATAACCATGATCTCTGAGATAAGACTTGAAGCCACAAAAGTAGTTGGCTGTCACTGGCAATCTGTAGTTTTATTTTCTCAAAAAAGGCCCTTTGTTCTTATCATCCACTTAAGCGCGACGAAATACTGTTATCAGGCCTGAAATGTATTGTAATTGATTAAAACTATTGAGGGGGACAAAAGGACAAAGGGAGTTAGTAAGACAGACAGCGAGCGATGTTTGGAGGAGATGATGGCAGGAGAAACCCTGGCCATCCAGCAGAATTTTAATTACTGCAGGCAGCAGCACTTCTCGCAGACTAATCTCCTCCACAGTAGGATTTATAGGCATTACTGATGCTGACAAAGTGATCGCTCAGGGAGAGATAAAACATTACAAAATAAAGCATGAAAATGGATATGAATAACACTTCCTCCTCAAGGCAAGGTTGTTTTAATGTTTGTTTCACTAAACTCAATTGCTTATTAACAGATCGCTATGGATTATTACATTCAGTAAGAAGAAGTGTGTGTTTGTATGTGTGCGTCTGTGTGTGTGTGTGGCTGTAAAGGCTTAATGAAAAAAATTTGATTAAATTTGAAAAAATGTACTACACTGACCTCTAATCATCAAGCACTTTTGTTCTAAACAAACTAGAATAAAAGTCTTTCAGTGGAGTTAAAGCTTCACTGGTGTGACTTTCCTCAGCAGCAAAGGTTAATGCCATTTTAAAGCCGACGTGAGTGGGAAGTGGTAATAATGAATTCTGCACTAGCTGTGATTTCTAACGCTTGCAGTTAGGACATCCCCCTCACCCCTCCTTCCCATTCCTCTTCCCCCCTCCTGACATTTCTATTATTGAGAAACAGCAACTCTAGGATAGCATGCTACTGCTGCCGCACTATATCCGCTCCAACTTAATCCTCCTGGCATTTCACTAGCCTGCTCTCCTTCCTCACACACGCCTAACTATTTAATATTTAATCCACTTTATATGGGATTACCACGGCACGGGTTAGTTGAAAATTTTGGCAGGGGATGGCCTTATCAATGGTTATGATGCATGGCAATTTTTCTCTTATTTCCCTCTGGCTACGAAACGGAACGTTAGTTGATTGTGCTTGTTGAGGGTGAACAGGGATTGATGAGAGGTCTGAGTCTGCAGAGAGAGTTCCTAATGAACAAATAAATCAAACATCTCTCCAAGATTGAGCCGGTGTCTCACCGCCTGGATCGCAAAGTCACACCACATCAGATTTGCTAAAGAAGATGATCAAGGGCACTAATTGAATTGCGGTATACACACGTACAGTGCAAAATGCCCCACCCACGAACAACCGGAGCCATCACCTCAGTGAGTATTGCCTTTAATTTCACAGCCTCTAGTCAATTTCACAGCCTGCAATCTCCATATGTTAATCTACAGAAATTTAATTTCTGTTATTAGTGACAGTCCTTCGGCCACATGCTCAAGTGCTCACACACACGAGCGTGAACAAGACACACATTCCCAGACTCAGATATACCCTGAATGAACACACATACACCCACATGGTTTAAGTGTGAGAGCAAACATCTTGCGTAAATTCAAAATGCATTCATTGAGCTGGTGAAGGAAATTGTTGGCTGATATTATAAAGAGCAGTCTAAGAGAAGATAGTTATTTCAAAAAGAGGGCGCTGATGACTTTGGATCGACATTCATTTTTAAAACGCCTCTGTGAGCGGCAAAAGGATATTGTGACTTTGTGTTGAGCAATTACGTGGGATGGCAACATACTGCAGAACTGATACAGCTGAGCACATAACTTGTAGTATTTTCCTCTAAAAGGAGAACTGAACTCTCAAGGTATGATTAATGCTTGTAAAGCTTTCCATATATCCACATTGTTGAGATGTTCCTTTTAATTTCCAACACTCTGACTAGCTGTTTGTCTACAGGGAGTCTTGCTGCCAATCTCGCAGATGGGGAGGATGGGGATCATTACTGGAAAAATCAGGATACATTCTTGTGTGATCAAAATAAAAGCATGGGCCCCTCTGGAGGCTTGTCTGTCTAAGAATAGAAACAAAAACATCAACTCGCAGATCTTGTGAAGTAAATGCAGTGATAGGAATCCGATAGAACTGGTTTCAAAGCACTCCATAGTTAACCATCCTACTGTATCTACAGCAGTGGTACCTGCAGCAAAGCAGAAACTTTCCAGTAAAACAGATTAAGGAAAAGTCATGTTTTGCATGTTTTGCAGTCCCTGCATTACTTCCTCTATTTTATTTCTATCATGGTTGTTTATTGCACCGATTTGCATTTGTCTAAGTAACTTTCCCAGAATGCAGAATGGTATGTATTTTCCTTAACGGCAGAAAGAAGCACTGATACAAGGCTTGAGTTATAGCACCAGTGACTAGATATGGAATTAATCTTGACTTCTTATGATTTATTTTCACACTCAAAGTTCCGATTACTCTTCCAATATTCTACCCGGAGCGATACAGGTATGTTCATGTTCATGTTTATGCAATGGCTCCAGGCACAAGAGGTTTATGTTTACCACGCCTCACACTCCCCCACAATCCCTAAGTTATCTAGTAGGATAAATTGAAGAGTTTGTGCAAAGTAGGCTGATGCTATACACATATGTGCTTTAAGGTTTTAAGGCTTGACTCAATTCCCCCCCCTCCTTACATCTTACAACGTTAAGTTTCCTGGGTAAGAGCTCACCAGTGGTTGCAGTAATGTGCATCATGGACAGACTGATTTTGGGCATGGAAAGATGATTAGGTATTACACCTGTCTGGCTATGCTTTCTGGATACTGTACAGTACTCTTGGTTCAGAAAACATCACAACAAGTCTCATGTGGAATGGGGAACCTGCAGGAAAGGGATTTAGATGCGTCGCCAACCAGCCTCTGCGATTATTGAGAAACTGCGTGAGAGCTCAGCACACCAGCATGAAGAATGAGATTTGTAATGTAGAGATGTGGACTCAATACGACAACACAAAATGTGGGAATGCCCACTGGCCTCCTTCCCCAAGCTTACACATGATAAGCTGCAACTATCGTGTCTTGAGCTGCCGAGTTGGTGTGTAACACAGCCTCATCTGGCCAGGGCAGTGGGCTATGACATTTCAGCCCCTTGCCAAGAGGATCCTTCTTCTATCTTCTCTCTCAAAAGCCCCCATGGCCTCTTTGAGCACCGTCAGCATGCAGCAGTCAGCTGAGCCTGATTGAATTAACTGTCACAAAATGGATTCTACTTACTCAACCTGCTGGACAGATGAACGCATCACTGACAGACTTTGAATCCAGGTAATGCGAGAGTGTGTCTGATACAAGCTTCCACTAGGATATAGGGATGTGGCGGCTCAGACGGCCATTAAGATAAACACATTCTCAGTGTGACATCAAATAAAACTGGGACGACTGTGAAAGATAACCCTCAACCCTGGCATGGAGTTCCAGGAGGCTCTGCAAAAGGTTTCTTGTTTCTGCGCTGCAGTAAAGGCAGAGTTGGTTGTTTGACGTAAATGTGTTTGTTTCCTAGCAATGGGGCAGTGGTAGCCTAGGGTTAAAGAAGCGAGCTTGTGACTAGAGTTTGCTTGGAAAGTCTGAGTTGTGAAAATTAATTAAAAGCACTTTCCAGTGGTTGCAGCAGGCAAGCCCTCAAGCATGAGTGAACGCAATTTCATGAATTGCATATAATCCTCCTCTCCCTACAACTTTTGCCCCAAGGATGTAAATGAATGTGAGCTATAAGTCAACACACCTGGTAAAATAAAATGTAAACTTCCTGTGAGATCCACAACAACATCAAACATTAGTGCCATAAATATGATGCTGGGGTGCCTCGAGGAGAGGTACACTATGATCAAAATACTCAAGAGCACTAATGGATGTTTACACCAGTGTTGTTCCATTTGTTGCACTTAAGGCCACGGGGCAGGAAAAAAACATACAGTTTCAGGGGTTGCTTAAAGCAAGAATATCCAGTTGTTTCCACTTTTCCATTTTCCTGCTGCATGTGCCCATGCAGATAAAATTTCTATTTGATAAAAGCAAAAGATTGCAGGACCTCTGCATGAGAAGTTTCTTTTGTCAGATTGTGTGTGTTAAAAAAAGAAATCGACTGAACAGAGGACCAGTAGAATTAATCCTCCTTCACACCCTATAAATGACCCTAAAGCAGTCTCTGTTTGAGGATTACTGACCTTGAAGCCTCAGCTGTACGTTACTGGACACACCAATTGCTTTTTCTTCACTTAATTTAGTGTTGCTGTCTCCACAATGAGACACCGAGAGAAGAAACCCACATTTGGAACAACCCTGGAGGATGGGCATAGGTACAGCCTCAGGGTTTTGACTCATTGATTCTCTTCAGCCCTTGAGGCTGTCTTTGAGAGCCACTAGCCAGATTTCAAGGGCTCTCATTACCGACACGTACATGTAAAGCTGTTCACCGCCGCCTGAAGCTGTCTGCAGAAGAACCCTAAATTGAGCGCTGCATGAGGATGATGGATAGCCTTGTCGGAGATACAGATGGCTCCTGCAGGGGGTCCAGCTCCCCTTTGGGACGAATCAGCTGGGCTGAAGACCACATGTTGACAGCCAGAACCTCTTTGCAGTGTAACATAAGGCACCACAGAGCCATCTATAACTGCTTGGAGACCGTGTATGTCTCTGAGATGCTGCACTACTAGCAAAGGATCAATAAAGTAGCCGAGTGTAACACTAACAGCTCCACCATAAACTGTATGTTATTCATTCGAGGCTGTGCATAGTCATGTGCAATGGGAGACTATAATCCCTACCAAACCTTCTCCACTGTACTGTCACATAATAATAACATTTATGGTAAAAATCTGTTCATCATTTTTTCATCATTTTAAAAATAGCAAATTAAAGAAATATATATATTAAAAATATATCATTTGACTTAAAAAAAAAATCTAAATTACAGTAGAAATAACATAAATTACTTCTATTATGATGGTTAAATTATTATATATTATATATATCAAGAAGACAATTAATATCGCCTATTTCTTGCCTAAAATGTCTTCAGAAACATTTACACACCGTTTTGGATATAATGTGAGAATTTCTGAACAGGAAGTGGGCGCTATACTGTTTCCTGTATTGTAAAAATGGTGGCTGAAAAAAACTGAGATCAAACAGTAAAACTAAGCAGTGCTGATAAAATATAAACCAAGATGCTGTTACTTTATCTCTCATTTCTCACCTCAGATGTTTTCAGAAATATATTTTATCTTGCTGTTTATCTGTCATGTGACATTGTTCGTTACCAGCCAGCCGCCATATTGTTTCCTATGTGGAAACAGCTAAGTATTTATGTCATCACCCAATAGCACGAGCGTTTATTGGTCAGCTGCACCACAGTGCATTCTGGTCATTATAGGTTTTCTACCCAGTTCCCAAAGTATTTGCATCTCTCTACTGCATAGAGTCATTCAGTTGAATTCTATTCTATTGATTTGTGACATGAAATCCTGAATATGATTTCAGTAAAATGAATAGGGACCACAGGGAACCATCTTTCCAGCAGTGAAATACTTATTTAACAAACCATTTAAACACATTTGTAAATTGATAATTGATCAACAGATAATTTGATACAGCATAAATGTATAAGCCATTGAATTAATGTGTTAATAATGAACATATCATTTTGGTGATTTGCATTTTTAGATGATTAGGTCTCACTTGATGGTCTATTATTGTGTAAGTCATTTATAAACCATTAGAGGTAATAGTTGATATATTGTGTTAACAAAGAATATCAAAGGCTTACTCTAAACAAAACCAGCTATTGAAAAAGCAGTTAGTGTGTTAGTGTGCAGGTAAATAAACAAAATCTAAACACGAAAAAATCATTATGCCCCGATAGACTGATGTACTATGTCCAACCTTAGGGGAACTACTGATTGTGTTGCCACATCCTCATAGTGCAGGGCAGCCACATAAATAAAGCTGAGGGCAGGTTATGGTGGTGCTATAGAATAGGAAGATCTGTGCTGTATGTCACTTTGACAAAGGGAGCAGGAGGGTAGTGCTTGATGGAGTGCACTTGTGTGAGTGAGGGCTCCAGGGTCACATGTCTTTCTGTCCTGCCCTTTGAATAGGCCGTGCCCTCCTGGTCCCGCTGGCCCTGGCTCTCCTGTCGGTACAGGTATAGCTAATCAGAGACTGTGGCATTGGGTCCATGCAGCCAGCCCTGAATAAAACATGGAGTGAAAAATTTAATCAAGAGGGGGCATCTGCGGCTGTCTCTGGCTGCTGGTACCAACACTCCAGCTATTCACCACATGTGTCCTCATACTAATGACAAGCCTAAAAGGAGGCATAGGGCAACCTCTTTTCATAATCAAAGTGTTTTTATTCATGACATGTCTATTAATTAGTTTGGAATAGTCGGCACCATGTGCTCAGGAGAATTTAAATTGGCTGAAGAGGATTTGCCCTTTCCCTGTTGAGCCAATGATTTCTTGGCAAGTCTTTATAACCAGGGAGGGACAAAGAGGGGGAGAGGAAGAGACAAGGAGATAGAAAAGGGGGCTGTGTGTGTGTGTGTGTGTGTGTTTCTTACTCTCGCTCTCTCTCTGTGAGTGACTCATAGCGCCTATAAATCACTGGGGGCAGCAAAACTGAAGCTGTCACTGGTGTTTGTCCTGTTTCAATGTATCTAAGCTAGGTGTGTATATTAGTGAGAGACACACAAACACTGCTGAACTGAATAAAAAGATAACTCTCCCCAAGTGCCGCCCAGCCCATTGTACGCTTGATACGGTACGTTTCATATGTTTCCTATCAACGTTTTTAAAGTGACCTAGCACATGAGCTGATTTTGTCATCTGTAGGTGGAGGGGGCGATGGATGGTGTGACATCTAGATGAGATGGCTGCCAAACCTATGTTCAAGACAAACTTTTTTTTTTTTTTTTCTGGCGACCCACCGATGTATGTGGCACTGAACCAGTGTTTGTGGTACTGAACTTGGTGTTTCTACCAGAACCTGGGTGTTTCTCACCAAAATATCTTTTGGTGACATTTTCCAGTGGTGTTTGAGCCAAATCATTCTTGTTCTTCCAGCAGCTGTTGTGCCACCAAACGTGGCTGTTTTAGGTGGAGGATCCTTTTGCCAACACTTGTTGTGTTAAATTCACAGCATTATCATAATGATGAGATCAAATTCATTAAAAAAAAAAATTAAAAAAGCATAGATAACTTTTAAAATAAATAATGCAACTCAGGTCACATTTTTCAGCGAGAGACAGACTGAAGGCTTCTCATTAGGGTTTAATGATCGTGAAGGAAATATGCTTTGAGATGTTTTTAAGTAAATTAAGGAGGAAAACTTTTTCTTTCTCCAGTAACGGTATTATATATTCATATAAATAAACGAGTAAGATCAACACCCTAACCCTTTGATAAGTCTTGAGAGAAAACTACTAGCATGATTTGGATGATTAAATTTTTTTCTCTCTTACAGCTTAATCCCTATCCTCTGTGTCTCACCTCCACAGAAAATAAGCTATTAACATCTGTTTATGTCTCCTGTCATTAACGCTGTGCTTCAACTTCTTTTTTAACTTCTGTAACAATACACCCTGACACAATAACATTCGTTATCTGCTTTCATTCAAACTGTGAATCAATAACACGCCACAATTTGAAACCACAACAATGGAACCTCATAAGCAACCTGTCTCTGGTACAGTTAACAAACAGGCGTGCGGTATTGACACTTGTCAAGACATAATCAGCAGTGATGTTTTAGTCATGGTGAAGGATGGAACAGGAGGCAAATTGTTTGCTAATTCTCATTTCACACTCCCAATGTGAAATCAGCCAGGCACGCAGAGCACCGGTTCCCCTACATGCACAATGGTCTGGCTCGCTGCGTAACACCAAATTATCTTTCCCTTGACTTAATTATTCATTAGGCAAACATAATTAATTTAAGAAGCTTCCCTCACAGGAAGTGTTTCAAATAAAGGCCAGAAGGACAGCTTTCTGCTTAATCATTAACTGAACACAGAGCACAGCCTGGAACCTGCAAGGGTCTGGCTGCTTTTCTGAATGTAGTCTCAAACTGTGCCAACATTGTTTTAAGCGCTAAAAAGTTGAGGCCTCATGTGCAAATTTGCTCTGCAATGTCTTTATTGGTTAAGCTGATACGGCTTAAAATACCTTCAAATACAAGCTTTGAAATCTGTATTTTAAAAGTCCAGTGTGTAGGATTTAGGGGAGTGTACTGGCAGAAATTGAATTCAGTATAATAAGTATGTTTTGGGTTTTTTTTTCACCTGAAAGGAAGAACAGTTGTGTTTTCTTTACCTTAGAGTGAGCTGTTGATATTTACATAGGGAGCCAGTCTTCTTCAACAGAGATCACCATGTTGCGCTGCCATGTTTCTACAGTAGCCCAGAGCAGACAAGCCTAACACTGGCTCTAGACAGGGCCATTTGCATTTTTGCATCAGCCATCACTGTTAGCAGGCCCTCAGTTACGAGCAGTATCTGAAAAAACTGTTGTATTCAGTGTTTTCACTGGTTTAAATCATCAGGTCCATTTGTTTTTGAGAAGAAGACACCTTTGCTGATAATTCGGCTGCCGTTAAAACCTCCTGAACAATGAGTACTGCAGGAATTCTAACCAGGTAACTTTTCAGCAGGTTGCAATCTTCAATCCTCACCACTAGATGCCACTAAATCCCCCCCTAACTCTTACACACTGTTTCTTTAATGTCTGAAATTTAATCTACAACAAACTGAGGAGCAAAACCGGCAACTCTTCTTACATTTGATAACACTGCCTTGCTTCCACACATTATTTTGCAGGTCTCTTTGGTCTTATGTCCGAGGCTGATGCGAGACCCAGACAGAAGGATTTTCTTCTGCGGCTCCTCTCAGCCAATCCATCTCCTCTCCTACACATTTACCAGAAAACCACCCTAATTACACACACTGAGTACACAGGCACACACGCAGAAACTTTGCCCTCTCTCTTCTCCTCCTTTATCTTCCCTCCCTTCGCTCAATCTTCCCGACTCTAACGGAAGCATCTCGGGGAGAAGGCACAGGCTTTGATCTATCTTCTACGTGATTCTGGGCTTTCAGATCAAGGGGCGGTTTGTCTTCAAGCTCACCAAATCCTCAGACGGCCCGAGACAAAGAGCAAACATACTGAAGTGCCTTTCCAGATCCATTTGCGTAATGGCAGAGCTGTCTGTTAGTGTGTGTGTTCGTGCATCGACCCTTTTCTGTTGTACCTCCTTGTGCCACTCTATTCCAACAATCATTACAGACTTCTTTCTGTGGTAGATATTATTATTATTATTCCGCCACTCTGTTTTTCAGGCTTGATGAGATGTCTAAATTGAAGGACTGAGGCTTCCTTACCACCGTCTGCATTCACCTTATTTTAAGTAAAGTTTCTTAGTGGGATTACTCTCTGCAAGCGAACAAATCCTAACCCATATTACCATGGAAACAACAAGATTTTTCTTCCCCGAGGATCTATTAAAACACTTCTGTTCTGAGGATCCATTCATGAGTCAATGAAAAGGGTGACTATGACACCTCTGTGCTTCGTCTGACAGTGTGTGTCTTGGTCAATAATTTTTGTTTTAAAGAATCGCTAAGACCAGCAGTAACCAAGGAGACATGGAGTGGTTTTGGTCACTATATATTCTTCACGATTAAAAAAAGGAGTGTTCAAAACGGGGGTTGTTTTACAGTCTTCATAGATTGTAGAAATAATGTTTTGGATCACTTCCATCATTTTACTTTTTTTTAATAGACAGCAGCTGAAAATGTTTATCAAATACTGAAAAAATTTATTAGCAACAGGCTGGATTATCCTGCATGTTCATCTTAAGAAAGTTGGTTTGTGGCTTCTGTTTATTCAGAGACTAAGAGAATAAAATGCCAAACATCATCTTAACATCAAAGATGCTCTCACCAATCAGTTTAGTAATTACTGCTCATGCAAGAAACAATATACAAACAGATTTTCTCTTACTTTTTTACTTACCCACATTTCGTTCATATTTTGTCAGTAACCACTGATTTCTGGGGTTTACAAATTGTTTCTCATTTTTGCTCTTCTCTTAGATAAGAGAAAATCTTACGAGTGATCGAAAGCAGTCTTGTAAAGATAAGGGAAAAGCATTTCACTTTTACAGTCCACAAATTTTTGTTCAACATAAGAAGAATTTTTAATATCTGATGAACTTTTTAAAAAAAATGCATGAATATCATATCATCAAATTTACTGTAGATTATGTTTTAGAGTAATAAATAATGGTTGGATTGTTAAATTTCAGGGCTAATGAAATACTAGTTAGCCAAATGGTCCCAAATAATGTAATTTCAGTTACTGTGCATCCCTCTGCTGACATGTGCTTGATGTAACTAAGTACATTTACTTAAGTACAAATTTGAGGATTTTTTACTTAACTCAAGCATTTAAAACTTCTGCCACTTCAGAGGGAGATATTATACTTTTTACTCCACTAAACTGATTCATTAATGTATAACAGTTCCCAATAATTTTTCAAATTAAGATTTTTGCGCATGAGTAACATAAAAATTTAGAAGCGCAGCTGAAACAATAAGCTGATTGATAGAAAATTATTTGGCAACTATTCTTACAATCATTTATGTCATTTTTCATGCAAAAACTTCTAATCGTTCCAGCTTCTAATATGTGTATGAGGACTTTGTGGGTTTTTTTTCCTTTTGATTATGTTTATTATTTTGATTTATTATGTGTATTTTAACTTCTGCATGAGTACTTTTACTTTGAATTGTTCATTTGTACATTTCCCTGATTGTGCTTACATACTTTTACTTAATTAAGTAGTGTTTTAAATGCAGGGCTTTCATGAGTCACAAAGTAGTTGTACAGTTGGATATTAGTGCTTTTACTTGAGTGAAGAATTTGAATACTTCCTCTACCACTGCTGCTGCAGTATTTACAGCATATGATTTTCCTGCAATACCAGCACTTACGCTCTAGAAAATCACGTTTACTTTGTTTAAATTTATTAAACAGTACGACAATTACTACTGCAGATGTTCTTATTTTTTCTTTTGCTGCCTTTTTTGGTGATATCTCTCAATCTCGGGTATGTGCCAGAGTCTTTGCACATGGCACAACACCTGCCCTTATATTGTGTTTAGGGGGTGTTACCTATGACAAAAGGTTACTCACGATCAAGTGGGATTCATCATTGAGCATACATGCATAAGAGCAGATTTGGATGGTTAAAAATGTTTGGTGCATCTTGAGTTGACTTCTCTTTTTCTTACAAGAAAATTAAGAGAAAATATGAGATATTAAAGAGAATGTTACTGCATGAGGTCAACTGTCTCCTAGAAATGTAACTGCTTTCTTAATTTGTTGTTGTGGCAATGTAATCACTAATTAGGTTCCTAATCATGTTCCTTTCCAGTAACAAAACACTAAATTCATATGCATGGCCTTTGGAAGACAGTTGTTGAAGAGGATGGGGGGCATATACAGTAAAGTGTAGGACCTTGACGACAGAACTTCAGGTTCATGTCTGGACTCCTACGTTAGGTTTAGGCAACAAAAGCACTTTGCGTATACAAGGGAAAGTTCATGATTGTGGTTAAATGACAATGAAAAGGGTATTTTAACAAAATAATGTTGTAGTCACAACATCTGGATACTGAATTGCGACATTGCCTATTCTGGCGGGAAAAACATGAAATGCATTTTCGGTGAACATTTTGTATCAACATTTTTTGCGACTTGCCAGACAGCCGAAGTTTGTCTGTATATTTTGCTATGCAAAAGAAAATAATACAAGGGCCTATTACTCTGAATTTAAAGTCAATGAAAATAAATCTGATCCTATCACATTTTAATTGTACCATGGTTATGACAATACATCACTTTGCAGATACTTCATTTTCAAATATAGTATATCCCTTTTTTTGCTAGTTGCCATGGCCATTGTTAGAGTTTTTCATTCTAGCCACAAATACATTTAAATAATCATTTTGAGTTGTTTGAGAAACTGTGACCATCTAATCCCTGTAGATCCACCCACTTTTTGCACGCGCTGGCATGTAGAGGCAAATGAGTGAAAAAAAAAACCCCAACGCTTTAGAATCAGTTTGAACTCCTGCCTTCAAATTTGTCCTCATATTTGCTTTCATAATCAGTTTGGACAGACCGGATTGTGCTGTGAAATGAAATGTGAGCTTGCAAATCCCATTGGATTATAGGGTGACAAATCCAGTTGGCTTGAAACCTTTCTCTTATCTCTACTTTCATTTACAGTTGAGAGCAGTAAATATGAGGAAAAAGTCCACAGTTTAAGTTTGTCAGAGTTAAAAAATGGGGGCGAGAGCACAGAGCACCCCCACTAATGGCAAGGGGATACTGAGATAGAGAGTGCACACACAGACAATGAAAGGAAAGGCTGCAGAATAAAATGACTCCAAAATCACAACAGACGTTTAATCCAATTTGCTTGGCAGTTGGAACTGTGTAAAAATCAAATAGTGGTTTGTCCTCTATAAAAACCATAGGGATGGTTATATGCCATCCAAATAGGCAATCCCAAAACACCAAAAGCAGAATTGATCAGCAATCAAACAAGAGAGAGGCAGATTCAAAAAGAATCTATTGCAGCCAAAAAGCAGAAATCAACATGCCAGAGTAACAACAGGGTCGACTGGGAGGAATGAAGCAATCTTCTTCAGTTTTGCATTTAACATATTTAATTTTTATCGTAGCTGACAAGTAGGTTAAATACCTTGTCGCAGATCATTCAAGTTATCATTATCAGACTTGATTTTTACTTTTTTTCCCCTCATGTTTGTGAAGAATTTTGGACTGAAATCCCTCACCATCTTCTCTAAAATTATAATTCTGCCTGAGACAAAATGATAAAATACAGAAAATATCACAGACACGGACCTTAAAATCTGATAAAGCTCCCTGGAAGTCAAACCATGCTTTATCTCGTTTCTGTATTCACTCCATGCTCCTGAAACATTAAACACACTATAGACTCACTTACACTGCTTAAACTATGTTACTGGGAGCTGCCTCCTCCCTCCTGTCTCTGCATTACCTTTCATCACTACCTCAAATGTGCATCCACATGCAGAGCCGCGGCTCCTGGAGCGGGGCCAAGGGAGCGTCCCTACAGCCTCTCAGCAGAAACAGCTTTGTCAAACTCAGTTAGCCGCCTCCAAGGGGGGAAACACCTCTTTCCACAGTAATACTCCAACTATTCACATCATGCCCCTGCCTCCGCCTCAGCCACCTCATCAATCCACACAGCAACAAAGGTAAACAGCCTCGCACCTTCCAAACAGAGGCCCGCGCTGCTTTGTTGACACAGTGTATGTGCAAAGCGCCTGCACAGTGTGAGCGACTCACAGGACAGACTGA
Organism: Epinephelus awoara; assembly: GCA_035609425.1. Classification (NCBI taxonomy): domain Eukaryota; kingdom Metazoa; phylum Chordata; class Actinopteri; order Perciformes; family Serranidae; genus Epinephelus; species Epinephelus awoara. The sequence goes on from CM069304.1 coordinate 10,105,621, forward strand.
GCTTCATTTACAGAAGGTAATTGCACTGGAGCCAAGTGGTGCACTTTTGTGATGAGATTTTTCTCCCAGCTTCGCTAGAACCTTGTCTAGATTTGTTTACTCGCTGGATGAAACTACTTTGACAGGGACATATAATAAGTTGAGCTAAACACAAACATGTCACCTTCAAGCAGGAGCGGTCACTGACATTGACAGGCTATTTACCAACTGTCTCCCTTATTGTGTACACCTAGGCATGAAATAACGTGACATTTGTCTGGCCAGGATCTCTTAAGATGCTGTGAATGGAGATGCTGATGAATATTAACATTTTCAGGGGTACGGCTTCGAGCCCTGTTGGATCCCATATGCTCTCATGGTCTTGTTAAGGCTCTCTCGATAAAAGCATTGACCAAGTGGTGTATCTAATGTTTTCCCTAATATAAACGGAAGGGGAGAAGATTCCCCACTACTTTGCTTTCATTTCTCTCCCTGTCTCTGTAACTCTGCTCTCACTTTTGCACCCTCCTTGTCAAATTGTTTATAACCTGCTACCTTAGTCAAGCCGAGGCACAATTCTTGCCGTGAAAACACAGGATATACCCTCACAGCTGTGATCTCATTGAAGATGTTTTACTCCTCCCAATGTGAAATCTGCAACTTTAATGCTATACCATGTACATGTTCCTCAGTCTGAATACGGCATAGAAAAAAACCCCAGAGAAACTCATTTTTTAGCACAACCAGTGCTGAGTAAATCAGCGTCACCCCTTGTGCGGAGATAATAAGTGACAGACACTGTGTACTTGAGAGTGTAACCCACTCATTGTCTCAGCAGCTGTCCTCACATGCGGCAAAGACGGTCTTACTCATTTTGTCCTCGTGAAAAACACAGGATGTGGCAGAACATTTCATTCACAATACAGCAATGGAAATGGAGAGAAACTCGAGAAGTGGTAATTTGAAGCAGCGTGGACACTAGCTCAGAAAAATGCCCCCGGATGATCTTTCACAGAATATTTTTTCTCCTTTTCCCAAGGCTGCTTACTGATAAACATCTGGTTTTTTTGTTCCTGCAGAACAGGCTCCACTAAAAGAGACCAGAGATGTGTTTATGATGCTACTCATGTTGATAGAGAAAAAAAAAAAAAAAAAAAAAGGCCAGCTCAGAGCTCATCTGCTGAAAAGGATAAATCGGAGGCATTCGCTTTGGTTCTATTCACACTGCCTCTTCAAACTAGTAGTGATTGCAACATACACACAATAAAAGGCAGATGCATGGAGTTTCTAAGGGCAAGGGAACTGCGCCATTTACGTGTTGTCTCTTATTCTAAATATAAGCATCCAGAAAAAAAATCATCAGTTCTTTGAAACTGGTGCATTTCATGGCAGCACAGCATGGCACTATGCCTCACAGCTAGTTGGATCTGAGGTAGTTTCTCTTTGTAGGCTCTGCCCTAATGTACAGTACATGCTGAGATAGACTGAGATATGCTCTTGGCCTTGCTGTCCACTTCAGTTCAACCAGAGGTAGGTCAGTTTATTGTTGTCATAAGATAAATAAATTAATTCCCTTAATTGGGTTACAAGATAAAGATGGTTTCAGATGAAGCATTGAAGATCATCGGTTTACCTCACTCATATAAATCAGTGATGTGATTAGCCATTATCCATTAAATTTGACACAAATATCTCTATTAAGTTCACTGATGCATGTTTATATTTATTAGCAGCGAATAGAATAAGCGATGGTTCAGTTAGCAGGCATTTCCACCAGAGGTTAAACTGTCATGGTGACGTCTGTGCTGATCTCCTTCTTCATCTGTTTCTCTTGCTTTCTGTGTATGTGTATGTGTACTTGTATTAATCATGTTACACTGTTCTTCTTCTTCTTGAAGATCTATATGGCTCTTATGTTTGTATGCAAAATATGAAGCTAGATCCAGCAGTGTTAGCTTAACGAAAACAGGTTTGACATTTTTCGTCTTTCGGTTTTGGGTTACATTTCTGCCTCCAGATTAAACAAGAGAGACATAATGTGATGCTTATGGAGCTTTAGAGGTGCCATTAAATGGATTTCTGGATTTCTGACAAAGCCAGGCTAGCTTTGAACCTTGGTTACACTTTTCATGCTAACACATGTTAGCTAACTCCAGGCTGTAGCTTTATATTTAGCATACAGGAATGAGAGTGTTATGAATCATCTCATTTAACTCTCAGCAAGAGAGTGAATGTGGGCAATAGGTTAGGCTGACCAAACGTCCTCTTTTGCCCGGACATGTCCACTTTTCACGTCCCATCCGGGGCGTCCGGGGTTTTTTTATAAACTGATGATAATGTCCGGTTTTCCGTGTGTGTGTGTGTGTGAGTGCGGCACGGGCCGCACATTTCTGTCTGAACCCGACCCGAGCCCAACATTATTTAATGACCAAAGCACTGAGTTTGTGTCACACAGTTGTTATGGTTACAGGGTATTTAACAGGACGGGCGTGCGCCGTGGGTGCTCAGCCCGTGTTTGAGACGGGAGCGGGAGGCGGAATGTCCGACGCTTCCAGCGAGGGGAGAGGTAGAAACAAACAGCCAGTGTGTGTCTGTGTGTGTTATGTTCAGGTGTTGTCACGTAAATAACAGCGCCCAAGCAATAAACAGGACAGACAATAGGATTTTATTTATTTTTACACTACATTTTTACTGAAAGCTGACCGAATCCGACCCCAGCCTGAATACAATTTATAGCTACATTTTTGACCAAACCCAGCCGACCTGTCGGGTACCGTCGGGCTCTGATCGCCACACTCTAGTGTGTGTGGGCTATGTGTCCCCTATTGGGGCCTATCTGAATTTCTGTCTTTGAGAGATATTATTTTGTAATATAACTGAATTCTCTATCCATACATATACATTTTAAATATATTAAAATGATAAGGCATCTTTGAGTAAACTGTGAGTATCATTTAAGTAGGCTATCTCGTGGCCGGGCCGAGTGTCCTCTTTTTTGGAAATCAAAATATGGTCACCCTACAATAGGTTTGTTTCACAACAGACATTTGAACATAAACACACAGGTGTTACGGATAATATTAATAGAGTGCCCCAGGAGGGAGCCCTTGAACCCAGAAATGAGTTAGCATTTTAACACCAGCGGTTTCCTCATCTTAAAGTCAGTGGGGTTTTTTTTTAAGTAGGCATGTGATTCAACGCCTGAAATAAGGTCTGTGGTTAATACAAGCTTAAGAGACTTTCACATTTTGTTTAATGACATAAAAGATGTCAGTAAATACCCCACTTCTAAATTTTGAAGCCTTTTAGTGTCCTAAAAAAGACAGTTGCTAACAAGTAGCTAAATGAGACTACAGAGCGTCATCAAGCCAAACATGGCGACGTTGAAGATATGCGCTCATAGCCTAACTTAAGCTTTTCACTTCTGGCGATTGCATTTATGCTTCAAAAATGATAAAAGTGGTGTTCATTTGTGAAGATTATCTTTCTGAACAAAAGTATCATAAACTTTTGTTTGCTCCAAACGTATTTTCTGCAAAAAACAAAAATGTAATGGAAAATATCTCACTGGCTCTTTGTCGAGGGAACCAGGGCGATGTTAACTTCCATGTTGGCCTACAAAAAAGTAATCCCTGCAGCACTCTATGATGGCTCTGCTCTGTTCAAGTGTCCCAGTAAACCATGACAGTGACACAGTGAGCCAGAATGCACAACACCAGGACACTGAAACTGAAGCAGCTAAAGGGGAAGTTGGCCATCATTAATTTTATTATTAGCACCTGTGCTTTTCCTTCTATGTCATGTCAAAATGTCTTCCATGCAAAAAAGGCCTATTTGTCACCTGTCCACCAGGTGTCATTAGTGTGTTTCTGTCCAGCACACCTGTGGCTCATCCCTCATCACTCCTTGTGATCTGCTGCCTGCCTCGCCAGCTGCATCTCATTACAGCCTGTTTTTGTCAGATCACCTCACTTTTCCCAGTTCCATTGTCTGTGTTTGTCTACCTGTCTGCCTACGTGCTTGTTTTCTGTTGTTACCTTTCGACTACATGTGAATTTCTGTCTTTTTTGTCCTCCCTTTTTGCAAGTTTACAGTAAAGTTTCTGTCATATCAAGTGCCTACCTACCTCAGTGCCCCGCCTGGTGTTTGCAAAATTGGGTTCAAAAGTGTGTCTGTGTCTGCTTTTCCACTTTTGTGGAGATGTTTTCTCTCTTGTTTTTTTCCTTGGTCATAAATGTGGATGGTGCAAGATGCAGTTGTGGCTCCACACAGTTGCCAAGTGATTTCACCCTCTGGGCTTTTACCAATATATACTTCCATAATTTGCACTGAATCATGTATAAAGAAGAACGTAATAACAAAATATAACGTTGGCTCAGTATGTTCATATGTTTACCTAGATCTGTTACACGGTGAACATCTGTCTATAAATAAACTGTAGATTCATAGTATCACGTTGTTTACATCTCTCACTCAAATGAACCACTCAACAGTAGCCAAAAGGTTGGTTTGCAGTCAATGATGCATGAATTACACCCCTGAGGAGCTGATAAATTTAGAGTTAGAGAAAGTAAATGGACAAGTGTGAGTTTCACCAAACCAGATATTTATAGTTAGATTAATATGTGGCTAAAATAAGCTGCTGCAATAATGTTAACCTTATTATTTGTTATGGTAATCACATAAAATATAATAAATAATAAATAAATAATAATAATAAATATAATAATATAATTATTTGGATAAATTTAACCCCAAATTTACAAATCATGGGTTAGTAATTGACATTATGTGAATACTATAAATCACGAGGCCTATTCTCACCAATTCTTTTCATGAATACTTTGCTTTACTATGCACATACTATGAAAGCTTGTAAGAGGTCGAGTCTTTGGCAAAGATCATCCCCCACTGTCAGAATTCCTTTTCTCTGTTTGCCTTCATAATTCAGACTTAATCCTTGGAAGCACACCCAGCCAGGCTTCATGGACTGAATACATGCTCCTCTCGCAAGCTGCTGAGCAGCGTTTACGAACTGATTCCTAGGTTAAAACAGATAAAATCAAAGTCAAATGAGGATTTCTCTTTTCCTATATGTTTTGGATTTGGAGGCTTAAATGATAATATATTCATATAATTTAAATATATACTATGCTGTATGAATGTGTGGGCTGATGGGATTCAGCAAATCAGCCAGCAGCTGCAGCCGCAGTGGCACAGGTTTCAAATCCAGCTTGTGGCCCCTTGCTGCATGTCATCCCTCACCAGTGTGGTGCCATGTTTGTTTACCATTTAGCTCTGTTTTCCAAAGCGCGGCCGAAATATCGCGAGAACAAGCAGCAATCTCATACCGTGCCTGAAATCTCGCGAGCTCTGGATAAAGCCCAGCTGGATACTACTCCAGGTGGAGGTGTCTCGTCCTCAGTCACATCCAGACCTTAGCTGTGTTCGAAATTGCTCCCTAACAGCAGCATCCAAACAATCACCGGAATCATTATTTTAATACACATAAAGAAAAGAAACGAATAGGATGTTAGCCGGTAACGTGAGCTCACGAGCTAACAATAGCCACTTAGCTTGCACGAGCCAGGTAGCTTGTAGCTCGTGCACTATCGTGGGCTATTACAGCTCACAATGCAGACACACAACCGTAGCTGACAAAACCAAATGTCCACACCATCAACATTTCAACAATTTATTGACAAAAAGTACAACCACCATACGGTTCGATCATCCTCAAAGCAACTGGTTTGTTTACATGATGCTCGGTGTGTCAACTTGCGTCACAAGAGTATGCGGCACAGCTACTGACGCAACGATGTTCAGAAGATTTCAGTTATCGTCTAGTCATTCCTCCTGTAGTGCACTATATAGTAAACACGAAATAGGGAATAGTGAGTGGATGGTTTCGAACACAGCTCTTGAAAATAAGGCTGCAACCGGTCCCATTCCTTGCAACAGAGGCATTCATCTTCTGTGGGCATTGGGGCACAGCAATCACCACCAATCTCCAAAGCTACGCAGCCTTGCAGCAGCCATTCCTCTTTTCTCATCCTCTACCTGTTGCGCCTCTCTCTCTCCCCTCCTCTGTTCTTCAATTTCACAAAGCTCTTCGTCAGTGTATTCTGGCTCAAATAAATAAGGGCGGCCATCAAACTCTGCAAAATCAAATTCCTCCTCCACAAAGTTGAAGTCTGGCAAAAAGTCAGCCATTATTCTATAAATCTTTCATAAAATAAATGAATGAACTTTTCAGGCTACTGTCCAGTTCTGCCTTCCAGCGGTTGCTGCTTGTTCTCGCGAGATTTCAGGCACAGTATGAGATCGCTGCTTGTTCTCGCGATTGGAAAGCAGAGCTAAATGGTAAACAAACATGGCACCACACCGGTAAGGTAAGACAACACATTTACATGCTGTTTTCTATGTGTTCTCTGACATTTATCCTAATGATATGAGGCCGTCTTTGTGGAAAAAAAGCTTGTTTAGTGGACTAACTTTGCACTTGAAGTATGCCCGTAAACTTACGTTTTAACAGGTCTGACGCTACTATGTGCCCCCGCTGTATCTAGGCTAACGGCTAACATGCTAACTATTATTTTTATGTCACTAGTCACTTGAAACAAATTTAGGACGATAGGAGACAGGTTGAAATAAACCGATATTTCCCTTTAAAGTAAGTAACTAGACAAATTCTTTTTTCTTTCTTTTTTTTCAAAATTACAAAACTAAAAAACTTCAAATGTTTAGCAGGAATAATGTTTACCATGCTCACCATGAATGTGTCATGGGCCAAACTAAAAGATCAAAGTACGCATCAAAGAATTTTTCCCAAAGATGTTTTTTGTCATTTTAGGTCATTTTTATCACATGGATACATGTTTTAATGTTAATTTTTCTGAAAAGTTTGGTTATAACTATTTTCATTGATGCTATAAAGAGAGGCTGTGACATCATGATTGACTGTTGTGTGTGCCAATTGGTGTGCTTGCGATGATTAATATCGTATAGACGCTCGCACCAAATGACATGACCAGCACAAGATCGCGGCGGCTGTATCTGGGATATTTTGGTTTCATCTTTCTACACTGGGAGTACGTGAAGACTCATTGTCTATCTTTATATACAGTCATTGGTTTGAATACGAAGTACACCTAAGGCTGAGGTCAGTTTTATACATATTTGCTCCCAATATCTATGTAAAATAAAGGGGAAATTTCAATATTGACCTGATGGAGTCACAAGAGAAAATACCAGGGATCACAAAAGCCAGCAGGTTCTGTCCTCTGGGGATCATGAATATCTGTACTAAATTTAATGGCAATCCATGTCTTTATTTCACAAGCTGGAATGCAAAAAGAGAAGGAACATAGACAGATATTAAGCAGTGAGTTACATTATGTCCTTGTCAAGAGCATTGTTTGGAATACAAAGCTTTCCCTCCACCAATAGGAGTCCAGCTTTTACCCCTAAAAGCTATAGTCCAGCAATCATTGACGTGGTGTAACAGAGCTCCAGCTGTTCCCTGCTAAGTAATCCATTCTTAAGAACGAATCTTCTTTTTAAAGGCTGCTCGCTGCTTTGACAGATGAGAACAGCCACAATGAGCTGGCTCTCCATCATCAAGAGAGAAGCGAAGGCAGGACTGCCTTATAACTGACAGACAATTGCCTGACCACCCGGCAGTTGTTCGGACTGACAATGTTCGATATTTTGAAGATGGCAGTCGATGTTAGAACCTCTAAATTATACACAAGGTCCTCTGGGACATTGCTCCAATACGTCTCACAAGCACAAGGCTCAGGGTTACATCACGGCCCTCTGCTCTGTGTCTATATTGTCTGGACTGGGCAAAATGTTTTGGAAATGGCCTGTGATACTTTGCTTCACTCAGACATCTCCCCAATTTTATTTCTATGTGTCCTGTATGTGTGTATTTCAGGCTTGTGTGTGTGTGTGTGTGTGTATAAAAAAATGAAAAAACTGAACCCCTCTCCCTGAGATTAATAAAGCAATTCTTCTTCCTCATTCTTTTCTTCTTCTTCTTTTTCCTAGCCAGTGTTTCAAACTCTGTTCAGTGGGATGTTACGTCAGAGATCAGCTTGTCATAGGCAGCACTTGACTTGATCTTGAAAATATACAGCTCCTGGAATAAAATCAAGCCAGATGTGGAATGAAAAGCAGACAAGCTGCAGCTATAAATGCAATGTGTTCCCCAGCGTCCTGCACACTTCCTCCGCTTATGTTTGTCTTTGACTATTTTCAATTACTCATGGAGCTACTATCCCCTCCCCTGATCTATCCACAACATTGTTATCTTTCGCTGCTACTTATAATATGTTTACTCATCCTGATGAATTCAATTACATCTTTTCAGAGGAAATTACTGTGGGGGTGGCTCAGCCTGCCAGAGGTCAGCACTAACTGTGAATACTAAAACTACTCCCCCAAACACATTACACAGCCTATTACCTGCTGCTTTTCACCCAGCACTCTCCGACCCTACATAAGCCTTCCCACAGCCACAGATGAAATGCTTTCTAGATAGGATGTGGCGTGGAGAAGAGGGGAAGAGAGCTGGAGCTGTCCCCAGGCCTAATCGTTTCAGAGAGCCATCCCCACTGCAGCCGCAAAAGCCGCCAGTCCTGATTAGAGAGGTGTGTACATGGCCAGGCAGAGCGTGAAAGGTGCGGAAAGGAGGCTTGGAGGGAGGGGGGGGGGGGCTCTTTTTTTTCAGTGGACGACTGGTGGGATCGATAAGGCGCAAGGCCAAAGGCAAAGCAGGTAGAAGTAAGCCAGCAACGCAACTGCCCCGACAAAGTGGTAGACATCGCTTCATTTAGGGTTTTGCTAAAGGGTTACTCTTCACTTGGAATAAATTAAACGTGCCCCCCCCCACCACCACCACACACACGCACACACATACACAGCTTCCTTCCCAGAGTCCATTGCCCTCTCTGTTGGATGTCCTGCCCCTTTGCTCTGGGAGGGAAATTTCATAAGCGGAGCAGCTCTGGGTGCCTGTGTCCGATCCTGGGGAAATTTCTCGCCTTCGCCGAGAATACATGCTGACAATTTCATCATAAACGTGTTACGTTAAATCTCTGAGGAGATGATTGTGTTGAGACAAAACACAGGCTGTTGGAGAAGCCTCTCACATAATAATCTAAACACAATAACCCATTTCAGGTCCATCCAAACTGCCAAAGTGATTAAATAAACAGGATGAGAAATGCTTTCAGGAAAAAGCCTGTTTTGTTTTAAGTTGTTTTGTTTACTCCTCCTCTGCATTGTTGTATTTTTTTTTTTACATTTTATTGCACTATGTATATTTGGTAACATTTACATTTTTTCTGTGCACTGTGTTGTACAGATATACTGTATTTTACTTAATTTTTTTACACATTGCAAGCATAATTACACACAGATGTACCTAGTACTGTATAAGAGCTTACGCTATATGCACAAGTTAATGTACGAAAAATTTAATTATGTTGCCTAAAATTACATATTGTTGCTGTATACTCTGTGTGTGTCTGTGTTTAGTGGCATTTCGCTGTATTCTGAATCCAGTCTGATGCTCACATAGGTGTTGACTTTCGGGGGGACATACTGTAGGGGACACGTCTCCCTTAGTATTTAGCGTGTGTGCATGTATCCCCTCTAATAAAAACATGTAAGTACTTTTACTTTGACAAAATTATAGACATTTGCACCATGAATTGATGCATACAATTTTACCAGAAAGCAGAGAACTAGGTATTTAATGCTCACATTTTTCTTGTGGAGGAACCCCGAACCCCCCATTTAATATGCGTCCCCCTCTAATGTTAAACCTATGCCCATGATTGCTTCACTGGTTAATGGTCAAGTCAGTGCGAACCTGGTGTTTAGAGATTTAGAAAATGTAGTGTATGCAGAAATGAGTAACAGTATGCTTAGATATACAGAATTCCAACAGGGCATTATATTACGAAAAAATCAAAAAAGCCTTTTTACATGATCTCTGTGCTGTAGAACAGAATCGGTTTAGTTAATTAGTTAGTTTACCCCAAAACAAGGACACTAAAATGTTCAGTTACTCAAGGGCAAACAAATGCCAACCACACTCATCTCTGAGTCTCCCTTAAGATGGAATGAAATGCAAAACGTTGAATAAAACAGGAAGGAGGAAAGAGAACCTGACAAAGAAACCAATGATAAAAATACCTATTTCACTATTCATACAACATAGAGGTTTGCCCTCGTTTTTTAAAGCTGATGCTGCATTTTGACCAAACAGTCAGGATACGAGGAAAAAAATTAAACTATGTGTCCAACCACTTTATGTTCTTTGCATCTGAATTTTAATACTGAGCTGAAGATTTAGCTGAAGTACAGCCCGATTTAGTGAGAGCAGAACACGAGGCTTTATTTTCTATAGGGTAAAACCAGCTGTTGGAGACCCATTCCAAGAAAAACAGTGATGAAATCCAAAAAGATCCTTGCAAAAATACTCCTCTCCTCTGACAAATAAAGCTCCACACTTTTGAGGAAGAAAATATATGAGGCAATGACTCAAATTAGGATGCATAGAACATTCTCACGGAGCGAGAGAGGCATTTGCACATGAAGAGTTGAAAATGAGTCGCATTCAGCCAAGCTGTGAGCTCCACCTAGGAGGCAGTGAAAGAGACCGAGACAGGCACAGAGAGGGGCTGAGGCAGGCAGGCGCCAAGCCTTGAAGAGGGGCATTCTGGCATAATGACTCTCATTTACCATTGACAGGCCTTGGGAAAGTTAAACTAATTATGACAGCACACAGATGCTGAATAGCCCTTGATGAAGTTAATCACTGGCAATCCAACAAACAGGTGTTGAATGATTTCTGTTACCACCCCTGGAATTATAAGGATGTTCCGATTTTTCAAGCGTGCCGCTCAAAACAACAATCTATCCTAAAGTGTGCTGTCTTATTCCTGGCAGATTTCATGGCTAGTTATGAATATGAACAACATCTCCAAAGCTGCAGAAAACCACATTTGCAACCTGAAATGTCAGCGAGACAAACACTGAGATTTACTGTTGAGTTGAATGAGTACACACAAAATGTTTTTTGAAACATGAAATTCGCATTCTTCTGTGGTAACAGGTGTAAACACAAAAGCAGGCCCACAGAGATGTCCACCCTCTCTGTGAGTTCAGTATCTCAATCCCTGTTAGTGCTGCAGTTATCTAATTTTAACCTCAAGTCAAAACCAATACAGAGTTTGTCCTGTTCATTTTAGCATGATAGATTTAATAGCGTAAGAACAATGTCTCTCTCCATGCGAACTGGGTGCAGAGTGGTTGTTTTACACAATCTAACTTGCAATATGTCATAATGATAAACAACATTTGTCAGATATTGTAAATCTAAGACTTACCAGAATTCACAACAACACATTCTCAAAACCAATAGTGGCATGTCAAGGAGAGCTCTGTCAACGAGGGGGAGATCATAACTCATTTTAATGAGCTTTAGGATACATAAAACATCTCTTTCTCCAACTCCCAGATCGCTACCGATCATTGTTAACAGGCGGAGATAATGTCTAAGCATAAAGATAATGGGCTCGGCTCAATGTCGTTAAATTGTGTAAAACTTCAAGTGCTGCGCCAAAGCCAACAAAAACTCTCCGCGCTGAATGGATGCATGATTAGCTATTAATGATCTGTCAGGGTTTTATCAAACGTATTAATTTGAATACTTTTGCAGAATTGAGTTATTATTGAGAGTAAGAGATTAGTAAGAAAGTACAGACTCAGAGCACTGACTGTTCAGAGACTGTTTCTACACACAGATTTCTTGTACAGTGTATGTTCCTTTAATATTTCTGATATAATTTCTGAACTGGTGCTGTAAAAGTAAAAGCAGTTACATCTGTGAACATGCTTTATATTAGAGTGTAAATTTGATTGATACCTTTTTTGACAAGTTCAAGCTGTTGCCTTCAGGTCATCTGTCCAAGTAAATGTTCATAACAAGTTCTGTCACTATGTCGCTCAGAGATCCGCACTGAGATAATTAAAGGCCCGTAGCGTTCTCACGCAGTACTAAGTATTACTTGTTGCATTTTGGTAATTGCATCCTTAAAACACTGATGCGGGCTGCTGTGCATGAGCAGCTCTATTTATTACATTACTCATACGTCACCAATTCAATAAAAAAAAATCACCCTGACTTAATTTTAAGTCTCATGGAGTGTTTTTATGTTAATTAGATTTAACATTGATCAATATAGTTTTCAGTATTTTTCGTAATTTTACGTATAATGTGAGACATATTCTATCCCAGGATACCGATGGAGCACATCACTGAATTTTAGAGTCACAAACCATTAAAAAAAAAAAACCTGCAATGCAAGATATCCATGCAAAGTCTTCTCAGAACTACTGAGTCACTTTTTCCATTTGACAAAAACACGAGAAGGCTTGAGGACAAACTAAATGAAAATGCCTCATGAAAAGCACGGGACAGATTAAGGGGCTGTCCATTTCATTTTGTTTGCTGTTTTGCAGTAAAAGGTGTACATAAAGAACTGAGAGGTTCTGATCAGAATTTCAATGATCCTCCTTCAAACTGTTTTTCCTGTCTCTCCCCACATGACCTCATCGTATTAATGGGAAAAACATGTTAAAGGGACGAAAGGGCTGACCACTTCATTTGAAAAGCAACATTATTTTTTACAACCATAGACTTTGTGCCTACAGTCCTATGTCCCGTGACTGATAGTCAGTAGGTAATTATTTCTTGCAAAATAATACTTCCTTGTGTCATTTGAATGTTCTGAAATAGCCCATGCTAAAAATATAGTCAGGACACGCTTTGCAAGAAATGCTTTTTGTAATATGTAAAACGTCTTAATTCCATCTGCTTCTGACTAAAAAGGTGTTAAAAGTTAGAAGCCAATTAAATCAAGTATACATACAAAACAAAAAATAAAATCAAGACAAGTCGATTTGTGTGCTGTGTGATGTTTTTAAATAGCAAAAGTAGCTGAAATATGTGATGCAAATAGAAAAAGTAAGGAGCAATGCGACTAAGACGTGAAAGAAATATAACCCAGCGTTTAAGAAACAATCATTTGCATGCAAATTTGATTAAGCAACACGTTTTACTGAATTGATTTACTGAAAAAGACATTTTTTACACAATAATGTGAATGTGCACACTGTGGATGGGAAAACAATGTCACAATTCACCAAATTTTGCAGAATGTCTCTAGTCCCTGACGCTCATGACAGAGAAATGGATGGGTGTTTGTCTTCCCTGCTAGGTAACAGACTGAAGTTCACAACAACAGGCTGTGCCACAAATGAGACATTAAGACCTCGTCTGAACAAAACCTCACTTGCTCCCCTGCATGTCTCCACACTGAAACTCCCAACAATGGCAAAACATCGCAACCACAAGAATTAAAAATTGAAACGGCCAGCCATGGAGAGTCTACTAAGACGTGAACATTTGCTTGGCTAAGCAACGGCAGAGAATTCACTAATGGAAGCTGTTAAATTTTATTTTGCTCTAAAAATAGTGCTCTGTGCATTTTTCCTCTCCCTAGAGTTTTGTGAGCGAGCAGTGCAGGTGTGTTCTTGGGATATGTGCAACTGTGACTCTGAAACACTCAAAAATTCATCTCCTACTTATGAGCAATACTGCACAGTATGTGTTTATTCATAAAAGTTAATCAAACAGTTAAGCAATACAAAATATCTTTGCAGGACTATATCACAAATAACTAGATTATGTTATGAGGTTCTGAAATTCCATATTGATGTGATGCAGCACCTTTCCTCAGCGAGACATCCACCAGCAGATGTTTTGTTGATCGTGTAAAATATTGGTTCAGGCTCTGGTCCAGAATTGGTTTTGGATGGGCTGAGATGTAATGACTGCAACAGCCCAGGCTCTGTGAAATCATTCTCACAATTATTGCATTGTTTAGTTATCACTCGTCCCTCATCAGTGTGTTCATTTTCAACATGAAATATGCAGATTTCATAAAAGGCTAAATCAAAAAGAGGATGTAGGAAAGCATTCAGTTAACTGTCACTTATTCTGCGTGATGCTGAAGGACTGTGATACAAAATGATGTGACACTTAACTGATGTCATGTTGATGGAAAAGGGTGCAACATCTTATTTTAACTATATAAGCAACACTTAATCCTGCTCAGGTGAATAAGAATGAATGTAAATATATATTTATAATGTTTTGGCTGCGCATGGCATGTCATTACTGACATACTGCACAAACTATCTGCACCTTGGAGGTGGCTCGTGTCTATGTCCAGCTGCTTGACAAAGAGTAGATATGGATCAACAGAGAAAGGGGGGGGGGGGGAGGCTGGATGTGAGTAAAAATGTGCAGACAAGCTGAAACACAGGTAGACCAACAGAATGCATAGTTAGAATGATAAAGGAAGAGTGGGAAGCACAATAGAGAAATAATTAGGACAAGGCCACTGTGCATGAATCCGTTGCCGCTTTCCCACAAGCACTCAACTGTGTCAAACAGCTTGGTCAATAATCTTCAGCAATTCCTGAGGATTAGAGTCTTATTACCGAGCACCGTCTGTCACACAGACCTCAGTGCCCAAAACGAGTCACTTCCTGAATGTTTACTCCGGATTTCAACACATAAACAAACATCTCACAGGGAAAAAAAAAATCTGATCCACATTAGGTGGAATATGCTTGAGAATAGTGTTTAGTTTGGGAATAGCTTGTGAAGTTGTGGTGTCCCCATGGGGTTTTGTCATCCTATTACTGTGGCCATATGTGTGTGTGTGTATGTGTGTGTAGACACAGCAATCTAAAGAGGTTCTGTAAGTTGTGATTGACAGCAAACCGTTATGTAAGAGACTGTTAAACACATTATACCCAGTGGCAAAATGTCAGGATCTATAACTTATTATTAGCTATACTCTGTGTGCAGTATGGAGCCACTTGAAAGCTGATTTTCTTTATTATGCTGCATGCTTTTAATTTAATATTTAAGCTATCTCCAAAGAGTAGTAGATTAGAATGTGTGCAGATAATTAACGGGAGTGTCTCTGTGGACTTCAACTTTTAAACCAGCAATACCGTCGTTCCTTTGGCTGGGTTTTAACCAACAAATTGTAAACTTAATATCAAATAGATCATTCTGTGAGGACTCCACACACCCACATAGGCTGCACACTTGTAGATCTAACAGCGGTGGACCTGGTGTCATTGCCCAGCACTCAGCTCTACCTTCGCTTGGTGTAGTTTGACAGGAGGAAGTAGACGGAACAATCCCCGCAAAGTGCGTGCGAGACCCAAGTTCTTACCTTGTCCATGTATTTCGGCCACGGCAGCAGCGAGGAGCAAAACCGCGAGGAGGGTCTTCAATTGACAGTCCTGTCTCATACACATGTCTACTAAAGTGGAGGTCGCTCTTAGCGTGTCTACAGAACACGTCCTTATGTTGAGAAAGAATACTTCCAGGGGCTTAAATAAAACAAGCAAAGGCGAGAATTCAAACGTGCGCAAAACACAAAGAGAGCCGCGCGCCTCGCTGTTACACTTCCTCTATAATTAACGGAGTGAAGACAGTCGAGAATTATCAAGTGAAACGCGGAGGTCCCTTTTCAATTTGGACGCTCAGTAAGCGGATTCCTGTCTGTGTGAGCAGTCGGCACATGGAGAGAGAAGGCAGCCGAGGCTTCAGCACCGCGGACAGCTCCTAGCGTCAGCTCATGGAACAGCCCCCTCCAAGTTAGTTAGGGGAGTTCAGATACAGTGCTCTCTGCATTGCCTTTGGATTTCCTCATCACACCTTCAGTTATTTTTAACAGCACAGCCATCTTTTAAATATGTACTGTCTTATTGAGAATATTTATGGAGTATTTCCATCAATGTAACAGTCCTAATGAGGTTCAGGTCTGCAGAAAATTCCACATTTGCGTATTTAGATGCAGATTTATATTTATTACCATATCTAATTACTTACAACAATGATTACACATTAAGAAAAACATTTACAGATAGTAGCACTTCAAGTGTTGGGAATAACACTTTAGAATCCTCAAAAGAAATTAGATATATTGATTTCAAAACGCTTTGTAGCTCTTTCCATGGGCGGATTATGACACAGTGGGGTCAGGGGCACAGATATGCAAAAGGCCCCGCCCCCTCTGCTTCATAGGAGTAAGAAACACAGACTTTGTGGTGTTTTTGCCTCTTTTGCTGTTGTTATTTTGCACCTGTTTGTAGCCATTAGACATATTTTTGAGGTTTTGTCTTTGTTTGGTCAATTTGTGTCTCTTTGTAGTTGTTGTGCCACTTTTTGTAGTTATTTTATGTATTTTAGTGGTTGTTTTGCCCATTGTTGTAGTATTTTGTTTCTCTGCGGTTGTTTTGTGATCATGTTGTGTCTCTTAGTGGTTGTTTTGCCCCCTTTTGTGATCATGTTGTGCCTCTTTGTGTTTCTCTTTTCATCTTTTTATAGTCACTTCGAGTCTCGTACTGGTTGGCTCGTGTTAATTTGAGTAACATTTTGCAGGATCCATAATGGGATAAGCTTCCATTATGTTGAACAAAACCAGTTCTGCCCAGCATTGATTTAACATGCAGTATAAATACATCTGAAATATCCTGTGACCTCAGGTTATAATAAATGTGATCAGAGAATAGAGATTATTTGGCAGTTTCTGACATAGAGCTCTCAAGATAAATAACATACAGTGCAACTTCCCTTTGTCAAGAAGACCAGCCCATCTTTTCATATGAAAAGGAATTTATCATTTGTGATAAAGCCTAGTGCACTGTGATACAATATGCTTCAAGGTGGAGGTGGAGGCATATATGTAAACAGTATCACCATGAGAGACGATGGCAGATTGAACAATAACCTCTAACTTGCAGGAGACAGATATGATTTGTTTCTATAGAGAAATTCATTTTGCCAGTCAGGTTTTCTAAAATGGATCTTGCAAGTGAGTGTGCTATCTCGCCAGACAGCCACATATTTGTACGCCATTGTACATACCGCCATTAGATTGTATTGCTTTATTTCTGATACTAATTTTACACCATTCAGACTCCTTTTTGGCCCACATGAGTCAGGGCAGCAGCTGAGTGGATTTTTTTTTTTTTTTTTTTTTTTTTAGAAATTCCCAGTAAAGCTCAGGCCCTGCTGTGCATGACGAACCCTGAGGTGAGACGGTCCTCAGGTGCTGGAAGTAATCATGCCATGCTCTGAGTCTCTTACAGAAGGTCACTTTTTTTGGTCCCTTTTCTGGGTTCACATTATGTCTCAGGGCTTTATCTATCTTCCAGTGATGTCTGTCTGCCCAGTGCTTGCGGGAGAACTCCACTTTAATGAATAAAGTGGGGTTCCTAAATTGGTTACTGCCGGTAAAGCGTAACCAGTAAATACAATATTTGGTCAGCGTAGCAGTGAGAGCCAAAACTCTGACAAAGATGTAACGTACAATGAAACAAATCCTCCAGGAAGACCTGGGTTCAGTCTCTTGTGTAGGCAGAGGGTATCCAAACAGAAGCACGAGCAAGACACAGAACTCCTGCAAGCTCTAAGGGTTGTGTGGTTGACCTCTGACCTCCCAGTGGAGCCTGAGCAAGTGAGTAGATCAATAAAATATTACATCATTGTTCTCATAACAGTAAGGTAAGCCAACACAGACTCTCTTAGCCAACAGAGTAGTTGATATAAACTGTTTTCTGTCATTGATAATCTCATCACTAACTCTGAGCATGACAAATTATTCAGAGATAACCAGTCCAATAAGTTTGTTGAAATATGCTCTGGCCTTATAACATCAAAAAAATCAAAAAGTAGATCATATCTATGCGTATCATTAGCCCCTCTATAGTTATCTGGGTCATATTAGCCTGTGATATCAAAATCTTATTATAGCCAGTGAAATAATTGCTGTGAGCCTCCATTCTGTTCATCCAGTCACTAACTTTTACATAAGTGATGCATGAACAGTAAAATTCAGAAATGGTTCAAAGACTACGGGAAGAAACGAGCAACAAAACACATCACTTTTCAGGACGTTTTTTTTTTTGTGTGTGTGTGTCTGTGTGTGTGTGTGTGTGTGCTGTTGCATTCTGTCACCTGAACAGAAGAAGATACAGCAGGTTGACGTGCGTTCGCAGGCAGTCTGTTGTGCGAGACAGAGCAATAACAGAAAATAAAAGCAATTAGAAGGCAAGAATAGAGATGGGGTTGGGAGTGGGAGTGGGGAATAAAAGCACTGGAGAAGAACCAGAGTCAAGACACCAAAATAGTATGTGTAAGCAGATGCTATTTCAAAACAAGACCACTCATTCTAAAAATAAAAGGTGTATGATGAAGCAGTGTATGTATGTATGTTTTTACACCTGTTCTCTGAGGTCTACATGTGCAGTCTACCAACATAAGCCTTAAGTGTGATGTGTTATCATCAGTGGATGGATGGATCCTCCACCTTTCTGTCACACCTCTGGCACTTACAAAACATCCTTTGTGGAATTTCATTGCAGAAATATCATTGACATTGCACCCAGACCTACTTTGTTCTCTCCTTTGTTCTCGTTTTTTTTTTTTTTTCCTTTGGTTTTTAATGTTGACTTTTCTTTCAGGTTTTATTTGACTTTGCCTTCCTCTGTCTCCTCTATCACTGCGCCAATGTCTCTCTTTCTCTTCTAAATTTATCTCTCTGTTTCCTCCCACATCCCCAAGCATGGGACACTCCTTGCATCACTCCCCGTACTCCCTCCGGCCTGACTCAGAAAAGGCTCTAATAGTGCAACTTTCCCTTTAGTGAAGCTCGGTGGAGCCATAAAGCAACCCCGAGGTCTAGTTGGCAGCCAGATGGTTTCAGCCGAGCTTTCATTCTGCTAATGGGTAGGGGGGCAGAGCAGTTAATGAAAATCAGACCCTTGAAATGAAATGACCAATGTACCAAGGTAATGAGGCACACATCAGCAGCAAGCCTTTACATGCATTAAGGTAATCTTAGATGGCAGGATTATGTAAAAAAAAAAAAAAAAAAAAAGGAAAAAAAACATGATGACTGCTCATTAGATAGCTAAGGACTGGCTGATTATTACACGGCATGTTCAGCTAACAAACACACCACTGACTCAGAGCACTGTCTGTGATTCGGATTGACTGGCTTGGCTAAGTGCTTCATCAAAGCAAGGCTGTGTGCCAAATGCTATCAATGAGTCTCTGCCCACGTAGCATTACAACCTACAAATTACAGCCCATATTACAGTCACTGACGGCAACAATATCCCAGTCACAGGACTCGCAAATGCATGCGGGGCTAATCATCGTGCATTACATTCACAGTGCAGAACCGTGACCCCTTTCAGCCAACAATCGCAATTAGAGCAGTGTCCCAAAATCTGCCTGCTGTTATTTACTGCTATTTGTCTTGCATTAGGCTATGCCAATCAGACTTTAGCTGCAAGGGGAGGGAAATGTGAGACAGAAACTGAAGGATAATAGACCTTGGAGTAGGAAATAATATATGCTTTAATCAGTACAGTTAGTGATGGCTTCTTTCCTTAACCAATGTAACTAAATAAAGCCTTAGCCTGGTCCTTGGCAGATCATTTTTCTAAAGCTTTAGTGTGTTCTGAATTTTTTTTTAGTGTGTAAGATATAGAGATTTAGTGGTAAGCATTTCAGATTGCAATGAGGAATTCTGCAATGAGGTCAGAATTCCTTGAATGTTCATTGTTCAGGAGGTTTTCACCGGGAGCCGAATTATTCACAGAGGTCTCTTCCTTTCCAAACCAAATGGAACAGGTGAATAAAACTAGCAAAAACACTGAATAAAGCAGCCTGAACCTGCTTATGTTTGCTAACCTATTCTTTTGGTAACTTATTTCTGATCCAGGCGTTCTGGAAGTTTTTAGCGGGAGCCGAATTATCGGCAGAGGTCTCTTCCTCTCCAAAACAAATGGACAAAGGTGATTTGCAAACTATGGTGGCCAACGTGAAAATGCAAAAATGGAAAAACACTTAAACTTGAAAATGATGCAAATCACCCTATCTAGAGCTAGTGTTTTGTTTGTCCATCCGGGTCCATGTCATTGGTCCGACATCCCATTAGTCCGACGTCCCGTTGTTCCGATATGTGGTTATACTTGGCTATACTGTATATGTGTACCACAGAGAATCAGCAACACAACAAAAGTAGGCTACTGGTCGAGATACAAGTGTCATAGAGAAGAGAATGTGGCAAAACAGCAATATGGCGATCTCCACAGATGAGGACCTGCTCCTTACTGTATGTACATAAGGAGGCTCATTCTAAAGCCTTGTGCGGACGGGATTAGTTTAACGGGATTAGTTTAACGTGGAGACATGGAGTGAAGTAATTATTACCAGGGACATTCTTCGAATGATCGCATAGCCCTACTTGAGAGAACAATCATAAAGGTCGAGAAGAAAGCACTTTTCAGAGCCACGAGACTTCTGGTTATGTTAGGTAGGCCAAATATAAATCCATATCACTAATCGTTGTGTACACACAATCCTGATCATGGGCAATATTTCATATTGGGCTAATCATTAATTATTATCCTTCAGCTGATGCTTACAGGAAGCAACGTAGCACGCACTTGCCGACAGGGAGGTGACGCCAGGGTGCAAACGGAGTTACCACTCCCATCTCTGGTAGAATTATGGAGATTTCTTGTCCTGTGCCAATCGGACATTTATATTACAGACATCCTGTGGTAAACTGACATTAGTTTACATCCCTATGTAAAACTAATCCTGTCTGAATAGTGCTTAAGGTAACAAAAACTTTTTTCTTTTTTTTTTTAGGTGATTATACACTAAAGAAAACATACATATATTATATTATATTATATTATATTTCTGCCAATATTCCCCTTAAATCCTACACACTGGACCTTTAAGAGTTTTAGAAAAATATGAGTCAGTACAACTGAAGTTCTACCAACTGTTGTAATTATTATTTAACATAGGCATTTAGAGAAGTCTGATCACAGAAAACAGAACAGCTCGTGTTATTGTGCATTTTGTCTGCACAAGACTGTCAGGGACGTGAATCCAGACAGTATTGATTTCCCCCAAGAGTTTCTTTTTATGATCGCTGGATTGTGTATTTTGGATTTTTGTAAAAGTAATTGTCCACACTGAAACATCTTTCAAAGATAGAGATTACACATTCCTCACAACAGTAAAAATGCTTGTTTTAATACATTTCCACATACACACAAGCTGATAATTGATTTTTCTTTTAAATGTTGATATTGTTCGAACACAATTGAATGTTTTAAAGTTGATTCCCATGTCATTGCAAAGTTTGTTTCTTTTTGTTTAACCACAAGCACAATTCTTCATTCTACAGAATTATGAAGGGAAATCTGCCAAATTGTTCTACCAGTGGAACATTTGAGAGAACACTGACAACCTCTCCTGTCTTTCTCTTTATTATTTT
Organism: Epinephelus awoara; assembly: GCA_035609425.1. Taxonomy (NCBI): domain Eukaryota; kingdom Metazoa; phylum Chordata; class Actinopteri; order Perciformes; family Serranidae; genus Epinephelus; species Epinephelus awoara. Next base: position 10,127,073 of record CM069304.1, read on the forward strand.
CAGTTATTGTAATATGCAATTCCCAACAAATATGTTTATCTTGTGCACAATGTAATTAGTTGCTGTTTTTAGCGGTTTGACTTGACTTGATATAGTTGTTGACAGGACTTAAGAAGAAAATGGCTTTGATTTAATGACACGCTCTTTTGTCACAATGTGTAAAACTTCACCTCAGAATGTGCCAACAGACAGAACAGGATAAACAGGCTGAAGCGTATAATCCATAGCCCTGATGAGGACAGGCAGCCTAATACAAGACCAAAAAGGGGTTGACTCATTCAGTTCACTGTTATGCTTCTCACCTCCACTGGAACTGACATTTCAAGGTTAAAACATTTTTTTCTCCACAGCTTTTAAATATTTAATCGGCAGCATTGGCAAAATGATGATGATGCCCGATGAGGAAAATAACCAAATTACTGAAGCTTAGATGCCTTCCCTAAGATGCCATTTCTTATTAAAGCATTACTGGTAAATACTGCGTTTGCTTTTGCAGAAAATGAGACATGTCCAGTTCTGACACATCATAAGGATCAGCAAAATCAATGGCTATGTGAAACGCATTCTTAAATATGTAAAGATTTCAAAATAATTCAACTAAAACTAAATAAATAATCACACAAAATACTAAATGTGAACACTGCCATGTAGAGGTATTCATGTGAGCAACTTATAATTGACCAAATCCATAATTTCAATTCATTTCTTTGATCAGATTTTGCTCAAGCAGCACCCTCCACGGCTGAAAAGTAAAGCCATCGTGGAAATGCCAAAAACTGTAGTTCTTCAAATGGTCACTTGAGGCTGGCTACAAGAGTGAGTCAACCCCCATAGCGCTCATGTTTAAAATATTATATAAAATATTTTTATTTATTTAATATATAATTTAATTCACTTTAATGTGATTTAATTTAATTTAATTTAATAATCAACATTGTTTATAGCCTGGTACAAAAAAAACATTTTGATCTCTATGGCTAATTCCTCCCTACATGTCAACTGTACTGCTGGTGAATTTTCATATATTACTCACCTGTTTAAAAGTTATTAGGGCTCAATGTCACACACAAGTAAGGGTGTCGCTGCTTTGATTGAAAGGAGGGTGCCCACTGTTGACAAGATGCTACCATGGCAACATGTTGGCTAGGTAATGTGACCATGACGTAACCAAAGATTCACAGGCCATAGGCGTAGCCATAGCTGTTGTTATTTCAATGTTATTATTCAGCATTTGGTTGTACTAAAAGACTGAACATTCAGTTTGTCTGGTAGATACATTTTGTTTTAATGGTTATAGGCCTGTTTTTGCTAACAAAAATCAGTATTAGCATTACCACAGCTGACTATGGCTGTACTTGCATCATGCTAACCAAGCCAGCAGCTATCGTTAGGGTTAGCTCCAATCTTTCCACCCACTACTTGCTCCAAAAACTCAAGATGGCGACAACCACAATGCCAAACTCAAGGCTTCATGCAGTCTATGGTCACGCTCTAACTGATACACACTATATTGCTTTGTATGTGTTACCTGCACTCATATACTACCCTTGTTCATGACTCTGCAACACTGTTAATGCAGTAGGTGAAAAAAATCTATCACAGGAAAATATCTGTAATATATCTGTTACAGGACATAATAGACAATTTCATGTTTACTGATGTGAATCTAACAGCCACTGTGAAGAGCCACGGTTATATTGAATTTGTGTGTTATCTGTAATTTATTGTTTTTCTTGCTGTCTTATCCACTCTGTGTCCTGGTCCTTCCTACAACAATGACCCAATTTCCCTATAAATATCAAGTTTCTTCTTCACTTTCCCATATGCCTGTGTAGCAGAAATAGTTGAGTGCAGTTTGTAGCATTGTACTGTCTTTCTTCCTCTTCGTCTTTCCCCTCCCCCTTTGTTGTGCACTTCCTCCTGGTAGAGCCCAGTTAATTGCACACTCCTCATTACCATGTATTGGAAAAGAGCTCCCTCTGAGCAAGTCAACTGCGCAGTAGACAGTTTTTCAAAGCTCTCTGTACACATCCATTCTCTGCAGGAGAAAAAGAAAAAAAGGGGGGGTGGGGGGAGTACAAGCTCCACCTGACCTTTGACCTCAAATTATGAATTTCACAAACTGCTCTGTGGATTTGCAACTGTTGGGTACAAGAGTGCTTGGAGACAGTCTGCGGTGAGAAACACTTCTCTTAGCTGGCCATTTTCTTGTTTCCGCTGCACACTGTTCGCAGCAGTGTGGATGCTTGTTGTGCTCGCTCTGCTCAGCCTCAGTCCCAACAGTGGGAATAGAGTGGATGTGACCCCAAAGACTGAGCAGCATCTGTTAACCCCCTGATCATTGCTTCTATCTGACGGCTAGGCTGGAGCTGCGTCTGCCCAGTCATGCGGGGCCCTGCCAATAGATTCAGCAGACTATGGTAATGAGCCCGAAAGGATTCCCAAGCTCTGTGCTGTCACTTTGACGACTCCAAAATTAACACTGCCGCTAGAAATTCTCAACACCTGCTGTAATAACATTCAAAATAGAGGGAATATGTCTTCTGTAAAACAGGTACAAGAAAATTAATGTAACCCCTCTTGTCAAATGTAATTAGAACCATAGTGGCACAGATATGGCACAGTGAATGTTTTGAAGGAAATTATTGCTGCAATGAGAAACTCTATTTTTGCCCTGATCACAGTATACCGTGTGCCTTTGCAGAGGTGTATGTTAAGATTGATTTTCCTGTCCACAACTATAATAGAGTGCTCGGCTAGAAGGGTTTGAATACTACCTAACACTCAACCATTCATTCACATGGCAACACACCGAACAAACACTGCATGCGCACTGCCACCATGCAAGACGTTGTGGCAGGAACACGGAAAATTAGCATTTTCTCTCACACACAACAAACCTTTCATGGAGTGTGTGACATGTTGTCCCACACTTTCACATCCACATCTCTGTTCACGATTTCTCCTCTTCTGCACCCCTCCCTCTCCTTGACCTTCTCTTTTCATTAGTCAGAGTGTGTCTCATGCCCCTGAGCATGCTGATAGTGCACTGCTCCAAGGCTGCATTTATCAAGATGATAAAGCACTCTCAGACAACAGCCAAGTATCTCAAGGCTAGTGGCCACGGTACCTGACAAGTGACAACAAGTCACACAAACAGCTCCACCTCCGTCCTCCCTATCTCCCCCTTCCCGGCTCTCCTTGGCCGTATACCATGCCTAGTTGGTCACAGGTTGTTGCCTTATGTCACACGAGCCCCTAATGAGAAGTTAAGTGCAGATGAAGGCGGGTGACTGCATAAGACAACAGATCTGCCCCCCGCCTACGCACACACTTTCCCTCAGAAAAGCTCACAGCACACAGACGTCCACTGCGCTGTGTGTCTGGAGTTGGGCGACATCCTGTTAAACCATGCAGGCCCTGAGTCACAGAAATGCAAGTCTTGCCACTTTTAACTCCAGCTTTCATCTTTGCCTGCCGCTCTGCTCACTTGCCTCAATTCAATGGCTGTTTTCCACTCTCAGCCACAAAGGTGCTGTCTGCTTTGGGAGAGCAGGGGCTCCAGCCGGCAATCACTGTTCAGCTCTCAGACTCAAACTGACAGCTGGGATGACAGGGAAGTTATGTTAAGTTATTCTCTTCAAAAGGTTTTAGCAATTGCTTTAATGGAAGGCAGTGGGTGAATTTGATGGGTCTCTGTTTTTTTGCATGTGTGTGGGGTTTTTTTTCTTGCTACTCTTTTCTAGTCATCATTAAATTACATTTGGACGACACTTTTTCAATTAAAACACATGTTCAATTAGAATTAAAAAGTATATTGTTCGCGGAGAGTCATTTTTAATGAAAAGGCTTAAAAAGGCAATTTTACTTTATTGCCACAGAGTTTGATTTCTTTTGTTCCTTTCAGCGGAGATGTGCTTCTTGCTCTGCTTCTCGTTCTCTTAAGCTATTTCTCACACACACACACACACACACACACACACACACACACACACACACACACACACACACACACACACGTATACATTCATAATTTAATTCATAGTGTGACTAATCCAGTAAATACACAAAAGAAATTATGGTATAAGCTATTCAGGTCATCAACAATGTACTGTACATTGACATCGGTGACACTGCAAACCAACTATAACATTGCTACTACAATGGAATATATATTAAGTTTTAGGGTGAAAGTCAAAGACTGATGTACAATTGAGATTTTGCAAAGCTTTTTGTTTCCATGATGTGTGCGTACAAATACAACTGTAAGTGCAGGAAATCCCTTTTTTTTTTGGGCAATAAACAGAAATAAACAGTTGCTATTTTCAAATCAATATCAAGTGAAATTGATGACAATTTTGGCAAGAAAGAGCACACTGAAGAGCCAACCTGAAATGCTATAATTATTACTATCTGTAGTAAGTGCTGGGAATTGCTTGAGATACGAGGAGTTCTGAGATGGCTCGGTCTTCCACACGTCTTGTTGCTGAAGGGTGTGATGGTGGCTACACAGAGGTAATAGAGGACCTCTTTGAAGTGTTTCTGAAATACCAAATGTCAAGAAGGAGGATGGATGGTGATTCTATTACATTTTTCATCTTCTCCTGGAGCTGCAAGGTTAACAAAACATTTTTCAAAAAAATGCTGCTGTTTGAGTGACGGCTGTGTTTTATACATTATTTATGGTTGTTTTTTTAAAGCGTGACTGTAGATTTCAAACAGGAAGCCCGTCTGTAAAGTCGATTGGCACTTGACACCTCTGATACCTTCTTCATCTTGATGACTTAAGATCATCAAAGGACTGTTTATGTAATCAAAGATAATTGAACTAAGGAGATTATACACTGCTGCATACCTACACTGATTTTCTTTTCTTTTCGATTTGTTTGATTTCTAATGTCTATCCCTAAAAAGGGCTTTATTTCTGCAGTGTTGTCGTGTTTCTATGAACACATAACTTGTGATATGTCTACTGGATCAGTCCCATAAAAGGACATATGAGCTCCATTGTCACTTTGAATAAAAGATATTAATCAATCGGTTCTATTTCAGCCAAAATATCAAATAACATAACCAGAAATCCTCACTGCTACTAAATCTTTTACTGCCCACAAATGCCAGGTTGAGCTGTCAATATTTTCATGTCTGCATTTCAGCCCCGTCACCAGAGAAAAGTTTAGCATTGTACTTTTCTGTAAACCACATTTCTAAAGTGACATGAGCTGACTCTGTCATCAGAAGGTTGAGGTGATGGTGGATGGTGTGACACCTAGGCGAGACACCTGCCAAGCTGCAGACCACTGCAAACAAACTGTTTATTGTGTTTGTGTTGCTGAAAAAATACATGAGTGGATGTAAATGAAGCATAATAAAATATGTGAACAATAACATAATATGTTTGCATCTTTACACTACTTTATCTAGTTTTGAAGTTAATCTGAATTTGTTCAAAACACAAGATATTGTGGATGTTTTTTTTTCCCATCACAAGATGTATTTCATTATCATTCCAGCCTGTCCTCTATAGATACTCGCACAACAAACAATGACCTGGGTCTAGTTGTTTAGTAGAGAGAGAGAGAGAGAGAGAGAGATAGATAGATATACATATATATATATATATATATATATATATGTATATATATATATATATATAATTATATTTTGCATTTGGTTTGTTTAACAGTTACTGTGATAAAGTAGATATTAAGCTAACTATGGTAAATGGACCTGCATTTGTATAGCACCTTTTTTAGTTATCCGACCACTCAAAGCGCTTTCTATACTACGAGTCACATTCACCCATTCACACACTGGTGGCTGAGGCTACAATACAAGGTGCCACCTGCTACTCAGTTTTAACACACTCACACACCAATGAAAGCATCATCGGGAGCAATTTGGGGTTCAGTATCTTGCTCAAGGATACTTCAACATGCAGACTGGAGGAGCTGGAGATTGAACCACTGATCTTCCAATTGGTGGACGACCCGCTCTACCTCTGAGCCACAGTCACCAGGACCCTGGTTGCACTACTATCATGGTTTAAGTGGGGAAAGGATCTCCTATTCCCACTATGTAGGAGTAACAAACCAAAATGTTGAAAAGCTTTTAATGGATACCAGAGGTGTAATCATTTATCCAGTGATGGTTTGAAACAGGCATCTCCTCCATTAACTACACTTTCAGAAATCACTGCCAAATAAGTCTTGTTTGCCATGCATAAGAAAACTAAGCTGACCTGACTTACGTTGCTGTTTTTTTCAGCGGGGATAGTGCCATGAAGAATGACTGTTTTTTACAGAGACATCGCTGTTGCTTGCTGAGATCATGCCCTCAAAACCAGGTACTTTATGCAAACACAATATATTTTCCTTCCCACGACCAAGTGTTTTGTGCTGAAAGTTTCTATGTATTCTCTACATAGTAACGTGCAAATGTCTTGTTTCCTTGCTTTGCACATACATCCAATGCCAGCCTTTTTTCTTGCGATTGGGTTGTGGGTTCATGTTTGCCACATCTCGTCTCCTATATACACAGACTCTGCTTTTCAGTCATAGCTTTTTCTCACAAGGTTGTTCAGCATTCCAGATCCTATCTATCTGCTTAACTCTCACCTTTGTCAGTTCCGCTGCATGTGAACTGTCTGCGGAATCAAAGACTACACAACCTCTCAAGAGCTCCATAGCTATATCTCAAGGTTGGTGACCATTGCAGTGTCTTCTTTATATTTTCAGCTTTAACATCAGTATATCTATTTTCAGTTTTATCACCGGTAAGGCCGCAAACTTCACAATCCCAACCCTCTGATAAGTTCACTTTGTGTCATCTCGGCAGAAAATATCTCATTCCGTATGGCGGGGTTGTGCACTTGACATAAGCAGCTGCATTTATTTGTTTCATGCTTCACTATTTCCTTTAATGTTTCTCCACTGTGTGAGGACTTGGATTCTTAATGGCCTCCTTATGTTAGGCTCTATGTAACAATCTACAGGAGCATGATCTGGACCTGTTTATTTCTGTATTTGTGTCTTCTCTTTTCTCCTCTTCTTATTTAAAACATAGAGTACCACTGAGTTGGCTTCCATTGGGCTCCTTGTACTGTACTCATGACAGTGACACAATGGTTAGATTGGAGTAAACATCATTAAAGAAAGCCTTTCTTCCAATTGCAGCAAACCAATTTAAAAGCTGAAACAAAAAAAAACAAAAAGAAATGCGACAAAGTTGCGGGTGATGAAATACTGAGATAAATAGTTTTCTGCTGCTATAAAGCCTGTGTGTCACACTGTTCATGATCCTGCTGCCTTGGAATGTAATTAACATAAACTAGCTGAAATGAGTGTCATATGTTGACACAGGAGATTAGATTCCATACGCACTACACAAGGACAAAAATATCACACTTTATTTGATGTATCTCATATCTGCTTTTTTCTTTCCTCGCACCCTAAGAGACAGAAATCAACATGATTTTTCTGTTTTAGTGTTTACAATCATCCTGAATAAACTACTGACTGTATAAACGATATAAACAATGATTTCAACAATAAAAATACATAACACAAGCCTACCATTTTGACCTGGAGGCATGCCATTTCCAGTGATTGATTTATTTTTAGTTCTGCCTTGTTGATTTCCTCAGAGGTCTGTGTACCATTGCTGAATATATGACATTACACAGTTTGCTTGTAAATGATTACTACATTCATAGGAGGCACACTGGTCCAGGTCTGAACTCACAATCCTCCCTCAGCAGCCAATATCTGTGTGCCCTTGAGCAAACCACTTCACATCCAGCCCCTCCAGAAAAGCAATGGAAAGCGCTGTTGTAGTAAGAAGCTCTCAGGTGCGACTGTTTATGAATCTTGGCATTGTGGGAAAAAAACAGGGCTCAGTGAATCTTTCCTACAACAATAAAACAAATATTGACAAAAACTGTGCCCATATCTAACCAAAGGTGCCTGGCTGGGGCCATGACCTAGTGCAGGTTGACTTTGACCTGGCTGAATGGCCACAGCTGTGGAGTGGTCATCAGCGCAGTTTGGCTGGAAAAAGCTGCTCAGGAACAACTGCTCTGCTCCTTACTTTTGCTAGAAGGGTTGGAGCTTATGTAGTCCTGACCTTACTAGACTTTGGCAGGCTTTGTTCATAAAGAATTTAGCAATATTTGCCTTCACCTGCATTCAAATAAGTATCAAATAAAATAGATTGTGTAATGGTATTGTTGATGCCATCTGCGAGTATTAAATCAAACAATATTCATTTATACAACTATAAATTCAGCGTTGCTTCTGCTAAATGGATTATTTCTTATAATTATTAAGTGAAATGCATTGTTATGTAGTAGGTTGCAACTGAACTCTCGGCTGTTATTGATGAACCTTCTGCACAGCTCTGTTTGTGCTTCACAACACTGTATCTATTCCACCATCGGCATCACAGATGAATTACAACTAGAACTGGTCACAGTTGTATGCCTCCTCAAACTAGTTGAGGTTGCAGTTACAGTTTACATCCATCTCTGTCCAGACTCATACAAAGCCATACATAGACAGCTGACAATGCTTTACATATGGATGTTGGTGCAAAGAAGCTACATATTCTAAAACATGAATGTTTCAAACATATCTTCAACCCAGCAGCACAGAAGATTTATACAATCAGCAAATGTTGAAGGTGCACACCTTCTCTCCTTTTGTTCCTGGGATATGACAGTTAAAAATGGCCAGACAAGTGTGTTTTTAGAATATTATGATGTCACATTGAAGCCATACTCGGAACCCATCGGCTGTATTCGGCGTCTGACTTCCAGCAGACGGCGATACAGTCTCTGGGGGCAGACCCCCAATTTTTCGGCATTCCAGTTTGATTTGGGCGGAGGAGGCGAATTTCCGTTTCCGACTTCCGTTTATGTATAAGTAAATATGCTGAACCATTGCGATGGATTCAGAGTTTGCAGTGACGCCAATTATGTTCCGCCTCGTTAGTTCACCGCACAAACTGTTTAACCTGGCAACAACTGCAGCTGGCTCAAACGTGATTGGTCAATATCACGCAGACTACAAACAGCCTACAACCGGAAACCAGGGCTCTTCTGCTCTTCTTCCGGAGGCAAGATCTCCGGGGTTTGCCTACAGACTCTACATTCACTGAATGTAGAGTCTGTATATAGAGAATACAGTGAAGCTGACCTTTCGACATTTTGGATAAAACATCATCACTTCATCATTTTATTCTATTGTAAATTTTTGTGTAATTTTGTCATGATTACCTTATGAATTCTTGAGTTATGGTCAATAACATATTTTTTGAGGTCACAGTGGCCTTTGACCACCAAAATCTATGCAATTAATCCATTAGTCCCAGTGGATGTTTGTGCCAAATTTAAAGAAATTCCCCACTTCTTCGCCTTCTTGAGATCTTGACCACCAAAAGTTTATTGTTGAGTTTATTGTTGAGTTCAAATGGAGGTTTGTGTCAAATTTGAAGAAATTCCCTCAAGACATTTTTGAGATATCACATTCATGTGAATGGGATGGACAGACACACAGATGTAGGTAGTATGGACTGATGGACAGACGGACAATCTGAAAACATAATGCCTGTGTTCCACGGGTGTTTCCGGCAAGGAGGCATAAAAACATAGCCATGTGACAACCTCTAAACAAGGATGCTCTCATTCACATGTATTTGTAAGCACGTACACGTTTACCATAGCTGTTGTGAAGAAAATGGTACAAAAGTGGCAGACAGCAAGAAGCCACATGAAAGAATGATTAAAAAATCCTTCATATACAGTAAATACATAGACTACCCTGAGGCCATTCAATGTTTTGCATCCATAACAGCAAAAGAAGATGACTAAATATAAACAAACATACATGGTATAGAATATACTGTATATACAATTAATGGCTATTGCAGAAAAAATATAGAAAAATCATAAATGATGTCACAATGTCATGTCAATATGTGTGTAAAATTCATTAACTTTCTCTCATTGAAACAGCATTGCCACACAAGTGGATGAAAACCTTGCATCTCTAATATTTAATCTTTTCTAAAACAGAGTGCACAGCAACAGAGACACATTAAATACAATGAGGGTCCTACAGAAACTCTGATGATAAATAAGATACTGATTGAATACAAACATATATTCTGAATCCTGCTAACCCTACATGCAAACCAATTCAAAGAAATCAATGAAGAGTGGGACATTTTGAGCTCAATGCTCAACACTGGCTGTGCGAGGTGCAGACAGAAGCTGAGAGGTGAGTGGGATGCAGCAAAAGGCAGGTGGAATAAAGTGACCCGGGGGCTCGAAGAGAGGGGGGGTGATAATAAGGAATCCATGTGACTGACTCAGAGTGATGGGCTTACCTGGCCATGAATATTTCAGACAGCAGTGAGGTGTGTTATTACAGCTCAGTGGGAGCACTCACAACATGGGGCAAGACATGTGCCATCACAAGATAGGACCGAGCGCAAACACAGACAGACACACACACACACAAACAATGCAATTTCCTGCATTCAGAAAGAGCACGTTGCAAATTGCTCATTCATGCTGAATACCTGAATAGCAAGATGTTTTTATCAACAAACTAACAACAGCATCTTCCACTGACATGCTCCCTTGAATCAATATAGCAACCAATCAATAAGCAGGGAAAGGTTTACACACTATGGGAAGACTGGCTCTGCAAGTGGAGAGAGTAAAATAAATCCATGTGCAGCATTTTACTTGAGTTGGAACAGTCCCACATGCCAAGAAGACGATTAAATAAATATTCTGTTTACATGGACTGGGTGCCCAGGGGTCTGCAAACTAGTACAGCAAAGCAGCTTCACTCAGCCAGCTAACAATCCAGTGCCTCTGGCCATTCTCATATATTCCCTCCATTATTTCACCAGCGTCTGCCTCTCAAGCCACCATCTCTTTTACAAAACACTGTCTGGAGATGCGACTGTCATAGAGTACTATGATGGGGAGGCATGCGCTGGTTTAAAGTACCCTAAAACAGTTGAGAAATGCACTTTGAATACATCCAGAATAGTGGGAGTATTATTGTATATGTAGGCTTCACATCAAATGGCTGCAGCACATAGTATACAGCACACAGACAAGGATGGAGCCTGAATGACAGTAACAGCTATACACAAATAGCAGTAAATTCAGGCTGCGGGAGGTTGCAAACTGAGCAAATAGATATTGAAATGCTATAAAACTACTGTGAAAACATAAATAATTATAAACACTGTAAGCTGAGTATTCTTTTAATTACAGTATACTAGATACTCAGAGACGATTTCTCCTGGTGGTGTCTTCCAACATCCTCTAACATGGACACCTGAGAACGGCAAAGTCGCGAGGAGGGAACAGCCAGTCTTATGCATTATACATTATCCCTTAGTTATTCATCAGAAAGGACGCGTATTAACCTGTACGCAACCCAGAGAGCACCATTAATATTCAGCAGATAGCTGTTTGAACAGGTCCAAAAATAAATGGTGTGACTCGTATGTGCGTGTGACTGGTAATTAAGACATGTGAGCCTGCAGCCACACATAGGATCGCAAAAGTAAGCATTTCAGCATGCAACATTCTGGCACTGAATTTGCATCTGTGTTTGAAATTTGTCACCAATGTCACTTGAAATTGTAATCAGTTGCATTAGATTTCTAATTAGTCCACCCATTTTTCAGTGAATACACTGAGTATGTTTAATTATAGTAACATAACCTTATACTGTATACAGAATATATCGTGACAAGGTGAGAAAACCAGCTGAAAACTTGATTCATTTATGTCTTGAAAAATAATTTAACTTTTAACTTTACAAATAATGTGACTGTATGACAGTTTCATTCCTTACATTTTTCTACAGAAGCCTATAAAAAGTGAAACTATTTTTTTAACATAGAGTTTTTCATTCTTTAATATCTTAGGTCAGGGGTCTTTACAGTTTTACAGACCATGGACACCACCTCTGCATATATTGTATAAAACTGAGTTAGATATTAAACAGCGCCACAGTTACGTTTATGGCAGCTGAAAGTGCCATGTATAAACATTCCTCTTTATGGTGCATACAATACTTAGCTATTAAAATAATATTCATTAACGTGTCAAATATTTATACAATATTTTAGTGTAGGTTAGCTAAATCACATGATTGCGGGAGGATTCATGGGTAATATTAGCTTATCATCAGTGTTGTGTACTGGAAGTTAAATTGGGGTTTTATGAAAAGGCCATTTCATCTGTTTTTGGACTCATGTTAATGTGTACTTTCCGAAATATTGTAATTTTTGAAAAAAAAATTTTAATTCAATTTTATTCAGTTGAATAAAATTGAATTGAACTGAATTGAATTATTTGGTGGCCCCCCTGTGGTAACTTTGAGGACCCCATGAGGGTGACAACCCCCTGCTGAAGACCAGTGTGTAAGTGATTATCACTGGAGAGTTGTGTATTTTTACGATGTCTGTGTCATTTTTCTTGTATTTTTTAACCTGGTCTGACCCTGAAGTCGTTGAAATCCAGTGCTTGGGCAGTGACTTGCGACACCGACAATCAAAGCCGTCCTTTCGCGTCGGCATGATATACAGCCGGTCACTGTTATACTCGGTGGCGCCAGAGGGAAACAAGGTGGGACAAAAATGAAAGTTAAGGTGGCCACAGTCCAAGTGAAGCAGGCAGGAAGGGAGGTGGATGGGTTCAACAAACACCAACTTTCATATGTGAGAGTGGTGTTGGCGTCTCTTTTCCTAAACCCAACCACATGCTTTTGTTGCTTAAACCCAACTAGTTGTTGTTAGTTGTAGTACAGACATAGGTCATTTATTTTGAGAGAAACTGTATGTAAACAGTAAATTTCCTGTAACAGGAAGTGTATTTTGAAATCAGACAATCCATGTAACAGGCAGAAGTTCACATGACGTCCCATTCAGAAACAATTGTGCTTAAAGGTATACCATGCAGGATTGTCGGTTACTGTGAAAGTGAAAGTAAAAGCCAATCCCCAGTTTGTTCTCAGTTGGCGTTTTGCATTGAGTCTCATGAATGACTGGTCTGGCACCTGGTCACTACCTTTTAAAGGCCCTGACCTCACCTGAATGCTGTGGGGTTACATGCCTGTAAATGTTCCAAACACAGAAAATAAGCAAATGCAGGCAGAGGGCAGGGTCTCAACAGAAAAATACACCACCACACACTTGTAGTGCTTCATAAGTGATGATTGAAAGGGATTACTTCTGTGTGAGTCAAAACATTGTTTGTCAGGAAAATCCTGCATAGTATATCTTTAATAAATGGTACCATGCATGCGGGGTAAAGTACAGTTCAAGGGTGATAAACAAATACAGAAATTAATTCATAGAAATTTAAAACAAAATTTGTGGCTATTTATGTATTATACATATAAAAGTAAATAGGCTTTTATAATCAATGAGAAAAAAAATCCAGCCTTTGAAATCAAAATTGGATAATCATCATTTGTGTTGGTGCTGATGCAGTGGGCGGTTAAATGCTGTTTGATGGCATCTTAATGTTATTTGTTGAGGGATGCAGTGTCTGGGAGTGTTCTCAGTCAGACCAAGAATTCCAATGAATCGTCCGTCTAAACCTTCGGGGCCAATGCCCCCTTTTAGCATGTAATACATTTCTGTGGTCAGCTCTGTCACACACACAAGTAATACTAGAGAGATGATAAATCAGCAGATAAGTTGGAGCTGATATTGCTGCTGCAGCTATTTGTGTTCTCATAGATGTTACAGAAATATTTATATGTCTCTGGAAAGTCCAAACTCAATATTTTACCCAGCCAGTTTTAATTATTCACTGCATTTCAGGGAGAGCAAAATGATAGTGAAAATCCTGCCAGTGCAACAGAGCTGGGGAAAAAAAAAAAAGTTAATGAAGCTCACCTTTCTGGTAGAAATGCAATTCTACGGCTGATTCAGTGAGCTTTTGAATCATGCTGGCAGGCACAGAACTCGTTGGTTTGAGACTGGGGAGAGATCCTTGGAGGAAGCCGCCGTCTTTGCTAGCATGAATAGCACCTGTAAAATAGCCAAGCAGGTGTACAATCAACCTGTGTGGAGTGTTCTCGCAGAGCAAATTTTTACACCTGCCAGAATGTAATTTTGGAGGAGCAGCAGGATGCCTTCCACTTCATACACAAATCACACTGGCTTTGTGTCTGGGCAGGTGTGTGTGTGTGTCTGTGTGTGTGTGTGTGTGTGTGTGTGTGTGTGTGTGTGTGTGTGTGTGTGTGTGTGTGTGTGTGTGTGTGTGTGTGTGTGTGTGTGTGTGTGTGTTTGTGTGTGTGTGTGTGCGTGTGTGTGTGTGTGTGTAAGAGAGAAAGAGAGACTGTTCACTCCCTTTTCTCCCATAAACAAAGCAAACATCCTACTTATGCCAGTTTAGCTTGAAACTGCAGTTTATACATAAAAAAGAATAATATAGCATCAAATAAAAATTTGATAGAATGGCATGTTATTTCAGTTTGATCTAGATGATGCCATTCATTTATTTGAAGCTTGGTCAACATTCGATCGTTGGAGAGATCAAATAAGTGAAATATGGCCCCAGAGCATATCACTATAGTTGTTCAACATCAGCCTCTAAACTGTTTTAGAGATAGGAGAGGATTGGATGATGAGAAGCTGGTGACCTCCATCCATTCTAACTTTCTTATTCTCGACCGCTCTAACGTGCTTAACACTGACACTGAGTTTCACTTGGTGGAGTTAAAAAGAATGATTGCCAACTACTTTATATCATTTACATCTGCCTTCTCTTATTACCCAGAAAAGAAGTGGGAGGTTGTCTCTCAGTCAGGGTCATTTGTATAAATGGAGACCTTTGGACACTGAGGGAGAGCGGAGGCAGGCAGAATCACCACAGATGAAACAGTATTGCAATTTAAATGTTATGTGGACAGGAAGAGAAAGTATTTGGTTTTACTGCTGGCTGGCTTTTACAGTAATTAGAAGTACTGCTATTGTTTGTGTTTGAAAGATTCACTCGCATCACCTAATATTCCACACAAGAGGAAAAGGATGTCTGTGAACTATCTGTCCAGCATTGCATGGCAATCCATTCCATAGTCATTGAGCTATTTCATCACAGGCCGAATATATATTCCGGTGGTAGTAGGGGAAAGAAAAGTCAGGTGATCAGCAAAGAATGTGGGATTCATCCTCTGTCCATCTTGGAAACCATCAGCTATCAGTCTGATGAAGATAGGCCTCTGGAGGCAACTGCCAATATTGCGGGAGATCCATGTGCCAGTCATTTTGGCTAATCTCTATAAACAGATCAATTTTTGTTAACAAAAAAAAAAAAAAAAGCTAATATGAAGCAAAATAATCTGGCCAGAGGCCTGTAGTAGGAAACCAGTTCAATTTACCCCGGGTGTCTTTTTATCTGGACATCTGGATAACTGCTACCAAAAAGCTGGTTATCAAGTAGTCCAATCAACTCTGGGTTTTCCTATCCTGCAACAAGCGTGTACATATGGAGGAGGCTGGGGTGTTAATTATGAGCAACATCATCAGAACTATGAATCAGGGAGGCTACGTCATATGATTGGGACCACGAGACAGTGAAATCTCAGTAACGTGGGATGTTAACGATACTCTTTTATCTTGAAACTGAAATTGTAGAGACATTAAAAATACCATCAAAAAATTCACTGTCAGCCGAGACTTAAATTATGTGTAGGTATCACTAGGCTGTATTTGGCATTAGTATACAGTATGTTTTGTTATGTAGTTGGATAATGAAGAATATCTCACATAAAACACTTTAAAGTGATGCCAGAATGTTTCTGCTACCACAGTAAAGTGGTAAAAAAAAAGTAGCCTAGTTAATGACTGATGAGATCTATATGAGCAGAATGTTACATTTATAATTATGGGAGCCTATTAATAGTGTATGGATTATTTTTCTAATAAAATGTTATCTTCTTTGCAGCTGCATAGTACTGAAAACCCAGTGCTGGACTGCAAACAGTCCGCAGAACAATACCACAATCCTATCCCCTACAGATTCTGCATATATATGCATATGGTTTGGGTTAGTTTGGTTTGGGTTTTTATATTGTTTGAAGAGTAATTTCCAGTTTAGTCTGGGACCATGAGTGTGTACAACATTTCATCTCAGTCTGTCCTGTAGTTAGTTCCAAAGTGTTGGACTGACTGACTGACCTTGACCCTGAGAGCCTACAAGGTTAAAGATAGAAAACAAAATATCAGATTACATTATAAAGGGTTACATTTTTTTAAAAGCTCCCTCGAGACCCACAGACAACTTTACACAACAGTTTTTCACAGGCTGAGCACTGCTCCTGCTGACGAGTAACCTGACTTTTGTAAAACATTTGTAAAATTGGTAGAGTGCCTCTTTAAACAACTCAGCAGTGATAGTGGTGGTGGATAATCATGATGTCATTAATTCTGAAAACTGTGGGAATGACTTGTAGGTTACTATGACAAAGTGTATATCCAAGTGTCACCATTACATTTTCAGTATCAGTGGAGTTTTTTTTAACTAGATTTATAAAATATCAATCGTTGCATGCATCTTATGTCAACTAGAAATAAAAAAGTCAGCTTCATAAAAGAGGACTTCAACTGATTAATTAATAAATAGGGAAATTAATTATAACTTATGTTGAATAAAGAAAAAAAAATGAAATAGTGTTTTTAATTAGGCAGATAATCCAGATGCTGTCATGTCAGCCTGTTGCTACACAGAACAAACTAACCATGTAGGTGGAACTTCCAAAACAGCAGCTGTCAGATGGCAGAGCTTACCTTCATGCTTTGTCATGACAACAGGATTAAAGTAGTAGCATTAATGAATCCAAGAATTCGTTAAAAATAAATGGACATGACATATATATTTGATTTTGAAATGGAATGATGCCTCACTCTCTCATTCTTTCTCATCTAAGAGAGCACCGCCTCAGCATTAACAGTAGCCTGCAATGAATAACTGGGTCCTTTCCTTCACTGTTGCCAAAGAAGCTGCAGTGGACATACATGAATACTCTGGGAGATCTGTGAGTTGGACTTTATCCCCCAGCAGTGCCACCAGCTCTGGGCAGAGTCAGAGGTGAGGCTAATGCCGCTGAAATGCACTTGAGCAGTGGAGCAAAAGAAGCAGCAGCATCCTCATCATTAAATTAGAGGAAGCAAACTTCATTTTCAATACCTTCACTTGTTATTTTCTTATTTCTTTCTCTTTTTTATGATAAGCCAGAGTGATGTGATAAAAATCTGATCATGATTCAAAATTCATCCTTCAAGGTTTGCTTTGGGGGTTTTTTTTAGCTTTTGGCAAGACAGTTCATTCTGGAAACTTAAAGTGTAGAGTTTCCACACAGTAAAAGTCAAGGATGAAATTGTAATCTTACCCTAAAATGCTCTTTGATTAGTGGTTTTTGGTTCCATTCATCGCCTTAAAAGATTTAGAGAGGTTAAAGGAAACGGTCAAATCTACAAAACACTTGGAGCATTTGAGGTGAACTGTTTATTTTGAGCTGAAAAAAATTAAATAAATAAAAGCAGTGCAGTCGCAAAGTTGCAGATCCCCAGGGGGAGAGTTGAATGACCTGCCAAATCTAATTTCTCAGTGTGTGTATTTACCAGAGTAGCTATTGCAGGGGAAAATGTATTGTGTCAGCGCCTGGCACTTCTCTCTGTTATGGAAGTTCAGTGACCCATTATTTAGTGGTGTGGTGTGCACTGCAGAGCATGGCAGCAAAAGTAAGAATCCTAAAATTACTTGGTGGTTCACTGAGAAATTACATATTTGACTCGAGTATAGCGCAGGCAGGCTGATTAAAGGCCTGGACACAATAAAAGGTCATGCTGTGTAAGGATTCTAGCTGCATGTAAAGGCAAATGTCTCTGTCTGTTTTCTAATAGACCTGAACATTCTTATTACTTCTTGTGTGGGAAAAAATATAAGAAATATTGAACCCAGACTTAACTAGAAAATGCATTTCCTGCAGAAATTGCGTGTGAATGCTGAGATGAATCACAAAGCATTGCCGAAAATGCAGAAATGTGAAATGAATTTCCTGAAGAATGTTAAAGTCCAGTTTCAATACACCCACTGCTAAAAACCTGGAAGTTGAAATGTAGAACTGGCAGAGTTAGGTGAGCTCCCTTAAGAAACTAAGAGCTGAAATAGAACATTGCTAGAGAAGTTGGGAGCTAAACCATAATACTTTCAAAGGTGAAAGTTGGAATTGATTAACTGAAAAGACTAAAAGCAGGAAAGATTTGTACTTTAAAAAGCATAATAGGTAGAAAAAAAGTTGACAACAAGCTATACGTTCTTACATATCATCACAATTTGACATTTGAATGGTTTCTATAGCTGAAAGTGTGCTAAGTGAAAAATGTACGGAAGGGGTATAATTACCTGTGACCCGTTCAAGTCTTACATGAAGTCTGTAGAGAAAAATATGGAGAGCAGTGGAATGTAAAAGTGGAATAGAGTGAGGATTTAATAATTCATGGGATTTATACAGCGCTTTTCTGGCTACTCAAAGTCATTTTACAGAGAACAACAAAAACAAAAAAGATGAAATAATCCATAAGAAGGTAAAGAATGCAGACAGGGAGAAGGGCACAGTTTTTAGAGCTTGTGGGCAGTTTCGAAAGGGGGTTTGTTTTGAGGGATTTCTTTGGTGGAGATTGAGGAGGAGTCTCTGATGTCAAAAGATTTTTTTTATTTTTCATTCCCACAAATACTTGAATTCATTATGTCAAATACAGTTACATGCTATCTTTTTAAAAAATGGGATACTGACTAAGTTTGGTTATCAACATTTGTATAAATGCTTAAAACAAGTTACCGTATATATTCCAACATTAATAATCTCTGTACACAGATAACTGTCAGCAAGGTATTTTAGTGCTTGAAATTCAGTTGCATTGCCGTTTAAATCATCGAATTAATTTTCGACTAACGAAAGCGCAGGGGCCTCGGGGATTGCTCACCACCTTCACTTCCAGCGGTGCCCCCAGTGTTACAACTCGAACCAAACGGCGGTAAAAACGTTGCTGCTAATGCCCTTTTTTTCCTGTCATGAGGAGTGGAAGGTTTGCTGGTGGATGCACAACGCTTGTAAGTTGTGCTGTTGTCCATGTTTTTCACGCTGAGATGGCATTTTGGGTGGAGCAGTCGCCATGGACGTGGAGCTTGCTGTTTCTGTAGGTACACATTTCCTATGGACACCTGCATGTCTTGGCCCCGCCCCCTCCATTGTGATTGGCTAAAGCACAGCATCGTTCAACCTCAGTATATATATATATACCCCAATATATCCTTACATTGTTTGTTGGCTGCAACAGTGGCCTGCAGCTTGGCAGGTGTCAGGTGACACCTTGGTGACACATAGGTGACATGCCATCAACCATCTCCTCCACCTTCCAATGACAAAGTCACCTTATATACTACGTCACTTTAGAAATGTTGACATGCTACGTATGAAACATGCAAATGTAACATATCTGTGGTTTTGCGGTAACAAATAAATTTTAAGAGATTGAAACTCTACAGAGCAGTGTACACAAATGCAAAAGCTGCTGGAACAAAAACCTAGGTGAATCTGATTCCCGTCCCGTGGACAACAAGTTCCCATCACTCAGCATCTGTCGTGTAGCACTATGGATCATATTTACACCCAGACAGCAGATCGGGGCTGCAGGGACTCGATGGGATACACAGGAAGCGGAGGTCACTTGACCAAACACAACCCATGCAGGCCTGTGGGAAGACAGCAGCAGCCATACATCATGCTGGAGAGGCAATCCGTCACCCAGGCCGCTCGATTTGAGGCAGCCACTTTGAGATTTGCCACAGCCACCGGCCCTTGAGGGACAAGCTGATGACAGAGCTTGCTACAAATACACTCTATACCTCTCACAAGCTGGACACTATATACACTGTTCGGAAGTGTCAGGAGGTAAACTGTCATCACACACATCCAATTAAAATGATTTTGGTCCTTACTGTTTTTTGTTTTATTTTGTTTTTGAAACGTTTCCATTAAATGTTTAACTTACACACAAAAAGGTTATGTATTGTCTTATAGCAGATGGCAAGATGTTGATATTTTGTTGTTGAGAGAAAACCATGTCTAAATGGAGTCTGCAGCAATGATCCAGTCGAGCTGTATGCAGACTGAGCCCAGCATAGCAAATCGTCTTTTTATGGTGCAATCAGGAAGGATCTGGCAGTGGTTACAGAAGTGTAGTCTAGTTCGACAATAACTGGGGTATTTTTGGATGAATGAAAATGAATCCATGAGTGAAAGCTGTTTCTCTGGTTCCTGAAAAGCAATATGCTGAAAGCCAGAAGACATTTTTTGCCATCATCGAAGATGCTAATGTATTTTGAACATCAGTAAATCATTGTTCAATTTAAAATGATACCGATTTCTCACTTCTATTTTGTTGCAATCATATTGTTAGTGTTTCCTTTTCTCCCGCAAAGAGGATTTTGCCAAAGCAGCAGCAGCCATTTTTCCTGTGATGTGTTATAAAACAAGGCTGCAGATTTCCCGCAAGATCCAATAGATGCCACACAATGTTAGCTATGATGTCATTTTGTTTAGTGTCATTTTTTCTCAAAATGTTTCTGGTAATGATTTATTCAACAGTAAGCCCACTGTAAGACGCTATTTTGACCAACCCAAAACACAATGTGATATTCAATTTACCCAGCACATAATCTTTTTACCGCTTTTCTCAGGAAAAGATTTAATATTAGCTACAATGCACCAACAGGCACAGACCTAAATCAGTTTTATAATTTAGCTTGTAATGCTATCATCTGAAAAAAAAAGAGAGAAATCACCCTCATGGTTACCCAACACTGAGTGATGCTCCCTAATGTACCTGGACTTTAGGGCCTGTTGTGGTCCCCCATTGTCTAGCCTCGCATCACCAGGCTCTTCACGTATGGCAAAGAGCCTGGTTTCCATTCACTCTGAATTTTGTCTGGATTCTGGTTCCAGAATTTGGATCTGGAATTCACCAGATTCACCAAAGTAAAAGTGTTCACCAAAGTAAAACTTTAAATTCTGGAGCACCATCGTCTCGTCGCATCCTCTTTCACCGTTTTGACAGGTGTAACATTATCATGCAGCGATGCTGATGATGCCATATTGTTGTTGTTGTTGTTCTGGTTGACAGAGCATGCTACATGGTGAGCATCACGCAGTGTTCCTCTCTCTTCCGCCCCCGCCGCTCCAAACTTTATCGAAAAAATGCAATTATGTACAAAACTAGGATCAAGTGTCTATTAAACAAAACAGACAACTGAAATAGACAGTAACTTGTAATACAATTAAATACAATGAAAGAAAAAGGTTAACTTAATGGCTTCGGGCTTTTCTTGTAAATTATATTCTTTAAATTAAAAAGTTTCACCGCATTTTTATTAGCTTGGTGCTTTTATTTTGATGGAAAGGCGCATCCATCGAATTCCAGATCCTGTCTCTCTCGCCCTGGTTTTCATTCGTGTTTTATTTTGAAAATCCACCAGATACTCTTGTCTTTTCTGTGTGTGACTTCCTGTTTGACTCATTTGATCTGTGCAAACTGACATGCCGTCGCACGGCGTCCTTTCACATAGAGCGCGCAAAGGGCAGACCTCCGCCAACGAACCCATTCATTGTGTATGTGCTACCGCGGTGTCTGCACGCCGCCAGCCTGCACTCAAATTGAATTTTTTTTTATTTCACCGCAACGCGCTGTGACGACACCTTGGCGCGTCCAATAGCAGAGAAGCGGTCACCATGGAGCTGTAGCTCTTGAACGAGCCTGTACTCCCCTAAATCCTGTCTTGCGTGCCTTGCTCTCCGCTTGCCCTGCGCCCTACCCCACAGTGGGTGCCGTGAAATCGCTCTCTGTGTGAAAGAGGCACCTGGCGCATATTGTTAGCGGAGCGGAGCGCCGAGCCACTTCTAGGCCGCGGCCGGTGGAGCACTTCGGACGGATCGCGCATGACACAGATCCAGTGGGTTGCCATAAATGGGCCTGTCCCAGAGGCATTCAACTACCAGCGAGCTTTTGAAATGCTCTGATTCAGGGTGCCATACTTGCAAATCGAGGGGGAGGGAGGAAAGCAGTAGTTTGTGTCAGTTTGTGTGTAATTTATTTGAGTCTCACCTTTTGTTTTCTTTTCGTATTGCATATTTTGTATTGTTTTGCATATCTGTAACTGTGTTTGTGAGTGAGAGAGTTTTAAAAGAATATTTTGTCTGCACATGACTCAAAATAATGAAATAGCCCTCTCCAGAGGCAGATCATTACATCGGTCATTTTTCTTTTTATTACTTAAGTGTTTAACCACTCATCCTTAGCTGTATTTTAAGTGTAACCCTGCACCATAACCAGTGTTGGGTAAGGGTTACTTTAAAAGCACGTTACTGCGTTACTTTTTAAGCGTTGCTCCCTGAGTAAAGTAACTCAATTACTTTAAAAGTACTTCCAACATTACTCCCTGAGAAAAGTAGCTCAAGCCCTTTAAAAGTACTTTTGAGTATTCTACATTTCCTATTGGGCGATGGACCACAGGGCGCTAAGCCTACATTTTTTTGTCTCCAAAATTAAAGTTATGGACCACTTGCCCTTCACTGAGATCCAATTCTCCCATCACAGCCGTCACTTTGACCAGTAGAAACACACAACAATCTGCTGCCGTAGACAACTGTATGACAACAACACCCCAGCATTTTTAATATTTCCTCTAGGGATGTTAGCACACAGAGTAAAAGGGGGAAATGATGGTGTGAAACAGCAGAGGCACTTTGTCAACCCGCTGAGTTAACGTTACTGTCATTAGCATCAAGCTAGCAAACAATGGTACATCCTCACGGTCGGACATAAAGTAATAACATTAACAAATAGCGGCGGGGCTTTTACTCACCATAACTGCAGAGGCTCCCAGCTTCATTTGAAACAGGCTACTCAACACTTGTGTCAAATTAAAAGCCCTCGGCTGAGAGAATCCCTCCATTTTCTAAATAGGCTTTTATTCTGAAACATTTGTCAGAACTTCCTGTGGAAGATACAGTAGCTTGATAGTTTACATATGGCGCTTCAAATGTAGCTCCTGCCATCTGCTGACTCTTTTAGGTGACTACAGCAACATGTCGGCTGGCACATGAACACACACAATTCTGACAGTGACTCAATTAATAGTTAAAGTATTAAAAATAGGACAAGAATAACCCAATGACATCACACACGCCGTGAAAGACAACTGGGGATAATTGGTGAGTACCAGCGTGTAGCGTGTATCAGGCATAATGCAAGTCCTGAGTCTGAAATATGTCTGTCAGCGAGTCCTACTCCACCTACTTAGACTCCACCGTAGACAGCGGCAGCATTTGTCCAACCACGTAGCGAGCCACAAGCTCCGTGGCTTCTTTCAGACTGATTTAACTGATTTAACGTTATCTCCGTTATTAGAACCAAACGATAGCCGTTGCTGTTTTAGAGCTGAAGGACCAGTGTTCTAAAAGTAACTGATGTCTTGTTTGAAAATGTACTTAAGTATTTGATTACTCAAACATCAAACAAACACACACACACACACACACACACATTGAAACTGGCCTAGAACCGCCACTGTCCGTGTATGTAGAATACTACATAAAGACCCCTCTCATTCCTAAGAAAGTTGCTTAGTGGTACGTTAACTCTTTACCCCATAAAATGCCTGATAGAACCACCCTTATAGAACATTCTAAGGCTACCCATGGAATTATTTGAAGAAAAAAAATTAAATCTAGCCAGGTAATTTTAAATTAATGTTACACTCCACCAACCTACATGAAACATGTCATAATATCTTTAGAAACTATCTTTAGGATTTCGATGTCTCATTCATTTACCAGTAAGTCATTTGAAAGCCAAACACGGAACCTGTTGAAATGAGTGTCAAATATCGTCTTTATGGATATGCCAGGGGCATCAAAACCCATCATTAAGGATTTGAGGGGGGGTGTCTTATGTAATCATTATGGGGAAAAGAGTTAAGCCAAAAAAGTTCATGTTCCACGTATAAAATTATCCAGATGACCGGCACTGCACTCACACTGTGCAGTCCATAGAGCAAGTGCAACAGAGACTTCCACTGACTGAGCCACCTACTACGTTCCGCTAACTTGAATAGGGATAAAATGATTCAATCTTGCTGCTCTTTCTAGATTTTCCAAATCATATCGGACCAAATGGATGAAATCTCGACAGTGAAGCCAGTCCTTGTTTTGATGCTCAAATAAATTTTCTACTTATTTACAGATGTCTCTCTTGCCATGTAAGTTTATGGGAAAACTTTATGGGCCCCAAAAAGGGCTTCGGTGCACTTCCCAGGGAACTGTTTCTACATAGTGAGTGGGTCCTCTTCCACAGAGTAGTACAAGTTGTTTCAACAGGGCCCCAGAATGGACAAATGAAACGCTGGCTCTAGATTGGGCCATTTGCAGTAGCTCAGTCCACAGGGACGTGGCTTGGGAAGTGGACTGGTCACTGGAGAGGTGCCAGTTGGCCTCAGGGACACTGCTGAGGTGCCCTTGAGCAAGGCACTGAACCCCCAACTGCTTGGGGCACCTTTTGATGGGCAGCCACCTCGCTATGACATCTCTGCCTTTAATGCATGTATAGCTTCTTCTTCTTCTTCTTCTTCTTCTTCTACACACTTATAGCACGCTGTAGATGTTCAACCTCACTGCTTGATGCCACTAAATCCTACACATTAGGCATTTAAACTTGCTTTAATTTACCCGAAAAAGAAGAAGAGAGAAAAAAAAAAAACAAGCAACAACTTCTGGAGCTGAAAAATAAAGCCAACACAGAAGTGCCAAGTGCAGTTCCTTGAATGGCCACTTGAGGCTGGCTCAAATGCGAATCACTTCCTATAGACCCCCATAAAATGCCCAGCTTTACAGCAGAAATAAACATGTTTACAGCCTGATACAAATATGATTTTGGTCTCTATAGTTAATTTTAACATCCATGGGGTGAGTTTTTAACTCATCTATTTGCATTTTATCAATGCCAAAAGATAAAGTCTATAACAAAAAAAGATCAGATTTTATCAGAATAGATAAATGGTGCTGTTGAGTTTGATCTGTGGACAGGTCAAATGTATGTTTGCCACTGATGCAATGATAATAGTATGGGAGGATAAAAGCAAAGTGGAGAGGGGCTATCAAGTGTTTCACCTGTGTTACTAGGAAGTACCATATGCCTCCACCTCTCCAGCTAATACACTGTACTCACCTTCATCATCTATTTATGTGTACATACCTGACTGAACCTAATGACTTACAGACAGATCCTCATGAAAGCCCTTAAGCTGTATTTCTCAACCTGTTTGCAATCTGTTATTTTCCTGAAAAGTGTTAGAAGCAATTTCCTTTCAGTTTCCTGTTTTAGAGACAGGAGCAAGTGCTGCTTCACAACCAATACTGTACAACACTTAGCTCCAAGAATTAGAGACTAAAGCATCTTAGATATACAGTACCTGCCGCAGACATCAATTATTTACTTGTAATGCTGGAGATTTAAAATTACATTTCTCATGTCTTTAAGAAACTAACCTTTTCAAGCGTAAATAGTATAGGCGAGAGCTTACCTCTCATTGAAATTCTGTATTGTTTAGCCAGAAAAACAGCAGATAGCAAGAGACGACAGCTCTAAATTATATGTCTCTGTGTATTTGGCCCTGTAGGAAGAAGTGAAATAAATGCATGTGCCCTTGTACTGTATGAGGTCTACTGCAGGTGGACAGGCGGCGTAGATTAATTTGTGCCACCGGCATGGCAAGGTTCCATGCACATACAGTACATAGCTTGAGCAGCGGTCTGGAAAAGAGAAAGAGAGCAGGGAGAACACAGAAGGCCTTTCTGACTGCATGAGCACTTTCAATGAGCACCGCAAAAGGATTAATGTGAGGGAATATTATACATAAATGGGATCCACCTGAACTTCCAGTGGTGCGGCCCATTTTTACACTCGCAAAGGTCTCAGGAAAAGAAATTCCTTCCACGCTGATATAACCTTTCTTAAAAGCATCACCTCGAGTGCTGATACTGAATAATTCAGTGCCTATTAGTCTACCATTTGCCTGGACATAAAGTCTCCTAGCAACATTGGCAGACTTCAGGTAGGTGTTTTGTCATGGAAGCACTTCTGACTGCAGGTAGCGCCACACATTAGATATTGGCATATGTAGCAGCCACCTGATGCCTGTAATTTAAGCACATCATTATATACGTTTGTCATCAGAGAATCAATGGACTGATACTCTAAAAATAACTTGTGATGCAGATTTCATATTTCTGCCTTTAGAACATTATTTCTCACATATAGACTTTCTTCCAGTACGGTACTGGGTCAACACTCAAAATAACTTTCAGTATGAGACGGGAATGATGAGTTTCAGTGAAACGGCCAAATGGAGAAATATTCTGCTCTACTGAGAGCAGAGAGCCAAGTAGAGTGCACACACTATCAACACGGAATAATGAAGAAGCAGTAATATAATGATGTATGTCTGTAATATATAAAATTCTCTAACGATGACTCAGACCGTCCACTGCCATCGCATTTTGATACAGGCACGCCTGCCCACACTTTGAGGCTGAGGGATTGTAAATGTCAGTGGCTTGTCACTCAGACTCAGTCCCACATGGGCAGTGAGATGGAGCCCACTAAAAAGGGAAGACCGAATGACAGGACAGACATTAGTACCCTGTCTGACTCACTCAGCGTCCGACTGTCAATCTCTGGATATGTTCGAGGCGCTACTTTACCACTTTATGCATTTCCAAATTTCTATTCAGTGCCTGATTACCCTCTATTCAATACCTCACTGCTGGATGTTGATTGGTTCTCCCCCTTGAATGTTTTTAAGGTGTTCCAAATGGCGATGGCCTCAATTGCTTTCCCCAGTTTCAGTGGGGTTAAGCTGAAATGGAAAAGAAAGGATGTCTTGGATTCAGGGATCAGATGTGAGTGAATTTGTCTTTCTTCCAATCACGACAGAAATGAAAAGTTAAACCTTTTAAAAACATTGATATCTGACATCCTGATATTGTAGGTGGACATGTCCACAGCATTTTTAGAAATGGCCCATTTTGTCCCCATAAATATTTGAAAGCATAATTTGTTAAAAATGTTCTAAAAATACGTTGCAAAAAGATATGTTAACTAACAAATGAGAGTGCTTTGAGAAAGGTTTATTTGCACAACACAAAAAAACAACAATTTAACTATACAAGAAAATTATGTGCATAGTCCAAAAGTAACATTAAAAAAAAATGATTCTGATTCTGAAATGACCAAAAACATGCATGTGTCAATCAGTAACTTCAACATATTCTTAACACAGATTCTTCTTGTCACATTTTTTCATTCTCTCCCATGACAACACATATGAGCTATTAAAACCCAGGGACCAGGGACCCCACCCCCTCTTTTTCTTTTTTTAACAAGCCTGGCCAACTATGAGGCAAGGAGGAAGAGCAGGGCACATTTTAATCTATTAATCATATTGTTAAAGCTCATACATTGTGTTTAAACTGTTTTTAAGATGTTTTATTCCTAAAAAATCATATGAAACATTTATAGCTTTTACTCATGACTTTTTCTTTTAAATCAGTCCGTTACAATGGACTTTAAGGGTTACCGGGAGATGAATAGGGAAATATTGTTCTGATATGATTTCTTATTATACAATCAGGTGATAATGCATCCTGTTGATTATGTACACAGAATATTCAGGATTTCAACATGCTGTTTTCTGGAGAAATTGAGGATATTTTGAGTCATGATAGCAAATACTATACAAAATGTATATAAGTTTTTTGTTAAAGCATCACTTTAATTATTTATATGAGTAAACAGCCCATTCTCATTCCGAAGTCGTCAGATACGACCGCTTTGTCATGATTTCAGGGTCACTTTCACGGCAGTATGACATGCCACTGGGTTGCGTCAGTTTGTTACACAGCCGGACTAAACCTTTGGCGGTACATATTACATTGTTACACTGCCAGTAACAACATAATATAAGGAGCTGGAAAGCCTCCATAATGTGGGAAGGAGGGGTGGTGGATGGGTCCAACAAACCCTAGACTTTCACCCAGGAGCCCAGTGTTTGCTTCCTGTTTAAATGTAGAGCCAAACCATGATGTTTACTTATAAATCTAACCATGCGCTTTTGTTGCATAAACCTAACCACAACTAACCAAATGCTTTTCTTGACGTCCCAGCATCGGTTGCTGTGTCCCGAAACATCAACAACAGATGCAGGAGGATACCTGGTGCATTATATGTAGGCGTGAAAGGCCACTGACAAAGCGCCGATATGTAATGACTTGGAATGAGAACATCTTGATCCATCATTAAAAATAAATCAACTCTGTTTAGACCTTTTATTGTCTTGTTTATTAGAAGTTGGTTACCCACATACAGATTCTTTGTCCATTGAAATGGACAGAAAAAAACTACATAATTAATAATAATTAATAATACAATCGCACGTTTTTTGCTAATGATTCATGAGTGCAAGAAGAAATCCACCATTACAATATATTTTTTCTGTTTGTTTGGAACATAATTGGGCTCTGAACAGACTACCCTATGCCCTTTTAATGCACTGTTTTGCATTTTTTCCCCGGCCCCAATAATTATCTACTTTGACCTCATACCAAAGCCCCATTAGGCTACATTTCCTAAAATCACATATGCTGAAGACCATTTAATATATTTATTTATTTTTGAGCCCCTTTGTCCCCAGGACTTTTTAGCACAAAGTGACACTATTGACAAAAATAAAGAAGCTTTATTTCAGAACAAAAACTCTATACAACTGAGGACCTTTATTTAATTTCTGTGAATAATTATCACAATGAATCATGTCATTGATGTTAGCGCCACAGTTTGATGATCCGGTAGAGTCACTGGTCACTGAATTAAAAATATCTGACACATTTAATTTTGTTGTGCAGAACGTGATAATTATCAGGAACATTTGTGCATTCTCCCTAATCGCAACATCTCTACCACCAAAGGTTGTTTTTTTGTGTTAAATTTCAGTTATGTACGATTACACTGCACAGCATGCCACAGACTGCGATGTTGTCACCACCTGACAACACTGATATGTACATGGTCCACAACAGCCATCTAGATCTGGTATAGATTACACCAGAACTGTGTCATTTTCACTCCACACATGCCAAGATTCAGTGACACAAAACCAGTCGAGAGCCAAATGGCCACTAGGCTTTTGTGTTAGTTTAAATAAATCCCACTTTGGAGAGGAATATGTTCCCCTGGACTTTGATGCAGTGCAATATCCTGGGGTTTGAATAAAGTGACTCCAAATACACCAATGACTTCCATCTGCTCAGTGAGTTATGCTTGTAAATTCTGCAATTAGATGCATAGTTAATTCCTGCTATCTATCCCTTTATAGCTCGTGAGTTTGGTGGCAAAGACCACCAAGCTGTCAAGCGCTGGCACCAAGTCGAGAACATTTTATCTCTCAGCGCGATGACTCGTACAGTGACAGAGCTGAAGAATTTATTAAGTGTCTGGTAAAGTCACCATGCTGCACACTTACTCTCAAACTTCACTCATTTTCTTTGTGATTAAAAAACCTCAGCATTCTTAAGGATGAATTAGTTTCAGCTTTAATCAAGAAAATATACTTGCAGTGCATGAGATTGCCAAGAGAATGTCTAAAATAATTAGTAACAGGCACATAAGGTATCTCTGGGACAGGGACGAGCTCCTGCGCAGAATGTGATGACTATGAAGTGGAGTTGGCAGTCGCTCTCAGGAAGCAACATGACCTCATGGTTGGAAGTGGGATCTGGAGATTCAAGGATCATTAGAAATAGACCGTAATACATGAATGTAGCTGCAGGGGAAAATAGGGAACAGTACAGTAACTTAAAGGGGCAGAAAGCGAAATCCTTTCACCGCTAGATTTGCTGTTGTGCACTGCCTCCAGACCAAAACAAAGTGTCATGAGCAACACCTCCTTCTACCTCTGCCCTCCACCCCCGACCCCACTCGCCTCGTCTGCGTAGCCGAGCACCGCAGCATCTCCACGGACTATCACATCCAGATGGTCCCGGTGTTTCTTCTGCAGGCTCCGCTTCACTCAGCTTCATGAGGAAATAAAACCTAAACAGCCAACTTAGTTTGGCTTAGTTTAGCAGTTAGCGATGTCTTTCACTCACTCTCGGTCTCTCCTGTGTTTAGCTATTTCCCGGCTTTGCTGTTAGCGTTAGCACTACTGGGCTGCCACGCTAACGCTCCAACTCCAACTGAGCGGGCTCACGGTCTCACTGAGAAGAGTTGGAACGTTAGCATGGCAGCAGACTAGTGCTAACGTCCCTACGCTTCTCTGCCAGACTCAGTGAGCCGGAGCCGAGAAGCGTGGGGACGTTGGCGTTAGCACTAGTTGGCACTAGTTGCTACGATTGTAACATTAAATTTAATTGAATTGACACAGCGACATGTCCCTAACGTTACTGTAACACCAATTAAAACAGACATTTGACTTTATGTTGTACCTGTCCAGGAGAAGAAGAGCTAGCTCCGAGTCAGATTGTAGCCCCTTTAGCTCTCGCAGTGCTCTCCACCTTGGAAATGCAAGGCCAATGTTAATCCGGGTTCTGTCCCTTTCTTTATCCGACAACTTCTTCGCCAACAACCATTGTTTCTTTAGAGGTAATGTCAGATCCTGGTCGTCTTCAGGTGGACGTTCCGCTCCCTTCCATTTCGCTTTGCAAATACGCGCTGCCATTGCTCACTGGCTGTAGCCTTTCATAGGGAGGGAGGGCCAAGGGCTCCGAGAGGAGGAGGGGGGGAATTCACATGAACGTGCATGAACGTGCAGCCGGACCGGCTTGTAAACAATGGGCTGGAGATCAACACAGAGAGAGGGTGTGTGAGGTCATGCTACAATGATGAATTTTGCTTATTGCTCCTTTAAGAGCAACTCAGTCGATTAAAAAAAAAAAAAATTTCCAGAAAATGGGAATTTGGTTCATGGCGCGATACTTTCTCCTTCCCTCCCATAGACAGCCTCTTCAGCAGAGTTTAAAGGCTATTTAGCAATCCATCACTCCATTGATCAGCGCGAGAGAGAGGTGCAAGTACAGCAGCAGCCTCCTGCACAAGTCTCTGTCACCACCCCCGCCCATCTCAATCCTCCCATCTGTTTGGCTACAAATTAACATGGACAATAAAGCTGCATTTTCACAATAGTGACGAGCTAACGAGAAAAGAGATCCAAGAGATGCAAAATACTGTTGCAATAAAACTGCTTTGTCACGGTCCATTTGGGCTTGAAAATAAAGCTTTTTAGCTACAGAAATGTGACACATATTCTCCCTCTCAGCATTGTTCTTCATCACTCAGCAGCCGAAAACAAAAGTAGGCCAAACAGTAGGAGGATTTTGAAATTCGAAAAGGTGGGTAGGCGTTTCAAATCTGAGAGTAATCAGATCTGATTAAAAGCCATAGATCTCAGCACATGGTGAAGCAATCACTTATGAACATAAATATACACAGAGCATATATATTGTATATTTTGCTTATTTTGTGCAATGAAAATGTATTTCCCCTTTATTTTTATAATTACTAATTTTTATTCATCTACTCTCAGGCACAGTGTGCACTGATAAACATTACTTGTTAATGTGCCAGTCCGAGCCAAAAGGTCTAAATTTCAACTGTTGTCCCTATGCCTAATTTTAAAGTGGCCATTAAAACAGCAAAACAAAACACACACCAGTAAAATTAGAAGCAGAGAAAGCAAAATATGAACAGTTAAATGGGATAAAAAGCTCACAGATATAAGGCAGCATCATGAAAAGTTGGACATGTTAAAAGCAGGCAATAAAATAAGACATTGTTAAAGGAGCAGTGTGTAAGATTTACGGGGATTTAGTGGCATCTAGTAGTAAGGATTGCAGATTGCAACCAGCTCCAACTTCTCTCAGTTAACATTCCTTCAGTGCTCATCGTTCAGGAGCATTTGACTGGGAGCCAAATTATCCCCAGAGGTCTCTCCATCTACAAATGAAACGGGCCATAAATAAAGCCGTTTTACATTACATATGAGAGTTTTTCAGTCCATACTAATGTGTGCTCAACTTCTCTTCTGATATAGACAGAAGAGGTACAGGTTTTTACTGGGAGCCAGATTTTCCACATAGGTCTCTTCCTCTCCAGACAAATGGAAAAGGTGATTTAAACCAGTAAAAACTCTGAAAAAAGCAGTTTCATGTCACAAATTTGTTTTTTTCCTACAATGTTTAGCTTGACAGAAACAGGCCGCTAGCCCAGCGCCTGTTAATGTGTGCTAACCTTTTTTCTCTGATAACCTAAGATGCAGACACATTCAACCTGGTCTGAATCATATTTGAAGGACAGGAACGATTTTGTGTTGATCAGTAATGACGCATCTGATTGTACAAAAATGATACAACGAGGAGTTCCTCAAGGCTCTGTTCTTGGGCCTCTTCTGCTTAAAAGGTTGTTTAATATTTAGGGGGATTTAGTGGCATCCAGCTAGAATTCCTCCAATATCCATTGTTCATTGTTTTTGGGTTGTTGTTTTTTTTTACCTAAAGCCAAATTATTAGCAGAGGTTTCATCCTTTCAAAAACAAATGACTCAGATGATTTAAACCAGTAAAAACACTGAATAAAGCAGTTTCACTTTGAACACTTTCTGAGGCTGTTCATTGTGAAACGGCTGCTATGCAGTTGCTGACACAAAAAGCAATACACAAATGACCCTTTCTAGAGTTGGTGTTTGGTTTGTCCGCTCTGGGCTTCTGTAGAAACACAGCAGTGCACCATGGATGTGGACCCATTGCCTATGTAGATATAAATTTCCAAGGTTATGAAAACAAAATCCTTCCTTCCATCCTTATTATCAGGTGATTATACACAAAAGAAAAACATAATTATCACATTATATTTCATTTCTGCCCATGTATCCCCTAAAATCCTACACACTGTAACACTGAAGAGTATATTTACAGCACTCCTAAAACACTAGGCTTCCAGGATGCCCCTGCTTCTCGTCTCTACATCTTAACAGGTTTCCAAGTTTGCAGGCTAAAAACATAATAGTAATGGAAGGTGAAAGACAACAGAAATGAAATCACACCACAGTGCGAAAGCAAGTGCTTTAGGCGTTTGTGAAACAGGTAAATGATCTTCCCAACACTTTCCTACTGAGAGAGGCTGAGAGGAAGGACCATTTGTGCCCCTTTCAAATCCCTCAGATGTACTGGACTGCTGTAGAGTAAGTCTTCATTTCCCCCCTTGGCCACACACACACACTCACACACACATACACACAACAGCGACAGGGGCAGCAACTCTCCTTTGGCAGGGACACTAAGCACTGAACAGCTCCGAGCACAGCAGGAGACTTTGGCCACCTGCATACTGTGGAGTGGAGATAGAGAGACAAATCCAAGACTGAAATTGGTGATAGACACTACAACATTTCCTTTTTCCACTCCAAGGATTTCAGCAATTTGTTTTCAAGGTTTAAACTGTGCTTAGGTATGAGGAGCAGCATAAAACGAAATAAATCAAAGACTTCCCATTGCTATGGGTGCTAAAACTGATTCACTTTTATGGCACTGGAAAAGGAAAAAAAAATGCTTTTATTGTTCCCCAGGCCCGGCAAAGACCTATGCAAAATGTAAACAATGTTTGAGCCTACCTTTGAGCCTTGTTACAAGGGCCAACTACTGTGCAGTGTTCATTAGAGTGGAAATGATATGTGCAAACAAAGAGAGGCTCCCAAGCAGCACACTCTGCTGCGTCTTTTCATCTCAGAATTGCAAATGAATGCAGCCTCCTCACCTGGTCCCTGCAGGCAGTGTCCCAGTGCCTCCAATCAGTGCTTTATTGACAGCAGGCATCCAGGAGAAAACTGGGAGCGCTAATAGTAGAAGATGATGCCTGATAAACACGCCCTCCCCTCTAACTGCTTATCCCCCCACATATTTTACTGCCTGGCAGGGTGGCCTCTAACCAAGGTCAAAATGTGGAGATGCTCAGTGAGCGGAGCTGCTTATGCCAAAAAAAAAAGAAGAAAAAAAGAAAAAGAAAAAGGAGCACAGTGTTGTTTAAGAGTCAGTTCTGACTCAGTTTGGCTGTTCTCCATCTTCTTTGTAATTTTAAAAGGTTCTTTGTCCGTACTGGCACAGAATCTTGTTGGAGGAGACAAGTGGTTTCCATGAATATATCAAGAAAAGTACAGAATTTCAGTCAAATTCCAGATGAAATGTAAAAGATGTGAAGAACCAATGTACTTCTGCTGAATAAGCAAATGAACCAATTGAGTACATTTTAATCACTTCATCCTTGACACCAAAAGGTTGTTTGTGAAAATTTGAGAAAATACCCTCAAGGCCTTCCTTAGATATTGCCTTCATGAGAATGAGATGGACATAATTTCACATTGACCTTTGACCACCAAATTTTTATCATTTCATCACGGAGTCTAAGTGGACGTTTGAGCCAAATTTGAGGTAATTCCCTTGAGGCCTTCTTGTTCATGAGAATGAGACAGACTCAAGGTGACCGCCAAACTGTAATCATTTCATCACTCAGTGCGAGTGGACATTTGTGCCAAATTTGAGGAAACTCCTTTAAGGTATTCCTGAGACATTGCAATCACGAGAATGGAACGGATGGACAGACGGATGGACAACTTGAACACATAATGCTTCTGGCCCGGCCATTACCGGAGGCATAATATGAAAATACAGGCAGAGGGCAGAGTCTTTGCAGAAAAATACACCACCACTCATTTCTTCTGGGTCATAAGTGATTGTTGAAAGGGATTACTTTTGTGTGAGTCCATACATTATTGTTTTAGGAAAAACCCTGTATAGTATATTCTTAAGACTACTGGCATGCTACATTGTTGTATAAGGCATCTCCCTCCTTGGAGGTGCAGCGTTAGACTTCCAGTGCAGCAAATGTCTGTGGCCAAACCATTCTGTCTAAATAACAGGGAGGGTGGCACGGTAAACACAGACTTGCTTGGCTTTGTCGAGCTAATGACTTCCTGCTCCAGTGGCTTGTGAAACAGTGTTAGAGCCAAAATAAGTAAAATCGGGAGCAGAATTTAATCTGTCACTCAATGGAAAGCCTTTAAGCAGAAACATGCAGCCACCCAGAGGGTGCACGCAAGTGAAGTGAAATTACAGCAAAAGCTCCCTGGCACAGAGTGAAGCGCCGGAACAGGTTGTGTATAGGAATGAGGACTACAGATTGGTTGGATAAATAGGGGATTCTTTAAAGCAAAACACGCTGAGTGTGAATGTCAACCAAGGTGGTAATCTAAAACCATCAATCCCTTTGAAATCTAGGTAAGCTGCACCTATGTAGAATAGAGATTGATGTAGGGAGGAAGACTGCGCTTGCTCTTGGTTTTTGATCTTTTCTGAATTCGCCCCGAGCTTGGTTTTGAACCGTGGAGCTGTGCAGCGCTCATTTTAACAATCCATGTGTTGCGAGGTAGTGCGAAAAATTCAGTCTTCCAAACGGCTCAGAATTAATCATTTCAATGAATTGTTTGTTTCCTCTGTAGTCTCCTGGGAAAAGTGGATGGGTATGATGAGAAGTTACTCTGGGGTGGATGAGCTAAAATTAATCAAACACATCAATGGCTTGTTTTTGCTAAAAACCGTCCTGCTTCCTTTCTAACCTCCTTTTCTCCTACTGTTTTCTGACAGTGGTAAATATGAAACAAAACTGCATCCGATTTATACCTCTGTGCAATTACAGCAAGCCAACATTGATTCTGTAAACAAACAGCTGAATTTATTTACTGAAAAAGAAAACCTCCAAAATCACCCGTATCACAAATGATCTGTTCAATAATGAAAATAGACGAGCCTTTCCATAAGATATGATGAAGTGTACAAACTTTTTAAAACATAATGTGTAATGCCAGCAACTCCAACGTAGAGGGAATGAAACTTAAAATATATATTTTTTTTCATTTAACAAGTCTATTCTGAATCACTGACATCAAAGTTTCCCATGTTCCACATTAATATTCATGTGTGAAGCAAAGGAGAAAAAAAAACGGAGAAAATAAGACATGAAATGCAGATTAGCCTCTTCTGAGAAGATATGCAAATAGCAAGCCAGACACTTGGAGCTTTTCTTTTGCACACGAGCAGACAGACCACATGCACATACTCTATATGCTTTTATATTCAAATCTACCTACACATAATTTAAATAGAGTTTGAAATTTACAAGGTCACAATCATCTGAGGATATCATTGTAATTCTGTAAGGCCGAATACAGAAATAACCCGTGGGTTTCCTGCGTGTCTGGACAGCAATAAATGACATAAAGAGACTGAAATATAAGAACAGACTGGCTTTAATTTAGGGGTATTTTTGGCAGTTTTCTATGAGGTAATACAGAGTGCACAGTTGGCTGAGGGAGTAAAAATGAACATGGAAAACCCTCCCAAAACTTCAACATCGGAGTCCTTTTAGATATTAAAATGCACACAGCCTGGGAATAACTCAATATAATAATATGGTTTGCTCATGGGTGGTCATGGACAAATAACCTCTAAAAGTCCCAACCGCAAATTTTCTCACATGCAAAAATTTCACCGGTTTAATGAGCATAGTCTTTGGCACCTTAAAATCGGGAGACCATGTACTGGAAAGGATGGAATTATTTTACTGCTTAAACCAATATGGCATTAAAAACCCCTCAGTTCAAGACAATCTGCACATAAATATGTAATTTAAGCATCAAAATGGACTTTATTATAGAGGAATATTATTCTTGAGGATTCAACATAAAAAGGACTTATAATTTCTAATATATGGAAGAAATCCAGTGTCGGTGAAAAGTAAGAGACACCACACCTCTTTGCATCTGTAAGGTCTCTAAAGCTCTACACGAAACTCCTTTATTTTAGCAAACAAATCTATTCCCTTTGAACCTTAAGAAATATGACACAAGTGGACAAAAGCATGACCGAGCCTCAAAAGAGCCAAAGATGTATTATGGCATGAAACGATGAGAATAAATCAGGAATATGTCATAAACCTTATCTTAATAAAATACCTCTTTCACTAAAAAAAAATCTTAATTCATCTGAATATCATGTTTATGTAAAGGCTGTGATTCCACATGTAATGTTATGTATCTGTGGTTACTATATATACACTCTTAGACCAGGCATTGCTTTCAATCCAGCAATTCAAACATATGCATCACATCCAACAGCTTAGGTCGAATAGAAATATATTTTCCAAAATGATTTGTACTTTGATGTCAGCCATCATGACCTAGCATCACTTTGTCCAGATGATGACTATCACAACTTGGAACAAGAGCCACATGTAAACTTACAGCGAGATAATTAATTGAAAATGGGTTAATTCCTCCCAACGCGCTCGTCCACATTAATGGGGGAGGGAGATAAGAACAGTCTTAATGGCTGGTCAGACCTTCTCGGAGAAGTGTAGCCAGAGCGGGCTTATCTAAATCCTCTTGGCAGAGCTATCTGAATAGTCAGAGAGGAGTGCAGAGGGGAGCTTAAATTTGCCTGAAAAGCAGCTCTTATGAATAAAGCAGCGGCAGGAAGTTCTCCTGAACTTTACTGTTCTTTATTAACTAACTTATTCACAGCCCAGTCACTAGGAAAAAAAAGTTGTCATTTTTTCCTTGCGATTTGGTTGCTTATTCAATATGTTGTGTTAAATAGAACAGAAAAAGCAAATATTAACCAAAGAAGCAACATGACTTTATAATGTGAATGAGTTTGCCATAATAAGTAAAATATAACAGAAAGCCCAGGCTAAACTATCTGAAAACAATGTTCCTCTGGAAGCAGCTGGCCTCTCTTGCTGGCTGAGAAGTGGTAGTAGAGTTGTAAAGGATGGTTCGTGTCCCTCCTGTGTGTTTGATGTCACTGATGGGATAAGGTGACCTGAGTTTGGGTTACGATGCACTCTCTGCCACCGTGCCTTCGCTGTCGCTCTGCCTCAGTGACTGCCTGCTGGAGTCTCTGTCCACTTCATCCTCTTCATCAGATCTGCCAAGACTCAGGTGTCTGCCGCACACAGGAGGGCTAAAGGGGTCAACACACACACAGACACACCATTATATCATTACTTGGCTACTTACAGTAGACAAAACTGAAAGGCGTAAAGGAGAAAAAAAAAGGTTGTCATAAAAAATACGGCATGGGAAACCACAAGCAATTTAGGCTGCAAGATTACATTCTTCCCCAGGCAGTAAACAACACATCCCTGGAGGTGTGCATAGCATATGTGCACATTGTTATCATGGAAGCTTTTCTAAATTTTAATTAGGATCAACACGTCCTCAATGCATCACAAATATTCTTGGTCCACCGCTCCGAGATGAAACAGTGTTACCCAGAAAAATAATAACCAAAATTCTGGTCTTTTAACACCATAAATAACCAACAGAAAAGCCACGCATGAGGACTGTGACATAATGTTCAAATTAGTAAATAATATGTGCAGTTCATGCAGTAAATGTCAGGTGTCAGCATTGATAAGCTCAATAATTCACATGTCAGCTAAGAAAAAAATTCTTTGTGTCATGTATTTTATGTTGCTCCTACCTACTACACACATTAAAGGTCAATTAAAACCGTGGTCCTACATCTTTAGATTATGTTGTCATGACAACACATGGCATGACAAGCACTGAATGCATTACTTGAATACCAACTGTGGAGATTTCATACATCCGCACTGCCATGAGCACTGCTCTTTACAGTAATACACCCAGAGGACAGCCAGCACAAAACAACTGCAACATGTCCTTTCAGTGCAATAACACTTACAGAGAACAATCAGAACTGTCTCCCCTCTATTTATAATTATCCGCAACATGATCAAGTGTATTATGAAGTATTAGATATCTGAAACAGGCTCAAGTACTCTGCGATCCAGCCTTGCCATACAAACTGCTGCATCTCGACACTGGAAGATGTGTGAGTTAGTCAAAGTGAGTGAGACATTAGAACGAGCGCTATGAATAAGAACTAAAATTACTCACAGGCGTGTTAATCTACAGTGAAAGTGACACTTTGTTTAAAGGAGGTATTTTAATCATTTTTTTGGGCTGAGCTGTTGTTGCCTTGTGTACTAGGCAGCAGCGCTCTTGGCAAACTGGTAGCGTGGAAGCTCTCTAGTGGTGTTACAGATTAAATTTTGAACACCCTCAGAGTGCTTAAAAGAAACAGTGACTCCAAACTAAAACACTGAGTTGGATTGCAAACTGTCATTTAGTACTTCTATGACAACAGTTATATTGTTGACATGGCCGCATACTGTATGTGCCAGTGCAATCTTCAGTCAACCTGGCTGAATTCACCCTACAGTGATTCAAGATAGAAAGAGCCGGTGTTTAACTAGAGAGGCAAACATGTTCAAGGACAATAGGAAAAAAAACAAAAAACACTCAAGCCTGCTGTCTTGCATTTTTTAAATTCACACAGGAGGCAGAGATGCTCAAACTGTCAGTAAAATTACTCTCAAAATAGATAGGCTTTTGAAGCTTAGAGCTAAACTTAGCATTTTAATTATGAAGCAAAGTATTCCCATCAAGTAAATATCAACAGTCGTGTCACACCTCTTTAAACTCTTCTCAGTTAAAGGAAAAAAATGCGTAATTTAGTTTTTGCCTAACTGCCAACATCTGTTTGTGCTTGAAGACCAGCCACAGCCAGACTAGCCTCTTTCAACAATATGTGCTTGTAACAGCATCAAACACGACGTTAGGAGACACACTGCAATCCATCGTTGGAAAATGGAAATAAGGACGTAGCACTGCTTCACAACAGCTGCATGTGTGATGATGACTAGTATTTCAGTGCTTTGCTTTCGATGGGCAAGTAAATGTCAAGAAAGAAAAAGTCTGTCAATGAATTGCAATGACATATTACAGTATACCTCTCAATATATTATATCTGCAGCTGCCAGTAATATAAACTAGAGACATACTGTATGCTGCAGTAAATTGGTGATCTTTTTAAATGAGGACAAATGTTGGCAGGAGCAAAGGAAGAAAAATCGGCGGCATGCACTAATTGGCCGATGTGACTTTTGAAAAATGTAGCTACTGTAGGGCTAGTACAATACAAGTTAACATTAGTGCATCAGAGTCAGAGTGAATACAAAACATTCACACACAGCAAACTAAGTTAGTTCATTGAGTGAATAATCCTGGCTCAGTGCCATTGCCAGGCTCCTGGTTACTATCACTCCAAGCATCACCTTCTACTTTCGGTCTCAGTCACTGTCAGGCTTGTAGAGGTACTTCATCATCAAGCCATCCATCTTCTTCTGCTTCTTCTTGTTATCCTTCTTGCTACGACCTGCAGGCTCCTTCTCGTCATCATCAGATGGTTGTTTCGGGGCCCTTTTAACACTGCTGGAGCTGCGGTAGGAGATGGTCGAGTCGGAGGAGGAGGAGGACGACGACTCTGAGGAGGAGGAAGACGAATCCTCTGACTCACTTTGCTTCTTCTTAGATCTCTTCTTGGATTTCTTGCCCTTCTTCCCCTTTGAGCTCTTTCTGCTGCGACGCTCATCTGAGGAGGAGTCGCTGGACAGAGAGACTTTGCTCTTTTTATCTTTGCGACTGCGGGAGCTGCTGGT
Source organism: Epinephelus awoara (assembly GCA_035609425.1). Lineage (NCBI taxonomy): Eukaryota > Metazoa > Chordata > Actinopteri > Perciformes > Serranidae > Epinephelus > Epinephelus awoara. The sequence continues at coordinate 10,167,857 of CM069304.1, forward strand.
GCTCACAGTGCTGGATGGCCGATTGTAGTCCAGAGCAGAGCCCGATGAAGAGCGAAGTACGCTGGATGTGCTGCAGCCGAGCCCCTCATCTTCTCCTCTCTTTCTACTGTCCTCACTTCCTGGTCCCTTCTTCTCCACCTCTTCCTCATCACTTAACTCATCAAGGTTGCTGCGCTTGAACTTAATAGGTTTGAAGCTCAGCACCTCGTTGATGGCAGCCTCCAATTCAGGGTCCAAGTAGTTTCGATGGGTGACCGTCTTGATGTCAGATGAATCAGGCAGATTGCCGTCTGAGGAGCGTGGCTCGGCCGGGGTGGAAAAGCTGCGACTGAGGGAGCGAGGACTGTAAGATGAAAGCCCCCCTTCACTGAAAGCCATACTACGGCCATCATCATCATCATCATCGTTATCATGCAGGCCGAATTCACTCAGGCCACAGCTGCGGGCAAGGGACAGGCGGGAGCTACTGCGCTTGTCGTCCTTCCAGGAGCTGCTGCGATGCAGCAACCGGGGGCTGGAGCGGCTCACGCTGCTGATAGTCGACTTATTGTCATCATCCATGTCCAACATGCCCCTTCTGGTAGATACCCTGCTGGGAGCCACAGAGGACACCACAGAGTCTTTATCAAATTCAGGGCTGCTGCGGGAGCTCCAGCGGGAGTCCAGGCCCTTCCTGGCTCTGCTGGTGGCTTCAGAATAGGCCAAGGAGATGACGGAGCCTTTATCGTCTAAGTCTTCCTGTGCCTGGCTCTTCTTCCAATCCTCCTGGAGCGCTCCAGACTTAGACTTGGCTTTGCGCATGGAGGCCTGGTCTGGTGTGTCGGGCTGTTCTTTGAGAGTGCTAAATAAGGAGCTCTCATCGCCTGTCCCTCCGATGGAGTCTTTCAGGTTGGAACGCTTCCTGTAGCTCAGGGAACTCATGACAGACACTGATCTGTTCTGCTCTATCTCTTTTCCATCTTTGCTTCCGTCATTCATCTTCTCCTTACCCTCTTTTATCTCCTTGGTATCTGCATTTGCTGCATATCTAAAGGGTTATGCATAAAATTGACAACAGAGACAACCAACAGAAGACAAAAACAAAAAAAATCAGGTCCCCATATACTTGAGAAATTCTAAATTATTGCCATCTTTAGTTGTATGCAGCATGCGCCATGTGGTAGCTGAGACTTTTGGTACTTTGACAGAATATTACATTTGTCATTTTCATTTTGTCCTTGGGACCAGTCAAGAGACTATTGCTGTTATGTACAGTATACACTGTAGAAAGTGAGGCAATCAAGCAGCAAGGAGATCTATCTAACTGTGGCAGAGGCGTCATTAAGCAGGCGTGCCAACTGGCCACGGGCCACTTCAATAAATTTGACAGCAGCCGCTTCCCCGTTCCGCCTCCTGTCATTAGACAGATTACTGGGAGAGAGAGATGACACCTAATCATATGAAATACCCATCCTTCTGTTGCAAACTGCCCCAGGTAATCCTGGGGCCTTTTTAAGGCTGGGAATGTGGGTAGTTTTATCACTGTGAAACCATGGGGATGTACATGGTTATCTGTCATGATGCACAAGGATGTGGGCACTAACCTGGTGCTCTTCAAGCTTCCCTCATCTGACAGGGTCTTGGTGGAGCCTTTGTTCTTCGAGAGCCATGACTTAACTCCATCCACGCGGTCCTCCACCTCAGAATCTGTTTCTGTGTCATCTCCGCTGCAAAGAAAAAGAATCAGCTACTGTTTGAGGGCAGCTTCCAAGACTCCAACACAACACAGCAAAGAATATTTATTTTAACAAGTCATTTTTACATCTTGCAGCGCAAAACTCTTGCAATCAAGTGAGATAATTCCCTTCATATTAAATAGAAATATAATTAACGCCCTTAATCTGCCTTATGCAGCAATTCAGAATAAATTGAGGCAGATTTTCAGACATGAAATTACACTAAATGACTTGTTACATGAATATTCTACACAGTGTACCATCACAAAATAATAGTTTTCACATATCATAAGCTTTTGGTTAATTAATTTAAACCTGTGTTCCTTCTCTTATAACAATCAAGGTTAGTATGATGCAAGACAATCCAGACAGGCCGCAGGTAAGCATGATTATGTGATACAACAATAACATAATCAAGGCGTTCTTTTAACAGAATGTTGAGCAGACGTAGATGAGCGATCTAGGCAGAGATGAAGCTGTTGGAGGCATAATTAACTTGTTTGGCTGGTTCTGGGCTGCTAGCATCTGTGTGGCATGTCACCTGCTCCTGGTGATTGTTATTGGAGTGGAGCCATGAGACAGCCCTGTGGCCCTGCTCTTGACATAACAATCAATATACAGAGACCTGTGGCTACCGATGAAAAAGCTTGGTAGATTCCCGCCTCGATAAGGTCAATCCTGATTCATTCCAAATCCATGGTGAATTTTCTGAATTATGCATCCCGTTGTCCTAGAAGGGTAATGTGACAGAAAATGGTGAGGAAGAGGAAAGCAGAGTGGCCTATTACCTCTAAGCCGATACTGCCATCATGGTCAAAATGCGTTTGGGAGATGCATTATGCAAAAAACTTCTCTTTTTTGTGAGGACATACTGCTTCCAACCTTTGTGCTAGCTGGCACATGTGTAAAAAATAAGTTTCACCCTCAAAGAAACAGTTTTAAAGGAACAGTGTGTACAATTTAGGGGGGGTTTAGTGACATCTGGAGGTGAGGATCACAGATAGCAACTAGCTGAAAATTCTCCTAGTTCGAATTCATTGTTCAGGAGGTTTTTACTGGGAGCTGAGTTATTGCAGAGGTTTCTCCGATGCTGTTTAGCACATAGCAAACGAGATGCTTGCCAAGCACCTGCTAATGTGTGGTCACCTTTTTTACCTGACAACCAAATTATCCACAGAGGTCTCCTCCTCTCCAAAACACTGAATAAAGCAGTCTCATGTTAAAAAAAATAAATAAAAATCATTGTTTTTCCAACGCCCTCGTTGGGACTGCAAACTGTTTTCACTGTAATGTGAAAATGCAAAAGGCCCTCTGGGTTACTGTAGGGGCATGGCGGTGCAACATGGTGAGCAGTAGTTGAGAGCTGACTCTCTATGTAGATATAAATGGCTCATTCTGGGAAATAAAAACACAATGATAAGTGTGATAAGTCCTACACACTGGGCCTTAAAAGCTGCACAGAGACTCATGTGTTTAGAAGGCCAAAACTACATTTGACTTGTGATGCTGTGGTGAGCTCTGTCAGAGGAAATTACATTTTCCATTTTGTTTTTGATTTCAGAGCAGGACACTGTATATTAAACACACTGTCGCAAGGCAGACAGTGGCGATGATGACAGGGTTTTGTAGAGGAGCTGCAATTTTCTATTCCAGATCTTCATTCTCGGACTGGCTTATCTATCTGAGCACCGGAACATGTTGCAAAATGTTGGGGAAAAAATACTCATAAGGAGCAAACACAGTATTCAAAGAGGTGTGAGATGACAGCCAGACTGCTGAGCTCTATCATTTGTCCACATACCACACATCCATCTATGTTGGTCTCCCAGTGAACAGCGTACCATTTTCTTTGTCACCAAGCCTTGTGTCACATGTTCCGTCATGTTTCCTCAGAGAACAAAGTGTCCTCTCTCCTTTTTTTTTTTTTTTTTTAACACAAGAGAGGTGGTGGCATTGCTGGTGGTGTGTGAGTATTGTAAGAGGGTAAGCACAGACAGAAAAAAAGCCTCAGACTCTTGGACTGAATAGCATTTAGGCTTTTAAGATTTCTAAGAACATTAACACATTTAACTTTCCCATCATCGACCTTACGGCCAGGCTTTCGGCGGGGGGGGAAGTAATGACGATCCCAAAGAGACTAAATGGCCTGATTATACTATTTTATACAGGAAAACCTGCTCAATTCGGGATGTGAGAGGTGCTTCATTAGACAGCAAGCTAAAATTGTGAGTCCAAGTTCAGCTTTTATACCACCCCTTTATTTTCCACTGCCTCTCTTCTCCACTGCATGCTAACTACAAGTGATAAACGCCCACTGAAACAAGATAATAGGTTCATTAATACTGGAAAGCTGATTACACATGCTGCCCATTTGTCATCTCTGTGATACTGTGACTTTTTAACATGATATATCACACAACAAAATACTGAAACCAGCCCACAGCAAAATCGTCTCCCTCTTCCCCCCTCACTCTCACACTCACATACACAAAATAAAAGGTGGCTTGCAATTGAGTGCTGTGCAAATGGTGTCACAAACGATTTGTCCTTGGCCCCACACTACTAGCTAACCAGTCCTGAGGCACGTAGATACAAACAAGCCCCGAGAATTTAGAAGTGAACATTAATAGCTTCTGACAATTGGCCTGCACTGGTTGTAAATCTTTGTCACAAATACTTAGACTCAGCATCAAATCTCGTATGGCTTGGTTCTATCACTTTAGCACTTACGCCACCAACACCATATTTTAAGGATATCTGTTCAACACGAGCTAATTATAGATTGACAAAAAGAGCATAAGACATTCATTTGTGTTACTAAAACAGTGTACACTGAACACTCTGTGACGTTACTCGCAGATAATCAGCAAGAAAGGTGAAAAAAAATGCAACCATTCTATTCTCTATTCTGTACTGCACAGTCCTGCATTAGGGGAGAACTCGGTTGGTCGTCACACTTTTAATATTTATTTGAACCCCTCTAAATCTGTACCCTCAGCCCATTCCCACTCCTAACTCGTCAAATACCGCAGGTTTGTCAGTGTACCTTGGCAGTGGATGGGTCAAACAAACTTTGGATTTTTATCTGGGGGCCCACTGTTCATTTCCTGTGTAAAACCAGGAGTCAGTTGAGTTATTTTAATATAGTATGCTGTAGTATGTGTCGCATGCTTCGACAGTGACCATGATGTTTTTTTTCCTAAACCTAATCACATACTTCTCTTGCCTTAACCTAAGGAAATAAACCTGAAAACAAAGCATTTTACCTACATCTTAAGTTTATTGTGAAAAAGGCTGTATGTATGAAACAAGCAGAAACTGTATATTTTGTGTGAAAATGAAAGTGTATTTTGACAAGATATAATGAGTGCTAATAGACACACAGTTGCTGAACGCCAAAAACTGACGCAGGAAGGTACCTAGCTCATCATATTTTGATGTGTAGGTCCACAGACAAAGCTGTGGTTTTTGGCGAGTTGGGATGAAAATTTGTTGGTATCCTTAACAGATTCCCTTTCAATATGTAACAAAAGCCTAAAATATAAGTAGCTAATTCTGTTCAAAAAGATATGGACTGTCAAACTGTCTTGTGCACCTGTGACATTAATCCCCATTGTGGTATTGGTTGTCACACGCAGTGGGGTTGGTTGTCCCTATGTTAGTTTAATGGATATTTTTGCTAGCAGCTAATCTAACAACCACATGACGTAGCCTAAGTAAGAAAAGATCTTAACTATAGCCCTCCCTACACAATTTTTAATGGCAACAGTGTAAAAGCCAATAAAAGAAACACAGAAGGCCTGACAGGTCCCCTCATCTCAATCTGATGTGTCTTACTCCTGAAGTCACCCTGTAGGTGACCTCTAACCACAATTCTTAAAATTTCAGCACCAACATTTTTCGTGAGCGGGATCTTGTGACTATGACAACCAACCAATGTGACAACCAACCCCGTTCTCCCCGAAATGTAGCCCCTGTAGTTTAATATAGCCTGCTGCAGTCTACAAGGGGAAGGCCAGCTTGAACAACACTAATTCCACTTACATTATCTCCCTCCCTCTACAATAATAACAATCCAAGCTATTGTAACCTCTGTTTGAAGCACTGAGTACAAAAATATTGAATGGTAATGTAAATCATCTGGAAAATCCACTTCATAATTAGAAGAAAAATCACCTCCTCCATTATTGTTCATCCATGCTGCTAATGCAATGATGTTGAAGGAGGGAAAAAACGCAATTAAGTAAACACAGAAACGCATTGCTCTTCTCCTCAAGTTGCACAAAGAGAATAGCGGAACGCCGATACACACGGGTTGTCTGATGAAAAAGGGATAACAAAAAGCATAATGAAGAGTGTGATGCCATGTCGTCCTGAAGAAGCAATCAGAGGTTAAAGCGGGAAATTATGGACGGGTATATCCGCTACAAACTGAAGACTACATTTCTTTACTACGCTCTGATGAAGGTTTAAATTATTTAACATGCCACAAAGATTCCTTTCACTGTATTAAAGCTGAAAGAAAATGGGATTCAGTCAGTCAAAAGAACATAATTAACATTCACGATCAATGACTACACATTTTACAAGCAAGACAAGGTGAACATTTGTATTTAAAGTTAAATGTTTCACAACACTATGAAATGAGATTGAATTAGTGGAGTCTTTGCATGCATGTAAATCAACAGCTGAGCTCTGGGTGGGAAAAAAATCAGCAGCGCACTGTGCCATCACTGTCTTGCAACACTTGCTGACTGTGCAGCCATGGACAGACTGTGTGCTGCAATCATTTCACAGTCACAAATATCGCTCACACAGTTACGCTTAGGGTCTTCCAGAGCACATGTTAGTCCCACTATGCTAAGTTTGCATAAAGGGCACAGTACAGATCATCTCTTTATGCCATAGTTTGAAACTGTTTAGAATTTCTACCTCTTTCTTTCTGTTTAATTCTATGATGGCAGCAGCACCTCAGTTGATGAGGAGCTTGTTCGTGTCCCTGGTGGACCAAGTTTGGAGTGTGGGCTGGTAGCTGGAGGGATGACAGTTCTCCTCCTTAGTTTGTTTTCAAGTTGTACTTCACTGATTTCATCAAAAAAAAACAGTCCTGATTCTTTCCATTTCTTGTCATGTGTGAACACAAAGCACAAGATTGCAAAATATATTATAAAAGTACTGCTAAAGCCTACCATAGACTAGAAGACACTAAAAATACTTAGAAAAGACTGAAGTCTGACTTCTGCAAAGACTGGACATCTTGCAAGGTCACTATTTGCAAGATTACAACTAGAGTCCTTTTGAGATTTTTTCCCACGCTGCTCCTGGTGGAAAATATTACACAAACTCCCTTTAAGAAATATGGCATATTAACAATTCCTTATATGTCTCAAAATATAAGATTAAAGGCACCATATGTTGACAGCATTCTTGTCAATACAGCACCAATATAATCCATAGAGATAAACTGTATTTGTGTACAAACTCATTGGTTAGCTGTTTTAACTTATTTTAGTTGGACCAGACAGTGGAAATGAGAGCAGACTGTTTCAAAAATTAAGATTTCTCATTACAATTTGCTTTTGCTTTTTGGTGGACGTGCCAAATAAAACATGGACTCTTGTTCACTTTACAACTCCACCAGTTTCTCCTCCTTTCCCACAGTACAAGAGGGACTTGTTCACATTCTTGTGACTCCCTGGAGTCCCCTCCATGTTTACTGTATACCTGGTTTACTGCTTCCTGTCTGGTGCTGGGAAGAGCATAGCTTAGGTTATTGTCAATGGTCATGTCATTGAACTCAAGTATTTTCATGAGCTAAGACTAATCAAACATATTTGACGGAATGTCAAGATGAGAAAGAGACTGACTTAAGACAGCTCAGACTGAGATTTACGACCATTTGGTGTAAGACCTGCATAAGATGAAAAGATGAAAACAATCAGTAAATTCATCTTAATCTAAGAGATTTCTTCCAAACTAAACTAACTTAAACAACTAAAACTGGAAATTTGCTTAGGTATAATATTTTTGATTTCACAAGGACAACATGAAAACAATCTGAAGAGTATTCCCCATACAATTCAAGAGGGATATGGACTTGGTGTATGTGCTCTGGAAGAACCCACAGAGGAGCCGAGGACAGATAAAAATCAGTGCAGTTCAGTGCAAAACAGCTTTAGCCTAAGATTCAAACAGATGCATGATGAAGCCACATGATGAAAATATTCATCGGAGACAATGATGCAGTATTACCGCAGGTCTGTACAACTTGGCAGTTTTTCATTTGGGTCATATTTTCTACAGCAGTGAGACTGTCTTGAAGGAGAATGCCCGTGTCATTGTGAGTGGTAGTCTATTTACGATTCAAGTTTACATTTCCTCTTCTACCATTCTGCAAAGTATTCTGTGCGCCATCAGATTTTTCAAATAACTTCTTGTTGCTGTGAAGGTAGAAAAACAAGCCCTGAAATCTGCGACGAGGCCGTCTGTGTACAGACACCTCTGGACACTCGGCATAAAATAAAATGAAACAAAATGAAACACCGGGGCCATCCTTTAAGTGTAGCTTTTATCAGAGATGTATGCTACACAGACACAGCTTCCCAATCTATTTAAAATTACTTCTCCTCGCAGTGTTATTGTGAGCAACACAAACTGAAAGGATAAGGAATACTGCATTATTCTCTCTTGTGTTTGGAACAGGTGAGAAAAAAACAAACTTGCAAACCACCATAATGACAGAAACAAAGGATGCATTTTCCATTCTCACGTTTTGTTTTTTCTTTTCTGATATTTTGTCACCATGTCTTGCAAACTGCCAGAAGTGTGGGAAACAGCAAAGGGGGGACAAGGGAAAAAAGAGAAGGTGAGATACACAAACAACAGTGCAAAAAGAGGACAAACTGAGATAACAGCAAATAAATAGTTTTACACTTACACGCGCACATAAAATAACTATCCATTGTAAAGCAGTGGCTCGATAAATCAATTCATGCTGTTGCCGGCCTCCTTCTCAAACAGAACTGGTGTGTGTAAACTCTTCCTTTTTAGAGGTTTGTATTACTGCAGTCAGTGTTTACCTCAGTGGGCTCCGAACTAGCATAACCCCCAACCCCTCAGCAAAGAGGGAAGGGGTAACCAAACAGGGAAAACCGGCGCCGAGACAAAAGATCAGAGGCAGGGAGCCGAATGAAACCATGTGAGAAGTATTTGGAGAACAGACAAGTGTAGTGTGACTCACGGAGTACAAAAGAGGTTAGACAGAAAGTGATGTAGGAAGATGTGAGAAGAAGAGAGAATGAAAAGATACAAGTTGTGATTGACAGGCTACTAAAAAAAACTAGCAGTTCTCATTTTATTAGTTTCTTGGAGCAAGATAACTTGTGCCAGTACGCAGGCCTCTAGCAATGGCACAGTATCCCCTGTTGTACAGATCCACTGAGGTAAAGGCAATTGTATCATTCCTTCGGAGGAGGCTAAAGCAGTGCTGTACCTGTTGATTAAGTCATCATTGTCATCACTCTCCATCTCGTCCTCTATGGCAGCCTGCAGGTCGCCTATCCTCTTGAAGGCCAGCTTAAGGTCCACTTGTAAGCTCTGATTTGCCGCCTCTAAGCTCTCGATGTCCATTTCCTGGTGAATGGATCACAGCACAGATGAAGCACGGTTACCTCCTCTAGTGTGAACTCCAGTGAATCGTATCAAGCCTCCAAGCGCCCGAAAGCCCTTACCAATTCGTGCTTCTTCCGGCTCGCCTCGGACTCCTTCTTAGACAGCTCTCCCATTTCTTCTTTCATGTCCCTTATCTGCCTCTGCATTCGCTTATTCTGCTCCTTCTCCCTGTTTTCTGCTGCAATGCGTTGGTTTCTCTCCTCCGTCAACTTTTCCAGGTTCTCCTTCAGACGACCCACCAGGCTCTGTGGAGGATTCAAGGTGAACTGAGTGAGCTTTCTTACAAAGGTTGCATGTGGATGAGTGAACATCACTGATCTCTTTTGATTTGTATTAACCCTTAAATGTTTGCCTGAGCCTATGGGGCTGGGCAAAATGATATGAAAATATCTCTTTTAGATATTTTAAATATCGTCTTTTCCTGGTTTTAAAGTCTGCATTACAGTTAAGTGATAAACTGAGTGTTCTGTTCTAGCTGTTCAATTATTCAACCTAACTGTGAGAAAAAATGTTGGTTGTACCTTTCTGAAAACCAGGGTTACATTACATTTGCTAGTTACTATGTAGCAGATAGTATAGTGGTTAGATTTAGGCACAGAAAACACTTGATTATAGTTAAGGTCATGTTTTGGCTTTAAATACCTGGTTTAGTCGCACTATCCTAGCTGAAAAAACAGCAGTGTCTCGTTAAAAAAAACAACCACTTTTCGTGCCTAAAAAGGTTGCCACAAAACATCCATGTAAGGTGCCCAATAAACCCACTGGAAACACGGCAAAGACTCACTAAATCAAAACCAGTTTTATTGTTTGTTGGTCTCAAACAGTAGTCTGACATAGGTGACATGCCGTCCACCATCCCCTCCACCCCCAGATGGCAAAGTCAGTTCATACACTGCATCACTTAAGAAACGTTGATATCATATGAATGCAGTGTGCATATATAACGTATTTGTAGTTTGCAGAAATGTACAATGCCAACATTTTCTTCTGGCGACTGGGCTGTATTTTTTGCCATCATGTCCAAATTACTAATGATTATTTATCAAAAGTGTAATAGTCTTAATATTTTGTGAAAGCACCAATAGTCAACTCTGCACTATTGTTGTAACATTTACATTGAGGTATCTGGGCAAAAATAATGTGATATTTGACTTTCCCCATATCGCCCTGCCCTACCAGCCCATCATGGTCAGTCTCTTTGAAGCATGTAAAAATGCAAAGGTTTTTTATTTTTCTCAATTATGAATCAAAATATATTTATTCCCTGCTGGATGCTTTTCTTCAAAGATATGGAGCGATGCAAGGGACGCCATACCCTCATCTCTCCTTCTTGATAAGCAGAAAAATAAAATGTCAAATTTGCGTTTATAGCTTCACAAAGCATTACATTTACGAGACACAGAGGATCACCTCACCTCCAAGCGTTTGATCTGTGTCCTCTCGTACTCCAGCTTGGTCTCCAGCTCACGGATCTTGGCCTCCTGACGACACACAAGAGACTTTTCCACCATGGACTGTTCCTGGAATTCTAGCTGGCTCTGAAGTGAATGAAGCTGGAGGAGAGACACACATACATAGATGTAAACACACAATTACTCCCTAAGGAGCAGTTCCGACTGCAAACCCCCTCCGTGACCTCTGCTGTTCCACTTCCTCTTAAGCAAGGACTATGGAATACTTTGCGCTGATGTTGTATTAAAACTAAATTAATGTTCACTTTTTCACCCTTTTTGTGTAAATTGAATCCATCTTGGTACATGTAAATATTGTGCATCCAGCCTGAATAATGAGCTCAAGATAAGCCTCCAATCTACCACAAATGGTCAAAAGAAGAGCTTGTGGTTCAGGCTGAGTAACATCGAGTCACAGTAATTTCACAGGCTTTTGGAAAGAGCACAGTTTCATGCAAAGCACGTTTGTTCCATCTGAATCGTTTTCTCATGACTGATAAAAGGAAGAAAGATACGTCACGACAAAACCCGGCCCAAGAGGCAGCATGGCACCTAATGGGGGACTTTGCATCTGAGACAAGGAGGATTTGGAGCTCTCCTTTGATATTACTAAAGAAGCTAGATTTCCCTCCTACTGGGGATGAGATAACCACTTCAAGGTCAGACGCTTTAGATGGCTATCACTGCCTTCTCTGGCAGGTTTTAACAATGCCTTACAGCCTGCTGGGTGTCTCTAGTGTAGCCAAAAATATTCTGATGGGTGGGCCTTGCATAAAACTGAGTGGACCAAAGCTCTGGCATGCGTATAGCTTAATCTAATAGAAACAGAGTCTGCTGTTAGGGGGTGGCAAAAGCTCAATTCTGTCCTTTAGAGAAATTATATTTGAAAAACATTCTGTCCAAGGCAGATGGTTTTATTTGTTTAGACTGCATATCAACACTTAAAGGAAGACAGAAAGTCCGGTTGCTGTGAGCCTGAGCATGTGTAATGTACATGCAAACTGTGCACTAGATAAACACGCTGCATTCGGCTATTATACCCCAGAGGAAATTCATCAACGAAAGAAAATTGGCATGCATTAATTCAAAGCAACTTGACATGTTAGAGGTTATCCTCTGAACAAATAGTGCTCCATCAGAAAAAACACTATTATTATAAAAGCACTATTATCAACACAGACCTGAATGCATTAACCTTTTTACCACACCAATCCACATTTATGCCGAGCCTCAATCATTTTGCTGACAACTCAGTGTAGCACTGCACACAGCAACTAAAACAGTCAGCTCAGAGATAAGCTAAATCAGCTTTATGACAGTCATATAATTCAAATACAGAGCTGTTATTGAGTGGGCTGTAAGTTATGCAATGCAAACATGCCCACAATAGCAATGTTGACATGTTGATGTATAGCAGGGATAATGTTTCCCAGGTTCACCATCTTAATTTAGCGTGGTAGTACTCTAACATTGCAAACTAGCACCACACTGTAAAAACAATGAATCAAAACTACGCCAGCTGAGGCAGATAGGAATTTTGCAGATACACTTTTTGTTAATAAATCAATTAAAATTTTATCTAATGATGGAGTCAGATGAAAAGTTAAGGACTCTTATCACTAAAGCTGCAAGATATGCAAAAGAGAAAAACACATTGCGAATTTGCGATCATATTGCCAGATATTGCACTTGTGATTTGTTTCAAGATTTTAGAGACAATGGTAATTTTTTACTTTAATTTGCACTTAAACAATAAAATTAAATGATGATTTTTTTTGCCCAAGCATATTCCCTTACACATGGAGTATGATTTGTAGGCTGGTGCATCTGGTGCATCAGCACCACTGCTTTATTAATTTAATTTAATAGTATATTGAGACACATTACCTTTATCAAAACATTCCATCTCCCGCAATTTGGATATTGAACTTGGCAGTATTGTGGTTTTGATAATATTTCAATTAATTGTGCAGCACTACTTGTTACAGTTCATCCTGAGGAGAACATAAGTGTGCATGTCAACCATAAGTTGTTGAAGATATTTCACTCTGAACCACAAATGTCAGCCTCAATTTATGGGCCATGCATGGACTGGTAAGCCTGCAAAGGGTGTCTCATGTGCTTTTATCAGTTCTTTGTACACAGTAACGCTCAACCAGGACAACAATCAGTCCTCACATTGTTTGTGACCGTTAAAGGTCCAGTGTGCAGGATTTAGTGGCAGAACTGAAGCTTCTGTGTGTCAGATTTGTAGTAGAACTATGGTGGTCAATGCAAAAAAATATGTATGGCCATAACAGAGCCAATGTTGGATTTGTCTGTTCTGGGCTACTGTGGAAACAACATAGCGGACTCCATGTAAGAGGACCCACTCTACATGTAGAACAGCTCATTCTAAGGTAGCTACAACAGAACAATTCTTAGTTTCAGGTGATTATAAACTAATGAAAACATAGTAACGAATATTATATCCTAAATCCTACACACTGGACCTTTAATACATATTAAAAGCACATAGCTACAGCCATTACTCATGCCAGAGCTTAAGTGCCTCAGAGCACAGTGCAGAAAGCATTGTAGATGGACCTGTTACAAAAACTGCATGAACACAGCACAAAGGGCAAAGGGTGCATTTATAACTGTATAAGTGTGTATTAAATGTTCATCTAGGTAGATCATTGCACTTGACGCACTAAAGGCACACATGAATGTTTCAAGGCCACCCATCTCTCTACATATGGATTTGTGTGAGTGTGTAAGGCAACTAGCAAATACAAAAGTAACATAGAGCAGAGCAGGAGTTTGACATTTCAAATATAATTTTGCTGTTAGCATATGTTGTTAGGGCCTTTTTTTTCATATTTGAGAGTAAAATGGCACCTTCATGGGGTTTTGTATTGGTCAGAATAATCATGATCAACGTACTTGTTTCCAATTGCCATCATTCATTTCTGAGAATCTTCTGATATTTAAAAAATGAAATGATGCACTGACATTTAGATGGCAAACAAGACCACAAATGAGATAAATCACTGAGACAGAAGCTGCTGCACCAAGTTGAGAGATAATCGTTGAAAGGACGAGAATAAGTGCTTTCATTTTATGTAATTGGTTAAACCATAGAAACAAGCTGCTGAGTTTGTGTACATGACCCTGCCTTTAAATGCGAGTGCTGAGAGGCAAAAGAACAATTCCTCTTCTTGACTCACAACCTTCACTGATTCCTACTATTTAAATGCAAATAGCATTGCAATTTTGAGAAGAAAGCTGCCACAGAAACGGAGCGTTTTTTGGTCGTAATAATCAGAGAAACTCAGCAAAAAGCTAGGTCTAATCAGAGAGAAGTGTTGAGGCAGCGGGCAGACTCCTGGCAGGCAGCTATATGGTGCTTTTGAATACATCCTTGTACCTTTTCTTGGATCTCCTGCTTCTCCTTTGTGGCTTCTTCCAGCTGGGCCTGTAGGTCACTGATCTGGCTCAAGTCTCTGGCAGACTAGTGCACACACACATTCATAGACACACACACAAAGTCAACAGTCAGAGGATTAGGGTGTCTCTATGTGTGTGAGAGAGGAAGTATATATGTTGGAAAAAAACATCCCCTTAAATGTAAATGGTTAATGAACATAATACATCTGTGCCAAATCATTTGTCATGTGATCTGCTGCAGAACAGATTGCATCCCCCTGACTGCAGAGCACACACTGTGTTTAGAGGGGAACATGTCCTCCACACCTCAAAGCCACTCTACTTAAAAAAGCAGAGAGGAACAGAATGTTAATGCTGACGTTAAAAATGGTACTCTACAAGTTTTTAAACTAAATACAATTACAAGTACAAATTATCGAAGGAAATCTATTTTTGTCTCATCTTGGTCTGAGTATTGATTTAAGAGTTGTTCATACAACCTTATTTTCATGGCTTTCGAACTGCTCACCAAGGCATGTTGGGTTACCTGGGCAACTGCAGCTTTGTGTTTCTTCATCAGCTCATTCATGTCCTCCTGATCCTCCTCCATACGAGACTGCAGGTCATTCTTCTCTCTCTGCAGACGGCTGACCTGTTCCTCCAACTGAAGGACAAAATTATAAGGAAACACACACATTTTTAGTGTAGAATGACAGGATTTATTCATGAGCTATTGAATATGATAAATGGTCATTAGTTGGCCAGGCCGGGGCCGTCCTGGAATCTCATCTGATGGCAATGAAACACAATCTGGACGGGAGTTCTGGCTGGAGGATGAGACCAATTGGAGATAATCAATTGGCTCATTTAGGCAGGGAAAAGTGCAGCCAGTGCAGCATACTGGTGATGTCCTATTTAGAGTTCATCCTCTGTGTTCAGGGGGGAGAGACTCGGGCCCTCGATATGCATTCTCTAATCTGAGACATTTACTAGACCTTCCCTTGCCATAAATGCAGCAATTAACAAGCAAAGCACAGGCACACGGCGTTGTGTGTGTCGTCTCTAGAGACACAAACATCCTCCGTCTATGAGTCTGACATGCAAGCGGCACTCTCATGAGACAGCCATTAATGAGCAGATGGAGAGAAAAAAAACATTCGACAAAGCTTATTTATCCATTAGAGCAAAATGTTGAAATCAGATATATGCCAAAGGGCATTTAACTTTAATATCCCACCATGGCTTGGTGATGCATGCATATTAATGTTAGAGCCCTGCTGCATTTCTATGAGTGAGAATTTGATAGGCAAAGCCCCCCATTAATTAAACATTGTTTGTTGTTTTGGGTTTCATTTGCTCGCATAGAGAAGGGTATGAAATACATTTACATATATATGTATAACTTTTTTTTTTATCAAGGAAACCCTTTCTGCATTGTGAGATGAAAAGGGGTGTTTCATTATCTATAAACGTGTGATATTGCTATTGATTATAAAGACACATTCATTTATTGTGTGCAGAACATTCACGCAATATGTGGCAACCCTCGGACAATACACAGACAAAACTCACCGACAGCTTAGTTTTGACCACGTCTTCCATTTGGATATGCAAGTCCTCTATTTCAATCTCCATGCTCTTTCGAGCCTTAACTGCTGCTGCGGAAGTGAACTCTGACTCCTCCAGCTGTGAGAAACAGGAGGAAGGATAAGCGGAGAGGAGGTGAGGGACAAACATTAGTAGGGCAAGATCAAGGATCTATCCTGGATATGCAGAGCAATTAGGATTTATCAGTGCAGTTATATTCAGACACCGGACCAAGTTCTAAAAGTGTGTGTCGGGGGGTTGTATCAGTATGAGACACAGTGGAGTGTTTGATAGGGTGGCATACTTGATTTTTGAGCTGGGCGATCTCCCTCTTGCTGGGGGCGTTACTCTTCAGGTGGTCCAGCATAATCTGTGCATCAGCCAGAAGGACTTTGGTTCTCTTCAGGTCTTTCTTCAGCCTCTTCTCCGTCTCCACATCCCTCTGGCTCACCTGAATCACAAAACGCACCTCTCTAGCCAGTATTGTTACACATAC
The DNA here is from genome assembly GCA_035609425.1 of Epinephelus awoara. NCBI lineage: Eukaryota > Metazoa > Chordata > Actinopteri > Perciformes > Serranidae > Epinephelus > Epinephelus awoara. The sequence continues at coordinate 10,184,185 of CM069304.1, forward strand.
TCTATTTTACTATCCTCCTTCAAAACCCACAGTACCTCTCCAGACTCGAATTCACTTTCTCTGCGATCAAAAGAAATGGCGCGCACTAAATCGCGCACACTTAGCTGCACTGACAGAGACCAGAGGCAGAGTGATGGAAATACCTGGTCCTGGGCATTGAGCAGTTTGGACTCCAGCTCTCTTCTCTCACGCAACACTTTCTGCTTGTCTTCATACTCCTCCTCCAGCTGCACCTCCATCTGTTTCAGCTGCAGGACACATGAACAGAGTGTCAGGATGCACAAACAGATGATCAGTGATAAACAAAGTCAGACATAACACACCATCGACCGTCTTGTTAGACATGGCTGCTCTCGCACGTCAAAGACAAATGGGTCCCCCTCTGAGCGGATCAGCCATCATAGATCCATCAAAAGGCTTTCAAAGGAGATAACATTTTATTTTTCATGTTTAATATACACAGAAACGCAACCAGTCCCCATATTCTAAACTGTACTTATTTTGTTATTAATATGCATGTGCTGTGTTGGGTAGATGTAAGGACTTCCAGCGAACGTTGTGCTTGTTGTTCCTTATACATGACTGTATGTAATAGGCAGCCTCTGCACTGTATAATCTATCCATACTAGAAAATGATTTATTTCTTATTCTGATGAGTACAGCATGTTTGTGTATCACATGGAACACGTTGTGATTACCAATATGAACATGAAATAAGCAATTCAAGGGCTTGATAAGTTAGGCTGTGCATGAATCTATAGGTATTATGAATTTCAACACGTTTGAGTTAGGGCTGTCAAACCATTCATTTTTTAATCACAAAGAATCACTGAATTTCAATAATAAATTGTGATTAATTGCATGTTTAAAATTTCATTATTTTGCATTAAAAACAGTTTTGAAGTCCATATTTACAAGGTGAAGTAATTCTTACCAGTGTATTGAAAAGAAATTTACTTTATGATCCTGACTTTTAGATTAATTTCTATTAATTCAGTGCTGCACTGCTACAGCAGTTTGGTCTTGAAAAACGACTTAGAGGTAGGAGACAACTTTAAAGTGTAAGTATAAGGAAAACAATGCAACAGTATTTGCACTTTTCAGGAGCTCCAGTTTAGCTGCTTTCTCTGATTCATACAGGTCCTGTATGTATGAAACTATTGTTCCCCCTGACAGTAAGATAACATAACATGCCAACCACAGGACGTCCCCTTAATACATTATATACTTGTACGGTGGTGTGTCTGTGTTGCTTTGCGGTTACACCTCCAAAACACTGGCTGGCAGTGAGGTTTCTGTGAAGTGCTGTAAAGTTTGAGTGATTCAAAACACACCTAAAACACACATTAAACATGGCTTAACAGACATATTTTCAAACACAAGTACACAGACAAAGCACCTGTCTTTTGCTGGACACATTTTCCCCACTAATACAACAAGCCAACTTATTAGCACAAGCCTATGGCATTTTACATTGTGTAAATTAGCCAAACAGCTTGCAGGCTTTTTTCTCATATTATTACTGTAGCGACTCCCACATTTCTCATCATGGCTTGTGCTGGACTGAGGAGTATGAAGAACTGCTTGCTGTTGTGTTTGCTGTGTTGTTTCCAAATGCGAATGTCACTTTTTGTTAGTGTTTATAATGTGTCTGTTTAAAACACAGTGGTGGTGGCATGGCGGTGCAGTAGTGAGCAAGAGGGCCCCACTACAGCATACTTCCATCTCACATTATGTATAAGATTCTGCTTACTTTTGACTTATCAACTAAGCTGTGTAGGTGTTTTGAAAGTTATATTGGCCGTTTAAAAGCTCAAGGAAGTTGCTACTTTTTCATCACTGCAGAGGGAGGACGCTGCTGCAGCAACTTGACTATAAGCAACGTTACTATGAGGGGACAAAAAAGCAGTATGCAATTAACACGATTAAAAATCAGTTGCTTTGACCTTAATCATGTCGTAATTAATGAGTTCACACGGACAGCCCTAGTCTGATAAGTGTGTGTTTTTCAGTGCTGCTGTAACCAGAGGTCTGTATTATGGAGGGATAAATCACATGTTGAAAAGCTCGGTAGCAGGTTAACATCAGTAGAACGGATCACAGTCTGTCAACACTCCAAGCAATGACCGATCAGATCGCTGAAAAAAAAGTCAGGTAACAAAGAGTATATATTTTAAAAGGTCAGTGGAATCGTTTTATTTTTCCAAGCTTTCTTTTTCAGCTCTGGTTTTAAAATGGAGAGTGTTAACAACACCAAACGCATCATGATAATTTTAGCTGCAGTGTAACAGTGCAAAGTGTATTTTATCCCTGGAGTGATAGCTGACAGTGAGGCTGATTTTACACTCTGATTACATCACTGCAGCTCAGGGTAACATGAGACACCTCTGTGATGATAACTGGCAATAAAAACCAAAGACTGTCTTTTTGTTAGAAAAATAATCCACACTGTTAATTGGCTCCTGCAAATATTAATGCAACATTTCAGTGAGAATATAGACCTTTTCAACTTTTTCATTCTTTACTTAACTAGCAACATAATCACAGTAGTTTCCTCATCATCTAACTAAACAGCAAAAAATACTCACTTTATATAAAGTCATAGTAATACCTACATGTATTTTAAGCCTTGGCCTACTTTTAATATTTGGAAGTTATTTCTAGTGTTTCCAGAATTATTCATTCATCTCATATAACATGAGGTACTTCATTCATGATTCTGATTATATCACTTGTAATTAACAACCCTGTTCCCCTTTCAAATGATCAAGCTCATGGCTGGATAGGAAAACCCAGAGCTGACTGAGCTAGTTTATAACCAGCTTCTTCATCCAGACATCCAATGCTAGGGTTGTTGAGGCCAGATAACAGAAAGATATTCTGGGAATGGTGAATTTGCTTTGTAGCACAGACCTCTGGTCTTATTTATTGTTGGTTCAAGATTGAGAGGCTATGTATACGAAAAAAAAGCGCACATATGCATAAGTGAGAATGAGCAGCACCTACCTTCTTACTGCAGGAATGCCTGATCTCGTCTACCTCTTCATCCTTACTCTCAATTTCTTTAGAGTGGGTCTGCCTCTGCCTCTCCATCTCCATCTCAAGCCGCAGCTTAGCCTGAGTACATGGTGAGGATGCATGCATTTAACAGCAAATCAAATAAATGCCAAAACACAGTATTCAGAAACCACAAAAATCAGAAAGAACAAGAATCTTGGTTTTGCTCCAGAACACGATTTCTACCATCTGTAAAATGAGAGAAATGAAAGAAAATTGATTTCTTGAACAAAACTGATGGGACCTTGGGGTTTTAGGGCAAAAGCAAGTTTTTTGTTGAGTTTTGAAAAGCAGCTCTTAGCAGTAAAAAACTCAAGTATTTCACCATACTGGTATTGAATACCACATCTGCACTGCCCTGTACCTGCTCCAGCATCTGGATGGTTCCAGCCTGTTCATCCAGCTCCTCCTCCTGGTCTTTAACTTTGGCCTCGAGGTCACGAAGCTGTTTCTTGACCTTGGCCAGCGAGGCTTCATCCTTGGACTCCTGGGAGGACAGATCCTGTAGCTCTGCCTCCAGCTGCTGCACCTTCATATTCGCTGCGCACAATTCAATGTCCTTGTCCTGCAGGCGGAAGAGACACAGTATAGCGCACATCTGTACCAGCCCAGTTATGTCAAATAGAGAGCAGAGAGACCAGACGTGTAGTCCCTGAGAGAGGACATCAGAGTACATTTGAAGTATGCACTGTAGTGTAAAGTAGCTTACCTGCAGCTGCTGGCGGAGGTTAAACATCTCACCAGTCATTATGTCTTTCTCGCGAGCCAGCTTCTCCCTCTGGCTCCTCTCTCTTTGTACCTCAGCCTGAGCCTGGTTCTGCTCCAGGTCAAATCTGGAACACACACACACGGATACACAGCTCAGCAAATTATTGATTTTACAAGAGACTAGGGTTCCATCGGGCTAAACAGCTCAGCATCAGATAGATACTTTTTTTAAAATGTAATACCCATGGAGAAATTGGTTTTCACTATAATAACAAAAACATTGCATCACAACATCATAAAGGTCACCAATAGACACACAAAAGTCATCAGTGTGTATACATAATATACATATTCATAGCTTTCAGAGAGTGATATCCGACAGGAAACTGAGGCCATTTTATCGCTCTCATCAAAGCCAAACTCCATAAAAACAGTAATTTAACACTGCAGAACACAGGAGCTGCTGGTCTACCACTGCCTAGATTACTTATTGTGAGACTGTGAGTTAGTTTGGTTTTGCCAAAGTCACACAACAACCCAGAGCAGATTGAGGCAGCAGTGGACCAGCAGCTCCCTTTATCATCAAGCTAAAATGAATGTTCTTGTCGGTGGAGTCTGGTAGTTTTGACAAGAGCATAAATGGGTAGCTTAAATATTAACAGTCTGTCTGATGGTAAGGTAAAGCAGTGAAAATATTCTCAATATAGCGTACACTTAAACTTTTTTTAGGTAGCTAAAATTCATTTTGCTGTTGCACCCACCAACAGCAGGACATTGCTTAGCTTCCATGGCGGTACGTCTGCCTGCGTCTTCAACCTGGGGACATGCTGACTGCCATCTACTGTATATAATACACTGATCATAGATAAGTACCTCATACAGGCAACTTCAAAAGATCTGAACTATCCCTTTAATGACCTGTGGAGCAAATGAATACTTGGATCTATTTTTAGTGAATAGAGGGAGACAGGGGGCAATATCATAGCCCAGATAGCAACAGCATTTGTCATCAAAAACTGTCATGGTTTCGTGAAGTAGTTGTGTATGAACATTTAAAAATACTGAGCCTATCGACTTAATGTCCAACCCTAACTACTGTTACTTAGCAGATTTTGAGCATATGAGGATATCCTGGACACAGAGCCCAACATCACTTCAGCGCTACCTCTTATTTTAGCCTTGACTGTTATCCCCTTCCATTAGCCATCAATTTACAACGGGGTTGTAATAATGTGCAAAATGTTTTCTTCAATTGTCTGGGGCAGAACCACTTATGGTTAGTGAACTTAACAGCTAAGTGTTTCATGCTGTCAGCTCGTTGTAATTCCCTGTTTTTCTCTCTCAAGCGCAGCTGAAAATAATTTCACCCACAGAGCATCTTCAATTAGCCACAGGGGAGAGATCACATTCTGCCACAGCGATAGCTTCTCAAGTGCTTAAAGTCTGAGTCATTTTCTCAGCTAATGCAATTCCACAGATTACAGAACATCTCAGTCACTATTCAAATTAAAGAAAACGTTAGTGTTCTGCCGGGTGGGTCATAGCGTCTGCGCCTGGCCTTTCAAGGAGAAAAGAGCACTGTAATTTTGTGTTTACGAAAGACAGATGGACAAACAGACAGACACATAGCCAGACAAAGGAACTGGAACTGACTTCCTCTGTTTCTTCTCCAGATCATGGTTGCGGCTCTGCAGGCCCTCCAGGTGAAGCTTGGTGTCCTGCAGCTCTGCCGTCAGTTTCTGGCACTTCTTCTTTAGCTGCTGCACAGAGCGCTGCACATCCTCATTATCTGTTTGCAGATCAGCCAGCTGTAGCACACACACACACACACACACACACACACACACACACACACACACACACACACACAACCACATGCAAACAAACACAAGTTTTTATCATTCATTCATGACAAGTCAATGCATATCATTATTATTATTTTTAAATAACTAACTGGCCACAATTGTGTGGTATCATCAAAATAGACTTGATTTGTTTAACAATTTATGATCATAAAAAGTGTCTTGCCCTTCTCTCGACATGTCTTTTGCTCTGCTGCTCTGTCTCCAGCTTCTCATCAAATTCCTGCTGGAGTTTCTTTTTGGTGAAGTCCATTTCACGAATGGCTCGGTTGTACTTTATCCGCCACTCTCCTCCTGGAGGAAGGACATACAATTCAGAAAATGTCTGTGTGACATTTGGGTGTCGCCTGCCTTTAATGCAGGTCTAGCAGGGTACACAGATGAAAAGGCTCAAAAGCTCAGAAATGATGGATGCTGTGGATTATGGAGTGCACTGTACTGGCTGTGATGGTTATCACATTCAAGTACCGAAATAATATAATCTCTCATGAAATAAAACGTCTTTCATCAAATCCCAACCTTATAAGGTCAAAAAATTGGACAGGAAACTACAAAGCAGCCTTTGCGTTTCAGCTCTAATCTTGGATAAACCTGAGGTAAGAATTCTGAGCACACCACAATAGTAGTTAGAGAAGGACATGTCTAAGTGGCACTTTCCACAGTTCTTAGCCGACCCTAATTCTGGAGCTGTCAGAGGCTATCAGAACTATAACAGCAGCCGGGCAGATATTCAGGTTCAGGTTCATTTCCAAGCCTTATCATTTTAGAGGCTGTCCATTTCTCCTTCACATACCAACACCGGCTCCTCCATCAGTGCTGCTCATTAGCATATATATAGCATAATGACAACTTGCAGGGCCACCGGCTCTGATCCCAACGATTATTTTCTCATTCATCTAAGAATTCTGATATGCTCTGTAATGGCTTGTCTGCTGAGGTGGGTTGAAGGGGGGTGGGAACGCGGCGGGAAAGAAAAAAGTCTCACGGACAATATGTTCTCAGCGGGAGCTCTCTTTCCCAGCAGGTGGGGACCAATCGGCAACAGGCATTAGATGTACGCCTGGGAGCGAACATCTTAATCCCCTAGCGGTAAATCCCAAACTTGGAAAATACACTTAATAGCATTATGTGACCAAGTCTCGCTGCCATGTCTCCCGCTGAAACAGTCAAACAACGCCACTAATTCCTGCAGCTACAATTAGTGTAAGGGAGATTTTTCAAACTGTGCACATAATGCCGGTATGTGCGGTTCAGTAAATTATGCCTCTGACCTGAGCTGACATGCCCATTAGGCGGGTCTTGGTGAGCTGCTGCAAATGTCACAGGGGCCAATTAATTAGGGAAATGAAAACAAATGTTTAAAAACACTGATGATCAAGACTGTGATTGCAAAAAGAGAGAAAAGTCCTCCTGGAATTTTGGGAGTAGATTTAAATACAAGGATGGATGACTGTCTCTGGCAAGGGTGTAGGTTTTGTTCCAACATCGTGGGGGGATGGGGAGTATATTAAATAGGAGCTTTAGGGTTCATGTGCCAGAAAATTTTGAGCACTTAGTTTACTGCATTCTGGTGAATACTTATGCACCAATTTGTGCTTTTTTGGCATCAGTTTATGGTGTAAATGCATTTAATGTGCCCTGCGTTGCCCCAAAATCTACACCTATGGTCTCTAGTGTCTGCACCAAGCCACCAGGAACAGTGCCAAGCTTTGAAGCCAATTTCTCATAGTGGCCAAATGTGAAATTACAACTTCCAGGTGTGTCACATGATGCCATTGGGACCAAAAATACTTTTTTCCATAGACTTACATTGTGAAAGAGACAAGTAGATACATTTTTTATTGTAAAAATCCTCATAAAATTACTTGTTTCACTATGAGGATTTCATCTATTTAGTCTGATAACATTTCTAAAGTCTAGAAGAGTCGCATGATTAAGTCATTTTATCCCCTTTCAAGTTAGCAGAGTGCAAAACTGGACGTTAGCTGCTCGGCCACTGTAAGTTTCTAGCGCACTTGTTCTGTAGCCCCCCACACTGCAGAAGATCCAGGTAACAAGTTTTTTTGAGCTCATGTGCCATTAAGCAACTTTCACAGGAATGAAAAGGGCCTCCGCCTCCAACGTTGTATCCAGTTCTCTTTCTACATCCAAGGTCTGCACCTGCAAATGACAACTACCAGTTCCTAGCTCAACTAACCAGCATCATCATCATCGTCCAACTCTCCATTGAGCTCTGATGTTTTCATGAGCCGAGCCTCCATCACCTCCATCTCCTGTGACTCTAATTGTTTCTTCACCGCATCAAACTTAGCCTGGAATGTATAGATTAAGACAGGAATCAAAATTAAAGCTTGTCAGTCACATTGAAATTTGATTTTTTTAAATAATACGCTGTGCGTTTTTTATTAGTGTGTATATATGTGCCTGTAGATCCTTCATGTCCTTCTCCAGGCGGAGTCTCTCTGAAGTCTCAGTCTCCAGCAACTGGGACGCTGACTCACTTGTGCTTCTCTCATCAGCCAGCTCTGCCAACAAGTCTGAGATCTGGACACAAACACACACACAGACAGGGTGTCACACAGAACCACAAAATATTTGCCACTGTTCTTGTACAAGTTAGTGATCAGATCTTTAACTGAAATGAAAGAGTTTAACTCAAACACAGTCCTCCCAGCATGCATTGCCACAGGCAAAGGGACCCACCCTGCTCTCCAATCGATCCGTGTTCAGCCTCAGCTCATTCCGCTCTTTCTCCACCCTCTCAAGCTTCGATTTCTGCTGCTGGATCTCCTCCTGGAGCACAGATGCAGCTATATAGCTTATTTGTAATGTTACAGGTACAACAGTTAAATATTAAGTATTACAAGAAACATCAATAATTAATAAGAGGAAGTTCCGTGCTGCTGTGGCAGGTAGTGCATCTTTAAAGTAGATTAGGGTCTAACTGAGAGGAATCTATCAGGTTGGGTGTATCACACAGAAAGGCCTCCTCACGTCTTTGCTTCGCATCTGCTCCTCAGTGAGCTGCACTTCAATGAGGGGCTGGACTGTGGTTAAGAGCTTCCACCATGGCCAGTCTTTCACCCCACGGTTCTTCTTGATGTTCTTCTGGATGCAACGGATTGCAAGATCCTGAATCTGAAACACACAAACGGATATAGAGTCACCAAACAGAAACATCTACGGAAATGGGGATGTTTGTTATAGTGTAAGCACACAGAGATACGCAGACTGAGTCATTGGTAATGGAATATTTATCTAATTGCTTGCAACTGTATCTGTAAATTGATCTTCTAATACAAATAAGTGCTTCATAACCAAGACAACAAACAAAATAATAGCCTTACTGCAGTAATTTGTCCAGTACCATGGTGTTAAATGCATTATATAGAAACAGATGGTTTATTAAGAGTTGGAATGTGCAGACATCACAGGGTGGCAGTGTCCAGAGGTCCATGAAACAATGCCAGACAAATAGGAACATCTTAATTACTCACTGGGATAAATGCTCAACAGAATTCATCCACTGTTATATTATACACATATCATGAACAATATTTGAAAAGAAAAAAAACTCATCTCTCTCATTCTTCTCTTATACTGCCTGTGTATGGGCTCGCAGCTAACCCAGGACTTCCCAGCCTCCTCCGGAGAGTTTCTGCAGACTGTGTTCCAAGGCTGGAAGCTAATTTTTGATTAATTAAATCAAACATGTTGGCAGCTAATTCCAAGTATTACACGATTTCCATGCTGCTTATGCATGAGGCTCTCCAGCAGCAGCAGATTATGGGCAAACCCAATTAGAGCGACGCAATTCTCAGCATCAGGTACATTTCGCCCTGAAGGTACTCTCTATGACCAATTAGGATTTGTCACACAGTGAAAGCCTTAACATGGAGTAAAATGCAGCAAATCTCTGACAGAAGATTTAAACAGGTCTCACTTGTCATATTTAGTCGAAAATGAATAGAAAACAAACAAACGATTATTCTGCATGAACACCATGGATAAACATTTTGGTATTCATGTCACATTAAGAGGGTGTGACAGCTGTAAGACAGTGTGATGTGAATTAGGTTTGTGAGCCAAGATTAAGACAAAAGCGTGTTTTCATTCTCTTTCTCGATGTTCTACATTTCCATCAGAGTTAAAAATGTGTCCTGGTGTGTGCATGCACAGCATATGTATGGATGTGAGACATGTGGTGCTGCGATGTGTTACTCCAGCACCACATGATGTCACTTTGATCCTACCTCTGAAGAGAATACTTTTATGGTCATGCTCTGGGGATTTCTACAGCATGAGATAATGCCTTGCTCAAGGACAGCGACTGATCACAGGTATGGCTTAATCAAGCAGCAACCTCTAGGGCTGAAAGATGAAGCCAACGCAGAAGTGCCAAAATCTGCAGTGGCTCTAAGAGTGAGTTGATCCCCATAGACCAACATGTTAAAATGCCCAACTTTACAGCAGACATGAACATGTTCACAGCCTGGTTCAAAAAATATTTGGGTCTTTATAGCTAATTTCCCTGTTCATGACAACTGTATGGGGGAGAGATTTTATAACTCACCCATTTAAATGGGTTAAAGTTATGCATAATTAAGGGCATAGCCAATTTGAGTGGCAGGTCGGTGCTGTCCATTGGTAATTCGATGCAATGGCAACAGCATTGGTTAGGTAGGAGTCAAGGCATAGCCGTATTCATTTGTCGATAACCACAGGGGGCTGGAGCCCGTCCCAACTGACATCAGCCGAGAGGCGGGGTACACACTGGACAGGCTGCTTAGCTATTACAGGGGTGACACATAGAGACAGACATCCATTCACGCTCACATTCACACCTACAGCCAATTTAGAGTCACCGATTAACCTAACCTGCATGTCACTGGACTGTGGGAGGAAGCCGGAGTACCCAAAGAAAACCCACGCTGATGCTCCCCCACCCTGGGATCGAACCAGGAACCCTCTTGCTGTGAGCCGACAATGCTCACCACTGTACCACTGTGCCGCCAAACTTCAGTTCATGGGAGTCTATTATAACATTTTGGCCTCCTGAAAAAATCCTGTTAAGCTTTGGTTGCACTAAAAGACACTGTGAGGAGTTGGATGTTCACTTTTCCTGATAAGTACATTTTCTTTTAATGGTTTTAAGCCTGTTTTTCATTGGCAAAAATTAGCATTAGCATTGTCACAGTTAGGGTTATCGTCCAAATATGGTCACTTCTGGCTCCAACTTTCCAAGATATTGACGGCAAAAATGCCAAAATCAATGACTCAAAATGGGAGTCCACAAACCAATGGGTGACATCACAGTATTGGATATCATACATCATTATTTTATATAGTCTATGGGCCTAATCAAGAAGCTGTTGAATGCCTGGACAATATTATAATGATAATATCAAATGATATTCCTGAAATATGTATTTCTATGAGCCATAATCCTAGCTGTTACCATGGTTTTAAGTAATGTAATCAGTGCACATTATACAAAGAAATGTACCTGATACCAATACAGAGCCTATCCATGTCTGTACAATGGGAGGTATTCATGTTTCTTCCATATGTGACTGCATGGTATCATGATATCCTGTATCCCTGTCTGATAAAGATAAATCATAAAATACAGTGAGCACTGTTGCAATAAGAGGAAAAGGTTCAAATGAATAAATATAATATTACTAGGCTAAAACTAGCTTACGTTTGCTGCTTTACAGTGCTTTACTGATTTCAATGCAAATAATAACAACATAAAAAAAAAATGTGTAGGGTACTTGAAGGACAAACCTCCCAATGCGGTAAGTGCCTGCTGAGGCAAAATAACAGACTTTTAAAATGTCAGGTTGTCCCCTTGAGGAGACAGTTGAAAGAGGCAAAAAAACAAGAAAAATTATGGCTTTGTCATTTAATGTCACATGGGCCTGGCACAGCTTCACAAGGTTAACATGCCAGGGAATATCAATCAAAGGGAACTTGTGACTTTCTGTCACATCCATATACATCACCCAGCATGTGTCGGAGTCTGAGAGACTTCACCAGAACTCATACGCACTGTTTCAGAGGCAAACTATCGTCTACTGTACCTGCAAAGACTGGATACTTTAAACAGTGCAAGAGGCAATGGAGGCCTATCAATATTCACAATGGGATAACAGGGTAACAGCAAAGGCGCAAGTGGATGTTATTATACAATGATTACTCTAAGATTGAACAGCAACACAGTCTGTAAATCATGGAGAGAAGCAGAGATTAAAATCACTCCACAGCCCTGCTTCTGTCCCATTACCATGGTGTCGACTAATTGAATCAGGAATAATATAAACGTAATGAGTTTCAGCAGGAAAAAATGCCTTTCAGGTAATCACTACAATACGAGACACATGTAACAGTTCAATAGTTATAAATCTAGCATACTGCCATTGCTTTAGCCGTAGGTGAGGGGAGGAGAGGAAAGCAAGGGGAAGCAAACCAGACTGGCTTTGCTTCTCACTTCTGATTCCTGACAGCACACATTTTCACATGTCAATCTGACACTTTACTGCACATACTGACCTCATAATGTTAAAAGCTTAGATTTATTCTTTCTAAAGGCTACATACAACTTGTCAAATCATTCCATTATTGGAAAAGACCGGAGTTTGATAATGTATGATTGCACTATTTCAATGCAGTGAATACCTACACCAAGAAGCTTCCATGGATAAAATCAGAATGGACCATGTCCTGTATGCTGTACTGTGACATGAGGCATAGCTCAGCTTGAATGGCTTTTTTATCCAATTATCTATCAGTCATCCATCATCCTCAGCTATTGTGCGAAGTTATTTCAGCTACACTGTGGGAATGACTACAAGGCCTGAAAACTGTTTTTTTTGTTTGAGCAAATTTGTATTGTTGGTTATGAATGCTGGATTATTCCAAAGGAAGCAATGTGTCACTGTAATTCCACTACTTTTGGTGGCAACTAGACATGCTACGAAATATATTCTCCAATTAGAGTCATAGATAATATTTGACACTTGTCTTGTCCCCCACTTTTCCACAGCAATACGTAAGTCATATAAAATGAATATGAATAAGATATTCAAAAGTAACTACTTTTATATACAATAATTAGTAAAGTAATTTAATTACTTTACTTATAGTAACTAGTAGCTGTAACTGATTACTAATTTTCAGTAACTTGCATGACACTATCTAGAGTGAAAAAGATGTACCACTTGGTACGTTTAAGGCTCAGTGGTTAAATGTTATATCTCATTTGTTGAAGCAATATAAAAACCTAAGTGTCAAATCGAAACATCCTTGTTTTACAGGGAGTTATGTGCCAGGCAATTTTTGGGCCCGGTGCACTCACAAGGTTTGTTACCTTTGGACAGAACCACGGATGGTTGTTTCCCCTTGTTTACAGTCTTTGTGCTCACCTACAATAACCAGCTGCTGGTGCTGGCTTCATATTTACCATACAGACATGGCAGTCACACTAATCTTCATTTGAAAAATGTTTTGTAAATTGTAAAATGCTGAACTATTTGTATAAAGTATTACAACTGGTCCTTGTTATATTTGTGCTTGTGTGTGTGTGCGCGCCCTGTTGCATGTACTTTTTAATCGCTGTGGGTGAATGAAGTTTTTTTAATTGAGTTGAATTTTGAGTAAACACTGGGTATGACCACAAAAGTAATGTGCATAATCATGTGCACAGTTTGAATAAGCCGTTACACTGGATCATCCTTTAGCCCTGACATGATAGAATCTTCGGTCTCATTCATACACATTCATAATTATATGTTATGTGTATCTTACCTTGCCAACCTATACCAAGTTTAGGAGCAATAAACTCACAGACAAAATGAAAATGAATTCTTATCTTTCTATTATAGATACATTTGCAGGAGATAGGGGGCACATGGGGGCAGAGGGAAAAAAATGTCTCTTAGCTAATGACTTCTGTAATTGCGTAGTTGCCTGGCAATCTTGAATGGTTCCTCGCTGTTGATTTACTCCAAGTTCTAACAGATTATGAAGCACTGGTCCTTTAGCCTGCTTCACAGTGTGAATAATGACCTTTCAACATAATAAAGAAAATACACTGGCCTGCCTTGGTTCCCCATTTTTAACTAACACCCATTACTCAGACACTCATGGTAAAAATATCAGAGGAAAGGAAGAAGTCCAGTAATATAAAAGGTCATATTGATTTACCTCATTGCAAAGATGACAATTTAATAGTTTTACTGGCATCATATACAAGATATCTACTCACTAAAAGCATGTCATGCTGGATGGAGAGCAGCAATGTTGATTCTGTTTCTGCTGGTTCATCACTAGCCAACTGATGCGGCACATTCACTTAAATAGTAATCACAGAGAGAGAAGGACTGCGGGGCTCCATATATCACAAGAGGACACGTATGAGGTCCGGAGAGATGGACCCATCACATGCTGGGAGAAAAATGGAAGATGGGTGGAGCAGATGGGTGTGTGAGTCAGCAGTATGCTTGATAAGGCTGCATTTAAGGGGAGTAGTTTGATAAAATGCAACAGAAATGGACGTGTCACCATCAAATATCCCCGTGGGAGAGCTGACTGGATGGATTACAGAACGGGAGGGAGGGTGTAAGGGCAATTGATTTAGAGAAGACATTTATAATTAGTTGAAGATTTACAGCAGAGTGGGTTAGATCTACCCGAAGAGCAGAGCAAACAGGCACTAAAATTAGCTCTGAACAAGGAACTCTCAACTCCTGGTGGACTCCAAGGCAACAAGGCCTCTGGAGCTCACATTCTTCACCTACTTTATTAAAAAAGAGCTTAGCAGCAAAATGGACCTTGATACTTAACTTTGTTCGCTTGCAGAATTATTTTTGCAATTTTAACTCGTGCTTTGCAATATATTAAAATAAATCCATTTGATTTTCTCTCATTCGGCTAATGATATGGATTAAATGTGAGATAGATAATTCAGTTTGGATGAATAAATCCTTGGTATTATTGGCTTAGATTTGGTGGCACCCCTAGAAATTTTTCACAGAATCTCTGAATTTTCAGGAAGTTGATTATGCTGTTGAAGTATAAGTTAGTTGAAAACTGTGTCAATGTGGAGAGTTAATATTTCTAAAAATGATGTTTGATGTCTGATGTTCAAGAGACTCCTTTGAAAATACATATTGCAGTTGTTCCCTCGCCAAAATGTATCCCAAATTTGGAGCACTATTTAGCCCCCTTACCAACAAGCTATGCTAAAGTGATTGGTACCAATGGGTGCCTTCATTTGTCTAGTTTCACAAGATACAGTACCTACATGCTAGCTTAAAAAGGAGTGAGCTACAGCCTCTTCAAAGCAGTAATGTCTGCCTCCAATTATTTTCACGAGGAGGACCAGTGGGGAGGTCCCACTGCTGAGCTCTTAGCCCTTCTTCTCCATGTGACGTCTTGCCTACCTTCCTCTTCTTGAAGGCTTGCCGCGCCAGGTAGCCTCTACAGGCAGCTTCAAACAGGGTGAGATTACGCTTGGTTTGCTCATCCCTCTGTTCCTCCAGCTTAGCCAAGGTGCCAGCCCGGAAGAACAACTAGAACAAAGCACAAACACACACACAGATAAAATCAAATTAACTTATTAGCAAAGGATAAATTATTGAGAGATTATATAATGCTCATTTTCGCCAGGGGGAAATTGAATTTAGAGGCCTTGTTTTAATGTGAAGTGCAAGAGCAAAAAATATAAACAGAACAGACTTTAAAAGTAAATAAGTGCACTGAAGCATTAAATCAATAAGAGACAGTGTAATCCATGGACAGGAGAGTCTTATCTAAGTGAGAAAGCTGTGATTAAGTGATTATCTTGGACAATCAGCCTTGTCTGTTTCTAATCTGGGCCAAAGGTAAAACAGGTAAAAAGCTAATATAAAGCAGATCACGTCATGGCCTGTCTATACCTCAGAGGGATTACGCCCTGTGAATGCATTCCAGTTATGAAGGCAGCAAGCTATTAAAACCGATGGATCATGGACTGTCTCCATCCAAGGTCTCTCGATACAAGTCCCAATGCTTCATAAATTATCAGTTCCATATGTGATTTGTTAACAGAGCAGGAGCTGGAAATGATCGAGCAGCTTCAGGAGTGGAATTTGCAAACCAGCAGGGAGAGGCGAAGCCTTCAGTGACATCAGTGAATATGACTTTTCAAATTGCTTAGTGGGGTTTGAGCAGGAGCCAAAATCTGATGCGTGCGGTACTTTCTAAAATGTACGTGCTGTTTTTAGACACGTGGCTATCTCTAATGGCAGATCCTGTCAAAAGCTGTGATACCACTGCCGTAATGTTATCTGGGGCTGGTGTAATTGGCATGCAAGTGAGACAGGTTGCTAGGATGCCACTGGAATGCTTTGTGAATGGCCAACTGTGCTTGTCTAGTTCTGAGCCCATTTCACACTCCAAAGTGTGGCACCATGCAAAGCCGCTGCCTCCAAACCATTCTTGTTTTATGTGTTTTTTAAAAGGAGACCCTGTACAGCGCACGTATCTGGGAGCACAAGTTCCACTGTTTTCTACATTATTGTTTCCTTTGATTTCCTTCTTGGCTGATGGCCATTTTCCGGCTGATAGGATTAGACCTCAGTGTGCCAGGCAGTGTTTACTGTGATTACTTTACAACGGTCATGGGGAAAAACAAAGAGGGCCATCAGTTGCGAGAATTTGCTCTAATGACCTGAAAAGAAAGAGAGAATTACGGTCACATAGTCGGGCAGGGTAGAGACATGCCTCTTGGGTAGCCACTGGCTGTAAGACTGGAAGAAGGGGCCAGGCTTGGCAACTCTCCAAAACAAGGATGACAAACAACCTCAAAGAGGGACAGGTGTAATGAAAGATACACTTCCCCCAGACAGCATGTGTCTTTTAAAGTAAAAAACACAAGGATGAAAGGAGCTGTGTACTGCAGCTCTGTGCTTAGAGCTTTAAGAAGAGTGAGACTGGCAGCGATTCACAGCAAAGGTTTATTCAATAATTTTGAAGCTGTTTATTTGTCTGAGATGCGGTGGCATTACTTACCCTACTGAGACCCATGTGGTAGCTGCTCTTCTCCAAATCCAAGGACTCCAGTAGCTCCTCCACAGCCTGGGTAAAGGCACACATGAACACAAACATACACACACACTTAGTCTTTCAACTGCTGGATCCAGTGGGAACTTCTACTGACACTGCAACACTTCAGTAGTCCACAGTTCCCCTAAGTTGCCATGCTGAACTAATGGTACAGTGCAGTTTCCCCCTCTCCTCTCACATCCATTCCCGGCTGGATTTTGTTTTGAAAGTAAGTCAGTGTGAACAGGAAAAGTTTGGCTCCTCAGAACCTCCCAACCACAAACCAATTACAACTTGCCCCCCACCATAATCCACCGGGTCCTGGCATATTCCTCATGACCCCCTGGTTATTCTTGGTCCTATTGCAGCTTTAAACATGCATAGCCAATGTAGAGGTACACCATCAGCCAGCCTGGAGCTTTTCTCTGTCCATCTACCGGGCTGTATACTGTAGGTGTATTGTTGTCTCAGCCTCCTCTTTCTACTTGAGCCTAGTCTAAAAGACCACATCTAGATTACACCAGGAGAGGTTTGCCACGAGCACTGAGGGGCTTTTGTTTGCCAGTGTTTCCACAGAAACTCAGCCACAAAACATGGACACAG
The DNA here is from genome assembly GCA_035609425.1 of Epinephelus awoara. Classification (NCBI taxonomy): domain Eukaryota; kingdom Metazoa; phylum Chordata; class Actinopteri; order Perciformes; family Serranidae; genus Epinephelus; species Epinephelus awoara. The sequence continues at coordinate 10,201,503 of CM069304.1, forward strand.
GGGAAAAAAAGCTTTTCTCTCCCTTAACCCCATTCTTTCACTCTCTCTCTCTCTCTCATTTCTCTCTAGAAACAAACTTTAGTATTTCTTTTACTCTTCACTGCACTTCAAGCGGGACTTCCCTTGCAGAGGACCAATGCACCAATGCACAGCACGCCTTCATTGATAGTTAACTTTGACGAATAAAACTCACACCAAGCATTTTCTAAAAGTTATTTTCACAATCCTTATTCATAACTTTAAAACAAAAGCACTACAAAGGTAAAAAACCAGTGCTGTCAATACAACAGGGTAGCTTGTTTCCAATGCCCAGAAAGATAAGTATGTGTACTTGAGTGGTATTTTGCCGCTTTGAATGCAGCAAAGCACTTTCTAAGCCGCACTAGCGATCTGCCTCTTTAACAGGCATGATACTGATAAGGTTAAGTTGATTAGATCATTACAATGGCTCTGATGAATGAGGGTTTATTTCTCTGTCAGTTGGCTGCTGACAATTCAGGGGCAGATGTAATGAAGCTGCCTCTTCACAACATTAATCTTTGCTGTGCTTGGCCACTGGCGGAGCTTTACATTTTCCTCTCTCGCTGATTGACTTACTCTCTTCTCGTCCTTCACGATGTAATTCCTCCCGTGCTTCTTGGTGAGGTGTGGTGCCAGCACGTCAAAGCGGCGGCGAAACTCAGAGAACACCATGTGATCAGGGTAGCCTGTGTGTCAGTATCAAATTACAACATTATATTCTGGAAATGTCTGTAACAGATATTGAAGGAGGGACCCAAAAAGAAAGAAAAAGAGAGGTGTGTATTGTTACACCTGTCCTTAGTATGTGAGGAAGGCAGCTACCTCACCTTGCCTATAGATCCGGAGAGCATCCAGCAGCTTGGAGCCGCGCAGCTGAGCACGGAGCAGGGCTACATCCAGCTGCATTAAGCCGGGATCTCCAGTCTCCCCTTGAGCCTCACATTCCCCTCCTTTGAACAGGGATCCACTCAAAGCCTTAAGGGCATCCGCCTTGGGCAATATGCAGTGAACAAAGTGAATCCTGGACCTCCGCACCATGTCAAGCAGAGCATCCTGGAAAATACGGAGCACAGTTAGAGCCGAAGCCTTATTTTCCACTGTCGAATCTGCATGCAATCAATAGTTTAACTTATTACTTAAAACAAACATATGCTATACATATTGATTATGACATGCACAACCTACAATATTAATACAGTTATTGAGAACGTACACCAAACTTATTATGTTCTCATTCATCCAAAACACCACAAGGGCACCACAAGACAGCTAGAAGAGCTAAAAGCTACTCTTAAAATTTCTCAGTTGGAGTTTTTGTAAACATTGAACAGCTGATCTACAGTTGGGCATTGCTGTTGTTTCAAGCACCTAACTGTAAAATTACTGAAATCCTATTGTTAATGCGTTATATTACTTTGTAACTGCTCAAAGTAATCATTACTGCAATGCATTACAAAAGTATGTTGAGTAACATTACCCCCAAACACTGAAAATAAGCTAGCTAGCAGCTACATTAGTACAGTTCAACCTGGTGGATAAAGTTAGATGGTTATAGCGTCCAGCATAACAGTAAACACTGCACATACAACAATTACTTAACATTGATTCGGACTACTTATATTTGTTGAACATCAACAGGTTAGCAAGCACATATAAAAAATATAGCTCACAATTTTGAAGTACTCTTGCTTGTGCTTGTGTTTGTCTCCTTTTGCATGCTCCTTTCACACTGTCTATACTTAGATTTTGTTATTTCAGTAATTGCGTTTTGCGAAATATTTATTGTTTTCGGACACTTAGTGGCCATTTTTAACTGGCTGGACAGGTAACATTAGGGAGAAAGGGGTACAGGGCCTCCCCTCGACACAGAGACAAAAACACACTAAATACTCCGCACAAAGTTGATTGTTTTCTGGAGTCAAACAACCAACAGACGTTCAAACTCAAAAAATTCCAAAATGCTAAATCTGGGCATTTTTAAGGAGCCCTTCTGAATCCAAGAACTTTCGAGTTCTTGATTTATTTTCTTTTTTATCCCTAACCATATCTTAACCATTATCTATTTGCCAAAACAGTACCATGTGCAGAATATTGTGGAAAGTGAGAAACAGCTGCAGAGCTCTTCTCATGGCACACTAGCACCAGGCCTAATATTACTTTTAAATCTATCTCTGGGTGCAGCCCAAATACTGGCTGTCATCTCATCCATTTTCTTTAAAACTACGCTACACAGTCCAAAGTACACTGCAGTACAAATTCACAAGTATGAGCCTTGATATATTTATCACATCAACTTGTCAGGTTCCCACCTGTTACCAAACAGGAACCGATTAATGATAAAGGTTCTGACTGGGATGTTGTTCCTCAGTGTCCTTGGAGTTGACACAAAAACAAAGTTTGACTGACTTATTAATTCCGTCCTCTCCTCTTACCACTTGCAGTTTTATCTGGATACACAAGGACTTCTTCTTGATAGCAGCCACCCCTGTGGTGAATGTCTTCCTCATGCTAGTGGCCCTTCGCAAGGAAAGCTGGGAAACCCCCTCAAGGCCTGCAATGGAACCGGAAAGAACAGTGGCTCCAGCCGTTCGGCTCATGAACAACGAGCTGATGACCTTCCTGTAAGAGATACACTATTTAAGCCTAACGTTCTGTAAAAACCCACTAAAGGAATAATTCATGTAATGACCCCTGAAAGCTAGGCTTCTCCTGCAGGTGTGCTCCTTACTTCTGGGAGTCCTGCAGGAGGCTTGTAGCATTGGTAGTTGCAGGATTCTGCTTGGCGTAGTTCAGCCACCCGCAGACATCGTACTCCACCCAGTCAGTCCCGTGGCTGTGGCCCAGCAGGAAATGATTATCCTTTTCACTCTTCAGGAGGAAAGTGTGACCTGATGTAAATGTAGGAGGCAGTGTGAGACTCCCTGGCTCATTGTACATGTACTGAGAGAATGACAAAAATGTACAGTCTCCATCAGGAGTTTAGGAAAGAGTTGCATGAAGGGTTTATCAAAGATTCATCTTGTCTTGATTACTCTGGTATGCGCAGGCTGTCACACACCTACATAAACTTTACTGACACAGTCATAATAAAAGACAATCTGTTCCCAACCTAGTTGTTCATGCGGTGGACTATCAAAGAGATACGGGTGATAAACTGGAGACAAAGCTCAAATCTGGCCTGTATAAAGAGTATGAATGAAAAGCTTTCAGCTGTTGTTTTGGGAGGCTGCAACAACACGTTTCCACAATTCTATTGAGTTTTATTAGGATAATTTCTGTAAGCTGTAACCTTGGCAAGTAACAGTTGTCAAGGTTGCCAACAATATAAAGAGAAAGGATTTCTATGAGTCATCTACAGTAAATCTGTCAGATAGTACTTTGTGTACAGTCTATTATACAGATATGAAGAGCCTCTCCATACAGCTTAGGAGTCTTCACTGGAGGACTATAGTCTCGAACACTGTTAAAAATACAAGGTGAAATCTCTCTATCTGAAATTAGTTGGAAAATATTGTGAAAGAGAGATTAAAGGATGATTCTGCTCTCACAAATGATCACAAATTGCACATAATGTTCTTATGCCTCAAGGGCAGAGATAAATGCCTACAACAAGTGTGTTTATTCATACCATAGACTGCATGCTAAAGATGGACGACACAGCGGCTACCCAGAAGTAAAGCCAAAACATCTTGACTGCCCCCTGGTGGCTGGCTACAATACGGGTCATAAACCCTGCCCCCTCCACATAAGATGATTGAACATTGGCCAATCTAAAAAATCAAAGTAAATGTCTAATAAGCTTTTTCCAGAGATGGTTTCTACGATGTTAGGTAGTTTCTATCACACTAATGTATGCTCAGGTTTCAATTTTTCTGCTAAGCTTGGTTTTAATCGTTGTTTGATGCTTTAAAAACGGGGTGTGATGTCATGATTATCAGCTGTGACTGTGCTCGCAATCGAGTCATGAAGCTGTATGGCGGGACCTTGATATTGTGGCGTCTTCTCCTCGATCACTACTGTATAGACTCTGGCTTCAAATAACATCACCAACGCAAGATGACAGCGCCTGTGTCTGAGATATCTGGCTCCATTTTTGTCCAGTGGGAGTAAGAGGAGACATGTCATCCATCTATATATACAGTCAATGATTACACCATGTTATTGGTTTGGCAACATCACTGATATTAATATACTGCTAATTATATTGGGATTGAATATTCATAGTAGCTTTTTTCACAAGTTTTTTTCAAGTAAAAACTTTCGTGCGTGTGTGTGTGTGTCCTCTCCTCGCCTTTACTCTCGCCCTCAGCAGGTCCGTAGTAGCTAAAGAGACGTCCCAACAGGGTTTCCTCTGACCCCCCAGGCTGCAGCGCCTCCTCCTCCATTAGCCACAGCAGGCCCCGTGCCTCATCTGTCCGCACTGTCCGTACCTGTCAAATAAACACGTGTACACCCACAGACACACACACGCAAAGGTCATGGGTCTTTAGTGCAATGCCAGTCTGGACACAAAATGTTCTGCCGTGAGACTCTGATGATCACTGTACCTTTAACTTCCTTTTTGTTTTACCTATTAGACTCCAAAAAGATTATGTTTTTACAACAGTTACTCACACAAACACCTTGCCACAAGGACGTTCAGCTTACTTTTGCTATTCAATGCGAACACATTAAATCAGAGGATATTAAAAAACAAATTATTACTACTTGTGAAAGTTTCTGAAATTTATCCTTCAAATGTTGAATGCTGGCCTCTATAGTTGGTGTTTGCTTTAATATTCTGTCCCACTCAATGTCAGTAAAAATAGTTTGTATGTTTCCCTAGTTGCGGCAGGCATGATAGTAGCCTATACCAGCATCACAAATTAAAGTTTCAAAAGCATTTGTGGTCTTTGCACCCTCCAGCAGTTGCTGCTAAATGGCATCATCAATTTAGCTTTTCCTTATAATCGAAATGGAAACAAAAAAAAGAGCTCATGAATACGAACGGTGGCGAGGGAAAAGGGATTAAAAAGTAATACAATTAGTCGTACAATTAGTGTGAACACAGAGAGGAAAATAAAACCCACTCCAGCATTGATGATCTTGATATAAGTGCATGGGGAAGGTTTTTGTTTCATTCAAATACTTCAAAAATTAAAAAGCACGCTTTGTCGTTTTTGTTTATTTTTTGTTCTTAAAGTTTTGCCAGAGTTTAAATGATGCACTTTTTTTGTCCAAAGACATTTAGATAAGCCACTTTTGTTGTGTGGATGACAATGAGCTCCACAGTGAGGTAGCCAGCTTTGGTTGGCATGGCTGATGACTGAATCCACCCTGGGAGCTTGGGGAACCAAACTCACAAAACCAAAAACTGTTTTAGCAGCTATCAGGAAGTTACACTGGAGACATCCTTATCAGCAGTGCACACTATGCCGACTTCAAATACAACACAGAGTATCAGTTTGGAGGAGACATATGACAACTATGGGGCTTGCAATGAATGAGCATTAAGGCTGTTTGCGATAACGGACATCTGAGCTACAACAGGAGGAAAAAATATCTGTGGGTGAAAAAAAATCAAGGTTCAAACTGTCTTTTAATTCTTTGCAGCGGATCTTTAGAGTTGACTTTAGAAATGACTTTGAAGAATCAGTGTTTTTTCCCCCCCTTTGGTTTGTAGTGTGATGTACTACAGTTCACTGCTTCTGATGACATTCCCATTAGAGTGTGAACCCTTTAAAAAGTAAAGCACTCCAACCAAACACATTGGAATTATAGCAGACTGATCTATGACTCTCTAAACTCTGCCATTTCTGTTTCCATGGTGCAGATCACAGGCTGCAGAGGCTAAACATTGATTTTCTTTCTTGAAGTCAATTCTATAACCTTTCTTTTCCTGCTTTCTACCCTCTCTTTTGAGCCTCTGCCAAACACCTTTCAATATTTAAAAACTCACAGAAAGAAAACTTCTGATGCTAAAAGATGATAATTACTGTTGAACAAAATAGAGTGCCCAGAGATTACCATGTGAAAATAGATCATGAAAGGGATGCAAGTCTCTTAGGTGTTCTGAGAAGCATTCAGAGGCAACACTAAATTTATGCATGAAAATATCCAGAAATTTGAGCCAGAAATGAAGACAACAGAAGCATGAAAACACTGAACTTACCAGAGCTTGGCTTGAGGCTTGGTCTACCACTGCTACAGACAGGGATGTGCTGGGCTCTGTGTCATCTAAAGCAAGCTCTATGTTCTCCTGAAGGAAGACAGGAAGATTGACACACTCTTTAATGACTTGTGATGATGCCAAACAAAAGAAGAAACAGGGGATGTAAATAGTGTTGTTTTTTTGGAGAGTGAAAACAAAAAAATCAGAAAACATAAATACACTTAGATTATATCTTTTTACAGTCTGGGGCCCTGGGTTGACGATATTTATTAAACTTGTATGACAACATTAGTTTTCCATTTTTAATCTTTAGTACTGTGCAATGCCCATCCTGCTTATCTGAAAACAGTGGTAGCTGAAGTTAGGGACCAGTCTTTATGTATCAGAGGATGAGGGGTGTGGGGATGGCTGGGCTGTGACTTTGTTTTTTAATGTGTGTGTGTGTGTGTGTGTGTGTGTGTGTGTGTGTGTGTGTGTGTGTGTGTGTGTGTGTGTGTGTGTGTGTGTGTGTGTGTGTGTGTGTGTGACTGTGGCTATTCTCATACATGCAGGAGCACAGAATTTATTGTTTTTTGCAGGATCAAGTTCATGCAAACGATTTATTTTTGTCAAAGTTTAAATGAGACATAACTATTTTAAGGTTAGACTGGATCATGTTTCCTATTTTCTGGTCAAACAGAAATTTAAAATCTGATGATAGTTTCTGTTTTCCCAGTTTTTGGCTATAAATTGTACAAATTTGGGATTTTTTTTTTTAAAGAAAACATGCCTTTAAACTTGCTGTCGGGCTTTGGGGTTCAGATGGTATGCAAAATAAGTACAAAATACAAGTCAAGGGATACAAATACAAATACAAGGGAAGTCCCTCGCCAGTGCTTCAAAAATATTTGACATGTTGCCCCATTTTCCACCACCCCCTCCCCCCACATAAATAACAAGTAGTCACTTACATGACTGCTCAAGACTGGAAAACAAGTCAGATTAGATCATATACTCTGATGACAATACATGTTTTGGGGTTTCAGTCTATATTGAGAAGTGAAATGCTGCTCAGCTGACAAGCAGCCTACGTTTTCCCTTGTCCCAGGGAAAACTATAAAAAGACGCATTTCAGTGTTTCTCGTCAGAGACAAACTTGTTTTCCTTCTGTTTTCTGTGTTTGGTGGTAAGGTCTGTCTCTCTTGCTATACACTAATCATTTTCCATGACAAATGGTAATATTGAAGATGAGGAAATCAAACAGTTTGCTGCTTATGCAGCTAGATTGGATGTTTCTCTAAGTGAGGAGCCCACTATCCCTTTTCAATTGCAAGACCTTTTCCAGGAGCCCATGAAAGTGACAACAGTTTGACCACAAAAACCTAGTTCCGGATTTGATCCTATTTCCTGTCCCTAAAATATTCTATGGTCTAGAAGTAGTAGTTTCAGATAACCCAGGAACTGAGGAGTTTGTAGGACATTGCTGACTTGTCTCATACTGGGAGAAGTAGCTTCCATGTGTACCATGCTAAATGTCAACGTCACAATTTGGCAACACACCATTAAACAATTAATTTGCAACTGTTTTGATAATAATTTAATCAATTTTATATTTGTGATATATACTGGTAGGAGTAGTTTCCTATTCCCCAGAGTTTTTTTCCCCAGATTTATTTCTCCAGTTATGATCTAATGTCACCCGTAGTGATGTGTGGCTCAGGTGAGCAGCCTTCAGTCCCTAAATCTTGTGTGTGTGTGTGTGTGTGTGTGTGTGTGTGTGTGTGTGTGGTGTAGATATTTTTAAGGAATGCAAAAGATACTTCCCCTAGTACCTTATTATTTTTATATGCAGTAATGGGTGAAGTAATTTCAGTAACGTGCAAATCCTTGGTTATATGTGATTGTAAACTGAATATCTTGACAAAACAAGACAAGTGAACACACTACTCTAGGCAGTGGGAAATATAATATTTACTATTTTCTGACTGTTAACTAGACCAAACAATTACATGAAAAAATAATTGTCAGATTAATTGATAATAAAAATAATCATTAGTCTCAGCCTAGCCTCGGGTACTGGCTTGTCTAGATGAGACAACAGAGGCAAGCACTGGTCCCACAACTATGCACACAAGTGCCAGTCATCCAAGTAATTTAAAATCTTGATCCCCCTTCATCACGGAGGGGTGGCTGTGCCAATGCACCTAGAGAAGGTGCAGGCAGCCATAATAACTCACAAGATTTTTATGGATATTGTAATGAAAAACAGTGGCATATTAGATGTAAGAAAACTAAAAGCCAGAGCAAATCTATTACAATAACAACAACGCTTGGCATTTACTAAGACTGCTTTTCCTATAGGTAAATGGAACCTCTAAAAGATTTCATTACTGTTGCAGATAATAACATTTCTGCGATAAAAGTGGAAATAAATACTGTAAATTACCTTCACCAGAGCAAAACAGGCATGCAGCAGCTCACAGTGACAAAGTGCAGGCGCACTAGGAATGTGGGGAAATGTTGGCAGTGCTAATAGTGTGGCCGTGACAGATGCCAGTGTTCCAGTTGACAGTGTATGTGAAGTAGCCTAAATGATTTGTTGTTCTCTGCTGTGGGGAGTCAATGTGCAAAGGATACACAAAAACTATCCATGCAGTTGCAGCAGCACTCAACAGCATTTAATGTGAAAGAATAAAGCATGTGCCCATTGTGTGTATCACAGTTTAACCTGCCTGTCACCACCATTGTTCATACTGTGAGCTGCGTTAAATGCCTTCGACCCAGTTTTCAATGACAGTTTCACAGCTTCTTATATTTTTAAGATGCACTGACATGAGAGAATTACACTACAGAGATTTATGCAATATTTCTTCATTTCGCTCCAATTCCCTTTCTGCCATGCGGAGGATGTAGGTGGGAGGTGGGCGGGAAATCCCAGGATCCTTGTTCACAGTATTAAAAGTAATATGATCAGGATTTCTGTTTAACTTTAGTGTGCTATCAGCCGAGTTTTGAATACGAAGATATTTCTGAGATTAGCTGAGATGGGACAGCAGTAATGGATGATGTAAATGATGTGTGATGAAAGAAAAAAGGCTTTTATATTTATCCCTAATTTCTATTTTATCTTCAATTCTGAGAGATGACTGCGCCCAGCTGCAATGGTCCAGCACTGCTACACAGAACTTAAAGGAAGACAGACAAAGAATAGTTCCTTGATCAGGAAGCAACACCACTGCTATGCAGCTGGGCGTGTCTCCCAAAGGCAGTTGTGAGTGACTTCACTTTGATCTCGGCAGAAGAGGTGAAGACTGGCATTGCTAATGAGGAGGTCTAACACATGAACTACTTTGGCTTGTCACAGCTTGTGACAGGTGGGAGGGATAGTGCGTCTGATGTGTGAACACATACACTATTGGAGTTGATATATCTGAGAGAAAGCAGCAGACAAAGGGGGAGAGAGAAACAGGTAGGAGGAAGAAAGAGGCAGCGAAAATGAGGCTGTATGTACGGCATGGTGCATAACACTTCACATGTCCTTACCTCTTTGTATCTCTCCAACTCCTGAACGAAGGTGCGTTGATAGAAGAGGGAATGCAGACGTTCTTGTGTGTAGTTGTGGCATAGGTCCTCAAAGGTTGCACCGCATTCTTGCTTGGCCAGCCTGGGGTTCTGAAAGCCTGGTGTGTCCACAATGAGCAGAGAGCACAAGGAGTGCTGGCTGGATTTCAAGGCCCTGAAGCACACAGGGCGAAACACACACACAAACACACACACACACACACACATACACACTGTGATACTTGAAACCACATTTTATTGATTGCATTCACTGAATATAACCCTTAGCTTTAACCTTAGCACTCTTTATCACATCCCTAACATTAACCTTCACTACACAAAATCCTGGTTCTATACTGAAGCCTAAACCCAAGCCTAAATTAGCCTAAACTAACCATTAAAAAACAATACTGTCTCAAACCCCACCCCCAAAATCTACAGTAATGTAATATTTCATTCAAGATGCCATCATAAGCATATCAATATGTCAAGCAGACTTTAAGGTTGTATTTTAAGTGATGCACAGGCTTCTGTAGGTTTGGTGCAGCCAAAAATGTGCCATCACCAATTTGTCACAGTTTCAAAAAAACTCTGGATCAAAAATACTGACCGGTTTATTAAAGAAATGAGGATAGTGAAGAGTTCCGAGTAAAGACCAGATGCCATGGCCTCTAAACACTCCATGGCTGTAGCCTTGGATCCTATTTTGAAAGGCAGCCAGACACAGAACAGATCAGAAATAGCCAGTTCACAACATCTCCATCAACAAATATAAGAACCAGTTGAATTAAAGAATGAAATGTCAATGTTTTGAGCTAAAACTATGGTCACAGCATTTGTGTCTAAAAAGGATGTACAACAGCCTCAAGTTTGTGCATACTATGCTAACAGGCAGGCATAAAGTATTCAGATTGGCTCTGAAATAGCCTCTGTTAGCTGTGTCATTTAGGACTCAGGTGTTGCCGAATTGGTGAGATCAAAGAGCCCACGCTCATGTCTGTGCCTGGCAGCAACGGCCACCTGTTAAACTCTCCTAATTCACTCCACTATCGCACAAAACTGTGAGTTTATGGTGCATACACATCTATGACAGTATGTTCATGTGGGAAGGGAAATAGAGGAGAAGTGAAACAGAGGTCAATTCTGTCCATCCCTTCTGTGACAGACTTTTAACTGTATCCTTATGCCCTTCAAAGTGTGTTGCAGTCGTGATGGAAGTCAGAGGACTTGCACATGTGAAAAATCAATGTGAGGCAATTATGATTTCAAGGACAATGAATGAAGAGTAGATCCAAAATTGCTCGTCCCGACATAGTGTGTGTACTTATCTGTCAATAGCCATTGTAAAGCTGTGGTATTCATTACTAAGATAAGCTTTACTTTCTCCAGAGCATGCAATTTCCCTCCAGTGATGAGCAGAGGCGTATGCGTGTGCATGTGTGTCTGAGTGTGTGTGGAAACAGAGTGACAAAGAGAAACAGAGGAGGGGGAGGGGGGGTTGCTGTGAGGAATGGAGAGGAAAGAGTCTGTTGGTAAATGTGGTCTGTAGAGTACCTGCATCTGCTGTGCCATTTTCATCAGAAGCCTGCCGAATGGTGCTGGCTCTGGGCAGGGTGCCCTTGGCCTGGTGCTTGAAGATGGAGGAGGAGAGCTCCTCCAGGGTGCAGCCCAGCAGGTAGGCTGCCTTCTGGGCCCACTCATGACGTGCAAATTGTTTCCTGCCAGCTGAGACACGTGCATGAAAACCTCCATTAGCCCTTCTGCCAACTTCCCCAGGCACATGGCTAGCCGAGTAGCTTTGTGACAGGGTAGGATTACGTCTCTGGTCAAGCTGACACTGACACAGCTGGTGAGAACATGCACTAAAAGCATGCTCAAAATGTTACTGTCTTGAATGCATTTAACTACAGCTGACAAAAAGAAACATCCACTTGCTTCTACTGTTTCATGTTCAAAACAGTCTATGAAGACGAAGATAATTGCCCTTTTTATCGTCTTGAGAATGAAAGCAAAACTTATCATTTGGGGACACAATTAATTTATTTACATAAAGACCTCTGTTGGGAAACATAAGTTTCTCTTTAATCTAGTGGAGGAGTGATGGAAACATGCAGATATGAGTGCAACTTCTGTTTTAATCCACCATGAAGTGGTATCTTCTAAGACTTGAGAGAGGAACTGGGGGATTTCACACAGTGAGCAGTGGGCTCTATCTGTTTCATCAGCGCCGCAGAAGCCCTGCATACTTTTTATGATGATAAGCAGGATGGTTGTACAGACAAGTAACTACATTTAAATATTTGTTTTGATAGACTATTGCCACCACAATTATTAAATTCCAGTAAAACATCAAAAGGAGGAAACTGGGTTTGCCGATATATCTGTATATTACTGAATCAAACATTAAGGAGTGTATGACACTTAAAGATAAAAAGAATATCTAGAATATGTAGAATATTTGCTCTTAAAAAGCACCCTGACTCACAGTGTGATAAGACCTTTTTCTATCTGTGCTCATTAGAAGTAAGTGTTGACAGTATGGTATAAAGAGAAAAGCAAGTTCATTTCAGATGGTTCCTTTAATTAGTTTTGGTGAATTAGAGACCAGTGCTGCCCTCTTGTGTTACAACATGAAGCTGCATTGCCAATGAACATTTTATACTGTGTGTAATAGTCAAACACTAACTGAGTCCTGTGGCAGCAAAAGCTTTTTTAGTGGTCCCTGGTATGATTATTGTATTTTCATGAATAAATTCAATATTCCCTTGGAGAGGGAGACAAAATTTATTTGCCATCAGAGTGTTGACTCTTGCTCATAACTTTTATCCCATCCTGCACTGTTTCTTTATAAAAAAAAAAACCTGTGTGTTTAATGGGACGACAGCACTCCTAAGTCCATAAATCACCCAGTAATTTTGCAGATCAGAGCGAAAATGTTTGGTGTCTGTGTTATGGGATGATATTCATTGCTGAACATTTTTTAGAACTGTTCCTAGATGGTTTTATACTGCCATCAAAAAGATTGGCAGCCAGCTGGAGGGGATCACTAAAAATAATTTGGCAAGTATTTCTTCATAAGTGACTGGCAATTACAGTGCAGAGTGAAGAGTGAACAAACACGTCAACAGCGCAAAATACAGAGTCACTGCTACTATACATTCCTTGTGATTTGTATGGTGCATATTATTCTGATATATTGCGTTTTATATCCAACAAAATGCAGAAAGTCAGACATCAAGTTGATTGATTTGCACTGCAGTGACATCTGCACTGCAAACATAGCACGGTCCATCCTTTAAAAAGCCCACTGTAACTGTTCTCATGCAAGGGTCTTTTATACTTGAGAAAGAAAATATGCCACGCTCACCAATAATAAAAATCTTTTTGACAGCATCAGCCTTTTCAAGTGGCAGGTATCTAATTTTAAAATGAAAGTCAAATGCTGTGGGAGGCAGATCTATTAGAGCACCAACAACAAAAAAATAATCAAACCCTCTTACGTAAGATTTCATCATACAAATAGCTTTGAAGACAAGAACAAATCCTCATGTCAAAAAAGACTGCTGATCTCATTAGTCCTCTGATGCATTCCTATGATAAGATAACATGTTTGTCAAGACTTCAGGCCAAAATCAGATTGATGTGTTTCTGTCCTTCGGCTGCAACAGTGTTTCCTGACAATTAGACTCTGGCAGATTGCCAGCGGTTTAAAATCCGCAGTGAGGAGTGTCAGATGATTTCAGTTGGTTTTCATGCTATCAGTTCAAAGCAGACGACCAGGAAAATGACTAGTCACACGAACTTCTCCTGCCTAAATTTTTAATTTTTTAGATCAGTGCAGTATAGCGGTCTAACACCTGTGCGCTGCGCAGCATCTTTTAAAGTGCAAATGCATAATTCAGTTATCTGGATTACAGCTGTCTTGCATCACATTGAAGGTGTTACCTACAGTGAGATAATGCAGGCTCGACATTTTTGAAATTACATAAAGTGTTACTAAATTATATTCAGCTAATAAGGGTCATTTTAGGCAATTTTAGCTTTTTCATCATACACTGCTGTGTGTACAAATCAAGGATGATCTCTGCATCTCTGTTTGTGTGCATTATATTATTATTGTTGCACTATCCATATTATGAGTTAGGAAGCTATAGAATGAAAACCATTTGATGAGCAATCTCACCCTTAGTAGCTCCTGCAGACCCCAGATGGTAGATGGCCCCAAGGACGAGCCAGAAGGCCCTCTGCTCATCACCACTGATCCCCAGAACCTTCATGGCTGCCTGCAGCTTGGAAAACTGCTGGGAGGCCCGCTGCTTATCTTCAGTCTGGTGGATAGCACATACAGTCAAATAAAACTCATTTCTGAACTATCAGCAATACAAAAAAAAACAGAAAATGTGTTAAATTAACAGTAGGAGGTTGACCAACGTGTCAAATGATATGTTAGAATAGGATTAACAGAAGTGATTACATCTGCAATGGTTCAGCATAGTTGTTGATAGATATTAATTAGTCTGCCAGTTGTTGAGACTGTGCCATCTTTCAAAATGCAGCTTACCTTAGTCTGAGGCATGATGCCGAATGCATTGTTTTCAGCAAAGTGGTTAAGGTGTAGCTCAGTTCTAATGAAGAAATCAGAATAACACAGAAGACATAAACATCTGTCATGTCTACTAATGTCACTATTAGGATGGCAGTAATATATCATTGCAACATATCAATGTATAAATCCAGTGCAGCACTGTGGTACATTGTGCATTTAAATAGCATAATAACTATTGTCCTGACCTAAGAGAGCTGTCTACTCCGGCCATCAGGTAGTAAAAGACGTTGAAAGTGGATTCTCCACCCGGTCTTCTTGTCACTCTCATCTTCTCCAGCAGCATGGTCTGCAAGGCCACAGCACAACAGCATATTAGCATACATTGGTGGAGGAAGTATTTAGATCCTTTATTTAAGTAAAAGTACTAATACCACAATGTAGAAATATTTTATAACAAGTAAAAGTCCTGCTTCGAAAATATCACTTACCTAAAAGTATGTAGTTACAATCAGGAAATGTACTTAAAAAAATCTTCACAATATTTTTTTGTTAAACAAACAGTGTAAACTGTAAACTTCAAAACTATCAATTAATAGTTAAAATTATTAAAATAAATAATGGGAAATCATTTAATTGATGAACCTGGAATCATGAAAAGTGACTTCAATGATTATCAAAAAAGCTGCAAACAAATTTTCTGTCAATCATCTTATTGATTAATCAACTTATTATTTCAGCTTTACAGCTATATACTGGTAGTTTACAGCTCACAAAAATGTTAATTTGTAAAGTAACAAAAGCTGTCGGATGAATGCAGTGAAGTAAAAAGTACACTATTTCCCCCAGAGATGTACTGGAGAAGAAGTATAAAATGGCATGTGAAGAAAATCGTCAAGTAAATTTGTAATTTGTACTTTAGTGCAGCACTTATTAATGTACTGTTAATGTACTTAAATATATTACACCACTGTTAACATGATAGAATACAACATTTACTACAGGCAGAGCAGGTAAGCATAATATCAAAGCCTGCTGGAGTAAAAATAGCTATACTGGTTTATTCCACATTGTCTGGGATCATGAGATCATAAATAATATAATAATAAATAAATGCTAAAATGCATGTTTATTTGTACCTGGATAGAGGCTGAGGTTACCAGGCCTGCCTGGTCAAAGTCCAAGGAAACAATATGGGAGAAGCGACTGGCATTCCCATTCATACAGGTAGAGGCATTTCCAAATGCCTCTAAAACTGTGTAAACCGCCTGCCATTTCTCTGCTGCGGACAACACAGAAAAAAAAAACAGTCATTCTGGGGGTTCTTAATAATACACCAGCATCAACATGCAGCAAATCTTAAATCTTTTTATTTAGAGCTCCTCTCCAACCTACTGGAGAATGTTTTGTTAGTGCTGCCAGCAATGGTGACCAGGTACTGGATGATGTGTTGGCAGTTGGTGGTCTTGCCACTACCGCTCTTGCCCAGCAAAACAATAGATTGATCCTGGCGAGTGGTCAAGAGGTTCCTGTATGCAGCCTGGGCCATGCTGTAAACGTGAGGGGCAGTGTCCTCCCTTCTGCAGCCCTTGAACATTTGCATCACCTGGAAAGAGGATAACGAGATGGTGACATTTGTACGTTTATTTCATTCCAGTTACACTCCTATATTCTGCAGTTCCATAAGAGATGTGTCATTATATGCACAGGCTGCAGCCTACCTTCTCAGAGTACATCGAGGGGGCACTAATGGGGTTAACAACCACCATGCTGGGCCCGGCATGGGTGTGCACCAGGTTACCGCCGTACCGCTGCCGCAGGGAGTGCATCACGCTCGACTCATTCAAATACTGCAGAGAGGCCAGGTCCTCCACTCGGTCAAATAGCGGAGGGTTTGCCTGGAGTTCAAAGTCAGAGCGGTCATGTACTCACCCAGTGTCATCCGTAATTGATGTGGTTCAGAGTTGATTTGATGATTAAATACCTTCTCGACATCATCTTCATCCACATCCAATAAAGATCCATCACTCTCCAGGCGGATTTTCACCTTCCCCTCTGGCAGACTGCCTGCCTCCGTCTTCAGGAGAGTTGCTGCATCACCACAAAGTGTGTAGTTAATTCATCATGACATATGATCTCGAGTGCACAAGCTTCGTCTTATCTTACATGTCTGATAATGTGAGGCTGTTGTATCTCTTTTAATAATGTATAAGCTTCATTAAAACTCAACAAGCAACATGCTTAGTCTAATTACATACAGCCTGGGGTCTAGTCTAGTCAGGTGCCCTCTATTAACATTAAAATATCAAAAGCATTTTCTAAGCTTCATAAGTCCAACAATCAAATGTCACAAAGAAACAGACACATAAGCACTGCCAAGACTGTCAGTTAAGAATTTGCTTTGAACTACACATGCTCACTGGTACTTAAAATGCAAAGTTTTTACAAACCCATGGAGAATCCATCCTTGTGGACGAGCCATACTTTTTCTGTGTTGTACCAGGCTCTCTCTGCTGTTATCTGCTCCTCAGTCTTTCCCTATTGGAAACAAATAAACAATCATTGATCAATAACTGAACATTACAAATCAAAAAAAACAATTGCTGAATGATAAATTAAGACTTCCAAAAAAGCTCCTTCAAATAGCACTTTCACAAGCAGGGACTAAAATGCTATGAACATTCATATCAAACATCAAAGGGGAACTGCATTCATTAGGTGGAGGGCTTCTGTCAGTGTGAAAAACCCGCATGAAATTGTGTGAGTTGATTTGTTTTCAATTTTCACTGTGAGCATTTTTGTCCATTTCACATCAGCCCTCTGCAGTAGAACTACAGTTCCCATAATTCTCCCTTTAAAGCTGTAGTTGATAACATTTATGAAAAGAGGGTTTTTTTTCACACTGGATGAAACATGAGACAGATAAGAAGTGAAAAAAGTTCCTTTGCCTCCTTCTACTGCTTCTAATGGCCGGCGTGTTGAAAACAGTTGAGCCAAAACTAAGCACCTCCCACAGGCTGGAGCAAACATTTTCATTTTACAGCTAAACAGTACACTAAAATATGTTTCTGCAAACATTTGAGGGGATAAATAGGCAATGTATTTGCATAATCTTGATTCGTATTTGATCAGCACTGCCTAGCATGAGAGTTAGTCTGAAATTCATGAGCAGTGAATGGCATGATTGACAGCTACATTAGAGACTCCTACGCTCTGATTGGTTGTTCATGGTCAGTGCGGTGGATTTTTGCACTACATGGAAGCAGAGGAACATGATTTTATTTCACAGACTGTGTGTCTTGTGTAGTACTGTGTGGATATAGTGACAGATTCAGCAAATATGACAAAAAAAAATATTTTTCATAAAAGTAAACTGTAGCTTTAAAGCATGCATTGATCTAAATGAGAATATATTTAATGTGTTGACTGAAAAGACATCACAGACAGGGTGAGTCAGGGATGTTTTATCACAGCAAAGTACATCACATAGACTGAAGGGGGATAGCACAGGAAAGAAACACAATTTGCACGAACAGAAACAGACAAATTAAGTCAAGTGCTTGGAGTGAGTCATGCATGGAAACAGACATACTCAGACATGCAATCAAGCTAACATACTAAACCTCAGATAGCTGCACCAAGAGTGCTTTTTTTTATATTTTCTCCCTCTGGTTAAGATGTGAGCTGAGCAGGTAGTGAACTGCAGAGTTCTCAGTGGTACCTCAACAGCTAGGGCTATAGGGAAGATGAAACTTGGGCTTTCCTGGTGGTGAGATTGCCTCACTTACTACAGAGCCTTCGTCCCACACCGCTTTACTAGTCCATCACACACAAAAACCACAAGACACACATCACTCTGAAACACGGGGGAGATGCAACCAGAGCTACAATCGGTTGTAGTCATGGTCAGACCTTTGCTGCAGCTGAGTGTGCTGCCTGAAGGATGGCCACAGGATCCTCAACAGGCTTGGACTGGAGAAGGTGGGGGGAGGAGAAGTCAGTATTTTTAGCAATTGAATTCGACAGCTGAACATTATATTCAGTCATTATTTCATAGATGCATGATCAAAACAATAGAAAATATGGCATGATAAAAAACTTTTAATAGTTTTTATAGGTCAACAATTATTATGAGTAAAAACAAAATTAAAAAAACACTGCAGCAAGACCATCAGTTCAATTGTACACCAAGCAACAGTAGCAGAATAAGTGAGTCATCAGAGGGATTCATCAAAAGAAATTAGAATATTAATGCTTTAATGAGAGGGGATCACAAGGTGCACTGAAGTACAGTGTAAGTCTGTGGGGACTTGTGCACAGAATGAATGTTCTGTCATATTACCAGTCACACTTAACAAGATCAGTGGAACACCGTAACCATTAAGTGCATCACGCACCATGCAGCTACTTGTAAAACAAAGCAATAGTCAATGCTAATGAACTTAGCTATAGAAGTAGTATGGTAATGCATAAACACAAGGATATAATGTAATATGGTATACAATATACTATATCACTGCAAGGAAATTCAGAGATTTCTGGAGTTCTTTAAAGTCACAGACACTTTATTACACAAGAGTTTTTCAGAGCAAAGTATCTGAGAAACTCTGTAGTGTTGCATATGACTACAGTGTGACCTCTGTATCTATATGTGGGTGTAAAAAGCAAAAGCAGCAAGAATAATACACAGCTACATGTTGTGCTTATTGTAAACTGAATTCAGCAACGGTAAAAATCAAGCTGTTTTTGAGACCTCGAAAACCTGGTCAAGAATCCCGGCCCAAACTTTAGTAACCACTGTTTGTGTCACATTACTACATTCCGGGCCCTCAAATGAACCCTGAATGAACCGAAGAGAACAGTGCAGGGACAAAGACAAGCAGGCGGGCACAGACAAAGTAGAGCAGCGAGAGGGGTCAGTAGAGGAGAACAAGCTTTAGACTCCAGCACTCAACGGGCGAGGGAGTGCGGCGAGCCCACCGTCGAGCAGGCCGTACCTGAGAGGATTTGCGGCGTCTGGCACGCTAGCCATGCAAACAGCAAAAAAAGGAAAACAGCAAGTCAGGATCCGATGACCCACAGAGAAGCAAAAATAGAGACATGAGACACAATTTGACACAGCAGGAGAAGGAATAAAAAGCCTTTTGGTTCTCTGGACTTTGAGAGAAGAAATAGGCAGACGGCACTGTAGCAAAATAATTACAACAGGCAATGTCCAAAGTCATACAGTACACAGGGGCTCCTCTGGAACTGATAAAAAAGAAGTCAATAATACAGAATGAATAAGAGGAAGGCACTGAGCAAGAGAGACACAGAGCTAAAGCTGTAAAGTTAATTTGCAGGAGTGTGCAAGTGAGCTCAAAGAGTACAAGGACTCATACTGTTGTGTTTTCTGAAACAAAGCATTTATGGACACAAAGTTAGATATTAATTATTAAAGTATCCACAAAATGGGGTTCTCTCAGTTATTTTTCTACTGAACTAACTCTGAAGTCATCTCCATAACTTGTGAAACAGAGACAATAATCTCAAAGTTTCAGATTTCACACCGAGTGGCCAACAACACAGGGGACCCCTGTAATTGAAAACTTAACAGCAGACAGCTCGGGACAGCCGTGGACATGGGTAATTTTTGGACACATTTCCCTCTAACTGGGGAAGCAAGCAGTTGACTCAGGCTGGTCACTGGGTAAAGCCTTGGTACAGCATGGCAGGTGCAAACCAAACAAAGTTAGAAAAAGAGAAGTTACATCATCGTCATTGAAGGCGAAGATCCTCCTCACACGCTTGTAATCCTCCTCAGAGGGAACCAGCTCTAGGACCTACAGTTGGATAGCAGGACCGGCCATTGCAATTGGGTAGCCAGAAAGTAAAATCAATGATACAGAGGAAATTGCTATGATTGTCCACTTTAGACAAACTGAAAACTGACTGTGCACAGAGAGGTATTCAGTATAAAAAAAAAAACTAGTGCTTTTGAATGTAGGAAACACACACTGTTACATGTACCTTTGAAGTAAGATGAGCACACACCTGTTCTCTTGGTGCAGACTGAGCTTGGGGCAGTGCAACAGAGGACGGTTTACCATCAGGGGCCACAGCAGGACAAGATGTCTCCTTTATCTTTATAATATATGCAAATATCCACAAACAAACAGTTTGCCAGACAAACGTGCACACACACAGAGATGGAAATTACATGGGAAGATGACAATGAGGATGACATTTATGTTTTAGCTTCCGGTTAATCTTTTAATTTTGTATTCAATCCAACACTTTCAGAACTACAACCAACTTCAAGGGATGTTTGTTCCTGCTAATTTAATTTTCCAGTTAATTCAATCAGGAAATGAGTAGGGAAAATGACTATTACAGAAAATCGGATCATTAAGCGCTGCAGCAAAAGAATAATGGTTCAAGGCTTTTGTCAATGGTTACTTAAGCAACAATCTGCTCTTCTTTAAAGTAATTAAATAGTTTAGTATTGTCTCAGCTGAAATTTTCATACAACTGCACCGACATCCAAGGAATCTGGGAAAGAAACCTGAAATTAAATCATCGAGTTTCATGACATTGCTCAGTAATTGTACGCAGCTGTGGATCAATAACTTAAGTTCTATCCCATATCTGCTGCTGATTGCATCTAAAATATATTTCTAGTTGAGTCCACTGCCAAAAACCTTTTTAATCATGACAAAAATCAATATTTTTGATTGATTTTTTTTTTCTTTAGATGACAATAAGATGCTAGTTCTAACTTTTTCTCTGTAATTTCATACGCTACAAGTAAGAATTCAAAAAACCTCCATACAAAGCCTTACGGTGGACACAAATAACTACATACGTCATACTTTTCTTCCAGGGCTAGTTTAGTTGTATCTAATGGCTGACGTCAATAACATGTCATGTTGATATATAGCTCCACTGAGAACTAAAAAAAGCGAAACCACAAGAGAGCACAAATCTCCAAGAATGCTTAGTCACGCACACATGGACTTTTTTAACATCACATCTTGAGCCTTGCTTTAATATCAGAAAGCTAAATATCTCCCTGGAGCAGTCAAAAACACAATATCCCTAGGCAAAAACACCAGGTGCATATCTCCAAAATCAAATCCCTTGCTCCACAGCCAAATACCCAACTGTTCGCCAGATTTCGTGGACATCTGTTGATCAAATTTTCAGATGGCCTGCTGGCAGACAAAACGCCAAAGATACTAAATAACAGGACAAAATATAACCTTGTCTGAGGAGAGAGAGACTGTGAAAGTATACAAAGCACAAGTGTGGAACTGAAAGGACAGCTACAAAATAATGTTAATTCACTAAGTCTAGACAAATATAAAAAGTTTAACTAAAGCTGAATTTAATTATCCATGTACCAGCTCCAAGCTGCACATGGCGATGCATGACCAACTATGACCTTAGTTTTCTGGTCAACTGTTTTTGGAAAGGGCTGTGTAATTGGCAATAGCTACTGATTAGTAACTCCATGAGAATATCATTTCAATTCTTCTCGTGATTCCTGTTTCTTTCAAAAGCATCCTCAAAGATCCTTAAAGCCCCTGCCTCAGTGGTCAGAACAACTTCAATGCTTTGGCTGCAGAAAGTGACAGTAATGAGTCACAGCTCAGTGCTCATGGACAACTCCAGCTGACCACACTAGCAGAGTGCAGACCATGAGTAAACCCTTATACCCACTGATGAAGTCTCATCATGAACTGGTACATGCACCCTGCTTCCCTTCACTTATTCAGAGTGGCTTCATTATATCAAGGCTCTTTTTTTGTCAGAAATCAAGAGCAAGATTTCCTTTTGCAGGAAATGTTAAAAGGGCAATTTTGTTAATCACGAAAACGAGATGTAGTATTATAATGATAGTTGTAAGAAATGGTGATTCAAAACCGAAAGCAAATCTGGTCAATTTGAAGATGTCTTTTAGGGTGAGCACTATGACAAGGCTGCATGGATATGAACAGTAATGGCTGGGTTATTAACACACAGCATGCTCCACCCGGGGGTTAGGCAGCAAAACATGCACGTTTTTCACTCAGTACCTCCGGTTTCTTTACAGCAACTGGACGAGGCTTTGGTATGAACCCTGCAGGGGGAGCCAAGGGGTCTGTCTTTATGACAGGGATGAATCCCGGAGGTCTTGCCAGGGGATTTTGTTTTGGGGGCAGCGGGCTGGATTTTCTGGCAGGGATGAAACCAGGCGGAGGGGTCAACAGATTCTGTTTGGGGAGGGGGATGAAACCAGCAGGCGGGGCCAAAGGGTCAGGTTTGGGAGCGGGGATGAACCCGGCTGGAGGGGTGAGGGGGTTAGACTTTGGTGGTGCAGAGTTTGTTGTGGGCACAGATGTAGATGCGGCCTCTTCCGTTTTTTCCGCAGTAGCTTTTTCCCCCTCTGCCTCCACCTCTTCTTTCTCCTCCTCCTGCTTCGTCTCTTCTTTCATGTCCTCTTTGCGATCCTGGGTGCGGGTGCGCGGCCGGTGTTCCTTGGTTCTACTTCTGCCCATTAGGCTTGCCAGACCCATAGAGATATCATCCTTGTCCTGCCCAGCAGCTCTGGTGGTTTTAAGCATAGAGTCTGCAGCAGAGGCAGCCCTAGCAGCCTCGGAAACAGCAGACTGGTTCTGCTCTACCATCCCAGCAGGAACCACACGCCTAACAACTCTTCTCACAACCCTCACCACCTTTTTACCGCTAAAACTCTGGTCCTCCCCCGGAGTGTCTGGGTCGCCCATGGCAACGTTACTGTTGGACTCTTCCGCTGATAATGCAGTTGACTGTGGACCACTTCCTGTGCCTAGCCTCGGTGTAGCATCTGCCTTAGGCTGACTACTATCTACATCAGACTGGATACAAACAGAGGAAGGCAGACAGTGGTGCTGATTATTTCCATGGCTGACGCAGATAAACTGTCAAAGATTTCAACAGCAGGTTCGGGGCTCAGAAAAATGGATTTATATCACACTCACTCATTCAAGCTAATGTATGCAACTACCCAAGCTAGTGTGTGCAATCAGGCCATTTGATTCAAGACTTTCATTTAGTTTTAACTTTGGAGCGTATTTGCAAACTGTTGTCAGACATCAAGAATGCACACCATGCATTAAAGTGACAAACACTGAAAAAAACTTAAAACAGTACATCCGAGGGCGCCTTTGAGATTAAAAGTAAAGAACCTAAGTTGTAAAAATTACATGTATATATCAAAAAAATACTTCATCCAAGAATGTACCATTGTATATCAATTACTCACCACGTTATGTTGAATTCTTGGAGAAAAAAAACAGTTTTTTTCAGATGCCTCCACAGTGAACAAAGAATCCAAAAAAGGAAAACATTCTTTATGAATCACTGACCACGTTTAACAACAGCAAAACAACATCAAAACATCCGTCACACAGCTTGTGCAGTATAGTCCAAGTCTCATTTATCCAGTTGTCCACATGCATTTTCACTTGAGCAAAGTTCAAATCATGCACATGCCCAGGCCAATACTTGGCCGTGCATGAGAATGTTTGGAGCAAAGCCTTTTAAATTCTAATGTTTTAACAAAAAAGCATGTTTGGAAAGTACTGAGCATACAACTGGATAAATGAAACTTGCACTACACTGCAAGAGTTGTGTCAGAGTTTCTATACTGTTGTTTTGATATAGTTTTGCTGTTGTTAACTGGTTCCCAAATACTTCAATTCATCAAAAATATTTGCCTCGTTTGGATTTTCCAACATGGAGGCATGCAAGAAAAAAAAATTCAGAAATTCAAGGTGAGTAACTGGTATACAAATGGTCATTCTGTAGGTGAAGTATTCATTTAAGCTTCACAGTGGTTCAGTCGTGACTTCTTGGTGTTGACGAACGAAGTTGCACAGAGGACATCATTTCCAATCTTTTGATTGTTTAATTGGCTAATAAAGAAATGTAGACACAGCGTTTCAGACAGTGGGCCAAGTGATACTCAGCACTGACAACAAAGAGACTAAATTGTTAGAAAATGTCCTTTATTAAGAAGGAAGACGTGCTTTATTGGGAGGGGAAATTCAATTTTTCCGCTCTGTTGTTATATTCACACTCAAAGGCCCAAATACACACATGCACACACAGGACCTACACACATACATTATGTATGGGGAGATGTCAGAGCGAGGGGGCTGCCCTATGGTATGTCACCCAGTCCACACTTTGTACTTGATCTGTATGGGGACTTGAAGCCAAATCCCCAAAGACTGAGCGACTGCCACCCCATGCTTTGGTCATGTTCTTCAAACAGTAGTTGCCCAGAGAATAATGAATATCACCTCGAGTTCTATCCTACTAATAAATTAATGATTATCGAGTGTATTTGTCATTACCTACCTATTCCAAAATTCAACATATTGCCAGGACCATGCTAAAGTAAACTGACTAGTTTGCAAAAGGGTTGTGATTATGATTAGTAGCTACATTCTTCTCTGTTATCTTGCGCCACAGCACACAAAACTGTTCTCCGCATGTGAATTAGTGCCCAAGAGCATGCAAGGGAAAAGACACTTACATCTGGCTTGTTCTCAACTTTAACCTACACAAGAGGAAGCAAAACCAAAGAGATCAAACCATACATTCAGAACAAAGCTTTTCTGCATCACCATAAAGGAGTATTTCACAAATTCAACAAGCAACACCATGCAGATATGAACTGAAAGGCCAAAAAAAAAAGACACAGAAAAGCGTGACTTCCCTTTTGCTCCCAGAATGAAAAGCGCGATTTGTACGCCATGGAGATAGGCCAGAAATCATGGAACAAGCTGGGCGATGTGGAGAATAAATGAATGGAATGATGAGAGAGAAAAAGAGAGACAGCCGAGGAGAGGAGGATGTACTGAGCGTAGCGATGAAGAATGGGAATTTAGGGGTGAACGGTGGGATACTGTGAACTTGTTTTCTGCATACAACAGACCATGCAGCCCTGAGGACAGAACACATGAACAACAAAATAAAATGGACAGTTTGCTTTTGCACACTACAAGAGACAAGTGGGAGACATGAACATGAAGATCTAAAAAGATCTACACACTGCAAACAGGACAAGAAGTTTATACTCATCTGCAGTAGTGTTATTTATGAAAAGTAGGCCTCACTCACAATCAATTACTATAACTACGTATGAAGAACTACCCTAAAATGGTTACATATGTTAGTCTTTCCTCTCATTTGTAGTGATGACACAAAATCAATCAGAAAATATATGACTATTGCACACAACAGGAATGTATTGCCGATAGCAAAACACATCACAGCCAGCAATATTAATGGCCGATTGATTAAGGGATCAAACAATTCCATGTCTATACTTAATGACCAGGCATACATGCAACTTGTTGAAACTTTTCATTAACAGTCCAGTATATAAAATTGACCTTCTGCTCATTGAGGAGACACAGCAAACATGCAGCAACATGTTTCACCATCTCCGGCCCTGCTTTCATCAGAGTCCACTCCTATAAATAGTTTCAGCAGCAAAAGGAGGCCATTCTGAGACGCCATCAGAGCCCAAATGGAACTGCTAAGCAGAGCATGTACACCCAGAGCAGATCACACCGCCTGCCCACACACATAGTCCACCAGAGGCCCGCGCCCATTACCTTCTCTTTAGGCCTGGTTAACCTTCCAATCTCCACTCCGTCACTGGAGCAGTGCAGTCAGGGCCAAGTCAGAGCAGGACCTGGGTCGGGAAAGAGCTCACTCTCCCTAGTCCTGAGTGAACGGGAGGGCAACGCCGAGGGCGGGGTCAGAGCCGGCACAGCACAGTAAAGCTGTGGACTGAGGAGTGGAGGGGGGGTAATGTGAGAAGTGCTGGGCAGGGACATGGGAGAGGGACAGCTGCTGAAATACAGAGGGGCTATAAATAGGATTTGCAGAAGCACATCAATTAACACTGCCACTTTTCACTGCCAATCTCTTGCCTGGTGACAGGGAATTAGTGAGGAAGTCTCCCTCATCAGGTGATACACAAACCTTTATGTATGCCATAAACCTTCATTATAGGACACAAAAAATACAATAATGCAATTAAGAGATTGAGAGACGATAGAAAGATCTATAGCAGGACTAAGTGCAACGATTTCCTTCTCCAAACAAACTCCATATTGAATGAAAGCTTGCTTAATCTTCCATTCCCCTCAACAATAACCGGTTAAGTAAGACATTTGTCTCAGTGAGAATGATACACACTATTACCGACACATCAAATCCTCTGTATTCACTCTAAGGTGAGAAACCTCCATCTCTATGCAGCTACCGTAACACACACATACATAAACATGCAAAGAGCCAAAGTATTGACATATTATCTAAGGCCAAACCATGATGTTAGAACTTATGAAAGACATATTCCTCACCATGCCTTGTACACCACAAGAGGGAGCTATGAACTAATGTATCAACTCCTCTATTTCAGAGGCATCTGCTTAGGCACTCTACTGACCTAAATTGGAAATGCTGTATTGTTTGGTGATGTACACAAATAAGAATGACAAAAAACAGCGGTTGCAGGACCCCAGGCCCAGACGACATCCAACAAATAACACCCATTTCATGTTTGTCTGTACTTAAGTGTAAATCAATTCAAACGTTATAAAATGAGACAGAGACCAGGCAGATGTGATTTAATAACTACACTACTCTTCCAGTCAAAACAAAATCTTTCATGACATGGCTTCAATTGAAAATTCTGTCAGTACTGCAGTGCTGCAAAACCAGTTAGGGAAAAACACGTAAAAGCTCACTGGTACCATAGAGTGTAGCAACACAAGGAATACAAGGGATGAGTGAATCCTATCTTGGCATGTTTTTTCCTCCATCAACTCATTTGGAGTTTAATTTATGTGCAAAAAAAAACCTTCCTGCAAAAAAACGTTTCTTTATGGTGAAATCAGAAGTTTACATAGTAGCACTCAGCAAGACCCTGCCAAACACACAGCCTAGCTAGTGTATGTAGCACAGTTTGCTAATCCCCAGAGTCAGTTACTGGGCCACAGCATTATGTTGGCTGTTTGTTTACACACGGTTAGTACAGACCAAAGATTAGGGACTCTATACACCATAAATACTGCTGATTCTGACCCAGTTAAACCCTAATATGAAACCTACTCAAATTATTTTTGAAATAAATTCAACATAGATTTTTTTTTATATATACAACAATATACTTTTTCTTTATTTACCAAACCTTTACTGACTTGGGTTGTAGTCCCTGTTAGAAAAGGCAGAGCAGAGCTGACCACATAAACAAAAGTATATAATAAAGCTATAGTAAATAGAGACAGAATGACAAAATCTCTCAAATAAATGTATTACATTTATTGTTGGAAGCCGATCATTTCAGATTAAAATCTCCATACAGCATAATCCAAGAAAAGCGGGTAGAAATCACGCAGACATCTGACCAGTGTCCATGCTTTGGGAGCTCAGAGCAGAAATGAATCATGGGACATCACAGTCTGCAGTCCTCTGAAAATTCCAGGACCTGACCCAGATTTTACACAGTAATAGTAAATAGGCCTGAAAATCAGAACTTCTCTCAGAAAGTAGGCCACATGGACATGATTTAGGGAACATCAAATTTACACTCAGGTGTGATCTCACCTGTTGTAGCAGTGTTTAGGGGGGGACAGAAGGTAAAAATGGCCTCATGTAACAGCCAAAGACAATTTTCACAATATTCACTAATAATACTAAACGCAGCTGATTCATTATCTCAATAAAGTGAATGCATAAATTGTTTGTGGTTTCATAATACAAGTAATGATTCTCAATTTAAAAAGCTCTTGGGTATGGCTGACAAGCTGTGGATGTGTCTGACAAGTGTCTCTGTCCTACTGACTGACAGACGTGGTATCAGTCACAAACTCAAGAATGCCAAGTATGTCTGTCTTAATATGTCAAACTGCCATCAGAAATAGTCACAGTGACTGATTACAGCTGACAAACTTACATGAGAGATCAAGGTCTGAAACAAGGGCCCAAAAGTCTTAAATTATGAAATAAAAGTACATGTAAAAATGGAGGGAATCTTGAGTGTAACCTTTATCATCATGAGCCAAACAGCTTTGTTCTTGAAACCCCCACCTCTTTCTAATCCACGCCTGAGCTAATACTCTCTGCTGCTGCAGCATCACCCCACTGGAAAGGGGGATGATGTGATTTAAATGGGCAGCTTGGGGAGGAGATTACACCATTTGCTAATTTCCTGGTGAGGAAACTGTGTCTGGAACGCAGAAAGACAGGAAATGTTAATAACAACATGGGAACATCAAGTCGGCCATGGGCCCCCCTGGTATTCAGGCTTTCATTTTTGAGTGTGTTTGTTTGTTTGACTGATTGATTGACTGATTGATTGATTGATTGGTTGATTGATTGGTTGGTTGGTTGGTTGGTTGGTTGGTTGGTTGATTGATTGATTGATAATGAGAATAAATAGAATAATGACTAGTAGAGAATGCAATTTCTGAAGAAAAAAAATGCTGATGTGAATGCAGCATGCTAAATAGCTGATGCTTGACTGCACTGCTGGCTTTAAATGTTGATTAATACTTGTCTTGCTTTTATAGTTACTATAATCATATATAATATATAAGAAGAAGGGCAACCTGATGAATAAGCAGTGAGAAATTTATATCTGTAGTGACAAAAATGTGAGCATGGTTGCAAGTTAGAAAACTGGCATGATGCTGTCCTCTAGAGATATCTGGTCTCACTTAACATTAAGTTAACTGCATCAATTGATTAACTTTCTCTCACATTCAGACTCGCTGTGACAAATGTATCAGTCTGTTTGCTTCCACTGCAACATTATTTAAAAGAGCACAACTTTTACTCCATTTTGACCAAAAATGATGTGTAAAGTTATAAATGTGAGTGTGACAGCGATTTAAAGTTTAAAATTTAAAGAGACATTTTTAAGAAGCCTTCTTCACTCTGACAGCTGAATTGCCACTCTAGCTCTGAACATTCTGTCAAATACAAACAAATGCAAAAAAACAGAGAAGAGCACTTTTACCAAGCTCCAAACAAGTTTGAATGTTCCAGAAAGTCTGAATGGGATTTGGAAGTTGAATACTAGCCAGAATGTAAGAAAGATGGGGAACATTCCCAAATTTCAGGGATGAATAAAGAATCTTCTATCGATCCATCTATTTTAAAATTTGAATGGAGTTTCTACTTGAATGTATGAATAAGGAGATAGGAAAAAACTTGAATTTGTGTCAAGTTTGAACATCCCTCCCACCTGCTTGAATGGGGAAAATGCCAGAAAACACTGAATAAATAGAAAGTATGAATGTTTTGAATAAGAAAAATACAAGTTTGAATGAAGTTTGAATGTTGACAAATGTGGAAAACAATTGGGCAGAGGAGTAATAATTATAAAGAATTCCAAAATTAGTAGAATACCATAGGCTGTGAATGCTTTTGCATTGGGGATGTTATCAAAATTTTACATGGATCTGCTTTTTCCTGTTTGCTATTGTGCTACCATATTTGAACTGTGTTTGTGAAATCAAATAGTGCCAGCTTCTAAAAGAGGAGGTCAAGGTAAACAAATCGTTGTAAAAAAGGTATCTAATAAATGTCAAGTCAGTTCTGACGAACAGATTCAGGTGTACAATAATAACAAGTGACCTATGGTATTCATGAGGACACTAACCAGTTCAAGGGACAGCCCTTTTTGCCACCACCACCATGCTGAAAGTCTCCTGCATAGTTGGCATCTAAGCTCAGTTTTATAATGCTTCTGTCTGACTGATTTACCTCCACCAGCTGGAAAATTGAAAATTCTCGAATAGTGCCCCTCTCTTCCCATCCTGAGAACAAACAGAAGGCATAGAGTATTACAGCCCTACTCATACACCAGCACCTGCTCATATGCAGTACAGCAGGATCCCCTTACACAAACTGTAAGGGAATCCTTAAGTAATGTATGGCATATGAGCACTAATTCTGCACCTCACTTAGACGCATACGATTAGTTGATCTTCTTTTAGCTTCCACCCAGACTGGTTTTGGTCATTTTAAGCTAGCGAGTCAAAAGAAAAAAGTTCAGAGAGCAGATATGAATCCAAGGTCAAACGTTTGTAACATTGCATAGCTTAAAGCTACAGTTGGTAACTTTTATCAATCTTTTTTTTTAATTGTCATATTTGCTTAAACTGTCACTATATCCCGACAGTAGTACATGAGACAGACAATCTGTGAAAAAACATCAAATGTTTTCAGAAACATATTTTGGTTTACTCTTTGGCTGTATAATTACAGAATTTACTATGGCGGGTGGGCGGTGCTTGGTTTTGGCTTGATTTTTTCCAGCATGGCAAGCAATTCACAAACTTTCTCATTTCAAACTTTCTCATTAAACAGGACATTAAGATATGTTTCTGAAAACATTTAAGGCAAGAAAAAGGCAATGCAGTAACAGTCGTGATTCATATTTTATCAGCACTGCCTAGTCTGACAGTTTGACTGCAGTTCATGAACAGTAATTGCCGTGACAGACAGCTGCATGAGAGACTCCTTGGCTCTGATTGGTTGTTTTCATTCAGGCACAGTGAATTTTTGCAAATGCCATTAGCACAAGGAGGAGACAGAGGAACATGAGTTTCTCACAGATAATCTGTCACTAACCTGTAACTAACAGGTTATAGTGACTTCATCAAATATGAAAAAAACGTATTTGTAGTAACCAACTACAGCTAAAAAAAAAAAAAAATCATTACACACATTCACATCTTTATTTTAGAGGCTCAAATTCTGTTTTTTAAGTTTTCAATAGTTTCAGTTTGGTTTTGTCATCTGTGAATGTGACTTTGCATAACAGTGATCTGAGTCCAGTGGTGACATCTCAGTAATGAGATGTCAACTGGCTTGAGCGGTCTATAACTCAATGTCATGATGAAGTGCTTACAGTGAATCGGAAAGACACTGAAAGCTTTGGAAATACAATGGAAGAGACATAACAGAAGAATAGTTGTTCTGGCCTCATGTAGTGTGGATGATGGCTGCCACCCAATGGACAAAAGGTTTATGTGCTCAGCTGTTTATACTCGGCCTAGCCATAAAATAATTTCATTTAGTCCCAGAATTATGTTGAACAGTTAAAGGTGTGATCTCTTACTGACCCCTTGTGATCGACTACTGACCCTTTTAAAAAGCAAATAAGCAAATGTTTGAGATTATACTCAATTTGTGCCAGACACAGTTATTTTGGCAGGGAGATTCCTTTTTTCGTGTGTGTAATGGTGAGGGGTGTGTTATGTAGCCTAAAGCAAGCCATGTGATGTTCCTGTAATCAGAAACCATATCATAATAAAACAGAAAGAGACAGCAGACACAGGGAGAGCAGGTGTTCAACTGATACCAAACCTGAACGTTAAGTTTTTGCTCAATAACCAGCACATTATTACTGTACTCCCACTGCAGTCTTGCACGGTGCAGTTAGCAAGGTGCAAGCATGGTGCCCCAACACAGACCGAGATACAACATTTTATTTTAATTAGTGAGTTTTAGGGGTGCTGGTCTGCAGATGTTTTTACATATGAAAAAGCTAAGCTAGCTGTTTCCTCCTGCCTCCAGTGTTTATGCTAAGCTAAGCTAACAGTCTCCTTGCTGTAGCTTCATTTTAGGTAAACAGATACGCGAGTGATATCAAACCTCTCATCTAACACTCTACAAGTATGCAAATAGACATATTTCCCAAAGCATCAAACTATTTTACTAATCTTTGTATAAACTGAACCAACATGCAAAATATGCTCATGCATCAGATATGGTCATAACTGTGTTGCAGAGCTCTAGATCCAGAATCCAGATCTTATTATAACCAACTATAAATAGTGCTGTTGGTTCTAGGTCACGTTCACATGCACATTTTCTGCTTTTTAACATGGCCTGTCTTATGATGATCATCGAGATCAGCTGAATGTGGGACAAAGCAAAGTAAACGAACTTTGTCTCTGGCTTTGAAAACATTCGTTCCCACAAAGGTACATTCCACATAATTCAAAATCATGGTTAAAGGCATTGGGTAGTAGAACACAATGTGATACACACAAACAGATGAGAACATCTAGTTCACACCTGCTGTTTTACAGTGTATATCACAGCAATTGTATACACCATTTCTGTTTAACTCAATATGTGAACACTAACAGTGGGTGGGTACATACTGTCATCAGAAACATAAATGATTTTCTGGTGACCATAGTGGCCCCCATAAGAAGCACATGGTTCTCAAAACACATAAGCCCCACAATATAACACTGGTAACACTGATATTGTTAGGATCCTTGTTGTCACTTCTGCAATGCCTCCAGATTCTACACACCAGTCTTGTACAGAGCACCTTTTACATCTTATGTATGCCATAACAACACTCCAAGTAAGGCCTCACAGTATGGATTAATCACTGAACTTTCACACTAAGCTAGGCACATGTGACCCAGCCCTCAACCCTAATGTGCTCTGGAAAAATGGAGACAATCTCCTTCATTACACAAACACTTTATATATTAGTTATATAACAGTTCAAGCCAAGTAATTTGATTGGACAAGAGGCATTTCATGAGTGCGGCCTCCCACGGCCTCGTGCCTACAACCAAATCACAGTCAAGTCGATATACAGTACAACAGCATTCACTCTCTTACAATATTGATTAATTATAGAGCAGCAACAATTAATCAATTCATTTTCAACTGATAAAATAACTGCCAAGTAATTTGATTAATCGGCGATTAATTAAGTAATCTTTTAAGACCAAAAAGTCAAAATTCTCTCATTCCAGCTTCTGAAGTGGTAATATTTTCTGGTTTCTTTACTCCTCTATGACAGTAAGCTATCTTTAGGCTGTGGACGAGACAGGAGGACATCATCTTGGGCTTTGGGAAACACTGATAAACATGTTTCACTATTGTGTGATATTTTACAGACCAAACAACTGATAAATTATTCAAAAGAAATCATCTACAGATTAAATTAACTGGTTAGTGAGTCAGTCAGTCTACTATCATTTCACCATTCTTGTGGTGTCATTTTGAATAAATCTATAACTGACCAAAAGTGGTGTTGTCTCAATAGTCTGAATATTATTTTACTCTATGTATATACTATAATTTACCTACGATGGGACTGTTTAATAGGAAAAAAAATATTCTTAATTTCCAATGTTTATTTGTATCTAATCTTATTTCGCTTTTTCACTTTAAAACAAAAATTATACCAGCGCAATGTTCTATCGACATCTATCCTTACAGTGTAACTAATAGGCTGGGCTTTTAATCAAGACTCTTTTTTGTTCTAATTTTCATGATTACAGAATAAAACCATCATACGTGGGCATTATTTTTAAATGCAAAAACACTGTGAAAACATTACTGATATACAAATAACAGTATACTGCCTTGCCCTAACATGAACCTAGGTTTATTTCACCCACTGTTTTCAGACACTTAAGAATCTGGTGTTTGTTGTGGCGGCTAATAAAGAGTTTAACTTGATGCTCCTCTACTTGTTGCACATGATTATCCGAGCGAAAAGAACTGAATGGGCTGCCAGCGATGTCTTACAAGACCATATGGCCATGGTCTGTGGTGGCGTTTGGGCCGTTGTTTCCTTCAGCGTCCTATTGTTTGGTGTCAAAGGACTGGGGGGGGGAGCAAGGGGGGATTATATATACACAGAACACATTCTCTCTTTCAAAACACACACTCCCCCATACATACAAGCACAAAAGCACATTACTAGTGTCATTACAGTTCCATCCTTGATCCAGACATCTTTAATCCACAATACTATTTGGCTGCAAAACTACACAGTGTTTAGAAGAAACAAATACCAAAATGAGGACTAGACTAGAATAAAACTAGAATTACTGCCTTGCAGTTGTATGCCTCCATAAACCAGTCAAGTTGTAGTTACTGTTTACACCCATGTCCAGACTCATATGTAGCCATGACAAGTTAAAATGTTTAAAATGTGGATGTTTCTGCAAAGAAGCTACAAATTCTAAAACATGGATGCATCATGCCTCACACATCCTCATCCTGGCAGCACAGAGGATCTGTACAATCTGCACACGTGACCAATTCAGTATTTGACCAAATGCCTCCCCTTCTGCTCCTGAGCTATGACATTGAATAATGACCAGAAAAGAGTTTTTTCAGGACATTCTGATATCACAGTGAAGCTGACCTTTGACCCTTTGGATATAAACTGTCATCACTTCATCATTATATCCTATTAGAAATGTGTGTGAAATTTTGTCATAATTAGCAAGTTCATTCTTGAGTTGTGGCCAAAAACATTTTTTGATCTTTGACCTTTGAACTTTGACCACCAAATTCTAATCAGTTTATCCTTGAGTCCAACTGGACATTTGTACCAAATTGGAGGAAATCAGTCAAGGCCTTCTTGAGATATCGCCTTCATGAGAATGAGACAGACAAGGTCACAGTGACTTTAAACCTTTGACCATAGGCTTTGACCACCAATTCCTAACCACTTCATTGTTGGGTCCAAGTAGACGTTTGTGCCAAATCTGAAGAAATTTCCCCAAGGCATTCTAGAAATATATGTTCATGAGATGGAATGGATAGACGTATGAATGGTTGAACAACAAAAAACCATGATGGCTCTGGCCACAGCTGTCACCGGTGCTGAGGAATAAAAAAAATTGCCATATACAGCAATTTTAAGGTGGTAATAAGTTTTACCCCAGGTATACATTTACTGAAAAACCCAAATAACAAAGCTCAAGAGTCATCAGAATAACACAAACTCTGTTTCTCAGTGCAATGGAGATGAATCCAAAAGTCTGAAACTGTCAAAAGATCCAAAGTGAAATCCTGGCTGACAAAAAAGCAACATTTTGAGATATAAGTGCTTTTTAGGAATAAAAAAGATTCAACAACAATATTACTTACTTCAAATATGTCTTTGCGCAGGCCTTCAGCAGTCCTCAGCCAGCTGGCGTTCAACTCGCTCAGCTCCAAAATCGGCTGCACCTTTAACCTGACCGACTCTCCAGACTGACGGATCATCTCCACGATCTCATCCCTGCTCTTGTTCTCCACATTGATGCCATTGATTTCCACGAGCCTGTCTCCTGGCACCAGGCCAAGAGCCCGGTCCTTGGTCCCAGCACCTGGTTCAGCAAAGTGTACCACACGCCGACACACCCCTCCATCAGGCTGCCTCTCTAGCATGGTGGTCCTACGCAAAGAGAAGCCAAAATCCCCGGTGTTGCGTCGCTGTATCTCCAGCTCTCTTGGATCTGGTATTGGGGGAGCAACAAGCACAGGCAACTGCAGGTCTGCACCAGGGAAGGTCTTCTCCACCATCTCAGGAATGTGGACCATATTGATGCCTTTTGGGTTGGAGTAGGACTTCCAAGACGATGTAGTCAAACTCTGTCCAGAAAGATTTGAAACCTCCAAAGCATTGTCATCTTTGTTCTTCAGTGAAAAAGAAACATGCCTCTGGCTTCCCACTGAATTCGGCCTGGCCAATTCCCCAAACTTAGCTGCTCTCTCCTTCACAGAGCTGCGATGATGATCCAGTTCATGTCTCTTCAAGTCTTCACCAGAGGTACTTGCACTTATTTGCCCTATATCTTGCCCCAGGGTGCCATGAAGGCGCTCTGTCTCTAGGTCTGTCAGACTAAGCTCCATGTTAGTAGCCACCTTAATTGGGATAGGACTCGAGATCTCCAGCTTGCTCCTAGATTCCCTCTTAGAGCTCCCTCGATTGAGGTGGAAGAAGCCTCTGCGTATGCTCATCTCTTCCAGGCTCTTTAACTCTGCCTGGGACATACGCTCTTTCTTCTCTTTCTTCTCCTTCTTGCCCAATTCCTTCTCCTTCTCCTTGTCTTTCTTAATTAGGTGAAACATGCTAAAACTTTTCTGTAGTCTTATTCCAGTTTGAATTGTTTACAGCAACAAAAGAACAGTTTCATTCAAATGATGAGAGAGAGCATCCACAGTAGCTATGGACCTATAATGTCATCTGTAAGGAAGAGGGGGGGAAAAGAGAAAATTAAGAGAAAATACTAGCTGAGAGCTTAAGAGAACCTTCTAATTTGTTCATGTTCACTTATGTTTGTTATATTTATGTTTTTATTAGAATACAGATCTGCCTTAAAGGTCCAGTGTGTAGGGGCATCTACTGAAATGGCAGAAATGGTATATAATATTCATAACAAAGTTTTCATTAGTTTATGATCACCTGAAACTAAGAAGCACTGTGTTTTCTTTACCATAAAATTAGCCCTTCATATCTACATATGGAGCAGGTTCACTCCCTGGATGTATAAAGACTGGTTACAGCATTGGAGGCTGGGGCCCCATTTATTCCTATTAAAGTTCCTCAATAACGCATGAAGCAAAAAAAAGTTTGACTTCTCGGATGTTAAATTACCTGAATCTTTGACATTGTAGGGACCACAGAGGATAAAATAATTTAATCTTGCAGAGCCTCTAGAATTTCAAAATATTATTGGACCAAACTGATCATATCCTGATAGTGGAAGGAGTCACTTCACGGAGGTTACGGGGGTCATGGTGGTCCCTGATTTACAGACATTTGTTGAAAAAAGTCTTTTGGGGTCCAATCACATTACATGACAGACCCAGAAGTTGTAATTCCTCTGTTTGGCCACTACAAAAATTGACTTCAAAGCCTAGCGCTCTTCCTGTGGGCCCGGTCCTCTCCAACAGTGTTCACCATGTTGTTCTACCTTAGCTCAGAACTGAAAAATCAAACACTGGCTCTAGATAGGGTAATTTGCATCAGCCACCATAGTTCTCCTGCAAGCCAGGCACATGGAGGAAGTTTCAGTCCTGCAACGTGACCACTAGATGCCACTAAATCCTATACACTGGACCTTTAACAAAATAATTATTTGTTGTGTTATTGTGACAAAATACATTTATCCCCATAGGCAGCTGCCAAGGCTCAGAGTCCAAGGTTCACAGTCCTGTCCACATTCCTCATACATCTTATTGTTGCAACACATTTGATTAAATAGGCCACTGTACCGCATTTCATATCAAAATTCCTCTCATATTGCAGGTTTTATTCAATTTTAATCATAATTTTTCCATCCATAGCATCCACAAACAATCAAAATAACTCAAATTAGAAGAAAGTAAACAGTGTCAGCTGTGTGAAAGGGAAATCACCTACAGTACTGATGCGTTACAGTCTCAACAAAAGAAATTTCCTGCAAACAATAATGTATTGTAAATAAAAGATTTATTCTCTCAGTCCTGTACATTTACACGTCTAAGCCACAGTACATGAGAAGTTGCCCTACATACACACAGTTTGCATTGACCTCATCTGTCTTGCTGTCAAATGATCAGCATCACCATTAAGGTGATGCAGAGCCTCTGAACATGTGTGCACGACGCTCTCCATCGAGCCTGGATGCATTACACATCCATACACGTTGTGTTAGCCCATTAACAGTTAAATTCGCACTTAATCCACACTTAATCATGTCTCCTCATGTCAGAGAGGCTACAAGATAACAATACAATCTCTTTGAAGCACTTTACAATACAACTGTGAATATTCTCATGTTACTGTTGACAGAAAATGATAAACTATTCTTTAGCTTTAGCTTTAGTGAACTTAGTGTACACATGCTACAGCTAGGTTATCGCTGCGACTAGTCCACAGCTTGCCTGTAATACTCTCCCTTTAAGCTGCTTTGCCCTCATTCTCTAGCACCGGTGGCCTTAGGGAACACTTTAAGTAGAAAATGTGACAATGTCATTCATATAAAATGACACAGAGTAAACGTTATTAGCGGATACGACACTGTCCTACCTGTAAATGCCCGCGCTGTTGTCTTGCTTGAAGTTTTCAGCATTTTCCTCCTTGCAAATTGACAGTAGGTGCGAGATATGTACTTGTGGTGCCTTCAAATGCTTCCGGTAATCTCCGATTTAGTAACAGTATGGTCGGTTATAGAGGACCCGGGGGGTACCACCAATCTCATGTTTGTGTTTTTAAATGTAAAAAAAAAAAGAGGGCAACTGGTAGTCATGAATAGAATAGTTTATATATATTTGAAGACAAAAAAATGAAAATGGAACTTGAATTACATGCACAAAAAATGTTCAAGGAATGCTTTCACAACCTTTTACTTACACTGATTTCGTACAGCCTATCTTTATATGTAACACGTGGACAAACTGTGCCAAATTTAGCCCTCTATAATCGCAATTGGGTCGTCAATGTTTGAACTACTTTAAAACTCTCGTATTTCCAACAGTAACTGAAGGCAGCACCAGTGTAAACCGGACAGCAGTGACCCCTCCTGGTCTTTCTACTTAACTGGAGCACTGAATGTGCAGGTGCAGTTCAGGCCTTCTTCTCACAGACTGT
Source organism: Epinephelus awoara (assembly GCA_035609425.1). Classification (NCBI taxonomy): domain Eukaryota; kingdom Metazoa; phylum Chordata; class Actinopteri; order Perciformes; family Serranidae; genus Epinephelus; species Epinephelus awoara. The sequence goes on from CM069304.1 coordinate 10,240,185, forward strand.
GGTGCAGGCACAGGTAAATACTCCCAGGCTGTCCATGTTTTGCTTGTCAGGACTCACCTTAGAACTCAACACATGAACCACATGTCTTAATTTAGAGGTTTGATAGGATAATGTAGCCTAAGGGGTGTTAATTTTAAGTTTGCTCAAATATTAAATGTGCTTTTGAGTCTTCAAATATTAACATATATGATCACATTTTGGCTTAAGTATAATTCTCAAATGTAAGGTCTTTAAGATTTATTATATTATGTATGTATTATAGCCAATAAATGCTATCCAGGACAGCAAGCATAGTCTTCAGAAATATCTATTCAAGTCAAGGAAAATCAAGTCCTTTGTCCAACTCTATGGCACAGGTAAGATTCAGTATTACTGCATTTGTCCATAAGGGAATTTGTCTTGGACATAAAGGTAGCCTACTGTAGGCTACAGGCTGCTGTAGGCGCTGAAATTCGGCTTCTGGCGGAAGGACAAAACAATGAGAATCAGACCAAGATACAGACTTCTAGACCAAATCAAAGCCCTTGTACATTGATGCTTTACAGGCCAAGTAAGTATAAAGTTTCTGATGTTTAGACGCATCATCAAAGGATCCTTATGGTTCTCGTTTCTTCACAAAGCATAGTGTAAGTCTAGGAGTAAGTGAAGGTATGAATAAATCACAGCAAAGACATTAATTTGACTCTATTTACAGAAACATTTTCATAAAATCTGCACTACATTCATATCAGTTCTTCTTCTATAGTACACCTAATAAACCAAGAATGGTAAACAAATTGCAACATCTCCCAATCATTTCAAAGTTCTGGCTTAACAATGTTAAGCACTCTTTTGCTTGTGCAATTGTCTGTGATTAGAAACTAGTACACTGAATCTGTCACAGTTTCTCCCTGAAATTGTCGAAATCATTTTAATAATCACAGACTTCATAACTTACTTTAACTGATCCATCCTGAAAAGTTTTCAATTGAATTTAGAGATATACAAGGACAGTCATGGATGGAATATATTTACAGTACAAAAGCAATATATGGTTTGAAATTATTTACAGCCATGACTTCTTGCCTCTTCCTATTTTGGCCATATTGTGCAGTCTAGTCTTGCTGCGTTCCTTTTCATCTGGATTTCTCTTCGAAGTGCACTCCAGTGTGGAGTCTGTCTCAAAGGAGATGGCCGGGCCTTTGTTTGGGACACCGCTGCTCTTGTCCCGGGACATGGTAGAGGTGGTCTGCAGGACAACCCTGCCACGGAGTGAGTGTTTGAGCTCCAGCAACAGTGGGTTGTTATCGGAGTATAAATCCACGTGCTGCATGGGGTTTCTATCTGACTCACAGCATGTGCAGCATGCTGAGAACAATACTCTGAAAATATAAATCCAGCCTAGATAATGTAGCTCCACAATGTTCAAGATGAAGCAACCAAGACTGACACTGAACATGAAGTTGAGAAAGATGGTCTTCTCTGTGGCTCGGGACACAAAGCAGTCAGTCCTGTTTGGACAGGGGTAGGTCTCACAGCGGAAAAGGTGTGGGACCTCAAATCCAAATAGGTAATACTGCCCAATGAGGAAGATTATCTCCATGATGGAGCGTAGCAAAACATGTATGATGTAAATAAGCAGTACTTGGCTGGAGAGCTGGGTTGGGTCCTTTCCTACCTCTCTCATTTCTTCCTCCAGCTGGCTCATCTCCTTACACTCACCTTCCTGTGAGCTCCAGTCCTCTTTATCATAGGTTGTGTTATAAGGACTGCCAGCTTCCAGCGTTGTCTCTTTATCTCCTCCCATGTGTTTGTCCCTTTCTAGTAAAGGTGAGGACCTGGGCACCACTTCAACCTTCTTATCCTCTATCTTTTCATTCTTGGTGATTTTTTGCAAGACGTAGATAATGTAGAAGATGGAGGGTGTGGAGACTAGAACAATCTGAAAGACCCAAAAGCGCAAGTGTGAGACAGGAGCAAAAGTGTCATAGCAGACGTTATTGCAGCCAGGCTGTAGGGTGTTGCAGGTGAACTTGGACTGCTCGTCACTGTAGACAGCGTCCCCCACCAGGGCCACAAGCAAGATCCGGAAGATGAGCAGCATTGTCAGCCAGATCTTGCCGATGACTGTGGAATGGTTTTGAACCTCAGTTAGGAAGCGGCCAAGAATGGACCAGTCTCCCATTTCTGTGGGGAAAAAAGTAGTTAAAACACTGTTACTACAACCACACCAACAGCAATCAGGCAGTTTTATTTACAGTGAATCATAATAAAACCAAGGTGGTTGCTCACATACCCTGCACTTCTAAGGAGAAAAAAAAAATGCCCCCAAATATGACTCAATAGTCTCACCAAGGAAGCAGGTGCATGAAACCACATGTATTTGCTCACATATGGCTTTCAAATATTATCTACATTCAAATATTGACCTAGAAATCCCCTTAAATACCATAAAATAGTGTGTCACAATTTGACATGACCTTCAGTGTCATTTTTCCCCTGTGAACTTCTTAAGAATAATAAACTACTGTGTGTATTTCATATGTAATGACATTATAGCAGATATTGCATTGAGTTATAAAAGTTAGAAATTACCAGCAGCTTCTTATAGTCGCAAAAAAAGTTTAATTACAGGAATTTGTGTTTTTAAAATTCCTGGGTTGACAAATTAAGTCTCAAAGTAACCCACAATCTACTCCCCAAAAAAGCTAATCAACTCCATAATATATTTGTTGTGTTCTTGTGTCCTCGAGGAGCTTACCTTTGGAGAATCTGAGTTTTCTTTATCCAAAGCTTGAGAAAGAACAGAGGAAGCAATCTGCATAACTGTGGTTTCAAGTGGAGCCCTTTGCTGGACGTTATCGTGTCTTTTGAGCTGGATGAGGGGAGAATGGGCTGACCACACATATTCCCCAACTCCTAACTGAAGCATTCGTTGCACTGTATGTGAATAAAGGCTTTCAATGTACAGTGGGACAAAGATTGAAAATGTACAATGGGGGCACCTTTACTGAACAGCCATTCAGGGACGAGCAGAGAGTTCAAAGAACGTACTGGAAAGCGTGTGCACAATACTGATTCAAGCATGGATCTGTGTCCACTTTCATTTTAGAGCTGAAATACAAGTCTCGTTTCCTAGAGGTTTTAAACATGGTGGTCTCACTGGTAGTGTGAAGAATCACTTTATATCAGTTTTCATGTCACTTATGATTAAGTTTTCAGACATATCAGCAACTTCTCACATTTTTTTTCCAACTCTTGGCTGTTGTGGAGCAAAGAATATCCCTGAAATTGTAATACAAGCACTCTTTAGAGCTGGGCGGATAAATCTTTGTTTAGTTACGGGTATTACAAAGTGTAAGTGTTGTGTTCAGATTTGATTTTCATTCATAGTTAGTAGCTGTCCTCAGTGAAAAAGAAGTGGGTAATGTTTTACTTTTAATTTGACATACAGTATGGTAATAACTGTGCTGTGTTAGCCTATATGATACAGGGGCGCTCCTGTTATAATGTAAATTTAACACTGTTTGGCTAAGTGTGTACTGTTTACATTGTCTGGTGCTGCCAAGCAATCTGAGCCCTGTTGCTTTAGTGACATCCAGGTACTTTAATAACCACTCTTTTGCTACCTTGAAACTGATTTTTGTATCCACACAGGCTTATTATTAGCTTTATTAAGATCTTTTTCAGCAAATAGGGAATAAGAACAGGACAAGGGGAGTTACATCTTACGTACAGTATGTGCCTGGCTGGATTTTAATAAAAGATGTTGGAATGACACACAATCTTACGTGTCTTAGTAATCTGAGCCTCTATAGGACAGCCGTTGGTGCTTATGAAGGTCATTTTTTGTAACCCCAGATGCTCTGTGCTTTTTTTCCTCAGCTGTTTACAAGGTTGACGGTGTCATTTGACCACAGGCAGGCATCCTGTATTCCTAATATTGTGTGCCTGCGTTTAATATCAGAGATATCAGTTATACATTGTTATTTCACAGTGATACATAACATGTTCCCTTCTATCAAATGACTAAATTGAAATCCAATGTGTGAAATATCTTGGTGACAGGTGTAAAAACATCAGGATGATACAATGCAGCTATGATTCATTTTTCACTGTGGTCATGTCAGTGTCCACTCTACCTGTGGTTTGATCATTAGTTATACAGTTTGATAATAAATGATATAACACATTGAAGGACAAATTTGAATTTGGTTCAAAGAAGAATGATATAAACCAATATGTCTGACTCATTTGTAGGACGAATGCTGAAGATAGGGTTGGTATATTGATGAGATCAGTAAAAAAAAAAGTGTCAATTCATTTTTTTCGTTTACTTTGAACAAATCAGCAGCCTTCACATCCAAACCTAAACTGTTGTCACAATCTTTGTAACCATGCAGAAACATTAGAAGAGAGAACATTAGAAACAACAATTAATCCACATGATTTCCTGATACTATCAGAATTGCAAAAATCCTCCAAAGAATTACACAGTTAAACAGGAGAAGCATTATTTTTGTCGTAGTTTATTCAATACAAGTGGTCTAACACTCAATGAGTAGGCTGCGTGTGTGTTATTTTGGTCCACTGCAGGCAATTCGTCCAATTTATGGGTTCTGGCGTTTTCATTCATCCACATCCCATGAATGAAAATAAAGTGCTGCGCAGGCGGATTGTTTCTTGCTCCGATTAAACGGAAACACTTATCATTTTAGAAAAAAAAAAGTAAGGCCAAATGTCTATATGCAGAACAAACCCACTTCGAGATCATTTTCTTACAAAACGATTGTAGTGTTACTGAAATACATTCATATCCCAACCACATGCGACAGTAGTCGACTAAATGCCCCTCGCAGAATCAGCGGAAACCCATCCAGGGGGGTGTTGAGAAATCCACATGCATCATATTAGTTTTAGGACAGGAACGAAACGATTAAAATTATGTGTTATGATTATAATTCAGAATGTTTTTTTTAAGTTGGCAGCCTTTGTTTATTTACCTATGTTTATGAGCCGCATGAACGATTACATAAATTCTTTGTAACATACTAAATTTAACATCCCCCCTAAATAGTATGTAAAGTGGTTCAGCCCTTCGAGGTTACCGGAAGTTGTTTCAGCTGCCATGTTTGGTTGCTTTGTTGTAGGCTTCTACAAGGTTTCCTACAGAATTAGTAAGTGTGGAAATGGAGCCGAGCTGGAGTACGTTTCTTTTTCAAGTAAGTTGACTCTTTGGGAGGGAAACTGGGGTCGCTCGTAAAACAACCTTAGAAAATGTAAGCACTAGATATCTTCGCGGTTAAATCAGTTTTTAAACGAGTAATGCCAAGATCAAGTAACCAAGCAAAACAATGGTATATGAATCCAGGCGTCCAGCTGTGAGGCTTGGGAATGACGCTAGAACAAAAAATCAATTCTCCTCAACGCGTGTTTGGAAAATGTGGCTTGTTTTTCTATTGTACGAATACTTAGGTTATTAATGGCGAATAACTCGACAGCGTTTGGGGGTTTTTAAGTTTGTTTGGCAAGTCGAAGCCAGCGAAACATGCGGGATAATTTGAAGTAAGGCTGGAGACGCCACTGCACCGTTACAATCGAGACAGACCTGTTTTTTTCCTGTGACTGAGAGCTTTGATCGGACGCCGTAGGATAATGAGATGTAATGCCGGCGAAGATGTTCATTGTAACGCGGATAACACCACTGATAATTTGAATTTAAAGTGGGTAATGTAAGCAAACGTTGAATAAGTGTATACTTAGGTTATCGGCTGCTGAGATTTAGAAACGACGATTCGCAAGTCCGCGGTGAACTTTCCGCTTGCCTCAGCCGGTTCGACAGTAACTAGCCAAGTTAGCTAACGATGTTTCGGCTGGCTTCATCAAACTCGCTGGCTAATTTAGCTTAATTTGGGCGAGGCTGTCGCAAAGAGCTCACAAAACTAATGTTACACGGCTTGGTAAGCAGCGCCGTACCGCTCTCTGTTTATTAACAAGCTATTTATTCTGGTAGACCGTGGTGGAAAGGAATTCAAAGTATGCACACACATCAGCTAACACTAGCAACGAAGAAGCAGATTTGAAATTAGCAGCGACATTACGCAATTTATAAATCCATTTTCAGCCAGAAAGTGAGTGCGGCTGTTGAGAGTGATATATCTGCCACGGTTAAGTGGTTTTCACTGGGCACTAAGATGGAAGGCTATTGTAAATAACATTAATTAAATGTTTTATTCCTATGGCCTTACTTAGCCTAAAAGATTTAAGCCCAGTGAGGACGTGAAAAATGTAAGGTCCCTAGTTTTAATGGAGAGGGTGTTTTTAAAATGATTAAAGGGTTTGCCGCGCATCCGATTGTTTTACTTTAATGCCGTCATTTTGACCTTTGTTAATCAATATATGAGCTCATACTCTAAGTATATCGTCATACTACTTTCTCGGGTTTATTTCCAGGTCAAGGAGGGTATATCTATGAAGTTATACCCCAGTGTGTTTTAGTGGGTGTGACAAACCCATGGGAAGACTCCTCAATGAACTGTGCAGCAGTTCAGTATCATTCACAAAAAAACTTTAAGCATTTTTCTCTCCAAGACTGTCAAATTCACAACCTCAAATGCTGACCACAGAGTTACAAACTGTTTATTACTTAACTGCAGCTTCATACAAGTGACTGAGAGCAGGATTAGACACAGATCATGGGTTCTTGTTAGAAGTACCATTGTGTTTGAGTCCTTTGCCAATGCTGGCCAATAATAATCAACATTTTGTGACAGACGTGTAACCTTTAGAAAAACATGTTTACTTAGTGTTACCTGCCATCATAAATAAAAATGTTTGCTGTTACTGCAACTTATTTGCAGAGAAGGACCACTGATGGAATATGGCAGAAACAAGGCATAGACAACAGTTAAATAATGTGAAGGATTCATGAGGGGGCTGCTGGAATCATAATCGCAGGAGGAGGCAGAGTCGGTAGAAGTGCCACAGGGCAGCTTGAGCTATCAATATGTTGGAGAAGTTTCTCATTTGAAATACTTTTAACAGGTCAAAAGCCAGAGTCAACATTTTGATTTTAACACTAGTCCTGCCTAGTGTTGCCAAAGTGTGAATAATGCATTGTGGATTGCTTTTATAGCATTTCTACTGAAGTTAGATCATCACAGCCGTTGGGGATACATCTCCTTTTTGTGGTCTTAGTAACGTTTTGCTCTGCTGTCAGAGACTGATGATCACTTACTCACATCTTTGAGCACTATTTCTTCCCGACGAAAAAGGCAGATGGGCGGTGTGGCTTGTTGTGGAGTATCTGGCGTCTAGCCAGAAGCTCTGCATGTATTATGTACCGCACACTGTTACTCTGTCAATCTCATGTAAATCTGTGTGCAGTTATCACTCTGGCGTTTGATGTAAGGAGGGAAATATTTCATTCAGCTATACCATTAATTGACACATGCTTTGCGTTTTTAGTTTGAAAGTGCTCCTCTATTGCCTATTTCAGAACGGTATTTCATTTATTAAGAGGTTTAAATTAAAAGATGACGAGTCTTGTTTAAATACTTTGTCAGGCGTTTTAAATTAACCACATTGTTGTGTAAATGAGCTTGAATATTACCATAAGTACAGCTGCTTCTCCTCCTATTTTTGCTAAATGTTCAGTATATTAAAAATCCAGTACCCGTCAGGCTGTAGTTAAGACCCCTAGTGAATCATGTTGTTGGGACTAGTTTGGCTCTGGGTGTGCAGTGATACACCAGTAATACTGCAGAGTAACAGAAAAATAGTAAAGAGTGCCCCAAAGTGAGGAAGACACAGTTTAATCCCTCTTTGCAGAAAACTCCATTCTGGCTTTCTCTGGAGACTGCAACAGCCACTCGAGAAAAACACTGTATAAACTATGTCATACAGTAATAATAGATAAATGTGTAAAATGTGCTACACATCTTTTGGATATTTTACCAGAACATTTAGGTGACGGTTTGCAAATGTCTAAAAGAAAATGATGTTCAACAGGTGGACACACTGTATTGGAAATGGTAAATGGACTAATCTTAAACTCATAATAAAGCCCTTACAGGACACTGTAAGACATGTTAACATAGATTAAAAGTAATTGTTGGTGATGCACCTTGCATTTGGAAGCCATTTTGTTATTTTTTTGTATTGATCTGCTTCTTAATACAGTAAATAACTGGCCAAACTGCACTTTAGATATTAACATCCAGTGCAGTGACAGTTTAATTTAATGTAAGAAAGGTGCACCTGTTACATTTGAAATTGCATTAATCATTTTCCCATTAGGAGCAGAAGCACGTTAAGTCAAGATAACAGATACACAACCACCAAGTTGTTTGGGCTAACATGATAGCAAACAATTGCCAATTATATGCCTCATTTATTATCATGTCTGTGGCCACCTGGTGAATGCAGGTCCATGCTGCTGCCTATCTGTTTGTTGACTCCCATTTTGAAGCCACGACTCTGGCATTTTGGTCATCGCCATCTCGAAGCGAGTAGTGGCCATATTTGGATGAAAGGGTGGAGCTAACCCTAATGCTAGCTGCTAGCTTAGTCAGCATGTTGCATTTACAGCTATGGTTAACTATGATAAAACTAATGCTCATGCTATTTTTTTCCCAGCAGAAAACAGGCTTCAAATCACTGAAACAAAATGTACTTATTGGAAGAACTGAATATCCGGCACCTTAGAGAGTCTTGTAGTAGCCTCCAACCAAACACCGAACACGACTTTCTTTTAGGCAAACCGAAATGTCACAGTTAGCTTTCATTAACTCTACTCTGTCTGTAAATCTGAGGTTACACCATAGTTATGTTACTAAACCAACATTGTCGCCATTGTAGCAACTTGTCAACTCACAGCACCCACCTGTTACTCAAAGCAGCCATGCCCTTGATCATGCATAACTTTAAGCATTAATAAGACTTTGGTTGACTTATAAAAAAAATCAACCCCTGTACTGTTGTTATGAAAGGAAAAATTCGCTATTTAGACTAAACTACTTTTTTGTACCAAGCTGTTAACATGTTTATTTTGCAAAGTGAAAACATGGATACATATCATCTTTAACATATGCCTTTATTTTGAAATTCCCATGGTATGTCCGTGTCACAACTTCCACCCAAACACACCTCCTTCCTAAACATTCGGACAGTGTTAGCAGCCTAGCACCAGGCAGACAGTGGCAAGCAGCCAAGAAAGACAATGAGAACATTCACTGATATTGTCTCATATTGATCACAGGCCCCTGATGTGAATTGAAATCATACTGTAGTAGACTTTGAGATTTCAGCAAATATTTCATTGTTGTCCAAAGAATCGATATATTGTATCATGATAAAACTTGTGATATATGCCCCTAGTCAATAGCCCTAAACAGAAACAATAAAAGTAAATAAAAATAGACATGGCAACCTTTTTAATTAAATATTTCTCACTGGCACTATTAGGCCTCAGTTTCACAGTTTCATATTTAGTGTCCTGCTTATTTGTGTTCGACATGCACATTTCTAACAATACATGTTTTTTCGAGGCAGACATTTTTGACATGGCTCAAAAACTTGTCCCAGTCAGCCAGCATGCACACCACCAGGGCCCTGGAACATGCTCACCTAAATGGAATGCAGTTGTTTGTAATCAGTTATCAGTTGCACCTGTGCCTCTACTGCTGTGGCGAGCCAAAAAAATCTGTCAACCTTTAGAATTGTAGTAATAATTCCTTTGGCCAAATGAAAGATGGTAGCCGTTGAATGTTAGTGACTGTTACTGTGTAGCATAGATTTAAACCAAGGGTGTTTTACATCACTGTTACAAAGACCACTCAACAGCTCTTGTCATCACTCACTTTGTGTGTTTGTAACTGCAGTGACTATGCTGGCAAAAGCTGAACTTTTTTAGTAACTGAGCCATTTCATCATATCTGTGAAACCAAAAATGACTCATCAGTCTGTGCCATACATATGCAACATAAAAGATGCACTGTACATCAGCCAGTGAGTAACTATTTTAAATGTTAGTTCACTATTCTACTTCAGTCTTTTGTCAGTTACAGTACCTCTTTATAAAACCCCAGATGTGGTCACATGTAAGAAATATTTGCAGTTCATGACTCAAGAGAGCTCTTTGTGCTCTCAGGTAATATGTGTTTCATAGATTCTAAACCACATTACATCTCACAGCAGTTTCCTTGTTCTTGACAGGACTGTTTGCTATCAGATGCTGTATTAAATGCCAGCACTTTAGGAGGTTCTGGCTCATTGATTTCAGTGTTTTTGGGAGAAGGATGGCATAGTGACTTGCTTAGAAATGGCCGATATCATCCTTTTACATGATGCAGTCCAAGCCCAGGTGAAATTAATATATCAACGGCTATTTTGCCCACTCCTAGCAGAACTGAAATACGTCTGCTTGCAACCTACAACATCAACAAGCAAGAGACAGAATCCCTGCAGTGTTCGTGTAGCTTCACAGGCTATGAAAAAAATCCAGAAGGATTACAAACATTATAAAAAGTGATGTTTTGTGAGAAGTTGTGTCAACTCAGCAGATAGGGTTGCAGCCAATGATTTCAGAAGTTGTAAACAAGTGAAGACCAACCTAGAAAAAACTCATGAACTTGAAGAGAAGGCGTTACATTTCCATTTTTATTTTTATCAATAATAGTTTTTGTTTGTTTTATAAAAAAAAAAAAAATAGGATTTTGGCAAGCAGCTGTAGAGTGAGGCACAATAGATTCAAGAAAGACAGCGCATAATCTGACTCAGACTCGATTCAAGTCTACAGTGGCCCGTGGAGCCATCAGGACACTCCCTCCATTTTGATGTTATTTATGAGGGAGCAGCCCCAGTTGTCAGGGCGCATTTGTGTCAAAATGGTCAGAGCTGCATGAAGGCACAGCAGCTTACAGGCCCTGCACCTCTGTATAGACGCAGGCTGTCTGCAGCGGCTATGTCTGCTGTTCACAAGCTTCACAAAGAGGGTTCCCGGCTGGTATCCCCCACCCAAACATAAAGCCCCCCCTCACCCCACCCCTGGTGTGCCAGCGGACGGGTTAGCATTGGCATGATGATGACTAATCCTGGAAGGTGGCAAGTGTGAGCAGGTGCTTAGACAAATGGTTGGGTGGGCTTGGTGGCATTCTCCACGAGTTCCCAGGTCCCATTGCGTATGAGGGAATGACGGCTAGTTTAGTTGCGTAGTGTGTGGATAAACAATGTCCCTGTCTCATGAATAGATGAGCCAAATCAATGAAGATGAGCATACAAAGATCCCCTGCTGAGGCATCACTGCTCAGATTTGTGTCTCTCACAATAGGCTGGATGACATAAGGAGGACACTGTGTGGTTCATTTTTCTTTTCTATCCCCTGCCTCCTCTTTTGCAACTCCTTTCTTGGCTGGCCTTCTGCGATGGATGATTGAACCTCAAAGGGAAAGGTCAAGCATTTCACCTTGCCCTTTCTTGCTGGTGTTTCACAACACAGTTGTCTTGACTGTGTCCGTTTAGCAAAATAACAGCGTTAACTGTGATTTATTAATGTTTGATATGGGGAAAAAATTGTCTTTTCAAGTTACAGTACAAGTTTAGCAAGAACCATAAAGGAGTATGAATTAGGGGATTAACATTAATGTTCGTCTCTGCTAATAGAGTGTTTGTAACTATGTGCCTGGTTCTCTGTTAATTATGAGGGATGTTGGTGGGGCAGTCCTTAGGTCAACAGGAATCCAAGGCCTCTCTGAAAGGAATATTTCGCCCCCCTAAATGATCATTTGTATATCAATTACTCACCCTGTGTTATGTTGAATTCGACCAAGAAACCTTTGTTTTTCTTGTGTCCCCTCACAGTGAGCAGAGAATCCAAAAACAGGGAAATTCCGGGTGAATTAAAGTCATAGGGGGCTATGTTTAACAAAAGCAAAACTATATCAAAACATCAGTTAACAAACGCACACAACTTGTGCAGTATCGTCCAAATCTCATTTATCCAGTCATATGGTCATTACTTCCCAAATACAGGCATTTGCCAAAATGTTACCATTTAAAACACTTAAACATAAAAAGCATAAGCGCGCTACTCGTCTGTGCCTGAGAGTGTTTAAGTGGAACTGTTTTTTTGTTTTTATGGTCTTGGATTATACTGCATGAGTTGCGTGAGTCTGTAAACGGATGTTTTGATGTAGTTTTCCTGTTGTTTAACGTGATCCCCTATGACTTCAATTCATCAAGATTTTCTATGTTTTTGGATTCTTCGCTTTCTCAAAACAAAGTTTTCTTCCTGAATTCAATATAACACTGGGTGAGTAATTGATCATTTGTGGGGTTACAGAGCTATTCCTTAAAGGGGGGTGAGTAACTAACTTAATTAAAAACTAATTTTAGAGCTATGCAATTGTCAGAATTTAAATTAAAACTAATCTGAACTTGGTTAGAGCATTAAATAACCTAAGCTGGAAAATGACAAGAAAAGCAGTTGTACCACTGTGATCCACATTGTTTTATCTAGTGTAGTGAGCTGTATTTTTTTTGTAGTGTGTGCATTTCACTCCTTTACTTCACCACGTCCTCTAACTGAGCTCCTTAGCTGAGCTAATGGCCTGCTCTTCAGAGCACTGAGCTCTGCTTTGCCTCTAATTTGGTATGCTTGCTTTGCAGTCACATGATGAATCAGCACCATCATGATGGGATCATTTTTCATCTAGTATATTTGGATTCTTTAGCACTAGTGGCATGCTGCATCAACCTCATTAATGACAGATCCTGTGCCCATTTTGTATTCTGTAACATCTTACTAACCCTTGTTGCTTTCATGAACATGTCAAAGCTGACTCCTGACAGTGGTGGTGCAGCTGTCAGAACCGCCTTTGTTCTAGGGTTAATTCTTATGCAGACATTGGGAAGTAATGATACAGTGGGGTATTCCAACTGTTGTGAAACTACAACAATCCCCAATATTGATTCATTATCATTGACCTTAAAGCTTGAAATAAATTGTGCCAGCAAAGGTCTGGAATTAATTTAGGCTCAACCAAATATTTATCTCTGTATGTGTGTGTTTGTATCATCAGCAGGCCAATGAAGCCCTCCACCACCAGCACCATGTGGCCCAGAACAGTCTGCTGCCACTGCTTAACGCAGGAACTGAACAAATCGACCAGAAGCCTATCCTGCCCATCCAAATAGACCAGAAGCCCCCTTCCAGTGCTGCTGAGCTCCTTAAAGACAATGTGGCCAGTGGAGGAGGTGCACGGCCACCAGTGCCTATGATAAAGAAGGAACACAAAGGCAAAACGCCGTTCGTCTGCGGCTACTGCAACAAGGCCTTCCGTGACAGCTACCACTTGCGGCGTCATGAGTCCAGCCACACAGGTATCAAGATGGTGTCGCGGCCAAAGAAGACCGCCCAGACGGCCCCCACCATGGTCCCCATGATCTCTACCATGCCACGAGAGAACAACGGCAACCCTTCCTACATCTCCACGGTAGCGGGCATCCTCTCCACAGCGACCACCTCTGTTTCCTCAGGCACAAGTATCATGACACAATCGGCGATGGGCAACGTGCCACAGCAAAATGTCCCCAAGAAACCCGCCAAACCCGTCAAGAAAAACCACGGGTGTGAGATGTGCGGCAAAGCCTTTCGTGATGTCTACCACCTGAATCGCCACAAGCTGTCCCATTCAGATGAGAAGCCTTTTGAGTGCCCCATCTGCCAGCAACGCTTTAAAAGGAAGGACCGAATGACCTACCATGTTCGCTCTCATGACGGGGGAGTCCACAAGCCCTATGTATGTTCTGTATGTGGGAAAGGCTTTTCCAGGTAAGGACCACATTAGTAGGCATTCAATAGCTCTCTAATGCTAACCCTCCCTGAAATTTGACCTTCAACAATATTTTAACTATCTGTACAAAATGTGGGGAAAAGGGTGAAATGAGTTGTCTGATGTGAAGACATTTTTCTTCATGCAGCCTGACAGACTTGTCATGGGGAGTCAAACTAGCAAACCCTGAGCCATGGATGGCTGTTGAGTGCCGGCAACAGATTTCATGGGGAGATAATGTTACCCATTTCAAATGTCTTTGAACATTCCTCATATAGCTCATGAGGTGGAGGGATGAGTTATGTTTCCTCTTAGACCAATAGCAAAAGGTTAAAACAAAAACATGACACAGTTAGACAGGCATTTGAAGTGGACTTGAAGTGTCTTAAACTTCCTCTAATATGTCAGTGAATAGCACTGAAAATGTGTTTTTATTTAATTTTGAGGCCTGTCTTGCAAAGCAGGATTAGGTACTTAAGAGACAACTTTTCTTTTGGAAAATATAGAGAGCCCTCAAATGTGGAACATGAACTGAAGCAACTGTTTTAAGTTTTATTCACTGCAGTAATCAAACTAATTCAGTAAAACTGCTTCCTGAGACAGGCCCAGTGCAGCCTGGGACTCCCCTATACATAACTGGAAGTGGTGTCCTAAGGGAGGCCAGCAGGGTATCCATGTCCTTGTCACTGCAGTAGCCACTGGTTTGTTTGGGATATGTCTACAGTGCGAGTGTCTAGGCCTGTGAATCTCTGCGTCTTATACTCTCCCAGTGATACTCTTCGGTATGTGTATCTGAGGAGGTGTTTGGTAGGCAGTGGGATCAGCAGAAATGAGGACAATGCACAGTGACAATAGCAAATTCTAAATCAGTGAGAAAATGGGGGCAAATGCAAAAAGCATTTTTTTTTTTTACAACTGCTCTCGTTTATTCATATCCTTTCAGTCATCAAGTAACAAGGCTATTGTAAACAGGAAGTATGAGATCTAATTTATTCTTATGATAGTGGAGACAGAGTGATTCTATCCTCTGGGTTACATTCCAGGGTCAAGAGAAAAGTCTTGACTTGTCTGCATGGAATATAAAAACAGCATCAACGTTCACTGTTAGTGTTTTGGGTCAGTGGGTCAGAAATCTATTTGCCTGAAGTCATTTCGTACTTGCCCCCATACCGATTGTTTTATTTATTAGTGGCTGTCAAATACCAACTTAGCCTCAAGTTAATTGTTTATTTTTTTCATTTAAGAAAGATGCTGTCAGCCGGTGCACTTCATAGTAGGAGTTATGCCCACATCCTTAATTGCCCAGGGTACAAAATTGGCACTATCTACTAGACAATTCCTAGTAAAATTGGCAAGTGGCTGGTAGATTTCCGTCAAGTCACCAGCCAGAAAAACCCCAATAGATATCTATTGAGTTGCTGGTAAAATCTGAGTCATAAAACCCGGAAATGAGTTAGCATTTTACCACTACCAGTTCCCTTGTCTTGAATCCAGTAGGTTTTTTTGAATACTATTTGTTCGGTCTGAAATAAGGTATGTGGCTAACACAAGACCTCACATTTTGTTTTACGACACAATACACATCAGTAAATAGCCAACTTGTGAATTTTGAAGCCAGTAAGTGTCTTAAAAAAGGCAACAAGTAGCTAAATGAGATCACAGAATGTCATCATGCCAAACACAGTTTTACAGCTGTGTTGTTATAGCGATCGCATTTACACTTCAAAAATCATAAAAGTGGTGTTCGTTTGTTAAGATTATCTTGCTGAACAAAACATGTAAGTATCACAAACTTTTGTTTGCCACAGAGCTTATTTTCTGCAATAATCCAAAATCCAATGGGGAAATCCTATAGGTTTTTTGATAAGGGAACCAGGGTGCCACTAACCTCTGCGTTGGCCTACAGAAAAACATCATCCCTGCAGCACTTTATTTGGCCACTGGACAAAAAAATGATTTTGCACCCTGAATACCACCCAACTATACTCCTGTTTCCAGATAATTGAAATACTCTCTTGTCTTTACCTATCGCCATTTTCCTGCAAGTGCCCAATAGGTACTGCGCATATGCAACTCTAAACAGAGATGAGAGGGAAGCGAGATGGTTCACTCCTTAGCTACTTTCATAATCAGCTTTGATCGGCCGAGTGAGTTGCTAGATTTACTAGCCTGACGTGGCATTTTACTTGCCCTTGGCAATTGGGCAGCTCTTATCATTGAGTCCTGAGCAGGATGATAAAAATCCTAAAAATGTACCCTCAGTCTAAAAATTGGGTTTTGCAAGTAAGAAAAACATGCTTGCTAGACTAAAGTGTAACCTTATATACTCTAAAATTACCACCTTTCATGTTGCAGATGTTCATTAGACTGTTTTTGGCAGTGAGAGGATTCATTTTAACAAAGAATGCAATCGCCAGGTGGTACGTTATTTTTTGCTTTCCCAAAAGTTCACTCAACAGTGACCCTATTGCTTGTAGCAACCCATGACTTGTATGTGAGTGATTCAGCCAGTGGTGTTTGGATTATTCACTGGCACCATGATTTCATATAAAGGGATGATTGTATGGCCATATACTGTCCATGAGGCCTCCCAGTGGCTGTGTTTTCATATTTATCAGTGTGCTGAGCAGTTTAGATTTGTACTTGTATTGACCCCCACGCCATTTCAACCACATGTTTAAACAGTCGCACATGGGAGAGCACCAGTGGTAGAGTATCAAGGGAGGGGGAGGCGTCACTTGTCACTTTGCGGTTCCCGCCCGCATGTCACAGACTCTCTTTCCCCTGGGAATTCAGTGAACCATGCAATAATGTTCGGGTCAACACATTTACTATGTAGGGAATAAATATTTTGTTTAAGAAGGTCTCATGGTGCCTTCGTATTTAGATTTATCAACACAAAGTAGATTTCTGTCTGTTAACCGAACCAAAAATATCTGGTTATGTATGTAAATCAGCATGGAGTGAGCAGACGATATTGATAACACCAGAGGAGCTCTGTGCTGCAACACAACTTCAACAAAAACATCAGCAGTGCACCCTTGCCAAGCTGTAACATTAGCACTGTGCCGTGTAGGGCAGTTTCAGGCATGCCTCCAACACGGTGACGTGGGGTAGGGATTCATCAGCATACTGGAAAGTGAGAATGGGGACTGAATAACAGGGCACTGAGTCACTGCCACTCAGCCAGATATGTAGGCAGGCACTGTCTGGAGTCTGCTCTCCTTGTCAGTAGGACAAAAAAAATGAAAGAAAGGGGAACAAAAACCTGATTCCGGTTCATGGCACCACTGAGAAGATTCCACTTGACTCCTCTCATTTGTATTTAAGAAAAAAAATCCAGCAGCATGAAACTTTCCGGTTTGGGAGCAGCTGCCAATGCTGTAACCCTTACTCACTCCATTATGGCACTTCTAACATGATTCAGCTCACAGCTTCACTAGAACTAACAAGCTGACAGAGGAGGATCAGTGCCAAGAAGAATTTGTGAATGCTGGAGTTTCACTGTAAAGGTCAAGAGGCAAAGAGCTGTTTTCTTGTAACGACTGATATGCAGTGAACAGTAAATTATACACTGGAACACTGAGGAATGTGAATGTTTATTATTGTTTTTTGATATTTTTAACCTTTAGTTTAACAGTAATTTTTGTATCAAGCCTTAATTTGGGACGCCAGACACATTTATATATATTAATCTAAAAATACATTTAACTGAATGTCATCTGTCAGGGTTGTTTTTCAGCTATTTGTTATTTAAATGTGTATTGATGACAAATTTTGGAAAGACATAAACAAGTGCTAGAATTATCAACTTGTTGCAAAGAGAAAGCAAGTTCTGTGCAAAAAAAACCTGTGTTTTTTGTTTCTTGTATTGACACTCTTAAAGGTCTTTCATCATGGACCAACCATAGCTGTTCAAGCTGATTCCTCACATTTTTTCCATAACTGTAAACATGCATTTAATACTTTGTCACAGCTGTTGACTGTTGTCAGAAATACAATAATTCAGCCCCACCCACTGCATTAATGAAGCTGAATTAACTTTGTGGCCTACATAGCAAATTCCTGATCCTCAGAGGGAGACATTGTGCAGTTCGGTCTGGGATTTAGGAAACTACCAACCAAATTTCTGGAAATTGTCAATATAAGTCTCTTCATATTTCTGTAAATAATGATAAGGCTTAAGAAACATAAACAGAAGTAGTGTAGTGTAATGCTACATTGACAAGTTATTATGAAAACAAGCGGAAAGTTGACAAATTTACCATCTTTGTTGTTTGTGCACTTTTAAACTAGGTCAAACTGATGCACGCACGATCGATCATGGAGAATTAACTGCCATTGACTGAAATTTAAGGGATTTTTTTGTGCCCATCCCCTCATTATGACAGCTAAGATAGCACGCACATATGCTTTCAAAGCTCTGCACATGCAATGTTTTTTACTTGCTTTTTACTTGTGCTTGTGCACTTACATGTGGTGCTCCTTGGCAGTAAATAATGCACTCATGTAACTACTGCTTATGTCTTCTTTTGTCATTAGGAAAGACTTGCATTGTTATTAAAATAACATATTATATATATATATATATATATATACACATATATATAATATTAGACATCTTAGGCAGACAACAAAGTATTTTCTTAAATGTTAAGGGTTGCTATTTCTTGGTTTTGTTATATGTAGTGGTTTACAGTTCAAGGAAATCACTATTAAAATTTTCACATGAATCATTATAATGTAAGAATCAGAATTAACTGTTGTTCTGTTGTTTTCTGTCAGCTTGATGTTCTGTGCTTTAAGGAGAGTATGGAATCAAAACACCATACTGTGTTACTCATCCACAGCTCATGGAGCTCACTGCATCGAGGTCCAATTATTGAATGTGTTGTTTTTCTTTTGTGTTTTTAAAATCTAGGCCAGACCACTTGAGCTGCCACGTGAAGCATGTGCATTCTTCAGAAAGACCGTTCAAATGTCAAGTAACGGTAAGAGTCATTACTGTGAGCCTCAGCATTGTTATTGTTGTTATTTACAAAGTTGTTGTAGCGGAACCTCACTGACCTTTGACCCCTGTCTGCCTTGCGGCTGCAGGCCTGTACCTCTGCTTTCGCCACCAAAGACAGACTCCGTTCCCACATGATCAGGCACGAAGGCAAGGTCACCTGTAGCATCTGCGGGAAGATGCTGAGCGCAGCCTACATCACCAGCCATTTGAAGACTCACGGGCAGACCAACTTTAACTCCTGTAACAAAGGTACGTCACGCCTGTCAGACGCATATACTCCCAATGTCACAACAGTTAATCAGCTGTGCTCAGCGGTTAAGAGAAAATTCCTGAAAATCTTTTATCATAAACATTCAGTCATGTCTTGTCGAAACCGCAAACCATAAATTTATAAGTCTATAAGTCAGGCTCCATTATCTTCTTTTTTACAACCTTTTTCTACAGAAGTTTTCTTTTTAAATATATAATATTTTGCTTGAACATCTCTGCCTCATTGTGGTTTCTCTTCAGTTGACAAGTAGCCTTTGTGAGTCACATTACTGCTGTAGTAGTCATGAAACAGACGGTTAGTCAGGCCTCGTATGTTCAGTCCCATCACAGTCCTCTAATGTGAGTAACCATGGTCATGAAATTCCTGGGAAAAGTCATGAAATTAGGAAAACCATGCTTGGAAATGTTTTATGAATTAACATAATGTTGTCCTTTGCTTATGTGTTTATATGTTCCTAAAATTGCCACAACATGTCTAACATTAAGGAACACGCTGTCACAGAAGGAGAGAAAGAAAGAAAATGCCAAAAAGCTGTTTAATCAAATATACATATTCAAGTGAATCACCAGGTATCATGATCGGGACATCCATACTTGTATAGATGTCTGAAAAAGTAATATCTTGCCGCTGTGTTGTGTCATTAATCTACTAGGATGGCAGAAGACTAAAGTGACATGATTGGGATCAGCCATCTTTTACTTAAGATACACTGCAGGATTTTCCTTTCCAAAAAAAAAGTTGCACACAGACTCATACAGAAGTGATCCCTCTCAGTGTGTGGTGGTGTATTTCTCTGCAGAGACTCTGCCCTCTGCTTGTATTTTCTTATTTTCTTCTCATGCTCAGGATGTTTATAGACTTGTACCCACATGAGGCGGAACACCAAACAACAGTGAATCTGGGGTTGGCTTTTACTTTCACTTTAGCTGGCAAGCATGTTTACACACAGTGACTACAAGCCTGCATAGTATAGCTTTAAGATATCACATACGCTCAGCTTCAGGCAAGGTCACAAAACAATTGTAAGACATATACATAAAACAAACATTTGCTTAAGAAATAAATACATACAAATTTGTCAAAATTGTAATCCAAAGACACACCAAAAAGTGGCACAGCCCTGATGATTTTGCCAGGGTGTCTGCAGCTCCCGAAAAAGTCTTAAAGTCAGTTTTTGTAAATATCAGGCCTGGAAGTTATCCACCTTTTATTTATTTATGTATTTATTTTTGCCAACAGGAGTCAGGCTCTTCTGCTTGAAAGTTCACATTTCTGATATTATAAATTTTAAACCTACCACATAACCTAATTCTTTACTTTATATATACTTGAACTCACCTGTTGGCAAAATCTAGATAACCTAACTCACTATAATAACTGTATTCCTACATGAAACCTACCTTGGCATGGGATCAAACATATTCCCCTTACCTTTATACTTACCTGCAATGCTTGATAAAGAAAAATCGGTCTTAAATTTGGTTAAACATATCTGAAAAGGTCTTAAAAAGGAATAAATTTAAATGTCTGGCACCTGTAGACACCCTGTGTTTTGCAAAGTACCCATACACACCAGTCTGATCTCTTGGCATATGCAGTCTAGTTGGCAGCTGGAATGTCTAATGAGCGAGGAAAGTTAGCAAACACTAGCAGTTTGCTTATCCACAATTACCTGGCAAAGTGAGTGTTTAATAATGTAGAATGTATATAGGTTTATTCATTTTGAACTACTTAAATTAAGTTATGGAAATGGGGTAAAATGTTATGAAAATGTTTTGAAAATTCTCTGGTAAAATGTGTGGAAACCCTGTGCAGTCCTGGTTGTTAGATCACAATGTGTAGTGTTTTGGTACTGTTAAAATCTTATGATGCATTAGATTGCACAAGCAGTAGTGATGGTGTTCTCCATTTAGCTATCCTTTTATCTCAGACCAGTGAACAACTATTTTAAGTACTCTTTTTCCTGTGTTTTCCCAGAGGGTAACGGAGTCTGCAATTCTTCCTCAGCTACACCTGTGACCATCTCGGCCCCCATCACCTCAGCGATGAACCGGGGCCACTCCAACAACCCCGTCACCATAGCCGCACAAATGAACATTAGCACCAACACAGTCAACATCACATCTCCAATCAGCCTCCAGCACCCAGTCACCATCACCGGGCCCGTCAACATCGCCTCCGTCAACATCCCCGCCACGGCACCCATGAATATTGCCCACCCAGTCGCAATAACGACCCCCATGCCTATGAATATGGCTGGCCCGCTCAACATCGCCATGAGGCCAGTGGATAGCATGCCTTTTCTGTCCCAAGTCTTGCCTTCTTCCCCGCCCTGGTAAAAAAAAAAAAAAAAAAAAAGGAGAGAGAGAGAGAGAGCGCATCGAACTGGTCAGAAAGAAAGGGAAAATGAAGTGAAACAAGAGACTCCTGTCCTCATTATTTGCACCTCGAGCCCAGCTCTTTCTCCCCCTCAACCATGTTTACTTACCCTGAAGTGAATATTTACATGAGCTGTGCGGCCGGTAGGAGCTCCCCAAGTCACAGCTGCGTCCCAACTAATGTTTAAGTGACTGACATGAGATGCAGAACACTTGAGTAGAAATCGAGTAGGGTTTATCTTGAAATCAGGACAGCCGTAAGACTTAGAGTAGTCAGTTAGAATGATGAAACTGTGATTTGTATAACGACAAAGGAGAGGAGAGGATTCCTCAAGCACCCTTGAGGACTCCGTAGGAAAAACACACCTGTGCTTTTGTTAAAGGGAGATGAGGAATGGACTGAAGCAATAACAATAAATTGCTGTTTTTGATGTTTTACAGGTTCTCTCCCAAAGCCTCTGGGTGTTACTTTGTATGTTTTTTTTATAATTATAGCCTGCTAATCACTATTTAATGTTATAGGAAATGAGTCTAGTAAAAGGGACAGCAGCTTCCATTTGCATGGAAGAATATTTTTTCACAGTGCTATAGCTTTTCTTTTTCTTCTCAGATAGTAGGTATGCTCTTGAGGTACAGTGACTAACTTGTACAGTTGACATAGTAATGTATTTTCATGTCAGCATTTTAATTTTTATGCTTTTGTCATTCGAGTGGATGCCTCGATGCTGTCCGCTTGACAATGAAATATTTGTACTTTGTTTTCTATCGGTATGGAAACACAAAGGTATGTTTTTATTTGCCTATTTGTAGTGTTATTTTTTTTCCATGAAGTCAGAATGGAATGAGTCTTGCACTGAAAGCATATCCTACATACAGGTGCGCAGCAGTATTATCAAAGATCAAATTGGAGTCTTAAGTGTTTTGGTTAGCCAGCCTGCACTTGAGGGCCATCTAGTGGCTGAACATGGAAAGGCCTGGCCTTGTAGTGAAGCTTTTTCAGGCTGTTACTGTCATCATAATGGTGACAAATTAGTTTTGTCTGACTCTTCTGTACACTGTTTTTTTTGTTTTTTTTTCATTTTTAAATCATTTATCTGTGATCGCCCCAAGATGATACTAAGGACCCTTCACTCAGGAAACACACATAAAAGCCCATCACACATGAACTTGGTTCCTTTTAAATTGAGTATATCTACCATGTATCATGATTTTGGATCTCTCCATGTTGCTTTTTAGACTTCCTATATTATTTGGCATTGTGATGTTCCATCAGGGACAAGAAGTCCAAGAATTATTCATTTTAAACATAGCCGTCCATTTTAATAATCATTTACTGTGCAATGGCATACATGCTGTAACTTTTTTGAAGTCATATTCAGCTCAGGCTGCACAGTCATGTGGCCGAGATCTGGATGAGTTTGATGAAAATGCAAGTTTGTGTCCATTAAAATAATGGGACAAGATTGATGTTGCATGACCCCAAACACTGTAGCTGTTGAACATTAACTATTTTTAATGAATGCCATGTGATCTCAACAGTGTTGCAGCTCTTTGAGTTGATTCAGTTTATACTGAAAAATGCAATATGCATGTTTGTCATTTTTCCCAAGTTTTGTTTGAAACAAAAATATTAGTGTAGCTTTTTTTTCTTTGTTCTTATGCATTTACGTAGATACACTATGATAGCCTGTTTGCCAAATTTGATACAATAATAATGTGATAAACTGAACATTTCTGGTGGAATTGAACATCTCTTTATTTTTTAGGGGAAAAAAAGAATAATAATTGGAAATTCCAGGACCCTTGTGAAAGCAGTTGAATGTATATCTTTGTACAAAACTATTTTAGTTTCAAGGATATGGTAGTTACAATAGATGTGAAAAATAAGATAACCTTTTTTATAAATCTTTTGTATTAGAACATTAACAATGGTAATTTTGTATATATGAGAGGCTAGGCTTTCTGATTAGCAGAAAGGTCAAACATTCCTACATTTTTTTTAAATGTATGTTTGTCAAATTATTACATAAACATGCGCAATGTTATGTGCCTTTTATTTGGGTTGTCTAAATAAAAGAAAACTATGAAATGTGTTTATATGTATTTAGCAATGTTGGGTATTAAGAAAGCATCACAGTTTAAAATACGTAGGAGTTTAATATTATTTATCTCTTTTCTTATGTCAACAATCACTTACTATTGAACGGAACTTGGCAGGTGTGCACACTCAACAATGCCAACCTATAGCTGGGAACACTATACATTCTTTAATGCTACAGGGTTTTTTTTTAATTTTATAAAATCCAACCAGAAAAAAAACTGGACTGTACTAAGAGGAGCACAGGCTCAAGGCCAACATGAGTGTTTCAAAGCGGTGGTATCTGTCAATTAAGTTTTTGCCTGTTATTTGCACATTGTGCTAACTTAACATATTCCCAGCTATTTTCCAAAATGCATCGCTAGTTTTAGTCATTGATAGTTTCACTTTCATGCAGCAATGTGGTGCATTCAGGACACTCACAACTCAGCGTCAGGTTAATTTTGGCATTTCCTGCATTAAACCTTAAGCAGCTGATTCTTAAAACTCAGATGTCAAACAAATTCACCAACAGTGTGTATTTAAATTAGCACACAGTTTCAACTTTGCACCGCCCGTCTGGGGGTTCCACAGCCTGCGCCGAGGGCTGATTGAGACATACAACCAGACGTCACATCCCTGAGATATGGAAGTGCAAAAGCAGAGATGGGAGGCCAAGAAGCAGCCAGGCAATGTCTTCCAATGACGTGCCCATAGACGCTGGTCGACTGGGCAATGCTCGTGGTCCCAACTGCAGGAAGCACAACCCATTGTCTCATAATCTGTGCAAATGTCTAACTGGGGCCCCTTGTCATGTTTTGTATTGTTTGCCGCTCATTCCAAGAGACGTGTCCCCTTTTAGATTATCAAATGGTTCAACTTAAATAATTGTTCAAAGCTGAAAGAGGTAGAATTACCCATTATTTCACAAAAAACAGATTGGGGAATTTTATTTTATTTTATTTTTTTTTTTTTTAAATGTGGTTGAACTTTTGTTTTTCTTATCTGCTTCATTAATCCTCTCATGACCCAGATTCATCTTTTGACCCTTAGGAGGGGGGCTGACCTTTAAGTTTGAATCCAAGGGACTAAATGTAACTATACTTAAAGTAGTTAAATCTAGCAGCCACAAAATGCTATTTACTCACTGATGCATCAGGCTTAATAACCGAATAATGTTACATTTAGAACAATATATCAGTCACATGGCACATTTACTGCAGAACTAGTGCTTTCACTTTTGATGCTCCTAATTCATTTTCTGATAATATGTATTTTGATGATTTTGAATGCAGTATTTTGACTTGTAATTATGTCTTTTTATATTACTGCTTGTTGTTTTACTTAACTGAGGAATCTGAATACTTCGACCACTGGTTGTTGTAAGTGACCGAGAAGAGTTAAAGAACTTCCTAGTGCTTTGTAAACGGATGTATGATACCAGAGAATCTCGAGGCAAGTCTTAATCTATTATCAGTTTAAATTACATTTAGAAAGACATCAAGTTCAGTTCTTAAAGGGGAAGTGCGCCCATTTCCAAAATTCATTCATGTAATTCCTAAGACAGTTAAAATTATTAGTAAACATAAGCGACTCTCTCAAACCAAAAAACGAGAGTGCTAAAACTCAAAATTGTGATGTCGATATTTATAAAGTCTGGAGCTGCCTCACAGACGATGAATTGGGGAAGATGTTACAGATGACGGAGAGAAAACCCAGAAAATGTTCTACACTAGACGAAAACAAATATTCTGTGGATCTAAAAAAGCAGGTTCCCATTCATTGTCTATAGAGCAACTCCAGATTTTATACCCTATGACATCACAAGCTAGGGGCTTACTTCTCTGGTTTCTGTCTTGAAGAGAGAGTAGTTCATGTTCACAAATGTTGACTGAACTTTCCCAGGCCATGGAAATAACACATTGTAATTCTTAATTTAAGTTGTGTTTCTCTGTAATAAAACAGTTAAGCTCAATGCAGAGCCAGACTGGGATAATAACTCAGGTAATAAAAAAAATAAAAAAAACTAACTGCACCCAAGTTCATACACTCAAACCAGACCAGCTGTTGCACTGCACTCATGCTTGCTGTTAGCTTGAACAAGTCTGCTCACTCTTTGGCGCTCACTGACAGTTTGTTTTCACCCACAGAACTGCCCCCTTGTCAACTGTCAATTGAAAACATTCTCGAACATGAAATTCCCTCGAGGGCAGCTGCTTCTGAGATAATGAGGCCCCCACATCTGACACACACTATCATACCACAGTCAGAGTCACTGTGGTCATGCAGCTTGCTTACAGCTGCATGTTCACTGAGTTTCAGCCATAAACTATCAGCCCAACATGTGTTCTGCTGAAGCTTTTAATGTCCACTGGAGGTTCATGTGACACAAAGATATTCCATTTTGCACAACAGGTTTTAATAATGCCCGTGTCCTAGGTTGCCAATTCACATCAACCTGTTTGAAGAGTTTAATAGAATCAAAACCAATTTTCTAAAGTATAGATTCTAATCTGCCTTGATCTGTCTCGAATTTCAGAGAAACAAATGGTAACATCTCATCCCACTGACGGTCTTGAAAACTGAATGCGAGACTTAATGTTTTTGCAGTACAGAGTTGTCCAGCAGAGGGTGATGTCTGTACATATTTCACTGTGAGGTGCCGTTTGAGTCCTCTTCAGTTTTATCTTCCCAGTGTTTCCACTATAAGGAATAATCCAACTGGGCACATAGATTTACATTTGTATGACAGCAACCAGTTTACTGACCCAATGGCAAAATTTAAATTCTATTCTGCCTGGATCACATTTATTCTGTTTCATGGGGCATGGTGGAATCACCTAAGACAAAGACACCCAAGGTAAGTGTATCCAGTGGTGGACATTTCATAGTGTTGACCACCAATATGTCTCGGGTGATACAATTTCCTCTTGAGTTAAATGTGCAAAGGCAATTGTTTCACTTATAGATTTCACCACATGTATTGCAATGTTACATCAGTTACGTCAGTGAGAATAGACAAGGGAACAAACAGGTTCCATTCATTTAAAGATCTTCTGCAATGCCGGCTTTTTTTTTTTTGGCTCTGAAATATAATCTAAATGTTTTGGCTGCGGCATGGCTCCTGTTGCTTCTGTTCTCCAGCTGTATGTATGCAGTAAATATAGTAAAGGTTAGAAGAGTGCCCTGTCCCTTACAGGGGAAAAAAGAGAAAAACAACATTAACTTGGCTACTCTGTAGGGTGGAGAGTTCAAGTGAAGTTCACAGGAGGCCTGCTCGGCCTTACTTCCTGTTTTCAGATTAATGTAATAGTGTCAAATAGTCAATGAACATATCTAAATTGTAGATTTTCAAAAGGGCTTAAAAAACTGAATAAAATAATGATATTTCAAAATAAGAGCTATGGAGTTCTCCACAGTATCTTTGATTTTAAGAACTTTGATGCAATGGGACTGGGAAACCCAACAGGAAAGGAGTTCACTCATGACGAGATGGGATTGTGCTGAATATCTCTCATTAAAAATGGACACACATTTCTGCTTTAATGTGCAGACAAGTAACAAAACAAATAACCAAGTATACTCACGGTGTGATACCAGTATACTGTGATACCAGCATGATGGTGCTCTGTTAAATGCTATGATTAAATAACAACACACATCTGACTCCACACCAAAACACCAGCTGACATTTATATCTTAATTCCTGCTCTGGTCATGAACAAAACTGTAAGCAAACATGTCTTGTGAGAGCAAACTTGTATTCACTGCAGACAGCTGAAGGCCTGTTGCTTTAGACTGAGGTATGGCATCCAGAGCGATTGCATGACATGTTGAATGGGGACCTTGCTCAACCAGTGACTATTTGGCGCCCTTATGACATGTAGGAAGTGGGAACATTGACACAGAATCTTCTGCAAACTTCATTTAGTTGGTGGGTGAGGGTGTAAAAAGGAAAGCAGATATTGTCTTTGCAGTGATCCCAAACTTTGATTTATGAGTCAAAAATGAGTAAAAAGTAGGACTTAAAAAACATTTTAAAAGTAGCTTTAGCAGCAAGTGCTACAGTCATGTCTACCCAAAATTACCTTCCCCGAGCACTGAATCAGCCAATAGCATGACTCTGATGATATGTTACAGTAGCCAAAAACTAAATAAAAAATAAATAAATAAAATATAAAGCATGTTGTCATAAGACTTCCCATTATTAATTGAATCCAAAATAATAATAACCATTTCAGTAAAATGTTTGTATACAATTCATATGAATTGTTTTCATTTTTCAAAAGCAGAGAATGCTGGCCCAGACATGGACACCATTAGTGATGCTACCTTCATAGCACGCACTCTATTACTCAACATGCACAAATCAAAGTAAAAATAGTATGTTTCTACAAAATGTTTCATACTTAGAATACTTTTGATTTGCCAATTCTGTGTTTTATTCAAGGCAGGAAAGTTCTGAGACAAGTCCCAAGTCAAGACTGTTAAAGCCCAAGTCAGCAGAGTCCTAGAATTCTGGCTTGTGGTCCTTAACATCATAATGTGCTCTTACCAAGTGTAATGTCATTTTAACAGAGTAATAATATATTCATTTACAAAAATCATTGAAGCTTTTCAAAATATGCATTTATTTGTTGTTACAACAAGTTTGTTGAAAAGCTACTTTGCTGTTAAGCTAACCATTTAGCTTGCTACGTTAATGTCAGCATCGACTCATCATTCTTTATGCACCTTCAAATGCCGAATGAAGCTGGAAATTGTTGGGTCCTTGTATGTTATTTTCAACATGTACGTTTTGCATACTGCAATTTATTTATTTCTTGACCAGTGCTTAGTTTTTGTACGCAAACAATGTTGTCTACAGTATCATTTTTTTCCAGTTGGTTCTCTCCTGCAACTTGATTGGCTATTGTCAGATTGGTTCAAACAAAAGCATTCACTGGCTGGGAATACATTGCGTTAATTTGATTCAGCAAATGAAGGGAATTTATTTTTTAAATAGGCCTAACATAAATTTTAATCTTTGGGTTTGGGGGTAGGTATTTTTGAGTCAAAAGACTCAAGTCGGAGTAAAATCATGAATCATTGGTGTTGAAGTCAAAGTCAACAAATGTCATCAACTTTTTGACTCAAGTCTAAGTCATGTGACTCGAATCCACACCTGTGGGACAGGCCTTGTATCTTTTTATCAACTTGTCATCAAACATCTCCTAAATATGGAGGTTGTATAGGTTACTGCGTCTGCTGGCCTCTCCTAACTGACACTGGTGACCCCTGGAGCCCTCTTAAATAATGCAGGAGAGTAAGTAATCACACTTCGGAAAATCTAAATATGGCAAATAATATCAATCTAAAAATTATAAAATTTTAGGCTACTTGTCTAGCACACACACTATTTATCAAGAAATGCACTTTTCTTTCCCTAATTGTCTGTGAATGCAGCAGATATTTGCTGATTCAGAAAAGAGGCACTATTTTTTTTTTTAATAATAATTTTAAGACACGTCTAATCAAAAATACTCTTTTTTCAGTTTCCTTTTTTTTATATATTGATAAAATATTTGGCCCTGATTTATCCCCACTTATACATAACTATGCAGTATTATGGATATGTAAACTGAGTGTTACTTTTCATTATATTTGTAAATCTGAAACAAATACACATTTCCATTTCACAACATGTATTAAATGTGCAGCATGTCACATCACATTCACATACACACCAAGGTACAAACATTTCTAATTGTTGTATTTATATGAATTATAAAATAGACTTGCATAAGATTATGTATCCAAATGGTGCAATGAGCCAAGTCAGTTGTTTTTGCAGACTGCACAGGGCAAAGGCTCTAGACCTGAAGGGTTGGCTCGTGGAAATCCTGGCCTGCAAAGAAGATGGAATCAGACAGTCCACAGTCTAATTTAATCTGAAGCCGTGAGCCCCATGCTACGCATGGTGCCTTGGCCGTCCAATAGTACGACAGTTTAAACGGCTTAAGGGACCGTCAGGCTGGGAAAGGATCACGTTATCCTCAGATGAGTGAGATGTGTCAGCAAGCTGTCAAGTGCCTATCTGAACACTGCTCATGCAAATTTTTTGGAATATATTGCAGGTACTTTTTGGATTGCCCCGCATGTTGCACATTATTTATAACTGAACAAAGGTCAGTAATCCTCAAGTATCATGTAAGAGGAACATGAACTCTTGGAAAGAACTGAAGCTAAAAGAGAGAGAGCACAGAGGGGGAGGAGGAACACACGGTGAGGCACTGAAATGTTTTTCATCAGAGATGCTCCTGTTGTGCTCACATTTTTTTAATCTGTCAACTGAACGGTTGACACAAAGATAATCATTTGCTTATGGGACAGTTATGCAATAGATGATAGGCCAGACATATAGCATAAGAGAGGTTTTAAATGAATGTTTCCTCTAAATTGCCAGTTTTTATTTATTAACAGCCATAGCTCTGTTCTCAGAGTGTGTAGCAACATTCTGTTTTGAGCATTAGCTGCCATCATACTGAGCAAAATGAAACAACACTGATATACCTCACCTTTTTTGGCATTTGTACAACTGCTCTCTAAAAGGTGAACATGTACAACCAATATTAAATATCTGTTTAAAGTCTTCCTTTGCTGCAATCCCACTGTTTCCACATAGTAATTTGATTTTAAAGGCAAAGAGGAGCTGAAATTGGCAGGGTGTTCTGCTGGCATGTCACGATCAAATCTGTGCTGTTAATACTGCAGGACTGAATTTACAAAGTACTGGACCAACAACAACAAATAGTTTAGGATTGGAACTTGGCTTTGTGTGTGATTATTCCATCGCTGCAATGGTGTTAGACGGATTTACAATTTGCTGTTGAATCAGTGTCAGATTTCAGTGGTTTTTCAGAGTTTACATTTCTGGTTTCAGCTGATTTGGAGGTTGACTCAGCCGTACAGCAGAACACTCTGAGTGAGGGTCCTACTTCCTTTGTTCAGTTGTTTGCTCTGATCCCTGTATGTTACCATGCAAGGCTGCTGTATGGATTGCTCATGTCTGGCCGGTGGAAGATACAGTACAGTTTCCTCTGGAATCAGAAGACGAGAAGAGACAGATAGACAGATGGAGAGGAGGAACACAGGGCTCCATGAGAAGTGACTCACATTCCATTGTATAATCAGGGTATATTAAAGGAAGGAACATCACACCCTCATTGCAGCAATGAGCCATGTGTACTGTTGCTTCATGGTCGTGGAAACCTGCACACTCCTCCCACCCCCATACATATGATATGCAATGTCCTCATATACGGACAAACTATGCACACTGCTCTTGAAGTTGCAGTAAGTCCCATCTCTGGGATTTAAAACATACTGTTATTTCTTAATTTTTTTGGCTGCGTGCTCTTGCTCTGGCTGCATTTCTTTTGGTTTTGAAATAATAAGAGTGTGAGTGGGAGGATTAAGTGATTGGTTTTAATTTGACCACCTCGTTTGTAGTAACTCTTGAGACTTCACAGGAGCAAGATTTTGGGCACCAAATACGAATCTAAAATATGTGCTATTAAAGGCCCAATACTCAAAAGGCGCACAGCATCCTTTCAACACCAAACATGACATCATTGTGAAAAGTGCACAGTCTGCATTTGAATGCAGACCATGTACACTCAGCTACATGCAAGTGGAATGTCAACTATGTGGACTCGGATTTGTGGGATGGGAAGGGGGCTGGACTCTGATCACACATTGTACCTTTGATAAATACATAAAGAACCTGTGGCCTGTTGATTATGTTGCTATTTTTTTTTTACTTATTGCAGCAGGAAAAGCACAAGTGTTTCTAATTACATTAACGATAGGTCTTTTGTACTCCCAGTACAAAAAGTGTCCCAGTAAGCTACTGTGACAATGAGCCTGTTTACCTACCTGGTATTAACAATTCAGGTGATGTGATCACAAATGGACAACACTAAATACAAGTGTAAATGATCACCAACATGCACTGTCATCTGATCACTCAAACCACTTGCTGAGGCGGTCTGAGATGCATTTGATCGCATATTTTTTGTACTGTAAACACTAATGCGTCCTGATGTGCCCCCTACAAGGACTACGCCATCAATGGTGGACATGGTGGTTGCTTTGGTGACAGCTCATTAACGCTGTAAAACCTGATGAGTTTACAACTTGCCTTATGGAAGGAGATGTGTTGAATTCTATTGACAGCAATAACTCCAGCTGTACTAACACAACTGCTAATGTGACTAGCAAGCATGCTAGAGAGCAACTAGAGAGTGCAGAGGTAATAACCATGGCTGGGACAATATCAGACTTCCACTACACAATTACCATGGCCAAAAGGTTTCTCGATAACAATATCATTGCAGCATCTACAGAAAATTTTAAAAGACAAAACAAAAACAGTGATGATGCTGTCAGTCACATTTATCTTCATCTTTGTTTATTGTGTGTTTTGTCACTTTTAAGCAAATGCAGTCAAAATACATATAAAGGGGGAAGTAGAGTATGGAACTATAACTATACAAAATCGTACAAAAAGAGCAATCACACATAACAGCCAGTGAAAAGCCAACCAAATGGCATTGAGGAATGGAGACAAAGTGAGAATGGGAAGAAATGGAAATGATTTAAGAGGCACTCGACTATTAACACAATATTACCATGCATGTGTCAACACAGGTATATCGCGATACCTAACAAAGCCATTTGGCTTTCTAGACTAAGTGATGTGGGCAGGTACGAAACCTGAAAACAAGTCATCAGCTGGAGACAACAGACACAGGTATGCACGCTTGTGTTCAGATCACCGAAATGTATGTTTATACCAGGTGTAAAAAGGTTTAGTGAGCCAGCATGCACATTACCAGGACTCTGAAACTCATTCATTCATTGTTTATAGCCATCTATCCTGTTCAGGGTCCCAGGTGCACTGGAGTCTATCCCCAGCTGGCTTTGGGCAGGAGGCAGGGTACAACCTGGACAGGTCGCCAGGTGATCACAGTGCTGAGACATCTATTCATGCTCATATTCACACCCACGGGTAATTTACAATCATTAACCTAACTTGGCACACACACCTGTCTATGTCAACTTCAGTGTAGACCGCGAGCTGCTATGGAAACTCATGAAACACCATGGAATCCCCCAGAGGTACATAAACATCATCAAAAACATGTATCAGGACATGCAATGCCGAGTACTCCACCAGGGATGTGCACTAGAAACATTCCAGGTGCTCACTGGGATGAAACAAGGCTGCCTGCTCTCCCCTTTCCTCTTCCTCCTATATGCATCGACTGGATCACGAAACAAACAACCTACAACCTCCACTCCATCCAGTGGAGTCTGACAGGACATCTTGAGGACCTCGACTTTGCAGATGATATCACGCTACTCTCACATGCACACCAGCAGATGCAAGAGAAGTCCCAGCTGCTAGAGACAACTGCAGTCAGACTGGGGCTCAAAATAAATGGACCAAAAACCAAAATCATGAAGCATAGAAGCATGAATCGGAAGTGGAGCTGGAATGGACACACACTGAGAAGAAACAACACAGCAATAACCAAACAGGCGCTGACTTGGAAACCCACAAGGCAAGCGAGGCAGAGGAAGACCCAAAAGCACCTGGAGAAAGAGCACAAAGCAAGAATTCAAGAAGAAGGGACTGACGTGGAAACAGCTGGAGAGGAAGGCCCAAGACACATGAGAGTGGAAACAATTCATCAATGGCCTGTGTTCCAAAAGGAATACAAAGGCCTAAGTAAGTAAGTATTAACCTAACTCGCATATCTTTGGACTGTGGGAGGAGGCCGGAGAAAAGTAACGCTGGCCCCCAGGCCCGAACAAGAGGTTTCAAACCGCTTTGCTATGAGGCGACGGTTCTAACCACGAGGCAGCTAAATTGGAATTAAGCCATCATTGGTATCAGCCTATTATCCACACTTGTGCTTCTCCTATGATGAAAAGTCAAAACACCTGCTTTGATAAATATCAGGTCCCTAAACAAAGCACCTAAATAGAATGCAGCCATAATTCATGTTATTATCTACAACAGCGCTTTTTCTGTTTTTGCTTTCGATAATGGTGCCATAAACTGTGCTGGAATAAGTTAAATTAACTTTACTTTTAAAGTTATTAAAAGTAATTGTACATACAATTCATTTGTGTGCGTGTAAGAACACGCGCGAGAGGGTGGGGGAGGTTGACGGGATGTAGCGTTGAGTGCAGTCTTTGTGACCTGCAGGCTATGACTTCATTTCCCAGACTGCACCGCGCCCCATGATGTTCCCAACAGCTGACAGACGGTGAAAGCCTCTGCCAGAGCTGTCGGTAGAAGAGAGTAGCTTGTCGTCGGTAGCCTACACGGACCGAAAATACAAGTCGAGCACTGCTGGACTTCGGAGCGCTCCTGAGTTTACCGTCGAGCATCTCGCTTTGTTTCAAGAAAATACATTTCGTTTTGCATCCTGACTTTTCCACATTGGGAGCTGGGGACATTTGCTGTCAGCTAACTTCCACAATAGGTCGCTGCGTCGCTGGACTGCTGCATGTGTCTTATTGTAGCTGAACAGTTTTGACTCCAGCCCTTCCAGCCGTGCCCAATGCTGAGGAATGGATAGTGTGTCTGCTAAAGGTGGGAAGATGGTCGAGAGTGATGAGCAGCCGGAGAGGGATAGCGGCGGCGGTGGCGCAGCGATGGCCGCACTACATCAATGCGAACTCATCCAGAATATGATTGAAATCTCCATCTCCAGTTTACAGGGGCTCCGGACCAAATGCGCCGCGTCCAACGACCTCACACAGCAAGAAATACGCACTTTAGAGGTAACGAGCTTTTCAGATCTGTCACAGCCCCGTCCTGCGATAGAGAGCAGTGTAGTCAAATTGCGGAGTCATGAAGCCCTAACACTATGTCCGCCTCATATAGGCTGAATATTGGCTGCAAGCGAGGCGCCCTATCTGAGTGTCAGTGAGCTGAGCACATTTTGTCGCTTCCAGTACACTGCTGAGTCGATGCATTGAGGGCTAGATGACTCAAATATGATTTTGCCTTCATTATTTCTGCAGAAGATCTCTAAACGGTTGAGATGTGACAGTTATTTGTGTGACCTCTTTCTCTAGGTGGAAATATTTGTCAGGAGCCCCTCGGATAGTTCACATCACGGCGCTGTGCAGCTGAATCCAGCCTGGCCTAATGGCACACATTCAATAATCTGATGCTGCTATAATTTATGCTCTGCTCCCTGCACAGGATTTTGTATGTGCAGCCCACAATAGGCACGCAAAATGAAATGTACGACGTGTTCCATGTTTTTTTTTTTTTTTATCTGTCTCCCACTAAGCAGGAAGGTTTGATGTACGCGCTGCTTTCCTGCATCTGGATGCAGATTCGGTCCAGTCGTGTTGGGATGACTTGACATTGCTTTGCGCAAGAGCCATGGCTATGTAGGGCCTCAGTGTATCCTACTATAGTAGGCAGTGTGATGGAGAAGTCATGCTTGGTAGCATGCAAAGGATGCACTCCGTATTTTCTGTCTCTAGCTTTACAACCATCCTTGCACATTAAATTATAAAATCCAGATTCAAAATGTTTTTGTTACATAAAGTGGGACTTATTTATCTTTTTTTTAAAAATCCTTTCTCACCATGTGAATTTTATTGTGATGCTGTTATAGTCATTTTTATAAGGGTCAGTTTTATCTCAGGCCTGCATGTTTCCACCCGTGGGATGTTTACAGTCACTTATTGTTTTTGTAATATTCTCAGCTGCAAGATGACTGAAGGAGTCATGTCATGGAAAGTCCGGCTTCATGTTGTTAGTAACAATGCCATGAGGGGGCAACAGGCCCTGCTTCTGCCAAGGAGGCTGATGGGAAGAGGGGCTTGGCATGGGGTATAAAAGGCAGATACAGGACATTTTAATTAGACGTGGAGTTGTGGAAAACAGTGGAATAGTACAAGGTAAATGCCCACAGGTACAGCAATGTATCTTTGGTATAGGCTCCAGACATACTGACATTCTAGAGACATGATAGATGGTAAATGGGTTTTCTTGCTCATGGTTTATTTAAACGTTATACCTTGGATAAAAGGAATATCCACTCCTGATTGGCTCCAGGCTATCAATTATCCATGTCTGTTTTATTTCTGTATAACTGAACACCCCACGAACAATCGTTGCCCCTAAAAACTAATGTTCCAGAAAGCTCTGAGCGTTTAGTTTCAGCCACACAAGAGACGCAATAGCCTGGCTGAACTGGTTTTCAAGTGACCTTCACAATGGTCAAGAAGCAACATAGAGTACAGTGTATTTGCAGTCTTGTTACTGTCACATTGTTTGCCTCAGCAGGCCAGGTAGCAGCGCAAAAGATCTGTTTGTGATGGTAGTATCAAAGTCTGCAGGAAAAAGAAATAGAACAAGATGACAAAGCAATCCCATGTTTTCAGGCGCAGCTTTTTATCCATTTTCATAATGTCCACAAAATAATTTGGTAGATTCTTAGCTGGCTGGCAGGCACGAGGTGCAAGTTGGCAAGCTACTGTGT
Source organism: Epinephelus awoara (assembly GCA_035609425.1). Lineage (NCBI taxonomy): Eukaryota > Metazoa > Chordata > Actinopteri > Perciformes > Serranidae > Epinephelus > Epinephelus awoara. Next base: position 10,276,293 of record CM069304.1, read on the forward strand.
GGGAACAAATTTTCACAGGCTCAAGTAAAGAAGCCCAGTATTAAATGAAACATTCAAAGTATTAAACTGAAATAGAAACCAGATCAGATCAGTTTGTGTGTTGTCCGTTTTAGCCCCCCACTGCTTGAGTACAGTGAGTGTGAGTGAAAAAACATGTCTGGTGAGAAGAACATAGTCTGCTTGAGTAGTTTGCACAAAGAAATGTGAAGTTCACGGCCTGTTGTGCTCTACGTACTTCAGCTCTTCTTCATCCGTTGTCATGCGTACCCTGTCGTCACTGCGTGGAACAGGATGTGATCTGGCAGAGTACTTCCTGCGCTACACTGTCTTATGGGTGAATTTTTGAACCGGCATTGTTCTACATGACAATGGGCACACCATGCCGCTCTCACATGTTTCTTGAAGGCTATTAAAACTGCTCTGAGGTCACTTTCCTGTAGCTAGAGGCCGTTGTGAGGGGGTATCCCTGAAAGTCAGAAGTGGAAACGGTGGGTCTGGTTGCTTCGAGTTAGCTTAGCTGGTTTGTGGTTTAGCAAAGTTTAGCGCCCCTCCCTTCTGCATTTTGAGGATCAGAACAACTAGAAATCTTTGATTTGAAAGCTACCACTTCCTGCAGTGGAAACGATAAGAGCCTCAGACTGCTCACTGGAAACAGGTATGGTAGATGCTTTCTGGTATACAGCACACAAATGTAGATCTTAAAGGTATATTTATGACATTTTTTAAGTCTTTGATTATAACTGTATTTTTTTCTAACGGACAAACTGTTTCTGATAATCAGCCTTGCCTCACATCACACAGCACATATGTAGCTTGTGTGTAAAGCTGTTTGTCTGTCCAAATGTCCAAAGTAAAGATAGGATGTGACTAAAAATGTGATCAACTTGTCTGAGTCTATATGAGTAGAAATTTCTTTGGTCACAGCTCAAGTCAAAACTTTCAGAAACTTCTCTTGATCTAATCAGTTGCTGTTGGTCTGAATATGCATGAGCAGAGTTGTTGATTCATTTTAAGAAGTGTTACAGGATTTTTTTTACTTTGTCAGACAGACCTTTATCAGTTCCACTTACATTTTTGGTGTAATGTGTACATCATATCATGGTTTGTTATTTTTGTGGTATCTCTACTCAGCTGCGTGACACTAAAATCTTCTCTTCACTGTAGCTGCAGGTGATGCTCCATTGTAACGGTTTTGTTAATTTTGAATTGTAAGATCTTTTACTGTCGCGTTATTCTTTCCTACTTTCTTATTCCTGTATGGCGAAGATACAGGGTGAGTGGATGAATGAGCAGTTCCTCTTGCTTTGCATTCATTCAGACTCTACTACAAGAAGTATTTTACTGCCAAATAGATGGTCTTTTCATAAAACTAGGCTGTCTGTGCAGTAAAGAGAAGCAAATACTTTTGAAATTGGTGCTACATGATGAGAAAAGGGGGCTGTGGCATTCACTTTTGCTCAAGAGGTAGAAAACCAACAGCTACCAGAATGCACTTTGCCACACCAGACCCATAAATGCGTATGCTGGTAGGTGACAGTAAACAATAAGTCAAAATATGTTTCTCAAGACTGAGGCGAGAATCAGGAAACGTGGCAGCAGAACCTTGGTTTATATTGGCTCAGCACTGCTTAGCTTTGCTGTTTGAGTTCAGTTTTTTCAGTTTACACAATACAGGAAACAGTATGGCATCCACTTCCTGTTCACAAATACTAAAATATATAACTAAAACATATTAGGTGAGAAACTGGCAATACAGTAACAGAATCTCAGTTAATATGTGATGCCTAGCTTTACCGTTTGATCAGAGTTTGAGAGAGCAAAAGAGAGGCGTCTCTCTTTCACAATCCACTTTATACTCTTCATGGAGCAGAAGTCCTTTTTGTATTTCAAGCAACAGACCCAGAGCCAAAAAGCACGTCATGTGGCGGATTTGAGCAAGGAAATGAACAGAGATATCTGGGCGCTGACAAAATGGAATGAAGTTTACCAGAGTTCTTTCACACATACAACTCACATTGTCATGATACAAAGCTGGTTGAAAATTATCCCTTTAAGTGACAGTATAGTTGCTGTCTACTGTCATATTTATTGTAAAACTCAAGACATTTTAAACAGTATAGAAATGTGGTCGAGTCTACGAGCTTCATAGTTGCTGTTATGTACCTGTCTTTAACCTTTGAGCCCCCTGTGAGGGGGCAAGAGAAAAAATAATTTGTAAGTGCAACCTTTATGAATAAGGCAGCTCAACAGGTTATTACTCAGATTTGTAACCTACATTAAAACAATACATTCAAGCTCTTTTTAGCTTTTCTTCTGGTTCGTTTTTTAAATCAGAACAAAGGAGTTTGAACTGATTGAAAAGCTGGTGAATGCTAATCGGGCGTCTACATAACATTCAAATACAGAGTCAAATGTCTGGATGTCTTTCACCAAGCTTTGAAGTGGAGCTAGCGGGCCATGGGGCGCTGTCTTGATCAGCAGTCTTACTTCCTATGTCTTTACTGGCATACCATTTTGAAACCACATCTTGCCATAAGTGTGCACTTTCACTTCTTGCTTCGGCCCTCCTCGCAGATTCATTTGCCACATGTCTTAAATTGTCAGCAGATTCTGGAGCTAATCATAGAGTCAGACTGACTCTGTAGGCCCTGATACAAATATAATTCCAAATTTCAGCCAATATGTCAGGTGCTGGAGTTCAGACAAGACATCCGGAAAAACTCATCTCTGTTGTCTCTGATCCTTGACCCATTGATGTGGGAGGCGTATTATAGCTCCACGATCTTCGAATTCTGGCAGGCACACTGGCTTCCCACATCATTGACCAGGTGATCACATTGAAAACATTCAGTAGCAGCCAGACATGATAGATGTCATCACTACTGAAGCTTTAAGCACCTTTAATTCATGTGATGATTTTTGAGAGAACCGTGTGAGGTCAAAGTAGTTGTCACACTCGAGGTGCAAGCGGGCAACGCTCCCATATCGCACTGGAGGGCCATCAAGAGAGGCTTGAACTCACTTTATACTCTCATTGAGAGAGCTTTATAATTCCACTTGAACTGTGTGTTTTTTCTGCCTTGCCAGTGAGAGGATAATGATACTGGCCTCTCGAATGGAGTGCTAACTGGTACTTCACTTTTCACATGTTAATCCCACTCAGCCTGCCTCTCATGCTGCCTCTGTATTACTTTTTACTGTAGCTCTTTATGTATTCCTGACTTTTGCTTTATCATATTCACTGGGCACTGTCTTAGCAGCTTGTTTGTCCAAAAACATGATCCAGACACTTTGGAAACATGAACTCAAAAACATCCTGTAAACAGAACCCGAATGTTTTGCTTACGTGCTGCATTTTACATAACCCTGAAATGAAACGAGTGTGCTGGATATTTGTTCACTGCTGTAAATCTTTACACAAAAGCAATTCACCGTCTTATCTTTTTAATCACTGCTCTCAGTAATGATCAGCAAACAGCCAAGCGTCACTCTGTTTTGTCTCCTCATGGTGTTGGAGAGAGTTTTTGCTGTGCGCTCGTGGTGCGAGCTGTTGTGGCTGCATCTATATTTAGACATCTTTCTTCCTACGCATTTTCAGGGTTGGTTGTTAAATAAGAAAATCAAATGACGCGCAAAGAGCCTGTGCAAGAGGGGAGAGCAGGGAGGAAAGGGGAGGGGAGAATCAAAGCCAATCCGCTGGGCTTCTTCTCATGACATGACAACCGGTGTGTGTGTGTGCGTGTATGCGCGTGTGCGCGCGCGCGTGTGTGTGTCTGTCGGAGGCCTCAGAGAAGACAATGGAGAATGTCGTTCACATGAGGCAAGAGAGGAAACACAACTCTAGTGACTGTAGCAATGCAGACCCAGTCTCTGTTTCCTTTTTTGCGGTGTTGTCAATATGGACTGGATGTGGAAATCAGGATGGTTGAACAGTGTGGGCAGGCCTTAATCTATTCTTAAACTGACTCAGGATGAGTTGCATTACATCCTGTAATTTTGAGGTCTGCTATACTTCTTTTGTAGAAAGGGGGGGGTATTTGGTTCCTCCAAATCAAAAGGATGTTAGCACGGCATGTGGAGTTGTAAATAGTTAAAACTGTGGCAATATATATATCAGCAATTTACATGAAATGTGTCCTTTTGGAGGAAAATGTATATCCTTAACTTTTGACATGTTGTCAGTTTTCACAGAAGTAGTATATCATCCACAATTATCAACGGTTCCATTAGCTTTTTGTACTTTTAATATGTGTTTTGTGACCTATAAAATGGCTCCACTGACCACATATTTTGTCAAATATATTACAGTGTAAGCCTAAACAAGGCCAGTGGTCTGCTTGTGTGTAGGTTGTAGGCAGGGACATACACTAACCTTGTACAGCCTTACCACAGAGAGTTGGAGGCCACTCTGTCACCTCCTCACCCCCCCTCCAGCCCAGCCTAGCGTAGGGGTCAACTTGCACTGGTGGTAACAATGATGGAGGAGGGGCAGCAGGCCATTGTCAGGATCTGTCAACCATGTATGAACAGCCCCCCGCCAGAAATCCATGTGACCTGGCCTCTGTGTAACTAGGTCTGCCTGGCTTCATTGTGTTTTTGTCTTTGGACATTTTTAATCTTTTTCATTGTGTAGATAAAACTGTGCATCAGCCTTAAAGCATCTACTCACCATGGTTTATTTAGATGTATAATCCTGTTTAAAATGTTCCCTTGAAACCAATATTAAAATGGCCCTTAAATTTGCAATGTTACATTTGCAAGTTATTATGTAGCGGTTGTGGTTAATGTGGTCAGTTTAGGCACAAAAACAACAGTATGGGCATAAAATACCAGGTAAGGGGGGCACAAACCTTGCTGGAAATGCAGCATTTTGTCTGTTGAAAACAATGATGGTTGGTGCCTAAAAATCAGCTAGAAAAACAGTGACATTTGCTACAAAACACCTACATTTGGTGCCTAAAAAGCTGTTGGAAACACAACAGTGTCTTGCTAAATCACAACCTGCTTTGTTGTTTGTATGTCAACCATTTTTTATTCTCCTATACCAGCAGGAAAGGCAGCTTTTCTTGCCATTTCCCTGCTGGAAAAACAGCAATGGGTTGCTACAAGACAACCATGTTTGGTGCCGAACAGAAATGACTAAATAGGTAATGCTAAATAGCACCCATTTTTGTTGTTTGTTGGTCTGGAACAGCAGTTTTGCAGTGGTCTGCACTTTAGCAGGCATCTCACCTAAGTGACACACCATGCACCATCCCCTCCACCACCTGGTGACAAAGTCAGCTCATACACTACGTCACCTTAGAAGCATTGATATAATATGTATTAAATGTACAAATGTAATGTATCAATTGTTTGCAGAAATGTAAAATGCCAACATTTTTCTCTGGTGTCAGGGCTGCTCTGTCACATTCCACATTGACTGTGATACTGGCTAGAGTTGATACATGTAAAGACAGAGCGGCCTTCAGGCTACAACCAAAAAGTAACCAAAGGACCACTGCTCTCATGTCACCTTGTTGTTAATAGTGATAATATTGTGTTGTGGTTTTCTCCGATTGCATTCGCCTCATAGATTATACTGTTAAGACTGTATTTTGCACAGGCCTTTAATGAATGGTAGCTATTATGACACAAGGCATAGAAGAAATGCTTTAGTGAGCCTGTTCTGGCAACAAGAAACGTGAGCATTTTCAGTCGGAGAGAAATGACCTGACCTTCCTGTGTGAATATAATTTTCTGGGATCGAGCGTCGTCGCTCAGTTCTCAGACAGGCCGTGCTATCCTCGGCAGGTGTGCCAAAGTGGCTGTGTCAGCAAGAGCCTGGAGAAAACAATTGGAGCAGTGGGATCTGCTCCCTGAGTCTGCTGTGTCAGGCAGGGCCGCTGCTGGGACTCCTCTCCCCTCTCCAGCGGCTGACACTCTGGCTGTCACTCATCTCCTCACAGCATTAGGCCGTTGCCATGGTGTTGTTTAACCGTGCTGACAGGTGGGCTCTGACGCCATTTCTCCTCCTCCCCCTCCTCCCACCTCCAGGCCGCACGTCAAATGCTGCTTTCTCCACTCTGCACCAAAAATAACATGCAAGGGGGGACTGTCATTATCTCTTGGTTTGTTGATATGCCTGAATGTGCTCTCAACACAAATACGCACATTACTGATATCAGTTAGGGATTTGGGGACTTGTGTAACTGTATCCACCTTATTAATTTAGGGTGGCAGTAGATAAAGTGAATGTTCTGTGTGACCGGAGATAAAAATGTTTTTTGTTGCTACCACAGTTATCGCCACGATGACATCTGTGTGTTGAGATGTTTTGTGTCTGAGCTCTGTGTTTCACATGTATGGGAAAATCCCACTGAAATGTTGCTGACGACTCAGAAGAGGGGTTGCTAGGTAACCTGACGTCACAGGACTGCACTAGTGTATAGGGGGGTAAAGCGGGAGGCTAGCTCATTAGCCACATCAAGTAAAGGCCTCTTACTGCTGGCCATGCTAGTCCACATCTCCAGAAACAGTACATTCAGACACTTGATGAGACATCTGAATAATCTGTGAGGCTCTGTAATACAGAATGTTGGTTTGTAACAGATTGGATATAACATATAAAACAGCTTCACATTGTTCAGCCTCTCATCTACTTGGTATACATGCTTGTCTACTTGTATGTCTGCATGTGTCTTCAGGGTTACTTGTGTTTCCAGCCGCAAATGTGTATAAACAAGAATGCTGAAGGGGGGAGCAAGCTGCCAAGTTCTTATTGGCTGTGCTCAAAGGTCAAATGCATGCAACTAGAAGGAGGTTCAAGAAAAGATATTTGCAATGTTACACCACTTCATTGTTTAACTTTTTATAAGCAAGTGTTGTTTTTAGTACCTTGTGAGAAGAGATTGTGTGGGCATTGGCATGTTTTGACAAGGCATTGACATGTTTTGACTAATTTTGATCTTCAAACACGTAATTTTCCTCGTGGTGTTATGCACCAGTTTATGTTGCAAATGTCTTTAAAAACTTCAAAATAAAAGGCCTCTGCTACTTTAAAGTTTTTGTTGGCGGAGACAAATGTCCTAGAACTAAATATTGAGGGGGACATGTCCCCTGCCTTCCCCCACCCCGATCTCTACGCCTGTGATGTTATGCTTCTTGCTTGTAAGCTTTGAAAATGTCACTTTTTATTGGTTTACATTCAATAATGCATGCTGTTTAATTATTTTATAGTGCTCTCAGTGCAGCTGATAATAGATGAGTAATTGCAGAGCTGAAAAGCTGCAGTGGAGTCGACACGGAGAGCATTTACATCCTTTCCATCCTCTTTCATCTCCCTGGCCCTCAGTGGAGATGCTTTTGTTAGCTGCCACGAAGCAGCCTTTTTACATCCCAAGGCCACACTTTCTGAGAGCAGCGTGGCTGTGTGAGTTTCTGTCTGCTCGGTGAGTAGATGTGTCACGGAGAAAGCTGAATGAGCAGAGAAAGACGCGCGCTCCCCATTGTTGCTCAAGCACTCGAGAGGTGCGTGGCAGGGTCGAGAGCTAGCTGGTGTCGCCCGGCTCATCTGAAGGTGCTGCCTGCTGTAATGGACTCTTACAGATAGACGGCGAGATAAGGAGACACACTATACGGCCGTGCCGGGCTGCACATCGCGGGCCGCTGCAAACCAATACCGTGGTGTTCATTGTGATACTTACTCACAGGACCACTGCACTTGACATTGGCTTGGGGTAAAGTCTCGCAGCTTTATTGTGTTGTTGAGTATGAGTGTTTTTGAGATGATGACAGGTCTGGCTTTCAAGCACAGCAGGGTTTGGGATGTTCTGGTAACTGATGCATCATGAGGCGCTACAGCAAAGGCCTTCACCAGGGCTTTAGTCATTAATGTGCTGATTAGCAGATGCAAGGCTCAATAGAAAGATTGTGTGTAGGGGGGGTTATGCATCAGTAAGCCACTATCCTGAGTGATCTTGGCAGGCATGCGTCTTCCTCTCTCTTCTCCTCTTCGTTCACTCCCCTGCTTCATCAGCAGCACCACCAGAGTGTGGAGACACTGGGGACGCTCTCTGGTGAGAAGGAAGATTTCCTTGTAGCTTTGTCCTCAACCGGCTCACACATGCATTGTGTCGTCTTTTGATGCATTTTATGTCACACATAAATACATATATGGCTGATTGTGACTTAAGGTGCAGTGCTGTACCATGTTTTGTAAGAGCAGATGAAACAGATGAAAAGAGAGCACAGTACCTCTGAAACTAACAGGAGAATTGACTGGTCATATGGCACTTTCTTCCGTCGTTATGTCACTGAGCAACTTCCTTGTTCCAAATACACTTGTTTGCTGTGCCAGCACCACAGATGCTCTCATTAGATGACCAGCTCATTGTTCCTCTGTATGATAATAGCTGTTTATATCTAATTAACTGTCTTGCGCACTGGGGGCACGGGGAAATTGGGTTAAACAAACACAGCAGGTACATTGAGTTCAGAATGGAAAAACAGTGCGAATATGGAGTAATTCATGCATCAGGTTAACCTTTATTATATCGAAGAGGCATCTGTTGATTGCAGAGGTGATGAATGTACAGTAAGATGGATTTGGCCTTATCTAAGGTCACTTTTGTAGAAGCAACAGTAGTCAGTAGTAACTGTGTTACTGCTCCAAAGAGCTATTTGTTATGTGTGTTGTTGCAGAAACAATAAATGGCACATACCGCATAATTTCTGTGTCATCTCAACAAAAAATTCCACTGCCAACACAGAGGTGTGACAGTGAAGGCCTGCTCTTTTAGCTGTAGCCAAGCACGCTGAGAGTCTCCCCCTCTAACCTGCCCCTCCCATCTGTGCTGTGTTCTCTATTGCTCCCTGCAGGTGAAGCTGATGAAATACATCTGTAAACAGCTGCAGTGCAAGCAGAAAGTGCCAGAGACAGAGAGGCCCGAGGCCCTGGACAGCTACCCGCACTTACGAGACTGGCTACGCACCATCAACCTGCGACCAGAGCTCATCGAGGTAGGTCACGTTGTTCCGTGTGAACATCAGTGTCTCTATCTCTCTCTCTCTCCCTCTCTCTCTCTCTGTCTCTGTCTTCTCTGGCCTGGGTGACTGATTGTGTCACATTTATGTGGATTCAGTGTGTGTACTCAGACTCCGCTCACATGTGCATGAGGAATACTTGACCAGTGACCATCCAAATGTCTTTCCAAAAGAGAAGTGCTGTCATTTTTATGATCAGCGACTGCTCGCTGTCACTCAGACAGGATGAACTTGTCCTGTTGACAAACTGCTCTTGGTTGCATAACAAAAATCTAGCTTACTGCCATTAGTTTCGACATACTTATGCTTGTTAAAGTCTCACATTTCTTCAGGAAAATATTTGTTAAAATTTGCATATTTGCAAATGTGTAAAGTATGTTTGATTTTTTTTTTTCATTTTTCATCCAACCTTCGCTGCGGTTTCCAAATGTACTACTCGGTCTATTAAAACTGCTTGTGTTATAATGACTCTCCTGTATTTTCTACATAAGGATGAAAATCTTTTCCACAGATGACAGAAGCACAGCTGTGCAATTTGAAGCAGATCAGCAAATAATAAATGTAACATCATCTAGTGTCAATTGTTGTATTAGGGTGGAAAGTGACAGCTCAGTTTCGAGTCTATGAAAATGATGTGATGAATGAAACCAATAGCAGCATCATATATATCCTTTATTTAAGGATATATATGATGTCACAATGATTTATACTGCAACAGAGAAGGTAGTATAAAACATTGTTACAAGTTACAACAAGGACAAACAGATATATAAAACTGTCAGACCTAACAAATGAATAAAAACCACAATATACAATCAACATGAAATACAAGGTCCAGGAAGAGAACAAACTTTTTTTGCCTTTATAGATAGGACAATTAAGCATGAAGGGGGGAGAGAGAGTGGAGAAATGACATGCACTAAAGGGCCACAGGCTGGAGTCGAACCTGGGCCGCTGCGGCAACAGCCTTGTACTTGGGGCGCCTGCTCTATCCACTAAGCCACCAACGCCCCATGTGAAAATCAACTTTAAGTCCCCCACACTAACCAGAACTGCCAATTTCAGATCCTTCTGCAAATGATTCCAGGATCAAGGGGCAGCGTATTTAAAAGCTTTTTTGCTGAGAACTGTTCTCACCTATGGAACCTGAAGAATATTATGAGAGTGAAGGCCATATTGATTTTGGTTTCTGCACATGTATGTAGAAAGATAACAGGGTACTAGGCCAAGAATAGATTTATATATAAAAACCAACCAATGCGAGAGCCTGCGGACATCAAAGTGTACCATGGTGGCAGTGTTGCCCTTTGATGGCCTTGTCAGAGCTGACCTTCAGATTGAGGCCTATGGTCCACACAGACTCGGGTATTTTTGAAAGCAGGGTTTCCCCTCCTTTGTTTAGAAGAAAAAAATCCTGTCCACACAAATACTGTTAAAAAAAACCCCATCCAAATGAAAACGCATAGTCAAAAAGACTATTACCAGAAGGCTACCTTGAGCAGTGACTTCCGTAGCACATTCTGAAAACTCTGTTCATCACTACAGTGGAAGAGTGATTATACATTTATGTGTGAACATGTAAAAAGCCCCGTTAGATTAGATTAGAGCCAGCACTATTATAGTCATGTCCGCCATTGCACGAAATGTTGCCTCATTTGTGACACCTCAAAAAGGAGATAACATTGCAAACTTTGACGTCACAAGCCAAAAACACATTTTTTCTTACCCACACATCAACAATAAGAACAGAGTTTCTGAAAATCTTTAACCTAGATTGAGTTTTACAAAAAAATCCTTTTTCATTATCCTAAAACTTAGTTTTGTGTGGACAAAAGGCCAATATACATGTGTTCATGTGGATAAGGCCTGAGAGCATGAGTTCAGTAATATCTTTCACATGTGTTTGTCTCTGAGCAGGACCCAGACTGCCCACCAGCTAGTCTGACCTCTGACCTTTTTATGGAGGAATGAGGGCCCTAACAGAGACACTTTTACATCATCTATACATCTGATTTATAATTATAAACATACTAAAAATCAAAACTTCATCACTATTTGCTGCTTACCTAGAGGTTACTCTCAGTCATATGAAACTACTCTCGTCACTGTGCGCAGTTCTCTTATTACTGTGGTTTTTATTTATCTTTTTATGACTTATGAGATAACAGCTAATTTGAGATCCTCTATTAAAGATATTAACTGCATTGCATTATGCTCAGGCCTTTGCATAAGGAAGCTACAGTGTTAGCAGTTATGGTGCTGTTAACTGTTCAGTGAGGTCTTCTGGATCAGCACCTCTCCTTACACCGGCAGCTAGCTGCTTCTGCACACCTGACACAAATGCATCAAATGCATACTTTCCTGATCTCACAAGTGTTGTGCAATTCTCATTCCACCACGATTTGTTTGATTTGCTTGCAATTTCCTCTCCTTCCACCAGCTGCCCTTCCTGCACCGCTGTGAACTCCTTTAATCCCTCTCATCTACTGTATGTTTGCATTGTTCTTGTCTGTTTGTCTTTGTTTTATGACCTAACTGTAGCCTGCTTATTTTTAACGTTTCCACACTTGTTATTCTTTAATATCTCCCAAGCTTGTGCGTGCTCTTTGTTTTGTTTTACTGCCGTGTTCCATATCTGATTATTTGTCTTCTGTTTAAGGTTTAGTCATATCTGTCATGCTCAGTGCTCTGTTTGCTTTCCAGTTTAGACGTCACCACCTTCCCTTTCAAAGAACTTGAGTTTCGTGATAGCATAGTGAAAGTGCTCATTTGTATGTGTTGTATACAAACTGGGATTTCCCAAAAGATGTAGAGCCGTCATGGCGTGTTGATGACCCATTTAGATCAAACATTATTAGATTGAGATTTCTACAGTGCATCTCCTCACTCTATACTATGAGGGCCGGATTATGTAATACAGTAGATGATCCAAAAAAAAACATTACAATGATTGTATGTAGTTTTTTTTTTACCTGGAATCCAACCTCTCTGCCTCCATGCTGCAACTGAAAGTGAGGTATTACATAATCTTACACAAGCATGTGGATGCCATGTTGGCAAGCTTCTTACATGCCTCCTTCCTTCTGTGAACTAATCAATGTTGTCTGTGGCTTTGCTAAGCAGCGTCACTGTATCTTGATTAACTCACTACAAAAACATTGCCAAAGCATTTTGAGTGTTGCCATGAAACATCCTTAAAGGGGACCTATTATACATTACTTAGTTTTCTGTAAAGTTATAAGGTAAATGTTCATATTTAACCTGGCCAAGGTATCAGATAATGAAGTAAGTGTATGTAAAAGTAATGCCTTTGACCAAAAACCTCAGACTCCAGGCTTCAGACTTCTGAATGCTCTGTTTCCAACAGCTTTTTTTTAATCTACTTTTGAGACAAGCTCGACATGAGTCAGCTCATGATAGCTTTCTTTATATGGTCATCTGCTCCAGGAATGCTACCGCAAGGGTTTACATTTGTAGCCTACACTGCTACATGTAGCTTCATGCTTACCCAAAAAAAAAACACATTTAGTCTTGGTTGCGGATGTTGTTAATTTCTCCACGATTTTGGATCAAATTCCTGCTGTAATGTATCCCCTTGTGAGGATTTTGGCTTTGAAGCTTTAATTGGTGATTTTTAACAGTAGAAAGTGCAACAATACTCCATTACAGTCAATATCCTGGTCACAAGTACATGCTAGATTTAGCTACATGCTTACATCTGGGAAACTTGTAATCTTGGTTGACTGTGTTGTTAATTTAAACCTAATGTCAGATCATATTACTTCTGGAACATGTCCAGTTACGAAGATTTTGGTTTAAGAGCTTTTATTGGTGATCTATCATGGTAGAAAGTGCTCGGCACTGCTACACATAGCTATATGCTATTGTCTGGGAAACCTGTAATCTTGGTTGCAGAAGTTGCTAATTTCTCCCGGATTTTGGATCATATTCCAATGAACGAGATTTTGGTTTAGAAGCTTTAATCTGTGATTTTTCACGGTAGAAAGTGCCTCTATATTCCATTATGGTCATTCAGCTGCAATTCGGTTGTAGAAACACTGTGAGCACAAATACAGAGCAAACTGGGCTTTTTTGGGAGGGGGGCTTACAGGTGCTAAAATGGGACGTTTCAGACACAGGGTGAATACAGGTGTTGTGGCAAATACCCTACAATTTAAATTGTCAAATTTGACCTAAATAAGGGTTTAATGTACTTTTAACTTGGTTCATTTCTCTGTTTGTATGACACCCTTCTGAGGTGCTTTCATTTTTAGTTCTATGCACATGTCTGTGCACATTGCACATCAGTGTTATATTCTGGGACTTCTAAAATGCCAGCCAGTAAGCAGCCCATTTAACCACCAGTTTAACCATTTTACCCACTTGACTTAATGTGTAGACTTCATGACCATGCCATGTTAATTGATGTGCACACATAAATGGCAAATCTGACCAGTAACACTGTATCAAGGAGGCCGCAGTACAGCAATCATGTATGCAAGCTGTGTTGTTCATGGTGCTAAAATTGTAATGTTATTATGAGTGAGTAGGTGGGAGGGGAGCGGAGGGCCCACAGCCACTTTTGAATATCACATCACTCACCCGTGTGTGTGTGTGTGTGTGTGTGTGTGTGTGTGTGTGTGTGTGTGTGCGTGTGCGTGTGTGTGTGTGCTTCCTTTTTGCTTACAGTGTACACAGGAGTGTGGGAGGTTGCCCTAGTTTTCTGATCAGTGTTTGCCCTCTCAGAGCAAGGGTTTAACCTGACTGATAAGTGATTGCGTACTTCCCATGTCAGAAAAACATCCTTAACTTACTGGACTATCTCCCATTTCCTTCTGTGATCCAGAAACAGTTTGTGCTGTCATTTTGCCCAGTGTCTCAGTAACTGAATGTTAAATAAACAGTAAATACCTCAGGCTTGCAGGTCTTTTATCCAGTCAGCTTCATTTTCTGTCTTTCACCACCTTCTCCTCAGTTATTCTTATTCATTCTGATTGTGGTGTACACTGTATAACCAATGGAACTGAGAAAATAACAGAGAATTCTTAAATAATTGAAGTAAAAAGGGTCTGCATTTTACACCAGCAAACAGGCCTTTCTGACCGGGAACCGAACTAATGGTGAAACTTATGGCCCGACTCCATTGACAATAACAGTGATTTTACCTCTCTGAATACAGGAGCTGCTGGTCTGCCACTGCCTCGATCAGTTACTTTGTTTGAGTTACTGTGTGACTTTGGTGTTTTAAAGGGTTAGTTCGGATTCAGCAAGGTCACACAAGAACGCAAACAAACTATCAATTGAGGCAGTGGTCGACCAGTAGCTCCTGTGTTCAGGGAGGTAAAATTACTGTTTTTCTCAATGGAGTCTGGCTTTGAAGAGAGCATAGGTAAATGTCACTTTTAGTGCACTTCCCTATTGGAAAGGGATGTCCATATGGGAAGTATTGAGTATACCAGTGGATAAATGAGACTTGGATCATACCGCATGAGTTGTGTGGCAGTTTGTAAACAGATGTCTTGATATACACTAGTTTTGCTGTTGTTAAACGCAGATCCCTTTTACTTCTGTTCATCAAAAAAAAAAAAATCCATTTTTGGATTTGCATGCGAGAAAAACAATGTTTTCTTCCCATGTTTGATGTTTTCTAAGTTGTTGAAAATGCAATTTTGCACCATAAACTTGCTGCCAATGTATCTGTTGCTAACAAGGGTCAAGACATGTTTTATTAATCTAATTTCATTGTTAATGTTGAGCACTGTTTTACTGTCTGCTAGTTTCGAAAACCTCATCCACTCAGTCTCTTTATTGTGTGATAAAAGGGTTGATTCACATTATAATGTCTAATATGACAAGTTGTCAGTTTGTTGCAGGGTGTCACATTCTTGTGGACCTGTATCTTCTAAGTTTAGAGGGAAATGTGATTGCAAATCAAACCTGGTTGCAGTGTATTAACCATGTATCTGTGTCGTATCCAAGTGTTATTTTTCTTCATTTGTAGCCTGCCAGTGCTACACAGTCTGCCTCCCACTCTGAATTTTTGCTTTACTAATGCAATCCTCCACTTGCATAATGTTATGTTATGTGATGTCTGTTGTCTTCCTGTTAGTTGCTGTCAAAGTTTCCTTCGCTTCTGTACAGTCATCACTCTATCTAAGACTGTGCTTTACTTCATCCATTGCATAGATGTGTTGTTTAGGAAATCCTGAGTGTCTCTGAATGAACACAACTGACTCTCAAACAGTAGAATAAAAGGATTTGCATAGACACTGATTAAATAGAAGTTCAGGCTCTGCTTTGACCCAAACTTGTCTGAGTCCAAGCACAAACAAGGAGGCCTTGACCACTGCAGATTTTGCGCACAAATCCCATCTTAAGTTTTTACCACTATCTACAAACACAGGCATGAAACCACGTCTGTGGTACTGAATAATCTGCACATCCAGATAAGTGGAAGACGCAGTATGATAAATGTCCCAAACATACAGGATTACCACCGATTTCCAGGAACAGTGCAAGTCAGTGGTTGTATGACCTATTTAATACTGTAACACGCTGCCCTTTTTAATGCTGACTCTCAGCCTGGCAGCCATCATGGTGTTGAGACCACTGCAGTGTTAGAAGACTTACAACAGAAGTTTTTAATGATGTTATATAAATGATTTCAAGCAGATTGTCTTTGCTTTCTCATTTGATACAAATGTCAACAGTTCTATTATGTCCACATTGTTAAGTGTTAGGTACAGGAGAAGCTAATGTACTTCTTGTTTCTGAAGATTTAGCAAATAATCACAAACAGCCTGATTATTATGTTTATGCTATAACTGTTATTCCCTCAGTGGTGTACCTGCTGATTGCTTTCTTGTTGCAGAGCTTCCCACTGGTACATCATGTATATTGCTTGTGTTTGTGCTCAGTCTTGTATGCTCATGGAGCGCTCACCCCCTCTTTTTCTTGTTATTGCTTGTCTGCAGGCAGTTGAAGCAAAGTTGTCCCTGGATGCCTTACTGCAGATGACAGGTGCTCAGGTGAGGGATACAATGCGAAGACTAGGGTCCAGTTCAGAAGAATGTGCCAGGCTCAGTGCTGCCCTCTCCTGTCTGAAGAGTGCCACTGAATCAGGTATGTGTTTCCTCCATGGGCGCCTCAAACATCACATTGTATTCTTCTTGGACTTTCTGCTGAGGGTGTTTTTCTGCTTGTCCAGGAGGTGAACTGAGAGAGGACGGCGGCCCCTGGCTGTCTGAGCCCACAAGGAGGGACAGTGGCTCTCTATTGACTGCAGACCAGCTAACCAGCCTGGGGACTCCACTCCGCCCTCACAGTCCCTCACCTCTCGCCCGCCCATCCGCCATCCAGTCCACCCCATCCACCCCCTGCGCCACCTTCCCTCATCCCCGCTCTGGCTCGGTGTCGGCAGCACCCACTCCCGAGGCGCTGGCATCATATGGCCACAGTGAAAGCCCTTTCACTGATCCATTTCCAATGTCCTTAGCTCGCGCAGCACGGCTCCACGGACACACATCCACCCCACCCATAACTCCGCCCTCAAAGAGGCGTCACCGACTGAAGCCCCCCTGCACTCCTCCACCTCCGTCCCGCAAAGTGCTGCATCTACTTCCCAACATCACCCTGACACGCAGCAAAAGCCACGAGTCCCAGCTGGGCAACCGCATCGAGGACCCGCCCACCAATAAGTAGGTGCTCAGAAAGATGTTTGGTGTAATATACTGTTACAAAAATCACCTTTTACAAGAGCTTTTTCTAAGTAGGTCAGATTAGAACTAAATTGAAATCCTCAGATCAAATTGTAATTGTAACACATTTCCGCGTTTACGGGAATTGGGTAGTGTTGGGGAAAGTGCTGAGAGGAGAGCTACTGTAATGTATAGTTAACTAGCATTGTCTTGCAGTTCTTTAACCATATTATGCAGGCATTTTCTACAGCCTGAGGTCTCATTTGCTGTTTGCACCTTGATTTCTTTGTTCTTTTACGAATAATAGGAATGATAAGTCCAAATTTTATATGAACCGTTTGAAACTTTACAGCCTAAGCATTCTAAATGGGTCCCTTTGTATCTCCTGTTGGACTGATTTGCAGTGCATGTGAATGACATCAGCTAACAGGAAGTGAAGGTCGACCCAAGCTGATGCCTAGTAATAGCCGGGGTCCAGACCTTTGAATCCGCCCATTTCATTGAGCTTGGGCTGACCGATTCATCTGGCATTGTGACATGCAACAGCAGTTTCTTAGTTAAAATAAAAAACAACCAATGAACCCAGTGGTGGCACTCAGTTAGCCAGTCAGTCACATGGACAGGACTGTTGTCAAGCTGTTGTGAAGAGTTGGCAAGCAGTGTGCCAGAATAACAACAATGATGAGCCCTATAGACTAAATCAAAACGTCTATCAAGGTTATAGAAATTGACATGTCTCCTAATCTAAGGATCAGTGGATGCTAACACAGATGTCCTGCCAAGATGTAAACAAATCGAAAAACGGTTTACTTTCCCAAATCTCATTTTATCTTAGCAGTTTTTTTTGTTTAGACTCTACTTCAGCTCTGCCATTCCATTACTAGAAGATGAAGTAATACGATTCTCCACTACAAATAGATTTTGTATGAGTGAAGTGGTTAATTGATCCTCATAAAATGCACTGATGGTAATCTTAGGGATAAATGCAATTGCAGGAATTTTTTCATACCATTATCAATTTATTGAATGCTTGCGATTTGCCTTGACATTTGGTAAGATGACTTCAAACACTGTATTAGCCAATAGGCTTGGGCATCTTCAAGGTATGAGGGTATACTGTGGTATACAGAAATCCCAAAGTTCTGATTTTCAATACCGTCCAAAAAAAACAGACACTTCTCTGCCCATTAAACTGATACGGCGATGCTGTATTAACGTGATGTATTGTAGCGCACAGCACGTGCCACCAGAGGTCAGTGTTTACAGGTGAAACAGCTGTGCTTAAAACAATGCTAACTGAGAGTGGTGAGGATAATGTTACAGGACTTGTAAAAATAAATGCTTCATAGGTCTCCTTGCTAACCAAATGAATAGGACTAGAGATGGAATCTTGAAAATATTGCCACAAATAATTTTAACATGAGATGACTTTATCCAACCACAAAAGTAGTTTAATAGCCACATGATTTTATTCAACTGCCAGTCTGCAGCCACCACTGCTATATCATGTCAGTTCAGCCTGTTGATGTGTCCACATCCACTGCGGCAACAGGTGTCCTTGGGTCATCCAGCAAGAATCTATGAAAAGGGTGCTCATTTGTTTCCTGTCTGTTCATTATTCATTGTTTTGTTTTGTTTTGGGGTTTTTTTCATAAAAATTCCATTATATACAGTATACCCCAGTGAAATGTCAGGACACGACAAATTGAGGGAAAGGGTTTTGCTGCAAAGTCAACACATAGCAGGAGTGGGTGCTGTAGCCTACTTGAACAAGCATGATCTTGGTGGTATTACAGTAATTGGGTTACTGTTGCAGCCTCGTGTTTCTTATCACCCACTGATGACAGCAGCTGTTGGTACAATTCTCCTGAAAACATCAGTCCAGTGTCTCGTTCTCACCTCAGTCTTATTTTGTGTCAGGACAGAAGCAGATATGCTCACATTCCCTCGCTCACCCTCTTTCTACATCCTTTCACATCCTGCCTGTTGCTCCTTTGCTCCGGCTGTATGAGTGGAGCTAATCCCTTCACAGATTCCCAGAGATTATGACTCATGTCAAAACAGGAAGTATTTCCTAGGACTAATGCTCAGAGGTGGCAAGACA
Organism: Epinephelus awoara; assembly: GCA_035609425.1. Lineage (NCBI taxonomy): Eukaryota > Metazoa > Chordata > Actinopteri > Perciformes > Serranidae > Epinephelus > Epinephelus awoara. The sequence continues at coordinate 10,295,118 of CM069304.1, forward strand.
CACAATCTCTTTCTCTCTCTCCCTCATTTTTCTCTCTCTTTCCATTGTGATTGGATGCACATAAACAAACAAGCCACATGTTTATCCATAATATCCTGTCTGTTTATGGAAAGCTTTAGTGGGAAAAAAAAAACTGGGCAACGGCAGAAGTAAATACGGCTGACATAGATCCAGTGCATCTAATGCACACACACACAATCCTGCTAGTTTATCCTGGCTTTGTACACTTTGTGGTATATAACAACAGCAATCTGAAAACAGGTCACAGGTCTGATTGCTGATTGAACAGAACTCAGGATCAAAACAAATAGATTCTTTTTCTAACGAGGATTACTCACGTGCGTGCGTGTGTGTAAACCACAGAGCTGGCACTGCTCAGCGCTTCAGTCCTTGTGACTTCAGTCTGGGTGTTAAGCATGTCACCCTGTCTATCCCGTGCCAGTGCTATTTAGGTACTCCAACGTGCCTCTCTCTAGCCCTTACATAACCTGTCCCGAACAGTCTGGTGTTCCAGCAATGCTGCAGATCCGCTGTAGCATCCAGTCTTAGTTTGTTGCCAGTGAACTGGACCCACTGATGCTCACATTTCTTTAACTTTCCTCCTCTCCAGGTGTGTTAAAAAGAATAAGCTGTTACTGAATATGCAAGTTAACGGGAATGGATGTGAGGACTCGCCTTCTCGTTACCCTGTCATGTCTGCGCGCACTCCTGGAGTCCTCCCAGCTGCCACCACAGCATCCTACAACCTGCCTGGCACGCCCACCCTCATGGAGGAGCACAGCACCATTAAGAGTGAGTCATGCTCATCGTGTATATATTCTTTTATTTTGCTGATTTGGTGAATATGCATGTTTGATGTGCCAAAAATAGTCTTATGATTATTCAATATGACCAGTCAAAAATGGAAAGGATTTCTTGAAGAAATAAGCGTAGTTTGTTAAATTGGTTCTAAAAAATGTACTAATCCTCATCTTTATTTCAAATGTATTTATGTGTTTGGGTTTGAATGTGATTGAACATCTCCTCAGTCATTCCTGTGTGAGGGAATTGCATCCCAAATGTGGTTTGATCCTGTTCTAATGACAAAATCTAAAATGTTGAATGCTCATTTTTAATGTGATTTACTACTGGGGCAGGCTGCCGTTAGAAATTATGGACGGGGACAAACTTTTCCAAATTGGGCTCCTCATCCACACCCATTTCAGCATCACCACGCGACCTGTAACAATTAATTGATTAATTGATTAAATGTCAACTATTAAATTAGTCATCAGCTAATTTGACAATCTATTCATCAGTTTGAGTATTTTCAAAAAAGTCTCATAATTTTGGGTTGTGGACAAAACAAGGCACTAGAGGATGTAATCTTGAGCTTTGGGAAACACTGATTAAGATCTTTAACCATTTTCTGACATTTCATAGGCCGAACAACTAATCGATTAATTGAGAAAATAATTGACAGATTAATCGATAGTGAAACTAATCGTTAGTTGATACCGTAAACACCAACACCCACCCACCCTCAGCTCTAATACTAACACGTGCAACTTCAAATGAGTTCCTGGGTATTCGCCTAACAGTGACAGTCTTTTACAACCATTTCCAAATCCAGTGTTATAGACCCACCCAGGTCATACTCTGTTTCGCATATGTACATATACTCCATATGATCAGGAAGCACAAAAGGTCCAGTAAGTTATATTTCAAAATAGAGAAATGTTTTCTATAAAATAAGACTGTGACAGTTATAATCCTCCTTTCACTTTAAAATAAAACCAGAGAAAAATGCCCTCCAATGAATGACTAGTGGAAAAATACATTTACTCTTTCATCTATCACAATTTCCAAATCCAGTGTTTATTATGTGTTCATTTATGCAGTTCCAGGACTGTTAAGGGACCGAACCCCAGTGTGCAGAAATGTTCCACTAACATTTTTTAAAAATGGCAATGCAGCTCTTTCCTCGCAAAAATGTAGCCTCACATTCCCGACAAAATAATGTCATCTAGTTACATACATACTAGCTTTAAAACTGATCCTGCCACAGCTGATTTGATCTGCTACTCTGCCCAGCTCCTTGCCTTTGCAAAATTCAGCTTGCCTGTAATACCTGGTGCGGTCGAAACTGAACCGCACCATTTTCACAATAACTGTGGGGTTAAGGTATCAAATAACAAGGTAAAATTTGTTTAAATAACAATCACCATCGTCATCTTTGACCCCTTTCCCCGACAGCAGGCCTGCACTGGGGTCATGTCATAGATACCAGTCTTTCTTGACTTAACCTAATCCTCCCCTTGATCTTTCCGTTCTTCCATCTCTTTATTCTTGGCTAGATAACGTAGCAGTGCATCGCAGCTCCCCACAAGCAGTGAGGAGGGACATCGGCCTCGCAGTCACACACAGGTACATCTTTCTCTTACATACGATATGTTCTGCCCTAAGCTTATGTCATAATAGTGCTAACTAGCTAGGATTGTTTTTAATAAAATAACACATAATTTAATGCTGCAGCTTTGATAGCATTTCTTGTGTTCATGTAGGTTTTCAACCAAGTCCTGGCTGTCCCAGACGTGTCAGGTGTGCCAGAAGAACATGATGTTTGGGGTGAAGTGCAAACACTGTCGGTGAGTTTAGCACTTTCTCAGCTTTAAGTGTTTTGTTATTGACCGAGACAGTAGAACAGTAGCATGTTAGGAGGAAACACAGTAGCTCTGACAGGATTCAGTTCAGGAGCCGCACTTAGAAGAGATACCACATGCTGATATTCTGCCAATTATCTGTTCAGGTTAAAGTGCCACAACAAATGCACCAAGGAAGCCCCATCCTGCAGAATCTCATTTCTACCAAGTAAGCTTTGTTTCATCCTCAATCTACGGTTGATCGACACAGTGCGTTGTGCATATACATCGTTACCATTTCCAATTTCTCTTCTAGTCGCCAAAATTCGGAGGACTGAGTCTGTTCCTTCTGATATAAACAACCCTGTGGACCGGCCGCCAGAAGCACCGCAGTTTGGCACACTACCGAAGGCCATTACGAAAAAGGTAAAATAAGAAGTCCTGAATTATAGCACACACAATCACTTTATGTAGAACTTAAAAACAGCGCTGATATATGGTGAATTTACAAAAGATGACACCAAGATAGAAACCATGTAAATCAATGAAGCCACGGTGTAGGATGTCACTGAAGTGCAAGACTTGAGTTTTGTCTCTGGCACTTAAGCGTTTGTATAAAAATTAAGACCACATTTGCGATAATCCCCATCGGTTCCTGCTGCACAGATGATCTCTCTCCCTGATCCAATTCTGCATGTGTTTGTTTTAGAGAGAAGTGACAAATAATTCTGCAAGTGATTTTGCCATTGGCTTTTCAGTCTTTTCACCATCTGCCCTTTCAAAACATTGTAAAGATTAGTGAAGCTTTCCACGTTTTATGCCGTCCGTAGCAATCGGTATTTCTGCCGCAACAGATTTTCCTTGAAATCGCACAGACTGCTACAGTGTAAAATGAGAGTAAAACAAAGTGTTGAAGCTGTCAAAGTTGTCTCAGACATGAATCCTGATTTGTGTCGTTTGCATCTGTCTCTGCCCAACTAGGATCATCCTCCTGTGCTGAACCAGCTGGACTCCAGCAGCAATCCGTCCTCCACCACCTCGTCCACACCTTCCTCCCCTGCACCCTTCCAGCAGAGCAACCCCCCCAGCGCCACCCCACCACCCAACCCCTCGCCCAAAGGCCACCGGGACAGCCGCTTCAACTTCCCAGGTAAGCGTCACAGATGCCTGGGTGCAGAAACACAAGTATAGATAACCTGATAAACACAAACAAATCCAAATGAAATGTGCATGTTAGCACTGTACCCTGAATTTCTCCTTATTACACATTTTTTCCCTTAATAACTTTTCCAGTTTAACAGTATTTAATGTGACACAAACATGCTTCTCTTCCCTTCTCTCTCCATATCTGACATTAACACTGAGGAACAACTGTGCTTTTTACAAGATCTGTCACCTCAAAGCGTCTCTAACCAAGAGTCTCCTTCCCTGCCATGCTCGCTGGTCTTTCCCTTTCTCTTTTTTGCAAAAGCTGCCTGTTACTTTCAGCATAGACAGCAGTTTATCTTCCCCGGTGAGTTGACGGTCCGAAAGTGTCATGCTGCGCTGCCATTCTCCCATCATTCCACTCTTCAAACCTTAGATTCCCCGTAGCTCTCTCTGTCCTCTGCATGTTTGCTTTTAGGGTTGGAGCAGTAACAGTTGCTGCTGCTATCTTTCACCAGTGTGTGCCACAAGGATTGCATGTTGTCACTTAACAGCCTTTAGCACCATCTGCTGGTGGTAGTGGGGAATTGCATGAGTAGAAATGTCATGTATGCAGTGTGCCATGAGGCTTTCTGAAGGGGAAAAGGGGCCAAACATAAGAGAAACAGACTTTTTTTCTTCTCTTATTTCTTGTTAAACTATCTTAATTTTCTCTACAGATGTATCCAGTCCTGCTCATTTGCACCCTGATGTTCTCCAAGACTCTGTGTAAGACATTTATGAGTTCACTCAGTAGTTGAATTGTTCAGTTTTTCTTGAATTTTACGCCTCTGATATCAATTCTCTGTATCACAGCAGTGAGATCGAGCAGTCAGCGGATGACATTCATGCTGAGCTGGTAGAGGATGAAGATGAAGAGGTAATGTGCAACATGACTTAGTTCAGGTTTTATTGTCAGTATAATGTTCTGAGTCATATTTCTGTATCTTTGCATCACATTCTGTTCAGCTTTTGGGGACTGATGATCATCGACTAATATCCATTCAAGGTAGCACAGGGATGGGAAAAGAAATAAAGTTAGCTGATTAACCGAGAGACTCAGACAACTCAGATCAAGCATGGGATAAGTGAAAGTTTAATTTCATGATTATCCTGGTCAAAATAATTGCAATTCACTTTATTATCCTGATATTCATCAAATTATGCTTAAAACTCTTAAATGGCAGTGAAATATACTGAAATCATTTTACATTTATTAGAAAACAAATATTTTCTAGTGCATCACAGATAGGACACTAATCTTTTTGTGAACATCCTTTTCAGTCAGCACAGACTGCCCAGGCTTAGGGGCCTGTCTACGGGAGTACTGGACAGCCTCGCTGTTGTCCGCACTTTTGATGGTTTCTCTCTCTCTGCTCATTAAGCAGATAATTGAATAATTTGTGTAACATGAGTAACAACATAATGTTTTGATTAGAAACTGTAATGTGATTACTGTATTTAGGAACAATAACTTCATTCCAGACAAGTGTAATGTGATTACACTTGTCATTGGTTAAGCTCATTTCTCTCAAACTGTACTGGACTGCAGTAGATGTGTTCTGTGAATTCTGGCACGTATGAGGTCATTTTTAGTGATATAATGATAGCATTTTTTCATGTCATTAAAATACCCAGATTGCAGGTTTCTTGTAAATAATTTCAGTGTGAATTGCCTGACATTAGCTGAAAACAATAGCTCCTCTGACATTTGTTTATGGAACCAGGTCGACTTGTTTGGCTGTGATGATGCTTTAGCTGTGGTGTTATTAATTTGACTATGAGAGTCTTGCTGACATGTAAATATCACTGTTTTATAACTGAGACAGCAACGATAAGCTGGATACAAAGGGAAAACAATACTTACAAGTCAATGCTGGCTCACATTTACCAAATATATTGACTCATCCACCATAAAACTAAATATATAACCATCCACTAGGGAGCTCCAGATGCCTAATGTACAGTTTTGTAAGTAAAAAATTTTCACTCAACTGTTTTAGGGTAGACTTTATGTTTTATCCATTTTATATGCAGAGTAGATTAACAAAACACCACCGTCTTACAGGAAGGGGAGGAGGAAATTGAGGTTGAAGATGAAGACCCTGATGCGGAGGACGATAATGAGGAAGAAGAGGAAGATGATGAGAATGAAGGGGAAGATGAGGATGACGGGGAGGACATCAGGATGAACGTAGGCTCAGATGGCGAGTGTGATGAGCTGGATGACCTGCCCAGCTCTCGGGGAAACCAGTGGAAAGGTCCCATCTCCCGCAAGGCGAGTCAGACCAGTGTGTACCTGCAGGAGTGGGACATCCCCTTTGAGCAGCTGGACCTCGGAGAACTCATAGGAAAGGTGAGGAATCGGACTCTCATGTTAATAGTGCACATAGAATACTCCAAAAAGGCACTTCTGCTGAAGCTGTTTCTTCTTGCAGGGCCGCTGGGGCAAAGTACACAAGGGTCGGTGGCACGGCGAAGTCGCTATCCGACTTCTTGAGATTGACGGGAACAATCAGGATCACCTGAAGCTCTTTAAAAAGGAGGTGATGAACTACAGACAAACCAGGCACGAGAATGTGGTCCTCTTTATGGGGGCCTGCATGGCTCCACCCCATCTAGCCATCATCACCAGGTGAGAACAGACGCATCAAACACACCTCTGAAATGATTTTCACTCGAATGCATGTTCTCATCTTCTGTCTCTCTCCACATCCACAGTTTCTGTAAAGGGAGGACGCTGTATTCAGTTGTAAGAGACACTAAAAACACTTTGGATATTAATAAGACAAGACAAATTGCTCAGGAGATTGTAAAGGTAATTTTTCTTTCTTCTTTCTTATATTCATTGATGTATTTATAATGATCTAGATGAGAACTCCAGTATTTTTCAACCAGGACTCTGTTCTCCTGTTTTTGCATCTAAGTGACTCGTGGGAACAACAATTTCTGAATTAATCCAATGTTGACAGAAAGGGCTGCAGCCAGCAGCAGTAAACGGCTAAAATGTAACCACTCAAGGCTGGTGCACCTCTTCATTTTACCTCTTTTTTTGTCACTAATAGGCTCAGATTGTTATAATGAGTGTCTCACAACATTACAGAAAGGACCCTACAGAGACATGAAACGGTTTTCTCTAACTTTTGCTTATCCTGGTCTGATTTGTGTCCAAATCTCGCTCAAGAATAAGTCTCGTTCTTAAATCTCATGAGAGATGACTTGCTGCAGGAAATAAATGGTGGAAACATGAGTGAGAGTTGGAGGGAGGAGTGCAGTAATAGTTTGTTGTGTTGGAGTACAGAAAGAGCATCTTATTCCTATCTAAAAGATTTCTGATGTCATGGCTGAGTATTTAGTAAGTCAACTAAAGATACAATGTGAAAAAGTCTGCAAGTACAGAAAAATGTTTCATGTCACTTAAGGGTTCTTTCCTTAATGTTGTACAATACTTATAACAACAATCTGAGCCTGTCAGTGGCAAAATCAAGCACTTTTATTTATTTTTTTGAATACTGACCCCTTTTGGATATAAATATATCACAAGAATGAGACAGATGCAAGATTATGTTGACTCTGACCTTTGATCACCAAAATCTGATCAGTTCATCGTTTGGTAGAAGTGAATATTTGTGCCAAATTTGAAGAAATCCCCTCAAGGAATTCTGAAGATATTGTGTTCATATTGTGAGAAAGGGACGGACGGACAGATGGGGAAAAAAATATGAAACAGACAAACTCAAAAGACAAAATGAAGATATGGCAAACAGGCTGGATACTGCACATATTTATGTATATTTACATACATGTATACACACAAGTACACATATAAACACATACTAATATATATATATATATATATATATATATATATATATATATATATATATATATATATATATATGTATATATATATATATATATATATATATATATATATACAGTATACATGTATTCAGGACAAAGACAGACCAGGTTCCTTTCGTTGAATTAGAAAATTGTTGTTCCTAGATACAAAAACATGGGAAAATAAGGTCCAGGTTAAGTTCCCCATTAAGCACTGACATGTTGTGTTTTCCAGCCCTGAAGTTACATGCCAAAAAAATATTTTCATTATAAGAAACAAGATATCTGTATTATATATAGGTCAGAGAAATTAAATATGACATTGTTTTTTGTTAAATATGTTTCTATTTTGGAACATATTTCATTGTGCGACCTGAATATGAATAATTAGTATTTTGCCTGTCCAGGCTAATTCTTTAGGCTGTGTGTATGAAAAGTTAATGCCACAGTGAAAAGACAAATAGTCCATAACTGTCACTTTGTCTCCTGATGCAGGGAATGGGCTATCTGCACGCTAAAGGCATTGTTCACAAAGACTTGAAGTCAAAGAACGTTTTTCATGACACCAATAAAGTCATAATCACAGACTTCGGGCTGTTTGGCATCTCTGGAGTTGTTCAGGAGGGAAGGTAAGAGACGCCACTCGAGAGACCTTAAAAACAGCCAAAGTGCTGTTTCACACCACACTACTATTACCTGGGGAGGGCCAGTGATTTGTAATAATTGCTGAGGTCCACAGTGGCTCCAGTCCTGCAGGCATCTCCCCTGTCAGACAGCATTTTTTGCCCATATTGAAGTCTCCTGATTGTAAAATACTTTGCAGCACACTCCTGTTTTTTGAAGAACATTTTGAACACACAGCCTCCTAATGTTGTCCTCCCTTTGTGTATGGCTTCATGAATAGCTTTTGTACACAGGAGTTGGAGATGGACTACATTTAGTTAATGCATTTTCCACTCTAGTTAATGCATCTATCCACTCAGATTTTCCACTCCATTTGATTTGTTACTGACAAATGTGTACCTTTCTTTTTTTTTTATCCAGGCGTGAGAACAAACTAAAACTTCCACATGGCTGGATTTGTTATCTCGCACCAGAGATTGTGCGCAGGATGAGCCCAGGTAACAATGAGGACCGCCTTCCTTTTTCCACTGCAGCAGATGTGTACGCCTTTGGGTGAGTTCTGCCCACTCATCTTAGTTTTAAGTTTTCTCTGGGGACCTACTGTTCAGTCACACCTGTTTCTGACTGAGGAGCATATTTTACTGAGTGAGTTTATCATTTCACAGAATAATCATACTTATTCTCTGCCTCTTTAAGCACCATTTGGTATGAGCTTCAAGCAAGGGACTGGCCAATCACCAACCAGCATGTGGAAGCTACCATCTGGCAGGTGGGGAGCGGAGAGGGCATAAAGAAGGTCTTGGCGGAGATCAGTCTCGGCAAGGAGGTCACTGTGAGTGTCAGTCATTCAGAAAAATATGTATTTGTTCTGCTTATATAAGAGTGACAGGAAGATGTGAAACTTTTTTAGGTCGATTGTCATTTATAGTCCTCTGTACAGTGGACACACGCTCAGTGCTTTGACTCAAAAGGTTTTGTCTTCTCAGGAGATCCTGTCGGCCTGCTGGGCATACGACCTGAGAGAGAGGCCGACCTTCACCCAGCTGGCCGACATGCTGGAGAAGCTGCCCAAACTCAACCGCAGGCTCTCCCACCCCGGACATTTCTGGAAGTCTGCAGAGTAGGTATCCAGAAATGAAGGACAATGTCAAGACACTGGACGTGTGAAAACAGAAAAAAAAGATCCCTTAGTTCTCGTCACCTGGTTCCTTGTGGTACAATGGCCTGTCAGTGATGATCCTATTGGTCGCTGACTCCAAACAAAGTCAGACTGCAGCCTTCAGGGGTTGGGTTTGGCGTTGTATAGTCTTATTTATAAAGACGATTCATTCATGTATTTGGTAGATATATTTTGAAAGTAACATAAATAGGTTTGAAGGATCTCGTAAACTCTGTTCATCATCACACATGACCCAAATAGGGTCTGTCACTGCACCACGGCATCGCTCCTCTCAGCTCTGCTGTTGCTTGCTCTTTAATGAAATGTGAAGTTTGTGGTTTATGTGTTATGTAAATGTGAATTGTGAAGTTTAATTTATTAATTGCCACACAACATTCTTGACAATTGTCTCACGATGAAAACGGCGCATTTTGGACAGAAAAAAGTATCACAAGGAACGACTGTCACCGTCTCATACATGTCGCGAGAAACATCGCAGACTGTCGTGCAGAGTGGTTGGGAAATTTGTTGTCATGGCAATTCTCAGTTCCTTAAACAAGGCTGGCAGGACAAGTTAAGATGTATAAGACAGATCCAGACAGATTTAAAGTTATAAATTGTGTTTGTATTTATTTCTGTCCTCTTGCGTGTGTGAAACTACTGTAATTTAGCAAGAAACAGCAGATGAGGTTAACTGTGCAGTCACTCAGTTAACTCATTTCTTGATGGAGGTGGGACTCAGAGGGGCATAAGTAACATTTTGGGCAGAAATGAGTTACATTTATCAAATGAAAGCTCATAATAAATGCTGTCTGTTGCCAAAGAGATACTTCTAAACCAATCCAGATTTATTCATCATAAACCATCATAAGACTCACTTACTTAAAATATTTTTAAAAAATAATGTCAAAATGTTGATTTTAAGTATATTGAAGATTCAATAAACAACGTCAGGAAAAAGTTGGATCATTTTTTGTTTTGGCTGTCCTGTAAAGTTGGTCAAATGTCACTTAAACCTCTCTGATTCTCATCTAGCTATAAATATGTGTCATTTTGTGGCATGTCATCATCTAAAGCCAAGAGTAACTGTCCAAACTGTGAAACAACCAAGCAAAAATTCAGTTAAACACACACAAAAAAAACTTAAGTTGAGGGAATATTTAGAGCTAAAAAGTCCTAACTTTCTCCCATGATGTCATCTCCACAAGTATGTGGTAATCCTGCACATTTCTGCACCACACTGGATTTCACCCTATTTTTACCCAGACCAGCTTTTCCACTTCCTGTTGCCACATGCCATCTATGCAGTCATTGACATGACTTCATCACAACTTTGCTTTTACACCATGTTTCCCACTTGTGTCCTGCTTCTTTTTCATTATTTGCTTTTTCACATTCCTCTTTTCTGTTTGCTCTAAGACTACAAGCAATCATTTTATTTTGAGGGGCTTCACTACGAATCCTGTATAATTAAAATGCCAGTTTTCTTTAGCTGGATAGTGGAGGACGTGCAAGCAAGTTTCCTCAAAAAGGAAACAGCACATATGACTAATAGAAGTCTGCATGGTCATAACATAATGAGTCTTAAAACAGTTCTTTGATTGGATTCACACAGCCTGACCTGTTGTCCTTTAACTCATCTACTGTATGTAATATCTTGCTGCTTTTCAAATTTATGCTTTCTTCACTGTTAAGCTGTTGCACTTTCACTAACCGTCTAACGTCTGTCTTTTTCTTTGCTCTTTTCTCTCTTTTCTTATTCTCTTTTCCAATGTAGGTTGTAGCAGCCACTCTGAAACATAAGCAATGCAAAACAAAGCCTGGGTCTGCCTTGCATGCTCCTGTATCCTTAACTCTTACAGGATTGATCAAAGCATTGCCTCTGCCTGAAACAGACACTGCTTCCACTAATCCACAGTCTGATCTTCCATGTCTAACCGTTGGGGTTTCTTGTTGGGAAGAGAGGATCGGTGGAGCGAGGTGTGGCGGGAGGGGGAGGGGAGGGGACACAGCTGTCGTCCTTCACGCTTTCCCTCCTTTCGTCCAGTATCTCTTTGCCTTCCTTTTGGTTTTGTTCTGTGATGTCGTCCGGGACTCTGAGCATTGTGAATAACTGGCTTGTGGTGTCTGTGCTGAGACTGACTGGTGTGCTGTGGTCTGCGCCCGCTGACGGTCGCCCCGTCCTCGGGCCTGCTCACCTTCTCTGTGCTGCTGTGATGTGGTTGTTCTCGCCGGGGCCCTGACCGACCACACGGCTCTTTTTCTCTCTGAAACACACACAAATAAAAAAAACACTGCTGGACATAAAATGGACCCCTCTACCAAATGGACCACTTCATTTATCTGTGTTTTCCCCGAGGGGGTTTACACACGTTTGCAGGCTGAGCGATGTTCTCAAACCAACTGCCTCTCTGCTATTCTCTCAGTTTTGAACGGTTGTGTGATGGCATGTGCTGAGATGGCCCATGTCTAGACACAATATGCACTTTGTCAACAGGAAAAAAATAATCATGAACTCTTTTTGTTGTTGTTGTTTAGTTTGAATAGTCATATTTGCAGTGTTTTTTTTTTTCTTTTTCTTCAGGAGGGTCTCAGAGGCTCGGACAGTGTGATATGCTCACTTGTATGTTGTCTTTTTTGGAGTATAACCTGGTAAATTCACTGTTTATTGGATGCATTTGAAAACAGGGCACTGATGAAGACTTCTGTATGCTAAACAGCAGCTGAAACGAAAAGACACAGGTGAAATATTCCCTTCATCATTCACAATCCACATGGGGAATCGAATAATGCTGGCTATTTATGATAAAAGACTTTTTAATAATAATGTCCATCCATCGAAGTATAAAGTGCACCTTATAAGAGTTATTTAGAAAGATCCTTCTTTCAAGAAGTCGAGCGATTTCATTCTCTGCGCAAAAACAAAAAATATAAATCAGGAACCTGGCGCAAAAAGTGTCCTATATCTTCCTAAGACATTACCTCTTGTGCGCGCTTGTGTATACTGTTTGTGATTGCTGGCTTCAGTTGGCGTGCTTGTATTTATGTGTTGTGTGTGGGTGCACGTGCGACTGAGCGAGCGTACCGTGTCTGAACACGTAGGGTTGGTTTTGACCGCAGTAAACGTCGTGTTGCAAATCCAATGGTATGTAATGTACATACATTATTTAATGTATAGCAAATGAACATGATTCTTCTAATATTTGTATAAACATTTTTCTATGTAAAATACATCACAACATTTTTGAATAGGTACTGCTATGGCTATTACAGATGTATATATATTTATATTTTTTTCATGTATAAAAATAACTGTATAAAAGCTGTACAATTTTTTAGAACAGGCCAATACATGTTTTTTTATGTTATTGTAAAAATTCATATTTTTGTATTGCATGTGACTACCATTCTGTACACGCAGTTTCTGTTTTCATCCATGAAAGACAATAAAATGAGGCTTGTCATGTAACAGTAGAGTGGGTCTCATCATATGTTAGCTTACTAATGTCAAAAGGCTGGTTGTCTGGTCCCCAAAAAGACTAATACAGCTTTATTTTGAAGGAGGAAATTTAGGGGAGACTTGTGGGTACCCAGAGGACCCATTTTTATTCAGATATATTAAGCTGAGAGTTCAATGGACCCCTTTGAAAATGGCCGTGCCAGTTGTTCTCTCACTAAAATTTAGCCTAAATTTGGAGCCTTATTTAGCCCCCTTTCCAACAAGTTATGCCAACATGGCTGGTAACAATGGATGCCTTAAACTAATGAAAAATTAAAGAATCATGAGTTTGTACTGAGTTTTGTATTTAAAAAATATTGATATATAAATGAGAAAATGCAGACAGCATTAATCAGTCAAAGTTGTTCGACTGGGGACAAAGATGGTCGGCACATGATTTGGATTCAAAGCATATGTTTATTGACAACAACAATTCTGCGTTTTCAAACCAATCAATGAGGCAGGTTAGAAGGATCACCAGTGTTGAGGCTAGATGAGTGAGGATAGGCTGGTTGTTGTCTTGGGAAAAAGCTCCACTCTAAAATGTGTAGGAAGAAGAGCACACATCAGGCTCATAGGAGCACACCAGGTGGATGTCATATGCTTAGTGGTCCCACTTAGCCCCTGCATACTGTAAAACTTGTAAAATTACTGTTTCCAAGGTCAGTAATGAAGCTCATTTGAGTAGAAGGTCATGAATAAGGTTGCAGCAGCTGTGCAGTGTTCAAAATCTCAGTTTGCCTCTAGATGGCATAAAGAGCCAACACAAAGTAACAGTCATCTTCAGTCTTTGTGTTCTGAGCTGTGCTGTTTTATTACAGCAGTGCACACTTTACATCAAGTTTGGTTATATATCTTTTTCTGGCATTGTATGCTTTGAGTATTATGCAATGTTCAGGTGTGAAACAGGAGTCATTCTTTAACCCGGAACAGCTGAATCAGCTTATGTAAAAAAAAAAAAAAAAAAAAAGAGCTAAATCTGGAAACCACTTGAGCCTGTGAGTTTGTCAGCTAAAATGTCTGCATCTGCTCCAGCATTAATGGAAAAAAGTGACTCAGAGTGTATTCAGGATGTCATCTCCGTATGACAGTATATTATCTGGTTAACAAGTAACATTCCAGTACTGTGGTTAAGTAAGACTGCTTGCGTCAACATTATCTAAATGTGGCTTGGAAACTTACTTGAGCCATATTTATCCACAGTCGTACTCTATAGCAGAGCAGTATGGATCGTTGGCAAAGGCAGTGCTTTTATCAGCTTCATAAATAAAACGTAGGCCTTGTTTTTTTTTCCACATTTGTGCTTATGCAGCCTTAAGTGATGACTATCAAAAGTTTAGAATATAAGGCCTTGGGAGCTGTCAGTAGAATGATAAATACTGCTTGCATCTGGTCCTTGAAACTTGTTATCAGTGAGGATGCATCTGAAGTGTGGCTTTGACTTCTAAGAATGATGGATTGATTTCTGCATACTGGTATCAGTCCAACTAAAAAGAAAGGACCTTGTTTCCTGGCTGATGATGCACTGCAACCAAAAGCTCTCTGACTCCAACTGGTACTGGATCACATGACCAGCATTTGGTGAGGGGGGAACTGTTTCCTTCAATGGGAGGCCAGACACAGATATTCTTTCTTCTCTGCACAGTGATCAAAGCAAATGACAATTAGTATTTGTTTGCTTCTGTTTGCTTACCCAATTCTGGACCTGATGATTTAACAGTAAGGAATATTAACATGCAGAGCTGAAGCACTTCTTTCTTCTTTCTCCTCTCAAACACATTTAATAGAGGAACAGCGTTCAAGATTTAGGGGGATGTAGCGGTGTCTAGCAGTGAGGACTGCAGATTGCAACCAACTAAAACTTCTCCTGGTTAGAAAAGTGAAGTTCAGGAGGTTTTAACCGGAAGCTGAATTATCCGTAGGGATCTTGTCTTCTCCAAAACAAACAGAGCAGGTGATTGAAACCGGTAAAAACACTGAATAAAACAGTTTTACATCACAAATCCAGGTTTCTCCAACGCTGTTTGGCACATCGCAGATAGGCGAGCCCAGCACCTGCTAATGTGTGCTCGCCTATTTCTGATCCAGATGTTCAGGAAGTTTTTACCAGAGAGCAAGTTACCCACAGAGGTCTCCTCATCTACAAGACAAATAAACTGATAAAAAATACTGAATGAAGCAGTTTTACATTGTTAAAAAATCATTGTTTTTCTGAAGGTCTCATCGCTTAGGGGCTGCTGACTATGGTGGCCAATGTGAAAATGTAAACAACCCTATCCCATCCGATGTTGATATAAAGGGCTCATTCTAATCTAATGAAAACACAACAACTCCTATGTCCCGGTGATTTTACACTATAGAAAACATACTTACTGTATTATGTTCCATTTCTGCCTATACATCCCCCTAAATCCTGCACACTGGACCTTTAATGAGATTTCCTATGGCAAAGTCCTTGGGAGGACAATTTATGACAACTCTGAGTTGAGATTATCTACTTCAAACTGCCCTCTGCAGCCCACAATGTTAACACGAGCCAAACAGTAACTTAGTGGTTGACAGAATTGTGCCCTGGACTGCAGTGTTTCTCTCGGCTCATCAGAATCAATGAAGTGCACAGACTGTCATAAATTGTTACAGAAGATTGCAGCACTCCAGACAAGGATATTCGAGGTGGAGAAGTCCTCTGAACTCCACGAAATTCTGCCAATGTCTTCTGCCGGCGATTTAGTTCATCAGAATTCAACTCGACAAGATTTCACTGGACAGCTGTTTCTAAATGACACCCTGACTTTCCCAGGACTCACTGAGACAAAATCAGTCATGTGCTGTGATGGGATTTCTACCTGCTGGGAAAATCTGGGTGCAAAACCTAAAGATAAATGCAAGACTGTACTCCCACAGAGGGCAAGATTTATTCAGCCAGCTTCGACCCTGGAATTTTGATGGACAGCCAAAGGTGGGCAGAAACACACACCACAACTGAAAAAAGCATTTCAAACCAGTAATAAATATTAATGAGAGTGGAGATGACTATAAGTTTGGACATGGGAGTATTATGAGTGCCAGGCAACAGGAAAGGGCAAAAAAAAGTCTCACACAGAGCAAGAATCTAAATAAACACCCCAAAATGGCTTAAATTACTCTTCATGGGGGGGGCAGTGATGTCTACAGAGAGCAATCAAATGTGCTAAAAATGAATTTGTTAAGCTGTTAAACTGTCTGGACAAACTGGAGGCCCAGTTTATTATTAGTGGACCACTGCCAACGGTCAACAGTGAGATCAACAAGTTTAGCAGACTCCTAGGGCTCAACATATGGCTCAGCAAAACCTGCGGTCTGAAAGGGATCAATTATATTGATAACTTCAATCTGTTCTGGGGACGCAGGCATATTTTCAAGGCAGATGGCCTCCACCCATTGGCCAGGCCTAACATGATGCACTCTGACATACAGCAGCCACATAGTGACAGAGACAAAACATAACAGCCTCAGTGTCAGCATGCTGACAGCTTGTGGATCATTCTCCTAATTCCTCTTTCCTTTACTCTGGGATTCATTGATGAAAATGAAAGTGCTGGTTATCGCTAGCATTAAATTCAACTCCCGGTCACTGCCATGTCCCTGAGAACATTCAGTAACACCAATCTTGCCAAGCTCTGTGCTTAACCCAGTTGCCAGAAGAAAATGTTGGCATTGTACATTTCTGCAAACCACAGATAAGTTACATTCGTACATTGTTCTATAGCAGATATGTTGAAACTTTTTATTTTAACAACACTATGGATAACGTGTGGTTAGGTTCAGGCACAAAAACCACTTGGTTATAGTCATGAAAAGATCATGTTTCGGCTTTAAAAAAACAGTTTTGGGGACACATTCTCTGCTGGAAAAGCAGCAGTGTTTCAATAAAAAATAACTGCTTTTCATGCCACTATCCCGGCAAGAAATGCAACAATATCTTGATAAAAAAATGACAGATGTCATGGCATTATCCCTTCTGGAAAACAGTGGCAGATTTACTAAAAAACATATATTTGGTGGCTAAAATGCTCCACGAAGATCCACGTTTGGTGGCTGAAAAGCCCAGGTACCACAAGAATGACTTAAAAAACAATCCAGGCACACAGCAATGGTTGTTTGTTGGTCTCCAACAGAAGTCTGCAGTGGTTTGCAGCTTGGCAGGCATCCTGCTTAGGTGACCCCACCTCCCCTCTTAGGAATATCTCTAACAAATTCAGTCAGAAATTAAGTGACTGGATGTGATGTTTTAATTGAAGTCACTTCAGCTGCACTGCCACATCGCAATCACAGCTATTCAAGTCAACACCAAGCAAATCTGCCTGGCATCAGTGCAGAGAGGAGAGAGGATGACTAGGACAGACAGGGTCCCTACCTCACTGCTTCTACCCCCTCTTCTTTCTCCTATTGGGCATAAACATACTGCCTCATACACTGGATCACGCCAACGCCCTAAAGCCAGCTCTTCTTCTGCACATCATGTTCCTATTTCTGTTTTGATGAGTAGTAGAGTGAGCAAGATGCACTCAACTAAATCTGCAAATCTATCAGTTCTCTGTCAGCCACAGTCTTTTCTCAGCCTTCACCAAAAGACAAAAAAAATGTATTGGCAAAGGATGCTTTTAACACACTAAATTTAGATTTATAAAACAGCAGGGCTTTGGCAGGCACATCATGTTAATTAACAAATTAATCATCAAGCACAATCTTGAATTTAGGTTTTTAACTGAACTTGGCTTAATCAAATTAATTTCAGTTGTTATTGAGTCCCAATTTAAGTTTTATAAGCAAAGCTAGAGTGCACTCACCTTAGTGTTGCTGTTGTCCTGTTGTGGTCTTTTCTTATGTCTGTCTTTACAACGCTGTTATGTAATCGAGGATGTTCTGTAATTGTTTGTTTATGCTCTGTTAAACTGTAATTTAATCTTATTTTTTTGCTGCCCATGTATGTGTTCTGCTTCTTATGTCTGTCTGTGTTTTATTGATATTTTTTATATCATGATTATTGTTCTTAAACTCGTTTCGTGATTTTAGGATGCCAGTCCTAGTGATGTTTATGAATAGGCACTGTGCCTGAGAAATAAAGTGAAGTAAATAAATAAATAAAGTGTTTTCATTTTGTTTAATAATTCTATCCAGAGCAGATGTCAAGTCAAGTCCATTTTATTTATACAGCCCAATATCACAAACGCCTCAAGAGATGTGTTTGCTGACATGGAAATTAGCTTCTTTTGAATATATTGCTCTTCAGTCGAGCTCCTCGTGTCAAGCTGTATTCTTAAACATCGTCAGGCCATCTAAATATAGTGCAAACTGTTTTAATGATTTTGCTGACCTGCTGTCTATCAGCTGCACTGACTTTGACTGAATAGTTATTGTTGCTGATTTTAATATTCATGGTGACAGCCCCCAGGACAGCAGCACTAAAAAACTGTGTTGTGTTCTGGACTGATTCAGCATGTGGCAGAGCCCACACACAATGAGGGGCACACTCTGGACTTGAGTTCTAAAATTATGAACATTATTGATGCCATCGCCCCCACTAAGGTAAAGGTAGGCTCTAGTATGAAAAAAGCAACATGGAGGAATGACACACTGGTAAAAATTGATAAAAGACAGTGTGGAAAAGCTGAGTTCATGTGGCAAAAAACACATCTCCAGGTGTGTTATGACATCTATAAATAGAGACTTCCCACATACAATTTTCAACTGAGGCAGTCCTTCTCTGTCTTCATTGCCAAGCAATAATAATGCACATGCCTTTTGTAGAAATCCCTCCTGTGTCAGCAGTACTGAACTTGTATCCACTAAGCCATGCAATGAATTTGCCTCATTCTTTGCCAACAAAATTCAGAAAATAAGACAAGCGCACAGTAACTCCATACATCTATCAGGAATAGGGTCTGTCTTGTCCTTGCATCCACTGAAAACCAAATCAGTAAGCACAATGTAATCTGATCCTATTGGCTATAAAAAACTTTAAAAATTGGCAACATCTAAAATCCTTCTACTGTCTTGATATTCTACCTACAGTCTTTATCAAAAATGTTTTTAACTGTCTAGTACCAGATATTGTCTTCTACACTCAGGCTTTTTCCCATATGCCCTGAACACAGTCCTGCCCTGCAGTTAAGCCACCCTCAAGAAAGAATACACTAGACAACTCACACTTTTGTGAGGCCTGGGCCTGCATTACTAAAATGTATTATGTAGTAAAATGTATCACCAGAGTGAATGGAAAACTATGTTTTATGTTCTGTAGTTTGATTTCTATTTTAATATACTGGTAAGTATATATCTAAAAAATACAAACAATATGTGAGTTCCCCAGGGCTCTGTTCTGGGGCCTCTCCTGTTTAACAGCTACATGCTCCAAAAATGTTAACCATCATGGTGCAGATGACTCTGATCCCACACAAGCATTGAGTATGTGCCTTTGGATCCAAAGAACAATGATTAAAAGTCAGTAGCTGCTACCCTGTAATCACGAATCTTAGTGTAGTCACAATCAGCCTTAAGAATGTATCAAGTATTAAATGACTTCTGTCTCAGAAGAATTTAGAAAAAAAAATGCCCACATGTTTATCATGAGTAGGTTTGACCACTGTAAAGCTGTCTTTACAGGTCCCTCTAAATAGCCAATCAGACAACTGCAGCCATTTCAGGACACTGCTGCTAGAGTCCTCACGAAGACCGGAAGAGCAGATCACATCACTCAAGTTATTAGATCTTTACACTGGCTTCCTGTGTTTCAAATTATTTCTTTTATTATAGTGCTGTTGAGTTTTAGAACGCAGAATGGTCAATGACCAAAATACTTTATAATCCACTGTTGCATTATGAATCATAACCAAAACCTATTGGCACTACATTTTATTAAGTTACACATGGGATGCTATTTAATAATATTAAGCGCTGTACTGTGATTTGTATTCTGCTGTTTGATTTGTCTTATTCTGTTATCTTATATTCATCTTGGGTTTTTTTACTTCTTTTAAAATCCTATTTATGTATGTCTTTTTATATTGTCTTTGCTTTTATATCTTTTCTTAATTTCTTTCTGTCTTATGTATGGCACTTTATATAGCTTGTACAAATAAAGTTGTTATGCCTTTGCTATAGTTGTTACCGACAGATGGGACTTTCCGTCACTCATGGGAAGATGTGTGAGGCTTTAAAGATGAAGTCATCTGCATTTCTTCTATTCTCACTTCCTCTCAAATATATTTAGCTTGATTTCTATCTTATCTTATTAAATCAGCATTTAGGGTAAAGGCTAAATTAGCAATCAGTATTATCTATGTGGGCGATTTTATATTTCTAAGTGCAATGAAAAATTTCAGAAATGTTTTCCGCTCCAACTATAAAAAAACAGCCAGTTAACTACTTTTTTTGTAAAACCGAAAAACAGAAACTAATCTAATAAATACTGTATGTTCACTGTGGTCAAAGAGAGCTGATTATGAATGGCAATGTGCTGTAAAATAAGGAATTTATGTTGTGTATTACAACAGAATATCAACTTATGTTGCATTTACAGGCCAGCCACAGTAACTCCTAACACTACTTATGACAGTCTTGCACGCTTGTAACCTTGCCTCTGCCCTTTGGCTCCTGTCTTGAATGTTGCTATAGTGTCATCTGCAGGGATGAGGCAACTTTCAAAAGCAAGCATTTCACTCTAAACATTCAAGTTACACATGCAGGTGCAGACATTCACAGCAGAAATGACTACAAATCACACAGGAAACACAAAGATACCGTTACAGAGGAAACAAGAAGGGGAACTTTGTAAGAGAAATACTCAATGCAAATTGATTTATTTATTTTTATTTTGCTCACTGAACAGATGTTAAAAAGGGTGTATTTGTGTCTGACCTTCATGTGCGTGAGTTGTGCCAGAACATTTTCCACTACATGTGGTGTCCGCTGTAGTGTCAAAAGGCCTTGTATTATTGGTACATGACATCAAAGATGGACTATAATTAAAGACGCCTTTGAGCACATGTAGCTTGGACGAAAATAAGTAGATGACACTGAAGAAGACAGATGTATGTATGTTTATTCCATTTATATCACCTTAAGTCTTCTGTCGGGTGAGTGGCTGAAAAGGAAGACAAAATTATTATAAAGTGTGCAAGAGATAGAATGACTCATCTGCATGTCAGCTTCCAAACAGTGAGACCTGTCTCAGGCCCAGAGAAAACTGTGAAACTGCAGCTTTACCACTTGTGTCAAAATCATGCAATTTCTAACTTTGGTGTCATGCAGATTGTGGGGTGTATTCAGGGTGCTGTTATCAGATTTTGTAGATGTTAGTTTTACTTACAGCCAAAATGGCTAATTAACTGAAATAAAATAGTTCATGATCAGTGAGTTAGAACTATTTTACTGCAAGTGAGCTACTCTGTGAGCATTTAGCATGCATGCATACTTTTTGCAGACTGCCATCCCACAGATGTCTGCGTGACCAGCTATACAGCATCATACAGAACACCAAAACCACTTCCTTTTCTTATTATAGTCCAAATGGAGAAGTAAGAACAAGACAGCCAGATGAGCATGCCATTGATTCGGATTACTGTCGTTTGACATTGTCAGTCGTTCTTTCACACATCTCTCCTTACTGGTAGCACACTGCGTACATATTAATTTATACAAAACCTTATTCCTTTTGGAACTATATCAAGATCACCAACAATGTAAGTGACAGATTGCATCAATTGATACTTTAATTTTGAAAACTGTGAAAAAGAGGAACAAAGAATACTTATGTGAGGGTAATTTGTAATCTTTGAACTTTCTAAAGATGGAATAGTATATTAATAGTTATTGTTTCATGGTTTTTGTTAAATTCTGATGATAAAAATGTGATATTTTTGGTATGTTTTACAACCTTAAAGAGAGTTTTGCACCTTATGTAATTCACAATGACCTGATTTAGGATTTAACATTACTTTAGCATTTAGAGTTGTTCACAATCATGTATTCACAAATACATTCTCAAACAGTGCAAGAAATATGATACAACTAAAACACGTGAGTGATACATCTGAAAAGAATCACTCACTGCAGGGGAAACTGTAGGGAAATGTTTAATACAAAACAGGCACCTTGACCAATGCATTTCATTAAATCATGTTAAAAGATCATACCAATGTTTCAGATTATATATAAATATATATAATCTGATATAATCTAATATATATATATATATATATATATATATATATATATATACATATATATATATATATATATATATATATATATATATATATATGTATATATATATATATATATATATATATATATATATATATATAATATAAATATTATAGTACATTGTTGTACATTGTTCTGCTTCAGATTTGTCAGATATTAAGGAAATATATTATTTTTTAAGCGGTAATGACATAACCCTGCTTGACTTCCGTGGAGATAATGCGTCACACTGAACAGCATGTTCAGCTCAGTGTTAGTGTTGTTAACATTTCCTAGTCTGTTGGCCAAAAACAATTTCTACTTGATTGGCCTTGATTTTCCAAAAACATAGCTTGTGACGCAAGAGAGTTCAATAGCGAGTCAGATCTTCAGGCCCCTATACTTTACTTAATCATACCTAATCAATGGCAGTTAAGTGCTCACTGTGATTGATTAACTTTTAAATCTTTGCAAGATTATTTTCATAATGCCCATGGCTGTGTAGAGCAAAAAACAAAAAAAAAACCTCCATTCAAAAAATCTAAGAAATTATGTCATGCTTTGAACAAATGTAACAAGTGATCGAAAGTATATGTGATTTGCATAAAGTACTCAGATCAGTAGCAATACCACAGTGTAGACTTACTCTGTACAAGGAAAAGTCCAGCATTCAAAATTTCACGTACTAAGTAAAAGTATGAAGTATTAGCATCAAACTATACTGAAAGTACCAAAAGTAACATTACTCATTATGCAGAAAGAACGGCCTATTTCAAAATCATACATGTTATACTAATGAATTGTAATTGTGGTACATTAATTGCTAAGCATCACTCAAATGCTACAGTTAGTAAAGTTGGGGTTAATTTTGAATTCACGATAGGTGCCTCAAAATTGTACTTAAGTACAGTGCTTGAGTGAATATACATCATTACTTTCCACCATTACTGACTTGTAAGAATTGGGCTAAAACACCATTCTGGTTTGATAATGGCTGTCCCATAGATGATATAGTAAAGAGCTATTGTGTCTGGGCTTCTTTGTACTTTTCCTCACTGTGTTACATTTGTATTCCTAAACTGATTTTTAAATTAAACTGTTGTTCTTCTCAGATACCAACATGAATGGTCTCCTCTTCCTGGCATACTGCATACACATCCTGGGTCCACTATTGTGTGGAGCTCAAACTCCAGCACCTGCTACTCCTGCTGCTACTGACTCACCTATACAAGACAACATTTCAAAAGCAGACTCCACCACTTCAGCTTCTCAAACACCATCCCAAACTGGCTCCACCAATGTTACCAACCATGAGGTTGCCACTACGCCAACTGTAGCAGTCGCTAAGAGTCATATCACTTCATCTTCACCTTCACCTACCCCACATCCCAACATCCTTTCCACCCCCACTCCAAGCTTCCTCATCTTTTACAGTAAGGAATGTCTTCCAGTGTTCATGGTGGCCGGCGGACTGATCTTACTATGTGTTATCCTGCTGATTTCTACTTTGGTGTTGATGTGCAAAGTGTGTCAGTTGAAGAAACACATCAAGATGCTGAGCAGCAACGCTGACCTGATCAGCACCACCGACTACTGGGTGGGAACTGCCAAGAAGAACAAAAGCACGCCAGAGACAGAAGCCAAAGAGACCACCGTGTTAATGACGGACATCAGTCAAACAGTGGAGGAGGTGGGTAATGGCACCACCAAGGAAGATGGGGGGAAGGTAAACGAGGAAGGACAAGCTGGAGAGGAGAACAAGAAGGAGGCGGGAGACACTGCCAAGAGTGAAGATGCTTCAGCTACACCTGCGACCGTTGCTGAAGATGCATCCTCCTCAAAGCCACAAGAAGAGGCCACTGATTCCCAGCCGACTAAAGCTGAAGCAGCCTCCTCCTCCACAGGCACTGAGGAACCAAAGGATGCGGTGTAGAGCTGTGTGTGTATTGCAAAGTTTCCTGTGCACCTGCCTTTACTTCCCTATAGTTTTACAAACCCAAAGATACTGTTTTTTTTTAGCAGCTTTTTTACTTAACAATGAGTTGAACGACTGCTTGTGCTGATAAATCTTTCAAATTGAGTACTCAGCATTTCTGGTTGAAACAATTGGTTGTCTGTTATTTGTGTTTTTTGAATACTGAAATTTATTGATATTATAATACACTTTTGCTCAGGTCTGTTTGTGTCTTACTGATTTTACTTTTTGAGATGTACATACATGTATAACATGCCTGACATGCAACAACCAGATGAATAAAACACCTGTAACTTCAATCTTGAATTTATTATGCAACTCCTCTTTAGTTGTGGCTGTGAGTGTGTGCATGGGCAGGGTTTTTTTGTGAGTGTGTGTGTGTGTGTGTGTGTGTGTGTGTGTGTGTGTGTGGGTGTGTGAGAGAGAGACAGAGAGAGAGAGAGAGAGAGAGAGAGAGGGAGAGAGAGAGAGAGAGAGACAGAGAGAGATCTGCTTGATTAGCAAACAGAGAATGTGCCTCCTCCGGGCAGTGCCACTCAACTCAGAAAGAACACTCTCTTTCACCTCAGCCAGAGCTGACAAAGCCAAACAAAAAAGCTTTTCAAAAACCCAATATGCGGTTGTTTCCGCCGTCTTGTGCAGATATTTGTTCATCTACTTACTTGTTACGTCATGATGGATGTGCTACCTTCATTAAAAGTCCGAATAGTTTGTCCCTTCTCAATGCAGCCCCCCTGCTTTAACTCCAACTTCAGCTCTAATAGCATGGAGATGAAAACACTCTGGTAGCTCTGGGTGATGTGCAACTTTAGAGGTGGGATGTGGTAAAAGCCAGTGAAAGTAAATGAAAAATATTTCCTGGTTGCACATGAGGCACTGAAAGTGAATAAGGTAAAAGAGAGATCTGGATGATTTTCGTTTCTGTGCTGCTATGTGCAAAGATGGCTCAATTTGGCAGCATGGCATGTTGTATACTGACTGACAGTGAAGTGAGGGCTTGACTTTGATGTTTGTTGTAAGGGGCAATGACAGGAAACTCTACCTTGGTGCAGGTAGCTATCAGGCAGGCAAGAGAGGAAAGTAGGAGAGAAGTGAGTGAGGAAGTAACAAACGCACTGCAAAAGAGGTACTTTGTTTAGTTTATGACACCTGAACAAAGACAAATGAATACAAAGAAACAATGACTCTCAGTTGCTGTGGTTACATAAATCATGAATCTACAGATGCAACATTATTTTTGTTTCATTTGTCACATTTAAAAGGAGCAGTGTGTAGGATTTAGTGACATTTAGCAGTGAGGATTGCAGACTGCAACCAGTTAAAACTTCTCCCATATACCAAGCATGAACCCAAAGACAGGATTCCTTCAGTGTCTCTTCCCCTTGAAACAAATGGTCCAGGTGATTAAAACTAAAAAAAAAAAAATGAATGAATCAGTTACATGTTAAAAATTTAGAGCCTAATTATTAGCAGAGGTCTCTTCCTCTGAATAACAAATGGACCGGGTGCTTAAAACTGGTAAGAAACAATAAATAAAGCATTGTTATTCTGCTCGTCAGAAAAGGACTGGTAGCCCAGCACTTACTAATGTGTGCTCACCTTTTTTTCTCTGATAAGTTAAGAATCAGACTTTGAGGAGGATTTCACCAGGAGCTGAATTATCCACAGAGGTCTCTTCCTCTCAAAAACAAATGTACCAGGTGATTTAAACCAGTAAAAACAGTGAATAAAACAGTTTCATGTTACAAGTCAGTGTTTCTCCAATGATGTTTGGCTTGTCAGAGATGGGCCGCTAGCCCAGCACCTGCTGATGTGTGCTCACCTTTTGTTCTCTGTTAATAGTAAAAACACAGAATAAAGCAGTTTCACGAAACAAAAAATAAAATCTGTGTTTTCCAATGCTGCTCATCGCGGAGAGGCTGCTAGCTACAGCAGCTGACACGAAAACATAAATGGCCAGAACGAGAGCCAGTGTTTGGTTTGCTTGTTCTGGGATACTGTAGAAACATGGTGGTGCAACATGGCGGACTCCATGGACGAGGACCTGCTCCCTATTTGAAGGTGATTATACACCAAAGAAATATACTAATTAGAGTATATTCAATTTCTGCCAAAGTATCCCCCTAAATCCTACACGCTGGACCTTTAAACGCTGATCGCCGTCTCTATCACTGTAGAACTGTCCCCTTGAATCCAAGGTAATGATGTGTGGTGGAAGTACAGCAATGCAGTGCAGAATGGAGCATTGCCTGGATTGCTGATGACAGGTGGGAAGCTGCAGTGGACTGGAGTCCCCTGCAATAAATCTTGAAGAGTTTTTGTGGCAGCGTCTAAATTTACACAGGGAAAATAACAACCAATTACAGCACACTGTTACTTTGTAAAGGGATGCTTTAGAGTGGGATAATATTGATTTAGGTGATAACTGATAACAGTCTAATTTATTTCGAGTACAAACAGGAGTCAAATCAGTCAATTAATCTAACCACAACAATAGTTGTCGCTTTAAATGCAGAGGTAAATCCTGAAAGCTGCCAGATAAGGGACTGAGGAGTTTTCTTTGTAGCAGCCTTGTATGCGGGGACCTTTCCGTTATGCGCTCCATTTCTCCTCCTTACCCCCCCTTCCTAATACTTCCCCCACCACCAACACCCCACCCCTCCCCGCTCACTTCCACTGCACAGAGTAAATCCAGAGTCTGCAGTGCCTGATCTCGCTTACTCAAAGATCCATACAGGCAATATCAAACTCTCAGCTCTTCAGAGAGAACAAAAAGGACCAAAGCTGCGAGGCAGTGAGGGCAACCTCCAAAAAACCTGCACTGGACAAGTGAGCAAGGGTCAAATTCTGTGAGGGGAATTCAGGCAGAGGAAAAAAAAAAAAATCACCTTTAGCAGGACAGCAGCTTGTCCCGGGCTTGAAAGCAGGAGAGGGAAGAAGGGGCTGGACGGCAGAAAGGAGCAGAGAAAAGTGACTGGAATGATAAGATGAGAAGGTGAGTTATGGACACATTTATAGACTCCTTTTACACACACATTCTGCCACACCCCGGCTAACACACAGTGTACTGCAGTTTCAGCAGTGTGTAGCTCCTCGCTGTGTCTTTGCCTGCCTTTGCACCAGCTGATGCATGAGTTCTCTGTGGAGTCATTAATACAACCCATCTATTGAGCTAGTTCTCCTCCTCTGAGAGCATGGGACTGACTGCTCTGACAACCACTGATGACTGAACACGCAAACTGATGCCAGAGAAAATGACTACAGGGATTTCTCATCCTTTGTGATGAATGGTGTTCTTGAATAGACTAGAAATATCCTCTTGCAGATCAGGTTGAATGTTTATTAGTTATAAAAAAAGGATGCATTTCAACCTGCTACTGATAATGCATTTATGCAGTATAAGCATTTCTCAAAAGGTTACAGCATCCCTATAAACATCCCTGCATGGTTAGGGGAGTCAGTTTGGCATGTGATGTGAATGTGAGTATCTGCAAGCAATGCAGTGATGTGCAGCAAACACTGAGCAGCCTGTGTGTGTGTGTTCAGTATGCATGTGCGTGTGAGAAAGAAAGAGATTCTGGCAGGGGGTGGAGCTTTAATGAAACCACGAAACAAGTTTTATTCAGCACAGCCCTCTGCAGTTATGCTTCTCCTACAGATTGCAAATGTACAGTGCACTCCCTGTATAATCCAAACTCTGCAGGCATCACTTCCTCCTGGAGGTATAGAGGATGCTGTGTAAGACAAACTCTAACATTCTCCTGTCCCGTCTCTCCATCTTTCTTTTAGCAGGCATGTGCTGCTGAAGCTCTCCCCTAATGAGGCCCTTCTGGAACTCCTGCTCGTGTTGTTGCTGGGGTTGCACGTCCTAGCCGTGTGCCCCTCCATGTGCTCCTGCAGCCGCAGCCACAGAGAGGTCGACTGCTCCTGGAGGGGACTGAGACAACTGCCCGATGGCCTGCAGCACAACATGCGCTCCCTTAACTTGTCCCATAATCGATTCCACAACCTGGACGGGCGGCTCACCGCGTACACCCATCTCCGCTTCCTCGATTTGTCTCACAACCGGCTGAGCCACCTGCCCACCGGCTTGCCTCGTTCCCTCTGGCAGCTCTACGCCGCCTCCAACCGCCTCCAGCTGCTGGACAAGAACGATACAGTCCACCAGTGGAATCTGCGACTGCTTGACCTCTCCAACAACAAGCTGGAGCGGGCCATCTTCATCAACAATACGCTGATCAATCTGTGCACGCTCAACTTAAGCAACAATCACTTCTGGACATTGCCTACTAACATGCCTGTGCACCTGGAGCATATAGACCTGTCCCACAACCTGCTTGTGAAGGTGTTGCCGGGCTCTCTGGACCGGCTTGTCAGACTGACTCACTTCTATCTGCATGCTAACCGCTTTCCCATGCTGCCCTTTGGAGTGTTTGACAAGCTGACATCACTTAGAGTTATCACTCTGGGTGACAACCCATGGGACTGTCACCTTTACGACGACATCACCTACTTACTGTCCTGGAGTCAGCGTACCCCTGCCCGTGTCCTGGGCTGCCCTTGCCACACCCAGCCTGTCTGTGGAGGGGTGCGCCCTGGCAGGACTGGAGGGTGGCACTTTGCCTCCTACAACCTGCCCCCCTTAGCAGCGAGTGCCCAGGACCTGAGCTCCATGCCCCCTGAGGCCAGTGTCACCGGGTGGTGGTACCTGTCTGTTTCTGCTCTGCAAAGCACTGTGCACACCCCCAAAGAGACCTCCAACACCCAGCACCACCTCTTCACAGTCACACCCATCGGCATCTCCACCCAGCGACCCAGAAGCACAGGCACACACCTAACTATTAATCACCTCTCTGGAACTGCTAGCCCAGCTGGCGCAGAGCACATGCTCCATACTGATTCCCATCTCATATCTGGCACAAAAGAAGACTCACCCACTGCCTCACTCCACACCACCGACACATCCTCTTTTTCTGACACAAGCTTCATTACCAAAACCCCCATTGGGGCAGACATGACGCTGGCCACAGACCGATTCTTTACAACAGAGAGTCCTTCCATCCAAACAAAGAAGACAACCACTCTTCGCACCAGGAGTGTGAGGAGGAAGAATGAGTCCCTTCCTAGTGGCATCAGCAACATCAGTCCGACTCTTGCTATCTGCTCCTTTCTCCCTTTCCTACACAACCTGGTGCTACTGTCTCTCATTCTGTGAGAGTCCTATGAAAGACATGTGAAAAACACTGACCCTGTTTTTAGTGTTCAAGGGATAGTTTCGATCTTTTGAAGTGGTGTTGTGTGAGGTACTTGTGCATAGTCAGTGTATTACATACAGCAAAGTGAAGCATTGTACTGCTGTTGATGGGGCTGCAGCAAAATCTATTTATGCCACCTAAAAAAAAATCAGCATCAGTGTACACTATTATAGAATATCTTAATAGCTTTACCTTGCTGTCGGACAGTGATTTCCGACAGGGAAATGAAGCCATTGTATCGTTCTCTGGAAAGCCAGATTCCATCGATAAAAACAGTAATTTAACATCTCTGAACACTGAAGCTGCTGGTCTACCTTTACCTCAGTCAGTTATTTTGTTTGTCCTATTGTGTGACTTTTGGGTTTAAAACTGCTGGTTTGGATTCACCAAAGTCACACAATGACACAAACAAACTAACTGATCAAGGCAGCGGTAGACCAGTAGCTACCATGCTCAGCAAGCTACAAATACTGTTTTTACAATAGAGTCTGGTGGCCTTAACAAGAGCATAGTTAGGGAACTGAAGTTGTTAACGGTAAAGATAAAGAGGTGGAAATACTCTAGATATAGCATACACTTCAAATGACATTGATTTTTTTGGGTTGGGACTTCTTTCAAGTGACTATAATATGTTTTGTTGCTGACCCCGTCCACAGCAGTACATTACTTAGCTTCTGTGGCAGTACTCCTGCCTGCTTCTCCAAACTGGGAATAAGTTGACCACCAGCTATGTAATACACTATGGATAAGCACCTCATACAACCCCACTTGAAAAGATCTGAACTATCCCTTTAAGTCTTCAAATGAATTTACAGCACAAACAAATACAGCACACAAGACTATTGACTGTTGTAGTACTGTCATGTTTGTATAACACCAGCTTTCTCAGCAAAAGGCCATTTACAATACAAAGACATTATAGAGTATGGTAGGATCCTACTTTTATAATAATTGGGCTGAAAACAACAACAATAAATGACCTTTTCTAATAACACTTTTTACAAGCCTTCACTCAAACGAAGACACACTGTAATGAATATAGCTAAGCACATGATGGCACTATACATTCAGGTACCAGTTTATAATGTAACTGAATGTGGCCTGTGCTCATCTGGAACTACAGTCTACCCAATTCAGTGCTGTGGAGTACACATATGACCTAAAAACGATTTAGTATCTTTTATTTTCCCCATGTTTGTACATGGGGAAAATACTATTGGCTGATGTTGCCTTGGCCATATTGTGGTCATATCTTTTTATTTGATTTGATTGCACTGACTTTCAAAAAGACACGACACTCAAAGTTGCCATTTACTTATTTTGACCTCTTTGAATAGATGTCCCTGATACCTGCCTGCTTTTTTTCATGTAACAAACCATATCACTTGCTAGAGGAGCAATTTTTCTGAGCACAGTGTAAAAAAACTGGTACATGTGTACATAACATGTGCATAACAGGGAACAGCAAAGACTCTGTGGAGTGGAGGGAAAACAAACGGACAATGTTGCATCACTATCTTTAACAAACCCTGAGTGCCGAGTACTGCTTCTGTATTTTGATCACATCTCAAACTTAAGTGTCCTTCATGATTCAGTGACGCTTGTGAAAATGATCTGCATGGTGATTGAACGTTCCAGGAATGCTAACCTACTGCTATATTGCCACAGAGCACAGACATTCTCAGCTTATTTATATGAAATGTTAAGATATTCCAATCTTGATTGCATCAAGCATAGATAACCATGGTAGGAGTGCCAGCCTTTGGGTTTTCACATTTTAGGAAACATTTGCATATGGTACTAAAAGGTGCCAAAATAGTAAGAAATGCATCACAGCAAGCTGCATTTGATAAAGTTAAGAAAATGCAGTGGCAGGGAATCACATCTCCAGGTGATTTCTGTAAAGGTGAATAAAACTGCTGAGATATTTACACCTTTTGATGAGTGTTTGAATTTTGCCTCAACCGTTTTTTACACCACTTTTTTCTTCATTCCACACTGCTTGACTGATGTTTTTAATTTCAAGCTGTTTTCACTGATAGCGTCTCATGGGACAGGGCAGACCCTATTCAACAACTACATTTCCCATGGGTCTTTGACATAGGTGTCAACCCTCATGGGGGACTGAAGTTGTTCAGTGCTAAAAAAAAAAAAAATAAACAAGATTATTAAGAAAAAAAATAACTCATTAAGCAGTGACTTATTCAGATTTAATTAGCAAGCACAGATTTGTTTGTAAGTTTATTCACTGAGGGAAGGTTCACTGAGAACAAAAGCACTTGTATTCCAGACAGACCTTGCTTCACAGTAAGTCACACCTGGAAACTACCCAGAGCAAACACAGTCTTATCTGTAGGTCACTGAGCAATCATTCAGAAACGTCATGTCTCAGTCTGGTTTTTAAAAGATCAGTGGAAAAAAATGTGCAGAATACAATGTGGGGCAGAGATGAGCCTATCTCTGTTCGATTTTATTGATGTCGTAAAGAGAACTGAGAAAATTTCACATGCAGGAACATCTGTGAGACCAAAACCTGCTCCTCCTCCTCCTGACACTGTGTGGCACAGGGAGGTGCCAGCCTTGTGAGCAGGTGACCCTGTGGTTCAGAGCAACTTGGAGTCACTGTCACCACACACACACACACACCCACGTCTGTCATGCCAGTTGGGCTTTGTACCACACCTGAATAGCTAGCTGAAAAAAAAGGATGAACTGTATAAACTGACATCGTTCTTAAGACTTACTGAATAAACATATATAATAGGAGTCAGATAGAGTGAGCGAAAATAACACGATCATTTTATCTGCACATCTGCCTTCCTTCTGAAACTCAAACACCTGCTGAATAGATTCGGTGTATTTATAGCTTAGAAACAGAAGCCAAAGCAGACAGGAACTTGTGGTTGGTGTGCGGTGTATTTAGAAGCGCGTTTCAAGGCTGCTCAAAGAAAGTTGACTTTCATTTCTACCCTCAGTTTTTCCTTTAGCTTGCATCTTAAATGAGTTTAATCCAACAAGTCTGCCAAATAAATACATTTACGTCAATATAAAGCACTATTAACCGGCCAACTAGCAGGTTTTTCCACTGGAGACCTAGTTTATGGGACGTAAGGCTGAAGTGCAGCTGGGATTCTGGATTCATTTTGCATCATTTGTGTTTTATTGAGATCGTTGAATGATTTCTGTTTGTTCACAAACAGATATTTGTTGGAAAGGAAAGGCAGAGAATTACTTAAAAGTCATTCTGGTTTATGTTGTTTTTAATTGTCAAGCTGAGAACGAGAAACATAACTACCAAATTATCACTTGTTTTTGGTTCAGCTGCCATATTGCAGCTTTCATACATAATCCCTAACAAATACATGATCTATTTTTTAGCACTATGCCTCCCTTTTAGCTAGACAACTTTAATACATCTCTTCAAAGTACTGTAGGTGCCTGTGAGAGCTGGCCCGCTAGCCAATTATTTTCTCTGTAGACAACACAAAGTAATGTCAGATTTCTCTTCTGGCTTCTCCTAATAACTGACAAGGTGTAGAAGGCTAGCATCATTTACTGCTGCCATGCCTCCCGTCTTCATCTCTCCGCCCGGGCTCGTTTTGAGTGAGCTGCCTTCTTTCTTTCAGCCACACTCAATAAGACTCACCCTCAGTGTGCTTCTTTGTACCCGGCAACCCCCTGCCCCCTTGTGTTCTCATACATTTAAGCCCCCACATCAGCTATATATATTACCGTGTTCAGACAATGGCATATAGACAGGCTTCAGGAACATATGTTGTATTACAATCTTAATACAGGCAATGTATTTGAGTGTGTTCAGAGTTTTTTGTTAAGAGTTTTTTTTTCTTTCTTTATACATCTTTGTTCGCTTGTGCTTTGCTGAAAAACTCCCCTTTTTAGAAAAGCACTGCTTACAAAGCTGGCTCACCACCAAGCTAACAGGTTACTGGAGATTGGAAATGAATGTTTTTTTCTGAGACTATATACAGAAATAACAGTCCAGAAAACAGCCCAGCATTTAAGCTGCCCCTCTTTCCCTTCAGTGTGAGAGGCTATGAGGCCACTGTAGGTAGTGAGCTTGGGTGTGATTCAAGCCGAGACAAACACAAGAGACGTGTCACTTCGAACCACCTCCATGAACACACACGCAGACAAAGACACACTAATGACATCAGCTCCTGTTATGATTCCATGTGCTCTAAGTGCCCTCTTGTGGTCGTGAGACAGAAATGTATGTTTATACCAAAACATTACAGGCAGAGACAATGCTTGGAGAGACTGTGTCCTTCAGCAGGACACACGTTGCCCCTGACAGAGACTATTCTCAAGTATCCTAAAAAAAAAATCTCACTATTGTCTTGAATGCACATAAGTGTTTTCTGCTCTACAGTGACAGGACTTGATAATTCAACACTCCAAATATGCAACTAATGTTCAGATTTTAAATACAAATGCATCTAAAAATTGTAGACCATCATGAAAGACCAGAGCTCACACACATGCTGATGCACAGTGACATGCCCTGAAAAGGCCACTGCAGTCTGCTCATGGCTAAAACAATGTCTGCCAATTTCGACCTCCTTAGAGCCTGCGTCACAATATCAATCGTGGCCCCAGAATTAGGCTGGTACCCAACCAAAAGACGCAGATAAAGTTTATCTGATAAACCTAATCTATATTGACAGCTAGGGTCTATATGCCGAGGCTCGCCGTCTCTTTGAGCCAAGAGTGATGTTTTCCAGTCTGGGGCACTGATCAGCTGAAAAGCCAAACGTGTAGGAATCTGGAAGAAATAACAAGGCGTACTCCAGCAGCCGAAAGACTGATGAGACAGGCAAAAAAATTCAAACCCCGCAGCATAGCAGCGGGGGGATATGGTATCTCCCGTTCTCGTCTCAATGGCACAGACAAGGCAAGGTCAGTGTTAAGGTCAGTGGTTGCAGAATAGGAAGTGGTTGGCAACTGAGAGAATATATGGTGGCAGCCAGTTAGGGGGGAAAAAATAAAGTAAAAACGAAAGGAGAGAGAAAAGGCCTGGTAGAAAACAAAGAATGGGCCAGAAGACAGAAAGCACCACTTAGCTGGTGTGTCCAGAGAGGCCTGCTTACTGTGCCATTCTTAGCCCCTGGAAGATTTAAAAGAAATGCCTGGGGCATAGCATATGTGCTCACAAAAGTGAATCAAACTACGCTGTATAAAATCCATAAATTATTGTGTATCAGTTTGTCCGTATAGCGACACAAATGCAGCTGTGCGCATGCATGAGTGTGTCTTAACACTGCTATAAAGAGGAAATCTTGAGTGTGTACTGTGAATTTGCATGATAAACCAGAGAGCATGGTGCACAGCTGTCCTGAGGAGGATTTCAACTAAATGAGCTTCAATGCACTTTGACAGAGAATGGGGGAAAAAAAAGATCTGGGAGCTCACTTTAGAAATAATGTTGACTTTAAAATGTTGAACCAATGCATAAAGATTGATATAACTCACATGACTGGGTCTCTGTTTAGGGAGGGGTGTACCACTTCCTCCGTCTTGACAAAGCTCTCCAAAAGGCCAGCGTGCACATCTTTCTCCCCGCTGCTGACTGTACAGGTGATAGGATGGCTCCTTGCGGTGCTTTAATGCCACTCGTCATCATCTGTAACACACAGCTCTCTCTGGAGTCGTACAGAACAGCAGCCAGAACATTCCAGGGAGCAGCAGGGGCATGAGCTTATCTCCCAGCCCAGTGGAGCAGGTAAATGATGTCGTCATCACCCACTTGTGTTGGAACCTGATTGGTCTAAAGAGCCCCACATGCAAATGGTCTTTTAATACTGAGGTCAAAAATGCAGATCAACTTGCTCAGCCTATATTGTTCAAACAGAAATGTACAGAGTAATTCTGAGAAACTGTTCTGTGATCCTCTTTGGCACTACAAGCTGTTTTGTGGTACCTTGAGGTGCTTTTTGGCACTTGGTACAAGGGAATATTGCATTGTTCGAAATTTGCAAGGATAATTTGCAGGCTTAGAGGAGCCTCATGCATTTTAGATATTTCAAAAGTCAATATTACAGTTTCATTATTTTAAATAATGTGAATGTCTGAATATCACAGTGGCCCATCTACCTGGAATGCTAGTGCGTAGCCTCTGGCACAGCTTAATTAACTCATCTGCGTAGTTACAGAGGGCATAATGGGGAAGAGAAATCACTCATCACCAGAACATCCTTCCTACTGATCTGACTTCAAACACTTCCTCTGTGTGCTAACCATTGTACACAGTCCCAGTGATCCTCACGATCAGTCGACAACATTTTTACACAACCACTCTTTAGAAAACATACAAATCAATGATGAAGACATAACTGTGATTCATCAGTTTCCAATTAAATCATCCTATAAGGCTGAAAGGTCCTTTTTAAAGGTGCTAAGTTATTCCAGGCAAGATGAAAGGACAGGTAGGCTGCAGTTTGGTGGGTGGCTAATTCCTGAAATAGGACTGTCAATTATGCATGTTTCGGTCTGGCTCACCCTCCCTGCAGTCTGAGTGGTGCTTTAGCTCAGCAAAGAAGAAGAAGAAGCTGAAAGGAGAGGACACTAGAGGGAGACAATTTGTTCGCATGTGCAGCCTTCTCACAGCTTTCCTCTGGATTCTGAATTTCCCTGTAATAGGCCCTCCTGAGGAAAGCAGAGATCACTCAATCCACAGTGATCAATATGAAATCATTCGCAAAATCCGTAGGATCAGATTAACAACATCTCAAGAGTGTCTGAATAAAATCCATAACAAATTCTTGTAAGTGATAGAAGGTATTTACTCTGAGCTCTCTTTTAGCGCTGGATTAATATATTTTGGAGTCTTGTTCATGACAGTGCATGCTTAACACATGTGGTGAGGCTCTGTGAGAGTTATGCAAATATATACAAATGTAAAATCCCTTTAGCCTTTAAGTTTCACTTTAAAATAGCAGTATTAGAAGTCATTTATCATCCCCCATATTTATATCTCCAGACATTTAAAGGTTAAAAATATATTTTATGATTCTTCATGCACAGATTATATGTAGGAATCTGTGCAGAGAGAAAGGGGTTAGACACCATCCAAAAACAATTTCTCCAAGGTCAAGTGAGGATTCTGAGGGTGTAAAATGATTACTGCAACAGGAAACAGGATGCCTCTTCTCAAAAACAGCATCTCATAACACTGTCAGCGAGTCTATTGCTTCTCTCACTTTCTTTTTCCCCTCAGCTCTTTCACACACTATCAATTTTACTTCTCTCTCGATCCCCAAATCCTCCAGTTTTCATGCAAAAGGCTCGGTTAGTTACAAGCTTTTTTGCATGCTGAGTTTCCTCTCTATTGAGAGGCGGGTTCATCTTTGAGAACTGAATACAGGCTGCACTGATACAACTATATGATTTTAGAAATCTTTGCGTTTTTTCCTGGATTCGAAAGTGAATGCTGAATTATGATAGATGAGTTCAAAGTGTGCGGGATATAAAAAGGTGTCTAGTTCTTGGAATTCTTCATCCCCTCATTAATCAGGACATCTTCAGCAGCTGTCACCTTTTTAAATGCTTCCAAGCCGTGATGATTTTACTGTGTGATCGGCATCAGTCTTAAGGAAATGTGTTTGTACACACTTTGTAGGAAAAACATAACCCTTTCTCTTTCCTCCTCACTTGATACTAAACGCTCAGCTGCTCTGAAAGCATAGCTGTCAGGACGCCTAAACTTGCTTAAAAAAGGATAAACATTTTGGGCATGTTCATTTGGCAGTGGTGGCTGCTCAGATTAAAGAAAAACACAGCTTTATTTAAAAATCTATACATTTTTCTCCTTCAATCAGTGTACAAAAAGATCTAGAGACCCAAACCCTGAACTGTTGTTGTCTAGATCTTTGCTGAAATATGATATGCTTCTTGACTCCAGTGCAAATCTTTTAAATAGAACTGGGCATGTCTTTGGCATCAGGCTGTTCTGGGTTCAAACCTGGTCCACAACCCTTGATCAGATATCGTAAAATGTCACACCAAATGTACCCTTTCTGTCATGTGTGACTTTGCTCTCTTCATGGTACAACCACAGTGAATAGAAAGGCCATGATAACAATGTTCAAAAGGCAGAATAATTCACAACCACACTGTGAAACCTGGGACCCCTGATTTATTTGAGCATAAAACAGAAGTTGCTCTTCATGTGTTAAATCCACTATGATTTTTGCACACCTTGTGATCGCTTTAAAGCCTGTTGTTCCTCAGAGCTCATATTCCGCATCAATTTATAACCTCCCTCACTCTTCTCTCTCTCTCTGTGTCTTTCTGCAGCTGCATGAGTGGATGCAATTTTCTCACATTCACATATTCAGCCTATGCTGTAGGACCCTGTCACACATTTGACAACTTATAGAAAATGCAACACTAAGATAATCTTTAATGTATCACCAAAATGGCATGGGACAGAACAATAGTGCACAGGAGGTAGAATAAGTAATAGTGTTTCACTCAAGGTGTCATATTTCCATTTTCTTTGACAGTCCTGCGCTACGAGGAATTGCCACCATTTGCCTCTCTGCCTTCGTTTCAGAGATACAGACAGCTGCAATGTGGAGTGTCCCCTAACTAATGACAGAGTTTTAGCTGTTAAACTGTCAAAAGTCTTGTTATTTGGGTTTTATCTAAGTCATTGTTTCAAAAACATGCTGCCTGGCTAGATAAGAAATTCCCTCTGGTGGTGCCCTGAACAGTCAGCACAGGCAGGCCTATTCACAAAACTTCACTGAATGTGGAAAATGAAATAGGATCACTAGTCACGTTTCATGCAGAGCTTGGGATGTTTTGTTGTAATTATTCTCACGCTAAGATTATTAAAAACTGCATTTATAAAGAATTTATTGTCTGTGAACAGTAATGTGGCACAAACACATGTATAATACATCATTTAAAATACTATACATGAGATTTTTTCTTAAATTCTATTGATAGCATAGTGTGCAAATAATGTGTATCAAAAACATAATTTTCCAACTGCAAATGTCATACATGTTCATGTAGTCATTAATATTCTAATCCTGTTTTTTTCTCTTCTTTTTTGGGGTCATGAGGGGCAGAGATAGTTTATCTCCACAGGGGCAGGGCTGGCAGCTCATTACAGGTCATCTACTTGAAAAGATGCATAATTACACCACTGCATGTATGGATACTATACTTTATTGATCCCCATAGGATAATTCTTTGTTGGCTTTCATAAAGGGTGAAAGGGTCGGCTACAGAGATTCAGTATTTTGCTCAGCTCAGGATCACAGGATCTGAACCTGCTGGAACACAGATTTAATGGCTCAGGACACTTTTTCTAATAATGAGCCACCTTACTGCCTACAGTTGGACACCTTTATGACATGTTTTATTCAATATGTATTATAACATTGTTCATCGGTAGACTTGGCATTATAGCATGAATGTACATGTTTCAAGGTGGGAGGCCCATTATATGTGCACATATGGCAGTAGGAATTTAAATGCAGTAACCAAAAATCACATCTTATTGGACAAATGTGTGATACATTACTTTACAATGACATTGTTAGTCACCTTAAAAAAAAAAATACAGTATTTCAAGTGATAAAACATTCAATGGTTACTGTAAGCTATCATTTGTTGTTCACCAGCATGCATTCGTTCACTATTTTTTTTTCAATAACACAAGATGCCAGCTGACTGATGCTGCACATTATAACATAATATAGTATAATATAATATTTTAAAATTTTCTTTACATTGTATACAGCTTTTAGCTGAATAAAACTCTGCTTATCTCCTTGTGAGCCATAACAATCAAGCATGCTTTAGTTGAGTGATGCTGCACATATAATATTTTACAATTAGTTTTACATTGTATGCAAGTTTAAGCTGAATAAAAATCTGCTTATCTCTTGTCTTTGATTTGTTGTAGTTGTTCTCTGTAAAGCGTCTTTGAGTATCCAGAAAAGTGCTATATCTATCCAATGTATAATTATTATTTCTATCATTATCAATATTATCAATAAAACACTTGTGAGCCATAACAATCAGAATAATTAAAATATTAACATGCAAGTAAGACTTGCCCCACTTTTTTTAAGCTTCTTTCTGAGGGACTATATTGCACGGCGGAGGAATATTATTGCAATTAGTAAAAGTAATCACGCTGCTGCACTGCAAAGGTTCACTTGTCGGTTGAATAATGATACGCAAACGTTGCTAATTAAGAATAACATTTCTTGAGCAAAGATTTTTTTTTCTTTAATGTTATGTGTCCACTGATTTAGAAGAGCAATAAGCCACTTTCACCTCTAGTGGCTTAGTGCTTAATTAAATGACAAATCGGAGGATTGGTTTGCAGATTGCCTGAATTGACGTCAATTGGATTGGTTAGGTGACAGAGGCAGGCTCCGCCCCCTGTGGGCCAAGGTAGAGCATGCTGAGAGAGGGAGGAGGGAGCAGGGGGCTGAGCTGATCCCACGTGTGACGCTTTCATTCCCGGCTCAGTAATATTCTCATAGCGGGGCTTTGCATATCTCCTGCCGTATCTGTGTGTGTCTGTCACTGTTACTGTAGTCCCAGCCTATAGTTTGAAATAGATATGGAAGGAGACGGGAGTCAAGCCACATCCGGAAGCCTAAATGATTCACAACATGACCCGGGGTAAGAATCTTTCTAAATTTAATCCTAAGGTACGATTTTTTTCATGTTACAACATCTTGGAGAGGACTTCGACTGCCGTGCTGGATTCGTCCCCACAGTACGCACTTAAACCGTGCACGGGTCTGTTTCCAGATTCAGTTTAAAGACCTCAGCTTTTGTAGCAAGAGTGGCCTCCCCCTTTTATGTAGATAGACTATAATTACCAAGCGCGAATGTGTTTTCATAGTCTTCCTTTATCCTTTAAGGTCGCTTTTAGAAGTAGTTAGTCGTCAAAATGGCCGAACTGACATCTGGACTCACTTCTGTTGTGTTTTCCCCTTACAGTAAAATGTTTATCGGTGGCCTCAGCTGGCAAACCTCACCAGGTGAGACTGTTATTCTCTTTTACACCGTATCCAGTATTTCTTGTTGTTTTGTCGCTGTGACTGAGTGCTCGTTGTAGCTGCTGGCGGTGTATGTGCGAATGTGCACTGTGCAGTAGTGTACTGTATGGGATATCTCACTAGTGTGTGCGCACGATGTTATTTTTGATCTCCGTCCATCTGAAGTCCTCTATTCGACCCCTATGCGCATCGCGGGGTGTTTTTTGCAATACAGTGACAACAGCATGCCCATATGTTTCTGTCAAATGACCCGACATATTTTCTCTATTCACAGACAGCCTTAGAGACTATTTTAGTAAATTCGGAGAAATAAGAGAATGTATGGTGATGAGAGACCCCACGACAAAACGCTCAAGGTAAATACAGGGCTTTCCTACTTTTCCTTTGCAGTGCATGTGACGATATCGCTTACTTTGTCCGTGTTTAGTGTTAATCCAGCGTGTATGTGTGTTTCTGTGTCCGCGCGCGCATGTGTTCGTGTGTGTCCCTGTGTGCGCGCGCCTGCGTGTGGTTTCACAGCAAGCCAGATAAGCTTAAATGCTCACTGCTGTAAAGCTGCAGCCGAATGCAATTTGACATTGACTTTGTGACTGCAGCACAATGTTGGTGTAGTGTCGTCTCACATTGTAACATAGCAAATAATGATCAGCAGTGTCCCCAGTTTCTGTTTCCAATCTGCCACAGGACGTCCATAATGTGGATTTTTTAACACATTTACACAGAAATATTGCAACAATATTAAGGTCATATGACTATTAAGCCTGCCGTTATATGTCTTATCATGGCGAGTCACAGTATTTATATTTTTTAAATTTGTATTTGCAAAAAAACAGGTTATTTTGTGTGTGTATACATTTTAATATTGTTGTTTTTTTGTCTCTGTGTCTTTGTTTTGCAGAGGATTTGGGTTTGTTACGTTTACAGATGCTGCCAGTGTAGATAAAGTCTTAGCTCAACAACACCACGAATTAGACTCAAAGACGGTGAGTTAATTTGATCTACACTTACATAAGTGTTTCTTCCTTGTTGACTGTTTGCACTGCTCTGCCAGTGGAGACCCCCCTGTCATAACTGTGTGACTTTTTACTGCCTCAAGGCCTTGTGGGTAAACACCTCTTAGGTTAACAGGCTGTGCGGATCAAGGTCATGCATAAAGGCTAAATGCATGATGGTCCCTTCAACGCTAAGCTTAGCAATAAAACACAACTCCGGGCTGAATATTATATGTGTTCACTTTCACTTCTGTGGATGAATGGGGCGGACACGCCCCCTTCTTCGCTGCAGCCACATGTGCAGTGTGCACATATCTCATGTTCCACTGAAGGGCGTGCTGTCTCAGGCGCGTTGCTTCGCTACTGTTTGACCCGGCAGATATTGCATGATGTCACGCCTGATGCACTGATACTGCAAGTGTGAGAAATAGGTTTGAAACAACACATACGCCCTGATGTCAAAATCAAAGTCCTGTACAGTACTGATAGTACACTAAACAAAAGAAGAGTTAACTTTTGAAACAACAAAGCTGTCATGCAAACTAAGTAGTTACTGTTATGTTAAATAATTTCATTATATAAATATGGCAGAATAACAGAAATCCATGACCATTATAAATGCATGTTTAGTTTGAAATAATAGTCTGAATTGACTTACATAAATAAGACAATTGATCCACAGACACACACGTACACCCATGTGCTCATTTCTGAAAAACTTTGAACTATTGTGGATTCTACTTGCCCTTTGAAATTTGTCAGTGGATGAATAATTAAAGATGCTAGTCATTTTTGAGAGATGTCTGTAGTGATGGATTAGACAGGGTTCAGCTGAAATCGTATTTGTCTGGGATTTCTGCTCGCTAGGTGGTAATATCCAGATATGCCAGCATAGCTCTGGAAATGGAATAGTGCACGTTGAGGAAACATAGTGCTTCCTCGGCTGAAGTTAACTCTAGATGGAGGAATATTTTGAAGGATTTTGAAAGACAAATAGATTGTGCTTAGAGATACTCTGAAATCTCTAAATTTGTACAGGATATGGTGAGTAAGTTTAAGATTTGTGGTCCGTTGTATATTCTTGAGCTCAAGTGTGATTGGCACAGAACTTGTTCTTTTTTTTTATTTATTTTTTTTTACCTTACCTTATTTTCCTTCCAGTTCTTTCAACTGCAAAGTTTCTACTAATGCAACTGCTCTTTTTTTTATTATTATTAGAGAGCTCTGAGTTTTCTGGCCAGTTTTCAGAACAGCTCAGTGATGGAGGCTTTACTTCTCCAAATGGGCTTATGGGTTTAGTATTTCTACTGGTCTAAAAATGAGTTATTTACTATTATATAAAAAAAAACACGCATACCTTTCTAGAATTATTGATAGCACTTAAGTCAAAATGCATAATGGGGCAAAAAGATGGCAGGCATACAGTTGATGATTAGTTTTCTCTTCCCCTCAACCCATCAGATCCATCCTCTTATGTAATTTTAAATCTCAGGTGGGTCAGTCTAACTCAAACTTTATGCTTTAGTTGTGCTTTAGTGCTCCTGTGTGTTATGGGAATAAGAGTGATGAGGACATTCAGGGGCCTCTCTGTTGTGATTCGGTGAATATAGAGAGAAGACAAAGTTCTTGGCAGTGAAATGACCAATAAGTCCAACTGATGGTGTTGCAAATATCTATAGAGGAGAATATGTAGCAGCAGGTTAGG
Organism: Epinephelus awoara; assembly: GCA_035609425.1. Taxonomy (NCBI): domain Eukaryota; kingdom Metazoa; phylum Chordata; class Actinopteri; order Perciformes; family Serranidae; genus Epinephelus; species Epinephelus awoara. The sequence goes on from CM069304.1 coordinate 10,338,252, forward strand.
GGGCTGTTTGAAGGGGTAATGATACAGACATACTTTGATGCAGAATCTAGAGCAGTTTGACAACTTCAAGCTTGACATTTTGGATGAACAACTTTGCGACAGCTTGACAGCATATAAATATATATACAGCAAAGGTCGGAGGGATATGCGTGAGGGAGGGTTGCACATAAAAATATACTTACACCTGGGACTTGTCCTGTGCAGCCCCAGTCTTTTACTGATGCCCGATAAATGGAGCAGTCGTTGGTTCAATGCCTTGCCCGAGGGCACTTTGAGAGTATTGGCAGCAGGAAACCGCTGAATTCCTTGTACGTTTCAAATGATTCTATTAAGATATTCATTGGATTTAACTTGATGACCTCATGCTCATAGCAGCACAGTCTCAATCCGCTGCTACTTCTATGTTGCAACTGACTTATTGATTGCAAAATAGTTTTTTTTTTCACCCATAAGGAAAAGGTCTTTGGTACTTTTTTCTTATATTAAAGTTACTAAACTTTCCCCTGCAGCTTATACATACTGCTGTTATCGGAATGTAGAATATGCTTGACCTATTTTCTTATGTATTATGCTGGAGTTAAAACACAGGGTTTTCTTGCTGCTATGAAGCATATTAAGTGGCATACAAAATCTCTGATGTCAAATTACCATTTTGAGATGAGCTACCTCTGTTTTATCTCCAAAAGATACACACAGTTTTGCGGCGGCAGATGTGTACATAAACAGTTGTATTATATCACACTTATTGTAGGCTATAGGTCATATTTGGCAGACTTATGTCATGCACTTCAGATCTGACAGTGCCTCACCCTGAGAATGGAGCAGTGACATTTTAAGGTCTGACATCCAATCATCATTTTCTCTGAATTGTGGCTTTAGTGCACAGGCGCAGCAAACTTCTCCAAACTTGTTGCACATCTGTCCTTACCTAATTGGCATGTCACTTGGGGCTTGTTGTGAAACCTTCCTTTTTTATTATATTTATCATTACGTCTGTCAGGTAGTCTCTCTCCTAAAAAATCTATATGTTGTGTGGAAGTGGATTTTCATTCCAGATTTGTTAAGGTATTTCTTTTTGCCTTTGTTAGATAGCATACAGTAGAGAGCTAACAGGAAATGAAGGGAGAGAGCGGCCTGGCCAGACTTGATCGGGGACGTTGTGATTACATGGTCGGCGTCTTAAACCCTTGGGCCACCAGGCTGCCTCAAATAAATGGATTTTAATGACCATTAACATAATCATATTGGACGGTGACTTTTACACAGTCTATATTTAAAAAGATACGGAGCCAAATTAGTTTTGCATTCCTGTCTGATGTTAATGAAACAATCTGTTTTGTGCATGATTTATTTGCTTCGTTTCCCTGGCCATGTATTTTGTCTCCATACCCTCAAACTAGAAATATATTGATGATACTAATAGTCCCGTAATAATATAACTAATGGCTTCCTCGTAATAAATAACAAAGTGAAGCTATGTGTTTTTTTGCTTGACATTTTTGTAATCGGATGAGTGTTTGACAGTGTAATTGACACGCCAAAGATCTTGAGTCAAATACATGCAGAAATTGATATTTCCTAGCTGCTAATGTGCTGTTGTTTATCCGTCGGCGTGCAATAGAAGATTACAAACCTGAGGCAGCTGTCTGTGTTGTTTTCCTCACTATTAGTCATTGGGCTGTATCTGCTGTGCTGTTGTATATCTTAACGCTCACACTATCAAGATCGCATTGCATTAGGATCTATCATATCTCTTTATAAAGTTGCTCAGCACGAATGGGTAGAATGAAGCGGTCCAGCAAATGTGGATGGTTCTTGATGTGTTTGCAGATGTTGGTTTGATATAAGCCTCCTACTTTTTTGTGGTGCTTGAATGAATTCGTACCAATGTTTATGTCCTTAGTAACCTTGGAGGGAGTGAGTGGCTGGAGGTGCTGTGACTGTGAACAAGTTGAGTCATATTATTCGTACAGGGGAAGTGGAAATCATGCCTAATTTGCATTTTTTTCTACTTGTTTATCTCATACAGATATAGTTGGATATGTGAATAAAATTAATGAGGCTTTCTGACAACCACAAACACACAGTATAGTAATTATTGTTAAATAATATTAGTTAAAAAGCAAATGAAAAGGGGCAATTCTTGCTTTGATTGCACTGATGCCTCACAGAGAATTTCAGTAAGGAACTTCATTTTAGCCAGTGGCACCTCCAGAAGTTTTTAATAGGGGTGGCCAGATGGGGCCACTGAAAGTCTTGGGGTGGCACCAAAACTAAAAGCCATAACTGAATTTTAGGAATTCTATTGTGCTTTTGTAGTACATAGGCTAGTTAAAAAATATGTCAGTATGAGAGTTAAGAAATCTAATACTGATATACTGTGCGTGTCATTTTACAGTTAATATTAGTAATTGCCTGAGGAGATACGGCTTGCAGAATCAGTAACGTCTTTAAAATCTCTTCTTAAAACTCATTTTTATAGACTTGCCTTTATGTGATGTCGTCTTTTTATTTATTCTTTTTGTTTCTTCTTCTTTTTATTTATTTTATTCTATTCCTTTTAATTGTTTATTCTTTGTTATTCTAATGTCATTATGCAGTGTTGTCATCCTTCAGATTTAGAAATAATAGTTTAATTGCCTTTATTGTTCTTATCTCTTTTAACATTCTGTCTTTTCATTCTGTCTGTGTTTTGCTTAACTTCACCTCAATTTTAGCTATAGATGTTGCTATAGATATTCTGCATTTGCTTTGTATGTCAAAGTACTTTGTAAACTTTTGTTTTTAAAGGTGCTATATAAATAAAGTTATTATTATTATTATTATTATTAATTAGATGATGTGCATAGACCAGTACCAGAATACCACTCTTTCAGACAAGCTCGTATAACATGGTGACATTGCATTGCTTAAAAAAAGCATGTGCAATAGAACCCTTAAAACCTCAGTGTGAAAAAATGGTGAGTAACAGTGGCATCAGCGGTCAAATTCTAGATTGCAGCGCTCACTCGTGCTCACTCACTCACCCCTCCCATCGGTGGCCTCATAGGACAAAAAGCCTTGCGCAGACAGCAGAGTTTTTCGAGTTTTTCAGGAGTATCTAGAGACGAGGTGAATATTTATTTAGTCTAAACCATGTTACGATATGTTATAGCTTACCAGTGAGATATAGGTTATCTGTGAGATATATGTTAGGAGTGTTTTATCTCTAATTGTTTTGATAACACGAGCATTAACACAGTAATGCTAAAATAACATGTTTTATGTGAAAGTCACAGCACAGTGTGGCAAATATAAGTTGGTACGATTATAATATATGCGTTTCCAGAGTGTTCTTCCACAGGACACAGGGAGATGAGGAAGAGGGAGAGGGAGAGGAGGAAGACCAGGGAGAGGAAGGGGGCGAGGGGGTAACGTTAGAGGCGGTGCAGGAACAGCCAGGCGAAGAGGTGTGTCTTGGCTACCCAGAGGGAAGAGGAGGAGGAGAGGGTCAGCCTTCACAGCAGCGAGAGAGGAATCAACAGATTAGGCTGCAGGCTAGGCTAACCATTTAGCTGTAGCTCTGGGATAATGTTAGCCAAGGCTAGGATAACGTTAGCACGTAAACGTAGCCGTCACTCAAACTTAGACAAGAGGGAAAAGTAGTTGCAAACATAAGACCAAAATGATTTTAAAATATCAGATTGAATTACCTGTCTAGCAGAAAGCAGGCAACCTCCGCATCCCTTGTGAAATCCTTCTCCCTCAGGAGTTATTTCCACCTGGAATAAGCAACGCAGATATTCACTCGCGTTTTGTCCCGTTCTCGTTTATCTGATCTTTTTCTTTTACTTGGTGGCGTGGTTTCCCTCTTACGGGGCAAAACTTACATATGGTCCTCCATTTAAAGTGCAATAAAAGTACAAAGCAGGTTCATGCAGAAGCGCCCTGGATTGATCTTCACCTTAACCGTCTCCAGTGATGGCAAGTTCTCGGTAAACACGAAAGGCGAAGCGCGTATATCCCTTTTGGCCACTGTATTCAAATATGGCGACGCAAGAAGGCAGCCTCCAGCAGACCGCGCCCTGCCTGTGTATATATAGAGAAATCATTCTAAGCCTATGAGAAAGCTTCCATTTGTATGTGAATTGCATTACACTTTAGTAAATATATATTTATGAAAGCAATAGTTGGTATTTGTTAGTAAACGACCACATAAATTACACATTGTAACTTTAAAGATAGTAATGTCAGCCTCCATTTATTTTTTATCAAGGGGGCCAGCGGGGCAGCAATTGGGGCCCCTCTTGGGGGCGCCACTGATTTAAGCCTAACATTTCCCTGTTGTTTAGATTAATAGAGCTGTAGAATCAATGTAACATTCACAACAATGCCAGGATGTGCGACGACAGGCAAACCATCACAGTCTTCCTCTTTTATTTTTTTTTAAACCATGTGCTCTGCCTTTTGTCCGGTTATGAAAACACTCAGACGAGGATGAATGTGAATGAGACATATGGAGAAGCACAGCCCGGGGCTTCAAAACACACATGCTGGTAATTCAGAACATATTTACCATTTTTCATGATGCTTTGTTCGGTTAAGAAATATGCAACTCACAGCATCTGTTCCTGAAGATGTTTCGAGGCGGCCCGGTATGAACAGGAGAGATCATAGTACACGATTTTGCATTTGAGACGTAACAGTTGAGAGCTTAACAAGGCGGCAGATTGATTCCAGGTTGGCATCTTTTATTGTTTTATGTAAAGCGGTTATATAAAACAAAATAAAATAAAATAAGATAATATTCATCAGGGACCTAGCAAAGGTCATGTTTGAATGCAAGATATGAATTTATCATGACTGTGTGATACCATTCATCTGCGTTTAAACAGCATAGATACAGTTTCAATCCTAATTTCTTGCAACCTGTAAAACTCATAAACATCTACATTGTAAGGTAAATGTATTCTGTGTTATTGAATGACCAGGTCAGCCCATACACACCGTTTTGATGTTTTTAAGAGAGGCAGGAAACAAGCCAAGAGGAAAGGAGGAGAAAAAGCATGGATGAGCAGCTGCTCTGGGCACATCTAAATTCATCAGATAGGATTTGGAAGTAAAGTCAAATCAGTGAGCTCAACTCTGACTTGCTCTTGTTTAAGTATAGCAGGTGCTCTGTCTTCTGCAGTTAATTATGGCTGAAGGCGTTATTAGTTCATGCTGTATCTGTCTCTTGTCGGTACATACAGAACATCAGATGTTTGTCAAGGCAGTAATGTAATATCTTGTGTAATACCACTGAATCTGGATCATACTCATAATGGTGTTGCATATTTATTTTTAGAAAAAAAAAAGATGTCCAATTTCCTCGTTGAGCGTGAGATTTGGTAGCATTCTCATTATTGATTTGATGAGCATAACAAACTGCCTTTTCGAGGTGTTATTCCACTGCAGAAAAAAAAAATCAGTAAAAGATTGACAGCACAGATATTAGACATTTTATGTTTTAATTTCTTGTCTATTCCGTTGGTATCACACGGGCACACCTGTGGACCTGCTCGCACACTTAAGTTGGGAAAAGCTGCAAGCTTTGATAAGCCTTTTCCTTTTAGCTTAAACACCACATCATCATGCTAGTGTAGATATGTCTTAAGAGAGAGGAAGAGAGTTTACCCAGGAGCCGCATTAATATATGAAATCCTTTTATAAGATGTGAACTTAAGATATAGGCTGTTTCTCTGCCCTGATCTCCCACAGTCGCATGCAGAAGCAGCCCACAGAGACCCTGTAGTTAAAGGCTGTGGAAGATAAAAGATGGTGGGGTGGGGTTTGAAGGGGAGGGGGGGGGGGGGTGTTCCTCTTCGTCTGTTCTCATTTATTATATTGACATATCAGGTTGTATGATGTCTTGAGGATATCCACTTTTGTCCTGCGTGAGATCATGTTTCATCATGTAAGAAGGGTGTACCGAAATTATTAATTTGAACAAGTCCTGTCAGGGTGATGTAAAGAGGCTATAAGGTGAGCAAATACTTACCAATACTCTGGAGAGGCCCGTTTTGCTTTAGACTGAGGACAAAGCTCTTGACACTGACTACAGCTGTGTGAGATACGACATCTTTAGCATGCCACTGGTCATGCTCTTGTTCACCGCATGAACTGAACTGTGTAAACTTGCCTAGATGCTATCTGAAATACCCACATTGCAAAAGGCACACATACCATAATTGCAGAACCCTTTGAAAATGACATCACATTAGAGGCTGCCAGTCAATTGTACATAACAAGTACGGCTGCCATTAGATGGTTACAGTAATTTTAAGAATAATTCTCCTCTTACAGAGAACACACTGAGTGCATTTACAGTTGCATTAGTATCCCAGTTTTGTTCTTATTAGGGATATGAGGTCTCCATGTAACTTGAGGTACCTGGTTATTTACATCCCTGTACACAGGATTCTAACAATATCCAGGTTTCTGATTGCCTGTGTGCAGCTGTGTCTTGATGTCTTGCTATCCTAGTCACTATGCTATGTACAGGCAAAGAATGTTCAGAAACCTGGAAAAGGTGTTTACATGCCACAGTATCCTGGTTTCTATCGGAGAAATCCAGGTAGCATGTTTTTATCCAGGTTTCTGAAACCAAGAAAGGATGTACAAACATAACTGGAATACTCCAAAAATCCTGAACATAACCAGGATACGGGTGTGCATGTAAACACACGTAATGATGTGGAATTTGTCATGTGTAAATTGGGTCTGGCAGGAGTATAAAAGTATGGTTTTGTTGTGGCTCATACATTACGCTGCTAGTGCAAGGTCACCTCTTGAGTGGCTGTTTTTCAGTGATGCATTTTGATTGCAGTTCGCATTTGAACACTTTTTACTTGGGCTGCAACTGCAATTATTGTTTTCATTTTTTAAATCTGTAGATTATTCTTTCAAGTAATAAATGAATTGATTAATAGTTTGACCTATATAACTTAAAAAAGTAAAAATAATAGTTAAATAAATTAAAAAAAAAACACCCGTTGCAGTTGTCCAGAGCCTAAGGTGAAGTCCTTAAATGTCTTGTTTTGTCTGATTGACATGGAAAAGCATCAAGGTTTCACTTTGGAGGAGCTTACCAAGAGGTAGTTTATTTGGATTTTTACACCTCAGTGCTGATGAGCCGTGGCTAGAGGCATTTTTTACGTTAGGGGACATACGCACATACAGGCAGACAACCCCTAACGTACATACGTCACGTTCTCGTGAACAGGATATCTCAAGAATGCTTTGAAGGAATATCCTCAAATTTGGCACAAACGTCCACTTGGACCTCTGGATGAACTGATTAGATTTTTGTGGTCAGAGGTCACTGTGACCTTGTTCATCTCATTGTCATAAACACAATATCTCACAAACACCTTGAAGAAATGTCTTCAAATTCGGCACAAATTGAAATTATGGTGATTGTAAAGATCTTCTGTGCTGTCGGGTTGAACGTGTGTTTGAGCATCCATGTTTCAGAATATGTAACATCCATATAACATATCCATATTAGAAGCATTGTCAACTGTCATGGCTACGTATGAGTCTGGGCATTCATGGATGTAAACTGTAATGTCAGCTTGACTGGTTTGTGGAGGCATACAACTGCAAGACGATAATTGTAGTTTATCTAAAATTGACCTCAGCGGTTATTTAATCGTTAAAATAGTTGCAGATTAATTTACTTTGGATTGACTAAATGACAGCCATTTTGGTCTTATCCCCCAGATGTGTTTAAGTACTGCCTCTACTTTGCAACATGTAGAATACTATGCTTATAACAAAGACAACAGTGGACACTGTCACAATCAAGTCAGTCCCTGTAAAGTTTTTTTTCTTTGTTCCTTAATGAATTTTACAACCCCAATGACCTTCATACTTCCACTGTATTAAACAGTACACACAAAGTAAATTCCAGGTGTTTACCTGCTTAATAGTGCTGGTTTCCCTCATTTGAGCAGCTAATCTGGCAACCAATAAAACATAATGTTCAAAGGTGGAGTACATTCATATTCAGAGCAGGCTGTTCATTCAGCTCCAAGTCAGGTTTCTAAATATCTATGTTCTGTTTGGTTTGTATGCGCTGCTTGTGATGTTTCCACGATAAAGACATTTCCAAGAGGGGGATTAATAAAGTACTTTTACTGCTACTAGATGATAACTACAGCTGGATGGGAGGTCTAGCTTTCGTCTCCAGAGTTATGTGTTCTTAATTTATGCGTTTTAAAGTGCTTTTTTGTACATTTTCCCTAAAAATTGCCTTCTCTACTTCGACATCAGCTTGTGATTTTTCCTAGAAACCATTTTTAAAATAATAACCACCAAGAGAGTATGCCTAAACTTGTTGCGTTAAGATGATGTAGGTGGAGAATGTGAAAATTACACTAAAAGCCATAGCACAGCAAGGACAAGAGAGTGTTTCTTTTCCTCCAACCTATTAAGAAAAGTACTGTGGACCAAAACATGCAGTTAATCACTAGTTTTTTGTAATTAGTGTTAGAAAATGTAAGGTATTGATAGATGAAACAGACTTGAGAGGAATAACATTTGCAAGTACTGTGTGTGGTACTACTGAAACAAGTGCACTACCCAGGTCCGGTTGACTGATCCTAAACCCTGATGGTATGTGTGTTACATAACAAAAATGTTTCAGGAAGGAAGTATCAGGTGAAACAGAGACAACATAGTCTCTGGTTCAAAGGCACAGTTATCCAGCGAGAAGGGCAGTGCATATTTTATTTCTTGGCGTTACGTATGAAGGCACTTTGTACATAAAAATCACATGCACATGAATATGTAAAGCAAAGGGAAACAATTGCTACATCTCCCCTCCTCGTGTTCAGATTTCTCAAAGGAGTCATTCATCATAAGTTGTGACCTAAAAAGGTGCTGCTACAGGATTTCTCAGAAGGATTGGTTAGTAAGTCCTCCTTGCCTAATTTGGTTGCATTGCTCTGAGTGTGATTTAAACAATTGGCAGTTTCATAGCCTCATTTTGAACACAATTCTGTGCATATAATTGCCTCTTTTTGATAATTGTAGTATTTTCAACAGACAGAAAGCTATATGACCTCCACTGCTGCTGTGTTTAAGTGCTCTCTTGTGCATGGTGAACAGGAAGCTTCGTAGTGAATAGAAATTCTCAGCAGGACCGAAAAACAATTAGTTTACGCAGTGTGTTGAAATGAGGTTTGATGTGTATTGTATAGGCTTAAAAAGTACGATACATTACCAAGTATGTAGGACTTTGGTATTCAAAGCATAATGTGTTGTCTTTGCTCAAATAGGGTGCACAAAATAATTGAGTTTGAATTGGTTATGCCGGGGGCTAAGTGCTAAAACAAATCTTTAAATGAAATTCATTACAAGCAGGGTTGCCATACCCAGGTGTTATTGAATTCATTTCTCATTTTGACTTGATTTAGAAAGATAACAGTAATAACTGAGACTGACAGAAAAGATGACAATGACATTGCACATCATGGTTTCCCTTCAAACACATTAAATCGTAGTCAGTCTCATTGGCTTAATTGATCTGTGCAGATGGTGTCTTTTTGTTCTCGCGTTCTTTAATTCACTTTCTTTCCATTGTTTTTCTCAGCAGGAAGAGATATCTTTTTCTTAAATATATCCATCTGTGCTCAAGGAGTAGCTCTTATGAATGCTGAGAATTGGCACACTAATTGTAGATTTTTCACTGTAACACGCAGCAAAATATGGAACATAAAAATGATTCTCTGTTAAACACATTCTGTTAATACCATGTCAAAAAGCACATTTTTATCTCGTTTCTCAAATTTTGTTGGTATCCAGGCAAGGACAATTTAGGATGACATTGCTGTTTGAGATAGCTCCCCCTTATTGTGAGTGCAAGGTCGATGAGACCCCCCACCACATACCTTCATACCAGTGAAATTAACGAGGAAAATGTAGCTAATGAGATAACAAGCGCAAGATGGAGAAACAGGCTGATCTGACGCATCCTCCTGGTTATTTGGCAATATCTGGAGGCGTCAGCGGCCTCAGACTCTCATTTTCTCCCTGTCATATTCAATCAGCCATTCCTGCCTAAAATAAAAGTGAGTCTCTGCTGCGACCATGACCAGCAGAATGGTGGCGTGGCTCGCCTCAACGCTAACTTTTTCCTTTCTTTTTTGTCTTTGAGGCAGTTGTGGTTCTTTTTTTGGTATATATCAGTGGACAGCAGCGGAAGATAATATTTGGTAGCTCCAATATTTTGGCCAGTAATCAGCAGTAATTAATATGTGCTTTTTTAAAGTCCATTGCCAAATGCAATGAATATTGTGCCTGGACTGTGTCATTGAACTCCATCAATTGTAGATAATTGGATAGAGCAGGTAATGAGGTCAGTGATATTGGCCAGGTCTTATCAAACCCTCATAAGCAGAGACACCTCAGGTGAAAATATAGTTTTTCATGGTCTGGCCAATTTAGAGGTTTTGAGTTATTTTGCTTCCATAGCTTGTCTTTTTTTTTAGACTAGTGGTGGGAAAACACTGAAAATACACATTTAGGTGTTTCTTTAGTTTACATTACTGCTCTGGAATCTGTGCAAAAAGCACATATTTAATTAGATAATGCATCGTTTGCATATATAAACATAACATTTCAGAAAACTAATGCAAAAAAGTCTTTATATACATATAGTCCACTGGGGAAATATATGGAATTTTACAATTCATGTCTTTAAAGGCCATTTACTCAATTGTTTTTTTTTTTCTCATACTTTGAGCTGGAAATCTCCACTTCAGTACCACGTACATACACCGTACTTTCCAGTTTTATTTCTATCTATATTCTGAAGGTTTTCACAGAGGGGTTTGTTAATATATAATTTATAGCCTGATTTATAGAACATATTGTTCCCTGAAACATGGCAAAACATTTTTATGGCTGTTGACAGTATTTTCTGATTCATTTTCTGGAAAGATAAAAACAGATATCCAAAATCCCCTCAGCAAAAACCTTTGACTCTAGTATGCCAACAAAATGAAATAAGAATTTTACTTGGCATTATCCAATATTTAGATTTCTGTTGTGGAAATGTATGCAAATTAATGCTTGTTTAATTAGATAAGGCCTTATTTGCATAGTGAAACATAAAACATGTCAGAAATAATTGTCTTAATGTAAGTAATCAGTCAGGGAAGTTTAATGATTAGTGAAAAGTTTTACTCTATTCACCTGAGGAGTCTCTCCATAGTAACAAATTTTGTTCTGCCATTAGTCAGTGCTTGTATAAATTTTTGAAGTGGAGTGTATTTTGTTTTAACCTAAAGCCCTGCTGCCCAGTGACAATCCTGACAGACCTACCCAACTTGTAATCAAAGCAGTTATTGGGCCAAATCGCTGCACCAGTCTAATTATTGGCTTTTGCAGAGTAGGAATTAATGTACTGACTAATAAGGTTCTGTCATTGCATGGTGCATTTAATGATAGCTTACAAATAATGGTCAGTGGGAACAAATTGATTTAATAATGCTGAATAAAATGATTGGTTGGTGTTGGTACTGTTGCTATTTTGGTACAAGGATGCTAAGCTACACATAGCTATACTTAAGTAAAAAATAACTCACCCTAGCCTTAACCAGAGGCAGGGGCCCCAGAGGACAAAATGACAAAAGTCAGGTTTTATGTAGCAAAGCCTTTGTTCTCCTAAAAAATTCTCCTTCTTACGTTCTTATCACCACTTTGTTGGGCCAATCATGTGCACTTAATTTGTAATTGCAATAATTTTGACAGCTCTTGAATGCAGCGTTAGTGTCAAAAAAATGCTCCTCAAATTCAAAGCAGACTGTCTGTATCGCCACAGGCTGATTATGCAGCTTTTCTTAAATCTTAATGGCTCAGATAAATTGCAATCATTGTGAAAATATCACATTTTAATACATTAAGTTTTGAATATGTATAACTGCTATTAAAATCCTAGTATTTATTCCTGACCACAGAGGATTTAGAAATGTTACCATGTGAAAGCTTGCACTCTGGGGTCCCTTTTCTGGGCTTACAGTGTTAGAAATGTTTCCAACACCTGTTCATTGCTTTTTAAAATCAGAATATGACAGATTTTCTTTTAACAACAATTTTGCTATTCTTTTCTCATTCTCAGATTGATCCTAAGGTTGCCTTTCCACGTCGCGCCCAGCCTAAGGTAAGAATAAATTGGTCACTAACCCCGCTCAAAGAAAATGATTATGTCTCATGTCACTAGCTTACCTAATTTTGTGTGCTCACACAGCAGATACAAAGAGGCAGTGGATGTCTGTTTGTTATTGTAGAGAAATACCTAGTGTGGCTCCATTGTTCTCACCTTGTCTATGCTGTTTCACCAAAGCAATTAAAGTTGGACATATTAGACTTAAAGGAAACATTCAGCATGATTGAGGTTATGTTGTTTTTTTTGTATCACCTCACTGTTTTATATCCAAGTCATTTCTTTCCTGTGGGTTTATGCTTCTGCATTTCATCCCTCATTATAGTTGTTTTTAATGTCTCACTATGTCAAAATAATCCCATGCCAAATTTAGTCTGCAATAGCATGAATCAAGCTTTATTATGTGTTAATGCAGAGCATAAGTGTGAAACCATTTACATTGGTGACTCATCTGTTGGCTTGACGTAGTTGTGACTGACAGGAGGCGGGCTCTGGGCTCTGGCTGCAGAGAATGTTAGCGATTGGTTTCATTTAGGTGTGGAAAGGAGGACATCTAAGAAAGTGGAATCAAGATCCACCTGTCTTGGCTGTTATAGTGTAGAGCGTAATTACAGAGTTTTATTTTTTAGTGAGTAGTCTGATATTAGTAAGAAATTATTGACAGTGATGAATGACATTTACTGGGGTGAATTATAAGTCTGTTGAGTTGAATGGGATTGAATGGCACAAGTGATTAAGAAATATCTTTAATTGTGGTGCATGCATGTCGAAATGGTCACAATTAGCATTGAAACAATGGGTGATTTAAAAGATAAGCCAATCACGGAGGAAGTGTCGTACGAGCTCATGATGTGTATTATCTTTTTCCTTTTCTTGATTACTAGTCTCGAGCAGTTCTATTGACGATTAAATATTCAGCGTGTGCAGATGGTGCTGTGGCGTATAGTCGAGGGCTTTGGTGACATGCCCTCTCACACCATCCCCCCAGCTTTAGTGTGAAGGCTATAGCAGAGTACAGTGTAGCGCTATTCAACATCGCTATCAGGGCTTTTTCCACCTAAACCAGGTGGAAATCGATAATAGATTTTCTCCTTCCCACTGGATCAGAGAGAGGCATTGTTAAAGAGTTGGTCAGGTTTCAAATGAGGAATTGGCAGTGCAGGCTTTCAAAGCCAGAGCACATGGTGACTTAAGGATATCGGCATATGGTTGAGAAACTACCAGTGTTTCTCCACATTTCCTTACACGCCAAGTGTATCACTTTAACTTCGTCTGTTCGGAGCCTTGCTCGTGAAAGCCGAAGGTGCAATAAAACAGCTCAGATGGTTGATGATGCTTCCAGTTTTTAAGTGAACAAGAAACTCCTCTTGCTGTCGTGGTTATTGTTAATCTTTTTTTTAAACAGTGTTATACTCTTTTTTTTTTCTTTTTTTTTTTTTAGCAGTGACTCAGACAGGGAAATACAATATTTTTGAGCTGTTACAGGTCTTAAACATATTTGTCATTCTACCTTGTGTGGTTCATAACTCAGTGTAATAATGACACCATAACAGAATTTGTGGCCCTGCAAAAGCCTTGTACCAATGATTTATAAAATGGCTATAGGGCAAGCTTGTTAGAGAAGAAAAAATGGTTGTATTGAATGTGGATTATAAAGGATCTTAAAGCAATGGGATTAAGCCAGATAGATTAACATTGCATGGGTTTGTACTTTATGTTCAATTGATTTAAGACCTTTAAAAGAAGTCCCATTCTGAGGTTCCCATTTAGAAAGTCCTCTCTGTTTTGCATTTGCTTTCTTTTGTCCCTCTTTCCCCTCCACTGTCTGCCCGCCCGGCTGCTTATGCAGCTGTTGAATAGGCTTCGTTCTTGTTTAAAGAAGCTCGCCTTGGCAGGTGCCTCGGTGGCACGGGCTTCGGGGAGCAAATCGTGACGAGACCAATCAGCGTTAATTTTCTCACGGCTAACAATGACCTCACAAGTAACCCTGCCAATGACCTCCTGCTGCTGAATGCTGCAGTATGGTAAAACTATACAGTATGTACAGCACGTAGAGTAATGCTGAAAACAGACAGGAAGTGAAGGTGAACACAGAGGACATTTCACTGTAAACAACTGAAGGTGTTTGCACCGGGATGACAGGATCACAGGAAAAACAACTTGTATCAGCAGGCATAACTGACACTGCCCCAAAGCATGGACATTTCCATTATAAAGAGACGGTCAGAAACAGACAGGGAGAAGTTTGGTAACAAATAATCATTAGGCTATATTGAAAAAGACAGCCGGCAATCATTTCATTTAAATGTCATGTATGACAAAGTCACCGTGCTCAGAAGATCTGTATAGGTACTTACAATTCTTTAGAATTTTTAAGTGAAATATTTATATTTATTAGGCCATTATTGCGCCTGAATTGTAGGTTCAATTGTCATGATAAAATATAAATGTTACAAATCAGTCACTGTGTTCGGATTACATATGCTTTGCCCCTTGTTTTTGGACATCTTTTGCGAAGATAACCGCAGGTCCTATAGGTCCAGGTCCCTCAAAGAAAACATGCTAAAGAAAAGCAAACTGGCACATGCACATTTCTTATGAATTTTGTCACAAAATTAAAGCTTCTCCTAAGACTTAAAAGTGAACATTTTGTAATAGAAATAGCTGTGCTTAGAAGCCGTGTCAAAGGTATCAATGCAGACAAGTCCATAGATATTCAGGGATTAGGTTTCTTGTGTTGATGATTGACTGATGAGAAACAAAAGGATTAAACAATGATGTGATGCAAGGTGCATTATGCACATTCATTTATACCTTGTCTCCTAGCCTGTTCAGCTTGGTTGGGGGTAGCAATGGTTTTATTAGACAAGCAGCTAAAAGTAGCTTTAGAATTCCAGGATTTCAGCATACAGAAAAAAATATTTGATTTAATGGCATTCTTGCAATAAAGATATGTTATAATGATTATGGTTGAACTTATTTCTGAAAATACGGATATGAATACAAATATGATAAACAAAATTTTTTCATCACCTTATCTTTATGCCTCCACGCAGGCGATAGCCACAGCCAGAGGCATTATGTTTTCGGGTTCTCCGTCCGTCTCTCCCATTCTCATGAACTCCTGGAGTTCTTTAAATTTGGCACAAACGTCCACTGTGACTGAAGGATTAACTGATTAAAATTTGGGGGTCAAAGGTCACTGTGACCTCACAAACGACATTTCGGGCCATAACTCAAGAATTCCTTTGCTAATTATGACGCACAAAGGTCTAATAGGATAAAATGATAAAGTGATGATACTTTACAAAGCCCTTTGCTTCCTTTCCATGGATGACAAGCAGGACAGGGGGTTGCCTGTTTCTCTGGGAGTCCAACACTAGCTCACTGGTTTTGCTGATATTGAGATGCACCATGTGACAAAATTCGAAATCAGTCCTAAAATTCTAGTTTTGCTAGGGTAGCATGACATGACATGTTTGTTCCCAGGATATTGGTTAGGGGATGTGGCTTCTTATAAGTGTTAAAGCTCAGAGGCATTTTTTTTTTTCTGAGATTGGTCCTTGCATCTCATCTCATTATCAATGTAGATTTTCGATGCTGGTTTAAACTAGAGATGCACCAACTTATCGGTTGCACATTTGTGACGGTCGATACTCACCTTGTTATTTGTTATCGGCCTATGGGCAAATAAGATGGCATTTACCTATGGGCAGTGGCTGGTGTTTTTCCGTTGTGTCACATCAATTATGCGCAGGCTTAAGAGCAGCGCTCAAGACTAACAGTGTTTTGTCGTCTCGTCGTCCCAGGGACAATAGAAAACGTGTTTGGGAGGAACAGATCTTTCCTGGAACGCCGCTGGGGCAAAAGAATACAGTAAACTCACCATGGACACATCAGGGGATGCATCCTATTTTTTTCTCTGATGATACTTCATTGTGAACAACAGTTCTTTGTCGACAAAGGCAGGAAGAGAGCTAGTTCGCAGGTGGCTTGCTGGTGGATGGAACTATCTGCTGATGGAAGTTTCATTGAGTTACTTTATGATGCGTTAAAGCTCTATTCATCAGAAATGACTATTGTGCAAAGGTAAATTATAGTGCTCTTCTGATGTGTTCAAATGTAATCTTGTAAAATATAGTTTTTCAAGAGAAACCTGAATAAATACAGTCATGTCAAGGAACGATTTATTTATGTTTTGCCAGCAACATAAAATAAATATTAGAGAGGAAATTATTATTACATATATATTGAAAAGGCTTTTGAAGCAGTTTTGTTTTTAAATGTTTTTCATGTGAAAGAAGGTTATTTAAATAAAATAAAATAAATATGTATGAATTTGTGCTCATTCAAATGTAGTGTAATGAAGGACTGAATGACTTTAAAACAGTTAAGTTTTTTTTTTCATAATGAAGATTTCCTTATTTCCCCGGAATGAAAGGGGAATAACTGACAACAAAGACAAAATAAACAATGACAACAAAACCCCATTGATATCAATATTGGCCCAGAACATCACTATTGATGCGTCCCTGGTTTAAAAATCTGCCTCACCAGTTATGTGGCAGTTACTGTGTGATTTATTTTTATTCCCTGAATCTCAAGAAACCAAATATTATTTTTCCTAAAAATGTAATAATTTCTGTTTCTGAAGGCGAAGCGTCGTAAAGCTAAAAACTAGTTAAATACAGTTTCTGTAGTTTGGTCGAATCTTGATTTTTAAAAAAGAAGTTAATATATTCTTCAGTCTGTCTGAATGCATATAGATATAGGATCTTGAAAGAGTCCTTGGTCATTGCAATAATTCTTCTGTTTTTACTGTCCATAAAGGAACCCTTCTTGCATGACTACAGTGAAATAAATATAGGGCAAAATATGCTGTCATTGTTCTAAGCATAATTGGATTAGTTGAAGCTGATATGAGGCCTCAGCAGTCAAAAATTTTTTAACCCAACCTTTACCTCCAGCTGGATTCTGTCATACATAAAAAAATTCTACTTTTTACACCAAAATGATTCAAGTGTTGTTTTATATGCCAAGTCCTTAGTTTTTCCTTTCTATTTAGCCTGTTGTGATACTCTTTTAAAAAAAAACCACATGCCTTTTTAGTATTGTGGCTGTGTATAGAAAGTGGTAAAGAAGACAGAGATGAGATGATGCTGTTTCCTTGTTTGATATTTTCCAGTAAGGTTCATACTGAAAGATGTAAACGAGGCTTGCTCTCAGTTTCCTGGAGAAATCAAAGCGACGGTTTCCGCCGACATTGCTCAAGATTTACCACTCAACTGTTGGCGTCATTACCGCTGCTGCCGCTGCTTTTGTTTCCCACAGTGGAGTCGCACACAACCATGGCATGTCCCAGCATGATTTTAATTGCCAGTGGGACTGTGGCCACTTCAGTGGGAGATGAGTTCTGATGGCTTGTTATGGAAATGAAAGGAAGGAGCAGCATCCATTTACAGAGCAATGGGCGTAACCCTTTCCTTGCACCTCATAAAGGGATTTGCCGTGTAAGCCATCCCGAGCAGGTTGTCACTGTGTCTCTGGCAGTCTTTAGGATGCAGAAAGAAAGACTCTATCTGTGCACAAATAGATGTGTACTGCACAGAAGCAGCTGTGACAACACTTCCAGAAATTCTGTTTATTTTGTTTGCAATGACAGTTTTCTTTCCTGAAACTTCTCGTATTAAACTGCTTGCGTTAATGTCAGTGAGGAGGAAGACGAGCTGTGCTAGTACACTGGTTGAGGTAATTCTGGGCTATCAGTCAAAAATACCATCTAAGCACTGCCCCAAATCTTACTCCAGCCTGTGACAGCTATGGCTGTGGCTTCCCTGTTTGTGGCCTGCTGTTGGCCCACTACCTATGCTCTGCACACTTTCTTGTTGTAGATCTGCTGATCTGCTGAAAGCCAACCAGTGTTAGGGAATGGTTTTAAGAGCCAGTTCTGCAAGGGATAGGCAGCGTCTCCTAGGATGTAGTAGCCAGCATTCACCCCACTGATGTTCCTGGTGTGAGCTGGGAAGTGGTTGCCATGGCTGGCCAACTCCCACAATGTGGACGGTCTCAAAACCCAAGCATGAAGCAAGCTCCCAGGCAGTCCTGCAAACATGTTCCAAAAAAGTCCCTTTCTATCCACAACACATCGAAGGATGATGGAGTGCCAGCCTTTACGGTTGAAGTAGTCGCAGTGGTACTCCTGTGGCGCCAACATGGGCATGTGTGATCCATCAATAAGAACCAATACACTGCGGAGGCCTCCACCTGTTCTCAATGTATGCAGCCATTTCTTCAAACTTCTCCTGGTCTGGGAAACAAATTAGTTCCGGTACAAACAACATCTCTGCAGCAGTGCAGAATTCTTGCCCACACCAGCACACAGTTGTTTTGTGCACTCCGAAAAGATGACCGATGAAAGCTAGTGTTAGCTCTCAGGTTAGCTTACCGGTCATGTCGTCTTTGTGGAGCAACCAGTCATCTTGTCCTCTACACTCTCTTGTTTGTTTCAGCTGTATTTCTTTTTGCTGCCCTCAGCCTGTTCTGATAAAAAGTTTGTGTCTTTGCTGTGACAAACAGCCATATACTGAGAATCAAGAACAAGATCCCTTCGATATCCCCCATTGTGTCTGTGTTTGTGTTGCGCTGAAGATGTCACTGCAGTTTACATCGCAATGCTAAGAATCAGATCAGCTAAGAATCCCACCCACTCTGAGGAGGTATTATCTGCCGAGGAAAATAAAAAGGAAAAGTACCTGCTTACAGAAAAGTTCATCAAGTCAAGGAGATCTGTACCATGTAGTGGAAACATGGCTGCTGGAGCCCTCTCTTTCTCTTTGCCTTTTTGTCTTAAGCCTCTTTAACACTGCCTGTTCAAGGAGGAAATGTTGCGATGTTAATCCATCTTGCCGCTCTGTGTTAAACCTATAAACATGGAATGGGGGGACAGAGTTGTTCTGCCTAAAAGCCAGCAGTGGAGGTACTAACAGAACCGAATACACATCTGTGTAAAAAAGGGTACGCTGGCAGGACAGAAATGGTGCGACGTTTCAACAACGTGTTATGTGTTTGACCCACCCCCCGAAAAAAGCAGCTAACAGCAGTTTGTGGACAAACAATGAAGTCTGGGAGCTCCTTACCTGCTGAGCAAAGGCTCAGATCAGCTGCCATATTACAAGGAGGGTAAGTGATTGTTATTACCATTTAGTGCCATTGTTATTGTTTAGAAAGCGCTGCTGACGCATTTGTTATAAGTCACACTAGAGTCCGATGCTGCTGTCACATGTCAGGCCTGTCAGACCTTTGCTTCCAGAACACCGGCATGCGATCTAAAATCACATACTGGGGTGGCCTTATGCTTGTTTGATTCTGTGTAAATAAAAGCGAAACCGGCGAAATGGAGAGTCGTTGTTGCAGCAGTATTGCGGGATCTCTGTGTAAAAAGGGCTTTTGTTTCACTCTGTCTCTACATGTCACCATCTGTTTCATCAGTTGATTTTTTCTTTTTCTTCTTCCCTCTTATTCTTTATTTTCTGTGAAAGGCAAAGTGACCAGTGCCCCCACCTCCTCCACTTGTCTGCGTCCCACTCCTCTCACAGGGACAGTGTGTGCTTTATGTTCTTGCTCGCAGAGCAGACTCTCAGGTGTATTGTGGTTCCGGAGATTTCAAGCCTTAAGTTTTAATGAAGTCTAATAATAATGCTGCATGAAGTAAATACACATTCTCATCCCCTGTGCCTTTGTACTATGTGACGTAAACATCACTCAGACGCACATAAGACCTCATGTACGCATACTGGGCCACAGGTGTGTAGTTTTTAAAAAAAATAAATTTAAAACAAACTTGAACCTGTTCTCCTCTTTCATTGTCCTATTTTTCTTCATCTCTCACTCCCTCTCTGTTTCCATCTCTGTGCTCTTTGCTTCTTTTTAGTCTTTTAGGATTACAAGGCCTTGCAAATCCAGTCTTACACCTTGCTCAGTTATTTGATCTAGATTTAGCATTATGATATTCCCCTTCTCAAAATGATCCTTATTTTAAATGACACAGCTCACTGCTGGGAAAATGAAACCTCTGTAGCTGCCAGCCCCTTTGAATGTCCCTGTGAGTTTATTAAAAGCACCAGCTTCCCCCGTTCCAACTCAGATCTGCACAGCTGCACGAGTGTGAAAGAATATTCAAGGACAAAAGTCTTTAATGTAGAACAGAATGCCATATCAATATCTTTGTTCAGCTTTACAGTTTGTGACAATGAGCCCTCCCAAATATTTATTACGAAAAAAGAAGATTATTTCTTATTAGACATTTCATATTTCAAGGAATTTCTACTGTGCAGATAGCACACAGGGTGAAAGAAAGAGAAAGAATGTTATGCTGTGGAGGCTATTATCCAAACCCGACGTCGCATTTCAAGGCATACGGAGCAGGTCTTACCCTGGTGAGCGACCGAGATGTCCAACTGAAAAGATATTTGCTGTATTTCTCGAAATAAATGCACTTTTGAAATGGGTTTTTACAACTGACACTAAATGCACCGACGTTTCACTGAAACCAAGAGTCAGACGGAAGACGACGGAAAAGTGACAAGCGAGTTGATGGGAATTCTTCACTGTCACTCTCCCCTCACCCCTGAAAAAAACAGATGTGCAGCCAACATAAATAAACCCTCCTTTAGATGGAGGGTGACACAAGGAGTTGTTTTTCCCCCTGTGGTAATGGCTACTGTGCCGAAGCTGGAGATGGGTTTAAATCCCTGACCCGTCAGCTCCTTTGCTTTCAGCGGCCTCAGTGGAACTGCTCCAGATGAAAATGGGGCCAGAGCACAGACATATGAATGACTGTTTGTTTGGTGGTCAGACACAATCACCAACTGAGTGACCCAGTTAACGGGTAGTCAAAGCGATGCACAGTTTGATTCGAGCATGTCTTTTTGTGTGTTCCACACTTTCTAAATGTATCTTGTATGCTTTTTTCAGACTTTTCTTCGATATTTATGCTTCATTGGAAAGATAAATGGTTTGTAAATGTGAATGCTAGTGTAATTATTATTTTTTTTACTGCAGATATAATATGAACACACATTTCCTTTGTTTGAATAATTGCCGGAGCGCTTATAAATGGAGTGCACATGTGTGTGATTCTTCTTCCCTCGGCCTCCCTCTTTTTCTGCTCCGGTCTCCTTGGTTGCGGGTGGAGAGTAATTAGGTTTTCTAGGGGATTGAGGGGTTCTTACAATGCTTACCAATGGCAGCAGTCAGGCAGGCTAGTGCTGGCAGGGCAGAGAGGACAGAGGGCTGTGCAGGAGCCTGGCACTGCTAAACCTGATGCTGACTGACAGTAATGAGGACAGCCTGCTAGCCAGGATAGAGAGGAGAGCAGAAGAGAGGAGGGCATGGTCCTCCACTATACCTCTCAAGACCTCTTATCAAAGCCTCTGTGCGTATGCACACACATGTACTCACAGAGATACAAAGAACACACACACACACACACACACACACACACACACACACACACACACACACACACACACAAAAAAAACACAAGTTCAGTTTGTACAAGGTAGACCTGAAGAAATGCATCATTGGGCTGTGTTATGTAAGACTTATTTGGCTTTACTCATGAACCTTACAGAAATAATCAAAAATAAAATAAATTGCTATCCATCAAAGAAAAACATATGGTTTTGACTTTCTGTTCAGTCACTGGAAAACAGCAGGCCTGCAGTTATTTAGAAAGGACCCAAGGAAAGGTGTTTTATTTACAGGAAAAATAGCATATTCATGTTTTTCCTCAAATATATTAGTAGTAAATTACAACCAGAGAAATGGAAGTTAAAGTATTTTTAGTATTTTTAGTTTCCTGAACTGTGACATTTCACAGTGAAACAGAATATTTGAGTGGTGTACAGTTGCAAGAGGGATTTAAATCAAATCCTTCACATTTGATTGGACCACTAAAAAGGAGGCGGGTTGAGAGTTTAGCGTGATACGACGCCACGGTCTGCTGCTGAGCAGACTGTTAGATTCACACACACCTCTCTCACTGTTTGATCAGGAGGAGAGTGAGGAAGAGAAGAATGAATTAGACCTCTCTCACATTGTTTTGAAAATGAAAGCAAAGGTTTCATGGTGAAATGGTGGAATGATGAAATGCAGTTATATATGACCAGTGTGGCTAGCTAGTTAACCAAAGTCTCATCTGACTGGATGAACCTCTGTGAATGCCCCTGAGTGCAGAATGAGTGATCAAACATTTAAAACTGTTTTCCCTGGTTTTACAGGAAGAGAACAGGCAGGTGATTTGATGTAAAAAATACTTTGATACTGACTTTTTTCTAACATGTATTTGGAATATAACAAGATAAATGATTAATTAACACAGGGATACAGGATGAAATCTGAGATTATGTATTTTTCCATTTCACTAGGTTTTAAACGTCTTTTGTGTATGTTACTGTAAGGAAAAAAAAAAGTTTGACTGCAGGTATAAGTCACAACATATTAGTGGTTATCCAGTGGTCTCTCACCAGAAGAATGTAACTGACAATAAAAGTGGCTTTGGTCAGCACAAACCAACAGTGACTCTGACCTTGGGCCTTCCACAGCTGTAGCACTGTTCTGTATTAACGCCTTGCGATTACGTGACAGGTGGATTAGCCAGTCGTTGAGCTTTCTCATGATGCGAGCATATTTTTCCTATCTCCTCCAGTCTCCACCCATCAGATGTGAAAAATAAGGAAGCCATCCCTTCAGGGAGTCACTTTGGCCAGTGATCAATGCGTTTCTAATGATTTGTTTTTACAGTCATCTTTTTGAGATCGCTTTTAAATGTAATACTGGAAATAATTACAATGAGATGTCCAGTTTAATCAGGATGATGGGTTCCACTGTGTAGTCAGACACATCACCTTGCTGTCCAGTTTTGATTTCCTATTATTTCTCACCACCTTTGACTCTGTGTCTCTGCTTTCAAACATGCAGTCTGGGATTTGTACAACAGAGAGTGAAATATGTTCTGTAGCAAGAGAGGCTCAGGTGTGTCAAGATATCTGCAATTATAGACATACAGCTTTACACTGTATATATAGTGCTAGCACCACCTATAAAAAAAATCATAAGAACTATACAATATGTCTTCCAATACAATTTGTATCTCATGTGGATAAAATAAATTTTTTATGTCTTTTGTCTAATATAACAATTGTCATTTTTAGGCATATTACTACAATACTGTCTGCGGTTTTGACAGTAAGAGTTCACATACGACAAAACCATTGTAGGGTACTAAACCAGCATATAAAAAAAATACAGTTTTAGTGTAATATTGGATAAATGTTACCATATTTATGCAAAAAAAGGCACAGAAACACTACTTTATATGCTCACTTAGACCTCCTTTACACCTGCATCACAATGTTTTCCAGGTAACTGGATTAATCTGGGTTAACCTGGATTGTGCTTGACACCAGAATACAAGTGTAAATGCACCCACACTGCACCGAGGTAGGATGATGATCTGATTGGCCAAACTGCTGAAGATGGTCACAGATGCATTGTGAACACATTGAACATACGTATACAGGCCATTGCATTTTCAGTCCACATATGACAACTACATGGGTGGACATATGTAATCACATGCAAGTGTTCAGAACCTCTGAGGTAGGAGCCATTAGCCAGTTAGCAAGCTAAGCTACTAGCAAGTAAGACGCAAGAAAGCACTGGTCGAAGAAGTCAAAACCATAGACTGGATAAAGTGCTAGTTGTAGCCAACATGACGTCATCCATTGGTTTGTGGAGTCCCGTTTTGAAGCCTCCAGTAGACAATTTGGCCATTGGCATCTTGGGTTTTTCTGGAACCAGGAGTGACCATATTTAGACGAGAAGGTAGAGATAACTCAAACGCTAGCTGCTAGCTTAGCAAGCGAAGTGCATTTACAAATATGTTGAACTATGATAGTGCCAGTACTAATTTTTGAAAATTTGTGAAAAACAAGCTTAAAACCATTAAGACACAATCTACTTAGTGGATTTCTTAGAGGCTCTTTTAGTATAACTGAACCACATCCTGAACACAAATTTTTTAGGCGACCAAAGCGCTACAATGAACTTTTATTAACTGAAAACACACTGAAACAGTGACAGCTAATGTTACAGCTAAACCTATACTATATGAACCTGGGGTTACAGATTGTGGTTGCAACTTGTCAACTATTGGTAAGTCAAAGCGGCAAAACCCTTAATTATGCATAATTTTAAGCCTTAATAACATTTAAACAGGTGAGTTACATAAAGATTCAAGCTCCGTCTAATCTGATCTCAATGTGGACAGTAAAAACACATTAGTATCAGGTGTAAATGTGTAAATGTACTTTAACAAGTTTGACCTTGATAGACAGGTTGGCCAGTGGTTGGGACAAATGGTCATTTGGTTAGATGTGTTACAATTTGTAAATCTCTCGGTTGCTCTGTAGGTTTCTTTGACTCCATCAGCTCCAAAAGTGGGGTTTTCAACATATAGTATCTATAGTTTGTTTGTAATTGTAAAAGTAAAGCTAAAGTCTAATGATTTTGTGTTGGATGTGTCTGTCTGATTGGAGGATTGCCAGGCTGGCTCACTGAAGTGTTCTGCCATGATTGGATCCAGTTGTCATTGTAGAGTAAGATATTGGAATCTCGCAGGCCAGATTGCTCTTTCTCACTTTGACGTTGTGTGACAGTTCATGCTCTGTAGTTTTTATGTGCTGTCCTGTTTTTTTTTTTGTTTTTGGGGGCACCAGCTTCTCAGATTAAGAATGATATTCCTTCGGTAAGACAAGCCTGTCAGGTTATTAGTTGTGCCATTGTTGGTAGTGTGATTAATAGCGATGGCCAGTAGCTTTTGTTGCCTTTTTCTGGTTCAACTGCTTGTCTTCAACATGTCACTGTCTCCATGGTGGATGCAAAATGACATCCTTTTAATTAATTGAAATCATGTGGATCATCTGACTACTTTGCTGTACTTACTGTGGCGCTGTCACTTTTAACGGCCTCGGGTCACCAAAACCGGTCTAATGTTTGGTTTAGTCACCGCTTTCACACAGTCAATAGACCAATACTCTAATAATAACCAAAAATGACTGGATAGACAAGAAATGCCAGGCAGCAAACGGAAACATATTCTATGCTGTAATTACATATTTCAGAACTTGCGCTATTATTTTACTTGTCACTCTCAGCAGCTGTGTGATGTGTTTTCTTTGTGTAACACCCCAAAATATCTTCACTAGAAGGTGACTGTGGTGTATCTGTTGTCACTTTGATGCATAAATATTATGTTATTAGCAGAAAGCATTTAGAACATTGATTCTTTGTTGTTTAATTAAAATGTGGCCAAATTATCGGCTATTTGTTAACAGATGAGTCTTGATGAAAGATAAAGAGGTCGACAGGATATAAGTGTTTCCAAAGTATTAACACAAAACAATGCAACAGATGCAAAGTAGTTCTAATGCAGGAGGCCAAATTGCTTGTGATAAGAATCACAGGCCCACCATTCAGCCCATTCCTGTCCTCATACTGTATTTCTGCGATTTCCACCTGATGTGGGAGCCACTGAAAGGCTACTGTTATGCATGTACTTTGCCCAGGCACTGCTTAATAGCTCCCAAACGGCCCCAGTGGCAGAAAATCTGCGTGGTATTGTTGGTAATAGGAGGAACTAGATAGAATCTGAGGGTTGAGCTATAACAAAGCACGGCAAGAAGGATATGCAGGAGAACAGACAGTCAGGCATGCTGCTCCACATTTATACTGGAGAACCTCACCTG
The DNA here is from genome assembly GCA_035609425.1 of Epinephelus awoara. Lineage (NCBI taxonomy): Eukaryota > Metazoa > Chordata > Actinopteri > Perciformes > Serranidae > Epinephelus > Epinephelus awoara. The sequence goes on from CM069304.1 coordinate 10,364,250, forward strand.
CTTTTTTCCTGCAGTCACAGGCTGTGGGGTCTGTCATTCACTTCCGTAATAATACACACATTTTTAAATCGAGGTGGAATAAAATGGCATGGTTTTTTTTGTACAGCGACACGCTACTTCCGTCGCAACATGTCACATTGTACGATTAAAAAACATACGGCACGAATGTGTAAGACACCAAGTCTTCAATACCAAATTACTGCATCTAAGTCAGAGCGCTAAAGAGCTTAGCTGTTCCTCTACATAATGCCTCGGTCCTCAGCTGTGACCTTTCTCTTCCGCACATCATTCACGATTATGCTGCTGACATGTTGGCTCATGCCAATAATTTTTCATTGGAGGCAGTGTCAGCCACATCATATTTTATCATCTGGATAAATTTGTGTTGTGTTTGCATGTAGGCCCCCCCGTAATTTGGATTTGTCTGTTTATGTGCTCTTCCTCGGGATTCAATTTTGCATTTAATTCAGTTCAAGAAAGGAATCCAGACAGAAAATATATCTTTGTAAACGAGTGGTATGTAACATAGATAAACAAGGTGTTTGTAAGTAGTAAAATGTGTGTATGCATGCATGTGAGTGTGTTTAGATAGTCATTTAATTGTGAGTTTGCACCAAAATGATAGACCAAATCTGTGGCATGCCTGCACAGACTGAGAGCATGATGATCACACACATTACAAAATGAAGGGGAGCAGGGGCACATTATAAAAAGATAATTTTATGTATGATTATCTGAACCGTTTTGACCTCTAACTAAATTATAGGTGTTATTGTATATGGGTGAACAATTTTCAAATAGTGATTTTTACAGGCAGATATAACAGTCAAAATGAATGCTTTTCATGCTTAATGAAACTGTCTCCAGAGTGATGTTGTTTCCAAGTGTGCCTTATATACTCCTGTGGCTCCGAGCTTAGAAGTCACGAACACGACTTGTTATATTTGAGTGCTTTGGCTGCAAATAACAAAATGGACCTTGTAACAAAAGCAGTCATTTTTGTGACAGGAAAAAAAAGAAAAATTAAACGGCATAGAGCTGCTGCAGTGGCAAAACTAACAAGAGTAAGTGCAACAGGCATGTAATTTATGTTTAATTAATGCAATAAGATGGTTATTATAGACAGACAGTGTGTCTTTATACATTATTTTAGAAGTAAAGCCTTGGCCAAATATTGTTTGCACTACATGTGTGACTGTGCAAATTATCTCCACAGAATACCAATCAGTAATGTAATAATCCATAACCTCCACACCTGCATCAATTGTTGACACTGTTGATTCTTTCTGAGACCTTGTCATACAACTTAGTTTCTCTGAGTCTGACTCCACCACCCACTCCAGTGATCAGAAACACTAGCCACTATTTTTAACAGGAGGAAATATTTACTACTGTTTAAGATGTGACTGAAATGCTCTCTGGTTAATTAAAGCCAACACGTAACTGAAGTAATTACTGGACATTATCCATTCTCGGAAATTACTCAGCGTTAATGTCAGCTTGGCTGTTCATAGATTTGATTTATTGTGCCAATTGTGAGATTTCAATAATTCCAGTACAATTAATTCATCTTTATACTGGACATCATGTGTCTTAGCAGCACAATTTCAATGTCTTGCCACTTACAACTCTGCACATTCGTAGACATCAACAGTTTTCCTCTGATCAGAAGGTTTGGACTTTAATTTATGGTGAAACTGTCTTTGCCCCATGGTGGGGAGCTCATTGCTTTTAAAGGGAACGAAGGGACATAATTTAATTGACTATGATTGACACTGGCCCCTACCACATCTACTGGTAATTTATTCCTTCTAATCCAACCTCTTTTGCGACTGCACCGCAGGTGTGCCACCGCTGCGGCAGCAACTTTGGTCTCAAAATTACCACAAATGTGTTCTCGCACCTAAATGCTCTACATGTGGTAGTACCATGAATTTACACCACTGCCTGTGCTTTCCCCTCAATTCATTAAAAGAAGACCCCTTACGACACTCTGTTGGAAAATGCAAAAACAACCCCACACAGCAGAAAAAGCCTCCTTTGTCTGTGTTGCTACTGCAAAGTAGTGGAGTATGTGAAATAATCAAACAGAGGTAATGCATGAGCAGGTCAAGTCCAGCTTGTAAGAGTTATTTTGTGACTTAATTTTCTCCCGTGTTATCATACAATAATGAAAAGTGTTGACAGATTCATTTCCTTGCTGCTACCGCCTAAGACCATTTTGTGATTTCTAATTGATAGCTACATGCGGCAATTTTATAGCACTAGACAATTTTATAGCACTTTTAATTAGTCCAACTTTGACCTTCTGTTCGCTTTGCATTTATATTGCTCCAAATTATTTTCACCTTCTTTCCTCATTAACTTTTGTCAAATGAATAGAGGCATTTACAACATATTAATCCATACGTAGACTGTGTGAAATACGGTGAGACTCCACTGAATTGATAATAGTCTGTTACATTAATTGTTTGAATTATTACACACAATTAAATAATCTGTGAAATGAGTATTCCCAGTGCCTTTTGACCCCAGAGAGAATTTCTAATAAAGCACTCACACAACATAGGAAATATCAAATAAGTGCATAAAAATACCTCAGTGAAATGAGGCTGTAACAACCACTTAGTTGACTAATTGACTAAGAGGGGAAGCCCTTACATATGTCATTAGGAAATACAGGTGCATGATGACTCCACTCAGATAAATTCTTCGTATGGAAGTAGTTAATCTCTCATGTAATATTGAGCAGATGTGTGCATTGGTAAATGAATCAACGCCAACCTCAGATAAATCTCAACAGACAAGGTGCGTAGCATTCATTTGGACGTCATCCAGTGAATGAATATTGGATTTGTATGCCAACACGTACCATGTGCAGTCATCTTTTTTAACATTAAACTGTAGCTGTTTCTGTGGCATGGAGTGATTAATGCTGACAAAATGTGGGACGGAAAGAGACCTGGCAGTCAGGTGTGTACAGTGCTACTGTGGATCTCTTTGCTCTTTTGAGAATTTGCATCCCATGTAAATCTCGCATCCAACAAGGACAATTTCACTGTGGTTATTTGACACCAGAGAGGAGAGGACGAAAAAAAGGAGAGGATATGGGCTGGAATTACTTCCACCAGTAAAACAGAATGGTGAATGACAAGATTCCAGTCTATGCAAATGGATGACCACAGTAAAGAGTGGGCCAAAGAGACGAGCCAGAGCAGTTAAAACACTTAATTTTTAATGCAGTACTCTGTTATTAAATGTTGATCTGTAGGTAGCATTTGAAAGGCAGCAGGTAGTCTCTAAACCTAATTCTTTTGGCTCTGATTCTGAAATTGGACAAATGTGGTGCCTTGTCCAGAAACATTCTCTTTATTGACTCTAAAGCTACAGCTCGCCCCCAAACTAAAAATACATATTTCTCCTCTTACCTGTAGTACTATTTATCAGTGTAGATTGTTTTGGTGTGAGTAGCAGTGTGTTAGCGATATCGGCCATAGACTTGTCTGCCTTCTCTCAAATATAATGGAACTAGATGGCACTCGACAGACATATATCTGAAAAACTCAGCAGCAATGTCTCTTTCCAGAAATCATGACCCAGTTACTTAAAATAATCCACAAACCTTGTCATGAGCAGTTTCATGTAGGAACTATTTTCTTTCTACCAAACTACACCTGGCAACTGAATCACTGCGCAAAAGGAAGCGTGCATCTTCTGCAAGAACATTGCAGCTAAGCCAAGGAGAACGCCATTAATGTATACATCTTGTGCTATCACGAGCATGAGCCTCTCATCCATGAGTAGATGCACGCTTCCTCCTGCGCAGTGATGCGGTGGATGGGTGTAGTTCAATTGAAAGAAAATGGTTCCTACATGAAACTGCTTACAACTAGGTCTGTGGATTATCTTGAGTCAGCTTGTGGTGCTCAAAGCCCAAAAAAATACATTTGAAGAACTCAACAGTAATGCCTCTTTCCAGAAATCATGACTATTTTATATAGAACTATTTTATTTCAGCCAAACTATACCCACTAGTCATATCACCGCGCAGATGGAAGTGTGCATTTACTTATGGATCAGAGGCCCAAGCTCATGACAGCGTGAGATGTAAACATTATTGACGTCCTCCTCCACTGAGCTTTAATGTCAGCTAGCTCATTGTTGCTAGGTAAGCTAGCAGTAGATGCACACGTCCTTCAGCACAGTGATACGGTTGGTGGATGTAGTTCAGTAGACAAAAAAAAGTTCCCATATGAAATTGCCCACAGCAAAGTGTGTGGATCATCTTGAGTAACTGGGTCATGATTTTTGAAAAGAGACATTGCTGTTGAGTTTTTCGAATGGTTTTTTTTTTTTTTTTTTTTGGCGCTTTGATCACCACAAGCCGAATGTCACCTACTTTCATTATATTCAAGAGAATGCAGACATCTCTATAGCCAATAATTACAACACACAGCAACTCAAACCCAAAAAAATCTTGGCTGATAAATAGCAACACAGGTAAGTGTAAAAATATGCATTTATGATTTTGGGGTGAACCCTTCCTCTAACAGTGTATTTTCTGGGAACAATTCAAGCAAGAAAGAAGTAGATCTGAATTATCTTTAAACTTAGTTTAAAGCTAGTCTAAAAGTTTGTTCATGAGAGTGCAGAGATTTGAAGTGGCAAGTCACGTCGTCAGAAGCACTTAATTTGCATAAAGTAGACAGGACCTCCACTGGTGATTAAAAACAGCAAACACGAGCATCTATGAATGCATTAAAAGTAAATAGTGGCAAAGAGTTCATTAACATTATCGGTAGTTATTTGTGGCACCGCTTAATGAGGCCTCCCATTTCACTCCACAGAGTGGACAGTTAGTAGACTGAAAGTGGAAATTTAGAAAATTAAGAGCAGAGGAGCTTTAAATGTGACCTCTTTTGACCTTCATTCTATTCTCTGTCAGTTAGGTGTGGCATATTTGTGTGTGTGTGTGTGTGTGTGAGTCTTTCTGTCCGTCTGTCTCATTTATCCATCCTCTTTGCAGTATTGGAGTCTTTATCTGCTTGGTTGACTTTATAACTGTAACACTAGTTTAATTTCCTTACCTGCTTAATTGAAATTCACATCTCTTTCTCCTCGTGTTTTCTAGTGTGTGTGTGTGTGTGTGTGTGTGTGTGTGTGTGTGCATGGGGCGGATATTAGTGGAGATGTATTTTCATTCTAAAAGTGGCAAGTGATGGACAGGATCTCACAGACAATGCCCCCCCTCCCCCCTCCACTACCCTCAATCTTTTTGTCTGCTGCACCTGTCTTTTAGATACCTTTCAACCTTGTCTCTTTCTTTTGCTCTCTCTATTCCCAAGTCCCTCTTTTCCCTGGATTGCCTGGGCTTGATAAATCTGATGCTAAATTTAGAGACATATTTCTCAAAGCCACCCGAACTAGAAAGAGAGAGGACCACAGACAAAATGGCCTCTCTCATCCATGTTTATCATCTTTTATTTATCTCTTTGAAAAACGTGAGGTCGTCACAGAAATTCCCTTCTCTCTTTTGTCTCTCTGTCGCTGCCATAACTTTCTCTGTCCTCCAATTAAATGTCAGTGGCCACATTATTGTCCCAGAAGACCACATTTAAACTGACAGGATATTCAAATTACATCATTCAGCGCACTGGGGTTGTGCTTCATAAAATTAGGGGCTTGTTGAGGTTCTAATAGAATATCTTTGCCATTTAAATTACAGCTGCAAATGTGCTGTCATTGAGTGCGGCCTTCATTACACTCCCCTTATTTCCTAAATTCTTACATTGTTTGATTACAATATGGCACCCACTGTCGAGGACAGAAATTATGTGTGTCCAGCCTGGAGTGGTTTCAGCTGCACCTTACAAGCTTGGCCGCAGGCTAACACAGTAGCACACAAAAAAGGCAACAAAGCAACTGAATGTAGACATGGACACATAAAAAAGCTCAGTAATTTTTGAAGCACCACCACACTGTAAGACATTTAAACTTTTCCGATGGTGAGGATGATGGATGCACATCAAGTGACGACTTTTGTGGCTGAAAAATGAAGCCAATATTGAAGTCACAAAACCTGCAGTTCCTCGAATGGCCACTTAAAAACGAGTCACTCCCCTTAGACCTCTATGTTAAACTGCTTAACTTTACAGCAGAAGTCAAGTGTTGAACAGGACTGCTGAGAAAAGTCGATGATGTTGTATACGACATAATGTAATGTAATGTAACCTTAAATATCTCTGGAATTCTGCATGGGAGATTCCTTTTTGTCCTGAAGCTAACAACAGTTGTGCAGCGTCTGTGTGGTTGTATCTCTGTCAGAAGCTTTGTAGTCCAGCCTTGAACTTTGGTCTCCTTTTGGAGACTTTATGAAATAAATCCCTAATGATAAATCTAACATTGAATGTCCTCTGTGATTATTTATCCATTTTCTGGTTTTGACAACACTTACTGTTGTTGGCCGTCTGCTAGCTGCTCATGATGCCTGTTGAGTCTGTCAACCAATCAGAGGCTGTGTTTCTGATTTGTCGACTATTTAGAGGCTGTGCTCTTGACTTGTCGAGTAATCACAGGCTGTGTTTCTGACTACGTGGCAGCTCTGAACATGAACACACTGCAGAATGCAATAACGAGAGGCAGTCTTATTTTTGTCTGAAGATGTCCCTCCAACCTCCTAAAACTGGCCATGTGCCTGGCAATATAACAGTGTACAAGTTACAATTGTCCCGGCCATGTATTTCTCACCTGTTATTTGTATGTTGTGTGAGTTAATAAATAATGATAATTATATATACACAATTTTTAAAAAAAACCTTAATGTCAAGCCCTTATTGTATTGTTCTTATTTGAGCAGCAGAGGGCGCTGTCAATACTAGTCAGAAGATTCACACCTAGAGGGAAAATGGTAAAAACACATACAATTTTTTTTATGTAAGAAGGACATTCTTTTAGCCTCTGCGCTGGTGATAGCTCTGGCTGGAGACATCATGTGTTTAGGTTGTCCGCCCATCTGTCCATCCCATTTTCGTGAACACAATATCTAAAGAAAGCCTCGCGGGAATTTCTTCAAATTTGGCACAAGCATACGCTTCGACTCAAGGATGAACTGATTAGATTTTGATGGTCAAAGGTCAAGGTTACTGTGACCTTTCAGTTGTCTTATTCTCGTGAACAAGATATCTCAAGAACAGCTTGAGGGAATTTCTTAAGATTTGGCACAAACGTCCACTTTGAGTCAAGGATGAACCAATTAGAATTTGGCGGTCAAAGGTCAAGATCACTGTGACCCCACAAAACATGTTTTTGGCCATAACTCAAGAATTCATACACCGTTTATCACAGGATACAGGATGAAGTGGTGACACAGATCCTGAAACTGTGCTGATTGTATAGATTGTCTGTGCTGCTGGGGTGAAGATGTGTGTGAAACATTCATGTTTTCACAGACATGACTGTAAACTGTAACAGCAACTTGACTAGTTCGCGGAGGCATACCATGAGGCCATAATTCTAGTTAAGCCACAAGTCTCTGTGTTTTTTACTATCATGAAAAATATTGTTTCATGGATACTTTATTGTGGTAATGTCATACTATCATTAATATACAGTATGTCAGCATGTTTAAAAATCTGTGATTTTTTTTTGTTTTTTTGTTGAAGGAACAGAAGAGAAAGTATTTAGCAGCTACACAGTATTCGGCCAACTGCACACATTTGTTTGATTTTGTTGTTTAATGTTGAAACAAACACGGAGTTAGTGAATGAAAGTGATTCAGTGCGTCCATACAGCAAGCTGGTGAGCTTTATGCTAGATTGTTTGTCTCCCTACCAGAAGTGCATGTGAATGGAAATCCAGAGATTGTAAGCTTTCTGATCTTTACTCGGCTCTTATATCACATATTTAGTGGGGATCAAGTATTAAACAGTGGAGCTGAACTTCTTATGGCAAGCTCAATTAAACAGAAAACACACCCCCACTGTTTGTGTGACAATCACTTAAAGTGCATTAAAAAACTTCCTAGATAGTTTTTCTCTCATGCTCAATTTAAAGTCATTGATATTGCTTATTACATGTGGTGGGTGCTGTGATGAGCACAGCGTTTGCAAAGTGTCAAAATATGCCTTCCTGTAGATTTATTAGTGTATTTTATAAAATTCGTGTTTGCAGCAAAATAGTTTGTAATTAGAATGCAGTTTCTCTGCCTTTTTTTAATACAGCATACTGATGGATCGATTCACTGAACAATACACACATCACTTACTGTAGTGTCTCAAGGAGCTAGGTAATGGCTTGAGCAGAAGACTAGCTCCTCTGTCTCTCTCATTCTCATCTTCCTCTGTCCTTTCTTACTCTTTCTCGCTGCTTTTTTAACTTGTTATCGGCCTGTTGCCAGTAATACTTCTCCTTTATCCTCTCCTCTACAGCCTCTTGTTTATGTTGAATATGAAGGGTGGAATATTTCCTCCCTGTGCAGTAAAGTGGCATCCTGCAGTGGCCCTCGACTACATTACCGTACATTTTTCAGAAGGGGAGAGAGTAATTAGTTTGCCATTTGGATTCGCACTGCAATTATTTGCTAGATTCTGGAACATTTAAGGTGTCTTTAGGTAAACAGTGTCAGTCCCTGAGAAAGTAAGGCCAGGCAGATATTTCACAGAAAAGCACATTAACCACATGACTTTAAAAAAAGATCTTTGCAGATACCAATGTATTTTTGCTTATTATCAGCAGTCTATAACATCTATGACTGCATCATACTTCTGAGACTCACAAGGTTTGTTTCATGGATTCAGATCTCTATTATTAGGATGTCGATAAATCTTGCCAGAAATGGGTGCTGTTGCAGTAGTGTTATACATTCACTCTTTGTAATAACGTTTTAAATTTGCCTGTGTTTGGTGGAGATTGCTGGGAGTAATTTGCAGTAAGGCTGCAACTAAGACTTATTTTCACCCAGTCTGCCGATTAATTATGGACTTCATTAGTAAATTGTCATAGCATAGTAAAAAACCCCAAATATATATATATAGTTGACTATCATACAAGACAAAGAAACACATAAAAATCTTTACATTTGAGGAGCTGGAATTATAAAATGTTTTGCATTTTTGTTTGAGAAATATCTGAAATGATTTATTGATAATTAAATGAAGAAACGTTTAATTTGTACACTATTGTGTACTGGATACTTTGAAACATTTCTCAACAATGGTGTGGTAAAGGTGTGGTTAGATACAAATACCACTTGGTTGTGGTCAGGAAAAGCTCATGTTTTGGCTTTTGACACCCACATATAGTAGGACAAAAGCCGCTGCAGGGTCAGGGTGGTGAAAAGTCGGATTATATATTACGTCACTTTAGAAACTTTGATATGGTACTTATGAAACTACAGTGTGATGGGTTGAAATAGCTCCCACTGAATTTTGGATTGATTGATAAGCTTGATTTGTTGAATTGTTGCAACTTGAATCCACAGTCAAAGAATAAGCCCTGCCTCAAATAACAACAAGGGTTATAATGAATTCTCTTAAAATCCATAGAACAAGGAAGACCATTTTCAAGGTTGTTGACTGATTTAGTTTGACCTCTGCTCATTGATTTGGAATTGGCTCATTTCAGGCAGAAAACAACGTTGCAAAGGGAAAATATTTGCAAGAAGTGTTACAATTAGAACATTTTCTGTGGAAATATAGCACAGATATCCCTGACTCTTGACTCTCATAATGTGTTAATTTCTACTATGCTAGATAACAGATTCTTGGTAATACATGATTCCATTATTTGCCGTGGTTACTGAGTGTTTGCCAATCAAATACCTGCAAGTCCAAGAGCTAATATGCATTTAATACCCCTCACAATAAATCAGCTTGAAATGAAATTAGTTTATAATACAATGTCAAGCTAAGTGATTTCTGTGGGCATCATGATAATTAAAAATGTACATATTTAAGGTGTCTGTAATGAATATCTAATAGAGGGGCTTGATGGCTGGATTTGCTCTCTAACTCTGTCTTAACTGTACAAGTGACAAAGAGCATTGGTTTTCATAGTAATTGCCTCTGAGGTGTAGCTTTAGCAGACGTGAGGCTCACATAAAAACTCTGCCTTGTACTTGGCGTCTGACATTTCCCAGTCTTTGATCGATGAGCTTGCCACTGGCTCCTTCACTCTGGGCAAGTCCTTCTCCCTCTGTCACTGAGAACTCCACAAGATGGTGGGGTTAGCAGCTCCCTAAGCAAGATTATAAGCACAACACGTCTCCTCTTCTGAAGATACTGTGCTACATTGTGCAGTGCAGGAATCCCCAGTAGGCCTGATGTAAAGCAAGAAAAATATATCATCAACATGAAAAGAAGTGTACATCACAATACTGCACTACTGCAACAGGTGTGATAACACTGAGGCTTCAGTGCGCCATCACCATCATTGATTACATTGAATATGTAAATTCAGAGTGGATGCATGATTTTAGTGCAGCGAGCCCAAGTTTCTCTTTAATGGCATCAAGATGTTGTTGTGTTTGATTTGCATTCCTGCCATCCTGTGTTGCACTAATTAAACAGAGATAATCATATATCACAGTCTTGTATTTCCATACTTAATAATCATGCAGTTCATTGATATTGACGTGTTGTAATTTAGTCCTCTCAAACTTACACAATGCAAAAGATACAGGCAGCTCCAGTGGAAAGAAAATTTACAAAAAAACGATCTGTGTGAAACTGTTGGCACTGTTTAAATATTTTGATTCTTTAAAAGTGAATCATCATGATTATCTTTCATTTTGAGGTAATTTGGTTTTTAATCTTTGGGTTAGATTGGAATTTGTTATTTGGAAAGTAGGTGCGAGTATTTGCTAGAGTTCGTACCATTATGTAGCAGCAGTAGTCTTTGTGTCAAATGCAGCTTTATCTAGTATTATTATGACTTAATAAGCTTTACAAAATCATATAGGTCACAGACATTTATTTCATCATTCAGAAAACATCCTTTGTGACACACTTGCATAGTCTCAGTTAACTTGATCTCAGATATCTTGATGAATTAAACTCTGTATAACTGGGCTTCATTGTCTACATGCAAATGGTCAACAGATCCTGTATAAAATATTATGTTTTCATATACTATGTTATTTGGGGTTTTGGATCTCAATATGCATTTTAAGCATAGACTGTATACAAATATGGACGTAGTCACCGTGATGTCACCCATTGGTTTCTGAGGAGCTGGTTTGAACCTCAAAGTAGGTGGCTCTGGCCGTCGCCATCTTGGCGGTGCCTGACTCCGCCTAACTCCGGCCAATCAAAAATGGGAAAAGAGGCGGGCCAAATGAAGCCTGGTTGCTTAAACATGCCCACCTTGCTTGAAGCTGCTAAGTTAGCTAAGGCTAACAAGCTAGGCTAACAAGCTACGCTACTTTGGTTAGCCCTGTGTTGTTGGCTGCTCCCACTCATGCCCCCCTTTGGTGCCAGATCCTTCACGAAACAAAATATCCTAAAGGCACAAACACGGCTGAGAGGTCAGGTTCAATGACTTGCGAATAAGCTGAGATGATGCCTAGCAGACAGCCAGAGGCTAGTTAGCCACCCGTGATGGAGCCACCTGTCACTCAAAGTGACCACATCCTTACATATGCGCAACTTAATAAAAGCCTTAAATGAAATTTAAACGGATGAGTTATAAAAAAATTCAAACCAGGTACAGTTGTCATGAAAGGGGAAATTAGCTATATAGACCAAAACCGCTTTTTGTACCACGCTGTAAACATGTTTATTTCTGCTATAAAGTTGAGCATTTTAACATGGGGTTCGATGGGGATTGACTCGCTTTTGGAGCCTGCCTCAAGTGGCCATTCAACGAACTGCAGTTTTTGGCACTTCCGCATTGGCTTCACTCTTCATCCCCGGAGGTTGCCGCTTGATTTTAAGTGACAAATATTTATAGTACATCACTTTTTTAAAGCCAGATTGAACATTTTTCATCATATTTAAGAAACTGTTTTGACACAATTACTTTGATTATAGTCTAGTATTAAAAGCTAACTAAAACTCACAAAATGTGTGATATGTAAGTGATAAGTACAGCCCCGTAATACATGGAAAAACGCCACTTTTTTCGTTCCAATGTTACTGTTATCGTACAACCTTAAAAGGCTCCATCTTGTGCGTCATGTGCTTAAAACAGCGAAGCGTGGTGGCTGTCAGTCATTGTAGGCAGGAGGAAAATGTAGTTGAGAAAAGGGACTAACATGCACAGCCATATTTTTATGTAAAAACTGAAGACAATCTGTGATGACAGTAGATAAGTGATGACTAAAGATAAGCTCCACCTAACAACTTCATGGAGCTAGTTCAACCTAACTTAGCCCCGATGGTTACAGGGCTTTAATGCTTTGAATATTATTGTCAAGTCTTTTATTCATCTGATATGGTGTGCCATTGTATTTTACTAAATAACGGCATAGTCCATACACACTGACATATTTGTTGTAGAGTTCTAATTAGGTAACAGTAAGGATAAGACGTTGGCAAAACAAGACCTCTGACTAATTTGAGCAGTGCGTCTCTGTAGTTATACAGTGTGTACGGGTGCAAAAGCACGATGCACCAATTTTATTTCCTGAAAATGAGATAAAATCATAATTACAATAATAGACAAATAGTCAGTGTTGTGTAATCATACCTTCCAACATCTTGAGTCAGAATGTGACCCATTTAAAACCTTGGAGGAAATCTTGCCCCCATACTGTGAAGCAACAGGCAGCTGGTCAAAGACCTGCTCTGACACAATGTGTTCTGCTGTGACTGTTTGTGAAAAAAAAGGCCTTATGGAAATACACAGAGAATCAAACATCCCCCATGACCTACATGTAAACTACGTCTGCACAAACATTTTCACCGCCTTTTGTCTTAAAAATGTGAAGGATCCCTGAGCGGCAACATCTTATTTTGTCACTGTACATTTCCCTGTGTAGAGCCAAGTTAATATGCAGCGAATAGGGGTTTACATTTTTCTCCATCAAAAAGAGACCATGTGTGTAGAAGCAGGAACCATGCAGTGGAGTGCAATAAACAGCACCTTTGGCCTGCACAACGGACAAAAGGACAGGAAGTTCTCTTTCTCTCTTTTGTGGAATATTGTTTTCCTAACTCAGGGAGAGGGAGGCAGCTGAGAAAGCAAAGACAGTGGATTTCTTTTAGGCTCCTGGGTGGAGCTAGGGGCCTCGAGGATGAAACAGGGGGGCGGATGGAGGGGGGAAGTAAATGCCAGCACCCTGCCGTGCAACAGGCATGAAGGCCTTTTGACTCGGTTGCCATGTTACTGGCCTTTGGTCGCAGGTATCCTCTCCCTGAGGCTCACAGATGGAGGGGGGACTCTCGTGATGTGAGGAGGAGAAGAAGGATGAGAGGAGAGGAGGGGGCAAAGTTCTTTCACCACAGCTTTGAGGGGGAGGTGGAGAGGGGGGGTCTGGCCTGTGGATGGCAGGTGGTGGTCAGAGTTGGGGCCGTCTACCTGTCTTTCCATTTTGTGCCTGAAGTGATAACAAGATTGGAGGAATTGAAACCACGGGCAACACTCTCCCCAGAGTGCCTTTTCCTGCTTGAAGGCACGTAGTGTTGGGGCAGGGGATTGAATCTATCAGTGTCATATTTATATTAACTGGATTTAGTAATGTAGATAAGATTGTGCCATTCACACAAACCTCTTTCAGGGGGAAAAAACAGACTGTTGTGTCTTTTTTCTCAATTTAAAGTAAGCTTTAATAATGTAGCCTGATGTCTGAAGGGACTAACTCACATCTGGAAGTCATGGAGAGAATGAGGAGGATCATGGAGAGCTGAGAGAAGGCACACGGGTGTAGTTTTTGTCTGATTTATGGAGGCACATGTGGAGATGGTGACAAGGATGTTTGAGAGCAGTCTTGTGTGTGTTTCAATTCAAAGAGTTTTCTTTACTATGAGTAGTAATTAAAACCTAGTCAGCTTCATAAAAATGGATTCCACCATTTTTGTGTGCCAATAAACTTTAGTTACTCCCGCCTTCTTCAGCACAGAGATAAATCTTATAATGTGCTGTTTTAATGTATCGACCTGCCCAGTCACTAAATGTCAAGCAGCATGGGAACGGTTGCATGTTAAAAATGTTTAAGCAGCAAATGGTTTATTTACACTTGTGTTGGGTACCTGTTTAAGAGCAAATGTTGTAGCTGAATATTAATGGGAGCAGAGCAAATATGGTATTTGCCATCAGCTACCACACCCTTAAGAAATGGACGCACATGCTCTCAACAACCTGCTGAAAATGAATCAGGATTTAGGCTTTAAAGTGAGGACTAGTATTTACTGCCTCGGAGTGTAGGTCACCCCCTGCACTAAATCAGCACAAGAGACCCTCCTGGTTTTCACTGTGAATTTGTCCATCAGTGGAGGCAAATGACAAAATATTTTGGAGGAAATTTCACCCTAGCAAAGAAGAAAGAGAGGTCCCCCAGGGGTACACATCTGACTTCAATTCCACTCTTGTCAGGTAGACACAAAGCTGAGGGGCACACATGGCAACAGAAAGACAGAAGACAGACAGAAAAAGAAACAAGCAAAAACAAAAGAAAACCAAGTAAGAAATAATAAATAAATAAAAGCAACAAAAAATAAAGAAAGACATGTTATTAGGTAGATTTCTGCAAATAATTATTTTCCATTTCGGCAAACCTGAGTTCTCCCAGGCCTCAGGTGACAGATGTTCCTTTTACAAAGCAAGGTTATTAAAGGTAGAACTAACTGAAATTAAATTATGTACTTAAAAAACTAAATCAAATAACATAAAAATATACAGAAAATGTCATTTTCAGTCTCGTCTTTTCGTCTACATAACTGTAAGTCAGTTTTCGAATTGTAATATCTATTCTGAACGTCTTAAATCTCGCCCCTGACACATACCCCCCATATCATAATGACAAAAAACAAATAAATCTTACACTGATACTGATGAATAGAAACTAAACTAAAACTAAACATTTTAAACAGTAAAAACTAAACTAAATTGGTCAAATCCACCCATCTCAAAGCCATCCATTTTTGAAATCAAAAATTAAAAAAAAAAATATAAAAGAAAAAATAGGGGAGAAAAAAAAGGATTTTTTGTCTTTGAATATAGCAGCTTGCCCCTGCTTTTACTTTAAGGTCTGTCAACAAAGACACGGCGGCAGGAGCCAAAACAAGCAGGAATATTATCCTTGACGGTGTATTTATGTCCTTAACCTTTGACCTCCCCTTTTGCCCACACAGTTGTTCCACAGGGCAAATAAAAGAACAGTCTTTGCCCTTTTGTGTGTTCATGTTCTGCAGCTTTGATAATCAGTGTGTGTGTGTGTGTGTGTGTGTGTGTGTGTGTGTGTGTGTGTGTGTGTGTGTGTGTGTGTGTGTGTGTGTGTTTGCTTGTGTGAGTGAGTCTGACTTTTGCTTATGTATGATGCATCTGGAAAAAAAAAAAGGCATGCACACAGCAGAGGTTACGGAGTGATTCCTCTCAGGTCTATTTGAGAGAATAATGTTGACTGCTGATAGCAGGGCTTTGATCCGTATCCTATTGTGAGTGTAAAATCAGAAGTGCTCGGCATTTTCTTTTGATAATGCTGTGGTAAATAAATTCCACATCTCAGCTGCTTATCATATTGTATGTAGGTAATAGGTATGGATCTAAAGGTGCTGGCTAAGACTGGAGTGCAGGTGATCCTAAATGGCACTAGGTAAATAATTTTCACAGCTGATTATTGCTATGCATTTTCACCCTATATTTTATTTATAGATGATAATACATTGCCTACAAGCGATTGCCTTGATTTTTTTTCACTGGTCTGTTATTACTCGTGATAGGCTGCTGGTATTATTGGGGTGATAAGTCGAAGTTAAACAAGCCAGAGTGCATCTGCACTTAGTGTTTTTACCTCGTATTATCCATGGGACTAAGCTGCGGTGCTCTGGGAGTATTTAGTGCTCTGCTGTGCTTGTAGGAATTATTACCGAGGCTCAATGTTCTGTATTCCACCCTGTTAGAGTGTGAGGGAGAAAACGACGGAGAGGGGTGAGTGAGAATGAAGAAAAGGGTGAGAGGTAGAGGGAGTCCTGTGTTGTTGGCAACCACAGGCTATATCTGGGCAGTCTACAGAGACAGGCACGCTTTGTCTCCAGCGTCATTTGCAGCTTAAACAAACAGGTGTGATGCAAGAGCCTCTCAAACAAACACACCGCTGCTCTTCAAAGTGGAGACAGGAAGAGACACTGGGCGAGGGAGAGTGAAGAAATAATGGGGGAGGCATGGGCAGTCAAGGGGAGATAAAGCGAATACGTGGACGGGAGTTGAGTAGAAATAAGTGCTCTTTTTATGCTGAATTTAAGTGAAATCTGTGAGTTTTCTTAAACTTTCCCTCATATTTGTAGGTGTTAGCCATATATTTCTTCATTTTAGCTTTCACAGTTGGGAAAATAAATTGGTCCTTGTTTTTTTTCTCACCTCCACTAAAAATGTCTGTTTTCTTTCTCTTTCACTCTAGTGCTGACAACCTCTTACCTTCTCTACTGCTTCTTCTCTCTCTCTCTCTCTCTCTCTCTCTCTCTCTCTCTCTCTCTCTTTCTATGGCATTGTCACTTGAATCAGAAGTTGAGTGCTGGCTAAGTGAAGGGGTACACAGCGAGTCTGCTCTAGACAGGCCTGAGTGGTGCTGCACTGCTTTGCTGCCTTTCTCCACAGAGCCTTGATTCAGCCCCCGCTGATAGGGGACCCAGGCATTACTCAGCCCCCCTTGCTTGCCTGATGAGCAGCATCTCTAATCCCCACAGATGTTAACCCTTACAGCTTCTGTTCTTCACTGTCATCTCCATTTGGCAGATTAAGCATTCAGTCATTTCTGTACATTTAAAAAATTGTCCCACTGTCCTTATGTTCCAGTTCCTCCATCAAAAAAACTCAACTCTTACTCTCTCTCCTACACATGTCTGGCAGGCCTTGCTGCTCTTCTTCTCTGCTATTCATGTCTGGCACAATATAAGAAAGTTAATGGAAATTTTTTAGATTTTATAGAATATATGTCAAACAATTGGAAACACTTGCAGATATATACTCCAGTTGTCATCAACATGTCACGATTTATATGTTAATACTAACTTTTGAAACACAAATGTTGGCAGGTATTGCATACTTATAAGAGCAGTCCTTAAATTAAATTACAAATTGGAAAAGTGTTAAGGGAATATATAACGTAATGTGTTTTGGTGTTTATCTACTGCCAAATAAGTAATTAATACAAGATTTAGGCTTGGGTTTGTCCCCAGTGTGCAGCCAAGGGTGATCAGAGAGGATGGTGTCCAGCTTTAAATATATATGTCCTGTAAAGACAAAGGGATCTTCATGCACCATTCAATTCAGTTCCAATTCAGAGGGATTATCAATGCATTCATGATTGTAATATTTGAATTACATACTTATTTCACATATTTGTCAATTGGGTCTAAATTGGGAGCGATAAAGATGAGTAGACACACATACACAAAAGCAAGCAAACAGTCAGACAGTAGTTTAGTTCTATGTGTGACATAGGGTTGGATTTGAATCTGGGCTGCTGCAAGGACTCAGCCCACAGGGGGTGCACACATCACCAAGTGAGCTGGAGGTCACCCCTGTACAGCCTGTTTAAGACGGAATGTTGCGCCATCATTTCGCCTTGAACGTGTAATGGTGGAACATTGTTGTTCTGCCGTTAAGCCAGCAGTGGAGGCAGTAACAGAGCTGAATTGACGTCTGTTTGCAATGAAACCAGATGCCAAAGTTGTTGTGTTACACGACACACCTCTCTTGCTTCTGGAGCGTATGGGGCAGCATTTTTTTAACAGCAGTTTTGTGGAATCTCTCTTTAAAAAGGCTGGTTGCTCATGTTCAGCCATTCTCGCCAAAACTCAGGAAGCAGCCCATCTTAAAAGGTAACCAACAGGCGATCATAATGTTGAGAATTGGGTTTTGAATTTCCAATGACTGACTTTTCTGCATCAATAAATAATATTTAAAGAGAATTACAGTGCATCTAAGAATCTGCTTTTTTCTCCCACCCTTAGTAAAGACAGGGGACGTAAGTGGGTTGTTTGGAATTCAGATTCAGGGATGAGTGCTACATAAGTTAAGCAGCAAAGACAATCTGGAGCCTGATGCAGGACCCAGTGTCAGCTCAGCCCTTCAATAATCCTCATTATTACAGCATGTCCTCATTTCATAGACACTCTCACCTGCAGTGATATATCGCAGACACAAGATTAGACTTGCTATGAAGAGATGGTGTGTTATACAACCCCAAACATTACTCATCCCAACCACAAGACAGAGACAAAATAGTAGGCAGTAAAACAACAAGCGTAGATCACAGGCCTAATTGATGCTCTAATGCAAAGCATCATCCAAGCAGACAGACAGAGAGAGGGTACAGCTTCTCCTCTTCACACATCCTAAGCTCTGAGGCTCAGTAGAGGTTATTTTAGTGGAGGTATATATGAGATATAATGATACGTCAGTGAGATCTGCTGGGACAAGAGGAGCAGGTAGTGCAGTAGAGCAGAGGGCTGATTTATGGGCAGGATAAATGATGCGGTGGGTGTCTGCCTGTGTAATAGCACTGTGCTCTGCACACCGCACTTTCACTCAGCTGCAGTTTATAGTGTGATATGTGATGGGGATAAATGTCAGCTTGGCTTATCTAAGAAGATCTGATATGACTTTAAACTGGCTCCTCTCAAACACTTTGACATGCATTGAAAGGAAAACTGTTAATGGCACATTGACAAAAATGGGAACTGAAAATTGTGCCGTATTGTTCATAACAAGCGCGTAACTGCACAACAAGGATTCATCATCGGCTGTGTTTAACTTGCCATTAGGGTTTCTCTCATTTCTCAACTCAAGCTTAGTTACCATTCTTATTTTTTTCCTAGATATGAAGCAGATTCTCTGAGCAATTTTTATTCCTTTGCTTTTCATAAGATTAAACACAGGAGTTGGATTGAAAAATAAAAACAGGCTACTACCAGATGCTGCCACTCTGTATTCATAGTCGAAGCAATTATTGTTTTTAACTTGCCGGATTCTCTTTTCACTCTGTCTGGCTATTAAAAATCTCCCCACCACGGTGGAAGCTGAGCCAAAGAGGCTTATTTGCTTCTGTGTCTGTGGGGCAATATTGAAACAGTGAGGGGTGAAAAGTGGAATCCTGTTGCTTGCTCTGAGCACGATCTAAGAAGAGTGCATATTATTCCCATACTCCTTGTGCAGTGCTTAGCAGTTAACCTCAGGCAGGTATGGTCTTACTGTATATACAGCAATGCTATGCTGGGACGCGCAGGATATTGGTCACAGTGTTAAGTGAAAACAGACTTGGGAGTTTTCTGAGATTACGTAGAAGTGGACATACAGTACGTTATTTGTGTTATGTTATTGCAATTAAAACAAGACAGCGGGAGAAAAGAAACAATTTGTGTGTGTGACAGAACAGATATTGAAACTGTGGTTTTAAATAGTGTACTGACAACATCTAGGTAAGGGTTTGTGGGTTTCCCCTTGGGGGGGGGGGCATGTGAGGATAAGCAGGTGTGACCACAGGGATTGCCGTTATTCCGTCCCGAGGCCTTGCCCCACATACCCTGCCTCCAGCAATTGCAGAGCGATTGAGTATTGATTTATTCTTTTACCATAAAACAGAGTAAAGGAAGGTGAGCTAAACACATACAGCACTACCTGCGGCTAGTGGGGAGGGTGAAGTGCACGTTTATCGTATAATCCACTCCTCTCTTGTTTGTACGGTAATATTGAAATTAAAATCAGTGGGTGCCAAACACTGCAGATAACCTGGTCGGCTTGCTTTCCTTTCAGTTTTGCTCGCTAATTTCTATGCCTTGGCCTCCCTCACGCATCCTGGTAATGAGAAAATGTGCTGTTGTCTTTGTTTACTGAGCCAGTCTGTCTGGTTGCAGCTCTTCACATTGTTTGAATATAAACAGGAGCAAAATTATTAGCTCACTTGGAGTGTTTCTGCTATGTTGCAGGAGCATACAAGCGTGTAGGGTCACCTAGAGCTCTGTGCACAATATACATATATTGTAGTAAGTGCGTACATTATACAGTGTTTGATTACTGGAAAATATACGACAGAGCTGATTGCTGTAATCACACGCCAAATGCAAAAGTCTAGATGATTCCTACAGTATAATGTCTGACGTCTGAAACAGTGGGGCGAATGTTTACTTCTTTTTTACTGTGTTGATAGTCAATACTAATAAAACCTACTTTGAATGCACATCAAACATTCTCGGTGCTCGCAGTTAAGAAAAAGAAATGTATTTGAGGTTGAGACTAAATGTGTTTCAGTTTCAAGACAAACTTGCACGAATGTTTTTCTCTCCTTATTGATCTTTTATACACACGAGGCACAAATTGAGAGTCATCTCACACTAGATAGACTACGCTGTCAAGATGATGTGTTGAGCCAGGCGTTTCAAGGAAACGACCGACCTGGGATTTAAAATCTTTAATAATTTTGCAACTTATTTTTCTATGGAGATGCCTCATTTTGAATGTGGTTGGAGAGGAAATTTGCCTGTCAAGATGATATCAGTTTTCTTTTAATATACATCCACAGCTGTTTCTCCAGGAAATTGCCATTTTATTTATTTATTATTTATTTATTGGTTTATTAGATTTAATAGACTTTGAAAATGAAAAGCCTTTCAAACCATATGACAGACTTTAGCAGATTTCCTTTCTCTCTATTGTACACACACACACACTAGAGATGAGCTATAGATAATGGGTAAAAATGAGATTTCCAGACTTGGAGGCCTCGACTAGACTGCAACTTAATTGTGAAGCAAAAGACTACAAGATAAGAAATGCCAACTTTTGGCACTAGCCCTTACATCTGCTGAGCCAGGAAATCCTAAGTCTGATCTCAAAATTTAATCAGTATGGCACAACAAGGCCTAAAATCCTGGCCTGAAGTTTTGTTTGTCAGAGCAAGTTTAAGACTGTTTAGAATTGCAGTGTTTTCTTGTCTATGCATATCTACAGTACAAGAACATGTGCTGTGGGCTTTGATGCAACATCCAGGGCAAATTTTGTTCTTTTCTAAGACTCAAAGAGATGTGCAATTCCAAACTTTAGGTCACGAACTTGGCATTAATCCGATATGTCTTGTTGGACCTGATTTTTCCCCCCACACTAAGCCATTTCTAGTTTTTTTCCTCAGCTGCAAGCTTCATTGCACCCTTCCATCATCAATCTGATAAGCACCACAAGGAGGAGTCATGAGGTAGTGATGCTGTAAACCCAAACAGTAGCAGGCTCGATGTGAGAAAATCCAATTATGGCACTCTTAGTTTGATAAAAATATTGATACGTGGTGCAAGTGCATCGATAACATTAGGCAAGAGGAAATATTGTAATATAACACTATATTGATTTTTTTGTCCCAACACTGTTTAACGCCCTAATTTGGAGGTAGAATAAGGAAGTAAACAAATGGTTCAGCAGTACTTAAAGGGCCATTTTACCGATTTTCAATCTGAGTCCTATCATTTAATCTGACATAAAAATTCCCGCTGTAGTGAGTTTCTCCCGAGCCTGCCTCTGCTTTGGCTTGGTGGTGTAAAGTAAAGTTATATAGTTACACCGTAGATAATAACTTGTTCTCTCTGGAGTGGTTACAGCTGTAATTGTGTTATAATTCCACTGTTTCATGTTCCTTCAAGTTTCTTTGTGTTTAAACATCCAATATTACCAGTCATTACATATTATATGAAATGTAGGCTTTTTGACAATACATTTCAAACTCTAATGTTAACAAACACAAAGGAGTGCACATCTGTCTGCATGCATGTCAAAATATAGACCCAAGGCATGCTGTAATGAGTGTTCGGGTGACATTTGAGTATGAGTGAGGGTGAATGTAAATTGCTTTTTTATTGTATTATCTGGAGTGTCCTGGTTTTATCACACATGGTGGGCAGAATTTCCCTGAAGGGATAGTAAAATTGCTTTGTACTTGCTTAGAAGTTGTAGTTCCCCCTCTTCCTATTAGCCACTATAAATGGTAACAGTTTGTCCAAATTTCTATCTCTGTAGCAATATGATCCTTTGTTTATTTGTGAAATTTTTAGAGCTTCAAAATAACAACTAGTCATTTTATGAGGATATTACTCTGATACAGCCTCTCTCCCACTTATGTGCCATCAGCAGAATTGTCAAAGGAATATTTTTTATCAAGTTTGATTTGTTGAGCTCCCAAGATTCACTTGTTTTTCCAGTTCAATGAGGTGAAATCTCAGCGTTCAAGTGATGTCAGATGATGATATGATACCCAGTAATGATGTAACCACAATGAGACCCGACTTTATGGCTTGGTTTCTTGCTTTACTGCTCAGGACTTGTCTTTTATTGACACGGACAACATCAATAAGCATTTTTTGACCCACCACTTAAAAATTGTGCATCTTTATGGAGCTATGTTGATATTTCAACCCAGGCCCTATGTTTAAACTCATTTCTTTTACAGAATAGGTTCTCAGCCTGCCACCTCAACGTGGTGTCTTCTGTACTGGTCTCTTTCCTTTTCATTAGTTGATTCATTTACATGACAGATGCCCTCATGCAAGCTGTACAGAGCCTTGGGGTGCACTGCAGCTGAACACCACCTGCGGTGTGAGTTTGTTATTTGAACCCGTGGTCTAGAGTTCCCTTTCTGCCCTTCTCATCACGAGCACTCACTGCTGACCCTGACTGGGACAGTCCTCATACTGGGGCCAACAGTACAGCTAACGTCTCTCACTTGGTTGCTTTTTTTTCAATGTGTGTTCATATGTGAGCCTGTGTGTGCACTAGTGTGTAAATGTTAACTGTTTTCTTTGGCCATACATAAAACAAGCTTGTTAACGGGTTCCTGCTCATAAAAAAAGAAAAAAAAAAGAAAAACATCAACTGAATCTCAGGATCTCAGGGTCATTTTAGACGTTAAAGAATAACTAAACCTTAATCCTCTTTTGTCAGCTGAAAACTGATGTGTATAGGTGTTTGGTAGTGTTGTTAATGGATTCAGGCCCAAATCTTGGCGGTTCTATGTGAAGTTTTTGAATTCTACATATTGTGTCGTAAATATGCACAGCAACTGCCCTCTACTGGCTGAACCCCTGCTATTGCAATTGAATTTTGCTATTGGCTGATATGGTGGCAGGTTACTTATGTGGTGGCAGCTATCATCACCAGCCCCTCCTCCTTGCCCTCTCTTGCCGAAAACCAATGTGTCCCAACTCTGCAGACCATGGAGAGGGCTATAAGTGTGTATTGAGGGAATTGCGAGGTATAGTGATTGAGTTCTTAGATTGCGCTGTGCAAATACAGGGCTATTTGTTTAAAATGTTAATTAATTCTGTAAGAAAAGTGGCTACAACATTCAAATCCTGAAGGGGGTAATGTGTACCATTCAGAGATATTCCCCATCCTCCGTGTCCTCACCCCCGCTGTCTCAGATCCGGCTGTCTGTGCCATCGGTTTAAACTAGTACGGCTCTGGACCGCTGTGGGCTTGGTCATTATGAGACTCCGGAGGCGAAAAGTCCTCTACTTCATATGACATTTCTGCAGCAACAGTGTTTGTGCTGCTACTTCAGTTGTTGCTCATAGCTAGATAATCTAGATAACTTAGGTAATTGGTATATCTATGTGTGTTTAGTTTTGTTTTGTGTGTGGGAGATGGGGCTGGGGAGCCAGCGACGACTGTGGGAGGTGGCTAAAAGGAGTACTTGGGTATGTCTTGCCCCTCCTCCCAGCCCTGCCCATGTTGATACTTTTTTCACATTCAAGAGGCATCTGTTCAATTTCCAGGGTAGAGACACTTCAGCCAAAACTCTGGGGTTTAGTTACTCTTTAAATATAGTCCACACGGCCAGCTAAGTTACACCACTTCACCGCTGATTGGGGTTAAAAAAAAAGCCAGCAATCATTTTCAATCATGTATAGACATGGTTTTCTTCCTTGATGGCAGGTGGGATATAAATAAGATTGATGCTGACTTCTTGCACTGCAAACATATAATCTGCCTGCATGATAATTTTGAAAGGTTTTTGACTGCAGTGAACTTAGAAATTCCTTTTGCATAGCAGAAACAGGACTTGGAAGGCTCTAATGAGTGGTTGGTAGGTAGTGTTACAGATTACTCAGAAAGGGTGATCTCTTTGATTGCACATTTCTTGTAAAGACGTTTTAGGTACTTCTGGTTTCTCGAGTAGTTTGTATAGTAATAATTATGTGCGGAGAATAGTCATTTATATGCAGTGCGCACACAGGTTGATGGCAGCATTGAAAAACAACCATTCCAGCAGAACTATAAAAAGCATCAAAGGTACTGAAGGACGGTATGTATGGTATGATGGGTTTTTCTGTGAGGCAGACCTTACTAGACCATAGGCTCTATACCAGGCTTATCCACTCATTTTCATGTTTTGTGAAATGTGCATGTCCTCTGGCCTTTCAGCTCTTCCTATAAAGGTTAAGTGGCCTGTTGTCATAGAGCTAGGGTTACAGTATGCTTTAATTACTTCCTTTGTTCCATGTTTGCATGGTTAAAGCTTAATAAAAACAGAACGGGTTGATGGTGGTGACTAAACCAGGGAAGGAAGGACAGATCCAAGCACTGTTTCCAGACAGCCATCTTTGGCCATGTTTTGTCACTGTCACCAAGGAAAAATAGATGAGAGGATTCACTGCTGCCGCTTTCAAGGGGCAATGACTGAAGAGATGAATGGACTGATTTACTAGGCATACACGTGAAATTTTACATTGCACAGATAAGTCTACAGATAACCTGTCGGTACCATTTGTATCGGGATGTATGTGAATATATGTGCTGATATGTATTAGCAACACATTTTCACTCCTAACTCATCAAATATGGACCCTTGCCCTAAACATTTCACTTATTACATTAAGTGTCTTTTCAAAATAAACTTCTGTTTTAACAGGAAATGTCTAACAGGAAATGTCTCTGCTCATTAAATGCATACAGTCTGTTTTCAAAATAAACTTGGAACATAGGTAAAAAACAGTTTTAGGCAAGAAAAGAATATGTTTAGGTTCAAAAAGAAAGATATTGGCTTAAAACAAATACATCACTCACGTAACTTAACCTTTAACTGTTGTCACATACTTCACATGACATGTCACAATATGCTATACATACATACTAGCACACTACGCTGTTAATAAATTAACTTAATTGACATTTGGTTTCACATGGGGCATGGATAGCAGCCTCCTAGGTGAAAGTCCTGAGTTTGTTTGACCCATCCACCTCCACCTCCATCCGCTCTGTGCAGACTTTATCGCTTTTTACACTACACCAGTTGCTTGGAACATCAGACAGACTCCATCACTCGGGGCATCTCATACTGCCGCTAAAAGGTGCCTCTGTATTGTACGCTGAGGGCCACAGACCAAGCGTTGGTATTGGACGAGTTCCGAGTGAGACCGGGTTGGTGTTTTGGATGTCCTGATTAGGCACAGGATCAGGACTTGTCCAGGCAGTTTTTGATCATATTGGTATAGAGTGTTATTTTGTTTTCATGCAAGCAGACCAGAATTTTCAATTTAAAATAGACATTTAATCACTTCAGCCACAGGGGGCTTTAAGCAGCTGTGAAGCTGTTAAGATTCTCCAGGGTTCTTCCCTTCTACAAACATCTTGTTGCATAGTGGTCTGTAAACTGGTGGTGTGTGTGAAACAGACGTTTTCCTTCCTCAACTGATCATCCAGTGATCTCGATTGTTCTCAGTGTTCTTTTGAGCATCCATATAAGCGAACAGTTAATGAGCAGTTTGAGATTCAAGTCTATGTTCTTTGAAGTATGCTTAATTACATCCTACACTTTATAAGAAGTTGCAGCAGTTACAGTTACTGTGTTTTATCTGATGATTTAATCCATGGAGGAACATATCCAGTCATTTCATGATGATAAATGGCCAATGAATGGAGGGTATTGGCTTGGGACGAGGATGAACTTGCACTGCAACAAAGGCACCGGCCTGTCCCTCTGCCCGCTAGGTGAGCTGTGTTAATGTAATGGCTGCAACCCTCCGGGGGGTTGATGAAGCCGTGCCCTACATGTATTTCCAGAAGAGTGAGTACCAGAGCCAGTGCACAGTATGTGCTACATTGCAGCCTCCCTAGTTTGCTCCATCAGCTACCTCTCTGTAATCTCAGAGCTTCAAAGCTCCTTATTGTCCTTCCCCACATAAACTCAAAGTCACTTATTTTCATGAGTCATCCCACCCTGCCTCTTGATAGAATTCCTGCTGCATGTTATCTTTTTCCTCTTCCTCCGCTTTTCACTGTTTATTTACACACAACTGGGGCTGCTGTTTTCTGAAGTGTTCCCAATGATAATGACTGCTGCAAGATAAGAGTTATTTTTAGGACATTGTGTTTGCATTTTACAGACTACTGGGAAGCATTTTTGTAGTAGATTCATTGCACACTGAACTGATTGCCATTCAATTCTGACACAGTATTTAACAATATGTAGAACAGCGAGCATTTTATTAGTCAGCACAGGACTTTTAGATGATTTTTTGATGACCATAAATATTGACTCAGAGCTTTTAAGTTACTCAGCATCATGGGCAATGAAAGCAACTGCAAACCCAGACTGCTCTTTCTTTCTCTGTTTCAAATACATATTTGCACAAGAGCTGCTCTCTTATCTCCCAGCTTCAGTCTTTCTCTTCTGTTCAACTTCATTTGTTAAACAGATGTATTTAGACTGTCTTGTCCTGGAATAAAAAAACAGACAGTAATTACATCTCGTTTAGACCCCTAAAAGACACACATTTGATAGGTGATCCCTAAAGCTGTTAAATCTTTTCTTTAAAGCTACAGACAAACAGAGTGGCTGCTATGGGAATAGCACAAGGGCCTACCGTGATGCAGTCATCACCAACACAGCTTTCAATTCAACTGGGCTATTCTAGGACACAATAGAGGGGAAAGTGCAAAAGTGGGTTGTGTTAATTGAGTGTGTGGGCTGGATGATTTTTTAAAATGGCCCTGTTAATTGTTCTTTAAGGAATGGGTCCCCTATTGGTGCACTCGGCTGTGGCTCGCTGTGCTACACAGGGCACGGCTGGCAGCGGTTATTAAGAGGACTGTGAGAGCAGCTCTCACCTAAGTGTCATCAGCAAGGTTCTGTATTTGTTGATGCTTTCAGATTAATCAGCCATTCCTACCAAAGAGGACATACACAGATAAATGTATTCTGTTTTATTGAAACATGATCGAAAGCTTTGCTTCCATCAACATGCAAATACAGAGCGGCTCATTCGCCGGCTAAGTCAAGATGTTTTGAGTGGCTAAGTGGACAAAGTTTTCATTTAGAAATGTACCACAACTTGTCACCGTTTATTTAACAGTGTTTCTCCTGAACTGCCGGGTACAGGACGTTCTGTCTGGTACAGGAGTTGTTCTGTTTCTGTTAATGATGAGTAAAAATAATCACGGCAACACAACACAGAGGAAACAATAATAGTGTTTACTGCCTCTGTCTCCTGCTTCACAGTACAAAGCAGCGCATTGTGTGTTTGCTTTAAATTGGAGTTCAAATTTCAAAGGGAAAAGGGAATTCCCGGACGCTTATAACCTTTACATTGATTTATTTTTAAAAATTGTTGACGTTTCCCAGAGCTGCAACAATCAATCAATTAATCGACTAGTTGTCAACTGTAAGATTAGCTGCCAGTTAATTTGATAACTTGTTTGAGTAATTTTTGAACCAAAAAAATAGTCAAAATTCTTTGATTCCAGCCTCTGAATCGTGAATATTTTCTGGTTTAATTACTCCTTTATAAAGCCTCGTTTACACGGATACCGATGCAAATAAAAACAGATTTTTATTTATCCCGTATCAAAAAATTCCAGGTTTACACGATCAGTTGTGAAAACAATATCCCTGTTTACACAAAAATGCAAAAACGGCAGGTTTTTGCTGCAATTAGCATGCCAGACCATACGCCATGTGCCATATGTCAAACACCATAGAAGAACGTTCTGCGCAGTGATTTGTTTTCCTCTTGATGCTAGTGATATAAACAGGTCTGATCGAAAACCGTTGTTTCTGGCGGACCTTAAACAACGGACGCTGTGGACCAAGTAATATTGGGCACAGCAGACGTTTTTGTGCGCCAGTGTAGCGGTGATGTTGATGCAGCAGTGCTAAGTTCATTTGTAAGCTCGTAAGTCATCCCAAAAGTGCTAACAAAATGTAAACAACCCGGCATATATCCGCCATTGTTGTTGTGGTTCACGAGCGCCTAATGGGCATGCGCAAACTGGGTTGCAGCGTCATCAGTTTCCAAAATCTCCGTCTTTCACAGTGGAAGCCGTTTTGAAAATCTCTGTTTTCATAGAGAAAAACGCCGGTTCCGTGTAAATGATAGGTGCAAACGCAAAGATAAATTCCCGTTTTCAGAAATATACGGAACCATATAAAAAGCCCTAAATGTTTGGGTTGTTGACAAAACAAGGTATTTGAGGATGTCATCTTAAGCTTCAGGAAACACTGATCAACATTTTTTTCATAATTTTTCGACATTTTATAAAGCAAACAGCCAATTGATTAATTGAGGAACCAATGGACGGATAATTTGACAGTGAAAAGAATCATTAGTTGCAGCCCTACCATTTCAGTCACAAGGTCCTTTCTCCAGACACATTCAACAATCATAAAGTGACACAGTGCTTAAATACAGCCCATAATTGCATGATAGTCCACAGCTGTGTCGGAGAAAAAAAAACACCCACTCAAGATTTCCTCTACCAGTCGAGCATATAACATGATGCACATTCAAAAACCTTTTGACAGTATAAAAAAAAAAACATTTTTCGACAGTAATGGTTAATATATGACATAACCCAAGTGTACAGTACTAAAAGGCCTGCCCCAAAACCCTAGATTCATCCATATTAATTTACGAAAAACAAAGCTGACATGTAAAGTTAACAGCAGGCTAAGCAGTTGAATCGCTCTTAATTTCACATGATCACACTTCCCTCCCGTAAATATAGGTTCATAGAGGTACAGGCTTATATCAATCGAAAAAAATCAAAATAGAAAAGTGGCAGGACAGAGAACAACTCTTGACAATCTCATTTTTAATGGGACTATTATTCCCAAAGATGTGCACGTTTCTAATTGTTTGCTTTAGAGTCAGTGATTGATGATTTGACATGCAGTCCATAATGTTTCTACATATATGCATGTATGCACATATACATGCTATCTTTAGTCTGGCCTTTTGCAAGTCATTATTCCATCTCAAATCCAGTGTGCTGAAGTAGAAAGAAAACAGTGAAAACAGATTGGCCTGTTGTACCACTTTCAGACTGCATGATACATTTGTCAGATGGCTTAAATAAAGGATTCCACTGGGATGCTCATTTTGCTCTGTTATTACAGGATGTTTAAGTGGGCAATTGTTTGCTTTTCAGCCTTATGAACTTGAGTGTGTGTAATAAATCAGGGCTGTGTTGCTGTAATTTAGCTTGGAGTCTTTTTGCCTCCTGGTGGTCAAACATCACTTTATGTACCTTTAATGAGTAAGAAGACAATTTATTTGCTCTCCAAAGCTTTTTGGCTGATTTTTCTTTCCCTTAGACTTTTATTTTGTATGTGGATCTACTTGATGTTGTGGTTTAGCAGACTTGCCCTGTAACAAATGTCCACTGACTCTGGTCATGTGGCCACAAAAGTGTATAAAGTGTTGATAACAATGTTATTTTTTATGAAAGAGGGTGTTGACTGTAATGTTTCCTTAGGTCTAGCTAACAATGTTAGAGTAGAAATCTCCTCTGGCGAGTGTCCTTGTGAACTCTGCTCCACAAATGGCCTCACCATGGAAAAAGAGTTATATATAGAAAGTGTGGGTGATGCTGGTAGCTCGGGTGCCAGCAAGAGTTGAATTTGTGTCTTAAAGCCACCCGCTACCAATGAATGATTAACTCCCACAGACCCAGTGCAGCACCTAAGGAAAATCCACAGACATGCTTGTAAACAATGATATCAAGGCTTCATTGCTCTATTTGTTTCAAAGCTAACCGCTGCTAGCACATCTGGGACGATTCTTTTTTTGCCATAAAGGGCTTAAACACAACTCTAGTGAGGCTCTCTGTGTCAGGAGGCCTAATTACACCGACCAAGACTCATCATCTTAGATTAATGAATCTTTCTGGCCACTGCAGCCAGCCCATGCTCTGTATGTTGCCAAGGAGTTCACCGTTTTCTCTGACCCTTTCTCTGTAGTTACAGGCTAATGGAGCTATAAGCTATCATTGCTAAAGTACGCTTGGTACCACATCATTCATCACAGAGCAATGGACAGATTCCTTAACAGCCTCTAACTCTAGTAGACCCTGTGGGATTCATTGTACTTTAGAAACCCCATTGTTGAGCACTTAATATAGTCTCATTGTCTATTTTGCAACATTAAAAGGTCTTGTGAACAAAAGGGCCAAGGCACTAAGTCAGTCTGTTTTGTTGTAGTCACAGTTGTACTGCCACTTTGGGTTTAAATGACCAGTTATCATCCTTTCTTCTTCCTACTTTGGACAACGGTTATCTGTTGTGGAACCTCTCCGTCTATAAATAACTTGGGTATAGTCAAGAGGGCTTAACCAGTGTCTTTCTCAGTGAAAGAAATAGCTCCATAAAAGGGTATAGGAGGAAAGGGGAAAGCCTGGAGGGAGCCGTGTGCTTGTGCAGGTGAAGCTGAGGTTGTCTCCACCATTTCAGCCACATGTCATTATTTAAACTCTTTGTATAGTCCTTTCTGATGTCATTCGATCTCATCTACCCTAAGTGCTGATTGATTTTGTTTTTTTCTCCGAAGGCTGTTGCCATGACATCTCAAGGCAACCTTTTCCTAGAAGGGCACCATAACCTTATTAATAACCTTATTTCTACTAAAAGACACAGCAAGCTCTCCTTTGGCTATTAGGGAGAAATAACCTTTTTTTAAAAAAAAAAATCCTACCCCCTCGTGGCAGGGTTATGTGTGTGTGTGTGTGTGTGTGTGTGTGTGTGTGTGTGTGTGTGTGTGTGTGTGTGTGTGTGTGTGTGTGTGTGTGTGTGTGTGTTTAGTTGCAAAAAAGACAGAGAAAAAGAGAGGGTGTTAGAGGTGGTCAGATAAAAGAGATAGGCTCTCTAGGCTCTGTGTGAGATGGTCAGATAAAACATGACACTGCTCTTTGAGGTGGAGTGTGAAAAATGAAAGTAAAAAAGCAGGAAACATGAATGCCAGGCCCAAGCCTTGTTAAAACAATGATAACACGTGAAATGTGTTACTGTGGCCGGTGAGTGTTTCATCATCAAAAAGACAGAGAGGGCGAAACATAAGGAGAGAAGACAAAATAAGCGATATTGAATGGGGTCGAACTACCTCGCACTCATCTTTAGTGCTTTTAGAGGATAATTCTGCTTACTTCTAACAATTATTAGTAATTATGTTGAAATGCTATTACTTAATTACTGCACTGTAGAGCATTTTGTAGTGCTTCCAGTGTGTTTGGAGCGCTGCACTCTGCTACACACCAAAAAGGGCCAAAACAAGCTACAACACCTGAGGCCTTTTGTTACACTAACACTGGAAACAAGCTCACAATTACCACATCCATTGAAGCAGAAGAATAGGGATAGCTCAAATTTTTTGACATAAGGTAGTGTGAGGTGCTAGTAGTGATACTCGTGCAACAAAAGATGAGGGCGATGGATGATTTAATTTGAATATTTAATGAAAACCAGGCTGCTTGGCAGACTAATATGAGCCCCTGCAATTGGGATAAGGTTAGGGTAGTTAATGATGTGGTTAGCTGCTCAGATTTCTGACTTTTGGTTCA
The DNA here is from genome assembly GCA_035609425.1 of Epinephelus awoara. Classification (NCBI taxonomy): domain Eukaryota; kingdom Metazoa; phylum Chordata; class Actinopteri; order Perciformes; family Serranidae; genus Epinephelus; species Epinephelus awoara. Next base: position 10,396,215 of record CM069304.1, read on the forward strand.
CTTGTGGTCAAAAATCACTTTCAAAACCTTAAAGGAATATTTGGATAAAGACAAAGGACATTTATCAGATTTCTCCTTACTAATTATGCAACAACGAGGTCTACTCTATGTAATCAAGTGTGTTAATGCAATTTAAAATAAAAAAACTAAAATAAAAATATAACAATTGAATAATGTAAAATGAAATAAAAAAAAATCAGACTAGGTTATGTTTATGTATGTGATTAGGCCTGTCACAGTAACTGCATTATTGACGTTTTGCTGTCCTCAACTGTGCCTGTCGTGTTACATGTGTGTTTGTTTACATAAAAATTAACAACATTTTAGACAACATGATACCAGAATAAACTGAAGGGCTTTCCTGACCATTAAAATGCTTGGGCGCAACATTTGTCCTTTCTTTTTTTCTGTCCACCTCATCCTACTTGTGCAAGTCCAAAGAAAAATAAAATAACACGGCGACACAGCGTAGCTCACCGGTAGCCTGCAGCTGCACTTTTGTAGTGAAAGGGGCAGAGTTCTGATAGTCGTTAGCGTGCCAACCTCGACAATGATCTTAAAAGTCTCTCGTTTGCAGTTTTACCCTCCAACAACTTCAACCTCCACACCAAAAATGCATCGGCAAACCTCAAGACTCCCAGGCCTTCCATCCTGGGGAGCCAACCGCAGCACACCGCTCGGATTATAAAGGTGCTTGTGGTGTACCTGGAGCTTCACTTAGCTTGACAATGATATCATGCATCACAATTATTTGAGGGACAGTAAATCATCCAACAAAAGCAGTTATTGTGACAGGCCTCTGTGCAATAATTTACCAGTCTAATCTGTGGTAAGCATTACTTTGAATTCAGACATGTTGATTGAGACTGTCTTTGTATGGGGTTTACATTGTTCTCATGCTCCTCCAGCCATTCAGTGATTGACTGTGCCTTGTAGATGAGGCTGTCGCCATCCTAAAATAGACCACTCTAATCGGGTCGGTAATACCTCGCTGTAGGGCAAAGATGGTCAGTCAGAATGGTTTTAAATTCACCACAGCTTGCCATTCCCTCCAAAGGGATGAGTGTACCGAAACCGTCCTGGGAAATTGCATCTTGCATCCTTGAAGAGTCACCAGAACCCTGTTTTCAAAATATTTTGTATCCCTTTATGCTAAGCGAGGCAAAAATGCAAAACAAGTAAGGATAAAAGTGCAGAGTGAAGAGAAAAAAAAAATAGGTTGGAGCTGCAGGGGAGGCCATGCAGCCGAAAGCTCTCTGACACGATGATGCTATTTATTAAGAGTTATTTATGCAAGACTGAAGAGGTGATGGATAACAAGAGCATTGCCAAGGCTCTCCTTTGTTTTCAGGGTGAGTAAGTGTACCATTGAAGCTGTACTGGCTGGTCAGCCCCATGTGCAGAAAGAGGGGGAAATGTAAGTGTGCTTGTAAATGCACGCACATGCTCATGCAAACAATGACCATACCTGTGGGTCGTGCTCTGTGTGTGCATGTATTTCTGTATCCTCCGTTGAGTATACTGTATTTGCTAGGCAACGTGTGCCCTTTTAGTACATGTGTTTGTTTGCATGTTTGCACTAAGGAGGGCTGAAGACCGACAGGGTCTCGAGGGGAGGCCTGAAATCTTTGACCTGAATACATATTTTCACATATTAGTGATGAGTGAGGGAGCCCCAGTGAAACGTGACAAGGCCTGTTTTCCCACTTGTTTACAGGTAATAAATACTCTCCACCGTAAAGATAGAAACCAGGCCAGGAGATGGTATAATATGGTCTAGGAGGAAATGGAGGAATACTCATTGACATTCAGCATAATTAACCGTACGGCTGCTGTTGGTGCTGTGTACTGCAGCAGCACCACGGTCTATGGCAGTACCTTCATTGCACTAACGGCTTTGTTCTTGATTTGTGTTTCTATTACTGTTTCATTAAATGTCACACTCACAGTTATTGTGGAAAATGTTCCCAAACATAGTAAGGAGGAAAAAATACCCAATTTGACTTTCCAAGTAACCCACGTTTATGTGTTTTTGTTTGCATTCTTAAAAAGTGTTTTCAGTTGGCATTTATGGTGATTGCTTTGCCAATTTTTATTTTTATTTATTTATTTATTTATTTTTGAGGCAAGCATTGTTGATGTGCAGAGACCTGGATTTATAAAATCAAAAAGAAAAACAAAATAGGGAAAGCAAAAATAGGAATTTGTGCCCCAAGCCCCAGCATATTCCTTACAATAAAAGATATTAGGTAGCATATCACAAGAGAGATTACAACTCTAGGCTGCCCGATTACTTTGCCTGCACCTGTAACACCTGTAAGAATAGAGTGAGGCAGAAACAGGAGAAAGCATGAAAATAGAAAATTGAAAAAACAACAGGGATACAGAAGACCAGCCTTTACAATCTTTAAATATGAGGTAAAAAATCTGTTCTCAGTTGCAATTGCTGACTTTATGTAATGTTGAAAGTCAAAAATGCAAAAAAAAAAAACAACTCCCAAAAAACATCCTTTCAAATGTTTGTTCAATAGAAATATTGCAAAAGAAAATCCAAATAAAGTTCAGCCACTGGTACATTTTACTCTGTCACTGCAGCTTAGATAATGTTTTGGGATTTGTGCCATGTAAAGTCTTATCTCAGATTCAGAAGGGACAATGTCTGCTAAAAAAAAAATGACTGCCCAAGTCTGTGTTTCCCTCACACTGTGGAGGTGTATTGTCTTTTTTTCCTCTTGCTGTTAGAGCTGCAGGTGTGTTCAGTTGTGATCGGCAGGAATTGGATATGAAGGGGACTGCCAACTCCAAGTATGACCTCATTAATTACATCTGTCAGTGATTCCCTGCAGATCTGTCTCCTGCTCTTCACATGCTGCCACTCAGCCAGCCAACCAGTCAACCAGTCAACCAGTCAGTCAGGAAATTTTCTGCTCTGGGTTAGAGAACCTGCCGGGCTTCTGCTCATAACAGTGGCAGGTGGGATTGGGGAGAGAGGCGAGTGAGAGAGGAAGAAGAGGAAACATTAAGGATGGGTGGTGGTGATGGTGGTGGTGGGGGGGTGAAGACAGATGAACACATTCATGCACACTCACTTCCATTTGATTGCATAAAAATGCAGACACGCACACATACACAGGCAGACACCTCTTCGCAGTGCAGCCGGAAGAATTTGATCTTTATTTAAATCCTTAAATTATAGCTGATTAAAAATTCATGGAGAGCCGTTTATATGAAAGCCGGGTGCTGTGCAGGCTGCCCTGTGATGTCTAATTGGTCTGAAGGTTGCCAACCCTTTGAACAAGTCAGGACGGAGAGCTGTGGCTGCCTGTCTGCTTAGAATGAGGATGTGAGTGTTTACCACCCACCTACCCTTCATCTCTCCCTCTGTCTCACTGCCCTGCTTTTGTGCACTGTAAATGACTGTTAGCAGTACAGACGAGAGCCTCATATGATACAGTATCTTTCACATACTTTGATATTTAAACTACACTCAATTTAGAACGAGACCTACTTTTGTTTTGGTTTTGGATGCTCAGTGTGTTTCCGGTGGCAGTAGCGGCGGATTTCTATTTGCTCTCAACCTCAAAGCTGCCTTTTTTTTAGGATGTCGAAAAATGATCTGGGCTGTCTTACGGCGGAGTCTCTCTCTGGAGTTTTTAGGAAGGGTTTGGGAGGGCTCCACCGCTGGAGGTCCACTACAGCCTCGCTCATACTGAGTGTGTGAGAAGCCCCATCTTTATTCCCTCTTCTCTCCTCATTCCCGCAGCACATGCAAACACACACATGCACACGCGCGCAGACGTACTGCTCAATGGCAGGGCCCTCCTGCTGCCCCAAAGCATGGAATACCACATTTGTTTGTTTACACCTCGTTTTCTTTCCCTGAACTCTATTAACATTTATATTGCAGCTGAAGGTGTTGGAAGTCCCTCCTGCAGTGGGGGGAAACTCAGCTTAGATGAGAATGAGCTTCAGTCGAGCCTTCCTAGGCACAGACTTGTGTGTTTATACCTACATTATCCAGCTATTCCCCAACTGCCTCTTTCCCATCTTGGTAGTTTTTTTTTTCCTCTTTTTTTTTCAGTTCATATCACCATTTGCTCCAGCCCGTCTCTTATGTGACTCTTTAAGCTTTTATCTCTCTCCAAGGTAAATTGATTGCTTGGGAAAAAAAAGTGGTTGGAAATGCTTCCGGATTGGACAGCCTGATTGAGCATTAGCATATGAATAGAAGAGAGACAGCTCACCATGTCAGAGGAGGAGGAAGTGTTATGGGAAACATCCGCTAGACATCTGTGTTTCAGATGTTCCTCGCAAATTTTAACACATTTCATTGCTGATCTGTGGAGGGCATCCCGAGCAGACATTTCAGATTCACACTGCCGGGGCTCCGCTGTTCAAGCAGGATTCGGTAGCACAATCTCTACTGTCATTTTAAAGAGCTCCGCCTTCCTTGCGCTCCACAAGCTCCGCGACAATTTCATACACTGTTAAACAAAGAAATGACAAAACAAAAATGGTATAAATGACCTGTGCATGACGCATGTGCGCTGACATCACTTTCCATGTAACTCCTCCAAGCCAGGAGACCCAAACAAACCGATAAAGCATGTCACACGTGGCTGATGCCTGTCATGTCGATTTGTCCCTGCATGGTGGACCTGCATCAATTAGACCCGATACTGCAGGTTATAGATCTGTATCTTTCTATGTCTGTCCCCGAGACCCTGAGGCCAGGCCTGCAGCAGGGACACATTGCTCTGTTTGATAGTTTAGCACAGGGGGACAGAGGCATCAAACCTATTATTGTGCAGTGCTTTTTCTTTTCTTTTTTTTGTATGTCCTCTGGCTATTGCGTAAAGGATGTTTACGTTATGTGCACAACCCAGATGTGCTCACAACTGGCAGTGTATAGCTGTGTGTCTCTGGATGTTCAAGATGGCAGATTGAATTTCATCTGACTTGCATCGAGCACATTTTAAACACTCAAAAAAATTGGGTGCATTTTTCAGCTGATATAGGAGAAAACCTGAGGGTGCTCATGTGCTCAAAATGTAAAATCTTATAGTCTAAAGGGAATTGCTTTTCTATCCCAATTCTATTTAGTGGTTCGAATAGCAAAAAAAAAATCATACAGATTGTGATGGATTACAACATTAAGAAAGCAAGCGCTGTTCTCTTTATCTACAACAGGGAACTGTTGACAGTCATTTCTTCTCACTCTATATTTTTAGCATTTTTATGTGCTAAGATGGAAGCTGAATATCAAGTTAATGTCACTGGTCTTGTGTGCTTCATAAAACCATTAACAATAGGGAGCCCAGAGGGATGTGGGACTGGGATTGCATCTATTAATGCAAAATGTGACATACGTATATTGCTGCCTGGCCTGTGCACTTAGAGCATGTATGCTTGGATACTTACTGAAATGTGCCTGCAGCCTAACTACACTGTAAAAAGTGTTATTTGTATAAAAAAAAAAAAAAAAAAAAAAAAATCAACATATTCTCAGAATCAACGCATTTTCAGAACACGTACCATGAATCCCACATTCTGATAGGTAGCCTGTAGCCTGACATTAATTTATGTCATTTGTAGGGATGCACCAGTTCTGGACTGATACTGATGCTGTTGTTGTTGTTTATCTTATTAATGTTGTTATGTATTTGCCATTTTGTGGGAAACAGGGAAACAAAGACATCTTAATTTTAAAAAATAACTCTGCAGATTTAAAGTCATTCAGTCTTTTATTACACTATCATTAGTGAGCACAAATTCAGTTAAACAAATTTGAATATAACCTTTTTTTTTATATATATAAAATGTTTTTGAAAATTACTTCTTCAAAAGCCTGCTTAGTTTTTCCTCTATATGATATAACATGATTCCCTCTCTTATATCCTTCAAACAATTGTATTTATTCAAGTTCCCCACCAAAAACTACATTTTACAAGATTCCATTTGAATACATCACGAGAACGCTGTAATTTCCCTTCACCCAATGCACACTTTTACTGAACAGAGCTTGAATGCATCATTACGTAATTCAGTGCAACCTCCATGAACTCTCAGTTCTGGCCTCTGGCTGCTAACAGCTAACGTTTGCTAGCTCTCACCTGCTGATTTTAACACAGATTAGTTGTTCACGGTGTAACATTACCACAGAGACAATAGAGTGCATCCCCTGACATGCATAGTGACTTTACTGCGTCCTTTTGTCCACAAGACGTCCTGGGAAGATCTCTGTTTGTCCCAAACACTTTTTCTATTATCCGTGGGACAACAGGAAGCTGTTAGTCTCGAGCCCTGCTTTTTAGCCTGTGCTATATTGACGTCACACACACACACACACACACACACACACACACACACACACGCACGCACACACAAAGAAAAAAAAAACATCAACCACTTCTGTCGATGAATGTCAACGAGGTGAGTATTGGCCAATACTGATGTTACCCCCATAAATCGACACCTTCTTAGTGCCTGATTTTCATTGGTGGGTCTTATAGTGTCCTGTCTCTCACACACACATCTGTGGTGAGTAGATGTTTTCGCATAGTGGGTGCCCACTCTCCGCCTGTCACTTATTGTACAATGCATACATATATATAGGTCCATCCATAAATGAATAAATGCAGTCAAAGTATGTTCTGTGTCGTATAGTAAGAGATTTCTGACACAAGCTCTTCCCAAAGTCATGAGTAATGCATTGCAGTCGTAACAGCCTTATTTCTGCTTTCCATTTTTGTCTCTTTTTTTCCACTCTCCTCCACCAGCTGTCCCCGCATCCTCAAAGTTCACATTGGGTAGGGTCTTGTGCTGTCAGGCAACTTCTGGTTTGTTCTGCTCTTTAGTTCCCTGGGCTGAAACAAACAGACAAACACACATGCACACACACGCACGCACGCACGCACACACACAAGGAAGTGCACACATGCGCCCTTGCACATGCAAACACAGAAAGGCATAGTGAGAGGCCTTTTGTGCTTTTCTTGACTGCACTGTGCACTGCCGCAACATTTTCCTGATGACTTCCTACAGCCAACAGCAAAGTGTCACTTTCCTTCGATTTGCTAATTTGCATTGGTTCCCTTTCCCAGCGTGATTCTGGGTATCAGTGCCCACAAGCTGAATGTCAGTGTCTCTTCTCAGCATACAAATATCCCCCTGATATAGTACGTCATGTATACTCCTGGACATCTCTAGCATTTGATAATACCCTTGATATTTCACTATCAAAATTTCAAATTGCGTTTAATCAAATACCACCATGTGTATGCCAAATATGTCCTCCTGCATCACAAATAGTAGCCTCCATGTACCTGAAAGACATAGTGACTTTGTGAAAATCATTAATGCTATAACTATGATTTCTTTTTTACATTAAGAATGATATATAGGTTATGCTTGTTGAATAAAAAGCTGATTAAATTGTTAAATGCACAGTAATGTGGTGTCCCAAAATATTCTATTCTTGTGGATTTGGCAGCAGCACTAGACCGAGCGGTATAGGTGATCTGCCATGGCCTCATCTAATCTGATTTGCATGCCAGAGAGAATTATGTAATTGGCATTTATGCAGAACAAAGAAGGATCAGCTCATGGAAAAGAAGGGTTTTCATGTAGAACTGTGTGTCTAAGCCTGTTTTCTGCAGCTCTTGTGCTGCCTACGGTTGGCTACTGTGCAGACAGACAAGAAGTGACTGTTGTGTGGGACTGTTTGTATGTGCGTGTTTGTACCATACACACGCTTGATATGTTGTATTAGTGCATGATGAGCTGGCATGTGCCCTGCGACAAGGGTGATATATTGGAGGCATACTCAATCTTTCACAAATGTTACCTCACATTTTTGAAGCTTTTAGCTCTCCTGTAATTGTAATGTAAACCATGTGAATATATATGGCAGAGGCTTTAGTTGAACCACATGTAAGATAGCTTAGAACAACATGATATGACTCTGAGACATGCTGTTGACATGATTTACTCACTGTCTTGCATTACATTCAGATTCTTTGCCTTGTTTCACATTTCACATATTAAATCCAAGGGCAAAACTTATCCAAGGCCTTGAACAAACATTGAGATATTTTGACCTCTTCTCTTCTTGATCAAATTAAGCCTAAGGCCAACTTTAGCTTAGAGCAAAGTGATTAGCAATTGTTGTCAGCTCTAGGCCTACCATCTAATTTAATTAAAGAACAACAAATGTTGTGTGCTGAAGAATTTATAGTAAGACTTAAATTGAGCCTAGCATTACATTAGAACGGGGTAGCCCCGCATGTGTGTCTCGGGATCAGAAAAGTCTGATTACCCTATAAGTCACAATGCACATGCTCCAGAGATTTCTGCTTTCAAAAACAAGAGTGCATTAAAGGGGCCCAGTGGAGTTTTCTTGTAAACAAACAAAGTTATGTTTATGCGTCCCTGTGTGCCCCCCCGTGCGTTCCCCATGCAAGCGTGGACACGATAAACAAAACGGGGATCCACTCATAGAGAAACATCCCCATAGCTCTGCTAGAGGTCGTAAACTCCATGGGGAACCTTTCAGAAAAGTTTTGTTTAGTTTTGAGACAATTTCTATGAATGACACAACCTGACCTAACTTTTGGTATGAAGTCAGGACACAGCAAGTTCATTGATGGATAAAGAAATCAAGTCCTTATCTCTGTATGTGTGTTAACTTTTGTGGTAATAGTTTGTAAAGAGTTCATTTGTTTTCAACATGGTTGAGTAGTCTTGTTGAAATAGAGGTTCCTTTGCAGATATTATTGTTATTATTATTATTATAGGCTTATATAAAGGTGTTGTCATTGTAGGAGGTTTGGAAGGACACTGGGAGATAATGACAGATTAATTAAAGAACATGAATTAGCCTACATATGTATGCACTATGTATAGTGTATATATTTATATATTATAATTTCTTGATATACTGGCATTAGCATTGTGAAGTACAAAATTTGAGTTTCAAAATGAATTGGTTAACAGTAGCACACATCTCCTGCTACTGCTACCTGACAGTAATATAATGCTCTGTAATGAATTTCCCATCTATTATCACATTTTTTATGCACAAGGAAATGAAATTCATTAAATAGAATCCTTTGGAAATGAAATGCTGTAAGTGAGTCAGTTTGAAGTTGTGAAAGAGTCATGAGCTTATTTTTAAAGATGATTTAACCACACAGAACATCAAATCGCTGATTTATTAGAGCCTAAAAACACTGGCTGACATTCCCCTGAACTACAGTGTGTGTGTGTGTGTGTGTGTGTGTGTGTGTGTGTGTGTGTGTGTGTGTGTGTGTGTGTGTGTGTGTGTAAAGTCTTGTCCATTCTCACTACCTGCTGGGTTACTAATATTGCAATTGACTAGCCAGTTTCCATTTTAAGCTCATTGTGGTGCTTTTTGTGTCTGGGTATTAGTTAACTGTGATTGTATTTGAATTTGTTTTGCTCGCTGTGACAGAAGCAAGAGTAAAGGCCTGACTCATGAAGCAGGATTGATAAGCTGGATAACTGTGCTGACTAACACCTGGAACTCCCCCAAATCTGGAACATGGCCCTAGGCCAAATCTCCCGCAGAGAGCGTGAGACTCATGCAATGGACTCTAATCTGACACACTCTCCCCGCACCTCCTATTTCTCACGCTTGGAATTGTTGACGTCGGTGTTGCTGTTTTGTGGGTACAAGCCGAGTCAGACACTCGACCACAGCCAGAGTTTCACCTGACGGAGAGCAAGCTGTCAGATGCAGAATGGACTGTTATTAGTCCGCCTGGGTCCTCCGGTTGCTGCGTTGTGTTCAATCACGTGCGTTTATGTAAATGACGATGCACTGCACAGCTGAGTGGGCGCAGACAGGGAGAGAAAGTGGCGTCAAAGAAACAGTGTATTCAGAAATAAGAATAGTTGGATCTTTGGAAGTATTGCAGTCGCACTGGCTCCATTTTATAAAAGTCAAAATATTTGCAGGACAAAAAGGCTAATTTTTCTCACTGAATTGGAGAAGCAAAGGTAGCGAAAGAGCGAAAGATCAGAGGGACGCTGTGCTAACGCTCTAATAAGCTTTTATGACCCTGTAAAATTGGGGCTTTATTCTCATTTGTTTAAATATTACTGGATCTCGGCTCTGTTGAAAAAAAATGCACTGTGGCTGCTATCATTATAATGACTGAAACACTCAGAGGAGGCAATCTGTCTGCTTCTTGCAAAAACTAAAAACTTTGCTCCAATTTTTCTATTATTAACTAAAGCCTGCTTATTTCTGAAATTAAAAGCTACACCCACAAAGTGGATCAAGAAAGTTTGATTTCTCACTCAAACATTTTTTTTGTACATCATATCTTTTATTTTTCATTTTTTTTAAATGTCAGGATAAACTTCTTTTTTATTATTCTCAGACATAAAAGCAGTATTTTTTCACATGATTGAAACAGCCTTTTTTCTTCTCCTGAATATTTTATCACAAAGTCACTTCACCTATTCAAAGCTCTATTTTGCAATATCTTGAAATGAGATTTCTGGTTATGTGAAAGGCTTGTTAATGCTGGGCTCCTGAAAAACCATGGGTGGCCGCTCCCAGTTTAGAGCACATGCTTGGTGTGACAAGGGCCTAGAACTAAGAGAGCGAAAGGAGAGCCACAATTTGACTTAAACGCCAGTGAATTTTGGACCTAAATTGGACAGATGGACAGAAAATGGAGGCCTTAGGGATGTCAGTGTAACCCTGTGTCTTTGTTAGCTAATATGCTAGCCAGAATAAATGGATAGGCTCAAGGATTATCAGATTGGTTACTTGGTTTCATGAGCAAACATTGCTCAAGTCTTATTATGTTTCCTTGCTGTAAATGTCTCAATTAAACAAAAGCTCAATTTGAAATGGAAACATTATGCACCATTTGCAACTACAAATGTAGTTTGCATGGTTACAGAGAAAGTAACAGTTAAATTATTCATTACAAATGACGTTTTTTTAAGATGTCATACAAAATCCAATGAGTTCTCATCCCAACTCATTAAATATCTCTGCTTTGGGATTTTCATGTCTACATATGGAAATCTCCTGTATCTGTTGTGGAGGGTGTGGGACATAGTGTCTATTTAAGCTTGTTATATGCACAGTATATTTTCAAAATACACTTCCATTTTCACAGGGAATGTACAGTTTCTGTTCATTAGACGCATACAGTCTTTTTTAAAATAAACGTTAAATGTTAGTAAAACACCTCATATTTCTCCTAATTTCCTTGTTCAACAAAAGCATGAGGTTAGGTTTAGGAAAAACATCATGGTTTGGCTCATCACTCACATAGTAAGAGAACAGCGGGCTCCCAGGTGAAAGTCCAGGGCTTGTTGGAGCCATCCAGGGTCTAGCTTTCTAGCTCCTTATATTACATTGTATATTACATATTACTGTATATTACTCCTTATATTGACTGTTGTTACCGGCAACATTTCAAACTGATGCAGTCTGGCAGAGATATAATCAGACGCCACCCAGTGGCTATCATACTGCCATGAAAAGTGTATTTTTGCATTGGTGTCTGACACTGAAATCCCCGATAAAGCGGTAGTATTTGATGAGTTCAGAATGAGACTGGGCTGATAATGTTAAAAAGCAGGGGCACACCATCAGGAGTGACAAACCAGGCAACTGTTTGGGGTTCCCAACATTTTTTTTTGCAGAGGGGCCCCATTCATGTGCAAATTATGCAATGATAACTACAAGCCACATAAACCTCCCATATAGGCGCTATGACATGACATCTGGACTCTTAGCAAGGACAGTCAGCTAGCTACCTGTTACTGTCAAACAAACGTTAGGTGTAACCGTCAGCACAATAAAATGACAAATACCAGAAAACTGGAAACAAAAAAGAGGTGGAAAAAAGACACCAGGGGGTGTTAGGGGGCCTTGATTTGCTTCTTTGTGAAAGCCCCCCCAGAGTCTAGGACCACCACTGTCAAAAACGATTAGGGCTCAGCACAACAAGAAAACACCTTCTACGCTCACCATATTTGCATTATTATTGGATAATTACTCTCTTTTTTGTTTATTGCATTGAAATTAATATTTTGACTGGTTTAATATTTGAAGTGTCAGAATTAACCCCCCTCATCCTCTAAGTGTAGGCTTTTGCTGCAGTGCATTTCTCTGGCCGGAGGCAAGGCGGCATGGCTGTGCGGCTATCAACCGGTGTTGATCCGTTACCGCTCTTTAAAATGCTGAGCTGTCAGCAGGAGCCAGGTGAGGCAGTTTGTTCGGCTCACCACTCAATGGACATGTTTCATTGGCACCTTGCTGGAGGTCAGCAGTAAGTGACGGCCAGAGCTGTCGGGGTCAGGCCTACTACCCGGCTTTAGCTGAAGAGTGAATTACACCGTAGGTGGGGCAGGTGGGCTGAGCCAAGGCTGGGGGGGCTCAGATTGTGGCCCAGCAGCATGTTAAGGGTGTGTGTGCAGAAATCCATTTGACCATAGTGTCACACAGCTTCATTTATACGCCTGATGTGTAAGAGCTGCTTGGAAACCCGGCAATTCCCTTTTTTCCCCCCACAGATTCTTCAACCAATAACTATTCTGTAGGGTACCTCACTCGAGTGATGGAGTTGGAAGAAGATGTATCATTGAAGGATTAGGACTAGAGCTCATCAAAGAAAATAGCCTGGTCAGTGTGACATGCCACTTTAAAGTGGTTGAATATTTTAAGAGAGCCCTCTTCCTCAGAGGAAATGAAATACAGACAAAGAGTGGAGAGCAGGAGGTTTTTGTTTGTTTCTGCCACCGCTCAGGGGCAGAGATGGAAGATTTGGAGATGTGGAGTAGATTGTTAGGGAGTGAGGCCTATTTTCACCGCAGCTGAGGCCTCCACTCGCCACAAGCAGTTTATATAATTCTCAAGATGAGAGAACAAAATATCTTCCACCACACAAAGTAAGATTTGACTTCCTTCTCCTCCTCTCAGCTCTGCTATATCTCCTCCTCTCCTGCTTTACTCCAATCACCTCCAGACAGCACGAGGTGCATCAAGGACAGTGCAAGGCATCGCAGCGTCGCCACACACAGACAGCCACAATGCGACAGAGTGTAAACAGTCCCCTCTTACATGACATCTAGTCAGGATCATTGTGCTTGCTCTACCATGCATCACCTGCCACTAAATGATTGCGTATTGTGGGGCGAGTGGATGTGTGTCCAGGTAACCGGACGCCGGCTGGTCAGGATTGCCTGGGAGCGATCCACGCCATGGAGAATGACTTAGTTGAGCCCCGCTGCTGAGCTCTTCTGAGCATGCTTAAGAGCTGAGAATTATTCCACTCATTTCTAGGTTCCTGTGAAGCATGACAAAAAACTCGAGTGCTTCATGCTCGCCCAATTCCCCTCCTGAGAGGAGCCGAGAGGCTCTGAGTTTAGAAGTCGTTCAGCAAACACTCAACATGATGAACATTAATTACATCAATTAAGTGGACCACAACCATTGTCTGGGGTGACTAAAAACACTGTCAGAAATGCATTGACAGCACAGTGACATGCAGTCCTGAAAATGCTGCTGTTAGTTTAAGGTAACTGGCAGAGTACGAGACAGTAAATAAAGGGAATTAATTTTTTTAATGTGAAAGATCATGATCTTGTTTTATAACCTTCAGCCTGAGAAATCATGGTTATCAATTTGTTATGAAAACACCTATTTCTTGGAGCTTTTCTCAGGCATAATTGCCATTATGTATAAAGTGCATACATAAAGGGCACATTGAAACAGAGGTTCAGGGTTGTTGCGAATGGCGGGTGGTGTCGGAGCAGACCCACTTTTCTTAAAGCCACAGTATTTTTATACAATTTTTATAGAATTATTATACAGTATATACGACATATGATTATACAAGGTGTCCATATTATTACAGTAAACTGTACTTTTTTATTGAGTTAACTAAATCATGTCAGTGTGTTTTACTTTGCTAAAGGCTGTGTGTCTGTGTCTGTGTTTATGTCCTGTAACTGTGGTTCATGGTTCTCAGTGTCAAAGATGAACCAAATGTGTAAATATTTGGATTCATAGAGGAAGTGACATTTCCAGATTTTTACATAATAACTATAGTGCTGTATGAAATAAATGTGTGATTCAGTTTACATGTGAATATAAACAGATAACCCAAATGGCCAATAGATAAAAAGTGAAATAATAAACAGAAGGGACCGACTGTGATTGCCCATTAAAATGAGAAAGATGAAAGTCACCTCAGCCACAGCAGCTCACTGCGTCGCATCTGACACTAAGTGCAGACGGCACCATGGCGCGAGAGTCCTGAGCGGCTTCCTCCGTCAGGAAAACTGACATTCTTGTCCTAGAGGTGAACAGTGAAATGTGTAACACCCAAGACGCCGCTAACGGCAAGTTGAATTCGTGTCTCTGAAGATACTGAATGCCTGATGACCTTGGTAGCCATGCATAATGATGCACACTTAACAGTTTATTTTTGGAACACAATGAAGCGCATAATTAACTTTGTAGTAGAATGAATTGTGTTTCCATCATCTTGGCAGTTGCCTGGAGTTTGTTTTACTTATAAATGATTAACAAGGTTGCATTCAGTTAGTCATATGTGGCTGCATTTATATTTAGACAACAATGCTGCTGCTGCCTGTGTGAGTTAAAGTCTGCTTAAACCATTTACATGGTTGCATAATTAATTAGGGCTGTGACTAACGATTATTTTCATCATTGATTAATTTGCCAGTTATTTTCGCAATTAATCAATTCATCAATCAATCAATTAATCCTTTTGTCCCTAAAATGAGGGAGAATTGTGAAAAATGCCCCTCACAATTTTCTCCAGAGCCCAAGGCGACGTATTTAAAATAGCCTGTTAAGTCTGACCCACAGTCCAAAACACAAAGACTTTAAGGATATTAAACAGAGAAATGCATTTAAGATTCTTGTACCAGTGAATGTTGCATTTCAGCTTGAAGAGTGACTGGATTGTTAAAATTGTTATTGGTGTTGCGTTCACATGGAATCAGGCAGACGGAAATCACATTCTGGATGGCATGGCACAGTCTGAGGGAATGGCAAGATGGGAAAATAAATGTTGCAATGGTGATGCCGTATTGTTCATAAAGAATAAAGTATATTTAAGAAAATTACTATTACTATTTTATGTTATTTGAAGTGACATCTGGTTATCATCCAGATCACCGTGTTTCCACCTTGTGTGAAGAAGCTACGTAACATCTGGTTGTAAATTCCTCCGCAGAGGATGGCAAAAAGTTATTTCAACTTAAAACAGCAGTGCTTTCAACCGTTACCATTGCCGGTATTCTCTTCTGGCTTCACCCAATTTTACCGTCCTGCCTCGTCCACTAATATGACCATATGCATGATACCATGTAGACGCAGCACAATTCACTTTCTGTCATTCGACTACTAGAATAATTGACTAATCCTCCAGCTTAAGACTTCATTACATTTCCCTCAAATTCCTGTATTCAAGACTTAACTATTTATTTAGATTATGGTTTATGGTTAGGTTGTTGCTTCCATGGCAACCTGTTGTGACGCTGCTGAAAACGGGTGATTCGTAAGGAATTCAATGATAGTCAAGAGAAAAGTTTATAATGTCAGGCTAATATTGAGCTGTGTGTCTGTGCTCTACTAATATGTTATGATGTCATCGTTCATTCTCTAGTCTCTCCGTGTAACCAATATGGACGTTAAAACATAAGTAGCTGTCTTACTATAATGTTAGATGGATACAGGATTTAATCAGCGGGAAGGGAAAGACTTTATTTATCCTACAAGTAAGAGTAAAATTTGAAATACACATAAAAAACTATGATCACAATTTTTGGCAAAATAATTGCTAATATAATTTTGCTTGGTTTGTTCAGCACTAAAAATATAAATTCATGACAGTGAGAGGATTAAAGAGGGAAATGGAGCTGGACAACAGAGAGGGTACACGTCAAGGTTACCTACCCACCTACCAGAAACTAGGATATTCCTGCTTTCATGTGGCCTAACCTTCTGCTGTTTATCTCCTCCTCCTTTTCTTATCATGTCAGTCACAGGACCACATTTCCAAAGATGGTGATTTGGATGATTAGCTGTGTTATTGTCCTACAATGCATGTGATAGGAAGAGAGGGAGAGAGGGGGGGGGGGGGGGGGGGGGGGGGGGAGTAAGGTGTGTAGTTGGAGGGCCTGTCACAAAAAGCCATTATTGTAATTGGAAGTTAAAATACCATTTATTTTCCCCTCTAGTACTTACTGTCAGTACCAAGACTGGGGTCTTGTTACAAAAATTAACATTTGTTATCAGTGTCAAGGGTCATGCAAGAGAACATCAACTTATTGAAAAGGCTGCCACTCAAACAGCTGAGGCAGAGAGATTATTTACTATAGAGAGAATGTTTCTGTTGCACAGCCACAGTCGCTCGCTGTTTCATGTGTGTTGAAATGTTTTCTAGTACTCTCTGTTGTTAGGTGTCAAAAGCTGCTTTATGATAATTGTTGAATTTGTAGGTTTTCACATTTTGTACTTTGGAATGAACACATTCGATGGTGCTGATGATTTTTTTTTAAACACTCTGCCTGTTTTCCTCTTTTTGATGTTTCTCTCGAAGGCTTTCTTTATACGATACACTGAAACTGTATTTGCAATGCACTCTTTAAATCTACCTTCCGCTCGTCTTTTTGGAAGGCTTGGCCCAGGTCACGTCTGTAAGGATTACTGACACACTGTACGTGAAATATAAATGAAATGAACTTGGTTTAACTCACACAACAAAACTGCAGGACCCGCAACCTGGTGCAAGTTCAGAGACAGAGAGAGGGCAGCAGAGGCCTAAAGTAGACTGGGAGGTGCGATAGTGTAAAGAACAGAGCCCAGTCCCAAATATAGCTGCTAAAAGTGACTGCAGGGTCCTGACTCTGTCGCTCTCTCTCTCTGTGCCATGCTGGACTGAGGGGAGGATCAAACTATGTCAGTGAGTTGAGAACTGCTCAGCCCTCTGCAGAGGGTTTAAACGATTCATAGAGGTCCACATCTTTTCCCCATGTTCTGTCCTCATTATTACACATTTGATAAAAAAGGTTTTTATGATTTAAAACATAACTGGAACTCCAAGTGAAAAAGTAAAAGATATTATGGAGCTGAGTTCAGGTTGTGTCTTTATGAGCGATTGAGCCTGATGAGTTTCTTGTGAACAAACAAAAGTTCAGTGCTTTTCCTTCCACATAAAAATCCCACATCCTTGTTTACTGGCTAATATTCTTCTTCTTTTTGGCCTATGTGGCACCTTGCTACACCTCTTTTCACCTTAGTGCCATCAACTGGTGAACAGCGGAATAGTGTGAAACCGGTATTGCTCCATAGCAATTCAATTCAAAAACTCCACAGGGTGCATTTACGCAAGACTTCTTAGTAATTCTAGAAAAAAACATTTTGTTTTTGAAACAGTTCAATGGTGAGGTTCATTCATATTCATAAAAGGGAAAGAAACTTAAAAGGAGCCTATTATGGTTTTTCATATTTTGTGTTGTAGGCTATATATAGTGTTACAATAAAGTCTGTTCATTAGAAATGCTGAGAAATGGAAGACCCTGAAACACTGACCAATCAGAGCAGACTGGGCTTTTTCGGGAGGGGGCCTTAAAGAGACAGGCGCTAAACAGAGCGCCTCAGACAGATGGTGAATACAGGTGTTGCAGCACAGTGTGAGGAAAATAGTGTTTTTTTTGACAATTGCAGCATGTAAACATGTTCTAGTAGAAACATTAAGACTAAGTATGAATCTGAAAATGAGCTTTTCTGACAAAGTGACAGCAATTTCGGTACCTGATCACATTTCTCTGGCATTAAACTAGAATACAATGAACTGGGAGGTCTGTCAGACAATTTTTTTCCATACACGAACTCCCTTAAAATGAGCTACTTTTGTGGAACATAAGCAAGACCAAGATATTTGTATTATTAAAGATTATTATGGATTTTTGGGATATTTTTGTTTTGTATTTCAAAGCACGACTGGCTCAAGTCAAAATGAGATTAATTTCAGTGTTCTGCATGCTAAATAGACCTCCACGGCTACATGAAGGCGTGCTGTGTCTCATAACCCTGGAGTGAGTTTTAGATACCCAGTCATGTTCGCAATATATTGTCTTGGAAATTTGTTAAATGTTCATAACGTGCTTGCTCAAATGTCCCAGATTTGGCCACAAGCAAGCATCTACTTAGCATAATATTCATATTTCCAAAAAAGCTCTTAAGAGCACTCCTGGCATTGTCCATTTCTCTTATTTGCCTCTTATTGCTGTAACGTTTGCTTAATGCCCGGCCTGTGCCTAGTGATCGCATGCTGTGCTCATTGTGAATGCAGTGTGAATGTGCTGTTTGGGTATGGGCCCATGCATCTCCAGGGCCCTATAATCAGCTCTAAGCTGCTTCTATCAATCTTCATAACTGTAGTGGGTTGAGGAGGGAAGTGCAGCTAATCAGCTCTAACCGGCCCCATGTTCAGCCTGACTGTCACTGTTATAGCAGGGCCATATGCAAACAGTGTCCCTTACATGCGTGTCCCTTACTCACATCTTGGCCGTCTCGCAGGGCCATTCCACAGATGGCCAGCTCTAGCAGAAGTCAGTTTTTGAAAAGGGCCTGTGACTTTCACTGAATAGCTGTTAGTGTAGGTTAATATAGGAGTGGTGGCCCTGCAGCGGTGGCAATCACAGCTCTGATCAGAGCCGGGCTTCAAAGACGTCTTTGCAAGTTGAAGCCAGAGTTGTCATTAGCTTCTGCCCTGTGCTTGACAGCCCTTCCCCACCCCCCAACTCCTTCTTCCTGTCTCTCTCCCTCTCCTTCTCTTCCTCCCTCTTTGTCTCTCTCTCTTATCGCGCTCATTTTCTGTCCTTGTGCAAATGGCCACTGTAATCCTGGGTCTGGGTGCTTGGGCCTGTCACTCCACATTTGCACTAAGCATCTTTCCTTCTCTCATCTCCTTTGCCCTAATTGTATTGTAATAAGCAATTACAGATCTATTTATGCGCACTAGAGCTGAGATTGGACCACTTTTTAAAAGGGCATGTAGGGGAGCTGGAACTGGACCAGGCGGTGCCCCCTCGTCCTCAACTTGTAGCTGGACAAAGACGGTACTGCTGCTAATCGCTCAGCTTTCCCCGCTTTCTCTCACTGATGATCTAATCCCGCTTTACTATCTTGTGCTTTGCTCCCGTTTTCTATCGTGTGCAGAACGCCCTCCGAAGCAAAAGTGATTGTGCTGTTGTTTGTTGTTTATTGGCTGTGTTTTCTCTTTGTGAGTCAGCTCTAGTGATGCAAATGAGCAGAGGCAG
Source organism: Epinephelus awoara (assembly GCA_035609425.1). Lineage (NCBI taxonomy): Eukaryota > Metazoa > Chordata > Actinopteri > Perciformes > Serranidae > Epinephelus > Epinephelus awoara. Next base: position 10,415,565 of record CM069304.1, read on the forward strand.
TGTTTACCTGGACTGGCCATGTTTTCCCTGTGTGTGTGTGTGTGTGTGTGTGTGGATGTGGATGTGTGTGTGAGTGTGCCCATCGTGCCTGCACAACGTCTAGGCCTTTGATCATACTACATTGCATTGACAGATGCTTTCTGGTGCTTTCTGGTTGCTTATGAACGAGGCCACAGACGGGATCTGAATGCCAGTAATTATATCCCCTTGCTAGAGCGATAACAATTGTGGCTTATACAACAAAGTGCGATGGCTTTTTTCTATCTGTCCCATTATTTTTAGGTATGAGAAATGACATCGAAATCCCCCGTCTGCTTCCTCCCTGTCTGGGGCTCTGTGTTTACAGCTGTTTGTGAGCCTGTATGTGTGAGAGGTGGGGGCCATGATAAAGGCTTACACCTTGTAATCATAGCTGGATGTGTGATCTTAGCGACCTGCCTGAGAACTGGCTCGGAGAATGGCGTGCATGTGCTGTGTGTGTGTTGTAGAAGGGAGGGTGGTGACTGAAAGATTCACTAACAACAAATTTGCAGTAAGGCAGAGTCAGTTAATGAGGAATATGACAGAATGAAAAGGTTTGGAAGCTCTGCTGAGATTAAAAGAAAGAGTGGAGGTAAGACCAGAAGAAGTGTAAGCCTTTCTGAAGCTGTGTTCTTATTTATACATAATTTTCACAACGTTGATATATCATTTAAAAATGTCAATATAAATGGTTTTACAAAAAGCAGCATATTCATAGGTGATAGAGAATTTTGATTTGTGATTGTTCAGTTTTATCTGCAATTTATAGTTTTAAAGATGTTCAATTTCAGTTACTGTTAGTTACGTCTTCATGTAGTCGCATATTCAAAAGTACATGGAATACACTCATAGTGATCACAGTTGCAGTGATCTGCCACGTGCATGGACCAAAAACCAGAGACGAAGTCATTCCTATACAAGAACTTTTTAAACCCATAGTCTGCTTACAGTGTTTATTTTGGGACTTGTATAAAAAAAAAGAAACTTCCATAATTCTGTTAATATTATTTAAAAAAAAAAAATTTAAAAAAAAAAAAAAATATATATATATATATATATATATATATATATATATATATATATGTATATTTAATTTCACTCCCATGATGCTTTGCCTTGTGTTAACCCGTCTGCTTTAGGCAGGCTACCTGAAGCTGCAGCTGCAAATTGAAATCATGACGGGGACAAAAAAATCATGTTTTCTCAATGAAACCCCTCAAAGCTTAAGACAAGCTGTGAAAAACCAGCCAATGAGATGCAGCAGCGAGACTTGGTGTTCCTCAGACAACCTTGTGTAGTCTACTCAAACAACGAGAACCAATCATGGCTGCTAATGATGGAGACAGAAAACAAATGCACACGGACAAAGCACCTGTGGTTGAAGCAGCCCTCGCCAAGCGGATTGATAATGTGTTTTTCATGTTTGACCTAATTGTTGACATTAGACAATTGAAGCCACCTGATCAGCAACTCATCCAAAGTCGCATGTCCATGATTTAGTTTGGATGTAGCATTGAGTTTACCAGACATTACAGACATGAACACACAAGGCCAAAGGTCACTAGATCCGAGCTTGTAGCTGAAACTTTGCATTTAGTGTTTGATGATCTTCTTCTATAGTTAAATATTAACAAATACCTGAGTAATGATTTCAAATACTCAAGTGTTTCAGTGTGTCAGCACTGCAAAAGTGGTCCTTGATTTTCCTGTAATGACACTAAGGATGAACAGTCAGATTGGGTTTGTCGTTATGTACCAACTATGGGAGGAGGAAAAGGAAATGCCTGATTCACCACCGCAGGCTGGAAACTGCGCCAAAAGAAACAGTGTTTGAAATTTTACGTCTAGGAAAAGCAGCTGTAGGATTTGCGGCGCTGTTTTATTGTACGCACAAAAACTAAAACCAGGTCAAGCATTGAATGAGAGAGATGGATGAAAATTAAAAGATGCATCATGAAGAAAGTTCACTACATCTCTCCATCTATCACTACAACACAGAAGAGCAGCAATGCAACAACCTGTTATTTTTTCACATAGCTTCCCTCTGTGACCTCCCGCTTGAATATGTTTAACTGACTTTTAAAGGCTCACAGAAGCTTCAGCTCAGTGTGATATGATTAAAGCAGCCAGTCACGACTATAATTTAAAATAAAAGTTTTACTATAAATTGATTTTTTTTTATAACTCATTCCATCAATGATTTTTTTGCAAGGGTGATGACATTTAGCTGTTAAGCTAATATTTCCTCCTGGAACGCCTCCTTTTTGTAGGATGAATACACACTCGCCGTTCCAAAAGTGTCTTTGCTTCAACCCATCAAAGTTCAGCAGGAGAAACCTTTTATTTTTGCGCTCCACTGCTTTCCAGACATGTGCAACACGCATCAAAACAGGCACTTCATGCAAATCAGGTGAATAGAGGCTGAGCTCGTTTACATCTGCAGCCTGAATAAATACGTAGCTAAATTAAAAAAACGAGAAGGTGCAAAATTTTGCTCTCCAGAGCTTTATTTGCAATATGCTCAGTAAATTGTCACCAAAATATTAGAATATTTGCAAGCAGCAGTTTATCCATTAGATTCATGTTTTTGAAATTCATAATGACCATTTTAATGTGTAAAAACAGCCTTCACCATTAAGGGGTAGTTTATTTAAACGCCCCCACATTAAAGAACACAAGGACATGCAAGTTTGATGTTAGAAAGAAAGCAGACAAAAAGAGAAACGCCATTGATCCGTAATCAAATAATAAGCATTTTCGTCCCTCCCCTCTTCTCAGGAAAAATGGTGTCAGCTTACAACTTTTCCAGTAAAACCATTAAATGTCCGTGTCACCATCTGTCTATCATTGCCATGCCTTTCTGAATGGTCTTGAAAAGATAACATACTTAAAGCATCTAAGCTGAAGTGTGTGTAAATATTTCAACATTTGCATAAATAAGTTACACTTTTTTTTTTTGTCTTACACTCTGCTTTTCTCCTATGTTTTATATTGTTTCACACTATATTCATCTTCCTCTCATATCCCACTTGGGGACTTAATAACATTCACGCTCTCTCTTTGCGTTCTCTGTTCTGCAAGCAAGTTCAAAACACTAATAGCTTTTTGGAGGTGCAACACAGAGAGCTCTTTGAATTTTGTTTGCTGCCACAGGTAGAAGTCCTAAAACTTTCCACAAATAATAATAATAATGATATTGCATGCTGCAATATTAGCTACAGGCTTATCTTTTTCAACTTCCTCAGCACTCGCAGCAGCCCCCCACTTTTATGGCACACTTAAACCAGCAGCACAGTATTATAAAGGCTTTGCAATGAGGTGCATTGTTTACGCTTAGTGAGGAGAAGAGGAAAGGCATTATATACACACACACACACACACACACACTCACCAAGCATACGCACACATGCAAATCAGACAGTAGATCAGAGTCATCAAAGTAAAACAGCCTGGTCTTGAGTGTCTGATAATTATCAGCCTGGCATGGCCTTAAAAGATGTGTCCCAAGTTTGCTCTGTTGCTTAGTGAGTCAGAGGGATGCTAGCCAAACTGCTGTTGTGTGTTTTGCAAAAACATTGTGTGCTTTTTTTGCATGCGGTCTTTGTTTTAGGTTCTATCTATGAAAAGCTCAGTTGCCAAAAGAAAATGTTGGCATTGGCAAACCACAAAGACGTGACATTTCCAGGTTTCATGTGATTATATCAATGTTTTTGAAGTAACGTTTAGTCTATGTGCTGATTTTATCAACGGTATGTGGAGGGGATGGTGGATGGTGTGTCACCTAGCTACAGATGAGTGTTGGAGCCCATCAGCCAGCAAAAATGATTTTGATTTGGTCAGTCACTGCTGTCTTTCTAGCGTTTTTTTAGGTATGAAAGTGTCTGTTTTAAATGAAGACATCGTTGCTTTTTCTTACGGGATAGTGGCATGAAAAGTGATTGTTTTTTACAGAGACATTGCTGCTTTTCTTGCCAGGATAGCAGAACGAAAACTGGTTGTTTTTACCAAGCCATTGCTGCTTTTTCTCTTGGGATGGTGGCACCAAAAAAGGTTGTTGTTTTTTTTTTAAGCCAGATTTTGCTGCTTTTTCTGCCTGGATAGAGACATGAAAAGCAGTTGTTTTTTACTGACATATCACTGTTTTTCTGCCATGATAGTGGCACTAAAAGCATTTTTTTCCCAAGATATCACCTCATGTCCTGCCGTGATAGAAGCTCGAAAAGTGGTCATTTTTTACTGAGACATCTCCATTTTTCCTGCCAGGATAGTGGTGCTGTATGTGGTTGTCATTTACTGAGACATCGCTGCTTTTTCTGCCAGGATAGTGCCCCAAAACTGAGTATTTTAAGCCAAAAAACTTATCTTTTCCTTCCCATAACCCAGTTGTTTTTGTGCCTGATCTGCACATTAACAAAAAGCATTGTTAAAACATAAACTTCCGATAAATCTGTGACACAATAATGTAAAAATATAACTTATTTATGGTTTGTAGAAAAGTACAGCGTCAACATATTTTTCTGGCAATTGGATTACTCTGAAAGCTTGCAAAAAAAGTAACCTCAAAAGTTACTGGGAGACTTCAAGGTTTAAGTTTACAAGGTCAAATGTTTATCCCTACTCAGCTATTACCAATACTTTTACCCATCTGGCTGACTATGTCTAGAATTCCACTGATAAACACTTTGCCCCTGTGCAGACCATATACCATGATGAATGATTAGATTGCCACAGTCCAAAAGTCATCAAGGAAGAATCTGAATATTCAACACGAACATTAGACTGAGGCATTAGACTGCATATACCTCAATTTTTATACCTTAATGAGACTGCAACATGTTGCCTGCACTCCAGCGCTTATAGAGACAGACTTTTGCCATTCGCAGGTAGTTTGGTCACACCAGAATGCACTGCAGGGTGTAAGAGCAGAACAGTAAATCTGTCTTTGCTGAAAGAAATAAAGTCTTTGTCATACAATGTAAATGCTTGTTTGATTTTGTTTTGATAGATATGAATGATTTAAATAGCTCAGGGGCTTCACTAGGTGTCAGGTTTGTGTTGTCACTCTGTTAGCCTCCATATCCTTCCTGGCTACTCAAGTGTGATGTCAGCAACTGCTAAGAGTGTCTCACCGTGTGTGTATGCTGCAGGCTAGAAGTAGGATATTGTTGTTGAGGTGTATGGACAAAGCAGTCAGTTTTAAGCACTCTCTGGACAGTATTTACGTGACCTGAATAGGCTGTTGTTTTTTTATGTGGACTGAAAATAGCAAACGTTCTTAACACATTGCTAAAGTACCAGCACCAGCTCTGCAATGTGGACTATGTAGCAGTGATTTAGAGTCGAAGGAAAGGCTATTTTGGGCTTGAATGTTCCATTTGCTAACTAACAGAATGTGATGCACTGAAGCTACAAGGATTTGTCACTGTGAGTTGTGCTTTCTTTAAAATTAAGAAGCCATTATGACTGTCCTAAAAGTCACAAAATTAAACCCTCTTCCTAACTCCTGGAAATATGAAGGAGGTTTAGAGCTGGCCTTCATTATGTAAGTGACAGGCATCATGAGATAGCTTCTGCAGCTTCTTCTTGATGACCTCATTGAAAAGGTCACGCTATTGTTAGAGGTATATGGTTTGTCATTTTGTTCTGTCTGTCATTGTTAGAAACTGCTAACAGGTGTTGATAAGAGCGCCCCAGAAGCTTTTTACATTTTTGTCTGCCTCTCTGTATGTATCTGCAGCATGCCTTCTATTACCATGGTAATGCACTAGGGCAGTAATTGTTGCAGCCCTTTGCACGCACAGCCTCGCACATGCAAGAATTTAGAGACACACTCACGTGTAAGCGCACACGCACTCAGTCGTGCACAGTCACAACTCTCCTTACTGTCTCTTAGGGATGTGCAAAAATAACTAAATGTTTGAAATTGGGTTAAAGGAAAAACTGGGTTGAAGAGTGGTCCATTTTTTAAATCTGTCAGCTTGAATTGAAATGTTGTTGAAAAAGACTTTTAAAATACTACACCAGCCAGACCCGAATGATCACAACTAATGTTGCCGTAGATGCAGTGAAGGGAATTTTCTGTTCCCTAGCCGTTATTATTGTGTGTGATTTGGTTAAAAAGGAAATGCATTCGTTAAAATGTAAAATGATCTGTGTCAGATTAAATGCAATTTCAAAGTCATTCTGTCCAATCAACTTGGTTATTTAGTTACTGCACTTACTGTGTATTTACATGGAGAAATATACCAGCAGTTCTTTTGAGTAGTCAAGAAATAGCTGCTACTTTTTGTGTCAGTTAAAATGCATTAAACATCCATAAAGATGAGACAAACATTAATAACCTGCGCTACCTGGTATAGCTATAAGTATAGGGGGACACAATATAAAGCCATGCAGCCTGTCCGTTGTTACCATGGAGAGAAAAATAGAGAAAGTAATTGTGTTGTACCAGGACTCGAGCAATCCCATCAGCTACTGGGCAGACATGTCAGAGTATAAAGACAAGGCTGAAAACTTGACTGGTTGTAGCCTGATGGAACAAGGCCGAAAAATGACCGGGGACTGGGTGGCCCCAGAAGGGAAGCAGGACAAACAGCTGATGTAGAGAGGCAAGCAGAGATGAACATTGACTTGTTTATTTTTTTTAAACCTAGATTGGCAATGATAAAAGTGAGTGATGTTGATAAATACTCGCACAGCCAGTTTATCAGCAGCTGTCTGGCTTGGGGTTGCCGGCGGCAGCATCCAAGGCTGATAACCTCTGAGGCCTGAGGCATGATGTTGGGAGGAGGGGGTGGGGTGGAGGATGATGCAGCTGCTGGGTCTTGGCCAGCGTATAACCCTAAACCGGTCAGTTGATATTTTGCATGTCCACTAGTATCCGTCAGACATTGTGAAGAAGGGGGGAAAGAAAACAACATAATCTTCCATAAGCTTCACTGAGAGCCTGTAATGCTCATTACACAGCAGGAAATAAAACTGTTGGATGAAGTTGTTTGATGAGTTATACTTAGATCCTTACCACCAGTAGGGCTTCAAGAAAAACATCATAACAAAAACCAGAGTTTATTTTCTTCATCAGCTGTGCTATGAGGCAGGGCAGTAATTATGCATGTGTATATATAAATATATATTGGGCTGCCCCTGAAAAGTCGACTCATCAGTCAGAGACTCGCCAAGCGCTCGTTTTTTTCTTTCTTTCAGATGTTTTAAAAGTGAAAAAACTCGAATGTGATGCATATGTCATTTATGTAGACAGTAGTACTTGTCATTTATTGTATATTTGTTTAGTATGCTGCATAGTTTGAGTGGGGAACAAATCAATAAAGCATAGTATCGTGATATTTTGCATGGCAATATTGCATCAATACACTAATGCTGAGTATCGATATTTTTTATAATACAAATTAATAATATTGCATGTCGAATTTAACTTTTGTTACTCTACTAGAATAATAATATCATTTGCTTTTTATGTCCACAATGTTATGCTGCAACAAAAATGACTGAAGAGAGATGATGCTGAAAACAGATCTTTGCTAGGTTTTCCTTTGGGGACATAATTTGCAGTTGAAAAAGATAATAAAGCACAGTTATGTAATCAAAATACTCAGCATATTGCAAAAATAAGAATAATTCTGTATCGTCACTCAAGTATCTATAATTTCATCTCAGGGACGCCCAGGCCTACATGCAGATTTGGCACCTAATGTTGACTTCATGGCTACGGCTTTGCTGAATGCTAAAATCCATTCTAGCATGTGTAATTTGGCTAACATTTAGCATGTAACATATCACCTTGTTAGCAACCGAACATGCTAGCATTAGCCTGTTGACATGCATGGAGTTCATCACGTTAGTATGGCACAGTTACCGTGGCAACATGATTATGTTAGCATGTCAGGATGATGAGGAGTATCTGATAATTCATTCAGAGGGACTTAAACTGTGTGTTGCTTAGTTGTATTTTTGTATATTGTTTGTAATGACATTTGCACCTATATTCTTAGATGGTTAAATCTATTTTGCACACCTGTATGCTAATTACCACACAACCCGTGGTTGCATATTGAAGCCTTTGGCCTATTGCTCATTGTCAGTGCTGTGCAAAATGTATTGCTCATAGCAATGCAGTAAAAGATCCATACTTAAGTTTCTATGGGTTGAGTGTATGATCTGATGATCTGTAAAACAAACTGTTTTTTTTTTTGTAATGTTTTTATTTCAGTCACCAGCACCTCTAGCCCTGAAGTATATATTATGTGCAGAGCTTGTTTTTCTTATTTTCTTCTCCACTTTTAAATTGGAGTTATAAATGGATACCACTGAAATATTTAAAAATCTACGTTTAGTTTTTTCTTTCTTTCTTTCTTTCTTTCTTTCTTTTTTTCCTTGCAAAGGTTGGCTTCATTTTTCTGTAAAACAACAAAATATAATTAAAAAAACATGAAAAATCACAGAAGCAAAAAAAAAAAAAAAAAAAGGATAAGAGAGGGCCCATGTGTGGGAGGCTGTGTGCATATGTGCAGGCTATGCGCCTGTGAGACTGTGTGCACCTGGAAAGCTCTTGACAGATGGTTACTTTAGCTCGAGCTGAATGTTGCTTCTTTTTTTCCTCAGTGTTAAGCCTCTTTCATAGATCGAAAGTGTTTCGGTCAGCATTTTGATCAAGGCAGACTCTTTCAACCTTCTTGATAGTTTGCTATGCGTCTCTGGAGTATGTTTATCCTGCCCTGACCATTTGTTTTGGTTTGATTCTGGTGAGCCAAGGGAGATCAGAGCCATGACTCTCTACTGCTTTTTCTCATTTTTTTTTTTTTTATGTATTTTGTTTACACTTAAAATTACAGAGCAGTGCATTAAAAATCATTACATGCCACATAATATTAGTAAATTCTCAATTAGTGGCATGGATCTGGTACTTTTTAGGACACATTAAGGATTATATATCTTGGAAAATGTGTTCCTGGAGTCACAATAACCTACCGTTCACTTGTCCTTTTTCTGTAGGCCAATCCAGACTCAGTTGGAATGTTACTGTACTAATCAAGAGCTTCAGTCATTCAGTCTCCCATATTGTTGTAACTCGTAGTGGATCAGACACAAGTGATATTGCCTCAAGCTCGGAAACGTTATGTCCACATCAGACATGATAAATCATTTGCAGTGCAATCACCTTTGTATATCTATTACCAGAGGTCGGCTGAAAGAGGCTGAGGTGAAAGTCCTCCTCGCCACAGTGTCAGGGCAGCCTCTCAATGCAATGACTGATCAGGCCAAAGCTATAACCATAATAATAAGGCTATATGTACCAGAGAGACATGAAGTGCTTGAGCCTCAGTGTTATATTTCTTTACATTTTTACTGTCGTTCTTTTAAAAAAAGAAAACAGGACCAATAAATAAAACAAATATCATTACTGTTTAATTTGTCTGGATAATACATGGTCTTATTGTTATGTTAAATGTAGTGTGTCTGGTTGGCATGTAAAAATGAACACCCAAGATGTTTCAGAGGTCTGACATCAGGATGAGAGTGTTGTTACCAATTCATAAGTTCACGGGTTAATTTTTAATCATGTGCAAAAAAGAAATAGTCCCCTCGCAGATTTTACACTGGCTTTGACGTGTTACTGTATTTTTGCTGAGAAATTGTCCTCCTAAATTTAGCATGTGCTCTCTGCAGCAGATGTTCGTGCCCTTTTTTGATGCCGTGGGTAATAATCCTTAATATTCTTGCTGTTTGAAACTAAATGAGGCTTTAATGCACTCTGATTCCATCTTCCAGCACTCATTAATTGTTTTTTTTGAAAGTCCATAAATTATTTCTGTTGTTGTTGGCTTTTTTTTCAAGTGTTGCAAAGATAAACAGAAACTTTTATGGATGAAATGGAGGTCTTTAATTCTGTGACAGTCTGTTTTGATTAGAGCTTCAATTTGAAATGTCATTTGTGTGGGGAAATTCACAGAACTGCTTTGCTCAGCCAAGAGGTTTTTTCTTTTGTCCTGCCAATACCTTCAGCATTTGTGACCTTGCTATATTACCAGTGTTATTTTGAAATTCAGTTGTGTGAATCCGTTTATTCCTGTTTAGCAACAATGTGTCCTCACTCATTTATATCCTCCCCATCACAGGTGATGCTCACTCAGTGTGTCTGAAGCTGTCTGAAGGTGTTGTGCAACTCATTTGAAGCCTCATCACTAATCCTCTCCTCTCGCTCCTTTTCTTTCCAGATGGTCACAAGAACAAAGAAAATATTTGTGGGTGGCTTGTCAGCTAATACAGTAGTGGAAGATGTGAAGCAGTATTTTGAACAGTTTGGGAAGGTAAGACTGATTTATTTTACTATTACCCTGCATAGTGTTGTCACTATAACCAAAATGTTTGTTGTTAGATGTTACAAATAAAATTTATATCATCATTAATGATAATTACACAATCAGTGTATAGCGACCCCTGTCACACACACAGCTAGTGTGTGTACATGGACATGAATACCCTGTTTATGATTGGGTTTTTGGAGCATCTCGTTTATGTGTGTGAGCATATAAACACCATATCCCGTTTTCAGAAATCCAGATAGCCCTTATCCTGTTGAAGAGAAAGTCAAATTTGTTAGCTGGAGTACTTTGCTGTTGTATGTGGACACCTTATCTCGGCTAGTTTTGTCTTTCAGTAATGAAAGGGCTGTGTATCTTAAACATCGGCCTGATGACCTCATTGTATCATTAAATGGTCAATGAGCCAACTTCATCAATGCAAAGTGAAAATATTGATACATATTGTAATTTTTAAGATACATCTTGATTTAGAAAATCCCATGGTGCATTTGTATCATAATGTCTGTCCAAGCACATCTTCTTCGTAAACATTCAAACAGCTCTAGCATTCTAGCTCCAGGAAGATAATGGACTTTGTGATATCAGCAAAAGTCATAACGTTGTCCAAAGAATCAAAGTACTATTGTATCATAGTGACGATTTTATTAACACCCCAAGTATCTCGCTGTACTGCTCCCCTGTCCTAAGTGGTGGTACTGTAGTGACAGTGACAGGCTGGTACCATAATGTTAGCTCCTTTCAGGAATAACTTAAGCTCAGTATGTTGTGTGTGTCTGTGTGTGTGTGTGTGTGTGGTCAAAAGAGAGTCAGTGCATGGCGCTCAGAGCAGACAGCTGCCGGCGATCGGAGCAGAGAAGAGGCGGTTAAGTTGTCAAGAGGTAGTAAATGTAACGTTAAGTGTAATATTATCTATCTGTTCCCCTCAGCTCCCATTGCTGCTATGTTTTTGTAAAGTCACAGTGGAAATGCATATGGGAAATATGAATATCTCAGTTCCTCTGTGTGCATGTAAACACCATATCTCGAATCTGATCATAACCGAGATAAGCCACATAAATGGGTTATATGTGCCCATGTAAATCTACTGATAGTCACTGTGGCTTATACCACATGGCCAGCACTCCAGTCTGTAAAGCAGTCAGGAATTTGAGCCTTAAAAGAAGCCAGCGGCACCAGTTTGGCTCCTTTCCTGACAAATAAATCTCTGTTGTGACAAGCAAACAACTGAAGATATGGCAATGGCTTCATACAGCCCACCATGCCTGGTCAACAACATGCATTTTACTCACAGAGCAAACAAGCAATGACAACCAGCTGCCGTGACCAAACACCCCACTGCAAAAACAAGAAACAAAAAAAATCAAGTGTTTAGTATGACATCAGAAACAATATATAACTGTAAATATAAGGGAATCAAAATTAAGGTTTTGATATTGTGGCAACATTATTCTGGTGTGGTGTGAAAGACAGAAACACCCCCAGCTCATTCAGCAGAGGCTCATATTCAGCTGTTTGTTCCTGTCTGCTGCAGCAGTTTCTGCATGCTCTTCTCATGACCAATACCCCCAGCAGACTGAGGCATATATGCGCACCCTTTCGCACAAGGACATGCACACACAGACAGGCGCGCTCACTCTCGAGCGTGTGCACATGTGCACACACAAACACGGTTTGATACAGTAGCAGCATTTCACAGATAATGTCCCCACACTGAGCGCAGATCCATTTCCCTCATGTCATATTCCACATCAGTCAAGGTCACCTTCAGCTGATACAGTCCCTGTAACACCAGCGCTTGACCTTGAGTTTAAACAATTTCACCGAGGATGGATTTTTCACGGGCACATAATGTACCATGTCCTGAAGGAGACAAAAGAGCTGTTGTAAATTAATAGAAATTGTTATTTTTTTTGTCCAGAGACAACATGCAACCAGCTCTCCCCTATAAAGCCCTGCATTCTTTTCTTGACTGAAAGCGAGCAAGGTGAAGGACTTTGTTTTGCTCTTTATCTGTGGAAGTGGCATGAAAGACCTCACCATGGCCTGGTCTGCCGTTCCAAATAAAGATGGCTTATTTGCACAATAGAACGCAGCGAGCAAATATTCAGCACGACTTCGCAATCAATGGATCTGAGAAAGGGCTCGAAATGATTTTCGACTTGATTGAATGACATAATTGACTTGATTATACAAAGTTTTTTTCCTCCTTGAGGAATCGTCAAATGCTTAGGAGGAAACAAACAAATCAGACTGATTGAGCAAGATCTTGTGCATGTTTCTCTGTGTGCTTTTATAGCCTACTTGTGCATGCTTGGATGTGTCTGCAGTGGCTGAGTGTGTCAGCGATTAAGTGTATTTATGTGGGTGCATGCTTAGGGCTGTGCGTGTGTGTTCGAGCAGGTTTGAGTGTCTTCAGCAAGAAGGGAAAATCAGAGTAGATATTGTGGGCTATGGCAGACAAGATACAGAGCAAAAAGAAGTATCATTCTCCCTCTGTTTTGTGTGTGTCCTTCCTTTCTGCCTTACACATTCCGGGATTTATTAAATAACCTGCCTGTCACTGCAACCTACCATTATCGCCACGTACACACCACTCTGAGGACTTATCCACAGAAGGGAAAACCAATTAATTCAGTTTCCCCTCCATAGAATCTTGGTGGCAGTATGTGTGTCAGTCTGTCAGTCAGTCATCAGTCTTTCTTTCTGTCCGTCTGTCTGCCTGTGCGCATGTCAAGGCGGGCATTAGCCAGCGTTGGTCGCAGGGCAGCTAGTCATTTATATTTCTGGGAAGTATGTTGTGACTTATCAATCATCACGCAACTACAGCTTAAGGCACCAGCAAATGTTCTTCCTCACTGGGAACAAGCCATTTCACTGATATTATTTTGCAAGCAGTGTGTTTGTGTGTGTGTGTGAGGCAGTATAGGCCAATTAGCAGGATGTGGTCCACAGAGATGGCGGTGGTTGGGAGGCAGTGGAGGGGAAACAGCTGGTGTGGCCACAATTGGGTCACAGGTTCTGTCTGTAACCTCCACACCTCCCCTCTCCTCCCGCCTCGGTCCCTCCCTTCTGTCTCCATTCTGTCAGGAGGAGAGGTGGCATTTGTTATGGGGAGAGGCTGACAGCTCTCATGCACATCAGTCTCACTGCCACTCTCCCAGCCGTCACCATTAGGAAAGAGCACATGCCCGAGCTTGGCACGACTTCAGAAGAGCTCCTCCACAGCCACAGCCACTTTCTTTCTTTTTTTTTTTTTTTTTGCTCGTCGCCTACAGTACACGCTGAAGGTGTGCATTTGAAGTGATTGTGACAGTCATTTGAACGGAACTGAAGTGTGGTTCTGTTTGACTGATTCTAATGCATCTCAGATGGATCCCATTACCTGCCTAATAGTAGCCACATCCTGCCTTCCTTTTTTTTTTTTTTCTCAGACAGCACACTGCACCTTAGCCCTGCAAGCCAAATGAGACAATCTTATCAGCACAGCCTGGCCTCCCTTTATATTCAAGGACTCTTAACTGGAGGCTGCTGCTATTTCTGTCGTGCAATAAAGTCAAATGAATCAGTGTGCTGTGCGTGCTATTATGTGCTATTGTGCAAACTTATAAATTGTAAGGAAAGACAATGTTAGCCCTCAGAGTTCCCATTTTTGGTTTTTCCTCATATGCAGGCCTCGCTAGTTGCTGTTTTGTTTCCATTTTTATCTGATAATTTTGTTTTGTGTGCAGTATCATTTCTAAGTATTTTTTAATACAGTTACCTCCCTGCCTTTGCATTTCTCTGTGGTTTGCATAACAAGCAGAAACACCCCCAAAATATCTGCTTAGAGGTGACAGCACTGTTTTTTTTTTACGATGTTATTATGAATTAGGTTTTTATAATTTTTATCTAATTTGACTCCTTTAGAGACTGTGCTTGCTCTAAGGTCAAAGGTCAGGCGCAGCAAAAGAACAGCAGATGTGCCTGTGGGGATTCAGTGTCTTGCATAGTATATCTTTTGTACGAGTCTGAAGATCTACACACCTGCAAAACCAGTTAAACATACAATATGTAATTTTCCTAACAAGAGATGGCGCAATGCTGTCACTGCCATCAGTTTCTCTCAGTTAGGATTCCTTTAGTGTTCATTGTTTCAGGAGGTATTTACCAGGAGCCGAATCATCCACAGAAGCCTCCTCCTCTCCAAAACAAACAAACTGGGCCATTATAATCAGTAAAACACTGAATAAAGCAGTTTCATGTTAAAAATCTGTGTTTCTCAAACAATGTTCGGCTGGTTTGAGACAGGCTGCTAGCCCAGCTCCTGCTAATGTTTGCTCTGTGATAACTTAAGACCCAGAATTTTGGGAGGTTTTGACAAGGAGCCAAATTATCTGCAGAGGTCTCTTCCTCTTCAAAACAAATAAACTCTATGATTTAAAGTGGGAAAAACATTTAATTAAGCAATTTAACGTTAAAAAAACAGTGTTTCTCTAAAGCTGTTCGACTCCTCGCTGATGTAGTTTTTCTCTGATAAAGCAGGATTTAGATGATCAGGAGTTTTTCACTGGGTGCCGAATCATCCACAGAGGTCTCCTCTTCTCTTAAACAAATGGACCCAGGAATTTAAACCGGTAAAAACACCGAATAAAGCAGTGTCATTTTAAGAATCAGTGTTTATCCAATGCTGTTCAGCACAGCAGGGACTAGAGCTGAGCTGCTTGCTGCTAACGTTTGCTCAGCTTGTCTCTCAGGTTACTTAAGATCCAGACATCCGATGAATAAAATTCTTTCATCCGGTTGCAACATAAGGCACATTTCCACCGCGGGAACTTCGGGGTAATTTTATGGGGCCGGGGCCGTTGGTGTGTGTCTCCACCGCAGGAACCACCCCCGATGGACAGAGTTCTGGAAATTTTACAGGGGTTAAACAAGTCCCTGCCACGGGGTAGGTACTCAGAATGGCCCCGAGAGACTCCTGGCTGGGGCTTGGGAGTTACTTGGTGCTGATTGGATATACTCAAGGCGGGATGTGACGTTTTGTAATTAATAACATTGTTATCGTAGATTAGCTGGGCTAACCGTTAGCTGTTAGCAGTGTCTGTAATAACTCAATAAACGGTCCTTGAAAAAAATATTTTTTTCCGTGGATATCTTAATTACAACATGATTGAGCTAGCAAAGCAGTTTTGTGTTGCTATGTGTGGTATTTATTCAGTTTTGGGAAATCACGATGTCTAGAAAGCATCAGTTGCTGCAGCTGACAGGGTGAGCTAACAGCAGCAGCAAAGCTAACATCAGGACGTCATCTGTTAAAAGCCTCCCGTTGTCAGATACGACATGAAACTACTCCAGTTAACTCAATCATGTTGTAACTAAGACATCCGCTGGAAAAAATATTTTTTTCACGCACCGCGACCGGAGTTATTACAGACACCGCTAACGGCTAACGACGTCCCTACGCCCCTACGTCGCCCCGGTCAGAATGGTCACGCAACGATTACGTCACATCCACAGCCCTGTAACTTTACAGGAACCTTCCTCCTACTCTGCTCTCTCAGTGGAGACACAGCGGTTGAGAGGGCCGAGCGAGAGGACGTTCCTGTAGTAGTTCCTGCCCCCCAAATAGTACCAGGAACTTCTTCAGTGGAAAAGGGCCTATATAGTTAAACACGACCAAGATCTTAAAGAGTGTGTCGTAAAAATGTGGCAAACACAGACGACCCCAAACCTGACGCACAGGCAAAAGGGGTATGACGCTACTGACGGAAGACGGTGATCAAATGACACAGATTGTGTCCTTGATTAAAATATCGATTTCTCTGGGTTTGAACATAGTTGGAAATGTTTATGATAATGTAATAACACAACTTAGAGAAGAGGTTTTAGGTTTTAGGTATTTTAATGTGTAAAAGTTTCACTTGTTGAGACTTAAATAACACCGTTTTCATACGAGGTTAATTTTTAATAAGGTAAAACAACTTATTTACAGCAGGCTACAGCGGTGCTTTGTGGAAATATTGTGTCTTGCACATTATGTTGATCTCTTGAGGATTCTTTTTTTTTGTATGTTGCCCTCTTCTTTTCCAACAAATCAAACACCTGTTACCAAACACCTACCACTCCAACATGTTCCACTGAGGCAAGCACTTGATTAAAGATGGGAGTTGGTGTGTTGACACCTTACAAATTTGGATATGACGTACCAGGAGAGCCCTGCCCAGGCATGAAAAGACAGTTAAAGGCATAATTAGTCAGGGTGGCTAATGCTTCTTCATTGGTTTATTGTAATCAGCTTTTGAGTGCATCTCATAGTGCCCTCATTGGTGCTAAGCTGAAACAACTCCTGCTCACTGACTCTGTCTCTGCCCTCCTGTCCATTGGCTGGGCTTTGCTGTGCAAGCCTGAAGCTGACTTTTAGTTGAATCAGAGCTACTTGCTTCCATGTCACTGGGCCGCCACAATCGCCCCTTTATGTCTAGGCTGTCCTGGTTCTCATGCTCCACTGGTCCAGAGCCAGTTCCTGGAGGAGGAGCTGAATGGGAGGAGGAGCTTAACCAGTTCACTGCCACCGGGCTCAGGAGGGATAAAGGTAGACACACAAAGGTCACTACTTAGACAAGGTAAAACAGAGCCCGGAGTCCTAAGATGAGACAATGGTCTCAAAGTAGAAAAAAAGAGTGATGACACTTGTTGGAGGACATTGGAAAAATATCGATAGGAGTGAGCTGGTGGACAGAGAGCGTTGTCAGAATATAAAGAAGAGGCCAGCCTACAGCAGCAGCAGCAGCACACTGTCCCTGTCGTGTCACCTCTGGCCAGGCAAGCGTCTGCATACCTCTCTCATACTGTCACTGAGAGGAAGCAGATGAGAGGAAATTATAAAAGCATCAGAAAGATTCCTTGGTTAGTGCATGAAATTCGTTCTGGGGCTTTGGTAATCTAATGCCACGGCTGACATTTTGTGCGCCCTTAGATTTTGCAAATGGCAGAAAAATAACTGGGTGACCATCTGTAAAGACTGTATGAATTCATTTTGCATACCTGCCCAAGTGCTAAGGCATAACACTGGAGATTTTCAGGTATTCCAAAGTAACCCTATTACTACAGATGACAACAATGAGTGTGCTTTTCAGATTTATGCCTTTTCATTATAAAGTCACATTGTCTCATGAGAAACTTGAGCTGCTGTTAGTATCAGCACAGAGTGAATCTAAATCACTGTGCAGAGATTATGAATCACCAATAGTCATTGATGTGGCATTGAAAGCTGGGTTCATGTGTTATCTATTTGATTGCAGAATTAAATTTTACCTCGGATGACAACACAGTTAAGCTCTTACAGTGGAAACACATACACAGGGCTTAAACTGGAAACTGTGAAGGGATACATGAAATGCACTTCGGCTTGTATTGAAGTGAGAGAAGCAAAACTCTAATACGATTGCGTCATGTTCTTTGGCTAAAACAGCAAACATGGATGATTAATGCAGAAAAAATACACTCTATATGAGCGAGAAGAACCTAATCAAAAGGCCACAGTCCTTCATTCCACTCCCTCGGCTCGTGCAGGTGCACATTTGCATGCCATTTACATGGCAGCTCACAGTGACCACTACTACTCCAACGTTTCGGTGTCCATCATCCGCTGACATTCTGTGATTGTTTCCTCTCTGCTGCGACTCACCCAATCAGTTGAGGATATAGTCTGGTTCCAGTGATTATAAGGAGTGATCAGAGCAGCAATGATGGAGCATGTGCCTTGCAGTGGAGATTTAGCCAGAGGCTTCAATCTCATTGCAGTCACTTGTAGTTACTGACTGAGACTAGCAGTGAGAAGGGCAGAGCAATATAAATGAATTGGCTATGAATGTGGATACGGCTGCGGCGCTGCAGGGACACACGGGGGGGGGGGGGGGGGGGGAGGGCCAGTTAGACAAACTATTTCATATCCCCCTTGACCTTTATTTGCCCACTGGCCCAGCAACATTTCCAATAGAGTAGCTTTTAAATAGCCACTGAAGAATTGAGCTGTGCTATTCACGTCATTTTTTTGTGTGTACGTGTCTGTCTTTGTATAAAAGAAAGTATGTGTGTGTGTGTGTGTGTGTGTGTGTTAATGTGAATGTCTTTACTTCAGGTTACTGAATTTTTACACAAAGGATCAGACCTTTTACAAAAGATTAAATAGATTTTTGACTATTGCTGATCCTTAGAAATACCTATCAGACGGCCTCCTCCAGCAACTAGATGCTGCGCAGCATAGGCGGCTCACAAAGAGAGCCGTGGATCAGGGGAGATTGACACCTTTCTGTAGGTCTGTAGTCTCATCTCCCAGCTGTCCCTCCTGAAATGGCTCCCTTGGGATAAGCCGGGATTGGCTTGATTGTGTTATCGGCGACTGATCGGGTCATTGAATGATGGAATTTTGAGCCCCTGTTCTGCTTAAAGAATGAAATGTTTAAAGAAGATTGACTGTGATTGGATCAGATCCAGCACCTGCTCAAAGGGTCAATCAGGTGAAGGCAGGAGGCAGCAATCTCTGCTGTGCTATTGTGACACGAATAGAGGGGGGAATTAATGTGTGTGTTGGGGTAGGGTGATGGTGTTGGATGGATGGGGGGGGGGGGGGGGGGGGGGGGCTAGAGATGCCATTCAACAGGGAAGAGGTTGAAAAATGTCATCAGAGGAAGTGTCATGAGTAATTTGCAGCAGTCTCACCATCAAACCGGTGTGGAGGTGGACGCCTCCACCTTTACGCTTTCACCTCAGCCTCGCACACTGCAATCTGCTCCTTGGGGAAAGCCACGTGGGGGACACTTCCATAGGAATGGAGATTCAAAGAAGGGTTATTTCCCAGATGGATGGATGTATTGATATGTCCAGTATGTGTGTTCTAAAGATTGGCATGGAATAAAGGGTTTGAAGGGTGGGAGCCCGGCCGAACATTATTGCAAGGGAGGTCGAGAGGAATGCTTTGACAAAACTGCATTTCAGCACGTCGTCAGCTCAAATCTCTGCGAGAGCATGAAACCAAATGGGCTCTGTGGAGTTTTCTTGTAAACGGACAGAAGCTATGTTTACATTCAGTGTTAATTACCAAAATGCATTGTGTGAGTCCTTGAGGTCTAACAAACGTATCAAAGCATTTCCACTTCCCTGTCTTTAGTGGAACATCACAGCATATGTGGGCACATTACTGCCATCTGTATGTCAGTGGAATAGTGTGACACCTCTGATAGGACTGTGTACCGTGTCACCATGCCTGCGTGTACTCATGTAAACTAGGGTTGTCAAAAGTATCGATACTCTGAAAAGTATTTAGTGAAGTGAACATAGCATGCTGCAGGCGGCAGGTACAGCCCCTCCCCTCACCAGCAGCTGAGCAGCTGGTGTCGCCAGCATCGAACTAAAATATAACTTCTAGTGTTAATGTGGGAGCTATGCAGAAAACTGTATCAGTCATGCCCGTCTGTAACATTAATAGACAATGTTAATTCGATATCGAGTTTAAAATTTTAATATCGTGACAACCCCAATGTAAACAAAACAGGGACTTGCTCATAGACTTCACTTCAGCTCGCTCAAAGTTCAGTTCAAGTTTATGCTCATGTCTTTTGTTTTTTTCTTCTTCTTTTTTTTTTTAAGTTTTCAGTCTGCAACCTTTTTTTTTTAAATCATAAACGTCATTCAACTATCCATATGAACTGGCATCAGCAGTATTGGTACCGTAGCTGTGTCATCTGGTGGTGTTGTGCTGTGTGTTATGTCGACATGCTGGGTGCCATAAATCGTTAGGTCCCATAAAATGGGCATCATTAACTGTTGCTAACAGTTAACGATGCTCATGTTCAAGTTCATAAGTTGCAAACTGATGCGTTCAGTTCGCCATTCACCAAAAATATGAACATGTTCAATGAACATGCTGTTGAAGTGCATTCATGCACACTTCTACAAGATGTCTTAAATCCACAAGGAACCTTTAAAAAGCCTCACTTTAACAGCGGACTGGGAATGAAAGGGTTAAGTAGCTTCTTAATCATCTTAAAATATCAACTTTACATGCATAGATCCCTAGATTCTTATTTCTTAGAAGATGGATGGATAGATAGAATATATATTTCCTCGCTGTGGCTCAAGCGATAGTTTTAAATGTAGCAGAGACGAGGCATATCTGAGTGGAGGTCCACAGAAGCCGACGCCATCCTCTGAGTGACAGACCTCGTGTCTCTGCATGTCACAGCCAAATGAGAAACAAAATGATGGTGTCAAATTTCAGCTCTCATCGGATGGGCTTTTAAAGAGGATGCAAAACTGCTTTTCAACCCAAATAACCCTTTTCATCCTCATCAGACATTTTTCTTAACAGAGGGTTGTCAGTGCTCCCCCACCCACTCCCCCCCTCCCACTGTCGAGTTCCAGGAAACCAGTGAGCATGAACCATGACTCAGCACCACCTGGAGAACAGGCAGTTGACACTGTACAGCTCAAATGATGACGACGCGGAATGTTCACCGTACATCTGAGCTGATACACACAGCTTTACGGATCTTGAGGTGTTTGTCAAAGGTATTTGTGTGGTCCTCTGGATGGATTTATCCCGAATGCCTAAACAGCAAGGTGATGGCAAAAGAATGCTTGAGTATAAACTGTGACTGCAATGCTTTATTCACATTTTAGAGGTATATAGTAAACACAAACTTCAATATCCCTTTTTTCCAATGTTGACAGCCTTTGCCATCTCCAATAGTGGATCTTGTGAAATGAATCCATAAACGTATTTAGAGAAAAGCAGTAAAATAAAACAAAAAGTGCTTTTCTACTGACTGCCAATTTTCTGTCTAGATAAACATTTAAAAAGACAAACATACTGTCAAATGTTGATTTCAGAGTAAGTTCCCTGCATTCGTATATAAGTTTCATTCCTTCATATGCCTGCCTTTTATGGAATGGAACTTTGAAAATTACCACTTACATTAAAATAAAGCGAGGAAAGCACACCTTGCCATCAGTGTTAGCAATGATTTGCATCCCAAGACACTCACAGCATGTCTTTTTTTAATATAGCACAATGGGAATTCAGCGTAAGTGCTGAAACATGACTTCAAGTAGCCTGTTGCCTGTGTTTCTCCAGCCCCCTACAGTACTGCAGGGTGACCAGGTCCACAGGCAGCTCCAGCTCATGCTATGAGTGCCTCCCACGCATCACATAGCCTTCTTGAAATCACCGGGTAAATGTTCTTACATGGAAATGTACACAATGTGCTGGGGTTTGATGCGATGGGGGTAATGAAGTCTCAAAGGCTTCACTTATCTGAAACACTTACTGCTCACTCCTGCGTGTCTATGTGTGTCTTGGATATCCTCAGGTCTGTTAGGGTGTTAGATTATCTAGATTTAAGGCCTGAAGTCATCCACTAGCTTAAATGATATAGTTGTTAGAAATTGCTTGTTAGGTTTCATTCCGATACAACTGTAAAATCCAACATTGGTAGTGACAGTCTCATTACATCCTGTAATATTTAGCTGGGGCAGAGTAAGTAGGCCAAACAAAATGGGGTAATTGCAATGAAAAATGTAGTTTCAGCAAAAGATGTGAACGCAGTGGTTCCAGTTTTGTTTCTGACCTGTTCTAGTGTCTTATCTCTACAACAGCTCCTTTTAAAGATACGTTGCTGGCTATTTTTCCCTCCTCTTTCTCTCAGTTAGACACTGTGCTCATTTTGCAGCGTTTAACCTGTATCGTTAAAACCAGATGAAGAGCCATGCTGCAGTTCGGAGAGACCTTGCTTAGGTGCTTTGAGCTAAATGCTGATGTCAGCATGCTAACATGTTTACAGTGTTAACATGCTGTTTTGGACAAATTGAAGTTGTGACCTAGTGGTGCTGGATACAAAGTCAGGGGATCACACAAGTCAGTAGGACTCATCATCTGGGAATTATCTGTGCCAAATTTAGTTGCAATCCATTTGTTGGTTGTCAAGATTTTTTAACCCCCAAACAAAGCTGTCCATCTCATGGTGGCGCTAGAGAAGAAGGGGATCACTTAAGTCATCTCAGTGTGTCCTCTGGTAACCATCAGTCAGTTTATAATGGCGACAGACATACAATAAAATGGCTGAGTTGTCACTTAGCAGAGAAGGAGAGGCCTAGAAACTACAATCACACTGTTTGTATAGTATTGCAAAGAATGTTTACTTAGATGTAAATTGACCGCTGATTATGTGCCTGACATTATTAGTTAGAGTTTAAAGAGAGTCCACCTATCCACCTATTTGCATGTGTGCTTAGTTAATAGAGCTAATCAAAGTACTCACCTACTCAAAGAGTGGAAAGGTGGATAAAACATTTAACATCACCATCTCATTCTAGCTTATACTTTTGGTCTGCAGCTTTTTCTTTTCTTTTTCTATCATCCACCTAGTAGCTGCACCCTGAGTGTACCCAGGTATGCTACTATGAGACTGATGACTGACGTCTTTTGATATATTTTTGCTAATATTAAAAATGGCCTCTTTTTGCTCCCATTTAATAAAAAATTATCTCCGTTTTTGGATTCTTCATTCACTGTAGAGGCATGGGAGAATAAAGTTTTCTCCATAAATTTAAAGTAACATGGGTTTTGTAACTGAGATACAAATAATCATTTTGCGGGTGAATTATTCCTTTAAAACTTACATCCCTGACAAGAGCTTTGTAGATGAAAATAAGAAATCCACACAGAATTGGATTTTTGTTGTTTTGTTCCACCTTGTATCAGCACATCAGTTTTAATCAATGGTAGATGCTGGAGTTGTGAAGCCGTGTTTTTGTGTAAATAACCCTGTTTGTGTTTCTACACGGGGAGAGGGGGGAAGAAAAAGATACTGATGGGGATGAAGAGATGAAGATAAGGTAGATCATGATATAAATGTTAACTGTATCCTTCTTATTTTACATCTTCACAAAAAAAAAAAATCTAGGTTCACACAGACGATTTTTATGAAAACTGGTGGAAAATAAATTCATGCAGAGGATTTGAAGATAAAATAAATGTAATGTCATGTCACCAGCACTCATCAGTGATTCTCAGTACTGAGAGGAGGTGTTTGTGGGAGGGGATAAGAGTGTCACATCTTGTAATTATGTTTCATGTTAAGGCTCATTTATACATGTGTGTCTACATGGCACTCATTATTATTTCCTTTGTTCTGCTGACCTCTATGTTTGATTTACTCTAATTTTTATGCACTATTGCGTTTGTGTCCGTGCGCTTTCAAAACGGTGTGCCTACTCTGAAGACAGGAATAATGTAGTGAATGAGCGGATGTGCATACGATGCTGGGGAGTGACAACAGATCCCTATCTTAGCTGCCATGCCATGAATAATCTTCAGCTTATTTTCTGAAGTGGTATCTCAGGGTTCTGGTCGAATTGTCTAAAAGCTAAATAAATCTGCTTGATTGAACTAATGGCACAGAGCCAAGATCTGGCACCAAGTCTCGTCTCTCCGCCTAATCTTTTTGTCACGGACACATTGACCAGACTCACACACACGTATGCACACACATACACCAAAGCTCCCTCCCAAGCCACTTCCTGATCAGGAAACTTTGAACCCAACATGTGGCCCATAAGTCCTATCCACAGGTAATTAGGTTTGATGGTTAGTTGAGCAGAAGCATGGATTTTATCCTTCTTTCCGTCTCGCCTCCTGGAGGGTTGCCTCAACTTGTTTTTGATAAGCCCACTGCCAGCCCAGCATCCGTCTCTTCCAGCTGAACACACATTGTAAAAGCCACCAAGGAGCACTCATCCCTTTTAAAGATGAATTACCCGCTAAAATAAAATTATGTCGACTGAAAAGGCGTGTGTCAGTACAAGACTGCATATACATTTCAATTCTGATTGAAAAATTAACCTTTCTTCGTATATTGAATCCCTGACTCCCTTTTGTGGTAAATCACAGCGAATTTCTCCCTCTAGTGGTTTAGGTGATGCCAGCTGTATTGGATGTGTTTATGATAGACAGGGATATGTTAATGTTCCCTCTCACTGACACTCAGACCAACTGGTGGGAGTATTGTCCAAGCAGAAACTGTATTTCATTAAATTCATTGAATTGGCTCGACCAAATTAGTGCCACTTAACATTTTCTCTGTGGTTTTCCCTTTTGTATCTAGTGGTAGCACAGAAGGACAATCACATGCCCTCAAAAAAAGTTTGCAGACAATTTGTTTAACTTGGAAGCACATCTTTCAACCTTCAGCTGTGTCAAAGTGTAAGTGGTTTGTGTTAACTGCTGGTACCATGCTGGGGGGGACGGGAGAAAGCCAGAATTACATTTGAAACAGCTTTGAATTTCATTTGAATGTGATACGAGGTGAACACAAAATGGACAGGCGGTATCATGCTCAAGTGACGGCTTGATTGCATCGAAGCATCTGCCAGCAAGTCTTCCAGCTGCCAACTCGCTGTGTGAATGGGGGAGAAATGTTAAAAGGTTACTATGGATGAAAAAAGTAGGGCTAACAGGAAATAGGAGCTGACATTACAGCCGTGTTCCTTACTGGCCTGCCCTCAGTGACCGTATGCAAAAATATTAATCTAACATTTTTGTAATGCATCTGTTTGATTGATTTGTTTTTGACATGCTTGAAATTGTCACAGGGATCTGGGCAAATATTATGTGTGTGCAGGTATTTGACCTGAGTGTGCTGTTTTGTGGACAAACACACAGGAAGTCCTTTTGACCATCTGCTTGTGCTGTGCCTATTTTGGCTCAAGCCTTTTTTAATGCAAAAATGTGTATGCGAATAGAAGTGACACCACAGTGCATCTTAACAGGCACCTAGAACACACACTCAGCTTCACTGAAAAATACATTTTCTAAAAGACACACTCTGTTTTCATTCATTTATTCCAGAAAAAAAAGTTAGCCACCTGCAGCCATGATCACAAAGTGAATGCTGTGTTTCAGAATGTGGGTTTATGATGTCCATCTTCAGATAAAATATGGAATTTCAATGAAAAGAAGAAAATGAAGGAAGCAGGATTTTCATTTACTCGGCTGAATTCATTCTCCAAACATATTGTTATCACATTTTTGCAGTCACTGTGTGTTAATATGCAGTGATTTTACCCAGTTTCTTTGCTGCCATAGTTTGCCCATTTAAAGCATATAAAGTGTTTTTTTCCCAGTCTCAGGAGCACTGGTTACAGCACACCAGTTATTTAAGCTGGCTCCAATGCATAGTCCAGACGTGGCAGTGTTCCCTGATTGTCTTTGTCCAGCCAACCAAGCTACATCTGTGTGCTGCTGTAGGTTGTGGTGATGCCAGTGAGTGTTTGTACACACCTAAAATGCCCATGTTTGAGCTGAAATGCCCGAACACACTGGAGAGATGACCACATTACCAACACCCACACAGCATATTGTGTTATTTACAAGCTGCTACATTATGATCTGTGTTATATAGCCTTTTAAAATCTCTAAATGCGTTTCAACACAATGTATCTGCGCAGAGGCATGAGCAGCGCACATCACAGTAGTTCCCAGGCAGGACTGGATTTTGAGGCACTGATACTGATATTTGAGAGTTAAAATTGCAGTCTTATTAGGATCCCTCATTTTCTTAAGATTACACAAAATTTATAACCCAGATATACTCATGGAATTTGAGCATCTAAAGCTGCTTTATAGTTTACACACAATATTGTATTATATATTCAATATTAAATGTTCGGATTTAGAAATTTTCAGTATTGATAACAGTATCCGTACCTTGACATTACGTAGCCAGTTTACACGAGTTGATGTCTCTTTATCTCTTTATATGGCACATTACCATCTCTGTGACTCTAACCTTTTGCTTTTCTTTTGGGCAATTGTCTTTCTTCTTTTAGGCAATAAGTAATCTAAAATGCAGATGAACATATGATGGCAGCTCATGTGTTTCGGAGAGTGAGTGGTATTTCCACAGCATGAGCTCCATCCCACGGTGCAACAGATTTGAATTAACAAAATGACACATGCATCAGAATGATGTTCATATATTGGTTTGATGTTTTGCTTTCCCAAATTAAAAAAAAAAAAAAAGAATAAAAAAGGACTTGGTTTAGTGCAAATTTTCCTCCAATGGTGTTCCCCTTTTAATTAGGAATCATTTAACTTAATTGCCACATTGCCATCTGGTTTAAGGGTTTCAAACATGCAAAAGAGATGCAATTTTCCATTTACATAGAGGAGGGAAACTTGTCAGTATGAATGGAGTTCAGCGTGTCAGTGACAATGTTTGCATGCACAAAATATTTCACATTTGCCCTTATTCCAAGAAAGACAATATTCCTTAGAAGCTGTTTACATGGCTAATGAGAATGAATATTCCACCAATATTCCCGTTTACATGCAGCCGTGCCTATTCCGATATAATGTCCTGACATGTCATTTATCACATCAAAAAGTGGAATGGCTAGAGCGGCTTGTGCCATTTTGCTTCTTTGAATCAGAGTAGGATTTTTCAAAAAATTTCCAAAAAGTTCCCTCCCTCTTTCATTCCTTCAACCACCATCTGTAAAAGGTCAGTGTTGCAATATTTGCACATATCCAAAAATCTGTTGATATCCAAGTCTTTCATGATATGAAAAAGTAAGTTATGTTTCTCCTTCTGACCAGAAATCTCTACCCCTGCTTTGCAAACTGTTGGTTTGTATAAAACATATCCATGACAACGCACAGAGTTGACGTAGACAGGGAAGAGTCAGTGTGTTGCAAACTGCTGTAAAACCCCAATTGGGAGTCATTTTCCAAATGTGCTGTATGTCAATATCCACAAAAAAAGGTTGCTAAAACCCAAATAATAACAGCACATCCCACGTGTCTTTATCATAAAATGCTATGTTCCAGAAAAAGGCCTAATTCGGGATATCCAAGCAGAATACGTTGTTTACATACCCCATATCAAATTCGGAATATTATAATGTTAGGAATAAAAGTGCAATAGTAGTGTGCATGTAAACGTAATCAATGACAGGGATCAAATTTCCAGTTAGTTCCCAAAGTCAAACAAAATCTCTTGTACAAGGTTTTGATGTAGTTCTGATCTCTTACAATCCATTGCTTCATATGCTGTGTACCATTTATTATTGTTTGGTGTTATTAATATGAGTGTGTCAATATGCATGTATAAAAACTATTTTCGTACACAGAATTCTGAGATAGCGCCAGCATTCATTACTACCTGCAGCCTCACAGACACTCCTCTACTCTCCCACTCTGGCTGGCTGGCTGCCCAGTCATTGGCAGCTTGCACATGTGGCCAAACTGTAAATCAGATTCAGACTTTCCATTCAAGTGCCCTACTCAGGGGACTGAACTGGCCTTTGTTCTGACCTTGTGGACCTTTTCATAGGCTTAGAAAAGAGCAGCAGAAAGGAGATGGCTCCATAGTTCACACAGAAATGAAGAGCTGAGTGTCTCTTACCTTTGATTAAAATCTAACCTCATGGCATTTTAGAAAATTTGTGCATTTGAGGTGCACCTTTTTTTTTTTTCTTTGAGTCTAACATTTCCGTGTGCACTGTAAATCATCCACTGTTTAAATATACTCTTGGAAATACAGAGTGGGGCGATTTTCAAATTCTCTCCTGTGTGATTAAGCTTTGTCGTAAGCGATGGTCTCCTTCCAGAACAGAGCTGTCCTCGTGTAGGGGTGGGCACATGTTTTGGTCTTTGTCCCCCCACAGCTGATGCTCAGAGGAGAGTTTGGCAGGGCTCAAGCTGTTCAGTCCCCGACCCCCTCCCTCTTTCACTATCCCCGCTCTATCTCTTTCCTCCATCACACCTGATTGCATTTGACAAATGCCCCTATTGGCTCCATATCATCAGGTGCAGCGGAGGCAGCCTAAGACTATATTACTCTGCCCATATACCACATCTGTTCTCCATTTTGCATGGCTGACACACTTGCTTCTGCAAGGTTTGAACGGGGCCAAGGCCCTGTCAGTGCAACAGCTTCATGAGACACAGGTTCCATTGGCGAAGGGAAGTCCTGGGGAGTGGGTTGGACATGGCTTCTAGCGTCACTGCTAATCTTTTAGAAGGTGTGGACCACGCACAGGGGACACAGTGATTCACCATGGTAATATCATGCTCACATAAATTCAATTGACAGACACAGTAGAAGGGTTTAAGTTGGAGCTGTTTTCCACCAAATAACTACTGGGGATTCATGAAGAAATATCCTTTTCATTTCCGCTTGTTATCACTAAAAGCCAGGTTTAGACCTACAGTGCTGCACTTCCGTCTATATCGCCAGTTAAGCATGCATCAGTCTACACGTGTATGATATGACATATGGAAAACGTGACTATAAGCACCTCAGAACACATTAAAGATACACTGTTTAATAATAGCTTAATTTCTGATGTATGTGTAAGATGCCAAAGCATTTACTCATACTGACTCAGAATCAGCTATTTCCAGCTATTTAAGTTGAACCATGTATAAAGCCGCAAACGCTCAACAGGTAAAGATAAATAAACATATTCTGTATTCAGGATGTCTACAGGTCCTAAACGAGTCTGAAAATGTCTTAAATTTAATTTTATAAATATTGGGCCTTGAAAGTCATTAAATAATCTTGTATTTGAATTTATGAGATCATTACTGTCATGAACATATTTCATTTCATTTCATTTATTCACCTATTTCTTTCTTCTTTTTTTTTTCATAATGAGTCAAGCTTTTCAGTTACAAATTTTTAAACCTACCAGTGAACTCAATACTTTGTACTGACACTCCACTATTGGCAAAATATAGATTAACCTAACTCAATCTAATAACCATATTGCTACCTACCTACTTACCTTATACTTACCTGCATTGCTCGAATAAAAAAAAGATGATTGGTCCAAAAAGCTGTTCGAAATTTGGTGAAAAACAATATTGAAAAGGTCTTAAAATGCATTAAATTGAAGTTTCTGATAACTGTAGTGACCCTGATATTGCATATTCTCTTCTATTCTCTTCTTTGTTCATGAAAACTATTGACGAGAAATGTTTGTCAACGACCTTTGTCCCATGACAAAGATGACGTGTTGCTTGAAATAGATCTTCAAAATGAATCTTTGGTTTTCATTGACGAAAGGAGACAAGACTTAAATGTTATTGGACATTTAACATGGGAGAAGAGGAGAGGAGAGGAGAGCAGAGTGATAAATTATTTTATAAAATGCATTAGAAAAATGTTTTAAACTAGGAAGCCAAGGACGGCAATACTTGCAACTATCTTCTAATGCCGAATGAGCTGTATTGAATTGGAGTGGCAATGGTTTGGGAAACGGCAGCAAACCGTCTGCACTGGAATGTTTTACTAGCCAACAAAAACTATAAACGACTAAAAATAGAGGAAAAATATCAAGGATAAAAGTGACTAAAATGTGACCAAAACTAGGCATTTTTTTTCCAAAAACAATTGATAACACCTCTGCTGTAGATAACTAACATTATTAGCCAGGAGTCACTTCACTTTGTCCTAGCCTGTGCTCCAGCTACATTATGTAGACGATGGCAGTGTGTTTTGAGGCGACAGTGAGCTAATCTGCCACTGACAGCTATATTACGACATTAGCCAGCTTGACCTATGACCCATCTCCTTACTAGCTGATTATTAAATACAGTCTTTGAAAGTGACTTTGGGGAGATTTAAGTGGGGAAAACAAAAGAGCACTGGAGCGCCTCCTAACAGAGAGAGATGCTGATGGACTGTCATGGCCAGCGTCTCATCAGCAGGAATGCAAGTAGGGTTGGCACAGTAGTCACCATGTGGTGGCAAGGTTAGGTCACATCAGCACGCCTCTGACTCCCATACAAAGAAGATGCTGGGTTTGAAAGGCAACACAGTAAAGAAAAAAAAAACCTTCCCCTTTACCTCGATTTCACTCGGTCGATATCTTCAGAATTACTTTCAATTTAGAAGAAACAAATCGAGGAAGGAAGATAAAGAGAGGTGATGGAAAAATATTAGATTAAAAGTCACAAAGGCAGAGGAGGGGAGGGGGCGGGGACTCCAGACTGCCAGAAAGACAGATAGAGTGCCTCAAATCTATGAGGTTCCTCATGTGCGTCATGGGTTCTCATGAGTCAACCAGACACTGCACCTGCTGGGTGGTAATTGGAGGGCTTCCTGGGAGAGGTGGCCGCAGCTCTGCTTTGCCTCTGGGCCACCCTCAACAGTCTGAGCCTGCTCTAATTGGCACATCACATTGCCTTGCTCGTAGTATGCACTGAGACTACAAACTAGCTATATTAATGATTCATTGATGATCACTTAATCATCCTTAAGACTGTTGATCAATCAGGAATATATTATCAATGCAAGCTCCATGCTGATTTTAATTTGCTGGTGTTTATTCAAATAATGATTTAAGTACACTATTTACTTAGGTTGTGCTCGAAAACATGTATTTTTATAAGCTTTCATGGCAATTATTAATCGCTAATTAAAAAAAAAACTACTTAACATTTGCATCCCAACCACAAACACTTTGGCTTAGTGAGTGTGGTTAGTTAGCTGTGCTGTTTCTCCCAGCCCACCCATTAGTTTAAATGGGGGGGCCACTGGCGCCATATGGTAGGTCCTTGACTGTGACAGACTGACACATTAGTCATTGATGGCTCACAGCCTCTCAGATGATAGGCAGTGCTTAAAAGACTGACCTACAAACACACACACACACACACACACACACACACACACACACACACACACACACACACACACACACACACTTAATTGATCCTGAAGCACTCTGCCACACTCACAGTAAATATAGAGGCATTTCTCCAGAGGTCGTGTCAGCTCAGTCAATTTGACAGTAATGCGTGTGTAAAAATAGTGAAATGAGAGACACAATAGAACAATCATGGCCGCACTAGTTATGACCCCATGATAACAGGACTATAGATCGGTCTCCGTCCATTTGCTCAGTTAATTTCACGCAGCATGGCAACATTGTGCATCTTGCCACGGCCTTGTAAAGAATTCAATGATTGGCCTGATGGTGCGCTATAATTGGCACTCAAAACAAAAGACATATTTGTTCCTGATTGGCTCAGGAGGGGTTCTGTTTTAGAGACAGCACATTTCCTGTCACCTTGTTTTTAATACATTTTTGCAGCTCAACCTTTAAGTCCCTCTCCAGCCATGTTGTATATGTAATATGTAAAAATATTGCTAATATATTGTTTAACATGGTTTTCCCCACATAAGTATAGTAAAAAAAAAAACAACAACTCTGGAAAAGGACTGGAACAGATCTACTCTTTCTCCCTTATTGAGCAATTCTGGATCTGGCCTTGTGCCCCGCCCACCAGATTGTTTGCAGTAGATTTTGCTCTCCACTGTCTGCAGTAGTGCTTGCACTAGTTGGAATAGTAAAAGAGCAGTGTGTGAATAAAAATGGCTAGTGTTGGCATGAGAGTACGATCGCAGAGATTCAGCCATTTATGTTAGAGCCTCAGCCTGACTCAGACTCTGAGTGGCTAGCAGACGTATCAGAATGGGAGCTGTAGTCAGTTTGTTCGTGCTGTGTGTTAGCTTGTGAGTTAGCGTATGAGTTTTCTGGACACAGTTCTCAACATAGTGGTGGCTAAGCCGGTGGCTAGCAGCTAAGGGTGCTTATTGCATGGACGCTGCTAACAACAACGATACTGATCACAAAGCTAACAGTGGGAGTTAACCAGAGAGTGGGCGTCACACTTTTGAAAGAATGCTGTAAAAGAGCACAATATCAATTGGCAATGAGCTAGCCAGTGGCTGGACTGGCCGACAACAACAAACCACAAAGGAGCTTGAATTACAGCACACACACAGGTAGCATGAGCTCAGGATGCCATTACTCCACTATATCTTCACATAGCAAATAGTGATTTGCAGACATATTCAGTCAGTATGTGTTTCTTGTATTTGACAGTGATTGACTTATGTAGTAGTCACGTCATCGAAATAGCACCTAATCTAGCTTGCCCAGTGTGCATTTGAATCTCAGATTTTAGGGAAATGCAGAGATAGCCCTCTCCAGTAGAGGAATGTGAAAACACCTCTCTTGTGGAAAACTTTGCACAGATACAAGTCAGTACAGTCAAGGTCAAACAGTTTAGGGGAAAATAAACATCAAAAACACAGTATTTAATTTGAGGTGGACTTACAATAAATTCAGTAAATCGCCCTCACTAACAATATTTAGCATATTTAGTATTAGATTACCAATTACTGATATTTAATTCCTCCAAAGTTTGCTTTTTTAATGGAGTGTTACGGTTGATTACAGCTTAGTTGGCCTGGAACAGTATGCTATGTTACAGTAGAGATGTACAGCGGTATGGATGAGATTAGCATCAGCCTAAGGGAGCTGTAAGCCGTTTTCCCTCTCCTCTACTTTTAACTCTCCTCAACAGCACCAAGGTGCTTGCACGTCCTGTTTGAAATGTGTCATCAGCTGTCCTGGCAGGTACGTCGCCACATAAACCTCTGCAGTGACGGCACTTCTTGCCTGGAAAGGTCATCGCAGGAGTGGGTTAAATGTCCCCTGGAGGAGAGAGCGGCAAGCCAGACAGTCTGTGATTTGTGTGAGTTTTACGCTGCTGGAGCTGCTTCGCCTCTCTGAATGACCTTGACCAATTCTCCCTGAGTTTTAACTTATAAGTCACTCTCTAGAAAACTGCCTGGCCACCATGTGTCAGATGTGCCAAGAGTCATTAGTCTTAGTCTGATTGAGGAGCTGAAGAAATTAGAAAAAGGACTGCCATTAGAGGTCAAGCCATCACAACAACTGCACACAAAACATATCCTCTGTTTTGGTTTAATCCAATTAGACATCCACTGAAGCTTCGGTTGTTTTCAGGCAAGCCTGATTAACTTTGTTGTGAATAGCTTAGCTTGTTCCTGTTATTTTTCCCCTTCTTGTGTTTGCTCAAGAAATTACCAGCCTATCCCATCTGCTTTATAACTTAGTAAATGTAGATTTTTTGCTCAGATTGCACGATTAAAGCTAAAATAATAGTCACAGTTGTTCAGGTACAATATACGAACCATATAGGCTTTACAGATATGACTAAAAATGGACTGAATTCATGGGTGTATGCACCCATATTACAAAAAACATTGTTACTCATCTATCCCTGGTGGTATCTAGTCATGCAGATAGTTTTGGGTTTATGTCCTTATTTCAAGATAGCTATCTCTAAGTCTCTGCCCTTTACCTCAACACATTGGAGGTAAATGGAACTGTGTTTTTGGTGTTCACAGCACTGAAAAATTACATTCAAAAAAATCAAAAGCAACATCTCTCACTTAACAGTGTCCCTGGTTACTCTGGATAATCCACAGACCTTGCTGTGAACAGTTTACACTAGTCTAGCAAATGAAAACAGTATTTTTTTTTTAAATAATGTTGCAGCCATTGAAATCGACGACATGAAGATAATTTTGTCAAAGTGCCCCAGATAAACACTTGTGACTGGTTAGATAATATACCTGTGATTTGATACAATAACAAAGCCTTTAAATGCAGAGCTGTGCTTTTTAAAACTTGATAAATTGTGGAGGCTTGAATTCTGATAAAAAGATGTTAATGTTAAATGTGCAGCTATGGGTCGAATTATGCATTTATTTGTCGCTTTTGTCTTTCGGTCATTTTTACTTGTCACTGGGCCCAACATGTGGAATATATTACACCTATAGAAATTAAAGTCCTTACTTAAACCATGTAGGATTTTTTGGCTTGACCCTATAAAAGAAGGTTCCTCTTGGAAACCCTTTCATCATAGAGGGTGATATCCAGAACCATGTGTGAAAGGCTCCAGCCAGACCCTCTTTGGGGGATCTTTCCAGAACCTGTTCACCCTCTAAGAACCTGCCATGGAGGTTTTTGCAAGAACCTTTTTATATTTCAAGGATTTTATCTAGAACCCACCCAAGAGGGCTCTAATAGTAGTAATTGACTACTTTACCCATAGATTTCTCTCTCACTAATCATGGTTGTAGTTTAACAGGTTAGCCTGGGGCTAATGAAATCATGTCAGGCAGCCTTGAGCTTTGTGAGGCTTCTAAAGGGCCAGGGCTGATGTTATCCAGGGCAGTCCACATGGTTTACAATGGGGTTTTTACGAGATGGAGATTTTGTGAAATAGCTATAACTACAGTCTTTGCTATTTCAATGATGCAGGAGGGTTGAAAACCAAGTACCTGGCACCCATAAAAATGGCAGAATTTGTGGTATTGTATGACATGAAATGATGGCAAAGACATAAACTATGGCAGAACACGAGTAAAATGAATTGATTTAGGGGATTCTAGACACATCTACATTTAAAAATACCATTCGAATCATGATTAGACATTTGAATATTTCAGGATGAGGATCTTTTAACACCCTTGATTTCAACAATTCTTGAAGAACTGAAGGTTTCTTTGGATAAAAAAAGGTTCTTTATGGAACCCTTAGACTTACAAGAGCCCTTTCTTTAAAAAGGGGTTATTCAGAAGCATATAGTTCTGGGTACAACCATAGGGCTTTAGGTAAAACTCTTTTGGAACCCTTATTTCTCAGAGTGTATGATGAATGTGATTTACACTTCTCAGTCACATTCACACAGCTAAAACAGAAGTGCTGTCATCAATACTGCTGCTCACTGCTGGCTGGAAGGCTGCTATTTAACAGCAAATGGTCAAAAGCAGCACGTATCCCTGATCAGATGAGGTCAGGTGCTGTTTTGCCACTTGAGTATGAATTAGTTATAGGTATTTTTGTTTGTGATAATGATAGTCATTAGACTCATTTAGGAAGAGAGTTTTAGCGATTCTTCATGTGCGCCACAGTCCTTTGAGAAATATGATTTAGATGACAATGAAAGGCAGAACCATAATTATTGAGAACAATTTCTTATTCTGCTGTTCGCAAGCTCAGTCTTTGTAAAATATCTTCTGGGTCCTCTTGTGTAACACGGCACTGTGGTGTGGTCTCCTCTTGTTTTTAAAGACGTCATTTGGAATTCATTACCAGGACTCCATATGCAGATTTGGAAGGGCTTTGATTAAAGCTCTAACAAGCACTTGATGGTTGGGGATATCACATTTCCTTTTGTTTTAATGCACTCTGTTAGGCTCACTCACAGTTAATAAGTCACAATCAATCTACCTGCTGTACGCACTGAGGCTTTGTAAGAGCTTAACAGGACCCCTGAGAGATGGAATAATTTCACTTCTGAAACAGACTGACAGAGTGAGTGCGTTCATTGATGTTTGCGTCTGTGTGGGATCGTAACAGCTCCCATTGTATATTTATATGCTTGTGTACGATGGTGTAAGAGAAAAAGGAGACTGCTAAAGGAAGGCTGTCAGACTGGGAGACAGACGCTGTATGTTGTCTCCTCTCCATCTTCACTTGAAAGAGTGGGTGCAGTTGCCTTAAGCTAGTGTATCATATTTGATGACCTCAGAAACAGCTCTCCCGGAATACCTGACACATGCTTTCTAGCGTCCAAGTCATCCCCATGCTATGGATGAAAATATCACATTTAAGCCATGGTTGTTAGAGCAACTCTCACAAATGTGCACAAATCCACAAAATGCGACAGAGATGCATCAAAGGTCGTTCAGCACATTGGCATCTTTAGTGTGTCAGAGCTATAATGCTGAAGATTGTCTATGAACCTTGTGACGGCTTTGAGTTAAAGGTCCTGTTTATGGTTCCTGTGCGTTAAATGTCTTTGCTGAGGCATGAAGCACAGGGAAACACTCTACTCGCTGAGTTGAGCCTCAGAATGCATCACTGCTGTTTTCTCCCCAGTGACATATTAAGCTGGCATTTTAGCAGTTCTTAAGGTTGATTGAATTTTTCATTAAACTCAGATTTGTTCCTTTTGATTTATTACAGTACAATATTCCTTAGGTATTCGTACTC
This sequence comes from Epinephelus awoara, assembly GCA_035609425.1. Classification (NCBI taxonomy): domain Eukaryota; kingdom Metazoa; phylum Chordata; class Actinopteri; order Perciformes; family Serranidae; genus Epinephelus; species Epinephelus awoara. Next base: position 10,451,849 of record CM069304.1, read on the forward strand.
AAAACATAAGGAATCTCTTTCAGATGATATAGATCTACACTATATTCAGTATATTAGCAGGATCAGACTATATATCGGAGCAGGTTAGTGCTGTTGGGCGAATATCTACACTACTTGGGGTTTAGGCCTCAAGGCTTTTTCACACTGAGTCCGTTTTCTTTTTTATTTCCTTTTTATTTTATCTGTCATCTAAAACAAAATTTTATGCACAGAAACTTTGCACACTGGCTCGGGTGCATTCTTATTGCTCTATTCGTTGCAAAAATTTGTAATAGGAGACAAAATGTTAAGACACATTTGCTTCCTTGCTTCTCTCCACTGGAGTTACCTCCCTGTCTGTCTGCACTCTCTGCTGGCGTCTTGAATTTGGCACCGCGGCTGAAGGGGCTGAGCCTCTCTGTCCGTGTACGGTCCACCTGAATATTACTATCTGACCTGTTGAAAGTATGCCATCTGAGTTATGAAAGGATACTGTGCGAGCCGTTCCTCTCTTTTGTTGCAGATGTGTCCTGCTGCCACATTTTCTTTAACTTAAACTTTAATAATGGATGAAAGTTTCAGAGTCAGTGCGTAAACGTGATTGACACAATTTGAGGTTGTATTTATTTTTAGATGTGCAACAAATTTAGACGAAAAAAACAAAAACAAAACTCAACTCGGTGTACAAAGACCTTAATTCTTAACCAGACAGGGCTTGAGAGACTATGAGCATATGCACAGTAGCGCTCGTAAAATTTGACGTGCACGTTATTCTTTTCCCCACATGCACAGGGGCACATAACTTGGTACAGCTGCCAACTCGCACGCTGACTGTAACTCGACTGAAACTTTTCACACTCTCTCATGTATCAAGTCCACTTTGTAGAAATTCATCACGCAATAAAAAAACAAATTAATAACTGATAACATCACAGTGCGAAAAGAGAACACTGATAGCACACAGACAGACAAGACAGAGCAGCACGGAGCAACAGCAGCACCATAAAACACTGCGGTCAGGCCAGCAAAGTTAGTTTTAAGTTGGATATTCAACAGACATTCAATCCGACCTTCAGTTTCACCTGATGTTGGCAGAAGGAGGATGGTTAGCTCACCTTCCAGCCCTAGTGTTTATAAGTTGGAGGCTGACTGAGGAAACATCAGTGTATTACTGATGTTTCCTCAGTCAGCCTCCAACTTCAGTGTATTACTGTTTGAATAACAAGAAACAATCTTTATTCAGTGCTTTCATGCTGACCTACCAATATTATATATGAATATGATGTATGAACACTGTTTTCACTAAAGGTACTCTGTGTGAAACTTGAGTGGGTAGGCACTATTTTATTGGCAGCATGCACACATACTTTCTGAATGCATCTGTGCTCTCCACTGTAGGCTGCAACTCAGTAATAACTTTAAACAATCTAATCAGGGGTACCCAAGCATGGACATTGACATTCTGGACACACTGATGCACTGAACACACCAGCTCACGCAGATCCATGAAAGATCTCCAGGACATGTCAAAGTTCCCTCACCGCTCCTCCCTTCATATCCTCACCCAGAACACAGAGATGCCAGGGGTATAGTACTGTAGCTTCCCAAAAGTAGCACCTGAAGCAGTTCATTTTTTACAAACAATTCTTTTGAGGGCGCTGCTTTTTTAATTGAAATCGAGAAAGGCCTGTGGCTGCAGCTAACACTATTTAATGTGGCAGGGCAGAGTCAAGTCTGTAATTGTTTTGATTAAATTTGATAGTGGCAGAACAGGGAAAAGTTACTTCGCAAAGAAAAAAAAAAATCTATAATCCTTTTTAGTTGTTTGAATAAATACCTCAGTCTTGTAAACAAAGATTGTTATGCTGAAATGCAGATTTGTACAATTACGTAAATGGCATTGAAAGACCAATGCCTTGCTTAGAATAATAGCAAGAGAGGTGTTATTGTGACCAAGTAAACATAGTCAGATCTGCAGCCTGAGCCATCACTTGAAAAATGCTTGTGCATTTGGCAACATAATGGAAATGTTCTATCATGATGGAAGTATTCTGCCACTCTGCTGTATGATAAATTTATAGATAATTGTCTAAAAAAAACATGAGTGTTCATCAACCATCTGCATCTGTATGACATGGACAGTAGACTCTTCTGAATAACCCAATTAGTTAAACTGGTTTTATTGCCTGTGATTGATGCCAGCCTCTTTCCTTACCACCGACAGATTATTTGTGTTAATCCCTGCCAGTTTCCAATGCATCACAGGTGCACTCTGCACCTCTGGTCACCAAAATACCTAACAAAACCTTTCCACTGTTTGTACATCATACACCTTGCACAACTGACTCCACTTGGTGCTGGTGAGTCACAAAAACTGGGTCTTGCCATGGATTTATCATACAATATGTGGACATGACCTTGATCACTTTGCTAACCTTGATGTTGACATGCGTGTTTGTTTCCATAAGTATGTCAACAGCATTTAAGCCAACATGATGCTAGAATAAACAACAGGGTTTTCCCGACCCTTATTAGACTTGGACTTCCATATTTTTGACTCTCCACCCCCACCTTCTTGCGCAAGTCCTAAGAAAAATAAAACACTTCAAAGATGACTCAGTGTAGCTTGCCAGTAGCCTGTAGCTGCACTTTTGGAGTTGAAAAGGCACAGTCCTGAGGGTTGTTATCTTGCCTATCCCTGGCGACAGGCCAATAAGTCCATCGTAGTTTTAGCCTTCGACAACTTCATCTTCCACTCTGTAAATCACACAACAAACCACCCAGCTTCCAGGCCGTTCTTCCCTGGGAGCTGACTACAGCACACTGGCCAGAATATGGAGCTAACTGTGGTGTTTCCAGAGCTTCGCTAAGCTTGTCTATTAGTTGCCAGAGGCAAAGTTTTGCCAGAGGCAATGTTTTGTTTTTTTGTCTTTTTGCCCGTTTTTTGTTTTGTTTAGTTTTTTGTAATAACTGTCAAACTGATTAAGTTTGGGCTACTCTTATGAAGGTACTTTCATTTTTTGTAAATACTCTCTAACATTAAATAATAGATATTAAAGGATAACTTTGGTATTTTTCAACCTGGGCCCTCTTTCCCCATGTGCATGTGTGTGTGTGATTCATAGGTACGACTTGTTTTAAAATTGGTTCAGTATTGAGGGAGGCGGATGCAGCCAGCAGCCGCGAGCTAGATAATGCACCCCGTGTAAGTCTGCGCATTAAGAGTGCTTTTTTTTTGCCACTGACCGGCTCAGATCGCCAGTGCTATCTCTGTAAATAGCATACTAAGCGTTTTGAACATTGTTTATATAGCATTACCTCCACTGTGTCTGTAGCTCTCTCTACTTGTGGGACAGCTGTTTTCTTGAGGAAGAGGTGTTTTGGGATTGGATGTCTTCTCTTCTTCGGCTGGCAGTAGTCATCTTGGGACAAGTGAGCACTGCAGACCCGATGGTCTGCAAGGCTCAGTGTCTGGACAGGAGTGTTAGCATCCATTTGTAGCACAACTAGCCACAACTTCAGCATCTCGCCATCTGACAAAGGCAGCCTATGAAAGCTGTACAGGCTGTTGCGCAACATCATATTATTGCGATTCGGATAAGCACAAACACGAACCATTGTTTTCAATCAATGCAGTAAAACTCTCAGCTGTACTTTTTCTTCTGGCAACAAGCAAAGCTCTTGTGAGATGACGTCACAGCCCAGAGGTAATGGAAACGCTTAGTATGCTATTTACAGAGATAGCACTGGCGATCTGAACCGGTCAGTGGCGAAAAAAAGCACTGTTAAAGCGCAAACTTATACAGGACGCATTTGCCCCCATATCCACCTCATGGCTGCTGGCTGCATCCGCCTCCCTCAATACTGAACCAATTTTAAAACGAGTTGTACCTATGAATCATACGCACACATACACATGGGGAAATACGGCCCAGGTTGAAAAATACCGAAGTTATCCTTTAATTCCTTTTTTTTATAAAAGGGGGTAAAGATTAATTTTTATCATTCAATTCCAATGTCTGATTATTAGTAAGAATAATAATTATAATTGAAAGTTCATTGGTCTGTCAGTGGCATGGAATAGTATAAAAATGACAATGATATGTTTATCGCAATCATTTCTGGGAAAAGAAACCATCTAACAAAAGTAGTTATTGTGACAGGCCTACTCACACATATGCTTCACACTAGTTAATAACTTTTAACTGCCAGACCCAGCATCCTTTGTACTGTATTACCACTGGGTCCACTCTGCCTTGCTTTCAAAAAAAAAAAAAAGCTGGAAAATGGCTTTGAATCATTTACACTGACCCCAGAAATTCACCAAATTAAGAGTATGTAACCTTTCTTGACACAAATCTGTTTGCAGATAAAGTTTAAGCTTGTTGATGTGTTTTTTGTTCAAAACGCTCTTCACTTCAGAAGGCAGCATATTTCTACTGTCAGAAGTTCTAGTCTGATCCTTCACTCAAAACACAAAGCAGCCGAATGCAACATTGAGCAGGCTTTTTCCAGCCCTATCTGAAAGAGATTAGAGGAACATGCATTTCCTTCTTTGAGCTCACATTTCAAACTCAGCCTTCACGTCATTACTTAACCTCTGGTGGAGCGCTCGTTAGAGAAAAATGAGACTGTGAGCTACACACTGTAAGTAAGGGCCAGGCAGCTTGGACATCTTGGTCCTGGTTTATGTTGGGACCTCAAATTAGATTGTCACAACTAAATAGCTCAGTAATGGGATCACCAAGATCATTTTTTTTACAATCACATTCTCATCATCCTTCACTTTCAGGTCTCTTTTCAGAATCTTACCTCTCTACTTTTCCCCATAGCATTAACAGAGAATAAAGTCTGTTAGAGAGAAGAGATGTGCAGGAGGCTGAATGTAGTTCAGTTTGTTCAGTGGCATGTCTTTGGAGAGCCCCCAAATAGCAGACAGGCCTTTTTTTCTTTCAAGATGAAATGTGCATGTGTGTCTGTGTTATTGAGAGAGACAAAGAGAAAGAGTTGATGTCACAGCGAGTGCGTGGAAGGTTTCTTTGATTTTCAGGAAGGTTCGATGACAATATGACAAGGGCTGAGGACATAGAAGGAAAATCCTTTGATGCTGACTGTCAACAAAAGCCTTCTACAACATACAAATAGCTATTTATCCTCTCCTCCTCCTTTTGTTCTCTCCTCGCTAAATGTTTGGGCAGCGCTCATCAGACTTTTGCACTGATGTGTACTATACTGCCAGGCGACTGGACACTGCTGTCTTAACTGTCTTACTCTGTCCAAGCAGCAATAAACAGCGGGCCGTGTTAAGCTAACACCGCCACAGAAATGCCACAATGAGTGATGAAACAATGGCTTGTTGGTGTTTGTAAACTAGACTTGATGGGTAAAGGTAAAAAGGGCGAGTCCAAAACCAACAGCAACCAGTAGCACTATCTCCTCGCAGCACAAAGCAGCTGTGCAGGCTGTGTTCTCAATTGCGACAGGTTGAATATGGCCTAATAAAAGAGAGACAGAGCGGAAATTTCACCCAATTCCTGCAGATAAGAGGGTATTGTTTCAGCGACTCATGAGCTTTTTGTTAGAAAAATGTGAGAATTTAGATTGGCTAAAAGAAACAAGAAATCTTTTTCTTCCCCCCTCTCTTTTTTCTTTGTATTTGAGGCCCATTCTCGGCGCCCATTTATAAAGACAAGCTGGGGCGACAAAATGAATCCTGAAGATTAATTAAAAATAGTTGATGGGGGTTTAGACAGCGTGTATATGTGCATGGGGAGTTGAGAGGCATGATACCCTGATGGTGTGGTTTGGCAGAGTGCCAATGCAAAGTTTTTTTTGTGTGTTATTAATAGTACAAAGACAACAAATATATGTAATTGCTTATTCTTTGAGTGGCTAATTAAAAATCTGAATTGGCCCTCACATCTTTGCAGTCTTTTTGTTCAGCAGTGTTGCTTCAAGTCAAGATGAACACTCTTCTTTTATCTGCACAGTGTAGCTGGTGTGTATCTTTATGCATTTATCTTTATGCAGCCCACACCACGCCACTATAGTCATATATTTTTTACTTATGTTCATCTCTTCAGGGACACAGAAGAGTCCGTGTTACATGCGTGGTCATGACAATATTATATATTATGTACAATATTATAGCAAGAGCTACAGTTTTCAGGCTGTGCTGCCTTAGGCCCTGATCAGACAGTGCACTGTAGCAGCCTGGGGCGGCTTTTTGTATTGTTTTGAAGCTAAAAAGAAAACAAGGAATGGTCAGAAAGTCTGGTGATTGTTTTTGTTTTTTTATGTTTGCACCCATTTGATGACAAAAATGTGTTTTAATCGATGATGACAGTGGCAAATTATCTAGCTAAGCATGTCCTGAAACCCTCTTTTTTTAGAGTATATAACATATAGCAAGAACCCACCCCATATACACAGAAAAGTGCATTTTATTGTAATGAAGCTTTTTGCTTGCTGCTATTGCATTGCTGTGCGTCCTGCATTTTTCCGCTCTATGCTTCTTGCATTTTTGCAGATGCGCCCTTAACGCCTCCAGTTGAAAAAACTTCAACTCAAAGCAGCTCACTGTGCCCAAAGTCCTTTGCGTTTTCTCGTATTATCCGATCGGATAGGTTAAGGGCAGGAGATTCGTTGGTTACCCAGACACATTAAAAAAAGACGCAGCAAGCTGCTCTTTCTTTTAGATTGTAGGCTTCAACCAGAGTCCTGCGTAGGTCTGATTTTCAAGACCCACTCCCACCATGGAACTATCACATGCAATATAGCACCTACCCCGCCACCTGTACATATGACCAATTCATTCTGCAACCCAACCCATCCTGTAGACACGAGACCCACAAATTCCAAAGTCAGCAGAGGATTAAAATGACAAAAATATAATCAAATTATTATTATTTTCATGTTACTTTAATATATTTTTTATCCAACATCCGCATTCCTACCCAGATGTTCTCAGTTTTATCCAGAACAGAACCTTGAAATAAGCTTAACTCACTTACCTGACCTGATGCAGAAAAACTCGCTGTTCTTCAGAGTGTTGCTTGTGTTCATATGATTATGGTTGTACTGAATAAATGATCATCGGTTTTAATCTGAGCCACATGTTGTTGCTTTGACCATAGAGGCTGTTACTCTTGTGCAATTGGATTTATTTCTCCACAGGTGTGCACATTTCTAAAAACAACATTAATGAGAGTGCATTAATGTGAGAACACCATGGTTCCATAGTATCTTGGCAACTCTCCTCATGTTAGTTAACACTGACAGGGTGGAATCACAAATATGTAACACTGAATACGTCAAGTCTATTAACATAAAAGTTTTAATTGTTTCATCAAAGTACTGTGTATGTTAACATGTTGCAAATAGTTTTCTCTGCCCATGTAATTGTGCTCTAATTGTTGCAGTGTTTGAAATCACTTATATCTCTGGTTATATTTGCACAAATTATATAAGACTGAATTGGCACAAACAAGAATGTTGCATCTACAACAGTAATGTGATTAGCTTGTGGGAAGAAGAATGACATTATTCATGTATACAACATTAAATCAGCATTAAGAAACTCATTTTTATTTTCGAAAATAATACAGCAGTACAGTATATAAATATATAATCTGTTTCTATGGTGTGAACATGTGCCTGTCTCCTTCTTTGTCACTGTGGTGTAATATTCCCCGTGCAGTCACATTGTCATCTAGACTGTATGATTGTGATAGAGAACAGAATCGGTAACACCACCAGATTATATCACTTACTTTGAGTGAGCTGAACAATTAGGAGCAGTGATGGAATTTGTGTGAGTATCAAGCCATACTTAAAGATATTCTGTCTCTTTAAGAATTCTCTCAACTCCCCAAATGCCCTGTCGGATTGCAGTGTGATCACATTGGGCCGTGCAGAAATGGCTGAATTGGAATCTTATCTTCTTCCATCTTTCCCATTACGGGCAGATTGAAAGCCCTGCAGCGGTGCTCTGGCCCGGTCCCCAGTCAAGACCGCTTTTCAGACCACAATTTGACAGCTTCTGAAAATGTCACATTTTGTTGTTAAGATGCACTGCCAAGCACTTGAGCCATACATGCTGTGGCATCAGCACCAGTTCGGTTGTGAAGCCTCGCTGACCTTCCCTTCACTCCTGGGCATCACCCCTGGCACTACCTGTCTCCTGGTGTCACTATGACATTATGAACTTGAAGAGCCTGATGTGTAGCAGTAGGCACAAAGCCACTTTTCCCGGCTTTCATCCCATACTCAATAGACAGCACTGCTAGCCGAGCTAAGTACTTGCAGAAAATAAGTGAAATGACAGGCACAAAAATGGTATGCACTGTATTCACTCCATATTTACTAATGCATGTAAACAGTGGATTCTATTTTGAGCCATGGCGGTTCATTGTTTGGGCTTTCAGTAGAGTCTCAGTCTCATAGTGCTATTCTTTGTTTTGACCAACTGAATAAAACTGAATTTCATAACAAATAATTTTAACACACCCAAGACTGCACATAAACATGTTGTCTTACATTTTTACGTAAATGCCCAACATATCCTCACAACATTTTGTATGATATTTAATAAATTAACGCCCAGCCTTACCAGTTAGGTTAGGTTCAGGAAGAATCGTGGTTGGGCGTTACATATTTAACATAAAGTTATGTACTTTCCGTAAAGTTGCATAGATTAGGATTAGGAAAAGAGACATGCTTAGGTGTTGTCATGTTACTTATTTAAAATAAAGTGAGATGCTTTCTTTGATGTTACATAGGTTAGGTTTAGAAAAGTAAAGTTATGTAGATTAGGTTTAGGAAAAGAAACATGGTCAGGCATTGTCGCATTAGGTACTTAACGTAAAGTTACATAGGTTAGGTGTTGCAAAGAAAATGTAGCTGGGCATCGTCATGTTACGTACTTACTGTAATGTGATGATGTACCTCAAAATAACCCAAAGTTCAGTTGGTTTCGCACAGGACATAGAACACCGGTGTCCTGGGGAAAAGTCCTGTGTCTGTTTGACCCATCCATCACCCCAACCTACCCCCTGAAGCAAAGGTACACTCTCAATACTACTTTCTTCTTTAGTACTGTCAGCACAGGGTCATGTGATCACAGCCTTCATGATATAAAGAAGAATGTGGCTGATAGAGAAAAACAGAGAAACATTGTGGTTGAAGGATAAACTGATGTCTTGTTTTAATAGGTTTTCGTGCTTCAGTTTACTAAGCCAAATCATTAACATATTGGTGATCCCTTAATACCAGTATCACCATGCCAGTTTTAAACCAGTCGCAGGTGTTTGGATGAATATATCCTCAAGATTTATGCTGAAGTTACTTGTTGTGGATCCTTCAAATCAGTTGTTACTGTTGTGGATGCTGTTGAGATGACATTGTTTTGAGATAAAATAACAAAGACAAGGCTACAATAGAAAGGCTGCAAGAAGGTCAGATGTTTTTATATGTCTGTTGTCTCGGGCAGTACAGAAGCCCATCTCTCTACTCTAGTCATTTTTTTTCAGTTGGGCATATGGGCCAAAGCTGCATCTCAGACACACTCAGGGGGGCAGCACTTCACTGACATAGGAAGTGTGGGGGGGCCCCTGCTGTCCACCATCTGGGCAAATGGCAGGTCTTTATGCCAGCATGGTAGCCACTGCAGAAAGAGGGCACGGGGGCATAGCAGGAAGCTCCGAAGACAGACAGAGGGGGCATTTGCAGACACAGGTCATTCTTTCTCTGTAAAAGAGCCACTCAGTAACACCTGTGCTCCCACTCCCCTCTGCCCCACTTCAGACATTCTGTCAGAAAGCCCATGCTCAGCAGAACTACGGGCTCCAAACAAAAGACTTTGCAGGCTCGGCAGAGTGCGTGCAGGTGAATAACAATAACCACTTGTTCAGTTATTCATATATTCATATGTGTGTTCATATTTAGCCTTCACTGTGAGGGTGATGAACAGTGGCTGGCTGAGCCTATGCCACGCTGACGCAGGGAAGCGCTGGCTCAGTTTCTCTCCTCCTGCGTGGAAGTAGTTAGTGGGCAAGAAAGTGACAGGGCGACTGGTCAGGGTGTCCTTTGTGGGTCTAGTGTTGGACTTGCTGGGTAGGCATGTTAAAAGAACAGCGCTCCTAATGAGGAGAAATCAGACATGTCTCAGCTGGGGCAATAGAGAGAGAGCTGTGTGGCAGGCCCCTTATGTTCGACTGATAGATTAGCCATTGAGGGCTCGTACAGCCTCTCAGATGGCAGGCGGCAGTTACCAAAAAGCTAATAGATACTCACACATTATTTGCTGCCGTGCTCCTCCCCAGAGAGGTTCCATACCCATCCCCTGTAAAGCATTACGTGAACATGTTCAACCCCGCGCTAAAATCTCTCCCCCACGGCTATGGTCTCAGTGCACCCAATCCTTTCATCCTCATATCTCTCTATCCAGGTAAGGCTTGGCTGGAGACCAGTGCTCCGTAGAAAAGGAGAGGCCTTTGGCTGTGCAATCGATTTCTGTAAAGCAGAATATACAGTAAGAGTGACCGTGTCAAGTGAAAATGTAAATGGGCCGAGCTCTGAAACGATCAGGCAGCCTCAGTGTGCATGGATCAGGGAGTATGTAAGCACGAGATAGCATTTACCCCTGGTTTTAACTAAAGCACTCAGACATTCTCCTCTCCGCAGCCCTGTAATTCCCTCCGAGTGCACGGTGTGAAAGTGAAGCACTGTTATCAGCCTCCACCAAATGCATTAGACCTCCTCTGACCGCTGAAACAGACCACCTTGTTGTAGATCATTCCCTCTACACAGAATGGAGGTGATGAAGAAGTTGTAAATTAGGATTGTATAGTTTCATGCCCCTTAATGATTACGGCACCCCTGGGCTGCACAATCACTCCCTCTCTGCAATTTTGAATTAAATACGATATATGCCTGTCAGTGAATGAAGAATAAATTGATGGTATTACCTGATGTCACCCGTGGTAATAATGTATGGTGATGACACAGCAGACTTCAGACCACTTCGCTCTTTTTCTGCATGGAATGTGGGCAATGAGCAAGGTTGCATCTTTTCAGAGTGCAGAGAGCTGAAGGAACTGGAGGTGGTTAGTTTGATGGGACTGCTTCTGAGTGCTGTTTAGCTATTTGGGGCAATTCAGTTCTTACTGAGGTAATTTTGGTGTCAAAATTAACTGTTGATGGCAGATGCACCAAGTAATTTCCGAAACACTGTGGTGTAATGTTGTCAGTACTGGAATGTCTGACCTTAACAACACCTTGAAAAATGTTGATTTTTGATACCATTTTTTAAACCACTAGGAAAACTTGAGATTGGAGGCAAGGCTATTAACATGATCACTTTTCCTCTCTTGGTTAGTAGAAGAGAACAGCAGCACGACTGTAGTTAACATTAGCAGTAAGTGACAGCGAGAAAGCACAGCTGGTACCAGTGTATCGATACTGCTGAAAATGAGCATGGATATCGTTTCAATTATTCAGAATCAATATGTAGGGATAATTTGATATTTTGACAACACTACTGTGATGTTTTTTATGTAAATATATTTTTGAGCGATCTCATCCCTACTTGACTTTTGCATCGAATCTGGATGCAGGGGGTCGGTGGTTTCGGCAACAAACTTCTGGATTAGGATTAGGAAAAGGTCATGGTTGATGTTGGTCATGTGAGATGAGTCATGTGACTAATGACTGATCAAACTGAAAACTCAATATTGACCTTTAGTTTGACATGGGACATGAACACCGGTCTCTTGGGTCAAAGTCCTGTGCTTGTTGGAACTTCCATCTCCAGTCCTAACCACCCTCAGAGGACTTTCTCGCGCTTCATGCTGTTCCTGTTGCTCTGAGCGTCTGATAATGATGTAGGTGAGTTTATGTTGGAGTTGGTTGAAATCCTGGTGCATCTCTTACGGACATTAAAGGGTGTATGAAGCGACACAGAGGGCCCGCTGGCCAAGCAGCGTTTTTTGACACCCTGGTGGTGAGGCCAGGGTGTTTTTTTAAATAATGCACATTAATGGCAAAGGCTGTGAAGTGTCTTCAGTATACAGCCATAGGTAAGGGGATCAGTACAGTAGATAGACACAGGGCTTCCTACACATTGATTTATTTGTAGCAGCCCGATACAATATCAACATTGCCGCCAAATATTGTGGCTATTCCCCAGCTACCGCACACATAAAATCTAATTCTGTGGGAAACACTGATACAGTATATTTTGAATGAATTGTCATGCATAATATCGAGATTGCAATTTACAATATAAATTTAAGAAAGAGTGAATAATATGAAGCGTTCACTGCAGTCAGCCGTGTTCCTAAGACAAATATGTCTTAACAACTATTTTGTCAGGTTTTCGACACAATGGGATCACATATGAACAGAATTCCACTGGAAGTTGATAAATGGTAATATTAATACTGATTATAGTCCAGCAGTAATTTGGTGCAGAAATCTCTTCAACACTATTGTGTTACATAATGTGTCTCACTTCCTCTTTGCTTTGTCTTTCCCTTTCTTTGTCTTTCTCTCGGTTAAATCCACACTTAACTCCGCTAAGCTTTGAGTTAAGGAAAATTCCTCAGTGGTCCAAACCATGAATTAGCTTTGATACCTTTAGAAACCCTTGATAACCTATGTTAACTTTGGCCTAACAGCTCCTGTAGTAATCCTTAGCGCCACTTGGCAAACAATGTTATGTATGAAATTCTGTTTTTCTCTTTTGTATTTGTGGAAAAACTTTTTTTCAATATTACTCCAAGCATTGTGGATTGGAAAGTAATTATGTAATGTGTTTTGGATAAAGTCTATTTGAAGGTTAATTTTTTTCCATTATATTATACAATTTAAAGGAGGTTGTGGCCCTGTAGAGATATGACAATGGTTCGGCTTCTCTCCTCCCTATTCAAAATGTTTCTTCAAAAGCAAATAAACTCCCTCAGCAGCTGTTTGGATATTGGTTGAACTGTATTGACAATCTGTTAAAGTCCAGAAAAAAGGGCTTATTTTCCCTTTTGTAGAATTTGACAGTGATAAAACTGGATTGCAGCAATAATGGCTGTCATGGATCAACACCTAGAAACATTTTACTCTGCTGATGTGGACATGAATGGGATCCAAAGTCATGTCTCCCTCTGGCTGACTGCCAGGACCTTCACAGGAGCTTTAATAAATGGTTTGTACCAGCAGACGGTCCTTGGCCTGTGTGTCTATGTGTGTGTGTCACTGTGTGTGTGTGTCACTGTGTGTGTGTTTATATGCCATAGGGATTTTAATAAGGACTAAGTGCGCAAGAACCCTCCAGAGGGAGAAAGACCAATAACCTACCGTAGTGCATGGTGCTACTAAAAGGGTCGAAGGAACACTGAAGGGGAGGAAGCAGAGGTGTACCAGCTATTTATTTGCAGCACTGGGGTGCATATGAATAATTCAATGTGGCATTCATTCATAATTAAGTTTTTTAATGGATAAATAAATAGACAAAAGTGTTGTAGGGGAATGGGTTTTTACATGACACATATAGATGTGGCTTCAAGTCATATTTCATGACAATGCCTAAGTATGCACTTAATGAGGGGGAAACCATAGCCAGTGCAAAGCTAATGCATATATAAGTCCAGAGTGAGTGCAATGAGAGGGGAGGGTTAGTGATGCTTTTCAGCAGGGAGAAGATGGTGAAACAAGTTCAGTAGGTGGGCTGCCTCGGGGATAGAGGTCAGTGGTCGGGCAACTTACGCAAGTGTAGGCACCAGCCCGGGGTTAGCAGCTCTGAGACCTTGAATGGAAGGATAGAGTGGGCTTTTGTTAGGATCTACCGGTGTTGGAGAGAGGACATGAACCACAGTGGGTGTCTGAGTGTGGAGCACAGTCAGTATTCTGAAAGCATGTCTGATTTGGGTTTGAAATACCGTGCAGTGAGCTCTAATATGACGTATGGAGTTTTCAGTGAATGCGTTACAGAATATAGACATGCCTTGTACATGCAGTGGAACCTGTGTGCAAGGTTTCATCCTTTGGGTGATATCTTTTTATCATCTCATGCCTGACAGCGTATGTTATTCTTCATTTTCATCACTGTCATCTTGAATCACAGAGCAGAACTCTGAAGGTGTCACGAGTTGCCAGTTGTTTCATTGTTTTCCATTACATCCAGGACAAAACAATTCTCATGTATCACTTATTCATCTCTCAGTTTATTCTCTATAACATAAGACAAGCTAACTTAGGTGTCACCCAAAAATGAGTCAGATGCACACTGCTTTTCAGTCCATTTCCGAAGCGAACAACCTGTCACAGCATGCTATGAATTGATTCTCTGTTAAAAGGGTTTGAATATAATTAAAGCTACTGTTTGCTACTCAGCAATCCAAGTAGATCTTGCCATCACACTGTGAGTTGCATCTCAAATTTGTCTCCCTGAACACTATTAACACTATTTAACTTGGGGGCATTCATTTAATTTGCTATAATTGCTTTAGAGCCCCTCTCTCTATGCTCAGCCAGTTGTCTGTAGGTTTAGGGGGGTGTCGGCCTGTCTGCATGCATATCGCTACACAGTTTTTCTCAGCTATTGTGTCCAAACCTGAAGCATCAAATCCATGCTAACTGCTCTGTTAATATTAATGCAGGGCTTAAAGCAAGGAAAATGTGCCTGAAATGTCTTCGGGGTTAGGTGAAAAACGGAGAGAAGGGGGGTTCATGAAAAGAAGAAATTACTATTTACGAGCACGAGGAACACACCAATCAAAGATGTTAGAGATAGCCTACTTTGGCTTTCCACAGGGGCATGAAGTAGCCTGGGGAGGGGGCGGGGGCATGGCCCCCTTTGAGAAACATTTTGGTTGTAAAAACACAAATTTGGCCTCTGGCACATTCTAATGCCACTGTTCCATCATATACACTGATCTTAATTATTGCACATTATAATGAGTTTGCCCTCCTGATTGTAACATGCAGGGAATCATTTTAAAGGAGAATTAGGCTTCTTGTGCATGTCAGCCCACACAGTCTGTAAATAGCTTTTAATATTTAAAAGCACGCCTATTCCTGACTGATCAGAACTTCTGTAATTAAGAATCATTAGACTTTATTTTTTATTTAATTATTGGCACCTACACTTGAAGGGTTATCAAAAATTGCCACAATGATGGTTAATTGTTTACTAGAAACATAAATGCACTTTTATTCAATGAACATAAACAAGGTCATTTCAGTGGGAAACATGCTTTTAATTTCATGTCTTATCTAGACTATGTATTGGTTTTACATTAATCTAATAATAGCATATATGTCAAAAATAGATCTAATGGCAAATAAAGATAATTAATTCATTTATTCATTAAGCCCCTAAACATCTGTGTGGTGTGTATAGAAAATGTAGCCCTTTCGGTTGACTTTATAATGCTTACTGTGAACGTTAAGTTGCCACCAGATGCTAAAAAACATAGCCTAGCTAGCTGCAGGCTACACGCTAGGTGTAATTGATTGACAGCTGTGGTGCTCGGAACGCGACTTGCTTCAGAAAGACAATAATGCCAAATTTAACTTAAAAGGCTTATCGAATCAAAATGGCGTGAAGATGGAATTCCAGCACAGTGAAGGAGAACTTTAAGCCTTGTTAATGGTATAGTATAAGGTAATCCATTAAAGTAATATTAACCTCCTGCACTGACATTGAACATAAATTGTATTCAAATAACTTCTTGTCATATTTCAATTAAGTATCTTCTCACATGTCTTCCAAGCCAGAGAAAGACATTTAGCAAACGGTACCGTTGCTGCAATGTAAATATCATTTAAATAATAACATCACAAAGCAAAAGCAGAGCAGCAGTTATGTTCCTATCAGGGAAAACAGTTAACATGTTGGGGATGTGAGGCTGGTGGGGGGTGCTGGGCAGGTGTTGGGACTCCTTAGGGAGCTGGAGGTCACATTACCATACAAAAGCCGCTCTGCTGGGTAACCTTTCCAGGCGCTGCTCCCTAGCCAGGGGGGCCTGCGGTCACACACTGGCACTGCCACAAGTGCCTCACCACCAACCCACACATGCACACACAGGCACACGTGTACACAAATCTCTCATATTCAGCCCCTGAATACCCCCTACGTTCTCCATGACAGAAACATTGCTTGTATAGTGACATGAAATATTTGCACTCGGGGAACATAAATCACAGGGGACAGCTCTAAAGCAAAACAAATACTATGATATGGTCCATTGCCATCATAATGCACACTAAAGGGAAAGGCATTCATGTGGAATTTAGATCCAAAGCCTAACATTTTATCTTCGCCAGCAGTCTTTCGCACAAATCAGCTCCTTTTTTCCTCCCTAAATCCCCAGAAAAGCACGGCTGTTGTCATTTAAGCTCCACTCTATTTACAACTCGGATATGCCTTAGATGTGTGCGAGACACAACAGTAAGGAATGGGAGCAGTGTACTGGATATGGGTAGCACAAGGGAGACATGAGATAGACATTGACTTTGCCTGGAAGCATGCGGAGGTTCTCCTGGTAGAGAGGAAGAGTAACTGGGGCGAGAAAGAAAGATTGAGAATGGAGGGAGGCGCTCGGCGGGCAGCTGCGAAGTTGATGTCGATCAAAGGGTGGGGGCTGGGCTGAGAGTACGGGTGGTCGTATTGATGGACAGCAGCATCAACAGGGATTTAGGTGGCTATTAGAAATGATGCAGGTTTAATGTTGGAGTCTGTTTTTTTTTTTCATTTTTAGAGGAGGAAGAGAGGGGAATTTTCCGTGGATGGTGGCGACTGAGAGGCATGGAGAAGCCGGGTGTCTTTTCCATCGAGGCTGATTTTGAGTGACAGGTCGTAGGGATGGAAAAATATGTGTTGTGTTCCACATGTGTGTGTGAGCGTATGTGTGTATGCCTTACCCCACAGGTAACACATGCGCACCATGTAATTATACTCATTACACGGCAGGCTGTGGATCTGCATGATATAGTAGACACTAGAAAAAAAATATCTGGATTGTTGACAGCATAGTGGCACAGGAGCTGTGACAGTCAACTACATTGTTTATGCTGCAATTACCAAGACTGAATTCAATCAGTCAGGCCAATACACTTTTTTATTGCAATTATGCAAAAGACCTTACAGCTCACTGTGTGGTGAGACGTGATGTGCAGTAGCTTATATTGATTACTTTATTTGTAAAATTAAGTCTTTAAGAAGTCGCTGTCACTCAGCCCCTCACTGCATCCTGTATCAAATGCAAGCACTGCACCCTCATGAAAATAATAACTCTTAATATAATTGATGTAATATGCCACACGCAACAATAAGGTATAACATCTAATCACGTTAAGTAGTCATTGCCAAGCTGTAATTAAACTGTTTGAGACAAGTGATTACCAACCCTGATAGAGAATGTGAATATATAATAGGGGTGTTATGAAAATACTAATACCCCATAGCTCTAATTGCAAGGCATTTTTTTTACTAATATGCATTGCTTTGTATCTGTGTTATCATCACATTGACCATAACGTGCTGGGAAAGCGCACAAATATGGCAAGATGAAGCCCTCCTTCACTTTGTTATGCTCCACTACACATTGTAATGTTAACAGCGGGGCCCTGCAGTCTGACTGGGCTAATGGTGTGCCATCCCATCAGGCCATGCGCCCAACCAGAACATGCAGAGAGATTGTTCACATCAAGCCTGTTGGCAAATTAGCCAACACGCATTAAGCTGTGGCATTATGCTAAAGCTGTCTAAATACTACTATATGCTTAGTGACCAGTGAATGATTGCTGAAGTCCACCCCTCCTCTCCCTCCCTCGAGCCCGTTGGGATGAGTGTCTGTCCTCTCAAACTGGAGTGATAGAATTAGCTGTCACAGATTGTGGTGCAATGTGAGTTAAAACAAAGCCGAGCTCGAGAGAGACATGCGACCACAACCTGAAACACGGGGTTTCCTTACTTGCTGTAAATGCTTTTGCTTCCTGTGTTTAATGATGACCTTTCAGTAAGTTGTTATTTAGATAATAAAACTAAGAAATTCACGATATAGCTGTCAAATTTTAGATATTAATATTTTATGGAGTGGCAGCTGGAACATTTAATGGCAATCGATAGATCACAGCGGGGGAAGGTATTTTTCACAGCACGATCTGTGATCTGACAGACATTTTCCTTTCACTCTCCTAATTAATTTCGTCAGACACCTACAGAGACTTGCCACGCTGTTGCTCCGCCGGCTGACCAGAGCTCCTGTTCTTTTGTTTAAACTGCCCCGGCTTTTCCCAAGACACACCACAGTAAACTTGTAGCTTTTCATTTCCTTCCACCGTAATGAAGGTGTTTGTGCAGCTGATGGACATGTGACTTCCACCTCTCACCTCTAATGTATGCCCCTCTCTATAGGGTTACTGTGCTCTTGACAAGGGTGGGTGAAGACCTACAAAATTGCTCAGTCCCTGAAATACTTCCCTCTGCCCTTTCTCTACGAGGATCTTGCAAAGTCAGTGGTGGAAGGTTACTAAGAATTTAAAGACAGATGTACTTTAATTGAGTATCTTTATTACTGTATATGCTAATATATATTTTTACTCCACTACATGTCAGAGGGGAAAAAATCATCCTTTCTTACTTTATATTTATTTCACAGCATTATTATGACATTAAAATGATGCACACATTAATGCACCAGTAATTATAATCCTGTCATATAATGCACATTATTCTGAAATGAACCATTCTGCACAATGAGTACTTTAACTTTTGGTAACTTAAAGGGATAGTGCACCCAAAAATGAAAATTCAGCCATTATCTACTCACCCATTTGCAGAGGGAGGCTCTGGTGAAGTTCTAGAGTCCTCACAACACTTACAGAGATCCGAGGGACAAGTGGGTAGCAGCACAACTGCACACCTAATGGCTGACGGCGACCTAGATTAAAACTGGACCTTGTGTGCACACGTGAGCGCAGTGTACAGAGAGGCAGTTAGAGCTACAGGCTACAGGACACTTGGATCACAACGGACGAGCAGTATGGAGATATTTTATGGTTTCAATTCTGTGTTCTTGGACATTTTAATCTGGGTCGTTCGTCGTCAGCCATTAGGTGTGCAGTTGTGCTGCTACCCACTTCCCCCTCGGATCTCCGTAAGCGTTGTGAGGATTCTAAAACTTCACCAGAGCCTCCCTCGGCAAATGGGTGAGTAGATTATGGCTGAATTTTCATTTTTGGGTGCACTATCCCTTTAAGTATATTTTGATTGGAATACTACTGTACTTTTACTTAAGTAATATTTTGAATGCAGGACTTTTTCTTGTAATAGTAATAATAATTCTACTCTGTGGTATTGCTACTTTTAGTGAAGTAAAATATCTCACTACTACTTCCACCACTGGGCAGAGTAGTCAGGTTAGATGCATTTGCAGCAGCAGCGATGACGTATATAGCGCACATAGGAACGGGCTGAGATAGAGCAGTCGGACTCGTTGCACTTACCAGTTTTCATACGCCAAAGCACGGTCTTCTATCCCCTTCTTTGACCTTCTACCTCTCTTCTCCTCCTCAACAGAAGAAGCATTAGCAGAGCAAGTTTGTTGTCATACTGCTGGTTCAAGAATATAAGCAAAACAAGCCCGAAAAACGCACTAAGAACGGTGTCGTCAAGCATCTTGTTATCTGGAGCGAGGACTACAGTGTTTTTTTCCGATAAACGTAAACACGTAACATCTGCCCCGCCCCTTATCCAATCAAAAACCTTTCCTGCCCTAAACCTTGCGCAGACCCGAATAAAGGCGATTAAACTGATCTCCCGTGTAAACCCTCATTCAGAATGAATATTTCCCATGTAAACTACCTGGAAAAACTTTAATTCTGAATGATTTCATTCTGAATGAGAAGCCATCGTGTAACCGTACCCAGTGTAGTGTTTTCAGGGAAATGCAGAGGAGTGCCTATAACCTGTAAACTTCAAAATATTCTTTTGGCTTTTTGCCTTTATGAGATAGGACAATCTCAGCATGAAAGGGGGAGAGATAGGGGATGACATGCAGTGAAGGATTGAAGGCTGGAATCGACCCTTCGGCTGCTGCAGAAAGGACAGTCTTTGTATATGGGACATCTGCTCTACCCACTAAGCCACCAGGCTTCGAGGACCAAGATGATTTATACAATAATCCAGAATATGTAATGTATGTAATGTATGTATGATAATGTCAGATGTCATCTTCCTAGTATTGCATACTTGTTTTTAGAAATGATATAGATAATTTCCCTCAAAACTCCAATATATGATTATGAAGTCAATGTTTATTGCACAGTGTTATGGCTATAACATTTTGACACCATCAGCTTTAAGATTGGCTCCCTGAAAACATTTACTGTGCAGTTCTGTCTGCCACCGTTTACAAAGTCTCCTGCGAAAAGAAGGCTAGTCAGGCTGGCAGCCTCTCTAATTTTTAAGTCTCCATTATAGACTGCATTAATGAATAAACACATGCTTTAGTCCTGTGTTGTTGGTAGTTGCTACTCTGAGGAAAACAGAAAGTGATCCGGTTGTTGGTGCAACAGCGGCACCAGCAAGTATACCATTTGAAAACACCAGGGGGGAGTTGTCTGTTTTCACTTTAAGCAAGTGTCATCAGATAATTAAAAGCTATCTATATTGCATTTATATTTTTTAGAGAAAAGAATTTATAGGGGCATCACAGTGGCTTAAGACGCATACAACACAACTGCAGTGTCCCTGGCTTTTTTTTTTTTGCATGTCATCCTTCTCTCCCAACAAGTTAAGAAATCTAAAAAAAGAAAGAACAGAATTTTATATCAGTTAAGAAAATGGGACGACTGAGAAGAACACACAGTCTCTATTAAAGTTGCAAAGTTGCAGGCAACTTCCCGAGGATCCCCTTACAGGTGTGTAGGCATCACTGGGCCCCATGTGGAGATCAAGTGCCAAGCAGTCTCAGTTGGGTGCTGATTCCTCAACTCAAGAAACTATTGATATGAAAATTTGACTCAGTGTTGTGTATTTTTTTTGGTACTTCGTTGAGTCTTGAGTTCTGTGTTGTACATTGTCAAGAACATCTCACTCTGGGATCCAGTTAATTTCATTCACGTTCAGTTTGTTGGACTATACAGCCTACAGGTACATAACACATTCAGTCAGAATAATAATTGAATTATACCATAAACACAAAGTTTGCCCTATTGATTGTTTTCTTCCTGTTGTTTTGACACTGTATTTGCATAATGGCTTATTTAATAGAGTTTAGGAATCAATGGACTTTGTACAGTATTTTTGTTGCTTTTCTTTGAATAATAAATTATGTGTTTTTGGCAACATTTACACTGAGTGCAAATGAAGTTTTTAAACATAAAAATATTCAAAACATGACAACAGAATAATATATTTCCCTAGAGTGCATGGTTGTAAATAGTCTTGGGTTAACAGAGATTTTCACTTCACTCAGTTATCTATGCGCTACATTCACAGGTAAATAGGCTTTTAAATGTTCAGTATATACTTTACACCACATGTTAAAGGAAAAGGGAGGTTCCAGTCGTGGTCTATGTTCTTGCCAATGGGGCACGTCTAAGTGTGGGCAGCTGGATTGATTGCCGAGACGGCCAGCAGAGCGGAGGAGGATCAGACATAGAGAGAGGTTCTACTAGATTACACAAGGCTTGTCTGAGCTCAGGATTTCCTCGCCTTTTGTTGTAGAACCTGGCTTGTGGAATAGCAGATCAAAGCTTCACTCACAGCATCTCACGTCGCATCATTTACACATCTGTGAAATGCACAATCATAGAGAAGACTATGAAACCTCTCTTGCATTCATTAATGTGGAACTTTGACCAGAGACAAAGGTTAGCTGGAGGACAGAAATGGACCCCGCTTTTTTTTTTTTTTTTTGAGCAGCATTCACAAGCGAGTGTTTGAGTATTCACAACTGCTCATTAATTCTATTTCTACTTTGAGTATTGGTTATTTGCTTTCTTCTTTTCACTCGGGCAAGCTCTCAATTCATTAGCCGATCCACTATGAATGTATTATTCAATGCTAGATTGGCATTGGTGAGAGCAGTGTGTTTACCATAGCTCATGAAATATGTATCTGTTGAATGGGTGTCCGTGTAAGCAGCTGCCTGATATAGTCATGATGAGGGAGAGGTTTCTGTGGCAGTCGCAGCCAGTCACTCAAGGACAATCCCTTATAGCTGTTTTGGTTGTGTTGATTGTTGCGTTGATTGTCTCACATTAAAGCTGTGGTGTGCAGTGTAGATAACAGATTTACCTCAAGGTGTGTTTCTGTATCAGGGATAACTTTTTTTTTCGGCTTTCATATTGCATGTTGAAAGATAAGCATTTCAACTTATTTTTTTTGTAAATGTAAAAGCTACCTAACCATCTCATTTATTGGTGGGAAGGGAAAAATGTATTACTTATCACACACACAACAGACACCGGCAGCCACCTACGACGAAATGACCAGATTTGTTAAAGTAATAGTGTGGCCAGGACATCCATAAAGAGCTGTTTGTTAGATGTCAACTGCAGTAATTATAACAGAGCTGGCATAGCTGAAACTATATTGAGTGGCCCTAATGGTGTCTATGGAGAAAAAGCAGAGTAGGGGCCCTTTTTTTTTTTTTTTTTTTTTGCTCGGATGAAGTGGCTCGCCACAAAAATGAATGATTGCTTTCTCTGCGAACTCCTGGGCTCACGAGTTGATTTAATTGAGTTGAATTAAACCTAAGCCAGGTAGAAATTGAGACAGAGAGAAAATCTATGCTGTCGATCTATAAAAGCCTTTAGGGCTTCGATCTGGATTACGTAGATTATTTTCCTGTCTGGTCACAGTCACACTTCATTCCTGTCCCTTGAGTCTGTATTCCTTACTTACATATTGTTATGGTGGAGCATTGATGGCAGGTGCCCTCAGAACTTTGGACAGAAAGTATCACTTAATGTTGATGTCCGTAGGCATTTGTGTGACACATTTGTATCGTCATCTAATAAAATAAAGATTTCCTGACAGTGCAAGGAGCAACCATAATGCTAAATTATATTACATTTAGCATAAAAGACTTTTTTTATAATCAGTTTTGGATTTCTGAGGATATTCCTGCAGGAGACAACTGGTATAAGGAGACTGTGAGAATATTCCCTCTAGAAAAGCTGACCTACACCCTCCATGACAATTACTACATTCACATGCACAAAATATTGCGTTTTTAAGGATCGTCCTACTAAGCTGTTGACATGGCTAATGAAAATGATTATTTAACTTAAATTTATGTTTACAAGCAGCCGTTTAAATGTGCCCTAACATGTCGTTTATCACATCAAAATTTCGAAATGTGGAATGGCTGGAGTTGCTTTCAGAGTTTCTTACTGGTGGCTGACTAGTTTGACCATGCAAACTCACCCTCCCTCTTTCATTCCTTCAGCTACCTTCTTGAAAAGGTCAGTGTTGTGATATTTGCACATTTCCATAAAAAAAAAGTTGATATACAAGTCTTTCATAATGTTTTATTTAGGTGTGTTCATTCGTCCAACCAGAAATGTGGGCTTTTCTTTTGGGCATGCATCTCCACTGTTGCCTTAGGAAATGTTGGCAAGTTGGTTTGTGTATAACATATCCATGACAACGCACAGAACAGACCGTAAACAGGCGAGAGGCTGGCTGTGTGTCGCAAACTGTAGTAAAACCCCCAAATGTGCTTCATACATGTCTGAAGAATGTTTTTAAAACGTGCATAATATTGGTATATCCCACGTCTTCATCAGAAAATACTGAGTTCGGAAAAGGCCTATTTTGGAATATCATCATCACCCATATCAAACTCGGAATATTGTCATATTTGGAATTGCAGTGGAATATTGGTGCACATGTAAACTTAGTCAATGTTAAGGAATCTATTAAGATATGGCAACCAGTCTTGGACATGATTGACCCCTCTGAAAAGGACTTTGTTCTATCTAATTATTAACAGTGCAATTGAATACAGCACATTCAAATATTTTAATGCAAGTAAAAGCCTGGTGGCTTTTTTTGGTATTGTGTTTGTAAAGTTGTGACTCCTCTATGTTTGTGTTCTGTTAAGGTAGTTCAAAAAGTATGGAAAAAGTGGTTCTGTGTATATTTGGAACTGGAAGTATATGTAACATTGGCCAGAGCCTCAATAGAAATTAATTAATTAATTTAAAGAAAGGAAAAAAAGATTAAGAAAAATAGTACCTGACATTTACAGAGCCACCTTAAATTTAGATATGCAAAGAAAGGCATAAATTGGCTGTCTTGCTAAAAAAAAATAAAAAATTGAAAAGACCTGGCACTAAAAAGACATGGTGTTTTGTTCTGGCAGACTGGTGGAGACACTCCTGTGGAGCTGCTTCTGCCATACAGTGCATCTACTATAAATAAAGCCTGCTGACGGTAAAGTAATTTCATTGACGTAGTTACCTAATATGGAGCAGTAAATGCATCACTTCCAGTATATGCTCAGAAGAAGCAGCGCCTGACCACACCGGCAGGAATGCAACAAACTCGGGACTCTCTTCAGGGCATATTTGATGTCAAGACGGCACTGATTACTGCTAAATGTTATTGTGAAAACAATACATAATATGGCTTTAATGAGAAAAGAACTGGATTGTTAAATGAGTTGAGTCTGATTAGCTGTGCCAATAAAGCTGAATACCTGCCTGTAAAACCAGCCAGCTATATGTCAGTGGTAATTGTAAAGTTGTTTGTTCCTGTCGAATGTGTTCCAAGCACCTCAGCAAATCACCCAATAGTGTTGAATGGAAATTTAAAAAAAAAAAAGCCACGCCATAATTCAACGATCAGCAGATGATTGGGGGCATACGTTGCCGCCTGCCAACAGACATGAGGCCGAGCTGCCAAATCACCCTTAAAAGGAAGCCTGAGCACAGGGGCTTATCTCAATGTGTTGGTCTTTCTCTGCTCCAGCACGATTCGCCATTATGTACACAGAGGCAGGGGCACGATCTCATACGTCTTTCTTTGTCTGTGTTTGTCTTGCTGTCTTTATTGTGCTCTGTGTGCTCTCTCTCTCTCTGTCTCCTCTCTGTTTCAGCCCTTTGCTTCTCGGTTACCCTACATTTCTATTGTGCACCCATAACAGGGTTGTCATCTTCCTAAGAAATCACCTCTTGTTCTTGACAATTTCAAGATGGAACGTTGACTCTTAAAACGTTATGATTAGCCAACATTGTTTGAGCTTTCCTTTGAGTAAAGCTGCTTAGGGGCAGCAGATAAACCTACGCCGTATATTTATCTGCTACATTTCAATCCTTCTTTGTGTTGTGACAGCAGAGATGATACCAGGAGGAGAGGGCAAGCTGATTCTATCCTGCTATTTTCATTCGAAGTTAAACCGGTGTTATTGTTTGTTGGATGGGAATGGAAAGCTGTACTGTGAACTGGACATAGGCACTGCTGTCCAACCTCTTAATCAAGCAAAATATACACCTGATGTTAAATTATATTCTGTGCCAGGGTTACCTTTGCTTTGGTGTCAAATCAGAGTGTGTTTCCTATTAAATAATGAAAAGCATGCTGCTGGGTTCAGTAGAGGTGTCATAGGGAGGGATTTGAATGGATCTGGCTGCAAGTTATGCTTGCATCAGCTTGAAGCTCCGTTGCTCGTCTGAAATGATATCAAACTCTTGAGACACCTCAGGCCTGTTGCAGTCCTTGGAAAGTCAGTGCAGATCTGAGCAGGTTCTTTTTAGACATTGTCTGCTCTTTGTACCCACTGACTGCTGTTACTGGCGTACAGGTTTATTGAAAAACCATGTCTTCTTTGCCCTTCCCAGCGGCATGGGGGGACATTGGACCATTGGTTTTTCTTTTTGAGTCTTTCTTAGTCTGAATTTCCTTTAAATACCTCATATACACTTTTTGTAAAGACAACGTTATTCAGAATTTTTCAATGAAAAACTATTTTTTCATTGTTTAAAATAACTTTCAACTTGAAATTTAGCTTAGGTTTTAGATAATTTAGTAACCACCAATTAAAGCTTTGTGAGCTATATCTATATACATCATGTCATTTTATGTAAACATCCATAGAGAGGTCTTTCTCTATTACTATTCTTAGTGGGCGTTCAGTGTTAAAACAGTGCAAGCTGTTTGTGCTTGCCCATACTATATTGACCAAGGCAACACCTTGCTGAATGAGGTCATGTTGTTGTTCAGCAATGTTAGAAGAGGCTTAACTGGGGATGCACTGATTGTGAAATAAAAGTCTCTCACCAAAAACAAACATTTACAAAAATTACATTTGGATATAACATGATAACGTTATCACTTTGCCCAATGCTCATTTTTACCAAAGAGCATGAACACATTATAATGCAACTCAGTGCAACCTTAACCAGCTGTTAGTTTTGGACATCGGCTGCTGACAGCCAGCATTAACCAGCTCTCCTCCTACTGTTTTCAACTCAGATTTGTAGTTCATAATGTAGTATTATCAAGGAAAAAAATAGGGTGTGTCCCCTGATGCATCAACAGTGAGTTTACTGTGTCCTTTGATCCTGAAAGCGTCCAGGGAAAGATCTCTGTTTGTTCCTATTTCTATTGTCCTATGAACGATGGGATGCCGTTGGTCTCAAACTCTGCCTTTTAGCTTGCGCCAAATTGATGTGACACAACAGAAAAACATTGACCACTGCCATCCGTATCTTCAGTGGCAGTCAATGAGACAGATATCAGCAAATAGTGATGTTTGGATGATAAATTGGTACATTCCTGGGTTCAGTTTTTTCTTTTTTTTATGCCTCTGTGTCAGCGATAGCCACGGCAGGAGGAATTATGTTGTCGGGTTGTCCGTCCATCCGTCTGTCTCTACATCCCATTCTTGTGAAAGGGGTATCTAAAGGATCCCTCAAGGGGATTTCTTCAAAATTGGCACAAAAGTCTACTTGGACTCAACAATGAACTGATTAGTTTGTGGTGGTCACAGGACAAAGGTCAAGGTCAAGGTCACTGTGACTTTGTCTCATTCTTGTGAACGTTATATCTCAAGGACACCTTGCGAATATTTCTTCAAATTTGGCACAAACGAACTCAATGATGAACTGGTTAGATTTTGGTGGTCAGGGGTCAAAGCTCAAGGTCACTGTGACCTTGCAATCTTCTCATTCTCGTGAGTTCATTATCTTAAGAACAGCTTGAGGGAATTCCTTCAAATTTGGCACAATTGTCCACTTAAAAATAAAAAACTGATAGGATTTTCATAGTCACAAGTCAAGGTCACTGTGACCTTGTCTGTCTCAATCTTGTGAATGTGATATCTCAAGAACACCTTAAGGGGATTTCTCCTCTTGGTTTGAAAAATAAACAGATTAGAATTTTGTTTTCGAAGGTCAATGGTTAAAGTCAGTGTAACTTTTGATCAGATACTTAATTGGTGACACTAATCTTTGTTGCCCACCTTGAAACTGTGCTAATTATATAGATCTTCTGTGCTGTAGGGGGTAAATAGTCTCGCCACCAGACAATCAGAGATCTCTGGCTTCTGATCGTCTGGGGACAGTCCTTTCTAAATTGTGTTTAACATACTGGCGAAAACGGCAGGCAACAAAGCAACGCCTCTTGCATTTTTGAAAAGGAAACGCCCTCCCGGAAATGTGCGCTCCCCCATTTCTCGTCCGCAAGGAAACAAACACACAGAGAGCTTGAAAATGGATGCCGAGAGATTTAACAACATTTTATCAAACGTGTGCTCAGTCCACAAGATTGTGGAAATGAAGGACTTACAGCAACTTGAGCCATTTCGTACCACTACACGTGTTTCTAGTCAGACTTTGTTTACGAGCACAAGAGTTCAGCAGCCACCGAAGGACCTCCCTGCGGATTTACTATTGGTTCTGCAATGTAGGGAGTTTTTTTAAACTCTGAAATTGTATCCGCCCATCTAAACACAAAATCAGGGAGAAAGTCATCAGTCTTTAGTTAAGCAAAGCGTCTAAAGACTGACTTATGAGTCTAGGGGGTAAAATGTGTGCAAAGCATCCATTTTTTCACAGACATGGATGCAAACTGCAAGAGAAACTTGACTGATGCATGGAGGCATACATACAGGCATTAATTTTATATATATATATGTATATGTATATGTATATGTATAATTTTATATATGTATAATTTATTTTTTTCCCCAGAAGCCATCGAATTTGCACCCCTGCTTCACTGATGTGCTGGCCTCATTCTAACGAATTAGTGGGCTGTGTTTTAACACTGCCTTACTGGCTTAGTGTGTTCAAACCCCTCTTTCCCCTCCTTTTCTGATATTGGCTGTAGCCAGTGATTTTTTTTGTTTTGTTTTTTTTGTTTTAGTAACTTTATGAAACAGACAATGCGACAATCACTCACTCTTTACACAGTGGTCGGCCAGGTGTGTGGAGGTGTAAAAGCAAGTCATGATTTCTTTTTCAGGCTCTCTTTTTCTGCTTTCTTTACACACCTACTTGCATCACTTTGGTACAGCCAGTACAACACAATGACTGTCTCGGAGGAATGACGAGTGTGGCTATTTTGAACTTTTGCCTTTGGAAGAGATTGGATGACACGACGTATAAACTAATTTGTTTCCAGTCGTGAATGTTATAAATGTGCTCTTCCACACTTTTTAGTTGCATGCGGACAATAATGTACTTTGATTCATCCACTCATTTCCATTAATAAAGAAAAAATTAATTCTCATTATATCACTGCACACCCTGTCTAACTAATGCAGCACCTGTCGCCAAGATGGAAAGGGCACTGGTTACCTGGAGTAACACTGAAGGAATACTGTCTGGCTCTGCACATTTGGTTCAAAAATAGCAGCCCTTAGTCATCCGAGCTCTATCCATTTGTTAATACTAGATGCATAGTGGTCTGTCAGACTCAGCACATTTTTGATTTTTTTTTGGCACTTCTTATGTGTGCTGGTTACGCTGTCTCTTTTGATGATTCCTCAAAAATTCAAGTGACTTATGTGTGAGATGAGGCTGTGTATAAAGTGTGGGAAGGAGATGAATGGGGAGGCAGCTTGTGCTGTGTTCATAAAAGTGCTCTCTAAGCATTCAAGGAAGGACTTTTTTATGCATGTTTTTTCAGTGTTTAGTTCATTTCAACCATGCAGGTCTTTGCTTTGTGTTTGTTCCTGAAGAGCTTATGTTGGATATTTTAGGTCATGTTTGCATTCAATGTGAGCAGTCGGCATTTGCCCTGGTTTTAGGTGCACAGGAAAAAGTGTACGCCAGTGTTAGGCTATAAGCTTGATCTGTGTGTTCCAATATGAAGGTGGAGAACATATCGATACACCTACTCACTGCCACTATGCAACTTTAAGAAGACCTTATGTCTTTGTTTGTATCTCCAGAATTGAAGTTGTGAAAGTCATCTCACTGCTAGCTGGAATTGGAAAGATTCATGAGAGCTGCTAATGAGCCACTTGGCTTTTAGCTTTTAGTCAAAGTACACTCTGACACAAGTAGATCAGAGTGCAATGAAAAGAGCACGCAATAATGAAGTGGGTATAGAGTGAGGGGCATTTTATCTTTGAGGCTTTGCTCCCTGACACTGTGACACTTCGGAATTTTGCACACATAATTACTCACTTAGACATGCTATAACTATAAACTGGGTAACCACTAGGTTTGGATATCAGAAAGCATTTCTCATTTTGGACCGATTCCACATCCATAGGAACAACATTAGTGCTTTAGTTAGACCGACCTGTCGCCACATGAAAATGTTGGCATTGTACATTTCTGCAAACCATGAATACATTACATTTATACCTATCATATCAACATTTTTAAAGTGATGTTTTATAAAAGCTGACTTTGTCATCGGGAGGTAGAGGGGATGGTGGATGTTGTGTTGCCTACACAGAACCACTGCAGACTACTGTTTCAGACCAACAAAAATAATGTTGTGACTTAACAAGCTATGGCAGTGTTCCTAACACCTTTTTAGGCACCAAACATGTTTTGCAGCCACTCATGGTTGTTTTTTTTCGTGGTGTTTTGGCACAAATAGCTAGACAACCCTGCTTTTCCCGCTGGGATTGTGGCCCCCAGATGGGGTATTTTTAGCTAAAACATGAGTGGTTTTTGTGCCCAAACCTAACTACACACTAACCACAGCATACCTGCTACATGATAAAGTGCAAATGTGAAGGATCTGTCGTTTGTACAAATCTTATATGCCAACATTCTTTATAGCAGCGGGGTTGGGTTAAAACAAGGTTGACATGAGCAAGTGCTCAAGAGAGTGACCAAAGGGTGGATATATAGTGCAAAATGGTCTGCAGTAGAGTGTCACAGACATGTGGATGCACAAAAGTTTATTTCCTGCGAGGAAAGACGTTGGTTCATCTGCAGCGTAGTTAAAGAATGCCTAGTCATATTGCCCCCAAATCAGCTAATGCTAGTAACAAGTTGTGACACAGCTGTTTATGGCTGATAGGGTTGGGAATCACCAATTTTCAGTCTATCAGTTACGGTCAGTTTTCAATCATTGTTACTGCAGCAAAATGAAACTAGTGTACTGAAAAAGCAATTGATTTTAGTGTTGTTGTAGGCCATCAAAAGTTTAATTCGTATTTACAACACTGGTCATTTATGTAATAAAAAACTATACTTGGTGTCGGTGTATTGATACAGTATTGCTAAGCATAATACTGGGATACTATGTTGTATCGATTTTTTCCCCCCACCCACTTGATAAGAGTTGAAATTGATGGATTTGATATTGGCGGTCCTGTTTGCTGGATTTAGTTGGATGACCTGGCAGAAATGGAATCAAATATTGATAACTCTTTTTTTCATTAGTGTATAATCACCTGAAACTAAAAGTTCTCGGTTTTTGTTACCCTAGCCGTATATATCTACAAAGGACTGGCTCCCCTTCCATGGACTCTGTCAGTTGTTTCTACAGTAGCCTTGAATAAATACACAGGGTCATTTGTGTTTTTGCGTCAGCCATTACAGTTCTCCTACATGCTTGGCACATGGGAAAAGTTTCAGTTAATTGCGATCAGCAACCTTACTGCTAGATGCCACTAAATCCTGCACACTGAACCATCAGTCTAAACCAAAGCTGATCAAATCTGAATGATACCCAAAGTTACCTCAGAACTTATATGGATGAGTATGACTCAAGTCGTGCTAAATGCTTGCAAAAATGCCATGAATTTTATTATTTTGCATTTGTCAGAGCTTTTAAGTGTCTTTAGTTTGCATGTGTGTGCACACACTTGTGTATTTGTTTGTGTATTTTCCTGTTTTACGTGTGTGCATGCTCCCAGAGGGGAAACAGGCTGTATGGGGTGTTATCTGCTTCTGCAGAGGGTGACAGCTAATCACCAACCCTGACAAACACTGGGGGAGAGGGGAGGGAAGAGAAAGGGGGAGATGACAAACGAGAGAGAGAGAGAGAAAGAGAGAGAGAGGGGAGATGGTGCTGGGCAGGGGGATTGGCATTTGAATTCCACTGAGTAACTACAGAGTGCTTTGGATCCTGTCATCACAACCTCTGTATGAGTTTGGACCTGAGCTGGACAAGCGCGCAGCCTCCCACCTGGCCCACTGACAACTAATAAACCCCCATCAGTATAGGTACACACCGAGATAGGAGGCCGCTGAGAAAACATTGCGACAATTCTTGATGAGTTGAATAAATCTTTGTGTTTGCAGAGTCTGTCAACAGCGGCTTTGATCTCCTACCTGCTGCTCGTAAATTCCCAGCCTCATGGAGAATATCTGCAGAAGGTTCACTAGCTGTCTTTATTGCTAGGGAAGGCATCTTTCAAGTGGTACCTTGTCAGGGATAAAGACATCAGCACTTACAGTCTTCGCTAACCGTGCCATTAATCGTACCCAAAGTCTATGCTAAATGCATTTGTAGCCGGTTTGCCTTGCAGATGGGCTGATGCATGCTGAGTTAGTGTGAGCTGCTGGTGTCGCCTGTTGACACAGAGATCAGAGGGTTGTGAGAGATGGAGAGATGCTGTCGTGAGATGGCGGCAGGCAGGCTGCACAGGGAGAGAGGAGCAGAGATGAGACAAGACGAGGCTCCACTCTGGTTTTCAAGGAAGAATTTCAGGTTGATTCATTCCCCTTAGCTGTTGTCATGTGTAGGCACGGGTACCCAAATGTCACATCATAGAAATGTACAAAGCAGATGTGATCATCAGTATGGAATGTGCTCTATATAAAAAAAAATGTTTTGTTTTAATGGATGTCAATGACGGCTCAGTTTGATCATGAACAGTATGACTGAAATATCAATTTTTTCCTGGTGGTCCAGTGGCTTCTGGACTCCCTGCTGGAGCCACTGTGGGTGGCATTATTCAGACCAACTGGCGTCTGTCTGGGTAGCTGTGATGGGTGTCATGCTGGGGGCCTCCATACGGGGAGACCCCTCATCTGCTCACAGTGTCATACCTCTCACCACTTTGCTCTCTCTATCTGACCCTGTCACCGAGGCAGAGAGTGACGGATACAGGCAGGGAGAAACGGCAAAAAGAGACAGAGAGTGGGTGGCATATCCTTTTAGATACAGGCATAGCTGAAATCCTCGCTAAATAAAATCAAAGGTAGCTGTCAGATGCTTTTACCGAGCACACTGCTTGAGAGCACGCAAATGGCACTATCAGTGAAGGAGTCAAAGGTCCACAGCTACTCGAGAATTGAGGTTGTCATTCATGTCTTTAAGCATACAGCGTAAGTGCCAGCGGTCTGTTTAACAGGCATCGCTTACAATGAACTCTAATATAGAGATCTGATTATATATACTATGATTAGTGATGTTTTTTATGTTGCTTGAATACAGGTTGATTTTTACCTCACTTAGTTACTTGAACTAGAGAACATTGTGTTTATGTATCTTATCCGCAGATGGCTCGTGGTGGTCTGGTGTGGGTGACCGCATAGCATCTGTGTTTGAGTGTGTGTGCGCGTCTACATCTGTGTACTTGTGTTGTGTCGGGCGCTAATGACAGTTGGCATTTGGCCACTATCAGTGGATCGTTAATTAGTATTGAGAGGTTTGGGGGAGAAGCACAGATTCCCCTCTATCTCACAAACAGATGTGTGTTTGATCCGCTAACCCAGCTTACACACACACTTACGTACCCGCACACACTGTCCATCCATAGCTACTCACTGACATATGGAAATGTCTATAAGCAAGTCCCTCTCAGCATACTCATATTGACAGCAATAGATCTAACCACAGAAAAACGTCAGCAAAAAAACATGGATCATAGTGAGGCCTGTTGAGAGCTTGCCAAAGAAAAATCACAAGGCCATTCAATAAATGACAATAACAAACAGACAACAAAAAGATAAGCAGATATGCACTATTGGCACTGAAGGAGTGATAGACTGTAGAGGTCTCCACAGGTAGGCCTGTCACAATAACTACTTCTTGAATGATATATTGTTTACAGACATAAATGCAAGAAACGATATTTTCATTTCGAGACTATTTTGTGCCACTGATATATACTGATAATATAACAGCATAATTATGCAAGTAGTCCCTTTCAGATAGCAATTCACTTAAAATTTCCAAGAATATTTAGACATTGTCAGTTGGAATAAAAAAACGTATATTAAAATCATCAATCATACACAAGAAATTATATATAAAATAGTAGGTATACCTTTATAGGAGCCCAGAATTACTCAGTTTGAGACCTAATTTAAACTTTGGCCAATATAAACCACACCAGGTAAGGCCTCTTGTTAGTAACAGACACGCTTAGCATGGCCTGGAAGCCAGGCGGCGGATTTACAGAGTGGAGGATGAAGTTGTTGGAGGGTAAAACTACAAATGACGGACTTTTTAGCTTGTTGCCAGAAGCAGGCAAGCTAAAGACTATCAGGACGGTGCCTCCTCCACTCCAAAAGTGCAGCTGCAGGCTACTTTGTAGCTACATTGTGTTGTCTTTGAAGTGTCTTCAGACTCAATCAAGGAGGTGGAAATGAAGATAAGAAAGAAAGAATTGCTGTGGCCAAGTCTTCTATTGGCCACATAAATAAACCCCGCTGTTTATTCTGGCATTGTATTGGCTAAAATGTTGAAAACATCTTATGTAAACAAGCATACCGGTGAACACAACAGGCAATACAGTATGGAGGTCAACATGATGGTGCAGGTCATGCCCATTTATTGGATGATAGATTATAATGTAATTATTGTGACAGGTCTATTCAGAGGTCTTTCTGGACCCTATGACCTGGGACCTGACCCATATGGGTTTGGGTCCACATTTTATCATGGTCAATCGAGTAGGGGTCGAGTCCAGTTCTATTACCACAGCTGTTAAACATTATGTGTAATACACGAGTGCTTCTGAGAAGACCTGTGGCCATTGGTGATCAAGTTAGAAAAATGCATAAATACTGTATGTGTGTGTTGATTCGGCTGACATGGGATCAGATTACAAGAGGGAAAGTAAGATTAACAGAAACGTTTGGCAGTGCCCGGAAGTTGTGGGCAGAGTGGAGAAGAGCTGGATACCCCTCCTGGGTCTTGATTCTTTCTCCTCTTGGACATGCACCAGGTCCAGTCCGTAATATCTCGGGCTAAACCAAGTTGGGTATTTACATTTTTAAAAAGTTACCAGCTTAAATTGGATCTTGTAACAAATTTCATGGGCCCATTAGGTTTTGTGTGTGGAATTTTGGACCCTTGAAGATCTCGAATACATTCAGCTCATGGTTCAGTACTTGTTAGTATTTTTATAATATTATAATAATACAATATTTTTTTTACAGCAACATCATTATTCAAACAAACCACAACAAAACAGTAAAATATCTACACTAAAATGGCCTCAATACTCAGAGCACAAATGCCCATAATTGGTGGTACCAATCTGAACACCTTACATCAAAGCAAAAAAATAACAACACAACAAGGACTTCACTGGTGAAAGAAGAGAAGTAATGAAAATAATTTGTGTTTATTTTTTAAAGCCAACCTTTAACAAACCTCTACAAAGTCCCAGACACTGGAGTAAAACATTATTATAGCTCTCACTAATGTCAGAGCCTTTGTCTATTCAGTTAATTGTAGCATAGTTGTCCTGATGGAATTGCTCTGTGACCTTTAGTATTTTTATTTCTTCAGCCCTTATATTTGCTAAGTGATGGTATTCTGGCTGATTAGCGCATCCTTGTCCGCCCAGACACACGTGCGCTTACACACACACACACACACACACACACACACACACACACACACACACACACACACACACACACACACACTATTACAAAACACAATGTATTCACTCCCAGAACCCCACTCCCATTGTTCTGCTTTATAACACTGGGAAAGGAGCATCAGTCAAGTATATTAGCTGGATCCTATTACTGTCACCAGATTGCCTCTCTGAGCCATCTTAAAGAGCCCCCAGACAAAACTTCCTGTCATGTTAATCCAAGCTTTAATAAATAGAGGGATGTGTAACCATATTCAAATAGGGGCTCCCGTATTTATGCTGACAAAGAGAGACGGGCTATCACGAAATGACAGATGAAAGTGTTTTGCATGAAAAGGAGGAGGAAAAAAAAAGTTTTTATCGGTACTCATTCTCTCCCATTCTGGGGAGAAATGTCAAATTATTGAAATGGCCTTTAAAAAAAGCTTAAGCCTAATCTAAGTAAAACACTGCAGGTATTAGGGACGGTGGCCATTGTGAGTGAAATGAATGCTATTCAACTCAAGCTAGCAGCTCATTTTATCCCTCTTGTTCACCTATTGATATCAAAGTACATAATACACACCTTGTCTCCTAAGAGAGATTTATGTTCATCGGACCTGTGAACATTAGAGCATACTGTCATTGAGCACCTTCACTGGTTCATGAATACAGAAAGTCTGCTATTTAATTTTATTTCGTAGATGGTTATTCAAAGGCATTACTAGCTGTGTCAACAGCTCAGGCAGTTGCAAAGGTGCAGCAGTTGCCCTTTGCATTCCTGAGTGTGCTCAACACCAACAAAGAGAGCTGAAATCGACCTCCCCAATTCAAGGCCATCTCTCAGATTCAGGTTTGGGGAAAGAGCAAAGAAGCTATTGCCATCACAGAGAATGACATGCTCTTTCAGACTGGGTTAATCTATGGTCATTCCTTGACTCTGAAGAAAAATAACCAAAGTTAAACCAGTATTTAACAACCCCATGTCTGTATTTCTTTAATAAGCTGATTAAATCTGAACATTTTGTGTTTATTCCTGCTGTTGTGTAACTGCAATGGTCCATGTTTTGCTGAGGCTGCATGGGTTTCCCCTGTTGCCTAGGCATTACAAGCAGGCAACTCCTCAAAATTACTAGGTATGATGGGGCTATCCATCACAAAATCCATGTCCCCCTTTTGTTTTAAGGGAGATATTTGCACATCCAACTATCTCAGATGCAGTTGTGCTCAAAAATATCACGAGTCTTGAAAAGAAGATCCTGCACACTGCTGTTGCTCTGCATCACAATGTATTGCTTATATATTACAATTTATTGATTGCACTAATGTTTCGGTACCTCTGGACCTTTGTCAAGACTACTCTTGATGAAGGTCCAGATGGACTGAACCGTTAGTATAGCCAATAAATTGTGATGCTGAGCAACAGCAGTGTGCAGGATCTTTTTGTCAAAACCCAAGTCCCTGAAATATATAAAAACAAAATCCCTGATTATTGTAAGCAACAGTAGTAGTGCTTAATAGTAATATTAGTATTAATAGTTTTTAATTTTCATAGTTATTAATATGTATTGATAATGATAAATACTGAAATAATATAGTCAATTCTGTGACTCACTGTTAGTCTTAAACAGTGTTGGGTTCATTCCTCCAAAATTTAATTTATCACTCATTATTCTTTACACTTCTCCATCCATCCATTTTCACCAGCTTATCTGGGGCCCATTGCTTTTCAGAAGTGCTTACACCTCTGAAAAGCAATATTATTACTTTACTTAATGCTCCCTGTCAACAGTAATTTGTTACACTACTATATTACTTTTTCGTTACACCCCACAAAATTGATAATTGTGGCCTTTCTCCTCAAAATACAGACTTTGCATGTGCACCTCTGTGTGAATGTCAGGGTAATCTCTCGTAAGCACAGCTGAGGTTAGATGGCTTGCAAGTGATATATTTTGCCTGAGGGTCTTCTGTTACCTTTGGCTAGTATTTCTGAAAAACAGAAAGTCAATAGTGAAGATAGGCAACATTTCATCCACCACATACCCTTTTATGTGTTGGATGAAGGGTACCCATGTATCCTTGTTTTGAGACTGTCACTGGATCACTGCAGTTCCAAGGCAAAAGTGCTCAGCCATAGTGCTGACTGCTTATTTTGCTCATGCTATGTCTTGTAATGTATAAAAAAAACATTATATGGACATGTTAAAGGCTTGGTATGCAGGATTAATTGGCACTTAGCAGTGAGGTTGCAAGTTACGACCAACTGAATGTTGTGTGCCAAGGGTACAGGAGGACTGTGATGGTTGATGTGAAAATGTCGAAAACACAAATGGCCCCATCTAGAGTCAGTATATGCTTTGTCTGTTCTGGGCTACTGGAGAACAACATATATGTATGTAGGTTTAACTGGCTCATTGTAAGGTAACGAAAACATAACAATTCTTAGTTTCTGGTTATATACTCTAATGAATAAATATTCATAAATACCCTACACCATTTTGCTAATAGGTGCCCCAAACCCTACACAGTGGCCCATATCAAGGAAAACATTTGATTTTAACTAGAGGGGGTCTTAACATGTAATATTAAATCTGATGTTGCATTGTTATTGTTAGTCCTTCTACCCAGTACCATGCAGACAATTAAATGTAGACTTTCGGATGGATAGATGGATGGATGAGTGGGTCAGCGAACAAGCTGAAAAGTTTCTAAGACAGTTTTTCTGTGAACCACTGAAGCATACCACTGACTCACCCACAACACTTAGTTTCTGCATGTAGATTTTGACAAGAATAAAAAGTTTGAACCCTCATAAATACTGAGTTATCCATACACTGAGCGAGCAGGGAGTAACAGTTAAACAAACATTTGATTCTATGTAAAAACAGTTCATTATAGGTATGAATGAGTCTTCTGCTTTATATCTCAACATGATTGGAATATGTGGGTAAAGGGTTTAAACACTGGTAGTGGTACCAAGAAAGCTTACACATAAGACTAGAAGACAGAGACAGCATAAAGGGTGTAAGAGTACCTAAATTAAGCAAGAGTACCAAATAAGCAATTAAATATTAACGTGGAATAAAGCCAACTAGATTATAAATGGCATATGGGAATTATTAGAAATGAATGACCTTATTGTATATTAAAAGGGCAGTGTCTCTAATAAAGATTGTGTACCTAACCTCACAAAGGCTATTCCAGTTTAATCCTTTTCGTCCTCTGCAACTTCCTCACGCGTTCAGCTCATTTGCCCATTTAAACAAACCTCTTCCCAGACATCTCCCTCACCGTCGGCATCATGTTTTCACACAGTCTCCCCAGACATTTCATAGTATCCTCTGACCCTTTTCTGTCCTCCAGTCAATGCTGCTTGCAGCTATATTTACATTAGGAAGGAGGAGGGAAGAAGGGGCAGATGATGTAAAAGGTGTTTCATGTGTGTGTGTGTGTGTGTGTGTGTGTGTGTGTGTGTGTGTGTACTAAAAGAGAAATCTGATTGGCTTACCAGGAGGAAGGACATCATTTTAAATAAGTCCTCAATGTTAAACTGTTTGCTCTAGGGCTTAGGGATTGCTCACCTCTCCAAATACTATTTTAGCTTGAAAGCACAATATTTCCCAGCCTGAGCTTTCACATGGGAGAATGAGGGAGGGCCCTGGTGCAGCAGTTTCATGGAGGTGGCTTGCAGGCATACTCCATTCTGACAGAATGAGGAGGCACTCTGCAAGAGTGTGGCGGAGAGGAAAGGGGCCCTATTAATAAAATGACTCCATAATGGGTAGTTCCCTGCAGCTTGGCAAAGGAAGACAGGCGGATTGATGGACGAGGCCAAGGCCTACTTCCTCAAGCATACTGAGCTCAACTGTGTGGACATGCCTCTGTGAGGCCAAACGCAAGGCCAGACCCCACAACATACTGAAGTCCCATTCATATAGGAAGGAAGAACCTTATAAATGGTTTCCTGTTTTGTGTAAAAGGGTCAAAGTGGCAGTTTTAAACTAGCGTCAGATCACATCTAAGCCTAGCTGCAGTGCTGTGCTTAAGGGGCTGTAATGCTGAGAGCTCTAGGCTTCTTTATTTCAATTATACAATATCCTGTGTAACACAGATGGCTGATTTGGAGGATGGAACCAGACAGAATTTACCTTAATTGTAATCTTACCTCCACTTGCAGATTGAGGTGGTCATCATGTGCCCCTAGGCTATTCTTAGTCTAACCTGCATGTCTTTTGACTGTGGGAGGAAGCAGAAGTACCCGGAGAAAAACTCACGCTGACATGTGGAGAACATGCAAACTCCACACAGAAGGGTTCCCCCAACCCAGGTTCAAACCAGGAACCTTCTCGCTATGAGGCGACGATGCTAATCACTGCACCACCATGCCGTCAATTTGTAGTTGTCAACTAGATAAAGATGTGGTGGATTTGAAATATTCAATTAATTTTGGCATTTTCTTTTGTAGAGCCTGGTCACGGTGTTCTTTCAGCTGTTTTACTTTTTGTTTTTGTGCATCCCTATCATATCTACTTTCTGAAACTTTGCCGCAATGCTGTCTTTGAGAAGTACAATTTGAAAACCAAATTGATCTAATGAACCTGATATCATGCGGACGGGCTCACCGGGCGATGTTTACCAAGAGCCAAAAGGAGT
The DNA here is from genome assembly GCA_035609425.1 of Epinephelus awoara. Lineage (NCBI taxonomy): Eukaryota > Metazoa > Chordata > Actinopteri > Perciformes > Serranidae > Epinephelus > Epinephelus awoara. The sequence continues at coordinate 10,491,727 of CM069304.1, forward strand.
CTACATTTTTTTTCTTTTCCAAAGTAAATTTAAATCAATGCCAATAATCTGGCCAATCCGGGGCCCTTGCACACGAGGGGCCTCTAGCCTTCAGCCAAGCCAGCCTGTGCATTAATTCACACCTGCTTACCTCAAAGTAAGAAAACATTAACGTAAACAAGACTCCCTGGCTGATGGTATTACATTTGTTTAATGTATTTTTGACATTACTGAAGAGTACAGCAGACATAAAATAGTACATGTCATAAATATGGCTTGTTTACAATAAACGACTGTGAAGTTTGGATTCATTTTTAGCAGCTTTTTGGTTTTGAGGCTGGCCTGGGCATGGCCTGAGATGTGCTAATAAAATATTGCTTTGCCACAACAGTGTTACGGTCTGCCCTAACAATATAGCAGTCTCCTGAAGGCATCACTCCATCATCCTTTCATTACATTTCTTTGTAACAGTACATTGATTAGAGTGGCCGCAGCATGACTGCCTTTTTAATTGTGTATTTGCTGATCTGAAAGCTGCACAGAGCACTGTGGTAGAGATGTGTACTAACCATTTCAACAATGCTCTGAGGCATTCTTTGACACACAAAGTTCATTGTTAGAATATACATCAGTTTGTATCACCATAGCGACCTCCTTGCATGCTGAGCAGGGGACCTCATAAATATGTAATCCTGACAGATTTGAGGAATTGTCTTCCTCAAATGTTCCTCTCAAGCCATTTTGTTAATGTCAACATGAAGGAAAGTTACTGGAATAAGTGTTGACATTCAGCCCATGGTGTATATCATTAATAATTACATACACAAGAATTTCTGTCAGATGACGGCTGAAAAACACTCGAATCACGTTTTTCTGTCGCTCTCATTTTTCGGTAATTAGGTATAAAATATAGATGAATTGTGGACATCAACCCTCAAAGCTCATTCCCTTCATGTTGCCTTACAGGGCTTTATTCATACTGTAATCGTATATGATGCACGATACGACAGTTAAGATTTTCAGTCATTTCTCAAATATGTGATTGTCCATTGGCAGTTAAAAGGTTGCATTGCTGGGGCGTCCTGATGCCTCCTTGTGTTTCTTCTGTTATACTATCAATTGTCCAAAAATATAATAAAGAATCCATTTAAATCAGTATTAGGCTGCACAATTAATCAAATATTAATCTCGATCAGGAGTTTGGCTCCCATAATTAAATGCAGGGGGTTGACTGCGATATTGATGATTAAATTGTGTGCTCCACTCATAAAAAACTCTGCTGCATATCAAATCAAGTGCTTCTTAAACTAACAGCTATGGCAGCTGTCATGCACGCAGCGGCGGCCTGTGAAAAATTTTACTGAATGTTATGGCTACCAGAGTCCAGAGTTGAAGAGTAATATGCAACAGAGAGCAGAAAGTCGGGAGCAGAAGGTGAAGAACTAGTCCCTCTATACGGATGATCATCCATCGTTTGCTTGTCAGATTTAGTGTGCCTCAGTCTTGTGTCTGTGATGCAAGGCATTACAACTAACTTGTTCAACCACCTGAAAAAACACCACTAATGATGAATGCAAGAAGGCCAAGACAGCTAATGTTACTTCACTCAGTCCCCTTCGTTATCCAGTGTCAGACATCCTGTGATGCTGGACAGTGCATTACCGTATCCATCCAGACAAAAATAATCAATATGATTGAAATCCATTTATTCATATTTTGCCTCCACAAAGTGCACTGAATACAAGTTAACAAGAGCCTTATTTTAAAGGAGCAGTGTGAAAGTTTTAGGGGGAGTTAGAGATTAACTTATTACGTTATAAAAAACAATGAAATTATGGACTTACCCATGTTTAAAATGACCTGTTGAAGTGAAAAACGAGTACTGACGGGATCAGACGAGTGGAGCTGATGTTTAAAGAGGAGAAATGTGCTGCCTGTGTGGACAGTCAAGCGCCTGCGAGTGCTCGCAGGACTTCCGTGGCACTAACGCGCTCGGTGTGTCCTTAGCGTTAATTATAACAGCCAACTTATAGAAAAATGTTGGGTTTAAATTGGGCCCGATCTAAGCTCTAATTCATGCTGTGCTCACTTATAACTGTCTCGGACTCGGGACGGGTCGTCTTCAGTCAGGAAAATGCGCCCCGACCCGTGCTCTAGTGATCTCACCTGTGTGTGTGCGCTTTGTCTGTGTGTGTCTGTGTGTGTGGGTGTGGGTGTGTGCGCATTGGGGCGAAACTCCGCTGTGCGCAATACAGAGGGCAGAGGAGAAATGTAAACGTCGGTGCGCCACTGTTAGTTGCATATAGGGGAAACACTGCTCTTTTTGGTATGAGTTCTTCTGGGTCATCGTGTACAGTTGGTTCACTTTCAGGACTCTCTCCGGCAGCCATTCTCACCTCTAAACGTTTCTGCTCAAGCGTGCCTGTGGTGTGCAGTGGTGAAATGGGTCCCGCCGCGCACGTTCCAGACGTTGTTTGGGCTATTCACCGGTATTGCGTTATATGAAAAATTCATATCATAACGAAAATAAATACCGGTTTACTGCCCAGCCCTAGTTGATTGTTTGGGGTGTTTTTACCAGGAGCCAAATTTTTAACAGAGATAAAAACACTGCATAAAGCAGTTTCACATCACATATCAGTGTCTAAGACAGTGTTTACCAACCGTTAGCCGACTACCTGCTTGTGTGTGCTCACCTATTTTTTCTAACTCAGTGTGTGCTCACCTTATTTCTGATCCAGACTCCTAAGAGGTTTTTACTGGGAGCCAAATACACAGGGGTATCCTCCTTTTCAAGACAAACAAACCTGGTGATTTAAACTGGTAAAAACAATGAAAAATCAGTTTCATGTTACAAATCAGTGTTTCCTCTATGCTTTTTGGCATGTTGGTGATGGGCTGTTAGCCTAGCACCTGCTGTCTGCCCACCTGTTTTTTCTGATAACTTAAGTTCCAGACGTTCAGGAGGTTTTTATCAATAGCTAAATAATCAACAAAGGTTAGAATTAGGGTGATTTAAAAACACTGAATAAAGCAGTTTCACGTTGAAAAATCTGGGGCAAAATATATAGATTTTGCCTTTGGTGATAAATAATTGTAATCTTTATATTGATCAGAGTCCAGTTTTACTAGGAGAATCTATAAAACACATTTACTGAAAGTAAAATAAAGAAGAACGGGGTAGATAGAGTAGCAGATAAACACCTTTTCACCCCCAGATCTCTCAGATTTTTTTTGTCTTTGTGTGTGTGTGTGTGTGTGTGTGTGTGTGTGTGTGTTAAGTTTGTACTCTCGCCGTGCATTATTATCACTTCTGCTGAGGGTTGCCACTCATTCATTCTTCCTTTTGGGGAAAGAGCGTTCCAGATTAAACATAGCTGGCTTGGCCTCTGCTGGGGACCTGAAAAAAATCGTCCATCTAGGCTCACGCTTAAGAACAGTGTCCCTTTTGCCCCCTTGTGTAATTGCAAGAGCTTATGGGGAGCTAAAATTTTGCCCTCTGCTCCTCGTTAAACCACCAGTTGTAAAAGCGCTCAAGCGTGGATGCAGCACATTGCAGCTCAACGTTCCCAGACAATGATATAGATTTCCTCTACAAAAGAACAATTGAAAGGGTTGTCACAAATTTGTCCATTGTCACTGGGTCGCTATCATTTCTCTGTTAATTGCCATCATTGTAATAGAATATTAGATGCTCTACACTGCAAAGGGAGCGCTGATGAAGGGGCAGTGCCAGCTGAGTTTTCTCCTTCACCGTGACCCATATCTCTCCTAATGGTAATGATGAAACTAATAATGTGATACTTCATTGATCCCTGTAGGGATTTTTTTACCCCCTCCATAGTGAGGCCGTGGGGCAGGTTCACATACAGACTACTGGCCTTAAGAAGCCAAGGATTCAATCTCTTCCTCAGGGACTCTTAAGGAAAACAGATGCTTGCCAACAAGGGGGCTTAAAACTGGGTCCTCCAGTTAAACAGTGGTCTCTCTACTCAATATGTGATTTGACTGAGTATAACGGGACAGAAGTGGTTCAAAGTGGGTCTGTATTCATTGTGACTCCTGAGGTTTGGGCTGTGCCAGTAGAAACCCTAGTTATCAGATGTCCCTGCCATTATTGAGGTGTGTGTTGTATTTTTTTATTTTTTTTAAATGATTCTTATTTATAGTCAAAGAGCCCTTATAAGTGTTTGTAATAAATCCATCTGATGCGAGATTCCACAAGTTATTTTGTAAATATGTGCTATACTTTTGAATTGAAGGAAGTCTCATAGAAACTCCTCCTACTGCACATTTTCTCTACGTTAGTCCATCTACATAATTAGCACCGACTGCTGGCAAAATCCCAGATAATTTACATCTGTCTAGTTACTGGATATATTTATCATATTGAAGCCACATTTTGACAGGGAAGTAGAATGCAGTGGTTCTCAACCTTTTCATGTCAAGACCTCTAAAGTAATACACAATAGGCCATGGACCCCAAGATCAGATGTTGCTTAAGGGAACTCTGAAGCAAGTTTGGTTGTTGAAAATAGTTTGGTTGTTAAATATGATTTAGACAAGGATTCGTCAACTGCCATTCAGGGAGTGAATTATCAGAATAGTCGCTCTCATGGCTCTTAATCACACTGGGCTCACTTGTATGGAGAATTAAACAGTGAAAATAAAATAATCCCCATGTCTCTTGAGACCCCCTGGAACTCCCTCAAGGACACCTAGTGTTCCACGGACCCCTGGTTGAGAATCAATGGTCTAATGAGTCTATTGACTGGACAATGTAATGAGCGTAGTGTTAATCAGCGGGAACAATTCTGCTTCTTGATTTTTAGTTTAATTGTCCAACCTTGACAAGTAGGATTCTGTCTGAACACTGTAATGGGAGTTATTGGTATATTTATGCAAAGCAAAAACTTTAGCTAAACTGACACTGACAATTACGATATTTTGTCTTTAGTTGGACTGAGCCTTTCTGTGCCACCATGGTAGGAATGCAATTTCCAAACAATTTTGCAAATCAATATTGATCACATTCAGTCAATTCACATCATTAAAATTAATAAATAAATAAATAAATACATAACTAAATGTGAAAACAACACAATGTGCATTTTTTACATAAAAGCAGAGCTTTGAAACTGATGACTAAATCGTAGTAAATCAGGTATTCAAGGTCAGGCATTAGATTTAACAGATTTGAATTATAATAACAAATGCCTTCACTTCGAATTATGATGCTCCTACGCCCATTTGCCACAACTCAACAAATGGCACCACCTACTGATGCAACAGTTTACACCACACATCCTTTTTGTGATCAATTGAATGATTTTCATTGATTGATGATAATGACCAGCCATTGCCGTGCCAGGCATATAGATATCTCACAACACAGGGCAATTGGTGTGCCATTTGGATAGTTATATGTGAAAGTATCATCATGCAGTGCCACAGTCATAGTTGGAAATAAAAATGAAAGCTATGTTTTGTACTTGAGGTATTTATAACAGGATTTATTGAAGTTGAATTAGCCACATATTGACAAAAGTAGTTTTTAATCTTTCCAGAGTGATCTGGTCTTTTAAGGATCACCTGTTGAACCCATGCACATAGCACAGACTTTACCATGGTGTTGGCGGTAAAAGCACCAATCCCAGTGATCCTTAATGCCAAAACCGGCACTAAAATTGCTTCATAACTACACACAGACAGTGTGATTCTTTTCACTGGGGTAAAAGTGAAGTTAACAGCAAGTGTAATGAATTAAGGCAGGAGAGAAACCTCTGTGCACTCAATACAACCAGCACAAAACCCCTCCAGGTGCCAGCACAAGAACAGAGCCCAGAGCCTTGACAAAAGAATGGGCACAACCAGTCCCAGGTCACTATTTGTGGCTCAGGTCTCCGTTCTTTTGGCATCAGATATGATCTATATCAGTGTCACCCCCAAATTGCAGGAAAGCTCCTGTGCTAGCCTTCAGCCGTGAGCTGAATGTAAATGTGCATTTGACACCTTTCTAAATCGCTGTCATAATTCATTTCCAGAGCTCTTAAATCTCTCGCTGTCACCTGGCACCTCCGCTGTTTTCCTGTCCAAAAACAGAGCACATTAGCCTTTATTGATGCCTTTGTCCTTTGATACATAATTCATCATTCAGCAACCCTTTTTTTCAAATTATCATGTATTTTTCTGAGGTTGTTCAAACATATGGATTGATACAGGCAAAGAGGTTGCACCTGGTATAGAGTTAGGTCTCATACTATGTGACAAGAACAGGAGAAGTCTTTTTTTCCCAGGGTGTTAGATCAGAGTGATATAGAGCTTCACTGTCATGATGTTCCCAAGTTGACTGACCACAGGCAGTTTTTTCGCTTGAATCTATCAGCATTACCTGTAAAGCTCAAACTCTCTAGCTGTGATTAAATAAATCAGGTAAGATATGGCTTGCGGCACAAAAACATAGGAAGTATTATGGGTTGAGGTTTATGCAGGGTCACAACGTTCATCTGGGGTCATCGGACATATTCCACTGAGCTGCATTACTTTCAGATGTGTCATATTGTACACCACAAACAGCCTTGAGTTTACCTAATGAGTCATTCACTCGGCTGCGTCATTGTGCCCAATATACAAATGACTTAAATCACACAAATTGTTACACTCCTAAAGTAAAAAGTATTTTCTTAAAATGCAGCTCATTAGCTCAGGTACTTTTTAATGGTGACAGAGCAGGAAACTATTGGAATTGATGCCACATTTCACAAACAAACATATGAAACAAAGAGGGCATCCAATTAACCAAACATTAATTTAAATCCCAACTTCTTTCTTTTTTTTTTTTAAGAAAACTCTGCTACATATCAAATGAAGCTCCTTCTAAACTAACACCCAGCCTCCACTTGCGGGGAGCTGTCATGCCACAGCTCATGCAACCTGCAGCAACAGCCTGTGAGAAACTTTCCTGAATGTTGCTGCTGAAGAAGGGCAAAATGACAACCAAATGTCTGGAGCTGAAGGCGAAGAGCTAGTCCAGCAAAAACGGATCATCATTCATTGTTTGGAAGTATTTTAGATTTCGGAACAAGTCATATATGAATAGTGCATTAGACCTGTGTCTGTGATGGAAAGCAACACAACTTGTTCAACCACCTTAAAAAACACCACAAACTGCAGTACCATATATGAAAAGGCCGAGAAGAAAAACGTCACTAACATCACCTCACTAAATCTATCTTCTTCTCCAGCATTAACTCAAACATCCGTAACAGTAATGCTATACAGCGTGTCACTGTGTCCTTACAGCTGTCTAAGTCAAACTGAAACAGCCATTACCATTGCATTTAATTTGACTAATATTACGTTTCCAATAAGCACTGTCTGTCAGATTTATTTTTAGTTTGCAAATATTTTGGACTTAATCTTATAAATTTTTTTGCTTCAAGGAGATGCATTGAATTCAGGTGAAAAAGAACCTTATTTTAAGTCTTATTTTGATGCAGAGATTTGTCTATTAGCAGGAATATAGCACAACATGAGTAAACGTGAGTAAACACAACGCGACTAAAAGCAGTGACAAAAATCGAGGAATTATCTTGATAAATCATCACGATCTTGGTGTTGATTAAAACAATCATGATTATCATTTTGGCCATAATCGTGCAGCCACAGTCCAGAGTAGTAGTTTTCAAAGTTCAGTGCAGTCTGTAAACCTTCCAAAGTTGCATCGCATACTGCAGAAACACTACTTGTCTATAAAGAAGCTGTAAAGGCATCTAGTTGCAGCACCAACATTGCAGGCTGCAGCTAGTCTGCTAACTCTTTCAGCAAATTTAGCATTGATTAATTGCTTGACTAGATATCAAAAGGGACAACATCTTAAGAGTGTAAGCCACCACTCTCTCTGATGATCTCTGAAGATTTTTTTTTGCATGAATAAACACCATAACAAGTCCAAGAAATTAAACAACATGATGTAATGGTCTGTCTAAAACACACTCATTCATCTCATTCCACTCAAACTCTTTAGCTCACTTACCAACCCACCCACTTCCACTGCATTCGCTGCCTGCCAGCACTAAAAAGTTTAAATTGGTACTGCCACTACCACTTCTACTGCCAATGCCACTGTTACTACTACTGCTACTGTCAAGACTCTTACAGCACCCTTGACAGCAATGTGTAGGCTGGCATTATTACACATTTAAACATGGAAAATGATTGTTTCATTTAAGGACTGTGACCAGTATGAAAGAAAGAAATCAAAGTTATGTTTTTCTTGTTTTAGACAGTCATTTTCTCACCTTGTAGAGAAGCAAGATTAAATATAGAGTATTACTACACAATTATTTAATGGACATATAATCTTAGGGGATTTTAAGAGTGGGATCGAAACAAAAAAGGACAGTAGAATTGAATCAGCACCTTCTGAAATGTGAATAAAAGTGAAATTGAGGGTAGGCCAACAATTCGCATACCTAATATACCGCTGTCGGCCCTTCTTTAAAGAGGAGGTTATTTGGTTCAGATGTGTTTGCTGCGGGTTTAGTTAAAGAGCTGCCCCGGCCTTCTTGCCCCCCGACTGTCTTCCAGCAGTCTTCTCTTTTTTAAGTGGTCATGGACTGTTCCAGTGCATATACCACAGTGAAATAGACTTTTGCTCTTTTCTTCATTGTCACAAAAGGCCAGGCACTTCGCTGGAGTTCCCATTCCCCTTTTACATAGTGATAAGACAGCCATTATCCTTTGAACCTTTCTTTTCACCGAGCCAGGAGAAAAGGAAGAGTGAAAGAGAAGGAGGAGGAGGACAGAGAAAGATTTCTTCCCTGAGGTGAGCCCGGCCTCACCTCTGTGTGGCGGGCTTTTTTGTGAGCAGTGAAGAGGTCCTTAACCTTCTATCAGATGGAGGCACACAGTTGTGTTCTGCTTGAATAACTACATTGAAAAGCCCTGAAGCACGGGAGATGGTTCTATAGACTCTGCAAGTGGCAGAGAGAGAGAGAGAGAGACTGAGAGTGAGGGAGAGAGGGGAGACTGTATTGTATGACCTGCTGGAGTGTGACTCTCACATGATGTGCACATTCTTTGTTAAAGTGCCCATCAGTGCTTCACTGTGAATCTGTGTTCTTTGTTGTATGGGTCTCGCTGACAGGATGGTCCTCCTCTAATAATGTCACAACAACACAGTTCACACATTTATATAATACACATCCTTTAATAGACCTCACTTCATTTTACAAAGTAACAGTCTTTCTGCTCTCAGGCAGTAAATGGCTTTACAGTAGCAATACTATCAATATCAGGGCGCAGATATTTGAATGTCATCTTGCATGAAGGGCTGGCGGTTGATGGCTGATGATACTGTGGCTTGTTTCTTTTAATTCAAGCCAGATTTGCAGATAGCAGCCAGGGTTGGGCCTAGTTGATATTAATGTTTGTTATTAAGCCAAGTACAGGACCGGATCGGTATACCAGATTTTACCACTAGATGTAGTCGCAGTTGACTCAGCAGCTGCTCCCGAGGTAAACATTATGACGCAGTGTCTCAACAGTAAATGAGTGTCCAACCATTGTGTCGCATTGTGTAACATCGGAGCTCTTCATCCATATTGAATTTGTTAAATGTGCACCTCTGTTACATGATGTAAACAAACCAGATTGCAGCTTGTGATCAATCTGGAGATTACTTAGAAGGAGAGTGAGTAGTCTACTCTCTCTCTTTCTATGTTATGTTGTGATTTGTACTGGAAAGGACAATAAGTATAGCCAATAGCAAGTAGGTTGTTGTTAGCTATGGTCATGTACCTTGATAAGGCTACTCCAGCTACATGTCAATTAGGGTTGGGTTCCGAACTTGGTACTTTTAAGAGTACTGACCAATTTACATCAGCATTACGTTAAATCCATTGGTGTCAAATTTCAGTACCTGAGAGCATGTCTGGGTGAAAATGCTGGGTTTAGACAAGACGTCTAAGTGCCCTGAAGCGTGCTGAAGCCTGAAAGCCAGCCACAGAGCTCTGAATTACAGATACTGGAATGGTATCTGTTCCAGTGTAGACTTAACCCAAGCCTGCTGTCAATTTCTCTCCAGCCAGCTGCACCTTATTTTGGTTTTTCCAAAGAAATGAGGTAAAATTGTAAAGATAATTCCTCACTTCAACTTCATAAATCAGCTGTTCCCCATTGATTGCTGCACTTTCAAAGCGAGTGGCAGAAGTAAACAGAAACAGGGCTTCCAACAAAAGCTCAAAATGGCACACAGCGTCACTACCGGCAGGTTAGGACACCTCTTTCTTCAGCTTCAAATCTAAAATGTTGCCATATTAGCTAGGTTTTTGTTTTCTTGAGAGACTAACTGTCATGTCTTGTCTCGTCACTCCAAACAGCAACTTTCTAGTAAACAAACACAACATGAACTTCTCTTCCCCTCTCCCTCCTCAACTGAAATCTGATCTCCTTCATAGTGCCGGCCTCATGTCACGGCCTGTCAGACACTTGCGACTCCTTCATTCAGTCTATAAACAAACATAATATTATGTTAATCACATTGTCATATTGCTTATTACTGATGCAGTACGAGTTGCATTTAGCACTGTGATGTCATCAGCAGAGGTTACTGATGTAAAGTACTTTTTAATTTGCCAGAATGTGTGACAATGCCACATGCCGGTTGAACCTGTTTGTAAGCCCCAACACCAGACCGGACTAGCAAACCGGATATCAACCCAACTCTAATAGCATCAACAAATTAGCTGATGATATGGACCTTTTTCAAAGCAGACATTTTAACTTGTGTCAGTAGGAAAAGCACAGGTGAAATTGATAACATTAAGGATGGCTGAGTTCCATTCAGTGTCCCAGTAAGCTAGTAACAGTTAGCCAACATGGATAATACCAGGGTCTCCCCTAAATGGAACGCAGCTGTCATTAATGTAATTGAATACACCTGTGCTGCTCCCACTCTGACATGTCAAAATGTCTGCCGTGAAACAGGTCTATTGAGCTACAGAACAAAACAAATTTAGTACAGAAATCTTAACGTGTTCTGTTGCATCCATTGCATCTGGAATCATTTTACATTTTGATGAGTTTCATCTCACTTCTAAATCACAGAGTAGGCTTCACAAAATTGTTACCAATCAATCCCTGTCATACTATAACAGTTGTATTTCAAGAAGGCCTCCATTTCTTTGAGTGTTTAAGAGAACAGAATATTCTTCGCTGGCCATTTTGTCTACTGATGCGTGCCGTCACGACTCTTTTGGCTGTTTCAGTCTTACTGATATTAGATGACAGAAGTCAAATGGTATAAATTTCTGTCTCCCATGTAAATGATCACAGGCTGTCAGCCACACTTGTCAAATTAAACGTTTACCATAGTTGGTAAACATGCCAGTCCATCTTCTGCTCTGCAGCGGAGCTTTCACACTGTCAGACATGGAGACATTTATAAACTGTTTCTGGTGTTGGGAGCAGAATTCCAGGGAAAAGAAAAAAGTTTTCTCACATTTATTTTCTCACAGTATAATTATCTGGCTAGGTACTTTGTGTAACAATGGCATTACTGTACTGCAGGAAAAAACAATCCAGAAGTTATTCTGTGTTCTTCAAACTCAGGCAATGAAATCACAACCCACTGCACTACAAATTCCAGTTATCCCACTTCCTCTCACATTATTGCGATTTTCATTAGACCCCCTGGCATGAGACAAGAGGTTAGGTTACTTGACATTATAAATGTCGGTTTATAAAACTGTTGCTGCAGGTGATATTGGTTGGCACCTGTTTATTTGTATACTACTTTTATATGTTTTTCCCACCATGCAGTCATCACATAGCACATTTGTCAGAGAAACGGCAAACTTCATTGTTCTTGCTGCGTGTGTTGTTTTCACATGTTCTGTCAGCAGAGGAAACAGTTTGGGAAAAGTAATGACTTTGCTATTGGTTGTCCAGAAGTGCAAGCTATAGTATCACCACGGGAACCCGAGTGAAATTATACTCACCATTAACAGTTAATTTCTGTTTTTACTGTTTAACTTCACATAGACCGCCTGCTTACCTTTTCCTGCTGATTTGGGCTTTAGTAGGTGATGCTTTAGTTTAATTGTGTATTCATGTTGTTAATGGTGGAATTTCTTCCAACTGTCCTGATGCAAACATTTTCTCTGCAACTCAGTGTAGGGTTTTATAAGCCCTACCCCTATGTTAGCGTCCACCTGAAGGCACTAATTCTCCACCCACTTCAGGTGCTGACTTCTGTGTACTTTTTCAAGGAGTAACAACACTGTCTGCAATGGGTGACTGAAATGAAACCTCTTCTACTCCCCTTCTCCCTGCCATAGATCCATTTTTGTCTTTTTAGAAGGGAACAGAGGATCTTTACAGGGAGATAGAAGGTGAACAGTATATGCCACAAGGAAGTGGTATGCATCATCTGAAAGTAGGGAACTTTAGGATTTATCTCACAGCTCAGCACTGTGTGTCAAGTTTTTGTAAACATTGTGTTTTGGTTTGGCACAAATTTAGAGTGTATGTGGGCTTAGAACATTATGATTGATGCATATGACGGCCATTTCCATGCTCAAGTATGTCTGACAAGTTGTTGTAACACTTGAGAACTAATACTATTGGTCAAAAATCCCTCCATAACACCACATTAAGACTCCAAGACCTTGATGAACACTGCAGAGAAATCCATGCTGGGATTTTGTATCTAATACTTTCGACATTTCGGTTCTGAAAAACTCCCCTATTGTCAATATACCTAAGAAATCCCCACATCCTCTGACTGCCCAAAGTCTTTGGTTTGTGAGTGTAAGATTTCACGAGGCTGTGATTATCTTAGAGGTCACAAGAGGTCATTTTATACACTGATGTCTGTTTATATAAAAAAAGGTCCCACTGCAATGAAATGGCTACTAAGGGGGCTTACATTATCAAAAAATGAATAACATTCAGCTCACTGAACCCACAAGAGTCTCAGCTTCTCAGTCGTACCCAATTTGTGCAATTCCAAGACTGTTTAGGGACTCTGGTATGCAGAAATATTCAAATACACCATTTTTAGAATAGGCTGAAAAAAGAACATATTTGTACTGCATGAGGAAAAGAGCATGGTTTTTGCCCTAAAGTGCATGGAGCTAGCATGTTGACATGGTTGATACCAATGCATGCCTTAGGTCTTCTACTTTCAGATGACACCAGTGTTTTCACTTCAGCTTTAAACCAACCCACTACAAACCTTGGGGACTGGAAGAAGTTAAATCTAAGTATACCTCGAATATATGTTACTTAAAATCCATATGACTGCTCCTAGCTATATTTGGCGATTTGGAAATATATTGGGGAGGTGCAAATAAAGTGCCTGTGAGCCGCATGTGGCCCGTGAGCCGTGCAGTGAGTAACCGGGCCCTACAAGCTGTGCCAACGTCTTGTGTGCCAAATGTGTGGCAAGAGGGTGGCATGAACAGTGTGCCAGCGCTAGTCTGCCTGGCTGCCAGGCACTTCTCTTTATCCAATCAGACAGTTCGGCTTGAGTGAGACCCCTATTCTTGTCTCTTCCCATCTCCTCCCGAAGCTTTGTCACCCTCCCGTGAAAAAAAAAAACCCAGACGCATGCTTGTGCGCACATCCCCCCCCCCCCCCCCCCCCCCCGCATAGCATCAAGCCTCCTCGGTACACCGTTACACTTTACCTAGAGACCATAACCAGAGAGTGAATGGTGCAGAGTGTTCCCTCTTTGTTTCTGTCTGCTGCTGCTGTCTTCCCCTCTGTTTTTTTTTTTTTGTTTTTTTTTCCTCTCCCAAGACAAAATCACAGGCTAAATGAGCATGCCTCACTCTGTTTTTTAAGCATTTCTTCAGAGTTATAGAAAGCAGAGTGTGTCTAGAGATCCGTTTTTCAGGGATGTGTGGAGAAAAAAAATGCTGTCTGTCTGTGTGTGGCTTTATTGGACATGATGAGGGATGATATTATGGTAGATGCTGCTGCCGCTGCGGCTGTGAGATGAGGGAAGGATCCCATTTGTCTCATGCTCGCTTAGTGTAATGTGTCTATCTGTCACTCTCCCCAAGACCGGACATTGGTGTTCATCAAAATAAACATTTTGTCCACACAGTTCTCGTTTTTCCCCACTGCTTGTCATTATTGCTAATTTTCTCTCCTATTGCTACTTTTAACTCCCATCTTTGGCACATCTAACGCAGACAATGAGTAAAAATCACTGCTAAAATATCTATATTATCAAAATTAGGTGCTACAGTCATAAAGGGAAACGGTAACCTGACGATAATCCTGTGACCGCAGAGTGATTATGTAGGAGAGAATGTAGGAGAGAGGTGCTTAGAAAGAAATAAGTGTAAAGCAGTGAGGATATATATTCTAAGAATAATTACAGTGAGAAGAATGAGATGTGATTCAATGGGGAGAAGGTGACGTGAGGTACTTGCTGAAAAGATTAAGCTAATGTCATTGCTTTTCTTATGTCTTCCAGGTTGATGATGCCATGCTTATGTTTGATAAGACTACTAACAGACATAGAGGTAAGTGCACGTCTGCTCTCCCTTATACCTTTTTTTTTTTTAAATTTTTGCTCTGTCTTTCTGAAAGGTGAGAAAATAGTCATTTTATGTCCTTTCCCCATGAGATAACACAGAACAGTTCCAATCTTACATGATATTAGGTGTACCATCTGCTCAACAATGGGAGCGTGTCAAAGTAATCAATAAGCTGGTACGGTGTTTAGAATGTTTGAGCGTGTGTGTGTGTGTCTGTGATGATGCTGGTGTGAGTGTTTCAGAGAGGTGCTTAAAGGGTGTAAAGATTGCGAGATGGTGGGTGCTGTGCAGTCAGATAACAGCATCAGATAAGGCCCAGGAGAAGCACTGACTTTATCGCTATCTCTCATCGGCTCCTTATCTGGGATGAGGGGACGTTTCTCTCTCATACAGAGGACTTTCCAAAGACAGGTTTCCTCCTCTGCGCCACAATGCAGTGGCATGTATTTTAGCCAAGCTGCATGCTCACAGGCCTGACTTAACCGCCATACAGGGCTGTCACTTATCCAGAACTCGGTGTGACGGCTGTTATTGGCTATGGATCCTCACATAGGTATGTTAAAGGAACTTTTAGGAGACAGACTGTCCCCGGCTGTGTATGTGTATATATATTTCTTGTGCGTGAGTAGTCGACAGGCACTGACAGGTATTTCCACGAGAGAAAGGAGCAGACACTTCTCTGTTTGTCACACCAGTCAGCTCACTTGTAGGCAGAGCTGGCACCGCACCGTCTCACTGAACTGGGCTGAGCGCTGTTTTGCCATATAGATGTAAACATTTGTTTGCAGTGAGTGACTCATCCCCTCAACCTGTATAAATGTTTAAGTGCAGTTGGCACAGATCGAAGGCTGTATTGTTTTTTGTGCAAACTCTCTGCCTTTTCCTACTGTATCCTGTGTGTGCACTCTGTGTGTGTGTACGCTGTGGAGACGAACTCTTTGAGTCTGGTAAACAGTTTCTAAGTGTGGAACATGTGAACTGTAGTGGAAGTGATCTATGGCTTTGAGGGGATTTTGATCTGTAGTGACAGAACCCAGTGTGAGGTCTGCTTTGAGACGAAGGCTTTTTTCTCTCTCTCTTATTTCTCCCTCTCCTGTCTGCTGCACCACCAGTCCCTCTGCGAAAGGGGATGGGCGCCACGCTCGGGGACTGTGTTAGGCGTTTGCCTTTGGGCAGCAAAATGCCCTTCAAATGAAGACAATGATGGAGAAACAGCCTCCTTGGCAATTTTTCTGATGACAGCGGACGTATTTATATTGAGTGTGACACTGAGGCAGGAGGCAGGTGCAGTGCTTTCTGCTGTTGCTGTTTCTTCTAACTAGCATTTTGATATTTTGTTCCAGTTTGAATTTGAAACAGTGGATATTTGCTGCTTTCATCTTAAAAACACAACAGGTCCTCCAGATGAATTGCATAGAATATTACAGAGCCATAAGAAAAATTGAATAATTGATCAGTGCCATTGGTGTGATTGTGTAATATTAATGGCTCAGCTGCACCATGACCACAAAGGAAAGGACATTGAATATATTATCAGTGAAACCAGTGCCTGGGCCCACCTTACCGCTGCCTACAGATCCTGAAATGGGCATCTGGCAGCCCGCAGTCCAAATCAATTCCCCACCTGTGTTCATTTTTATCTTACAGATTGATTCATGAAAAAATAATTCTGGATTTGTCTGCTGCACTGCAATAGATAAGAATAACACATTCTTTATTTAACATCCGAATGTTACACGCTGCAGTTCTTCTAAAAACCATGGGGCTTGTTCCGTAGTTGCAAATAACAGTTCACTTAGTGTCTGTAATGCTTTGCAAAGCACTGCAGGAAAGAGCATATTTCTAACAACTGATTCCATTTTCCCCTTTTTCTTGTTAATCTGGAATGCTGTCATACCTGCAACACAGCTGTGGTGTCCAGTTTACATTTGCATTAGCATTTCAACCAAATTTTAAATCTGCTCTGAACCCAAACCCTAAAGCACAACGGCAGCCTAAAATTCCATGTCTTATGTTAAAAAAAAAGGGGGCCTTAAGGCCTTTTCACACTGGACCCAAACAAAAAACGTTAAACTATGGATTACTCGTTGACGACTTTTTGCATACAAAGCTTTTACACCAAGTCCGACACAAATATCCTTGTCCTGTGCATTCCACCCAAAATACAAGTTTCACAGTGTCACAGAATCATAATTGTTTTTACAAAAGTATACCCACATTCGACTCTATGCACTCGAGCAGGCTCGTTATTCTGAATGTCCTGTCACAGTGTGGTTGCATTTTCTATGGGTGGCGTCATCTTATTGTAACGAGTATAAATGCTGAGCTTCATTGCACCGGTTTTCATCATTTATGGCTGGATTGAACGGAGTCCAGATTTGTTTATCATATGGGGGCTATGTGTTTGTGATACATACAGGCTTAATGGTCAGTTTATGATGGTCATCTTGTAATACCAAGGCTCCAGGGCACAGTGGATTCCTCAAGGAAAGACAGTGAGCTAATATGCTTACATTGCTGGTATTGGCAACAACAACAACAACAGCAATAATTGTAATAATAATAATTGTTTTGATATTATTGCTCATCCTAATTGGTCAAGTTATAAAACATACCTCTCACAACGACTAGGCTACATGTATTTCTGATACGTATAATGTCTGCAGCATAATGTCAGCTAATGCGCATGGAAATGACTGGGTATGACCTACGTTACCTTGACAGCAAAGAATGTCTACCCCTCTTTTGTCGGCTTTAATTTGTCTTTATAATCTTTATTTGGCACGGTGATGCAGTGCTTAGCGCTGTTGCCTAACAGCAAGAGGGTTCCTGGTTTGAACCCAGGGTGGGGTAGCCCTTCTGTGCAGAGTTTGCATGTTCTCCCCGTGTCAGCGTGGGTTTTCTCCGGGTACTCCGGCTTCTTCCCACAGTCCAAAGACATGCAGGTTAGGTGACTCTAAATTGTCATTTGGTGTGAATGTGAGCGTGAATGGTTGTCTGTCTCTATATGTTAGCCCTGCGATATTCTGGCGACCAGGTGCAGGGCAGAAAATGAAAGTTTTGGATTCCGTGTGGGTAGGCTCATAGAGTTAGATGGGTAAAAAAAAATTAATTTCCATGCGGTTTATTCACACTGCTTTTTTGTGTTTGTTGTGAAAAGACCTCTCGTGACTATATTTTTGCTGTCGCAAACTAAGAAGAAAGAAATATCCTTGAGGTCAGTATGCATTTTTATATTTACATAAGCTTGTTATGGGCTAAATAATACTTTCTAGGAGCAAATTAAATACACTGTAGAGAAGAGTATATTATGGAGGTGTGTGCAAAATAAAAAAGAAAGCAATGGGTATCTGAGGTAAAATTCTCAGCAGTTAAATGTGATCTCTTGTTAGGCCTGCTGTGGCACACAATGACTTCATATCACCTCATTTGAATGTTATCTCAGAGCCTTTTTATTTTTCCCATTAAGCTTTTTTTTTTAACATAGCGGCTGTATTGTATATTACTATAATGCATTGTATTTTGTTTGGAAGAGTTTATTGTGTATGAGATGCATGATCGACACTTGATTGTAAGTGTGTTTTCTTTGGGGCTGTGGTGAATTGGATAGAGGACAAACGTCACACTCCACTAGTAGCAGCATTGTCCTTCAGACGGTCCCTGTGAGGCTGGCGAAACGACAGCCAGAGGAGACATTCTCTACCCTTCTCGTTTTCTCTGTACTCTTTTTTTTTCTACTCTCTATCTCGCCCAGTCATTCAGTCTTATCCTTTCTTCCTTTTCATTTACACAGTCTCACTATTTCTGTCCCCACACCATCTCCCCACCGCCCTGCCTGTCTTCGCCATCTCTCCATTTCTCTCGTCTTTCTCTCTCTGTCTCTCCTGCTAGAGGACACTCGCTGTAAGCAAAGCTCCTCACAAAGGCGCGCGCTGCACACCATCTCCTTGGCATTTAAAGGAGTAGAATACGGCCAATTGTGTTGGAAATTGAACTCTCTAAAGCCTCCCTTCCCTCTGCAGCAGTTCATTGTGGGTGAGTTCAGTGTCTTTGGTGAGCAGCTTGGGCTGTCCAGAGGTTGATGCCAGAGGGCGCCTATTGTTCCATGTTCTACTGCAGTGTCCCCATCACACAGCCTCCCTTCAAGGTTCCCTTCCTCTCCTGACACTCATTTTGTGACAGAAAAGAGAAAATCAAGAGTGTGCGTATTTGTATTTTTTTAGTTATTCTTTTAGTACTGGGTGCTTTATTCAACAACACTAGGTCAAAACCTAGGGATTTAATTTTAAACAAGGACTTTTAATTTGAAACCGCAAGTCAGTCACCCAATTATGGACTTTCGTTCGCCTTGACGTTAGCTTCCAGAACTGGCCCAGCCTATGGGTCCAATCAAAACCCCAGGTAAATACATGTTAAGCAGTGAACAGTACACTTAGACACAGTCACACAGCAGAAGGGACCTGCTTTGTCTGGAGCTGTAACCATTAATCGGCTCGTTTTTGCTCAACTTAACACAACCCTCCCCTCTTGAGCTCTGGTTGTGGATGTACGTCCCCATATGACTGGCGAAAGAGCCAAGTTTTGCCAATAATGATTGTTTGTAAGATTATCTATATATAAGAATACCAAGAGGAGGCTTTTGTCATTGTGTTGGCACCCATTCTGACATTTAAACAACAGTTTTAGTTTCTTGTTTCTACCTTCTCTTCAAATGCTGGCGGCACCTGTTTCGACATTGTCACATGTAATAGTAAATAACGTTTAAATAATGTTAAAGCTTGTGTCATACAGACACGGCTGTATATTAAACAAATTGATGAGGTGATCATCGCTTTTCTCCATCCAAAATTAACATTTCACCTGCAGTTAGCTACTAGCTACTTCCACCATGCTGTTATGTTAACATTACAGTGGTTACAGAAAATGAGCCGAGCAAAGTTTTCTACGCTGTGACAAGAGTGTACTGATAAAGCATTAAGTTGTTAGTTTCTAGTCAAGTAGCGGCCGGCTAGCTAGCAAGCTAGCAGACTAATTCCACTCATGCTACACTAGTTACAATCAATGAGGACTTCAGTAATACAGGACTCGTGCCTCTTAATTTTTTTGCTGCTATATCGAAAATGGTATTGAGTATTGAATATTTTCCTGGGTATCGATATTGAGTTTGAAATTTTAGTATCGTGACAACCCTATACAGGACTGACAACATCCACCGTTCTGTCAGTGCCTGTTCATTATGGAAGAGCAGCAGCCAGTGGGGAAACACCACCACTCATGTCATCAGTCACTCCAGCCAATGGTATAACTTCACTCACTCACTCACTCACTCACTCACTTTTGCGTCTATAGGGCTGACCTCACCTCTGCTGTCCAGCCAACAATGCAGGAGGTCCACTTTACAGTGTGTGTGCTCAAAACCCCCGGCCACGTCCAGACACAAGGCCATGAGCACATCAGTCATGGACCATACATACCAGTCGTCGCTCCCGTCACCCTCAACATGACTCCACATGCCACCCCTGGATGACAGGACGAGCTACACGGGTGGGAAATAAAAGCTTTTGGAATAGCCCTGAGTCAAAATCATTCTGTCATCTGTTGCCGTCCTGCACGCTGACAATTGATTTATGATCCAAAATGTGATTTTACTGTCAAACACAATTGGTAGTGCCAAGCAGAGTGTTTCTGAGGTGAGACAAATGGCATCTCTTAGAGGAGGGGATGGAGACTATGATGAAAGAGTGTCAGAATGGCAACCATCGTTACCCACCAAAGCATCAGGGCTTAATTTGTAACTTAAAGGTACAGTAGATGATAGATGAATTCTTTGTCTTGCTACTTGCATCCTTCATTAAGTGCTACTCTGCCACGCCATAATTAGCCCTCCTTCTCCACCACATTACCACTCTCTTCATCAACACATCTATCTGTAGCATAATTTCACACACATAATCCACACAGGACATTTTCAAGAGGAAATGTAAAGTATAGATACACACTCCCTCTGATTTGATTATTCACAAGCGGCTTCTTGGCATCACATGTCATCCACACAAATCCAAAAAAGATAAGTACATACAATGCAAATTAGTGCATTGCAATCCCAAAGCTGAATTACACTCTTACGATTAGAAGTAGCTGATTAATTGGGTCAAAACCGTGTGCCACAGTGATTGTTTGATTCATGCTCTGAAAAAATCTGTACTGCTATAAATCAGTGTCATCCCTGCAGTTTCCATCAAGTATTTAGCTTCTAACAAGTTTTTAGCTAATTAATGTGAGTTAATATATTGAAGGTGGCACCTATATCTATTTCGGGTGACACGCGCGTTCTCCTCCACCTTTTTAATTACACCATTAAGAAAAATGATGAAATCCTAGTGTAACTTTCTTTCATATTGTTTTACAATAGTTTGTAAGCAGACAGCACCCATTAGTGTAGCTTTATAATGACTGTGTGACTGATCGTAAGCCAAATTCCTTCTTTATTTGAATGATGCAAGTAATAGTAATGCGCAACAGTGTTGGGGACCGGGATAAAGAAGTGAAGGCTGAATTGTTTTAGTCACAAGGCTGCTTTGTGTGAGAGAGCCAAATGAGCGAGGCCCATATTAGAAGCCGTGTTCCTGGAGAAGAAGGGGATTCTTGGTTTTTTTGTGCGAGGACGGGGCCGAGGCTGTGTGAATTTGTGTATAGCATTTTTTTTCCTATGGGCTTAAAGGGCTGGTTTTCTTCTTGGCAGACGAACAGAAGACTGCATTGTGTGTGTCTGTAATCTCTTTACCTGGATTGGCAGCAAAGCTAGCAAGTGCAGCTCCCAGTGTGGAATTGGCACTGAGGAGTCAATGTCACACTGAGCGAGCTGCCTTCCAAACAACCAAAAACTGGTTGTGTCTCTGTGAGACTGTGTGTGTGGATGACGGCGTGCAGCTTTTTTTTTTTTTTTTTTTTTCAATCCATGTGTCTTTGTTCATTTCATAGATGAATTTTACAATTTTACCCTGTAAGCAATGCAAACAACATTCCCAAGCCTATGAATATGCGCTCCAACTTTCTAACAATATCATATTATTATTTAGTGGTTGTGCTGTTTCGCGTGTTTGTCACAATTTTAAAAACTATAGAGCAAAAGTCTTTGCCCCAGGATACACAAGCTCATACAGCAACAAAGGCTTGAGAGGTATTAGGTGTCATTATACACCAACTATTTGACATAAATTTGCCTCTCCTGCCTCGCTGGGTGAGAAGAAAAAAATAATTGGCCTCATTATCTTTCATCTCTTTGGCATATTACATTCATTATTTTATACAAAGACTGCCAGTATGAGTCCTGTAACCTGGGAAGCAGAGCTGCGCCTCCACAGGTTAACTGTTGCTCCCTGAAAAGCCCCGGTGTTTGACGTCACCACAATGCCTCATCAGCCACCGGTGCTAGGGATTGAACATGGCCGACTGAGCAGAGGATGTCTGTCTGCAAAGTGATTGCTGGCTCATTGACTGAGTAGGAGAGGAGGGGAGGTGGGGGAGGAAAGGGAGCGGAGAAAGGGAACAAGTACAGTCGGAGAAGAAATGGGAATGAGAAGAAGAGAATGGAAAGAAGGGGGACTGAGCACAAGAAAAAGCATGAAAAGTAGAATGACGGCATGGTGAGGGAGAGAAAGAGAAGGAAATAAAGAAAAAGGAGTGCCTCAGTGGGAAGCCTCCCCCTGCTGGCTCCTCTGGCTGGAAGCTGCTGCCGATGGCTTCAAAAGAGCGCCAGGCAGTCTAGGCCTCCGCTTCTAGCAATTAGAGATCACTCCAGCGGATGCCTCCTGGCCAGCCTGCAAATCCCTCAAAAATACCCTCTGATTACTACTGTAGGACACAGGCTGTTTACCAAATGGATCTAGCACTGCTGAGAGTGAGGTTTGATAATGCCTTCTTTTGTTCAGGCAAGAGAGGGAGCAGGGTCATTTGAGTTTTAAAGATGGCGCGACTTCAGAGATGAATTTCCACCAGCAGAAGAAAAGTTAACCAATTCTTTAATTTCTCATCCAAATAGCTCTGTAAGCAAATGGCCGGTGCTGTTTTTACAAGAGGATAAAAAACCTATTTGAGCAGAACTTCACCAGCACTTTTCCAAGGGCCAGCTCTTCTTTGATGGTTAATTTCCCCTCACTGCCAATCCCTTTTTAAACAACTGAATCCCCCATTGGTTCCACAGGAGCTGCAATGTTTACAGATCGCAGCTCCTCTGTGCTCTGTGACTACTGTACAGCAGCACTGATGCAGAGTAAAACAATCCGCCTGACTTAACTGATTGACACAGCATTCACATCAAGTGGAATCAGATATTTCCGCACCTTTTTTTTTCTTGCATTGCTTCAGCTTTCCAACGTGAACTGACATATTCCCTTATTGTATTCTCTCACCCTGACAGACCTGATATTAGTGATTAGTGTGAATGTCATTTAAATGGCAGAGCTAATCATACACTCTGGGTCTACCTCCACCTGAGGGCCCCCTCGCCTTGGCCTAATCACAGTGACAAAGGAAATGATATGTTTAGCCACTCTTAATAACTGCTCCAGCTCATCAGCTCTTAGACGAGCCGGCTTTGTGGCCAACCTGCACCTCACTAGGGAGGCGTAGCGTGAAGCGGGGAGCCTGGCCTCTGGCCCTGCTTTTTTCCTCTTCAGGGTGTTTGTTGTGATCTGCATCCCGACATCAGTGACCCCAACAGACTCACCTCAAAATCAACACCAGTGTTACAGTCGTAGCTGTGCACATCCCTTGTGCGGTGAGCCCAATGCTTGACAGGTAGGTGATTAAACAGTAGAGAATCCTCCTCTTCTTGTCACCTGTCTGTTCTCTCCTGCCCCTGCTGACATCTGCCCCTCTACGAATGTTGCTGTAGTCGTGTGTGTTTTTAGGCTCTCGCGTGCCTCGTAGACCGGACGGGTTTGGTTTTGAATTAGAGTCTGCTGTGCCGGCCCTGCATGGACACTGCAAGGGGAAGGAGGATGAAGGCAGGAGATTGTGGAAGAAAGCCTGGGGTTTTAATCTCTTCCCCATGTTTATCTCACCACCAGGAGACAAACCATGTGCCATTAAAAACATCAGCTACTCCCACTGGTTGGCTGCACGGCCGCACCTCTGAAGACGTTTGAAGGACAAAATGAAAGGGACAAAAGGAAAATGTGCAGAAAGACACATTTGTGTATGATAGGCCAGGTCTGATTTGCGTGTGTGTATGCATTTGAAAGCCATATTGATTAGAATTTTTCTTGGATATGCAGTATACAGTATGTGAATGTAAAGTTTGTTATGCACACAGCGAGTCCGCACTGCATATTTGCAGTATCTATTCTCTCTTAAAAGCAGAGAAGAACTTATTTGAACAAAAATAAGCAAACATCTTTGGCCTCAGCTGCTGCCATGGGGAATCAGTCTCTTCAGGAAATGAAAATGCCAGCTTGGAATTGTCATCATATTGAGAGTTAGCCAACCTTTGACCTTGTAATACCCCCACAGCTTCTCTATTTGTGACCTGCTGGATGCTCTTAGAAAGTGAAACCATCAGGGAGGATCTACTGCTCACATCATCATTCTCAGAACACCTAATAGTGGATTTGCCAAGGTTAAACCTCCTGTGAGATTGCAGCCACCGTGACCTGGAATACTGAGTTTACATCCACTCACACACAAGTACGCACACATGTTCAGACACAATGCACACACATCGCTTGTGTGAGACACACATAGGTGCCCGAGTTTGTTTGAATGTACAGACAAGCTCACCTTAATCTGGATAATATGCAGCTATTACAAAGTGTCGAAGTCAAGAGGTTTAACAATGACATAGGAAGAGGTTCATATAACTGTAGGAATATTGTTTTTGCAGCTAATGTGCATGAGAGTGTTACAGAGACAGACGGGAAGCTTCCCTCTGCATTGTCCCCTGTATTTTTACAGCCTGATTGGTGCCTACCCAGGCGTCTTACAGCTGAGCGCAGCACATGAGGGAATTATCTAAGTGTCTACTGTGCAGCGTTAGTAAAATATGTCGCTTCTTGTCTTTGTAAGATTTTTAAAACATGCTGATCACAAGGACATGTTTTTGATAGCCTCCACGCCCACAGATGCACCACAGAAACATCTGTACTGCACATGGTTTACACTTGGGAAGAGTAAATTTCAAGACTGGTTGCTACTGAATTTATAGATATGTTAAAGTGGTTGTGATGCAGTTTTTGTTGGAATATACTTCATTAAATAAGAGAAATTTCCTTACTCTTGTTTAGGTGAAGAGTAAATTAAAAATGTCAAAACTGCAGTAAAAAAAGTTGGCTTACAGTTTATAGATAGATTTATATCAGAATTTATAACAGCTGTATAACATGAAACAGTCTTTGTTAACTGTTCCTGATGCTGATATACATAAATCATAATACGTCTACAATATATCTCTGCACTGTGCTCTGATGAATAGCCTCTGATTAATAGACTTTAAGAGACAAAGCAGATTGATTTACATTCATAGATGTCATTTAAACCCAGTCACAAAAAATCAATTATTCCTCCTGCTTCTTTTTAAGAAAACACAGTTGAGGCTGTTTTGTTTTTTTTCAGCGATATGTCTTTGAGTTTTAATATGATAGCATTATACATGCATTGTTTTTTTTCAGGGACGCAGCTTCAGTATAACTTCAATATAAGCTATCAAGTTCCGATTAAAGAGGACAACATAAAACTATCAAGTCTCAGTCCAGCTGCTTTGAAGTTAGTGTTTTTACTGTCCGTCTAAGTGTAATGGTGGTCAGAAATACACCACCTCACAGGGCTGTATATCACAATCAGCTGCTGAGCTGCAGCAATCACTTCTCACAGAAAGATTGAATTAGATTACATCACCTCCAGTCCAGGCATCTAATCTTAGATTAAAAGGAACAATCAAAGAACAATCTCTGGTTTCTTTCACACTTTTTCTTAGATTCTTTGTGCTCTGAGGGTCAAACTGAGTGTCTTATGTCATTCTAAGGGTTTATAGCCTCACTCCAGCCAGGGTTACTTCCTGTTTTCCCCTTAAAGTTTTTTTCTCAAACAGAGAATGGCGGTGTTGTTGATGGTCATATATAATCCATTGCAATGGCAACCAAATTGCCTTTCTGGCGTATGTGTCAAGGTCAGCTTCATCAGCAAAGATAACGATAGCATGGATATTAGCATGGATGTTGATAGCCGTCACTTAATATATATAATGTATGAGGTGAAGGATTTTTCTCCACCTCTGGAGACAAGGACCGCAATGAACCGAGGGTCATCAGACCATTTACACTTGAGCTGAATTTGGAGAGACTTCCAATTTTCCACAAGCTCTGTTAGCTTTATTTAATATTTAAAATATTTACAACTCTTACATACCACGATCAAGTAAACACAAGCAAAATATTCATCACAAAGGTACGTTTTGTGATTTCAGTTTGAATCAGTATTGTTCATTGGCTCAGTGGGTGTGCTTTGTGCTGCTGCGTTAGCTTAATGAAGAGAAGTGTCGCTGAGCAGCAGCTCTCACTCAGTGGGTGAATGCTCATCATAGAATGTATAAAATAATGGATATTGCCACCGTGGCGTCACCTATTGGTTTGTAGACTACCATTTTGAAGCCATGAGTTTGCCGTTTTGGCTGACGCCATCTTGGATTTTTTTGGGTCCAGAAGTGACTATATGTGGACAGGTGGGTGGAGCTAATGGGGAGTGAGGTGTAATCCTGATTCATATGCTTAGAAGACAGACTGTCACTCAGGGTGACCAAGCCCTTAATTATGTATAATTGTAAAGATCTGGTGTGGAGGATTCAGTGCCATCCAGCAGTTGTAGATCGCAACCAACTGGAATATCTCTCGAGGTATTAATTGCTGCTGTAAATTCGGTCATTTTAATATGAGGGTATATGGTGATTGACTTACTTTTAGAGTCAGCCTCAAGTGGTCATTCAAGGAACTGCAGTTTTTGGAATTTCTACGTTGCTTAATTTTTCATCTCTGGAGGCTGCCGCTTGGTGCTCATGAACAAGTTACTCAGAGTCATGGCTCAATAAGGGTTTGTGCTCATGACATGACGTGCTAGCTCATGACAAGGTTTATCAGTTTGCTGCTCAGACGCAGAGGTATAACAGTACACCGGTGCAAGCTTGGACATGACGCATGGCCTGTTGCATCTACATATGTCATCTCCCCATTTTAGCAACAATCTTCCCTTTTAAACGTTGAGCACAAAATTGTTATTTATCAACAACTATTTTGCCATCACTGTGGCTAATCAACTTTGTCAGGAAATGACTCAGAAAATATGAATTATCATTAAAATGCCAAAATACACTGGAGTGGGGCTCTAACCAACATGCCAGTCATCCCCCAGTTCAAAGCAATCCTCCCGCCTCCACTCTATACTGGCATGCTGTCGTGGCGTTTGATGTTTATTTGACCAACTTTTACCGTGTAGCCCCTACTGTACTTGCAGCTGATTGGCCTCCCACAGCCCTGCTGCTTTACCACTTAAACAGTTGTGGGAGGTTCTTTTTGAAGTGGAAGGGCTTTTTATACAGAAGCAGCCAAAACAATCATAGCACTGCAGGGTGCATCCTGGCACTGACTGGTATGTTGCCAGACGAGATAGACTTGCTTTTTTTTTTAAAATGCGTATCTGAGAAAAAAAAACAAAAAAAAAACAAACCAGCAAAAAGAGCAATTTTGTTTGCCGTCATAAACAATGAAGCATGGGTAATAACCAAGGACTCAGAAGGGGCACATGGTGTCTGTCCCCATATTCACCAACAGCCTTCAGGCTGCCTCATGTATTCGTAAAAACTAGGAACTTGACATCTCTGCAACTGACACACAAACACACTTAAACCATTATATGATGATGTATTCCGACAGACAATAAAGATGCATTTGAATATGGCGAGCTCCTTTACATCACAAGTGACAAGCAATGTTTTTATGCAACCCCATTACACAGCGGCTGTGATGACCTGTGATGGTCAGTTCTAAGTGTTTTGTGTGTGTGTGTGTGTGTGTGTGTGTGTGTGTGTGTGTGTGTGTGTGTGTGTGTGTGTGTGTGTGTGTGTGTGTGTGTGTGTGTGTGTGTGTGTGTGTGTGTGTGTGTGTGTGTGTGAGAGAGACAGGGAGAGAGAGAGCCTCCACACTGTAATAAGGGTTGCCTAGCCAAGCGTAAGTGTCAGGGTGGAGATGCCTGGCTCATTAGGTACCATGGCAGGATAATGTATGAACAGAGCTCGTGAAGAGAGAGTGAGCAAGAGAGAAAGAGGGGAGCAGCCATTGTTCTTTCTCTTCTCTCTCCTTTCTGTCTCTCCCCACTGCCTCCTCCTCCTCCTCCTCCTCTTCTTTCCCCGCTGCCAATTTCTTCTTTGTGTGTGTGCGCCTGGGGATATTTAGGCTCCCTGGTCACATTATGCCCTGTTTTTCGATGCAGAGCTGCCACTCCATGGGTTTATACCATTTATTCATAAATTAATTTATTTATTGGTTTATTAAATTTAATTCATTGCGTCTTGCATGATGCTTGTTTTGCGGCTCTGTTGCTCGATTGACAGGTTGCCAGTCATGGTAAGATTCCATATCCCATCGGCGTCATGCAGCAGCACGTTGCTAATTGAGTTGAATGCGTAGCTCGTCTCTCCTCAGTGAATCCATCTGTCGCCGTCTTGTCATCAGTTTGTTCGCACTTGACAGGTTCCAAGTCGGTCTTTCTGTGTTTAACTGTGCGCTTCTGTGTAGGTGTGCTGTGTTTTTATTTATGCAAGGGAGCGTGTGTCTGTGTGTTTGAGTGTGTGTCGGTGTGTGCGTGCACGTGTGTGTAGTACAATGCGATATAAAACGGGTGGCTGCCTAGGGGCCCATTCGCAGTAATATGTCGCTTGCCCCACTGTAGAGTCCCACAGAGAACAGGCCCTCAGCCAGCCACCCTCTTTATATGACATTGGCTACTACACACATTTATACTGAAACAAACAGGCAAACAGCACATCCCTGTAGATACGCAGGGGCATAATCCATAACGATCTGCAATAAATCTGAATTTGTGAAATTATAGGGGTTAGGACCGACACCTGACATCATTTGGCTTATTTTTTTGGCTAATGCAGTTCTCCCCAGCAAAACCGCACAGCTGTAAGAGACCCTTGACATGGCAGCCCATCAGTAGTTCATGAGGTTACATAGGAATGCATGTGTGGTGATGATATGATTAATAAACCCTTTGCTCAGTTGCCTTTGTTTGCAATCTGCCTCCATGGAATTGGCTGTGTAATTGAAGAGAGAGGGTTACTATAAGGGGTGTAACAGTCTACAGAAGTCACAGTTCGGTTTGGTTTAGGAGTCATGGTTTGGTGCAGGTTCAGCACAGCGGGAAAAGGAAAAAAAGCGTAAGGATACATTTCTTTTGATTTATTTTGAAAAGGCATTAGTGCAAGTGTCAAAGACAAACAAAAACCTCCTGCTGGGGACTAACACCTTTTCGTCCACAGGCAACTTTGGTAAACTATTCTTATGATAAAAACAAGAAATATTTCGAACATTTCTATTTAACACTGCACACACTGAACACATACCTTCCCAAAAAGCAATAGGCAGCAATAGGCCTTTATACTGAAAAGCAACTCTTGCCATGCTATGGAATTTGAGATACTTTATAGAATAATTTAAAAAAACTTGTGCGTTTGGAGGAGTGCTACACCTTGGCTGTAAACCAATGAAAATGCCAGTTTATTCATTTTATGTTTCAGCCTGCTTCGCTTTTGCGTCTAAACGCAGTTTGTAGCAGCGGGGATAATGAGTTGGGCTCCGAATTGTTACACCCTCATCCTGGTGATTGAAACATCTGGGTGATGACGTCAAGTGTGCCTTAGCAGTTCAGTATGTTTCCATTCACAAACCTTACAATAGTGAAGCAAGTAGAATGTGACGCTTTGTGTGGGTGGAGTGTTGTTTTTTTTACCTGCTACACAGTCTCTGTCTTTGTAGCGTGTGGTTGCTGCCAGTTTCACTATGTGCATACTGACTTGCCAAGTGATAATGCAGTTGGTAATGTAGGGTTTGGAAGCATAGGGTATTTTTACTCGTGCAGAAAAAAATAAACTGGATCTTTTTGACTTCAGGAAACATTGATTTGTTTAATTTATTTTAATGTTCAATGTAAACAGGTCACTCTGTTGCATCGCATTGCCTCTGTTACTATGAGCGTTTTATTTATCATCTTAAACAGATTCTACTCATTTACTACACAGTTTGTTGTAGTTTCTACCCGTTGGAGGGACATGTAGTCGCGTGTGGCTTCTGTTGTCAAAGTATAAGCTTTTGTTGATTATATTGAACACGCTCTGCTGCAGGCATGAAGCAGCAGAAGTGTTGCGCTGCGTTCATCCTTCAATGTATTTTGGCCGTTATACACAACTCTCTCTCAGTTGCTGTTGAAGCGGGCCAGTAACCCGCAGCAGGTCGTCCGGCCTTTAATTTGCGCTCGTCATGGACTGACTGACTTGTACGCTACTTCACTCGTTGTGCTAGCCTCAGCTTACGTTGCGAACGGTGTACAGCTTAAAGTTTCTGGCCTAAAAGATTTGGTTCTGCATTACATGTACCAGGTCACACACCATATATTCTGCATGTGGCTGTGTGACCAAACTGTGACCCTCTGAACCATGGCGTTTCAGTATAAACAAACAACCTTTGCAGCCCTGGTAACTATGTGTTTGTGTTTATTCATGTATGAACCACATGGTCTTGTAAATGTGTGCTTTTGGGCCTGATCTTTATTGGGCTCATGCTGAGAGAGACTGAACTTAAAAGACAGCGTGTCTGTGTGATGTGTTCCCTCCATCAGTAGATAGATGACGTCTACAGTGTGTTTTACCGCTGCACCTTCATCACTGTCTTTCATCGCTGCTGCCAGCCCCTCTCTGCTCCCCGCTCTGTTCTTTCAAAGTTGTGTGTGTGAGAAAGATAGAAAGAGAGACATAAAGAGAACGCGGGCGTGTGTGAGGGAGGAGAAGGTGTGCGTCGCCGTGTACATTGATGGCACTTCACACAGCAGTGTGTGTCCTGGCTTTGATACAGTACGAGCATGCTGTAAGACTAGGGCGAATAAAGACGGTGCGCTGTTTGAAAGAGGAGGTTCACCGCGCTCCTCTGTCAGCAAGCTTTGGGAGGGGATTCTGTCTAGAGGAGAGCCTTGAATATTTTGTAGGCCCCGAGTGTTTCTCGATACCTCCAGAGGCAGCTTTTCCGTCTGCCTGTGTGTGAGCGATTGTGTCTCTCTGTGTTTGTGCACTTGGAGCATGTGGGAACCGACTCCTTACGCACTACAAATGAGCAGCTGCCTTATCATCAATCCCGCCTTTCACGCTTATGTGAACTTCATTATAACAGATACTTGCGTACACTCAGAGGGTTGCACACGCGCATGCATGTGCATATGCAAGCGGACATACATCCACACGTGCGCACCCCTCTTTCCAAACTGCCACAGTTGAAGAGCAGTCGCATCAAAGGCAGCTGTCTCTCATCTCACTTTATCTCCGTCATCTTTTCCTCGCTAACTCTTTCTCGCTTCTGTCACTTCACACATTTTTTTTCCCCCTTTTTGCTGATTCCCTTGTGCTTCTCTCTCTTTGTTTCCTACCCAGTCTCTTTCTCACCTTTGCCTCTGTCTGCTCTGCCTACCTGCCAGGGAGACTCTCTTCCAAAGTGAAGTGATGTTTTTTTTTTTTGTTTTATTTTCATGTCCCATTTCTGGAGAGTTCACTTTTTCTTGAAATGCCGCCTCAAAGGATCCATATCACAGGTTCTTCTCTGTCCACCAACCTGCAAAAAACCCCATTCCCACCCCCTACCTCCACCTCCACCCCCACCCCCACCCAATCCATCAGACAGCAGCAGCCAGCCTCACCGACTCCTGCCTCATTTCTCATAAATTAGTCTTACCTCTCACACACTTTCTCTTTTGTTTCTCGCTCTTACTCATTCCATTCTCCCCGTGCCCTCTCCCGCCTTCCATCTCTCTCTGGTCCTCACATTTCATTTTTCTTCCTACAAATGCCACACAGCAGTCCCTTAAGAAATGTCATTTCTGTCTTCTCCTTTTGTTCTGTAATTTCTCCGTGTCCCTCCTTTTCTCTTGGGAATTCATTTATCGTTCGCTGTTCTTCTGTCCCCAGCTCTCTGATCTCTCTGTCTCAGTCTCCCTCTCTGTGTCCGTCTCTCTGTCTTTGTCTCTGACACTCCCCTGCTTCATTTCTCCCCTTTTCTCTCTCCCTTTCTCCGTCTACCTCTTCACACAGGTGAATCTATGCAATTGTGAAACGCCATATTGGCATGAATCAGGTGATGTATTTTTGCTAAATCAGAAAATTAAAGCGTGTGGGATTTAGGGGGATATGTCAACAGAAATGGAATTTAATGTAATAAGTTTGTTTTCTTTCGTGTATCACCACCCAAAACTATGAGTCGTGGAGTTTTTTTTTGTTACCTTAGAATGAGCTGTTTATATCTACATAGGGAGTGGGTCCAATTTATGGAGTCCGCCATGTTGCAGGCCCATGTTTCTATGGTAGCCCAAAATGGACAAACCAAACGCTGGCTCTTGATAGGGCCAAAAACCTCCTGAACACTGAGCACAGCAGGAATCCTAACCTAAAGTTCACGCTAGGCACATGGTTAGATGCCACTGAATTCTACATACTGCTCATTAAAAAATGGCACGAAATAACACAAATCAGTAGAGTGCATTATGTTTGTCTTTGTGTGTCCTGTGAAGATATCAAGCCCTTAACATCAGACTAGTCTTACTGTAAATAATCATGATCACATGCATAAACTAGTACTGACAGATGGCCTTTTGTAAATCACCATCCTCTTTTGCTCCATGTCTCCCTCAGTTGATTTAATGTCTAAGACTTACAAGGATGATATTTTTTTATCATTAAGCCATGTTAAATTGAAAGCAAGAATGGTCTATCTCCAGCTAGGCATGAGTAGCTGACCAACAAAAAAAAAGGGAACGCCAGTAGGATTACCCATTCACAGAACGCATACATTTCATAGATCACCTCTGAACTAGTTCTGTATTGTCTGAAAATGTTGATTTCAACTTACAGAATGACTAATGACAGCCCATTATGTGAGGTCCTTTTTAATGTCATGGAGCTTAGATACCACTGGTCAAGACTGCAAATTAGCATCTACTCTCACTTTGCATAGCCAGCAAGCACAGAAAAAAAAGTCATTTTAACCCAGAATAATTGTCAGTTATCTTTCCCCTCTGGCATTCGTGAGATAATCCTTGTCACAGAGAGACGCTCAGATCCAGCTTGGATGCTTTAGAGGAAATTGGTGAGATGTATCACAGAAATTCAATGCTTCAAATTTGATTCTGATTCTTCTGTGCAGGGTAAAGCATCACACGCTGCACACATGCTCCCAAGTGGCCGGAGAACCAATTTGTTAGGCCTCTGACAACAGACGAGCTGGCTATATGAGAACATACAGGTCTTACCCCTGATGTTAAAATACAGATTTGTGTGGAGCGAATTTATTTATGTTCAGCTCTCCACCTTTTTTTTTTTTTTTGGTAAATCTTGTGACAATAACAGCTCAGCTTAAAAATCCAATTTAATGTATCTTTTTTATGGTATCTGATGTGGATTACACTTGTGGTCAGCTGAAACTGGCCTAGTTCTGCTCTGCATGTACTGCTGTTGGTCTTTCTTTGAATCTTTAACAGGGCTCTTCACAACACTTTATGCAGCGCTGTAATATAACGCCTTCTCTCTCTTGTCTCTGAGCCTGTTTTTGTCGAACCAGAAGTGACTCTTCCCCGGTGGATCTCAGTGAAAAGATTCCACTTGAGAACAGTTCTCTGGCGTGCAGGCATGCAGGCACTTGTGTTCCATCAAAATGCTAATAATATCATCTGCAATATCCAGGGCAATATTATTGTAGTGCTAATTGGTGAAAAAAAATTGTTGATGGGAGCACCTGCCCACCCCACTACTCAATTATTTTTAA
This sequence comes from Epinephelus awoara, assembly GCA_035609425.1. Lineage (NCBI taxonomy): Eukaryota > Metazoa > Chordata > Actinopteri > Perciformes > Serranidae > Epinephelus > Epinephelus awoara. The sequence goes on from CM069304.1 coordinate 10,525,328, forward strand.
TTACAATGGCTGTAATAAAAGGGAACAAATTGTGTAATGATCAATGTTTCTTCAGTGAGGTGACAGTTTTTCTCTTATTTGCTTCCGCACGGCCATGTGTGGCTCATTTAGATGGCAGGGAGATACTTGTGTTTTGAGTCAAGCAGCTCTAAGTGAATGTGGGCCCTCAGGAGAGGAACTTCTCTCCCCTTTGGTTTTATGCAGCATGATTTATTCATCACACCACATGTCTGTAGAAGTGGTCTTTGGGTGGTTCACACGTGCTGATATGTGCTGTGTTGCCCCACACCTCCTTGTGGTTTCACACTTGAGAGGGTTGCCTCGTCATACATGTGTGAGAGGGAGAGACGGAGATATAGTGGGGGGAAAAATGCAAATTAAGAAGTACGTACGAATTGAGCCGCACAAAAAAATAATTGCAGAAGATTCGTTGTACCAAGTTGGAGGGAAAATCCCTTATTTTGAAACAATCCCTGTCTTCCAAATTGTCAAATTAACTTTTCTGCAGCAGTGGCTAGTGAGAGGGGGTAATTAATAGCTTCTTTTTGGGAGTTCTTTCCTTGTATGTGTCAGTTTTTCTGGCTTCCTTCAAAGTGATAATGCTCTCCGGCTGTTGCCCCTGGGGACTGCTCCATCTTATTAACTTGTCTTGGGAGACAGGGCTGCCATGCAGCCTGCTTTACTGCCTGCAGGGATGGAGAAGGACCACTAAGTCTTCCGCTGTCTTCTTCTGCCCCAAACATTCACCGCTCACCGCATGTCTTTGTATTCACATGCGGATGTGTGTGTGTGTGAACTCGCATATCAACTGACACAAGAAGGGAATAGTTAAGCAGTCAAGAGACGATGATTAAATATAATCACTCAGTCTTTGTGGCGGATCATATCTGCAGTCAGAGGCTACACAAAGTTGTCAATGCGGAGTTAAAGAGGGTAGATCCAGATCCAGGAAAGGCAGGTTATGAGTAAGGATGCACCAATCTAACACAGGATATCTGCCAATAGTACAGATCAGATAGTAACATTCTCTTCCCCCCACATTTATACTGTATTCCTCACTGCATGGAGTCATTTATATGTAGTATATATGCCACACGAATGATGGTAAGATGTGGCCAGGGATTGCTGTGGTAGTAAAAACTGAGTTGGCAGCCTGCTGCGACTGAATGACTGTAACTGATAGTGGAAACCCTAAATTTTATCATGACAGTGACAAAGAAACCATATTGAATGTAAATCAGTCACATTGTGGCCAATAACCCATCTGCTTAATAAGGTCAGTATCACAATAGATACCCATCCCTATTTGCGAGCGCAGTGTAACAATCATCAGACCCAGGATAACAGAGTGAATTTATAGTCCTGGGGTCATCCATAGTTGTCTTAAACCAGAATGAGCAGTTGAGATTTTATTGATGTTTTAACTGGACACATGGACATGCAGCAAGTAGGCCTGCAGACAAATTAATCTGAGCCAGAAGGAAAACATTGTTGGGTTGGAAGAGCATGCGCAGGCATGGATCTGGTTTCCAGGGCTGTACCCAGGGCTGGGTATCAGTACTAACCCAGTGCCAGGTAATATCAAAATGTCTCCAGTCAAATGATACCTGCATTCAATCCTTTTTTACCCAGAGCTGGGGAAAAAATGACAGTTTCTATGGTTTGCAGCCAACCACCACAAGCAGCTGCAACCCACACAGTCTGTGGTTTGGTGTAGTTAATTATGGTGTATTTGACGGAGACTAAAACGTTAAAAAATTTGGCTGTACTACACACAGTTTCACTCAGGATGGGTATATATTAAAGAAGAAAAAAATAAGGTATCAAATTAAGTACTATATTGATATCTGTATTATTTTAAGGGCACTGGTATTGTCTTTATTTAAATAATAACCTAGCTGAACCCAACTCAGAATTTTTATCAGTTAAATTGAATGTGATTGTTCAATACGAAAATGTAATTATGTGTCCTTTTTATCATATAGACTATCAATCAGCACCATACTGAACTGCTAAATTTTTGAAGAGGGTTTCAAGCTAATGCGCGCTAACTATGCTATCAACAAGTCAGAAATGTGCAACATCATTTTTTTCTGACACTAAATGTCAAACGAAACCAGAAAACTGTATCGTACTAAGTTGCTATGAGCTATAAATTCACTACTTCTAAGCAGAAGGCTGAAGAAAACATTATCTCAGAGCTTCACCGGGCAAAGCCTCTCTTCATCATCACAGACTCACCCTTGGTCCAGGTCTGCAGCTGCCGCTACCAGTCGCAGTCATCTTCACCAAGCAGACAAAATGACTTGATGTAGTGTCATGATTTAACTCGATAGAGCAGCGTGAAAGCAAAGAAGCGCTGACTCTGCACCTACATTTGGAGACCAAAATGTCCCCAGAAGTACACTGCACACTGACAACCCCCCAAAAACAATTGCTCGCCTTGAAGAATCTCAGTTGACTGAGGGGTCTCCGATTGGTGATTCAAATCATATGCTTTCAGGGGGGGGAGCCCTACTTGTTTCTAAACAAACAATGCAAACCAAGAATTTTGACAGGAGAACTTGGGCACTGAGATGTAACCATTGCTGCAGTCAGCCCAAAACTGTCCTCGGTGCCTCTGGAGCTTGTCTGACCAGTGGATATTACGTGCTAGCTCTCAATCACTCACTTTCTGCAGGAGAATGCGTTCATGCTGCACTTTTGCTTTCTGTAAGCTGTTGTCACAGCAGAAGGGGCTGAATGTATACAGTATAGGATTGGCACAGACAAGCAACATGTCATGTAAAAAGAGAGATATCCAAGACACATGAACAAAAGCCTGTTAGAGACCTCCAAAACTGTGTGTGTGTGTGTGTGTGTGTGTGTGTGTGTGTGTGTGTGTGTGTGTGTGTGTGTGTGTGTGTGTGTGTGTGTGTGTGTGTGTGTGTGTGTGTGTGTGTGTGTGTGTGTGTGTGTGTGTGTGTGTCCAAAATGCTATGTGCAAAATTGGCTATTTACTTTCCCCCTTTTTCCCCACCAGGCCTTATTAATTTTAGTATATGGCAGTTTTTACATTGTGTTTCATATGGGCATCTTTCATAGTGCCACTTCTAATAAAATACAAAATCATGTGGTACTCAGGTGAAAGTAGCATTCTCATGAGCAGGAGGAAGACAAATGGCAGGTGTCTGCAGCGCAGCCTGTTAATCCCCACACATTAAGTCTGCCTGAAATGACACACTATGTGGAAAGAGAACTGTCGCAGAACGTTGGATTTAAAGTAGCAGAATATGAAAGTAAACCTCCTCGCTGCTGTTTACTTAATGTTGAGCTGAGTTTGTATTTGCTGAGAAAATCAATCTTAAAAAGATTTACCAAATGTAGACAAATTAGCCGGCATAAATTAGCCAGAGCATATTCATTATGTCTATCTCTCAGTGGAATACAGCGTACACTGCAGTGTCTTTATCGTTTAACTGCACTATCATAAATGTAATCATGTATTTTATCTGGAAGCGTCTGACGGTGATAAACACTGCCTCTAAACTATTTTATAGTCCGCAGCAATATGCAAGTACACACCTAAGTATTAAAAAATGATGGTGTATCTTATTGAATTTGAACAGAGATATTCCATTTATTTTAGTTAGCTTAACCTCAGTTTGAGCCTCCCTGAGCTCATTTTTCAAACCACTTCTTATCCTGCTCGTGTTCAGCTTCTGTGTTATTGTCCTGTCTTTCATGCATCAATAGATGGATTATTATACATCCCTATTTGTAATTGGAGGGCAGGTTAGACAAGAGGATAATTAAAATAGTGTGTGTTGCTACTCCATCTATTTTCTGTTACTTTCTTGACGTGTGTGGCTCGCTGTGTTTCCGTGCCCTCCTTTGTCCTCCAAGTTAATGTTGTTGATGTGGCACTTACCGAGGACACACAGACGTGCTGACAAACACACACACCAGCACTCCCACATACGCGGTTATGGGAGAACTTACTTTATGCCTGAGTGGATACAGCAATGTTGTACACCTATTATATGGTAAATTACGATGTTATTGAGATTTAAATTTCTATAGGATGGCTTGAGTGAAGGAGCAAAGCAGTGCTGATTTGTCAGTTGACAGAAAATTACTAATGAGTTTGAAAATCGATTCGTTTGTCTTTAATTTTTAGCTAAAATGTCAAATATTTGCTGGTTTGAGACAAAAATGAGATTTGCTGCCTTTCTTTGTTTAGTATTGTAGATTGAATAGTTTAAGCAAATTCACAGTGTCACGTATGGCCGTGGGACCTTGTGGTGGGCGTTTTTCGTGTGTGTCTTAAATAAACAAATTAATCAACTAGAGGTCATCTAGCGATGGGATCATTCCAGCCACCGTACAGCAATCCATGACTTAAAACAAATATCAGCCAGTTGCATAAAGTGGAGGGCAACAGCCTCTTCCCTACTTTCCTACCCTTTACCTTTAGCCCCCTTGTTTGAATCACACCCATCTTTGAGCTCAGCCTTCATTTTGAGATCAACAACACACCTGTAGAGCTTTGTGACTGCATCTTTCCTGATAGGGACGCCACCACATTTACAAAAACTGTCCCCAGACATACTATCAACGAAAAACTGCTTCCGTAGAAGTCCCTGCTACAGGTGGTGTCACCCTGGACCAGATTTTGCCTTGATCATGCACACCCACACCCACACACAGACTCATGAGGTGAAAACAATACCAGCCATCACGACGTTGTCACAGCTGGTAAAAATTAAACATAAACATCAGTTGCTGCCCAAAAGCAACAGACTTAATTATTGCGGGCCTGGTTGTAACTTTTGTGTCTTGGACTGCGGGTATAACCTATCTAATGAAAGCTAGAGATAACCACAAAAGGATTATTCTTTCCTCAGGTTAGAGATAATGTTAGAGCTCAGACAAAAGACAATATTGCATGGGCTGACAGGTTGGGTTCCCAGCTGGCAAAGGCTGACCATGCTAGGATAGTAGTATTGCCTCCAGCAACAGGAAAATTGGAATGACTGTGGCAAAGTCATGGATACAACCACCAAGGCGTGAGCGGGGAGCCATGTGTTTGTTTCCATGAGTCTGGAGGCCAGTCCTCATTATAGTGGCTGGTAAAATATTACAGTTCAGCTGACACTGTCTAAGTGAATTGTCCAGAGCAGTTTTGACAGCTAGTGGAAGGCAGGGCTAGATTATGATGGATGATGACAACAGGGGTGGTGCAGGAGGAGCATTGATGTGTTTTGTTGCTCATGCAAGAACTAATACGTACACCTAATGTGGTACGGTTTGGTTGATGGTGTGCAAACACGCACACATAAGTGGAGATGCCTGATGGGTATGTTAAAATGTTGTTCCTACCTACAGAATTCATTCAGGACCCCATCTCTGCCAGCCCCAAAAGGACTCATCTCTGTGTTTTTTTTCACACGTGAAAGGAAAATAATATTCATTATTGTTGTTTACCATTCCATCTGCTTTTGCAATACTATTCCTGTGTTATTCACGGCTTGTTGGTTGGGGAGAGTTATCCAAATCCAAACAATTAGATTTCATTGCCTTCCTGTTTTCCTATCAATACAGTTTCATGCCATGAACATGAATAGTTCCGCTGGCAAGGGAAAAAATTAATCAGTTTATTGAGGAAAAGTTGATTACAATCTTTAAAAGCTTGAGTCTCTTCAGTTTTTTCTAATATGAAAAAAGAAAACTGTAACATTATCAAAGGCGATATCAAAGCACCAAAAAAAAAAGAGAAGAAATGTTGCTTGTTTGGTGAAAAACGAACAGCTGCACGAAACTGCTGACCACCACATACCGCCTTCACTTTTCAGAGGTCAGATTAAAGTAAACTCATTGAGCAGCCTTTGTTCACATGTACAGTGTGGAAGTCCAAAGTAGTGTTCACAGTACTGAAGCATTCATTTATGAAAAGCACATATAAAGGGATATTAATCCATCTGAACGTCAAAGCCGCTGGGATTTAAAATTGGTTTGTGTGTTTGGAGAGGGAGCAGCCTTTTTATCAGATAGCTTCACCTTCCATTTTAGGGTGAGTGTGAGTAATGGAAACCAGCACTAGAGTTATAAAGGACTGAATCTGAATCCCTTCCACTTGATACTACTCAAGGTTTACTTGTGACATTATAAAACACAGGATACAGCAAAATATCTGGATTACTGAATGGATTGAAGAGGAACAGTCCAACGTTTTATTTTTCTTTCTCTTGTTTTCCTTTCTATTTACCTGTGTTCCTACTGTTCATCTTTGTATGTGCCGGAGGATCCCTGTTCCCAATGAGGCAGGATTGAACTAATCAAGGATGCACCAATTGTGAAATTCTGGGTGATTACCAATGATTAAATCAAGAATTTGGCCTTTATTCATACAAAAGTTTTTGTTGTTGTTGTGTTGTTGTTTATTTTGCTTTTGTCGTTATCTATTCCCCCTTTTGTGCCACAGAGACGAAGAAATCGATTAAAAAGGTCTTTTTAAAAATATATCATAATACCCACTCTAATATTAACTTTTTTGCTGCAAAAACATCAACAAACTTCTCTAACAAACTTTATTTATTTAAGTTTCTCGCCAAAAACTGCATTTTACAAGAAAACATTTGAACAGAGAAAATTAGCAGAAAAAATAATTTACCTTTAATTTACCAAATTCTCATTTTTACTGAAGAGAGCATCATAATGCAACTCAGTGAATGGAACCTCCATCAGCAGCTAACAGCTAAAGTTACCTAGCTCTACTCCTGCCAATGTCAACATGGATTTGTTGTCCACAATGCGGCATTATCAGGGAAACAATGGGTTGCATCCCCAGACCCATAGATAGTGAGTTTACTGCATTCTTCCTTCCCGACAGCATCCCGTTATCTTATTTGGCAGCAGCCAATGGCAGTCAGCAAGGAGAATATCAGCTGATACCGATGTGTAGCTGATACATTAGCGCGTGCTCAACAACCTTAGATGACTTAAACAAGTAGACCCAAAATGACACAGAATTTTCTTTCTCCTGCCCTTTGTTGGAGCAGATGGGACAAGGAGAACACTTCATCCCCAGGTTCACTGGTCTTTTGGCTTCTTCTGGCGTGGCCAATCCATCTCCCAGTAGTCACTCTAGCTTCTGGGTTCTTGCCCATTCTCCTTCCCTCTTGTCCTCCCTCCAAACACTGACTCATTCACTCATTCCCTCCCTCTCTCTCTCTCTATCTCTCTCTCCCTCTCTCACATCCACTCTCCTCTTCCCAATTTGGCCACCAGGGAGGTGTGTGGCACTGAAGCAAGCATTATTGATAGAGCATCTGTTTAGACATGGTGCAGGATCTGTGGCATGTGGGCGAGCAGCTGGGGGTTCGAGCAGGGGAGACATTATGTCATATTACATATCTTGATATGTCTCGTTCACTTGTATGCATGCCCATTTCACAGGCACACACTCCCACAGACACTGAGAAACACAAACACATGCCACCGCCATCCCCACCAAGATTATTGTAGATTCCATCTTACTTGAAAATGTGGAAACCCAGGCTGTTTTTTTTTCTTTTTTACAAGGATGGTTTAAATAATTTATGGAGTGTGTGCTAGAAGTTGTCTAATGTCACTACTGTGCAGCAGCAGTTACAAAAGTCAGTTTTAGAGGCCATTTCAGACCTGGGAGCCAGAGGCGAATATTCTGGCATCATGGCTTTATTGGGGCAGCCAGACAGACAGAGCAGCCCTATCCAGATAATCACCACACATCTCTTCTAGATGGCCAAACTTGTCAAAGCTCATGCAGCACGCTGCCAATAGATTTTCATCCTTGGCAGCTGATGAACCAGAGGATTTTATGGTATTTTACACAAAGCGAGTATTTTTATGATGTCACATGGAGGCTCTTTGTAGCAATGAAATGGCAATATTTTCATCAGTTGTGCACCGTCTTTTTTTCTAGCATCAGTAAGAGAGGTATATTCTGGTGTTTCTCTTTTATATGTTTGATTGCACCTAGCTTTTGCGTTCCATAACCTGGAGCCAGTTCCAGGTTAACAAACACTGAAATGGTGTGCATTTGTTTTGCAAATGATTACACAGGTTGTCACAGGCTGCCAAAGACTATGCAAAAGGAAGCTGTGTAAGTTGAAATAACCAAGGACACTGTTCAATGAAACATGTAATAAAATCCAGATACCTTTAAAAACCTGTCGACAAAAAAACAGAAGAGTCTTTGATGTCCTTGTGTTTTAATTAAGCTGACAAATCCTGCTTTAAAATAGGACCAGGCACCTATATGCTTTCAGGCTTTGTTTAGCCTGTATATACTGTAGCTACATATACAGCATATATACAACACTTTCTGACGATATTTCAGACCACCCAACAATGGCTTTTACCATTTTAACATTTGTGTTTTTCTTCTGATATCCGCTCAGCACACACCTGCTGGATAATTTTGCCACTAACATATGGTGAGTGGGTTATCACATGGACAGACATTCATCCCCTCAATAGATCTTTTTCACAGCAGATATTTCAATGTGTCACAGCAGGAAAAGCACAGGTGCAATTAATAATATTAATAATGGCTGCATTCCAGTTACATCATGGTTTACTGAGATGCGAGCCTTCATTAATGCTACTTTTACACCTGTGCTTTACTTGTTATGACAAGTCATAATGTACACCGCGGGAAAGCACTCATGATCCACCTGCATTTCATGTTATTGTGCTCGATTAGACTTTGATTGGCATCTCATTAAGCATCCAGCCAGTTGTATTGCACCTTTTACTGCAACATACACATTTCCTGTAGGTTTCATATTAGCACAAGTAGTTTGTGACCTCATATTATTTCCTGCTTAGCTCCGCATACCTTCAGCCTTATCAGAGGTCTAATCAGTCAGAATAAGTGAAAACACCTGTGTCAGTGTGCAGGACCCTTTAAGTCCCAGCACATTCCTGTGCACCCACACAGGTGTGTTCAATTACTTTGACTGATTAGACCTCCTCTTGAAAATGTGTACTTAAACCAAAGCTACAATATGTCAGTCTGAGCCTACCATACAGTAGAAAACCTTGAAAAGATTTTGAAAGTACTTTTAAAAGACTAAAGTCTGACCCCCTTCTCAAATTGTAACACAATGTGAGTTTTTACAATGACTAGAGATCTTGCGAGGTCATGATGATTGCAAGACTACAACTAGATTGTTTTGAGATTTTTCCTAACCTGCTTCAGGTGGAAAATATGACACGAAATTCCCTTTTAAATGAAAACAAAATAAAAAGGTCATATCTTGACAGTATTTTTGTCAATTTGGCATCAATGTAATCATTAAAGATAAACTGTATTTTTGGGGCGTTGGTGGCTTAGTGGATAGAGCAGGCGCCCCATGTACGCCGCAGCGGCCCAAGTTCAAACTTTACATTTTGGATTGTTTTCACCTAAACTCGACACCAGCCTCTGTTGGAATTAGAGGCTAACCTTTTTTTTCACTAAAATGAGCCAGTTGGTGGATAAGATACCGGCCAAATTTGACACAAACATTCCTTCGTTCCACAACTCTACCAGTTTCTTCTTTTCATTCATACAATAACAGAGACTGTGCCTTTCCAGAGTCCCCACCATGTTTACCTTCTACTCAGGCTGCTGCTTCCTGAGTTGAGACTAAAAACTTCTGATAATCACAAATATATTTGATTTTGCGAGAACGTCAGCAAAAAACACCGACTAAAGACAGCTTGGACCGAGTTTTATGACCACCTAACACCATCAAGATCACGAGAGCGCACAACAACTCGGGTAAAACTCTCATGATTTAATTGGGAGTTTGTTTGCAACGGTGAAATCACTTGAAAACTCATCTAATGGAAGACCAGCATTAGCCATCTGTGGATCACAACATCCATCCATCCATCCATCCATATTCATAACCGCTTACTGTATCCTCTTGAGGGTCATGGGGGGGCTGGAGCCTATCCCAGCTGACATTGGGTGAGAGGCAGGGGACCCCCTGAACAGGTCACCGGACTAGAGACAGAAAACCATTCACACTCACATTCACACCTACGGACAATTTAGAGTCGCCAATTAACCTATCCCCAACCTGCATGTCTTTGCACTGTGGGAGGAAGCCGGAGTACATGCACAGAAGGGCTCCCTCCTGGGATCGAACCAGGAACCTTCTTGCTTTAAATTAACCTTTTCTTCATATATGACAATACATATTCAGATACTCACACACTCAATCTGTAACAAACAGCATCTTCTGTTGATATTATATTAACAAGCATACATCATTGTATATCAGTCACTTATCCCTTAGTTACGAATATCACAGAAATTCACTGTGGCAGATTTCAAGTGTTTTTCTTTTTTAAACCACATTGAAGGCCCTTTTGATGCATCTTGTTTTTCAAAGAAACGACTTCATGGCTTAAGTATGTAAATGACTCAGTGCACACCTGATCTCTGCTTTGAGTGGCAGAGATCAGGTGTGCACAATCATTTCATCAAATTGAAAAGCCTGTCATTTTAAGCAAACAGTCTTCACTGAAAAGGTGCAGGTGCAAGTCCAGATGAAGAGTGATTTTATCTCTTTCACCGCAGCTTGCTTTCTTTATGCATATTTTGTTTCAGAAGTTTCTTTCATAAAGTATTTTATTAGTGCATAATATGTATGGGTGCATGGAGCAATGTGCAAAAATCTAATAGTCTCATACTGTCAGTGATATCCAGTGACTTGTGTCTTGCCTGTCTTTGTATCTGTCCTCATCGAACTGTGGATCAGTCTTATTAATTACATTTTCCTCCTGCTGTTTTCCCCCTATTTTGAACTTGCACAAAAATACCAAATTAAAAAACACCAAAAATTAAATATTATATTATCTTCTTTGCTTGGCGTATCAATAAAGATGCCGTGTGATGTTATCTGATTGGGATAGATTTTATTTTTCCATAAATAATGACATAAAAAGATTTTCCACTTCTCATTTAAATTTCACTCAATTTCTCCTCCAAAAGAAAATGGCTGAAAACCCACTGCACAATGCATGTGTGTGGAGAGAGCAGAGAAATTGATTAATTTATACATTTAATTTTAGGTGTGAAGTGGCAATAAAAGAGTCATGATGCACCAGAGTTACAAAACAGTGACCGGGCCTCCGTTAATTATGTATCATAAATGTTCAAATGGTGGCTGATTTAGCTCAAATGCAGAGAGGACAGGCTATTATGAGAGGAGACAGGTTTTATTTCTAATTTCCCCTGCTTGATAAGTGTGTGTTTCACAAAATGTTTGAAAGAAGCCCCTCCATTGTCCAATCTGCTCCCATTGCTGCGTTAAGTATCAGTTGGTGATTTTTGCTGTCAAGGCTTTTATTGTGAAGCAGCTGCAGTAAGTGTTGGATTTCCTCAGCCTTAGCTTAGCATGGAAAAATAACTGCGAAGCCAAATGAATTAGCAAGTCTGGTAAATATTTCTGTCAAAGAGAGAATTTCATGCCACAAATGTCATGTAAAGAATGCTACCATGACAGTCACCAGCCTGCAGCATAAGTAGTGTTGTTGTATTTCTTTGGCCTTCATCTGTTTGTGCAGACTGCACCCCCGGCTGGCATATGAGACCCAGACATTGTTTAAATACCAGCCTGTAAATTTGCCTATGCGATTTTTGGATAGAACTTGACCAATTGTCCGGTTAGCTGTGACAACGGCAGCCCAGTTTGCAAGCTGTCCTGACTGCAGTCACTCTTAGCGGTCAGCTACGGGGTTTATGGCCAGGGACAGAACTGTCTTCCATGCCATTTGTTGTGTCTGACCTTTAAGATGATGAAGCGCAGGGAGAGTGACCCCTGGCAGGGTTTGTTCAAAGAGCAGCCTCTTGGTAATGGGGGGTCCAGAGCCTGGCAACATGCTGGGGGATTGATCAGCCCCTTACTCAAAGGCCAAATACGGAAAGCCTAGCCAGAGGAGAAGGCCATGCAGGACGTGGAGCCATACTCTGCTTTGAAGCCCTCTCCAATACCTCAGCTGTTTCACTGCATGAATAAACATGTCTAACTCCTATCTGGTAAAGCTTCTCTTCTCTCCCTTCCCTCTTCTGTCCTCTCTACTCCTGGATGAGCTAACAGTTGCCCTGCTGCAGATGGAAAGATATGAGCCGAGGTCACAAAATCCTTTCTCTCTCCCTGTCTCTTTTTTTGTTGCCTTTTCACTCTTCCCCCTTCTCCGTTTTCTTTCTTGTGTAGCCTGCTCCCTCTCTCCCGGCTTCTTGCGTGAATACTTCCTGTGCTCTAGCGTTGTTGCACAGGATTAAATCCACTCATTTAGAGCTTGCATTGCTTCCACAGATGTCAGCTTTGAGATTGAAATGAGCTCCCCTTCTGCAAAGAGGCTGAGTTAAAAGGAAATTTCAGAGAGGGGGAAGAGAGAAACTAAACAGAGATGCAAAGTCTTTTCAGTTCCATGAGTGTAGCCAGATTGTGGCTTAACGTGTGTGGTTGACCAAGTGCTTAAGTTAGCGAGTGTCGAAATACTGTTGATAATCGAGGACCACATCTACGGTGAAAAACATTCTATAGTGTTTACATTGTGCTTTTTATGTTGTTACCAGTCATTTGGTCAGCAGATGTTCTATTTGTCTCGCATCTCCCATTACACTTTTGTGGACACTATCAAATTGGAGTGACCAAGGTTGATGCCATTTCCACAGAGATGTCCATGATTTTTTTTAGCAGCATGTACATAGATGGCTGCTTAAAGGGACAGATAATTTGAAATTAAAATTATATATGTTCCTCTTACCTGCAGTGCTGTTTATCAGTGTAGATTGTTTTGGTGTGACTTGCAGAGGTATCGGTCATAGAGATGTCTGCCTTCTCTCCAATATAATGGAACTAAACGGTGCTCCAGTTGTGGTGCTCAATCAGCAAAAAATACATTTGGAAAATTAGGGGAATATTGTCTTTGTACCAAATTGCATCTGCCAACCCTATCACTGCACAGAAGGAAGGCTCTTGTCCATGAGTAGATGCACGCTGCCTTCTGTGCAGTAATACAGTTAGAAGGTCTGGGTCGGCAGCTGCCTGGTCTGGAGAACGGAGCAGAGTGAAAGTGAGGAGTGCTAACTCTGCAGCTAAATCTGGGGACCATAACATCCCCAGAAGCACACTGCCTAAAGAAAAAAAACCTGACTGCTCAATTTAAGGGAAACTCAGTCATCTGAGGAATCTCAGGCTATTGATTTGAATCTTCAACTTTCACTGCGCAGCCCTACCATCTAGTTCCATTATATTTGAGAGAAGGCGGACATCTCTACAGCAGATATCTTGAACACTCAGCAGCTCACACCAAAACAATCTAGATTGATAAACAGCACAATGGCCAAGCCAAGAAGCAGCCAAGGCTCTATTGTGTTGTGTGCAGCAGCAGAGCTGAAGCAAAGAGGCTGGAGTGTGGATGGTCCAGGTCTCCTAAACCTCATCTGCAGGTAGAACATCTCCGCAGCCCCTCAAAGCTTTAAGAGACAGTAGATTTGTTTTGACTTCTTAAGATCAGCCCTCGCGTCTATGCTAATATGAGATCATGACCTTTCTTTACCCTTGCTCAGGTGTTCCTTTGGAAGAGCTAACGTTAAAGATGAACACAAATCATTGAGATGAATGACTTCAACAAAGACATAAATAAGCAACGGTTATGGCCGTCTGTGGAGCTTTCTCATCTATGCTAATCACTGCCCAAAGGCATTGATGAAAGGATATTCTGAAGTTATGAAGACACTGCGCTGTGTTCAGTTTATCGTTTGATTATATACCCAATTATAGTGCAAGTAAGCAATTAAACGAAGCCTGGATGTTGTGAGCAGATTCTGTCTGCAATTGAACTACACTGCTATACTTTGAGCACCCCACAGCTCTAATTTTGTGCCAGCATGTGTGAGTGTGTGTGAGAGAGAGAGAGAGAGAGAGAGAGAGAGAGAGAGAGAGAGAGAGAGAGAGAGAGAGAGAAAGAGAGGTTGTTCATGAAGCAGCGAAGCCTGCCTTGATTGCAAGGGTCAATAGTATCAGAATGACATCATCGCACATTGCTCGATGGGTCCATGATGTCACGATCTGAGCTCTGGCGTATGTGTGTCTGTGAGTGTGCACATGTGGAGAATGGGAAAGGCTTTCTGCGAGAACAGTACTCTTCTTCACCGTAAGACCATAAAAGCATCTGTAAAGTAAACACAAGTGGCAGTTCCGCCTCTAAGCATTTGGCTCACTCAATGAAAGCAATCTCTACTAAATGGTAATGGGCCTCTGCAAAGTGGCATCATCAGTGTTCTTCATTTCAGATGAACTGCTACTGTGTCACGCCTTTAAATATACCCCATGCTTAAATACTAATAACAATCTGGCCATACAGGCGATGAGAGGCCTAATTCGCTTAAATCAATTTTACTTTGCAACCCCCTCGCACGTAATTCAGTGCTTTAAAGCCTTGTTGTTTGCAGAGGATTATTTTGATTAAATGCTTTTAGTCCCTGAGTGAATTCCCCTGTAGAGGCTCTGGTGGGAGGTGCTGGCATCCACAACATCCTGCCAGGTTTTCTATTCAGACCAAAAAAACTGTTCCTCATGCACAAACTTGTGAGCGATCTGCTTTTCCATGTCTCTGCATTCACTCGCTCCTTATTATTCCCCTTTTCTGATTCTCCACTTTCGTCAGGAATGAGAAATGCTAATTAAGTTTAATGAAATTGATATCTATATCAATAGGTCAGAAAACACAAAAGGTGCATATCTGTTTCATTCATTCCAAGTCCCACGATGCTTCACACCTCAAAAGAAATTCATCACACTGCCTCAAAGCCTTTTGCAAAGGCTCCTGCCCCCACCTCCCACCACCTCCCCCCTGCATTGGTTGTTACTGTATGTGATAGAAATTGAGACATCTATTAAGCTCGGCCTATTGCTTGGCACAAAAGAGTCTGACATTCTTGAATGAAGAATCCCCGTGTGGTTCAAACCTTTGGATCTCATTACACCCATACTCCATTTGTACTAAAGAAATTCTATCAGTGTGAGCAATTATGTTCAGGTTGGTTTTTCACCATTTTGTAACTCATATTCTAACCACTTGTCTTGCCGGCTCGCTGTCTTACCCTCAGCAGTGTTTACCTAACCTCGCTTGTATTTGCCTCTGGCCTCTTCATCTGCAGCTACTTACACTGTGTGCGTTCAGCATGTGAGATGTGCTGCTGTCTTAGTCCACGCAAATACAATATGTCTTGAGGCAAGTACAGTGGCTTCATGAAGAGATGGAGGGATAACAGTGGCTAAAGCACAGTGGCTTCTCTTCCACTCTCAGTGGTTATGTGTGGTTTCCTCGCATGGCCATTGTCTCTGTTTGTCTGTATGTGTGTGGCAATGTGTGTTTGTGTTATGGATATTAGCCAGCAGAATTGGATTACGCCAGAAGAGAGACATTAATTTTTCCATCACCTTATCATGGATAGAGGTCTCTTCATCGATTAGCTCAGGTTCACAGTAACTTTTTTTTTTTTACAACACTGTCAAACTAAATTTCAGTGATGCCACAGTGAGAAATTAAACAAAGATGAGAAGAGGATATTTCTAATTTGCTCAGCAGCAGCTACCAGCATGTACCGCAGGCTATAGGGATGTCTACAGTTAACTGTTAATCGCTTAGCTGCTGAGAATTTTTATTTCTAACTGGTTAAGCATGTCAGTCTGTAGGTTGATTTTGTTACTCTTCAGTTTTCTGCACTGTGCACCATCTGGGTCGGGCAAACCCTCTGAAGGTGTACTGGACTTTGAGGACAATTTTTGTAGTGGCCAAATAATGGAATTACAACTTACAAGTCCATTATGCAACGCTGTTAAGCCTAAAAACCTTTTTCCACGGAGCTTGTGGCTTGTGGTCGGAGAAATGCTGCCGTTGTCTACGGTGGAATCTAAATAGGAGGAGTAGGACTCGCTGACAGACATATTTCAGACTCAGGACTTGCATTATGCCTGGTACACGCTACACGCTGGTACTCACCAATTATCCCCGGTCGTCTTTCACGGCATGTGTGATGTCATCGGGTTATTCTTGTCCTGTTTTTATTACTTTCACTATTATTTGAATCACTGTGTCTGTTTATGTACCAGCCGACATGTTGTAGTCACCTAAAAGCATCAGCAGATGGCAGGAGCTACATTTGAAGCGCCATATGTAAACTATCAAGCTACTGTATCTTCCACAGGAAGTACTGACAAATGTTTCAGAATAAAAGCCTATTTAGAAAATGGAGGAATTCTCTCAGCTGAGGTTATAAGGGGCTTTTAATTTGAAACAAGTGTTGAGTTTTAAATGACGGTGCAATGTGTTAACTTTATAAAGACAATGGAGTGGATAAAAAGTAAATATATAAACACACAGAGGGATTAATAAATAACAAGTAAACAACAAGTAAAAGCCCCGCCGTTATTTGTTAATGTTATTACTTTATGTCTGAGATCAGTTGGCTAAAGAAAGAATATTGCAGAAAAAGCTAACACTAAGAGAGAACTCTATGCTGCAAGAGCCAAAACCCGGGACAACATCGGCTCTGCTTTCGAGCGATGGTGAAGACTAATGCAGCTTCATCCTGAGCTAAAAAGGGACGAGATGGTCGCAGAGTTTCTGCTGGACAGGTATTTTTAGTTTGCCTCTAATGTAACATAGGCTACAACATTATAAATTACAACACAGCATCCAGTTGCTAATGGCTAACGTTAGCCTACTGTAGCGTAATCTCTGAAACATTAACGTTATCTTCCTTGTGTGTTTCCACTTACTAGTAACGTTAACGCTACTATTTAACGTTAGCTGTAACCTTATTCTAAAACTCATCAGTCAGTTTGACTGTCTTGGTTGTAACATTACAGTCACTCTCCTCTTCCATGTATCTAATGTTACCTTGCCAACGCCTAGGTCAATCATAGATGTAATGGGGACGTAATGGAGGAGGGGGGAGTAGGCCTTTGGAGGGAGGTGGAGTTGCAGGAGGAGGGGATGGGACTTTGGAGAGGGGCGGGAGTTGTGGATGTTCAAATTTTTTCTAAGTGCTGTGTGAAATGCTGTTGAACCTTGTTGATTAATAATTAACAAAATGCAAATTACAAGTCCTCTAAAGCCAGCTGAAGTACAGTCTATTTTTCAGGTTTTAATATAATTGGTGTGTCAGTGCACTCCAAAATTCCATGGAAACAGCAACCTCTGTGCTGTTCCTTGAATGTTACTGGATGATGATGTTGCTTTAATGCTGTGGGGTGGATCCACTGGGTGCAGCTAACCCAATCATCATCCACACTCTGAGCGCCAAGAGAAGGTTTATTGTGAGATATTATAAATAGAGAGAGAGAGAGAAAGAAGGTTACAGAGAGAGAGAACGAGAGAGCAGTTTTTCCTCTCCCAAATGGACTGAGCTTATTGGGAACCAGCTCAAGTATTCTCATGACCTAATTGCCAAAGACTGCAAAAATAGTTACTGTATTTTTGCTGTAAAGTAACAAGCCCTGCATTACCAACATGTGTTTCTAGAGCCCAACCTCCCTGTCAGATTCACAATCTCAGGGACCATTATTTGACATTTCCGGGCTACATTGAATTCATGAACATGTTGTAACCAGCGTAAAAACCACATTGAGCTCCAGTTTTAGTCCCAGTACCTTTGGCAAAGTGTTAGGTCATGCGTGCATTTTGTTCATAAATGTGCTCATGGCTTTATCACTTGGTGAAGTGGAATGTGAAACTGATTATATTGTGATTAATCATTAACCTCTCAGCCAGAGATGCTACTCGTCAAATCGATTTTAAACAACAGTGCCAGTCACAGTGATGTATGATGAAAATGGCTCACCAAATAACCAGGAATGTGCAGGGTATAATTTCCGCTCCAAAAAGAGCATATTGGTGAGCAAATTTCTTAAACTCTATACCTGTACTTATACAGCACATTTCAGAGAGAAATATTGGACTCCTTACTTCTCTATATTAATGTAATAGCTGATGTCACTACTGACTCAGTATCCTTTATTAAGTACTCCTGGCCACTTTTATGCTTAATTGTATCAATACATTGTTATTAATTTAGTGTCTAGGCGAGCTCATGTGCTACACTTATGCCTTAGAATATGTGTGTTTGTGTTTCTACCTTTGGCAGTGTGCCCTTCATATGTTGTCTGCTCTGACTTGTCTGATTTTGTCTCTTTTGATGTTGGACAAGATTAAACCAGCTAGTTAGTTATTTTATTGCAAATAAACATTTGGGTCCCAAAAATAAACAGAAAAATTATATATACAATAAACCCATAGATAAAAATACAATATTAAATGCTGCTTTGCAAATGACATACATAAATAATAATAATTTGATACTCTGAAGCAATTCTTTGGAATAACCCTTTGATACTTAAGTACATTTTACTTTTATTTCTACACTATTATTTGTACTTATATGAACAATTGTTCAATGTTGTACTGATACTTTTACATTAATAATAGGGATATGTGTGATTAGTTGACTAATCGATTAAACATTGCTAGCCTCAATAGTCAGCACCAACTATACTACTCGCGTAAACTTCTTATTAGAATTATGATTATTCAATGCCAATGTATTCACCCAACGAAAATGCCATTGTAATGATCAAGCAGTTTTTTGAATAATGTTTTCAATAAATGCTATTTTTTACTTTTTATTTAGTAAGTTGTCATGTTTAATAGGTTGGTGTGCAAAGGGCCACTAATTTTAGCGGCATTGTGTAAATAATGATTTTGAATGGCTGTTATAATATACACAATAGTTTTTTGGACAATGTTTAACTTTATAGATTAAATTGTGCTCAATTTTGACTGTTTTCTTAGTGATTTCTTACGGTTGGACTAGTTGACTAGCATAAGTTTAAACATCCATTTAAATGTCCAAAAAATTAGTAGTTAGGGACATCCTTAATCAATAATAATTTACAATTGAAGCAAGTTCCCTTGAATAATTGTGGCTCAGAGGTAGAGCGGGTAGCCCACCGATCAGCAGTTTGATCCCCGGCTCCTCCAGTCTGCATGTCGAAGTATCCTTGAGCAAGATACTGAACCCCTAATTGCTCCCGATGATGCTTCCATTGGTGTGTGAGTGTGTTAAAACTGAGTAGCAGGTGGCACCTTGTATTGTAGCCTCAGCCACCAGTGTATGAATGTGTGTGTGAATGGGTGAATATGACTCGTAGTGTAAAAAGTGCTTTGAGTGGTCGGATGACTAGAAAGGTGCTATACAAATGCAGGTCCATTTACCATTTACCATTATTAATAATAATAATAATACTAATAATCATTATGCAAAGATTGTAGATTTTTTTATGTAAAGAATAATAAAAGATCCTTGAACTTTACTGCCACTTCTGCCACTACATTTTCATGTTGCAGATCAGGGATAAGTAGAATGATATTCAGAAAAATACACACAGAGCTCATTTAATGATGATGAAGCTGATGAAAGGTCTAAAATGAGGCCTGTAGAGTTTGTTTTCTCACCTATTTGCCTCATAGAGACACTGGCGCCTTTTAAGGAGGCTGCTCAGTGGTCAGGTCAAGTCCTGAGCTGCAGCTCCTTTACAAATGGACAGAGGGTCTTTGTCAGGTTTGACCCACAGGGTGATTTTCCTCCATCTGATGACACAGATAGGCACTTGTGAACACGCTCGGCTCTCTGGCAGCTCACCTTCGGGTAAAAGAGCTAAACGTCCCTATCACATTTTCTCCGCTTTAATCACTTACTCCCCTTTGCAGTTTGCCGCGCTTCTTTTTTATTTCAGTGCAGACCTTGTTGCCTATATCTCTATATAATTCTACAAGTGTGTAGTTTCAAAATAATTCAAATGATATTTTCCATATTTATTAAAAGAGAATTCTCTCTTTTCTCTTAGATCTCTGACTCCTTGTGCTCTCTTTAGCTCTTCATGGCTTACTTCTTTTAGCCTGCTGTCTGGGTGCTAGTGAGTAAAGGGGTAGTTAGTCACCTTCTCCACGGATAATTACTTCCATTCGATTGTTGCTATAGAGCAGCCTTGTGATCATATAGAAGGAGAGGAATTCACACTTATGGCTATAGTTTGGCACTAATGAGGGTTTTTCTTGAGGTATCGAGTGTTTGAAAGTATACAGAAGAGGAAGAGAGAGCTGCATTCATTTAACAAGTACGCCACTTCTTCAGCTTTTGATATGCCTGTTATCACTGACCACACTACAACTGGGCATGTGTTGACAACTCAGATTCGTGTCGACCAACGTGCGTTAAAGTTAACAGTTGGTTAGTGATGATGGACAAGCATTGCTGAAGGTTCAAATAAATGTCTCTAATTAGAGCACAAATCAAATGAGTGACGTGGCACAAGTCCAGGTTACAGTCGTCATATGTAATACAAATGCTACAAATGTGTGTGTTCGTGTTTGTGTGTGTTTGTATGGAGACGGGGTGTCTCTTTAAGTAGGACAGTAGAAATTGATGGCCAACTCTGAAAGCTGACCTACATAGAGGCACAGACAAACTAGTTCCCTCAGCAAGCATGCTGAGCCCAATTGCTCTGCAGAAAATGCAGAGAAAGCAGACATATTGTATGTTAAACATTTAATAAAAGCATACAGTAGATCCCTCCGTACAGTTTTGCAAGGCTCACATCCTGGTCTTACAGCGAGTGTGTAGATGCAAATGTTGCCACTATGTTGAGAGTAGTATGTTACATTGTTCCTTAGTAAAGTAGAATTTTATCAATTTTATTTTTGGCTCCATAACATGTTTTTCAGTGTTAGTTAGAGATCCTATTTTCTATCTTCAGTTTGCAGAATTCGAGATGAATTCAGAAATGTAACTGGCTGACCAGAATTTCTGAAACAATGTCTAAACAAGTGGCTCTGATCTGATAAGTACAAACTCACTGGGGCACCGTAAAATGATGAAGGCCAAGCATGAAGAAAACAAAACACTGAAATCAAATTACATCAATTTACAATCACACAGTTTCTGTCTAATTGTTCTCTGGCCTGACACTTTATTTCATCCTTTATGAAAAGCTCCTTTGTGACATTTCTCAGCAATCAGTAATGAGATGTCCTTTAAAAATGTTGTCCTGTTAAATAAGTTCCAGCTTTTAAAAGCTTTTGAGCGGCTGCTAAACAAACTAAAACGCTGTCTGGTAACTGTGGCCCAATTTTAAGCCAGCTCCTCTACCACCTGATGCTGGCTCATTCAGCCACCTACACATAATCATCACCTTTATGTTTCGGTCAAATTGAGGGCTGACACACTGCACACTGTGCAGATCAAGTCCAAAGAAAGATTAGCGTTGGTGAAGTCCAGAGGGGGCTATTGGATTCGCACACCTACACAAAGTGTTTTATTGTACCAGATGAAATATATTCTGCTCAACATACTAAACCTGTCCACTTCTCATTAGAAATAGTTCCTTTTACAACAACATCTGTCGAGCACTCTGCCTGTAACACTACATTACAGTGTTGAGACACAGCTAGCCCAGGCTGATGGCTCATTTGATTAATATTAAGGCTAACAGGGCTTCAGCAGATGAGTCAGACACTTATTACATAGTAGATAAAATGCTCAAGGCAGTATTCATTAGCATGATACAATATGGCCTCAATCCATGATTTGTAAGGTTACTTACCTGGAGAATTATATCACGCATGCAAATCCTTTGGGTCTCCTCTTAAAATACATGCTCTCGGTGATCCACAGAGTTTGTTGATGTATTTATTTGTGGATTCATTTTTGCTACTAAAGCATGATACTTAAGTCTCCCACTGGTTCAGATTTAGCCATAGAATGTACAGGATCTGTTTACCAGTGATAATGTCTTTGCTACTATTGTGCTAATGGTGTTTATTAGCTTAGTCGCCAAAAGAAAATGTTTGCAATTTACAAACCATGAATCATATCAATGTTTCTAAAGTGACGCATTATATGAGCTGACTTCGCCATCTTGAGGTTGAGGGGATGGTGTGTCACCTACGCGAGATGACTGCCAAACTGCAGACCACTGATAAAAAATTATAGGTATTGTTTTTATTTATTTACTTTTTAGCATAATATTAAGCGAGGAAAGTATCAGAAATATGTTTGAAAAAAAGAAGAAGAAAAAACCTGTAGTCATTAACAAGATATTTCATTATATTTTAGCGTTTCCCTACAACACATTGCCATCTGTCCGTGGCTCACATGCTCACCTTCACTCTCTCTCATTAGCTCTGCTTTGCACATCAAAATGGTGGTCTGCCATATTTTAAACACATGCGTTACCATATGTATGGAAGAGCATGTTTCATATCAAAGCTCTCATTATAAATTTGGAACCATTTCCAGCTCTGACCCAACCATATCCCTGAACACATAACAAGGAAGAGAAATGCATAAAAAAAAGAACATATTTATGTTGTGATCTTGCAGCAAAACCAACATCTCATCTCAGTCTTCTGAATCACTGAAACAGTGCTCATGGCTCACTACTGCACACCTCAGTGATTCATTTTACATCGTCCATCTTCACTTTTCCTTTCACATGCATCAAAGCAGCCACATTTATTTATTTAGCTCACTGTGTCTGTCTGTCTATCCCTCTCTGTGGGTTTGCCATTATGTTAACAAATAATAAGCAAAACCTGCAATTTTGTTTATTCAGTGTCAACTCATAAGTTGAAGGTGGAGGTGCCTTTACAGTCGGTGTAAGAGCTAATAGGTTTATCCTTGAATTTGTACCATTGGACACTGCCTTTGCAGTGGTATTGTATAAATATGATCATTCAAACATTTTGTTCACTGAGTAAATGTGGAATACAAAAACTCAGACATAGCTGATAGAGTTGTTCATGACTGTTTAAAACATTGTGAGAACACTGAAAGGTCAGCCGAGATGAACCAAACCACATAAACACTGTGCTGAGGTTGAATCAAATTTTATAGATTTCTAAACTTAGTTTTGCTTTTAACTGCCAACCCTCTGAATACTTATTAGTGTTAGTATGTCCATACTGATTCTCAGTGTAATATTTGTTTTACAAAAACATGTCTAATGCGCCAGATCATTTTCAGCATTTTCAAGCACAGTTTTTTGAGCGAAGCAAGTACTTTCCTAATTTTGCTCTTCCTCTATTCTCTTTCCCCTGCTATATATGCCCTGCGCTGTTAGAGAGTTCATGCCGTTAACTGTATTAAACAGGGGATTAACGCCCGGGGCTCTGGGTCTCTAGTAATAGCAGTCGGAAATACTGATCAAAGGCCTCTAACTGTGCCGTGGGTGTTCGGACTGCCTCTGTCTGCTTCTCTGCATTACAAGAAGATGGGGCTTGGAGGCTGGGGCACGCAGGCAGACAGGCAGTGCAGGAGCTTTCTGTAGACCCTCTCCTGATTGGACAGATGAAGGTTGGACCATGCATAATTAGAGCAGGATAACCAGTTCAGTAGTGGAGGTAAAGGAGAGGCAGTTGCTGCTGCAGGTGGGGTTGCACCAATGACCTATAGCAGCCAAGCACACATGTACAGTACATATATGTGTGTGTGTGTGTGTGTGTGTGTGTGTGTGTGTGTGTGTATTTTGTTTTTGTGCATGTGCAGTGCCCAATGGGGGGGGGCTCCATTTCCTTCCTGCTGCGTCCCAGAGGACACGTCTGACACTTCCTCCAGGTTGCCCCACTTCCTTGCTCAGTGTCGACGGAGCCAGCAGTCAGAACAGCTCAGCAGCAGGCTCCTCTCATTAGATGCAGTTTTAATCAGGAGCAATATCCAGCCCCTATTGTCTAAGCATTAGATATACATATTTATGGGTTTTGGATGATTAAGAGGCTACAGCAACTCAAATAATAACGCTGAACGTTTATTTATTGCCCATAACTAGCATTACAGTTGTAGTTGTATATGCTGGAATATGTTAGGCATTTTCTGCCATAAATTGTGTTCATTTACGCTTTTAATAAGACACTTCCTTTTCTCTTTCAATATTTTTTGTTTTCAACAATAATAAAATTATACAATACTGTTAAAACAAGATATAATCAAAACCATAAAACAAGAAAAATCAGCAAAAGCAGTAGTCACAACTAGATGTGCTTTGTATGTAATTATTCTGTGATATTTGTAACCCCAAAACTTATTACTCTAAACCAGGGGTCTTCAACATTTTTTCAGGCCAAAGGACCCCTTAGCTGAAAGAGAGAAGGAGCAGGGACCCCCTACTACATATACTGTGTAAAACTGAGTTGCACTTGAGATAATTCTCTCAATATTTTGGGTCTTCCCTTGTTTGCGCCTGCCTGCAGCTAAGCAGCTATGTCAGCAGCGGTTGTAGCACAGCAAGGTGTGTTAGCCTCACCCTCTGTTCTTTCACTGGTGGTTTCTGCGATGGACTGTGTATCAAAGTCTCTTGCTCTAAAAGTTTCAAAACAAGCCATCATGGCTCACAAGAATGTCTGTACACTTGGAATAATAACGTAGTTAATCTGCCAATATGTTTCAGTAGTATGTAACTGTTAACTAATTAGGACAATTAATGTTCACTAATAATATGTTGGATTTATGTTAATGTGTGTTTTCAGACACATTTCAGGCCCCCAGTAGCTCAGTATGTAAAAAGGCAGTGTCCTTGCTGCAGCAGTCGCGGGTTCGATTCCAGCCCACGGCTCTTTGCTGCATGACATCCCCTCCCTCCCCCTGTCATGTTTAATCTGTCCCGGCATAAAAGCCAAAAAATCATCTCTAAGAAAAAAAAATGTATTTCAGACACATTTAATTTTAAAAAAACGAACAAACTAAATTAAAACTTTGAATGTCAAGCGGTAATTTGGCGACCCCTCGGCAGTATCTGTATCTGTGTAGCGGACCCCTTGTTGAAGACCGAGGCCCAAAACCATTCCTCTTCAAGGTATACCGCTATTATGGACCAGTCCCTTAGAAACCTAAAAGAGTGCCTTTTAACACATAGGATGACAGTTTTTTACATTTCAGACATAAAATAGAGCACATAGGATTATTTACATCAAATAGCTGGGGTAACATTTCCTTTAAAAAAAAAACCCTGTAAATTCAGTTCGTGCTCAACATTGACCTAGAAAAGTGTGGATAATAAGCTCAGGGTCTCTGCTTAGTATATCACAGATAATACATATGTGCTTTACATGTGCTCTCATCTATTTATTGCAGTGTACTTAGCTGCAGTCATTAGGGAGTTGGGGGATGCCTGCTACCTGCAGCTGTAAATTTATATCACCCTTAACTCTGCCTCATGTTCTCACAAGATCTTTACAGCAATAACTAAAAGTACTGCTGATAATAATATCCCTCCTACAGCCAGCTCTGCTTCTACTAGCTTGTGTTTTATGACAAATACCTCTGAAAGGAAAGAATGTTTAGTGTAGGTACATATTTCAGAAAATATCTGTGGTGTGGATGTGGAGAATGTGGAGGCCATCAAAAGGAAAGCATTTAAACACTTTACATTGGTGGTTAATGCATACAAGAAGCCTATTAATTTTAAAACTTAATTTAAAGCTGCAACGCCACTTTTCAAGTCATTTTTGCTGCATCAATTTGCAACTTCCTCCATTATCTGCGTCTGGCAGAATCAGCTTTTTTTTTTTTCAGGTTGGGGGGGGGGGCGGGGTTTGAGCGCAACAGAGGCAGAGAAACCTGGAATGAGTGTGAAATAAAGACCGAGTATGATGAAGGTGGTAAAAGGCCGTGAAAGTAGGCTCCCTGCCGATTCTGTGGAGCGATGAGATGAGGCCGAGCCCAGTCATGGCTAATAAGTGTGAGCAAGTGCAGCCAAGAGGCCTCAGCCAGTAGCCACACAACACCTATTATCAGCCTTGCTACGAAAAAATCCATGTGTTTCCATTTACAGGGTATTGTTTAAGCTGTGTGTGGGAAGGTTGTTCAGTGTGAGCGTGTTGACACCTCTCTCCTTGTGTCTGTCAGTGCTGACAGTCTTTAATAGTCTCGTTGAGGTCAGCCTCCTGCCATGTGTGGATAGTTTGAAGAAAAGGGCCGGGATGCATGAGGACAATCTCGCTCTGCTGACACCCTGCAGAAGGAGGATGGGAGAGAGAGGAATGCTTCTGTTGGTGCTATTTTGTGGCCTGTAATTGTCTGTAAGGTCTGTAAAATAGGATAGTAGAGCAAAGGACTGCACCGTAATGGTGGGGCCAGAAGTTCAGACAGTCCACAGGGGACTGACCAAAGAAGGCGTGTGCTGAGCCAATGAGAGAGAAAAATAGGGATGTTTGTTGTGTTTTTTGTGTGTGTATGAGTCCAGGACACATTCCAGTTGTAGTGTACACTACAGCAAAATGTCTTTTTGTTCATTTAAACAGATCCAGTCATGGGTGGAAGGGCCCTGCTGGTGGTAGCTGTGGTAGGCTTGGCCCTGACCCCAGTGGGTATAATGGTGCAGTGGAAAATGTCCTGTCAGTTGATGGAGGAGCTGCCTGTAGCAGCAGGAAGGAGTGTGGCGACAGGGGCCATGTGTGTTAACCTCTTTCCTTGTCACTTTTTCTGTCTTTCTCCCCACCCCCCCTCTCTTTTCATCTACACCTTTTTCTCTTTCCCTCTCCGCCCTCGTTCCCCCCAGACTCCACTCCCTCTACCTACACTCCTCCGTGACAAATTACTCCTGGCGGTTGATTTGTTGGTTGTCAAAAGTGCTCCTTGCGCTGGCATGAAGGTGGGGTGAGCAGGAGAAGAGGGTGCAGCCACCTCCTCTGTTCTGCCTGTCGTCATCACCAGTCCCTCGTCTCCCCCCTTCTCACACGTGTATGTGTGTGTGTGTGTGTGTGTGTGTGTGTGTGTGTGTGTGTGTGTGTGTGTGTGTAGCCACAGCTCGGTGTTGAGATGTCTCAGTGGAAATTGATATTCTGTCTCCCTGTTGTCCGTGTTTAATCAGCTCACACATTAGGTTTCCAACCCATCTTTTGACAACGCTGTTTTGATATGTTCTAGCTTGCGTTTGTAGCAGGAGTGGGGTTGGGGAGAATCTTTTGTTATTTATGGAGGAGGAGCTGGAGGAGGAGCAGAAAAGAAATTTGACAGTGATTAGGGTTGTACCGAATAGTTTGAAGCTTCAAAGCTTTATTTCTAATCTTGACATTCAAAATCAACATTCGAATCCTGTGTAGGTTTTTTCTTTCTCTTTTTTTACATGTCTTTATCTAGTTGAATCCCAGTATTTCTGCACAGCTGCAGATAAAGATCAGGCTACACTAATATTAGCTACTAATAAATTAGGATTGTTTCCATCTCATTTGATCCAAACATTTCCCATAACTCCAGAGTGTTGTAGTTAGTTCAAAAGTCAAAACATGTCGAAAGAGGATAGATGGAATCATTTCTGCAGTTCGCATCACGTCTTTATTTAACCAGGTATTGTGCTTAAATTCATATTTGTTAGTGTTTAGCCTTTCAAAATCAACGGTTTTAACTACGATCAAAAAACTGTTCTAAAACTCTCCTGCTTGCCACACACAAAGAGAGGCACACACCTGTATTAACAAGATGGTCTAGCAGCAATCCAAGAGCACCATAAATTATACTTATGCATTAACGAAAGTAGATGTAATATATAAAAAAAAGACTTAACTCATTTAAATGTTTGGATCACTTGGAAATTAAGGATTATCTTTGAGGATTTATTTTTTTTTTTTTTTTTTTTACAGTGACGAAATCTAACAGACATTCAAAGCTTCATTGGAAAACCTCAGTGGAAGCTTCAAATGTTAAAAAGAGATTTACAGCCCTACCAGACAGACACAGACACTAGGACAAAACTATAGATGGCAGTGTTTATGGCTGGCTAGTAGGCAGCAGCTCGTAATAAAGAAATCTTTCTGGATGAACTGATGAATTTTATAGAATAAGCCGCTTAGGATACTAATGTATCATAGTACACTTCATTTTGCCACTTGTCTTATGTGAATATGAAGACTCTGAAGGTGCTTAATATTTATCAACACACACAGCAGGGATGGGTGATGTAGATTAAATACATGGTTGGATGTAAGTGATATATGTGATTTTTACATTGTGACGTCAGTATGATATGATCAGTGTTGTGAACTGTGAATATATAAACTAACCAAATAGGAATTGGCTTATCCAGTGAATTAAGTATACCTTAAAAGTATAGAGGCATTTAAGATATTATTAACATAAATTCCAAAATCCTGGGAATTCAGTACTGCCATAAAACAGTCCTACATAATCAACAATGACACAAAGTACATTGTTCATAAAGTAGTTAAAATTACATCTACCTTCACCAGCTGAAGTATTAAATGCCCAGTGTGTAGGATTTAGGGGGATATATTGGCAGAAACGGAATGTAATATTCATAACTATGTTTTCATTAGTTAATAATCACCTTAAACTAAGAATTGTTTTGTTTTCCCTGCCTTAGAATGAGCCGTACTTGTCAACACACAGAGTGGGTCCTTTTCCACGGAGTTCGCCATGTTGTTTCTACAGTAGCCCAGAATGAACAATTCAAACACCGGCTCTAGATAGGATTTTGTGATGGCCACTGTAGTTCTCTACATATTTGTCACACAGGAGAAGTTTCAGTTCTACAACCTCACTGCTAGATGCCACTAAGTCATACGCACAGAACCTTTAAAGTGATGTTTACGTTTATGTTTGTAATATAGATAGATAGATAGATAGATAGATAGATAGATAGATAGATAGATAGATATTTCTTCCACCCCTTGATAGAAACAGAAGATATGAGATGGTTAGTTGTTAAATTGATTCGTTCATCAACAGAGAAATAATCATTTTGAAAGATGAGCGATTGCTCTATTTTTTTTTTTCAAGCAAATGCAGCAGACATTCTTTGGTTTCACTTGTCTCATATTTTCTGCTTCTCACTGTTGTACCTAATTGTAAACTGAATCGCTTTGGTTGGACCAACAAGACATTTGAATATGTCACCCTTAGACTGAAGGAAACTGTGACGGGCATTTTCCGCTATTTTCTGACATTTTATAGACCAAACAATTGATGGATTAAATAAGAAAATAATCTTCAGATGAACTGATGGTGACAATGATCGTTAGTTGCTGCCCTGGTATAAAGAGCACAATAAAATCTGTGATGGTGTGTGAATATGTGCACATGTGCAGCGTACCAGGCTCTGAAAAGCTCTCCCTCGAGTCTTTGACCTTGAGATTTGTCCTGTGAAGTGGATGATGACTGTGAGCTGATGCCTGAACACATGAATTTGTCTTGACTTGTATGAACAGGACAATATTCACCATTCAGATCAGTCAACAGGTAATATTTGAACTGTTGTCTCCCATTAGTGTATCATTTCACATTCAGTAGGTGACTATTTTTACTCTATCCTCTGACGTTCCCTGACATTAAATTGACGGTGACGTCTGTTGAGTGTGTGTTAGTCAGATGGGATGTTGTCTGCAGTGACGGCAGTTTAAGCTCAATCTGAGGTGATTTTTATTTCATCACTGGGTGTTTGCCATTTTTGAAAAGAAACTCATCTCCTTTCAGTCCCACTTGCTGCCTTATTCACTAACTGTTTCTCTTTTGTGCAGTTTCCTCTTTTGCAAAAGTGATAGAATATCAGTTTTCCTTTCAACCCGGCTATACAGACACTAGATTGCTTTGTGCATCACCATCAAAACACAGAGGAGAGCATTGCAATCCACTTGTGTTCAAAAGTCTGAAACCATCTTGTCTCTCTGTCTTTGTGTTAATACAGGGGTTAAGCTTTTATCCTATAAATATGGCATGAAAATCCCACTGTCAACGACGCATTCATTCTAAGGCCTGCATTAACATAAAAACGAGGGCTTGTTATACAGTGAGATTTCAATAAAAAGAACACAAAATGCATTTAATGAAATTCAGATGCTGGGCCCTAGCTCCCTGAATCTCATTAAATGAGCTTTGTGCTGTTTTTCCATCTTCTCTTTGTAGAAGAGGTCCTCGAGTGCCCTTAATAATGTGGCAGATTTCATCATATTCCTGATTTAAAGAGGACAATGTCTGTCTTGTTCACTTGTTCTTTTCCATGCCCAAGCCAATCTCCACAGATGTACTCGCATAGTTTCTGGATCTGGCTCGTGATAATATTCCATCCTGTGGTGCATTTTTCTTTTAGTTCCTGAAGTTTTGTTAAGGCTCTCCACTAACCCATTCTCTCCCTCTTTCTCTCCCCCTCCCTCCTCTGTCTCCCTCTGCATAGGATTTGGTTTCATAACTTTTGAGAGTGAAGACATCGTAGAGAAAGTCTGTGAAATTCATTTTCATGAAATCAATAACAAAATGGTAAGTCCACTCATTTTTTTCAATTCCAGGTGGGTGTTGAAGGATTAATATTTGATTTCTTCTTTCCCTTAGTATTAATAGCAGAGGAGGTGTGTGTGTGTGTGTTCATATGCACAGACTAACACACACTCAAACCCACACTCTGTGGGTCTGTGGGTCTCAGGGATGGGAAAGCAGTGGTGTGTACTGCCCACAAACCGTGAAATTGTGTGGCTGAGTTCTGCCTGTCAGGCTGAGGGACGGGAGAGTGGAGCCTGTCCCTCTCTTTCTGAATCCCCTACCACACACAAGCACACACACACACATACACACAGGTGGAGATGTCCAGGGAAGCAACAGGGAAGCTACTGGCGGAGGCAGAGTTCATTAGTCAGGGATTAACACCTTCCACAGAGTCCCAGTGATGCTTGTTTTATTTACACCAGTAATATGGTCATCTCTGAGCACCCTACAGAGTTCAGTCACAGTTTTCCAAGTCATCATGTCCCTTATGATAATTGACAGGAACCGACTTTAGTGTAGTGACTGTGACATTAGGTCCTCCTTCACCCAGTTCCGCCCTGCAGGCCTCTTGAGAGAACCTGCATCATTTGAGCGGCTCTGTGGATAGTGATTGACTGGAGGGAATACTTGTCTCACTGCCGTTCAGTCGGGGCCCCCTTCTCTCTCAGTGTGTGTCTTCACTCTCTCCCAGCCTCTTCCTGAAACTGACTGACTGGCTATCTGACTGACAGGACCAGCGTAGTAGAACCATGTTCACCAGGGACCAGCCCAGGTCACACATGACCCCAGTATACATCCCTCTGCGTCTCTGCTCTGCATCACAGACGATGCTCAGGACTGCAACGGCGAAAAAAGCCAGAGTGTGACAGAAATAACCGTATGAAAGATATTCGGTTACAATCAAAATGTCTCAGATCCTTTGACATGTAGGCACAGCGCTCTGTGAACACACGAATATCACACATCAACATGAAGCATGAATGCACATGCCAGAGGGTCTGTTTATGCACACAAAGCAAAACAATGGCTGCCAGTGCTGTCAGTCCTTCTTTTCAAACGCTATTTACAACCTATCTCTGCACAATTTGTTACGGTACAAAAATAGCTCGTAAAACGTTTGTTACCAACAAATCTGATATCAGACGTCTGGAGTGCATTTCTTCATCAAGGTTGTAATTTTCCGTGTCCCTCTCCAACTTTTACCATGCAGAAAAATGAGCCTCATTTAAGTCCAACTCACAGCCCATTTGTAAGAAGTATAATTAGATAATAATTGGATTGTAAACACAAGTGCTAATTAGGGATGCAAATTTGCTTAACAAAGAGTTTGTTAAATGATGTAGTAATCGTTATTGATTCATAAAATACCCCCACCCCCCCCATGCGCTTTGAAGCAGCTACAAGGCTGTGCTGATTTAAGCTGCCCCTGTGGACAAAGGTGGTACTGTTTCCAACAGCAACCCCCCAACAATTACTAACAACACTAAAGGTCCCCAAATAAAAGTCTCTTCCTGCTGCCTTTACCCGCGAACATGCTGCTCATGTAAGCATAGGTTCTTGAATGGTTTTGTCAGATTTTGGCGGGGCATTGGACCCAGGAAAAGGCAGTAAAAGTAATAATATAGCAACAGCCACTTTGTTCATCAATGGTCTTCTTTGCTTATGTTGGTCATATAGAGACATCACTATTAAACTGAGATTATTTCAAAGCCAGTTAAAAACTCCTTGTAGCTGCTTTAAACGCATTGGCTATTTTTACAGCACAACATTCATTAAACACATTGTTTAAAACAGGAATTAAAAAGACACAAGCAAATGATCAGAATTCTGAAGGAAATACGAATAAGGAAGGAATAAGGAAAAATTTCATTAGTCAAACACAAAAGATCAAACATTGCTAATAATTCTGCAACTCACAGGCCTTGTTAGAGAATATTGATTACATCAGAGAAAATATGCAGGATCCGTCTAGCACTTAAAACAGAGCTAATAATTGTTGCCTTTTTTACGGCATTAATCAGCACTTACCTGTTATCTAGATGCATAACATAAAAAATGCTTCCCTATTGTCCTGACAGCATACTTTATTATATTATATATATGTTCTGTGACCTGAGAAATGAGCACCTGGCGTCTGCATGTACAAGTTCAGCTGTGAGTTGTGAGTGTGCACAGAGCATCCACCGCTGGTCCAGTTGTTAAAAAACGTCTGCTCAGGTGGAACCTTCATGTGTCACAATGATGTTATTATATAGCCCAGAGAATCTTTGGCATTTCTATCCACTGCGAGTACACTTCAATCCAGAGAAGGAAATGTCGCTTAGAAGGTTTTTTTGAATTACTTTTCTGCATTATTGGAGCATTTATAAAGTTGTGTTGATAAGCATGTGGGAACATATTAGGCTGTTTCCTTCATGAGAACCATGTATGCTCCAAACCTGCAGCACCAGCAGCTGTTAAGTTGCTTATGTGTATCGCACTCTTTGCATAGAGATACAGTAACATTAGTTCCTGTTAAATTACCTTTTTTTAAAAGAAGCACTTTGTCGGGGGTTTCTGCCTTGAGACATTATTTAAGATAAATAACACCACTTGCCTTCCATTCATTCTCTTTCTGCCGCCCATTCATGCACTGCAACTGCAGTTAGTATTATAACAGAGACGTTTATGGAAGGAAATTCATAGAAAGAGTGAAGAAATTGTAGGTTATTTATATTTTTTTTCCCCCTCTGCGCTTGTATCTTGCCAGCAACATCAAAGCTGTCTCTGATGCATCATCTCACAGTCAGTATATACACAGTCATTACAGTTACTGTTATTGTTATCAATATTTAGTAAACCCTCGCTACTGAAGGAGCTCCTTTTGGCCGGAAGCTTCGAGTCTCTTGCACTTATGACCACATGCACTGTGACATGTACTTCACATGGTGTTTTTAGAAAATACAGCAAAAGCTAGATGAGAGCATTCCTAGCCTGTGTGTAGTTGCTCATAAAAGAAAACGACACATATGGAAACCATGTGACCCATCTGGGAGTCCCTTAGCAGAAAATATGAGGATTATCGAGGGGGTACAGTGTGAAAGGACAGAGCGAGGGCCAGTTTTCTGAGGCTTTTGTCACCTATAAGGGTCCCTCTTGGCAACACCTACTGTACATGAAATTTCCTTGGATGCAGGAAATCCGCGTGTCCCTCTTCTACAAAGCGCTGACGTCTTGGAATGTTGGCAAAGAGGGAAGAATGTGGAGTGTGTTAAAAGCATTTTTCAAAGGCACTTCAGGTTTTACCTCAGTCGCACAGAGGAGAGTACTGGTTATCCGGTGTCTGAAGCACCAGCACACAAAATAAAAAATGCCTCCTGTCTTCATCCTTATGAAGTACCATACAGAAATAGACCTCATCCATCCTCCCCGCGAGTGTTATCTAAGATGGTTCTTGAATAATTGATGCGGACAGAAATTCCACCCCACTTGGGAGGGTTGTGGATGTACAGGGCACCCCACCTTCTCCTTGCCCGATCTCTCAAGGGCTCTGGCAGTGTAGTGGGTCGGTGCCCGCTCAGATGTGAGTGACTGGACCTTTTAGTGACTTGGTCAATCACCCTGTGTTCATGTGCCACCGAGGCCTCACTCTCAGGAGCAATTCCTCTCTGTCACTGTGAGTTCGGCCTCATTTATAATTAAAAATAGGGTGCTGCTTAGCAAGAAGCTCTTAACCTGCCCCACCAGTTGCACTCACCTCTGCAGATGTTTTAGCAAATGCAGGATTGGGATAAAAGTATGGATTATGCTGCAGGGTCCACGTAATTGTGGAAACATTCTTCAGCTACAGCTACGCTTGTGTTAAACCCAGAAAATATTTTGGAGTAAAAATCAATAAGCATAAGATGTTTGTCCCTTTATCACACCCCCTGGTTTCCACGTATATGAATGTCTATATGATAATGTAGTAAGACAGCCACCTTAATACAACTAAGGAAAGGTCGCAAATTCCATTTCCTAAGACATGAGTCCCTCTATCACTCCCCACCCTGCCGTTATGCATGCGCAGCTAATTCATAATAATACCTATCAAGTATTGGCTCTGATGAGCGAGCAGTGTGCCATTAAAATGGACTCACATTGGTTTTAGTGAAGTGCTTCAAGGTAATGTTCTTTAATGTGTCATTTTTAATATTCAACAGTCGCGAACGAACACAACAGGAGGGAGGAATTTTCTGTTAGTCGTCAATTTCTCACTGTGTCTTCCTGACATGACCAACCAATTACTGCGCTGAGGAGCAGAATAAGCTCTGACTCTCGGAGCCGCTGAGGAAATACTAATACAGATAGGCATTCATACATCAGTCTATATAGATACACATATCCTCTGCACAGTGTATCGATATAAGCAGATTTAGGAAAGAAAAATAGCATCATGTAATGTTATTATGCATGCAGCATTTTTCTTTACAATAGCACTATATAGTGTGTTCCTTTCATTTCTGTCATTTTCCATAGAACTTTTCTTAACTGTCTTCACATACAGTGTAACTTCTAAATGTTAAATAAAAAAGACGAAGAACAGGATTCATAATTGAGTCTTTAATTTAGCAGTTAATTAATGCTTCCTTGCAAGGATATGATTAGATAATAAAATAAAAAGACATTTTAAAAACCTTATATAGTGACTCCTATAGTTTCTTTACCTGCAGTTATACTCAGATTACACACGTGAGTGACAACCAACAGGATAAAGAAGGCTACTGTAGAAAATGAAACATTTCTTCTCTTTTTAATTATAGGTGGGGTTTTTTGCATGATCTAATTTCTTTTTGAGACAAATTTTAAACTCATTTAATGAAGTGTTGAAACTATTGTATTATAGTCTGCCTAGACTCTTCTAGCTCTCCTTTCAGGACAGTGAAATGTTGCAGATATTTTCTGAGTTCCACTCAGGCACTAATGAACTTACCCAAGGACTCACAAGTACCGTACCAAAGATACTGAGGCTGTAGTCACTAGTTAGTATATTCAGGTAAAAAACAACTGCAGCCTTCATTTGCCACAGCCCAAATAGATAGGTTGTAGCCTATCCTAGTTTACATAGGGCGAGAAGCAGGATACACCCTGGTAAGGTTGCCAGACTATCACAGGTCTTGTCTGACTTACCGACTGCGACTATAAGCGCTGATTTTGGATGACATTCTCCCTTCCTTCAGCTATCTGCATGTTACCATTTCCAAATCTCCTCCACTTCAAGAAACAACAAACACGCCCTCCAAACTAACAACTTACTTAACGAAACTAAAACAAACCAGAGCCTCTGTTCCCCTATAGCAGAAAAATGATCTGTGATTCCGTCCTCTAGCGCTGACACAGTGCTGTGGAGATGGGTCTAGCTGTGCGAGACTATCACAGGGGCTGACCATTTTTTATGCCCACTTTTAAGTCACCAGTTACCCTATCCTACATCTTTGGACTGTGGGAAGAAGCTGGAGAAAACCCACGCTAACACTGGGAGAACATACCAACCCGATACAGAAGGGCCCCAGCTGGCTGGCGGGTTCAAACCCAGAACTGTCTTTCTGAGAGGCGACAGTGCCAACCACTGCATCAAAGTGCTGCCCGATCCAGTCCCTATAATTGTCAAATCCTCAGGGAAGTCAAGATATTTGGAGTTGTCTTTTATATGGACATTGACACAAGCAGCTATTTTTATTACTTTAACACCATGAGTGTGAAGCTCCTGATTTTGGTGTTATGAAATTTCCACCAGCTGCATGACAGTCATGATGTTGGTGGGGGAAAAAAGCAATAAAAGTGATAAGGATTAGCAATCATACAAATTTAAGAGACCTCTGGCTTATGTAAAAAAAAATATTTTAAACAAACTATATGGTAAAAGCATTTAGTCACCTCCAGTTACCAGGTTATCTGGGTGAAGTTACTGTTTAATACATGGGGAAATTTTTTCCTTGAATAGGTCAAACATAATGCTGCCAAAGAGCCAATTTTATGTTTACGAGATGGTAGATAATATACATTTAGCTGTGATAAAGGGTTGATAATATTAGTAGCTTGTAGCCTGTAAGCGATGTCTCCAAGCAGTGGGTTGTGTGTGCTGAGCTAACCAGACCTAATTACTTTAAATCAGGCCCACCTTCTGGGTTTGTGTGTGCCAGCTGTACCAGTTCTGCCTTTGTGTGTCAAACCTACAAAACAATCAGTTGCACTGCAGATGAACATTAAAGTTTACAGCCCTCAAACCAGAGGCTATGAAGTCAAGCATGTGTTTGTGTACTTCTGTGTGTGTGTGTGTGTGTGTGTGTGTGTGTGTGTGTGTGTGTGTGTGTGTGTGTGTGTGTGTGTGTGTGTGTGTGTGTGTGTGTGTGTGTGTGTGTGTGTGGTGTTCACCTAGGTCTTACGTTGAATAAACCCCTGTGGGACACACTTGGTTTTAGCCAAAGAATAAACTAGCTATCACTATTTTAAGCAGATTTCTGCAGAGAGAAACTGAAGTCTCTGGGTGTTAAAATCTCTTTGAAAATATTTTTTTAAGTTAAATCTTTAACAGTGTTTGAACATCAAGTGCCTAATAAGGAAGTAGGACCACCCTTCGGAGGAGTTTTAGTCCCTCATGGAGTGCTGCCTTCCAGGTTCTGGACTGTAAGTAATTGGATGTTTACCCTTCATTGAAGAAAGAAAGCTTTGAGGGATGAAGGAGGTGGAAATCCACTTCGCACTCTGCACTACATGACGTCCCATAAAAGACACATGATGTTCAGATCTGCTGATTGAGGAGGTGATGGAAGCCATTTGACGTCAGCTTGATGATCATGGCATTACTTTTGAATGTGTCTCTCAGTGTGTGTGTGGGGACAATATCATCTTGGAATATAGAAACACGTCAACCAAACAGTTTTGGCACCACAGGGAGCACCAGGTCCTTAAAATGACCTCATATTCTGTAGCTTTTACATAACCATGCAAAGCTATCGTAATGACTCCTGTGAGATTGCTAGCCATTGAAGGCATCATTTTGCTTTACCCAAAACTTCTTACCATTATAATACATTAACCATGACTCAGTTGTCCCTGTTCTTTTATTGACCATGGAAACAAGCATTTCAGAATGGAAGGTCTCAAGTAAATACCCTATTTTATAAAATAGATGACCTACATTTTTTTTTGTCTGGTTCACAGGGGTCTTAAAGTGACACTTCCCTCCACTTTTATTCTTTGAGTACCAGTTATTAATCTGCAAGAGGCTTGAAATATCTGTAGCTGGACTATAATGGAGAACAGAGGTTCAGGGTTAATATTCTGTGAGTAATTCACAAAGTATTTTAGCTCTTAAGTGTGAGAGATATTAGAGGTAGGCCAGAGGACTGCTTTTAATCAGTCAGTTGCT
The DNA here is from genome assembly GCA_035609425.1 of Epinephelus awoara. Lineage (NCBI taxonomy): Eukaryota > Metazoa > Chordata > Actinopteri > Perciformes > Serranidae > Epinephelus > Epinephelus awoara. The sequence goes on from CM069304.1 coordinate 10,563,076, forward strand.
GCGGGAAATGCAGCTCACAAATTTTTTTAATCACACAATGACAAAAAACTTTTAAAGATCCAGTGTGTAGGATTTAGGGGGATATACTGGGAGATATTAAATACAATATTTACAACTAGGTCTACAGTGTTTTCCTTACCTTTGAATGAGCCGTTTATATCTGTATTTGGAGCAGGGCCTCCTCCATGGAATCAATGGAAGACAAACCAAACACTGGCTCTAGAAATGGCCATTCCTGTTTTTGCATTTTTGCATTTTCACATTTTTGTGTCAGCCACCATAGTTCTCCTACACACCTGGCACACAGGAGAGGTTTCATTTGGTTGCAATCTGCAACTTCAACACTAGACGCCACTAAAACATACACACTGGACCTTTAAAAGCATACTTTGTTTTGGTGGGAAAAAAATCCAATCCGCCCACCAACAAGTCAAAACAGTCCAGTAATACAGGGTATAGTTTGCTCAACTTTGCGCCACTGTGGCTCCAGATAAAACCAGTTTGCATTGCAGGAAGTACTTGTAAGTAAATAAGTGTACTACATCTAAATAGAGCTGGTTTTGTGACCATAGCTGGATTTAATTGGTGCTATATGTTGGACAACATTGTGAAAGTTTGAATATCACATCAGTATTTTATTTGTTTCATGTATAAAATCCATGACAGTTTGTGAAACATCTAAAATGTAAATGTCTGCCTGCCCACCTACCAACCAATTACTGTAGACATAATGAGTAAGTTCATCCATGAAACATGATGTCATTGATAGCAAGTAGCAGCTTAAGAGTTTTCTCAGTTCCTTAGTAAAAGAGCTACTCTTGAAAGGAAACTCTTAGCTAGGAGCTTTCGGCACCATTTAGGAGGACTTCTTGTGATAAGATAAGATCCTTTGTGAATATGGCCCCTGGTAATCTGGAAATCACAGGAATTACAATGGATTCCTTCAGTGACAAGTTTTCAAAGGAGAGGAAAGTATCAAATTGTCTGTAGAAACTTCTCAAAAGACTCCTGCAGCAAAATCCTATTTCTGCTGCTCAGTAGATTCAGTAGTTCAAGTCCAAACACTCACAAAACTATGACTAAATGCACTGCAACTGAATCTCTCCACATCACCCTGTCAAGCATGCATGCACGCACCTGCCATTCTTAGCTTTTTAGAGTGCATGTCTCTTGCTCTTCTGTTAGACCTTTTTGTTCACATAAAAATTGCCAAAGAATTTAGCCTAAAAAAACACATTATTTTAACATAGTTATCTGTCAGTCAGTTCTTTAACTCAACCAGTTGTTAAATGGTTGTGAGGGGCCTTTTCTTTAAGTGAATAATCCCACACCACCATGCCTGATATTGTGAATTCAGAGCCGTGACATTTCCTAACTATGCAGTCTATGTGTTTTGACTGTTCAGCTGGGAGTGGGCGCTGGAGTAAATGAATCACACTGTTTCCTTTCTTCAGTCTGCCAGTCTACTGATGGAATCCATTCAGTAGTGAAGCTAATAGTAGCTGTTCACCTCCCCCTCTACACACACACACACACACACACACCACACCCACAACACTCGTCCCTGAAGGACAGCCATTGCCAGTCCATCCCGCCCACACCTTCCCGTTATACCTACAAGGTTAATATGTATAGGAGATGTATTGAAAAGGTCATAACCAGAGTGTTTCCCTGCTTTGAATCACAGGGTCTGTACATGAAAACGGAGGTAGTTGTTTGTTTTTTTCTTCATCAGTCGGCTGGTTTACTACACAATCGTGTGATCTTGTGAGGTCTGTGTATATATTACCGTATGTTTGTGTGCATACAGCATGTGCACCTCATAATTTCAATATCAAGCTCTGTTATTGGTAGATAGAGTTATTTCTAAAGGAATAATAACTTCAAAAAATCCTGATTTCATAACCAAAACAAGACAGTGGTGGAACAAAATGAAATATTCTGCAATGGCACGGAAATGTTTGTGTTTTTATGATGAAGTTGATACGGAATTTGACACTGATTTGTTTTATTGTTTATTTGTTTCACCTTGAATTTGAAAGCTTAACCAGTAACAGGGGCTGGAAATAAGTTGAGCAAGGTAACCGATTTAGAGTAAATTTACATCTTTTTAATTTGTTCAGCCATTTAACATTTTTGTCCTAGCTCTCTGAAATGCACAAATTAAATTGAAGTTATACATCAAGGGCGCTATGATTCTCTGTGGTAAAGGTGTGGTTAGGTTTAAGCACAAAAACGACTCGGTTATGTTTAGGAAAAGATCAGGTTTTGGCTTAAAACACCCTCATTGGGTGGCACAAAAGCCACCGGGAAAGCAGGGAGGGGTTTGTGAAAAACACCCAGGGTCAGTGGCTCAAATGCCGGCAGGAAATCTTCAATAGTGTCAGCGAAAAATGCCCAGGTTGCATGGCTCAAATGCCGGCAGGAAACACTGCTATGTGTCTGTAAAAAACACCCAGGTTCAAAATCACTTCAAAACACTGCTGGGGAGTACCACAAATGGTCGCCAAAACCACGGGTGTTATTGTTTGTTGGTCTCCAACAGTGGTCTACAGCTTGGCAGCCATCTCACTTAGATGACACACTATCCCACATTCCCTACACCTCTCGATGACAAAATGCGCTCATATACATAATTTTAGAAACGCTGATATCCTACGTATGCAAATGTAACCTATCTGTTGTTTGCCAAAACGTACAATGCCAACATTTTCTTCAGGCAACTGGCCTGTTTTATCTTATCATGCCAGAGATTCCAAGCATGAGTATCCACAGGCTGCTATATGTCAACATCTGTCTCCTTATAGCACACAGCGTTTAGGGGTCATTTCCTGTTGTTGCCTTGGATTACTTTTTACTGCTGACAAACTGGGCTGCAGGTTGCTTGGACGAGATCCAAGGCCCACTTTTTTGAACAGCCGTATGTGTCGTGATGGAGTCTGAATGAGTGCTCCGATTGCTCAAACGAATACAGTAAAGAGTTCCCAGGTGGAGTAATTTAGCCATGCGACAAACAGTATTTCAAATAAGTTACTGAAAAGATTAAACTTTTTCAGAGTATATTGGCTCCACTGTTTGGCTTATGTTTTCCTTCCTCCCTGACTTTATCGTTGGTTACAGAGTGACACATATCTCAAAGATAAGCTATCAACTGCAGTATGTCAGTGCAGCAGAAACCTCTCGATATATGTAGGGAATACGCAGGTTGAGGTAAATATACCTTGTCAACACTGTGGCAGGAATTCACTTCAGCAGTCAGCTGTCTTGCAAACTGTGTGTGTGTGTGTGTGTGTGTGTGTGTGTGTGTGTGTGTGTGTGTGTGTGTGTGTGTGTGTGTGTGTGTGTGTGTGTGTGTGTGTGTGTGTGTGTGTGTGTGTGTGAGGCTCTCGGAGCTCCTATTTTCACACAAAACAATGTACCTTTCCTGGCAGTGAAGGCAACGCAGGTTAAAGTGGGTGAAAGATGCTCTAATACCTCCATTCACCCCATCTAAATGGTGGATCATGATACTTTTGCCAACACAACATTGTGCTGCCTTTATAACAGTGAGTCCTGCACATGTTACACAGAAATTAATACATTTAATGTTAATGACTGTAATGTTTTCTTTCAGTTTGGGCAGCAAAAGGTTTAGTCAGTAAACCTCTCTGCATTCCTTTCTGCTGAACCTTTACAATGCTTCACAGTCAGACTCAGAATTGTCTTGCCGTCCTCTCTGTTCTCCTCTCTTTGACTTAGTTCACTCTTGAAAGCTCCTGCCTCGATCCCTCACACACTCCTGTGTGTTTGAAGCAGGTGAACACCCACACACTCACACCACCACAGTTCCTGGCTCCTGGCTGTTTTTTTAAATCCATGACAAGGAGCCCTCTCTCTGAATATCAAAGATCGGCATCTGAGAGCATGTAGGCATGACTCACACCCGGGCCTGTCTTACTCCCAGCAGGCCACCTGAGCGTCCAACTCGTTGGATGTGGCTGGGGCTGCTGGAGGACGCTGAGCAGACACTGTCTCTGAACTAGACTGTATTTGTCACCCAGCTATGTGAACATGTGAAAATCTCAGCAGTGTACTGAGATTTCTAACCGACCCATTTGTCCCACCCAGTTCCTGCTTCCACGCCGGGGGTCATTCCCTGACGATAAGAGCGCCTGTGCTCTTTTCAGCACAATGTCAAACCATTCCAGGCGAGCAAGGAGGGCAGAGTAGCTGTGACAGCTACAAAGTGGCTGAGGGAACTGTGTACTTTAGTTGGTCTGCTTCAAATGAAAGGGCTGCTAACAGCAACAAATCACAGCTCTGCAACGCAGCAACTTTCCCTCTGTGATAGAAACCTTTTTCATTAGTGTTCCCTCTTTACATTTCTAGCTCTCTGCTGGATATACAGAGCTTGTTATACTATTCATTTAGCACAGCAACTTTGTACAGACGTGAAGTTTTATTTCGACTTGCAATGGCACGTTGTGTGTGCCATTGTGCATGTGTGAATGTGTGTGAATAGTAATGTGCACTGCTGGCCTGTCAGAGTTGTGAGCCTATTTGTATGGATGCCGGGGCTGTACCTTGGTTGAGGTGTACACAGCACTGGCGCAGTAGCCTGTCTTGTGCAGCAGGCCAGGATGACATGTGAATCGCAGCAGCCGAGAAAGCCCTGCTTAAGTGGAGGCAGTAGGGAGAAGCAGCCGAGAGCCAGGAGGCAAACAGACAAACAGATGGACAGGCTGATGCCAAGCAGGCAGTGGAGCAAATAGATTGTGCAGCATGGTGAACAGACTCAGCCTACCAAAGAACAACCAACAGACACAAGACCATGCCACCCCTTGTCAGCCGATCGTGCTTCTCTATAATTCATCGAGATAGGATAGATACGTGGTAAATAGGACTCTCATCTTCCTCCTTCTCCTCATCTGTCCCTGTCACATCCCTCATTTGATATGTGTTATGTAGGAGGAGGAGATGTCAGTCTTGCAAGATGGGAAATGAGCAAACCTGTATGTGTGAGAGCTGGAGTGAGAGAAAGAAATGCAGGAGAGAGATGGGTGCTGCGGGTGGAATTGGACTGTGGGGCACTGGGGACTTCAGCCCAGCAGACACACAAATTCACAGTGCACAAATAAAACCACTGAACACAAAAAAATATTCAGTTTTAAAACACTTTTTAAAAAAAAAAAAACAAACTTGAGATTTTAAACAGTGCCCTGACAAGACTCAAGTTAAATGAAAACTAGAGATTTTGTCAAGGGAGATTATTGCTTTTGAGATTATTCTGTTTGGATTAAACAAAGAGCTGCCTTTAACAAAGAAACGACATACTGCCACACAGCGGGACTGCGGTAATGGCATTGCAGAACAGAGCTTCTCCTACCTTGATGTCTCAGAAACACTTGGAAAGTATTAAGCTTGTATTTCCCTGAGGCATTGGGCACATGCTCACTGGAGCAATAACCTTTGCTTTAATGCAGGAGGAGCATGATTGTAAGTTTTCCTTAGAGACCTTCCTCTAAAATGTGAGGTGCTCAGATTGACTCAGTCTTGTTTTTCTCTATGGAAAACATCTAGCGCTGTGCAAGTCAAATAGAAAACCACCTTAAAGAGCTGAGACAGCCCTGTCAGATCTGTCTGGTTGTGTACCTACACAGTCTAATGCTTTGCCTCTGTGTGTGTGTGTGTGTGTGTGTGTGTGTGTGTGTGTGTGTGTGTGTGTGTGTGTGTGTGTGTGTGTGTGTGTGTGTGTGTGTGTGTGTGTGTGTGTGTGTGTGTGTGTGTGTGTGCGTGCGTGCGCATGTGAATATGTGTGTGTTTGTCTGTCTACATAGGTAGAATGTAAGAAAGCCCAGCCCAAGGAGGTGATGTTCCCACCAGGTACACGAGGGCGAGCCAGGGGTCTGCCCTACACCATGGATGCCTTCATGCTGGGGATGGGCATGCTGAGTGAGTCACACACACATCCACTTACACAATAACACACACACGCACATATGCAAATACCCAAACAAGTGATCTATATCAACCCATTCTCCCAGGGTGTTAAATATGGCAGCCTGGTCAGTGACCCTTGACTTCTGTTACAGACAGAAAAGTCTTTTGGGCTTTCAGCTAACTCCAATGTATTCTGTCCGCAGCAAGTAGACATAGTAGAAAGAAAGAGAAAGTTCAAAAAGGGCGGGAAGGGTTTGAAGGGTCAAACACACTATAAACTTTCAGCCGGGAGATCCGTGTGAAACCAAGTCAACTTGAGTTTTGTTTTAGCCACACAACAAAGTTACTGGCCTACATCACATGACACAGTCATTCAGTAACAAATGTAGTTATTTTAACCCAAACCATGATTGTTATTTAAACCTAAGCAAGTAGTTTTGTTGCCAGAAGTAGTTTTGGTGGCAAACCTTTGTTTTGTGTGAAGATGGAAGTTTATTTTGAAAGACACCGTAGCATGTAACAAGCAGAGATTGATACAGAAAAGGGACACATCCAAAACTGATGCTAGAGGGGTACCTAGAGCGTCATAGTTTAAAGTGTAGGGCCACCGACAAAGCTGCCATATTTGACGATGTATACTTTGTATGACATTTAATTTTGAAATCATGTTGACAAGGCCCATCAGGCACAAAATTAGATGGGGGCAATAAGCGAAATCGTTTCACCGCTAGGTTTGCTGTTTTGCACTGCCTGTAGACCAAAACAAAGTGTGTCATGAGCCACTCCTCCCTCTACCTCTGCTCTCCAAGAGCTGGATGGCAACACAGAGAGAGGGTGTGTGACGTCATGATGAAATTACACCTCTAGTTCTTCACATAGCGATTTTTTTAATTCCTTCAATCTAGAAACTATGAATTTCCGCTTATTGCCCCTTTAACTGATAAGACAAATTTTTGACTAGGTTGCAAATAAAACCAAAAAAATGTAAGACGTAACGTTTGTGTGGGGTTCAGACGAGGTGTCAGACACGCCCGCAATTCAGTCATCAATTTCTACCCTCTAATAAAACTGACTTATGCAAACTCTCGTCTAGATAGCCCCATTAGGTGGGCGCTGCCCCTAATTAGGCTGCTTCAAGGTGTGCCACCAGTGGCCACTGTGGTCTATTTCTGGTCGAGTCTGGTACAGGCAGCCCCTGGGCATATAGGAGCAGACCAGCACATTAGCAGGCTAAATGAAGAGGAAAATTGGTGTAATGTCATATTAAGGATTCATCACTGTGCCCCCCTTAATGGGTAATGAAGGGGACACACATGTCAGGGAGAGATCTCATCTACAGGGACCTCAGCTGCTGGCCCACCCCTCTTCATTACCATCCAGCCCATGCCTGTGGCCCTTTTTATTTAACACTATTGCACTCTCTCCTCTCCCCTCCCTTCCTCCCCACCCACCCACCCACCCACTGTCTCTCTGTCTACCTATTTATCTGTCTCACTATCTACCTATCGGTCCATCTGTCTGTCTGTGTGTCTGTCGTTCACATTTCCTATGCATATAATTTGTATGTGCGACCCGACCAAATGGATTTGCCCTCACATAAAAGATTTATTTTTTCCTTCAAAAGCAAAAGAGACATGCAGCTGATTGTAAGAGACTCATTTTACCGTGCAAGTATCCCCCTCCCTTTCCCTCTCATAGCAGGTGCAGAACCACAGTCATGCATTTTTATCTGTACCAGGTAACGCAATGTTTAAAGTGGCTTTGAAGGTCGACGCAGTAAAGTGTTGCTTGTTTTGCATTTTCTTTGAAAAAATGGGCACGAACCAGAGCTGTGAATTTTTTTTAAACAAGTACAATTAAGGGACAAGTAAAATAATTACCTGTGCTATCTATCCATGTTTGTGTCCATATATTCACGATCCATCTATATATACAGTTGCGTAAACTGTCAGGGTTATTCCAGGGTTGACCTTGCTATGCGACTGATTATAGATCTGTTTGTGCTAAAAGTGTAGATAAGACTGGCCGAGTGCTTCTGTCAGCTCTATCTAAGTCGTTCAGTTCCATCTCATCTGTTAGAAGTATTTAACAAGCACAGTGAACTTTTCAGAACTTATTACAGACTAATGTGTCTGTGAAGAGGACAGCACTCTTCCCCTCCATTGGGAGACGGCAGGCGGAAAGGCAGTGATGTGCTCATGTGAGAATATTAACAGCCAACTTGTTTGGAGACACTCTTATCTAAATGAAATTGGAACAAGGACAGCGAAACATTCCTTTATATAATTTGCATTTAGAAAAAGGGGACCCTAGGCTCATTATTTAAGAAAGTGTAAGCTCCTTTTGTGCCAAATCTCATTAAAGCCATCCCTAGCTCCTTTGTTTACCGCCTCTAATCGAGGCATTTATCTTTATTGTGTTGTGCCCGATGTATGTTTGCTGAAATTAATACACATTTGAGCCTGGGCGAGGTATGGGTGTACCAGATGGATAATTGATTTTAAAGTGAATCAGAACTGTTGAGCCATAAAATAGGTACATTAGCATGCATATTAATAAGGCAAATAAGAGCACTAAGAGGCCGCCACCAGACCAGACACAATGGCAGGCTTCATTTAGTGAAATGGTAGGAAACACAGTGGGTTCTCTTCTTTCTTTCTTCTTTCCTCCCACTCTCTTGTTGGTATGCACATACTAAGGGTTTTATGAGATAGTAGCTTAACTTAGCATGTATCTTAATCCACTTTCCCGACACTTTCATATTCCTCTTTATAGCCCTCTCCTCATATACTCGGTGCACGCATCTTGCTGCAAATTCTCTGGTTAGTAATGTGAAACCCATTGTAATGCGGTACATCAGACAAGGGAAGTGGTTTTGCCATTTCAGAAAATGTTGAAATAAGGGAGTATGAGGAGCCGTGGTATCTAAGCCAACAATTTCAGTTTGGCATTTATTCTGTTTGACAGTAAGACAGTATCAAACACATAATATCCAATATTTTGCAGTGGGTGATAGCTTTTCATTGTATCATATCACAGTTCTTTTCAGACCAAACAAACAAAGAGGGGTTGTGTGAAAGCTATCCATCTGTAACTTCCTGGTGATGACTTCTCATCAGCAGCTGATGGAGGATTTTTTTTTTTTTTCCTGCCGTAGCCTCCGTCCTACTTTATCCATACCAGGTTAAGGTTCCTCTCACTGCCTCTCTGAGTTGCATTTCTTTTTGTCTGCGAGAGATGGGGAGAGGGTCTGGGAGAGGCATTTTCCCATTGGGTCAGGAATAAATTGAACTTTTTCATGGACAGCAAACACTGATTAGATATTTATGACCAAGGTCAACCTTTCTGATTCCAGCTGGCACAGGCTCTGAGGCATACAGAACAGAGCATCCACACACATGCTCACACCCACATCCACACACACACACATAGCCTACATACACTCACGCACATCCTCACACACACAAATATGCGTTCATGCAAAATATGTTTTGATGCCTTCGTGCCGCAAACACATGCATACAAGTGTATACAGGCCAGCTCTGGACAAAATGTTAAAATGTCTAGCTCTGTACACTAAATGTTCTATACAGTTATTATTTAGAAATATGTCATCTAGTTGTATTCAGAGGGATAGTTTGGATGCTTTGAAGTGGGGCTATTTGAGGTACTTACCCATAGCCAGTGTTACCAACGGTAGATGTCAGTCGGCACAGTTTGGAGAAACAGGAGTCTGACATAGAGCACTAAAAAAAAAGTACCACCAAAAAAGAAAACCTTAATACTAGTTTACGTTACACTATACTTAAAATATGTTCACTGCTTTAACTTGCTGTTTCCAACAGGGAACTGAAGCCAGTTTATCGCTCACGTCAAAGCCAGACTTCACTGAGAAAATTATTTCAATCTGTCTCCTATCGTCCTAAATTTGTTTCAAGCGACTAGTGACATAAAAAATAATAGTTAGCATGTTAGCCGTTAGCCTAGATACAGCCGGGGCGCATAGTAGTGTCAGACCTGTTAAAACGTAAGTGAACGGGCATACTTCAAGTGCAAAGTTAGTCCACTAAACAAGCTTTTTTTCCACAAAGACCGCCTCATATCGTTAGGATAAATGTCAGAGAACATATAGAAAACAGCATGTAAATGTGTTGTCTTACCTTACCGGTGGGATGCCATGTTTGTTTACCATTAAGCTACCATTTTACCAAAGCGCGGCCAAAATATCGCGAGAACAAGCCGCAGTCTCATACCGTGCCTGAAATCTCGCGAGCTCTAGATAAAGCCCAGCTGGATACTACCGGTCCCATTCCTTGCAACAGAGACATTCCTCCTTTGTGGGCATTGGGGCACAGCATTCACAGGTGCACCACCAATCTCCAGAGCTACGCAGCCTTGCAGCCGCCATTCCTCCTCTCTCATCCTCTACCTGTTGCGCCTCTCTCTCCCTCCTCCTCCGTTCTTCAATTTCACGACGCTCTCTCTCTGACATTTATCCTAACGATATGAGGCGGTCTTTGTGGAAAAAAAGCTTGTTTAGTGGACTAACTTTGCACTTGAAGTATGCCCTTTCAACATAATAACTATTATTTTTATGTCACTAGTCACTTGAATCAAATTTAGGACAATAGGAGACAGGTTGAAATAAACCGAAATTTCCCTTTAACATCGCTGAACACAGGGGCTGCTGTTCTACCATTGCCTCTATTTGTTATTTTGTTTGTGTTATTGTGTGACCTTGGTAATAAAAAGGGTTAGTCTGGATTCACTAAAGTCACACAATAACACAAACTAACTAACTGATCGAGGCAGCAGTGGACCTTCAGCTCACATGTTCAGCGAGCCTAAATTAATGTCAGTGGAGTCTGGTGGCTTTAATGACAGCTTTCCTGTCAGAACGAGCTGTCTGAGGGCAAGGTAAATTGGTAACAATTCTTTTAATAAAGCATACACATAAACTGATATTGATTTTTATGCCTCGGTGCCGGCAATAGCCGTGGTCAGAGCCTTAATATTTTGAGGTTTTCTCTCCGTCCGTGCATGTGTATTTCTGCACGTATGTATGTAGATGAATGTACCTCCCTTTCTTGTGAATGCAATATAAACATCCAATTGGATGTTTGGCAAATACATCCATTGGGATTTAACAATGAACCGATTAGATTTTGGTGGTCTTAGGTCAAAGGTCAAGGTCACTGTGACCACGTCCGTTTCGTTCTTGTGAATATGATATTTCAGAAACACTTCTTCTTCAAATTTGGCACAAACATCAACTAAGACTCAGCCTTAAACTGTTCAGAATTTGGTGGTCAAAGGTCAGGGTCACTGTGCCCTAGTCCATCCCATTCTCATGGATGCAATTTTAAGAGTGTCCTGAGGGAATTTTCTCAAATTTGGCACAAAGGTCTACATGGTCTCATCACTGAACTGATTTGGAATTTGTTGGTCAGCGGTCAAGGTCAATGTTATCTCAACATTTTTTGGGCAAAAACTCAACAATTCATACACTAATTATGACAAAATTTCACACAAATGTCTGATAGGATAAAATGATTAAGTTATGACATTTTATTTTTATAAGATCAAAGATCAGCATCACTGTGACATCAAAATATTATGCGAAAACACTTTTCTGGCCATATTCATGGCCATAACTCAGGAACAGAAGGGGAGATGTTCAGTCAGATACTGAATTGTTGACACAATTTTTGCCTGCCCACCTTAACACTGTGCTAATTGTTTTGCTGCTGAGGGGAAGATATGTGTGAAGCATCTATGTTTTCACAGACATGGATGCAAATTATAGCTGTAACATGGCTGTAACACAGGGGCATCCAACCCCTAGGCAATAATTCTAGTTCAGGTGGCTTAAATACGTTTTGCTGCTGCACCCCATTCATAGTAGTACATGGCTTGTCTTCCTTGTTGGTACGCCAGCCTGATTATCCAAACTGGGTGTGTTACAACAGACATCTACAATATGTAATACACTGACTATGCACAAGTACCTCTTCCAAAACCTGCTTCAAAAGACCTGAACTATCCCTTTAATATAAGCTCTATTAGTGTGCACTCTCTATAGGAGCAGCCCAAAATTTACAATCTAGACATTCAGCTGTGACTACAGCAAATTTATCAGGCTGGTACATACTGTATCTAACAAGAACCGAAGACGCAAAAGCCTGAAAGAGGTTTCCAAGGTCAGTTTCTGAGGTGTAATTTACACACAGTGAGGAAGAGTTATCAAGGTTGGCTGCAGTGATTCATTCCTGGCCTAAAGGACTTCCTCTTATTAGGTAATTTAGTCCAGACTTATGGTTGAAGGTGATAATAGCTTGAGGAAAACGGATAAAGACTGAGACATATACCATAATTAGAGGGTTAATTATGTTTACATTACCTTTGATGGTGCTCAAATTCTCAGTGACTCTTGCAGGCTCACTTGCTCGCCCACCCACTCTTCTCAAATGTCTTGTTTTGTCTGCATCCCACTTCCTAGCTGCCTGCTCCCTCACACCCCGTTTCTCAATATGTTGCCCACAGCTGCTTCTGTCTGAAAACTGTCCAGCTAATTAACTGGTGGGTCTGTGGTTGTAATAAGAATCATGACAGCAGATGAACAATACATCTGCTACTCTTAAATTTTTCTAGTGACACCGGGTCCTCTTCTGGCCTCATTGTAACTCCTCATCCATCCAGGGACCGTACAACTTCTAAACAAGCCTGTACCCGCACACAGACTTTGACTTTGGTTTACAGATGGCAGTTTGTAGTCACATTTTCTAGTCACATCAACTTTTATAATTCAGTGGCTGTGGGTACATTTAACCATAACTGTATACATAGTAACCCTGACTAACTACTCCTGAGCTTCAAGTACTGGTTTATCACAGATGTATGTACTCATACTGTGTGAAGCAAGCAAATATTGAGTTTACTGGTTATTATTGTAATGTATATATCACCTTGCATACAGGAAATACATCACATTAAAAGGTCCAATCTGTATGGAAATGAAAAGAAAAGGTTGCACCACTACCAAAATTTTCCTGATTTGATTAATAAATATTTCCTAGTGCGTTTGATGTATTCCATAGTTACCCAAACTGCAGGCCGTGGGCCAATAGTGGCCCTGAGAAACATTTTGTGCAGCCCTCGAACAGGACATGAAATGTATGGATTTGAATCATCTGCAGCCCATTTTAATACAAAGTGTACAGAATGTTTTAAAAAAGATATGGTATTTTCTACATGTTCTGAGATTGTAGTTTAGTAGCTTGCATTAAAGGAGAAACCTGCTGTACAAAGGTGTGTGATCAGGAAGGGCAGTACAGTTGTCACTGCATGCTGATGGACAGAGTTGATAACTCAGCTTTAATGCATGGCAGGAATGATGAGAGAGAGGCTGCTAAACTGAGTGCACTGTCAACACTGCACAGACTAGTCTTTGAAAATGCAGGAACTGGCACCAGATCTACAGTACACAACAAAAATGCAAAATTGCAATATGGAAAAACTTGTGCGCACACAATTTAAAACACAGATGACAGGAAATTAGATTTGAATTAGATTTTATGTATTACCTATATAAGGGGTCTTCAACATTTCTCAGGCTAAGGACCTCCTAGCTGAAAGACTGACAGAACAGGGACCACCCTACTACTTACATTTTTGAGTCCTATCTTGTTTGTGCTAGCCTGTAGCTGCTAACTCAGCAGCAGTTGTAGCATGGCTAGGTACTTAAGCTTCGCCCTCTGCACTTTCGCCGGTGTTTTTTAAGGTGGACAATGTGTCTCTTGCTTTAAAAGTCACAATACAATCTATTGTGGCTCATAAGGCTGTCCACACTCTTGGAGTGTTAGCTAGCTCACATGATGCACAATGACTTATGGGTGATAATTGGCCTATCATCAATGTTATTCACTGTAAATTAAATGGGAATTATGAATAGGACGATTTATCTTTTTTAATATGTTGGATTCACGTCAATATGTTTTTTCAGACACATTTTAATATTTGGGGAAAAAAACAAAACAATGTCCAATTAAAATTAAATTAGAGCAGTAATATGGAGTTCCCCTCAGGTTTCATTTGAGGAAGCTAAGCTCTTGCTAATTTGAACAGTGTTGCAGGTAAAAACAAGGTGCGCAAAACTCTGACCTCGATGTTGTTGTTCTCAGAGGTAGTTCCTGTGTAAGCAGTCTGGTTGATTAAACACATTTAGCACATGCTTATGATTTCCATATGACACTGGTTGCCATGGTAACTCTTGAGATAGTCAACCATAGATGACACATTAGTTTTAATTGCTGGTTAAACCTTATGTAAAATATTAAAACAATAAAGCAACACACAAATGATTGCCACGCTGGAGGTGTAAATGAGGAGCAGCTATCACTTCCATGCCCACAGTATCTTTTTAACCATCCAGTCAGAATAACACATAAAGCTCTCTGCTATGCTAGAGATGCACAGAAACACCAACGTCATTTCAAGGCACCTGCTATAATGTGTTATTACACTGAGCTATAAAAGTGCCTGAGAACTTGTGATTGAATTAAAAAATGAAAATGAATGAGACAGTTAAGAACCAGGGGAGTGCTGTTTGTTCAGGAAGTTATTAATGCTTTCCATTCCAACTTGTTAAGATCCAGCAAAGTCTGCACCAGTTCTTGATACCCAACCCCAATGAAAATCTAACCCCAATTAATGATAGGGATCACTTACATAAAAGAAGGAAGAAAAACTTTGTATTAGCTGCTCAGAGGCTCCTGTTGAGGTACCTAAGTGTGTTAAAATCTAATATAATTAAACTGGTTATTGATCCATGAAGGATAACTTGCTTTAAGGAGAGATTGTGTAAAATATGTCCTGTAGGAAAAAGCAACCAGAGCTGCGCGATCAAGATTAGATGTTAATGTAATTGTGACAGTTGACCATTGATTGAGGGTGGTGCTTGGTGTCGAACTGCACACACAGCGAATGTTTTTCAGTTGACAATCTACCATCAACATTATGAGCTATAAACACATGCAGCCTCTTTATTAGGCTTGAAGCATAAAAATAAATCACTTCTTACTTATTACAGTTTTTTTCCCCCCAAACAAAGCAGGGTTGACACATAATACACACTTTGTATATGGAAAGTACTGTTCTGAAATGTAACACTTAATCCTAACTATTTCAGGCTCATATTTAATGTGGATTATTGTAGTTTTATTTTTCAGGGTATCAAATAACATTAGAATTTGCTTGAAAAATGAGAACACTTCAGTAGTCTGAATCCCCAAGAGTTTTAAATGGAGTCTTTTAAGATTTGTTTCTCTCTCAAAGTGGATTTGTAAGTAGCCATATTCCAATGTTTGTCTGTGTGTGTGTGTGTGTGTGTGTGTGTGTGTGTGTGTGTGTATCACATTTGTATATAATAGTTCTCATCTCTTTTTAATCTCTTTCTGCTCTGTCAAAGGTTACCCTAATATTGTGGCAACGTATGGCCGCGGATACACTGGATTCGCACCCAGCTACAGCTACCAGTTCCCTGGTGAGTTAAAGGCTTTTTTAAAAATATCACTGCTGCAGCTGATTTCTGTCACGCACTCTCCAGCACATTCAGACATACATGCACACACACATGCACGCACATACACGAGCGCTCATCAACATACAAGTCAGTCACCAAATAATCTGCAGGATGATAAGTATGTTACGTGTCCGGATTTCTCAAGTAGCTTTTGAAAGCTGACGTATAGTGAAGTAAATTGCTTACTCCTTTTTATCCCGTCCTCGAACACTACCATGACCAAATGTCTAAAATGGGGGGGAAGTTCTTCGTCTTCAGCAGCCCAATGTATGCAAATTCATCTGTGGAGAAGCAGAAAAATAAGCAGCGCTTTGTGTAGGCAGATTTTAAAAAACGTGGTTCTTGTAATGGAAAATGAATGAAGTCATTTTCTGCATTAAAAGTGTTGACTCAGAGCGCCGGGCACTTTAATGGGAGTCCAAATGGGAGGCGTGCAGTCTGGAGGTGAGCAGCTGTACCTGTCTGCTGCAAGAGGGCCCGTGGCTCTGCAGTGCCTCACTTAGACAGGCATCCCATCAATTTCATGCTTTATTTAAGGACTTTGCACATACTTTGTTTGCCGTGCCAGACATCATTCCTTCCACTGATAAGACGGAATGGGAAATATCTGACAGCAGCTCAGATCTCTGTAATATCTTTGTGAAATAGATTCAGGAATGGTAAGACAGGAGGTCCAGCTGTGACCACCTGCAGATCAGACACATGCTAGATTTATACTTGACCACAACATTATTTGACAGAAGAAATGGAATAGCACCTTCTCATCAATGTGGGGGAACATGAGTAGCATACAAATGTGGGAATTAAGCCATTTTTGTCTGTTCCTTTTTTTTAAGAAAATGGAATAATTTAGGAGTATAATGAGCCTTTCTTTCGATAACTGATTGACAGTGTACATGGATGTTTTGTGTGCAGCATTCATCTAACATGACATTAAGAATGTGTTTTTATCCATTCTTCATATTCTGTAAAAGCATCCTAAAAAGTTTATGATCTTGGATCTAACAGAAAGAGAGAGAAGAGACTGAAAGGAAAAGGAGTTTTCAATATTTATTCCGTATAAGTAATTCTAGTTAAACATGGATTTTTAAAATGTTTACTGTTTAGGACAAATTAAGGGATGTCACCTTCCCCGAGGCAGAATGTATGATCCTGTCCATGTTAAACTCAATTTAAAGAGTTTGATAAAGCTGTATGATTAAAACAGCCTCCTCTGGGCTCGCTCAACTCTTGACAGGGTAATTGGAATTTTTAATGTATGAATCAAACTCCTTGTCCAAATTAAATAACCTCGGGCCAAATATTGACTGGTGTCCTTCCTTACTAAGATGTGGAAAGCATCCTCAATTTAAGATCAAAGCCTTTTTTTTCCCTCACTGTACACAACCCTGCTGAAACACTCCTATAAATAAATGGAGCTGAGACCAGGCAGGCTGGATCCAAGAGGCGTAAATTGTGGGCAGCATTTCAAGGCTTTTTTACACCCAGTAAACCTCAGGGGTCCACTGTTAACAGGAAAAAGTGGTAAGGCAATTGTCCAATTGTCAAGATAAAACAGTGATAAAACATTGATCAGTGATGAAACACTGAATTAAGTAAGAAAACTCAATAAGACATACACAGAAAAAGAGAAACCAAAGCTGACATCCCTGCAGCTGAAACAGAGTTCAAGTGTAGAAAACAAAGCCCTAAAAAAGTGATATATACACAGCCATAGTTTTTTTTGTTGTTTTTTTTAAAAAAAAGACAGCCTTCCAGTACAGCCAGTTAGATGCAAAGCAGACACCAGCTCAACAGCTATTAAACAGTATCTGACAACTTAACACTCTGGTCCCTGTGACACTCCCAATTAATTCCAACATTGATCACAAAGTGCCTTTGATATTGATCTCATACAGTATGTTTCTATGTGTCTGTATTTGTATGCCAGGAGTTGCTTACAAAATGATTCCAGCACAGACATCATTACTATTTGTGCTTAGAGACCTTCACACATTGTGATGTAAATCAGGTCATCCTCTATCTGTCGAAAAGTTATCCATGCAAGCAATCACATTTTATAGCATTTCCCTAAAGGGCAAACTCAGACAGTGGTATTTATGTGTGTTTAACCTAGTAGTTACTGTAAGATTTTTTTGTGGGGGAGAAAATAACTGCTACTCATAAATTGTGGAGTAAAATGAAAGCACACTGAACACTGTCTTTATTCTTTATTCGTTGTTTGAATCCCCAGTTTTAATGCCCTTTCCCATCATGGAAACAATGTTATCAATTTATTCAATCCATGAAAGCTAATTATCTAATTTAACACCCAGTAGTTTGGGTGCTCAACTGATGTCCCATTTATGGACAAAATTGGGTGTAGTGGCATTAGCAAGAACATTCCTATGACCAAATCCAGTACATTTAGTTTTGACAATGTTCAATACTTATTTGTCTATTCACTTCCATTGAGTAATGCATTGAAGTCTACAAATAGATTTTCTCTCAGCTTCACTAAAGATGGTGAAGCACAGAAAAATGTTGAGTCGCCTGCAATCATATTTACATCAGCATATTAAACAGTACATGGTAAAAATCATTTATTAAAATTGAAAATAAAAGTGGACCCAAGCAACTCCCTTGTGGAACACCGCAAAATATATACATTATTTTTTCTGGAAAAACTGCCATTAAAAAAATAAATGTTTCTCTGACCTAGATAAGTGTAGTGATATATTTTAGCTGAGTAACATTGCAGACTGAACATTTATATGGATGCACATGTATGCCACAACTACGGAGGTGGCATGATAGATACATGACACATCTGCAGACAGCAGAGAGCAGTAATGCAGTTGCAGTTAATGTGCCAGTAAAACACGAAAAACTGATGGAAAAAAACCTGCAGATTTTGCAACATCAAAAAATGCACGGAAGGCTTTGAAAATGTGTTTTGCGGTAGAGTAACTACAAGCCTGCACACACTTCAGTTTTATAAGAAACAAAACCATGTTTGGTTGCAAAGAAAAAGCCTCAGGGTACCTTTAATTGCAGAGCAGAAATTCAAGCAGCATTTTGCTGAAAATTTCAAGATTGGAAAATCAGCTGCAAGGCTAATATTACAAGGTCCTCACAAAATATAAAATTTACTAAATCTTCAAATTTTTGGTTGCACTTCAAGGATAGAAATTCTGTGCATAGAACTAATCTTTGCACATATTTTATGCACTTTTTTTTTTAGCTATTACAGAATGTATTCACACTGATAACCGAAAGAGGACTGAAGTGTTTCATAAAGACACCTTCTCTGATTTTTGCTCAGTTTTTAAATTCCAAGCTGTACTTTATATTCACTGCTGTAATCACACGCTGTTTACCTAGTGGCAGCATGGTTTCAGCATTATACTTGCATCCTGCATGTGTAGTGACAATCAAGAAGGCAGCAACGTTTTCCATTACCTCAGAATTACAAATGGCAAGGAGGTGTAACAAATGATTTGCAACATCACAAGAACAACAAGTCTTTTTTTCCATTCATCAGAGCTTTTCTTTGTATTAGTGGATACAATTAGTTAATAGTTTACTATGTTTAAGGAACACATTTCCCTCAGCTTTACAGTGATTTGTTTGTGTGTAGAGCCAGTCTCTAACGAGTGACTTGTAACAGAGTGATACACAATGACCTGTGACAGTCATTGTCTGTCTGATTCTATTGTGATGAAAAAATGTCAGAACATTTTCACAGAATGGGCTGTTATGCAATCAGAACTTTGACGGCAAGCAGTGGTATTGTCAGTGTCAAATAAAAGCAGAGGGGACTGTAATGTATGTATGCAAATGTGACATGTGAAATGTGATATGTGAGTGTTGTCACGTTGCATTTCCATGTGGATGTTAACATCCTCACTGTAAAAGATGAAGACCTATGTTGTGCCGAGTTGTGCTGAGGCTGTTACTGCCTTTACTCTTGAATAACACCAGTCCCTCAGACTGTGATTTTAAAAGAAAATAATGCTAATATTTCTGACACTTTCACACTTGAGTTGTTGCTGAATCTTCATATTTCCAGTCACTCCCTCTGAATTGAGCATTATCTTTGCTTTCCCAGAAATCTTTTG
Source organism: Epinephelus awoara (assembly GCA_035609425.1). Lineage (NCBI taxonomy): Eukaryota > Metazoa > Chordata > Actinopteri > Perciformes > Serranidae > Epinephelus > Epinephelus awoara. The sequence goes on from CM069304.1 coordinate 10,582,675, forward strand.
CACACACCCAGGACATGCTTCCAAAAAAAGATGGAAAAAAAGTAATGTTTGGCACTGCGATAAACCGCATTTCCTAGAGGAGTGTTAATCAAGCTGATTGACATATTTGCATTACTGAAAAGGGGAACACAATAGTTAGCAGCACGCTCAAGCCATCCTGCATTCCCAGTCTACTTAAACAGTAGATCCACCAAAATTACAATCAAATCATATTCTTCCATGTGCTGTATATCTTCTGGTATTCAGCCATAGAAATACGTGAAATTTTATTTGCTTAGGTTTAAAGATATCAGCCTCTGAGAACTGTGCTGCCACCCCCAATGCTATGGAGGTGAGAAAATATCTTTGTTTGCAGTTTAAGTGAACCAACCCTTTAACAGCTGCTGCTGTGTTACTATCATCAACTGGATGCAGTATTAAATACGCTGTTATAGTGAGATGACAAAATTGGCAGGTGTCCTGTATAAAACTGTCAGATAGCTTTAGAGTGATGTCGGGGTAGTACATATCTGTAAATGTAGGTATCAGTATCACTTAGGCTGAGCTAAGGTACGTCGTTGACATGTCAGTCATGTAGCCTTTAGTTCATTTTCTGCTGTGGAGCCCACATACAGCTGCCTATGAACACACAGGCAGTAGAATCAGTGTGTGTCTCATTGAGGGTGTGTTGTTGATATGACAAATTTAATCAAAAATATAATGTAAATATTTTCATTTTACTTTTTTTTTTTTTTTTTACATTTTTCATTATAAATGTAAATAAAATGACAAGTAATGTTCCTAACCTCTCAGTATTGTAGAAAAAAACAGTACACCAGCAGTGATACTCAACTTGCAGTCTGTGGGCCAAATCTGGCCCAACGTAAGGTGCCGGGTGGCCTGCCAGTCATTTTTGAATTCACACTGAAGATAAATGAGTTTACATTGGAATATTTTTATTTTTCTTTGACTGTAATAAAGTGCCAGAGTGCATACACCAGCATCAAAATAGAGCTTGTTTGTTTTTATAAAAAAAAAAAAAAAAAAAAAAAAAAAGGCCCCCCAACTGAGCCCTGAATGCCCTCAAACCCTAGAAACGCCCCTGCATTCCCTCGACCTGTGTGGGGCTGCTGTGACTGGATTAGCCTCTTGTCAAAAATGGGTGAGGACATCAATGGTCAAAAGGTTAAAAACAGGCAATTCATTTATTTTATATACTGATAAATATTATTAATGTCTGTTCATTAAAAAAGTGGCCCCCTGGCAAAGCGAGTAAGCGTCCCTGCCGTACACCCTCAGTGAGTTTTATTAAAATTGCAACTGCTTTTTAGAAATGTCCGTATTAGCTCAAAAAAACCTGAAAGTAACCATTCCATTATAAACAATGTCATACACTGCTCTGCTCATCCTGGATGGCAGCTGGGGCAGAAATCAAAGTATGCAAATACAGCACACATCAGCATTACAGAACTTGACTTAAATGATCAGACTTCAGAGCTAACATTTATCCGGCTACAAAGAGCAGACTAAAATTGAAAGTATCTTTGAATCAAAATGAGGTACAAAAGGACTTCACTTTGAGTCTATCAGACATTAAAGAGTGCACCGTTCCCTAGATACTACAGTTATGAACAGTGGGACGGCACTGATTTTCAGATAGGTTCAGAGAAGGAAAAGTTTTGTTGAAATTAAGATCCTTTTTGTCATTTTCCATTTTGAGAGAAGCTACATTTATTTCACGCTGTCCATGAATTCATGCCATGTCTGTTTTTTTCCGATCCCATCTGAGTAGAGGTTAATAAAACTGCCTGAGGAGATCAAATCTACAGTAAGATGATCGTATCATTTGTTAACATTTTAAATGAAGATACCTAATGGATCAGATAGGATGTTATTTGTTCAGACTTAAAGCTGCAGTAGGTAACTATAATAAAAAATAACTTTTTGTCATATTTGCTTAAACTGTCATTATATCCTGACCATACATGAAACAGTAGCACCTCTTTCTCCTCCTAGTGCTCCTTAATGGCATTCGCAAGAATCCACCGTGCCTGAATGAAACAACCAATCAGAGCCAGGAGGAGTGAAAGTGAAAGCTTTTCATTGTCTGTCTTCCTCTGGTTACTTGTCTTTACCATGAACGCTGTTGTTGGCAGAACAGTGTGTGCATGAGCAGTGATAGACATGCGTTAGTAACTCCTGCTGGCTCTGAATGGTTTTGTTTTTTTTCAGGAACAGTGGATCATTGAAATGCCTTTAGGAGCACTAGGAGGAGCCAGAGGAACCTGATCATTTCCCAAATTATCAGTCTAATGTTCTTCTGTCAGGATGTAGTGACAGTTTCAGCAAATAGGACCAAAAGTTATTTTAATAAAAGTTACCTACTGTAGCTTTAAACCCAAAACACAGCTGTGTAAGTATCGCTAGAAACAGAGAAACCAGGAGCTGACGGGACATGAGGAACATTATTGTACATTATTCTCGTTTCTATGCAACAGTCTAATTAGCATTAGCTAGCTGATAAATGTGCTATTGTATTATTCAACTTGCAGCCCCCAGGGGAACAACCCAAGATGTGCTGCATTTAAAGCATGATGTGTCTAGTTTGGAGGACCTCACATGATTAAGGCATTTAAAGCCACATTTAAAGGAGTATTTTATTTGATCACAGCCTTACAGTACGTTGAACTGCTCTCTAACAGCGAGCACTCTTTTTTAAAGATTACCCTAGGCTAAAACTGTATACAGAGGATGGTCCTTGTGTTTACCGTGCATATTAAAATGCAAATGGCTAGAAAGAAAATAGCAATAAGTGCAAGTTAAGTTTATGCGCTGTAATTTATGTACAGTATAGTTTCTGCCAGTGGTGGTAGCAAATACAGAAGAGAGGTTTGAGAGTGGTGGTGTACTCCATTGTGTGTATGATGTATGCATGAATAGGAAGCTCATCTGTATGAGCAGAAATGTAATTAAAAAAGAAAATGTAGTGTGCATATGTGCATTATGCATGTGAATAAGCTATAGAAGCGAACATCAAAAGCAGGGAAACACCCTTGATACATTCATATTATGCTGTCTGTTGTTAACCAGTCTTGTATCGGTTCCTTTCATTGCACGCACATGAATGCACAGTTGAACACACACACACACACACACACACACACAGAAAAGCTGTATTTATACAAAGACTGAAATGTGTACGAAGGGAAGAGGCAGAGGTGGGGGGACTTAACCAGGAGCTTCTCTCCGCTCGCCCGTCTTCCTGTGCGACTCGCTGCCTCCACAGCCGTGCCCTCAGAGCCTCCCCTGGCATAAATGACCATTATGGCTCCATTAGGGCTGCTAGTAGGAGGTCATTATGCTACACTGAAAAACCACGGATGAAGATGTCAGTGGGGTCCCATCAGGGAAGAGACACAGACTGAGTGAGAGAAAGACATAACACTCAGTCATCCAGCTACTCCAGATGTCATGACAGACAAACAGCAATTCAGGTCCAGTGAGTCAGCCTCTTAAGTAGTAAAAGAATGGAGAGAAAGGATGATTAAGGAGGGGAGAGGGCAGCGGTAAGTGTAGCAAGGGTGCAGTGAGAACACAAGACTTACCAGTTACCTTAACAGTATCCTTTAAAAAAAAAAAAAGAATTGGATCTTGTATATCTTTCGCACAACACATTCAAATAACCAATGCTTGTGTGGTGTTTGGGTAAGTTTGTTGGAGTTGGTGGATTGGTTTTTCCATCTGTTTTTCTTGTCTTGTTGCCATATCCTTTTCTTGTCACACGCTTCATCTGTGTCAGATCTGTTTCCCCGTCAGATATGAAGTGTGGGATAGCGCCGCGGTAGCCTCCATCCCCCTGTATCTGCAACTCCACCAACCAACCATGCCTTAGAAACAACAGCACACTCCATCATATCTAAATGACAGAAAATGCCATTTCAAAAGCCTTAAATCAGTGTGGAGTAGATTTCTTTTTCTGTGTGGATGTAAACAGGGCCCAGCCCAGCAGGTGGTTATGAGTGAGTATGAAAACCTGCAGGGTGGCCTGGTTGGCTACAAGACCAACCCATACGCAGAAGATGAGGGGTTTGGCTGCCATAACCACCCACATGTCTGCCCTTGTTGAGTTGTCCTGATTCAAGTTACTGAGGGAAAGTTTGGATTTTTTGAAGTGGGCTTGTACGAGGGACTCATCCATAGTCAGTGTATTATCCACAGTAGATGGCGGTCGGCACACCCCCAGTTTTGAGAGGCAGGCAGGAGTACCTCCACTGAAGCTAAGCAATATGGAAACAAGTTACATCTTTGGGTCCCTCAGTTTTTGAAATATAAATAAAACTCACAAGGTCTTTCTCAGATGTTAGAGAACCAGGACAATCCCCCTGAAAAGAAACATTAATGAGCAGAAAACATTAAGCTGTCAGAATATTTTCAACCAGCAAATGATTAAAATGATTAATCCATTTGGGAATTGTAAGTCCATGCAACTAAAAAGTAATAGATGAAGCTTTTTATGCCCTGCTGGTGAAAGCAGAGGCATTATTTTTTTTGTGTGTTGTTAGTCGATCTATCCGTCTTGGGAAAATGATATCTCAAGAACGCTTTGAGGGAATTTCATTAAATTTAGCACAAACACCCACTTGGACTCAACAATGAAGTGGTTAGATTTTGGTGGTTAAAGGTCAAAGCACAAGGTCACTTTGACCTCATCCATCTCATTCTCATGGAACACCTCAAGGGAATTTCTTTAAATTTGACATTAACATCCACTTGGACTGAAGGAGGAACTGAGAATATTTTTGTAGTCAGAGGTCAAGCTCATTGTGACCTTGTGTGTATGTCATTCTTATGAACATGATATCTCAAGATGGCCTGGAGGGATTGTTTTTTGTTTTTGTTTTTGTTTTGTTTTTTCAAATTTTGCATAAACGTCGACTTGGACTCAAGGATGAACTGATTAGTTTTTGGTGGTCAAAGATCAAGGTCACTTAAACCTCACAAAATATGTTTTTGCCCATAACTCAAGAATTCAAATGTTAATTATGACAAAATTTCACACAAATGTCTAATAGAACAAAATGATGACGTAATGGTCAAAGGTCAACCTCACTGTGACATCATAATGTTCTGCAAAAACAGATTTTTGGCCATTATTCAACGCCATATCTCAGACACAGAAGGGGAGACATTTGGTGAGATACTGACATGGTGACACTATGCCTGTCCATCATGAAACTGTGTTGTTTTGTATAGATCTTCTCTGCTGTTGGGTTGAAGATGTGCGTGAACATGTAGCTGTGTGAGAGAATATGTAGCTTCTTTGTAGCAATGTCTATATTTGAAGCATTGTCAACTGCCATGGCTACATGTAAGTGTGGAGAGAGGTGGATGTGAATTGTAACTGCAGTGCGACTGTTTGGTGGAAGCAAAGAACCGCAAGGCGGTAATTCTTTTTTTTTTTTTTTTTTTTTGGCAACTATTGTTACAGTGTGACTTGTCCTGCACAGAGTAACAGATGTTGCAACGGTTAGGGTTAAACCTATAAAAGGTGCATGTTGCTTTCTGCTACTGTAAGTAACAGTGAAATGAAGGCTGCTGGCCTTTTGCCCCTTATTCCTGTAGGAGGGGAATATAAAGACATAGGGAGCAGCTGTCCTCTCAGGAGGTGGGCTATAGGGAAAGAGAGCTGCTGACCTGTGCAACTGGTATAATAGTGACTGTTCCTGGAGGCTGCATGCCCCTATAAACTGGGGCAGAGCCAGCCAAGCATATGATAAATGCACCAGAGGTCACATCCAGGGCATTGGCTTGAACCACCAGTTAGCCTCCCAGGGTTTTGCAACCGTCTGCTGTTGGGAGATGGAAAGGTGTTGACGTGGACTATATAGAGATATGAACTTTAAGAAGCAAAGGTAGCTTCTGCAAGGTTTGGGGGTCAAGGACGAAAAGGCATGGTGGGTGTGTGATGATGTGTATAATAAGGACATATAGGACAAAGCTCTGCTGATGAGCGGAAGCAAACACAAGAAAGAACCTTCGAGAAAATCTTTCCTTTTGTCAGCATGGTGTTAAAGCAAACTCCTCTCGCTCTTTTTCATAGTAAAGGCCCTCAGGCATCAAAGTGTTTCTGCAACACTTCATCACAATGTTGGAATCAAAGACAAACTAAAAATGTATTTACATGCAGCTTTAGTCTGACTTCAAGAACCCCGCTATGTTCATTTCAGCACTGTTGTCTCCAGATGCAGATACGCAAACTGGTTTGCTTCAGAACTGTTGCAGTCTCGTGGATCCACATAAATTGTATCAAAGTTGACCCAAGTATCCCACTAATTAAAAGTGTGGAAGATGCCGTTTCAAACTTTCTGTCCAATGAAACTTCTTCTTTCTGGCTATAGTTCATTACTTCCTGTATGGATGATGATGTAGTTTGGGACACCATGTGCAGTCATTATCAGCAGATCTCAAGCTCTCTTAAGTATTCAGACATCTTATATTTCCCATTTCAGTACAATAAGTACCCCACTTCTTGGCTGCAGTACTGGAAAAAATCACTGGCCTGAGGCTGATGAGGAGCTTACCTGTGCCATGGGTGCATGCAACATTGTCCTCCATAAGACAGATCCCACTGTTTGTGTTTTTACTGCACTCCTGAGACATGACGGCGGCACACACAGCGGTGCTATCTGTAGAACAGGTCTCTACTGAACTGGAGTTACACAGCAGATTGTTCCTTAGATCCTGTGACCATCTCTCTACAAGCTGGGTGAGCTGTGACCCCAGCAAGTGGTCCCACAGGCCAGAGTGAGTGCTACAGGGCTGGAAGCAGATGGCCCTCCTGATGCCACACTGACTCACAGATTGACTTTAATTGCCAAGGCTGATCATTAGCCCAATGGGTCTGTGGAGGCCGGGGCACTCCATGAGTCGCAGGCCTTAAAATAGGGCCTGACGAGGAGCGTCGTGACCTCACACACTCCAACGACCATGCACAACGCATCTTTCTCTCACACACTTGGATAGACACACACACAGAGGCATAAAACTGACACAATCAAAGACTCTTCAAGGCTGCGTATGAAGGCAAAGGAGGTGGAGGGACTTTACCAGGGGCCTGTCTCTGCTTGCCTGTCTGCCTCTCTGACTCACTGTCTCCACAGCAATGCTGACTGCACACTCACACACACATTTGCACATGCAGACTCTCTGAGCTCCCCGGGCCATGACTCTGTTGCCTGTGACAGTAGTGAGTGTGCTGCTCTGACGTCAGTGGACAGCACTGTATGTCACGCCCTGTCTACTTCTGTGTGTGCAGTCATAGAGCTCGACTGCTCTCAGATCAGCTCTGCTCTCCACTAACGGACCTAAAATATGGTTTATGTGCATTTGCTTTAGTGTCAGAAAGACACTATAGACTAGCAGGACATGGCATAGAGGGACTGTAAGGATTCAACAAGTGTAACAGCACTTCACCAACATGCCCCTCAGCGCTGTACAGGAGGACAAGTGGTTTTGTTAATTTATGCTTTGCTGTTACGATTTTTTTGTTTTGTTTAGATGCAGTGTGTCCTGGTTTATCTGCATGCTCACATGCATACACGTCAGGTCACGTGCACATCCACGTGTGCCTCCTCGGGTGCGTGTGCACCTGTCTGCAAAAAACAGCTACTGCACTCTGACACAGGCAACGCTGAAAGGCTGGCTATTTCCTGAAAGTGGAAGAGAAGGCTCACCTCATTTGCCCAGGTCTTAACTCACCCTAGGACAGCAGACACATCCTCCCATACTGAACAGTCTGCCATGGAGACCCACTGTCTAGGTTCCTGTGGTGGGGAAGATGAGCTGCTATAAGAGGCAGAGTGGCAACGCTAAAGCTCATTATGTCTCATTATGACCGTTGAGCTGCTGGTCTAGAAATGAAACTTGAGCTGCCCTGCCTCATACATGGCTGCCACCTTCGGACACTGCTGGAGACCAGCAGGAGGACAGAAAAGGAGCACAGACATGAGAGTGGGCAGAGGAGTACAATATGTGTGTCTGTGAGACCATGCTCTGTGTCTGCTGCCTGTTGTTTTGATCCCACCCACTGTTCGAGAGCTCCAGGCCCAGCAAGTTGGGTACTTGCTAGGTGTCTACCCAGCTGCCCCCTCCTTTCCCTCTATTCCTCCATTCCTCCCTCCTGCTGACTGTGCTAATAGCCCTCCAGTTCCTCTCATCCACTCTTTCCCCAGTGCATGGACACATGCATACATGTATATCAACATGCATACATAGTGTATATTCATAATCATAGTGCACAGCCCTGTGCTTACTTCTTGTCTTTGTGGAAACATTGTTTACAGCTCCAGTAATCAAGTGGAAGCCAGCGTTGCAGTGCTATTTTTGGGCCGTGCCACATGTTACCCTACTTGCCCCTGCTATCTGGAGCAGTGGTAGATTGTGTAACTGCAGTGCATAGAGCCGGCTAAAATATAATGGAGTCTGCAAGTATTTGAACTTGGCTATAAAATCATATTCATGAAATAGCGTCGGCAAAGCCGCTTCTTATTATGACTAACATTAATACACTGTATTTTATTTTCACTCGGCATTAGTAGTTCCTACGGAAGCAAGTTCACCCCGATCAGTGCAAATCCACAAACACATATTTACCTTGAATGGTGAAATGACACTTAAAGCACTCACTTTTCGTTTGAGAAAACCTGAAATTACCCCCCTTCATCACTCATCTGTCCCCTCCACTACCACCCTCAGAACTGGGAGATGGGCATTAAAATGCATAAAAAATTAAGGCTGTTTACTTGGACACTAATGAGAGGAGGCTTAAGTAGTCTAGTTTAATTAGTATGATTGGCTCCATGGGGACCACACAGGCAGGGCCATAACAACTGATTCACTCAGAGCTCACAGGACCTTTTCATACTCTCTGAGTGTCAGAACTGATGTCAGAGGAGATTGGACTGCAGAGACATGTTGCCTTCACTGATCCCAGGTTGGAAAGGAGCACTGCAGTTAAATGCACTGAAGCAGACCATTACATAAGCACCACTGCAAGGTCAGACATCTGTGTCCTCCCTGTCTGTCTCTCTCTGTTTAAGTCACCATCATGAACTGCCTTGAATACGAGTTTTGTGAACCAAGACCCTGTCCCATCGGCAAACCAGTGTCACTGTTTTCCAGGGCCGAATGAATTTTAGTTTTTATGCCTTATCTGTTCTGGCAGATCCCCCTTCACTTTTTGAAATGCATTTTTTTTCTCCACACCTTATTGTTTCGCTCTTCATTCCTTTTTCTTTAACTACTGTGTGCGTGTGTGCATGCTTGTGTGTGCGTGCGTGCGTGCGTGCGTGCGCGTGTGAGTGAGTGACTTAGAGGTATATTGGGGCTTGTGTGGAAGCAGAATGTGTTTAGATCAGTTCTGCAGCATAGGAGCTGTTTCCTTTTTGCTGAAGTGCATGGGAAAGAGTACAAAGAAGAGGTCGAAAGTGCGGCTGCACTTCAATAAAGAGCCTAGTTTGTCCTCTTTGATGCTATGCTGCCATGCACTTCAGCTAAAAAGAAGCAGCGCTCTTGTCACTGAGAATTGAAGTAAAAGACACTGAGCTCTTCCTGAGCTCTCTACACCACATCACAGTCACTCACACACAGTGTACAGCTGTGTGATGTGTGTGCCAAGTTTGCAGTTTTGGAAGCTGGAGTTATTTCCAAGTTGAGGGTATTGTGAGCAACATTATTATAAAATATTAAGTATTTCTATTAATTCTGATTTACTATTGATTCATTCAGAGTTAAAGGTGTCTATCTAGCTAGTATACATTATATAATATAGAGGCTGGCAAAGCAATCTGCAATTCATTATGCTAGTTTTGACAGACAACATAGTGAGTGTGGAAACTGCTCTTCAGCTGAAGGGCTCTGGGTCGAGACCCCTCTCCAGCAAGAATCCACCCTACTGAAGTGTCCTTGAGCAAATCACTCAGTCCCTACTAGCTCCAGTGAGGCTGGTCTCTATCAGCCTCAGCTCACCTCTGACCTTCCTGTGGATTTCTCCACAGGAAACACATTATATATTTACCATCTGCGGTATGGCAGCTGTACAAGACACACTGCTCTCCTCAGCACCCATGTTTGTGTGGTGCATACACTGTAATGGTTACAGTGAACAATATGATGCGACTGGCTGTGTCACACTAATTTTAGTTCATGACTATGTCTTGTAAATGGGCAGAGTAGTTCCCCTGCAGCGTGGTGGATTTTTGTTCCGTGTGCTTCTGAAAGGTTACCCAGTTTGAATTTTACCAAATATATCTCCTTCCTGGCCTCATCATGTTGTTCAAAGGTATAAGATACGTGTGCAATTACTACCATAAAGCCAGGCTTTGCTGAGCTCTGAGCTCACTCCACTTCTGTAATTGACTTTTTCTCTCCCCAGTCAGAAGCCACAAAGTCTTAATGGCAAAGGATCAGTGTGCCAAATGGTTTCATTACATACAAAAACCATTACCTTTGGCACAAAGGAGCCACAGATTAGGCAAAGGGACACACACAGGAACAAACTCATAGACACTGACTAACACATGTACACATACAGTAGTGAAGTCATGTGTGATTATATCAGTAAGCAACAGAAAATTGACTATTCTTATCACACTGTAGAGGTTAGGAGTCTCGGTGTTGTAGAGCCAGTATATTGGCCCTCTACTGTATTTTTATTTTATTTTATTTTTAAGATATTTTTGGGGCTTTTTAGCCTTTAATGTATAGGACAGACAAGCGTGAAGGGGTAAGAGAGAGAGGGAGTGACATGCAGCAAAGGGCCACAGGCTGGAGTTGAACCCGGGCCGCTGCGGCAACAGCCTTGTACATGGAGAACCTGGTCTACCACTAAGCCACCAGCGCCCCCACCCTCTACTGTATTAACCATGAATGTACCTGGTGTACCAAATGGCAAACCATTGCATGGCTCCTGGTATGAAGACATACATCATGTCATGTGGTCAGCTGTTAAATGCAGTTGAGTCGTTGACATGAGCAGCTGTTGTGCTAACCAACATGTCAACCCACTTCTAAGCATCAGTGTCTCATGATACTGGGATATCATATAAAAGTGTAGCTTTATCTGTAGCAGCCTCAATATTTTACAGTGGTTCTTTTCAAAGTTGCTTTATTTGTATTACTTCTACAGCATGTAACTCCATTATTAAAATGACCCTAATGGTCATAAGCTTTGATGTTTCTGTGATATTTTCAGTGTGTTACATTATTATTTCAGTGTTATTATTGTGTAGCTGCAACACTTCCACACTCTTTCTTAGTCTGTTATATTTGCACTAAGAGTTACCCAAATTAAAGGTATTCAGCAGTTTTGCACTTTCATGAATTTGGTGGACTCATGAGAGACAGATTCAAAAGAAGACTGGTCAAAACTGATTCATCACAGGCCATGATCTCCTGACTTTTAGTCCTTAGTAGGGGCGTAGCTCCAAAAAAGACCAGATCCTACAATTTCCATAGTGCCAATTGTCTTTTATTAGACCCTCTCTCTCAGGTAAATGCCCATGTCTTTCAGACTCCACGCCTCCCATCCATAACACATGCTTTCTGTTCTAAGTCTTTAGTTTCCAAGCTCAAGCCGAGATAATCCTGATAACATCATCAGGCTAGATGAGTAAAGTGGACTTGATGTGTAATATCAGCAGAGTAGCCCTCCAAGAGTGTAGTTAAGTCATAGACAGCCTAAAGATCAATGGACGTAGCCAAGTTTGGCATTTTGAAAATAGCTAAGTGTCACCTGAGAGAACTCATTTGCTAGCTGCTAGCTTAGTTAACCTGGTGCTTTTGGATTTATGGTTAACTGTGATAGTGCTAATGCTAATTTCCTTTTGCTTAAAACCATTAAAACAAAATGTATTTTATGGAAAAACAGAACACCTGATTCCTGAGTGGGTCTTTTAGTACAACCAAATGCTGAAACACACTTTTTTTAGGGTACCAATTGTTACAATTAACATTAACTTTCATAACCAGAAAACACACTGAAATAGCGACAGCTACGGCTAAATCTATACATTGTGGATCTACAGACAGCACCCAACTGTCACTCAAAGCAACCATGCACTTAACTATGCGTAACTGTGAGCCTTAATAATATTTAAACAGGCGAGTTATGTAAAAGTTTATTACCTGTACAATTGTTATAAAGGGGAGAATTAGACCCAAACTGTTCTTTGTACCAGGCTATAAACATGTTTATTGCTGCTGTAAAGTTGGGCACTGTAACATGGGGGTCTATGGGGATTGACTCGCCTTTGGAGCCAGCCTCAAGTGGCCATTTGAGGAACTGCAGTTTTTGGCACTTCGGCGTTGGCTGCATTTTTTTTAGCTTCAGCAAATGCTGCTTGGTTAAAGTAAGGCAACCTGATTTCCTCCGTACCCCAAGTTTAAATGAGCTGTGTAACTCTCAGATTGATGTTTAATTGGACATGTAGAATTATTGACAAAGGACATACAGATTAGTATGGATGGATTTATAGAGCATCTTTGTGTTAGCTCTTGACTTGCCATTTTACACTTAAATTTGTTTTTGTTATTTTTTTAATTTTTCCACTATCCCTGCCATTTTGTATCAAACATACCAGTTGGCATCCTGTTCACTGTGTGACCTTTGTGGCGCGTGCACAGAATCCAAACACCGAAAGAAAGCAGACGTACACATGGCAAGATTAATTTGAATGATTGACAAGCAACCCAGCTCTGTTAATCAAGTTATGCTTACTCTGATTAGGACCTTAATGCGAGTAAGATAACCCGGTTAAGGTGTTTACATGAGAGTTGCAATAATATGCGTATTGCATTAGTCTGGTTATAATTGAATTATTGGTGTGCATGTAAATGCTTTTTCTCTCTCTCTCTCTCTCTGGCTCATTCCCAGACAGCAGTCTCTGTATTTTATGTGGGGGGAAATCTCTGTGTGTACTGTAGGTCTCCGTTGATCAGAGGAGAGGTGAGACATGAGCATGTGTGCAGCAGTTCATATGAAAGCCACCTGGCTCTCTCCAGCTCTGTGATTTATGCCTTTGATAACAACAACCCAGAGATGCTTTCAACAACAACAAAGTAGCGCTGAAGGATGACAACAATGGGACACTTGTCAGTCTGGAGATGAAAAGATGTCTTGCTAGGTGCCTGTCTCTTTTGTAACTTTGATATATATAAATATATATATATTTTTTCTTTTGTTTTGTTTATTTGTCTGTATGTGTTTCTCCGCATCTTATCAAAGGTTATTGATGAAGCAAAATGTGAAGTGGAGTCAGTTTTCCATCTCTGACAGAATGCCTCCCTCCTCCTGTGAGAGGGCGGCAGTGTGCTTGGCTGCCTCTGCTATGACTTATCAACAGACTTATTTCCGCTGGCTTGTCCTTCTTACTGTCATACAGTGACAGGAAAAACATGCATCTCCTGTAGGATTTCTTATATTTTTCTCACATTTTCTACATTGAGTTGCAGTCAGCAGTGACCCCTATATGAGTGATTTGCCAACACTCATATGAAGCAAATTCAAAATAGAAAAATCTAAAGATAATTAGCAAGTAGCTACTGTACTGACTGTCAGTTTGAAAAAAAAAATCACTTATTTTCATTGTAATAGACTGTATTAGAAACTTAACAAATTACATGGAAGGCCTTACTTGCAAAATTATTATGCATCACTGCAGCTAGTGTCATTCTGCCTGGCCTGCTATTGTAGAAAATGAAACTACAACTAAACAATAATTTAACACTCTGAGAGGAATAATTTTTAAACAAATACTTTAATTTTGTTATCGCTGCAGGCCGGTGACATATATAGCTAAAGGCATTATATTTGCTTGTTGTCCGTTTGTACGCCAGTTCCGTTCACTTGAACCCAATATCTCTAGAAGGCCTTGAGGGAATTTCTTCAAACTTGACACAAACGCCCACTTGGGCTCAAGGATGAACTGATTGGATTTTGGTATTCAAAGGTCAATGTGACCTCACAAAACACATTTTTGGCCATAACCCAAGAATTCCTACTGTAGTTATGACAAAATTTCCCACAAATGTATTTTTGGATAAAATGATAAAGTAATGACATTTTATATCCAAAAGGTCAACTTCATTGTGACATCATAATGTCCTGCAAAAACACTTTCCTGTTCATTATTTAACGCTATGTCTCATGAACAGATAGGGGAGACATTTGGTCAGATATTTGACACTAATCTTGAGTGTCTACCTTGAAACTGTGCTGATTGTATAAATCGTCTGTGCTGTCAGGTTGTAGATGTCTGTGAGGCATTCATGTTTTGGAACTGGTAGCTTTTTTTGCAGCAAAATCCATATTTGAAGCATTGTCAACCATAGTGGCTACGTATGACGATGGACAGACACTGGTGCAACCTGTATCTTCACTGGTTGGCAGAAGAATGCAACCGCGAAGTGGTTATTCTAGTTTTTTGTATGTTTTTGTGTTGCTTTTACTGTTACTTCATATTTACATAGTGGTGAAATTAATGCAAGAGTTTTGGGTGAGTATTTTAACATCACAGTATCTATATTATCCAGTGTAAGAAATGTAGATCACTTTTCTACCCTTAGTTTTGTTTTCAGAATAAATATTTTCATTTGTAAGATTACCACTGATGTAGTGGTGTAGAATAATAGTGCTTTAGGTGTGGCTATTATGATTTACCAGAGTGTAATAAAATCTGATTTCGTAAAATAATTCTGTGCTCAAAACACCTTACAGAAGTCCATGAGGATGAATTAGACACCTATGTCCTGGCATTATTTCTTCCTTAATTCCTTATTCTCTTTGTCCTTTCATCTCTTTGTCTTCTTCTTCTACTGATGTAGCTGCTGTCCTTCTCTGTTCATCTGTCTCACTCATCTCTGCTCTTTACTGTTCATCTGTCTCACTCCTCCTGTCTGCCCCCAAAACCGACTAGCTTCAGGCTGAAAGCCTTGTTCATAAAGCTACTTTTTGAACCAGCATAGCATGAAACTCTGTTAGCCAGCAAGCTAACCCCGGTTAATTGCACTCCAATGCTAAATTTAATAAGCATGGAATGTCTTTCTCATTAGCTATTTTTTGACAGTTTGGTGTAATGTTAAAGTAAAATCTTGGTAAAGAAAAACTTTGATGCTGCACATTATTCACACTGTGTACTGTAAGTCCTTCTCTAAGTCTCAGTACTGTGCTACATGAAGCCCTATTAGTTTTTAGTTTCAAAGAGATATTAAATGCGGGCACAGGCTACTTCATCCATAGGGCCGTCCGTAAAGTATCAGCTGTCCCTGGGCTCCTACTGTGCATTAGAGAGCTGACAGTTCTTCTTATAGCAGAAATGAGTGGAGTGCTCTGTGACTGATGGAGCTCCTTTGTCAATGACGGGGGAGCTGCTGCTGGCAGTTTTGGGCCAAAGAACAGTACAGATTACATTAACATCAGTCAAGCTGTTGTCAGACTGGTAGGACATAAATAGGACCTTATTGATGCATAATGCAACAACTTTTCATTGTGACGTTTTCTGAGTAATAGGATCAGAAAGTGGCCAGAAAGGCAGCATGCCATAAGGATCTGCTGAAAATTGTTAGAAATAGTGCATCGGGAGAATAATCAGATCTAATGTTCAGAATTGTAGGAGCCTATTAGCACAAGTTAAGATCATATGACATATGATTCACCTTCCTTCCATCTAAGCTAGATGAAGCACACATACTCTAAAGAGCAGCTAATAGGGCAAATGCAGGCAATATGGGGCCTGGTATCTCAGGGCATGGTGACTGACTTTTGGCAATTTTGTTGTTAAAAGCGTGCAACGCAACCGCAGAGCAACTCGAAAACATGTTGACATTAGGAGTACATCATCACCGGTCATGATGGGGGCTAGAATTAATATGACCAATTGCATCACCTCTTTTTCTCTCCTTTAAAAGCAGTACGATATTCAGCAAAGTGCTTTGACAGTTTTATAATAGAGAAAACAAAGCTTTTGACCTGGCCTGCGCAGGCAGTCGGTGCAAACAAAAATCCCAGGGAACCTTGACACAAAAATTGCACTGTGCTGTTTGATCACCGTGACACTGCCCCTACTGCGTCTTTCCTCCTACTTCAGTACAGTCAAGTTCACAGAGACTCACAAAATACAGGTGCAGGTAGAAAAGAGCTGGTGTGCACCCAAGAAAAATGCTACTTTACAGGCATAAAGCGGCAGTATGTGCTATGCACTGTCATGAAAATAGAGACTCATATGCTATGAATGCACATTGTGCTCCTTCAGTACAGAACTGACAATGCCATGAATTGGACACATCATTCTGTTTGGCAAGTTACCTTTGCTGAAAGTTTATTTAAGGGAAGGAAGGATATGGAGACATACAGTAGTTCTGAATGTTGGTCAGTATTTGCAAACAGTGGTCTTGGATGGATAAAAAAAATGCAAGTTTATGTCAAGGCTGCGAGGACATAGACTACAAATTAAGTGAAAGTTTTTTAGTAGGGAGAGAGGTCCCAAATCTTCACCTTAATCTCAAGCAAAGTGTCTGTGTTGAGAATCAGGAAGTCAAGTTAAGCAAGATGCAAGTCATATTAAATTCTAATGATCTACCCCAGTTTTCCACATTTTAATCAGTAAAAAGACAGTGGTCATGAAAAGTTGAGTGCTATTTTCAGCATTAACAAAAACATGCAGTCTGTTTAAGTTAGCTAGCTAACTTTTATCATGCCGACAAGCTAGCTAAAAAGACACATTCATGTACCTTCCTTTGTAGGTTTTGTGGTTGAAGTTGGATGTTGTGGTGGTTGCGTCACTGATGTTTGAGCTATAGACCTTGCAAGCCAATGTTCTCTTCCTCCTGCCATCATTGAAAACATAATTCTTGAATCCAAATTTAATATTCCTGGACTATCCTCCTCTACGACAGCTGCTTCTTGCGTTGGCCACAGCTGGTCTGCCAAGTCCTAGCAGGTTTCCAGGTTTGCGTGCATTGCACTTGAAATTAACCAATCATGTTTCAAGAACAAAATTTAACATCTCAATATGGGGTAGAGTGCAGATATTTGATTAAACAAAAGTCGAGTCCTTTTGTGTCATGAATACCAAGTCAAAGTCACATTGAGTCTTTTATTAATGTTAGTTAAGTCTCTAGTCTTCAAATTTGCAGCTCGGGTCTGACTTGTGTCAAGTCACGTGACTCCGTATCTCCCATCTCCCATCTCTCGGGCGAACACCTAAGGCTTGAAAATTTCCGGAGATATTTGCAACAGTTGTTGTGAATATATGAACCTCTTCTCTTGTGTTGAGAAAATGTATTTCTTTTTGCTTGAAGAGGGTGAAATATCTATGAGATTCTCGACAGTCCTCATCTTTCTAAAGGTCTAATCTTTCTTCCTTTCTGTGTGCACTCCTGAAGACTGCTGAATTTCTTTGCCACAGGCTTGAGGAGAGAAAGCTGAGGACAGTTCCCCCGAGTCCGGACACCAAGGCCCTCGGGCCTCCACAGCTCATAAACAGATGTGTCCTTGTCCCCAGCCAAGCGCAGCCACTCAAGTGGCAAAGCAGGGGCCCAATAATTGTGAAGAATTGAAAGCTAAATATTGGCTTTATCTCCTCAGTAATAAAAGGGCCATGAAATTGATTTAATGCTGCAGCGCTTCTCTTGGGTGGCTTCTTACAGCGTGAGCACAAAACAATGAGCAGCAGCCATCTATTAATTAACCCACCTAATCCTGCAAAGTTAATCTCTCACCACAACTTTGCCCGCAACTAACTTCCAAGCCAGTGGGTCTATTGGGGGTGTCATGACAATGGCAGCGAGGGGAAGATAGATTCAGCACTTAGGAAAGGAGAGAGAGACGGAAAAAGAGGTGGAGAGTGCTGCATGAAACAGTGTTCCGCACAGCAACCATGGGGACACTGTAAGTGGAAATGCAGGGGTGCATGGCCATCATTAGCATAGTATCAGAGTTGATTTGTGTTTTTGTGAAAAGAGGCGGAGAATATCATTTGAGCTGAAGGAATCAGGTCCTGGTGTGTTGCGGCAGCAGTAGCATAAATGCGGCTGATTTTAGTTGCCTTTTGTCATGTTTTTTTGTATATATTTCCCCTGTCGCCATGCCGCCCCAGTCTCTGATTCTCTCCTGAGCTGTTAGATAGTGGGGTGGGGGTGTGGGGGGGGGGGGGGGGGGGAGTGCCATTTCGTTCTCTTCTTCACCTGCCTGCCAGTCGCAACATGATGGCACCTCACACCCAACACACACATTCGTGGTCATATTGTGTCGACAGAGTTGTGAATTACCTTCTTCTCAGCCGGCTGATGAAAAGCTATGTGTTTTTCTCTTCGGCTGCGGCTCATCTGACCCTGCCCTGTCACCTCCTCCCCCTCCCTCCCTCTCATCAGTCCTTTGTGTGAGCCCCCTCTTCGTGGAATAGCAGTACAAGGCTGACTCGGAAAATAGGTCACCCGCTGGTGCTCCTCTCACCTCCACAGCATTCAAAAAAAAAAAAAAAATCCTCTGTGGTGTCCTGTGCCATTTTGTAATGTCTAAACCACAGTCTCCAGAATATGGCCAAAACATAGGAGGAAACACACACATGCACACACACTCAGCTAAAAGAGAAATCAAGAAAGACTCCAATTGAGGGAATTTGGAGATCATTTTTTTGCTAGTGAGGAAAGCATTTCCTGTGGAGATAATTTTAGGAGGCTGATTAGGCATAGACGGTGTTGAGCCCAGAGTGAGGAATCTCATCACCACTACTAATGACATGCCATTCCTGTGCTGAGAGAGGAGCCCGGGCCCTGGGCATGGACTAGCCTCTGTCAGCCACCTCTAGCTACTGTGTTCATTAAGGCCAACAATGTAATTACAATTCACAGATACTGCGTTGGCTTAATTACAGACTGATTATTAGGCTGATATTTGTTGGAATAATCAGAGCCTAAAGAAGTGGATTTATATTTGCATGGTATTAAGGCCTTTTTAGTTATTAGTGTATCATAAACTGACAATTTGGACAGATTTATGCTTTTAAAGCTTCCCAAATCTCAGCATTGGAGTACTCTAAATATTTACATAAGTAGAAACAAGCACAAGAGACTTGTTCAGTCTTCACATAAGCTAACAGATTGAGGTCTCTTCTGAATGACAAATCATCCAACAGATGTCTCCATCTGATTGTGGGGAATATTTTTCCACTGTATATCCTCTACCTGAAGAGCCTAACAAAGAAAAAGGGGGAATACTTTGCCTCTTGTATTACAGTCGATGATTCTGATTCCACTGAAACTCACAGTAATTGGGAGCACTCCCGAACAAAATGCAGGGATGGTCCCCAGAGGTAGGGCTTTTATGCCCATGTCTATGCAGCTCAGAAGTGGCTGTAATCTTTCATCCAAAGCATGTGACATAAACTCCCCCCAGAGCCAAATGCTTTCACTAATATAATCAGGGACTTAGTGAATTGCTTAAGTCAGTTTACTCACAGTTTTATAGATGAATAACAATTTGCTATCAGACAGAAATTTGCAAAGGAAAATTTATAGGATATTAATTTACATCTTAGTAAATATTCAATACGATCACCTGAATATTTTAAAGTTACTGTTAAAGACATTTTGAAGCCCCAGCGTGTAAGATTTAGGGGGATTTAGT
This sequence comes from Epinephelus awoara, assembly GCA_035609425.1. NCBI lineage: Eukaryota > Metazoa > Chordata > Actinopteri > Perciformes > Serranidae > Epinephelus > Epinephelus awoara. The sequence goes on from CM069304.1 coordinate 10,602,335, forward strand.
GGCATCTAGAGGTGAGGATTGCAAATTGCACCCAGCTGAAATTTCTCCCGCCTAGAATTCTTTCAGTGTTTATTGTTCAGGAGGTTTTTACCTACAGAGGTCTCTTCCTCTTTAAAACAAACACACCTGGTGATTCAAACCAGTAAAATAACTGAGCAAAGCAGTTTCATGTTATAAATCAGTGTTTCTCCTGCGCTGTTTGGCATGTAGCACACAGGCTGCCAGCCAAACATCTGCTAATGTATGCTCACTTTTTTTGTCTGATAACTTAAGATCCAGACATTTGCAAGGTTTTTACCAGGATCTGTGTTATTCGCAACGGACCAGGTGATTTAAACCAGTAAAAACGGTAAATAAAGCAGTTTAACATTCAACAATCTTTGTTTTTCTGCTTGTCACAGAGGGGCTGCTAACTACAGTTGCCAACATAAAATGCAAATTGCCCTATCTAGAGCTAGTGTTTGGTTTGTCCATTCCGGGCTAGTATTGAAACATGGAGGTACAATATGACCATCTCTGTGAACAAGAGCCCACTCCCTATGTAGATATAAACGGCTCAGTCTAGGGAACAAAAACACAGTGATTCTTATTTTCAGCTGATAATACATTAAAACAAGCATTTCTGCCAATATATCTCCCTAAATCCCACACACTAGACCTTTAAATCATAAAATCACAAATGTCTTTGTTCTGTGCAGTCTGGTATAATTTCTTATTTGCCTCATGATGATCACGACAAGTACACTGGGGACATAGTTTATTTAAATTCTAATGTGATATCCGGTTAGTTGCTCATGGCTATCTTTCTGTGTATGGATCAGTGGGTCTGCAGGGTTTTGAATATCACAGTGGGTTCAGTAAGAGTCTGCTGATAGATGTCTCCCTGACATGAGCCCCCGTCTCTGACAGCTATAGTTTTATCCCGTAGCTCAGTGCTGGTATCAACATTCTCCTGTAGCTCTGGGACGTACTCATCCATGTGCAGGAAGTGATGCGTGTGTGTATGTATGTGTGTGTGTGCCTGCAGGCTTCCCAGCGACAGCGTACGGACCGGTGGCAGCAGCAGCAGTAGCAGCAGCGCGTGGCTCAGGTAGGGGGGCCCGTGGAAGAGGCGGCTACTTGGCGTACCCACAGAGCACAGGGCCAGGTAAACGCTCTGTCCATGTTCTGTGTGGCTGCTGCTCTCTCCAACTTCTCCTGCTCTGCTTCTCCCCATAGACATAGTCCCCTGAGCCCCCTTGCACACACTCCAACCAGTTTAGACTGACAGCACTGTACACACATACAGTAGAGATTATATCCAAGATCCCTATATATATGTTTCATACACTGTAAAAACAGTTCCTCTGATCAGACTCAAAAACAGAGGCAATATCTTCCAAGTTAAGTGAACTATCAGGGAAAACTAAAAATTTTGTACAGTTTATGTAGAAAAAACTAAGATTGATTGATTTCATTCAAAAATTTAAGAGAATTGCCATGAGAATTGAGTTGCACCAACTACATAAAACATTTTCAACCTTATTTATAACTCTATTTATGTGTTGTATAAAATCTACACTAAATAATTTGTTAAAGGTAACCTATACAGGAACTGACAGTTGTTTGTAAACAATATTGCCAGTGAAAGTGAAAGCCAACCCAGGTTTCACTCTTTTTTTGGAACAAGGTTTGTCCCCTAGGTGTCGCAAATTTTGTAGCTTCCTCTTGGATGTGTGTTGGCACATATTGAACATTTCAACCTCTGCGTATTAAGAAGAAAATAATAAAATACAGGCAGAGGGCAGAGTCTCTACAGATGAAAATACCATCACATACTTGTGGGTCAAAAGTGATTATTGAGAGGGATTACTCCTGTATGTGTCTATGCATTGTTTTTTTAGAAAAAACCTTGCATAGTATACCTTTAATATTAACACAATTCACATTTTGAGTATAGAGAGTATATTTAAACTTAAACGTACTAGCTTAAAAAAAAAAAAAAAAAGGTAAAACACTGACACTTTCAATAGCCCCTTTTCCACCGCAGGAACTTTTCTCATCTTTTGAAAAGCCTCGGCACGTTTCCACCGAAAAAACTTTCCCTCAACCCCAAACTTTCCCTGAGAAAAAGTACCTAGTAGGGGATAGGACTTTTCAGATTACCCGGAATTCTTCTACACTCGTTACTGTACTTGACATTAACCCATAGAAAGTAAGAAGCCGATAATTTATCAATGCATGTGTTCAGCACGCATGTAGACAGTGATATTCGTTATGCTCTGTCCACAGTCTCTCATCCACCGTCACTAATGTTATGTCTTACACAAGGACAGCATGCTAGTTCAGCTGATAGCAAATTGTTACTAATAAGCTCAAATGACAGCTGTCTGTATGTAGACTAACTTAGCTTGACACTTATCTTAAAATACTTTTTTAACTTAGCTGCTGGCACAGACACACAGCCCCTCTTCTCCCCACACCGACATGTAACCAGCCAAGCTGGCGGAGCCAAATACAGAGCATACGCCGAATCATCTATGTCATAACACTGATTTGAATAAATTTTCCGGAACTTTGAGGTGCGGTGGAAACACAAACCACACAGATTACCAGGAAATATTTTACCCAGGTAAATAAATTCCTGGTAATAAAAGTTCCTGGAAATGTTGGTGGAAAAAAAAAAAGTTCCCTCCACAAAAATTACAGTTTGACCCTGCAGTGTGTTAAATATCAGTTTCCAAAATACCTACCCTCTAAGCCATTTAGTTGAGAGAAAAAGTGAATTTAAAAACCTTCACAGCTCCCACACAACACTCGTTCTGGAACATACTTAACTAATCTGTAGCACAGTTCACAGCACTGACACATGTACTGAGTGTCTCAAGAAAGTTTCCAGCAATCACAGTTTCCAAAATGACAAACCACTAAAAAGACACTGCCTGTTTTAAAGTGCAGCTTAACGTCTCATTTATGAACACAGTCCATTAAACCATGAACTTCAAAAAATTTCCCCACAACATTAAAAGCAAAACTTGAAGCTCCACACTACACCCCCATACTGCAACACTCAGAATGGACATACATATTTGAGTAAACAAGATTCACAGCCATTATGTAACATAATGTAAGCCAAGCTGCTGTACGTGCAGGTTGGTTTCACCCTCAGTGTTTCAAGTCTCTCAAAGAGTCTTTGAAACACTTCAGAAGTCTGAAAGTTTGAATGTATAGTTCAGACTGAGGCTGTATGTCAGTCAGGGGAGAGAGCAAAATGCAGAAAGCACCAGTCACATTATCAAGAACCAGGCGATGATGCTGTTCATTCAGCAGCTGCTGTCTGCTGTTTCTTATGAGACACAATAGACCACAGTTATTATAACTATACTCTGGCACATTTGTTGTTAAATTCAAGATATGTCAGGTGATTTAATTAAGATAATGCTTCATTCCTTTAGTCTCTCTGGAGTAAAGCATCGTCTGATCAGCTACAGGCTGAAATAATCCAACAGTGTCAGTGAAGAGAAAGTTTCATTTGTAATCATTTTGTTAACAACGAACTGTATGATATATGATTTAACCCTGTCAGAGCTTTCACACTTACACTTCAAGTGAATTGGGGCCATTTACTCACTATGCTAACCCACTGCTCCCCCTTGGAGTTTGATCTATACCCATTTAGCTGTGACATAAACGTAGATGCAAAGAGAGCAGCTCTGCATTTCCCAAAGTCTTTGTTTATCTGCAGGAAAAACACTTGTTGGTTACTCTGACATACAGGAGGGTGCAGACCAAACAAAAGAGGCACCATCCAATAAGATTAGACAGCGTACTCCTACTAAAGTCAGAGAGGGACTGAATCAAGTCTACAGTGTTAGAAAATCAAGTTCAAACACAGATTTCTGTTTCTGTCAAAGTTTAAAGTTAACACAAATAGTTTAACCTGTTGTGCAAAAATAAGAGAATATATCTAAGAAAAAACCCCAACTTGAAACGAAAGCACTTGAGTGTGTTTTCTTAGAACTCAAACCTTTTTTCAGTTTTCACAAAATTTCCCCCAAAATATCCCTTCAATTCCTGTGGTCCACACACACAAACACACTCACTGCAACTGTAATAAAATGTAATGCGCTTTAACAAAAAATCAAACAATGCCGGCCTGAGTCATGACTCCAATGACTTGGAGGCTAATGGTCTACAAGTAATGCCCACTTCACCTGATAATTCAAAATAAAACACACATGCAACATAGTTCATATCCACAAGTCCACCTGGAGCATGAGCAAGGGAAAGAGGGAGAACACAGACAGACTGATGAACTAAAAGCTGCGAGTAGATTTCAGGCTGGACGACACGATGCTCTGGCTGGCAGCGACAGTTCAGAATGAAGCCCTTCACCTCTTTTATCACTCAGTCATTAAAAAGATATGGTCACACATACTATGCCATTTAGATTATGAGTGAGATACTATCTAAAAGTAGGTCACAGTGGTTTCTGTAAATATTTTTTTTTTAAAAGTTTGAAAAATAGGCAGTGCATTTACTCTGTCTAAACATTTGACAAGAAAAAAATTATTCTATGGTATGTTATGATCACCATTCAGCCTAGTTACAGTGAACTCAAGTATCTCAAGGTTTAAGTACAAAGGTGGATTGTCCCTTAAAATATCAGTGAGTGAGTAGAAGGAGAGCAAGTAGTGAGTAGCCAGTAGTAGTCAACCAACTGACACGACAGTCAGTCATGTTTTTCTTCCTTTCTCTCTCTCTCTTCTATACTTTTTCATGTATTTTTCTATCTATCTGGTACGACCTGACCATTTCAGAGTCAGAGCGCCTTGAACCTTGTTGACTTTACCAATGATCATTTGCCATGTGGTTGCTACGCCAAGCACATGGCATCGTAATTAAATTATTATACCTTTGAACTTGTACGCTACTGTGTATGAGTACATGCAAATTCAAATAGAAAATTCAAGTCAGTGCCTCAGACATTAACTTCCAAAACAACCGCTCCATTAAAGCATAACCCAATGGTCAGAAAAGATGTTGGCATTGTGCATATCTGCAAACCACGGATATGTTACATTTGCATGTTATTTATTATCTAGCAGACTTGTTGAAACAGTGCTGAGGTTTATGTGTGAGTAGCTTTAGGCACAACAAGCACTTGGTTTTGGTTTTGGCTTAAAATACCCAGTTTAGGGGGCACTATCTCGACAGGAAATGCAGCGATGTCTTAGTTAAAAAGCAACCACTTTTCCCTGAAAAGCAGCAGGGAACACAGCCATGACTCGCTAGATCACAACCGGTTTTGTTGATTGTTGGTCTCGAACAGTGGTCGGCAGCTTGGCAGGCGTCTCACCTTCGTGTCACACCATCCACCATCCCCTCCACAGCCACTTCAGAAGCGTTGATACGATGCATATGAAATGTACAAATGGAACGTGTTAGTAGTTTGCAGAAAAATACAGTGCCAACATTTTCCTCTGGTGACTGGGCTGTTACAGCATAATTACAACAAACACCTTATTCACATACAGACGAATATCTCCCAAGAGATTTGTTCCAAAAACAAGATGCAAGCGTCTTTCTGTCTTAAACACAGGCATTGATTGTCTTGTTGGCTTCAATTTAGACATCCTGCTTTTTCCACACTTACAACTGTAGATCATTCAATAGCTGTCAATAATAGCTCCCCTGGCTGAACACACAGCCTCCAGGCTTTAGGGGAGAGTGTCTTCCCTGATCACACATACTATTAGAAGCTTGTTGGTAAAAATCTGTTTTAATTGTAACTTAAGATGTTGTCTGTTGTGTGCAGTAGATAGAAAGCTAGTAGACAGTTGTTAATATCATGTGCTGTGATACCTGAAGACACACAGGCAGCTACATACGAGCGGCTGCGGTGAATGCATATACCTACACGTGCACACACATACAGACACATTCACCCACTGTCCTCATTTGCACTATTTTCAAATCAGCAGAGGGAACACTGGAAGCCAATCAGGTGCTCTTTCTTTCACATCGGGGCTATTTGATTTTTGCATTTTCAAAACAAACAATTTGCCCAACAATTGCAATGAACATCACTAAGAAGCAGGAATGTTGATTTGGGGTTAGCAGCAGCCAGGAAGCAAGAGACGTGATGGCAACCGTTATGTACAGTTTAATTCTGACAGCTGCAAATGGAAGGGAGACAAGTAAATGACTATGAACAGGGGGTAAGGGGAGGGGGGAGGGGGAGAGTGGTAACAGTGACATCATGGGCCTGTTTTAGAGTGCTTAAACAGTCATGAGGCAGCAAAACATCGCTCAGTGAAATCTCCCCGCTCCTTCAGTGTATGACAGAATCTGTCTGCAAATCAGGATGATTATCAAAATAACATCAAGAAAATCTGGAATATGAATGTGATTAAAATATCTGTAGTTTGTTACCTAAATCAGCTGTGTCTGTGCATATCGTCACTATTTATTAACTGCTCTGTTCTTTAAAGAAGAGCTTCCCTAGCGCATATTGAGGATATAATAAGTGCAATCCTTCATTCTGTGGTTTGTGACTTTTTGACAGAGTGAGAAATGATTTATCGATGATTTGTTAAGTGTTTGTGATGATGCTAATACCATACTGCTACATGGATTAATACAATCAGCGCTCTTGTCTCTCTATGCAGACACAGACAGAACAGAGGGCACAGATTGTTTAAGCTTGACCTTCCTCCCTGTGTATTGTCTGGGGATGTTGCTGCATCTCCGTCCTATCTTACGATTTAATTTGCAGCACCCTCAGCCCAAAATCAGCCCAGGAATTGCAATCCTAGTGGTTTATTTTTTATTTTTATACTAAATTTTCTAATTTTGTGCAGACGAGGGTTTTTGTTGTTAAAAAAAAGCCTTATGTGTGATGTAAGTGTGGATTCTTTGTGCTTTGACTCCATCTACAGTTCCCATAGAGCACCACATATTATATACTGTGTCTGCTTTGACCCAGCAGGTGGGATGCAGGGGTGGTGGGGTGTCCCCTAAAGTGGCATTCAGGAGTTAAATATATATATATATAAACCTTGTTAAGCATCCCTTACTAAATCCCAAGTAAAATTGTGTTTATACCATTATTATTATACAGATACATTTTCTGTACAAGAAGCCTTTTTTGTGTAGATATTGCCTCTGCCGGGCTGTGAGGCTTGTTTGTCAGTGATACACACAGAGTGTTGTGAGACATTTTCCGTCCCTGACAGAGGGCACTTTCACCCTACTCCCAAAGCTCAACAGACAAAATGACAGCATGCTGACTTCCCTCTCTATGACAGACCACTGCTGATGACAAGGTGTATTTTGGACTTCTCACTGTGGCCTGCCACTTGCAGCAAACTATACCCCAGACGCAGCTGTAGTTGTGTACCATAACAAGAAAAGTTACTGAAGATGTGGACTCTGCAACATCTTTCAAACTTTGCTAAGATACTATATGTATTATACATTTATGTTAAAATTTTCTTTAAGGTACCAGAGAGCATCTTATTGCTTATTTTTCGCAAAATTCCACTTCTCTTGTGGTCAATTACAGAAGTTCTCTTGTAGATTAATATTTAAATACTACACAAGAGCTTATCATACTTTTCTTGCCAACAAATACAATAGTTTAATTCCTGTAAAATCAGTGCAAGTTTTCAGTTGTCCATTTTAACACCAGAAAAAGGACCAGCTATCACAGTTGAAAAGCTGAGCTGTGGTTGGAACAAGCCAGGCAATATGTTTTATTTAGTAAAAGCTGCATCTGAGGTGGTGTCAGTCCAGCTACTTTTTGAAGCGGTGTGTTTTCAGTCTGTATTTGAAGATGGCGAGGTATTTTGCTGCCCTGATCTCTACCACCAGGAGCATGTTGCACCAATAAAGAGCAAAAAACAAGGACTAGCCCTTGACGCGTGTTTGTGAGGACGTTTGAGAGACTCTGGCTCCAGGCGAGAATCAGATCAGAGAGATCTGGCTACTGCACAGAGTTTACCATCGCCTGCAGGTAGAGGGCTGCTGGCCCATACATGGCTTTATAAGCTGGTATCACGGATTTGAACCTGATTTGAACTACCACAGGGTGCCACTGATGGATGCAAAGGGCAGTCGCTTTATATCAGTTGGAGAGGCTGAACATCTGCATAGTAAAGCAGCGAGGAGGAAATTGCTAATTTGGAGATGACTAATGCATGCGCCAGCACCTGGGCTGCATTTTGGACAAGTATAATCCACCTCTGCTGTTGATATGAAGGATGAACCTGCATAAATGTGCCTCTGTTGCCGTTTTAAATGAGTGTCAGGTAGTTGATACATGAACATAACTCTAATATTATACATTTACGTCAACAACAACAACACTTTCTTTATTCATTGTTTAAAAGAAAGCTAGTTATCATTCGGTTCTCTTCATTTTAAAGTAGACGTATTTGAAATCTCCTGTGCTATAGGATTGTCAGATAAAAACAGAGAAAAATGCAAGTGATGCAGATGGTTCTGACAGTCCAGGGAACTTCACAGGTCCCAGTCTACTCTGGTTGAGTGTTTTCCTGAGTCCCTCTGAGCTGTCTGCAAAGCTCAAATGTCAGTCTCAGATCTGGGCTCTACCTGCAGTGTACACAAAGCCCCATTCAGCTGCTTTTAGAGGTCTGGGTACTTGCTATGTACAGTATGTCTGACTTGACTCAGGTGTTCAAAACTGAAATAGAGGTGACTGTGGGCAGAAATTAGATTGCAGAGGTGTCTGCCAGTTTTATTGGGACTCAGGATGGTGCTCACATTTTTAAAAGCCCATTCCTCTCGAGTTAGTTGCTCTGCTTTGTTCTTTTCTCTCTTTTGCTCATCTCACTTCTTCTCCCACCTCTTTTTTCTTTGCCAACGAAAAGAAGGAAACTCATGTGACAGACATTTCCAAATTAAGATCACTATCAATTTCCTCCCAACAAGCTCTGTGATCTTCAGCAGTGCCTGAGAGGAGACCGGGATTGGCTGTGTGCACTGGTCTTAATCAATCTGGCTCTTGGTGAGCTCAGGTCCATTTGTCCCAGATGCTAATCTGTCGAGCTCAGCTCCGAGGCCAGAGGCGCTTTACATGTATTTGGTGCAAAATAACATGAGCAGGCATGCCAAGCCCATCCTGCTTGGGTTTTTGTCTGAGGCCCAGGGAAAGATGTGACACATCGGGGAGGGCAAAGTGTCCCTTTGCGCCTCCGCCACGAAGCAGTGGCTCTCACAGCTGTGGGTAGCAGATGCTCCGAGGTTACAGGCACAGGCCTTTAGGGACATCACCACTCTGCCCTCCAGGGGCTGCATACGTAACACACTCCAAAGAAAACTTACTGAAGGGAGCAAAGCATTTTGTAGTCGTGTAGATGCAGTAATGAAATACAGTATGTGTTGTATCCATCCTAATCAGGACAGGAACATCTCTTTCATTTGCACATTTATTTTGAAGGGACATTTTTGCAAACATTAAAACTTTTGTTTTTATTTTTGTAACATGCAGAGGAAAATTGCATATTTTTTTGCGTAATGCATGACAGCGTTTTATACAGCTTTATTCCACCAAATGAAATTTTGTAAGAAATTTAAGACAGTTACACCATAAATTAATCCAGAAAAGGCAGGATTGGGTGCCTGAAAAATTCACCAGAATGCAGGAAATTAAGTGATGCTTGAAGCTCAGAATTCTCTGATGGAGGACCCCCTACACCCCTCCTTTAATTTTGAAAAAAAAAAAAACCTACACTCTTTCTATTAGAGTTAGCCATTATCACTCTCAGATTTCAGACATAGTAAGTCTTAGATTTAGACCACATAAGCCTGACCAGACATGTTTGGAAAAAATGTGTTCAGCCAAAAGGCCATGCCTGTCAGCTCTGAGCCTGCTCACGATAGGATAATCTGTGCCGACTGTCGATAACTGAGTGCCCTTTTTCAGTCCCAACTAGGCCAGAGCCCACACAGGTTGAAATCTGCATTGAAATCATTTGCAAATAAGTGTGCACTGATTTACTAAACTGTTGCACACTGTTATACCCACAATCCAGTGTTCACATTTCCTCTTCCTGTGTAACTTTCCACAGTCGTTCCCCACCCGTAGTTGAAGGTAAATATAAATCAGTAGCTCTGTTGAGTTTGTCCATTACTGGAAAGAAGAGCAAGAAAAGGGAAAAGCAGGCATAAAATGAAAAGTTAAAAAAAAATAACAGAGGCCTGAGTATGGGTGAGTAAATGCAAGAAGAAATCATCTGTTAAAATTAATTAGCCAAGCTTCTCTGAACACAAAATGACAAGACATTAAATATGTATTATTTATGAAATGTCTGTGCTCTCTGAAAAGGGTGTCTAGTGCTGTTAATTACTCAGCCATTCATTCAGAAAAGATTATTTCAAATGGAAAGTGAAAGCAAGGCTAGACAGCAAAAGAGCTGTTAGTTTCTTTCACGCTATTTTTAAATGACATTGGTGAAAATGGAAAAGCTAATTATGGTAGCTCCAAAATTCAAAGCTAATTTGAGAAGCAGCATGTCAGGTTTATTGACATCTTCTGTAGAGTGATGTGGTTTGATGGCCACCAAGGAATCTCAGTGGTGCCGCGGGGGAAAGGGAGGAGCGACTGCATGAAAAATTATTCCTTGCAGAAATGAAAATAACTTATGTTAATAGATTTTTATACTCCCTAATTCCCAGTATTCCCTGTTTGTGGACGGTGGGAATAAAAGGTATATTTATAAATATTCAAAGTCAACATATAGCTGATAAATACATTTTTAACAGCTTTCAGCAAACCTTTACCAGCATCAAAATATTACAAATAAAGACTTTGTTGTTGTTTTGTGTAAGTCCCTGTACTAAGAGACCTGTTAATCAAGTTTCGGGTAATAGCAGGTTCCAGCAGAGTTTTTAATTATGCCGGTGAGGCTGCTGTTAAGTTAACATTTGGATCACGGATTGTGCCTTTAAAAGTGTGTATGTGTTAGTTAATATGTTGAGTTTCTCCGGGATTTCAAATGAGGATAACTTGGTGCAGAACACTGGCGAACTTATGAAAATATTTTTCACATTCTGAAGTCCCAACAGGCCCGGGAGCGTGACGCTATATTTTATCATCAGCGTGATTAGTTTTATTTTCCAACTCGCAAGAAAAAGAGCAGCAGTACTTTCAAGGTTTGTGATTCCTCCTTAAAGGCAGTCACCTGGCAAAGTGGGAACGAGAGCAGGGCATTTATCCACTTAAAGAGAGCCACCCCGATGATGTCAGTAACAGATGACTGCAAGACACTCCCCTCTCCGTCGCCTCGCAGCCAGCTTTGGTCACTGAGGGCAGAAGGGAAAGAGGGTGGGGGTAGGGGAGATAATTACCAGTATAAATGAAGCCCTGCGAACGATTCGCACTGCTGGGTCCCCTGATCTAGTCTCCAAGGCAACCTCAGCACGCTCATTTGTTTTGTAGATGAGTAATTACATCCAATTAGTGGCCAGTGGAAAAAAAAGGAGTCCAAGAAAGGCCCATTGTTCTGGATAGATTGTGTGAATATTAATAGTGGGAAGGTCTGAGGCACAGTGATATGATCGGTGATACTAATGCAGCTGTGGGCACACTCTGCCCAGTCTCATCCTGCATAACAGATCAGATAGCCACTGATGAAAATATATGGCTTTGAGAATGTGTGCCCGCATGTTTGTGCATGGGTGTCTGAGTAGTACTCTCGTCCAGCTGCCTCTGTCCGGCAGACAAAGCCAGCTTCTTACCTGAGTCTGCCGCACCTGCAGACAATGCTACGGCATGCAGTGTCTGGAAAAAGTCTCAGATGTCATTACCTGGCAAATGTTATGTAGGAAGGTCTCTTGACTTCACCTCAGCAGAAGAAATACTACAAAGTATGCTGTTCATATTTCTATTATACGTCACCACTCACTAACACCTAGCACTGCCCACTGCAGCGTATCTTCATACAGCGGTTTGTATGATGTCTTACAAAATTAGCGCCCCTGCTGGTCATATTGGGTTTAGGAAAAGAATTGTGGTTGGGGGTCGTCACATGTACTGTGATGCAACAGGATGTGATGTGACGAGATGTTACTTTTGTAAGTGACTTAAAATAACTCAGTGTTGACTTTTGGTTTCACACAGGACATGGACCACTGTCTCTTGGGTCAAAGTCCAGTGTTTGTTTGATCCGTCCGTCCAGCCCCATTGACTCACTACACAGACTTTGTTTGCTCTTTATACGACCACCTGACTTCCTTTGCTCTCATATGAGGAAGGACAGCCTTCAGTGCATAGAAGGGTTGGGTACTGACCTCTGTATTTTTAACTGTACTGGTACTAGCATCAGTTCACGTACAGTACATCAGTGCCAGAGTTCGGTACTTGTGAGCGCATCTGAGTAAGAATGCTTGGTTTAAGCAAGAGGCTGAAGTGCCTCAAAACCCACAGTGCCACTGGGTTCAACTTCAGACAGGAGGCAAAAGCATACCAGAACTGGTAGCAGTATCAGTTCAAATGTGAACAGTACCCAACCATAGTGCATAGTCACATGATCACAGCCTCCTGGCTCATGATTATGTGAGTTAAATCTGAATTATAGTGCATTACTATTTTAGATCTATGTATGAACAGTGGATGAGAACAGCCTGTGCACTGATATTGGGAGTTAGACTGACTCACCGGATGTAACTGTTGGTAAAGGCCTACCATTGGCCTGGCTGTCTTAGCTAGCTTGCTGCATTCTAGCTTTCTGTAAGGGCACCATTACTGCATCCTGGGCTTGGTGTCGCCCAAGATGATTGTGATTCATTTTGAGAAATACAAACATCCCAGGGCGTTATTCCCCCTTCACCAGGATGATAATGTGTTCTCCCATACCATAATCTAGGGCTGTACGTTGCCATGGAGAAAGGTCTGTCTACGCGGGACTATGTGGTTGTTGATAGATTTGAAGGGTAGACAACATTAGCATGGTGTTGATTATCCTTGGGAATTTGATATTGGTTTAAGTGACCCTTTATGAGATTTGGACTTTTTGCAAAGCTGGACATACACTGTCTCGATTTGTTCCGATTCTACCCCAGAACTGATCGCTCTTGACTAATTTTTGAATCAGGCTGAATTTTTGCAAGATCTGTTGTCTGCTATCCTTGCAGTGTGAGCAGCTCTACGACCTAAATCTCCGTATAGCTGCTGTCAAAAGATCCCTTACAAACTGGACTTAGCTTGATCTGATATTAATGGAGTAGTAGTTTGCATGTTGTGGCCAAAACTGTAGTCTGCTGTGAAATAAACCTAAACTTTGCAGCAGGACTGACCATTTATGTCTGCATCCTTAAGACATCTGCAGCTCTTGTTTTGTCTTGTGCTTTCATTTACAAAAGAATAGCACAGAGTAATGTTGCCTTTCTCTCTTTTTCCAAACATTGTTAATGGCAAAGTCATCAATAATTAAACTTTATTGAAACTGTCAGTGAACACCGAGGGTTCTGTGTTTACATTCGGTGTAGGCGCCCACCTTGTGACCAGTCAATTGATCCGTACAGTGCGAGTGTAAAAATCTGAGATCTGGCTGGGTAGAAAGGCCAATTAAAACCTGTAATGTGTTAACATAAGATACAGGATTAAAGACAACACAGTGTCCGCCCAGCTTAATGCGATTCACTTGCTTACAATTTACTTATTAAATAACAATGATAATAAAAATGTAACAAACCATTGTTATCATTATTAGGATTATCTGTCACCACATCCTCTCTTTTCATGTGTGAAAAGGTCACTTATATCCACCTGCAGCTTCACTTTTACTAAGCTGATGTTTACGTATATTTATATAATATACTGTATATTTATTAATGAAGCATAGTGAAAGTATTATAAAATGGAAAGTAATGCCTGTTTGGTTTCAGTCTCTGCACTGTTCCAAACTGGTGACATATTTGGAATAGCTTCTTTATGAATTCCCAATAACACGTTTTGGGCTATTGTCAAATGTTTTTTCCCTGTTATAATTATTCCATTGATCCAGTTTTCCTCATTAGCAAGGCCAATCAATGTTCTGTGACATTTGTCTAAGTGAAGTAAATGGAATGATTGGTTCTTGAGCTTTGTTCAATGTGTCAGGCATTATGTGACGTACGTGGGAAGCCTGCCGTATTTGGAGCCTATAATTTGATGAGTGGGCAGACAGCCCACAAGTGGTGAGATCAGAGTGCTAAAAAGCATTGGCGGAGAGAAACATGGCTGGTGCTTACATTCCATTTGGCAGAAGTGGACTGTCTCACTCTGAATGGGTAGAGGTGAAGTGGCTTTGAATGGCTATTCGCTCCAGGACCCAAATAAAAAAACAAACACACAGCAGGGGAAACCCAGCATGGAAAAGCCGGTGTCACCAATCTCAGTCCCTCCTGAGTAGATTAACTCTGTTATCAAAGAGGTGTGAGAAGGAGCAGTTTCTTTTAATTGCACTCTTTATATGAGCAGCTTGTCTCAGATTAAGAGGACAAGCAATAAATGCCAGCACGACTTATTGCTGAAAGACATTTTCTAAACTGTTGATAATCCACCATCTGTGTCAAAGAGAGAATCATTGGAAGAGGCCAATCTGAGACGTGCTTAGAGTACTTAGTGCACTTCAGAATGCCTATCATCAATAAACATGAATGTCTGTATCTCATTCACATAAAAAACCTTATCATCTGTTGCTACTGGTTAAAAAAAAGCTTTAAATTAATTATTGATTGGTGCACACAATGTTTCTTTTCATTTAAATGACAAAAGCTTCCTTCAGGTGTGTTGACGAAGAGTTTGAAATGAGAAATGTATTGACCTGTGTTTTAATGAGTCTTCAGTTTTATCTCACTCCTTAATGATTGGAAGAAAATATGGAGGGCACAGGTCAATTGTGCAAAATCCAGAATATCAAAGCTGTGGCCTTACTGTTTATTTTGTATTCATTGTTATTGGTCCATTTGAATCTAGTCAAGGTGTTAGAGTAATGCTGGGTTCACATGGAATCAGGCAGATGATAGACGACACTGTCCAACGAAATGGCAGGACAGTAAAACAAAACACACATGACAATATGTTGTGATGGCGGGGTGTCGATTTGTTAACAAATTATTTTGTATTCACTATTTTATTAACAACAACTGCCCATGCTTTCTCTTTGTGTGAAGGAGCTACGTAACATCTGGTTGTAAATTCAGCAAAAGGTTAAAATATTTTAACTTAAAACAGCAATGCCGTCTAGCATTACTGTTGCCGGTATTCTCTGTCGGCCTCACCTAATTTTACCGTCTGCCCTCGTCCACTAAAATCATTTCCAGTTTGCCGTCTACCATCTGCCTGATTCCATGTAACCACAGCATAACTGAGGGGGTCTCACAGTAATTGTATCCTTTCAGGGAGAGATAGTATGTATCCATATTTGTACAGCTAATGTATATGATACAGCTGAGCGTATCAAACACGGACCATATGCCAAGGGGGCCTGGCCACATGGTAGGAGTTGCTGGGGAGGGAGGGCAGGGGGGGGCAATTAAAGCAGACAAAACTCAAGGATGTATTTTTTTTAAAAAGAAATGGTGTAACCCACCAGCAAGCTATGCTTAACAATCTGGACATTGACTTTGACAATGAAAAAAGTTGTTTTCCACAATGATGGAGTCCCCTCCCCTCCCCCTCCCCACCCTATACTGTATCTCCCAGGCCTCCCCGATTATGGGTTTTACTCTGCGCCCAGTGACCAGAGGGGGGGGCCCTGCTCCTTTGCTGACTATGGCTCCCTGGGGCCCCAAGCGGCTCAGATGCTGCACAGTGAGCATGCCACCTCCGCCTGCAACTCCCCCCTCCAGCACCTACACAGCCCGGATCAATTTAAGAACCCAGGTTTGTATATGCGCATCTATCTCATCCACTTTTTGGACTTTTCAGTTTGATTCATGACATTATTCCATGCAGATGATCTAATCTTATTTTTTATATACATTTTCTCTTGCTTTTGTTAAGAAAAGAAAAAAAAATCCCCCCTTCAAGAAAAAAACTATAAAAACACGTCTTGCTGACAAAATAGCATTGCATGTTCTTCCTCCTTTCTTTCAATTTTTAATGTAGATTTTCTGTTTCTTTGTGAAGTTATGTTCCAGCCCCTGCTTGCACATAAGGGGCCAACACATACAGAATGTACTGTAATCCTTCATTTGCATGTGAACAAAGTAACTACTGATGATGTCGGAGAGTACACTGGCCTCTCTAACAGCTCAAGTTTATGTGAATTTTGAGCAGCAAAGGAACGAGTTAAGTGTGGGAGTGAGAGTCTTTTTTTCTTTTTTTTTTTAGCCGAGCCCTTTAAGTATTTTAAGTGTAAGAATGATTGCTCGTGTTATTAGTGTGTAAAAGTCTGACTAGGAAATCAGTGGAAATGCTGTACGATGTAAAACACTTAAAAGACAACATTTTTGCATAATGCAGCCATTACTCTACAACACAAGCACATTTTCATGTTGTGTGCTTCTTCTGATGCTCTCTTACCTACCTTATGTAATCACAGCTTTAAAAAGCCAGGGATGAGATTCCACTAAAATATACTGCACATTGACATTTCAATACCTGCTTGCAATGCATAAAATGTATTACAAATTCATGCTATTTCTTTGAGAGCAGACAGAAAATCTTCAGAATTAAGAACTTTTTGGAATACTACAGTGCATATATATGTGTGTGTATCTGGGTTTTTTACTGACAATGATATGCTCATGATGTTTGCACTGGCATGACGTACCACCAATGTTTATTTCACGTAAAGAAGCTGTGAGTGAAGGAGGTCTAGTTTAGCAGAGTGCCTTCATGTGATGTGGCTGTCGTTGCTTGTTGTAGGTGACAGTGTTGACCTACACACAGCGGTTAGGTTCCCTGTCTCTGGAGACTCACATGGCCCTGCTGGCCTTCAATCCTGCCGCACTCTTCAGTCTGGTGCCTGCACTAATATGTATAAAAATATACAAAACAAAAGAGGCTGTTCTTTCACCCTTCTGGACCAAAACAGTGAGTGTGTAAGTGAGGGGCCAGCTCTCGCCCTAATGGTTAAAGTGTTGGCCCGCTGCCCCAGGCAGATGTTGGCATTTCCTACAGACAGTCTGTACAAACTTCAGCTCAGCAAATGGCAAAGACCACACATAGAAGCAACCGCACAGATGTGATTTTTTTTGAAGGGTTTCTTGCAGACCTGCAGTTTTAGTATCATTGCGGCAACACTTGTACAAGTGTGTTAGCACTACAGACATAATCCACCATACCCTCAACTTCCTATAGATCTGTTAAGCAGTGTGAAGTGTTTTATATCATACACAGCTGCATCGCAGGGGGAAGATTACTGCTACTTTACATCACTGCAAATACACACACCAATTATGCGCCATTATCGCTGTTGATTTTGAGGCCTGGTTGTGGCATGCTAATTTACTGTACTTTATAGTCGACGTAAAAGTAGAAAGGGTACATGTCACCTCAGTGTCCTCAGCAGCAGCTACTGTAAGTCACTTTCTTAGACTCTGTTGGTGTGTCCTTGTTTTTGTTTGAGTTTTGCTTGGTTGGTAAAGCACAGGTTTTCCTCACCTGACAGGACACGTTCAAATCCAGAGTGAGTCAACACAATTTATCTGCTTGTTGTCTGTGAAATAGACTTTATATTTGTAGCCGATGATATGAAAATCAGAGAGCACATTATAGTAAATGGAATCTCAACAGCGCTGTGTATTTGGATGTTTGTTTAAAGTAGATAAGAGCAGAAATGAATAATTTTCAGGAAGTCTAATTGATTTTTGCGTACATTAGGTGCTTTATGATGATGATTACCAGCCATAGGTCATAGATTATCCGTATTTCATTTATCGTGTCATTACTGTGCAAATGCTATGGTGAGCAGCCCCGCTCCTCTCAAAGTCTGAAGATGAAGATTGTGCCGCACAGATTGCGAGCCTGAAAGGGAGAGCAGGATAAATGCAGTTTGAAGGCAAATCTCATTAATAAATGCTCTTCTTGTGCACACTGCCTACATTTGTACTTCAGTACAACACTTAAGCAAAATAAAAAATGAAGCAAATACAACTTGGCGGACACGGACAGGGAATGTAGCACACAGTGTTCTGTATAGAGTTAGACATTCACTCACTCAGGTTTTCCCATTTTCCTTTGAAAGTACTTCACACACAGAAGTCACTGCGAGCATCAAATGATTTTCTCTCCAGTCTTTTCAGTCAGATGTACCTGCGTCACAAGTACCAAAAACTGAAGCATGAGAAAGACTAAGCGCCATCATTCCTGTTACAGCTGACTCTTTTTTTGAACAACAATCTGACCCATGTTGCACTTGAGATGTTTTTGCTCCCAAAGTCAAATGCAGAGCCAGTACAGCCCCTACATTTAAAAAAATCAGCTTCACAGGGAGCGGGGTGAGACACACTCTTAATAAAAATCACCAGTCATAGGAATAAAATCCTTAATTATATAATAAGCCAGCCTACTGGGGGCTGTGCAGGCAAGATAAGAGCACTAGCTGCACACTGTTAGAAGTCCTTAAAGTTAAACAGCGGTGTCAACTCCAATAGATGTGTCTTTAGTGAGATGGCTTCATTTTTCTAGAGTGCTTTACATGGATATCTAGAGTGTGTTTCCAGGTGCTTCTAATAGACCTAACCTGTCTAATACAGCTTTGATAGATGAAGCAGTGATATGTTTAACATGGTGACAATGATACAGTTTGTACACTGTCAACACATTGGATTTACTGCACTATTTTTTTTCTTGTATTACACAGGCTTCCTCTCAGGCATCATAAGCTCATATATACACAAGATCGAGCATTTTTCTGTGGTCGGAAGATTTTTCTTTTTAATACAGTTTTTTTTTCTTTTCTTTTTTTTCTCACAGTCTGTCTTTGAATGAGGGTGAGACGGAGGGTTATGTGAAGCTGACAGCACAGGAGATTGCTGTTAAGAGATCACTGCATTTTTCTTTCTCCCAGACTGTTTTTTTTCCCCTGCGTTGCCAGTGTTATTGGCCTTTAGTAGGCATCTAGATTTTCAAAAGACATTTTATTAGTCTGAGTTGCTCTTACTCACAGGGCAAAGGTGGTAAGTCATGTACAGTATTTCTTTTTTATCCCCCCCTGAGTTTGGACCTGCAGATGAACTGGGGTCAAGCTTTTATATTTCCCCCTTATGCCTCCTTCTCTTGTCTCACATACCTCTTTTGCCTTATGCCTCACCAGCAGTTACAGCAGCAGACTGGAGAGCTGAAATTATGGAGAATATTTTTAGCCGCTTGCTATGAATCACAGGTCATATAGGAAAGCATAAAGTAGCATATTTCAAATGTCTGGGTTCAAAATGCGCAAGTAAAATATGAAATCTGTAATATAATAATCTTGTGTTACTCTTCTTATTCAGCAGCGAATGTTGTTTTACAAGTACTCCTTCACATTATGCATGGCAACATTGACACTGCAACCTTACTAGTTTATTAGCATGGTGGAAGTATTTCTAGCAGCGTGCTTGTTTTGTGTTGTGCATGATTATACAAAGTGAATGTTACTCCTATGCATAATACACACAGCATGTAGATTATACTCAGAATATCATACTGGATTCACTCTCAATTTTTCAAAAATCATGTCAAACCTAAATCCTGCACCATCAAATTAAATTAATAAGCAGTAAGTATCTGTAATATGAGCTATAAGCAAGTCTTTGGAGACAAACATGAATCCAGTAATGTGTTCTTTTGATTTAAATGTTTCCTTTTGAGTCATAGACAAGTTAAGAAGCATAATGATCGTTGTTGGGTGTTTCTGATCTGCTCTGCTCCCTGCTGTGTTTGTATGCAGGCACCAACCCGTCAAGGCCCGGAGGTTTCCCTGGTGCTAACAGTCCAGGGCCCGTGGCTGACCTGTACGGACCTAGCAGCCAGGATTCAGCTGTGGGCAACTACATCAGTGCTGCTAGTCCTCAGCCTGGCTCTGGGTTTGGCCCCAGCATCACAGTGAGTACTCACATGCAGACCGCCTGTCGTGTCTGACCGCACCTTGAGCTCAGCTCTGTGTCAGAATACCACCACTAAAATTAGACACTAAGCCAATGCACGCTGATTGTGATGTTCTGTAACACGAGACTTTTTATCACAAGGAGCAGAGCTTACTAATTATAGGACTCTTCAACTAACTAGATCAAAATAACCACCACCTGCCTTATAGCAAATACCTTAAATCCAGTTGAGTACAAAGCATCCAATCAGTACAGTCTAAGAGTTTGGGTTATTCCTTAGCAGAGAGCCACCCACTGTCATTGAGGTTCAGAGGTCCCATAAGCACTTTGTACATCAGGGTAAACCCTGTCTTAGCTCTCAAAGTTATCTGTGTCAAATGCAAATGTTTATTCCCCTTAGCTGTTGCACAAATCACCTCACTCCAGACTCTGTGTCACCTTCCCAGAACAAATTTTCTTTATTTTTAGAAGCCCATCTGTCCCAGAGCTTGAGTTTGCGCAGACACAGGGACAATGCTTCCAAGCAGGTTTTGCCTCTCCCGGTGTCCTTGTCCAGGTGTAGTTGCTCAGCCAGGTGCTGCTGCACTTTTCCTCTTGCTGATCAGTTAGCTGCCAATTGCCATGTCAACTCATAGCAGGGCTAGTAGAGGTGACACAAACAAAGAGGTGTTCTCAGTCTGACTATGTGAATGTACTCTGTCTTGTCCTGTGTGTGTCAGTTTAGTTGCAGCAACTCGTTAATAATCCCGCCTCTTGATTTCACTGCAATCAAAAACGAAGCCAGTGCAAAAATGCTTGGAAGGCCCCAGTGACGGTGAAGACACAACCTGGCAAGATAGTGGCACTCAATAAAAATGGGGAGATGTAATTTACAATGTAGTTTCCTCTTTTATTATAACCCCAAGCCCTGGAGAGATCATCTCAGCACCTATAAAATGTCTTGAGGTGTAACTTCAACCAAGCTTGATGTAAAGAGGCTACCTTATTTAGCATTTATAAGCATTATAATAACATTTAATAAGTAATTTATAACACATTAAAATGTAGTTTTATACAATGATAAAAACATTATGAGTTTTTTTTTATGAATGTACAGTATTTGTGAATATTGATAACTTCTTCTGTGAAGACATGTTTTTACATCATTCATCCTGTCTCAGTGTTACCAACAGCGACTGAAGTCAAACTTGCCAACCCTCGCCATTTTTATTGGCCTTTACTGGTTTCCTCCCACATTATGACAAATTTTCACACCTTTTTTCCTTTTCGTTATCACAACTTGTTTCTGGCACTTTACTGCTTGTATAAGCCCTAAGACTCCCCCTCTTCCTGCTTCTGCAACCCTCTGGAAAAGGGCACCCATCAGGCCCGCGTGAGCCAGGTGTGGCCAGTGGACACCTCGTTTCTTTGCTGACCATGTTACTTGTGCATAAGTCAGATGGAACGCTCTAGCGGGGGTTTAAGGGCTGCCTCAGAGGCCAGTGGGAACCCAGCTTGCCCTTCTCCATCGAGACAGGGTACCCAGCTGTGTTCTAGAGACCGTGAGCCTCCCAGTCCGCCTTGCTTAGGCATCCGGGACCCAGGGGTGTGGAGGTCCAGGGAGGACAGCTGGCCTTGGGTGCCTGGCCTGGGCCAAGCCTATAGCCTGGCCTCACTCCCTTCTCCTGGAACTAGGCGGGAGTGTCAGAGTCATGAAGTAAACACTAAACCAAATTCAACATATTAAACAAAAAAATGCTGATTCAATGTACCTGTCTTTTTTAGTCTTTTGTAAGTCAACAGAATGGGGGCGTCCAGTAGCTCACCTGGTAGAGTGGGTGCCCCATGTACAAAGGCCACGTCCCTGCAGCCATGGGCTCCACCCCAACTGGGTCATCCCCTCTCTCTCCCCCTTTAATGCTCAACCTGTCCTATCTAATAAAGGCAAAAAACCTGAAAATGATAATTAAAAGTCAACAGAATGCAGGAAACAAAGTCCTGAAACTCAGTTGGTTTTGATATCCTTCCTGTTTTTTGAGGTCTCAAGGTTGGCAAGTCTGACTTAAGTGCAACATCATCTAGTTATGTTATAAATGTTTCAGTATTGCTAAGTTAGCTGTCGAACAGTGTCAAACACTGCATACTGCGTAACCCCAGTATTCAAATGTTAGTGTCTAAATTCAGTTAAATCAAAAGACTTAGCCAGAAGCTCAGAGATTCTATCTTATGTTCAGGTCCTTGTTGTCAACGAAGGGACGCGGCTCAGACTCCCCAAAAGAAGGCTCAATCAGTGATCTGTTTACTTTGCTCGTGTGCTGGTCCACCCTGGACCTCACTGAATAATTAATCTGAAATTTAACCATGTGAATTTTATGGCCCCTAGCAAGGCGCGGCGGGGCCGAGCTCCGCCACTCACCACCAGGCTTGTTGGGGGCATGTTTGCACTGTTTTACATGACTGAACTGAGTGACACAGTATAGTTTATGAAAATAACACCTGCTTTCTGAAAGAAGCTAATTAATGCGTGGCTTAACTGAGGTGGAATAACAACAAGCCCATTAGTACTGCGAGCAAGCGCTGCAAGACTACAGGGTGAAGAAACTCAAACAACTTTATAGTCCACATCATTATTGAATTTACTTCTGCGGCAACCAGAAAGTACAAGAACGATCCATTTTGTGGAATTCTAGCAGTTATTCTTGTACTTTTCAAGTTGAGTTTAAGGCATGTTTATCAGGAGTTTTCATCATGGTATTTATGGTTGTGCTTTTGTGGTAAATTGTGACTTGCTTTGTGGTTTTGCCACAGAAACAGTCCCACTGCACAAACTGATAAATCTCCTGCAAGAAGGGTAACGGCTTAGTGAGGGTGAAGCGAATGTGAGACTTACATAGCAGCAGCGCTGTCGGTATGGGATAGTGTCACTGGGAGCAAATGTGCAAATCGCTCATGAAAAGATAAAATGGCTCATTTTAATTTCAGTAAGTTTGTGTAATTGATTTATGATATCCAAACAGAAACAGAGCTTAACAGAAAAAAATACACTTTATTGGCTTTTTGCTTCCTAAGCAAAGCCTCTCTTATTAATTGTTTTAGCTCCACTGGCTATCTGCAATAATCTGTTGGTCTCAGTGTAGGAAGCAAAATATTTGTTATGAAAGACCAGGCTGGCTCATTTTCAAAGCAGATTTACCAGCAGATAGTTTACAGATGGAAATGAGCCGATTTGTTTCCATTATTTTCCATTTGTTGCAACAGTTTGTAAGCGTGCTGAGATAGAGAGTGTAAAAACATGTCTTTGAATGCATCAAATACATTAAATCCTGGATAGAAATGTTAATCATGTTTACCTTAAAATAGTCTAAAAAGGGCAGATTTATGAAAGAGATCAGTGGAGAATGTACTGTATTTTACCTATATAATAGAGGCCAGGTTTTGTGGTTCCCTAGCAGAATGTCAAATTGTGCCTGTGATACCACGCACTAAATCACCACTTCAGAATTACCCAGTGAATCAAACAGAGTGCAATAAAGCAGAGAGGTGATGCCGCGGCCCTGCGACTCTCTGCTCTCGGCGAGATGATCTCTCTATTCAGAACATTAAAATGGGAAATGATTCAGAACTAAAATGTGCTTTATAATTCCTCTTTTTTTCTACTGAGGATGCTATTGAACTGAATACACGTAAGATCATCATGTGTCACAACCTCATGGTTGACTTCAGAGTCGCTGATTTGTCGCTCGGTCTCACGCTCCAGCGAGTTTATTAATCCCTTTAGCCAATATCAAAACAGCCACTGTGAAGAAGCAGTAATGAACTTAACTGGATTTTTTTTATGCAAGACAATTAGAGTGCAATTAGTTGATTGAAGTGATAAAGACAGATAATGGCTGGTGAAAGTGCTTCTCTATTCAATCCAAGGATTTCTGCAGACCTGTCAGCAGCAAAATTCACAGTATTCTGATAAGTGAGCTACATAATGAAGTCCATTCAATACACAAAAAACAGTGATCTTACTGAGGGGTGTTTGTGATCCTATTCTCCACATGCTTTCAGATTCAATCAGCTGTGTATGTCAGCATGAATGGGCATTGTGTGTGTTTTATTATCTCCTCCACATATTGTGTTTACTCTTTTTTTCCCACTATGTAACCTGAGAACGATGCTGGCATAGAAAATAAAACAAAGCTACTGAATCTTGGATGATTTAACACTGTATATACTTCATTATTAGTATTTATAGTATCTCTAACTCTTCTTAACATCTTCTACCATCAAATGAGTCCTACTTCCTGTAGTCATTTTGCAGTGTTTCTCCATTACAAGAATATACAATGAACTTGTATAATGTATATGATGATAGTCTCCTGCTCTGCTGCTGAACATGATCAAACTGAATCAAAACGTTCACAGTCATGATATGATACTCACTTTTTCTTCCCTTGAAATGCATACTGACAACAGCACTAACTGTACACTTTTAGGGCCCGTTGATTGCGACAGCTTTTACAAATGGATACCATTGAACAGGTGGCCGGTTGCCATCTCATCAGAGGTATTGCATTTTATTTACTGTGCATTTCTCTCTCTAATACATGTTCATCACGTCATTCTTTGTTTATTCACCTCCCTCCAAATGACAGAGCTGGTAGTAAAGTGCGAGTGTGACGGAAGGTTTATGTCTTCATAAATCAGAGGGCCTCTGTTGGCGAGGTGGTCTGTGTGACGACGGCAGGAAAGATTATCATCGATTTAAACAAATTCAATCATGATCTGTTTGTTTGTGCGGCTTGCCGTGGGAAAAGTTTATACTTCAGTCACACACACCCATCTACCACCGGTTCTGCCATTTTTCTTTCTTTTTTTCTTCTTTTTAACATTTTGAAATGTTTCCATTGTTAAAAAGTCTTGCACATATTCTCCGAGGACAGATCACACCTCTTCACCACTATGACACTAAAATAAATCCAAAATTTTTTACTAACAAGTCAGTGGCCTTGAATCATTGAATATTAACTAAGCAGTAAATGTCCACGAGGAACCAAATATTTCAGTTTCATCATGTTTATTTTGTCTCTGTAATTCATCTTTATTGTCAACATGTCCCTCACATGTACAGTAGAACCACTGTCATCTATACAAACCCATTCAAAATGTCTTGAGCTTGTCGTCTGCTTCCAGCTAGTGTGTTTTGTAGATGTGATGTGTGGTGTGTGTTGAACTCATTTGTGCACACATAGGCGTAGATTTCAGGGGCCGGATGACAAGCCCCCCCCTCAACATTTAGAACATGTGAATTTGTCCCCCCCCCAGTAGAAACATGAAAGTAGCAGAGGACATTTACACCTTAAATTGATGCAAAGATCCCTTCTTTCATATGTGTCCCCCCACAATGTTTAAATGAAACCTACGCCCCTGTGTGAACATGTGTGTTTAAATGATTGTTTAATGGGTTATTTCCCGCTAAACAATCTACCCAGCTAAGCATTACAGCTATTACAAGTCTCGGCGGTAGCAGCATATGCATGAACATGATTGCTAAGTTAAGAAATGCCGTAACTGAGAAGTGTAGACTTTTCTAATTGTGAACATACATGCACCAAGTTGTTAAACAGGGTTTACTTTACTGTAATTATGTTACGCCTGCAGCAAGTTTTGACCTGCTGCTGTTTGTGGTAATTGCCGTCACATTTGTTTCATGCTATCGTGCCTCACACAAGTATTTTATTTGGAGGACGTATTAATGACCGCAGATATCTGTCATTACATGTCATGGTGTATTTGAAAGTATTTATGGTTTCTAACACTGCTCCTTTGCCTATTTTTTCTTTATCATCCAGCAGAGTATATCTGGTGGCCCAGGAAAGACAGGACGAAGTTTCTAATTGGCTTTGTGTGCAGGTGACGCTATCCAACTTCAAGCACTACAGCGTCACCCAGGCAAAAAGAACGAAAGTCGGAACCACATGATGAAGAAAAGAAAAACGTTAGTCATCTCAGAAAAATAACAACTGCTGTACAATAATCCAAACCTCCTATAACTTTACAACCTGGTTTGGTATGATGTTTCACGTCGATTTCATTCACCAGTCTCCTTCCTCTGTTAGCTTTTGTTTTTGATTAGTTTTTAGAGCCGTCATTTTAGTTTTAACCTTAATTTTGTGTCCTTTTATTTGATCTTCTAGTATATTTGTGTAAATGGATTTTTTTTTGTTTGTTTGTTTGTTTGAAGTACGGGGGTCATAGCCAAGAATATCTGCAAGTCATGTCTTCATCTTTTTAGTGTAAAGGAGAAACGATTGGATGTTCCATTCAGTCTTTCCGCGAAAAAAAAAAAGAAGAAGCTCAGCGTGGAGAGACTCGGAGAAAAAAAAATTAAATTTTAAGGAAAATTTAAAGAGGGTATCTAAGTAATAAATCTTAGTAGCTGTTTTATTTCTTGTGATGTCTCATTGTTAACCATAATTACCTATTTTTGGGCAATACAAAGAGGACTCCAATATTTTTATGGTCCTTTTTTATAAGTGTTGTTTTTGTTGTTTAGAAATATATATATATGCTATAACAAATTTCATATAACTACATTGTGAATTCAAACTTGAGAAAAAGAAATGTAGCTGTACATATTATTCCAGTCACTGCATATAACCAACTCAGTGAGAGAATAGCATATTTTTGTGATGGTGTGTCAAAAGAACATGTTATAGCGTGTGAATAGAAGAAAAAGCTGTAAACAGTTATTATTATACTTTTTTCTGCTGGAAGACGGTATAAACGACCCGGAGACAAACAGAACACACTTGCTCTGTAAATACTGAAGCTGAATAATTTTACAAGTGTCATACCAGCAAATTTACAAAAACGGTGAGTTAAGTCAACACAGTTTTAAAGAAATAAAAAAAAAAGAGCCTGATTGGTATCTTTTGTCTAACTGTTAAGATATCAGTATCATTTCAAAGAGAGAGAGAGAACATTTCAAAGAAAGAGAGATAAAAAAAAAGAGATTTAATCCAAAGCACACTGTACTTAGATGTGAAGATTAGAACTTGAACCAGGCATTTTACAGTGCTCTGTGCATCCTGACACTTTTATACTCTTGAGAGGAACTTGTTAGTTGTATGTTATTGTTTGTTTCATCCTGCTTGTTCCTGACTCGTTTTTTTCGGAACACAATATCTGGGCTCTGTGCTAGAGCCTTTTATGTAATGCTTGTTCTCTGAATCAGTTCTTTTATGAATGAATTAGGAAAGTAAACATTTTGATACCATACCTCAGCCTTTGTGAGTTCTATTGTGGAATCATTGGCAGGTTTTAATTTATTCTAGTGGCAAAATAAATGAAAACACTGAAAGGTAACAAAGCGAGTAATCATTGCACTGTGAGTAGTGAAGTACAGGCCATTTTTCCTATTTGCACATGTATATGTCGGCTTTTTAAAAGAAAAAAATCGGCCCTGTGCTTTGGGATAGTATGAAGGATTTTGGGGTTAACGTATTCTCGACTAGACAAACACTTCAGAGTTTTGAGGTGAGTTAACAGCTTGGGAAGTAGTAACTGACATGTTGCAGTGTGGATCTCTTTATATATTAGACCCATGTCTCATCTAAGGATATTTATACAGGGTTAAAAGATGACACTGAATTATTCACTCTCTGTCGCTGCACCAGGTTTTACACAGTATGTGTGGTTGATGATTTTACTCATGACGAACATTTAATAATAATGATAATAATAATATGCTCCAGTCCAGTTTTTAAAGTCATTAATGGAATGAATGGTGTGTTTTTCTGAAATACTTTACCTGCTGCAGGTGTACTTGTTGTTTTCGTTTTTACCCACTTCTTGTCTCATTTCTTTGATTTCAAAACAACCAGGTAAAGAAATATGCTGGATACTTCTAAAGTAAATGATATGGAGGTGTGATCAAGTAATAATTTAAAGAGTAAAGAGAAAAAAAACCCTTGTAATGTTCAAATGTAAAAGAAAATAAGAAATACAAAACTATAAAAAAAAGAAAGATGCTTCTTTGCTGATTTCAAGTTTAATCAGAGTTTTATTGATACTTTGTGGTTTATATATTAATAATTGTAATATACTATTAAAATGTACTGTGCATCCATTGCTTTCTCTCTTTCCATTCCCCATCCTCAGAGATCCTACTTCTTTTGTTGATCATTCATGTATTTCATTAGTGTGTAAAGAAATCACAGTTAACTTGTAAACAGAGTGCTGTCTTTGATACCAGTGTAGTGGTCTTTGTTGTTCTCCCTTTGCTCTACCTCTCCTTTCTCTCATATTTATCCCTCTCCCTCTCGCGCTCTTTTTCTATCTCCTGTAATTACAAAGTAGATGTTATATAGGACTCATTATATAATACTTGTAGTGAATAGTGGATTTAGGACCAGTCAAGATAGACCTTTCTCTAAATGATCATGTTATTCTGATATTTGCAGACAATTATTTTGATAGAGGTTCATTGTAATTTATTCCCTGTATGTTTTTTTTTTTTTTTTTGTTTTGGTTTGGTTTTTGCCACTCTCACATGGTTTCAGCTAACCAAAGCTCTCATGGATGAACAATAGAGAAACAGTTGCTGTAAGATGGAATTGTACACAAGGCATTATTTGGATCCCCACCCTTGAATGTTTTAAAAGGGGTGTGCCATACTACCTTAAATGCTAACGCTAGATATGCAAAACTGTTTTTTGTTTTGTTTTTTTGTATTATTTTTTAAGAGGGACACAAGCTATAATTATGGACAAAGATTTTATGTAAAAAAAAAAACCTCATATTTTTTTAAGAAACATACCAATGATTACCACATTAGTCATAATACAGATCATAGTGATGTTTAAATAGCCTGTTATATCTTTTAATGCTTGTACTCCTTGGAAATATCCCAGAAGCCTTTGGCATTTTTAGAATACACTGTTTTTGATCTCATATTTCTTCAAAAAAAAATCACATAATTTGAATCTTAGATCTGGGAACTAGTTTTTGTTTTAATTAATGTTGTTCACACATATTGACATTATAGAGGCATTTCTGTAAAAGGAAAGCCCATCAAACAGAAAACCTGTGGAGCTAAAGGATTAGCAGCAGCTGTTAAGGGATGCTGTGTATCAGGGCTGATAAATTAACAGTTAAATTCACGCCCTGACGTCGGACTAGCACCCTAAATCTGCGACTCGTTGCTGAGCTAAATCAGAGCAGAAAATTATAATTAAAATTTGAATTCAAATTCTCAAAGTTTAACAAGGAAAAAAAAAAAAGACATTTCAAAGAATGTCCAGGATTCAGACCTGTTAGATTTACACGAGCAGCTGTGTTTCAAGCAAAAACAAAGCTATTAAAAAGCCTCAAGCTGTGTTCACACTCCGACCGCAGACTGAGTTATTTTTGGAGTATAATTTCAAATAAACACAATTTAGCTTTTATACCCGTTATTTCATTTATTTCACCTCATGGGGTCTTAAAATTGAATACTGTCTCATTACTAAATACCATTAGTGTCTATTTGTTCTTCTCCTCCAGTATAGACTGTCAAATTACATACAGTATGTACAGTAATGGCAGCTTTGTAAGTGGCACTAAAAGACAAATTATTCCAATTAATCCAAAAAGAATAAAGAATATTGTGTTATTTAAAAACAGGCAAAGAGAAATCATCCCAAAAGACAATGTCCCAAGTGTTTAGCAAGTCTAATTGTATTAAACTTTATTGTAAAATGATAATCATATTGGATGATACAGGAAAAATATAATATTTGACACACAAAGGAAAATTATAGATGATGTTTCAAAGTATTAATGCTTATATTCGACTTATTTGCACATTATAGTTTTACAAATGTCTCAGCATTAGAAAAACAGTAAATATGACAATAAGAATAAATCATTTACCATCTTAAGTGTACCAGTTATTAGACAGGGTAGAAAGAAAGTGTTCTTCCTGTTCATTTGCAGCATTGTCCCTTTTGTTTATCTGAATATTTTATCACATGATAAACTATAACTCTAAACCACCTACAGACCGACACAAGAGGCTCATCAGGAGCTGTAGTTGATTCCAATTTTACTGCCGTTTCATCTGAAAAACAAATAACAATGCAACAAGTGTGAGATACATTATTTTCTTTCTTACAGTTGCAGCGCCTGGTGGCTCTTAGATTATAATGAACCCCTTTTGGATTGGAAAAAAAACCAACAACTTGAAATGGCTCATTTTCCCTCACACAATCTTTAAAAAGAAATGGACTCTTCTATTGTTTTGTGATCCTGTAGCTTGGACTTTAAGGTAGCATGGCTCTGTTGCTGTAATTACATTTTATCTCAAACTGACAGCAGTTTACAGCTGATGAATGTTACACATCTTAGTAGACTAGCTTATCCATTTGGGGAGAGGGGAGGGGTCTTGGTTTAAGAAAAAAAAATAATCAAAAAAGAAAAAAAGTCAACCTGGAAGTTGTTGACATTTGTAGTGTACTACCGTATCCATTTAAACTTGAATCTCGAGGCAAGTGCTAGGCAATGGCCAAACAATTTATCCCATCCACTGTGGGAAAATCCCACCCTGAAACCACACGCGCTTCTGAGATTTCTGTCGTCTTGGATTCAAATCTGTTTTATGGATATGAACAACTGTCTCCCCAAAGCCGGGACATCACATGAGGACTGTTCGGGCTCTGCTCTATTTCCGATTAATTACACTGACTTTGAAGGCTCATTGAACGTTCTTGAGCATTTATACCCAGAAGAGGCTTATTCATAGTGGTGCTAATGGTTTTAAACCAGACAATGTGCCCTTATCTCTGAGAGATACTGGATACTGTCACAGTGACCACAAAGTGACTCTCACCAACACCACCGTTTCTAGTGTCGCCTCTCTTGTTTCAGGATAAAACACAGATCGGTTCATGTTCACAAATCTAGACTGAACTCTTCAAGGTGACAGAAATAGCACAAGTTCAACTGTACTGTC
This sequence comes from Epinephelus awoara, assembly GCA_035609425.1. Lineage (NCBI taxonomy): Eukaryota > Metazoa > Chordata > Actinopteri > Perciformes > Serranidae > Epinephelus > Epinephelus awoara. The sequence continues at coordinate 10,633,317 of CM069304.1, forward strand.
GTGTTTTAGGGTGAATTTCCCCTTCAGTCCAAAACCATTGCCATCTCACCCATGCTCATTACTAAATATATACATGCAATTGCAATATATATGTGTATAGATGAATATATATGTGCAATTCCCACGCATTTGAACTGAACAATATTAGACTGGAGACCTCAGCTGTATACAGAATACTCCTCACACAGCTACACCCAGGTTCATATAGCCATTATTAGCTTATGTTCACCAACACGAGAGTTCACCCCTGGCGTGTTGTCGAGTTTGGAGCAGACCGCATGGCCTAGAGGGGAGCCTGGAAGCTCTTCAGACTGCATGGACGGCAGTGTGAGGCTCTGCTGTGCTTCCATGTTTCTGCAGGCTGAGCACAGAGCTCTCTTCACTGCTGTCTGCCCATTCCTAACACTTGCCCCTTTTTTTTATGTTAACCGACTTTTTATGGCGAGAGACAGACAGACTTGACTGACATCTGAAAGCATCTTTCAGGTTATCATATGGCTTGCTCAAGCCCTGTTGTAAAATATACAAAAAATAAAAAATAATAGTAATAATAATAATAATAATGGATGGGGGTCTCTCACATATCAAATGTGGAAAGTCTAATTTTATATTTGTATTTTCAAATAATAATATTGACAAAAAATGTCTGTGAAAGGTTTCCATCCTCTACTGTGGTCCAGAAATTGATGTGTCTGTCTGGAAAATAAATAAAATAAACTGAATTGTTATATTACTTGTTTTCACTGTTTCATTGCATTTTTATTTTTGGTAATATATTCGCAAATGGTGCAAAACAAAACCTAATAATATTTACCTCAGCATTTCAATATCATAAGTAATTATGTGGCAAACCATCACATCAAAGAGACATTCACTCCCCATACTGTAGAGCATCTGCTGACATCCCATAACTGGATACTTGGCTGCGTAGGACAGACTGTTGTGTGTACTTTGTGTTTATTTCAGACAACAGGGTTTTTTCCTTTTTCATTCCACATTTTCACTCGACCACACGCTCAGCATATCGGCGCCAGGATCCTTCCAGGTCACTCATAAGTCAGCAGCATTAATAGAGTCTGAGCACCACGGTGCATTTGGGGTGGAAGCGGTGAACAAACAAGTGCAGGCGTGTAATTCTGCTGCCCCTCAGTGGTCTTTCCCAGCACTTGGGAAGATGCAGCGCTTTCGGGAGGAATAAGCTCAGCATCCACCAGTGCTTTATTTTTCATCAGCAGTATCACATGGAGAGTATCAATATTAGCTGAGGCTCAGCATGTAAACGGCTGAGGATGTGATGAGGAGATGAGCAAACAGGGCTGCGGCATGACAGGCCTTTTTAGAGCCTTACAATAGCAGAGACACACACACATGAAGTGTTAGGGTTTACCTCTGATGTGATTAGTCCTGCTTTTGCTTGTGATGAAGAATTTCATTTCAGATGCCAAGCACAAAAATCTGATTCATTTTCTGGGGTGAACCAAAAAAGTGAACCACGGAAATTCTAAAAGAAAAAAAAAGAAGAAGAAGAAGAATTCCTGCTACCTGACATGAACACTGACTTTTTTCCTAAAATCACGCCTGTTCTTAAATGCTGCTTTCTGACTGGATTGTTCCGTTCTCACTAAAGTGACTCTAATGTGCACTGTATATCTTAAAGTGGCAATCACAGACATAGCTAAGTATAACTACAATTATGTAATGAGTGCTCTAGAGCACGTTGAAAAGATCTTTTTTTCTACACGTTGACTGTGATAGACTGTGATTGTTAAACATAATGTTACTGCTGCATTGAAATTCAGGGATCAGGATTTTTAATGCGGGTGCTTGTCAGGTGAGACCAACAGTCCGACAGCTTCATCACTCATTCAGACAAGGTGATCTATAATTCTGACTGAGATCAATACTGTTCCCAGCTCTGTTTTTCAGAGCCGAGGCGCGAGAAGTTTAGTTCACGCTGCAGTCATTGTGTTTGTGTAATGAGCAGAATGATAATCTAACTGACAGACTGGACTATTGTTTCACTTGTACAGAGGCTGCTTTTGATTTTTGATTTTTGATTTTTTTGCTTTGTCTGAGATACCAGTGTGGAGCCCAGTCAGAAGGTATGTGCATATAGCATTTTAAACAAAAAAACATACCACTTTTGGATGCCCAGTATTCCACTTTTTTTTTGTTAAATTACAATTTTTAAATAGTTGTAAAATTTAAAAAAAAAAAAAAAGTTAGAAAGTATGTTTTATAATGTATGTATTTTGTTTAATCCCAAGACATAGAGATAGAAAAAAACATATAGAAAGCACACTTGAAAAATGTATGTGCTTTTGTGATTTTATTATGTTCCGCTTTCTTAGATGTGACAGGAGTTTGTCCACATTCCTGGTCACTGTAATTAGCAGACAGATTCATCAAAGAGTTGATGCTCGAGCTCGTCTGTGTTTTTAACTCACGGGCCCAACCGGTTGACCTTTCCAGTCCACCTGCCTTTTAATTAAGTGCTAATTAAAAGCGCCATTATGATCAGAGAGCACGACACTCGTCGGCCCTTAAATACAAAGATTCAGGTCTACAGTGGAACACTGCAAGACAATCAGCAGTCATTATGGGAGCTAAATGTCAGCTCACAGCAGAGAAAGGGGAGCTGTCATTAATCGGTGGCATCAAAGTTTGTTTAAAATAAAAATGTGTTATGAAATATTTGAGCAGCAGGGCCAAGAGTACAAAAATGTATCACCTTTACTCGTCTATAGATGATCTCTATTATCTATAAGCTTAGAGGGAATTATTCAGTGCAGCTGTCTAATTAAAGTGACCTAATCCTGTCTTACATTTTCCTATATTTCCAGTGGACTCATTTTATATTTAAGTTGCTTGATATTTAACCAAAAACACTACATTTTAGGGTGTTGATGCACTTTTACCTGGCCGCATACACACAAACTTTACCAAATGTGTGCAGCATGTCACCAGCTCATTTGATGGCCTCACCTCATACCAGCGGCTCGGTGTAAATTTCCCATGGGCCAGTGCTAACAGGCTGAATGTGACAGCTCCTGGCAAACACAAACAAGCCACATTGTACAGGAATGCCGCTGCGAGGATGCAGCATGGTAACAACACTGTGGCCGCCGTGGAGGTGTAATGAAGAAGTGCTGGTTCAAGAGGCGGTCTGCTGCCACCTCCGTGTGCGTCAGCCTGAAAAGCAGAGGAGAGAGCTGAAGAATACCTACCTGGCTGCCATGCATATTCATGCAGCGATGTGGTGCTGCAGCAGACTCACCACCCCCATCCTCCAGCACTGAGAGGACACCTCAGGGCCCCTCAGCATTTATTAACGGTAGTTAAGAGCTAGTGTGAGATGCTGGCATGTTTAATTGGCAATTACAGGTAGGTTAGATATAGATGAAAATGACAGGTATTTATATAGTACATCAGCCTAAATAATCAAGCTGTGTTTATACCTTGGAAATGAATGAAAGGTTGGGAAGCATCCAGGATCCTCACAGAAGCCTGGCATTGTAGGAATTCAAGTGCAATAATGAGCAATGTTCAATGGATATGCACTTAATTTTATGTGCATCACTAAATTATCTCCCCGCACAGCCATGTAATGGTTGCTCCTCTTTTGAAGCGGAAAATTTTTTTGACAGAGCTGTGTAATAGAGTCAATAGTTGATGGGAAGACTGCTGTGGATGGGGAGATGAGGCACTCAGGTGGCTGTTTCCTCCCAGACTCCAGGCCTAATGTAGCCTTTGGCATGGAAATTGACGTGACATTGATGGGCACTCTCCCGCCAGCAGAGAGTCATGCGCCTGCACAGCCTTCCAATTCACTAATAATTGCTGATTAAAAACTAGTTAAGAGTCCATGAAAACTCAAATGTGCATTAACCAAATGACCTTCTGGGAATGGCAAATAGTCTGCAGCCAGGAACGCGGACAGCTTCGTATGTGAAACTGGTCCCTGGACTGTTTTTGAGAAGGTGGAGATAAGAAACAAACAGGAGCGTGTTGTGTGAGGTTATTGGGTTTCTCTGAAGAATCAGTTTTATTGTGTCCTAATCTTTTTTTTTTCTTTTAATAAAATGTTCTTGAGCTCATATGACCTTTTCGTTATGTAAGAGGAATCTGTCAATCTGACAAACACTTTGAGATAATCCAGAACATGGTGCCCTAATCCGATAGATAACACCAACTGAGTATTATATCTTTAAAAAATCTTAAGAACATGAAATTAAGCTTTATTTTTAACAGACTGTGGCCTATTGACAGAATATACATCCAATTAATTAGTTGTAGAGGATGCTAATAGATTAAAATTAGGTTTTATATGACCAGTGTCTACCCATTTTTGAATTTCTTAATCAGAACTCCAAGGGATGAGATAACTGTAATCCCATTACTTTGATGTTTCATTATCCCCCTAACATAAATTATGCTGAATATAATTTAATTATTAAAATGTCATTCCACATGGTCTGATGAAGACAAGGATGGATCCTACTTTTTAGTTTATTGTATATGATGCAGGGGCATACATTTTGTTTCAACATTTGATTGATTCATTTGTGTCAAAGTAAGAGTTTGCTATTCTAATGCAAATGTTCTAAATATTGAGGGGGACGTGTGTGTGTGTGTGTGTGTGTGTGTGTGTGTGTGTGTGTGTGTGTGTGTGTGTGTGTGTGTGTGTGTGTGTGTGTGTGTGTGTGTGTGTGTGTGTCCAAAATCTACACCTAAGATATGTTGTCACATAGAGCATAATCCTTATCATGAAAATGGAATTATAAAATACTTAGAGTGTCAAATGCAGACAGCTGAGAACACACACTTGCAGTCTTTTTTTATAATCAAAGTAATTATAGCTTCAATGTTTAGACTGAGCTGTATGTAGCCGACTGCATGAAAAGCCAGAGAGGCTATGAGCTAACTGACTCAGAAAATTCACATATTGTGTCCCTCTTTTCTCTCACATTATCCACCAGATGAGGCATTACATGCTTACAAAGGCCATCACTTTTGGCCCAGATCACAGAGGATGCAGCTGTCTGTTCATTGTTCATCATCATTGTCTTCATGGATCCGATGCTCCAGAATCAATAGCTGCCTTAGAGCAAACTAGTGAGCAACAGACTGTAGAGGCAGGTAAGAGTGTCAATTATTGCTGGAGGACAGAATACAAAAATACAAAGTAAATGCCGGGGGGCAATGGTGTTGATGGGATCATTACTGATGGATTAATGATTACTTGGCTGGGTGCTGCAAATTTCTGGCTTTTAAAGCTCACTTTACAGTCTGCAGTCTTTACTTTGTGGAAAAAATATAAACCTTCATGCCCAGTGTGATGTCAGTACATTTCCAGTCTTCCCTGTGCAGAGGCATCCCCAAAACCTTTCTGACAGCAGTTAGATTAAAGAGAAATAAATGTGTATATGTGTAAGCGGGAAGACTATGTTTATAACCAACAGGTCAAGAGGCCTACGAAATCTGATGTTGTTAGAGTATGTGTCCCTAATATATTCTGACCTTAGGGTTAGTGGTTAGAGTTAGGGGGTTATGTCAAAATGCAGTGGTCAGGGTTAGGGTTACCCCTCCTCCGCATCTGTTAATTTATTGAAACCATATTCAAAAAATCAAACATTTGGGAAATGGAGAGAGAGAGTGGAGAGCATTTGAGAAGAGAAAATGAAAAGCAAAAGCCACTCAGGTCATCAAGTACAAATACAAAAGACAAAGTTTGCAAATTTGCACATATCGTATACTTTTGTTTATTTTCATTGTTTGTTAGCTAAGTTATTTGTTTGTGTTGATTTCTCATTGATTCCTGTTCTTGCTGTTAATAGGAGTAATAATAATAATAATAATAATAATAACAGTACTAATTTGTAAGGGGTGGCTGGGGGCACCAGTGGAAGCTTGCCGAGGTCGCTGGAATATGCTCAATCCAGCACGACCAAAATTCTCTCCAGTACAAAAAATCCTCATGCTGATTTGTTTGGTCACAATACAATAACTTCCTTGTCTAAATGTCACCAATCTCCACTAGAAGAAAAAAGGCCCGCAGTTCATTAATTAGCCAAATTCATATAGTATTTATAGGATTTGTGATAAACCTAAGAACCAAGTTGGAGAAATAGCCTCAAAGGGGCATGAATATTTAATTCGATACCTCTAATGTCAGGTAAGAGCCGTATCACAGTGCGGTGTAATCCAGTTGTGATACGGTATCATCATTTCTGTTAGGATACAAACATTACCATGCTTCTTTGACACAATGAAAAGCTCAGAAAATCAGTTTTGATGCCTCTGAAGTCACCGCAAACACTAACGAGAGCTCTGCGCGTGACGAGGAACAAAAGCATTTCTGTCGGCCAACGCTGCCATGCAAAGGTTTGTATCAGGTGGAAGGTGATTTGTGTGAAATCTCAAAGGCACTGGACATGGCATCTGCTTGTGAGAAATACGTCAGTGATTTCAGAGGCAAGGTCAAGCTCAAGGTCACTTTGGTATCTCATCAGGAACATTTGATAAGCAGCACAGTAATATAATGATACATCGAATGCATGATGCATACATGTGAATTAAGTGAAAACAGCAACCACATAAACTGAGAATAGTAAATGACATAGCACTATCCTCAAAACATATTTTAAAGCAGATCTAAACTAGTGCAAACAATTGGATTTACAGTAGTTAGTGCTTAATGGCAGCATGAAGAAAAGGTGATACAGCTGATAGTTTTTAAGTATTTATGGTGTGTATATGAGGAGCAGGAGGCAAATTCAAGCCACAGCAGCATGCTTTTGCTTTTTTATGTTTTTTCCCTGTATGTCTGTGTGTGTCTGTGTGTTTAGACAACACATACTCTTATCAATCTCTGCACAATAACAGAAAACAATTTGCTAATGTTTTGAAAATAGCTTTCCCTTCCCCTGCTCCAGCATTGAGAGATGTATGCACAATTTCATAAACACAATCAGTGCGCTGAATGGCGGCACTGATATTCTGGGGGAAAAAAAATCTCATTATTGTTCCTGAGCTATGGAAAAAGCAGTCAATGGCCCATATCACACAAAATGCCCCCCCTCCTCCACCACGGCAGCCCACCAGCACACAAAGCTTAATTCCACCTAGCAGCAAACAATATGCAGCAGTTTGCTGAGAGAATATTACTGATGACCCAAAAGAAATCATCAGCAGGCCAGCTGCACTTGCCACAGTCTTCAGGCGACACTGGTGGCCCTGCTGTTGAGATCATGTGGATGCACCACTGGGCACGCTGCCTCATCATGCACTTGTTTTATATATTTTGAGCTGCAGTACCAGCAGAACTGCCTTGTGTCTGATTTCAATAATCGAAATCTGGATCTCTTTAGTGCAGAGCTAAACAGACAATGTGACCTGTGTCACGGTGTCTGCCTGTGTATATGGATTTCCAGTCTTTTGTAGCTCACTCCATCTTCCCCTCTCTCATGAACAAGTGTCAAGAAGAGTGGCCACAGAGGAGTGCAAGTAAACAGGAAATGAATGATGGGCCTTGTGGGATTACATGCATAGAGGCGGAGTATAAGTAAGTGGTGTTTGTGACTAGACAGACAAGAGCCGGGGACACAGGCTACTGTATGTTTCTGAGACCACTGAGTCTAAATATAAGGACAGCTTCAGTGATGAATGATGACAGTAGAGTGCATAATCAGAGGATTTCAATGAGGGCATAACAAGGCCATATGTATCATATGTATGTATACCTCCTCCACATGGCTTAGTGTTGGTCCAAAGTTACCAGTGTGTCATTTTTGGAAGTTTTCTCTCGACATGCTGACACAGAACTTTTCTTCCTACGCTAGAGGTTTTTCTTTCTTTAATATTATTACATTTTGCTTTGTAAAATGTATCTTTGAAAAACAATACTATTTACAGAAAAACATTCACAATAATATGAACTCAAGTTACAAAATCGTTGCATAGAAATGAAAAATTAGACAATGCAAATGGTTTAGAAATACTGCCTTTCAGTCTATCTGTTGGCCTGCTTTGGTCCAGACTGAAATATCTCAACAATATTGAATGGATTTACATAAAACTTTGAACAGATATTCAGGGTTCCTAGGAAATAAATACTAATGACTCTGGTGATTTCATGCTCCAAGTTGTTCAAAAGATGTAATCTGGATCAGAGTGTTCCGGATTTGGAAAGCCCACATTTTGCTATCTAGGCTCAAGAGGCAACCTGCAGCGCAGGACTCATTACTCGTTACTCTTTTCAAAAGTAATAATTTTACATTACCTATTACTCCCTGCCAACACTTATTCGTTACACTACTCATTATATTACTTTTCCATTACACCCCTTAAAACTGGTAGTTGTGTATCTCCTCATAATTCAGATGTGTGCCTCTGTGTGAATGTCAGGGTAAAAATTTAAATTGTGTTTGATATTGGCAGCTTTTGGGGGGATTGTTTCACAGGGACAAAAATCCTTTATTTACTCTGTGCTTGTTTTCAAGAAATGTGCTGAAAGGCTTAATACTAATTCTAATGTCTACTTTGTCTATTTTATCACTATATTGGTTAAACAAATAAAGTACAAAATATAAATGAATGTTCATAAATATACCAATTTTAGTTTTTCTATTACATTTTGTTCCTGAAACCCATCCTGAATTCACCCTTTAGCTGGATCAGGATAACCCTGGGCCCTGACTCTTCATTTAGTGCCTTCTTAATCCATCTAATATTCACCTGTAAAACAAATTACTTTCCTCAGCTGTGTTTAGTGCTAATGAGCAAATGTTAGCATGCTAACAGACTAAACCTATAGTGAACCTGGTACATAACCTGTTAAACATCAGCATGTTAGCATCGCACTGCAAGCATGCTTTCTTGCTGGCATTAGCATTTACAGTAGCTCAGAGCACTGCTGAGCTTCACAGAGCTGCTAGCATGGCTACAGACTCTTAAGTCCTATTTCCGCCAAACACTTTCAGTATGGTACCTTTGGAACCAAAAGTGACCCTTCAGACATGGTACCTAGACCCTAGAGTTTCCACCACAGACAGTACCCTTAAATGTGGGCGGGTTGTTGTCACTCACTGCTCCGTCCAGCACTCGTCACCCAACTCTCCACTGTATGGTTACATAAGCATCAACACCAGCCACAACTCAGCCCTTAGCAGAGTGACCGTCTGCGTTTGACCAATCAACAGACTGCAGTGTTCACAGCTCCACCTTTTAGTGCCAGATCTGTGTGCTAGGTACCCCAACAGAAGAGGTGACCAAAAATGGGGACAGTATGGAACGGCTCCATCGGTACCATCCACAATTTTTCATAGTGGAAATAGAAAAAAAGCACACCAAACTGAATGGTACCATACCGTACTGCTCGGTGGAAACAGGGCCATAGTCTACTTTAAAATCGATTCACAAAGTCCTCCAAGTAGCTAATTTGCTACCTGGAGAATGTACTCATACTCAAGGTGACACCTTGGTTGGTTTCGTCCTCTGGAATCAGTGTAGAGGTCGGCCGGCAGGACACGTCTTAAGTGCACATGAAATTTACTGCAAGGAAACTGTCTATTACCCTTTTCCAAAAATAGCCTAATATTCTATATGTGTAAATGTAGCTTCCTCATACCATGCCAAAATGTGCAGGGGCAGCTGTCCCATTAAAGCATTTTGAGCCCTTGTACCTCCCTGCACTTTACATTCTCGCTGAGCATGAGGTAGATGTTAATTAAAGTCTGTGAGGGTTCAGTGTTTTAAGGCTCGGGGTGAACATTAAGACTGGGCCTGCAGTATTTCTTCTCTGAACCATGATGTACATCAGATCAGTTGCAAACTCTGGCAAGTACTTGAGTCTGACATTTAATGATGTAGGGTTTATGTTGATCATCACAGATCACTAAATGTCAGGGACTGTCTGGTCAGAGCTGATATATTCATCGCAGAACGCAGGAGATGCACTCAGATGATACATTGCCCCTGGTTTCTGTCCTTGTCAAGAATGAACAGCATGTAAGGACTCATCAAAATGTGTGAGGGCTTTCAATAGAAAAACCGTTCTTGAAACACTTTATGACCCGTACAACTGAGAAATGTCATATATTACGTTTCCTCAGTTGTGACTTACAAAGCCAATCCAGAAGGGACAGAAGAATAAGACCACAGACTATTGAGCAATGTCACACAAATATGGGACCTGATTAATAAACACACAATCACACACAGCTTTACAGAAACTGGTCATTCAGTGTCACAGCTGGCATGCAGTGCCATAGAGCAGATCGGTTTTAAAGTCCCATTCATGCATGACTTAATTTCATATAAACTTTTTTTTTTTTTTTTACTGTGCAAGTTGCCTCAGTTTTCTCAGTGATGGTAACATGTGGAAAGCACATTTACTCAACTACTGTATTTAAGTACAATTTCGAGGTACTCATATGTTACTTGCATGTTTCCCTTTGGTGCCAAACTGTAGACCACTTTGAGACCAGTGACACTTTCAGCCATGTTTGTGGTGACAAACATAAAAATATGTAAGGTTTCAACGTATCTGCTACACAGCCTATGAAATGTACAAATGCCAACATGTATTCTGTGACTGGGTTGCCCTTACACAGAGGTCAGCAACCTTAACTAGCAAAAGAGCCATTTTTGACCAAAAACAAAATCTGTCCAGAGCAGCGGAACATATTTGAGTCATATAACCATGGTAACACAGTCTATAAGGTTGAAACGACATTACTAATGAAGCTCTAGCAAAAGTTCAGTCAGGAAGATAATACTTTTCATGCTCAGGCTGTACGTTTCTTTCTCACCCTGCCATTCACTCCTCGCACATATGTTCACTTACAGTCTCTAGGTGTCATTGTCTGGGTAGGTCAACTGAGTCATCAGCTGATTCACAGTCAACCCATAGCACAGCGACACCTTCTCTGTCAGCCTATCTTACTGCTCCTCATTTTAAATACGATTCTTTCTCTGCCGTACCTCTTGCTGCCGTCATGTGTGCCCTCCACCTCCCCATCACCACCTAGTCTTGAGGGATTCATCAGCCTCATATGCGTCAGCAGCCACCACCAACAGTATCTGGAGTCCATGGTGGGATTCATCCTGCTGCTGCTCAGATGTCACAAAATCACAAAATATCTCCCTCTGTTGTCCAAGCGCCAAAGATGTTAAATCTTAATCAGCACAACTAATCTGTTCATCTGTGCACTAATACTATGTATTGAATATTATCTTTACTTCATTCTTCTGTCTCTCCTGACTTAAACTTTGCAGCATTGGTGATGAAAGTAAACAAATGTGCCCAAGCACTATTTAATTTTCTATTTATCTCCAATATTTTTCCTTTTCTGGAATCCATACCTAGTTTAGCTAGACTCAAGACTAGCCACTGCCGTTGAGGTTCTCAAAAATACATAAGAAACTACATGTCAAAAGATTTTTTTTCCCCCTTTGGTGTATAGGCAACACATTTTTTTCAATTGGAGAATGTATGAATGACTTTAGGCGTACAACAACAACAAATGGAAATTAAAATGTCACGAGGAGAGGGGGCTATAGAGCCACACGTGGCTCTGGAGCCGCAGGTTGCCCCACCCCTGCCTTTATGTAACAGCAGTGTCTCTGAGTTGGAAGTATTACATTTGTATTGTATTTCCCCTCTGAACTTCTCAAACTGTTTAATGCTAAATGAGACCAAAAATAAAAATAAAAAAATGCAACAGTAAAGTGAAAATATTATAATTGAGCATCTTGTGACTATAAACTACTGAACTGTAGTAGAAAATGCTGCTTATTCATTGGTGCATTTGTGATAACAACAATAATAATATGATAATCGTTAACTTTACTTAGATAATGCTTTTCAAAAACAAATTATAAAGTGAATTACAGACATAAAAACACAAAGTGCAATTACAAGATTGAATTCAATGTAGCTAAAAATGGAAACAAAGAAAAGTGACAATGAATAAATTTGAGAATAAGCAAATTAATATATGTATAAAACAAATAAACAAAACCCAGTTTATGAAAATATTTGAACAGTTTTAGAAAAGGACACAGAGGTTGTCTGATTCCCAATGGAGGGTTGTTCCACAGTTGTGGAGCCCTCACGGCAAATGCCCTACTACCCCCTGTCTCAAGCCTCGCCCCGGGGGCCGATAACAACAGGTGGTCTGCAGATCTGAGAGTGCGAGCAGGGGGACTGCAGGGGTGAGAAGGTCGCTGATGTATGACGGGGCAAGGCCACTTTTTGAAAAGGAGCAATAAAATTTTAAAATCAATTCTGAACACCACAGGTAACCAGTGCAATGAGGCAAGAATGGAGGAAATGTTTTAGTATTTTCGAGTTCTTGTACGAATCCTAGTTGCAGTATTTTGTTGGAGGTTGGGGCAGTCCTGCAAATAATGAGCTACAGTAATCTAGATGAGTGGAAATAAAAGCATGAATGAGAGTTTGTGCATCGCTAAATGAAAGAACCAACTCAGTAAATGTCTCAGTCATAGAGGGAGTTTCATTTTCACACCTTCTAGCAATAGAAATGTTGTTTGTGTTGAATGAAGACACTGGGAACCTTTTAAAGGTTGACAGGATGTTATTTCACTGACAGTGGAAACAAAGATACCTGTATTGAAATATAATAAATCATAAATAGTGGAATAAGGAAATGACACTCAGTTTTTAAAGTTTATATCAATAAAACTTTTGATATTGGGGTCCTTGTCAGATACTTTTTTTTTTTTGCTTGTCACTTTGTCTTTGCCTTTGCCAAAAGGGGTCACCCTGTGCGTATACTTTTTGCAGCAGTCCTGAAGTGAGAAGAAGTCCAGAAACACCTCAGCAAAGATCAAACCTTTTAGTGACCTTCCAGCACATCGGACAATCTCTCCAAGCACCGGTGCACTAACCATCAAGCCCCATGTGGCCTCCGTGAAGTACAGAGTAATCAAGGTAAAATTGAGGGGGTAAGTGGTAAACACTGGTTCAATTCCATGGAACGAGTGAAAAAAAAATGTGTGTTTGTGGTGAAAATACGCCACCTGCAGTGCCAACAGCTCACAGAGTCACCCCAGCAATCAGACAACTCCAAGATTTACACAGATGGCGAAAAACATTTCAGAATATATATTTTATATTTCATGTTTGTGTTTTTTTCAGTGGTTCAGTGATTTTTAAAGTGAAGACAGTCCTAACTGAAGTCTAGTAATAAGATAAATATTAAACTACTCACATTATGATCCATGTGTATTACACATGTATTAAGAAATATCTATGTTACAGTCAAAATAAAGAACTTTCAAGATGCAGAAATAGTACATTTATAAAGAGTTGTAGTATTTGTGAGAGCAGATTAAATCTGACTCGAGTTGTACATCATCTGCTCATGAAATCAAAAGATGATCAAACCTGCGTCTCTGTAGTTTAAGACTCAGTCAATGTGCACTAATCCTCGATCCACAAGGGGGCGTCTTTGAACAACAATCAGCACCTCTGCTCACTGATGGTACAGCAGCTCTCCAAGGCCTCTTCAATCAGGCTCATTATGACCACATGGCTTCCACAAAAGCTGTCCTTGCTCCAGCAGCTTGTCTTAACACAAAGTGACTGTGAACACATCTATCAGCGAGCAGGCACTTCTCCTAACATATGCTGTCAGAGGCAAAGAGCACTTCCAAGAGCACAGATGTCTGCTCGTCCAAGTAAACCTTCGATTTGTTTGGTGTTTGTGACCAAAAAGATTTGTTACATCTCATCTTTTTTTTTAATGAGAAACGTCTTTAAATCTGATTAAAAGGCGCATGGCTGAATCTGATCTGAGCTCATCACTGAGATTTTGCTGCAGGTTGGTTATTCTACATGGATGATATCTCAGCACCTCCCAAATTACACAGTTTTCCACAGTGAGACTCAGCGAATGATCAGACTCTCTGCTGTTGGTATTGTTTGTCAGTGTGGCTACACCTGCTTTCATATTTTAGATTTTACTGTTACATATTTATCATATATTACCATAAGTGCCAGGGCTGAATAATCAAATAGGCAAAGCAGGCAACTGTTCCAGAGCCCCAGAGGGCCTTAAAAGCTCCAGACTTTTTGTGTGTGAACTGGTGTAAATTATTTTAAAATGACCTAATTTATCTAAATAAAATTTATTTCAGGATGTGCACTACTAAAAACAAGAAGTATACAGATACTTAAGTTAAAGTGATAACACAGCAATGTAGAGGAAGTCCTGTAGCCTATTAAAAGTCTATTCATAGTTTATATTAGTGGATTATTATTTCTCATGTATTAATGTGCAAGTAGCATTTTACTATTGCAAAGGTGGAGCTAATTTTAACTAGTTTATATACTACTGGCCGGAGGTAAGACCAAGTCATTGTTTAGCAAGTCACAAGTGTTTCAAGTCTTTGCGCTGAAGTGAAGTCCCAAGTCAGTATTACCCGAGTCCACACCTTTGAATCTGAGTCCCAGCGGACTGATTCTGATGGAAACGCAGTGTAAAACACAGTGTATGTTCTCTTCAAAGCCCAAATCAAATACTAAGGTTTTCAGGTGAAACGGCTTTGAGCATGTGTTTGGGAGTTACTGAGCATACGACTGGATAATGAGACTTGGATTATACTGAACAAGTCATGAGAGTCTGTGAACGGATGTTTTGATATAGTTTCACTGTCCTTAAACACAGTCCCAAACCTATCAATAAATCAGTATGTTTGCCATTTTCCACAGAGGCATGCAAGAAAGGTTTCCTTCACATATTCAGGTAACATGACACGATTAATTGATTTACAACTGGTCATTTTGTGGGTGAAGTATCCCTTTAAGGTCGTACCTGCTATATTAAACATATGTTGATGAGAGCATTATTTAGTGTGCAGACTATTTTTCTGTCAGCCCTATTTTACACAAGTTTGTTGCCTTGTCTTTGAGAGTCTCAGGTTTAACTTCAGATTTCTAACTAATTGATAATGTGAATGTGATACAGATGACTTATCCACACATCAGACAGCAGAAATGCACAACACCAAACACCAAACACAAAATTCTTCATGAAAATTTGACATTTTAATGGAAACTAAAATTGTGAACACTGGAAGTTTTTTTTTCTTTTTTTTTATATCGACTCTATTACATTGTTTGGAATTTGAGGGTTATTATCATGCTTTAAAAAAAGAACATTGTAATGTGACACTTCTGTTAAATTCCAAACAAAAATTAAATAATCAGACTGCTCACTTAACTTAAATGTCAACCTGTAAGACATCTGAGAAAGAAATGCTATTGCCTCATATTTTAGGGGGGCAAGAGATGTAAAAGTGACAAAAGGAGGAGCAGATTCAAAAAAAAAAAATGCATCAACAAGCACAACAGCCATTTGAGATGACACAGAGAAACAAAAAAAGATGACTCGGCGCAACATATCGCCTCTTTTCATGACTGAACTTTGTAAAGACATGTTGCCCTTTTTATTTATTTTTTTTTAAAAGTTATTCATCATGTGTGGAATCATAAACACTGTACCTCTCATGTGTCATTGAATAAAAGAAAAAAAGCCCCCTAAATTAAAAACATTTCCACAAGAGGCAATGACAGTTTAAAGGAGGGACAGTTTTTAAGTCGAGCACAAACACCAAAGTCCAGCATTTCCCATTACAGACGATTGATTACTGGATGAAGAAGCAGCACTTTCGGTATTTGTTTTATCTTTTGAAGATTGCTCCTCTCTCACACCGTTTAACAACACGCTCAAAGTGACATTCAGCTGCTACAGTAGTGACTTCTCTTCACTAGAAACTCCTCCGAACCCAGCACGATGTCAGGGAGCTGGTTATGACATCATCAACAACGTCCCCAGTCTGTGCGCTTGCCATTCACTAGCTGAATATCTGAGTAGTGTACCTTTGGCGAAAGCAGATTACAGAGTTGTTGAACCGCACGTTAATACCTCAACTCCCCCTCACAACATGATCAACATCACTACAAATAAAAAATATATTAAGAACTCTGGGATGCAGTGTGTTTCGATGCTCATCACTCCATCACAGCTATCTGACGAAATGAATTAAAGTAATTTGTAGAAAATCTGCTGGAAAAGAGTTCAAATATATTAACATTGGTGTTATTGGGGGGGGGGGGATAAGTCTACATCAGTCTTTATCAGTAACTAAATCCTCTAAAACTCATGAAAAATGAGACATCTTTATTTTCTGTATCATTTATTCCTTTTAGTCTCATCCTACTTGTGCATCTATGGATAAATTAGGTTATGACTCAAAAATAAAACGTTTTTTAAAACATATGTTAAAACATTAACTTGTTAAATCAGTTCAAATCAATTATGTGCTACTTCAGACATTAACTTGACAATGAGACTGGCATGGGTATACGCCAGCTAGCGGCCGTCATCCGTCCGTCCCATTCAAACTGATTTTGGCTTTAGGTCACACAATTCTGAACACACAAGCCATGACAATATTTTTTTAAAATAAAAAAAACAACTACAAAACACATAAAATGCTCATTGCTTTCAGCTGCGTCCATGTCGCTTAAAAGAAGAAATTAGGATTAGCTGTAAGAAAACTTAAACAGCATTGCAAATGTTACAAAAAAAAAAAAAAAAGAAACAAACAAAAAAATGGCACGGATATATGCTGGAAGCAGATTTTAAACAATCAAAATTGCTGTAAAGTATAATTTTTTTCACACAGGCACCTGAACATGAAACAACAAGGAGGAGGTTGGGGGAGGGGGGGATTTTGAAATATACGAGGAACTTGCATATAATAGGAAGAACTCGCTATGCACACACCCACAAAACAACGAGGCCGAACTCGTCACTCACAACCTGGAAGCCTGCATCAGCATCCTTGAGGTGATTGCACATCCTGAGGGGGTGGAGATATAAAACTCCACGTGATCAGGCTTTTCTTTCTCGACGCACCAACAGTCAGTCACTAAAA
This sequence comes from Epinephelus awoara, assembly GCA_035609425.1. Taxonomy (NCBI): domain Eukaryota; kingdom Metazoa; phylum Chordata; class Actinopteri; order Perciformes; family Serranidae; genus Epinephelus; species Epinephelus awoara. The sequence continues at coordinate 10,650,285 of CM069304.1, forward strand.
CGCCCCCTCCCCACATCACTGATTAACCATCTACTCAGCTTCATGAACCTGTTTTTGGTTTGCAGGCTACAATGCTAAATAATAGTTCTATCGTTATAAATGCATATTCAACATAGCCTTTTTGCTGTATTTAAGTGCTTAAAAACAGAGGAGCCTTGGGGTGGGAGGATTCTCTGATTTCCCTGTACAGGACCATCCTCTCAAAAAAGCAAGACAAAAAAATATTTTAAAGAAAAAGGTCGTAAGACTACAGTAACATCACATACTACTCATTTTGATCACCCTGTTTTACATTTAGAAGCCTATAGATGCATCACTGTCCGCAGAAAATGATTTCAGTCTGAACAATTTGGCATTCGCCGTATGGAAACCTGATTATGTCGCTCTGTGTATGAATTATGGGCAATCAGAGGAAATTACATTGTGAGTTTTGTGTAACTTTATGCCAGATTAAATGTCAATTTCCACAAGCACAGTAAAAACATAGAAGTCTAAATGCTAATGGGTAATATCTCCTCAAATGCCCTTGCTTCCTCATACACCAGATCCAACACAATGGTTCCAAGTCAGAGGGCAGCATCTGATGATACATTCATCCATCACACGCTGTACAATGGAAGCCTAAAACAAAGCGTTTTAAATACCAGAGAGCTGACTGAGATTAGAACGTGGAAGTTAAATGTCAAGACAACTGGCCGCAGTTACAACTCTCCCACTCCACACGAGTATGAGCTGCGGCGCTGCCTAATCAGGACACAGTGGAGAGAAGTGTACTTGAAAAGCTCATACCCAGATTGTAGCTACCCAACAGAAACACCACTGATGTTCAGCAATAATAAATCAAGAGGTGCTTCACTATAAACGCACTAGGGAGAAAATGAAACATCAAAGATTGCAAGATTACAGTCAGGTAAAGATAGAAAACAGCGCATGGAGCAATGTGCTTATTTTTAAAAAGGGGAAAATAAACTGGAAAATGTGTATTTTTAGAGCCCAAAATGACAATGACAGCACCTTGCATGCCATGACAGCTTTCCTCCAAAGTAATTATTTGGTGTTTTGTCACAACATCATATGAGACTCTATATAATAGGACTCCAATTGAACATTTCCAATTTGAGAACATTACATGACAGGGGCCATTTGGCAGAAACAATATCTAACATAGTCATGGCTTTATCAACACTACCTGAGATACATTTAATAATTCTGTATTTATCAGCTTGTTTTTTTGTTTTTTTTTACTGAAAAGTAACAGCCCAGAGCCATTCTTTCAAGGAGTATTTCTCGTCAGTACATATAGATCTCTCTAGTAATTAAAAGATAAAAGCAATTAGTTTACATAAAGTGCTATTAATCCACACATTAACCAAATCATATCTTCTAGTGAAAAGAAACCTGCACAGTTCCTTCCTTATGCTGAATAAACCAATCCTGATTTGGAGATGGTGATGAAAGTGATGTCACAGCTGGCCAGTTAACAGTTAGCAAATTTGGGCTCCCTAGACTTCATAATTCAATCTTTCAGCATGAGCTCTTTAGCAAAAAAATCACTTAAGAATTTGTGCAACAAACTGACAACGCACCTTAAACGTTTTTAAACAAACCACACCAGCATCTTGGGGTGATGATTTTGTAGCTCCATATAACCCATTTCACACATCGTATGGATCACACGGTGTTATTGCACACTGGTTTGCAAAATGTAAAATGTTAACAGTTAAAAACATAAAAGTACAACTCATCTTCACATTTCAACACAGTTTGACAAAGTGGCTAGTCGGGGGAACCTAGATTAGTATTGCAATTGTTGTTGTGTTATCTTTGTATGGCGATGAACAGTGACCTCTGACTTGTTCATTTCCACCAGTAAACATGCAAGAAATACAATGCCGTAAGACAGAAAAAGTAAAGACCAAATGCTGAGTCAGGGGAAAACAAGTCATAAAATGCAACACTGTTCCTTTAACGAGAGGAACTGAACAGTTTTTACACAGAAAGAAATCCAAGCAAACTAATCTGAATGGACATCCTGAGTCTTGCTGCTGAACAAAAAAACACAGAAGGCAGAAGACCTTAATGGTAGCAATGCCTTTTGCTTAACAATTTGTCGCTCAGTTAATTCCTTAAGTCAGGATTCATATGTTAGATATGAATCTGAATTTAAGAAACATCTGTGTGACCTCACAACAATCTGCATGAAATGTATGAAAAGCTTTAAGATGAAAAGATTTTGCCTTTAACGGAGACCTGATTTTAAAATCTTTAGCACACCTGTATTGAACAATGAAATGAAGGGGCGTAGCTTTCCTTCAGATTGGGCACTTCTGTACCTGTGCTCTGGGGTCATTCTGCAGTGCAGATAACACTAATCATGTTAGGGCAGACCGAACAGTATAAAAGAAAGAAAGCAAGCGTTTTATTTCTGGGCTCTGGTTTTTTCCCCCCCAAAAGGACTTAAGACAAGGTTCTCCCTTCCTGGATGGGGCCTCACCTACGAGCTTCCACTTAACTTTACAGTTTTAACTCCAAAGATCTTAACTCCGCAACTTCAAGGCATTCTTTGCAAAGTGTGTTCTCCTTTCTTCCACGATGAATTCAAGCTTGCACACGGATGTGTATGTATAACGTCTAACATATCTACAATGAACTCATTTGAATGCGTGAAGAAAGAAAACGACTGAGGCATCCCATAGTCAGACTGACGGCTGCCGCAGTTCAACAGGATAAAGGCTTAGGGAGGTGCAATCCATGACACCTTCCTTTGTTGAACTCCCGAACATCATCCTTAGAGAGCCATGAGACAAACAACTATCACAGCTCCAAAGTTCCATTTATCGTGTTGGAGAGGCACCGATCATCTCCTTTAACGTCCCTCCAGAGAGTGTGTGTGTGTGTGTGTGTGTGTGTGTGTGTGTGTGTGTGTTTGTGTATGTCTGTATGTATGTATGCGTGCGCGTGTTTGTTTGTCTGATGCCTCCAAAGAAGTCTGTTTTTCCACCGGAGATTCCAAGGAAAATCTGTCATGCTAAACTATCAATGTTTTCACAGTTGTCACTTTATCTGTCCAACAGGATTTAGGATTTCCAAGGTAGATAATCGCAGCACCCAGGAGAGAAGAAGGTAAGTACTGTAGACCATCTACCTCACTGATCAGGTCCGTCCTTGGTCTCATCATAAACCACTACTCTTTTTGGATCTACAGCAGAGGGGGGAGAAAAGAGCAAGGGTTAGATCATTCAACATGAGATCAGTCTCACTGATGTTAGGAAATGTGTGACTAAATTCCCAAAAGGGGTGGCGGATTGATTTAACATAGTATAGTATCATCATATTTTGCGTAGCAATACTGTATCAATACACAGACTACTAGAATAATAAAATCAATTGCTTTTTCAGCCTACTAGACACATCTTCCTGCAATACAAATGACTGAAGTAAGAAATTTTAAAACCTTATCTCATTAAATAAAATAGATGTTGACAAAGTTTTCCTTTGGTTACAGAATTCGTTGTTTAAAAAAAGGGTAATAAACTGCAACATACAGTACTATATGTTATCGCTTACTCAGCATATCACAAAACATTTAAAATCGCAATAGTATTGTATCGTGATTATATCGTATCGTGGGGCCTCTGGTGATTCCCACCCCTAAAATTTTGCCAGTTCGTGAATATCTTATTCAGGCTAAGTTCTTGAATGCTATTTTACTTAACACTTGAGAATTTCAGCCTCTACTGTTACAAAAAACATGTTTTGTTTAAAGATGTGTATATCGAAAGTACTGTTTTGGTGTTGGCATAGAAACTGTACCACAAGTTTCATACAAACCCCAGCCCAGAAATAACAGCATACGTCATTCTATCCTGTGGTTGAATATTAAGCTAACAAAGCCTCGGATATCACTGAGCTCATGTCTGTGTTGAAACCAACAGATTATTTGGAATAACTGCTGCATTGCCTGCCAGCTGGCATGACTGCAGTATCAGAGGACCATACAGCAGCAGTATGTCACAGTCATTTGAACAGTGTCTCTGTTAGTGATTACCTTGGGTTGCTTATGTTTCTGCTGTTTGGTAATAAAACAAATGTGGCCTTTTGTCATTAAAGGATTAGCTGCTATGTGATATTACTCTGTGACATACAGGTATGTGTCCTGCAGAGGCTTTCTAGAGGCATTAATGCAGCCTTTGTGCACATGCTGCCATACGGCCCGACTAGATTAAAATTTTATGTGTGTAGAGTGATTTATAGTGAGGAGTTACCTTAATAAGCTTTAGTATCTTTCTAAGTGGGATACAACGATAATGAGCCTATCTACTCATACTGTATGAAGACTGCATAGTGACTGAGTATAACCCCATTAACAGATAGATAAGATGTCAGTCTTTAGATTTAGCATGTGTACAGCTTAGTCTGGCTCCTCCATGTTTATATGTTGACTATGTGTTGCAAGAACCGAACAGGTCAGGTATCAAGGTCATGAATGGTAGTCTGTAAATTAAGTTCTTTTATTCTTTTTGACATTTATATCCCATTTGGATCAGAACCAAAACACTGATACACTTGGTCCTGCACATTTATGAATATAAGTAACTTCAAACCTGGACTCCTACGGTTACGCATGTTGGAAAGTGATATGTTTCACCAATGTTTTTTTTTTTTTTTTTTTTACACTTTCATACTTTCAACATTTCTAGCTCCAATTCTTGTTGTGAAAACTGAACTGTGTTAACATTTCTAAAAATAGAGGTTGGGAAGAAAAGGGACCAACAAGTTTAGTTTACCTTGTTTTTGCAAGTTGAAAATTAATTCCATTTCTGTTGAAGGAAAACAAAACACATTATTTAGCATAAATATTTAAACATTATTTCTTAATTACTGTTTCATACATTAAATCTCTTGAAACTTCACAGTGCTTTAAGGTATAATCCTTAAGATTTTTGCAAAACAAAATGGCAGAGTCCACCATTCCCACACTACATTGAAACGGTCTTCACACACGAGGGATTCGCTGAACTATGCAGCATGTAATCCAGCGTTACAATATACAATTTTATCTCATCAAAATCAGCCCCACTATTTACCTTTCATTCTCCCACAGTCAAATTCAAACTGCATTATGTTACCACTGATCCAAACCGAACATTTCCTAACGCTTCACATAAAAGCAGTCAACGGTAGCTTTTACTGTGAGGCATTCACAGACGACACAGTGTACCTGTAGCAGAGATTATCGCTAACCACAATTATTCATCAAGAAACTGTAATTTTTTTTATCAGCAGATCATTTTTAATTTTGCAGAGCTATAATGGATTAAATGGGAGCAGCCACAGCGAGCTATTAAAAGGAAGAGTTACAGACGTCAGGTTGCACACCAGACTTTCTGAAAGGTGACCAACTACTGTCACAGTGCCCTGCTGACATGAGGAAAACTACTTGTGTCTTGCACAGCATGAAATCAGTTTGCAGATCTAATTATTATTGACTGACATCTCTACTACAACAATGCCAGTTTGTATGGTGGCACTCTAAACACATAAACCAGTTGCTCTTCTACTGTATTTCTGACAAAGTAGCTACTTACGGAGTGTTTGCTGTAGTATTAAACCGTACGTGCTCGTACTAGCAATAGTTTCACCAACCAGGAATGAAATCTTAAGGATTACAACTTTAACGGTTACACAAATATGACGAATAGAGTAGATAGTCATAGTTACCTTTAGTGTGATAAGTGACAGCAGCTTTAATATCAAAGGACCCCCAGCTACACCTTCTGCCAATGTCTTTAGAGTGGGCCTGTTGTTTAGATGAGCCAAACAACACAGTGGTTAGCTGGCCCTGTGCAGGCTTAGCACCGTTGTCTTTACTGGGGGCCGACACAGCAGAACCTGCACCCTTGGCCTCAACTTTTGTCTTTTCCTGGCCACATGGCTGCAGCTTGTTCTCCTCCTCACTCATCCCACAAGCAGGAGAACAAGCGTTAGACACATTGCAAGGGGCACAAGTCCTTTTCTCAGGGTCTTGAGCCAAAGTGCCCGGCTCTAAGAATGATGGGCTAACATCAAAGCAGGGCTGGGCAACCTTGGCTGCAGCAGCCTGACACTCGCTTTGAGGTGTGACCACAGTAGTCTTGTCCTCTGCAGGCATCTGGCCACCTCCTCCTTCTGGCCCCAAGTTAGGCTCATTGATGAAGGAAAGCCCCCACTGATTCTGGAAGATATCTCCCAAGGCTTTCTGATTTGTCTGAGCAGCCGGTGGGTCAAGGTGACGAGCACTAGGGAGCACAGGTTGCATATTTAAAGGGTAAATTACAAGAGTATACTTTCCAAGCTCATATGCTTCTCCATCTACAGGACTGGTTGTAGAGCTACAGTTACTTTCCAAAGGTGATGCTACATTCTCGCCACTTGGGATAGATGGGGCTGGTGGAATACTACTAGCAGCAGGAGCAAAGAAGGTACCCACTGATGGGCAGCCATTTCCGTTTCCAGAAACAGGGCCATTAGTAAAGCTAGCTGAGGTGATAGTTTTCATAGCAGACATAGGGACCTGTGACAGTCTAACAGGAGGAGGCAGTGATTCTCCTCCACCTTGAGCTACTTTGTTGAGGTTCTCTTTTACTTTACTTGCATAACTGATCTTGGGAACAATTTTTGCACTGCTATTGTCCACAGGAAATACTGGAGGGGGCTTAAACAAAGTCCACGAGTCCTCTTTTGAAGGTGAGGAAAGCTTGGCTTTGTGCCTTTCCTCAGTCTTTTTACCAAAGGTGCCAACTGTTTTGCCATCAGAGTTTTTCCTCTGAGATTCACCCATTGAAGCTTCTGATGCAACAGCCCGTCTAGCTGCTGACTGAGCTTCTACTTTATGGGTGGCTCTAAAGCCATCAAGTCTAGAAGTCAATCCCTTCTCAGTTGTCTCAAGATTAAAAGCCCCATGCTCTTGTGTAGTGTTGCCCTGCTGCATGTCTTTCTCCTTTTCTCTTATCACATTATCATTGTTCTTGGCGTTGTTACATCTGGCCTTGCGTTTCTTCGGAGTAGTATATCCACCTTCGGAGCCGCTACCATCATTGTCCTTGCTAGAATAGCCATTTGTAATTAAGCCACAGTTTACAACGCCATTTTGAAGCAATAGAGAGTCTTTCTTATCCAAAGGCTGGCCCTCATGATGATTCAAATCCAGAGCCTTTTCCTTGTCATTTTTAACGTCCATACTCTTCTTATAGTCCAATCCTTTGCTGCTCACTTTTGGAACAGTTGTGTACAGCTTTTGTGTTGACTTCTGCTTCACATTTGTGTTACTTGCATGTCTGTTACCATTGCTGTTGGGGGGATACGACATACCAACAGTATCAGACAGATGTGGATTCTTCTCCCCCTCCTCCTCACTGATGTTTACTTTTTTATTGCCTGAAAGGGGAAACAAAATCAGTTTATACTGAAATGTTACAACACGTCAAACATTCTTTCCACTGGAAAACTGCCCCAACTAGCAAAAGATTTTCAAAAATGCTCTGTCAATTCATTTGACCTTTCTCGCTTTCAGAAAATATAAGTTACGCAAAGACTCTTTGGTTAAAAAAAAAAATCAAATGTTTGGTGGTATTTGTATTGCAAATATGAGCAATATAGGACCATGAAGTCACAAAAACTGAAAAAAATGCTTCAGGCATTAAAATTGTATCTCTGCTATTCACAGATTTAAACTGGTGTTTCCTATTAACAACTCATTTGTTGTGTTCACTGTATTTTCTGTTAAATCACTGCAGCAATCGATGTTGAGGAAACCATGTTGTCAGACAGGTTATGCACCACTGTTATTCTATGCTATAGTGTAGCCTGAATATGTACTTCATAAGATAAGCTGGGTGCTCACTGTATGCACCATAACAAATTGTGGACATGTATTATACCTCACAAATGCATACTGGGCTGCTGGATGCTATCTTCTTGACATTATCTGGTCTGACATCAAAGACCAGTTGCTGCATGATGTAAAGGGAAGGCTAACAGCAGCATTTATGACATGGAGTGGCAGTGTACCACAAATAGGTCTGTGCATTGCACACAGGCACGGGCACGGCTGTCAACGTGGGGCTTGCAATATAATGGTGCTGCTGCCCCTCATGTCAATGGGCACAGCACACACAGGCTGCACACAGCCTCGCTTCACTCATTATACAGAAGCAGGCTGTCGCTTGTTTGCATTAACGTAGCTGCCAGCGAACGTAAGGTCGATGATTACAGTGTCCGTGCAGCTGCAGCAAAGTGTATCTTTATGTGCTAGTCATGACCGAGTTGCTGCGTGGCTTTACGTTGACTGGACAACATGCAACAGGCCTGTCAGAGATGGCTAGCGTTAGCCACTGTCAAGTAGCCATCGACTCGCTGGGCATTAACACACCCTGTCACCATTGATAGTCGGTTGTGCCATGAGACAGCAACCTGACACCCGTATCCAGAGTAAGCAAAAGACAACGGCGGCGTGTCGGTGTTGCACAGTACCGTGGTTGTACAAAAAAAAATCTCAACTAGCCGGATAACTTTAGCATTAGCTCGCAGTGATATTCTAACATGGCCGACAGGAAATGGCAGCTCAGAACATTCCAGTGGAGCCGGCTCGCTTTCCTAAACTGGACACAAGCATGCTGAAGGGAACAAGACAAAGATCTGACTGCTGCTGAGAGCGAATCACCGTGCACATTTAACACTTCACGAGTTTACAACACAATGCATGCTAGCAGGCCTTTCTACAATGATTTAGTTGCATTTGCAAAAGAAAAATGGGTGGTGAAACCGGCGCACAAGGTCAATCCCCGATATGTCAAACCACCACCAGCGACAACTGTCACGCAACGTCAGCTAGCCAGCTAGCTAACTTAGCTAACTTAATGGTCGGTTTCTGGTCCGGGCAGTGGCTAACTATCAGTATGGTCTGTAAGCTAACGTTACTCACCAGCTGTAAGTGTCTGAAAATATTTAGGGCAACAGGCAGCATATAGTTTGAATTAATAGCTAGCGGGCTACGCTGTAAATCACGGTGGAGTTAACGTTAGTTAGCAAATGCTAGTCGGCTCGTTGACATTAGCTGACTAAGGCTAGCAAGCGTTAGCTCACTTTTCCGGATGGCCCAACCTGTTTTCTTCGTCTGCGTTTCCTGATGCTGGCGCTGGAAGTGGCTCTGATCATTTTTTGGACAAGTTGTATGTTGAATAGAGTGTCTGTCCTCTCCGTGGTGGTGATATTGTCTTTCTTGTGCCCGATCTTTGGGCTGTTCCTCCATTGAAGTGTAGAATGTCGGACTTGTTCAACCAATATGTTAGCTCACTGGGTAAGTACAGAACAGTCCAATCACTACCAGTGTAAAACGGAAGCTATTTGAAGCCTCTGTAAACGTCAGCAGTAAACGTCTAAAAATGGCACTGTTTTGGGTGGTCACCGCCACTAAATCCCGTGTCTACTATTTGTGCTGAGTTATGCAGGGGATATTTTGCAGGACTTTACAGATCCCGGCGGACGTTTCACACTAAAATAACGGAGAAGTGATATTTAAAAAAAAAAAAAAAAAAAAAAAATCTTTTCAGGGGGGCAATGACGGGGTGGGGTTCGTGTGTGAACTAAAATCATATGACCGGAGGCGCTGCCACGTCTCCAGCCAGTGGACACTTTTGTGGAGGGTCCCAGGGAGACCAACCCCACTCCCAAAATGGAAATCCAACTTATTGCAAAATTCAATACATCTGTCCTAAAACATGTGTCATTAATTTTTTTTAGTATTTTACCACATGTCGAATAGAAAACATGTTCCTGGTGCTGTTTTCTGGAGTGCATGTGTGCCAAAACACCCAAATTAACACGATTATCAAAGTGTGTGTGCACACCAGTAAGTAATATTCAACATGTGTCTCCCACTAGAGATTTTTTGCATACTTCAACTTGCATATTTTCCTGTGGCGTGTGACATATTTTTAATGCCATGTGTCATGCTTGCTCCGCTTTACATCCCATCACAAATACCACCTTATACAAATGAAAACAAACTCTGTCTGCCTACATGCAAAGACACATGGTGAGATATCAGAGGAAGAATTTATCTTTTAGACATATGCATTTATCATAGATGTTTAGCCCTTATCCTCCTTCACTGTCTGGGTGGAGCAGTAGGCAGAGTATATCATTATGGTATTAAATGTCTTATGTGGAATGGCTACATTACTTTGCATTTCTTTCCATCCTTTCAACATCATTTGCTCCTTCAGCTGCCCCACAATTAAGATGTCCAGCAGGAGCATGCTACCATTAAACTTTTTGTCCTCTGACACTACTAAGTGAGTGAAATCACCCTCTGATTTCATGTGTGGGTCTGGTTTTAATTGCTTGTGTTTGACAAGTCAAACAAAGAGTAAATGCACACTAAAAGGCTTTTGTCTGGATTAGAACAACTAACTCATACTGAGTGATAACCATAGTTTAGGCTGACATTTAGGAGAGCCTGGCAAATAATCTTCTCATATGGAAATGTATATATTAAGAGAGAAAGCAACTATAATATCAGACATTAAACATTTTGATTAAATAATTATAGTAATTAATAATTTACAGAAAATGAGTAGGGTTTTTGGGAGTTGGCCTGATATCACATACTACACATACAAATACCTATTAATAGATATTTATTCACCTCACATTAAGTATAAAGCAAAGTCACTTCCATTGTGATGTATGAGATGTATGTGGCCTGTGTGTGGCAGAGTGCAACGCTGCTCACATGGGACATAAAACAGTCAACAGCACCCTCTTGTGGCAACAAATACAAAGGGCCAGGCTTTGTTGACAAGCACCATGAGATGCAGTCAAAGTTGAGTAATAAATTTTGCAGTCAAACAAATGTGCTCTATGAGTGTATCAAACTTTCTCGAGTCTCTGGAAGGGGCTAAGTTCTTGCTTGTCAGATTCATATATTCGTTGTTTTTTTATTTGTGCCTTTATGTCTGTAAACTCTTTAAAAGTGGAATACCAGAGTTCCTCCTCATCATTTCCTCACTACCATTAACAGAAAAAGCCCATTTATGTTTCAAACAGACCCCATAGTGCTGATGTATGCAGCCCTGCTTGTCCTGCTGTATATTTTATTTTTTAAGGACTCTTGGGGCTCTGATATTCACATGATGACTAAGCTTTTTGACAAGAAATGCAAAGTTAATAACAGCAACTTCATGCAGAGGCTCTGGTTTAGGGGCCCCCTGAGCCTTTGGGCCCCTGGGCGTGGGCCTGGTAGACCCGTCCGGTAATACACCCTTGACTGTATGCATGTGACAACTACCTTTAACATGACATCTTAACTTGATAACAAGATATATTTTTAAAATGAGACTTGGTTATAAGAGATGGTCCCAGTCTCCAGGCATGTGTACACACAAATGCTAATTTTGAAGTATGTCAAAAACCCAAACAGTGTGAGGTTCTGAGCAAATCACTTCAACAGTTATTGCAGTGACATTTTGTACTTTTGCCCCATGAAAGAAGAGTGAGTATTGAGAATAAACTTGACAAAGGAAAGTATCAGAGGCAAGACAAAAATCTAGTTCTGGCTTTAGAGAATGTCATAGTTTGAACATTTGAATATCAAAGCTGATAATTAGGCTAAGCGTAAATCTTTGGATTGTCTGACATTACAAGTCAGGGTTAAAATGAGCGGATCATTTTACATCATAATTGTTTATAAGAAAGGTTACACAACGACACAGTAAGTATTTCAAATTAAACCATTTCTTTATTTCATATTGAGCAACAAATTATTTCAGGGATACATTTGTTTCTAAAAAAAAAAAAAATACCCTGTGTGTAACATAGTTGGGCTTTGTTAAACACCAATATAACACCCATTGTGCAGGCCTCAGGAGGACTCAAGTTAAGCAATATGTTTTGATAACTGTTCTCATGCACTCTTGATAATATAAATCTCTGGCCAATATGCAAGAACAAAACTGAAGCCTTTAACTGATGACTGACATGGCTGAATAATGATAAAAGTAATGTGTGTGCCATGCCATTATATCAGTATTTATAATAGTGATGCCTAAAAATCTCTAGACAATTCGTCTGTCAGTTTTTTAGGCATTAAATGCCTTAATTTAAATTTGAAACACATAAACAGATTATTCCATTCTTTATTACAGATAGGCTTTCTATGTTAGGGTCTAAAATGTGAACTGATAAATATTACGTTATGATAAAATAATCATGCCATTGCAAAATAGCATTCAATCTGAGATTTCTGTAGCCTGCATAGAAACAAAACACTTTCATGCCTGTAAAGTGTCACTTGAGGTGAGAAACACAGCAGAGTCGCTGCTGTTTCACAGTGTAATCCCTGCCCGTAGTGATATTTGTTTTGTATGAAACCTGTGGCTCTGGACACTGTTGACCATTGCACCAGTAAAATAACAATAAAAAAAAATACAGGCGTGCTAAGAATGTGTGACAGTGAAGCTACAGTAACTGCACATACAGATATTTTTTCCCCAAAAAAGTGTGAGATAATAGTTTTAAAGGACAAGGGTGGAGGATTTAAGGGGTTATATTGGCAGAAGTGGAATATAATATATTAATTATGGCCTGTCTCTGACGAGCCGAACAAGGTTGGAAAACACTGATTTGTAACGTGTAACTGCTTTATTCAGTGTTTTTACTGGTTTAAATCACCTGGTCTGTTTGTTTAGGAGATGAGGAGACATCCGCAAATAAATTGGCTCCTGGTAAAAACCTCTTGAACAAAGAACACTGAAGGAATTCTAACCAGGAGAAATTTCAGTTGGTTGCAATCTGCGATCCTCACCACTAGATGTCACTAAATCCCCCTAAATGTTACACACTGGACCTTAAAGATGCCGACTGTACACACATACTGTACGCTGAGGTGTGATGTATAAAGCATCAGTGCTGAGGCAAAGTGCATTTCTTTGGAGGTATTAAAAATGTAAAGAAACTGATGGACTCTTCCATGCCTTGGAATGTCCCAATGACACTGGACATGCAGTCACAACGTGTCTTGCATGGCTCAGCTGAGGACTCTCAGCCTGTAAATGTTTCAGTGAAGAGAGCAGAATTAAAGGTATCCAGTGTCTTTATGGTCCTCTTTCATTGTGTCATCACAGCGTGGCTAGAAGGTCTTCATGTCGTAGAACTTTGTAGGTAAGCCAGTAGAGGACATTAAACATGAGGAAGCTCATGGGGAAAACAGCTCGGGCGATGGTATCAATCCTTTTTGCTCGATCCACAAAGCGCCTGCGAATATCATAGAAACCTAAACCAGGAGGTAAATCTGCGAAGACTGGCGTTGCATCCATTTCCTGTGCGGTCCCTGCTGCCAGGGCAAGTCCATAACTCTGGAAGAGTAAACCCTGCTGTGCCAGCTCCTCCTCCTGGGAAGAAAAAGGCACAGCACAGAATAACCATCTGCTCTCAGTGAGAATCACACAGCTTCACTGATGCCAGTGATTGGCTGGCTGGTGTTTAACTAAACAAGGCGACGGTACATACCCTGGCACAGGCACTGCACTGCTGGACTACGTTCCCATGAGGAGCATTGTTGCCTGACATGTTTTTTCCTTTCACCTTACTGTCACCACTTCCCTGCTGATGGGAGGAAAAGCAGCACATATATTGAATCATCAAAAAGACTGCAGGATGGAAAAATCATGACACAGCTCCTGTATGCTGCATGTGTCTTTCAAATCCTCATTAACAAGCAATCATCATCTGTTTCTGACAAAGTGAATACACGTCTGACATTAATGTGAAATGAGACCACTTGGAGATGAAGTCAGAGCAAATTTCAGTGGCGTTGCATAATCCCAACAAATGAATAAGTACAAAGGACTCAAGCAGATGTTTTGTGTATTGCGTTATAAATATTACAAGGTATTAATGAGTCCTGCAGCTGCTGTCACACTGCTTCATTTAAGAAATATTTTATATTTAAAAGGTGCGTTGGCCTATTTTGTCTCCAGTGTTTTTCTTCTCCACATGAGGCCACAAGATGTTGAGAACAGTGGAATAAGGTGATGGCTTGAATTAATTACAGGTCAGTGCTGTCTGCATTTCCCGGCTGGAGTGCAACATGCAGCTGAGTTGTGTAGCTCGTGCATAGCTGGGCGCAGGGAATAGCAGGTGACAGCCGCCCTAGGGGCTGAGTGGGTGGGTTGCACTCACAGCTCTCTGCCGCTGTTGCTCTTTGAGCTTCTTCCTCAGCCTGAAGAACTCCTTGTGCTGGCGTGAAACAAAATTAACGGCTGCATACTCCAGCAGTGCAGCAAACACGAAGAGAAGACACACTGCCATCCAAATGTCTATGGCTTTCACATAGGACACCTGCGAAACCATGAAAATCAAATTAGGGAAGTCACTCAGTAAACATTAGCATTCATGCCATGTTAGCCAGTGACATGAAAGACATGAGATTATGACTCTATGTCAAGAGTTACATGTTGGATTACTTTGTGGATCTTCATTGATATAAAGAAGTATGACTGAACTAAACTTGACAAAACTAGACTGTAAAAATACTCCACTACAAGTTAGATTCAACAGATGTTACATTTTCTTCAAAACATCATTATTATTGATGCATTAACACGTATAAAGATGCTTCAACTGTACTAATAACACCACAGGAATACAATAATAACGTAATACTCTGAGAAGGGACACTTTGCACCAGTTCTTCTACTTTTGATACATTTTGGGGAATAATTAGTGCTTTTTAATAGTCTTGCTTTTTCTTGTAGTGAAGTCTTTTCACATTGTGGTATTACTACTTTTATTTAAGGAAAATGATCTGTGTCCTTCTCTCAGTACTGCATTTCTGACCATGCATGCAGTCCTTTTTATTTCAATTTCTGGGGCATTAAACAGCCTATCATGGCTCAGTGCATCATGAATAAAATTTGGGATTGAATTGACTGGAACAAATAGGTATGCACCTGTGTTCAAAAACTTAAATGGCTCAATTTAAAGTTGTTCCCCTGCTTAATTAGAAAGCCAGCACTGAGCATAGCAAAGGCCTTCAAACTCCTGCCTGGACCTACATCATGCATAAGTGTCACTGACACTTTGGGCGCTGGGAACATGTCCTCACCACTTGGCTGATTTCGTCCCCATGACTTTTTGAAAGCGTTTGCACAATGAGGAAATATACAATGCAATGCAGGTATGGAAAATTAAAAGTGCACTGTCCAAAGGTAAACAAAAAATAAGAATCCCCTCTAGCCAACTGATTCCAAAATGACCCAAAACAATGCATGTGCTGATCAGCAATTTATTTAAACTGTTGACAGTTTCTTCTTGTCCAGCTGTTCCATTCGCTCTCTGTAAACATGACAATACCTATGAGCTATTAAAGAGATCGTTCAGATTTTAGAAGTGGAGTTGTACGCAGTACTTGTCCATAGTCAGCATATTACCTACAGTAGATGGTACTTTACCTTTTGGTCAGACAGCCCATTCCAATAGGAAAGTCATTAGTTCCACAGCTACAGCCACCAGAATCCATTGACCAAAAACAGTAATTTTGGCTTGCTTAAAACAGAAGCTGCTGGTCTACAGCTGCTCAGTTAGTAAGTTTGTGTTACTGTGTGACTTTGGTGAATCCAAACTAATCACTATAAACAGCAAAGTCACACAATAACCCTTCCAAAATAACTGATCGAGGCAGCGGTAGACCAGCAGCTCCAGTGTTCAGGGACATCAAATCACTGTTTTCCTCAATGGAATCTGGCTTTGAAGAGGGCAATATAATGGCTTCAATTCCCCATCAGAAATTGCTGTCTGATGGAAAAGTGAAAATACTCTTAATATAGTGCATACTTAAACATCCATTATAGGTAATACACTGACTATGGACAAGTTCCTCATACAACCCTGCTTGGGGATGGAAGAGTAAATGATGCCTACATGTGTATTGATTCAGCAGGGACAACATATTTGAAAGCAAACTGTCATCTGCCATCTGAATTATGTGTTTTCCTTTACATATATAAAGACATTCCAACTATAAATTGCTGCAGAAAATTTCACCAGAATGCAGGGCATGTGTTTGACACTCATAATTTTGTGGGTGAGGACTCCTGGAGCCCCTGTTCTTATTCAGTGGTCAGATATAATTACAGCGGCCCAACCCGCAGTAATTGTCTACTCTGACCTCATACCGATCCCTCCATTACACTGCCTGAAATCACTTATGGCCATTTAAAAAACGTTCTTCATCTGACCCCTTTTGTCCCCGCCACTTTCCAACACAAAGTGACACCCTTTATGCAGTGAGTTTAATTTCTCTGATTTTATAGGCTTTTTAAAACTTCTACTTTCTTAAGATTATTACCATCTCTGCTCTCAATAATAATAACACATTAAAACATTGTAAATTAGAAAACTTCAATGCACCTTTTTCTCCTGAAATCATCCCAGAATGTATAAAAAATAAGGACTAACTTGATTTTCTAATGTTGAGTGTCACAAACCAAACTGTCTGACCTTTGGCAGGGAGGCCCTGGAGCCTGAGCTCTGCGTCGTCATGGTGAGCACTGTAGTGATCCCCAGTCCCACTCTGGCCGGAGCTGCATCCATGTTGATCCAGAAGGACACCCAGGACAGGATGACGGTGAGCAGGCTCGGTATGTACATCTGGATCAGGTAGTAGCCCATCTGACGCTCCAGGTGGAATTTGACCTCGATGCAGGTGAATTTACCTAACCACAGGAGGAGATACAGGTGCAAACTGACAGTCTTATTAGAAGTTGATTGACAGTATCTGTCAAGGATGTTGGCTGGCAGGTCGTCGTGTGTCATGTACCTGTGTTGTAGTGCTTAGTGCAGTAGCCGAGGCCTTTCTCCTCTTTTAGCACAAACTGGGGGAGCGTCAGATCATCAGCCACCTGCACCGCTCCCACATCCAGCCATTCAAAAATGAGATCATTCATGGTGTAGCCAACTAGAAAAGAAACAGAGAGAAACAGTACTATATGGCACATAACGAGTTTATGACTAAATCTATATTAAAGGTTCTGTGTGTAACTTTCAGGAAGTTTCAGTGACACCTCTCTCTAAGGCTATTAAGTGAACTGCAGTCGGCATCCCCTGTAGCTGCAAGCGAACACCTGCATGGGCCACAACAGTGACTGACAAGATTTCATTTGGACCATATCTGCACCATGATACTGTCTCACCTTTTGCAAATTACCAATTATCAGCTGATGTTACAAAACAACCAATGGCAGATCCATGCAGCGTAGCTTTACTGCTAGCTGGCTAACCTTAGCTCTGGTTACAGTCTTTGGCTGCCCAGGTCACTGTAACTTAGCTATGCTACATGGATCTGCTGTTGGTGGCTTTGTAGCTGATAATAATAGTAGTAATATATAATAATATATAATAATAATAATAATAATAATAATTTGCAGCCCTGCGAGTATGGATAAATTAGCTGAATTTATCCACTCAGTACGGTATTTTACTACATTTTCTTGTTAGCAATTTGCCCACATTAGCAAGCGAACCAAGGTTAGTTACAATATCTTCACCCATTGGCAATAAAAAAAGATACTAAATGTAAAATTTTATATTCAGTATCTTTAATGCTCTCAAGCCTGCTTTAAAAGATGAACTCACAGCTTTCGAGCTGCATCGTACACGTCTGGCTGTCCATGGGGAAGTTCTTCAGATCCATAGGACAGGAGAGGGTAAGGGTCAGCCTGGAAAACAGAGACAGCAACACTGTAATGGCGCTGGGATGGTGTATAAAATGAAAAGGTGACACCCTCACACTCCAACCCATGAGGAGATCCCCAGCTAGCCAGCAGCACTATACCCACAGCACCAGCCATCTCCTGCTTATGTTTCACTCAGAGTCTTTCTGCACCCTACATTAAGGGTCACATCAAGCAGCTCTAACCTCTCTGACACCTGTCCTCCTCTCCATCTTTCTACTTCACTGCACCCCACGCAAACCGCACAAAGGACTGACAGGTGCTGACAGACAATATGTCAGCCTATATGGAGGGCTTGACATAAAGTGGGTTGAGAACACGGCAAAAATAGAAGAGTGCTCCCCTCTTACAAGACATAGAGATCAAGAAAAAAAGAACATCCCATTTCTCAGTTGAAGTGTTGACAAGGAATTTACTGACATCTAATCATTGAGTATCTGTTGCTGCCGCTGCTCTTTTTGTTGAGCCATGATGTCTTTCGCCACTCATTTTTAAGGACCCCTATTCTCTTTATTCCAGCAAGGACAAAGTGAAGAGTCTCACAAAATGAGCAATACCGCAGAGAGGAGGGAAACAAGTGATCTGGATTCAGTGTCGTCTAATAGACACAGTGGCTAACCATATGTGAGTAAGTGAATGAAGAGCAATAATAAATTTATAGAAACATATTTATTTATTTTTCACAGTTTCAAACTTTCTGGCCCTGTTTATTTAGTGAAACTAATAATTAAAGTCACTAAGTGGTCATTTAGTCAGTTGGTCATTTCCCAAGTTTAGCTATTATATTAAAGGTTCAATAACCAGAGAGGCAGCTGATCATTTTGTTCATGCTTAACATAATTGCTAATAGAGCTTTAAACATTGCTTCATCTTTCATATATTCTAATGAAAACCATTACGCTACAATTCACCACTGCTTTAGTGCCACATTACTGACCTGATTCTGTTTTAGCCTGCAGTTATTATTCACAGTGGGTGCTGGACAACACAATGACAACTGAACTGAACTGGAGTGAAACAAACATGTTGTTGGAACATATACTTAGTGGCTCATACATCTCATAGATAGAAGTTTATATTCAGCTGGCCACTTGACAAACCATGGAAGTGGATGTGTAATATGTGATAGAAGTAAATCCTGCTGCATTATTCAACCACAAGATCACCTGATGCTGTAGAGGACGTTCCCATTCTGGAATATCCGAAGCAGTTTGTTGTCTGTTGTAACCTCGTGAAAGTTTGCTCCCTTTTCATTTGCAAAGAACAGGTCAGGTTTCCAAATGGAGTCCAACATCGAAGGGTCCAGATCCAGAGAGTCATCTGGATACTCCTTATATGCCAGTCGAGGGTCATTCCACTGCTGTCGCAGAAATACATTGAGCCGGTAGTCCTAAAGTATGGAATTAAGTCATAATTAGGAATTAAAATTGTTACAGTTATAAGTAACCGACACAAAATATGTAGCCACAAGTAGTTATTTAATAGTTTATGACATAGTAGAATCATACTGAGAGTTTAAAGCTTGTAAGTACTGTACAGTAGCCCTGAGAGCTCAACACACTGCAAATTAAGAAGACACGTGCAAATAGTAAACACAAGCGAATAAACAAAAAAAAAAAGTCATATATTTTTCAACATGCTGCAAATAGTGAAAAGAAAATGCATACACAGAAAAGGAAACTGATGACTTGACTTAACCTTACCTAGCATTAGCTTTTTACTAGTTATTAGTATGCTAATTCAAATAATCTAAAAAATATACACACACAATTCACTGTGAAACATGTTAATATTCTGTTTGCTGACTTTAACATTAATAGGTACTTTCAGAACCTGTAATACAGGACGAGCAGGTTAAACTACCTGTGGGTTTTGCTGACATGACACACATCACTTTCTGTCAGTTACCGAAAAGCAAAGCAAACAACAAAACAAAAAGTAACAGATGTGTGGTGGTATACATTTGAAAATATTATTCATGACGTCAAGTGGCAATTTATTTCCGTCCTTCAAAGGTAGCCTATTGGTGACAATTCTGAAAATAATTAAAGCCAGCTAAGATAATGTTAGCCTGTTTCATACAAGGTAAAAGGAGGCCAGAAATGTGTTCATCTTAAATAAATAAAAAATTATAAGTTACTTAAAATGTATTTATTGTTGCTTTCTGAAAGTATGTGATAGTATGAGTCCTTTTTTTTCATAAGCAATTTATGTGGGTCTGGTGTATTTAATCAGATTGTTTGAATTGGCAGGCTCATAAAAAGCAAAAGGCTAACGCTAGGCTAACAACAGATATCTGCAATACTATCTGAGTCATGCAATCGCAATGTTAAAATGAACAAAAGCTATGTAACTACATTTTTGTTCATTTTTTAATGGCACTAATGAATAGCCAACTTCAGTATCTTTATAAACCAATAAACACAGCAACAACAAATGTGTCCCAGCCATGTGCAACACTCTTTAGTGTCCCCGGAAACAGTTTCTGTTGTGTGCTACAAGCAGCATTTTTTTTAACTTGGTTTATAGACTGTAAAGGACTCGGTTGTGTTTTGTCTATTTGCAGTGAGGTGTTTTTCAGAGTCGTGAAGATGTTTTCTTTCTACCTGCATGTGTCTATGCATCTAATTCTTGTGTCATTTTAATAAACCATGAGAGAGGGCCAAGATCTTGTGAACAATAAGTCACAAGCAAGAAACAAATGAACCTGCTGCGTCTCTCAGCAGGCAATGAGCACTGTGCACATGCAAGCTCTCTGTAAGCAAAAATAAATAAATAAACGCTGACAAAAAGACTTGAGTGCCCGTGACCTAAACGACAGAAAACTCCACTTACAATTTTATCATTTAAAGTTTGATGGCTCTCCCTAGAGGTATTTTAGAAAAAGCATAAGTCTTCCTAACTCTAAACTAGAATAAATTAACAAAAAAAAAAACAACAAGGTTGTCCCCAAACACTCTCCATGGGCCTCATGAATAAAGGATTTTCCCTTATTTGACGGCGACAGAGAGATGATAAAATCATAGCTGACATTATGTAATGAACTTACAAGATGGTGTTTACAGTCATCAGTTAATCATAATCTCATGACAGTATGTTTAAGCATCATGAAACATGCTCCAAATGGCTTCTCCAAACAGAGGGAGGAGAGCCAGAAACACTTAAGATGAATTAACACCAAAGAGTCTGATGCTTCTGATGTACGAGCATCAACCAGCTCTGTTGTCCAAAGAACATAGCTGGGATTCCTGCACTGGCAGCAAATTAAAGTAGCTGAGGCTTTTTTTAAGAACAGCTAACGTCTCTAAATAAACTCACAAATGTTTTTACTCCACTACATTCATTTAACAGCTTTGGTTACTAGTTACTTTCCACATTAAAACGATTGTTTAGTATATTATTACAAAATAAAATCAACAAATTAATGATGATACACTGTATTATTATAATACATTAAGCTACCCAGCAGGATACAAAGCAGTTACACTTAGCCCCATCTGCAGCTGCAGCATTAAAGTGATGTTTGCACTTAAGTTAAGTTTTGAATGCAATTTTCAGTATTTCTACACAGTGGTATTGCTACTTTTACTAAGTAGTATTTTTTAATTAAATATTAGCAAAGTAATCTGTGCAATCTGTGTGTTTCAGTACTCATACTATCATACTATATAGTATGCCAGAAAAAGATTTAGTATGTCCCGATACATAGTATGTCAAATGCAGTATGCCAAAAAATACCAAGATGTTCTTCTACATCCGGTCCGATTTTGCAGTGATTTCTGGCTATTCTGACCCACAATCTTCTGCGCAGCGACGATATGTCACATCGACTGAGCTGTACACAGATGACAGCCAGACAGCTCATTGACAGCAGTTTGACAGCATATTGACAGATGTCAGATGTCGCAATGACTGATGACATTCAAGTAACTGATGACCAGTTGAATATTAATGCTAGGAGTATTGATTGTTTAAGTGAACAAAACAACAAAAGGATATAACTATAAAAACAACAACGACAGAGAACTGTAGATGTAATTTCACTGTTGCAAATATAATCTGTTAGAATTTACAACCTATGCAGTTATAATTTTAAAGTTAAACTACGTACATTACAAAGTAACAACGGCAGATCTCCCCAGATTGATCTCTGGTATTCAGTAAGTGGCATGTGTTATATTTCCAAGTTAAGGGATATTAAAGCAAGGGGGTCAAGGTTCAGGGCGTAATGTTATGAGTAAGTATTATGTCCTGATACGATACGCTACAAATGCTAGCCTATATACTACAACAGCATAATAGAATTCCTTAAATTGAGATATAACTTTTTCTGGGTGTCACTCCCAAGAGATACAGTAGAGTACAACTGTTGCTGAAATGAAGTGTAAAACCTTGACTTTACTAACATGCATGTTTTAACACTACTGAGTCCACCAAAGTTAATACCTTTAATATAATTACACTGAATATTGGCCTGAGCATCAGAGTTGCCATTTGTTGTCACATTTGTTGTTGCATTTTTTTTTATTTTTTTTTTGCACTTCATTTAGTGACACCCTGAGGTCACAGCGAGGGCAGGCAACAAATGCAATTTTCTTAACACTGTATTTAGATAGTCCAAGTTTGATATTCAATAATCTGATAGTAAAAGCAGTAAATCACAGAGTAAATTTTCTAGTTACCAAAAGATGAACCAAATAAAGCCACAGAGGACCATAAGGAATATTCTCACCATAGTTGTTTCAGTGATGGATCCGAAGCTGTTGATGAAGATGTTACACGTGACGTTGACCGGAGGACCTGAGAGAAGCAGATTGTCACCACAGATTACAGTCACACTGATTTCTTAAATACCACTGATGATGTTTTCTGAGGAGGCTGCATGAAGTATTAAAGCCGGTAAAGAGCAGAGCGTTCTGGCAAAATAACATCTGCTTGCTCTTTTCATAATATGCCATGCTGTGTCCTGATAAATAGACTTATCCAAGATAACCAGCATGAAATTATGTTGTCATTTCCAGTACCCTCCCATTAGTGTAGTCCATCTGTCGCCCACCGAAACTTTAAATATTTCAGGGGCTCATTTCCTGAGAGGCAATAATTTATTGATTCTCCTTTAGTTACATTAGTGTATTTATAGATAATCAGCCGGGATTTACCCAGCATGCACTGACAAGGATGTGGAGCAAGTATGAAATATATATGAAATGCGACCCCAGAGACAGAGGGGGAAGTATGTCAGAGAGAATCTGCTGGCTTCACTCACAACAAGAGATCAGGATTGAACTGAAATGGGCCTGTGGGGTAACATGCCAGGGTAAGTGCACATTTCTGACAAATCTGAAAGAGAAGTCTGCGTGAAAAATATCATGACCCAAGGCTGTGGGTCAGCACAAAAACAGTTCAACAAATGACAAAAAACCTGACTTCTGTGTGAAAACATCTCAGCCTGCAGCTCCTCTTACTCCAGACCCATCTGTGAGTGATTTGTGCTACTTCACCGCCCACATTGTTACGCAGATCGCACTTTCTTCCCACACCTGTCCTGACAGAGGCGGTCCTCCCACCGCACGCCACAGTGTGTTACCTTTGAAGTTTGGCCTGATGCGAGCGTCATAGCCAGATGTGCGTCCCATCAGTTTGTCTAGAAAGTCAGATGGAGAGGGAGCCTTGGCTGCTCTGCTCGGGAGCTTCATCTCCTTGCAGAGCACAGACCTGCCAAGTGACGGGAAAACAAACTCTGGATGTACTGATATTTTTCTTCACTTAATATTTAATACCTCCAAATCTCCTCCAGGAAGGGTTTATCTCATTTAAAATGTACAGTGGCTATCAGTTTATTTTTTACTGGATGGCAGCACATGCATTTTGTAATATACATATATTGTGCATTCAGACTAGATGTATTAAATTATTTTTAAATATCTTTATTCAAAGATCCAGTTTAAATATGCAAATCATCTGTGTAATTACTTCAGCACCTGTTATCACCTAAAATCAAGCTTTTTTTTTTTCATCTGTTCAGTATAATCCTGCATTTTACATTATGAATGACACATTTAATGCAGGACTCTTCTCACTTTAAGAGAACAGTAATGTTGACATGCTCCTTGTCAAACAAGCACAAAGACCACCCAATGCATTGCCAGTGTAAACTCATGTAAATTCCATAATAACACTGTTACACACACATGCATTTATATTACAATGGCTTAACAAACAGCAATTTACAGATATGCTTTATAATAAGTTCAGGAATGTTGATATGCTACTACTTAAAAATCATCTCTTACCTGCCTTGCAGAAAAATGACAGATGAAGCCCACACCATACACAACATGTGCAATAGCATTCTTAGTTAGTAGAAACAACAGATGTGTAAGTGCGATGGAGGGAGGAACTGGAAAAGAAAAGAAAGAAAGGGAAAAAAGAAAAAGAAGCAGAGATGCAGGGAACTTGTTGTTGCTGTTGCAGCCGAGGCTGTGTGCTCTGAACTCAGCTGAGCCTCCCTCCCCTCTCTGCAGGTGTAAAATACAGGAAGCTGCTGCTCTATAATTCAAAATGCCCGTGTTTGTGTGGATGACTTGAAGCTTTATCTCTTTTTTATGGCCATATGCATGTTCAAGGAATTACTGCAAGAATATTTAAAGAGACAGGAGCATTTCCAAAGCAGAGTGGCCGGCGTTGCTCTTCATCGCAGCATTAGATTAACAGGGTTGCTTACTTTTTGCTGAGAAAACTTTTTAGTAAAATGAAAACTATGTTATTCACAGATTTACAAGAATATTTTTAATCATGTGTCACATTTCACACTTGGTCAAACACTGCTGAGCAATCACAGCACTTAATTATTAACCCAAAACCACAAACAGGAATTCAAAAAATAATTTCTACCACTCTCCTCAAATGTCATAAATGAAAATTATTGTCCTTAAAATGAGATCATTCACAGACATTTAAATGACACTGATATCTTCCACATTGACGTTGTTTGTATTTCATATTGTGGTGATAAATATTTACCAAGTGTGTCAAAATAAGCAAGTACCATCATTTAAAGCCTATAGTGTTAATGTGTTTATAGATCTTTTAGAGAGATGATCATTTGAATGAATTGCATTAAATTATAAAAGCATCACATGTGATCACAGCATCCTGTTGAAGACAAAGAGTAAACAAAAAGAAAGGTAAAAAAACAAGATTGTTGCTGCATTCAAAGGGCAAATAGGATGAAGGACATTAAGTTCAAATTAATTCAAGTGTAACACATTTCTTTAAGTGTCAGTACACATCCAGAGGTTATTTATCTTTAGCAGAGCTGTCCAGTCTTTCTGGTCTAATTATTTCATCTTCAGATAGCCAAGCAAATTCAAATATAAATGTGGAAGCTCATGTTTTTCCCTCCATACAGAGGGGGAGGCTGTTCAGCCATTTACTCATGTAAAATTAATGTCAAAGAAAGCGATGGGACGTTATGGCTGCACGTGTTTGCCTCACACTTGAGAGGCCGTTCCACACTTCGCTCTGGAGCCCACAGTGTCAAATACGATAAGAAATGTGTGAGAACACAAAACATGAATGCAATCCTAATAACAAGAAGCCCACAGCAGAGGGAAAAAGAAACCCAGTGTTTCTGCATGCTTGAACATTTTCACCTCCGGACAGGATAAGTAGGCCAAGCGTCATTTTTAATGTTGTTCTCGTTGGAGCGCACATTGACTCTGCTCAATTAGATTGTACTTTAACACACTGTAAAATGTACTTGTCATGTGCCCTTTATACAAGCCTGCCTGTACTCAGTGCTTTCAGTCAAGGTCAGACCTTTTAACATCACCTCACTCAGTTTGAAAAGGTCCAGTCACTACAGTTGACATGTATGACCCAAGTTAGTTTGCCAAACAGTACACATTAAATAAAATGCTTCAGGACAGATGAACTCAGCCACACGGACTTTAACATGCATCACAGCTCAGAGTGCGGGTCAACTTCTCTGTCATCAGTGCTATAATAGGAGCAAAATGAAAATAATGGGATCACTCCAATTTAAAAATAGCTTTTATTGCAGCTTCCCTTTTGACAAGCTGCTCTGATCACACAGAGGAAAACAATAATCCATGCTCAGCATTTTCAGCCCGGTGGGGAGAAGCAGGACATCACATCTTGACCATGATTTAAAAAAATAAAACATGAGCAAAACATTTGGTGGAATATGAGACAATTTCTCCGGGATAGAAAAACAAACTAACAAATAAAGCAGGTGCAGCAGATACAAATTCCAAATATGAAAAATATCTCAGCGACATGACATAATTCACATGATTCCTCTTTGTCTGTATGTGTGATCAGTTGTGTCTTCAAGAGTGCGGCAATGGCTGCC
Organism: Epinephelus awoara; assembly: GCA_035609425.1. Taxonomy (NCBI): domain Eukaryota; kingdom Metazoa; phylum Chordata; class Actinopteri; order Perciformes; family Serranidae; genus Epinephelus; species Epinephelus awoara. The sequence goes on from CM069304.1 coordinate 10,676,433, forward strand.
AAAGTTCAGTCTTCACATGAAGCGTAACTCCCCTCCCACAGTGAGTGCCAGCCTCCATCTTAATCATCGTGGATGTTGAACAGTTTGGCCACTTCGTTCAGATCTGCATGTTCCTCTCCATCCTTGATGATCTACAAATAAACAACTTACAATAACTAAATCTATATTTTAAATCCTTTACGGTGACACAAAGCATGTTTCTGACAAAGTGACGTACCTTCCTCGCGATGGGCATTCTGTTGAACACATTCCACAGGATAATGCCCACCACCACTTTGTCTCTCAGGTAGAAGATGACTCCCTTTCCGTACTCATCTTGGTGCTGCACCATAGCAGGAGCGGGCGATGAGGAGGCCACTGGGCTGGTAGCAGTGTCCTCTGTTTCACTTTCTGAGCGGATCCCAGTCCCTGCAATACATGTAACAGGAAGATTACATCCTGGGTTCCCACACATTTTTACTAATAAATTTTCAAAAAAAAATTCATAACATTTTACTCAATTTCCCTAATTAAAAATGGGTAGGCCTATATAAGCCGCATGTGGATAAGCAAACTGCTAGCGCCTGCTAACTTAACTTGCTCATTGGACATTCTAGCCGCCAACTGGCTGCCTCTGCCAACAGACCTGACTGGCACATAAGGATACTTTGCATAATGTTAATGCCACGCCCCTTTTTGGGGGATAAAAAAAACAAAAATCCTTTAGATGTCAATGCAGTTTGAAATGTGTTTGGATAATTCTGACACATATCTATTTATCTATTTAAAACAAACTTTTGATGTCTAATAATTGCGACCTTGCCCAAACCTAAGCACTCTTTATTAAGAAGGCTTATCACCATCATGCTCCGTCAGTCTTCCCTCATCCAAGTGGATCAGTGAGTGACAGGATATTCCTTATATGGATCATAATACCTGGTGCTTCAATCAATTGCGTATATTTGATGGAATCACCAGGTATCGTAGGGCTAAGTGTTCTCTGTAGATAACCAACCTGTTGATAGCCTGTTTGATCTTGGTTGAGATCAAGTTGGAAACGACGGTCATGCTTCTGTATTGTATGACTTTCCACACTGACAGTGAATATTCACATTCTCAAATCTCGGTGTGAAAGCCTGGGTTAACTTACTACACAACAGCTTTTCAGCATTTCCTGTTTCCCTACTGATATGACAACACATTTCTCTCTCCCAAAAGGGGGCACGGCCTTGGTGATCACAATGCCAGTCTGGTCTGTGTGTATCACGTGATACAAGTGACGTTTCAACTGTCCGTCAGCGGAGCACTAGTAATACAAGGACCTTATTTTGCATACTGTTAAACATGTTTGGGATTTTTAAGAACATATCATGCAAAACAATGTAAATTTAAAAACTTTTCCAAAACATTCCATTGATTACAAGCCATTTTTAAGGCCGAGAAAAGTTTTTCGTATTTCATAATTTTTCCAGGATTTTCATTATCATAAGAAACCTGTGAATCTGAGCCTTGGTCCTCAAATTCACTCTTTATTTCTGCATTAGGATCACGATTTTATAAATACCTGACTGCTCAGTAGCAGCTTTAGGTGTATCCTTGGCAGTGGCTTTGGCAAACACTCCTACTGTTGGCAGGCTGCTGTCAACAATCCCAATCGCCTCGTAGCCCACATCTGGACCTAGGTCACTCCTGTTAGAAACCATATGAGATTGGGACACAAATCAAAGCATGTCCCTCCTCCCCTCCTGCTTTGTCTAATAGCAAGTGGTACCAGAATGCGGTGCAGCAGCAACAACCAATCAAAGCCGAGAAACAGGGCTGGAAATTAGCATCAGCCACCAGCCAAATGATGGTAAAAAATGCAAATGGATGCTAGATTTGCTTCACTCACCAGCCACTGTGGAAGCTGGACAAAAAAACTTAATTTCCAATCCTGCCAAGGAAGTCTGTAACGCAGCTGTCAATCATATAAATCATTTCATGATCTGTGGTCAAACTGTGAAACAAGGCAGCATCGCCTATTTCTCACCTCAAATGTTTTCAGAAACATATTTTAGTGTACTGTTCAGCTGTAAAATGAGAATGTTTGCTCCAGCCAGCGGGCGGTGCTTGGTGCATCCCTCGACAATTCCAGTAACAGAATCTTGACTCATATTTCCTCAGTTCTGCCTAGTTTGACCCCAGTTAACTAGCAGTGACCGACATGATTGACAGCTGCGTTGGAGACTCCTCGGCTCTGATTGGTTCTTTTCGGTGCGCCGCAGTAGAATCTAGCAAATGCCATTAGAAACAGTAGGAGGAGAGATAGGGACACAATATTTTCCCTAGATTATTTGTCTCACACAATACTTTGTGGATGTAGTCACAGTTTCAGCAAATGACAAAAAAAACTTACTTTCAAAAAAGTTACCAGCTGTCGCTTTAAGACTGCAGCGAGACACTGTCATTTTGTGCCAAGAAGTGTCAACTGCATTCTCTAAGCAAAAACAAAATCTCCTGCACATTTCTGCTGAAAATACTTTCACTGAAGTTCACCCTCCAATGTGAAGTACAGTACAGCAACTTCTAGATTTAAAACTTTACTGCCAAAACAGCCTCCAAAACACTGTGTATGTTTGTGTACCTCACACAGCTCCTATTCTAAACACACACACAGACATATACACACAACAAACAAGGCTGAGAGGGCACTTGTTAAAAATTTAGCTGTGAACTCCAGTAACAACCCCCCACTGTCATCTGATGAGTTTCAAGCTGGCTGATGACCTGAAGTAATGTCACAGTGAAATGACCTTAGCAAATTACATGCTGTGGTCGTTCTGCCAGAGAGCCTGTACACTAAATATGGCATCATTCAGACACATGCAGACTGATGGCTCATCAAGATGCGTTGGGGGAATCTGTTGGCACTTTTATCAGTTCATGTACTTATATGTTTACAACAAGCTGAATATGAAAAACATGGACTTGATGACCTTAAAATGAACTAACTGAACAATGCTGGTTCATGAGGTGGTGTGTGCATCACCCAGGATGCATCACAGCAGCCTGATTCTGCAGACACGCTACACTGGCATAGGAATATCCACATAGCATCTGACTACATCTGCATGATAGTTTCTGTTTAGACTGCAATGAACCAGTGATGTCAGCAGTGTGTCACATTCCACCAGCTGCTAAAAACATGCAGTCACATCATTCATGTGTGTGGTGCAAGTCACATTCAACACTGCAGTTCAGTTCTTGGCAGCTAACCGGATATCTGGTAAAGCCCCCCTCTGATCATATCAGTGATGTCTTTAACAGAGTTGGTAAATTTATGATGGGTTTGAAAAATGTCTGGCTGAGTGACGCAGCCCTCTGCTGAAAACTCCCATCCTAATGTCCTCTAAAGGCATTTTAAATATTTTAGAACTTAATGGTATTCAAGACTTCAAAGCAATCATGCATGTACATCTGACTTCTAAAAGGACTGAATCTGAGTCATTTGTAGAATTGTACATGCTGCTCCAGTGCCCACTTAATTTAATGTATTCATCGGGTGTGGACCTGCTCAATTAACAATTCAGACGGGCACTCGCTTTCTTAAATATTTCCCTTCATTTCCACTTCAAGCTGGTTTCATAGCTTGCAGCCACAGCTCTCATTTCCAAAACGGTTTGAATTTGTGACCCATGAAAACCTTGCGTTAGCATCACTAGCAGGAAATAGGAACTACCCTAATACCCACCAGAACATGGACTGATGCCAGTAGGGCTTGCTGGCTCCTGTCATGTTCTCTCCCGCTAGTCTTCCACTCACAACGGCGTGATCGTGGTGCTCCACTCGCCTGCGGCCCAGTCTGATGTCATAGAAACAAGCAGCGTCTCCTGCCTAAATCCAAACAGAAGAGATTACAATTTCTAATTACATTACATTTGCATTACATGTCTATATGGGTGCATTGTTTATGGACCATGACCAGAATTTGCCTGAAGGCCGCACTATAATAAATATAAGACCGAACAACTGAAACATTTGAGCCTTACAATGGTGTACTCAGTAAGCCAAGATAAGATGCGTTGGATTTATTTAAATTCAGTCTTTTTAGTAAGTACATTTTACCAACTCATTAAGTGTGTGTGTGTTAAATGAGTATCCATGTTTAAATAAATATGTTTATCCAATTGGAAAAACAGCAATGAGTCACATCACTAAAGGACAATCAACTCAGTGAAAGATAATCCAAGATAATCCACTTATGAGTCTCAGCCTTTGAAAGCACACAACATACAGTTAAAAGTAACACATGGGGTTTAACATCAACAGCAAAACTGCTACCACTTCTAGTGACCAGTGTTGTACAACAAAGGGCGGCTTGTTTTTTTTTTTTAATTCTTTTTTTTTTTTTTAGCTTTTTATATCATTCTGTTGTTTTCCAGTCGTGTTCCTTATGTAGTCAAATCCGAAAATTGCAAATTTGGTCAAAGTGCGTATATTTTAGCGTCAAAATCTCTTCCCAAGCCCTTCTAAAATGTTTTTTCATGTTACCTGATGTTGGTTTCAGCACTATTTTGTTGCTACATATACCCATGTTCTGCTGTGTACACCATGTTAGATTGGTTCTGAAAGTCATACAATTACTCAAGCAAACTAAACAATCGTTTTAGTGGCAGACTAGCAACTCCCTGGTAAAATGATTGTTTCTGTATACTGAGTCTTGTGGCTTAAAAAAAGGGTGATAACTGCTCGAGTTCCCTCTCGGAAAGGGCTGTCTGACAGCAGAGTAAAGTGGTAAGATAATCTAGATATAGTGATCTTGAATTATTATTATTATTTTTTTTTTAGGAGGCTAAAATACATTTTGCTGCTGCCACCATCCACAGCCACCAGACTCCTTTAACAGAAGCAGTAATTTTACCTCACAGAACACAAGGAGTTGCTGGTCTACAGCTGCTCCTATCAGTTAGTCTGTGCCATTTTGTGAATGTCGGAACCAATCTAACGTGGCATCTACAGCCATGCATTTCTTAACTTCTGTGCCCCATTACTCCTGTCTGCTTCTCCAAACTGGGAGCACGCAGACTGCATATACTGTAGATAATACACTAACTATGGATCTCAAAATGTATCAATGCAGTACAAATGCAGTATTATATAGAATCTCAATTTGTCTTCACCTTGTTAATGGTAATAAAATGGCAGAATTTTCTAGCTCAAAGCTCAAATCTTCCAAGCTGAGACTTTCCTCAGTGTCTATACACTGTCAGCAAGCAGCATGTGAAAGTAAAAGCCAACCGCTTGGCTTTGGCCTTGCTATATTGTACTTTTAACACTGCAATTGCCTCGATTTTCATAACTTCCACTTAAATGTGTGCCGCTTATGGTCTGGCACCTGATGCTATGTTTTCCCAACCTCACTTGCGTGCTGTGCCCAGGAATGTCATAAACGAAGCAAAATAAGAAGAATATAAGAAAATACAGGCAGAGGGCAGAGTCTCTGGAGATAAATACTCCGCCACACACTTCTAGTGTATCATGTGATAATTGAGAGGGATTAAAATTACAGTTGCCTGCAAAAGTTTGGGAAACCCATGGTCATAATTTTGTTTACTGTGAATAGCTAAGCACATAAAAAATGACCTGATCTCCATAAAGCAAAACGTTAACGACAACACGTTTCTTTTATATTTTAAGCAAGATTACTTTTCTATTTCAGTCTTATACAGTTTAAGAATAACAAAAATGGAAAGGACCTGAAGCAAAAGTTTGTGCACCCTGCATGGTCAGAGCTTCGTGGCACCCCTTTGGCAAGTATCACAGCTTCTAAACACTTTCTGTAGCCAGCTAAGTGTCTTTCAATTTTTGTTTTGGGGGATTTTCACCCATTCTTCCCACAAAAAGCCTCTAGTTCTGAGAAAGTATTAGACTTTCTTGCATGCACTGCTTTGCACACCTTTGCTCAATGCATCCAAAAAGTTTCATTTCATCTTCATCAGTCCACAGGATTTGTTTCCAAAAAGCATTAGGCTTGTTACGATGTTCCTTTTCAAACTTCAGGCATTGCATTTTGTGGTGAGGACACAGGAAAGGTTCTCTTCTAATGACACTTCCATGAAGGTCATATTTGTTCAGGTGTCACAGTAGAACAGTGCACCTCCACTCCAGAGTCTGTGAAATGTTCCTGCAGGTCTTTCACAGTCGAACAGAGTTTTGATTTGCCTTTCAAACAATCCTACAAGTAGCTCTCTCTCAAAGTTTCCTTGATTATTCAGACCTCAACTTGACCTCCACAGTTCCTGTTAACTGCCATTTCTTAATTAAATTTCTAACCGAGGAAACAGCTTCCTGAAAACTCTGCTATCTTCCTATAGTCTTCTCCTGCTTTGTGGGAAATCAGTTATTTTAGTTTTTAGAGTGCTAGGCAGCTGTTTAGAGGAGCCCATGGGTGCTGATTGTTGGGACGAGGTTTCAGGAGACAGACTTTTTATAAATCTTTAAATTTGCATCATCTACCCTTTCCTAATGATAACTGTGAACAAGCCATAGCCCTTACAAGCTAATTAAGGTCCGAGACTCTAGTAAACGTTGTCTGATAGCTCAAATGTCTTGGGTTGCCTAAACCTTTTCATGAGGCTCCTTTTTTACACTCTAAAATTGTGCAAAACAAAAATAATACTCTCATCTTGCTTGAAATGTTGAAAAGCATGTTTCATCTTCAACATCATACTTTTTGGAAAGCCGTTCATCTTCTACTCACTTAACTATTCACAGTAAGAGAATTTTTAACCATTGGTGCCTCAACTTTTCATGCCACTGTATGTGACTATTAATTGTCACTAAAGTCGTATGCTAGTATACATGTTATGTATGTATACTAGCATGCTTAATAGCATACATGCTATTTAACCTCCAAAGCCAGTCAAAATCAGTCAGTATTCTAACAAGTCATGATCCTAATGACTGTTATTGGATTACTTTTACCATCTTATAAACATTAACTTACCACCCAAATATTGGATCTAGCTTGCAGCTCTGCATTGACCCTGAAACCACCGAAGTCAGAGTCCACCTCCAGACCTGCTGACTTGGCAAGGTCAACATTGGGCTCCAGGCCAACAGCTGCAACAATGTGGTCGGTTTTCACCTACAGGGAGAAGCACAAGATAGTCACTAACTGATGAGTCATTTCCTTATTTACACTGGACTCATGCGAAAACCTGGACCTACCAATCGGCCATCTTTCAGCTGGATTTCTAACTTGTCATCTTTGCAGACCACAGCTTTCACCAAAGCTTCTGAAATGATCTTCACACCCTCTAGAGGACCAAAGAGAGAATATTTCATCAAAGAAGAAATGAGGAGATAATTCTTTTTCTTTTCTCAGGGGTGAAACTACATATGAAAGTTCAGACATGCTAGAGTACAAAATATATATTAACCTCTCTTGACTTTTTCTGTTGTCCAGTTGCTCAGATACTCAGGCAACACTTTTCCCATGTTGCCCTTCTCAGGGAACATCTGTATCACCTCCAGGCCACTCTCAGTTGCTGGAAAAAAGAGGGAGTATGAGTGATCCAACAACAAAGAAAGAACTTAATTCAGGTAAACATAAGAAGTATTAATAATTCTATCATTTGGTATCCAGACGTCTTACATCTCCTGCCGAGGGCACAGGCCAGCTCGCTGCCCAAGAAGCCGCCTCCAACGATTGTGATGGACTTGATGTTTCTGGAGACTTTATCCAGTGATTTGAAGTCCTCGATCTATAGAGGAGAAAAAATATTATATCAAATTATTCTCTTTTTTCTGGTGATGATATGAGTGTAATAACCCATCTGTGCACCTATGAAGGGACTGTATTGATTCTTATTATAAGAAACTTTAAATGTAACATCAGTGGAAACGGTGGACAAACAAAAGTCAAAGTTGTACACAGGCCTTGCCTTAATACCGTTTGAGTTATGGTGCAATGCATCTGTATTTCCTGCTGTTTTCACCACTCAAATGATTTCATGTCTCAGAAAATATGTTGTGTGACAAATGTGTGATATTATGTTTTAGAATTAAGTTTTCCTTTGTATTATTTTCTAGACTAAACTAAGTATTTAGCTCACACCTATTTCAGAGTTGGAATCAATATTTGAAGTATTTGTTATCCAACACTTCCAAACAACTTATTTAGAGTCATACATATTTCCGTCTGGATAAATCATCATGTCAGATCCTGACTATTACTCTCACTGCAGCCACAAATACCCAAACTCAAACAAGTCTATTGCCCCCTTGTGGCGAAATACTGACCTTGCGGAACAACGTTGTCCTCTTCATCACCTCCTCTCCTGCTCTCTCAATGACCTGGAGATTTCTTGGCACACCGCCTGAAAAGAGCAGCATAAATTAGCTTCCACCAGGTTCAGACCACATAAAAAATTCATTTTAAAAGTGGCCTACCTGTAGCAATCAAACACTTGTCATATGAAATCTCAGTATCATCGTCCAGCTTTATTTTGTTTCCCCTCACATCCATGTGAACCACCTTAAATGAAATAAATCACACATTTGTTGTTCAAAAAAATCTCATTAAAATGTAGTCAGAAAGTAAAGTTAGATCTTGCAATAAAGTATGAATACTTCTATACTACTAATTATACCACCCTTCAAATATAAACCAACCTTTTTGCCGCTGAGAACTGCAACCCCACCATTTTCTGCACTATCCAGTTCTTCTGCGCTAATGTAGAATGATGGTGGCTGGAAGTAGATACTGGCAAATAAACACAAATGTATTAAAATATATATATATTTTTTTTTAATTTTCTTATTTAATTTTTTTTTGGACACTAATCAGACAGCAAGTCACAAATAAACCAGCCAAAAGTAAAGAAATTTTGTGTTATTATAAAACACTGTGTCCAACAGCTCTTTCCTGGAGAAAATAAATTACAAGCAGCACAGGACATGATGCTATTCTTGTTCAACAGTGGTTTGTTATGAATACTATAAAAAGGGGAAGTCAGTAGGAACAGAGTTTAGAGCAGTTAGTTAAAGGGAAACATTTGTATTTTAAACCTATTCCATGTTTTTGTGTATAGTGACTTGTAGAGACAGTGACTTGTGATCCAGTGCTAAGAGAGAAAAAAGCACAATATATGAAGCTTAAACACACCTCCTTTCCTTTCCATTCCACTGTTTGAAACGCAGTGTTTCTGTCACACTGGGGTCGTCAGAGAACCAAAGTTCCTTAGAGAGAGGTGGTCTCATGTATGGAGGGTCTGGCTCATCAGTCACAATTAACACCTGGTAGAAACAGTTAAAAAAAAAACCTCAGGTTTAACAAGGTGAATGATGAACTGAATGCTGCACTTGGCTTTTATTGTGGAAACTGAGGCCTGACTGACCTTGGCACCGGGATCTCTGGCTCGAATAGACCGGGCAGCAGCAAAAGAGGCAGTACCTCCACCAATAAGGAGGTAGGGGGCGTGTGATGGGACCTTGAGAATGGCAGGTGATGAGTCTCCTGGGGTTTGCATAAGAAAGCAACAGCAAGCACGAGAGAGCAGAAAATGAAAGAGAGAACAAGCGAGAGAGAGAAAGAAAGGCAAAAAGCAAGAGCAGAAGAGAGACACAGTCAGTTCATGATCCTGGATGCTTAACAGTGTCCATGACTTAAACAAAATACACCTGAAATGAGTAAATGGAAAAAGCAATTGCAATTTTCACGTGAGTGAGATTAACCTTTATCATTACCAGAACTTAAACAATGTGAAAAACACATAAGAAGGCAGGAAGAAAAGCTGTAATAGGAAAAAATGTTAAAATATAAAAAGGAGAAAAGGTGTTTGAAATTAACATTAACAAAATGGGAAAAGGTATCGGTGACTGCCCGCTTCCCTGCTCCAACCGAGGCTGGACTATGGTCTTACCACTCTCTGCCACAACTTCAGGTTGAGGCTCGGTTTGCTCTGCTGCGGGGCTTTCTGCTGCTGCTGTAGGTTCTGTTAGTATAACCGGAGCATGAACTAGTTAGGACAAAATAAAAACCCTCAGACGTGGTAAATGTACATCACTAATTCCATGCACAGGTCTGACTGAGTGCTTACCACTCTCTGCAACAGGTGCAGGGGGCTCTGTAAGCTCAGCTGGGGACGGCTCAGGGGGAAGTGATGGCTCTGGTAGTATAGTGGCAAAGTGACATATTTACCTCTTCAACTGAGCTGTGGTACGTAACTGACTCAGTTCAGGTGAAAAAGCAAATGTAAATGCACCTGAATATATTTTTAATAGAATGAGCAATTTAAGTAGATCACAGTGTCCTCTCTTCTCAAATCTTACCCTCCTCAACTACAGGATTAGCAGGTGGTTCTGCTGCCTCCTCTGGAGATGCTTCTAGTACTGGCTCATCTGCTGTTGGGGCAATCCATAGTATGGGTTACGAGTTAGCTCTTTAAGAGACTACTGAAAGGGTAGACTACTAGAATCCATGCATATCTCCAGCTCTACCCTGGCAACATTCGGCAGAGCATGCACACTGGCAAGTGAAAGTTGCCCAATTTGTGGTTAACTTCTACAGAGTTGCACAGGCTGTATACCATCAAGGAGCTGAGTACAGAGCTGTAACCTCTGTAACTGTTGATGACAGTGTCAGTGCTGTGTTTTTTACTCAAGCACTTCTTAGCACACTAATGTTCACAAGTACAAAGGATCTTTGTTTTCTGACTTCGTTTAAATTATACACTGTTGTGAAAATGTTTTGCATCTTAGACAAAGCATGCAGAGAGTCTGGAAGTAAGAAATACAATCCTCTTGAAAAGGCAACTTCCAAATATTATTATTATTATTATTAATAATAGTAATAATAATGATGGTGATAATAATAATAATAATAATAATAATAATAATAATATCACATTAACAGTAAACAAAACATCCCAGGACAAAATTTCACAAAATGTCAGACAGGATGGAGTTCCATTTTATATCACAAACATGACAACAAGGCACATTGGGAGGCAACATATTTGTAGAAAATACTCCAATGACTGTGTCCCCCATAACCAGAAACAGTTCAGATAAAAAAAAACAAAACTGAAATACATTTTTTCATGCAGGTGAGATTAACCTTTATCATTACAAGAACGCAAACATTGTGCAAAAGACATGAAGAGGAAAGAAAGCTGTAATAGGAAAAATGCTAAAAATATAAAAAGGAGAAAAGGTGTTTGAAATTAACTTTGTCAAAATGGGAAAAGGTATCGATGACTGCCCGCTTCCCCGCTCCAACCGAGGCTGGACTATGGTCTTACCACTCTCTGCCACAACTTCAGGTTGAGGCTCGGTAGGCTCTGCTGCGGGGCTTTCTGCTGCTGCTGTAGGTTCTGTTAGTATAACCGGAGCATGAAGCAGTTAGGACAAAAAAAGCAACCCTCAGATACTGTACATCACTGGCTTCATATATTAGTCTGACTGAGTGCTTACCACTCTCTACAACAGGTGCAGGGGGCTCTGTAAGCTCAGCTGAGGATGGCTCAGGGGGAAGTGATGGTTCTGGCAGTATAGTGGCAAAGGTGACATAATAACCTCTCTTTGAAATACATCTTCAACTGAGCTGTAGTATGTATGTATCTGACTTGAGTTAGACGGAAAAGCAGATGTCTAACAGGCACTTTAACTTTCAGCTAAAATCTAATATTTCCAAAAGATTTAGTAAATTATTTAGACCAAGTGTCCTCTCTTCTCAAATCTTACCCTCCTCCACTACAGGAGCAGCAGGTGGTTCTGCTGCCTCCTCTGGAGATGCTTCTAGCACTGGTTCATCTGCTGTTGGGGCAATCCATAGTATGGGTTACATTTCAATTCTTTAAGAGACTATTTAAAGGAAAGACTATCAGGATCCATGCATATCTTCTGCTCTACCCTGTAAACATTCTGCGGAGCATGCACATTGACAACAGCAAGTGGAAGCTGCCCATCTTGTGGTTAACTTCTACAAAGATGTAGATACTGTACATCATGCTATACCAGAAAATAGTTATATTTATAAGAAATAGAGTCAAGGAGCTGAGTATGGAGTTGTAACCTTTTGAAGTGTTGATGATAGTGTGACTAGTTTTGCTCACTTTTACTAAAGCATGTCTTAGCCCACTAATGTTCACAAGCACCAAGGACCTTTCTGTTTTCTGCTTGAAGCCGTCCTGTTAAAATTAGAAACTGCTGTGAAGACTTGCAATTTTAGACAAAGACTGAAAAAAAGTCTGGAGGTAAGAAATATAATCCACTTCAAAGTGCAGCTTCCACTTTTAAACAACACTGCCACATTAACAGTAAAAAACCTTGAGAGTGCTTCGTATAACACATTCGGAAAGTGTCAGACAGGAGGGGTTCCATTTTATATCACAAATATGACAAAAAGCACACCAGGAGACATATTTGTAGAGAACACTGAGAACTCCAACAACCGTGTCCCCCAAAACCAGAAATATTTACAGTTTAAAATGAATGTGAGTACTATGTGTGAGTGCCCAAACGTTGTACTGAAACTGTAAAGGGTTAATATACAAGATTAGAGGACACAAAGTAAATGAAACCCAACATTGGACACTGAGCATGACACGTGCATCGCTAAATACAAAAAGGTGAATGAAGGTTAAACATGCAACCAGAGGGCAAAGTCACAGTCCATGTAGTAAACTTCTCACCCTCTGGATATTATGGACAACACTCACACAGACAAGACAAGTTTAGAATGTAAAGAGGGCCTCGTGTATAAAACACATCATCACCATAAAATTGTATTTTTAACATTTTACTAGTGTGGGAGGATTGTGACCAGGATATAAAGAGGAGAGAAAAGACAGGTGTGTTTTAAAGCCTGCTTGTTTTGCAGTAACCAGACTTCACCAGTTGGTGTCGCCATTTCTGTCACATCTGTCAAAGACTGTACAAAATGTGATAGAAAGAGTGGGATGGTACACAAAATCCCCCATTACTTTTTGGCTTACACACACAGTTTATACAGGAGGCACGTGTTACACATGCATGTAGGCTTATAGAAAAGAATGCAGACAACCTGGGGGTGTTTCAGTTGTTTCAGTGGAGGCTGCTACTTCTGCATCAGAGGCCGGAGGGCTCGGCTCTTCTGATGACGGTGCTGCTTCAGGTTCGGGTGACGGCGCTGCTTCAGATGCTGGCTCAGCAACGGCTGAGAGAGAAATTAAGGGACTTATCAAACATTGGCTATGAAATTATTCATTTGGATGGATATTAAACCTACTTTAAATAATGTGACATTTAGATGGCTTATTATTTAGAAAGAGACCAGGGTTTAGAGTATGACATTTTAACCCCTCCATCAGTGGCCTAATTACAGTTTGTTTTGTAGTCTTTGACTCTGCTGTTAACTTTCTACTGCAGAGGCAGCTAAATCATGCACTGCAGAGTCATCTGAGTGCAAGCCCACTTCTACACTAAATAACATTTAATTATGATATGAGGACTGTTTTTAGGTCTAGCACTAGCATCTAGCAGTGAGGGTGCAGATTGCAACCAACTGAAACGTCTCCCATGTAACAAGTGAGGTGCAAAGAGAACTACAGTGGCCAATGTGAGGATGCTTAAACCCCAGATGGCCCTATCTAGAGCCAGTGTTTGTTTTGTCTGTTCTGGGCTACTGTAGAAACAACATGGCAGACTCTGTGGAAGACGACTTGCTCTGTATTCTGTGGCATATTTACTGCTGCTGTAATAAGTTGCAGATCGTGTCCTAAGGATGGAAATAATCTTTCAGGACCATATAGACGTGTTTGCAGAGAGCGATGCCCCCTCCAGTGGTGAGTGTGTCTATTCTGCGTGGAGCAATATTTTCTTTTTGGCCTCAGATTTGAGATGAAACTTTTTTTCCCCTTCACTTCATCAGTTGTGCACTTTTGTCCAGATACAGCTTTACTGAACAAACAAAAGCATCACAAGCATTGTTTTTTGGGTTACCTTATATCCACTACCAACTACTAAATATGAGAGTCCGGTGTTCCATCCTTTTTTATGTTTTTCTCGTGGGCATTCTTGACTACTCTCAACTTTTGTTTTCAATTCCTATGTGTGCACAGTGCCCTGCAGTCTCATGCCCTTTTATGTGGATTTGCCAATTGTTAACCTATGCCAAGTAGGTTCAACTGGCATAGGCTTTCAATTTACGTGAACAAGGGGATTCATCATTATAAAAACACAGATGCAGACCATTCTGCCTTTTATGAACATGTCACGTCGATGCCTGATGTTGACTTTTCTCAGGACCTTTCTCAAGTAAATTCGTAGAAAATCATCTGTAAATGAGGCTCACTGTTCTTAAGATGTCTGAAGCTTTTGCACAAGCTGTTCGCTCATTGTAATAAATATATGGTTAAGTTTTACTACTCATTCACTTATTAACAGAGTTGGAGTTTGATCTATGAATGTTAAGATCAATATCTACTCAGAAATAAGAGAAATCACTTACTTTCTGTCTCAGTAGCTTCCACAGCTAAAACACAACAAAATACACATCAAACAGTGAAACGCTTTATTTATCAAAAAGTATCACAGTGGGAAGCTGTGGCTCTAATAAGAATATATTTAGACTTATTTATGGGATTAAGTAAGTTTTATAATGTCAGTATCAGTCAGTAAAAATTGCTCACCAGGAGCCTCTGACTGGGCGAGTGTGGATGGTTCTCCTCTGGCTGTTTTATCCTGTCTGGCTGCGATTTCATCAACTCGCTGCTGATATCTTTTTTGGTCTCCCGTGATAGTTCGGTATGCCTGTAAACAAGGAAAAGTTCTCAGCCATGAAGATGTGCAAACTGACAGTGATGGACTTCTTGTGATTTTCAGTGCATGTACCAGATGTTATGACAGAAGCTAACTCACATATAGTCCACCGCCAACGCAGGCTGCTCCAACCAGAAGGATATACAGCTGGGTTTCCCTACCTCCCCCTGCAGGTCCAGTGGACATGTGAGCCGCAGGTACACATGCTGGTATTCTGCCATTGTTCAACCCTGAAAACAATTTGACACATGACAAAAAGTCTGATTGGTCAGAACTGCTTCAGTGGTCATAAAAGCAATCCAAACAGTGGTCAATTACACAATTCTAACGAATACACTGAACTTGGACTCATAACCAAAATGTGTTATGTTTTGTGATTAACTCATCTATTTGCTGTATTGTGGAGTATGGTAAAACACCAAGACTAGTGCAGAAAACCATAGCTGGAGATGCGCCCCAATCTTCGTTTTTGTTCATTAGGCTTCTATGGTTGCAGCTATCTGACTGACAATGCCACTTTATCAAATTATAAATTCATTGTTCAGTCAATGACATCTCACTTTGCTAATTGTCTGGACACCAGCAATGATGAAGTGAGATGCAACAAGCATGACACTATAAGCTCCAGTAAAAAACAACAACAACAACAACAACATGGCCATGACAGCAGCTGCCTAGCTAAGCACCCATTCAGTATAAAGGTGACTACCACATTAAAGGGACAGTTCACACCAAAATCAAAAACATCTATTTTTCCTGTTACCTGTAGTGCTATTAATCAAGATAGATTGTTTTGGTGTGAGTTGCAGAGTGTTTAAGATATTAGTGTAAAGATGTCTGCCTTTTCTCAAAGATGGAACCAGACAGCACTTGTGGTGCTCAAAATGCCAGGAAATATGTTTGAGAAACTCAATAGCAAAACCAGTTAATTAAGATGATCCATAGACCTTGTCTTAGGCAGTTTCATGTGGGAACTATATTCATTCTACCAACCCACGTATCACTGCACAGAGGGAAGCATGATTTACTGCTAGCTCATCTGGCACCACTGAGCTAGCTAACTAAATAGAACAACAGGTGAAAGGAAGAATATGTAGTTACTGGAATAGAGTTGTTAGCCTGGTAAAAAAAAGAAAAGAAAAAAAGACAACAAAAAAAGGTGAAATAGGCAGACAAGAACAAGACAAGAATGCACTTTTCCAATTTCTAAAAGTTGTGTAAATATTTGTATAAATGCTGTTGGCTGTAATTT
This sequence comes from Epinephelus awoara, assembly GCA_035609425.1. Lineage (NCBI taxonomy): Eukaryota > Metazoa > Chordata > Actinopteri > Perciformes > Serranidae > Epinephelus > Epinephelus awoara. The sequence goes on from CM069304.1 coordinate 10,692,448, forward strand.
TAAAGTGTATGCCTGTGGGTGCTGACAATGAAAACACGTTTAACAGCAAGATCTTCATTGTCAGCATATCCTGCTGTATGTCAGCATGAGCTTTCACTTGACATCCCTCCAAAACTAAGGACAGAGCCACTTTGGTGCTATGCATGCTCAGGAACCCTGGTGCTTGTTAATTAGGTTAATTACAATACACTGGCGTGCAATTTGAGTCGAGTTCAAGGGCTTGAATTCTCACTATGATCAGCATCTCTCCTGAATAGCTTCCGTCTCATAACTTCCCACTGCTTCCTCTCTTCATCACTGTACATTCAACCAACCTACCGACACTCTGTGCAGAAGGACTCTGTTGGACATGTTGTCCCTTAACGTTAATCTTCCAGGGTCACAAGGGGCTGAAACCCCCCATGATATAAATCAACGTCGGCCTATGTGAGCATGCTCATACCTTACGGCTTACAAACTATGGTGCAACACCTGTCAAAACCATACTGCAAACCAGCACTGTATCAGAAACATCTGTGACAGTGGCACGACTTTATATTTCATCACTAACGTTAGCCTTGCTTTCTGGCAGAGCTACAACCAGTGAAGTGAAATATGGTTTAAGCTAACCCGAGGTTAGTTATCCAAGTGTCACTGAGTTCTGCATGTTATCATATGCTAATTAGCTCAGTTAACGTTAGCTTTGTAACAACCAAACGAAGGTCAAAATACTTGAACGAAGCTAGCAGAAGATATCCCGTCTGGTTTAACTGACTGTCGACGCTGTCCGGTACCATGCTACAAGGAAAGTGTGTTGACCTGGGGCAAGCTAACAAGGAGACACCAAGTTACTGTACCTAATGGTAGTCACTAAACTTAACATTACCTGCTCTTCTCACATTCTGCCGGCACACAGTGGAGGAGGACCGAGCAAGTGGTGCAAGCTTCTTCCACACTGTTCTACATTTCAGCATTGTGGCTCAGCTCCGCTGTAACGGCTCCCAGTTTACTAGCCGACTTGTCGGACAGGAACACGAGCTAGTTGGCGTTAATTTAAGTCCTACAGCCAGCACTCACTGACAACTAGCTGCACCGCGCTACACGCCAAGGCCAGAGACAGGTCATACATAGCAGGGGAGTCATGGGTAATTGCAAAGACTCCTTGGCTATGTAAGATGGGTCACCACCAGAAAATTTAAGTGGGATAACGGCCTAGGAAGAAAGATGGCGTCGCATCAAATATCAGCAACAATGTTGAACATGATTTGCGTAAAATCTTTAACGACGTGACATTGTTTCTGTTATTTTGTGCTATGACGGATCAAAACATTTTTCTAATGCTAAAGTCAACAGCGGCATAAGTAACGTTTGTGCAATTTCAAATTTAATGTCTCCTTTGAATACTGTTACATCGAATCGTAGCTGTTTTTACATCTTTCCTTCAAGACTCTTTGGATGCTGCCGTAAACCCGGTTCTTCTTCACGACATTTCTACAGGTTACATACAGCCACCGTGCAGTGCTGCCCCCACAGTTAATTAAACTTTCACTAACTTGGTCAAGAAAAGTTTTTTAAGCATGCTTTCTTAACCCTTTAATGTCCTCACACAGAAAATATAAAGCAATGGAGACTTTATTTGTGTATGTATATATGTATATATACAGTATACACACACACACACACATATGTATACAGTATACATACAAACATACATGTATACATACATATATAAATATGTACACGTACACACACACACACATATATGTACATGTGTGAATATGTGTGTGTGTGTTTATATACACATACACATATATATATACACATACACACACATACTGTACATGTATACATACACATATACTTATGTATGTATATGTGTATGTATATATTTATACATACACGGCAGCTTTTATTCCACCACCCACACCGGGATTTGGACTTTACTCACTAAGTGAAGATACTGCCCCACTGAGCGTTGTAAGCTATACATAAAGGTTTCTCATGTCAAACACCTCAACTGTAATTTATCCTTGCTACTAAACTTACAGTATGTTGCACTGAAAAATCATCTACCTATTTTCATTATACAAATTGTCTTTTTACAATTAAGTGTACCTTTTCCTCGATCCAGCTGTGCTGTCACATTATTTAATCAATCCCTTTAATCACATTGTTTTATATATCTTCCTGGTGTTGTTGATGGATATATCATTGTTCCCACCCAATGACCCCAAAGACATGTTAGTTATCACTGCTCATTGGTCTGTATAGTTAAGCCTTGCCATAATGGCTTATCATAAGGCTTAGGAGGGTATTCACTGAGTGTTGATCCTTTTCTAGAGCACAAACTTCTTGTGTTTATTTGAATTGTTGAAATTAAAGCAGTTTTCTAAATTCTATATAAGACAATGGCCTCTAGTTTCGCAGACCGGGCGAGGAGGCGGAAGCCTCCAACTGGGTGTGGCCAGGCCGATTTTCCAAGTTTGGCACACCGTGCGCACTGGTGCAGCTACTCCTCTTTCCCACCTCCGTCCCTCCTACCTGCACAAGTTGGAAAGAGGGAGGAGAGAAGGCGTGGAGTGGGTTTTACACACATCACATTAATCAAATGAGCCCCTCTCTTCGCCCTTAAATGCGCCGCGTGGAGGTGTAATGAGAGTTTACTCAATTCACCATGGCAGAAGAGAGCAGCAGCGTCAGACGGCCAAACTCCTCCCAGGAGGAAACTGATGTTTTGGTCCAGAAGGTCCAAACTCGCAGTGTCTAAATATACGGAACTGTGAGCAGACCTCCACGGGCTGATGATGCAAAGGTAGCCTGGGAGGAGGTCACCACAATTGTAAATCAATGTTGTTTTCTCTCATGCGCGCACGCTCTCTCTTTCTCTCTCGCAGTCTCACTCTGATCTTTTCTTTGGACTTTTCTAAGATGACAGATGCTGAATATACACTCCCTATCTGATGCTGTGGCTGTTTGTGGTTGGCTGAGAGGGATGTGAACTCATGAGTTTGCAGCTGTGTTAATCAAATCAGGTTGGGTTTCCATTATGCGTGCCAAACGTGCCAATCCCCTTTGATCTGACATCAGATGTGATGGCACAGTCGATATAGAGATTACATACATATACATATATACATTCATGTGCTGATTGCAGATAGTTGTATTGAATAGCACGGGTTTCGCCACCCTGCGTTGCGCCGGGAAACAAGAGGCCAATGTCTTGAGTTTGTTGATGGTTTTTGTGGTGCATATCTGGTCTTAATTTAAACAATAGCCACCATGTATTGTATTAATGCAGAAAACTGCACTGCACTGCACTGATGGCTTTGCTAGAATTTTTAATTAATTACAGGGCTATTTCTATATTAGATTTAATCAACAACATAAACGATATAATAAATGTTGCCGCCCTTGAACATTTGACAATGAAGGATAAAACATATTACAGTTTGTGCAACAAAGTTGCAGTCAAATTTACTGTAGTAACACATATAAATGGAACCGGCCTGGTCAAATGTATTTAATAATTATATTAAAAGTAATAATAATGTTTAGAACAGCATCCCTTGTCAATACAGTAGCCCCTATATAAAAGGTTTTTAGAGCTCTTGCTGGGCAACGGGGACCAAGCGGAACTAGTATGGAGCTAACATGGTTAACCTGGTCAGTAGCACTACCATCTGAAACAGCCTGTGTGTCAGAAGGTGTAGTGCTAACAACAAAGCTCTTGGAGGCCATGTAAGATTTATGCCCTTTATTAGCAGACTGACAAGGCTAGTAGTGATACTGATGCAGCCTCTGGCTAGAGGCAGTGTCGCGAATGGCTCCGGGACCCCTGCGACAGGCCTGGCTTTGAACAGGAGGCGGCCTGGAAGACCCTGGGGGACTCACACTGGCAGCTGATCTCTCACTTCACATGGGCAGCTGGCAAGGGTGCTGTGGGTGCTGCTGTTGCGGTGTTTGAGGGTGGAGGTAAGGGGCTGGCTGCTCCAATACCTTCTTGGCCTGTCATGGACTTAATGTCCGGTCTGAAAATCAACTCAGTGGTGAGGGGCATGTTGACGAGGGGGTGCTTTTCTTGGCCCTTCAGGGAGGAGTAGCCCAACCAGAGAGACCGCTGACCAACCTGAGCAGCACACATCATCCAGCCACTGTTGATGCTGAGTGCTTGGGCCATACGGAGGAAGGCAGCAGCCTCCTGCAAAGGCACCGCTGGTTGCCCTATCCCTGTCTGCGGGGTTGGACAACCTCACATCACCACTGAGTGCCGCACACATATTCCATGTCCCTACCGGTTGTGAATGCACCCCCACATATTGCCCCACTAACCTATTCAAGGTTGCCCACACCGCCAACACACCTGCCCCAACACCTGAGGATCCGTCTGTGAGTTGAGAGCAGCGGTTGTAGTGCCTGGACCCTGAGGAGGGGAGAGAGCAGAGGGAGAATTAGTGCAAGGAGGAGAGGGCAGAGCAGGGGTATAATGCTGTGGGGTGGGCAGGGGTGAGGATCTCCGACCAGACGCCGACATTGGCCTGGTGGATGGTAGTGGCCGACCCCCAGACACCTGGCCCCTGGAATGGATGGTGAGATGATCCTCTGTGAAGATGACTGCTAGATCTATGGGGTGGTGACACCGCACCCACTCTGAGGTCCCTATTGGAAGCCTCTCCGTGAACTGCTTCAGCACAACCTGCTCTAGGATCCGCCCCTCACCCACAGACTGAGCTGCCGAGTGTACGTGTAGCCCATCCAGTCGAGAATGGGTTTCTTCCTTTCCCGCGAGGAGGCTGGAAGGCCTAGGGGTCATCCACCGCCGTCATCTTGTGCAGCGTGACCCCAGAGCAGCAGCTGTCTCAATCAACTCATCTGCCACTACTCTCCTGAGCCATCCCCCCTACACCTCTCTCTCTCTTGCAGCCGACTGCTAACCACACACCCCTTCACAAAAATATTGTTAATAATGACTTTAGAAAATTGACATTAACAATAATAAAAAATATGTATTTGAATGGAACATTTCCTTAAGACCCTCCTGAAGCCCTTCTGTCCTTTTACACTTGTATTTTAATGAATAAATAAGTAAACAAATATATAATCTAATAAGTTAATTTTAATAAAGAGATGTTAAACTTACCATGACTTATAAACATCCCTTTTTTAATTTAATTTATGAGAGAAGACTTACCATTATTCAGTTACGAGTTACAGCATTCATCAGTACCTATTAATATCTGAAACTTACCATTTCTTATTTAAAACATAAACTTGACACCTCTCTATCTCCTAAATGTATCAATACTTATCAACATCTGGAACTTACCATCTCTTTATCTAAAACATGAACTTGACATCAATCTGTCTCCTGAATGTATCAATACTTACCATATCTAAAACTCACCATTACTTATTTTAAACATGAGCCTAACACTTATTTATCACCTAAATTTATCAGTACCTATTAATATCTGAAATTTACCATTACTTACTTTAATCCTAAATTTATCCATATCATAAATGTATCAATACTTATCAGTATCTGAAACTCACCATCTCTTATCTAAAACATAAACTTGACATCTATCTCCTAAATTTATCATTATCATGATCTGAAACTTACCATTACTTAACCTAAACATAACAGTAAAAACAGTAAAAGAAGGAAATGGCTTCAGGAGGGTCTCACCCACCCTAACCCTAACCCTTTAGAAATGTTCCATCCAAATATAAGAAACCAGCAACAACAATAATGTGAAACTGCTCTATAAAATCCAAAAATTGCTTCCAATTTATTGTCAGTTCATAAATTGAGAAATAGTTTTAAAAATTATAACATTATAAATTATTTTGGAAGAGTGTGTCCTGTTTGTGAGTCATTATAATAACCTAATCATAGCTTTAAAAATGGAAAAAATGGAACATTTCTTTGAGACCCTCCTGAAGCCTTTCCGTCTTTTACACTCTCTAAATATTTATTACCTAAATTCATCAGTACTTATCAACATATGAAACTTACCATCTCTTATCTAAAACATAAACTTGACACCTCTCTATCTCCTAAATTTATCAGTGCTTATCATTATCTGAAACTTACCATTACTTATTTTAAACATAAGCTTAACATTTTTTTATTACCTAAATTTATCAGTACCTATTAATATTTGAAACTTACCATTATAATTACAACCTAAACATATCTATATCATAAATGTAACAATACTTATCAATATCTGAAACTCACCATCTCTTACCTAAAACATAAACTTGACATCTATCTCCTAAATTTATCATTATCATGATCTGAAACTTACCATTACTTAACCTAAACATAACAGTAACAAGAGTAAAAGAAGGAAATGGCTTCAGGAGGGTCTCACCCACCCTAACCCTAACCCTTTAGAAATGTTCCATCCAAATATAAGAAACCAGCAACAACAATAATGTGAAACTGCTCTATAAACTCTGAAAATTGCTTCCAACTTATTGTAAGCAGCATCAACTCTGTGACATATAACATTGCTAAATATCTTGCCACCATCCTTTCCCCATTGGTGGGGGGCACCCCCCCACCACATAAGGAACTCTATGGACTTTGCTAACAAGATCAATCAAATCAGCCTAGACCCTGAGGAAACTATGGTTTCATATGACGTGACATCGCTTTTCACTTGCATTCCCACGGGAGACACAGTACAGACAGTTAAGAGAAAACTGCTGCTGGACTACACTCTGTCTGAAAGGACCAACCTCTCTCCTGAACAGGTGTGTGACCTCCTTGACCTTTGCCTCAGCACCACTTATTTCCAATACAACAACGGTTTCTACAGGCAAAAAAACGGCTGTGCCATGGGATCACCTGTATCCCCTATTGTAGCTAACCCGTATATGGAGGAGATGGAGAGTGTGGCACTGAAAACATTCAGTGGCCACTCCCCGAGGCACTGGTTCAGATATGTGGATGACACATGGGTCACCATCAGGAAGGGTGAAGTTGAACCTTTCACAAAACACCTCAACTTGGTGGATAAAAACATCAAATTCACAAGAGAGGATGTCAAAGACAACTGTCTGGCGTTTCTAGATTGCGTGGTATGCATTGAAACTAATGGGGAACTCAACACTGGGGTCTACAGAAAACCCACCCACACAGATCAGTACTTCCTGTTTGATTCACACCACCCACTGGAACACAAGTTGGGGGTGATCCGCACTTTAAAACACAGAGCACGAAATATCCCATCTGAAGCAGATGGGAAAAGAAGGGAACACAAACACATTCACTCTGCTCTTCAAACTTGTGGCTATCCAAACAGGGCTTTTATCAAAACAGCGGTGCAGTGCAATGAGGAATGCTCTGACCTGTACATTGGAGAGACTAAGCAGCCATTACACATACGGGTGGCGCAACACAGGAGGACCACTACCACAGGCCAGGACTCAGCAGTCCACCTCCACCTCAAGGAGCAGGGGCACTCCTTTGATGACCACAAGGTGCGCGTTCTAGCCAGAGAGGACAGATGGTTTGAGAGAGGGGTAAAAGAAGCCATTCATGTCAAACTAGAACGGCCATCTTTAAACAGAGGAGGGGGCCTCTTGGATGAGAGGCGAAACGTCTTCTACTCACACGAGGTTAGTCCAGTTGCCATATTTTATGCCTGTTTGAGATTTATCATGACCTGGATGACTGAGAATATTCACAGATTTACACAAAGGATATTTAAGGTTTTAGAATTAGTCATTGAACGTTAATGGAGTTTTACTTCTGTGTCCCTGAGGGAATGTACCTCAGTGAAATCCGACCTCATTAAAACCACATCTGCCTTTCTTGTCTTGCCCTCTAGGACTGTGAGGACCCCAACCCTCTGATCCGAGCTCTGGCCGTCCGCACCATGGGCTGTATCCGGGTGGACAAGATCACCGAGTACCTGTGTGAGCCGCTGAGGAAGTGCCTGAAGGATGAGGACCCGTACGTGAGGAAGACGGCGGCTGTTTGCGTTGCTAAACTTCATGACATCATTGCCCAGATGGTGGAGGACCAAGGCTTCCTGGACTCCCTGAGAGACCTCATTGCTGAGTCCAATCCCATGGTAGGTGTCAGTTCCAAGGCAGTCACGGATCAGAGTTTGATTATAATTTTGGCATGTGTAACTGTTATCCACTCTTAAACACAACCAGCGGAATAAGGTTAAACTCCAACAAACTCAAACTGGGGTATGTCTGGGATTAGGTGGCGCTTAGAATGATTTTAGTGTAATTTAGTGACAGTTTACAGAAGATGAAACAATGGATCCTCGCTAATGACACTCATTGTCATTCACAGTCCGAGCTGACACTGTATGACGCTCCGTCGGGCTATAATCGGGCTGATATCATGTAGCCTGAACCCGGCATACATTAGAATGAAGCAAGAAAAGCAGATCTGTCCAGGTAGTTTCTCTAAAGCCGCATTAATTGTGTTAAATGCTTTAACTATAGTTTGCCTGAGTTTTATTTGGATTATAGTGATGATGAAGTGCTCCTCGCAACCTTTAAATATGTGTTAATTTAATCCACATGGCATTATGGCGACAGACTTATCACAAAACACCTCTGTCCTTTAGGTTGTGGCCAACGCAGTTGCTGCCCTGTCTGAGATCAGCGAGTCTCACCCCAACAGCAACCTGCTGGACCTCAATCCCCAGAACATCAACAAGCTGCTGACGGCACTCAACGAGTGCACAGAGTGGGGACAGATCTTCATCTTGGACTGTTTGTCCAACTACAACCCCAAGGATGAGCGCGAGGCCCAAAGGTAGCATCACTCCGACTAGAGTGTGGAATGTCAGCCTGTTCTGTTTGGTCATCATATTGAGTATTGGTGATTGTTATTTGATAGGGCTCTTCACAATTAATCAAAATGTTATCAAAATCACAGTATGGCTAACGACAATGTGCGAATCACAGGAGCTGCGTTTTCTTGTGATAAAGGTCAAATGTGTCACAAATCAAATCCCAGAACAGGAAACGTGCTTGTTTGGTACAGGCCCCAGCAAATTCACATCATGATTTTTATGTTTTTTCAGTGAGAATGAAATGCAAAAAGAACCATCCATCTATTTTAAGTTGCTTATCTGGGGCCGGGTCAAGTTAAGTTCCATTTCCCTCACTGACTCTGATCTTCAGGTATGAAAGCATCATCGCCACACTGTGTGAGAACCTGGATGAGCCTGACGCTCGTGCTGCCATGATCTGGATTGTTGGCGAGTACGCCGAAAGGATCGACAACGCTGATGAGTTGCTGGAGAGCTTCCTCGAGGGTTTCCATGACGAGAGCACCCAGGTGGGTTCTTCAAATAAGCCGACGGCAGGTTTTGAAGGGTGTACATCCAGAATCTTTCACGGTTGCTGACGTCAAGTTCAGCAAATACACAGATAATGGGGGAAAATATGAAAATAGTGCCGTTACTCTCTTTGGAAACAGGCTTGTTTTGCAATAAGGTTTTATGTTTTACACAGATAATAAAATTTATATTTGAGAATAATTCAGCACAGTTGAGTTTAGACAGTTTATCCAGTATAGTGCAGGACCTTCTCCACACATCACCCTGTCTGGCTGTTTCCCCACTTTGCCTGTTACTCCTCCTACTGCGAGGATGGGTGGCATTGTGAACTGAACATATGATAATCTAACAGTGTGTGCTTTGATGTCCAGGTCCAGCTCACTCTGCTGACTGCCATTGTCAAGCTGTTCCTTAAGAAGCCATCGGAGACTCAGGAGCTGGTGCAGCAGGTCCTCAGCTTGGCCACCCAGGTAAGTGTTGTTTTTTTATTCTCAAGAAGTGCAGACGATTATTGTTTGTCAATTTAATATGGACCCCTCTTAACTACCATAAACACAAATAACAGCAGTCCAGCTGATCCACAAGATCTACTCCTTCATTGAATAAATAGGAAACAAATATGATTCACAGCACACGTGTTGAACTCTCTGCTCCTCTGCAGGACTCTGATAACCCCGACCTGCGTTACCAAGGCTACATTTATTGCCGCCTGCTGTCCACTGACCCTGTGACAGCCAAGGAGGTGGTGTTGTCAGAGAAGCCCTTGATCTCAGAGGAGACAGACCTGATCGAGCCCACCCTACTGGACGAGCTCATCTGCCACATTGGCTCCCTGGCTTCTGTCTATCACAAACCCCTTAGCGCCTTCGTCGAGGGCAGCCATGGAATCCACCGGAAACACCTTCCTGTGCAGCACAGCAGGTCAGACACACTGTGACAAACCAGCATTTCAGTTTTTCTACTGGCAGCTGTGCGTCCCATGATTGCACTCACATGGTTCTGACTTCCTTTGGCCATCTTGCCATGTGCACTCTCTTAACATTTAGGGCGATGACAAAGTGCCTTTCTAAATTACTTGTCCCTCACCAGCACTAATGTTTCCTCCTCTGACAGCATTGACACAGGTGAGAGCCCAGTGAGCGGTGGGCCAGCAGCTGCCATGGACCAGCCACATGTGATCCCCAGCCAGGGTGACTTGCTGGGTGACCTGTTGAACCTGGACCTGGGCCCTCCAGTCATTGTGCCCCAGGTCTCCTCCATGCAGATGGGTGCGGTGGATCTTCTGGGAGGAGGCCTGGACAGTTTGGTGAGCCTGAACACACACACACACACACACACACTAATTTTACTGTGGAGTGGAAGCATTGGATAAACACGGCTAAAGACTTGATCAGTGTTCTGTGCTTCCTCGTTTTCGTACCAATGCTTATCTTGAACCACGTTTTGGTGTTGCAAGTCCAAAAAACTTGTGTGTATTCATCACTCAAGATTTGTTTTTAATCTTATGACAGTAAATTTTTTGTTCTTTTCAAAATATTTTTTTTGTTGTTGTTGCTCATAATGTAAATATGCTTGTGATTTAAACTGCGGAATAATTTTTGTTCTGAAAACTTAAAAATGTATGACTCTAATTGTTGTGAAAAGTTGGTATATTAACATGTTAATATTTTTAACATAGAGCTACATTAAAGGCGGATTTATGCTTGTGCAGAGCCTATGCTGTAATTTACGCACGTGGCCTGTGCCATCGTGAGTGTTTATACTTGTGCGGTAGTGTGTCTGTGTCACTCTGCACTAACACCTCCAAAACACTAGTCGGCAGCGGAGGTTTCTGTAAAGTGCTGTAAAGTTTAGTTGATTCTAAACACACATTAAACACACATTAAACATGGCTTAATAGAGACAGTTTCAAACACAAGTACACAAATCAGCTTCACTATAACTCGCAGCATTCACAGACAAACACTTGTCTTTATCTGGACACATTTTCCCCACAAATACAGCTGCTAACATCTTTAGCACAAGCCTATGGCATTTTACATTGTATAAATTAGCCTAGCAGCTAGCAGATGTTTCCTCTTCTCATATAAAACCCGGGACAACAGCAACATTTAACAAAGGTAACGTTAAAAAATTTCGGCTCCATATCAACTCACAAGGATCACTGACAATACAGCCGTCTAAAACTAAACACATTTTCCAAACAAATACGACATGCTAACGTTATTAGCACAAGGCTATGGCATTTTACATTGTATTAATTAGCCTAGCAGTTAACAGAGATTTCCTCTGCTCATATGAAGCCAGGATAAATCACACACAACACTTAAAATGCTATTTTTGAGGAGGCTTTATTGTCTTCACCATTTATTTTTTCTTATCTGTGAAATAAAAGTAAATAAAAGCTTTGTTTCCACGGAGGGAAATGGTTTCAGCTTACAATAATAGACAGGAGGTCTGCGACACTGTGACATGTAATTGAATTTCTGGGGAGGTGCATGTCAGGCTACGATGTAGTTACAGCGTTGATTTGACACAGAAGTATAAATCCGGTTTAAGCCTTGTTGGATTTTTCCTCTGTTAATGGTCACTCCTCCACTTCTCCAAGCCACTGGAACAACTGGACTCCTTTATGATCTCCTTGCAGATTTTAAAGTCTTATTTAATGTCTAACATATGTATGGAGTTGGTATTTTCCCAGAAGTGAGGGCTCCTCTTGATGGGTTGCGGTTGCTAAGAAAGTCTCTGTCTCTGTCTTTGTTTGTGTGTTTGGTCTGTCTGTGATGTTTGGATGCTGTCTTTGGGGAACTCTCTTCTCTCCTGTAGCTGGGGGGAGACCTGGGCGGAGGTGTTGGGGGAAGTCCAGCAGTAAGTCAAGCCCTTCTGTTCGGCAGTCTGCCTGTCTGCATGCTGCATGCTGCAATTTAACCCACCACACTCTCAAACTGACTTCTTCAACTTTTTAAACCTGGCTTCTCTGTCTCTCACACTCAAATACTTTGAGCTAGAAGATCACACGGATGTTTTGCATGTTTTAGCCCATTTTCTGACCGGGAAAAACATCCCAAAATTTTCACTTGCACTCATCTCCGTCTGGAGAGGCTGCACATTTTACACTAGGGCTGCCACCTAATAGTCGACCTAATGTCATTTGACCAGAAAGCTCATTAGTTGGCAAGATTTCGTTGGTCGCTTAGTCACAGAAAAACCAAACAAACATGTTAAACAAAATTGTTAAATAAATCCAAACCTATATGACTGGATCATGTGGGACTTTAATTTGAAAGGACAGACACAGGATGTGTCCAGGCTCAGCAGTCAGACAGGAGTCAGATTAATGTCCAGGGCTGGTACCTGCAGTTATTCCACAGGCTAGTTAATAACATGTCGGGCAGGAAATCCAAAGTGTGGGAGAAGGTGATGGAGGAACCCAAGGTGATATGTAAACTCATCTTCATTGGTCGACTAGAAACACGACGTATCATCTGAAACATTAAAGTAGCTACATGCCCATTAGCCCACAGGCGGCTCGCTCGTGGAAACTTGTGGAAAATGGGAGCAAAAACCAAACTGTGAAGTTGCCAGTGATGCATACTGAAATTATGGTTGCTTAGATTGTGTTTTGTGTGTATGTGTGTGTATGATTGTTGTTATCGCTTTAGGTGGGACAGAACTTCATCCCTTCATCTGTCCCCAGTACTTTTGCTCCATCACCCACACCAGCTCCTCAGGCTGTCAGCAGTGGCCTTAACGACTTGTTTGAGCTTTCCACCGGCATGGCCATCACCACTGGAGGCTTCGTATCCCCTAAAGCAGTGATTTCACACAAACTCAGAACATTCCGTCAATTACAGCCACATTGCTTACAGTAAAATAACAAGATACAAAGTAATGTGAGATCCTTCAAAGTCAGGCAGTGTACTAAATTTATACAATCTATAGAACTGATGATGTTTGTATTGATCTACCAGGTGTGGCTGCCGGCAGTGAAAGCCAAAGGACTGGAGATCTCTGGAACCTTCTCTCACCGCCAGGGTCACATGTACATGGACATGACCTTCACTAATAAGGCACTGCAACACATGACCGACTTCGCTGTCCAGTTTAACAAGAACAGGTGGGAGAGATGAGTGTTAAACTACAATATCAACACCTCTCTAAAACAGTAGAGCTGCTTAATTATACCTCATTCACAACAATGACCAGAGTCGATCGGGGTCATCTGACCTATCTTTTGTCAATTCAAACCAAGTCAGCCAACAAGGGTTATTTCCTGGTCATGACAATTCAGATACGACCTTGGTCACAACCCGGAAATCATGCATACGAATTACCTCACTTGCTGAGAACTTATTTGTTCAGGCGTCCTTTTTTTCTATGTACAGTGGATGCTTCTCTTATTTAACAGCCTCCTCATGTTCGTACACACTACCTTGTCCGTCTCCGTCCCAATCATCTGCTGCAGAATTTCTCAAGGTTCTTGTGGACCCATAAAAAGACTTGAAAGTTAGTGTATTCATGAATCTAAAAATGAAGCTTTAGTTGGTATTAAAATATCTTAAATTAATCTTTCAAAAGTCTTAAAAATGCAAAGACATGGGACATAGGTTTTCTGAAAATGAAATTGTAAAGTCTCCGAAATAATTGGCTCAATCTCTTATTTTTCAAAAAAGATTAACCGAATGTCTCTTGCATTAACGTCACACAGATCAGGATAGTGGAACCAACAACAATCATATTTTGTTTCCAGCCAGGATGTTCAGAGCAGAGGATCTACCGTCTGCTAGCTCACTGTCACTGTACATTGGGCAGCATGGCAAAGTGCAAATGCAATGAAAATTGGTTATTTAACAAAGATTTAGCTGCATGGCTGAAACTGATACAAGGCAATGCATACTAGGCTCGGTGTATTGTGCAAAAAAAGTTTTATGAACTTTTAAAAACGCAGTGGAGTCCCACATGTAGAGTGAAGAACAAAAAAAACCCGCCAAGAACCCCCACCAACAAAGAGCAGGTATTTTTCCATTTCGGTTCTATCCTCGTCTCCGCCATATGTCATGCTTTTGTTTTTCTTCGATTTTTGTTATTGTAAAATTGGTCCTAAATTTAATTCCAAATAGCCTTAAAAAAGTCTTAAATCTAATTTGCCCTTTGCTGTAGGAACCTGTTCTTGTCAGATTCCTGCTGACATTGTTCTGTTTGTTTTGGGGCTGTGGTGACCTGTGACAATTATGTCTGACCTGTGTGCCCCCATTTGTAACCATACAACCCTTGTCTGACCCACCTGTCTACCTGGGTCACAAAGCCAAGTCAGTCAGCGTGGGTTCATCCTTTCAAACAAAATGAACGCTGGTTGAGTCATAGGGAATTCATGAATAACACAGATGCCTTAACCTTTACAAGAAAGACAGGTATGAAAGGAGTATTAGACTGCTTTAATTCTAGTTCGATGTATAAGTGTATATATTGTAACTCAGTGCTGCCAGTGTTTGATTTTTGTTGGTTTCCCACACAGTTTTGGGGTGATCCCTACCAGTCCTCTGCCCATTCACACTCCGCTGATGCCCAGTCAGAGTATTGAGATCTCTTTGCCTATCAGCACCATCGGGCCAGTCATGAAGATGGACCCTCTCAATAATCTGCAGGTACAGGAGCTGTCACTCAACAAATATCTGAACAGCAGTGTAACAAATTTACAAAACTATCACTTGTACTTTCTTGTTTGCATCCACTATTTTTTGTTTTTGTTTGTTTTATGTAAATGCTGGTATCACCCAGCACATCTCAGCCGTGCAGAACAAGCATAATAATAAGCTTTTGTTTTGTTTACTTGTGCCCAGGTGGCTGTGAAGAACAGCATCGATGTCTTCTACTTCAGTGTACTCATCCCTCTCAACATATTCTTTGTTGAGGATGGAAAAATGGGTACGCTTGTTACTCACAACTTTGTAAAACAGCATCACATCTCTCTTTACACCCTCACTGTCACATTACTCAGTGATAAACAACATCTTCAACAACCACTGAAGCAGGGAGAAAATGCCGCTGGTAACACGAGATGTGAAATGATTTCTAAAATATACTTACTGCAGATTTTAAGCACTACTGTACGATATCTGAAGACACAGCTATTTGAAGCCAGTTTTAAAATCAGGTTTGAGCTCTATCTTTGGAAGGAAATTATTGACATAAATATTTGATTCTTATAAATTACTGAAAATATAATTGTGAAATTAAATTACTACTGAATCCTTAATATTTACATTTAAGATTTTACTTTGAAAACGTCTGAATTCTTGTAGTGTGGATTCTCTCCTTATTTCAATGAATATCTCAAGTTTAAACTGTCAGTTTTAGTCGTGTAATTTCAATTTGCTCCAATTCAACAGGCTTAAAATTTAGACAATAACTCTGTAAAATAGTCTCCAGTATGCACCTGTCGGCTACATAAATGCTATACTGAAAGACTAGAGAATAATGTGTCAGGTTTCTCTGTGTGGAAATCAGCTTTCAGCTCAGTTTTTGTTTCTTTCTTCTTCAGAGCGACAGGTGTTCCTGGCTACCGGGAAAGACATCCCCAATGAGAATGAGCTCCAGTACCAGATAAAGGAGTGCCACCTAAATGCAGGTAGGCCAAGCTGGTGAATAAAGTCGCCCTCGGTTACAAAGAGATGATTCTAATGTCCTGTGTGCTGGTGAACAAATAAGAAAATCTCTCTGTTGGACGGTTAAAGTTTATCATTGTTTTAGTGTATGTTTATTTGCTTAATCTCACTCCTTCATATTATCTTGACATTTATTTTTATTGAATGCAGTTGGAGAATAGTATCAGTAACATTGTTAACACTGTGCTACATTACAGAGAAATACAAAAGCGTACTAATGAACCTTCATTAATATAGACCTATATTTTATCTACAAGTGCACGTCACACACTGAGCGAGCCGCCTGTTAATGACGCTGTGGGCTAATGGGCATGTAGCTACTTCCATGTTTCAGATGATACGTCATGTTTGTAGTCGACCAATGAAGATGAGTTTACATATCACCTTGGGTTCGTCCTTCACCTTCTCAAAATGATCCCACACTTTGACATGTTATTAATTAGCCTGTGGAATAACCGCAGGTACCAGCCCTGGAAATTATCCCGACTCCTGTCTGAATGCTGAGCGTGGAAGCTTCCTGTGTCTGTCCTTTCAAATTAAAGTCCCACATGATCCATTCATATAGGTTTGGATTCATTTTGACAAGGTGCAGCTCCTAATAGAGTTTCACTGTTGTTTTTCGTTTTCCTCTTTTTCTAATCAAATGATTCGTTTTGGAAATTAACTGTTTTATGGATTTTTTTCCAAGTTTAACTTCATATTTTTAGAGTGGTGTTTCATTGTGACCAACCTGAGGCACACCTGTGTAGTAACAATGCTGTTTAATCATCACCTCACCCCAAAGGGGCGCCCTGGACACCAACTCATCCAAAGACCTCACTCTTCTCTCTGTGTTTTCTTTCTCCAACCACATGCATATCTCTGGACGTTTCTTCTTCCTCTGTACCTGAAGGACACTTCCAACCTGCCCATACTTGCGCCGCTCTTATCCTGGCAGCACGATGGTTAATGACCTCTTAGCTTGGCCCAGTTTTGTAGAGTACCTGGTCAGGTTTACTGAAATCTGAAGGTCGTCAGTCTTAGTTTATTAAAATCCTCATAGAGCTATATACCATCAGTTTCCTGATCAACCTTTTGCCAGTAGCAGTTTGCATTAGCCCATGTGAACATTAGCGTTAGCACCTGTAGTGATTACGACCTTTTGTGCGTATGTTTCATGTGGTTTCTCTTTGTTCAGTAACTCAGGTGTGTGAATTACCTGACTTTGATTCTGGTCTTGCACACACAGTATCGGGCAAGCTGCAAAATAACAACATCTACACTATCGCCAAGAGAAACGTAGAAGGCCAGGATATGCTCTACCAGTCCCTCAAGCTAACCAACGGCATCTGGATCTTGGCTGAGCTCCGCATTCAGCCCGGCAACCCTAACTACACGATAGAGTATTCACCAATTAACCTTTTGGCCCTCAGCTTTATAGTTGTTGGACGTTTTATTATTTGCACATCGACGGTGGAAAAATCACAGGTGACATTGACAAGGTTCAATGTAGAACTCCAACGCAGGTGTGTTGGTCATAGTGGGACAAAAATAAAGCAAAGAAGAATTTCAGGGTCTTGAAATCTTCAGGATTTAGGCTGCTACTACTACTACTTTCCATCATATATTAATCTGTGGGTTGTACTCTAGATTAGGTGATAGTGGTTTGGTCTGTAAAATGTTCAGAAAATGGTCAAAATGTTGTTCAGTGTTTGGTAAAGCTCAAGATGACGTCCTCAAATCTCTGGTTTTGCCTCAATCAAAAGATATTCAGGTCACTCTCATGGACGAGGAAAGAAACCAGATGATCACTCGTACGTACTTGATTGTATGTACGAGTGAAGGTGTCTCCTGTTGTAACTCTACATCCTCTCTCTGTCTCTCAGCTGTCTCTCAAGTGTCGGGCCCCGGAGGTTTCTCAGTACGTCTACCAGAACTGACCTGCTCTCCCACTCAGCAACTCGGCTTCATCCTGCAGTGTTTTATCATTTTCTGCCATCTGCAGCTAACTGCCAAAACAAAGGAATCCAAACAGTAAATGACTGCTTTCTAAATAATTTGGAATATTGGGTGTTTTTTCCTCTGAAGACAAATTTCAATACAAAAGAATAGTGTGTGTATATCGTACTGGAGTTAAAACGTTCAAACACTGTTGATGTTCTTTATTTTGAAGCAGCATTGGATCCTGTTTCGACCCCCATTTCAATTTTTACCTCCCAGTGAAAACACGTCAACCATTCCATCCTTAACTTAGTGTCTTAATGTAAAGATGTGACCGATGGTGAAACTGTCAAACGAGTGAAAAAATAATCTCCCCAGTTTCCATTAAGCCATTCTTTTGTACGGTGTGTGTGGCTTACACTCTTTTTGGTTGTCTTTTTTTTTTATCTTGACTTTGCTTCAGTTGCACCTTCAGAATAATATCAGTGTTGATTTGTTCCTTTTGCCATTAACGTGTGTGAACCAACAATGTGATCATCAGAAGCTACTCACGTCTGTGCTACAGCAGGTTTGCCTCCCGGAGGTCAGAGCTTACAGTTACTTGCAGAGACATGCTAAATTAACCAACGTTATATTGCGCAACATACGTGTTCCTGTTCTTCCTGTCATGACTTAAACACAGCGTTTCGTATTTAATGGGAGATAGAAATATTACTATTCCTCCATAAGTATAACGCCCAGTTCAGACCAAAGACAGGTAGGCAGCGCGACGGAACCGGTTTAGAACATTGCAGAAAAAAAGTGTCGGCAGTGTGAACTGGTCGGTCTGAGCTCGACTCAAGCTGGGTGATGGTGTGACCTGCAACTCAGCTGGCCAAATCGCTGACGGCTGGTTTTATAGCACGTCACCTGTTTCAACAGCCAATCGGCTTGTAGTGAAGCTCACTGGTCAAGTCAAAATGACAGCAGGCGGCGTATTCACTTGCTGCAGGAGGTGCTCCGTCCCCACCGAGCGCTCTGTTTGTGTCTTCATCATGTGCCGGTGTCGGACAGTGACGATAATTGGTGCTGTTTAAAAAAAAAAAAAAAAAAAAATATATATATATATATATATATATATATATATATATATATATTGTGGCGGATTGATTATGAATACAGTCCATCTGATGCTGGTTTTGTTTCATCACTGTAGCCAGTATCTCACGATCACTATCCACGGTCAGATTTTAAGAAGCTACAAATTTTATTCAGTCACAAATAAACCTGAAAAGCTGCAAATCAGAACGGAAGCACAGAGAGTTGTTGACCAGAGGTGATACACCATCATCTAGTTGCATTGGTGTGAACCAGCAGGTTTTTAGAATGTTGCACCTGCCTGTTTAAACTCATCTCATCTTGTCTTGAATCTTTGGTCTGAACTGGGCTTTAAATGTTGACCAATGAAAAACTTAAAATAACATTCCAAATGGTCGGAAACAGAAACGCAGACCACAGATCGCATGAGTAAGAGCACCAGTAACTCTAAAGTGACGACTAAATCCTGGCGTTTCATTTCGGCTCCCCACCTGTGAATTATGACGAAAGTAAAAAAGTAACTACCAGTGTGGTGAGGTGTCTGCGGGCTGTTTCAGTGGAGGAACACAAACCATCAGTAGGACAGACAGTCGGGAAGCTTCTGACTCAAAGTAACGCACAGTACATTTGTTTAACTTGTTTAAATATCCAGGTTGCCATTATTTTCAACTCGCAAGTCTTCACTTGGAACCACTACACAAATCAGCAGCTAGCGAATATGTGTTATCACACCAGTGCCACTCCGAAGATGATTTGCTGGTTCATTTCACATATATCTTTTTGTAACAGCCCCGTTTACTGCAACCACTTAGTTGTACACCGCTTTATGCATTGTCATTCCTATTTATTGTGCATCTACCTCTGCCTGTTTCCTTTTTAACTGGCTTCACTGTACCTTCAGTTCTGTAATGTGCTTTCACTTTTTCTTTTGATACCAGTGTTCTTGTGGGATGGACAATAGGGGGTCCTTAACAGGTAAATCCACTTCATGTAAAGCCACTGGAGTCATCACTCCTTTACAACGAAATAGTAAAGTAACATAGACAGAGCAACACGTAAGAGATTTTTATTGTGAACATATGAGCACAGGGGGCAATACGAAAACAGTGGAAGACAATAATGGGAAAACCTTTGTCCTGTTTTGAAAAGAAGGTATGGGAACAGAGTGCAAATATATGGTTAATAATGGTTAATAATTTAAAAGAGATGGATTTAGCATTTGTGACACGATCATTTCACTGCTCTCACGTAATTGTGCTACAGAAACTTGACATTCTATCTGATTAAATCAAACAATGAATCCCGCAACTCTGAAACCAAGGCCCATTATCATCTTTTCATTTTGAACATTCACATGTTGAGCACCATCCAAAAAGTACCTCCTCTAGGCTGGAGTTGAACTGGTGACCTATGAATAATTGCCGTCAACCTTCAATTCATGACAAATTTACAGATCATCTCCTTGACAGCGATATGGTTGACAAGTATGCTTTTGTCAGACGAAATTGAGCGATATAACTCTGGACTCTGAAAACAAGGTCCATTTACATATTTTCGTTCTGAATAGTCAGCAATGAAAAGTTAATCCTTCGAGCCAGAGTTGAACCCGCGACCTAAGGATACCTGTTATGATCAACCTACAGTCCTCCGCTCTACCAACTGAGCTATCAAAGGGAGCAAACAGCCCCTGGTTGTTCAACCTGTGCATCAGTGGTGAAATGGATGCTAATCCAAAGTTTGTTTTGGAAAGACTCAACATCGTGACACTTATGACGAATTTAGAAAGCTCTTCCCTCAAATGGTTGGAGAACAACCTAATAATAACTATGACAATGGGTTCGACAACCAGCTTTTGCTGGACAAAACTAAGGTTTATTTTGCAATGACTCCACCTTACATACTCATTTTGACTGATCGGACAGCAATGAAAAGTTCATCCTTCGAGCCGGAGTTGAACCAGCGACCTAAGGATACCTGTTATGATCAACCTACAGTCCTCCGCTCTACCAACTGAGCTATCGAAGGAAGCAAGCCTTTCTCAATCATCCATCTTCTGGATGGATGCTGGAACTGATGCTGAACAAAAGTTTATTGGTTGGATTGGCTCCCTCGATCTCCTGAGAAAATCGTCGTCCACTTTTACATAATGGCAAAGCAAGTCCAGATGAAGTCTGACACCAACCACCATGCACTGTGCGGCATTTGGCAGTGTTCAATTCTGCACAGGTCTGGCTCATATTGATGATAACAATAACCTGTTCAACAAGCAACCTTTTGTCCAATGAAATCAAGCCTCACAGTCAAACAATCCTCTTTTCTCTCTGAATGGTCACACATCGGACAGCAATTAAAAGTCCATCCTTCGAGCCGGAGTTGAACCAGCGACCTAAGGATACCTGTTATGATCAACCTACAGTCCTCCGCTCTACCAACTGAGCTATCGAAGGGAGCAAGTATTCCTCAATCATCCATCCTCTGGATGGAGGCTGGAATTGATGCTGAACCAAAGTTTATTGGTTGGATTGGCTGCCTCGATCTCCTGAGAATATTGTCGTCCACTTTTACGTAATGGCAAAGCAAGTCCAGATGAAGTCTGACACCAACCACCATGCAGCATTTGGCAGTGTTCAATTCTGCACAGGTCTGGCTGATGATAACGATAACCTGTTCAACAAGCAACCTTTTGTCCAATGAAATCAAGCCTTACTGTTAAACAAACCTCTTTTCACTCTGAATGGTCACACACTGGAAAGCAATGAAAAGTCCATCCTTCAAGTTGGAATTGAACCAGCGACCTAAGGATACCTGTTATGTGCGGCATTTGGCATTGTTCAGCTCTGCACAGGTCTGGCTCATCTTGATGACAATGATTACGCGTTCAACAAGCAACCTTTTGTCCAATGAAATCAAGCCTTACTGATAAACAAACCTCTTTTCACTCTATATGGTCAAACAACGGACAGCAATTAAAAGTCCATCCTTCGAGCTGGAGTTGAACCAGCGACCTAAGGATACCTGTTATGATCAACCTACAGTCCTCCGCTCTACCAACTGAGCTATCGAAGGGAGCAAGTATTCCTCAATCATCCATCCTCTGGATGGAGGCTGGAATTGATGCTGAACCAAAGTTTATTGGTTGGATTGGCTCCCTCGATCTCCTGAGAATATTGTCGTCCACTTTTACGTAATGGCAAAGCAAGTCCAGATGAAGTCTGACACCAACCACCATGCAGCATTTGGCAGTGTTCAATTCTGCACAGGTCTGGCTGATGATAACGATAACCTGTTCAACAAGCAACCTTTTGTCCAATGAAATCAAGCCTTACTGTTAAACAAACCTCTTTTCACTCTGAATGGTCACACACTGGAAAGCAATGAAAAGTCCATCCTTCAAGTTGGAATTGAACCAGCGACCTAAGGATACCTGTTATGTGCGGCATTTGGCAGTGTTCAGCTCTGCACAGGTCTGGCTCATCTTGATGACGATGATTACGCGTTCAACAAGCAACCTTTTGTCCAATGAAATCAAGCCTTACTGTTAAACAAACCTCTTTTCACTCTATATGGTCAAACAACGGACAGCAATTAAAAGTTCATCCTTCGAGCCGGAGTTGAACCAGCGACCTAAGGATACCTGTTATGATCAACCTACAGTCCTCCGCTCTACCAACTGAGCTATCGAAGGGAGCATGCATCCCACAATCATCCATCCTCTGGATGGATGCTGGAACTGATGCTGAACCAAAGTTTATTGGCTGCCTCGGCTGCCTCGATCTCCTGAGAATATTGTCGTCCACTTTTACATTATGGCAAAGCAAGTCCAGAGGGGTATTCCAGAAAGCGGGTTTAGTGAAAACTCTGAGTATGTTAATCCTGAAATGAGGGAAACTCTGGGTTTTCAGTTCCAGAAAGAGAGGTAGATCAAACTCCGAGTCAATCACCATGGCAATTTACTCTGTGAACCTAACCTGCTCGACGGCAGGTTTTCTTTAAGAAACCCTGAGTTTTTCTCTGTCTCCTCCCTCTTACACGCTGTTTCATTTCCTCATTCATTCAGTCCGTGTCAAAGCTTGTATCGAAGATCATTAATTAGCAGAGATTTACCGTCTGTCACAGTCTAAATCCTGCTGGATATTAATTTGTTACTCAGGACTGTCTTAAGTTACTGAATTTATGCACATCAATCATTTCTTTGGACATCAGTTTTTGTCTTTACATTCAAATATTACACAGCGAGAATTCACCCTCAGCTCAGAATCAAACCTATGTCCTTTTTATATTATTTTTTATAACACTGTGCATAAGGATCAGACTGTCAGTCTGTTGGAGCAGCTCAGACATGTTTATTGCACATAATGTGTAGGTCTAATTATTTACATTTTAAAAATCGGTATGAAGCTTTAGACACGTAGTATCAATGACTAATGATCTCCATCACTGATGTCATTGGTCGCACTGATGGAACATAATTCCTGTTGCCTAATATTGGGGATTATATGTTAATATTTCTGAGTGAGCAATGGTGCAGCATTTCAGTGTCTTTAAATTTACTACATTTGTAGCTGAAATAAAGTCACTGAATGCTGTTGAGTCAAGATACAAATAGATGTGCAACATTTTAAAATCTACTGTATTTTAACCTCAACATCTTTTCAAGTGCAAATCACCAAACATATTATTACTGGGTCAGACTGTGAGTTTACAGTCATGTCTTTATGTCTTTGATCTATAGCCTAGCCTATAAGTTTTAAGTCTTCCTATTTTTCAGTTGTTGCCTCCTGTGTTTTTCCCCATCAGATTAAATCTGAACAAATATATTATTATATATTATTAATATAATGTAATTTATCTACAGCCTGATACACAGTCAGATTCCACCACTTTATCTTCATTAAGGAAATGTAAGTCTGATAAATGATGAGTAAACGGACAACACTGAATAAAACTTTTTAATTAACTTTATGGTTAACTTATTTACACTTTCCTCGCTCTAACTCATCCTCTTCTTTTAGAGATAAATGTGCACCGTCTGCTACACATGCATTAATATCCCTACATCCACTGGATTAAAATGGAGGTGCTGTCTTTTATTTACCTGTTGCCATGGTAAATCGTGGAGTCGGAGCTCCATTGATGATGGCTTTTTATTGTTGGCTTAACTCAGAGTGAACATACTCAGAGTTAACTGAACTAACTCAAATCAGCTGTTCTGGAACTGGGAACTCAGAGTTTCCCATCTCAGGATAAATCAACTCAGAGTTCAGGGTCAGACTCAGAGTTTGTTGAACCTCCTACCTGGAATACCCCTCAGATGAAGTCCAATGAAATCAAGCCTTACTGTCAAACAATCCTCTTTTCACTCTGAATGGTGACACATTGGAAAGCAATGAAAAGTCCATCATTCGAACCGGCGACCTAAAGATACCTGTTATGTGCGGCATTTGGCAGTGTTCAGCTCTGCACAGGTCTGGCTCATCTTGATGACAATGATTACGCGTTCAACAATGTCCAATGAAATCAAGCCTTACTGATAAACAAACCTCTTTTCACTCTATATGGTCACACATCGGACACCAGTGAAAAGTCCATCCTTCGAGCAGGAGTTGAACCAGCGACCTAAGGATACCCGTTATGATCAACCTACAGTCCTCCGCTCTACCAACTGAGCTATCGAAGGGAGCAAGCAGCCAGCAATCATCCATCCTCTGGATGGATGCTGGAACTGATGCTGAACCAGCGTTTATTGGTTGGATTGGCTGCCTCGAACTCCTGAGAAAATTGTCGTCCACTTTTACATAATGGCAAAGCAAGTCCAGATGAAGTTTGACACCAACCACCATGCGGCATTTGGCAGTGTTCAGCTCTGCACAGGTCTGGCTCATCTTGATGACGATGATTACGCGTTCAACAAGCAACCTTTTGTCCAATGAAATCAAGCCTTACTGTTAAACAAACCTCTTTTCACTCTGAATGCTCACACATCGGACAGCAATGAAAAGTCCATCCTTCGAGCCGGAGATGAACCAGCGACCTAAGGATACCTGTTATGATCAATCTACAGTCCGCCGCTCTACCAACTGAGCTATCAAAGGGAGCAAGCATCCCACAATCATCCGGTACCTTTCTGTTGACTCTGTGTTGCTGAGTCTTCTTTCTGCTGCAAAATCTCATCGTTGATAGCCTGCTTTTCTTGAAATGACTGTTTATGCTGTTTCCTCTTGACCTTGTGTTCCTCCTTCGATTTTAACTTCTTCTGACTGAAAATAAATAAAAGAGAGAAAGGCGGTTAATTCAGTGCCTCGATCCTGGCTTCATCACTGCAGTGTCAACGGAGTCGGCAAGGAATGAGTTCTTAAACCAGGAAATGAGTTAGCATTTCACCACTCCCGGTTACCTTGTCTCAAAGCCAGTGGGTTTGTGGTTAGATGTTTGTAATTAGGTATGTGGTTAGCACAAGCCTAAGAGACTTTAACGTTTTGTTCTACGACTAAAATATGTCAGTAAATATTCCAATCGTAAAACTCTGAAGCTTCTACATAATTCAAAACGGCGGTTGCTAATAAGTGGCTATATGAGCCTACAGAGCGTCATCACACTGAGCTGCGTCGAACACAGGTTTACAGTCTTGTTATGATGGAGTTTATTTATAGACTAGCATTGGCGTTTTACTTCTGGTGATTGCATTTAGGGTTCAATAATCATGAAGCCTATGGCAGTGTTCATTTGTGAAGACTTCATAATAGACGTTTGTTTGCCACAGAGCTTATTTTCTACAATAATCCACAATCCAATGGGAAAATACCACAGGCTTTTTGAAGAGGGAACCAGTGCGATGCTAACTTCTGCGTCGGCCTACAGAAAAACTTCTAATTCTACTTATCAACTCTGGTTGTATTTGAGTTTTGATTCCAATCTAGTGAAAAAAGAAAAAAAGATCAAATGTAGTGTCTATCAAAAAGACTTTAGCAGAATCGAGAATTATCAGTCCAATTCTTTATCCATTCATTTATTGATTCTGAACACAGTCTATACTGTATAAACAGAGTAGAAAAAAAGACATGGACCCTTTCCTCCTCTCCGCCAAGAATCCTTCTTGTTTCCAGCAGCAAAGACAATGCGCAGTTTTCAGAAAGACATGTCAGCATTCAACAAAAGGAATTGATAAGCATATAATTCCAATTTGCTATCGTTTCTCAATTGGAACGGGTTCCAGATTCCCATCCCTGATTACTTAAGCAATACCAGTTGGATTAAACACCCCAAAGTCGCCAGCACAGGTTACGGATATTGGCTATTAGCGGGTCGGCCGTTTGGCATTAAATCAAACTGGTTTTAAGCTCATATGTGGGACAAACTGGAAATCAACCCAACTCTACTGTGAGCGCACAGTAACAGATCAAAACAAACATTGCACTAATGCCTATTGTCCTAATTTTGTGTCTGCAACAAAACGATAGTGAAGATAACAGCATTTGTGATTGTGTGTGTGATCACATAATGATGATGTAATGGAAAACAAACCAGTTGTGTCAAAGTTTTGTGTCTGTGTGTAGTTCAACAGGGACTGATTTCAAAATTTTCAAGATTCGCTTCATATCGCCATCACAACTCGACGATCAACACTTCTATTGAGCATGTAGTGATTCAACATCTAGCAGCTACTCTTCAGAATCAATAAATGTTTCTCTGTCCTCGATACAAACAACATGTTTATGATTTACACTCAGTCAGCGGCGTGATCTGTTCTCTCAACTCACCTCGTACATGCCTGATTCATTTTGGGTTTCTTTGGAGTTGGTTGTTTGGTGATGTCAGCTTCAAACTGAGGAGAGAAACGACTCAGGTCAGCACTGATCCTGTGATATATGAGCACAGTGATCACACTTCATCATCAATTTATCTCACCTTGCACTTCACCAGGCCTGTCAGACCAAAGATTTTAATGACACAGATCTGGCCAACACAGTCTGGAGTCAGACATGACTCACGAAGGAAATCCTGCAATGCAAAAATATTATCTTAGACTGGAAGGAGGTGGAAACAGCAACAGCTGTGGTCTTTAACTTCATCATGATTAAATACAAGGAAAATGTACCTTTTCATTCTTTTCAGAGAAGCACGACGTCTTGAGGGTCCTCCAGCAGACGATGTGGTATTCAACGACACACTTCTGACAGCAGCATATCTGAATGAAGCCCTGCATAAAAGACACATGATAGTTTCATTTCATGACTAACTAAACTGTGACTGCGATTCACCTGCGTTCATATATATTGTTCTGAAAGCTTAATTTACATTCGTGGACAAACTTAAGAGTCCCACCATTCAATTAAATTCAATTCAATATAACTGTATTTATCTTGAAGAAAATTTTTGTGCCAGAGAATGGGTTCCCTGGGTCAAGGTCACACAAAACTGATGTCCACCTAGTGTGACAGTATTCTGTGAATATAAAACAGGCATTAATTTGGGCATCCTATTACCGTAAGGGGCCCTTCTTCATCCATCAAGTTCAGTAGACATCACTGGAGCACATGAACTAGACATAAAGTGAGTTTTGACTCAAATATTTATTAGAATATTGCCATTTTCGTGCACTGTTAGAAATGGGACCAATTATGTGGTCCTTTAGTGTGACGTAATTATAGTGTTGATATGAAAATATTAATAAATTTGTATTATTTGACTTAAAACAATGGAAACCTTATACTGTACGGTTGGATGGAAGTCTCTCTGTCATACAGCTAGGCCAAATACTGATCATGTGACTGAAAATGTCCACTTGTGTGACAGCAATGTCCACTAGTGTGACATGAAATCAGCGTCACACTGGTGGAAATGGCTGTCACACCAGTGGACTTAGGCTACAAATAAGGCCTAGATAAATACATTTTTGAATTAAATAGACCACTTCTATAATAGCAAATTGTCCACTGTAGTGATTTTTGTATATTTTCCTTTCAAGTTTTAATGTTTTCTCCTTTTATGTCAACATTGTATTCCACCACAAGTAAAACTTTCCTATCATGTTTTTTTTAGTTTGAGATCCAGGCAGAAGGTCTGAGAGCCAGACAGATAATGAAAAGTAAGGAAAGAAGCAGAAAGTACAGGGAGAGGCTGAATGCAGATCCTAGGAGGAGAGAGGAAGTCTTGAGAAAGCGACGCACAAAGTACATTAAACGTGCAACCAAACATGATATAAGCACGATAACATTTCATTACATGATCAGAAATGCTTGCTTAGGCTATGTCATAATAATTAAGGTTTTGTCTATTTTTCTGTAGATATCAGGATAAAAAAGCACTTGGACAAATCGTTACCATCAGTGTGAAGTCTGTGTCATCAGCAGCAAGAAAGAAACTACGAGAAAAATGGAGAAAGGTGAAAAGAAGATGTAGGGCAAGGGACAAGGCCACTAAGGCTATACTTGAACTAACTCCACAGTCACCTCAGGCTTATGATCAACCTTCTGATCATGAAGAGGTCAGTGAAGACCCAGTACCTGTTTTATGCAGCATATCAACAAATCCACCCAAAGAGATAGAACTACTGAAACACAAGGAAGTGAAAAAAAGAAGAAAAAGAAATCAGCTGAGAAAAAACAGCTGAGGAAGCTAATGATCAAAAATGAGAAGTTACTTAAGAAACTTAAGGCAGAAAGACAAAAGGCTGAGAAGTTTAGAAGACAGAATCAACGCCTCATCCAAAAAACAAAAACAAACAACCCAGAAGGAGAGACACTGCTCACTGCCCACTGCTGATGAAGATGACAGTGAAGAGCATCCCAAGAGAATCAAGGAGACCAACCCTGATAGTTTCATTGCTGATGAAGATGACAGGGAAGCGTACACTGTGGGAAAATTTGTCATAGTCAGCTATGACAACAAGCCATTTGTTGGTCAGTTCACTAAACTACATGCTGATAACACTGAAGTCAACTGCATGGTTCAATATGGAAAGAGAAATGTATTCAAGTGGCCTGATAATCCAGACGGCATTTTCTACCCCAGAGACCAAATCATCAGCATCATCTCCGAGCCAGAGCCGCACCAGCGTGCTGCGCAGCTCACTAAATATGACTGGCTACTATTCAATGAGGTCTGAAAGGATGTAGAAACATGATGCAAGTCCCAAGCAACACAGGCTCTAGCTGGATGTGGACACTGTTGTACGACAGATGAATTTTACTGAAAAATGAAATTGTTTGAGTTCTTATCTCTAATGAATGAGTTTTATCAATATATTTCATACATTTCATCAATGAATTTGACCAAAAAAGTAACTGTTCACGTACATATTTATTTTGGTGCTAATATTCAATGCCGGAATTGTGCTCTTTAGTAATGTGTGGGTAGCTCTTAAAAGAGCCGTTTTGTGTGCTTGTGCACTACACGGTGTCTTGCCATGGCACAGCTCCCTCTGCAGAGAAGAAGGATGTGAAGGTCTCCCTAACCCTGATGGCCTCTCTTGCTGAGTTGTTGGCAGCAATTCTGCCCAGACCTGGCAGTGGCTCCACTTCACCGACGACGACTGGGATGCTCGCCCTCACTGCAGGTGTCTGGGTTGTCCTCCGCAGGAAGTTATGGAGAATGCAGGTAGCCTTCACACACTTCTCTGCCACATCTGGATGGACCTCAATGGCACACCTGAACATCCTCCACTGTGAAGAAAGGATCCCAAAGGCACACACAACAACCAGCCGAGCTCAGGACAGACGGTAGTTGAAGATCCGTCGCTCTTTTGGAAGCATGCGCCCAGGGAATGGCCTCATGAGGTTCTTCCGGAGTGGAAAGGCCTCATCCTCGACAAACACATGAGGCTGTGGTCCTTGGTGGTCAGCTGCTGGAAGTGTTAATTACAACCTAAACGTATCTATATCATAAATGTATCAATACTTATAGATATCTGAAACTCACCATCTCTTATCTAAAACATAAACTTGACATCTATCTATCTCTTAAATGTATCAATACTTATAGATATCTGAAACTCACCATCTCTTATCTAAAACATAAACTTGACATCTATCTCCTGAATTTATCATTTATCATCTGAAACTTACCATTACTTAACCTAAACATAACAATAACAAGAGTAAAAGAAGGAAATGGCTTCAGGAGGGTCTCACCCACCCTAACCCTAACCCTTTAGAAATGTTCCATCCAAATATAAGAATCCAACAACAACAATAATGTGAAACTGCTCTATAAAATCCGAAAATTGCTTCCAACTTATATTCAGTTCATAAATTAAGAAATAGTTTAAAAAATAGACATTATAAATTATTTTGGAAGAGTGTGTCCTGTTTTTTAGTCATTATAATAACCTAATCATAGCTTTAAAAATGGAAAAAATGGAACATTTCTTTGAGACCCTCCTGAAGCCTTTCCGTCTTTTACACTCTCTTAATATGTGTTACCTACATTTATCAGTATCTTTTAATATCTGGAACTCACCATTTCTTATTTAAAACATAAACTTGACACCTCTCTATCTCCTAAATTTATCAGTGCTTATCATTATCTGAAACTTACCATTACTTATTTTAAACATAAGCCTAACACTAATTTATTACCTAAATTTATCAGTACCTATTAATATCTGAAACATACCATGACTTATTTACAGCCTAAACTTCTCCATATCATAAATGTATCAATACTTATCAACATCTGAAACTTACCATCTCTTATCTAAAACATAAACTTGACATCTACCCCCTAAATTTATCATTATCATGATCTGAAACTTACCATTACTTAACCTATACATAACAGTAAAAAGAGTAAGAGAAGGAAATGGCTTCAGGAGGGTCTCACCCACCCTAACCCTAACCCTTTAGAAATGTTCCATCCAAATATAAGAAACCAACAACAACAATAATGTGAAACTGCTCTATCAACTCTGAAAATTGCTTCCAATATATTTTTAGTTCATAAATTGAGAAATACTTTTGACAATAGACATTATAAATTATTTTGGAAGAATGTGTCCTGTTTTTGAGTCATTATAATAACCTAATCATAGCTTTAAAAACAGAAGAAATGGAACATTTCTTTGAGACCCTCCTGAAGCCTTTCCGTCTTTTACACTCTCTTAATATGTATTACCTAAATTCATCAGTATCTTTAAATATCTGGAACTCACCATTTCTTATTTAAAACATAAACTTGACACCTCTCTGTCTCCTAAATTCATCACTGCTTATCATTATCTGAAAGTCACCATCTCATATCTAAAACATAAACTTGACATCTATCTATCTCTGAAATCTATCAATATTTATCAACATCTGAAACTTACCATCTCTTACTTAAAACAAAAACTTGACATCTATCTCCTGAATTTATCATTATCATGATCTGAAACTTACTATTACTTAACCTAAACATAACAGTAAAAACAGTAAAAGAAGGAAATGGCTTCAGGAGGGTCTCACCCACCCTAACCCTAACCCTTTAGAAATGTTCCATCCAAATATAAGAATCCAACAACAACAATAATGTGAAACTGCTCTATAAACTCCGAAAATTGCTTCCAATTTATTTTTCAGTTCATAATTTGAGAAATACTATTAAAAATAGACATTATAAATTATTTTGGAAGAGTGCTTCCTGTTTTTGAGTCATTATAATAACCTAATCATAGCTTTAAAAATGGAAAAAGTGGAACATTTCTTTGAGACCCTCCTGAAGCCTTTCCGTCTTTTACACTCTTTTAATATGTATGACCTAAATTCATTAGTACCTATCAACATATGAAACTTACCATTTCTTATTTAAAACATAAACTTGACACCTCTCTATCTCCTAAATTTATCAGTGTTTATCATCATCTGAAACTTAGCATTACTTATTTTAAACATAAGCTTAACACTTATGACCTAAATTTATCAGTACCTATTAATATTGAAACTTACCATTATAATTACAACCTAAATGTATCTATATCATAAATGTATCAATACTTATCAACATCTGAAACTCACCATCTCTTATCTAAAACATAAACTTGACATCTATCTCCTGAATTTATCATTATCATGATCTAAAACTTACCATTACTTAACCTAAACATAACAGTAAAAAGAGTAAAAGAAGGAAATGGCTTCAGGAGGGTCTCACCCACCCTAACCCTAACCCTTTAGAAATGTTCCATCCAAATATAAGAATCCAACAACAACAATAATGTGAAACTGCTCTATAAACTCCTAAAATTGCTTCCAACTTATTGTCAGTTCATAAATTGAGAAATAGTTTTAAAAATAGACATTATAAATTATTTTGGAAGAGTGTGTCCTGTTTGTGAGTCATTAAAATAACCTAATCATAGCTTTAAAAATGGAAAAAATGGAACATTTCTTTGAGACCCTCCTGAAGCCTTTCCGTCTTTTACACTCTCTAAATATTTATTACCTAAATTCATCAGTACCTATCAACATATGAAACTTACCATTTCTTATTTAAAACATAAACTTGACACCTCTCTATCTCCTAAATTTATCAGTGTTTATCATCATCTGAAACTTAGCATTACTTATTTTAAACATAAGCTTAACACTTATGACCTAAATTTATCAGTACCTATTAATATTGAAACTTACCATTATAATTACAACCTAAAAGTATCTATATCATAAATGTATCAATACTTATCAACATCTGAAACTCACCATCTCTTATCTAAAACATAAACTTGACATCTATCTCCTAAATTTATCACTATCAATATCTGAAAACACTGCGGTGGTCATAGACATTATACACAGACATTATAGACATTATAAATTATTTTGGAAGAGTGTGTCCTGTTTTTTAGTCATTATAATAACCTAATCATAGCTTTAAAAACGGAAAAAAATGGAACATTTCTTTGAGACCCTCCTGAAGCTTTTCCGTCTTTTACACTCCCTTAATATGTATTACCTACATTTATCAGTATCTTTTAATATCTGGAACTCACCATTTCTTATCTAAAATATAAACTTGACATCTATCTCCTAAATTTATCATTATCATGATCTGAAACTTACCATTACTTAACCTAAACATAACAGTAACAAGAGTAAAAGAAGGAAATGGCTTCAGGAGGGTCTCACCCACCCTAACCCTAACCCTTTAGAAATGTTCCATCCAAATATAAGAAACCAACAACAACAATAATGTGAAACTGCTCTATAAAATCCGAAAATTGCTTCCAACTTATTTTCAGTTCATAAATTAAGAAATAGTTTAAAAAATAGACCTTATAAATTATTGTGGAAGAGTGTGTCCTGTTTTTAGTCATTATAATAACCTAATCATAGCTTTAAAAATGGAAAAAGTGGAACATTTCTTTGAGACCCTCCTGAAGCCTTTCCGTCTTTTACACTCCCTCAATATGTATTACCTACATTTATCAGTATCTTTTAATATCTGGAACTCACCATTTCTTATTTAAAACATAAACTTGACACCTCTCTGTCTTCTAAATTTATCAGTGCTTATCATTATCTGAAACTTACCATTACTTATTTTAAACATAAGCCTAACACTAATTTATTACCTAAATTTATCAGTACCTATTAATATCTGAAACATACCATGACTTATTTACAGCCTAAACTTATCCATATCATAAATGTATCAATACTTATCAACATCTGAAACTTACCATTACTTAACCTATACATAACAGTAAAAAGAGTAAAAGAAGTTAATGGCTTCAGGAGGGTCTCACCCACCCTAACCCTAACCCTTTAGAAATGTTCCATCCAAATATAAGAAACCAACAACAACAATAATGTGAAACTGCTCTATAAACTCTGAAAATTGCTTCCAATATATTTTTAGTTCATAAATTGAGAAATACTTTTGACAATAGACATTATAAATTATTTTGGAAGAGTGTGTCCTGTTTTTGAGTCATTATAATAACCTAATCATAGCTTTAAAAACAGAAGAAATGGAACATTTCTTTGAGACCCTCCTGAAGCCTTTCCGTCTTTTACACTCTCTTAATATGTATTACCTAAATTCATCAGTATCTTTTAATATCTGGAACTCACCATTTCTTATTTAAAACATAAACTTGACACCTCTCTGTCTCCTAAATTCATCACTGCTTATCATTACCTGAAATTCACCATCTCATATCTAAAACATAAACTTGACATCTATCTATCTCTTAAATCTATCAATATTTATCAACATCTGAAACTTACCATCTCTTACTTAAAACAAAAACTTGACATCTATCTCCTAAATTTATCATTATCATGATCTGAAACTTACCATTACTTAACCTAAACATAACAGTAACAAGAGTAAAAGAAGGAAATGGCTTCAGGAGGGTCTCACCCACCCTAACCCTAACCCTTTAGAAATGTTCCATCCAAATATAAGAAACCAACAACAACAATAATGTGAAACTGCTCTATAAACTCCGAAAATTGCTTCCAATTTATTTTTCAGTTCATAATTTGAGAAATACTATTAAAAATAGACATTATAAATTATTTTGGAAGAGTGCTTCCTGTTTTTGAGTCATTATAATAACTTAATCATAGCTTTAAAAATGGAAAAAGTGGAACATTTCTTTGAGACCCTCCTGAAGCCTTTCCTTCTTTTACACTCTTTTAATATGTATGACGTAAATTCATCAGTACCTATCAACATATGAAACTTACCATCTCTTATCTAAAACATAAACTTGACACCTATCTCCACCCTACTGTCTACCTCTGTTAAACATATCAATACTTATCAATATCTGAAACTTACCATTTTTCATTTTAAACATAAACTTGACATCTATCTCCTGAATTTATCATTATCAATACCTGAAAATTACCATTACTGAACCAAACATAACAGTAACAAGAGTAAAAGAAGGAAATGGCTTCAGGAGGGTCTCACCCACCCTAACCCTAACCCTTTAGAAATGTTCCATCCAAATATAAGAATCCAACAACAACAATAATGTGAAACTGCTCTATCAACTCCTAAAATTGCTTCCAACTTATTTTCAGTTCATAAAATGAGAATTAGTTTTAAAAATAGACATTATAAATTATTTTGGAAGAGTGTGTCCTGTTTTTAGTCATTATAATAACCTAATCATAGCTTTAAAAATGGAAAAAATGGAACATTTCTTTGAGACCCTCCTGAAGCCTTTCCGTCTTTTACACTCTCTTAATATGTGTTACCTAAATTCATCAGTACCTATCAACATATGAAACTTACCATCTCTTATCTAAGACATAACCTTGACACCTATCTATCTCCTAAACTTATCAATACTTATCAATATCTGAAACTTACCATTACTTTTTTCAACATAAACTTAACACTTATTTATTACCTACATTTATCAGTATCTATTAATATCTGAAACTCACCATTAATCATTTACAACCTAAACTTAACACCTATCTATATCCTAAATGTATCAATACTTATTAATATCTTAAACTTAACATAACTTTTCCATAACCTAAACTCAACATTTATCTATATTCTAAACATATCAATATTTATCAATATCTTAAACTTAGTGTTTTTTTTTTGTTTTTTTGGGTTTTTTTTTTTTTTTGTTTTTTTTGGTTGTTGTTTATTTTTGTGTTTAAGCGTAAGAGAAAGATTTACAAATGTGTGTGGCAAAGTATACTATACCTGATAGTGCAACTAAGCAGAGTGTGAGGAGTACTTACATCTCCGGACTGAATGGAGAGTTGATCCACCATCCCCACACCTCTGCCATCAATTGCGACTGGTCAGCAAGGGGAACATGAGCGGGCATCATCACAGTGGGCCTGCCAATAAGAGAAAGGGTTACTTGCACACCAAAGCGTTGGACACCTGATCTGCTGGGTCGACGGGGTCCGGTGGGTCCCTCCTGCTCCCTCCTCCCTCCAGGCTGTCTCTGTCTCCGCCTCCTGGCTCCAGGCTGGGCAGAGAGGAAAAGAAAGAAATAGGTTAAACTAGTTCAGTACGAGGAATGGCAAGTCATTTGGGTTGAGGTAGGTCATGAAGGTCACTCCATGAACAGAAGCACTGAGACTATTCACATGTCAGTGAAATAAAAAAATCCAACCACATGATCTTTCTTATTTCTAAATTATGTGCTCCACAGATGCCTACTGGGATTCTTCATTAAGTGGTGACTGTATTTTCAAGAATTACTGTAGCCAGCGTCCACAGAAGGCATTTCTCTGTGTGTACACATTTGCAGCAGACTGTTTAGGGTGGAATACTTACACCCATCTGGGGAGCCTCCTGCTCTCCACCCTGTGGGCCAGAGGTGGATGGCTGGGGGATAGAGCTCCTCCCTGGCTGCGCCTGTGAGTAGGAGTGGGGGAAAAAAACAATTGTTAGATGCATCACAATGCTGACGAGGATGATTCGGTATCAATCACAAATGTCTTCCAGCATACCTGTGTGCCAGAGGTGGATGGCTGGGGGGAGGAGCTTCTCTCTCGCAGAGCAGCGTTCACCTGATGGCCGGAGGTGGACGGCTGAGGAGTGAGGCTTCTCTCTGGCTGCGCCTGTGAGTAGCAGTGGGAGGAAAAAAAATTGATTGTTAGATGCATCATGATGCGGACGAGGATGATTATCAATCACTAATGTCTTCCAGCATACCTGTGCGCCAGAGGTGGATGGCTGGGGGGAGGAGCTTCCCCCTCGCAGAGCAGCGTTCACCTGACGGCCGGAGGTGGACGGCTGAGGAGTGAGGCTCCTCTCTGGCTGCGCCTGTGAGTAGCAGTGGGGAAATCGATTGTTAGATGTATCATGATGCGGATGAGGATGATTCGGTATCAATCACAAATGTCTTCCAGCATACCTGTGTGCCAGAGGTGGATGGCTGGGGACTGGAGGCCGGGCTGCTGTCCTCCCTCTTCCTCTTCTGGTTTTCCAGTTAGAGAGATGGAGAGAAGGAAAAAAGCAAGCAATTAGTTCAATCTTTTTTCAATTAAAACCCTTTCAGAGTTATGCAGTGACGTGAGATTAATCAAACTAATCCAATTGGGCTAGAGGAGTTTTAAATGAACTGACTTTATAATGTTCATAAAATTAAAGAAGTAATTTTGTGCTGTATCTACTTTCTCTCTGCTTGTCTAGTCCATTCTTTCAGTTAGACTCAGTTACATTGCACAGAATCGAAATTCAGTTTAGTACATGTGGCAGCATTTTAGGGGTAAAAATGGTTCACTTCATTTTTTGTAACCACAACCAAGTAAACACCAAGCTCTCCTTTTTTTTCCAGCGTACGTTACTTGCTGCTGGCTCTTTTCTAAAACTGTTGCTTGTTGTTGAAAAATATATCTCATTGCATTTTAAACACTTTCTTGAAAAACTTTTTTTTTTTCTTAACACTTTTAGGATTTTTAATAAATGCTGACAGTTAACAGTATCTGATTGCATTTAAATGAAAAAGTAATTCTTTAAATTTTTTTACATTATGACATTTAAAAATCCAATCCAGTCAAATTGTTAGCTTCAAATAAAGATATTAATTTATAAAGATGTTTTTAAATAAGAAAATCATGCTTTTATTTGATTTCTAACAGATTCAAATAAAACTTATTTCAAAGGTTATAGTCACATCTGCAACGATAGCCACATACATACTGTGCATACATACTTTTGTTTATTGTACAACAATCAAAGCAAACACTTCACACGTCAGTTTCCAATGAACAGATGGCTTCAACTGGACCAGTGTCTTAACTGAAATATCATACGTTATGAAATACCACTCAACGTGACCATATGAAAATCAGACAATCAAACATCTAATGTTACAGAATAAATTGTCAAATTAAACATAAATGTGAGCGGCGCCTTGAAGAAAGAATCGTGTCATTTTCATTATCGACAATTTCATAACTATGCATGTTTTTTTTGCTTTACTTTATTATTAATCGAGCGATTGAGTTTGTGGACTTCAAAGAGTTTTCTAGCCAGCTGGTTGTGTTTGTCGAGGCTTCTCTCTCTGAGCGCAGGAGTGAAATGACGATCTTGATTTCTCTGTCTAATATCTATATGCCGCACATAGCAACCATGGAATCCCAACGCCGTTACGTCATCAATGGTTGTATTTAAAGTGTGTTTGTATTCAATCAGAATTTGCTTTATCCACTTTAATTTCACAATAATTTCACAAATTATTCTTTCCATAATATTAATATATCTTTAACATAGGCTACGCCGATGAACAGATGCCACTCAACATGACCATATGAAAATCGGACAATCCAACATCTAATGTTAGTCAAATTAAACATAAATGTGAGCGGCACCTTGAAAAAAAAATCTGTTGTTTTTCGACAATTTCATAACTATGCATGTTTTGGTTTTTTTTTGCTTTACTTTATTATTAATCGAGCTAAAGAAAAAATGAGGTTAATGTTACATTCATTAAGTACACTAAAAATATCATTTGAAATGCAGGGAGTGAAGACTTTAAATAAAAACATTTCAAAAGGCTTTCCGAGTGTTTTAATTACTTTTTAGCTTTTCAATGCATTTATGGTTATTTAAGATTAAACGTCAGTGTGATAACTTGTACACTGAATTTCTGAAAGGTAACATTAAGGGTAGACTCTGACATGCTAGCATGAAGGTTCAGAAACAAGCTAATTCACGCTGATGAACACATGTAATTTATAAAACTTTTTCAGGTTTCAAAATGACTTTAAAGGTGAATCTTCTTGCCTTTGCCATGCTGAAGGTGGATGACTGAAGTGAAATTACTGTCGCTGGTCCGTTTGACTTTGTCCTTGTCGAAGAATCTTCTCTCTGTTCGCTGATTGTTTTTGTAGCTTCTCTCTCTGAGTGCAGGAGTGAAATGACGAACTTGACCTCTCCGTCTAATATTTATATGCTGCGCATAGCAACCATGGAATTCCAACGTCATTACGTCATCAACGTTTGTTTTTAAAGTTTGTATGTATCCAGTATTTGCTTTATCCACTTTGATTTCGCAATAATTTAACAAATTATTATTTTCCTAATATTCAAATATTTTTTGTTTAACATAGGCTACTTATTGCATATCGTTACATTTACTTTATTTTAGTGTAGTGGCTGCGTTATTTCTCTCCCGACAAATACAATTTATCGGTCTGTCAGCTCATTTGATTAGGTGGCAAAAATGGTGAAGTGGTGAAAATCCAAGGGCGCCATCTTGTGGACATATCCAGCTAGCTGACAGCTGTTAGCTGTAACATTAAGCCATGTTTCAGATCAGCAGGCGAACTGTCTCATGTGGTGAGCTGAGAACATTTGAATTAAAATGCGTCACTTGTCTGACAGTTGTGGTAACAGTTAAAATGTGCTGTTAATAAACCACCATGTGTGTCGCACTGTTTAGGCCTGTTGTTATAGCCTAATCATTTTGATGTCACTTTTCTTTCAAATGTTGTGTCAAGGCGCTTTCCTCCACATGCTACTATAAAAAGACACAATTAAAGAATTGTCATTACATTATCTTTATTCCGAGTAGCCTCTGTATTGTGCACATATGGGGTTTTGATTTGTAACTTACTGAATAGATTTGGGCTATAAAAAACCATAACGTTTGACATCCTGGAACAGCAACACTACCAAACTATATTATATTATATTATGTTATGTTATGTTAAATTATAGTATATATATCAGGCCTATATTATATTATAGTCTATACTACCTGAAGAGAGACTTTGACTTGATACAGCTTAAAGTTCTTTGAGACATATATTTATTATTATTTATATATATATTGGATAAGATAAACTGTGTCATTTAAGAACAATAAATGATAAAAGTGTTCTTGTTTTTTGTACAAAAGTCAATTCTAATTAGCCTATATTAGCTTAGCTTTGGTAGAGCATGTAGTTAAAAAATGATTTGACCTTTATTAGACTTGTAACAACTAATGTAGCACACAGCAGTGTTTATAAATGTAGTAATGTACGTGGGCCCATGATCTGTTCACAAACCTTCATTTGGTTTTCACTACGTAAACTAATGGTTTAAAGATGAATGTGAGCTGTAACAGCATAAACTACATCATTATGTCACCCTCTGGTGATTGTTCCAGACATCTGAGAAGAGACTAGAGTGAGTCTGTTTGTAGTGCTGCAGTCAACTGCAGCATGCTTTTTTAAAAAAACAGACATACCTGTTATTGTCTCATGACTGAAATGAAGTAAAGGCATTAACATATTCTACAAACATTTATAGATGTTTTCACACAGTGAACCTCATGGCTGATGAATGAAAGGCTCTATTGGAATAACAAGGCTGCCCTCTGACAGATATTATACAACCATGTCAATTCAGTCCTTAGAGTATTTGGGTGACAGCAAATTTGAGAACAGCAAGAATTAATTCTTTGGCCCCTTGGGGGCAGCAAAAGCATCCATTAATGCATCATCCATTCATCCATCCATCCATCCATCCATCTCTTCCACTTAAACTAGTGGATAGCTGATAGTGTGACTGTTGATAGCCTGTCACAGCAGCTGTTCTTGTATTATTGCTGAGTGTCTACAGGACAATAAAATAAGTCTTGGTGAAATGTGGCAGTTGTGTCACTTTTACCACAGTGAACCTCATGGCCGACAAATGAAAGGCTCTATTGAATTAACAAGGCTGCCCTTCTGCCAGATATTAAGCAACCATCTCATTTCAACCAATGCGTACTAATGCCTTTGAGTTTGCCAAAAGGTTGTCGACTCAGCAAAGTAAAAACCTGCAAGATTTAATTCTTTGGCCACTTGGAGGCAGCAAAAGTCAGACTGTACCAACCACACTGATGGATCATAACGTTCATATGGCATATGGATATATAACAGCAGCTGTAAGAGTGACAAGAGTAAATAACCAAAGAAGAAGGAAAAGACCAAATGGTTGATTTGCTTTTAATTATAAACAACATTATTACATCTTTCAATACTATTAATTCAAATATTTTTCTTTTTTCCATTTTGATAGGCTGTCTATATGTTGACTAGGGATTTATATAGTATCCAATCATAAGTGTAGTTGAACGCTGAATACTATGAATCAACTAAATAGATGTATGTATACAATCTGTGAAAGACTGCAAAATAGGCTTCATGTTTCAAATGATTTTTGGTTGTTTGTTTTGTTTTTGCATTGATCTGAATTTAACATTTTTTATAGTGTACTTTTACTTTACAGTATTTAACAGTATTATTTTATGTATAGATGTAGGCCTACAGTTTATTACAGGCTACTGTGTTGCATTACTTTGCTGTTTTTACTTCATTTCTATAATGTCATGCTGCTAAAGTAATGTGCTTTGAGTATTTACTGTGAAGTCACAGTTTTAAAGGGCTGTTATACTACTATATCACTGTAATATGATGGCACAGCTGACTTTGAAGTCACACTATAAAGCTGTCAAATCACCATCAAAATCTCACAGCAACTAATGTAAAAGTAACGCAACTAATAGTCAGTAACTTAATGTAATCTGACAGTCAAATATTTGACAGTATACATACAAAACAGCGCAAAACATAATAACCATACAATAAAACTACCAAAAAAGTTGACAAGCACCATCAATCATTCCATAATTAATTTGACATGTTGTTTCCTGGGGGGGGGGGGGGGAATTAAGGCTCCTTATAGATGCACCCTGAGGTACTGAGCCGGAAACCCTTAGCAGGAAACACTATGTCAGCACCTTGGGGGCCTGTTTTCTTTTCTTTCTTTTTTTTACTCTTAATGGCTATGCTTAATATTATCTAATGTAATAACATTTGTCATAAATATGGCTGCTGAGATCTTATCGGCTTCCTATGCAAAATTCTAATTGCATGATAGTTTATCATCTTAAGAGGCTTGATTGTTGTAGAGGCTGCTTGTGACTAAGAAGTCATAAAATAGCTTACATGTGAAAAGATCATGGAATGCATAAAACTCTTCACAGTATAAGGAGGTTAAATGTATGTAAGTTTGCTTTTACAACCTTTCTTACCACAGTTACTCAAAAGTTAAGTGTGAATATAACATAAGATCAAGTTTCCAAACCTGCTCAATACATTGCAACTTAATCCCTAATTTATGCTTTTTACTTTTGACAAGGGCTGAGAAGAAAAGCAAACATCTAGTGACCCTACTACTATTATCATTGCATCTGCACTGAGACCTCCCTGAAGCCTCACATGGAAATGAGCCCTTATCTTATCGTTCAGTGTCAAAGATTTGCAGGAGGTCTATGTTTGAATTCACTTCAAACCACTTCTGGTTTCTGTAGAGCTCAGAAACCACATTATACAAGCAAACAAACAAACAAATGAAGCACATTATGACAGCAAAATGAAATAAGTAGGATGTTTATTAAACACAAACCAAAATAAGATCTTTCTGCATCATGTGTGACTCAGCCCCTGTATGCTACAGGAATCAATACAACTTAATCCTCAAACCTGTCAAACCTCATCATGTGTAGTATTTAAGCCAACGGCTCCGTCCACTTGCCCCCGAGCACGAGAAAATAAACATATAATTCTAACCCTCCCTCCCCTGCTCTCTCTCTCTCCCTCGCTCTCTCTCTCTCTCTCTCTCTCTGTCAGTGTGATCAATTTTTCGACTTCCTCCTTTTGGAGTGGCTGGGCTGAATACCAGAACACAGGATATGCTTCGCAGTGCTCTCAGTTTCACAGCAGCAGCAGCAGCAGCAGCAGCAGCCGTAAGGACGGACGACACGCTCTGCAGTCAAGATGAGTGCTGGGGATGTGGTCTGCACAGGCTGGCTCATTAAATCCCCCCCGGAGAAGAAACTAAAGAGATTTGTGAGTAGGAGTAGCTACACACCGGACACTTGTTTATGTCCTCTGCCAGCAGTAGGGTGCCAGGTTGTGCTGTTGAGCCTTGTGTACGTGTGTCTGTTTGTGTGTGTGTGTGTGTGTGTGTCACGGTGTGGAATGATGATTTAGAAACATACAGTACTGTGGGTTTGTATGCTTTTGTTAAACTGAGCTGTAATTCAGTCTCCTTTATATCATCTTCCTCATTTGTATAATAACACCTCACTCTTGTGTTGTGGCTTGTGGATGCACTTCATAGCTACAACAGCTATTATTTATGACAATAACAGTATGTCACAAACTGCAGATGTACCTCAGGCAGACAGAGATTCCTAAAGCAAGTATATGTTATTGCTTACATTGACAGCAGTGTTTTGTGGTTGTTGGGAGTCATGTGATGACGCTGGGCTGGCCACTCACTCTGCTCTGTGTATATGTGTTTGTGTGATGAGCGCGTGCATTGTGAAACATGGGAAGTAATGTGAGCAGCAGTCAGACAGACTAAAGTGACAAGCAGAAATAGTCTAGCTTTATGATGGCTGTTTGCACTTCCTCTGTACGAACAGAGGAGATGGAGGGCTAGTTGTCAACACCAGTGCAGGGAAAGGGTGGGTGGAGGTGTGCATTGATGGGGTTTGGAGCGGGAAATAGAAACTTATTATGGCACACTATGCAAATTCTGTTGATACCAGAGAATAAAGTAAATACATGTTTATCAGAGTGTTGTAAGGTCAGTCTCACTATCTGACTATCTGAGTATTCAAATGTCAAGCACATGCTGTTATGAAAATTTTAATTATCATGGTCAACTTTATCTCGTTCCGTGTTGTCCTCACATGAAATGAAAATGTTCAGACAGCAGCAAGCATAAAGAAAAATGTCCAGTGCTGTAGTGTTGTTCACAAAGTTGTTTGTTTAGTTGCTGGATGTAGCTGAAGCTTCTTGGTTTGACATTG
The DNA here is from genome assembly GCA_035609425.1 of Epinephelus awoara. Lineage (NCBI taxonomy): Eukaryota > Metazoa > Chordata > Actinopteri > Perciformes > Serranidae > Epinephelus > Epinephelus awoara. The sequence goes on from CM069304.1 coordinate 10,736,172, forward strand.
GCACCTTGTACAGAAACAGAAGTGTTCTTCTGTTGTCTCGCTTTCTGTCAGTGGTGCATTTCCACTTTCTGCCACGATAAATGTGCATTTAACAGTTGTCTGTTGTGTCCACTGCACGACAGCGTGTGGTGAAGTTGGCCCTTACCCACAAGAGCTTGTTTTTCTTTTATAGAGACCTACATGCATTATGGCCATGTCCTTTGAGTGCTACCTTTGAGGGCATATATTTTGTTATCAAAATCTCATTATTTTTCATAGAATTGAAAAAAAATGAATAATTTCCACTCCTCAAGGTCACACAGTAAAATGAATATATTGGAAGAGAAACTATTGCAAGTCTTAGAAATGAGTTAGATGCATATAGACTGTATTATACTACGCAGTGTTGATACAATCATTTTAAGGCTTTCGAGAATAGATATTGGCAACATTATAACATACATGTGCATGACCTTTTTCACTGAAAACACCTGAACATATCAGCACAGGTGTGAATAATATAATCAGTAGCCACTGAATTCAATTTAGCTGCTTCATTTTCAGGGTCCTGTCATTGTTCATTCTGGCTCACTGTCAGGGCATGGTGAGTGAAATTAACACTGACCAGTATTTGCCTCCCATTTACTTTCATTCATTGCCAGCACTGTTGCAAATAAAACATCCGCTTCTAACGGCAAAGCCGATTCGCATCATTGCATCGTGTCGCCGTTAAACTTTGACCAACCAATAGCAAAGACATTTGTGTGGAAAAGACAGATTGTTGCTGTGTTTAACCAGCCAATATTGTATGAAACTGGCATGAAAAATACAAACTTCCCAACAAGAAAGATGCTGCCTGGCTTCCAGTAAGTCATGTGACAGGCACGGAATGTAAGAAAATGAAAAATGTACCAATAACATCATATTTCACTGTATTTATTAGCAAGCTAGCTAATAAGAGCTAGCTAGTCCATGGACATGAAAAGCTAACAAGCTAACAATAGCTAGCTTGCTAGCTTTTCATGTCCATCACATTGGGCACTGCCTACAATCAGCACGTATATGGCCTTGGCAGGTGATAGTCATTTGTGACATTCCCTCACACTGCCATGACTTCATGCGACACTTGAATAGAACAGAGCCATTATTAATGTTATCAGTAACGTGGTTTTACTGTGACAAGTCAAGATGTCTGCTGTGAAGACAGTCTTTTATGTTTTAGAGTTTTATAAAAATACATTTTTGCTTGAGTGTCTATGTCAAAGTCCAATTACCAGATTTTTCATCACATTACATGGTCTTCCTTGTTGCTCAGTTTGCTCAGTCGTCACCTCCACTGACCATGTGTGTTCGATGCCTGGGTTACATAATTTTAATTACATTTTTAATTTTATATACTTTAGTAATCCCTGAGGGGAAATTCAGTTTTTTCACTCTGTTGTCAATTACACACAGGTCCGCACACACACATGCACAAACTGGACCTATACATGCACTAAGTGAAGAGATGTCAGAGTGTGGAAAGTAGCCTATCATGTCTACACTTCATGGTGTTTGAGGGATTTTCCTTTTTGTTTTTTAAAAAGGGAGACTAGGTTTATTTTTGCACAGCTGTTAATTTCTAACACAGCTCAATATCAGGATGATTTTATTCAGACTATCAATTTGGTGTTGATATGATTTAATTGTGGCGTCAGCTTTAAGCTTTGTTGTAGCATATATAACATTAAGACAAAGAAGAACAGTTTATCAGACGCAATGATGTTAGAAGATAATTGTAATACACGCGATTCATCTGCACAGCATTGATTTCATGGGGTTCAAGGGTGTGATCAGTGTCAGATGTACAGGTACAGGTACTGTAGCTACTTGAACCAGTGATGAGTAATTTAACCTACACATAATTTTATTTGCTACCTTGTTTTGTCTTGATTTTTCCCTCTTTCCTGCTCTCTTCCTTATTTCTCTATTATGTGATTTCATTGATGTTTTGACGGGAATTTCTTTGATCAGCTTTTAGTGGCTTCTAACCTCTCCGGCACCTTTCTTTTTTTAATCTTGTAAATGTTATACTGTCTGTTTTTAACATTATCTGCAAATAAACTAATCTAAACTAAAACTAAACATTATTCATCCCGTTATGTGTTGCCACGCATGTTTCCTCCTCCTGCAGCTGCCACGGTGTTGGCCTTTCTGTAATGTTGCTTTTCTCCTCCTCATATTTTGGTAGAATTAATCTCCGATCCTCACGAGAAATATTTTTTCCCCCCTCACATACGGTGCTCTGTGAGGACGCTCAGTGACACTCATGGCTCTTGATAAAGCAAACCTGGGTTGAGTTACCGAGTTGACATTCAGCGTCGTGATACCGATTATCCTGATTGCCATTGTGAGGGTTAGTCAACCCAGGATAGGTCGGGGTAACCCAGGAAAGGTTGATCTCGCTTTGTGATACAGGCCCCAGTTGTAGTGAAATAGTAACACAACCATGAATTAAGATTGTTTTTTCTTCAAACTTCAGCTTGAAGCTTCAGCTTTTTTTTGTTTTGTGATTTCCTTGTTAGCCATGGTCTTGTATTATACATACATAATATCCACAGTTGGGGGAAATAAGGGCTTTAGCCTGCAGGTAACATAAGGACAAGACTGGAAGTTCACTTTAATGAAAACAGCGAAACCCTGTCCTCACCTGGTTTCTATTTTCTGAAAGAGCAAAGTAAAAAAAAGGGATCCACTTCTACACTCATCAGCACCTATACACCAAACATCTTATTTTTCAAAGCTAAAACTTTCCATGTACAATAACCATCTGTCTAGTTACGGTTTCCTCTTAAACTTGGCAGTCTTATTGGCGGTACGTGTGGCGTGTCTAACCATTTCCTGGTATAAACACACATAAATTACCAACTGACGTGTGCAGAAGCGGATTACCCACATGTAGGGGGGAAAAAAAGCGTTTCAAGTTCACACCACATAAATATCAGGTGAGGCTCCACCTTCACAGTGAACATAAAGCCACAAAACCAAGTGTGAAAACGATATCTCTACATCCAACATTACTATTCCTATGATGTTTTTTAATCATTACAATTTTAAAATATGAAATATGACACCCACACAACTGGTATGGCAACTGGCACCCACTGAGGGCTCAGGTGTTAGTAGATCTGTGGAGCTATAAATACCTTTTAACAGTTTTAGTATGAAGTTTTCAGTAAGTACAAAGCAGTGACCAAGTACTGTATAAATACCTCTTTCGTTGTGTTAGACATTTTCTGCTAAATACAGTGAACTTCCTCTTCTCTGTACTTCTGGGAAATTCAAGTTGAGGTTCCGCTTACTGACCATATCAAAAGCAAAAAAAGGAGCTAAAGTTGCAAAGTTAGCTGTTGTGAGCAGGAGCTGTGATCTAATTCCCATGACTGGTCATGACTAATAAAATGGTGGTGATGGGGAAGAGGGAGACGTTACTGTTAAAATGATGTGGTACTGTGAATAATATTACAAAATAAAGGATGAAGTTAACCTTGAGATTAACTCTATGATGAACTATTGGTTCTTTTTCTCCTGCAGGCATGGAGGAAACGCTGGTTTGTGCTTCGAAGAGGTCGCATGAGCGGCAATCCCGATGTGCTGGAGTACTATCAAAGCAAGAACTCCAAAAAGCCAATCCGCACCATCGACCTGAAAGAGTGCGAGGTGGAAATGCTCAACGGGCAGCTTAGGATAAAGCGAGACTTCCATGGGAAGCACCTCTTTGTGGTAAAGACCTCATCTCGTGTTTTTTACCTGGTGGCCAAAACTGAGGAAGAGATGAACAGCTGGATCAGTAGCATCAGTCAAATCTGCCAGTTTGGGAGCCTGGAGGACGCAGGTAAATACACACTACTATTCAGTTGTGTTAAAGCTGCACTTGGCAAGATTTTTGAAACATACCTGTCTCATTAAAAATCAAAAAGTGATGGTATATATCAGATCATTCCAATCATAAGCTATATTTTAATATTCACCCTGCTGGTCCAGAGAAATTGGTGTCATTTAACCCCAAACAGGAATTGGTGGGCTGAAAATCAAACTGTAGAATGAGGTCACAACAAACTGTTTATTTAGTTCTGTGTGATTCACAGACTAGTTAGTGTTCAAACATACGGGTGCAGACGACTCACATAATATTCCAACACAAATTGTTCATTGTATCCGCGTACAACCCTAGGTACGATATCCTACGAATTAGTGCCCCATGAATGACTTAACATAAAGTTACAGGAGTTAGGTTTAGGCAAGTAAGTTACTGTGCTTAGGTTTAGGAACACAAACAACAAACAACATAACCGTTTTGTGACCAATCCAGCACCCAAATTTGTCTCCTTAAGGGGTCAGCTCCCTATTTTGTTCTCATCAGTGCATTGATCGCAGCCATCCCAGCACTTGGGTTATACACCGACTACTGGCTCATGGTCACATGGGGTATGTGCAAATTTCTGTGCATTATTTTCCATAGGGAAAATGTACAAATAGTGCATGAGAACAGCCTGAATTGTTATAACGTGCATCTACAGTGAAGCTTTTACTGAGAAAGTGTAAATCTGCCGCACGTATGTTGATTACTACACACTTATGCATGCTTTGCCAAACCTAAAGCACAGCATTTAAAATTTTAGTGACTAGAGATTCTGAATATACCATTTTCAAGCAAAATTTGGAATACTGCCATGGTATCCTTGGTTTGAGTAATTTGCATTATCTAAGCAAAGTGGTATAGTATTGAGTCTTTTGATCTATGTTCAAAAACACCTGAGGGCAAATCAAGATTTGAAGAGTTCTTGTATCACCTGTCCCTTAGTGATCCCTGCTTGTGGTCGCAGTGATAGACTCCAAAAACATTGAATCTGCTGAAAAATCTAAAACTTAACAGCAGTTTCAGCGCAGTGTGTTTTGGTACAGAGCTTTGGTGTCTCAGATAAGCTTCTCTATAAGTGAGCTCCTAAAGCCACACAGTGTCACATCGTCACGTTGTGGTTAAAACCATTTGATACCAATCATATCTGGTTTTCTTGCTTCAGCAGCAGCAACAACAACAACAACAACAACAACAAGATATGTTGCACTATTTTTTAAAATGTAAAAATTAAGAGTATAGTAATATTTTAATGACAGTTATTTTTCACACAGTGCTACTGAAATGGAGGACTGGACTGGAGGACAAAACATGACCACATATATTATCATATATCAGAGTGTTGACTGTGTACACAAGATGTTTCCAACAGTCCAAAATGTTGCAGCTGTAGTAGACCAGATAACAGCAGATCAACAGGGAGCTGAGGTCCCTTTCCAGTTATCAGATAAATAATGAAATTTTCCTATTACTTCCGTGAACATGCTTTAGGGCTACACAGAATGAAATATCATCTTTTGTGGGTTCATTCTTTAGTATATCACCAAGTGCTGCTTTTTTTTTGCCTTGAATTGACCTGTGGCCACTGTATTCTTGTTATTTCTGTCTTCACACCTACTTTGCTATGATCACTCTTGACATATGACCTTTGCTTCTCTGTTGCTTCCAGTGATTGCATGGCCACAGTGATATTTCGTGAGAAGACTAAGAGATGTGTCTGTTAGAACACTGTCATCTGTGTGAGGGAGATAGAGTAATGTTGCTGATATGCTATCCCGCTTTTTCCTGTAAATCTCATATGCTCTCGGAAAACACACGCACAAGTAGCTGACTATAATGCCGAAAAATAGATTCTAAACACTAGACGCTGTGTTACAGATTGTTGCTGTAGGTTTTGTAGAATTTAGGAATCATGTTATGTTGCTTGAATTAAGGGTTTTCAGAGAATGTACTGCCTGCATCTCAACAGACTTGTATGCGATGGTGCCTCATCACTTTTGCAAAGGACTATAAAAGGTTGTTCTGCACCCACAGGAGAACTCAAACGTCTATTAAGGGTAGCAAATGTTTCATGAGAACATGCTAAGTCTTTTAAGGCCCCCCCCCCCCCCCCCCCCCCCCCCCCCACACACACACACACACACACACCGTTCTGCAGGGAGAGCCTTGACTCAGCCTTGGCCTTGAGTGAAATGGAATGAAACAAATTTCTGAGCGAGAGCCAATCTGACTAAAAGATTGGAGGATATATAAACAAAAGAGGGAACAGGGCTCACATATGTCTACTTTCAAGGTGCCTGCAAAAAAAAGCTTTCCTGTTTTCAAATCCACCTGCTTCATTTACAGTACATTTGACTACAGGCTGGAGGATATGTGAGTGTGTGTTTTGTGTGGCATGCTTCAGCTAGCCCCTGGTGTCAGCATGTTGGCAGTTTTCTTATCGCTCCTTTGTGGTTGAAACGTTTCAGAAACTGAATCCTCTCTTGTTTCTGTTTATTTTCAACAGAGAGCTCAGAAGAGGGCTTTCCTCACACCCCGACCTCCCTTCATCTTTCACCTGACAGCGCTGACCGAGTGTCTGTATCAAGCCAACCAGATTCCAGTCACCCACTGGACTACCTATTTCTCTCACAGTGTGAGACAGGGAGTGTATGTAGGTATGTACAATGAGTAACACCTTTCACACAACACAAAATTATAGCAGTAGTTCATGTTTAACAAAAACTGTGTTCTCATTTTTCCCCATATATGCAGAAATGAGAGCTTTTCAAACTCTGAGATCTCTCTGGAGCAGAAGTCATCAGATGATGCTGCTGTCAGGGACATTGTCCCATCACCTCTTTACACCGACTCCTCTTCATCCTCCATCTCTCACGCCAGCCCCAGTTCATCTGTTTTCCTCCATGGAAGGTTGTCTAACCTCCCTTTAAGCGCTCCATGCACCTCCATGGCTTTACCGTCATCCTCTTCCTCTCCGCTACGTCACTGTGCCACAAGTGTCTTTCGGTTTGACAAGCCTTATTCTCCTGCATCGTTCGAGGCAACGAGCGACAGACAAACACCTCCTCCGCTGCCACCCAAGTCTAATCACCTGTCAGAGCAGCTCAGTGATGAAGGAGCTCACAGGCCGAGGGTAACGAGTGCACAGCATTTCTCAAACCACACTGCATTACTTCTCCGGAGAACCTCTTTGTCAAGCCTGGACCACATCAGAACAGGTATGTCCTTTATAGCAAAGCAGTCTCATGGTATGCACGACACAAAAACTGAAAAAGCAGGGCCCAACAAAATTAATCATAATCATGGTGCTATTATGATGGTGCAGTATAGGGATTCATGCCAACAGTATCCGATTGTCAGGGTGGGGAATGTAAACTAATCATTTTTCAATCATACATCAATTTTTAGGAGATGCTGACAGCAGATTGATGAGGAACAGGAGGCAGAGTCTTAATCTGGTAAGAGAATTATTAAATGCAGAAAAACTAAACCTTTGAATAAGATCTTGCTAAAATATGCTTAAAGGAATAATTTGATATTTTGGGAAATACACCTGTTTGCTTTTTTTGCCGAGACTTGGATAAGAAGATTGATAGCACTCTCATGTCTGCGTGGAGACAGTTAGCTTAGCTTAGCTTGCCATTAAGACTGGAAACTGTATAAATCACATCTGTAAAACAGGCACAGTAACTTCTTAGAGTTTCTTCTTGAGCTAAAGCTACAGTTGAGTGTGGATAAATTACTGAACTGACCTAACGGGCACAGGCTCAGGGGCCCAAAGAGTCAGGGGCCCCCGGCCTACACCTGCGAAATGTCACTCAGTGGTCCAAAATAACCAGAAAGAAACATCAAATGACGATAAAGAGACACAAACGACTATAAAAAGATGCAAAACAACCATAAAGAGACACAAAATGACTACAAAGAGACAAAACACAACTACATAGACATGCAAAATGTCCACATAACATGTTCTCATCCCAGGTGGTTAAATACCAACACTTTCTCATGCCCCTTGGCGTAAGATACTTATGCTAAAAGCAGCCATTAGCATCTCTGTTACACCCACCTTTTAGCATGTGTACTTGACATACAGCTGTCTTCAGGGTGAAGCACAGTGTAGCATGTGGTTAATGTGGTCAAACGGTCGCATTTCAGTTCAGGCAACAAAAATACTTGGTTAGGTTTAGAAAGAAAACCATGGTCTGAGTTTTGGTTTGACGACATGGGAATAAGAACAAGCTGTACAAAAAGGGGCCAAACCGCCCGCAAATATAAAACACCAACAAAAAACAATTACAAAGTGAAAGAAAATCAGCACTAAGCCACAGACAGATGTATAACGACTACAAAGAGATGCAAAACAACAAAAAAAGCTGAACAACTCAAAAGTCCCTGTGCAGGAGAAATGGTGGAGTCTTTTGCATGTCTGTGCCCACGCCCAGTGACCTATTGTCGCATAATCTGCTTGTGCGACCAGGACGTGGTTAGCTTAACCTACCATACCTGAGAGTCACTGTACCTGCTAAAGAAATAGTACATAATGGCACAGAATGAAACATAACCTCCTATGACATGATATTTTTTAAGCTCTGATTTTTGTCCAGATTAAGCAAACATGTATATTACATCATAAAATGTTAGTGAGCTTTAAAGGTGCTGGTAGGCAGATTTTGTACTGTTGGACAGAGCCAGGCTAGCTGTTTCCCTGGGTTTCCAGTCTTTGTGCTAAGCTAAGCTAAACAGCTTCTGGCTGTAGCTTCATATTTACTGCACAGACATCTAACTCATTAAAATGTCAAACTATTCTTTTGACAAAGAACAGTGGGATTGGAAAGGTTTCTACTTTAGCACCCTGTGGTGGCATCACACATATGCCATAAGAGTAATTTTAAAGATGCTGTAAGCACATACAGGTTGCGCGCTGTGGTTTTAACAAATGTTAGTTACAAAAATGGTGTGCTTGTCTCACCACATGATGCTTTGTCTTTCAGCAGCCTTTTTTAAATACCACACGAGTTCAGAGCTACCAGGATGAGTCATATGTCCCCATGGCTTCCCCGTCTCCCTCTGCTTCCACCACTGAATCTGATGGCTATATACCCATGAGCCCTGGGACACTCGCTTTCCTCAATACAAACTACAACGTTAAGTCCTCTGTGTCCCTCACCACACTAATGTGTCAACCTGGAGATCTCGCACCGCCTCCAATTCACCGCCACCTCAAGCCTCGCTTGAGGAGAGGTAAGAGTCATAACTGCCCTGACTGGTTCATGTTATGTTTTTTTTTTTTTTTTGTGGAAAACTAAGCTTTTATATCTACTCAGCTAATCAACTCTGTGACTACGGGTCTTCATGATGTTTTTGATTATGTGGTCTTTGTTATACCTAAAACATGATTTACAAATGTATAAAATGGATGAAAAGACGGTTTAATGGTCAATTTTATGGCTGTGATAATGAAATGTCAGTACAGGATTCAAGCAGATATCAGATACACAGATTTTTCTGCACAGTGATTTTTAATATGCGTCATCGTTTGAAAACTGACCTTTACGTGGCACATTAGAGAATTACAACCAGTCCATTAACTTTGCCTTTTCTTGGTTCACAGCTCGACCTCCACCTCTTGACTTGAGAGGCCTCTCTACAATCACAGAATGTCCCACTCATCTTCCTTTGAGCAGAGCAATGACTGAATCATGGTGAGAGAAAAGGGCCTCTTTGTCCACAAAGTGTAATTGCAAGCTCTTGTGTTTTGGTTATGTGACTGTCATTTTGTTTAGAGCTCATGCAAACTCTGATTTTACCCTCAAATTTTGACAACTTAATTCTAATTTCTACCTTGGTTATGAATATGCTGACCCAGCTCAGGATAAAATCCTGCTTCTCTGTTTCTATTTATAAACATTCGTAGCTGGTTGCTAATCTGACATAATTTCTGACTATTTTTTATTGTGTAATTGCAGCTTTCCAGTGAACTGTTTACCTCTTGAAAGAAGACTTGAAAATGGGGGCAATCCAAGAGATGATGACACAAACTGCACGCCAATGGTAACCTTTGATAGTAGTGAAAACACAGTTTAATCAGAGCACATGTAGTGTATACCACAGACTGACATGATCATTAATTATAATAATACAAGCACCTCTCTATCAGAGACTGCACTTATCATCAATTTAGAGTAGTGACATCAATTCATCAAGTAATGTTTTTTTTCTGTTAGTTTCAATACCCCACTGTGGTAATGCAATGTGACCTGACAATGGATTTAGTTTTCCTTGGTCCTAGACATTATGGGAAGTAGCTCTGATGATGACATAGCTTTACTGTGTGGCTCATTAAGTCAGCCCACCTCTTCACCTCCCTTTGTCATGTAGCTTGTATCAACATATGAATCATCCACTGTTCACTTAGAACTGGCTCCAATTTTTTTTTTTAATGGCACTTTCCCCCACAAAATGCAAATCTATGTGTGATTACATTGTTTGTGCAGATCTGCTGCCTAAACACTGCAAAGCAGTTTATATCCATCATGTGTGCATGGATCCTTGAACACTGCTGACTTAAATATCTACAGTATGCAACCTAAACGTGTTCATAGAGATCAATATGGACTTTACTCTTCTAGTTTTTGTTGTACAGAACACTAGAAGAACTAAATCTGACATAATTGTAGGACTGTCTCTGACTGTGCTTGAATCTCCACACAGCTAAGAATGTGGGTGTGGAAAATGACTGTGTGTTTCTAAAATATTCTGCTCAGAAAACTGCAATCACACTGGAGACCTTGCAGGGTGTGAGCATATTAAAACAGTGTGATGTACAAGGTTGTTCCTGGAAAGGGTGCATATTTAATTGTTTTTCCTAGAATAAAGTCTGGAGAAAGGCATATTAGTCATGTAGGGGTGAGCTGGGCTCTTCTGTTGGTCAAAAACATGCTGACAGGCTGCAAGTGAATGCACTCTGAACACAAGTAGTTTCAATCTGATAAAGAAGGCCATCTTTTAATATAATCAACAGTTTACTGATAATGCAGCCTATATGAAAGTAGATTAAAAGTATTTCAGATCATTTTATCTTGGAACAGTTTTGAGTCATAGAGATCTTCATCTATTTGTTTCTCTGACAGGAGTCAAGGAATCATTTCTGCCTCAACTTTGATGGAGCGTTTCAACCCTGGGCCAGACGATCGAACCTTGACTATCTGTCACTGGATTTCAATTCTGCATCCCCCTCTCCTGTGCAGAAGGTAGGTTTTGATCAGATAGATGACAGTGATGAACTGGCTTGTCATTTAAATAATAATAGTAACAACAACTAGAATATTTCACAAGAAATTTTGACTGGGTGTCTGCTACTGCTGAAACACATCATGAAATGTAAACTGTGATTTCGTGACAACCACGCAAGTTATCAAAATGCCTATTAGGCTCAATAAAGTCCCAAGTCTCATGAGCTGTTTAAAGCTTTAATTGTGTTTCTATGTCAAAGTATGGCAATTTGTTATGGTCCCAAAGTGGACTGGTTTTGACCTCTGTCCATGTTGGTTTCCCGTTATTTTCTATGGGGAAATTTATCACAGCTGTTTGCGATTTTTGTGAAAACCACTTGGCAATTCTCTGAGAAAAGTCATAGCTAACCTTTTCTGATCATTCCACATGTTTTGATGTATTTTTGCAAATGCATTGGCAACACTGTGGAACATGTGTGCCAAAAAAATGCAGCAGAAGCCTAGCAAATAATCTATAGTGTGCCTTCTGTTGCACAGCAGGCACCCTAAATAAAAGATAATATCTCCCATGTTTAAGTACAGACTCAGTATTTTGTCCCATTGTCCAACTGAAGCTTCTGAAGACAGACATCTTTATTTTTCTTAACTGGACAAGACTCTGATATTGTTGCTGTTACTTTTCAAATACTATCACTTCCTACGTACACCACCTGAATGCTACAAGCAGTGGATGTTGCTGAGGCATTCTGGGAAACAGAGGAAGTCACTGTCTGACGGGGATAGAGAACACCTAAAACTGCACTTTATTAAGCTCTGACATTGTAAAAGATTTTACTTCAGACTTACTTAAAGGGACATTTCACCCCAAAACCAAAAATACACATTACATTTCTCCTCTTACCTGTTGTGTTATTTACCAATCTAGATTGTTTTTGTGTAAGTTGCCAAGTGTTGGAGATACCGGTCGTAGGGAAGTCTGCCTACTTTCATATAATACACAATAATATAAGATAATGGAACTAGATGGAACTCTGCTTGTGGTGCTCAAGAGTCCAACATTTTTTATTTTTTAGAGACATAATAGCATTGTCCCTTTCTAGAAATCATGACTTGCTTACTCAAGATAATCCGCAGACCTTGTTGTGAGCAGTTTCATGTAGGAACTATTTTCTTTCTACCAAACTACACTCGCCAACCCTATCACCACACAGAAGGAAGTGTGCATCCTCTTGTGACTGACAGGCTTGTACTCATGACAGTGTGAGATGTAAACATTAATGGCGTCCTCCTCGGCTGACCTGGAATATTAGCTAGCCAGCAGTAGATGCACGCTTCCCCCTGCACAGTGATCCCGTTGACAAGTGTAGTTTGGTAGAAAGAAAATAGTTCCTACATGAAAATGGTCACAACAAGGTCTGTGGATTATCTTGAGTAAGCAAGTCATGATTTCTGGAAAGAGACATTGCTGTTGAGTTTTTCAAATATATTTTTTAAATCCTAATTTTTCCCCTTCTCCATGGGCACCCAACACAAAATTTTGATCTATGTTTGTATATACAGAGCAACCAGCCGAATCTTTCTTTATCTCAGCAATGTTTTGGCACTTTGAGCACCACAAGCTGAGTGCCATCTAGTTCCATAATAGTGGAGAGATGGCAGACATCTCTATGGCTGATATCCCCAACACTCTGTAACTCACACCAAACTAATCTAGACTGATAAATAACACAACAGGTAAGAGGTAAAATATGTATTTTTGATTTTGGGGTATATCATTACATTTTTCTTCACCTATTGGCTCTACTGACCCACATTATTACAATTCAAAATCCAAATCAGTGCTCACTCAACGAGTAAAAATGCCAATGATGATGCCAGACTGCTACCACTATGGCACAGAAGGATTTAATGATGTGCACCTCACTTGCACAGAGAAATGGATGATCTAAGATATGACCCCAAACATTTGTACATCAAGAGTTCTACAGTACACTCAGGAGCATGATACATTAAGTGCAACAAGAGTGCGTGTTCTGCAAGTAAAGCAGAACCATGTTGATTTTGGAAACATATCACTCACTCTCCCCTCCTCTCTCGCTCTCTATGTCCAGCAGAAGCCCTTTCTGTCTGACGAGCACCGAGTGGATTACGTGCAGGTGGATGAGAAGAAGACTCAGGCGCTGCAAAACACCAAAATGGAGTGGACAGATGTCCGACAGTCAAAAACATAAATGGAACAAAAAATCAGGAACACTTGGTTTCAAGAAGACCAGCAATAACACCAGCAGGGAGGACATAACATGAAGAGGACCAAAAAGCAATTTAAAAGCACTTTGAAAAACAGCACTGAAATAAAAGTACAAGAGTGAGTAAGCAGTTTGATGCTTGCTTGCGGGGCGTAAATACAAAATTGCACTGTAAAACGTTCTCTCTCAGTAGATCTACACTGTAAATAATACCAGATTGTGCACTGTATCACAATGATTTTTACCGTAGCATTAAGTTTTCTCAAATCTTGAAAAGGGCATCATATTGCGTATTGTACAAAAACATGAGACTTGCTGTAAATGTTTGTATATAGTTATGTACAGAAGACAGATATTTTGATGATAAAACGTTTTTATATATGATTCTTTCCCACATTATGTACCATTAACCAAAACGATCCATCTTGAGCTTTCTCCTTCTCTTGCTCCTTCTGTGACCTTCATATTGAATGTTTTTTTTTACTTGTTTTGGTACTTTGATTTCCTCAAGAGATTCTGGAAACAAGTTATAGACACAGACATTGTTTCCTGTATACTGAGGTTTGAAAACTGAATCTTTGGTGATACTGATTTTAAGAGACTCTTCTTTTTGTGGCTTACCTTATCGGCCTCTATCTGAATATCACATCAATGAGTCTAGTTCAACAGAAGCAAACCATCATCAAACCACCTCTGTTGTCATGAACAAAATAAAAAAAAATTATACTGAAAAAATGTTGCTTTTTTGAACAAAAAAGCTGTTAAACTGGTTCACAGATACCATTTATCCATTTACTTTTTTTTCCCCTTTCATTTTTAATTTATTGTGTTTTGGTTATTTATTTAATTATATTATGTCTTATGTCTCGTGTGTGTCTCCCCCTGGCATTTTCTGACGTTTATGCTCTGATAAATAAATAAAGTTTACATTAAAATAAATTCTAAAGGTGTTTTCCCCTATTTCACAGATGACACACCAATCAGATCAGGTTTATTGCTAAATTTATATATATATATTTTTGTACATTATCACATCATCATCAAATTTACTAAAAAATTTACTGAAAAATGTCTCTTGTTCTTTTCGTGTTTGTTTTTTAAGAAACCAAATATCCATTCCCCCAAACAAGCACCAGAACCTTAACACATGTACAATACATACACACACACACCCCGACACATCTGTGCACATGATGTAATACATAAAACAGGCAAACACATGCTGACACATACACACACAGAGACTCACATGCATACATATACACACAAATGTGCATTAAATAGGTACATGCACAGAGTGAGGTGAGTGTACAAAAACAGTTAACAGCATAAAGTTTAGGAAAATAAATTATAATATCAATAGTTATAATTATTGCAATGGTAATGAAAGTAAATATTCATATAAGCATACGATAGATTATTCTTTATCAGCTTAATGATACCAGTGTGATAAGGTATTTATGAGAGAACATTCCCTTTTCCCTAGATTTACAGGCCGATTCCAATATGCCATGACATATGAAATGGAGAAATAGGGCAGGTTTGGCTCTGTTATCATTTTAGGAATGTAGTGAGAAACTTTTTTTTTTTACTGGGGGTCAGCTGGGTTGGGGAAAGATATGTATCTGGGTGCAGACCTAACTACTCTCCTGAAAATGACTGAGATGCCTGTTGGAATGGCATCAAAAACTACGGCAAAGTCACTACAGGTTACTGGAACACTGTAGATAAGAACAGGTGAACTATAGCCCTGGGGCGGCATGGTGATCTAGTGGTTAGCAATGTCGCCTCACAGCAAGAGGGTTCCTGGTTCATTCCTAGGAGTTTGCATGTTCTCCCCATGTCAGCGTGGGTTTTCTCCAGGCACTCCGGCTTCCTCCAACAGTCCAAAGACATGCAGGTTGGGGTTAGGTAAATTGGTGACTCTAAATTGGCCGTAGGTGTGAACCTGAGTGTGAATGGTTGTCTGTCTTTACAAGTCAGCCTTGCAATAGTCTGGCGACCTGTCCGTGGTGTACCCTGCCTCTCGCCCAATGTCAGCTGGGATAGGCTCCAGCCCTCCTTAATACAAGTCTCAGGCCACCAAAGTCAAAGAAAATGGAATAGGAAATGAAATTACAGATTTTTTTTTTTTTTAAGAAATGCTTAGCCCAGGTAATTATAAAGGTATTATTTGGGGTGCTAACATCCAGGAAATTAAGCACCCAAATTCATAATTATTCATCACAACACAGTAACAAATATAATTTAATAGGGTAATCTTTTTCAGATGGAGTTACAGAGCATCTGGTCAACAGCTTCACTGATATTATTGTCAACATGTAAACAAAGAGCTGCATATTTGAGCTGAGAAATTCATTCAGCCTTAAACAAAAAAGACTCTTCCTTTCAAGGTCAGATCTCTTTGTACCCACTAATTCAGTTTCCTCTGAGTGATTAGAATAACAGGAGTGAATTGTTTTTTTTTTGTTTTTGTTTTTTCTTTATTGAACAACAAAGCGATAACAAGCAGGTACACCACAAATGGGACAATACGAAAAAAATACATACATCAGGAGTGAATTGTTTTTATTATCGTGTTATAAAACACACGTTACACACGTGTTGCGTCACAAGCGTGCGCCGAGAGGAGAATCGCGAAAGGAGATTTGGGTAATTACCTGAGAAGTCGGGAGAGGAAGTCATCATCATCCAGCATCTAAACGCTGGCGTTTTGTGAACATCCCAGTGAAAATCAGCATGCGTGGCTAAACTACACACATTAATGTAACACCTGTATAGTGGGTGTGCATGTTTACACTAGACTGTGTTGCTGCGGTGAGACTTAACGTTACAAACCGTTAGCAAGTGTCCGACTCACAGTGCAGCCACTAACTGCAGGACAAACACTGGTGAGCGGGGTTAACGTTGTTAGCAAGCACCCCAGCTAGCTAACGGTGGCTGGGAACAAATGACAACGTTACCGTGTCTGGTGAAAGCTACTCCGGGGCCCGAGGCGACCACACGCTGAATGCAGTGAGCCAAAGTTAAAGTTAGCCTTAGCAGACACCATGCTCTGAGAGGTGACTTCGTCTCCTGGTCGACAAACCAACAGCAGCTCCGTGCTCCAACATTTGGGCTTTAGCTGGTAAGTTTGTTTACCTACGACTCTGTTAGCTCCATCGCCTCAATGTGCTAATGTGGCTTTTAGTTTGGCTGCACACGTAAACTGCCGTCTCACACCAGGTCTGTTAGCTGGGCTGAAGTCAACGTTAGTTTAACTGTCTGTTATTTATATGCTAAGGCTCATATTTAAGTACATTTTTGAGTTTTCTTTGACCCACCTTCCACCGCTGGTGGTGGCAGAGCGACCTGAACATCTGTAGCCTGTTGCGTTATCACCTGAGCTTTTACATTAAATTATAAGTTACGGTATCACGAGTTTAACTTTATGTCTAAAATTAAATCAGTCACTTATGTTGTTGCAGAAATGCAGTGTATAGCTTTACTTAAGTCTGTCTCTGTCATCACTGGCATGCACGTTAGTTTAGATGTGTATGATTGTAATGTTGACTTTATTGGTTTATTTTAGTTTTATTCTCCCACAAATCAATATATAGGTAACATACTTGCAGAAATATACATAAAAGCTCACACATGTTCCACGGAAAGACAATAGATTCAGTATTATGTACATGCAAAGATGAAAAATCAAAACTAAATGACAAAAAAACCCAATCAAATCAATACACTGAATTGCTTAGGCCCATACGTTTTAGATTGATGATGTAAAGGAGTTTAAAGTATAACTTCACCCACAAAAAAATGACCATTTGTAAATCACTTAGTAATGCTGTGTTGCCCAGATTTTGCATGCCCCCATGGAAATAGCTAAGGTATTGATTTATTGATTGATTGGGGACACATGCATTTTCACTAAAATCCTTAGTATTGTAGTTTGGCGTTGAAAAGAGCATAGCTATGTTCCACTTTCAGTTCAGTTTTAAATAGTAAGGTTTTTGTGAAAATGCATGCATTTGTGAAGAACTGAATGTACGACTAGATAAATGAGACTATTATACTGCACCGGTTGTGTGAGAGTTTGAAAGCAGATGCTTTGATAAAGTTTTGTTGTTGTTAAAAGTGGTCCTCAATCAATTTGGTTACTATTTCCATGAAGACATGCAAGAAAAACAAAGTTTTCTTCACAAATTCAAGGTTACATGGTACGACTAACAAATCATCATTTTGTGGATGAAGTATTCCTCTCAGCTCATCTCACTGCTCTGTAGTTTTGCAGATGGGGCACAGTTTTTAATTTTTGTTTTACCTATTAACCAGATTCCTAGCCAAAGTGGCATGACAATTGATATTGCACAAATGTTCTTGCGTTTATTTTTATGGCTTTTGCTGACAAAAGAAGGGCTCACATATCTTAATAGAGATTGTGCTTACTTGGATCTAATTCAGCAACAGCCAATGTCAAAGAAAAATGCTGCAAAAATAACAAAGAAATACATAAAAAACACACACATACACAAAATAGGCCACAGCAGATAGATACCCTGACAAGTAAATACACCAGGGCAGGTTACATGCAAATAAAAAAAAAAACACAGAGGCATTAAAAAATGTGTGCAGTCAGGAAAGTAGGGCTCCACAATTAATTGAAACAATATGAAAATCACAGTATGGCCAAATGGCCAATATCCAAATCGCAGGAGCTGCAACTTTTGTGTTAAAGGTAAAATGTGTCCCAACATATCATTATATATGAAGCATTGTGGTGCAGCGGAGATGCCCTGGTCTACAAATCATATTTTAAGTGTAAGGGAACATAGTCAATTGGTACATAACCCAGCAAAAATCACATTGTCATATTTCATGAAATGCAAAAATCACCATTCCCCCCCAAAAAATGTGACTAACATCGCAAAATATCTGTCAAAATAATCGCGATCTGATATTTTTTGCATTTTGTGCAGCTCTACATGAAAGTCAGGGGTTTTATTCACTTCAGGTGAAAATATGATGTGAAATACTGTTCAAAGTCTTAATTGTGAATGATTCATATCAGTGTGACGGATTTTAATCAATCATGATTTTTGTCTCAACTTTCTCAATACAGGCCTCATATCAGATGGAGGACAAAGTCACTGCAGCGATCCAATCAGCTGATTTAGAACATTCAGCTATTATGCCCTCCATTGGACTGCTTTTGTAAACGTGGCAGCCATGGCTTCTTGTAAGGTAAACGAGCTACCAAGTGACACTAAGAATTCGACTTCAGCCTCTGCACAGCTTTCCCGATGTGGCCCTGATGACATCACGGAAGAGCCTCAGCCAGATACGAGGAATGCTGCCGTGAAATCCCAGAAATCCGGAAAATTCAGGAGGACTGCCCTGACATTTTTTGGAGTTCGTAAAGGTATCTGTATTTTACCAAGTTTTTTTGGAGGAAGGAGTAAAAATCAGAGCAAGTGGTCCTCTAAGAAAGGACTCAACAAAAGCAGAACACATGATGGGCTAAGTAAGGTTAGTCATGATGACAATCTGAGATGTGGGTACACCTCTGCTGGAGATTTTGAGTACCACAGCCAGAGGGACTCTGCTGGAGAGCTCCACAGTTGCTGTCACAATGAATGTAGTCACCCCACTGCTGACCAGAAATCACTGACTCTTACCCGGCAGAAAAGGGGTTTGAGGGGTCTTTTTCAAAGTCTTAGGTATCACAGAAACCACAGAAATGTTGGACTGGATAAAACTGAAATGATTGCAATGTCCTCACCACGCTGCAAGAAAGAGGTGCCTGTTGTCCGGGACAACACCAAGCAGTATGTCACAGAGTGCCTGGGATCTGAACCTGATGTGCCTGATTTTGCAGATGTTATATGTGATGTATCCATCAGTCCTGAATGTATTGATGCCGAAGACATGCCATCAGAGAAGAGTGTGGAGCAAGACAGCTCAAAATCTGAGCTTGATGATAGGATGGAGGAAATTAATTTGATGGCTGTGGTTTCCAGTGAACTGAAGGAGAGTTCAAGAGGACACAGCGAGCCTTGTCTGACACTTCAGATGATGTCTGAGCCCATATCGAAGTCTGAAACACCTGCTGGCTCGTCGGATCAGCTAAACCTGATTTATGGAGATGTTGCGTCATTAAAGAGCTTTGATTCACTCACTGGCTGTGGGGACATTATTGCAGATCAAGAGGATGACAGCATCACAGAGAGCACAGTTTCTGGAGAGAGGAGCAGAAATGGGGGAAAGAGGGCCTCTTGTTTTCTTACTTATCAGGGTGGCGGTGAGGAAATGGCCTCACCAGAAGATCTGGATGAAGAGTGTCTTCATGATTTCTGGGGAAATAATGCATCAGAGGAAATTTGCTGCACATGCAACCAAGAACACACAGATATGACTGCTGACCTGACAAGTTCTCACAATATGGACTTACTTAACAGTAACAGTGCACAGCAAGCCAGTGGCATGGATGCTTCTTCAATTGCTGACGTGCTGACTCCTCAAAGTGAGCATCAAGAATCAGTTCCAAACAGTGATGAGGGCTACTATGATTCAACTACCCCGGGGCCAGATGACGGACAAGAAAAAACAGACAGACTGAGGGCAGAGAGATTACCCAGGGACAGCTACAGCGGTGATGCCCTCTATGAACTTTTTGCACCTGATGAGAGTCTCATCAGCCCACATTATGAAAACAAATCAACACTGCCTGGATCAAAACAGTGCGAGTATTTAAGCAAGCCAGTTGATGGGACAGATTCTGCCTTTGCTCCAGACATGAATCGATTGCAAATAAGCCCTGAACTGTATGAAGTTCCCGACTTCCTAGAGATGCCGAGCACATGCAGTAAAGCCTCTGAGCTGGCCCAGAATATGGTTGGTCAGCAGGAAATCGGCATGAATAAGAACTGTAATTTAAATTCAAAACAACAAGCATCAGTCAACAAGAATAATATAGAACCAGATGTATTTGATGAAAAGGGAAATGTGCCTGCTTCCACAGAAAAAAGAACAAAATCCATAAATGCTGATTGTGAGAAAAGGCACAGCAGCGTATCGTTTGGAAGCACTTCCGACCCAGATTTTGAAACATTTTGTGAACCCAAAGAGCAGCATCTTGAGGAAAACAAGCCTGTGGCTTTACCCTACAAAAATATCAATTCCCAGTCTCCAGACGATAACAATGACTTGGATGATGGGCAAACTGTGTGTTTTTCTCAAGCACTTGTGGACTACACAAAAAACTCTCAGATGCTGAGTAACTTGCACGACAATGTGGATGATTTGGAGACGAACTCTGCCTTCACTCCAAATATGCAGGCCTTACCTACCATAGTCACGTTTGATGTAGTGGATATGCATAATGAGGGTGAATACGACGAGCAGATTCAAATGGAACTGGAGGAGGACATCTCATCGCCCTATCAGGAATTTGAAGAAAGCTACCTACAAAAAGATGCGTTTGCTGAATGTGACTATCAAATGTTAGACCTGTATGAACAGAACCTGATCAGTAATACATGGGCAATTGCTAGTCTCCCACGGCACCTAGGCCTTACAAGAGTCAGTCAGTCCATGCCTAATCCGTTGTCTCTAGACAGGAGAAGTAGGTCTCTGGACACAGAAAGCCTTGAGTTAAATATGCCCGATGCATATAGAGAGAACAGAGCTGCTATCGTTTCTTGTCCTCAAAGTGAAAGGGACTCTGAAAGAGATTCCTCACCATATTACAAAAAGAATGTACTCGTGTCTGCATCGGAGGTTCGAGACAGTAGCAGCATTATGGCCTTATCATGGCAAACAAGGTCAGAAATGGCTTTAAGCCTTCCTCTGACGGATGGGGAAATCACTGAGAAAGTACAGAGTCTCAGTCAAACCCAAGTAAAACACAAAATATTCTCTAGTTCATCCAGCGGTGATTGTCCTAACAGCAAATTGCAGCATCTTTGCTCTAAGGTGTCAGACAGAGTGTCTTGTGATTTAATTTCACAGAACACGGAGCTGTACAACAGGCAGTGTCACCTTCCTCTGCAGTCAGATTCTTGTTTACCTCATAGCACCTTTGTTTATTCTGGAATGATGGATGATGAATCAGATGATGTTGACGAGGATGTCTTCTGTAAGGCTGCCACTAATTTGCAGTCCTATAATCAGTGTGGTAAAAGCAGACCAGTGGCTAGCAGGGAAGGAATATCCCATACAGGGAGTCCTGTGAATGCAGGTCTGTCTAAAGATGAAATGGCCGTTCTCAGTGAAACGAGACCGATCAGGGATGTGACCTGTAACAAACTCCCCAAGGCAACTTTTGACTGAAAGGCTCTTTGTGTTAGGATCACATGTATATGTGCTAATGAGTGTTTTTATGTTACATCTAAGGGAGTAATTGTTGTTTAATTTTTACTAGCACAATGGATTCATTTGAAATGTTATACACTGTGAGGAACAGGACATGAGATGAAATTTGAAATTATTCTGAAATGTGGAGGCTGTGCCATCATGCTGCGTCAATTACATGGCATCTCATGGGGAAGTCAAAAGGGATTTTCTGCATTTGCACAGTAACAGCTGCTTATTTCACACAGGCTACATACATGTCAGCGTATTGAACGTGTTTAAGCAAGTAATTGTTTAATTTGCATTGACGACACTTACAGATTCATCTCATTAAGCTATTGAATTTTACTAGAATGTTTCTACCCATATGTAGCCTCAGTGTCCAGGTCTCAATGGTAATGTCACACTTTTTTTCATGGGTATTTATAAGCCTTGTTTCCACAGCTCAGCCAAACAGGGCTAGCCAAGTCTTGCTTACTTTGCCAATTGCCCCAAAACACATGTATGCTTTAAGTGCCGACTTATGTTTGTGTTGACTGCTTTCTCACAGCCTCTCTTTACTACAGTAAGCTTCATGTTAGGACAGATTGGGGTTGGGAGACAACGAGAAAATATCTCAATTCACAGCGAGAAATAGCTCAGTCCACAGTATAAAAGATGCCTCTTGATACCTTCACAGGGTTTATTTGAAACACATCAAGATGTTATTGTATTATGGGTAATCTCAAACCATCTAACCATCTGTTCTTCCCCTCAACCCAGAACAGATAAGCATGTATAGGAAATGTACAAATAATAATAGTTCTGCATCATATCTTTAGCTGTCATTTCATTTACATACTGTAGATAGCTTTGCAAGGCATAGCTATAGCTCATCTCACATGCAGTTACCCTGTGTATGAAAGTGCTTTACATAAGATGTTAAAGAAACAGCCAGAGCAAAAATGTATAAAAACAGCAGAGGAAAACGAATCAAGGAAAAAAAATAGTCGTACCTACTAGTCTCACATTTGCTTTGTTTGCCTCTGACCTGAGAGCCAATTGGGCCTTGTTATGGCTGTTACTGTTTTTATTTTCATTTTCCAACACTTTGACCACCTGTGAATTTTAAAATCAATAATGAAATGGTGCACATCATCATTTCATCACTGTAAGCTTGAGGAATGAAAACGTGGTTTGATTTTGTTTGGATTTTTGAAATATGTCAGAAAAAATAAACTGGTATTTTCACCTTGTATCATTTTATTGTGCATTAAATGTTCAATCAGTCTGAGGTTTAAATGTCAGATGATGTAGTTTTTTATAGTGTAATATTGAACAAATGTCAAAGAATTTGTATTTATATTCTCAGCTATTTGTACACTGTAATGTTGTATTCACAATGGTTACTACAAATTGGCAATGTTATTTTTATTTTTAGGGGTTTTTTTTTTTGTTTTTTTTTACATTTTGGATTTTTTTTTTTTATCAGGTTACACAAATGTTACGTTAGGAGAATCCTCTTGAAAATCTGTTACTGTTTTGTCAGAGTAGAACACTGCCTTACACTTAAATAAACATGACAAGATGTAATTTCCTCCATTTTTGGATTTTTTTGTTTTCTCTCACTAGTTCATATTCAGGGTCATGGGGGAGCATCCACGAAGCCAAAGACAGAGAAACCATGGCAGACCTGTTGTAGCGCTTAAACACTGGCAAACACATCCAGTTTAGAGTTTGAAGTACACCTGAACACCTGAGTGGAGCACGTACATGAAAGTGCTCAGTCAAATCCAGAACTGTCTTGCTGGGAGTCTGTGCAAAGCTGCTGGCTCCCAATTTAAAAATCACTGACACATGTCTTGTGTATGCATGTGAAACATATACATAATTTATCATAAAAAATACATTAAGTTTGAGTACTATTCTGATTACCAACTGAATGGGAATTGTAGTATCTCAATGCAAGAGAGTAGGTTTAGTTATTGTCTGCCTAAATAGAAATAGTACCACATTTTATTAGGATGCACATCCAGTTTGATTTCATGATACATTTATTCCCGTTTTAAGAAGGTGGAATCAATGACAAATCTGACCTTGCATGTTTGCAAAGGAAAAAAGTCCCTACAAACCACAAACAAAGCATCATAAAAGCACTTGGTGGATGAAACGTCTGATAAAGTAGCGAGGGCAGAAATCAAGTTTGTAACGGTGGTATGACCCCGGTGTCTTTTCACCGCTTAGGTTACTTGTTTCCCTCGCGTTATCTGGCAACCCTGACCAAACTGCGACAGCGCCAATGGCAGCAAAACATAACTGTTACAGGCGAGGAGGATGACAGCAACAAGGTGAGATGAGCACCGTTTGAAGTCAACGATAGCAGCGATATACGTGTAGATTATGTCGAGAATAATGACGTGTTGCTGTGGTTTCACCTCTCTCTGACATATTAAATGAACGTCAACTTTATCTCAAGTTACAGTAGTATTCTGGCAAAAATGTTAGCACACGCTCAGCAGCTAATGCTATCTACCGTTAGCAGCCAGACGTTCAAGTTAGCCTGTGGAGCCACTGAGTTGGATATTACTGTGTGCTAGCTAAACACGTAGCTTTTCTATCGTTTACTAAATAGAAACCGAGTTGCCTGACAAGCTCGGTAGTTAGTGTTAGCTTGTTATAACAGCTGTATAATGGCTCTCTAGACGCTGAGATAAACCGAAGGAGGCCGGTTAGTTTACGTAGCTAAAATGTTGGCTCTCCAGCTGGCCAAGTAACGGTAACGTTAGGCTAGCATGCTAGCGTGTGCTAACCGTAACTCGGGGCCTAAGGATGTCAAACCAGTTATCTCGTGTCAAATTCACTCACAAAGGTGTCGCCGTGTGCAGCAGTAATGTGATAACGGTATTTGGAAAAGTGTCTTGTTGGCTTAATGTCTCTTTGACTGTCATATTGTTTAACCATCCTTCATTTCATCCCTCTCAACTCATGATGCTGTTGCTAATGATATCTGGCACTTGAGGATTTTTTGTATTGACGTATAAACTAGTTAGCCGATGAATGCAGTAAGTGCAACAAATGACGTTAATTCAACAGTTCAGGATGTTTCCTGTATGCTCACTGGGATTGGGGTCGATGCAGTGTTAGGATTTGGTTGTACATTTATATAGTTTGCTGTTGGGCAAAACTAGCTGAATATTAGAAAATCGTTCAATCCTGACTTTTTCTTTTTGCCTACTGCTCATGTTTCCCTGTTAAAGGGATTATCTCAGATTTGCTTTGAAATAATTCTAGTTTTCAACGTTAAAATACACAATTTGTTGCATATGCTTTTAAAAGTTGAAATTCCACCTAAAAATCACTGAACAAATGGAAGAAAGTTGAAGGTCACATCAGTAATGCAAAGTTGGATAGAATTCAATGCAATGTTTATGACATACATTAACTTTAATGAACAGGAGAGATGGGAAGCTCTTAAGTCTTTAAGAAGAGTGAAATCATTGTGTTCCAGGTATTTATTTATTTATACCGATATAGAGAATAGATAGATTTGTATTTTATGTATATGTGGTGCAAAGGAGATTGGCCTGTTTGTGAATCTTCACACTTAAAGATGCAAAGATGAATCATGTAGTGCCTCAACACTTTAGTACTTTAGAACATAATGTTGCTAAATTTGTACTTTAAAAAAAGAAAGACCAAAAACACTTGCATGTTATACTTTTCTTCTTGGTAGACTTGTTACAGTGCATTTCCATAGCAAGTAAACATAATGAGTGACGGCTCATCACTAAAATAACAGCTGAAAATCCTTTCACAGATGATGAACCAAGCACACATAGAAGTAGGGGTTTATTCAGAAACATAAGCAGTTGAAAGTAAGACCTTATCAATAAAAAAAACAACAACAACTTTTTATCAATGTGACAATCAATCAATCTGTCTCTCTTAGAGAAGGATTAGCTTGACACACTGAACAGTTCATCTACAGGGGTCATATGGAAGCTTTTGGTGTCTGCGTTATTGTCTTTCCAAAAGCATACTTGAAAAATGCAGTCAGAAACTCGTCAGTCAGCATTCAGTCTTCCCCTTGTAACATTAGAGATGTCACTGGTCTAATAAGTCGAAAGTGAGATGAGAGCAGTGTGCTATCATATGATTAATGTAAATAAGTTCATATTAGTTTTTCTGGGTTGATTGTCCTGGATGACAGTTTTCCTTGACTTCACCTTGGTTCTGTTGAAGCATATTTATGACTAAGAATGTACAATCTTTTTTATGTTTGAGCTTTTACGCTCACGTACGCTGTTATTTCAAGGCCCAGATGATCTTCACATGCTGTTAGGACAGAACACACTGATTAGGTGTTGCAGTAGCCACTGTTCAAGGGCGTTTCATTTTTGTAGATTTGAAGTGATAGGTCTGCTTAAAGGTGGTGGCTAAGCATGCTGAAAGTACATGTCAGAACTGTCTTAATGCAGAGTGACTGTGTTTTCGCACTTTGTGTTGTCACAGTAACACTTACATGCCATTCTGTTGTTGTTCTGTCTCATCTAAAATAACTGCTGGGTAATTTTTATACAGTGGTGGCTGCACTTAATTTTAAATTTGTCGTAATTTCAAATAGCTAACCAGCCAAGTGGTACATGGAAGCAACAGTGACTATAGTGCAGTTTATCCCTGCTTTATACTGGATACTATGTAGGGTCAGCAATGTAAAAGATGGCTTCGGGGACCTGCTTCACTTGTTGCTATGAAACAGAACCACACGAGCCTGTGCATGTGCAGAGAGAGTCTGGAGGCCTTGCTGAGTCTAAGCCTGTGAATCTGGAGGTGGAAGGGAAAGGATTGGAAGAGCTCTGCTCCCTTAAACATGTATTGATGTGCTCATAAAATGTCTTAAATGGCAGTGGGCTGTGTGAGTTCCACAACAGTGCCTCATCATCCCTCTATTTTCAACTAATTGTTTTAAATGTTCACACCTTACTTTGTTCTCCATTCTTCCATACAAATTGTGATCGGCAGGGAGACACTGTGCACCACTGAAGCTGCAAGGCTACACAAAACACTGCCATTAGAAGGTATGCATTTAAAGCTATAGATTGACCCTCAAAATTTCTATCAACCTTCAGGGTCTTTCATGATGATCAGTGTTGTGAATTACCTGATAAGCGTGTTGCCAGTGACATAGTATTTGCTATGAAATGTATTTTTTTTATTGCAAAATATGCTGCCTCAAGAGTTTTAGTGTAGAGTTGTAGCGTAGCTGTAAGTGTTCTGCATTTACTGACTGCCTGAAGAGAGATGATGAGCTGTGTTTGTGTTAGTCGTGACTGGTAAAAAGGAGTTAGCTGATGACAAGGCTGTGTTGCTAAGCAACGCACATCATGGGCTGCGCCTCTTGAAGCTTGGAGCTGGCTGTACTCTACTCTCTGCAAGACTGGGGGAAAGTGTAGTCTAGTGTTTCTGTTCATTAATGCACGTGTTGTTAAGATTATTCGATTACTAGTATTCATATAGAAAAAATAAACACTTGGAGCTGTTGACAGGGTTGCACGTTTATACTGCAGGCTCCCCTGAAGTCCTGCTCTGCTTTACCATGAAACAGCTTTGCTCCCTAAGGAATTCTGTTCAGTTCAGATTGTCTGTCAGAGGGCTGGAGGTGCAGGGATACACTGCTCAGCCCACACTTTGTCTCAGGTTATGTTAACTCGTGCACTCACCCCATGTGTGTCTGGCTCGAATGTTGCTTGAGAGACCAGTAAGGCTTTTGTGCACATAGAGGCGAGGCGAGGGTTGTTCTGCAGCACATTAACACATTTTGTGTAGGAAGACTGGGGTTTTCACATAAAGAGCAGTTAGCTGGAGAGACAGGCAAGTCGGGTGGAGACTTTGTTGTCTGTAGTATCTATATTTTTGCATATTGCGAGTAGGAGGAGATCAGTGACAATTTACTTTTCATATGTATGTGTTTATTGTGGTAATTACCAAAGTAAATGTTTATGACATTCACACACTGATGCTATTACCACCTGTCACTGGTAAATTTTCACAATTCTGTTCAGGTTTGTTGCTAACTTTCTCACTGTATACCGAGGACAAAGCTAGTTATAGCTTACAGCTTTAAGAAGATCATTGGTTGTAAATTTGTACGATTCAGTGAGTTTGTAGGTGTGACATTTAACATGTTACTCAGAACAGGAGTGACAGTCACGCAAAATGTGTAGCCTACAGACATTGCAGACCAATTAACCAACCAGTTTTACCACAAATTGCAAACTAAACAAAAGATTATACCTGGCTTGTGTGAACCACAAATACCAAAACACAGTCAGACAGAGAGAAGCATGCATATGCACATATTCAGATCTGTGTTTTCCCAGCGCTATTGTGTTTTTTTTTTTCTTTTGGTAGGTTACTTAATTTGAGCAGGTGACTAATATTTTCCATTTGTCTGCTTAAGTTCGTCACTTGGCCCAGATAGCAGTGTTTCCCACAAGTAGAGAATGTATTGGACTACCACAACTGGGGTAGAGGGTGGGGAAGTGAAGGAGCGAAAGACTCTTAGTTGTGTCTACATTGAGCTGTCTCAATTGTTGCAAAACAACTTTCATCCATTGCATTTAGCATCAAATACACGACACAGTTGCATATTTTTTTTGTGCAACCTCAAAGCGCACCCTGCCGCAAGAGGGTCCTATGTGTCTGTTGGCAAGATGGATGTTTATTTCACAGAAATGTGTTTCTTTGCATATTCCTCTTAAATAATTGGGTTTGCTGTATTTTCTATTATGCGATACTCACATGAAGTTGCAGGACTGTTTTCATTTTGGCAAATGAAAAATAATCTGTTATCAGCATTGCTTGCTTCAGTGTTGACAGCTACCGGGTGCTTGTTGTTATAAAAGTTGTTCAGGCATTATCAGGTTAGCGCAAAGTTTGTCTAGCAAAATCAAAAGTGATCCGGGTTAATGATAACAGTTCTGTTTTGTATCGGCTTTATTGGCATTTAAAATATGCAACCACAGAGAAATTAAGATACATCTGGAGATTGTTCTCTTAACTTTACTGACACTGTGGCACACAGCCTCCAACCATCAGTGGGCTATTCTAAGTCATTGTTGTGCAAAAGCTCTGTTTATCCCATATACAATGAAACACTAGGTGGTGTTTTAAGGTTTCCACACTCTGGAGTCTGTTTAGAAAAACTTGTTTTGTGGGAAGAAAAACGCTTTTTTAGTCTGAATTGAGGACTGAAACAGAGAGAAAAAGACGTGTTCACAAATTTCACCGGCTCAATGTGGATTCACTTCAAAGTGTATTAAAAGGTGCCTGTCTTCATAAGCTGTTGGACCAAAATGTTTATTTCTACTAGACTCTTCTATCTTGTTACACTTTTAACTGCTTTTCAAAGCAGAGTTTTGAATGTAAGAAATATAGAAATACAGAAATAATCATTTTGGGTGGGTCAAAACAATAAAGTGTATGTATGGGAACAGAAGCAAATGATTTCTTTCCAAATGATTTTAAGCTTAATTGTAAGTTGTAACTAACACATTACTAATTAAATCTTCTCATTATGTTTTTTCTCTCTTTCAGGATTTAATAGTTTGATTTTGCCTGCCCACATAGGGGAGAACGTGTTACTTTGGCTCTTCACAAAGAGCCTGTAGCGCATAAGTCCAGCATTGAGTATGAGTCCCTGGTTGCGGTGGAGGTGAGGAAGCATGGGGTGGAAATCTGAGGTGTCAAGACGAACGTGATGACAGTATGGTCGATGGTGGAGAAGCTCAAAATGGAAAAACACCCATGCAGGGAGGAGAACATTGACTCAAGTGAGGCCCAGCATGCCAGTGACGATTCCGAAGATGGAAGCAGCTCAGAAAGCGAACCAGAAGATCAGCAACACCAGAGGGTTCAGGTGAACAGGTGTAAGAAGAGGGAGCCCTTGGCTGTCGCAAAACCGCACCGACAGCTCTGTCGCTCTCCATGCCTCGACCGGCCCAGTTTTTCCCAGAGTAGCACTGCGCAAGATTTTCGTGAGGATGACACCAGCACGGCACCAGGGATCAAGCCTGCCAGTGACAAAGAGTACCAGACTAAGATGGAATTTGCATTAAAGCTGGGCTATTCGGGAGAGCAGGTGGAGACGGTGCTCAACAAGCTGGGGGCTGCTGCACTTATTAATGACATCCTCGCTGAGTTAGTAAGGCTTGGAAATAAAGTAGAGCCTGAAACTCAACCTTGCAGCAGTACAGCCACGTCAGTACCACGCCCCCCCTGTGCTAAAGAGACTGTTAGTCCAGAGGTGTCAGTGGAAGAGGAGTCTGTGGATAGCTTTGATAACCTCAGGCCCATCGTCATTGATGGCTCAAATGTGGCAATGAGGTAAGACACTAACAAACATCATTCACTTTAAATCGGTCTTTGCTTCATACAGAATGCACCTATGCTCTGACACATTTGCCTCTAATGGATGTCCATTGCATGAGGTAAAAGTAGCCCTTATACCGGACTGTTTTTTGTTTTCTAGCCATGGAAACAAAGAGGTTTTCTCTTGCCGCGGTATCCAACTTGCTGTTGAATGGTTCTTAGAGAAAGGACACAAAGACATCACTGTGTTTGTCCCAGCCTGGAGAAAGGAACAGTCAAGGCCTGACGCCCTCATCACAGGTAGTAAAGCTCTTTGTTATGCAGTTGCTATTTGAAGTTTTACTTAGTAGCTTGCAAGTTGTAGTTGAAATTTGTATCAGCACCTACTGTAGGACAGAGCATCAAGTCAAACTATATATCACGGTATGTATACAACTGACGCCTGACCTTGTGGTGTGGTGGTGGTCAGCAAGAAGGGGATGCTGTCACACTCTTCACCATGCCTTAATTGATTAAATACCATAATATAAATTAATGCATACCATTTAAAGACTCTCTGATTGATTGTCCACTGATTGTTATAGGCTGGTGGTTATTATAATTAGTCTCTCTAAAGGCTGATCACAAAAGAAGACCAGATGACACAAAACACACGAGACAATTTCACTACACACCACTTACCCTAGGCCTTACCTTAGGCCTTACCGGTCTGGCAGTTTTAGGTGATGTCTGAAAAAAGTGTCTCTAAAGGGCCGTCCACACCAAGAACTATAACTATAAATATAACTATAAATATACAGTTTTAAAAATCGTTCTAAACTCAAGTGTTCGGCAGCGTTCACACTGCAACTATAACGACAACGATAGTGGTGGACAATATCGTTTGGATCACTTTCAGAGCGATTTGATGAACGATAGAAACACTGATCCATCCGAAATGACAAGTCGAGACGTTCATCACGTCACGTATACCCACTAAGAAAGCTCCCAAATTTCCATATACCCACTTAAAAATGTGCAAAGATCCGTAACAATATAGTTTTGTGACAAAACTTTAACTTCAGTGATTTTGTTTGGCAAATACCGGGTAAATAACTGCAATAAAATACATTTTGCAGGGGAATGCGTCTCCTCTTTTCCCCTCCATTCATAAAATTCACCCTGTGCGCTAGAGCCCTGCGTGGGACTGTTTTCTTCAAGCCGCTCCTGAATTTCTGACCATTACCGCCTGCAATTATATTTATTTTTCTACCTTTATATACTAATCACGCAGTGATTGAGGTTAAGGCAAGCCCAACGTTACTGAGGGGGGCAAATCTTTATTATGCAACATAGGTTCACAGTGAGTTATAAAGAGCGCGCAGCCGTGCGGAATTGTTGCGCGTAATGACAGCTCGTCGCCGGTGAAACGCAATAAACTGCAAGTCTTCTTTCATGTTTGTCTCATGACAGATGGAGCTGACAGACACAGACAGACAGACGGACAGGTG
The DNA here is from genome assembly GCA_035609425.1 of Epinephelus awoara. NCBI lineage: Eukaryota > Metazoa > Chordata > Actinopteri > Perciformes > Serranidae > Epinephelus > Epinephelus awoara. Next base: position 10,767,706 of record CM069304.1, read on the forward strand.
GAGCAAGCGGCAAATTGGTTTTCTTTTTCTTTCTCGCAACGTACAGCAATAACAGGTCATCAATATCCATCACTCTGCTCCCCTGCCGACCGCACCGAGCAGTGTGTGTTTGGCGTAACCTAGCAACACAACAATATCGTTCTTTGTTGTGGATGCTGCCATTGTTATCGTTATAGTTAACGTTACAGTTATCTTTATTGGTGTGGACGGCCCTTTAGAATTACAAGTTAATTCTAGTCCCAGAGCAGTTGATGGTGTTGCCAAGCAACGGTAAACATCCCAGTCCTTGAGGCTAACATTAGCTAGCATACTATTGTTGACAGATATTAAAAGTGACAGCTTTAAGTTTCACCTCCATTTCTTGCTGAAAATATAAACAACCCACGATGGCCATGTCTTCCCGCCCATTTTCTCTTTCAGATGTGTTTAGCCTTCTGCTTTTGTTTTTAGGCCTCCGCACTGTCAATAGCTGTGGCCAGAAGCATTGACATGTTTAAGTGTTGTCCGTCCCATTCTAGTGAATGTGATTTTTTTGAAGAACACCTTGAGTTTGAATTTATATATATTTGCCACAAACATCCACTTGAACTCAATGATGAACTAATTAGATTTTTGTGGTCAAAGGTCAAAGTCCCTGTGACCTTGGGGCATCGGTGGCTTACGCCGGGTGCACAACCTATTTTTCCTGTTTTAATGGAGCATTTCCCCAACACATTCCCCACCCCCAGAACAACGCCGCGAGGTTCCGTCGTTGACGGACCTGGCCAGATGCGGGAGGCTAGCTAGCTTGCTGTCAGCAAGAGCTGTTAGCGAAGTCATATGGCAGAATAGCTAGCAATATCTTTTTGCGAAGATCTCTCATGTTGACTGTCATTGTACCAGCTGAACTAAGAGGAGTTGAGTAGTGTACTATTGAAAAAGCTGATATATAGGCGCGAAATGGGCTATGGAAATGAGCGCAAAATTCGAAAAAATGTATAATTATCCACTGCATAGAAATCAACCTATGGTCAACAATCACTTTTAATAATGGAAAAAAAAGCTTATGCTTATTTTTCTTTTGCATAAATAAATGAGATAGTGTTTGTTTACAATTGCGATTGCAATTTATTTCCTACTTCCGGCACTGTAACGCTCCGTTTCTCCCATGTTGTCATCGCCCAGGTAGGAAAAATCCAGTGCCTTCACAGTCCACCGGTCAGCGGAACCGCTGCTGTGCTGCGTGCTAGTCCGTTACTATCCGTCATTTTCACCTCCATGGGAATGAATGACTTCCGGTCAGCGTCAATCCGTCAATGCGTTAGGTTGTGTACCTAGCTTTTGTGGATAGAGCAGGCACCCCATGTACAAGGCTGTTGCCGCAGCGGCCAAGGTTTGACTCCAGCCTGTGGCCCTTTGCTGCATGTCATTTCCTCTCTCTCTCCTTTCACGCTTAGCTTTCCTATCGATTAAAGGCAAAAAATATCTTTAAAAAAAAAAAAAGTCACTGTGACCTTCCATCTGGTTTGTTCTCGTGAATGCGATATCTCAAAAAGGCCTTGAGGGAATTTCTTCAAATTTGGTACTAATGCCCACTTGGACTCAAGGATGAACTGATAAGATTTTGGGGCTCAATGGTCAAGGTCACTGTGACCTCACAAAACATGTTTTGGGCCAGAACTCTGTGATTCATACACTAATTATGACCAAATTTCACATAAATATCTAATAGAACAAAATGATGACGCAGTGACATTTTATATCCAAAAGGTCAATGGTCAACTTCACTGTAACATCATAATGTTCTGCAGAAACACTTTTCTGACCATTATTCAACACCATAACTGTCTTGGTCAGATACTGAAGTGGTAACACTAATCTTGAAACTGTGCTGACTGTATAGGTCTTCTTTGCTGCTAGGTTGAAGATGTCTGTGAAGAATCCATGTTTAAGAATATGTAGCTTCTTTGCAGCAACATCCATATTTGAAGCATTGTCAGCTGTCATGGCAACACATGAGTCTGGACAGACATGGATGTGACCTGTAAGTACAACTTAAGTGGTTTGCGGAGGCATACAACTGCAAGGCGGCAATTCTACTTTCTTACTGCAAAGCATTATTAACAGTACAGCAGGTTGTTGCACCACGCCAATCTTCATTTTGTTTACATCTGCTTCCCCATGAGATCACGATAGAGAGATCATGCAAGGTGGTGCATTGCTCCCTCTGGCACATGAAGTTTTTCCTTATGTGCGTAATGATACCGAATTACAGCATCGGTTAGGATTTTAAAACTGTAATCTGAGCCTGGCTTTGAGAGAGAGAGTGAAATATGTTGCACGTATTGCCTGCCAGTAAATAAACAGTTGTCAATTCATGATACTTTCCCATCTGTTAATTTAAATACTTAATCTACAGTGTTCTTAGGGATTGTTAAATAAAAAAATAATGCTGCCTGATAAATACAAGGCTTCAAATAGAACCTGTGATCGGGATCTGCTGATACCACTTCCAGTGATCGATGATCTGACCCAAAAATCCTGATCCCTTAATGCCATTGCCATCCAAAACACTTTGTGATGATAGATTTTGGTTGTTTATGATGGACTTGTGATGAGCTATTAATCAAAATTACACCTTGAAACTTTTTCAGATCAAGAAATACTACGCAAGCTGGAAAAAGAGAAGATCTTGGTTTTCACCCCATCTCGGAGAGTTCAAGGAAGGAGAGTGGTGTGCTACGATGATCGCTTCATAGTGAAGCTGTCTTATGATTCTGATGGAATTATTGTGTCGAATGACAACTACAGGGACTTGCAAAATGAAAAGCCAGAGTGGAAGAAGTTCATAGAAGAACGTCTCCTGATGTACTCGTTTGTCAATGACAAGTAAGAAACCATGATTTGTTCTTAAGTCAGATGAAAATATGTAATAATGCAGTCTGCAGTACGCGTTCATGGTAATTTATTCAGAACGTTTTCTGCGTGACAATTATTAAGTGATCATATTTCTGACCTTTGCTAATTAGAAGATCGGGGAGACCAGTTATTAATTCTGTTTTCTGGCAGCAACTCTTTATTTTCGAAATAATAAATCTGACATTTACTAATAAATATTTTTGAATGACTATTTTTAACAGGTTTATGCCGCCTGATGATCCACTGGGAAGACATGGCCCAAGCTTAGAAAACTTTCTTCGCAAGCGTCCTGTTGTTCCAGAGCACAAAAAACAACCTTGCCCCTATGGTGAGTTGCCTAAATGTCTTATTGATCACTGTCTGAATGATGTTGCATTTTTGTCTGCATAATTTAAACTTTTCTTGACTCGCTCTACTCTTTCTCCAAATAAGGGAAAAAGTGCACATACGGACATAAGTGCAAGTACTATCATCCAGAGCGTGTGAACCAGCCACAGCGGTCAGTGGCTGATGAACTACGGGCTTTTGCCAAATTGTCTGCAGTGAAGACGATGAGTGAGGGGGCTTTAGCTAAATGTGGAACTGGTCCAGCAACTGTAAAGGGGGACAGCAACTCTGAGGTCAAACGTGTGGCACCCAAACGTCAGTCTGACCCCAGTATTCGCTCAGTGGCCTGTGAACCTCCAGAGGCACTGTCAGTTGTTAGGAAGTCTGAGACAAATTCAGTGCCTTCCCTTGTGTCTGCTCTCAGTGTGCCCACCATGCAGCCTGCCAAGAGCCACGCAGCTGGGGCCTTGAACACACGATCAGCCAGCAGCCCAGTGCCAGGTTCTTTGCAGTTCTCACACAGTTCCCTGGAGCACATGTCTAGTGTACAGTACCCCCCTATTTTAGTTACCAATAGTCATGGCGCCTCTATTACGTACAGTGAACAGTTCCCAAAGTATGACTCAGTTAGCGACCATGGATATTATTCACTGCACAGTGATTTTTCAACTATGAGCATGAGCAGCATGCATAATGTCGACAGTTTCTGTAGCATGGAGCACGAGCATGGTGTGTATCAGAGAAATCCCAGCCACTGCCCTGAATCCTGCCTCAGCCATTCGAATAGTGACTCCTTCTCCTCTTATGGGGATCTGTACCCAAGCTCTGTGGACAGTAGCTTAGAGGAGAGCATGAAGGGGCAGCAGCAGCAGTCTCCGGCACAGGGAAGGATGCAAGCTTTCTCCCATGGGTTTCGTCATGAAGCACTGACCAGGGTACAGAGTTACGGACCTGAGGAACCCAAGCAGGGCCCCCGTAAGCAGTCTGGATCTCACCTAGCACCACATATCCAGCATGTTGCAGTGGGAGCCAGGTCCAGCTGTCCTGGAGACTATCCCCTCACTCAGAATGTCCTCCCACCTTTGTCCTCACAGCCCACACGGTCTCTTGGCATGACTCGTATGGATAGCATATCAGATTCAAGGCTATATGATAGCAACCCAATGAGACAGAGGCGACCTCCACTGTGCCGCGAGCAGCATGCAAGCTGGGACCCTCTGCCTTGTGGTAACGAGTCCTTTGGATATCATTCATATCCTTTGAGTAACAGCCTGATGCCGTGTTGTGAGCGGGTGATGGTCCGCAGCATGCCAGATAAAATGGAACAAATCTGGAACTCACCATGGGAGATGCCATCTGCAGCTGAACACCAAGAGCGGTATGTCATCCCAGACCACCAGTATCAAACATATCGGAACCTTTGTAACATCTTTCCTGCTTACGTAGTCCACTCAGTAATGGAGAAGAACCCTCATTTGACAGATCCACAACAACTTGCCGCCGTCATTGTTACAAAACTGAGGTCATGCCATTAAGCAGTTAATCTTATTAAACATTCAAAGGTGATGTGATTAAGGGAGACACAGATTTTATTGCAAAGATAGGCACTTGTTAAATGTTGCTGCATGTGCAACATCTGCCCTCAGGAGTTTTTTTTTTAAATGTCTCGGGTGGGAAATAAAATTTTACATCACTAAGATGACATAGAAGTAATCAGCATAGAGGAAGTTTGTCTAATAAGTTTATCTTGAATTGTAAGATGTTTCACATTTGAAAGCTATGTTTTTCTATGAAGGGTTGTGCAGCTGACTTAAGGCAACCCCTTATGACACAGCTGGTTCATAACACATTCATAGCACCTGGGCAGGAACGGAATAGCAGCTTTGCCCCACATCCATGATTAACTGGACCTTTGTTCAACAATATTAATTGTAGAAAATATATATAGAAAAGTCTGCTCACATTTGACAGGACTGTTTAATGTCCCTCGGATCAATTCTGAAAGTGTTTCAAGTGATATGTGTAAATTATATAAGGAGGCTTAAAGTGCTTTAAATTACTGAGATAACTAACTAATTATGACATAAATAATTAGGAATAAATTGTGTAAAATATATAAATGAAACAATAATTTGTGAAATTATTTAAGAAATGATAAAAACTCATTCTTATTTTCAGAGTTTATGTTTTAAGATATTTTTTTTTATCTGATTCTGTTTTTTCAAAATGTTTTTCCTATTCACAAATTGTGGGTTCATATATTTATTTTACACACTTAATTTTAGGGCTGTGAACTTGGAGGATTGGTTGGTCAATATGCTCTTGATCGACCATATTCTCATTGGTTAGACAACCATCGGTATTACTTTAATAAGACTGTGTCCACCAAAGTGTTTCTTTTACCAGCTGAAAATTACAGTTGTCGTAGTACAGCACTGTTTTTCCTCTGTACTACCAAAGTGTTGGTCTTTTTCGGTATTTGTCCCACCTGCGGCGTTTTACCCAGAGTTAAACGTTTTTCAGCTCTCATTTTTAATTAAAATAATGAGTCTCTCTCACTTGCAGCATTACGGAGATAATTAACGTTAGTACTGTTATGTTGTAGATGACATTGTTAACTCCTAAGTTAACTTCTATAGTATCCAGTATGTCAGATTTTTCTCATTGGTCCTGTTAAATGCTTAGAGACAGACTCGCGCATGAAGCTTATGTGGAAAAACCTTGCAACGTGCAGTCCCCCCCGGATTACATTGGAGATCACACTTACTTTTCTCTTGAGGCATTCCACTTGCCTGAACGGAGTTCACTTGCCCTGGGCAAGTGTTAAGGTTGAGCTCTGTGAACAATAAAAAAACACTTTGGTGGACACACAGCTCCACCAGGTAGATTGCATTCAGTGCACTGTGGCCTATTTAGTACATCTAGAGATAACATGCAGATTTTTTTCCCCCTATCGGTCAATTGATTGGTTGAAGAGTAGGTTGAATTTCAGTCGACCAAGATTTTCTTTGGTCGAATACAGCCCTACTTTATTCTCATGCTTAATTCACACTGTCTGTTTTTATTTAATTAATATTGATTACTTTGGGGTTCCATAATCTGGATGGTCAGCTGATTACCTATCATAATTTGAATCCAGCTTTAACCGTAATCTAATCCGAACTAATGTAGCTAGCTAGTGTAAGACTGGACCTTGTCCTCTTTGAGTCCATCTGAACTAAGTGGAACAATAAACAGGTTAGCTACATGGCAACACAGTCCGGACAGTAAGTAATAACTCTGCCTCCCACATTTGCCTTATTAAATCACCATGTAGCTTTTATGAAGATCTTGTTCAGGTCCTATGAATGTGTTATGAAAGGCATCTAAAGTGTTTCTGGTGCAGTGGAACTATAAATAACCTTGCTTAGGTCTGCCTCTGCTGTAAATAATTCTTGTGACTTTTTTTGTGCATTTATTTTGAAGATCAGTAAGAGGGAGGTAGTTACATACCTCACAGCATGAACTATGACATTTAATGGCCTTATATCTGAATGACCTCACGCTTTAGTCATTGTCTGATTGGTTTCAATGAGCGTCTTAGTCATTGAAGCCTCCTATTTTCAAATGTAAAGCACTATCTCAGTATCTAAAGAGATATATTTTCTCAGCCTCACTTAACAAAGCTACTATTTTGGTAGAATTTGACAGTGCACAAAGCAAGCCAAAAAGGAGATTTGACTTGTATACATGTGCACATATCTATGTACATATAATCACACAAAAGCCATTATTTCAAAGTCATTTATAAGCTGCTAAATAATGCCAAAAAAAGACAGAATTTATATAGTGTCAGTATTCTACATAACTTTACATTTTGGTTCAAAGAATCGATTGGATTACAGTATAAACTAACATCTGTATTTGGATAATTTCCTATAGTGTACTGTATAGTTACCTTTCTGATTTTATTGGATGCTACGTCCAAGTTTTTCCTATTTATATATTTGTCAAATTTGTTGTGCTGATTCTTTTCAATGTGAAAATATTCAAAGTATCTTTGTTTCAAACAGTAGCTCTAATGGACTTCTTCAAGTTGTCAGTGGAGCAGTGTGTTTTCAGGAGCAGGTTTCATTTCATTTCAAAGACTACTTTTACATGCACTTAAGCAGTCTGATGATTTCCTGCTTTTCTGAGTGACTTAATTAGGGCTGTAACTAGCGATTATTTCCATCGTCGATTAATCTGTCCATTATTTAATTGATAATTGATTTGTTATTCGGTCTTTAAAATGTCAGAAAATTGTAGGAAAAAAAAAAGATGTTGATCAGTGTTTCCCAAAGCCCAAGGCAACGTGTTCAGATGTCTTTCATCCACAACCCAAAGATATTCAGTCTACTGTCATAGAGGAGCAAAGAAACCAGAACACATTCATATTTAAGATACTGGGATCAGAGATTTTTGACTTTTCTTTCCTTAAAAAATGACTAATTATTACCTTTTCAGATTAGTTAGTAATGAGTTTAATTATTGAAAACCAGGCCATTAATTGATTACCTATTGAAACTCTAAACCTGATTCCTGTTGCCTAAATGAGAGATGAAAACCCTTTATCAGGTTAAAAGATGAAGAGAAACTTGGTTAACCCAGCTAGATTTCTGATGGAATTTGGCCATTTCTATACTTTCTTATTTTTTTTTTTGTTTGTTTTTTTGACATGGTCAGGAAATGTGTCATCACTGTGGCATTAATCCAGCAGTATTAAAGGCACTATTGTTACGTATGCCCATGCATCAAGAGTAATTGCATCCAAACTCCAGTCTTTGCTGAACAAACCTAATGATTATCCTATTCTAAATGTAAATGATTTAGTTTGTTTAATGAGGTTTGGTTGGTTCCACGGATGAACAGTAAAGGATTTATTAAATTAAAACACATTCACACTCTTAAACATGCTATCCTTCTCCCGTTAACATCAGTTCAAATACTCCAATCAAAAAAATATATCAATGTGTCCTATCATTTAAAAAGTTTATATAACATATTAGGTACGCTCAAAATATGGAGGAGGGATGGTTTACTGCATGTAAATTGTGGTTTTATATAAATCGGACTATTGCAGTGCATCTAAACGAGTTGCCCAGTTTGATGCCTTAACCTGATTTCTGGCAGTGGCCTGGTTTCTTATGTGCATGTAAGCGTAGTGAAACTTCATGAATTCATTTCACCAGACTGTGATGTAACTTAGGTAGGAACAAGTCGTAGAAATTTACTATTAGAGATGGAAACAGTGTTTACCATCACAGTTTAAATGTTTGCACAAGCATTTCTGCAACAGACTGAATATTTAACTGATGTTATATTTGTCTGATAATATGAGAAGAATCTGGCTGATACAGTCAGGCCTGGGAATGAGTTAAATATTGGACTCATTTTGTTATATCTTGTAGAGTATGAAGTTTCAATAATTGTATTAAAAAAAATGAAGTGAATGCTATAAGCATGTTGAAGATGAAACTTAGTGTATGGCTTTTTACAGGAGGCTGAATTGCTTGAATATAGATGTACAGTACGCATACATGCAGCCAGTCTCCAAGGATCATGGAAGGGTTTGGCTGTGCCTTGCAGCACATTGCTCTCAGGATGCTTTCAATTTTCTAATATTCAGTCTCTCCCTGCCAAAAACCAGTGGTTACTGGCAAGAGTATACTCTGATCTAGTAGTGATATATTTTGTGAAAATCCTACATGTAACATGTAGTACCTTAAAGTTAGTTATGTACAGTAGAAACGTGGAGATGGCATTGCAAAACTTTTTACTTTTTGTGTATATCCTTGTTATGCACCTTGAGATCTAGAATATTGGGCTAATAGGATGGCTTTACATGATGCAGCTTCAGTCAGATGAAATCATGCTGGTGTCTATAAGGATGCATCCAAAAACAAAAATGGATGTTTGAGTTGCCCATAATTTCATTAAGTGCAGATTTTCTGGCAGTTGTTGAGCCAGTGATCTTTATTAGACCTTTAAATTCTACCCATGAGCCTAAAGGTGCTAATGTTGGATGCTAATCTTGACATCTGCTTTGGCCCCCAGGTCATGAGGTCAAATCTATTACTTATTCACAAGAAATATGAACTAATGCTAAGCACATTCATGCTCCCAAGAGGATTAACCCCCCTGATTCTAATGATCCGTTGCCTTTTCTCTACTCCCTCAGGACAACATGCCACATGAATCATTCAGCTTACAACTGCAGAGAGGTTGTAACATGTAAAGCCAACCCTAATAGCAAGATCATGCTTTGAGTGCATTTAAAGGGAAATGCCACTTAATTTCAGGATTGGTCCCTCTAGGCCAACTATTGGATTGCATGACTGAACATTACAAATTTAGTGTAGTATCACATGCCTGTGAAAGAGAGGAGCTCCCCCCTGATGTTTGATTTCAGATTTGTATTATGATTCAATTGTAAGTAAATTAACAAATGCATTAGGGAGGTGTATTTTTGTTGGTGTTTTATTATCTTCATAAAAAACATCAAAAGGAAAGTGAGGCTGAGCTCAAACACAAAGTCTAGAAAATCAGGCTCCCATCTGTAGTCAACGGAGCAGCATTAGACTATGTTTTGATGACATCACAGACCTTTATTATATTTGTCATTTGATTTAGGAAAGCGATCGTGATTACAGAGAACAATTGTCCAATACTTTTTAAACTGAGTGGTATTACTCTTTAACAGGGCTAATTGTGTGAGCCTGACTTTGTCTCATTGGTGGTGCTTCAAAAATCTATATTTCTTTATAATGTTTAGGTACAACCGTGGTATATGAACAGACATAAAGAAAAAAAAAACATTTGAATGTGTTTTGCCCATATGGATTTTGGGCTTTGCTGACTTTGTTTTTTCATGAAAAAAGACGAGGCCACTTAAGGCCGGCTGTCTGTTCATGAGAAGGTGAAACAAACTGCCTAAATGTTTCTTCATGTGAAACAATCAGATTGCAAGGCTGCTGTCAAGGTTGTTTCTGGCATTTGGCTAAAAGTTTGCGTGCCATCCTTTTCCCTTGAGATAGTTGAATTGTCATAGATTAAAAAGAAAAAAACATGCTTTTAGTGCAAACAGACTGAAGTACTAGCTGTCACTGCTAAAAGAAATAACTCCAAATTAGGCCAAATTAACATTAGTAGTGTTTTGACTTTACTAATATGGTACTGGAATATGTTTCTTGGTGATAGTGAGATCCTTCTTTAACCTGAACACTGAAATAGTCTATTGCCCTGATGAACTGAATTGTGGTGTAAATTGTGCATTGAGTGATGTTCACACATGTACGGTGGCTTTAACAGTTTATGACAAAGCAAATTTTGTTTAGCTACAGTATACATAGGATTTATCGTCCATGAAATGAATGCCAAATCAATTTAAACTTGGATAGATCCCGTTATATTGTCCTTAAAACCCAATTAGTTAATGGTTTCCTAAAGAAGTGTGCACATGATTTAATTTGACCTGCTGATTTTGCTCACAAGCTTTATGTTCCTATTTCTGGCCCAGTGCCACAGTGCTTGCACTTCTGTCATTAGATAAAATGCACTCGTGGGCAGTGTGGGCTCGACAAGTATTAGAGCAAATTCAAAGCCCAGTGATTGTTAAATGTGTGTCCCTAATGCTGAAATAGTATTGATGGTAGCTGTTCATCCTGAAGGCAGGGTTCCCACAGTCATGGACATGGTGGAAAAGTCATGGAATGCCAAAATCTTGTTTTCCAGGCATGGCAGAGTCAAGATATTGTCACAGTTATCTTATCCATGGATAACCTTCCATGTAATGTAACAACGGCAAATTTATTTTCTGTAGCTGTTGACATATCAAAGCTCTAATATGCGTTTACCATCACGTATGTAACGTTTATTTTCTCCAGTGTTCCGTCTCTCCCTCCAGGCGTGCCAGCAAGCTGGAATTATGTTTGAAAAGAGTTTGAGTCTGATATGTTTGAATAACACCAGGCACATGTTGGGTTATGAATCCCAGAGTATCCATACCTATGCTCCATTACTACGTTTAAACTCTACTGCATTTTTAAGATGGAGCAATTGACAGACAACCTAAGGCATTCAGTTGTCACTCAGCAAACCAATGCACACTTTAGTTTCCTTTTAACTGCTCTGAAAGTGGGAGTTTGAAAGTTCTTTTTTCAGATGGTCATGCAAATTTTATCATGGGTCCATGAAAACTCGTAGAAAAAGTTGTCCATGAAAATGTGTGGGAACCCTGTACAGGTTAGACTGCTTTCACAAATTCTGTTATGACATTTTGCCCACAAGAACAAAGAGGGAAGAGAAATGCAGGGACGTGCGTTTTGTTGCTGTCTTTTTTTGATTATAAAAAATATTTTTTTATTAGAGACATCTCTGTTTTGGACTTGTTCCTAACACTACTTCCCGAAACATTGTGTTTTGGCTGGACAATAGACCACTCCCTGGCTAAAAATAAACTCACTATCACCACAGAAGACTTTCAAAGTACCAATCCAGTGTTTTACTGTCCCCACCCTCCCTTTGAAAGTGCCGCAAACAACTAAGCCACAAATGTCTAGAATTGACTTTTGCTTGTTGATACAAATTGTATCTATACCTTGAATGTAACAAAATATGAAATGTATAATATGAAAATAGTTTTATTTAAATAAAGGGGAAAAAAATCAATGCCATAATGTTTGTGACACTGTGTGTCACTGGGAGTAGCCCATTGGTATGTACTAATTCTTACTGGGTACAGTAGTTAATTTACAGGGACATTTATGTGCTACATAACAGTGCACAGTTACCCTGTGTACAGCAGTAAGCATCATGTCCTCTCTGTACATAGTCACACGTGTGTGTGTATATATAGAAAGCGAATCTGTAAATGTAACAGTAACAGTTACTTCAGTTGTTCAAATACTTAGATAATTTCAGTGTTGTAACCTGTGCACCCTTGTTAAGTGCATCTATTTCCTCTGAAATGACATGTCCGCTTTGCGCTATTTTAATGGGAATTTCAATATTTTTGAATATATTTTGCCTAATAAAACATGCCAAAGTTATTCTTGGGTGGCTTGTCAAACATAATTTATTGTGATTGAACACATGGGCTGTCATGCAATGAATTCTATATTTCAGGGGATAAAGGATTTTGTTTCCACAAAATGTAAACTAAGAGTAAGAGCAAACGCAAACCTGTGTGTATCCTGATGATTAAAAACAGTTGAAAGCATGACACAGAAATTGCAGTCTGTCATTGGCTGGACAAGACGCAGAGGGCAGATCTGTGAGTCTGTCAGTTTTTACACAGATTTGTGTTCAATGCTCTTTCAAGATACAGATCCTTTTTAAAATGGGAATTTATTGGGAGTGTTGGCAGTTGATTTAATGACTAACCCTGTATGTTGACAAAGAGTGTGTTGAATTGTGATTTATTTTACTATTGAATTATTCACCAATTGTAATTTCATCATTTTGGTATCTGAGGCCAGTTTGCATACTGTTGTTTAAAATGAACAGCCCTATGGAAATTAGACTAGTGCTATTTTCACAGTGATGTTGTCAATGTAAAATTAAGTTCAGAATCAGTTGTTAATGGCTAAGATCAAGACCAAAGTGATTTTTGATGTGCACACATGACGCACCTGTTACGATGATTGGTTCAAACACACACACACACAAACAGTTGTGGTCAAATGATGGTGAACCCCTTGATGTCTTGAAGTTCCTGCTACGATATAATTTAAACATGTCATCGTTGGTTGGCGTACAAAGGTAAAGAGGTACATATATTTGAACACAACTGTGCATATATACAGTGTAATACTCAGGTGAAATCACACAAACATTTTAATCACACGGTTTTCTAATACTGAAAAATGCAGTGGTCACATTTCTGAAATAGGTCTCCTGTCTGAGTAGACCGATGTGTCTGCAATGTACAAAAAGGGAAATATAAAGCAAGTGTTTTGTGTCGTGATGATCTGCAGTATTGTAATCCACTCTGACTGGATAGCATTGCTTTTATAGACCAAAATATACAAAAATAGACTATTTGGGTCCATGGGCTCAAACAAAATGTAAGTCTTAATGACAAAATGTGTTTCTCTCCATAAATAAAGCAAGACTCTGTCCAAACTGTGTTTTCTCGTTTTTAATGAGACAGGAAAGATGCAAGATTACAAAAGCTGTGTTGAAAGTGTTCTGTTGCAACTGTGGTTATTAACATGAATGACATGACACATTAAAATTTGGAAATTATGGTGTCTGAAATGAAGAAAGGAAAGAAAATGCTTTCCTTTTTGTAGAACATGTCGGTATACTAACTTATCTCGGCCTCCAGCACTGTATGCTGCTTGTCTTACCTCTGGGAGTCCAGGCTTTTCTGTACTAACTATTCAATAAGCAGCAAATGCATTCAAACTTTACATTTCTTTAGATGTCAATTTTCACTCTTAAGTTGTGACATGCTGTGGACAGCATATGGTTAGGTTTAGGCATAAAAAAACACTTGGTTATGGTAAGGAAAAGATCATATTTTGGCTTAAGATACCCAGTCGTTGCCACAACCACTGCTGGAAATGTGCTGATGATGCCTTAAAACAATACTTGGTTGTTGTTGCCACTGTCACCGCTGGTAATGTACCGACATTGGCCAAAAAAATACCTGGTTGTGGTCGCCACAAACATCTCTGAGAATATCACAGTGTGAGGCTAAAAAACACATGGCTCATCTCGAACAGCGGTCTGCTGCTCAGCAGGCATCTCGCAAATAAGTCTTACACTATCCACCATCTCCTCCTCCTGATGAGAAACTCTGCTCATACACATGTAATCTGAACTACATCTTTAGAAACATTGATATGGTACATATAAAACATACAAACACAACTTATCTGTGATTTGCAATAATGTGTGCTGGCTTTTTTCCCTGGCGACTGGGCTGCTTAGAAACAATGAGACCAAATGATATCATTTCTAATTTTTCATTTTATCGTGTATGCTAAAGTTTTGGAAGAGCTTTGGCAAAGCCCTACTACATTAAAATGATCTCAACAAACAAGTAAAAGTAAACAAGGAAAGTAAAAAAGTAAACTAAACCAAATGGCAAACTTAGTAGCGCTGTTTACATGGTGTCAAATATCAATGAAAGATGCAAATGTTTGCCAAAATGTTCACAAGGTGAGACAAGTTTATTTATATGGTACATTTAGGCAACAGGGGAATTCAAAGTGCTTTACATAAAACAAATGCATCGAGACAAAGGATATTTAAATACGATATGCAAAGAGCAAGAGAATAGAAAATAAGAACAAGCTGAAATATACTAGCTAAGTTACAGTGCAGTGTAAGACATGAATAAATATTTGATTTAATACAAGGCAGCGGCAAACAGAAAGGTCTGAGAGAACTTGGAATCACAGCAGACCTACAGTTTTCTGGGAATGTGGAGCTTAAAAACAATGCTGCTTCCCCATATTTAGTTTGGACTCTGGCGACACAAAGCAGACCTGTCGCAGAAGACCAGAGAGATCTTGATTGTTCATAGTGCACCAGATGGTCAGAAATGTATTTGGGCAGTAAATCATTCAGTGCTTTGTAAACCGACAGTATTTTGAAATTGATTCTCTCAGAGACAGGAAGTGTAAAGATCTCTGGAGTGAGTGACAGTGTCCAGTAGTGTGACAGTAGGCTGATTTAGTTATTGTCTTAATGTAGGACGCAGACATGTTTTCCTTTTCGGCAGTGTACCATTTTTGTGGATATATATACTAAATGTTTTCACACATTCATTGTGTGTCTAATAGCTTCAACCCCTCTAAGTACAGCAGCTGTGGTGCAACAGGTTACACAGCACATGTACACTATCTGCTGGTTAAATGGTGTAATGGCTCAGGGCATGAGTCATTAGGACACGCACAGACCTGTGAAAATACTTTTATGATATTACCTTCATTTGTTTTATAAAGAGACACTAAAACATCCTGTTTAACTAATGCAGTAAAAAGGAGGCCACAGCTGCTGAGACCTTTTGTCCGTAGCTGACTTCTAACAAGTCAAAACATTAAATTAGTGAATTAAAGCAGTGCAGAGTTCAGCTGTTGTTGTTGTTTTTTTTTTTTACATCATGTACAGCACAGTGTACTGTTAATATAAGATTGTTAAGACCGTGACCGCTGTAAAACTAACCATGATAAAAGAAGACTGGTTTCCGATCTCTTTGTCCAGCTAAGAGTTTTTGAAAAACACAGCTAACACAGGTCTCATCTGCATCAACCTTGATTTTGGAGAACTACGCACCATTTTGCCTTTGACTCGGCTGCAGTGAGCAACTCATTCAGTGAGTTGAGACTGTGGGAGGTCATGCTGCCCTGGGAGTGGAGAGATGAGTCAACATGCAAACGCAGTGACGTCTCTGTGCTGTGTTCTCGCTGGGAATATTACAGTACCAGCCAGTCTCCAGGGATTCCTCCTTTGTGTTTTGCTTGTTCAAATCAGTCACTTTTAGAACTTGGTAAATCTTGCTTTTTGAACGTTTCCTTCCACATTGTGTAAGTGTACATTCAGCATTACACACTCCTTTTGCATCATTCAAATATTTAAATGAAACTTAATACATTTGTTGGAGGCCATATTTAGAATCAATGTTAAATTATACACCTCTATCAAGTACACAAGCAGGTATAAAAATGCTGGACAGAGTCGGTATGCATGGCTAAAGAGACATCGACCAGATACCTTGGTGACGTAGACACATGTAGGAGGAGAAGAAATGGACTGATAAGGCAGGAGCTGAAGAGAGGCTGAGAGAAAACAGATTTTAAGACATCATCAGCTAGGGGGCGCTGTGGAGGAACATATGTGTGTGGACTGATTTGAGCCACACAGAAAAGAAGACTGACAGCGCTGACCACAGATTCTTATTAATTTGGTCTGAGAAGGATGTTTTAACCAGCGCGGCCTCAGGCAGATGCAATATATCAAGCAGTATTACACACAAAAAACTGTTTTGGTGGACAGAGAAGACATATTTTGGTTTACTGAGCAGTGGGAAAAAGTGTGGTTTGATGAGTCACCATGCTCTATTTAGTGCACACCAAAAGACGTCAAGAGGCCTGAGGTCTGATAAAGCAGTCTGGACTCTGATATAATGAGGGAAACATTTAGTGGCACAGCTTAGACCAGATGAACCTCTAACAAAGGGAGGTAAACTCAAGTGATCAGGGTTGCTCTTTAAAGAGGCACTTCACTCCTGATGGCAGTGGAGTTCCCAGGATGATGTTTAGCCCTCTAAAGGACTTATGTGGGCATAGGTTGGGTTGAAAACCACAAAAACAACTTTAACAACACACCGTACTCCACTGTCAGCCCGGTCACCACATCTTAGTCCAGCTGGGAGTTTCTGGAGCGATGCCTGGGTTTCCTTTAAGCACTGGGGCTAGGGGCACATATGAAACACACCCTGCGTCCCCACTGCCCACCAAAATCCATGCCTATGCCATTTATAATGTGTGTGGTAACGGTGATTATCTTCAGCACATTACATTATAGAGCCTGTATATATGATATACAGAGTTCAACAAAACAATGTCACATTTTGTGCGAAGGGGTTGGCCTCCAGCTCACCTGGTAAAGTGTGTGTCACACGTTGGCTGAGTCCTTGTAGCGGCCCGGATTCAATTCCAGCTTGTGGCCTTTTGCTGCATGTTATCCCCCTTCTCTCTGCCTCCCTTCCTGACATTCTTGAGCTGTCCTATAATAAAGGCTAAAAGCCCAAAAAATAATCTTACAAAAGAAAAAAAAAAACATTGTAAAGGGTGTGATGTAAGAAAGCTTTGGCAAGAATAACAGGTGACATAACTTGTTAGTTTTCATTGACATTGTCATTATTTTTAAGGCTTTACTTCTGGACATTTTGCTTTTGCTTTTTGGACGTTAACAGTGATTGCACCTCTTAAATGGCCTGCTTTTATGGTATTAATGTGATGTACATGTAAACTACATGTCTGTATTCTTATACATGACTGCTGTGTAGTTATTTTGGGCAGGATTTACCTGTAGATTAGTGTTGAACGTGTGTGTTAAGAGTGAAAGTGCTGCTGAACTTTTAGCAGGGGCCTGAGAGGCAGCACACTGACTGCAGCCATGATGATGCGGCTGCTGCTGCAGGCGGAGTCTGCTGGCCTGAAGCCTCTTTTTCTGTCTGGCTGGCTGCTGTCCTGTCATCGGCCTGGGTGTGGTCTTGCAGTCAGCGGTACCGTTAGCAGGAAATCAGGCTCCAGTTCATTTCACTTTAAGGCGAAACAAAGAAAAAAATACTCTCACGCGCCGTAGGTTGAAAATAGTTGTCGGTGGTCGAGCTATAAGAAACGTTTGTGTCCTCGAGACAGGAGGGCGTTTTATTGGCGCCGTTGTTCTGATGGGAAAAAGTTTTCTGCTGGTCTCGCTAACTGCTCGACTGATTTAATAACTTTTCTTTTTAATAAATCCTGAACCGGACGTAAAAGAAAGGAAAGATGCCGAAGACGGTAAGGATGAAAACTGCATTGTCGCTATCATGTAAAAACTACCGTGCTTCTTCTGTCTGTCTCTCTTTCTCCGTTATAACGTTAGCCTACCTGTAAAATGCCCAAGGGGACTTATTGTCTGACACTGGTGCTTAATAGTAACCTTAAAATACTCATTATTGCATCTTTAGTGCGTATTGTAGTGTTTTTACATCCTTTACATCCTCTCAGACTCACCCGAGGATTACTGGGGTACTTTCCGTTAGGTGTGTGCGCGTGCGCGCTCCCGCCTGTTTGGTCATTAAAATTAGCGCCTTTAACCGGATCATTCATTCAGAGGTTCACGGTTAGTGCGTTAGTTATTACGGTATTTTAAGTTTCTCTCCACAGCTGAAGAGCCTGAAATCACATTTGTTGAATCGGCTTTCAGCGGAAGCGGCTGTGTGGCCTGTAGTAGCAAACGAGCTAGTCCTCCTAAAGGCCTCCTCCTCAGTCAGGTCTAACGAGGAGGGATTTCAAGTGTCATTCAGGCCAGCTGTGTTGCCCAAATCTGGAGCAAATGGAGGCAAACTTAAAACAGGGAGGTGGCATAAGGGGAGACACCCAGAACTATTATGCCTTATAGCCACTGTTAATAAAAAAAGGCTCAGATTTGGGGTCTGTGGTGTGGTATCAAATGAAGAAGCACCCAAAGCTTGATGGATTTGTCCTGGAGCTGGTGTGGCTCTGAACAAAGAGGACGGCCACACACTGACTTCACTCTTTGTTTTATTCAAACACCATCAGAGCAGGCAGAGACCAGTGGCTCATGCCTCCATCAGTGGCAGACAGAAGTGAAAATGGTGTCTAAGTAACCCTCGACCTCTTCTGTTTGCCTCAGATGAAAGCATGAGTTGACTGAGAGAATTTAATGTAGGAACTAAAATCTGTGTGCGGCCCTTCTCATTCAGTTTGTTTGGAGCTGCGATACCCACATGCACACTCTGACAAAAGGCTACAAAAAGAGTCACTCATGTCCCATGAGATGAAGCTGATGCTAAGTACAGTCATTTAGATTTCACAGTGCAGACACTGTAACAACATCAGACTGCCCTGACTCTACTCTGGGTACATGCTGTAGACTCATAATTTGCCCCACATTATAAGAGCTATCATTTTGGGCAGCAGCCAGTAACTTGGCCATTATGATACTTTTTTTTTTAGAGTATTCAGTAATTAAACATCTGAATCTAATTGTTAAAACTTACTAAAATACATGTTTCACCGCTGACATGTCATTAAGACTCACTTGTGAACTCCTGAACTTCCAAATTACAAACATTAGTACAAATGGTACCAAGGGTTGTAGCTACTTTCTTCCTGCAGCATTGTTTCTGCTCGCACTTCCTCGATATTTTTTCCAGCTGTCAACCTGAAAAAATGTCGAAGCATCCTGGCATTTAAAGTGTATACTTTAAGAGCTTTTTCTGCCCTCCTCTTCCTAAAAGGAATTCCTCTAATCATGTTAGCATTTTTGAATAAACTTTACAGGACTTTTTTGTGTAAGTCAGGTTGTGCCAATCAGGCAGGTAATAACTAGAAATTATGAATTAGTTATTAGCAGTGAATTGCCACATCTATTTATAAAATGTGCCTTTAAATTTTACAAATTTTATGAAATGGAGCTGTACAATATTTGCAGTTTAGGGGGGCTTTCAGATGTTCTGTAAGCTGACAAGTATTAATTTTGTGTGTATTTTCCACTGTAATGCTCTTTATACTGTTTTTTTAGTCCTTCGCTTAGTGTCAGTCTTTATGCCATATCTCTGCAGAGGGACACCGTTAGACTCAACAACAGCAGAGTAGTCGCCTGTTGTATATGTAGCTGCTACTGAAGTAACAGCTGGGGACCTGAAAGACCTCTAAAGAATCTGTGTGGCAGTCATGACCAGTTCACAAGCACAGGGACACTGCAGGGAAAGTGCAGCTGTGTTGTAGGGACCTTTGCTTGTACATAATGAAGAGTAAGAAAAGAGGAAACTTGTGGTGAATAAAATAGACAGTCAAGAGGAAGCAGCAAGACCTTCTCAAAATAAACAGGGACAATAAATGATGACCAAAAAGGATTGTGGGATATGTTAGACAGTAAGGCCTTATATTTATTAATGAGCAGCCTGAGCTGTGTTTCCAGTATTAAAAATATAAACTATAGGGACCAACAGAAGAAGCAGCTGGAGCAAAGCCTAAATACGTGAGGTTATATGCTGCTGGGAAGTAAAGTTATCCCTTCTAAGGATCAGTCATTGCACCTGGATGGTGATATCAGTGATGAAATGGTAAAACACAGACAGGTTATTGCGACACTCAGTTGTCTGTTTCCTTTAGTAAAGCTTATGGCGCCATGTGAAGACGCCGTAGACACTGTCTGAAAGAAGGAAGCTGGACACACTGATTCAGCAAATGATCCAGAGCTCACTCTGCACCCAGTGAAAGTTGTTTCCCCCATTTGTAGTCACATTCACAACAAGTCAGCTCAGGGAGTAAAATTCATGGCTTCAAAAAAAGAAGTTTTCCATTAACGGTTTTAGTGACCCAGTTTCTGGTTTTGTAGTTAACTGTAACAACTTTGACATTTAACAAAAGCAATAATTATTGAGAAAGTCTGCCTGTGCTGGACTCCTCCTGGCAGTGCCTGAGTTTCCCAAGGAAGTTGTGTTGTGACTCAAGGTTTCTGCACTTACATCAGTTCCTCTTCTGGTAATTTCCTTGCCTGCAGCCTTATAAGGACTTTCACATCACGGTCTAGCTGTTCTCCTCCCTGCTTTCCCCTAGCGTGGTCCTCAGATGCCATGCTCCACTTTAGATTGCATTACAGCAGTGCAACAAGTTCAGGATTACCTATAGGTCTGTGTTCATCAGTGTAATTGTACATTTTAGCTGAAATTAGTTTTGTATTTAAATTGTTCAACTACTGCTGTTATGTGTGTGGGTGTGGCTTATTTGTTGTTGGGGTTTTTTCACATAGACTCCCAATTTACACAAAATTACATTTTATATAGGCCCAAAATATAACACTCTATTTTGTTTTATTACTTTAATCTAACCCCAGTTTCCCCTTTTATTTTCCTATACTTGCTGTATAGCAACAGCAGACAATCAGCCTCTTTTCAACCAGTTTGTCATCATTCTCAAATGTTAATCATATTACACCTTTTCATCCAAAAATACAGAAATGGCCTACTATCTGTTACACAAAACTTGAGCATAACTTACCATTTTAGCCCGCTACGTAGAAATCACAACAGATGCCGTTTTCTTGTTACGAGCACCAAACTTTTAACAAGTGTGGCTATGGAGAAATGGTAAATGGAAAGACCCAGCGGTATGCAAGCAGGGGATTAAATGAGTCTGTAGTGCACATAGCAGAGCAGATTAACACTGTGTAGAGGTGGAGGTGGTGGACAAACTGCAATCAAAACGTCTGGGGTTTTTACACAAACAGGTAGTTCAATGCTTTCTGTTTGGAGGTTGTGAGAAAATCAGACTCCTGAAAGTAAGTTCTTTGTTGTTATTCATTAATGATTTAGACTTTTTATGTGCTTGTTATCCTCTGTTTTTTGTCTGTTTCTATTGCTGCTGTTGGAATAAAATAAATCATCTTAACTTATTTCTGTTTAAATAATCTGTTTTTTTATTGAATATGACCGATCATTGTAATTACAATTGGATGTTAAAATGACACGGGAGATGATTGAGTTAAGATTAGTGTATTTGGCCCTCATTGTAATGACAGTGTTTGGTACAAATTTTAAGCCAGCAAAGTACAAACTGTGTACATAATAAAGGAATAGCATAAGCAAAGCACTGCAGTGAGCATTAGTCATGTAGTATTGCATTACTGCCTACTGTGAACAGAAGTGCCTGTGGTTTGTATCTGTGGTTGTCTTCTTCTTGTGGGAAAAACGTTGCATCCTTAATCATTACTACACACCAAACAAATAGGGCAGAAGGCTGCTCTCCTCTACATACTGTCTGTCTGAATTCAGCGTTCCCGTTTCAAAAGACATTGAACTCGCTAAACAAAAAAATAAGGCCTTAGTTGGAGTTAAAATGCCTTAAATCAATCTTTGAAAATCTTAGAAAAGTCAAGAGATGGGAGGTAGGTAGTTTTATGAATCTTATTTTTTTTTTGACATCGCATTGCAAAATCTCTGAATAACTGGTACCGTCTATCTTTTATAAATAATTTACCGAATGCCATCTTACACAGAGCAGGATAGCAGATCAGAAACACTCATATTTTGTTTCAGACAGGATAGACTGTCTGCTAGCTAGCTGTCATTGTACCCTGGACAACATGGGTAACTGCAAATTCAACAAAAATTGGCTGTTTAACCAGGATTTTGCAGTATGGTTGAAACGGGTATATGGCAATGCATATGAGGTTTGGTCTATTTTATACAAAAACTTTTTCAACCTTGGCATGATGGGAATCAGAGCAGTAGAAGCCCGTATACAGAGTGAGAAACAAAAATTCCAAGAAAGCTCCCCAACAAACGCCAGGTATTTCCCAGTTCGGTTCCTCCCTTGTCTCCACCATGAGACAGAAAAAAATCATGTACTATAAACATTTGGGCAAAATTGTCCCTTACCCTAAGTAATAAACTGGTCTTGAATTTCATTCACACTGGCATTATTAATAGTCTTAAAAAGTCTTAAATCTAACTTGCCTTCAGCTGGAGGAGCCCTGATACTGTCAGTTTGATGAGACTACAAGAATTTTGGCAACTTCTAAAGATTGAACTATGCTGGAAACATGGAATTTATTATTAGCTATATAAAGATGTATATTGGAGAAGGTAGGCAATTCAGTATCTCCATGTTGCTGCTTAGTCTTCCTGTTCGGTCTACATAATTGTGCGTAAGTGGCTGTAACAGTATAACACAGGATTTGAACCCAAAAGCAGAGCTGGCAGACAAAACCAGCAGGGATAAAAGAGTCCTTACTTGGTCAACAGGAGGCTTATAGTTGGCAGCATGATGACTGGCACAGTTAGCAATCAAACGCAGGGGTCAAAAGGAAGGCAATATGTCATCAGAATAAATGGAGCCAGCACAGAACAAGT
Organism: Epinephelus awoara; assembly: GCA_035609425.1. NCBI lineage: Eukaryota > Metazoa > Chordata > Actinopteri > Perciformes > Serranidae > Epinephelus > Epinephelus awoara. Next base: position 10,790,549 of record CM069304.1, read on the forward strand.
GCTTGAAAGGTCGGACAACGTAATCAATTTGGCAAGGAGTATTAGCATCGGACTGATGAGATACCTGGAGTCATGTTGTTGGACAGGTGTGCAAGCTGGTGACAAGTCAGGTGAACATACGCAGTAAACATGAGATGAGAGTCAATCAAAAAGATTTAGATGATTAGAGAGAATGAAAGAGCAGTCTGTACCACAATGGCTGTTTTTTATAAAAAACAAATTTTTGATTGATTACAAGAGTGGTCGTGGGAAACAGTTCTGAAAGCTTGTTACTCTTGTACTTACTGTCCCCTGCTAACAGAGAAACCTTATTCTCTTCTCCGTCCTCGCTCCTCCTGTTGCCCAGTTTATTCTCTTCAGCCACAGGGCCTCTGTAGTGTAATGCTACAAGGCGTCCAGCACACAACTTCATGTTAATCTGATCAGCAGACGTGATGAGTACTTATGTTTACTCACCAAGATACTGATTTGTTTTTTGTGGCATAGATACTTTTCTGATGGTTTGCTGCAAACTCAGTACTGTATTAGAGGCCAATATTTGTATATTGCTTTGGAGGATATAAACACATTTTGTGTCTTGCTCACAAGTCTTTTCACATGATCTCCCTTGTATTATTGGCTTCGAGCGATAACATAACAAGGCTGTTGTGCTGTGCCTCATGCAGGATAAGTCATCACGTCACATTTTCCCACATTTTCACACTTCATATTCAGCTTGGCATTACTTAATAGCTGTTAACTGGACGCTGTTGAGAATGTCAAGGTTGTGATTTCAAATGCTTACTGACTGTACATACCCTGTATTCACATTTAAATGTGACTCTTCCACCTGACTGGATTGAGTCTGACCCTTATTTTCATACATCTGCAGTTCATCTTTCAGATAAGCTGTGACTCAGGTAGTGGTAGATCTCAGCGTCATGGTTACTGTCGTCACCAGAGCCGATCCATCGTCAAATAGATTTTCACCTTAGTTGCTGACCTTGTGTGACACAGAAGTATGATTTAGATTCAGCACCCACTGTGTATAGCTACGTTTGTTATATTTGTCACACTTAAGATGGTCTTTAAATGTGCAGCCTGTTTTGACATGTGCTGCTGCTAACCTCAGTTGACTGCTCGCATAAAGTGGGTTTGCCGCCTTGTATTGTTTGTAATGTGCAATCACTAGAGTATTGTGCCCAGACATGAGGGCCGTCCTGTTGTCCACATACATAAGGATGCTGTTGGTCAACACTGTTGTTCCCTCTTGCTCCTAAAACCACTTAGCGGTATCTTCTTTATTGTCTTGGTTTTGGTTGGAAGGACTGTGGTTGTGAACAGCACACAGAGATAACACTAGTGTGGTTGTGTGGGAATGTAAGGGCTGAATGACTGAATGCTGGGACAACAGGGGTTCCCACTGAACATTTTTTTTACTATTAATTTACTTTCTGTAGGATGTAAGGTTGAATGTCATGAAAGGGGACGTTCCCACATATATAATGTTTGATTAAAGTGAATCTTAGTGGAGAAAAATAACTATGGTAGACTGTACTTAGATCACTGGGTCTGCTCTGGGCTGTACATCTATAAATCACACGTTTTGTGAGTTTCAGTAGTTTTGCTTCCTCTTTCTAACAAGCTAACCTGAGGTGTTTCCCAGTTTACTTTTGGTTTAACTTCTCCATTATTGCATAATGACCATATGATTATTAAACAAACTTGTTCACTTCCTACAAATAATAGAGGGTTTTGTCTCCCCTTACCCTTCCTCCATTGGCCATTTGAGTTCATCAGTTAAAATTATTCAGTGTGACAGCTTTCACGAATACTGACATAAGTTGTAATTAAACTGACATCAAGGCTTATTGGGGCAATTTGTGGATTTCAGCCATGCTAGTGGGTGGCATGGCTCTATGGATGCAGATGGCAACATCAGCCTGTTGGTGGGTTGGTCAAGATTGAAATATCAATCATGGATCATCATGACATCTGGTAGACAGTCATGTTCCCCACGGGATGAATTGTGATCCCTTAGAATTTCATCTAGTGCCATCACAGGGTCAAAATGTACATTTGCTTAATACTTGGGTTTATGGCCAAATGTTTAGCATTCCTCAGCTGTTATTAGTGTTAGCAAATGTTAGCATGCTAACTAGCTAAACTAAATAGCACTGTCACTGTGAGCTTGTTAGCATGCTAACGTTTTCATTTAGCTCAGTGAACCACTGCACACAAAGTCCCACAGATCTGCTGGCATGGCTGTAGTCTGTCTTTGTTAATGTGATTTGACTTGATGTGCTGAGGATTTTATTATCATGGCCTGTAATGTATTGTAAGTGAGAACATAAAATGCAGTTATCTTGATTATCGCTGCTTTGAAAACTCAATATATTTAAATAATCAGTTAACTATATATACTTTTATTCCATATAACTTTCATATTTCATGTGATTTAATACCATAATTAGGATATGAATGTGGTTTAAAATGATGAGTTGGTCTGATAAATCAAAGGCCAGTTATACTATCACAAGAGGAGATGAGATCTTTATGGTTTCCGCGCATCAGAAGATGTAGTCGCACGCAGCTGTATGAGTAAGGATAAAGCAAATGGAGATATTAAAGATAACCCAAAGTTTCAGGCAGTCAGTGAAGTGGAGGATTCTTGAAGAAAGCTTCACATTACATAGGTGACTCACTAAGCCACTAGCTTGTGAAAAACTTAAGTATTAAATACATCACACATGCTTCTAGTATAGCTTGTTAAGAGTTGTTAATAGTTGTGGTGTGATAAAAAGCAGTGAAGAACAGGTCATGGAAACATGACACGTGGGCCTGAGAGGGGTGTTTTTGAGCGTGTGCTAATAATAGTGTGCTAAGTGTTTTTGAATTCTGGCCATGAGAGACACACCCTAACCAGGCAGAAAATGTATGAGTGCAGTTCCCTTTTATACAGAATTAGCCATTTTGACTCAGGAAATGAAACCGCTTACACCCAGCGGGGTGGTCATCGACTGAACTCTCATCTACACTAATGAGATTAAATGTTCATCGAAGCTCATAATTGTCAGTTTAAAGAGTGGTATGTCTAGACAGCGTGAGGCATCTGTGCTGGAGTTAGGTGTAGGCCCAGATTGTAGGCTTCACTATAACCCTGTCTGCTGGTGATAACAGGATGTGAAGAGGGGCAAGTATCCTGAGCAGTAAATGGGGTCCTGCTGACATGAATGGGAAAGAACGCAACTATAATCAGCCCCGCAACTGGGAAATAATGCATACCATTGTTGTTCAGGGCAGGCGTGGGCCTCAGCCTGCACAGTTATTTCCCAATAGACATGCTTGCTGCTGTTTTCGTCATCTCTAAGAGGACAGAGAAAATGAGAAATGCCTACATGGTCAGTTTACTCAGTACAGAATGAATTTATTCTCTGGGCGACCTCACTGAGCGAGGCTTTAAGGTTAAATATATCCATTCAGCTTGTGACATATAATTTACACAATTTCAAGTCTCTTAAATGAGAAGGGCCTCAGTGGCTAAATAAGCAGCTGTGACAAAGTGTGTTACCTGAGGTTGATAGACCTACTTAACAAAGTCTGTTCTCACTAAATTGTGCTACAGCAGATAGCTCAGCAGTAAGCTGACAGGTTGCTTGATACATGACAGGATGTAGGCGACTCTCATAAGAGCTCAGTGTTCAGCAGCAGTGCCTCGCAGCCACCAGAGGATGTGGTTACTTCCTGTAGATAAGTTCTATACTGAGACACTGCCAGATTGGCACGTTTGTCATACACACTGCGGGACCCTGATCTTTAACGAATTGTGCATACATCAAAACATCTTTTGTCATGATATCACAACGGTGTGGTTGAATGAGTGCTCACAGTAGGCCTGATCTGACTGTAGAGTTACTTTGTTCTCTGACAGACGTGGCCTGTGGAGCATGTGCACTGAGGGGTGTCGCTGCACCTTTGCTGCTTGTGCACAGCCTGGTTTATTCAAAACCTTCCCAGTAGCTTGATAGAAAATCAGCTGATATATGTATGTATATGATCACTGTATGTAGAAGTATGTCATTATATAATCTTTTATTTTTTTCTTGTGGCTTTCTGTCAGTTTTATTTTTATATATTGCCGCTGTGGGGCACCAGTTGGAGTTTTCAAATTCTAAATATAATACTGTAAGTTTAAGTAATGAAAGATGATGTGTTTTCCACTGAATGACATGTCAGTGTTGACTGTACTTTGAGGCAGCTTTTTTGTGCTTAATGTGTGTAGATGGAGAGTCATTTGAAATTAGCTAAATGCTAAAAGCACAATCAGAATTTATTGATTGATCAGTGAATTTCAACAGCTCAAAGACGTAAACGTATATCAATTTCTTTGAGACACTAAAGCCAACGATCTCCTGATCATGCCAACAATAATAATAAATTGATTTTAGCTCACTGATACATGTGAGATACATTCACTTCATCCAAAATACTGTTGTCAAAAATGTATTTATCGAAACATATTGAGTCTGAATATTTTGAAATTCCATTATTGTGACAACACTAACCCAAAATGCTGTCCATATATATATATATATATATATATATATATATATATACATATAAATTTAACGATCACTCATTCTTCCAATGTGCTCTCTTCCTCAGATTAGTGTAAGAGTCACTACAATGGATGCTGAACTGGAGTTCGCCATTCAGCCAAACACAACAGGAAAGCAGCTCTTTGACCAGGTATGAGAAACTCATGACTTGAAACCAGTGATATCCACTAACAGTAATACACTGAAGAATCGAATATGTTAAAAGTTATTTATTTTGTTTGTTGTCATGTGTGATAACCAGCAGGTTGCTTTATTTATTTTTACAGTGTAACTAGAATAATAATAACTGCAATAGTTTTGTAACAAAACAAAACAAAAAAAAATACTGCAAGAAAGAGAAGCTATATTTTAAAAAGATTTATGGGCATGCAGTCACATTTATTTATTTAGTTTCTTGTCACACGCAGAGTGAGTTTCTTGTTTCTAACAAAACACTTTTGTATATGTAGTTTTTGTGTTTGATGTTTAAAACAAACATACTGTACAACAGCATGAGAAATGACACCTGTTGCCTGTGTTTCACTGTTCATAGATCTATTATAGAACAGACTGTGCTAATGTTCTGGTGAGGAGGAACAAGAATAATACTTCTGCTGTTATATTTTCAGGTTGTTAAGACCATCGGGCTGAGAGAGGTTTGGTACTTTGGGCTCCAGTACCAGGATACAAAGGGTTTCTCCACATGGCTCAAGCTCAATAAGAAGGTGTTTTCCTTCACTACAATGTCTCACACACTTTTTCCTCTTTCGCAAAATTGAGCTACTCTGTTGAACTCAAGTCTGTTTACAGAAGTCTAACCTCTACCCCTCACCCGTGCCACACTTTATTTTAGGTGACAGCCCAGGATGTGAGGAAGGAAAGCCCGCTGCTGTTTAAGTTCCGTGCCAAGTTCTTCCCCGAGGATGTGACAGAGGAGTTAATCCAGGACGCCACACAGCGGCTGTTCTTCCTGCAGGTGAAGGAGGGAATCCTAAATGACGACATCTACTGCCCTCCAGAGACAGCAGTCCTCCTGGCATCCTACGCAGTGCAGGCCAAGTATGCCGACTACAACAAGGAAGTCCACACACCAGGATATCTGTCCAGTGAACAGCTGCTCCCTCAGAGGTAACACAGTTTTATAGCAACCCTTTCAACACGGCAGTCAATGTCAGATAGATGTCACCCTTCGGCCATGGTGTTTGTATGAGACGTGTTTCATAGCATGACTTCTGACACTCGGATGTTTTCAGAGTTCTGGACCAGCACAAACTTAACAAGGAGCAGTGGGAGGAGAGGATTCAAGTTTGGCATGAAGAACACAAGAGCATGATGAGGTAACTGCCAACACGCATGTGCAAACAAACATTTGAAGACATTAAACATCTTTGCCTACTTGGTATTTCAACAGGCACTAAGAGGATCTTTCACACTCTTAGCCCAAAATACTGACTGAAATGTGCATATCTGGGAGATATTGCACTGTAGTTGCACTTGATTCTACCTTGCTCTAGTTGCTTAGTCTCCTGCTTAGTGATGGCAGTTGTCTTTGGAGGCTTCAGATGTGAAGCTTGAACTTTTTAAAAAAAATTGTCTTTCTCTTCTCAAGGCTTCTTCTTAGCCTTGCTACCCATACATTTAACTCCTGGCTGTAGAACACTCTGTGCTTTTAACTTGAAGCTTTAATATTTCTTGCTTTTGTGCAGCATGTTATTTATGTTAGTATGTGTTATCTGTCCACAGAGAGGAGTCCATGATGGAGTATCTGAAGATCGCTCAAGATCTCGAGATGTACGGGGTCAACTACTTCAACATCAAGAACAAGAAAGGCACAGAACTGTGGTTGGGAGTGGACGCTTTGGGCCTCAACATTTATGAACAGAATGATAAGTAAGTGATTCCACAGTAATGTCAAATCACTATGAATGCACATGTTCAGCAGAGCTGCAACCAACAATTATTTTCTCAATTAATCGATTGTTGTTTGGTCTATAAAATGTCAAACAATTGTGAAAAATGTCTATAAGTATTTCCCAAAGCCCACGGAGACATCCTCAAATGTCCTGTCTTGTCCACAACCCAAAGATATTCAGGTTACTGTCACAGAGGTAGTAGAGAAACCAGAAAATATTCACATTTTAGAAACTCGAGTCAGAATTGTTTATTTGTTTCCCTTAAAAAAATGATCCAGACCAAGTAGTCTTTAAACATTGCAGCTTTAATGTTTAGCATCATTATTGTTTATTGTCATTACTAGTTCCTGTCTATTGTAATGCAGCTGACAAAGGGTTTTTTTGTATTGTTTTCAACAGAATGACACCCAAAATTGGATTTCCTTGGAGTGAAATTAGGAACATTTCCTTCAATGACAAGAAGTTCGTCATCAAACCAATTGACAAGAAAGCACCTGTATGTAAACCATTAACAATAATAACTCGTTTACAATTGATAAATCGTCTATCTGTGGATCAATCCTAAATATAAATCTCTAATTTTATTCTTTAGGACTTTGTATTCTATGCTCCAAGACTGCGCATCAACAAGCGAATTCTGGCTCTTTGCATGGGCAACCATGAGCTGTACATGCGCCGCCGCAAACCTGACACCATTGAAGTGCAGCAGATGAAGGCTCAGGCTCGGGAGGAGAAGAATCACAAGAAGATGGAGCGGTAAGAGTCATAAGCTGTTGTCAGAGGAACTACACTATGTGACTTCTGATGTAGCCTATAACTGTAAATATGTAATTACCACCCTTTGTGATTGATTTGTATTAACTGGTTTAAAATACATCATGCAACAGGAATGTCAGGTTTGTTCTTTGTGACAGCAATTATAGAAATGTTAATTCCAACACAGAAGCCCTGCACTGTGTGTGATAGTTATGCGGGATGTGTAACCTGAATACTCTGTATACTATGCTATAATCCAACACATCTTGTTTGTGTTTCCATTAGAGCTCTGCTGGAGAATGAAAAGAGGAAACGAGAAGTTGCAGAAAAGGAAAAGGAAAAGATTGAAAAGGAAAAGGAGGAGTTAATGGAGAGACTAAGGCAGATTGAGGAGCAGACGAAAAAAGCCCAACAAGGTGGGTGACCCATCAGTGCTCAAGAAAAAGCTTGCTGTTGCACTGTAATGAATGGTGACAGATTTTTTTTACACAACACTTAACTTTATTGCTTCTGTGTGTGTGTGTGTGTGTGTGTGTGTGTGTGTGTGTGTGTGTGTGTGTGTGTGTGTGTGTGTGTGTGTGTGTGTGTGTGCGTGCGTGCGCAGAGCTGGAGGAGCAAACACAGAGGGCTCTGGAGTTGGAGATGGAGAGGAAGTCGGCTCAGGAGGAGGCTGAACGTCTGGAGAGTGAGCTGAAGGGTGCTGAAGACTCCAAGATGAAACTGCTGCAGCAGTCAGAGAACCAGATGAAGAACCAAGAACACCTGGTCAGTTATCAAACACTATTTGTGTAAAAATAGGTATTGAAACTAGAAAACGAAAGGCTTTGATGGATGAAAATGTGAGTGTATTGATGCTTCAAATATCAATGTCAAGAAAGTCTAAAAGTGAAAAAATGTCCTCTCAGGCGACAGAGTTGGCTGAGCTGACTTCAAAGATTTCCCTCCTGGAGGATGCGAAGAAGAAGAAGGAGGAAGAGGCAGTAGAGTGGCAACAGAAGGTATGATCTGAGTTGCACATTATGAACATTGCTCATTATAATAAAAAAACATGACACCAGTTCATTAAATGAAAGTAAGCAAATTACATTTATTTACATTGTATTTAACACACAAATGCATTCAGTTACTCTTGCCTGTAAATTCACACGCACTCACACTCTCACACACATATGCTAGGCTTCTTAAGCTTGTCTTTCATTCAGTTTAGCAAGAAGACATTCAGCCACGTTGAGTGTGTGTAAGGCTCAAACTTAATGCATTAAACGTCCGTGGACAGCTATGGACTTGCACTGGTCTATTGAGTCTGAGAGCACACGTGTGTTTCTGTGTGTGTGAAAGAAAGAGAGCGGTAGAGCCAGTGATGAACAGAACCTCTGGTTAGTCTCACATGCTGACCCAAATACCTCGTGTTTTCCTCTGGGTATCTCGATAATAACAGGATTCCCTAAGATCCTTAGAAAGTCTTAAAAGGCATTGGATTCAATAATCTAAAAATAAGGCCTTAATTGGTATTAAAATGTCTTAAATCAATCTCAAAAAGTCGAAATGCTAAATTATGGAAAGTAGGATTTTATGAATCTTTTTTTCATGACATTGTCTTGTAAAATCTCTGCACAATTGGCAACATATATTTTTTCAATTAATTTACCTAATGTCTCTCACATTAACGTCACATCAGGGTAACCAAACCAACAACACTCATATTTTGTTTCCGGCCGGGATGCTTAGAGCAGAGAATACACTCGGCTAGCTAGCTGTCACGGTACCCTGGGTGACAATGGGTGCAAATTTAATAAAAATTGGCTATTTAACTAAGATTTCGCAGCATGGCTAAAACCTGTTCAAAGCAATGCAAACAAGGCTTGATGTATTTAATGCAAAAAGTTTTTTAAACATGGCAGGATGGAAACGGAGATAGTGGAATCCCACATGCAGAGTGAGAAACTCAAAACCACCTTAAAAACCTGCCAACAAATGCCACTTTTATCCCAGTTCTGTTCCACCATCGTCTCTTGCTTCAGTTTTAATTATGGTAAAATTTGTCTTAAATTTAATTCAGAGTGACGTGAAAAATGCCTAAAAAGTTTTAAATCTAACTTGCCTTAAACTGTAGGAGCCCCAAAAAATTTGTGCTGACTAGTGAGGGTAGCAACGTTTAATCAACTTGTCAACTAAACACACACATCCCTGAATAACAACTTTTTTATAGTAACAAAATGGTCTTCTTTCTTTGATTGCAGTGACGGTTTTAGTTATCAATGATTTAAGTACAAAGGAGAAAACTGTATCACACTCAGCTTTAGAGCTGATGGCCTGAAAAGTTTTTTCTCATACACAAATGACTTGTGTCTTTACTAGCTTTAATCGGTGGTTACAGACACAGTTACACAGCTACAGTTCTTCTTCCTGCCTCTCTTTCGGTTGGTAAAAACTAAAATTGTGCATTACAGCCATCATGTGGTGAGAAGTGAGACAGCCAGGTCACTGATGATTCTCGGACTGACTCCAGTCTTTATCCTCTCAATAATACCTCCATCATATTATGTTTCAGGTATTGGGATGTTTTTCTTAACAAGTACAAAGTAGTAATTTTACAGTGGCCCATGTGTTAACCAGGGGAACAGTAAATTCTGCATTACTGCACCAAATATTTTGTGCTTATGCCAGCAACATAAATACAAGTTAAAGGCACCTGTGTTGTGTGATCAGATAATGTTAGCACTCCAAATGAGCTCAATGTGGACATGGCAGAAACTAGAGCATCATCAAACCTCACCGTCGGTCGGACATTGTGCTGACTATGTTGCCCCTCCCTTGTGACACAGTAAGGACAGACATTCCTGAGGTCCTGTTGTTGTGTGTTTCTGGGGGAGGGGTGAAAGCTCACAGCTTGCCTCATGTCTTTTTTGGTAAAAACCATGCACACCAGCCCAGCCCCTTCAATTTTATGGGCAGTGTGACTCATACTGTTTGTGGCGGTGATGGCTGTCTTTGTGCAAAGGAAATCCTGTCATAACTCTTTTGCACCATTATGATATTCTGCCTTGTAAAAGAATGCTGTGCTAAGTGGTGGTTTCCACAGTTGTGCATTTTTGGCGAACAGTTTAGTTTCAGTTGAAATTCCAGTCTTAGTCATGATTGGCTCAAAGCAGAAGCACTCTGGTCCGTTATTTTTTTTAACTTTGTCAGCAGCTTTTATTCTTGGTCAGTTAATTTTGTAGCACAAGGCGTCCTCTAATGCCCTGTGGCTAAAGTGGATTTTTAGTGTCTTTAATAGATTATTTTAAATTATTTTTAGTGTCCAAAATAATAAAAATGATGTTGCATAGCCAGCTGGGAAGAGCCGAAATGATGAGTCAGTTAATTTTAGATACAGCACCACCATGAGGTTGATATTTTTGGCTTTTAGAAAAATGCCTAAACAACTATGGGACAGATTGTCATATAATGGGGTGCAACTCTCATGTTTCCCACATTATGAATGTGTACGACCAGTGTAGAAACAGTACAGTGGAACAGAAACCCTACTGATGTCATTTTTTTGGGGCGTTAGATACATTCCTATCCATCGAATCTCTAATTATCTAAACAAGGATGTGGTTGAATTTGCAGTGAGCCCTGTAACTATAATGCACAATCCCCTCATTGGCGCTCTCTGTTTCCTCAGGCTACCACAGTGCAGGAGGACCTGGAGAAGACCAAAGAAGAGCTCAAAAACAAAGTGATGGCGGCTCACGTTCAGGAGCCCCTCAATGCAGAGAACGAGCATGACGAGAACGACGAAAGCAGCGCCGAAGCCAGCGCCGAGTTCACAGCTGCCGCCACGTACAAGGACCGCAGCGAAGAGGAGCGCATGACTGAGGCTGAGAAGAACGAGCGTTTGCAGAAACATCTACTTGTAAGTGATTGCATGTATCTCAAATATAAAATTAATTTGATTTGTCGATACATTATTGGAAAGATAGATCAAAAGGCTAACTGTAGAGATTTGATCTCACATGACATCCATGCTTTTTAAGTTGCCTTAAATCCATTTTTTAACTGGAGTAAAAAAGTGTGTGAAAATAAGTCACACCATGAAAAAATGGATAAGTACGCCTCATTACTCCTTTCTTTTTGTTGTAAAATGTAGCTGTCAGTATGTCAGTTTTTAGCTTAGGTGTTGAGGCTGATATCAGAATCAGAATACTTTATTGATCTCCAGGGGGAAACTGATACGTTACAGTTGCTCAGATGTAAGCATAGAGAATTATAGAAGTTGAAATAAGAAGTAATGAAGTACAAAGTATGTAAAAATATTCAAATAAAATATTTGTATTATGCTACAATGTTCAACATTTAAATATATAAAATATCTAAACTATGATGAGTATGTAAAGTGTGTAAATATAAAATATGTGCCTTGTGCTACATTCCAATGTATAAAACTAGTATGTAAAGTTTTAGAAATATAAACCTGTATTATGCAGCTGTGTACAACACAATATATACATAAATAGAAATGTGTAAGAAATATTCACAAAATGTGCATCATGTTAAATTTACATTCAGGAGTGGTAAGATGATGAGGTCAAATCATAGGCTCTTAATGATTTCTTTTTATAGAGTAATGGTCAGAAAACACTATTTTCCTCACACCGTCTGTGCTGGAACGCCCTGCTGGAATTCACCCTGTATTCACTGTGTTTGCACTGTCATTGCAGCTGGGAAATGACTATAACAGAGCACAACTGCACTTTTTACCGTGAAAAAACATCCTCTAAACACCACTGGAGTTGTTCTAGCAGGAATATGATCCAAAATCAGGGAAAAATTTACATCATCAGCAACCAAGAATTTATGCTTGCCTGATGTTAGCATGTAGCTACGTGTATGATAGAGGTGCACTTGCAGCCAGAGAACGGCTGTAATGGAGAGTAGCAGCACTTTTAACTGTCTAAAATCACCAATAAAGCTTCTAAACACAACTGGACATGTTCCAGCAGGAATATGATCTGAAGTTGGGGAGAGATTTACAACATTGGCAACCAGGTTTACAGGTTAACCTGACGTTAGCATGTAGCTTCATGTAACAGTGTAGGCTACAAACTGTAAATACCTGCAGTAGCGTGCCTGGAGCAGATGACCATATAAAGAAATCAGGCCCACTATTACATCATACTGTACTCAGAGTAGAAACGTTGAAAGGGAGCATATACTTCTGCATATGTTTACGTCATTATTTGTAACTTTGGCCACATTAGATATGTACACAAAATACAGAAAAGCATAATAGGTCTCTTTTAATAAATTCATTTTAATGATGAAGGAGAGGAAGATAAAGAAATGCAAATGATTTAGAGACAGATTGTTATATGTAAAGCTAAAGTAGGTCAGTCACTAAAAAAGTTATTAATATTCTGCACACCCAGGGATGAGAATGAGTCTTACATGTTCATAATAACATACTGCTGTGAAGTGTCTTAATACTGTGATGACTGTGTTTTTAGGCTCTAAGCTCCGAGTTGGCGAACGCTCGCGACGAGAGCAAGAAAACAGTGAACGACATGATCCACGCAGAGAACATGAAAGCAGGACGAGACAAGTACAAGACCCTCAGACAGATCCGGTCAGGAAACACCAAACAGCGCATCGACGAGTTCGAGTGCATGTGATGTCTGCATTCAGCAACGCAAAAGCCCGCACAGTTGGGCCTTTCTGCCTGGACTGCAGTCCTGCCTCACACAAGCTGTTTCCTCTGTACCCAAATAAATCAGATCCACAATATGACATGGTTGCACAAGCACAGCAAAATGTACAAATATGGATCTGGGATTCTCTATTTGTTATCATTCCTAACTTTGAATTTAGGCAAGTCACTGGTTGAAAAGGGACATACTGTATTTTATTAGTTCATTCCTCACACGGGGTTTATGTAGCGTACTAGTAATGGGCTCACGCCTCATTTCACGACACATTGAGTTAGCATTTTTATTTTCTTTATATATTTCTGTCACATTTCAGTTTCATGATTTCAAAATAAGAGGTTTAGAAACAAATCCAAATTTCAGATTAAAAGCTGTGACTGTAGACATATTTCTGCTGTACACATGCAACGGTTCTTCACAGCAAGCTGGATTTTTCAGAGTAGTATTTCTCCCATGATCCGCTGCCCATAGTTTTAAAACTAAATGCACTGTAACTGTCTATGTGGAGCATTAATAGAGCAGTATTATATTTTTTTTTTTGCAAATTTACTCACTTCATCATTTGAGTGTGTTCTAAAGTGTTCAAAATCATACAGTATTTTCGCCCCACTCACAACGTGATATTAAAGATCAAGTTCATGTACATGTATACCTTTAAGTCAGTTTGCAGCTACAAGGCTTTAGAGCAAATTTCGCTGTTCTTCAGTGTCATCTATTTTATCCAGGATTGAATTTAAAAAACAAATAGGACATTGAAAGTTTATTTTGTTCTACCTGTAAGAGTTTAACCCTGGTTTATTCCTCTGCTTTTATTTTTAATTCTGCTCATCAGTGAGGTTGTTGTTTGATAATCAGAACACATGTTTTTGCAATATTATAATCAGTACATCATAACGAGTTACACTGTAGTTGCCACGTGTCAAGTTGGTGATCAAACACCAATAAAGTCATCCGTAGATGTAGAATCCTCCTTGCTCGCTCATGTGTTTTCTTCACAAATGAGAAGTTTCCTGCCACAAAAAAATCATCATGGAATTTGATGCATAGAATTAAATAATTTCATTAAACATGCACTGGAAAACTAAAGCTAACCTTTGCAAAACAAGTTGAGACAGACTTACTGCCCGACTCGGGCACTATTTCCAATGCATGCATTTTTCATATACTGTGTGTATTTAATGACATTTGTGTATTTTGTAATTTGGATTTTTTCAGAAGTGATAGAATTATGTAAGGTGGAAACCAGACACCACTGAGGATATTTTTGTATTATAAAATCTAGAAGTACTTGTCAAAGTTAACAGTTTTTGTTCAGAAGGAACAGCTTTTTGAAAACAGTATTTTGTTGTAAACTAATTGAATGGCTCTGCTGTGATAGTAAGCTGATGGAACAAGCACACCCTAAAGTCTGTAATAGGACCAATGAAACGCCAAAATACCAGGCAAAAGGCAAAATAGCACGGACGGAGATTTTTAAAACAAGGCCAAAACATTTTGCATAAAAATGAATATGACTTCCTTGTGCCAATGTTCCAGATTACATGTTGGCACTCAGACATGTGAAGGGTTTTGCTTGTTCTTGGATATTTAGAAATTAGTGTTTAAAGGATTTATTTACACAATTTTGCAAGTTCAAAATAAATGTGTTCTAGATTTTTTTTTATTTTATTTTGATTTCTCTTATTAAATGAAAGTCATTTGTACCAAGATGCATTTTGTTATACAGTATTCTTGCCCATTGCTGCGCGTAGTTCTCGTATCTTCCATTTAATGTAAAAATGCAGTCGTTGCTGCTTTGGATACATTTCCATGCCTTTGACAATAACTTTTATAATGCTGCACTGTATGTTCTACCTGAAGCACCATTTATTGACAGCCTTCTTTTTAAGAAACAAGTGTAATTCAATCATCATGTGTGAAAAAGAAATGTATTAAAAGATGCTACTCAATATTTTGTCTTGAATCAAAAAAGGGCTGAAACATAACGTTGTAAATTGACAGTGCCTTGCCCAGGTTTTTCATCGGATCTTGCTGCTTCAAGTCTTCCTTTCACCAATGAATAAAAGTCAAATTAAACAGTTTTGTCCGTATCTGATTATTTTCTTGCTGTTGATGTTACAACCACTGTTGCCTACCATTTCTGCAAGAACTATACAAAATATACAACAAATTTAATTACTCATGTCTCACATGCATCTTTATACTTCATATTCTGTTAGTTATCTTGACATGCATGCCTTTTATTAATATGTTTACACTAGCTCTATATTACAGTGATCACACTCACCAGGTCCACTTTTGGCCTCATGGTTACTAAGCTCTAAGTTTCCAGTTTGCGTCTGCTGTTGTGCTTCTAGTTGCAGTCTTGCAATGAGCCACATGGTGGCAGTATTGCCTCAGTCTTCAGTGAGAGTGACATGGCAACAATCGGCTTACTCACATTAATGAACATTTAGTTGCTGTAGTCATAGATATAAACGGCATGTTAACTGACTAATAACTTATCGGTACATAAAGATTTAAATAAATGTGACTGAGGTTAGTTTTGTTCCACTTTACTGCATCAAATCTCAGAATAGAATTTCAAATGATCACCAGATAAGAAAATGTCACTGTGCAGGACATCCACAACCATGCAGACGCCCTATACGTGTCAGAAATTGTTCTGCAAATATTTTTTAAATGGTAAACAGTTTGCACTGAAGAGCTGGTTTATTGCCTCTTGGAGAAAGACTCCAATGTTAAATATTTGTCACATTGTTAAAATCCTATTTAGAGCATTTAGGTTTAGACTCAAAACTCAAATACACAGTAAACCCAGTGACTGACAGGCAAGCAAATAAGAAACTCTGTTTGATTTGCAATTTAAAACCCATGAATCTGGGAGCAACTCTCACTGTTTTTCATTTGTAAATTAAATTGAAAAATACTGAAAATAATTATTTTTTGCCTTATGTGGACAGCACTTCTCCT
This sequence comes from Epinephelus awoara, assembly GCA_035609425.1. Taxonomy (NCBI): domain Eukaryota; kingdom Metazoa; phylum Chordata; class Actinopteri; order Perciformes; family Serranidae; genus Epinephelus; species Epinephelus awoara. The sequence continues at coordinate 10,806,455 of CM069304.1, forward strand.
TTCTACTTGTAGTAGATAAATGTGACACATCATTAATTCTATTTTCATGGTAGCTCTATGAACATTTTGCCAAATACGTTACGATAGTCGTAAGAATTCTCCGCTTTTTTGCAATAGGAAATTCAGTTAATTCGTGTCGAACGACTTGATGAAAATCGGCCATCTCTTTCTCAACACCAAAGGGAGGTGGTGTTTTTTCATCTTCCACTTCCCCTATATTTGTGGTCTTAGTGGCCTGAAGAGGGTGTTGAAATGGTTCACACTCTGAACTGCCATTTAGAGATAAGCTGCCACAACTGTGACTATCTGAACAAAACTCACAGTATATACCCCAGTGTTTCCCATAGAATGAGTCAGGATCTCTGTAAATAGCTTCCCTCACTTTAGTCTTCTCCAGCTTGTCAGATGGAAACTCTGACTATGTCCCACTGTCCTTCAGGTCTGTTACTGTGATAACTTATTCTTAAATGGTCAAGTATCTTAATGTAAATATTTCCAAAGTAGGGTTTTGTTTAATGAGTTGAATTCTTAATCCTCTCACAGCACTGGTGACTCACAAAAAGGCACAGAAACAGCCAGCTGTGTACAGTTTGGGAGGGAACTAAAAAGGCGGACACTGCTTTTGTTTGAAGATGTTCGATTTTAAACAGTATGAGCATTCAATATTAAAATACTGTTTGACATGACTATCGAGGGGGTCACAGTATTATGGGGCACTGGGGCAATCTGGGGACTCATAGCCAATCTGTAACAGTGCAGATGTTTTCAATGCCCTTGGAATACTTCAACTGTGTCTTATGTCAAAATAACAAAATAATACAAACAAATCTTTAGAGATGCTGATAGGGGGATCTTGTTACCTTTGGACAGAGCCATAGTTTATTATAACTATGTAATAAGATTTACTGAATGTTTTTTGTGTATTAATGCTATATATTAAGACAAAAGTAATGCTGCTGTGCAGCTTTAGTGTAACTGAAAGTTATTTACCAAAATATCTGCCATTACCCACAAAGACTGATATATTATCATCTTCAGATGGCACTTTTTCATTTTCATTTCATTGATTTATTGATACAGGAAAGGAATCAATAGTAACATTGTGTGGCCTGACTCAGTTAAAAACTGTATTCAGCAGGCTCCTGTTATGCAACAAAAACACATTACAATATAAAATACAAACAGAAATAATCAGCAGAGGCAAAACAACAAAACTTAGGCAGCTACATAGACATTGCAGAGTAGCGGAGTGAAATGGAGTGAGTAAAATGGGATATGGGATTTAAATCAATGGTAACAAGTCTGTCCTTCCATCAGATAGTGTTTAAATGCGTGTTTGAAATGTGTAAAAGAGGGTATTGCTCTGATGTAGTGTGGGATCTCGTTTCAAAACTTAGTGTGAGTGTGACAAAATGATCTCTGACTGTAACTGTTTTTGTAAGGTGGTACAGGAATAAGTGCATGGGAGACTGATCTAGTGACGTGTTGCTGTCTTGTGTTGTGACTTGGAAGTAGTGCAGTAAGTGTAGGATTGGAGTTGCTGTGTAGGATCTGAAAATAGAGTTTAGTGGCTAGATTATTTGTGTAGTTTTGAAAAGTCAGGGCATTAGAATGGGAGAGTGCGATGCAGTGATGAGTCCAAAGAGGGAGGTTACCATGGATCGTGTAAGCTCTACAATGGGTTCGATGTTTTCTTTGGTGTTGAGGGACCATATGGGGAGACAGCAGGATATATTTGAGAGAATGATTGAATGTAGGTATGTGTCTGAAACAGCAGCTGTGAGATATGGTCTGATCTTGTTATAGACGTACAGTTTCTGGTTGAACTTCTTCATTGATAAGTGAGACGTGAGTCAAGATATACTCCAAGATATTTGTAGGTTTCGATGGTAAGTGTTTGATTTGAAAACTGAATAGGGCCAGACGTACATATTGTTTTTGAGGAGAATGAAAATACCTATATTTTGTTTTCTTGACACTGATAGTTAAATGATTATGTTTCAGCCAGTCATGTAAGTGGTTGAAATCAGATGATAGTTTTGAATTTAAGATTCCAGGGTTTGGGTCAGAGAGAAAAATTACAGTGTCATCAGCATATAAAAAAACAATTAGAATATTTACACACATTAGGAAGGCCATTTATGTAAAGGAGAAAAAGTAGGGGGCCCAAGATGCTGCCTTGTGGAACTCTCTTAGAGGGGGAGATGTTACCTGATTGATTTTAACTACTTGGGCCTGTTAGATAGATGACAAGAAAGCATTAACCCCTTTTCCACCAACATTTCCAGGAACTTTTATTGCCAGGAATTTATTTACCTGGGTAAAATAATTCCTGGTAATCTGTGTGGTTTGCGTTTCCACCGCACCTCAAAGTTCTGAAAAATGTATTCAAATTAGTGTGATGACGTAGATGATTGGGCGTGTGTCCTGTATTTGGTTCCGCCAGCTTGGCTGGTTACATTCTGATAGAGAGCTGGGGCTGTTTATCTCAGCCAGCAACTAAGTTTAAAAGAATTTTAAGATAAGTGTCAAGCTAAGTTAGTCTACATACAGACAGCTGTCATTTGAGCTTATTAGTAACAATCAGCTGAACTAGCATGCTGTCCTTGTGTAAGACATAATGTTAGTGACAGTGGATGAGAGACTGTGGACGGAGCATATTGAATATCGCTGTCTACGTGTTTACATGTTGACAGGGCCGTCCAACCGGACAGGCAAACTAGGCAACTGCCTAGGGCCCCGAGCTGGAAGGGGGCCCCCAGAGACGGCTGACATTGGTCCATATCAATGACAATATGATGGAACCCCTATAGACACTGCAACAATGACAACATGTTGGAATCCCCCCTAATGGGGCCCCCTACTAGCTGCTGCATGCGAGTGGCTAAGTACGGTGACCAGACGTCCGGTACTGTGCGGGACTGCACAGCATTTCTGTCTCTTTTCACGCGTCACGCAAATTGAGACAATGTCCCGCATGATTGGTTGCCACCCGCGCTAGCATTGTTACCTCATGGTACCACTACTGTGGGATAAGTTCGAAGTCCAATCCCAAGAGGGTGAGTGTCCATACGCAACTCACCCTCTTGCGCAAGCAAAACAAATCATTCAGCACGCTATGCAAGTACAGATTTCAACCAGCAGCAGAAACGAAAGGCGAATCCTGCCAGTTGTTGGTTGAACGGGGGTCACAGAGGCCGTATTCCTGTCAAATACGCTGCGAGATAAGGCTTACCGGCGACGGGGAAGTCCGGCTCCAGTGTCCAATAATTTCCTCTTTGTTGATTTCATGACTGCCCAGAAATACCTGAACAGCTGAGCCGTGGCGGCACACAGGTGTGATGTGTCAGAGCCATTCATATTTCTCTCTTTGTGGCAGGTAACGGCCCACAAACCTCACCACACTTTAGGGACTGTTCTTTACTTATGAAGGGACTGTTTACTTGTCAGGGGAGGAGGGTGGCTGGTTGATTTTTATTTCAGTTATTTATTTATTTTATTTTGATCCCCCCTATGTTAATCACTTATTGATGCTGTTTTTGAAGTATGAATAAGTCAATAAGTAATTTATTCCATTGAAATATCATCGATGTATTATAGAAAAGTGATTTATCTTTTTGTAAATGACAAAAGGCACATCTGCCTCATTTTTGCTGTGGTATCGTGATACTACTCAGAACCATGATGCTTTCACTGGTCTCGTACTTTCACTGGTATCTCGGGGGAGGGAACCTCCAAAGTGTCTCTTGCCTAGGGCCCCCGGAGTGTCTTGAAACAGCCCTGCATGTTGATGCTTGCTCAACATATGTATTGATAAATTATTGGCTCCTTACTCTCTAAGGGTTAATGTCACTTATAGTAACGAGTGTAGCTGCCGTCAGCTTGACTCATTTTCAAGTTATCTTCATTTCGTTTCCACCGCGGCCGCTCAGCTGTTCACCGGAAAACGTGTTGTGTCAGTGTATGTGTGTGTATGTGGAGGAGTTCAGCACCGGCACAAAAGAACCGATACCATATAGCTTATCAATACTATGGTATTTGAATGAGCTTAATTTATTCAGCAGGATCTGATGATTCACTGTATCATAGGCTTTGCTGAAGTCAACAAAAATGGCTCCAGTGACATGACCTTTGTTGAATGAGTTTCGTATTTGTTCAGTAAATATCAGCAGAGCAGACATAGTTGATCGGGTGGAATGGAAGCCATACTGGAAGTCACTGAGGAGGTTATTGCTCTCAAGGTGAGTGCTAAGTTGGTTGTAAATGATTTTGTTCCAGTAATTTTGATAATATGGGAAGAATGGATATTGGCATGTAATTTGAAACCAGGGATGGATCCTCAGATTTAAAAACAGGGGTGATTTGAGCTATTTCCAGTTGGAGGGAAAGATAGAGAGCCTGATACAGTGATTGATCAGATGGTGGAGAAGAGGCATAAGGCTGTTGGCATGAGTCTTTAAGAAATCCTTGTTTAAAACATAAATATCACAAGCACAAGAGGTTTTCAAGGAGTTCAAAATGTTAAACATTTCATGCTGGGGAACCTCAGAGAAGGAGAACTGGGGGGATGTAGAAGAAGAAACAGGAGTGGTATGTGATGGAGAATTAAAGTGAGATGCTAACAGATGTAACAAAATAATCATTGGAAGCACTTGCAATTATTTCAGTTTCAGTAATGATGGTTCCTTTTACAGAAATTTGAATGTTGTCGTTTTAAGTCTTTTCATAGTCACCAGTGATAACTTTGAGGGTCTGTGTTTTGGGTTTTGAAGCAGTTTAGATGATGTATGTTTTGAAGTAGGCAGCCTTGGCAGTTCAGTGCTGCATTTGTTTCTGATCTCAATGAAATGTATTTTACTTTCTAAAGTTTTTGAGGGTCAATAAAAATTGAGGGAGGGAGTCTTCAGTTTTAGTAGTTGCATGATTTAACTATGGTTAAATATTGCAGCAGCATAATATGCCATACTATAAAGTACAATACAGTACATACTATGCTATACTTTATCATACAATACAATACAATACAGTGCAATATTCTATGTACTATACTATCCTGTACTGTACTGTATTATACTATACTATACTATACTATACTATATTGTAATGTATTATACTGTACTGTTCTGAACTATACTATTCTATACTATACCTTATTATACTATCCTGTACTCTACTGTATTATACTATACTATACTATACTACACTGTATTATACTATACAATACTATATTATACTGAACTGTACTGTACTGTATTATACTATACTATACTATACTATACTATATTATATTATACTGAACTGTACTGTATTATACTGTACTGTGCTATACTATACTGTTCTGTTTAATACCATACTGTACTGTTCTATACTATACTATTCTATACTATACTATACTATACTATACTAAACTGAACTGTACTGTATTATACTATACTATACTATACTACACTGTATTATACTATACAATACTATATTATACTGAACTGTACTGTATTATACTATACTATACTGTACTGTACTGTACTATACTATATTATATTATACTGAACTGTACTGTATTATACTATACTATACTATACTGTTTAATACTATACTGTTTAATACCATACTGTACTGCACTGTACTGTATTATACTGTACTATACTATACTGTGCTGTGCTGTGCTGTGTTGTGCTGTGCTGTATTGTACAGTACTGTGCATTACTGCACTGTACTATACTATACTATACTACACTGTATTGTACTGTACTGTACTTACATGTTATTACATACAGAGCTATATCAGGTTCCTGCGGATGGTGGCATTTGGATATGAATCATTGTAAAGCTGTATCATAGGATATGGATACCATGGCAAAAGAAAAAAGGCATGGGCACACAAAATAGAACCTTTGAATTTATTTTCATTTATTTATTTTTTTTAAAGTAACAACGAGCACACAGTGCTGGTACAGAAGAATTCTTAAATAACAGTGTTAGGTCGCTTAGTGGCTGTTCTGTGCTGCCTGCAGTCACATGGTGGGTTCCTTGCTGGAGATAATGCCATAACAGCCACAGGTTGAGGACCAGTTGATCTTCTTCCCTGCTGTTTCATATGTGCAGCCTCTGGCTGAAAATTTGATTGCAGATCTGTTCTTTTTTTGTTTGTTTTTTGTTTTTTTAATACCTTCAGCACTTTTGATACTAACAAATGTATAAACATAGATTTAAGTACTATATCTAAGTATCAAGACTGTCAACATTACATCAAAGTAGCTTTCCATACTGCACTCACCACTATGGCTGTGGTGGGAGTTATTATCTGAGATCAATTTCACTTTAGACCTTTTATTCCACAACTGGCTTCTCCAAACTACCTGGGGTCAACACAGCCAGTCTTTCTCTGTCCTGTATTCCTGTGGCCTTGATGTTTCCTCCCCTGCATGCTGCTGCAAAGAGACTAATAGAACATTTTGATTAGGCTGATACACACATTGACTCAGCCCAGTATGTGCTAGAACAACAGTCTTCTCTGTTGTCCACCCTGAACAGTAATGCTCAGTCACTTTGTGTGATGAGGAAGCAACATACAGTACAGTCGTGGCTGCAGAGGGAAGTCCAGTGAGTGAGTTGTGATGCATTCGACCAGAGAAACATGAGGAAGTTACACAGCTCTGTGCAGAGTACATTCTGGCCGTTGCAAAAAAATGTGTGTAATGTTGAGCAGTGTGGCAATTAAAAAGTGACAGTAATAGTTTTTACGGAGTGTTACTTGGAAGTTGAGGAGTCCAGACATAATGAAATCAAGTGCATGGACTGAGCTGGTTACATAGGTTGACAAAAAGTTGTTGGCTGCTCTGCGTCAAAGTAAATATCCTACACCATGGAAGGGCTCCTCTTTGGCCTGATTCTTGTGGCTTTACTGCAACAGTGGGTACACTCACAGTTAGACCACCAATCAACAATGCTGACTAAACACTGACACTGAAACAGGAAGGAGCAGATGATGGCCAGTGACAGCTGATAGCATAAAGGGAGACACTCCAAATTAAGGGAAAAATATGTCTGATGTTGCCATTAATGGAGATACCGTGTCAAGAACAGACCACAGTTCTTGATCTCATAATGTAGTTTGAAAACAGTACTCAAGTATAATCTTACCATAAAATACAATCTATACTGATCTGAAGTTGCTATTAATGATATCTCACAAAGGAGGCTGCTACTTCCTTGATTTTTAGTGTAAGAACTGCACACGCAGTTCCATGAGCACATTCTGAACACAATGGTAAGAACACACATAAAACTGTTGAATATGTCTCAGCAAGCTATTATCTCTAAAGCCGTGAGCCACAAAAGCCTTCGACAGCATTTCACAACCATGACATGTTGACACTTTATTTCCACATATTTCCTGAGAGCTAGCTTTGCAGTTATCTTCCTTGTTTTGACTTCCTCTTTGCAGCGTCAAAGCTCAATGGTCAAACGGATTGTCTTGTGCACCGTGTCATCATTGTGAACTCTTGTGAGAGACAGAGGAGCGTTGCACTCAGACTTGTCGGCTTCACCATCAACAGATCTCAACGTTCAGGTAACAGATTGATGTTTGATTTATAAAATGTTCTGTACAAAAAACATTTTTACGTAAAAAAAGGTAATATGTGCATGTTTTTATGTTTTTGGTAATGTGTGGTTGGAGTGGTTCCAGTGTCTTGCTCATTTATTCCACAGAGCCATCTTTCATGTTGTGAGATCAGGCCCCCCACTTAGTGTATTTGACAAGCTGAGTTGGACACTCTGTATCTCTGAGTGTCAGTTTGTCAAATACCCCAAGTGAGGTGTCACTTGTCTACAAAAGTAACCCATCCTGAGTGCCTCTACAGACTGACCAGTCTGCTCTACATGGTGGCCTACCACACCAACGAAACTGGCAACACCACGGCAACGGGCTCAAAACCTTTTTCTTGTTAAACTATTTGAGGATATAGAAAAGGAACGAGGTCTACAGTGGTTAAAGTGCCTTTTATTTTTAAAGAAGTGTTTTGACACAAAATGCATCCAGAAAGTTACAGAGGTAAAAAATAAGGTTATGAAAAATACTGTATTTATGTTCTTGTTGTATTATATGTATTCACACACATCCATGTACTGGAAAATATTATTGATTTCTACATGACTGCAGTGAACAGCTTTTCATAAGCCTGCATATCTGTAAACCCAGTTCTCCCATGGAGCTTTTTGCTAAATTGTTTTGTTCAGCCGTGATGGAAGTGTCCTCTCCCTGCCAACATTTGGGAGCATATGTTTTTTAGTTTCACTTGTGAATATTGGACTTTGACTTGCAGAGGGGGAGAGAGTAGCCCAATAAAATACACAGTGCCTCATGTGTCCTCTGAATCTGTGTGATTACATGATCTGCCAAAATGCATCAACTGTGTATAATAAATATGAATGAGGTGTCATTTTTACAAGCTGATCTGTGATCTCTTTAAACTAAAGCTGCTGGAAATGCTGCGGACAGAAGCTTATCATCCAACTGACGACACTTATCGGTCCGCCTTGCATTTCCTGTTCCTGTGGGAACTTGCTGCATTGCCTGCATGTGTAAAAACTAATGTGTGTGCCTGTTTGACTTTTTAATGGCTACATTTCTGCACACAGAATGGGGCTTTAGTGTCATAAAGGCTTTTAAATGCACTAAATTGCATGATGTCAGTGGGCAGCACATACATACTACGATACTACAGTGCATCATGGCATGAAGAGGCTGGTGTTAACACATGGTGTAAGTCGTGCACTCTTGACTGCACTCCATCTACCATGTGTATTAGGCATGCATGGTATAAACAAAATGATGTGGATGATGTGCAGTCGTGTTTTATCTGCACAGTGTTTTGCGTGACTGGCAAAGATGTAGTTTTTAAGGCACTACCATGAACAGTTCTATTGATTGGCTGATTTCTGGCCTTTTGGATATTTGTTTTACTCCAAAAAGTGTACTCACAAAATCACATTGTTAAACTCTGCAGCCAAAGGACATATCATGTTGCTTTTATTGATTTCCAGAACTTTTTCTGAAGGTTGTCCAAATATCAAGTTGTACTCCACACAATAACTGAGTCTTGTCTGGCCTCCAAGGCTGCTGTGTTCTTAAATTAACATCGTCTGGAGCAGGACTTTGAACAAATGTTTGAAAGCCACCTGAATAACTTGGAGAGTGTAAAAGGATCTTTTAAATCTTTCTAAGATCAGGGCCCCTTAAACACAGCACAGACATCAACAGTTGGTGCATCTTCTTCTACCTCTAAAAAGGCTGCAAGATTGTACATTACAGCACTATTTGTGTCACTGCACCTCTGTTTGCAAGATGAAGTCCAAACCTCACTGTCTTCTCTGTCAGACATACAATGTCAGTCTGTCGCACATTTAACATTGTGAATTTTTAATGCAGACTCCAAGGTTTCTGTGTATCTGTTGGATTCACACCATGTTTATTCTCAAATATAATGAGATGAGCCATTCAGGTAATATGTGGTTAATTTTTACAGCTGCGTGTAGGAAACTGATGAAAATCGTAACCAGTATTTGGTTTCATACTGTTGCTACAGAGCCAGCTTCTCTATAGTTCTTCTATATTTCCTGTCATCTTTGCTGTCTTCCGTCTTGCATTTGTTGCTGTAATGTTGCCAGTAAGTGGTGGTAGAGCTCTACTCTTTGATTTGCTCCTTACATTACATTCAAGAGTCAAACATTGTGCACATACACAGTCATTTCATACTAACATGTTCAGTTTGTTAAATCATTTGTTCTTTACTGCAATGAAAAGCTTAAATCTACAACAAACTGTATGTTAGAGCAATCCTGCCCCACCACAGGCTCACAGATAGAAATACAATACACAGTCTTTCTCTATGACATATGGATTTACTATTACTTACCATACGTAAATCAGAGATATCTAGAAGAGATAAATCCATCTACAGGTAAAGACTGAAAATTTTCTCACTGTGATATATTCATCCCCCCTTTTTCGTAATTTATACAGTCTGCTTGCCAGGAAAGTGCCTAATGATTATTCATAGAGGAACACGGGATAAAGTTAAGACACTGCAAAAATAGTCTGAAATTAAGGTCATATCTGTGTTTAAGCATGTGATATACAGTGTACAACAAGAACACATGCATATGACACATAATCAAGTGTCTGTGTAGATATCTGTCATGCAGGTTGTTAGTGCCAATGTTTTAGCTGTTAGCTTTAGGATAAGCTAGTTCATGACTACAAGAGTCTGGGTTAGTGGTAACATCAACAGCCAAGTAAGCGCACACACATGCGTGCAAGATCTCAAAAACACTCAATAAAAGACAAACACACACACACACACACGCACATGCACACACAAATAATATTAAAAAGTCATTTAAGTGTTGAATAAAAAGCTTTCAGTGTCTTAAGTTTTCGCCATAATCACAATGTTACATTTCACCCCAGGCTGTGTTCCAGCTAACACAGAGTATGGGGTGGGTTAACATTTCTAGTAGAAGATTTTTAAGACTTTACGATTTGTAACCCCACAAAAGACAATTTACAAACGTGTACCAAGATCCACAAATATTTCACTATCCACAAACATGTCATTTCATATTTGTGTTGTGTATTGTCATATCCACAAAAATACAGACTGATTTGCAAATGTGCATAACTTACTCTATAACACATACTTTAACTGCACATAAAAATATTACAGGCTGTACAAATGTAAACCGTTTCACCGCAGCAAATCGACATCATATTTACACATTTGTGGATCCATTTTTACACGTGAAACTGGTTTTGCACATTTGTGGATACTTCCTGTGTAGGTCATGTGATATTTGTGTTTCCTTCCTGTTTGTTTGTGTAATTTTGTCGAAGTCCTACCACAGCAGATCTGTAGAAAAACAATCTACAAATGTGGAGTATAATCATTGTAAAGCTTGTATTGGACTTCATGGGCATAATTTTAGGAGTAAATAGTATGTCCCGTGTGTGCATACTGCATGCAACAGCACTTACTTTTTAAAGGCAGCTGCAGTACTTACTTAAAGTAAAAAGAAAAAGTATGCAACCCCCTATCTAGCGCTAGCATCCTTAACAATAACGACAACTGGACACAAGGACAGAAGTCAGCCCCTATTAGTTTGTTTCCAGAGAGCACAGGGAATTTGTGCCTGTCAGTATTAGCACATATTCCATTTAATGTTAAGCATGTGTCAGTAAAAATGGATCATTTGTAAGAACAATATTATCACAGTGGTGATGCTAATTTTCGGTAGCACGTTAATAGTAATTCCCATTAAGTGTTAGCATTGAGCTAACTGAATAATTTGACACAGGGTTGCAGTGGTGGAAGAAGTACTCAGATCTTTTTCTCAGGTAAGAGCACAATAGAAACAAAAAGTAGAAGTACTAACCATGCGGAGAGGTCCATTTCAGATCAAATAAAACTACTGATAGATTCATGCGATAGATTTGAATCTGCAGTCTGAATCTAGAAAGGTAACAAAGCACATTTACTCACAAGTACTGTACTTAAGCATAATTTTGCTGGAGTTTACCTGAGTATGTCCATGTTCTGCTACTTTATTCTTCTACTCCATTACATCTTAGGGGGGAACATTCCACTTCTTACTCCCCTACACTTATCTGACACAGTTAAATACTAGTTCAACTGCAGATTCAGAAGAATAAGACATGTTTGTGATGGGGAAATATTTGTGGGTCATGGCACACATTTGTAGGTTGTCTGCTGTGGGTTACAAATAATGAAGTCTTATAAACGCATCCATTATTTCTCACCTTGTGTTTCAGACTAAACCATGCATTCTCTGTTTGTGTTACAGAGATAACAGCTGCACCATTTAATAACAGACACATGTGGCTAGTTTGTGTCAGATTTTAAACACACTGGCTTAAAAGAACGAGAAAGAGATACAGACAGAAATGTCAAAAATGTTACAACCATCCCTCATCTCCCCTAACAACTAGTAACCCATTTCAGTAAAGAATTCATCATGGGACTGCCGTGGCAGCACAGCTTTAACTGTGGACGTTGTCTTAAAGTATAACACTGATTAACATCATCATCTCAGGCCTCAGCAGTCACGTCTTCAGTCTGTGCTGATTAGATAAACTTTTAGACTGATTCATTTATCAACAAGTAAATTAGTCTCAATTGCTATTTTCAAAAATGCCTCTAAGAACTCCGAAATGCTGTCTGCTTCATTTGTGACACTCATTTGTCCAATTTAAAAGGTGAAAAGGATTACAACAGCAGCAAAACTTCAGGTGATAATTACTCCCTGCTATTTCTCAGAAACCTTAATACAGAGGGGGGAAATAATTTCTAAGATGTTTCCTTACTGGCCTCGACATGAGTAATTTGAGAATCATGGGATGCTCTGTGTTGGTTCCAAAGATTGCAGATACTGAACGCAGGCCACCATATGGGATCAATTTTAGATATTAGGGGGAAAATAAACTGTTTAAACTTGGGATTGATGGTGACTCCTCTCTGTGAAACAACATGAAGGCTTTTGCAAATGTATTGTATTACACTACAAAGCAAACAAACCCGGAGCAAAAGCATACTTTTATATAATGCATGTGCACAATGAGGCTCTGATGGAGGTCAGCAGAGTTAAGGACACAAAACTGAAACAAATATTGTACATTTCTAACCATACAGAAGCTTGAGAAAGAGAAAGAACTTGATTACTGAGTATTTCCCATCTGTGTTTCAGAAAATAAGATGTTGAAATTCTTGCATAAATGCTTCACACATAGAAAAACCTGAACGCTCTGAAAGAAGATTCTATTAAGGAGGAGATACAAACAATACAAAATATGCTTGCATTGAGAACTCTATAAACCATGACTGAAGGCTACAGCAAATTAATGACACGGTCAGTCTGCAGGTTCAAGGTTCAGTTTATTCTTAAGAAAAGTGGAAATGACATTGTTCCCAACCAGGCCTGAATACCAACACACAGAGGATAGATATGTGAAATAAAACCCCACAAAACTGCTTTCAATAAAAATCTGCTGAAGGAATCATTTAAACAACAATAAGAAAATCAAATCAAGATTAAAAGTAGTCTTAAAAAGTTCCAGCCATTGTCCTGCTGTATCCACTGTGGGATGAAAAAGACATCTATTTAGTTTGTGTGGTTTCATCTGCTGCTGCGCTCAATAAAAAAATGTATATCCATACTGCATTAGTTGTGCATTGTAGATAACTGTGATCTGACCTCTAGCTGAAGCATCCTGTTGACACTCAGTCTAATTTAAAAGTGTCAGTCTGAATCAGTGCGATATCATCATTCAGCAGAATCACTGATGTCCAAAAGTGGCATCTAACATTTTCACTGAAAACGCTGGAGCACAATGCAGAGATGTATCATTCTTCAGAATTTTTCCTCCAAATCCGGTCAGTGAAATCATCTAAAATGTGCACGAACAAACAGATAACCTAGCCTGAATGCAAAATCATACTTACTTCAAATAAAAATATATTTGCAGGATCAAGAAATTGATTAAACTTCACAATGAGGTGAAAGACATTTAGAAAAAAAAAAAGTTTTTTGGGGTTTGAAAGATTCTTTGCTTTCACACAAATTTCGGAGCCACTTTTTTCCATTTTCAAATGCACCAAAGTCTGAAATACATTTGTAATGGAATAAAATACGCATTGAAGAAAATGAAAATTTGTAGCAGCAGGAATGTCTTTGAGAATTTAAAGTTTTATCTCAACATCTTTGTATTGGTTAATAGTAAAAGTACACTTTGCAGTGCAAAATTGGATTTTCATTTTGATATTTGATAAATTTATCCTGCTCTTAGAGTTATTTGAATTCTTTAGTGATGTGGTTTGGTGAATTTTGCCACAAAATAAGCAGCAAATAATAAAATATTGACTTCTCAACCCTCCCAATCCATATTCTAATATGGCATTAATAGTCACACTCTAGATTTTTCATTCAGAGAAATTACAATCAGAGGGTCTGAGACCAGTTCAGATCGTAGATCTACAGTGGGACTAAAAGAAGTGTTGCTCTGCAGAGAGAAGTTTCAGCAGGAGCCATCATGGAGCAGAAAACTGATACAACTGAGAAACAGCATTGCTTGTGTTATCTTAAAGGGTACTTAGAAATAATTACCAATATATTTATGAAATTAATAAAATGAAAAACAAATATATACAGATATAGCAAAGTGTAATCTTTGTCAGCTGTGTGGTGCATTAACACAGTCAGGACCTCAGTAAGACAGAAGTGAGACACTGTTGCCATTAAGGCTCCTTTTCTATTGCTAATTCTGACACTGCATAATGACAGAAAATATTTCTATTTTATTTTACATATTTTTGACAAGTTTTGACAATACATATACCTGTATGGTCAAGTTTTAAAGGTTCAGTGTTGGGATTTTAGTGGATAAATTTGCAGAAACTAAATATAAGTGTATTTTCCTTAGTGTATAATCACCTGAAATTATGAGTCGCTGTGTTTTTGTTACCTTAGAATAAGCCGTTTATATCTCCACAGGGAGTGGGTCCTTGTCGACAGAGAACACCATGTTGCACTGCTATGTTTCTACAGTAGCCCAAAATGGACAAACCAAACACTGACTCTGTATAGGGCCCTTGATGTTTTCACATTGGCCACCATAGTTTGCGGCCCCTTAGTGTCGAGCAGTGTCAGGAAATTGCTTATTTTTTAAACTTGAAACAGCTTCATTTAGTGTTTTTACCTGTTTACATTGGCGGGTCCATTTGTTTTGGAGAGAAAGAAACCACTGCAGATAATTCAGCTCTTGGTAAAAACCTCCTGAATATCTGCATCTTATGTTATCAGAGAAACAAAAGTGAACACTCATTAGCAGGTGCCAAACAGTGTCTGAGATACACTGAATGTATAAATGCTTCATTCAACGCTTTTACCAGATTAAATCACTGGCTCTGTTTTTTTGGAGCTGTGGAGGCTTCTGTGGATGATTTTGCTTCAGGTAAAAACCTCCTGAATGTCTGGATCATAATCTTAGCGGGCTGTCTCTGACGTGCCAAACAGCATCAAAGAAAGGCTGATTTGTAATGCGAAACTGCTTTATTCAGCGTTTACTGGTTTAAATCCACAGGTGCATTTATTTTAGAGAGGATTTAAAGAAGATTTCTGTTGATAATTGGGCTCACAGTAAAAATCTCCTGAATGTCTGGATCAGAAAAAACGTGTGCGCACATCAGGTTATCAGAAAAAATAAATAAGCACACATGAGCAGGTGCTGGGCAGGTGGGCAGTTTGCAATGTGCCAGACTGTGGGAGAAACGCTGACATGTAACACAAAACTGCTTTATTTGGCATTTTAACCGGTTTTAGTCACCTGGTCTGTTTGTTTGGAGAGGAAGAGAAAACATCTCCAAAACAATAAACACAGGGATTTCTAACCAGGAGAAGTTTCAGCTGGTTACAATCTGCAATTCTCAGTGCTAGATGCTGCTAAATCCCCCTAAATCTTACACACTGGACCTTTAATAATTTAAACTCTAAACATACTTTGGTGAGGTACATTTTCAGTCAATGTAAGTTTGATCGGTGTAGCTACATATGGACGCCCACTGCATTCACTGAATAAATAAAAAAATTGACGCATTATCTCGTAATTATGAGACAAGATCTCATAATAACGAGATCCTGATGTCATACTACAATAAGGCCTTTCGCTGATACTGTAATAACGTTAAGGTAATCTAATTTGTAAAGTGAGTCCACCAAGAAACACAAGGCCGGTACTTCCGGTCACCGTTTTTCAGAATAAAAGCATTATATCTGTAGACTACGGAAGCGCATTGAGATTAGTCACAGTTATGAGATCTTACCTGAAATTATCTGATCTGATATCTCGTAATTACGACATAATGATTTTCTTATCTATTCAGTGAATGCAATGCGCTTCCGTAGCTACTAAAGCTGCCACTGATTCAATATTATTGACAGCAAGTTCTGACAACACTGTAATATACAGGTTTTTTTTTACTTGACTTTTATATATACACACACAGAAGCACTAATGTTGGCAAGAACTGACACTTAGTACAAGGTCAATAGAAGCAAACAAATATGATGTATCACATGACAAATGTAAACTTTGCATCGACCTGTTCATATTGTGTTCACAGAGGCGACATGGACACAGGCACCCAAAATACCTAATTCTAATATGCAATCACCCACGTGTTTAAACAGACACATAGTCCGGAAGTTGTGTAAAGCCAGAAGAAAAAAAATAAAAACCTTAATCAAATGTCACTGTATCACAATATATGCACATATACACAATCACAAACACACCTGCATATGTAATAATAATAATAATGTTCACTTCCAATTCACACTTCTGTTTTGTTTCCATAGTGTTTACTGTTATGTACTCATGAAGTCCTCTGTATAAGCGAGTTATCAAATTCTTGTCTATCACCTTGTCCATAGCCAGCAGGAAGATCCTTTCTGAATTACAAGGTCGTTTACATATCTGCATGTTTCTGTAAATAGTGTTGTATCTGAAGAAAACTAGAGAAATCCATCCCAGATAAAAGCATAATTCTTTCTGTAGATGTTTATATGATTTCAAAGTTTCCCTGAAACTACAGTTCTGTTGTGGCATTTCAGAAAGGGGTCATTCACTCTGTGCCACATAACATACATTTCCGCTGAAACAAATCTGTGAACAAGTAGAACGTCTCGATAAAAGCAAGGGTCAAATCTATCTGTATAACTGGTGGGGATGTACAGTCCTGCTGTCCTCACCCCCATGTGGGAACTGGGACCAAGTCCTGCTTTAGCCAGGCATTTCCCCATGTAAACATCATCAATGGGAAGCAAAATGATGTCGTGGGACATACTGTATATGACCAAAGCTGTGTAGCCAGATAAGAGGTAGCCCGCACCACCACAGTAGGGAGGATAATCCTCTGACTCCTCCACCTGAACTGGAATATAATATTTACTCTCAGGCAATCGAATAGGCCCAACACCCTGGATCACATGGCCGGTAAACAGGTGCTTGTCTCCATTATTGTCCTTGAGGCTTTGGAGATACTCAACCATGTTATCCGTGTGGGCAAAGACGTCATCATCACCATTAAACAGGAAGCGAACATGTGGACAGTTTCTTTCCATCCATTCCAGGAAGAGCATCTGCTTCAAAGTCAGGTTGTAGAATGAGTCATTGAAGTCCCATTGGAGGATGTCATTATACTGGCGTTGCTCCAGTTCGAGGACTTTGTTCAGTCTCCATTTCTCAAAACCATCATTTGTCACTCCTGAGATGAAGATCCTTTGGATCCACACACCATTTTGCTTCCGCTCTGTGGCCCAGGTTTTGCGCAGCATCTCTCGGCGGTCATGGTTGGCAGGGGGGCTTTTAATGACTAGTAGAAGGAACACTTCTGCAGATCCACTAGCTCCTCCACATTTATCAGGAATATCCAGTATCATAGGGAAGTGTCGACAGTGCCGATAGTAGAGAAAGTCTTGTATATTACCAGGAAGTGAGGAAAAGTCTGTGATGTTGGCAGCAGACATATTTTGTTTGCATCTTGGCCAGGAGTAAACATAGGGTGTATTTGTGTTGGGTGGCTTTGTGTGATTGCCATCCTTTCTAACATGTATTTGGCGGCGGATGGCACTGTAGTCAGTACAAATGATATAGAAATAAACAACCATGAGGACGGCTACCACTGGCAGGAGGGTTTCTGGTCCCATACTTTTCTTCCTTAAAACTCTGCAATGACAAAAAGAAGTTTTCTCATAAACTCTGACATAATAAATCAAAGACTAATATTAGAGCACTGTGAGTTTAAGTTAAATCAACCTAGCTGTAGCTGGGGTAGACAGTTTAATCTCAGCATCACTGGGCAACAATCCCAGAATAGACTTTGAGCGTATTGTAATTCAAGTGGTCTGAGGACAGTCATATTTACTATGAAAGTTACCTACTGTAGCTTTAAAGGTCCAGTGTGTAGGATTTATGGGGGTATACTGGCAGACAAGAAATATAAGTATGTTTTCTTTAGTGTATAATCAACTGAAAATAAGAATTGTTGTGTTTTCGTTAACTTAATGAGCCATTTATGTCTACAGTGATAGAGAGATCGGCATGTTGCACCGCCATGTTTCTGAAGTAACTCAGATCGGATAAACCAAACACTGGCTTTAGAAAGGACCACTTGTGTTTTCATGATGGCAGGTGTAGTTAGTAGCCCCTTCGCGATGAGCAGTGTTGGAGAAACACCAATTTTTTTTTTTATATGTGAATCTGCTTTATTCATAGTTTCTACCAGTTTAAATCAGTGGGTCAGTTTGTTCTAAGAAACAATTCGGCCGGTGCTGGGTTAGCACACACTGATTTGATATTTTGGCGCCCGGTAATGTAAACACAGGGTGCTTTAATTAAGTGTATGAACAACTGACCAAAACCTGTTGTCTTTCTGTCAGTCTCAAAAACACAAACACAAATCGTTAATGATATCTCAGATAATTTTGAGTTTGGATGACATGGCCATTGTATGCCTTTAACTTCACCCTTTACGCAGTATCCTAAAGAGGGAATTTTGTTTAATCACCGAGTTGTGTTACAAGATGTTGTAATTATTGCCCATGTAGTTATTGCTCTATGCAAATACAGATCACAATTCAATGTTAAGTAAGAAAGGAAAAAAGAAAAACAAATAGCATTTCATCTGTTGGAGCCTTCATGAGACTAAAACATAACATCATTTGATTGTATATTATTTATCACATGTAGTATTTCTGATTACAGTACCTCTCATTCTGTGAAACTGGGAGATACTTTTTTCATAAAGTAGCAGAAATTGAGCCTAGCAGGAGGGGGATGACTAGAGAAAAATGTGCTGAGGGCAATTTATCACTCCAGGCAGAATCCAGTCAGCTACTGAAATGGCTACACATCTGCTCAGAGTGGGTGGAACATACAGTATGTGGCACAAATAATTATCTCAGACATTTAGTCAGAAGGAAGTACCCTGACCTTCTCTCTAGTTAGTTCCACCATGAAGTTTTGGTTTTGAGTAAAATATCTCGAACTAATGAAGCACCATGAGCACATGTTTCTGCCCTTCCTCAGGATAAGATGTAAAATACTTTTAGTGACACCCCTTCCTCCTCATCATCTGGTCAAAAGGTAATTTGTTTACTTCTTTACTGTGACAGCAAGGAAATATAAAGAAAACACTATCAGCAACACAAAACAAAACAAATTTTGATATTTTGAAACAACAGATTATGTAAAAACAAATCAGGATTAGAATGGAGAGGGGCAATAGCTCCGGGGGAATGAATACCTGAATACCTACATTTCCTGTTTTGTAGCATTCAATCACGACCATAGGTTGTGTAGCATTTTGTGTGTATGTGCAGCAGTACTATAGTCAGAAAAGGGCTAACGAAAGTTTTAAAATATTAACATTAACACTAAACCCCCAATAGTGACTTTAATATCTGTGTGTCCATCAAAATGTCTAAAGTGTTAATCTGGCTCTCTTTTTCAGTCATTAAATATCTAAGACCAAACAGATAGGATGAACTATTCAATGGGTCAATCAGAAATAAAGATGACGTAATCAGAGATTTCCCATGAAGTCGCTCCTATATTATAATTCCCACTGAATTATCAGCACTAGTGGAGGTTGGTCTTTATGAATGATACTACTGTGAAGAGAAGGATTTCTTTTTTCTCATCTGCCTCTACACAAATAAGCTTTGTGATTGGATACAAAGAATCACTGATTTTTCTCTTTTTTCAAGGTGGCTTTGATGTAATTTTTCCATTGTTTTTTTGTTTTGCATAAATTATGGTAATGTTGAAACATTACAAGGCCGCAGAGGAAAGTATTTTTCATTATAGCCCCAGTATTGAGCAAGCTGGATATAGTTAAAGAGCAGCTGGTGTTAAATCTCAGAAAACATATATAATATAAACTATAAGATAATCTTGTTTTCTTTGAGAATGAATGAAGAATAAACGTTTTTGTTATCGAAATGAAATCCATCCTCCAAACTCTCTGCTGATAAAATATTAACACACGTGTAAACATCTAAGCTATTTATTTTACATAGTATAAGTCAACCCATTTTAAGAAAAGTAATGACATTCAGAGAAACATGTAGCACCCAATGACACCAATCTTCATTTAACAATAATTACCTGAGCATGTTGGCTGTTCAGTGCGAGCGCTTGGTGGATATCCCTCTGACAGTCAGCAGACAGTCAGAGTAGGTTGGGATGGTAGTAAATGTAAAGGTGGTGAAGGCTGCACAGGATGCCTCTGGGGCCCATTTTGCTCCAGGCTCAGCCAATGAGGAAGACTCTACTCTGAATGATTCAAAAAGTTTGCGTGTGAGCAAGTGAAGAGCTTGCCTTTCTTTTGTGGTTAAGTTTAGCAGTTTGTTGAGATTGTTACTGGTGAAAGCTGGGAGAGAAACCTGGAAGTCACGGCTGCCTAATGATGTATTTGCCTATACCTGACCAGCTAATGATAATTATATTTACTGTAAGTAAATAAGTGTGATACTGTAGCACCCATCACACCCATAACAGTCATTACCTTGGCGGATAAAAGTGGAGGTGAAGGCTGTGGTGGTAGGTGGAAGGCAGGTAAATTGTGAATGGAATTAAAGCCATAGATTACATGTTAATTAATGGCAGTCAGTAATAATGATAATAAAGACAAATCCCCTCTTTAACAAAGGAGGCCCATTCCCAACCCCCTCATGATCTCACCTGTTCTCTATTCTAAGGTAAACCTGCCACCCCCAGCCACCTCCTCCTGCTGAACCTGCCACAGGAGCTGTTGATCCAGTTTTACACAGCAGTCACTGAGTTTGTTTCTGTACGTCAGCCACAGTCTGGTTTGTATCAGCCTCCAAACAGGGGCAGGAACAGGCTGCAACAAACAAAGAAGTCTGCAGAATATCATTAGCACCAACCTGCCCACCCTCCAAGACGTGTACATGTCCTGAGTCAGGAAACGGGCAGGGAAATCCTCTGCAGACCCATCACACCATGGGCACGTTCATTGCAACACAGCTTTATTAAATGGCAATTTAAGAGCTACATCTCAAGGTCAAATGTCCTTCATTTCTGATAAGTCCTCCTGGTTAGAGGATTATAGTAGAACTTTATATTTGTGGCAGATATTTGTAGAGAAAATAAGAAAATCTAAATGTAAGAAATTAAAAACATACATCTACGCATGCTGTATATATTGTACATGTCATAGCCACCTGCTTCAATATGTGCATGGTTAATGGGGCAGGATCACCAGAGGCCCCACAATATAATATATATAAGTCACGATACAATAGTATTGCGATTTTGCGATATGCTGAGTATTGCGACAAAAAATTGCAATTTTGATATTTTTTTCAACTGCAAATTGCAAAGGAATCCTTTGTCAACATTTGTTTTATCGAATAAGGTTTCAGTCATTTTTATTGCAGCAAAATGTATCTCATGGACTGAAAAACCAACTGATTACATTATTCTTGCATTCTACTCCAGTTTGATTTTTGGTCATTATATTAATGATTTGTATATTAAAAGAACTGACACTTGGCTTTCTTGTATCGATACAATATTGCCATGCAAAATATCACAATACTATGCTGTATCACTTTTCCCCCACCCCCAGTGGTTGAAGGGGGTAGTGACCCTATCCAGGAACCCAGTAAACAAAATAATATCTAAACTATGCGGTAAATCTGTAATCTCATATTTCACTTTTAAGTCAAATGTACAGATTTGAAGAATATTAATGTCAAAAATAGTCAACAATTGCAATTTTAATAAGAGAGGTGCACTAGGTACAGCAACTTTAGAAAAGGTCACTAATTTAACACACTGTTTCTGCATAAGTTGAAAACAATATTGCAGTATTTGAAATAGGGAGAAATTAAACTATAATATAATGTTAATAAACACATATTGTGTACAAACTTTAGATTTTTCTGAGTATCCCAAGAGATACTGTATAGTGACCTTATTGCAGACAAGACAAACCTGTCTCTCCAGGAGAGGTCATCAACAAATCATTATACCTAAAAACAAAGTCAATGAAACTTTGATTATGTCTGCAACATGAATGTAAAGTTGAACATGTTTACTGGCAGGCCTTTTATTTCTCTGCAAACAACATGAAATTAGACTCTTTAACATTTAGCAACAACTTATTTGTTTGAAACCAGGTTGAGTAATAGACAAAATCACGACTTAATTCTCTTGCGAGACTTGTTGAATCTCCATTAGATAGAAAAAGGCCGGTGTCATCTGCAAGGAGCAAAGGGAATATTGCATATTGCATTCGATACAGCTGCAAGATGATTAATATAAATTAGGAATAATAACAGTCCCAATATGGATCCTTTCAGTACACCGTGATGCATTACATTTCTTGTGAACTCATGACCATTAACAAGAACACATTGTTTTCTATTAAGAACATAGTTATAGAGCCATTTATAAACATTACCATGAAAGCCACATCTATGCATTTATGAAAGTAAAATGGCATGGTTAGCCATGTCCAATGCTTTCGAGAGGTCTAAAAATATAGTTACTGCAAAGTCATTATCATCCAAGGCTCTATATATTCTATCAGTAAGTTCCAAAAGAGCCATATAAGTTGCAAAATCCCTACTTATGATTGTAGAGAATATTGTATGAGTTCAAGTCGTTAAGGATCCTTTGATACACCAGTTGAAAATATGGCAATATTGAGATTGGCTGATATATAACACCAGTATCCATTGATAATACAAACATAAATGTTAAAGGCTCAATAATAAAAGACTTGACTTCTTAATTGAGGAAGAGCAAATACCATCATGACCCAGAGCTGAATTTTTAAGTTCTAATATAATATCATTCACTTCATTAAAGTCAGGGAAATAAAAATTGCACACAAAAAATGGAAAGAACCCTTTATATAGTCTTGTGGGTTAATATTTGTATCAACTATCTTTTTTGGCGAGAAATCATTGAATTCACATGAATATTGAAAGGATCAGTAGTAGAGTAGAATTTGTAAAGTAAAGTAAAGTAAATGATTAATAGTTTACCATGTGGACTTAATATTGTTTTCTGATTTAGTAAACTGATCACTACAGAACTTCTTGGCTGCTCTAAGGAGAGGATTGTATTTGTTCCTGTAAGATTTATAAGTTGTTATATTCAAAGGAGTTTTAAAATGAATCATCCATTAAATCTATTTTCTGTAGAGTTTATTTTCCAAAATGGAAGACTTTCAATCCAAGAGAAAACCAGGGATAATTAAACTTTTTAGCATTGACAGAATGAGTAACCAGTGGAAAGCACTTTATAAAGCTTGAATTGAATAGTTCCATAAATGTCTGATCAGCTAAGTTTACATTTTTTCCTATACGTGTAATATGATTCTATGTTTATCATAGATTATCTTATGCCCATCTAATAAGCAGCACCTGAGAGAATATAAAGTATATATAAAGTTATGAGTCTGTGATGGGTCGTGTTTTCTGTAAATGCAACAATATATATAAAACTCAAAAATAAATCATTTGTCCGTATGGAAAGCAATAATTTTCCATCGGTTGGGTGAAATTGCTTCTCTCTGAGATTCAATTTATGTGATCTGCAGGCTGTCAAGCTATAGAGTCCTTCTAAATGACACAAAGACAAAGATGAGAATATGAAAAATATAAACCAAAAAGTGGGCAGATGACAATCAGATAAGTTTAACAGCTGCTTTTATCGTAGCTGCACACACTTTGACTTTTGGCAAAAGTGGCAGTTGCTAATGTTTGACGTACTGCTGTTTCACTGAGTTTCAGTGACATATCTTTGTCCAAAGTGAACTAACTTTAGTTGTGTTGCTTACTAGGTCCTACAGGACCCAGTCATATTAGAACAGGTACCTGGTAGTCAAAAGATACAGTATATATTCTTTAAATTCCTCAACTGTTTCAACGTATATTCTAAGTATGAACTGCTCCTACCTGGGTGCCCTCTACATTAGGTGTCCAAATACAACTTCTCCACTTTTACAAAGAATACTCTGTAGCTGCATTGTTAGAATGTCAGACTGACTGACAAATCAGGCATTTTAACGTCATCATCTTGGGCTTATGGAAATTGTGGAGTGCATTTTTCACTAACTCTTGAAATAACGGCACACAACTAACACTGTTGCGTACACATCAAATAAATGTATATCTACCATAGAGGAAAAGGTACACTGGCTCAGTATTGTTGGTCTATATCAATGTCCCTTCTCCTTACATTACTTATCTTGGAGAAATGATCCCAGTGCATGGCCCACAGCAACATATTTATACTTCACTGATATTTACAACTATTTGGTTGAATCACCAGGTACGACCATCATTTAAGCTATAAGATCAAAACCAGGCCTTTGTTAGCTTCAATCGCAGTAATTCCGTTGGGTTTAATAGAAGTCACAGCCAAATTTAAGTCAGTTTGAAGGACTCACCTAATCCTATTTGTTACTTCTTGACATTTTCAACACAAGTTAATGAGACTCCTCCAGCGTTGAGTCGTCCTGAGACAACTCCTCCAGCATTTTGTCCTCCCTTGCTGGCACCTCCTTTGGTGGTGGAGGGGAACTCCCCTAGTAAAGCATGAAAGTAACAGAGGACCTTTTTTTTTTGACAAAATAAAATACATTTACACCGTTCATTGAGTACTATTGGTACAGAAAAAGTCACCCACATGAAGAAAATTAAGTGTTTGATGCTCAAAATTTTCCCGTCAAAGACTGACGAATACCTAGCTACTAAAATATAATCTCAAAACCTGAATTGAAATGTAAAACTGAGTCACTCCATCGTGTATTGTTCCCTCACTCTCTTGAAGATATGTGATTCTAACCTCGAAGGAAATCCAACACATCAAATATATAAGCCTAATTGCCTAATCATTTTAGACCCTGAAATTCAACCTTGGTATCTTTGGAAACTTTGTACTCAAATGTTTTAAACAAATGTCTACATGTTTGATAAAAATCTAAATGATCCCTCCACCTCTGGTTTAACAAAGTCAGTCAGGCCTATAACAACTTCTGTATTTTTAAAACTAAAACATGATCTAATCTCTGCAATATTTTCCAAATGATACTCACCTGCTGCCAGGGATGGGCAGTATTTCTATTACTTGTATTTCAAATACATATTTCAATTACATTTGCGTATTTTGTAATTTGTATTTGATAAGACAGATAAAAAGTGAATGTAATTTGTAACAAAATACTTTTGAGTGGAGTAATTTTGTATTTAAAATACTCAAAATAATCAAAAAACAAAAATAATAGGCTACACATTTTTATGGGCTGTTAAACCAGACAGAGTGACCTATAGAGCTGCAGGTCACTCCTAAAAGAAAAAGAAAAAAGTATTTGCTGTATTTGAAAATACAACATTTTTCTGGCACCAGTATTTTGTATTTATTTTGATACATTTATTTGAGGGGTATTTTGTATCAAAATACATTTTGAATTATCTTTGCCCATCTCTGGTTGAGTGTATTCTCAGTGTTGAGTGTTTTTGTGGATGGAGGGGGGTATGGCAGGTGTATAGGCGTCTGCATAGATGAGACCTCTATGGTCTGACCCTGTTGAAGAATCAGGTCTTGCTGCAGGGACTCTTGCTGGGTCGACCTGTTTCACTGGTCTGCCAAAGAATGAGTGTGTTGGTTCTTTATTTGGTCTCCCTCCTTCAATAGAATTTTTAAAAAGACTGTGTTACTCATCACCACAGTCACTGTTATTCAAGATCACATTCAGTAAAATGTGATCCCATCAGCTGCTTTAACTTGTGCATGGTATTTCATTATGTGTGTTATTTTTCCCCATCTTCTTACATTGACCCTGACAACATGGCCGTATGGTTGCGTTTCATGAACACAGACAATAATAGCCCACAGAAGGACCAGGACAGCAGCTCTCAATCCCACCGACACACCCGTCCCTATTCAGTGCAGAGTACATGCCTCCTCTCCTTCTCTCCTAAGGTCCTCTGCTTTGTCTGAATGGCATATAAAACAAAGGGTCACCTGGCTGAATGCTGCTGTCCAGGATTATGTCAAGTTTCTGTGAATCAAAAGATATTACAGTTCCTGATACCTTTTGGAAACTGTTATGGCACAGAGATTGTCCAGTTTATTTCCAATGTCTGTATAATGGCTAGCAGGATGCTCTTCTCCATCTCTCCTCTTTCTTGAGTAACTACCCATCAAATGTCATAGACATTGGCTAATCAGTTAAATAGTTAAGTAGTTAAATTACGAAACCAGTGAGGGAACTAATGAGGAACTAACTATTAGTTGTTTCTCAGTTCTTAAGTACCTACTCATCAAATGTCATAGATTGTCTAATGGAAGACTATACTGCAGTTACTAGAGAACAGAGTGGGACATCCTATATTGATACATCAATAGGTTATTATTAGTTCATGAATATCTGTGAATCTATCACACTGAGCACATGATTAACTCTGAATCAGCTGCAGAATCAATAAATCAGTCTTTATTTGCCACATGTAATCACAGTGAAATGTAATACCGACAGCTCCTTAAGATTGTGCACAAAAAAAGCCCAATGAGTAACATTTATCAATCATAAACAAATTAGCAATAATATGGGCCTGGTTGAAGGGGGAAGTGACCCAATCCAGGACCCCAGTGGCTGGAGATTAGAAGTTATTCCTGAACCCCTCAGCACCAGTCTGGTCCTGGCACCTCCTCTCGACCACAGTATGAAGAAAATCACATAGGGATCCAAAGAATATCCATGTGGCCAGAACCACAGCCAGTGTTCAGTCCTTCCACGGCCACTCCTCTTGCTCCCCAGTTGCAGAGATGAATGCAGAGACGGTCTTGCCCATCTTTGTGGTCTGGATCAAAGCTAGTGTTTATCATCTCCACCTTTTCTAGATCTTTACTCCGATGTTAAAATTTAACAAACCTTGATAGTTCCACAGAAAGCTTAAAAAAGTGCGCAGTAACAACTAAATCATTACTAATCACTTAAACATTACCCTTTTTGTTCCACGCCAAAGTGGTTACTGAGTACTGAAACATTACTTTATTATTACCTGACCATTAGTTATCCTTTTCATGTCCCCTAAAGTAAAGTGCAGCATCATACGGATTATTTAATGAGTACTGGATCATTACTTAAGTTTAACCATCTTATCCTTTTTGTCTGTCTCAAGAGGTGTTACACCCTATTGACAAATACTGTAACTAATATTGTTCTTATAATATTGACTCATGATGGATCCTTCCAGTAATTACAATTTCAACATAGCAAATGGGAAGACAGCAGATTAAGTTGGGAGCCCAATGTGTTTGAACACCACACACATGGAAAGTTTTAATTAGTTACAAATAGTAATCTCAGTTTTGTTCTACAACATTCTAAAATAAAATAAAAAAATATCACAATCATGATCAAATCAAAGACATATTTAGTTAAGGATAAACAATATAATATTCACTTAATCACCCATAACAAAATGATTAAACTGAAACACATACAGTACAGGGCTAAACCGCTAAGCTAGCAGCAGCAGCGATTCATTAATACATACAAATACAATAGGCTGCTTAACGCTAAGCTAGCGAGGGCTAATTAGTAACACACCATACAACCAATACAAGTAGGGAAGAAGCACATTTAGGACTTTGTGGTGCACAAGACTCACAGAATGATATACAGACAGATGAGTACAACAACAAGCTCACTCTACAGAGATGGAGGGGTGAAAAAAACCTGTGCTGTCTCTTTGTGTGTGTTTGTGGGCTGTAGCTGCTATCGGGTTTATATTGTTTGTGTTTTCAGCTTTGGCGATGTTATAATTTATGTGCCTCAATAATGCTTGTTGCACCCGCTGTAGTGTTTATAGACTCATTTTTGTTTATTTGTCGAAGTTTTGTCTCTTTTTTGTTTAATTCTAGTGAGGCTATACAGAGGAAGGCATGTGTGTAATAGGTAATGAGTTGTATGCACAGGCTGCAAATATCCATCTATGGAGAGAAATACAGGCCAATGTTGGGTTGGACGTGAGGGCTCTCTGGTGGGATGCATCATTGTTATTTTCATAATCATACCCCTAACCAGCTAATACCGGTACTTAACATTAAAGTAACTGTAATGTTTTATTACTGTTTCTGTGATGCTGCTTATCATAGTGACACGTTACAGTTGCTGTCTTTGGCAGTGATGTTTTCACAGCTTCAAACTCAGTTCTTCACTTGCCACCAAGGCTTTACAGCAGTTGCTAACTGCTGTTTTCATGCAAGTGATCATACAAAAACAACACATGATACTGCTCCCACTTAGTTTATAAAATCAAATATCAATGCGACTGACATGTACTCTAATCTCATTAGGAAACAGCTGACTTAAATTCATGTACATGAATGCCACCCCTCAAGTTTCCATCATGTGTTTTCTTCAAACTACAAGTAACAAGGTCTCTAGAAAGTGTTAACCCTCAATGCATGCTGGGAAATTTACTTATTTTCTTTTAAACCTTATTTGATGAGTGAGGTGAACTCTTTGGCATCATCATTTCAAGACTTTTCCTTTAGCACCACCATGTGGTTGACATGTGGCTTTCAGTCTTTGTGTCTCTTTATCTGGGTCAAACAGTCATGTTGCCCCAATAGCACAATGTGATTCTGCCATGTCAGACATCTTCCTGAATCAACATCAAACACTGAACTAACTGGAGAAACTATGCTAACAAGTCAGCTTGCCAAAAGGATAGAATATTAGAGAGTTAGCTTGTGAGGTAGGTAGGCTATGCTAATGAGTAAGTTTGCCAGTAGGCTATAGATACAAAGATTAAGGACAATATCATATTTCACTTGAAAATAACTATGATTATTACATTTCCCTCCCCTTTTTGTCTATTAAAAAGTGTTTTGTTGATGCTCATGTTGATCTAGGACCACACTGTCATGTTGACCCTGAATAATTAGTTAACGTTGATCCAGGACCATCACCGCCATGTTGAGTCCAAATAATTTGCTTATGTCAACATGGCAGTGATGGTCCTGGATTGACATTAGCTATTCTGTCCAGGATCAACATAGCAATGACAGTCAAGATCAACATATACAAATTATCCAAGATCAACATGACTATAATTATCCTGGGTTAATACACACATATTATCCAGGGTCAACATGGCAGTGATGATCCTGGATTGACATGCACAAATTATTCAAGATCAACATGACTATAATTATCCTGGGTTAATACACACATATTATCCAGGGTCAACATGGCAGTGATGATCCTGGATTGACATATACAAATTATCCAAGATCAACATGACCATAATTATCCTGGGTTAATACACATATTATCCAGGATCAACATGGCAGTGATGATCCTGGATTGACACTAGCACTGCAGTGCAAAATGTCAGCATGTTAACAGCATATTACCATTGTCATTGAGAGCATGTTAGCATGCTGACATTAAGCTCAAAGCACAGCTGTGCCTAGCTCTTTACATAGAGCTGCTAGCATGGCTGTAGACTCTTAGTCTTGTTAAAAAAATAGCATTTCCTAAAAGAACTGGTCACTGTCATTCTAAGCACACAGCAATAAGTAAACAGTGCATTTGTTAGCAACTATTTTTTTCAGCAAGGATCAATGTACAATAGGTGAGCTGCTAAGCTTTTATTTTGGTACTTCCGGTGACCGGCAGTGTGAATTTGCATGTTAGCTAAATATTTAGTTTCATCCAGAACATTTAGATTTAACATTTAGATTTAGATTTAGCATTTAGATTTAACATTTAAATTTAGATTTAGATTTAATATTTAGATTTAACATTTAACATTTAGGTGCCACATTTAATATTTAGATTTAACTATTTAATATATTTCTAAGTTAACAAATATTGCAGTAAATGTGGTAAAAGGTGATGTTAAAAAATTCACAACACTTTTTTAAACATTGTTTGAAGCTAAATGTGGCAAAATGTTGATGTTATTTTCAGCGTGAGCCATTTTACAAACGGCACCCCATAGCCACCGAGGTCCACTGACAAAGCAACCGTATTTGACCAGTTCAGTGTGAGAACAGGCTTAACCTATCGACATCATCACCATGTAAAGTCTATGAGCCAAGCGGGAACTCACAAGCAGGGCCAGCGAGAAAAACTTACTATTCAGTGGGATGCATACCATGTAAGTATGGTCGGAAACTAGAAACCTTTTGTTTCCAGGTGAGCAATTCTCATTGGACAGAGTAGGCACCATCTTGGAGTGCGGTATCCAGATCTAACAATACATCCATGCTCAAATAAACTGCAATATCATGTTCACAGTAATGTTTTTGGTCATTTCACAGGATTGCTGATAATAACAAAAAAATATATCCAGCCAGGGGAAGCTGAGTTTTAGTAGACTGACGTTGACTCATGTTATTGTAACTCTTATGTTAGTTAAATGTAACTTATCAAAAAGAGACAAAGGTCTGTGGAGCAAAAACTTATTAACATATTGCAGTGTTGCATTAACCAACAGTTAGAGAGACAGGTTCACATCCTTCATGTTTATACTGGAAAGCAACCAGGCCAAGGACTGATACATGCTCCTGTAAGATGTGTTAAATGTGCTGGGGAGATCTTTTTTTCACATTGTCTTATTTTGGCAAGGGTTGAATGAAACACAAATAATTTGCCATATAAGTTGCTGTTGCAGAAAAGCAAACTGCCTAAGCACTGCCTTCCCACTCTGTGGTTCAGCGTGACCCCGTTCATTGTGGATGTTGCACTCTCAATGTCACTCTGACTTGTGCTTGGAGGAGCCAAGCATCCTTTGGGAAGAGTTTGTTAATTGAGGTAGAAACATGGTTGGAGGAGGATTACTTGTTCCCTGCCTGCTACTAAAAATGTCATTCAAATAAAAACATCATTGAGCTCACGTAATTACTTTTTCAGTGACTGGCTGAACATCATTATAATGTTCAGTCATAGCTCATGCAATGATACTTAATTGAGGAAGATATTTTTGTTTGAGTGAATGATTTTCGGTAAGGTATGTTTGAAAGATAAACAAGTAATAAATAAAACAACAGAGAGAGGGGTTGTTGTGGTAAGAAACATCAAATTAACACTACAATAGATTTTGGAATATACTTGTTGGATTTTTTTCACAACTCCTCCTGGTCCATTTGATTACAACAAAAATTAATTTTTTTAAACTTGAAACACATTTGTGTGTTAACATTGCTGTACTGACTTTTGCATATACCAACGTTGTATTTAAAGATATTTGAAGGAACAGTTCATCCCAAAATGAAAAAAATCAAACATAACTTTCCTCTTTCGCAGTACTATTTATCAGTGAAAATTATTTTGGTGTGAGTTGCAGAGTGTTGTCAAAGATATTGGCCGTGGAGATGTCTGCCTTCTCTTGAATATAATGGAACTAGATGGCACTCAGGTGATGGTGCTCAACACTCCAAAAAACAGAACCATCTCAAAAAAACTTACTAAAGATAATCCACAAACCTTGCTAGCTAATGTTACAACTCACCAGAGGAGGATGCCATTAATGTTTACATCTCACACTGTCATGAGCTTGAGCCTAAACCACGTCCCCCACTCACTCGGACAAACCATCAACATTCAGTGAGCGGCGCTATGGCAGGTGTCACAGTACACGGCATTTCACAGGACGCAATTGATGACTTTTGGGGACATAACGATCAGATGTCATTGAGAAGAAACCAAATGGGCCTAAACTACGCATTGGAGGGATATAGTCATCATTTTATTGTTGAGAAGGTCGATGAAAAGCTTAAATTACAAGCCAAAATTTACAGGTCACAGTGTACGCTTGTGAACCGCATCTTGTTGCCGTCACCATCAAAGACAACAAGTAAAGTGCCACTGAAGTTCAGGTTTTTGACTCAGAATATGAGAAAAGGATAACGTCATTTTTACCATCTTTACCAAGAGTGTCTCTCCGTTAGTTTGGTGCTACAGTATTTACACCGAATCATTCGGCGTAACGTTTGCCAACCTTTGTTATCTCTGCGATTACAGATAAATTAATGAAGCTAAGCTCCAGAAGTTAACGTTAGCTTAACTAGAGCCCTTTGGACAACAGCTAACAATGATGTACGATCACCAAAGTACAAAACTAGAACAAAATAGGCTAATGAACTCCCAGCAAACAAGGTGACATGATGAACAACGCAGCTAGGAGCTAACGTTAGGCTATCTTTAGCTAACGTTAGCTAGAGATGTTAAAGATAACTTTATATTTCTTTCTAGCAAAGTGACAATATGTTGCCTCAAACACAATGTTGACTTACCTTAGAACAGATGTAGACATCATTGTTAATCTTATTCACGTTGAGTTGATGTTGTGGTCTAACGTTACCACACAACTTTATCCAAAGGAGACACTTTTCTCAGTTGAGATGTGGTTTAAGAAAGCGTAAAAAATACACACCTGGTCGCCCAGCCTCTCAGGATACCTTGTGTCGGAGTTGCATGTACCCCATGCACGCTGTTCGACCATTTTTAAACTTCAAATCTCCGAAAAAGCTCATAAAACCGAACAAACCTGACTTTCTGTAATGCATTTCAATGAACATCCAGGCAGAGAATGTCCGAGTGTATGGGAATGGCTATACGCACTGTGATTGGCTCATCGCGTCACTGCAAATCATTACAGAGTTTTGTGTTATCGTTTTTTCCCTAAATGAGACACTTAATGTTAGTTTTTCCTTAAATTTGTCAGAGACAAATTAATGTCTTTCACATTTTCTTCTGACCTGCTCCGAGTATACATCATCTGGATGTGCAGGTTTTCGAAAACTTTTTGCATTCTTAAATTGACACCCGTCCGTACCTGTCAAATGGAGAAAAGTTGGAATGAAGTTGCCTGTTTGAAAGAGTTCATTTTTTACTGAAGCTGGTACTGTCAAAACAAAACTGTGAGGCTTGATCATAGATTTGAACTCTTGTTTTGCAACATACTGTGCATTCACCAAGCCACAGTGAGAACTTTTTAACCTTGAAATGCTCAAATAGTAAATAGCAAAATAGAACTTTTTCTTACAGAAGGTGAAAGAAATCATAAAAACTTTAAAAAGTAGGTCCATACAATAGTTAGACATTTGTTTTTATTTTTCACTTATAGATGTAATGAGTTTATATTGTGACTATCACTTTTTATGTGATGAATCATTATTGGCTCAGTTTCTCGATCCACCAAAGTGACCCAGGCAACAATTAGTGTGATTGCTTTGAGAACTTTTGCGGACCAAACAAAAATTTGTTTAGTGCTTACTGAATAATCCCAGGAAATATCCAGGGCCCTTGTAAACCTGCATGAGTGAGGATTTTCAATTTGGTACATCTGCACATAGGTGCAAAGTTTTGTTGAGAAAATTTCGATGCAACATTCGAAAATGTTTTACTCAAGTACATTGAACTTCAGTTTCTCAGTCATTTATTTTCCAGTGTCCTTTTTAAACTGCCCAGCTAACACGTTGCAGTCTCTGCTAAATATAAGCCGGTGGTTTACCTAATTTTATCACTCTCTTAAATCAGACATAGTTGTTTAGATAGCTGCCTGAAGTCAACCATAACTAATGAATACACTGCCATTTTCTGCTCAGGCCAATGGATGAGAGCAGGGTGAATAGCCTCGGGTTAAAGGAGTGAGGCCTGCAGAGCAAAGATGAAACAGCTCCTGCTAAGTTACTGTTTTCGTAATATTCCATATGATCCTTGTGGAATCAAAACAAACTTCTCTTACCACAATATGTCTTAAAAGGTGGCAGGTGTTTTCTTGTACCTTTTGGCTTTAAAGATTTTTCAAACCCTAACCTAACCCCTAAAACTGACCAACTCTAGAACTAAAGTTTTGATTTGAACAGGTTCACCAAGCCAGTTCAAAAAATGTAGAAATATCCTATTGAGGGGGGATACTTGGCATAACCCTAGATTTTGAATTACCCTTAAAAGATGAAATGGATGCTTTAAAACTAATATTCATTAAAATAAAAACACATTTTAAATGCTTCACATTTGCAAAGAGGCCCTTAGTTAGACCTGTGTTCAGCTGTGCAGGAGAGTGAAACACTAAACTGAAGAGCTTGCCATATTCATTTTACACTGAACAAACTCTCCGTTGTCGGCTAGTAAAATTTCAAATGATGCAAAACATAACGTCTGTACAGTTCCTTGTATTGCTGTGCAAGATGTGAAAGTATTTATCTCTCAACAAGGAGTATGATTTCATTATTCTGACAAGTAACCTGTATACCAGGCCTGCTCAAAGTGACTGTCCTGCAATTCAGGTTGATTTTATAGACTAATAGTATGGATCTATGTGCTGAATTACAAACAGTAGACCTCCTCATACTTCATTTTCATTAATGTCATATTTGACTTCGGTACAACATAGACCTTTTTTGATATGTTTAGGTGTTAAGACTTCATTAGCTCGTATTATCCCTCTCCACATTTCTTGCAATAAGTCTGAAAAAAAAAATCTAATTACTTATTAAAAAGTAATAAAAACTTTGTTAGAGAATCACAGAATTAAAAAAAAAATCTCAGATTGCTTTATTACAGAATATATTAGATGTATGATTTTTAAATGAGTGGAGAAAAAAAAGCAAAACCAGAAAATCACTGACAAAACTGCTCTTATTGGCATATTGTTTGTAAGAGCAGTTTCACTGCGAGGCCTACTGTACTTCTGCCAATATTATTATTTGACAGGTACTGCAGTTACATAAACACTCTATGCTCGGGGTTGTAAATTTAATTTACAGTTTGTTCCATACTAAAGATTTCACTGACTGTGAGCAAATATGAAGCAGATGTAAACTAACTGAAGGTCGGCAACAGCTTTGATACAAACACCGTTGACTCCGTCCTCTGAGAGGTCAACAAAGCGCTCACCTCTGTGCTTTGGAGAATGGATGGGTTGCGAAGTTAGCAATAAAGCCCCATCACAGTTTTTCTCAATTTCTAAGACACTCTTAATGAAAATGGGATCTACTTGATCTTCATCATCACCTTCTTTGCATAACACAAGTCTTCTCTGCAAATGTGCTCACAGCTTTTCAATGGTCTCACACAATTCTCACATACGTTTTCAAAACAATTAACACAGTGCTGCTGTTTGCAAGCGTGGATCAAAGAAGCCAATGGTATTTAAAAATGAATTATGACTGTAATAAAATGAAGAAGACTTTTTAAGAGAATCTCGCCTCTTACACTATTTAAAAAAACATGTGAAAAGTGCAGGTGCAGAGAGTTGCAGGTACATCGTCAGTGAGCACAACATCTTTGGAGAAAAGAATAACACACATGCTGTGATATGCAGCTTGCTTCCTTTTTGGCACATGCTATGGCAATGTAAAGTATCAACAAGTGGCACAGGCAGAAAGTATTAATTTGTAAGGTCAAACTGAATCACACTGATGGCTGCATTTTGCATCCTGTTGTCCACTGTGTAATGATTGGTTGACAGAATATTTTCAGTTGACCACAAGCTGTGTTGTTTGATGGGAATATTTGATTTTTGTTGCATGTTTTTACTGTTTTGTGAGTGTTGGAGCAATTTTGGCAAAATGTGTCATTTTTGGCACAGTGGGCTCTAGTTTGGCACGCGTAATGGAAACCCAACCTGATTTAATTATCACAGCTGCAAACTCATGAGTTCACATCCCTCTCAGCCAATCACAAACAGCCACAGCATCAGATGGGAGTATATGTTCAGAATCTGTCATCTTAGAAAAGAAAAGAAACAGAGTGAGACTGCGAGAGATAAAGAGAGAGCACGCGCGCACGAGAGAAACACAACATTGATTTACAATTGTGGTGACCTCCTCCCAGGCTACCTTTGCATCATCAGCCCGTGGAGGTCTGCTCGCAGTTCCGTATATTCAGACACTGCGAGCTTGGACCTTCTGGACCAAAACATCAGTTTCCTCCTGGGAGAAGTTTGGCCGTCTGACGCTGCTGCTCTCTTCTGCCATGGTGAATTGAGTAAACTCTCATTACGCCTTCGCACGGCGCATTTAAGGGCGAGGAGAGGGGCTCATGTGATTGGTGTGATGTGTGTAAAACCCACTCCACGCCTTCTCTCCTCCCTCTTTCCGACTTGTGCAGGTAGGAGGGACGGAGGTGGGAAAGAGGAGTAGCTGCGCCAAAATCCACCTGGCCACACCCAGTTGGCGAAGCGCAGGTGCGCTGCGCCTCCGCTGCGCCCGGTCTGCGAATCTAGAGCCCAGTGACTCTCAGGGCCATATTTTGATGGTCTAAAACGCAAAGCGCCAGGCGTGCAGCGCATGGGCGTGTCCCAGTCACTTGCCAGTTAGACAGCGCGTTTTCAGACTGTGCGCCGTGGCGGAGAGTCTAAAAGGGTTGGACTTATTCTGTGAATTAGTCATGGGGGTGTTTTGGGCGTATCATTCAATAAGCCAATCAGAGTGTCGCCTCTCATTCCCTTTAAATGAGGCACAATCGGAGCGCACGGCGGAGAGCTAGTTAGATGGTGGACCAACTATGCCAACTGTGAAGAATGAGCGTTTTACAGCTGAGGAGACGATAAATGTATCTCTATATCCACTGTCCCGTCACATCTGATGTCAGATCAAAGGGGATTGGCACCGTTTGGCACGTTTGGCACTCCTAATGGAAACCCAACCTGATTTGATTAACACAGCTGAGTTCATCCCTCTCAGTCAGCCACAAACAGCCACAGCATCAGATAGGGAGTATATATTCAGCATCTGTCATCTTAGAAAAGTCAGAAGAAAAGAAACAGAGTGAGACTGCAAGAGCGCGCGCACACGAGAGAAACGCTGTCAACAAATGAATGTAAATTATTCAATTTATTTTATTTTAACCTGGGAGGTTAGAGAGCCCAGCTCCCTCTCCAGCGGAACACTTTAGACTATCTAAATAGGGCCCTCACTGTTTGGAAAATGAGTGGGAAAAATATTAAAGCAAATGAAAAAAACAAATTAGAAAAGTATGGTGTCCATACATATGTGTACCTTGTTTTCAAAATGACTGGCCTTTTATTCAGCGTCAACACATCTGTGTCCTGGCATTAGACATAGGTAATACTGTAGATGTCAGATTTGGAAGAACAATGATGAGACATTTTAAGCTTGATTAAAGTTTAAATAAATGCAAGTCAGAGGTTAAAGCAAAGGCTGTGTAATCCTGCAGGGATTGCCTGGTCTTATACACCAGCCTATTGCCACCTCTCTGGGCTGTTGGGCTAAAGTACAATAACACAGGTCTTTGAAGAAGCCGTATCTTGTAGTTGGATAAGTGTAGTTGACACCATTTTCTGGTGTTGAAGTGTGTCTGTATTATACTGTTTGGAAAAACCAGTTTCTCAGTAACTCAATCCCACAGAGTTTTGTGTAATTTCTCAATGTTTTGAACACCACAAACAAAATTCCATTAACTTCTATTGTGTCAGGCTTTTAGTCTCTTTAGCTGGTGATTTATTATATGTTTATCCATTATATGTAAATTTGAAATCACAGTTACCTTTAAAAAAACATAATACATTAAAGTGCACCACTTCCTGTTGAAATCATTGATGATTTAGTCTTTGACTTGGGCAACTGCAAAGTCTGCATACCATCAGAACATAGTGCATTGCTGTGATGCAGTTCCTCTATTAGCCACGAGATGCTGAGTACAAGGAAAGTCAGATTGTATTTAAGTTCTGTCAGAAAACTGCCTCACTGTCACTGTGGTCTCAGTAGATGCAACAATGCTTACAAACTCTTCATTAATAAGGTGTCAGAGTTTAAAGACAGGTGTTCTTAGGAATGCTTTTGCTTAATCAATCAAGCATATCAATTAGGTTCAAAGTTAGGTTGAAATCTAAAAGCAAATGCAGTCATAGTTTACATTATTTCAGTCAGTGATAGAGTTTTTAAGGTAATCTTGGAGCCTTTCAAAATTCTGAACACACATACTGTACTGTTTATAGTAATTAACAACCTATTCTTGTCTATTTCTCTCCCACCATTCCTCCATGAAATGTGCAAGAAAAACTAAGACATAGCACATTACTGGCCGCTATCACCCAGACTAAAAGACAATTTAGACTAAAGCTGTGTAATGCTTGTAGATAGGCAGTTTGTGTTGTCTGCTGTGAAGGATTTTTTAAAAATTAGTAAACAACATCTGAATTAAGGAAAACAAATTTCAAGAAAGAGGAAAAACTGAGGTACTGACAATGCAAAATGGATACTCTAATATTTAGAAAATGGTACACAGGAATAGAAAAATAAAAAGTTTTGTGATTATTTTCTGTGTTTTGACTGCAACACAGGTGCTCCCATGCTGCGCTGGACTTGGGAACATAAAGTACAATCACTGATTGCAGAGTTTGCACCTGTGATGCAGTATAGGTGCCACATATGCCCCATAATAATATGTGAAATGCTTTAAAACAAACATTTCTAGTAATGTAGTAGGCTAAATGGCGGACCTGTCAACATACATGAGAAAAAAGAAACTTTCTGTATTTTCTAACAGAGCAGAACTAAATACTCTACTTAAAATATAGACTTGAAATTGGTCTATCAAAAAAAAAAAAAAAAAAAAAGCCAGATTACACACATCACACTGGATGTACCAACCAAGGACATCATGTGACCTGCAGCATCCAAAATTACCACATATTGGGCAAACATCAGAGTCGCCTTGATGTCCTTCTCTTCTCTTCTCTTCTCTTCTCTTCTCTTCTCTTCTCTTCTCTTCTCTTCTCTTACGTACTCGAGATTTGAAGCTGAGCCTATATGTTATAGACACTTATAACATAATGAGTTTCAACACAGTGCTACTCTTTTTAGCTCATTCCCTTTTTTTGTCCATTCTTGAAGGACTGAATTTTGTTCCAGCAGGAACAGGCACTATGAAGGCCATGAAAGACTGCCAGACAGAAATGTCCCCGATAAGAACGCCCACAGAAACATTTAACACCTGCATTCTCTTGCCCTATTGTAGCCTTGCTTAAGCCTGCTGAAATGGGAGTTGACCAAACTCACAATTCAGCAACTTTTTTTTTCTCGAGAGAGAGAGACATTATATAAACTGTGCTCACTGAAATTGACTCGTTAACTTGCCTCCTAATGTTAAGACTTTCTATTGTAAAATAAAATGACAGTATTCCAGTGCAGCGACATTAAAATGCCTCATTTGTCTTTGCTCTGGCTTAAACCTCGCCGTTTCCACAGTGAGAAAACCGACATGCAAATTATACTTTCCCTGCATAAATATTTGGCAAGAGTTCACAATAACAACTTACTGTCACTATTACTTTTTCTGATAGTATATGAAGCCTAATATTACCCTCACCCTCAGGCTGAAAGAGGGTGGAGATAAAGGCGGGAATGTGTGGGAGAGCAGAGCAAGGTTTCTAAGAGGCAAATTGCCAAGGCTGAGACATTAGATCGTCTTCCCTGAAAAACAGGGAAATCTGCGAAAGTGAAAATTCAAGGTCACAGACAGCATGAAGGTTTCCACACGGAACTTCAAGTCCTCACTGAGGAGGAGGTCTTTATCAGGGTGTTAATATATTTCGATAATGCCAATCCATGCTCAACCATGTTTTTGTCCCTTTTGTGCTAATTCTTGCTTGTCCGTATTGTGATATGCATTCAGTATGTCGAAGTTGTCTGTGCTGTGTATGCACCACCTGTGTGAACAAATAAACTATCTGTCTATGAGATAATGCCCATTTGCATATCATTTTCTGCCAATGCTCATAGAATATTGATAAACAGACATTTTATTCCTGATTTCCTTTAATGTAACTGTCATGCGCACCTTGGAGAGACGCTCATTGTTTCTTTTTTAATAGCAAAGTACAGTTTTCAACATTAAAAAGTGTCATTATTTTAACTTAATTAAGCCCGCCTGGCTTTCACCTCCTCCTCACCTGGCCTCTAAAGGATCTCTACTCCTGTCCCCCTGGCTTAATGGGCTAATGCACGCGTCCCACCAGTTTATCTCACAGGCTGCACCGCAGAGGTGGTTGTCCTGGACAACATCAAGGTGAGTGTGCATCAAAAGGAGGGATCCTTGGCCTACATGCACTGCTTGGTAACAAGCCAAGGCTTGGTCACATGGATGAGGGTTTTTGATGTTGTAACGTTCACTTAGTGGCTCCAGGTTGCTTTTCTGATGATGTAATCTATAAAACAGATTTTATATGTTTCTTATTAAGTCAAACATCTTAATCAAGACTTCCAAGTCCACTAACAGACTCAGATGTGTATCTGTTCTCACATGGTTAAGACCAAGTGAAAGCTGATGTTTTCATGTTGGTTCTTTATTTATTGCGAAATAACGTACGTACGTAAGGCTCAAAGTTCAGTGTACTTAAGAACAGGCTTTTTGGCTTTATTGGTTAGTTGAACAGAGAGCAAGAGGAAACATAAGAAGGCAAAGAGGGTTGACATTCAACACCAAGCATGTGTGTCTAGATCTCAACAATGCTTAACAATGGATCTGCTCTTTCTGAAGTTTTCCACTTGAATAGTTCAATAGGTTGCAAGAAAACACCACATAAAACAACAGGGTTATTATAGTTAAGCGCAAATAGCTGCACCATAAAACTATCAGTGAAATTTTCCAGAATTATTTTGTCTTTTTTGTCTTTGTCAGACAGGATAGATACAGTAGATAGACATGAAATGAGGGGAGAGAGAGAGGGCACAACAAACAGCAAAGGGCCGCAGGTCAGACTCGAATACGGGTCACTGCAGTACTTCAGGCTGATCTGATGTAGCCAGCGGCTATCCAAGCCAAGATTTCCTCTTCCGGTCATTTCAGCTAATCTCTTAATACAGATATCTGTTTATGACTGCAGATACATTTTTAAAAAGCTAATATGAAGCGAACTTGTCGTCAGTCGATAGATTTTGAGATTGCATTTTGATCAATGCATTCTGTTTCAGTGTGATATATTGGAAGAAATGAAATATAATATAAGTGTGTTTCCTTTTGTTTATAATATAGAGCCATGGAAACACTGGTTTGGAACGTGACCTTGCTTAATTCAATGCATTTAACAGTTTAAATCACCTGGTCTGTTTGTTTTGGAGAGGAAGAGACCTTTGTGGAAATTTCCACTCCTACTAAAAGCTCCCTGAACATTGAACGCTGAAGGAATTCTAGCCGGGAGAAGTATCAGCTGGTTGCATTCTCCAATCCTCACCACTAGCTGCCATTAAATCCCCCTAAATCTTACACACTGCTCCTTTAACTTACTTGTATAACTTTCACTGTCATTTTTTAGTTTCGAACAAACAAATCTTCCTTGCCTTATTTTAAGCCCCATATTGTGTGTTTTAAAGAGCTGCCTGTCTGTCAGTGTGGTTTAAGTTTGGAGTCAGTGGTATTTTTGTTTGGTGTAAGAGCTCCACAGAGAAGGCATTAACATAAAACAGCAACACACCTTAACTGTGGTTCACATTGTGATTTTCAGAGCAGTCTTGGGGCTGCTTTGACACACATGGCCAACAGTTTGTAAACTGTTTGACAAAAAAATGCCAAATAAGCATACTTTTCAAATCTTCTAAGCTCTTCCATGGCAAGAATTACTTACGCCGTGTAATGGCTGACCCACATGGAGTCTTGTGTTGCAAGCCATTTGAAGGGTTCCACCAGCGATGGGAAGCCTTGGCATTTTAAGGGAGAGCTGCAGGACAAATGCCAGCATATTTTAAGAGACAAATAGCACCAGCACTAAGGCCCTGCTCTTGTAGATACAAACCATCAACAACGACCACTGTGTCAGAGTGACAGAAGGCTGCCTCCCACACCAGGTCATCTTCTCTCAGCTGGCAATGGGTAAAATGGTCAGATAAGGGAGATAAGAAAAAAAATCTCTGTGAAGGCCATCCTGAAAGAAAAGTTAAGATCAGTGCTCAACCTTATGAGAAAAACAACCCTCAGATCCACTATCATGATCAGTGTCAAACCAAAGGACACAGCAGGGGCAGGGAAAAACACAGACTTCCAAACATGTCACAGATGCGGCAGGACAGATGTTCATATGTAAATACACATGTGCTATAAATATGTCTTTTGGCAGAATATGTGATAATGTACTCTGAGTCACAGGCCAGCTGTTTTCATGATGTACCGTATGTAGAGTTCCACATTCCCTCCCTGCTTTCCTCTGTGCATCTTTACCATTGTTCGAAATATTAATGGAAATATAATTGCAACTCATCACTACACTTTGTGAATCAGGACAAAAAGTGCCTGTGCTGTGTATTGACAGGAGCATACTGTATGTAGTCACCTTTGAACGATCGCCTCTAGAAACATAGCTATGGCTCGCTACAAAATAACTGGTGTTATTTTTTGTTGGTCTTAAACATAGACTAAAAAAAACATCATCATGGTTTTTTGGAGCCAGAGATGACCATATCTGTGGATCTGACTGAGATGTCGAGGACACTATCGGCAGGCAACCTGTCATTCAAAGCAGCCTGCTCCTAATTATGTGTAACTTTAAGCCTTAATAAAATGTAAATGGGGGTGTTGTAGAACCAAATTCACTCCATGTACAGTTGTCATGAAGGGGGGGGATTAGCTATAGAGACCAAAACCATTTTTGTACCAGGCTGTAAACATGTTGATTTCTGCTGTATACCACTTTACGATGTTGATATGATACATTGAAATGTACAAATGTATCTGTAGAAACATACAATGCCATTTTCTTGTCACCACTGGGCTGAAATGATCTTGGGGTCCTGCTGTCAGATGAGGAATGGGATATGGCCCTTTCTAGGGTTCATGCCTCTGCAGTGTACTTAAGACATGCCTTAGTACAATTTAAACTGTGCTACATCTGCTACACTTCTCTTACCTTGCAAGCATATTCCCAAACGTAAACCCTATATCCTATATCATCCTTTTTTGACATCATTTCCAAGACTTATGGCTGTAATATTATGCTTTATATACCAATTTTTGATATATTCTCAGTTCCAGATGATTCCAATCTCCCTGCTCACTTACAGAAGGATATTGCCTTTTCCTCTCTATTAGTTAGACGCTCAGTTTCATTTTAACGAAAGAATGTAACCCCTTCATCACACAGCCAGTGGATCAAAGATGTGATGCAAAACACATTCACCCTCATCTGCTCCATTAAGAGAATTCATAAACCTGGAACCCATTAAAAAACTGTGTAGCAGTCCTACACTATGAACTCATACTTCTACAGGTGGTCTGTCCTATGTGCTTAAATACACTATGATATATGTATATGAGTTTTGGTGCAATATATGTTCAAAATCAGAATTCAAGTGGCTTTTTTTTCTTCAAAAATGAATGTGAAAGACTTGTATATGAACACAATTCACAGGGAATTCAGCTGAATGTACAGGATGCATATCGCTACAGAGACAGATCAATTATAACTTTTTATTTATTTGTTGTAAGATGTTTTCATGTCACTGTTGCCTCACAGCAAGAGGGTTCCTGGTTCAGTCTCAGGAGGGAGCCCTTCTGTGCAGAGTTTGCATGTTGTCAGTGTGGGTTTTCTCTGGGTACTCCGGCTTCCTCCCACAGTCCAAAGATATGCAGGTTGGGGATAGGTTAATTAGTGACTCTAAATTCCCCATAGGTGTGAATGTG
Organism: Epinephelus awoara; assembly: GCA_035609425.1. Classification (NCBI taxonomy): domain Eukaryota; kingdom Metazoa; phylum Chordata; class Actinopteri; order Perciformes; family Serranidae; genus Epinephelus; species Epinephelus awoara. The sequence continues at coordinate 10,850,230 of CM069304.1, forward strand.
AGTGTGAATGGTTGTCTGTCTCTATGTGTCAGCCCTGTGATAGTCTGGCGACCTGTCCAGGGTGTACCCTGCCTCTTGCCCAATGTCAGCTGGGATAGGACCCTCAAGAGGATGAAGCGGTTAGAAGATGGATGGATGGATGTTTTCATTAATTTATAATGACCTGAAAAAAAAGAATTGTTGTGTTTTCAGTACTGTAAAATTAGCCTTTTATATCTACATACACACTCCTCTTCCATGGAGTCCACCATGTTGTTTCTACAGTAGCGCTTTAAGGACAACTTCAGTATTTTTCAACCTGGGCCTTATTTCCCCATGTATATGTGTGCGTATGATTCATAGGTACTACTCGTTCTAAAATTGGTTCAGTATTGAGGGAGGCGGATGCAGCCGGCAGCCGCGAGGTAGATATGGGGGCAAATGCGTCCCGTATAAGTTTGCACATTAAAAGTGCTTTTTTTCGCCACTGACTGGTTCAGATCGCCAGTGCTATCTCTGTAAATAGCATACTAGCCTTTCCATTACCTCTGGCCTGTGTGATGTCACGAGCTTTGCTCCACTGTGTCTGTAGCTCTCTCTACTTGTGGGGCAGCCGTTTTCTTGAGGAAGAGGTGTTTGGGGATTGGATGTCTTCTCTTCTTCAGCTGGCAGTCATCATCTTGGAGGAAGTGAGCACTGCAATGGTGGTGTCTGGACAGGAGTGTTAGCATCTATTTGTAGCACAACTAGCCACAACTTCAGCATCTCGCCATCTGACAAAGGCAGCCTATGAAAGCTGTACAGGATGTTGCAAAAAAAGGCCTGTTTATTTGAGCACTCCAAAAACTCCGGTAACACTCCAGGGGGAAGCACGTAAAAGACTATGTCCTCTGACTCTTCTAGCGTAACACACACACTTCATACACACATACTCACTTACAGTACCTAGCGGGGCAGCCCTCCCCTTCTCTGCTCCAACACTGACTGACACCTGACACCATGCATAGCACTCATAGCACTGGCGATCTGAACCGGTCAGTGGCAAAAAAAGCACTTTTAGTGCGCAAACTTATACGGGACGCATTTGCCCCTGGCTCCTGGTTGCATCAGCCTCCCTCAATACTGAACCAATTTTAGAACAAGATGTACCTATGAATCATATGCACACATACACATGGGGAAATAGGGCCCAGGTTGAAAAATACCGAAGTTGTACTTTAATGGACAAATCACACACTAGCTCTAGGTAGGGCCATTCGTGTTTTCACGTTTTTGTTTCAGCCACCGTAGTTCTCCTACAAGACTGGCACACAGAGGAAGTTTTGGCTCTGCAACCTCACCACTTGAGGCCACTTTCTTCTACACAGTAGGCCTTTAACTGTGTTAGCAGTGTTCAATATTAATGCACAGTCACAGTCGGGGCAGTTCTCCATCTGATGAGCATCAAACCAGTTATTAGGTACCTGATCTTCAATGACAGTAAGTTGTTTCCAGTATTTGCCCCCCAGCAGTTAGTCTCATTATTGATCATTTGGCGGAATAATAATTGGCTGAGAAGTGATTTTAAAGAGGAACTATCCTCATTTTCAAAATTCATACATGTTGTTCCCAAGACAGACCAAAAATATTGGTAGAAAATTAACAACTCTCTCAAAAATCCAAAAACTAGAGTGCTAAAACTCAAGTTTGTGATGTCATAGGGTATATAGTCTGAAGCTGCTCCATAGACTGTTCTGAGTATATGGATACAGACAAGCAATGGAAAAAAAGTTAATTTGGGTGCAAACAAACAAGCAAACAGACAAACAAAACCAAACATTCTGTAGGTCCACAAAATCAGGCTCCCATTCATTGTCTATGGAGCAGCTCCAGACTTTATATCCTGTGACATCACAAGTTCGAGACTTCTCTACTTCTCTGGTCTCGGTCTTGAGAGAGAGTAGATCATTTTCACAAATACTGAACTTTTCTAGGCTGTGGAAATAACATATTGGAATATGTAATTAAGGTGATGTTCCCCTGTAAAGTTTTCAAACCCTCTTCTTGTTTGTACTGAAGAAGATATGAGAAGCTTTGAGGCACTGACTGCAGTAATGACTGTCACACGAAGCCTTTTGAAGCTTTTTGGCTTTTTTTCTTGTTTGTTGCTGAAGAGTTGTTCTCAGCTTCAGGGCATTGAAAAAAGAAAGGGAGGTGATATCTGGTTTGTAGAAAGGCTGAGGCACTGGTGCAACACCTCACTGATTTCATAGTTTCAATCCCATGTGTGTGCAAGGGGTCCCCAAAGGCTACAAGATGATAATGATGATGTTGTTGATGCATTAATAATGTCCATATGGGTTTCACGATATGTCCACTGTGCAGTATGAGATTTAAGAAATTCACACTAAGGGAAAAAATTATTTTTATTATTTTTCTTTAATCTCTAAAGAAATGATATTAACTGCATTGTGCTGGGTTTCAACTTCTCTGGCTTCTTACGGCTCTTCAAACAACATTAATCATGTCATATGGTTGTCATTTAAAATAAGCATTTTTCCTAATGTATCGAGCACTTTAGAGAGGTGAAACAAGTTACGGCACCTAAGCTCACCCTTGTGTATAGAGTACCATCGAGCAGCCAACATGCCTGTGTGTGGTTCTGGCCCAACTGCTCGGTTGTTTCATGGTTGGGTTGGACTGGCGTCTATGGCTGCCAAGAGCTGCAGACCAGTGAATCGTCCTACGTTTCACAAGCACAAACATTTATCCAGAACAAGGAACACATCACAAGATGGAGGAGAATCTCCATCACAGCACTTCATTCAAAATAACTATTGTAGTAAAAAGAAAGGTCTGCTGCTGTTTGTCACCACAGGCCACATTTTACAGCATAAACTGATATTCATATCATGGGGCATTGTTTTAAGTTCTAGTCAAGGTCCAGACATTTTCAACGAAACAAAACGCATCAGGCTGAGTTGTGGGGAAGACTGAAAGAATAAACAAGACATTATAACATACTGTCTAATTTAATAATTTCATGAAATTCAGCACTCAACTCCCTGCTTTTCCTCAAACTATTTGTTTTTAACAATGTTCTGGTGTCAAAATGTCGAAAAGGTCGTCAGAGAGCAGGACAGGACATGTATAAGTGTTACACGTTACATGCTGGAGGTGAGAGGGATGTGAATTCCTTGTTTTCCTGTTTGGCCCTGTGAATAATCATGAAAAGATGGTTTATGTTAGATTATACACACAGTAAGGATGGTGCAGCACCTGGCTGTCACGTTTAATGCAGCCCAGCGTTCTCTTTGATATTAGAGGCTTCTGATGACAATAGCTCTGGAAATGAATATGTAGGGTACCTGAGGCCACTGATGATGAAGAATTCATTCTTGTACCATTTATAAATCATGTAAAAGCAGAACTGCAGCACCTGAATGATGAAACTAATCCAGATGACGTGAGCTCTGAGCGAGACACTGTCCAAGGAGTAGACCAAAGAGATGCCTGGACTGATGAGGGAACGTTATTTAGTTACCTCAACCGCAATGACCTTGGTTTTATAAACATGCAAGTAGTTTTTCTGTCCAAATTTCCGACTAGGGAAGCCAGACAATCTCAAAAGCGTTGCGCTTTCTTGGAAAAATCTCGGCCCTCATCTGTTCAGGCAGTGGCTGGAGAAAAGGAAAGAGGTGCCACAAGTTCCAAAAGCTGATGGGCGCTCTAAATGTAATTTAGATGTCTCTTAAAGGGTTTTTTCCAGAAACACCTTCAGCTGACGAACTCCAACAAAAAAAAAATGCTGGGGATGCCACATCTGTCAATAACAGTGGAGAATGTTGCACTCACAGACAGCTAATTTGAGTTTGGTATGTGGACATGAAATATAACTACACAGACTTGATTTTAAAATATATGTATACTGTATCTATATACGGTATGACTTAGTGTTAGGATATAAAAATACTCTGAGTAATAATCGAGGGGCACCATCAGGAGAGGTAAACCAGGCAAATACTTGGGGCTACCCCCAAAAACTTTGTGAAAAGGGGCTGTTTTTTTGCAACGACAAGTATAAACTGTTAACTGTGCTGTTAGGACAGTCAGCTGCCTCTAACTGTCATAGTGTTAGGTGTAACTGTCATCACAACGGTCAGGCCCTCGATGGGCTTCTCTGCCTGGGCCCCCAGAATCTAGGATCACCACTGATGTGGTTTTTCCACAAAAAGTTCAATTACCTTGTTAAAATGTCTACTTCCACTCCCCTTTCCTCATTGAACAATCGACCTATGAATATGCAAATGTTGTTCATTTCAAAGGTTATACTTGACACAGTGCACATACACATCCTCAGTGTGTGTGCACTGGTGGCTTCATGTTTCTACATTTCCACACTTCAGTAAGTTGAATATTGGTTAACAACTGGCCTCCAAATAGCTGCGAACAACACTTTGCTCCCTCAGCAGATGAATGTGAAAACAAACAGTGAAGTAACAAAAAAGCAAAACACATTTTTAAGGTAAAAATATGATAAGGGACTTTCCACATTATAGCACAGAACTGATCCTTAAAATAAGTGTGTGGTGGCAAATGCACCATTTTTTTTGTTTATGTTGATTTGTAATGCATGGCTCTGTAAAACATGTCTCCAGATGTCAGTGCATTAGTGAATGTAAAAAACGTGCATTTTTCAAATGAAATCTGTTTGTTTTGATGAATCCCTCTTAAAAGGGTAGACTGTGTCCTTTTGACCCATTTACTTAACTGGTCAGTGTGTACTCGATGACTGCGTTGGTGGTGACACGTTATCTGAATGATCTGAATAACTGACCACTTACTTAGAAATGTTATCAGCATGAGAACACTTACTTAGAATATCATTTTCTAATTTATCCTGGGGGGTGGCAGCAATGACTGATGTGTAGGCTAAGGACTGAATTTGGAAATAGGCTCGTGCCTTAAGTAAAGCCAGAGGTGTGTCCATAAAAATGCGATTACCGGAGACACAAATATTACATAAATGATGGGGCTGGTTTGTGTGAAGCGCAGACATGGCACGTGAATAATGAACCCGAATCCGTCTCTTTCCCGCAAAAAAACATCTCAAAATGTGAAATCTGACAAATGAATGATTCAACGCCCTGCTTTTATTTCAGTGGGGGGAAAGTGCGGATACAAAAGTCCTCCTAAATTCACTTCTCATCAAACCCAACTTGTGCGCCTCTGACTCTGAGGATCTCAGTTTAGGAGGAGTTTGTGACTCCTGTAGCTCTTCTAGAAACCTTTACCAAAACCTTTTTAACCACAACGTGAGAGTTACACAGGCCTTTGTCGTGCAAAGTTCGATATCTCACCTTCTGGGAAATGAGCCAAACTAACCAACAGTTATCTTGGAGCAGAATGTGGCCAGGGGGGGAGATAATAAAGACGGTCGGCGGTGTGAGCGCTCCCAGCATGGCGCTAAAAACCGAAGAAAGTCGGCTCTATCTCAGCACAAACTCAGCGGGGAACGGCAGTCTGAAGGGACCCGAGAATGCAGACGCAAACATTTACAACTCCGGACACATGAATCTGCTCGCCTGTGACATGGAAAAACACTGCTGTCAGACAGCTGCTGCTCCTCAAGAAGAATTGTTAAACGCTGAGTGCCGTGTGGGCGACAGTCGCTCTTTTTCTGCCTGCGCCACAATCTCAGAAACAGCCAGGGAGCTCTGCAAAGCTGTGTCCGTGTCACTGGGACTGGCCATGGAGTCCAATGACACGAGCGACACGGACGCTGCTCTCCCTCCGTGCGCCGCAAATGACCACATGCGAGGGGAGTATTTGTTCGGAGTAGGAGCCGTGCCTCTGAGCTGTCCCGGAGCCCAGGCTGCTGCCACCGAGTACAAGTGCCCCGACCGAGATGACCGGAAGCAACTGGTGGAAATGTTCAAAAGTTCAGAGACTGCTGCGCGTCTGCAATACTTCACCTCCACTCAATCATCAGTGAATGAACCAAACTTTACACTGTGCGAGGCTGATGACATTACTTCAGAAGAGATAGATCATCAGGACACAGCGGGAGCTGCGTCTTGCCCTTATGCTCCGTCCGCGCCAGGCAGCTTTGCACAGTTCAGCCACGCGGGAACACATCGGCCGTGCGGAGTCTACGAGCCCCCAGATGAAGCGAGAGAGTTCGGGGAAGCCATGGAGAACAAGTTTGCTGGTTATCAGCCAGAACATTACAGCGTCAAAGTCAAATGTGAGGACGTCGGATCTGCCGGGGCGTTGTGGAGCAGCAATTACACCTTTAACGAGAGGTACAACACTCAGTGTTGGAGCTCCAGGCAGTGCGCTAATGCGCACGGCACAGGCGCCAACACCGCGTTCGTATCTAATCCATATGAGAGGAGCGTCATGCGTCCTGAGCAGTGGTACCCTGGCGGGATGCTGAGGCCGCCTTATCCCAACTCTAACAACGTGAAGACTGAAGTCGGCGAATGGGTGGATGTCGCCTACAATGACTCCAGGTAAGATATGGCCTAATTATAGACTAATAATGACAATAATAATAATTGTCATAATAATAATGATAGAAAAATAATCTTGCCTTATGTGGTTAAGAGTCTGAACTCATGCGTAGGAAGCAGGGAAGGGTGAGTTTGCTGAAACTTGTAGAAGATAGTGCAACTAAATTTACACTCTGACTCCAACATGTCTCCAAAGTGAGTCTGACCTTAATCTGACCCCAGACCTGCGTGTTTAGAGTCTGTCAACTGTAGAGTTACTCCCAATTGATTTAGATGTTTTTGGCCAAGTGTGGATGATCAGTCTGGTGGGCAGTAATGGCAACAAAATGAAACACTTTATCATAATGTATCCCAAACTTAATGTCACATACAGATAGATTTTTAATTTCTTACAGACAGCTGTGTCAGGTCTCACGTTTTGATGTTTAAATGACGATGGGGGGAATAAAAGCATTTTACCCTTATTTTTTTCCAGTGAGAACCCAAATGTCAAACAAAACAGATAAAAAAAAAATCACATTTCTAATGTACAGACAAAAGTATATTTTATTATCAGGCTGCTTTCAGTAAATTATTTACAAATTAAAGTCCATCAAACCAAGGCTTGCCTGCACTTTGAAACAGATGTAGAAATATATTTGGCTGCTTCGCATCCCTGACATTTAAGATGCGTGTGTATACACATGACTGTTTAGACACTTTCGACTTTAAAACTCTCATCGAGTCTGCTGACGACACAGCTGTGATGGGCCTGATCACAGATGATAAAAAAGCCCATCTGTAAGGAGAGGAGGATCTGACCTGTTATTGTCAGGACAACAGACTCCTCCTGAACGTCAGCAAAACTGAGGAGATGATGGTAGTTAACGGGTCCTTGGTGGAGAGGCTGGACAGCTTCAAGTACCTCGGTGTCCACATCACAGAGGGCCTGCTCTGGGTGCTGCATACTGACACAGTGGTGAGAAAGGCAAGGCAGAGACTGTTTTACCTCAGATGCTCCCCTCAAATACTGAGGAATTTGTACCCCCCGCACCATCAAGAGCGTCCTGACGGGGAACATCACTGTAAGGAAACAGCACCGACAGGACCACAGGGCACTGCAAAGAGTGGTTTGTTTAAATGAACATACAATATCCCAACCCTGCATAAAGGATGTTTACACAAGGCGCTGCGAGAATACGGCCAGGAGAATCATTAAAGATACCAACCAACCGCATAATGGCCTTTTCTCCCTGGGGAGGTCAGAAGGGAGGTACCGGATAAATCATGCCAGCACTGAGAGGCTCAGGAAGAGCTTCTACACTCAGAAGGAACATGTTTACATTTCACTGAAATTGTACTTTATACAATTACATGTGACAAATAAAATTGACTGACTGATTAAAACAAAACTTGAGTGAAGTTATCCAGAAAGATGCCTCTACAGGTTTGCATTTCCCTTCCCTGAGTTAGTCCAATCTGTGATCTGTATTTATTTATCATACAGCTGTTTGGATTTTATCCCCATGTAGCCTTTGTATTGTTGTAATAACATTACAACCCCGTCATTCCAGTATCTGCAGTTACAGTCAGTTTTTCTTGGATTTTTTTAAATAGAAAGATATGACAAAAAGTCAAAGTAAATGAGCCACATGGCCAGGAGCAGGTGGAAATGGACTGGTGTTAATGTCAAGGGGGTTAACTGGGGAGCGATGAAAGTTAGTCAGGTGACGACGTCAGAGTAGTCTGGGGTCAAGTGAGACATGGCTGGAGATAGGGACAGTCTGAACAAATATAAAAACAACTGAGGCAGCCGACATGACACTGTTGTGGAGTTAGGTCTTATTTGCGGAAAAAAGAGCAGTAGATAAATTATGTTGCAGTTTCATCCAGTCTAAACATGTGGAATATCATGTAGTTCACTGCAGATTATAAGGTGCCACATGAGAAAAACATAATTCAGTTTTATAATAATTATGCACTTTTACTTAAGTAGGTTTTTGAACGTAGGACTTTCACTTAGAGTATTTGCTGGTTTAACTTAACTAAAGGATCTTAGTACTTCTTTCACCCTGCATTTTAGCCTCGTTTGGTAGTGAACTGGCACAGCCGGTTGAGTGTATATGGCTTGGCAGTTATGTGTAATTCTAGTTTTGGTTGAATTTCGGGACTCTGGCTGACTGACCAGCCACACTGGTCTGTTGCTCATATGTAGGTCACGTAGGGGATTCCAATCTTAGACAGAGCATTTCCTGGAAATGGTTTTACCAAAGAGATTTTAATAGGATTGGTTTGGTGAGCTGTGCTGTACTTAAACCTTTTATTATAATTGCCACACAAACAGACAGAAGTGATGAATTGATTTTTTATCATCCAGATTTTAAGACCTCCAGCGGCTTTAGCAGAGAGCAGAGTGGGAGCTGGACCTTGTGTGTGTGTGTGTGTGTGTGTATGTGTGTGTGAGTGAATTATATCCAGAGGAGATGGAGCCGAGCACTTACCCATAAACAGTGAGCGCAAACTGCAGCGAGAGAGATGTACAGTAGAGGAATTCAGCAGAGACAGCTACTCAATGATAATATTGGTGTATGTCTAGTAGCTTGACCACACAGTCCCCTGACCCTGGAGGAGCTGCATGCTGTTAGTGAAAACAGATGTTTCTCTAAGTGCGTAGCCCAAGTACACAAAAGTATAACACAGTTTCCAGGCTGGCACACTTAGTTAAACTTAAAGAAAAGTAATGGATGCATATGAGTTCAGCAAATAATGTGTGAGTGAAATGAGGCAAACACATTAGAAGAAGTAAATCTGCATGAAACAGCAGGTATTTCAAACACTTCGTGGATATTTATCAGATCAACAATCACAAAAGTGTCACGTGCAGTATAATCAGATCCTCAGGCAGAGCTCCGCTGGATGTTTCTAAGAGCTGATTCAAGACGAGAGTAAACAAACTTTTGCAGTCAGGGCCACTCAGCTCTGAACGCCCCGCCCCGCCTTAAGATCTGAGGCTGCAGGACAGTGGAATTTTTTTTCAAAATGTATATTGTTTTTATCTTATATTATGGGTATTCATATTACTTTAATGGTCTGATTTTATGGCATTGCAGTCTTGAATGTCCTGAAACGTTTTAATTCTGTTTCAACCACGTAAAGCACTTTGTAACTTTGTTTTGAAAAGTGCTGCATACGTAAGGTTTATTAGCATTATAGTTTATGGAGAAAAATATTGCTAATGCATGACAGGATGCTCAACACACACACAGAAGTGGGAATAATCCTTCGTCTCTGCTGCATTAATCAAACAGCATTGTGCATAGATAATAGCTTAAATTATATTTGTATTGTCCTTTTATAGGTAGAAAACATCAGGACACTGAGGATCATCTTTTTATCTAATTAAGGAGAAAATGTGGAGCTATTTCTTCAATGTCAATGTAATTTAGCATTTAGGGTCAGTGAATATATGTGTCTTGTGCATCTTTTGTATTTTTTTTGTAATACCATATTTTCAGTTAAAAAAAAGCACACATACAGTACATAGCGTGTCTTGAGTAAAAAGGAATGTGATGATAATTTATAGCAAAGATACTAAAGCGAATCTATTATACGAGTATAATCAAATCTGTTTATTTAAAAGATGGGGAAAAAAATAGTATTTAAGACAATATGTGAAAAAATATTTGAACCTCACGAGCCAGGAAGAAGAAGAGTGAATGTTAAATCTGCTCCAAGCCCTGACAGAGAATGAGATATTTTACATTATAAAAGTGTAACCAAAGTAAAACTGTATGTAAAGAGACACCATCCATTGTTTAAAGGAAAACACCACCTCATTTAAGAATTCCAATATGTTTCCACTTTATAGGAAAGTTCCAACAGTATCTGTAAACATGAGCTACTCTCTCTCTCTTAGAGAGGTAAGTCCCAAACTCATGATGTCACAGGGTATAAAGTCTGGAGCTGCTCCATAGACAATGAACGAGACTCTGATTTTATTTGCTTTCTTTTTTGAACCCAAATGAACTTTAATCTGTTGTGGTGTGCTCATTCCTGAAACAGAAAATGTACTCATATAAACCAAATCACAATGTTTATTTAAAACAGCTTCCTGGTAGAAAATTCTCATTGCATGTCCATTAAATCAAAGAGCGCTTAGCAGACGCTGCCTCAATTAGTTTGTTTTAGTCACCTAAAAAGGCCCACCAAAATAACAATCTATCTGTTTAGGTGTATGCTATATTTAGAATATTTTATTTTCACTTCTTTGCCAGATAGTGCTTGCCAACAGGGAATTGAAGCCCTTATATCGTAGTTACCAGACTCCACTGATGAAAACATTCATTTTATTGAGCAGAAAACTGAGTTGCTGGTCTACCGCGGTGTTGATTGCGCAACAACCCTGCACAGCAAATATTTAAATATAGCGTCCGTGCAAACAGTTTTGGTTTATCAAAGTTGATATCAAAGCAACAAAGTACATCAAATAAGCACAACAGAAATGACAGATAGGTCGGACCACTGTGTTTAACTATATCTTTATTTGTTACAGTTATGTCTGAAAATGACAACAGTAATTAACAAGTTGGCAGATTTTATGTATCTCCGCAACTAAAATCAACAGCCAGTTTTCTACCTGGAAGTGATTACTGTTGTTAACATGAGGTCAAGATGATTTGGTCTATAGTCAGAACACTCCACTGGGTGCTGTTAGTGTCATCTCGAACATCTTTCACCATTCATTGTCTGTGGAGCAGCTCCAGACGTTATGCCCTATGACATCACAAGTTTGAGTTCTAGCTCCTATCGCCAAGATTTGTGAGAGAATTGTTCATGTTTACGAATATTTCTGGACTATCTTTGACTGTAGGATTAACATGTATGAATTTTAAGAAATGGGCATAGTTCTCCTTTAAGCTGGAATGAAACTATCTATTGAAAAAGAGATCTTGATTTTGATGTGACTAGCTAACTGAATAATAACTTTATCTTAATTAACACGTACAGATATACAGTACAGTATATTGTATATAATTAATAGCACCTCACATAGCAGTGTGCTGCATCCCCTGGGTTGGACTTGAGTTTTTTTGTTGTATTGTTCAGGCCTCCACAAACCCTGAGCAATGCTGACAATATTTTTTTTTCTCTAAAATGAAAGGATGATCCTTTACCCTTTTAATACTATTAAAATGTCACCATCCATTTTATCAGGATTTATCCAAGAGAAATTCAGAAAGTCAGTAAACATGGTTTATCACCCGTCTTTCACCAGTAAAACTTAGACATGTCTTACGATCCAGCAGCTCTCTGTGGTGTGTGTCAGCTCAGACAGTTGCCCCTTTACACTGTATTTAAGCCAAGTAAGAGGCTGCAGCAGGAAGTCATTAAAAATATTGGAGGGGTTAGGATATCACAATTATGGATAATAGGAAGGAAATTTTCAGTCGGAGTAATACGTGTAAATATGAGTCCAAAGTGTATTTTGTGTCTGCTACATGGGGGGTTATTAGCTGTTGCCTTTGTTGATCTGTGTTCTCAGAGTGTTGCCTCACGGATCTTGACATGCATATTTTTAACATTTATTGTTGTTTGATCGCAGACCACATAATTCTCTGTCACTATTAATCACTCCAACTTGAAATATTTAACCATCTCATTGTATTCACAGCCCTGATCTGTGGCCTCACACTACTAGGACTGGACTTTAGTTGAAAATCTAAAGAAGTCTAATTTTAGGTTTCAGAACTTAATATGAGTGAAATCAGCCTGAAATCAAATGTAAGATAGTCTTGATTCTTTTATGATAGTATATTTACTGATACTTAAAGATTATTTAGCAGAATTATTAATGTCACCTAAAATCAGTCAGGTCACGAGGCTCTACTGTGAAGCCTCATCCTTGTGTCTTTTACAGCAAACCTTGGTATCTACGTTGCACGTCATTGAGCCAACGTTATGTCTGAGCCTTTTCCAATCTCTCTGTGTTCAAGGCTGAAAGAGGGCACCCATCTTGCCCCCCACCCCCAGCACTTGGCCACAGTGTTGGCGCTGAAATCTTTCCCACACCATTCTCAGTCATCACACTCTCTAGCCTCCTTAAATTGCACTCTTAGAGGCTGTAGCACGGTTCCGGGGAGTGAACAGTAACTGCTCTGTGGCTACAGTTTGGACAGTTTTTAACGAGGAAAAGGCAATTACTGTACGGACAGGTTGTGGTATGATCTCAAGGTTAACTTTTATTTGTCCAAAAATGGGCTATTAGCTTCACCAGATAATAAAGTCACACAGAATACAGTCCAGTGAAATAGCAAAACAATGGATTATAGAATACTGTGCAGGAAACCAGCTGATACATCCAAGCTGGGGAACATCAACAATGGGTTCTAATAAAAAGAAATGATAATGATATTATTAAGACATAATACCAGAAAGAGAATATCAGAACCTTGTTTTTAACAGATGGAAGTTTCCTGTAGCTGTGTTTATAGAAGTTTCATATGTTTGGCTGCAGGTTCGAGACTGGCAGAGAGCACATGTTCCCCATGGAGTTCTTCTTTCCACCACAGAGGATGTGCCTGATCTGTTCAGACGAAGCATCTGGCTGCCATTACGGTGCTCTTACCTGTGGCAGCTGCAAGGTTTTTTTCAAAAGAGCTGCAGAAGGTAAATCCTAATCTGCGATTGCCGTATTTAACAGCTAATTCTGTTGCCTTTTGTCTGCAGTTTGTGTACATCCATCTGACAGCCTACAAGTAACCTGTGGTTTCTCTGTCCACTCAGGAAAACAGAAATACCTGTGCGCAAGTAAAAACGACTGCACTATTGATAAGCTAAGAAGAAAGAACTGTCCATCTTGTCGGCTGAAGAAGTGTTTTGAAGCTGGAATGAGTCTGGGAGGTAAGATGGAATAACGTACTAAGATCTGTTTTTAAAAGAAACTATTGTTTTATTATCTCTGCCAGGAGGGGATCATGTGTGTGCTGTGTGCGTGGGTGTGTGGGTGTGTGAGTGTGGTATCTGTCTGTTGCTAATCTCCCAAACTACTGGACCAATCAGCCTAATATGTTGTGTGAACATGTGTTACAGTATGCTCACAACATCTTATGGCTGCAGTGATTCACAATTGTTGAAAAACCTGTTTTATTGACTGTTTCATACCGTCATTCAGAATACCATCAAGTTCTCTTAACTGGCCGGTCAGGGCTGCAGCTTTTCCAGAAATCAGCTCGCTCAACAATAACAAGCCTGACCATCTGTGACAGGCAACATTTTGGAGTTCATTATGGGTTAAAAACTGACATTCATTGAAAAGTTTGTCATTTTTTGAACCAGAGCATCTGCAGATTAATTTAATTCCCGATATGTTATGACCCACTAAAGTTAGGCACGTTACAAGATGACCAGGGTTGGAAAGTAAAGGACTACAAGTAACTTACGTATTTAAAATACAAAATATGTATAACTGTATTTTGTTGCAGTTGCAGTTTAAATTGATGGTATTCTGAATACAGTTACTGTCTTTAAAAATAGATTACTTGAAGGGATTACTTTATTTGTTTTATTGTTTTGCCTTAACACTGTTCCCTACCTAAATGCGATGGGAGTAAGTGTCAGTTTGATTGCATTGTTTTCTACTGGAATGTTCTAACTGGCCGTGAACGCAGCGCTGCCGATTTGATCTGAACTTTTGTTGGTTGCCATGTTTCTATTGATTCCTGGTGCTCTCTTTGAAAGCTCCAAGGTGGACGAGAAACAGCTAATTCATGAACTTGAAATAAGGGAATATCTACTTAATACCTCCTCATTTAACCCAAATAATCTCAGGGGAAACAAGACATTAGATGACGTAATTTTGGGGTTAGGCCAAGACAGACCGACATTTTTCAACATTTTAACACATTTTTCGATTAAATGATTCGTCGACTAATCGAAGAAATAATCGACAGATTAGTCGACAATGAAAATAATCGTTAGTGGCAGCCCTACCTGCTATTAAGACACGGTGTAAAATTCACGAGGCATGCATTTCCCATTAACAAATTTCAAAATGAGTGTGCACCTGCCACACCGCACAGCCAGAACACTAGTTATTTCCTACTTTCTTGTGCTGTAGCCTACAGACAAAGTTAAAGGTTTCTTTAGCGTTCCTTGTTTTGGAGGTTTTAACCAGAAGGCAAATTACTAGAGAGGCCGTGATCAGCTCGGACAGCCAGAATGCAGATCTGCACTCTACTGATTACACTTTTCTAGCTTTATTGCTGTGGTTAATTGTAGCGTTATGAACCTCCGAATCACATTTTCTTAGTAATACCTGCTATCATCAGTTGCATCTAATTTTAGAAAAGATGTGTGATGCAGGAACATGCATTCAAAATAAATGCATATGTGCAGTATGGACTATAATAAACATTGTTCACTACATACTGTTTGAACAAAGCACAGAGAAAGTGAAGTCCTAAAAGTGAAACTATTAATGGTTTCCCCAAGACCAAGTACTTTATTCTCTCTGCACTGCACATCTTAGCTGGCTCTCTTCAATTGCAGCATCATCACAATAGGGGATGTTACTGATAATCAAGCCCCTGACTGAGCTGCCATGCAATTTAGACCTATTCCATTCACTTCTCCTTACTGTCACCCAGACCTGCTCGTCATATTAGGCTGTAAAGATTGACATGTAGTGGACTAATTTTAGTCTTGTGTTCAATTTTCACTCTCTTCCATTTTCCCATTCTGTTAACGGTGAAAATTGGAAGCACAAAGCTGACATGAGACATGTGAATTAAAGCAGCAGACATGCTGGTAATTTTACCACCAGTCACTGACAAACCCATGGAGGGAAAATGTGATCTAATGCTGCGATTGTAAGTAAAAAGGCACACCTTTTCTAGTTGTGGCTAAAAAGAGCCTCCTTTCACTTATGTTCTTCTCATCCTGGACATGTAATTCACTCGCGGCATTTCACAGGAAAATTTATCACAATCATTTGTAGAAGTGGAGGCAGAAAAATTATACGTTTGGACTTATTATCCCAAAGGGTTTTAACTCAAAAATCTTTAATCCAAGTCATAAAATTCTGAAAGGAAAGAAAGTTTCTCATTTGACTAATTGGATTTTGATTAATTTCTCTCTCTCTTTTTTTTTTTTTAACAAAACTGCAAATGTATTTGCAGTTGTACCAGTAAAATTCAAAACTTTTACTATCATTATAGATGTTTAGCTTGTTAGCTTCGACAGTCTGAAGAGAAGAAATGTAATATTGGATTCTGTGTTCATTTAGTTCAGCATCTGTTCCAGACTACAAAGCATAGTTATTATAAATTGCTTGAAGTTTTCATTTTTATAATTTCATTTCCATTTTATTTCTGGAATGTTGATTACATCCACAAATAGAAGCCGAGCAGTGAGGCCAAACCATGAGAGCTGTTCGGGTTTTCAGCAACCTCAAGAAAACTCACTGCACATCTGAACGTAGCCTTCTCATATTAAAATGCATTTATTTCTTATTAACTTCATCAGACTTGAAACCTTTTACAGTTTACAGCCTCTTCCCCTGGCTTTCACGAACAAATTTTGTCCCAAAACAACTTCAGCTTCTGTTTCACCACCACTGAGTAAGAGTTAGTTAATGATTTACACAAGCTGCCGTTCTGCAACTTCTCATATGAAAAAAGGCAGTGCAGTGAAGTGAGGCATTATTACACTGTCAGTTTGAATATATTACTTATTCATAGAAAGGCTGGTCTGTCCTTATAGGCAGCCTTGTCTCCTACAACTGGCTTGTGTTCAGAGACAAAGTTTCTTGCAGGCAACGAAACACTACATTGATGTGTCACATAGGCTTTGCAAGAAGGCGGTTGGGACTATGGCAGATATACAAAGTGCAGGACTTTGACATCTGAACCCAAGGTTCATGTGCAGACTCGTTTCTTAGGTTTAGGCAACAAAAGCACTTTGTTTAGTTTAGGTTAAGTTTAGGGGGAGGTTGTGTTTTTAATTAAATGTTAATAAAAAGGTTATAAAACTATTATTACAGTCACTACTAGTGGATACTGTACTGAAAGATTGCCTATTTTATATGTTGTCAGTGAACATTTTGCTGATATATTCAGTGCCAGCGTTTTTGCAACATGCCAGGCATGTTATTTCCTTAATGTTTTAAAATAAATGTAATTCCCTCTGCGTTATACTTCCCTCGGAACGTATTTGCTGTTTCAAAATAGTTTTTAAATATCATAATTTTGAGGAGACAGGGGGTGTTATACAGGGCTTCCAGGTTGTTATTTGAGCTTTAGTATGTAGAGATGGGATCAAGTCATAGTTTTGCAAGTCACAAGTACATCTCAAGTCTTTGAACTCAAGTCCCAAGTCAAGACCGACAAGTTTCTCAAGTCCTATGCTTTAAGTTTTGAGTGCGAAACAAGTCATAATGCGCTCTTCACCAAATGCCATTTTGACAACAGAGTAATAGTAGCTTTACAAAGATTGTGAGTCAAAATTGTCGTTATTTCGGGGCATCGGTAGAGCAGGCGCCCCATGTACAAGGCTGTTGCTGCAGCAGCCCGGGTTCGAGTCCAGCCTGTGGCCCTTTGCTACATGTCATCCCCTCTCTATCTCTCCCCCTTTCACACTTAACTGTCCTGTCCATTAAAGGCGTCCTTTCTTTTGTATTTCACTCATCTCATATTCAACTTCCTATTCCCAAATTTGTGAGACATTTCCTGTAAGACAATTCTTTCTTCAAAGCGATGTTGTATGTTGTTTTATATTATGTCTAAATGAAATAAAAAGATTAACATTATTTCTAGTTGATTCAGGAAATGAAGGGAAATTAAGTAAAAGGAAAAAAAAGGAAAAGTATTTTTTGAGTGGAAAGGTTCAGTTACAATCGAAGCCATGAGTCATTGGGGTTAAAGTCCAGGAGTGTGGAGTTTTAAGTCATCAAATTTATGACAAGTCTCGCTCGAATCCAGGCCATGTGACTTGATTCCACACCGAAAATTTCAAACGTCCCTTTCCTCACAAACGTGTCCTGGGTGAGCTCAAAGTTTTTCTGAACCAGTTGTAAAATCTGAATCCTGCAGCGTGTCCTCATCTGTCCTCAGGCCTTCTCCCAGTTAGTCATTCCTAAATAAACTTCAACCTGCTCTAAATGCAAAGGAGTAGTGACTCAACACTGAGGTCCTTGTTAATCACTGAACTCCTATTCTATGCAGCTCTGGGGCATAAATATGAATTACATGTCACTCATAATGATGCAGATAAAAACTGGTGAAAGCTTGGGAATCACAACAAAATAATATCTTGATAATATGCATTGAGAGTGTATTGGTAAAATTAAGTATTAAAGTCTAAGGTAGTATCAGGAAAAATTTTGTTAAGTAATAAGAAAGACGAGCATGTCAGTATTAGTAATAGTGGTGTAATATGGGGTCATAATAGCATAATAACACTTAAAACATGAGGTTATATTAGGGAATTATTTTAATAACCAGTAAATACTATTGAAAGTCATTATTGTCATTGCAAACATCTACAGTAAAAGTGTCGAAATTATACTTTAAATACCATTAGTTCTCATGTAAAAACACATATAGTGCAGCATAGTAGTTTGATGTAATAATAACAAATCAGGGCTGAAAAATACAATATCAGCTGCTTGGTTGTAGTTAATAGTTGTGTTTGGTGTTACGCTGAATAAAGTAAAACCATAATTAAGAGATAATGGCCCTGGCTTTTCATCAATATGTCACTGGAGTTCAGTAACAGGAGGTTTTGCATTTTTCAGAGACACTAAAATTTGCAATTACAAGTAGATATTCTGGCCTTTGATATTTGAAGTGATAATTAAACGTTGTTGTTGTTTTGTTTGTTTTTTTCATTTCCAGCCCAGATTCAGGTTATTTCATAGAAATTATTCTTACCTTGCCATTCAAAGTATAAGCATAAATGAAGAAGAGATGGCTTAAGAAGAGAAAGTGACAGGAGACTTTGTGGAAGGTTTTATCAGAGCTCCTCCACAACTTGCATTGCTGAGCTAATGATGAAATGATATCTACAACCTGGACACCAAAGTGAGAGTAAAGTGGGATCTGCAAAGGCACACATTACAAAAAGGGATTTCAAGAGGAGGAAAAAGTGCTAAACTGACCTCCGTGATTTTTGTGCAATCAAGTCACACCTGGCAACCTGAAAAGATAGTTAGGATAAAGATGGTGATTATAATGGTGATGACATGGGTAATAAGGACATAGAGGAAAGTGCACCCAAAAATCTGAGTATACTGAGGAGAAATTGTCCAATAAATTTTACATGTGCAGGTGGATCTGAGTGTAAATGGGTTTATAATGAATAAGTCTGCAGCTCAATCAGTGGGGGTCAGTTTTAGCTGGAAACAATCTTTGATACTGATGCCAGAGCTCAGTGTGCTGGTCCATCATCGTATACTGACTTTTTATGCAGACAATTAACAATATCTAATAAAAGAATCAAATTAAAGTTACTCACCCACTGTTTTTCTGCATGCCTCCATGGTGAACAAAGAATCCAAAAACCAACTCTTGAGGAATTGGAATAAGAGGGGTCCAGGTACCAAAACATCTGTCTCATTCATCCAGTCATATGCTCAGTAGCCTACTACTGCTACTACTGAACTTTTCTATAACTCACTCATTCAAATTGTATTAAAGCTTAAAGCTATACATCATTAAGGGCGTGGCCACTTTGCGTGACAGGTGGATGCCACCACGAGCTGCAAGCTGCCTGCTGACCATCATCTCGGCCAGTCACTTGACCTCTGTGTTTGTGCTGTTGGTGTATTGAGTTTTTAATGCAAATGTTAGACAAATAATATGGCTTGCTGTGCAGTTATTGCTCCAGCAGTCCATCCGAGAAGTCTGGCCTCCATATGTATTTGGTGAGATAGCTCATTAAATAGCTAATAGCTAATTAGGCAGCTGATGAATTAGGCTTGGGTAAGCCCAGCTGTGCTAATGATGCTAACAGAAGTGTACGCTAGCCACAAATATTACACCTGCATGCAGCAAAGAATTTAGGATGATAAACCAATGTAGCCTAGTCTCCTGTAGATAGAGAGGTGGAGAATATCATAAGAGAGTGAGCCAGCAGCCACCACTTCCTGGCCAGGTATAGTGGTCGCCGGTCGGCCTGCTGCTGCCTCAGCTGTTTCACTGGTGCACTGGACTCCACTTCTAATCCCTGACGCCCAGTACAGCCCTGTCATAGCCAACCTCAACCCAGGACTTGTTTTAGATGTTGTGATTTATGTAATAAAGACAAAAGTATATTTTGGACTTGATGTGGTTGTCATTCCTCCGCCTTTACTTGGGTTAAATGGGTTTAATAGGCCTAATAGTCACATATAGGCCCACACTGGTGAAAACACTGCAGACCAAACATTATGGCTGCATTTCAGGAGGAATTGTGCAAAGCAGTGTAACATTTTCTAACACAAACTGTACTTTTAAATTGTTGATGTGTCAGTGTGTGTGAAAACTAAGCTTACAATACCGCTTGGATAGTAGCATACAGCCTAGTTTCTTAGTCTAGCTTGTTAGCCTCAGCTAGCTTGGTACTAGCTTGGTATCACCTCTTTTCCCATTTTTAAATTACTTGAGCAAGGAGCTCCTTGTGGTGATGTCACAGAGACTATTTTCATTATTTATACTGTCTTCGGTGTTTGCTAAGGCATGCCACTTGTCCGTGCGTGAGACTGTTTGTATAGGGTTTGAGCAAAATGCATGTATTTGGGAAGTACTTTGAACACAACTAAAGAGAAATGAATGTTTTGATATAGTTGTGCTGCTGTTAACATGGGTCCCCTTTAAGTTAAATTCATAAACAATGTTCTCCATTTTTGGATTCTTCGTTCATTGTGGAGGCATGTGAGAAAAACAAAGTTTACTTAACAAAGTCAATGTAATGCAGGTTAAGAATTAGTTTAAAAATTGTGATTTTGGCGGTGAAGTTTTCCTTTAATTGTTCCTCTGAGTCTAACAAAAATTGTTCTCGAATCCCCTCAGTTGGATGTCGACCTCCTGTTTATATTGGCTTCAACTCAAGCATGGGGATCTTAAGGTTAACTCAACCCAACCTATTTACACTGTACTCTGCAAATATCAGATGTCTGCCTGTGTCACAACTGAGAATCCTGGAGAGGAATTTTTAATTAACCATTTTTATTTGAAATGTTTGTCATCGGATCAGACACGAGAATGTGAGACTTGCCAATTAAACTTCTTATATAATCCACAATTGTCTTTTAACCCTGCTACTTTTGAGAGAGACTTAAGTCGTGTCTATAACTGGCAATTCAATATTTATCTAACTGCACTCAAAGTCAGGCTGAAGTTTTAATGAGACATTCTCTTCAAAGAAACTGCGGGAGGAAGGTGCATTACAATTAACTTTTAGTTACTTTTCAGTCAACACTGAATCCACTAATGAATTATAGCCTATGTCACCTCATATGTTGAAGTTCTGAATTTTGTAACCTCCTAAAGCTACAATGGATTAATCTTTATATGAATGAGATTACTCTAAAGAGCGAATCCATCTTTGAAAACTATTTCAAAGTTAAACATAAGTGAACAACAGAAATGTTTGTTCTTCAATGCACTCAGCACATATCACCATTTGCACTTGTCTGTTACTTTTTTATCATTCTGAAATAACAGACTGAGCTGAAACTTAAGTGTCCTCAGCTCTATAACTTGTAGAGATAAAGCAGTTAGTTATTGAGTACAGTGTCTTAAACCTGTTTAAGACACCTGGCATCTGTTGAGCAAAAGATGATAATTTTCTTGTGGTTGTATCACTACTTATTGTACACTGCAGTCAACTTGTGGAGAAAGAAATTGCTTTTGGACTTTTGTTGTCTCTTAAGTCTTATATGTTTTGCAGTACATAAGGAAATGTAAGTGTAATGCATGGTGTGCATGGTTTAGTGAGCAGTATAGTTCAAGGATATAAACCTTCTTGCCAGAAAACTTGTGATAACAAGGGGGAAAAATCATTTATATATCTGCATCAGCAGCGAGCTCTCATACATGATGACCACAAGCCTTTCCACCAGATGAGGCTCGTCTGCTCAGAGAATTTTCTTTCAAACGAAATATGATTCAATACCTTTAAAGCTATTAGTGGATCAGTCCGAGTATTGTTGGGTAAAATTGATATTTCCCTCAAAAGGTTACTTAAAACCCGCAGCTGCAGTATGAGACATTTCTAACAGATGATTTGGAAAGCAGAATAACATTAAATCTCAAGACAGGTTTCCTCTAATGTTCAAAAGACAAACAACTAGCCAAAGTATGAATACTGTATGTGCAGTTTGTTTAGCAATGTACTTACTTGTAATAGGTCCAGATGTGCAATTAAAGCAGGCAGAATTATGGCTGCAGACACAGCTGGATTCATCAGGCAAAAAAATCAGTATTAAACCTAAACTGAAAGGATTATACATCTGACTCTGAGACATTTATTCAGTTTGTGAAGACATCCGTAAGAGATTGAAGACCGACCAAGTTTGCTCGTCTACTGATAATGTGACAAAATACCACAAACATAATGATAGTGAATAATAAGTGATCAGATTCTTAAATTCTTGCTTTTGTTTGTAGCTCGTAAACTGAAGAAGATTGGACAACAGAAGAACCCTGATGAAGATCATCCTCTTCAGGACTCATCAGAGGTTGTCCAGAACATCTCTCCTAAATTAGGTCTGAACACCAACTCCGCCATGGTCTTCCTTAACATCCTGGAGTCCATTGAGCCTGAGGTGGTGAATGCAGGACACGACTACAGCCAACCAGACTCGGCTGCCACCCTGCTCACCAGCCTCAACGAGCTGGGAGAGAGACAACTGGTCAAAGTGGTCAAATGGGCGAAAGGATTGCCAGGTAGGACACTAGCTAATGAGCTGATTTTTATGCCTCCATACCAGCAATAGCTATGGCTGGAGCCATTATGTTTTTGGGTTGTCTGCCCATCCGTCCGTCCCTCTGTCCGTCTGTCAGTCCCATGCTTGTGAATGGGATAGCTCAAGAATGCCTCGAGGGGATTTCTTCAAATTTGGCACAAATGTCTACTTGCACTCAACGATAATCTGATTATGTTTTGGTGGTCATAGTTCAAAGGTCAAGATCACTGAGACCTTGTTTGTCTCATTCTTGTCAACATGACATTAGAAAAGCACGTTAAGGGAATTTCTTCATATTTGGCTAAAATGTTTACTTGGACTCGAGGAAGAACTGAATAGATTTTGGTGATCAAGGGTCAAAGGTCAAGGTCGCTGTGACCTTGCATCCATTTTCATGAATGCATTATCTCAAGAACAGCTTGAGGGAATTTTTTCAAATTCGTGACACACTTTCACTTGGACTTAACGATGAACTGATTAGATTTTGGGTGGTGATAGGTCAAAGCTCAACGTCACTGTGACCTCGTCTGTCTCATTCTTGTGAATGCAATATCTCAAGAACACCTTTTGGGAATTTCCTTTAATATGACACAAATCTCTGAAGGACTGAAGAATGAACTAAATAGAATTTTGTAGTGGGTCAAAGGTCAAGGTTAGTATGCGCTCACAAAATATGTTTTTTGGCCATCATATGCTGATTATGACAAAGCTTCAGATCAGCTTCACTGTGACATCATAATATTCTGCATAAACACTTTTCTGGCCATTAGCCATTGTCATACTTCAGGAACAGAAGGGGAGACGTTTGGTCAGATACTGAATTGGTGACACTAATGTTGGGTGTCCACTTTGAAACTGTACTGATTGTTTAGATCTTCTAAGAATCTGTGTTTTCACAGGCATGTATGAAAACAGTAAGAGAAACTTGACTGGTACACAGAGGCATACAACCACAAGGCGGTGATTCTTGTTAATATCTGGCTCTTTGGCTGCTAAATGCTTTGCTGTGTTCACCAGCTAACTGTGTCCATTTGCTGTTTGGTGTTGGTCAGGTAGTGGACAGGTACTGTACCGTGGGTTCATGATGCTGTCTGAAAGAAGCCTCGGTTAAACAGAGAGTGAATCAGTATAACTGAGCCATAAAACCAAAACAATGAGCTCAAAGATGTTAAAACACACTGCTGAGCATGGGGGACCTGCAGAGTCAGCTAATAATGTGAAAATCCTCTGTGGATTTATCACTACGAGTGACCCCCTTTTACATACAAGTAGTTATTTGATCCATCTTTAATATAAAAGTACTGATTATAGCAGCTTTGAATACTGTTTGGAGGAAATTTGTTCGTGTATGATAACAAATAATAAATATGATTCCATCTCACATGAGCTATCAAACCAGTGACACAATGCAGACAACAAGCCTTCTTGTGACACTGCTGCAGCTCTTTAATCTAACTCCAGACATCAGTGGCCTTTCTTCTTTTTTGTAAGAAAGGAAAAATATAGAATGAAGAAAGAAGTTTGATTGTGCTCATAAATCTGGAAAAGCTAACCAGAGAGACTACCGCACTATAGCTTGATTATTCCCTGAAAATTCAAAATAGAAAAGCCGTTCAGTTACTCTCCAGTCACAGAAAATCACTCTTCTCTCCTTTTTAAATGATTGACAAAAGCTGGATGAATAACATATGAAAATGTTTTGATTTGTTTTGCAGTACAACCAGATAATAACTACATGGAATAAGATAGTAAAACACAGACTAATGCACATGAGAAAAAAAGTGAAATTCTAATTTAGTAGAATAGATATAATAAAACCAAAAACAGATGGGAGGAAAAACATCTTAAAAGATATTTACAACAAAATAAATAATTACAATTTTAATTTAAAAAAAATCTAATAATAAATCAGGTACCTCACGTTACCACTACTGTGGGATAAGTTCAAAGTCCAATCGCAAGAGGATGAGTGTCCATGTGGCGTCCAATATGGCCACCTGGCACTCAATATGCTGCTTTCATGACTGCCCAGAAATACCTGAACAGCCGAGCCGTGGCGGCACACAGGTATGTGGCGTGTCAGAGGAGACTCCAAGGTGCCTCTTGCCTGGGGCCCCCAGAGTGTCTTGAAACAGCCCTGACTTAAAGATGTCTACACTGCTCTCAGATCCTGTGGCAAACAGCTTCAACAGCCCAACAAATGTGTCTGTCCTGCATTTTGGAACAGTTTAAAGTTAAGCTTGTTGCATATAAAACATGCATCAGTCTGTGTTCTTCAGAGGGAGAAATGGCCACTCTAGTTTTCTTTTTTTCAGGTTTTACAAAAAGATTTGATGAAATGTCAGCCTTAAAGTTTAATTTTGATTAAAGACGGCTCCAAGATTTTTGCCATTCTACCTGGCAGATTTGTTCCCAGTTGTTTTTAATCAGAGAGATTAAGATCAGATTGGCCATTGTAGAAGAACATTCACCTATTTGTTGTGTAATTACTCATGTGTTGCCGCAGCCTCGTGCTCTGGGTCATTGTCCTGCTGAAAGGTGAACTTTGTCCGAAGCTTCAGTTATTTAGTGGACTGAAGCAGTATCTTTCTTTATTTTTGCTCTATCTATTCTTCCTTCAGTTCTAACAAGGTTACAGTCCTGGCTGAGGAAAAAGCATCCCCACAGCACAAATTTCATCCAGAAAGCTCTATATTGGTCTCATCTGACCACAAAGTCTTGTGTCGTGAGAAAAAGCTTCTTTTTAGCCACCCTCCTACAGGCCAGTTTGATGCAAGGCTATTGAAGTTGCTGACTTGTGTGCCTCTCAGTCACTAAACCCTGTAGCTCCTTCAAAGTGATGGATTGTTTGTTGTTCTTTGTTTTAATTTTCAAAGCCTTCCTTCAGATTCACAGTCTGACCAGTTAAATATAGGGCTTTTTTTTTGACATTTTACAGGTTTGCACACAACTGTGAGACAACTGTGTCCTCATTTAGGGCAATAATTCTCACCTATGTAAACTTGGAGCTTCCAGAGCAAAGTTGTTGAATACTTATGCAATAAAAAGAATTCCTAACAAATATTTTGTAACATCAAACTACTCACTTTCACTCACTTTAAAATGTTATTAAAAAAAATGACGTCCATTAAAAAAAAACAAAAACAGATATAAATCTCAGTGTATCATTTGTTATTCAGACAAATCTGATAACTTTTAAAGAGGCTAAATACAAGAGCCAGCATTGGTCCTGTTTCATTACAGCACACAGCCACATAAAGCCCCCCAGTGACACCAACAAGAGGAATCAAATATAGATTTCTCTCAAGTAGTAGCCTTAGGCGAGAGGAAGGACAGTGTGCAGGAATTGTCTCTTCTGCCTTTAGACCTATCCCTCTACACACCGTGAAACTTCAAAATCAAAAGTAGTGGCCTTAAGATTGATCCTTGAGGAACCACACAAGGTATTTTACAGTTTCTTGAGAACTTAGCATCTATAGTGACAAGGAACTCTCTGCCAGAGAGGTATAGTAAAAACAGACTAATTAAAACAGATCCAGAAAGGCCAGTGTGTTCCCTCTGTGTATTTAAAATAGGTTGTTTGATACTCAGAAGATTGTGGGTGGAGTTTCACTTTTAAGATTTGCAATGCAGAATTTTACAAAACAAAAAACAATGCACAGTATAGCCTCAAACAGAAGTAATCCATCTTAACTATCACTTAATGTGATAGTTAAGCTGATGTTGGGTGGTGTAGGTTTCTACAAAGACTCTGCCCTCTGCCTGTATTTTCTTTGTTTCCTCTTATCTTCTGTGTTTGGGACAGTGCTCAGGTGAGGTCAGGGCTTTATAAAAAGGTAGTGACCAGGTTCCAGACTGTTAGCAACAGACATCCAAGAGACACAGTGCCTGAAAAACCCCAAATGTAGCGAGGCAAAATGCCTGATGAGAGTGAATATGGGGTTGGCTTTTACTTTCACCTTTGCTGGCAATCGTGTTTGCAAACAGTGACCGACAGTCCTGCATAGCGTACTTTTAATGTAAATGTTTTAACACTGTAAAATATACAAGAACCAGTTATAGTACACAATATACCACATTATGTCATATTTTATGATGCTGAATCTTTGCCCTCAGGCTTTAGAAATCTCCATGTGGACGACCAAATGACTGTCATTCAGCAGTCTTGGATGGGGGTGATGGTGTTTGCCCTGGGATGGAGGTCCTATAAGAACGTCAATGGCAGGATGCTTTACTTCGCCCCGGATCTTGTGTTCAATGAGTATGTACAGCTCTAAATTCTTAAATTCAATCAATGATTTCGTCAGCAGACGACCAACGTGCTGCGCTCCTCATTATATATAGAGATCACCGGCAGTGAGTAAGCTGGTGCTGTCGTACATAATACAGACATCAGTCTCTCTCTGTCTTCATCTCTTTCTCTTTCCCTCTTTCTCTTATTTGCTCTCCTACTCATGCACAAACACAAAGACATCTCTAGAATTGTATAAATGTGAAGCAGAAATGGTTGCAGGCTTTTTAGTTGCATGTTCATCCAATTTCCTCCTTAGGTGTTCTTTTGTTACTGTGAGATCAAAGTGAGGAACATTAGTTTCCGGCATTCAAACTCTCACAGCCCTGGTGAGGCTGATTCAGATCTGAGTATTACTCATGACAGACAACAGTGGTTAGGTCTGTCTGAGTGTTAGTGAGGAATATTAACTGTCTTTTTTAGTTCCATCTGATGTATACTGCCATAGAGCTGTAAAAGTGGAAGATATCATGTTGAAATGTTATTTCTTTTTAAAAAGATAAATATTTAGTGTCTAGTGTAAACTGATGGTATGAAGTAAACAGCATTTTTTTTACACAATATATATATATATTTTTAAAACAATATAACATATAAAAGCATCACTAATTTAGCTACTGTAGATTGGTGCTGATAGATATTGCCCATAGCAAGCTGATATTATTATAGTGATTCAGTATAACAATAGATCTAAGAGACCAGTTTTTAAAGGTCAAACTATGTGTTACTGTGTTCATGCTGCAAAGTACATTGATTTATAATGGGCCCAATTGCACAGTGATAGATTAAAATTAAAATGTATTAAAATTGAGAGAATGTCCAGATTAAAGTCTTAAGAGCAAGAACAGCTAAATACGTCTGTCACATTTACAGAATATCGAACTTTTAAAAAAAATGTAAACCTACATCATATTGTAGTAAATTGTAAGTATATGGCATATATAACACCTGTGCCTTGCTATGTTTTGTTCCTATGCAGGCTACACTAATGTTGTAGTCTCTGTGGAAATGGCCAATAAGAGGTCATATTTATAAATAAAACTAAAAGGTTAGAGTAGCTGAAAGGTTGCTGGAGTGAGCACACCAGCCATATTTTCTTACTGTTATCTGCTGCAGCAATCAGTAAACTTTTTAATTTAAGCTGTGGACTTATATTGGTTATTAGCTATTAGTTTATGTCTACACTAATGCATTTCCTGCAGGTGACTGTATTTACCAGCTTTTGTACATGCTCATACAAACTTTTTCCTGACACCTCTGCATAAGCAATAATTGTGTGTGCTGTGTTTTTGTGTTCTTCCTTTTCAAAGTGTTGGTCTCTGATGAAAATGTTAATAGCGTGTGCATCAGGACAGTGTTTCCTACCTATCTCAGATACAGTTGCAAGTCAGTTAGATCCCTTTATCCCCTAGTAAGACCTTAGTTTCTGTGGAAATACACTGTAA
The DNA here is from genome assembly GCA_035609425.1 of Epinephelus awoara. Lineage (NCBI taxonomy): Eukaryota > Metazoa > Chordata > Actinopteri > Perciformes > Serranidae > Epinephelus > Epinephelus awoara. Next base: position 10,878,361 of record CM069304.1, read on the forward strand.
CAGATGGCAAGGCTGAAACACACATTACATATAAGCCAAGAAGAGGAGAAAATTGCGGTTTGTTGTTACTAGAATTTCAGTTTAGTTCAGGACAATCTCACTAGTTTGATATTTCAAGTAAAGGGTAATTCCAGAGATTTTGTAATGTGCTTCCATGAAGTTGGTAGACCTATTAGACTAAAAAAGGAAAGGTCAAAATCAAAGCATCAGAGGCTGAGATATCCTGACTTTTAACCTTGAATGGCCAAAAACACTTAATCATACTTTTTGGACTACAGAGATGCAAAGCAAGTACAAAGAGACACAAAACAACTACAAACAGACATGAAATTACCACAAAGAGACAGAAAATGACTACAAAGAGATGTAAAACAATGACAAAAAGAAGCTAATAAACCATAAAGTCTGTGTGTCTTGCTCTGGTGGAGAAGAGGTGGTGGGGCCCTCTGCATGTCTGTGCCCGGGGGCCTATTATCTAATTATCTGCCCATGATTAAATAGTGTCTTCCATTTAACCTTTTCTGCCAGAGTGTATGTAAAGCATCTGTAGTATCCAGGCCCAAACCTGAGATAACCCTAATAACATTATCACTATGACACCATTATGGCTATTAACCAGACTTCTGAAAGCTCTCTCAGCTACAGCAGACATTATACAGCTGTTTTCACAGGCTGTGTAATACTGTCTGTGATGAGTAGACCAAAGCTAAGGTGTGAATTCAGTGAATGCCACTTTAACTTTGGGATTTTTCTTCATTTCAGTTTCCATTAAACCAATGACTGTATTTGTTTATAGGCAAAACGACATTGTCTCTCAAATTTCTAAAGCATATTAATCAATTATTATATTATATTAATTAATTAAGAGTAAAGCCATAAGCATTGCATTTATTATAAAGACCTTCAGACAGCTCTCCATGAAGCAGCTCACTGTTGTTGACTAAGAAGCAGAACAGATTATGTTGATTATGTAAATCTAAAAATTTACACTGACTGACTTGGAGCAGAAAAGTGCCATGGACTTTCCTTGCTTCAAACTTGTGGCCACACCCAATTCCGTGATATCACAGCAGGTATTTTTCCTTTCACAGCTGACAGAAAACGCCTGTGAGTAAGCACTGGGCCCAGAGCAGGTGGAAAATAACAGGGAATCTCAAACAGATTCAAGCTGAAAGTTTCAGGTTATGATTGCAGGGAAAATGTAGTTGTTTCCATCTCATTTTCTATAACCTTTGCAAGAGTCAAAGTCTACATATTGGAAACCAAATAAAAAAAGTTTCATATCATGATAGAAGTCGAATTATTCAGCTGTTTTTCAAGGTGTGGTGGATCAGCAGCTCAGGTTGTAGAGACTAAATTAGGGCAGGTGGTGCCCATATTAGTCAGAATTGTGGATAATTGAAGCTATTAGAAAGAAATTTGAGCATAAAGTGTTAATGGACTGAAGTGCCCCTTGTCATCTTCTAAATTTGCAGCTTACCTTTTGCTGCCAAGCCAAGTCTGCCCTTGAAGAGGGGTAAAAACCACGGCAAAGTTATCGTAATTGGAGACTGAATCAAAGATTCAAAAAGATTTTTGGGCTTTTTCACTTTCAAGTAAAAGTACAAGTGTACTTATATACCTCACCTTTAGAAAACCCCTCCACAGTCACATCAGGCATACAGTTCTCTGGTTTGATGTAATTGTTTAAAAAAGAAACATTCTCACGTAAAAGAACAGGTTTCTGTTATCACAGTTATCACAATGCAATGCATTACCTGCACGCTTTTTTATGCCTCCATGCTGGTGACGGCTGGAGGCATTATGTTTGGGTTGTCCGGCTATATGTCCATCCCATTCTTGTAAATGCAGTATCTCAATATCTTGAGGGAATTTCTTCAAATTTGGCACGAATCTCAACTTGGACTCAACAATGAACCGATCAGATTTTGGTGGTCAAAGGTCAAGATCACTGTGACCTTGCATCCATTTCATTCTATATCTCAGGATGACCTTCATGGAATATCTTCAAATCTGGCACAAACATCCGCTGGAACTCAAGGATGATCTGATTACAATTTGGCTGAGGTCAAAGGTCAAGGTCACTGTGACCTCACAAAACACAGCTTTGTCCATAACTCAAGAACTCATATGCTTATTGCGACAAAATTTTACACAAATGTCTAACAGAATAAACTGATGAAATAATGACATTTTATGTCCAAAAAGTCAAAGGTCAGCTTCATTGTGACATCATAATGTTCTGCAAAAACACTTTTCTGGCCATTAGCCAACACCATAACTGAGGAACAGATGGTTGACATATTTAGTCAGATAATGAATGGGTGACACTGATTATGAAACTGTGACGCATTTATAAATCATCTGTGCTGCCGGGGGAAGATGTGTGTGAAGCACTCATGTTAACACAGACATGACTGTAAATTGTAACTGCAACTTGGCTGGTCTGCATAGGCAACCTGGAGGCGGCAATTCTGTGCTTCTTTCATTACAGATGTTTTTATCTAAAACAAGAAGCATGGAGCAGATAGTAATGATAAAGAAACTATTTTGTGCAAGACTCCATCCTCCATCCGAACTGCAGATGAAGGAAAACAGCTCAAAATGATGTGGGCGCACATGAACAGAACCAGTTCAGTGTTGGTGGAAAAGGGGTAACTGTGTCAGATTAAAACTGAGAGACATGGCACATTATACGTAATCCCCATCCTGACCAATCAAAGCTTGTCTATATGCAAAGTTTGTTTATATGAATTTATCTAGAATCTGTGCAACACTTGGATAATAACCTGGTCATTGGATATTATATATTTATTCAACAACATATCTGAAACTCTGCATCCATTTCCAGAAAGATGGAGAACATTCAGCTCTATTTAAGTCTATTTCATTTCTATCCTCACGCCTTAATAATGTTACAAACTGTCTCTTCCCTCATTCATAATAAAGGCAGAATTGTTCACTCATCAGACTGAATAGAGATAGCAAATTTTGATTACAATGCCTTCTCTCCCACTCATCTTCTCCCATGCTTGTTGAAATAAGTGAAGATTGCTCAGCCATGATAAACATAGAATATCCAATCACCTCTTATAATGTTACAACATGAATGACTAAAACATTTTACTGGACTTTAGAGCCGCTTATACAGCCTTGCAACGTCTTGCTCCAGATGTTTAAGATCAAACTGAAAAAATCGGACTTGTTATACAGACATTTCACTGTCAGTGTCCTCATTACATAAAAATCTAACCTCTGACACTCTTTCCATTTCAGCAGTTATTCATCACAGAATAAATGTCCAAGATTTAAAGCAATTTGCCTTCATTTAACAATTCCATCATTTCACATTTCCCGTCCTGACCTTTTTATATTTGCAGACATCGGATGCACATTTCCACCATGTATGAGCACTGCATGCGGATGAGACATCTCTCACAGGAGTTCCTGCTGCTGCAGGTCACTCAGGAAGAGTTCCTCTGCATGAAGGCCTTGCTCCTCTTCAGCATTCGTAAGTCCTTTCCTGTGCACCAAGCATCAAAAAGTCAAAACAAACTCATTCACTTTATCCCAGAAGATGACGAGCAGTAGAGAGACAACTGCTGGGCGTGTAGTCAAAACAGTTTTCCTGTTTTCACCAGTTCCCGTTGAGGGTCTGAAGAGTCAGAGGTGCTTCGATGAATTGCGTCTCACCTACATCAATGAGCTTGATCGCCTCATTAACTATCAAATGGCCACCAACTGTCCTCAGAGGTTCTACCAGCTCACCCGACTCCTGGACTCTCTCCAGATGGTGAGATATACCGTTTTGAATGTGTTAACTGTTGTTACATCAACACATGAAGGAACAGATACGAAGTTTGTGAAAGACATCTGTGGGTGCATTTGACCAGATTGAACATGCAGGGGAAACAGGCTAAAGCAAGAGCAAATCTGTAACTTTGCCTAAAACATTTCTTGGCAGCGCATGCTATTAAATCACATTCAATGGCATGTCTCTAATAGCCCACAGAAAAACGCATCAAGTTTGTACAAGCAGAATCTGACACCTTAAAATCTCATGATGTCCTGCAGAGTGGGAAAAAACTAATGGATGAGTTTACTCCATAGGTTTACTCTGATTCAGAGCTCTCCAGTCTTCACATTTTTTCATTAGTTGGTTGTGCCGTATGTTATGAGTTATGTTTCCTGAGTCATAGTCAAAAATGCTGCTTGTAGTAAAGTTCATTCAAATGACGTCAATTATTTGTGTTTCATCTGTTTCAGACAGTAAAGAAGCTCCACCAGTTTACATTCGACCTTTTTGTCCAGGCTCAGTCGCTCCCCACCAAGGTCAGCTTTCCAGAGATGATTGGAGAAATAATCTCAGTACATGTACCAAAGATCCTGGCAGGTTTGGCGAAACCGATTTTGTTTCACAAGTAGAAGGATTTTTTTATTTATCAAAAAGTGACTCATCTTTGCTGCCTCCATAAACTTTAACGAAGGTACTGTTTCCCTATCTTCAGTCTAATAGCTTTTAGTCCTGTCCTGTAATCATTATTTTGTTGCTCAAGTTTTTCTGTTCCTTTTAGCCATAATTGAGATTGGTTGTTCAGAACTGTTAAAGCTTTTATCTGAAGCACTGCAAGGCATCACCTGTTGACAGCTCTGCTGTGTCTGAGCGGAGAGTTTGTGTCTCTAGCAGGAGCAGAGATGCTACTTTACATACACAGTAAGTTTGCAAATCATGAATACAGCAACATAAAAGTAGCTGGTAAAATCTTTTTTTTTTTTTGGAAGTTTTGAATGTGACCTTCATATCACATACACTTGACAAGGTATTCATAAATACTAAAACATAGATAAATAAACAGGATGGTCTAAAGAGTAGATGTGAATAGGATCACACAGATAAACTTGTTTCCAATCAACTCACAAAAAACTGTTTTTCTAAGTGATGCCTTCAGGTGCATCTGCTAAGTCCCTGCTTGTGAAATCAGAATGAGTAAATACAACTTTGGAGGCATTTAACTGCTTAAGTGCCTTAAAATCTGAAATTTAGATCTTGAATTTGTTTGTTTGTTTTATTAAACTTCCTAACAAATCGGCAAAATCCTGAAACCCTGGTGTGACATTAAAGCTGTAGTTGGTAACTTTTAAAGAAAAAATAACTATGTTCATATTTGCCGAGACTGTCTCTATATTCACACGACACTAGATAAGACAGATTATCAGTGAAAAAAATCACACTATCCTTCCTGCTCCATTTTTTTGTTGCTCTTTTCATGGCCTGACTGCATGTGAACGAAAACAACCAATCAGAGCTGAAGAGACTCTCACGCAGCTGCCAATCATGTCAATCACTGCTGGTGAACTGCAGTCAAACCTAGGCAGCACTTAAAATGAAACAAGGTTCTGTTAATGTGTTACCTATTTCTCACCTCAAATATTTTCAGAAACATATTTTAGTGACTGTTTAGCTGTAAAATTAGACAGTTGGTCTGGCTGGTGGGCGGGGCTTGGTACTCGACTGCTTCCAACATGGCAGCAGGATCACAAACTTTCTCATTTTACAACTAAACAGTGCATTGTGCAATGTGTTTATGAAAACATTACAGGAGAAAAATAACCAATGCAGTAACAGAATTTTGTTTCATATTTGATCAGCGCTGCACAGTTTGACAGTTGATGAGTAGTGACCGACATGACTGACAGTTGCAATAGAAACTCCTCAGCTCTGACTGGTTGTTTTAGGTGCCATGGATTCTAGTGAATGCCATTAGAGGCAATAGAGAGGCAGGAAGGACATAAAACACTTCACAGATTATCTGTCTCATGTACATTTTTCAGAATATACTGACAATTTCAGCAAAGTTATTTTCATAACAGTTAACAGCTCTAGCTTTAAAGTGTGTCAATATTGCGCATTACAAAGTCATTACTGTGACAATCAGTGTAGTGATACTTGATGGTAGTCAAGAATGAAGGTGTTTACACCTGTAAAACACAAACTTGAAAATATTAGATGTTCCTGCTGTTTGAATATACAGTAGTGTTAGTGCTGCAGGTGGGCAGATAAGGATAATGTCTACTGTGTGGACATATGACATCTTAATTAGAAAGTTCATTCGTTATTAGAAAGCGAATAATGAATTAAAGCCAATCACAGTATTAGTTACTGATATGGAAAGCCAACTACCGTAAAACTTCAGTTAATAGCCCTGGCTATTTGCTTAAATCACTGAAATCAACGGGCCTTTATTTGGGACAGGCCTTTCATTCCTTTCACACAAAAGTGTTGCTCAGTAAAAATCAGGAAATACATTCAAAATGATTGTTGAATCAGTATGAATATTACTTGTGTAAAAACTAGGCTTCAGATTATATATCAACTGTGAACAATCTGATCTCGCTTTGACAGACAGCACATCAGAGAGAGAGAGTGAGTTACAGCACTCGAAGACACCACTTTATCCTGTTAAAACAATACTCACAACTTGGATTAATTTTTATGAAAAACCCTTTTGATTCTTTTGATCCGAAGACCATTATGGACTAAAGGAGTATGAATAACGTACAAGGTAATCAAGGATTGGACACATCATTTGAGGTAACCAACAACCTGGTTTTCATAGAACTTCTATGAAAAAAAATGAACTGCCTGGCAACCAGACCAGGCGTCTAACTGAGACGGACATTTATTTGTCAATAGGTGTATCCACACCAGACTAGTAAAAGGGACTGGGCATTTAATTGAAGTTTTATGGTATGGGCTCACATCCCTCTCAACTACTATGGTCGCAGAAAATTCCCTCTCAGTTGTATTTATCATTTAACTGAAGTGGTTCTGAACGCAATCAAAGGCAACAATATATTTGTTTTTATCTCACAGTGAAAATATGTATGCAAGACTGTGTCCATCCAGTTATCATTTAAATTCATAGTAATACAGTTCTTACAAAATACACCATAGTGTAACATTCAGCTACGTGACGGTAATGAAAGAAAAAACCTGCGTTATATACTGTCAAACTGTAAACAACACATCTCCCTTGTTGACTGAGCCAATGCAGCACAATACAGACGTCTCTAATACGCACTGCATGCTTATCGTCACTCTGCACCTAGAAACTTTTCTCATCACATTGGCAGCAAATGTGTAAAGTCATTTTCTTGATGTCACTAATTGTAAAGCATCGAAGGTATACTATGCAGGATTGTTAGTTATTGTTTGTGAACAGCAACTTGCCAGTGATAGTGAAAGTAAAAGCCAACCCCAGATTCACTCTCGTTTGGGGTTTTGCCCCTGAATATAGATGTGACTCTTGGATTCCTGCTGCTCTTTTTCATAAAGCCCGACCTCACCTGAGCGCTGTGGGGGTACACGCCTATAAATGTCCTGAGCACAGAAAATAGAAGAAAATGAGTAAACACATGCAGAGGGCAGTCTCATGCTGCTAGTGGGTCATAAGTGATAATTTAGAGGGTTTATTTCTGTATGAGTCTATACATTGTTTTTCAGGAAAATCCTGCATAACTTAGGTTAGAGGGTGAACTTGTTAACACAGGTACTGGGCATGAGGGAAACTGGAAAAGATCAGACTGACAGTTTGTTAAAAAGTCTCGATACTTTATTTCTCCACCGCACAGCTACACAATTAATGATTATTGAATATTAATAATGCAGCTTTGAAGAAGTTGCCACAGAGATATCATGCCCTCCTCTGCATGCCAAACTGTGTCTGGTTAGATATAAAAAGTATCAAACTCCCCTTCAGATTATTTTTGTATTTACGATAAAGCATCGAAAAGCAAAGCAAAGGCATGTGATAAATTACAAGCTTGAAGCAGAGGAAGATAAGTTGCCCGCAGTTAGCGCTGTGCATTATATTGGAGTACACCATCCATGATAGACAACATGGTGTTAGCAGCATCATGCTGTGTCACAGCAGCAGGGACTGGGAGATTGTAGGGACACAAGGAGGAGAGTATGGCACCAAATACAGTCAAACACTTAATGAGAACTTGATTTAAAGTTCCAGTGATCTGAGACTAGGGTGTTAATGTTCCAGCAGGACAGCAAATAGAAACTTACAGCCATCCTTGCAACTGGAAAGGCTTCAGATGTTAAATGTGGAAGTCCTTGACTGGCCCTGCTAAACCTCAGAGATGAAAACCAAGAGAAAAATCTGTGGAATGCCTTGAAGATAACTGATCAAAGACACATGAGCAAAACTGTTGAGAAATATTCATTTGTGGAGTCGAATACAATTATCGTTTTTGTATTTTGTTTATAAAACATAAAGCAAGGCAGTGAAACATAAGGCACTTTGTACATACAGCTTGGTGGTCTACTTCCTGCAGAGTGTAAATCACACAGAAATAGTGTCTTTCAGTGAATAAACCAGAGGTGTAGCAGGTCGACGTGTTTATAGCAGACACAAACTTCAACTTTACTTCTGTGGTACATTCTGCAACAGTGTTTTATTACTCTGTAAATTCAACACTTTTTAACAATTCCATATTTCTTTCTCGAGCTTACATGCATGCATCATGTGTTTGTATAACTGTATGCGTCATTTTTAGCTTTGCACAAAGCAATGCACGGACATCCATGTATCTCTCCTGTTTATTGTATACTGACTGACAGTGGCTACGTTTGCATGAATATGACAATATTCTGAATCTGATGCAGGTCATGTAAACAGCGTATTCTGTTTGGATACTCTGAATAAGGCCTTTTTACAAATTTAACATTTTCAAATTAAGACATGCAGGATATGCAGACATTATTTAGGTTTTAATAGCATTCTTCAGACATGTATGCAGCTCATTCGGAAAATGCATGTCAGCCGGGGTTTTCCCGCAGTTTGCGACACACGGACAGCTTTGCGCATTGTCATGTAGACCTCGTACTAAAACCAACTGTTTGCAAGGCTGGTGTAGAAATGCATACATGCAAATGCCCACATTTCTGGTCAGAAGAAGAAACACACCTACTTTTAAACATTATGAAAGAGGTGGAGATCAACTGTTTTTTTGGATATGCACAAATATCGCATTGCCAACCTTTTCAAGAGGACTTTGAAAAAGTCCTATTTTGATGCAAAGAACCAGAATGACAAGTAGCTCCAGCCGTTCCACTTTTCTATATTTCGACATGATAAACGACATGTTAGGACATGTTAATCAGATTGTCCACGGCTGCATGTAAACAGGAATAATAGCAGAATATTCATTTTCATAAGCAAAGTTAACAGCTTAGTAGAAATATTGCCTTTTTAAAATCAAGGCAAAAATCGGAATATTTTGTGCATGTAAACGTAGACAGTTCCATCACTGTTCAAAGCATGGGATATCTGTCAGAAGATATGACACCATTTTGTTGCACAGTGTACAGTGATATCAGTCCCTTTTACAGTTTTTTGTAACTGATTCATTCAAAAACTTCAGTGGAGAATTTTTAGTCGTTTACTTCATCTGCAGAGGTAATTGTTTTCATGTCTCTATCTCGTCTTTATACAATATTTGCTCTGTAAAAAGGAATGGCGGAGAAATGGAATCAGTAGCTACGGACAAGTTCAGGTGATCCATGAGACTCAAACCCACCATAAAAGCTAATTATTATAGTGCCGACACTTGAATGAATGGGTCTGCTGTCATTTGAGAAAGCAACGCTTCAGTGTGAAGTTGGAACCACACAGAATTAAAACGTGATCAGATCCCAGATTATATATATTCGCATGAACAAAAACAGTCCATTGATTTGAAATATCAGCGTTTTAAGTAAGCACAAAATGCTTAAGTTGTAATCACATTCAAAAATTCTGAAAGGGATCTATCAAGCCTTCTTATATTTCCTGAATGCACTACATTGTTAGACTTGTTGTAGTAAACATTTTGTTACTCTTTATCCTTGAAATTAATACTGGTTCTAATTACTGTTGTGATTTTTTATGCTGTTTTAGCTTTATTATGCATTACACATGGGGAATTTGAAGGCACTACCAGTGTCAGTGGGTCATGCACCTCAATGAGCCACCTAATTGCCCTGTACATTTTTTAATACTTATATAATTTAATCACAGTCGGCTACAGTGTTTGTATTATGTCAATGGACAATAGCTGGTATGTGCCCAATGTACTGCATATTAACCTGTTTTTTTGTACATGCTACAGTAACTGTATATATTGATTAGTTCAATGTCTGTTTTGGTGTCCCAACACTTTTAAAGTCATCTCTTGTGTGATTTATACCTTTTGTGACGTGTGTTTTTCAATATGTGTGTGTGTGTGTTTTTCCAAGGTGTAAAGCTTCATCATCTTTTAAAGGCAATTAAAATAATTTTGACTCTGGATTGGATAAGAGTTTTTTTGAAAGTTCAAGCAATCATACAAAACATTGGGCACAAAGTAGTAGAAATGGCATGTCATCATTTTAACTCCAATGCAGGTTATGTCGTCTTAACTCAGATTTGAGTCATAAAGAGGCTTACTTCATTTTAATTATTTGGATTCTAATGTGTGTACACTGCATGAAAGCTGGGCAAGTGGGGAAATTAAAAATGGAAAAGACAACACTCAAATCTCAATAGCTGTAAGCATGGTGCTGTTTATGTTTGACGAATATCAGATGGTAAATTTCCAAAGTAAAGTAGTAGTGGAATACATTAGCACTGAAATACATGTTTAATTCAGCTTGGACATCCAGTAAACAGTGCGCTCGCTTTAGTGAGAACACACATTCTTTTGTTCTTCTGTACACGCTCTCCTATTTGAGAGTCTAGCACTTGGCTGCATATTAATTTACTGAAGCTCAAGGTCATATGAATTGGCACGGAATTGGCAAGGGAATTTCCACCGGTCAAAACCACACTATCATGACTATTTGATATTGTTAGACATGCTCGGGGCGTTGGTGACTTAGTGGTAGAGCTGGCGCCCCATGTACAAGACTGTTGCCACAGCGGCCTGGGTTCCACTCCAGCCTGTGGCCCTTTGCTGCATGTCACCCCCCCACCACCTTGGTCCAGACTGAACAACAACTGTTAGTTATGGTCCCCACAGAATACAGCCCCTCACTGATGCTCCGACTTTTCCTCTAGCACCAATAGCAGGTTGACGTTAGTGGCAACGGCTTTGGGCTGGGTTGCCATGAAAAATTCAGTACACATTGTCATATTCTCCTCAGGATGAACTGTAATCACTTTAGTGATCCTGCGACTTTTTATCGTGTCAAAATGACAATGTGCCCAATACTTGACATTTGACTAAATCAGAATACTTGCAAGCTAAACTAAGATAGCCAATACAGTAAACGTTATACCTGCTTAAAACCAGCAACATCATCATCAATGTTAGCATGCATTTTGCTCAAAGCACTATTGTGTCTATTTACAGCTTTACAGAGCTGCTAGCCTAGCCCTTACACTTTGTTACCATAGACTGTTTATAATAATGGACATATCCACTGTGACATCACCCACTGGTTTGTGACTTCCAGATGCCAGACTCGAGTGGCCATTCGATGAACTGCAGTTTTTGGCACTTCCGCATTGACTTTATTTTTAGCCTTGGAGGTTGCTGCTTGTTTGTTATACATTGTCATAGCAGAGATCAAACATAATATCAAAACTTGAACATCTTTCCAATCCAACATTTATAGCTAAAGACGACAGCAACAGTTACCCCACAGGGTTCATTGTTGGGCCCCATCATATTCCCCTGCATGCTTCTGATTGTATGTTTTAAAAGCACAATAAATATGTTAGAGAAGTTAAAACTTTCCCCACACAACATATCTTTCTCACAGTTCAAGACATCAGGCTATTTGTTTGTCATAAGAAGTGAAAAACATGAAATGAATGTGAAATAGATGTAATATGAGTGATTTCAAACATTAGCTCTCTGACTAAGCAAAATAGAATTACAACATTATGCAATAACACAGATATCAATGTCAACACACGGCTGTGTTTCAAGCTTTGAGTCCAGTTGAGAACTTTTTCATTTTTATTTAACTTTCTGAAAACAAATCCAAACAGACAACAACCAGAATTTTCAAGTCGGGTTATCAAAATAAAACAAGTGTAAAATTAACATAACCATATTAAGAACAAAGAAATAAAACAAAACACTGGAGTGTTATATTCACATACTGAAACAATCACTTTTGATTCTTATGTGACCTGCATTTTTGATCCCTATTATTTTGAGGTGCAACAAATTCAGGTAAACTTCAAGGTCTCTCCTGTGCAACCTGATCTACCTTCATTAGGTAAGAAGTGGGCAACACCAAAGTCAGAAGTGGAATGAAAGGAATGGTCACTAGTGACTGTTTTATTTTTTCCCTATTAAACTAACACTAGCGTTACATTCATTATCTAAACTCAAACAACACTGAGTGGAATACAGGCTGACACTTTATGGCAATACTTCTTTGTAATGCCCCTTAAAAGGTGACCTATGGCCACATGACTCATTATGTCTGACCTGACATACATGATTCAAATTTAGATCTAAATATTCTTCTTTGAATGAACCTAAACTAAAATACCTTCCATGGAAATAATTTATCTTAAAATGAAATTGCTTCATTAGGCTCCTTGACAGACCATTATATGGTCCATTTTATAAAGAAGTTAATATTTCACTAAAAATCTACTTCTTCAGATTAATAATGATTAAACTTATTTAATCAATTAGTCTTCTTTGGGAGATCTATTTTACAATGCTAAAAACAAGTGTAAGCATTTGGACAAGAAGACGTCTAAGTAAGCAGTTATAACCAGTTATGGCAGTTAGTTCCCTCCAAAAAAATTTCCCATTCAAACTTTTTAACACTGTAAAATGACAAAACATTGTAATATTATTTGACATTGCTGTCAATTGGCCTGAAACAAGGGGAAAACAGTCACTCCATCTTAACTTTGGAATAATCATCAAACTCTGAGACAATTACTTTGCGAGCTCATTCAAAAGTCCATTTGCTATTGCGTTGCCTCAAAACATCATTCATGCTTTTAAATCAAATGGAATGGAATCAAATACATCCATTCAGGTCTACAAAGAACCACTTCTTCAATCTATGCGATAAGATCACTGAGTTCATTGATGGTGACTCCCTCCAGCTTGATCAGCACCCAACAACAGCACATGCAGAGATCAACTGATGTGGTGTGAATCCCTGTAACTTTAATTCTGAGGACAAAACACAGTTTGTCTTAACTTTATAAAAAGACACTGAAAGACATGTTTTAGTTTATAACATAGATACACTCTTAACAATCTATCATGTATTTTTATGATGTTAGCTCTGTCGCAATCACAGTAAATCTCACCTCTTTCTTCACATTTGTCACTGTTGATGACGGAGAGGGCGGTGGACTAAATGAGAAGAGAAAAAAAAGGTAATTAAACAAATCCAATTATTGCTTCAGCTCAACCACAAGACCACCCATGATCTGCCTTAAGGCCCATATGCACTGTGTGATAGTAGCGATCTTGCAGATTCATCACGTATCACACTGTGAGATGAGTCCAATTAAGTAACAGAATATTTTCACAGTATGGTATTCCTAGTAATACTTCAGTAAGAGATCTGAGTCCTTCCATCACACCATATTCACATTAAAGCTGTGGGATAATGATTGCTAAAGTCACAATCTGTGCTTCTTCTGTCCAAAGGTCAAATGACAAATTCATTCTTCAGAAGAGGACACAAGTTAATGTAAACTGAACACAGATAAAGGCGATTACAATAAAAAAAAAAATTAACTCCCACAAACTCTTCCCACTCAGACATTCTTCTTTTACAGCCTTTATCACTGCGAGTGCAGGGAGGGTAGAAAGGACCTTAACTTGGACCATCCAAGCAAATCATAAAAGACGTGATGTGTCTTTCCATCTCCATAGTTGCGTCATCAGGAGGGAGATCTTAACTTTAATCTTCTGTTGTGTTTTTATTAACTTTCACCTATTGTACTGTAAAACCACGCATGTCTGATTAGAGTCTTTAACTAAAGAAAAAGACAAAATGGGGCACAGACAAAAAAACAGACGTACCTGCCAACGTGCTTGGAGGCATTCTCAAAAAACTTTGTTTTTGAGGCAACACTGCAGAAAAAGAAGAAAAGCAACATGTTGGTATTGTAGGGAAATATTGGATTCATCTTACATGTGAACCACTTCACTAAATCCTTTGTGAACCAACAGTGCTCATATTATTTGGTAGACTGTACTCGATTTTTGGGTGGAAAATTTGCATGGTACTTATCTATGAAAGCCAAGAGCAGCCATGTTTTTTAATCAAGGCAGACTTATGGACATGTTATAGCAGAAAAAGCACAGTTGTAAGATAAAACATTAGTAATGACTGTAATCCATTTAAGTGTTCCAGTTCTCTGATATTGTTCGTGCAGGCTCACTGGAACAGCTTATTGAGACACGTAATGGAACAAAGCCATTGTTAATGTCATCAGTTACACCTCTGCTTCTCCTGTTAGGACAAGTCAAAATGTCCCAAGATTAGGTAAATTAACCGGTTATCTCCAGATAACAATCAAGATTTCTTGTGATAATTGCCTGTCTGAGACAAGACAACAAGCCAATAAAATCAGTACCATGCGACAACAACTTTGTTATTCCAAGAATGAGATAAATGACTTAAACTTTAAAGGAGCTATATGTAAGAAATCTAAAGCAAATAGTCGTAAAATCATTACTAAGGAATAATGTTCATATAACATACTGATCTCACCGACAACAGTAGTACAGCCAGAATATTTGCATCTAAAAAATTGTTTTGCTGTCTGCAAATCATGTTTGCATCTAAAAACTAGAGAGAGTGACAGAGTAAACCAAAACAGTACAGTTGTGGGCTGTAAAACCAAAACAATGAGCTCAAAGATACTAAAATGCTCCGTAATGCTTTTAGTTTTGATTCCTAAACTACTCATAATGTGATAATCTCTTCTTTGCTTGTTGAAACAAGTTTGTCAAAAAGTTACTTAGCTGTTAAGCTAATGTTAGCTTAAGATTAGTTTGCTTACTATGTTAATAGTAGCCTCAGTTTACTGCTCTTCTAACAACTTCAACTGTCAAATGAAGTTGGAAATTTTGTGTCTGCATCTGTAGTTTTTGACTCGCATGTGTTGCATACTGCAATTTGTTTTTTGTTGAGTACTGTGTAGTTTTTGTACACAAACAAAATTATCTTCAGTATCAATTTTTACAACCTGCACTCAGTGAAATAACGTTAGTTATTCATGGTTCTCTCCTGCAACTTCACCGGACGCTGTCGGATTTGTTCAAACTAAATGGATCTGAGGAATTTTGTGTTGACTTGCTGGGAACAGTGTTTCTATTATTATTATCATTCAGGGAATAAAGGCAAATCAACTGATTTGTGGTACACTTTTTAAATGACATATTTTTTATCTGAGTTTGGGGGAAGGTATTAGGTCACGAGTCATTGGTGCTGAAGTCCAAGTTAAGTCTTTTTTGATGGTGTGAAGTCAAGTCCTAAGTCACCAAATTTAAGTCCAAGACATGTGACTTGAGCCAACACCTCTGTGTCAAGCTACTTTTTTCACGTACAGTACGAGTAATCCATTGTTAATATAATAATATTGATTGTAGCATTTTTACTAATCCTGGCTGGGGATAAAGAATCTGAAAAATAATCACACCTTGGCTGCTCTTGGCGACGTGTCCATTCATAGATTGGAGAGTTTTGATCATCAAAGCGACTAATGCCTTGAGGGCTGCTGATTCTGCCACTCTGTGACTTTGAACGTCTGGCTCCACTTCAAGGTTGCTTAAGTTGTGAACCTTATTGTTTTTAATTAAAACCGCAGACCTATTATTGAATATTTACTGGACCTCTTGACCAGTATCGTAAAGGTGTAAACAGACTCTTTGATATCTGAAGAGCACTCACTAGGATGAAGCCGAACCCTCGCTGCTGGCTGCACTTGGGGTCTTTTGTGGAGTAGGGAATCTGGAGGGGGGCTCAGGAGGCCTGACAGGGGGTCTGCAAATGGCATGTTTCTCTGTGGACCTCGTTCTGGTTAGACCATCAGAATCTCCTACAAAAAAAAGTAATGTAATAATGTATGAGGACAAACAGGAATTAAAGGTTTTTGCAATAAAACTGTAAAAAGGAAAATGAAAAACTAGAGGCTGTGATGGATTAACAGTTAATGAATAACATCCACATTAACTATAATATGGATGTTCTGTCATAACAACAAAAAATCCATACAATTACATGCTGAGAACTGGAGCCTGCTTAGATTCATACTTTCTTAGGCAAATAACTTAATAGAAAACCAACAAACTTGGCAAATACTTTATGTCTGCGATCAAACTTTCTTAGTAGCAACATGAAACAAACACGCGAAAAAAGAAGGCTTTATTTGTTTAAAAATAAATAAAACAGGGGAAAAACAATAACAGATGACTAACAGCTTCCAAGGCTAATTTGTAAAGCGAGGACACAGCGGCTAAACACGTCGCAGGCCATGTCATCAAGAGCGACACGACTGGCACCACAGTTAATTCCACCGCAACAAGCGTCAATAAAAAACTAATCAACAAGACAGAAAAATAATTCTGAGGGACTGAACGGAGCCACATGATGGAGGGAAAATGAGCAGATTAATTCTCAAAAGCTGGCCGACAGTGCTAATTATTTTTTTGTTTATTTGGACATAAACAAGCATGATTTAAAAAGTTACAGTCATATAAACACAGAAAGTTCATCATACCTTCTCGGTTGGCTGGTGTGCCTTTAGGAGGTGGTCTTCTGCTCTGGAAGGATGGCACTCTGCTCACGTAGACTCCAGACTCCCCATTTGCTGCCGAAGAAGAATCTGGCCTTTGCCTTGTATCGTCTATCTTGCCAGCGTCAGAGTCTGAGTGTCTGTCCTGACGGATAGATGGTCTGGGCATCAGCGCTTGTCTTGGAGGAGGTTCTCTTGGAACGAGTGGAGGACAGTTTACAGGTTTTGTCCGCTGAAGGGGAACAGGGTTGGTTGAGACTTCCCCGTCCACGGCAGAGTAGTCGTTCTGGCCATCTGTTGTAAAGAAACAACATAACCATTAATGCAAAGTTGTGGTACTTGGAGTAAACTCAACCACTAAACGTTGAGAATAAGAATGGGCTGCTGCTCTTCCTATCTCAGTACAGTAAATTCTGGCATCAGTCAAATGTAAATGTTTTCCTCTGTGTGTAACAGTTCAAATACACTTCAGTGTGCAAAACATGCAAAGCACAGGGAAACATGCACTGAATGCTACAGAATATAAATGATTACATATTAAATTGGTGACACAACCACAGTTTCCACAACGCATTGTTTGGACTAGCCATAAAGAGCTGGTTATTTGGCTACACCAAGCAGTAAGTTAAGAGTATATCACTATTTAACCAAGGCAGAGAGGGAAAGCTGGAGGTGCAACAAATCTCTCCTCCACAGTGTATGACAAGATGGAGACACACCCATTTAATAAGGGGTTTAAACAGATAGAAAAGTACAGCATTTAGCCCCAGGCCTTGGAAAAAAAACACTAATGTGAAATAAAAAAATGTAGAATCTGTAAGTTTATTTGTTCTCAAAATTAAAAAAAAAACAGAGGAATTTACTGCCAACACTTGAGGATAAGACAATAAAGAATTCTTTGACAAATTCCATGTTTAGGATTATTTAATCATTTGTTGAAATGGTATTTGATGGGCACACGCACACACTAGAGTAAATCACATTTTTCTGTACTTGAGAAAATGTTAAGAAAGAACCCTGCAGGGCTGTTGTGGCTCAGATCTTTCTGAAAATAATTTACTATACATCCAGCACAGATAGGGTGGAATAATGCTGAGGATGATGATGGCAATCATGCCGAGAGAGGCTGATAATTACTCTCTGTGTGCTGCAAGTGGTCGTGACTAAGAGCTGGATAAACACGAGGTGGCCGCTTGGAGATTGTGATGGGTTGCCGCTTTCTCGGGGTGATCCGCGGAGGAGGGACAGGTGGGGTAGTGCTGTCCTCTGGCATATAACTGAAGATCTGTAATCACAAAAAAATGTTACAGTAACACTTAGGTTTAGTGGTTACTACAGCCTGTAACTGAATGAACACAGTTATATACATGAGAGGAAGCAGGAGATAAATGACGATAAAATCTAAAAAACAAATGACTGCTATTTTTCACAGAACAATCATTCATCAACATTAGTGACTTGGTGATGACTAAAGTAAACAAACGCTTTTGCTGCACAAAATCAAATTAGAAGCATTATTTGCCATTTGGGGTAATACACTTATTCTTTTTCTTAGTAAGACCTGATCATTAAACTCTCTGCAAAGAAAGTAATAAGCACATTTCCCAAAATGGTGAGCTATTCCTTTAAGTGTTACAAAATACTCCCTTTATGGTCTTTTACCTTTTTTTTTTTTTTTTTTTTTTAAATCTCAGACCGGACAAAGGCTGCATTGTCTGAAAACTTACCTTTTTGGAGTCCTCAATCAGAATCTCAACAACAATATTTTGGAACTTGATGTCCAACATGGCCGCCACTGTCTCCTCCTTCGCTCTCATTAGCGTGGGTCCAAAGATAACAGCCATGTTTGAAGGGGTCATCCGGTTTTCTTCACTGTGGCTGCACACACTGTCACCAAACATCAAGATGGGTAGAATAAGTGACACATTATTTCAGATCATTTCGGAAAGACAGCAAAAGGTCCTGTGGGAGCAGTAAAAACAGTAAATCACAAGGATATTTGCTGCCACTTACTTCACCAAGTGCTTTATAAGCATCTCCAGCATCTCCCGATTCTTCTCTGGTAGTTTGTAGGAAAGAGAATGAATCTCACTCAGTCGGAAGTCCAGACTATCAGACTCTGTGATACAAAGAGTTTATGAAAAATATAGAGTTTACCTGCAGTATCTGTAGACCTACATCATGAACATGTTGTAAAAAGGTACCAGCTTTAAATTATGCAACAAGTTTACATATAGATTTTATAGAATGAAATAGAGAGTAATAATAATAACAATAATAATAATTTGTATAAATCTGTAAAAATGTTAACAGTATCTATTATACTGGAGCGAGTCTCACTGAAACATTGTGAAAGGAGATCCATTTCTGAGCTCCATAAGGTTTGAAGGAGGTCCATAAGGTTTTGCATCCTTTATTACATATCAAGATTAATATCAAATGCAGTTTAGTCATTTTGCACCACCTTTTCTGTTTTTGTGTCAAATGTCTGATTCAATGTGACGGCCTAAACATATCATCATATATTACCACAACTGAGGGTTCAAAAAAAGTGTCTGTGTGAAATTTCTGACTATGAGAACTTTGTATTTGAAATTCACTAGGGTCTAGTTCAGGGGTCAGCAACCGTAACTATCAGAAGAGCCATTTTTGACCAAAAATAATTTTTTAAAAATCTGCCTGGAGCCGCAAAACACATTTGAGCTCTATGCTAACACTGCATTTTAAGTCTAAATTACCCTATTTACATTAAAAATAGGTGTAAATGAGACAAGATTGCTCCGCTGCAGTCGGCTGTTTATGATTATTTGTTACTTAAACTTTGCAGCATTGGCGGTGAAAGCAAACACATCTGTCCACCCACTATTCATTTCTGTATTTTCCTCTGAGAATTAACTTTTCTGGATTTAGAATCCACTGCTTGCCTTGCTAGGGACACTCAAGACTATCCACCACTGTTGAGGTTTGGCAAGATTTAGACGAAAAGGTGCCGCAAATTTTAAAACAGTGCATCAGCTACACATTTTTACAGTTGGAGAATGTAAGAATTTCTTAAGGCCTACAACAATGATAAATAAAAATGAGAATGTTAAAATAATCATAATACTAAATAACTGTTTTGTTTTTTGTTTGTTTTTGTCAAAGTCACAGGAAGTCACTGGCGAGGGGTTAAAGAGCTACATATGGCTCTGGAGCCGCAGCTTGCCTACCCCTGGTCTAGTTCTATAAGAAATACACATTTTGATTTTCACAATGTTATGAAGTGTAGAGCAGATATAGATATAATTTAAGTTTAAGTAGTAATGAGTTTAAGTAGATACCCTCCACTATCTCCAGGGTGGTTTTACTATGCTTACTTGCTTCTGGGGTGAGTCGATATCCTGATCAGTTTCATCACTTTTTGCTGTATGAAATATTTTTGTTACAACCATCCATTTCATGAAGAGGAAATATCACAATAATGAAAAATATGGTTGTGTTTTACTCGGGTAGAGGTATCTGAAAAACTAAAGCCCTCCTGAGGATTTGTGCCTGTATTCAAAATTCTGCCCCTGAATGTCAAGAAATCACTGCTTTTCAAATGTTTTCACTGAAATGTTGGTATATCTTAAAATTCAGGTGCGGTGAAAATATCTGTCATGATAACAGAAATGCTTCAGTCATATATTAACATGATGTGTTTAAACACAATGTGGAACAGGCTACAGTCATACACTGCAATGGCATGACACTAATAAAAGAAAGTCTCCAAACACACTCAGGCCGTATAATGAGGAGCACCCATTTAACCACCGAATGACATTCCGAGGAACTGAAGTCTTTCAGAGTGACCTAGTGCTGCCTGTTAAACTGCTGAACCTGCCGCCTGCACAGTATTAGTGTACAAATGCTGTTTTTGTACCAGTCATCCAGGTTTTTATCCAGGCAACGCTTATCCACCTTAAAATAGGTGGACAGGTGCATAAGATACATGGAAAATTTATGATTACAATACAATATCTAAAATCAAAACACGACAGTAATTCACGACGTGCGACGGCTGCGCCCCGAGATAAACAGAGTTCAACTGTTGGAATGCAGCAGCACGCACTGCATGTCATGTGACAAGAAACAACCAATCACAGCTGACAGATATCTCTTCCTTCTTCTGTAAAAATCAGTCTGTGGTAAATATGAAGAAGAAGTTGGTCAGTTTGGTGCAGGGCGAGCCAGAGCTTTATATTTCTCTCACGTCTAATATTTTAGGCCAAATACACATTTGAAAAACTGTCAGGAAGAAGAGCAGCTCTGCAATCAGGATTTCCTACAAGTAGAATATGATACAGTGCTTGTTATGGTTGTTAAGCAATTCCAGACACAGCCCTTGAAAGTTGGCACAGAGTAGGCACAAGAGTCGCACAGAGCGCCTGACCTTGTGTTTTCCAGGCGGTTAAAGACGTGGCATGTGTACGGCCCTTCAGTGCTTGTACAAGTGTACAAATGTACACAGACAATTTGCTCCATGCACACATAATTTAATATTTCTTCTCATCTTTGCAAACAGTTTTCCCTGTTGCATGCTAACAGGTGAGGTCAAGTTTTAGGCAAAAGCGCACATCAAGTTGGAACCTTCCTATCACCTGTGACTTCTTAACATTTTTTTAAGGGGATGTTGTGGCACACCTTTAGATTTTGAGTGAGTCTGGGATACATTTTAGTGGTATGTCGAGATCCAAGAACAGAGTTTAAAAAGGAGACCGGAGAGACGTGATCACGCATACAAAACTCCTTAATCATAGCGCTGGATAATTTCCTTACTTGCAGCACACATGAGGTCTCTGTGTAGACTGTAGGTCATCAGAGGTTCAGACAAGCTCCTGTTGATGAATACACACATTCGTAAACAAGTCCGCACTGCAATATAACTCACCACATCAAACGCGAGAAAAAAACAAAAAGCAGCATTCATTTGTTACACAATTACACAGGAAAGCACTCAGAGAGCGCGACCTCTGTCAAGGCTGCATTTGTTATTTTAATAACAGCCAATTGCTTTAATGTGCATCTGGGTCTAGATCTGCACATACACACAACAGACAACTGAATAGATTTTTGGAAAATACCTAAATCCTTGCATATCAAGGATTTATAAAAGGAGCAAGTATACAAAATATCAACAGAGACTTTTGACCCATTAAGATGTACTGAACAATATGATAATTACTGTTACATGATAATGTGACATATTATTTAATGTATCTTACAGATAAAACACCGGTAAAAGAATCAGCCACAGATCTGAAACTACACAGTGTTCTAAAGTATTTTCCTCACATGAACTTTGTGTCTCCCGCTCCTACACAAACATACCTCAGATAAAACTTCAGTGCACTTGTGATGGTTTTAACGTCCCAGTCACTGCTGTAAAGATCCACATCTCCTGGGTTCGTGGGGTCTATGAAGGAGCAAATCGGGACAAACAAGCAGAAAATACTTAATGTCATCATGTTAAATCCCATGTACACAGCACTGGTAACCACTTGTGATTAGCACCTTAGTTAAAGTTACCATAAAGTTGTGCCATGTGCTAGCTGTCATTAAATAATGACCCCAATACTACGAGGGAAAAATGACATTAAGGGCATACAATTTAAAACTTTTATTAAAAAAATAAATACAGAAGACAATGACTTTTATTCCTGGTTCCTAGCAGAGAACAGCTGTGTGTGTGTGCAGGTAGCTTGTTATTTTCTGTCTATCCTTGTATACTGTTTTTATCTGTTTTGCTATTGTATTGTATTTTTTACTGTGACCTGCCAAGGGACTACAGATGTGAATTAGCTTGAAGCTATAATCTGGTACAGTGCATCAAATGGTGACATTTATGTTTGAGCTGTACATTGTCCCTTTTCAATAAAAATAAAATGAAATGACTGCCACACAGTCATGGCTTACTGGGGCACTTAAATAGAACAGAGCAGTCATTAGCACTATACATGTGCTTCTCCCACTCTGGGAAGTTGAATTATCTGCTAACAAATATAATTCAGGCCTGCAATGACTGATGCCTCTCAGGTATAAAATTACTGACATATCATCTCCTTTAACGCTAATTTGGTTAACTTGTTACCAAACAATTGCTCGTTTATACACCCATCAGGTACAGAGCAACATTAGCATTGATTTGGAGTTGTGTTTGTGTCCAACTGGTGGATGTCAGTCCAATATCCGCTCTCTAGTTGCTCTGTTTTTGGTCTCTACATACTCCTGAGAGACATATCTGGCTCTTCAGTCACTAACTGCTGCACTAGGTTCACCCGCTAGCTCATCACTAATTTTGTTCATCTGCTGTTTGGAGCTGAACAGATAGTGTACTGTGGCTTTTCAGAGCTCTTTTACTGAAAACAGCTGCCTGTTGCTCCTGAAAACGATGCTATGACAGCAGCCAGGGTGAGAAACTAAAATGAAGTTGAGAGCCTGAAAATCAAAGCAATGAGTTAAAAGACTCTTTAAAGCTAAGCTGAGCTAAAGGGACCAGCACAGCTGGCTGATAATTCTTTGCCAGTTTGCCACTATACACGACATCTTTAATGCATAGCCATTTGATCCATTGTATAAAAATACAATGTACAGCCACATTAAGGTGGGAGGATTCTCAGGGGCACTGAGTGTCAGCAGGCTGCTGATATTTCTTTTTCATTCATTCTTGTCATCAAGTGGCAGAACCTGCTTTGTTTTACTCAAAAAGAACGACCCGCCCAAGTGAAGAAACACAGTGAATGGACAGACATACAACACGTCCAGAGACTTATTTCCTTACCAAAGAAGGCATTTAAAAGCTTCTGCACTTGGATGTTGCTGCCAACTGTTCTGTACACTCCTTCTTGTGTGAGTCCTGGAAAGAGGAGAGGGGGAGGCAAAGAGAACAGGAGTGTAATCTGGACAACTACAGAGCAGTGGAGATGTACCACATGTTTCTCTTCAGAGGCTGCAGGAGCCTGAATTAAGATGCAGATGTTCTTTGCTGATTGTGAACACTTAATTTAACCATTTAGTTTGAGAGTGAATAACGTGCCATGCTTGGATCATGAGTCAAATGACATGCTAATGGCCGGAGCACTTCACTCCGTTCCTGTAAGATAATTCACTCGACTGGAGAAACATATTGTGACTTTAGAATTATAAGGTTACATTTTCCGTCAGGATAGTTTTGAGTCACTGGGGCTTCCAAGGTTAAGCATGCATGGAGAGAATGTCTTTTTTTTAAGAAATAATTGTGGAAAAAATATTCTTGAAAGAAATTAGACAGGCAGACATTCATAATGCAGGATAAAAATGTGATTATTAAAATTCTGTACAATATGAAGTAGACTATTATCTCAGACTAAAGTATTACAATAAAGGACTTTTTTCTTTGTCATGTAACCTATGACTCAACTACACCCCCTTCAGGGCAAATAGGCAAACTAACAGAACTAAACAGGGGTTGGATAAACCTCTATTAGGACCCTTTACCTTTTGTTTCAACATAATTGATGCACTTTCGCACAAACTTGAATCCAAACTCATTCAGCTCCACTGCAGAAGTAAAAGACAGACAAAAATGGGCAGATTCAAAAGCAAACAATTATTTTCAGACAAATTAATGCATTCAGTGAGATGAGATGTAAAGTACAACTGTGTCTACATCTCATAACATCACAATGTAAGGCTTTGAGCATTATGATGACTGACTTACTTTCAGCTTGCTTGTGAATTGGGGAATGATAGATCTGAAATGAAAAAAAAAATGTAAAAGGAAATTAAAAACATGAAACATGGAAAAATCTACGACTGGTCGTCAGCATGATTATTGAACACATCTTACTTAAAACCGAGAGAAAGATTTGATGATGGCAGGAGGACACAAAGCTGAATCCAAACTTCCCAGATACAGTGATAGCTTCCCAGATAGTTTATGAAACTATTACCACAATGTTCCAGTTCACCTTATGAGCAGATTCAAATGGCATGAAAACAATAATCATGGAAACAGAGAGAAAAAAGGATGAGTGGACAGAATGTGTGTCGTATTAACTGGAGGAAAACAGGACAGATTCCCAAACCATAAACAACCAAACACATGAAAAGAATTCAGTTTACTTTCAGCAATATTGCAAAGCTTTAAAATTAAAACCAGTACATAACTACAGGTGTAGTCACCAGTAACTCTCAGCCAGGACGTCTTTTCTTCCCCAAAAATACCTGGTTTGGTTTTCAGTTTTTTTCACTGTGTCGCCCTCCCCACTGATGGCTGTCAGAGGTCAGGGCCAGCGACAGAGCAGCTGGAGACAGTAGAGTCTTGTTCAAGGACTCTTCAGCAGGGACAAGTGCTTGTTGTCACAGGGCACTCTAAGTGCAAAATATCACCATCATGCCCTGATATTGATTTAGACCTGGTAAGAGAATAACTACTTCTTCATTCTCCCATCTGGAAATGACTCAAAATCTCTGAAATCTAACATGTTCTGTTGTGGCACTGAGTTACTTTAATTCAAAAAATAAGATCACGTGGAAGCTATTCCTCAAAAAGCACATCTGGGGCCAAATTCACAAAGCTTCCTAGTACAGAAAGTAGTGACAAAAAAAAGTGAAAGTTCATAGAATTATGATGTTTTCTACAAATTCCCCCTTACAGTTAAGACTAGGTCCTGGAAAACATAAAAGTTCCTTAGGTAAAAATATGTTCAGAGTTTAGGAGGACTTTTAAGGGCTCTTAAGCAGAGAAGAAAATGGTGGAAAGAAAAAAAAGTTGGAGAAATACTGAATGACTGTGAGCTGATGAAACTCTATATATTACATGGTGCAGGGATAATGTTTGTGGGCGATCTCATTAGAGGTGCACTCACATCTCCCACCCAATATTTTATTTATTTATTTAACCTTTATTTTATAAGAAAAAAAAAACTCTTCAGGTTCAAAATCTCCATTTCAAAAGTGTCCTGGCCTAGACTGGCAGCAACATAAACCTACAGCCATACAACATAGACCAAAAATACAAAATAAAAATATACAGCTCTAAAACAAGCAATATAAAACACCTAATGAGATTACTGCAAAGAAAAGCCAAAAAGTATTTCAATATACACTACAAATGAACCATAAGAAACATATAACAGGGGCAACTACACATGATTACGGAGACCAGCTAAAACACACCCTGACATTGGCATATAGATGACTGCGCACAAAAATCCTGCAACCGTGCTTTGGAATGGCCGAGGGGACCCAATGAGTGCAACTTCAATGCAATAACACTATAAAGCCAGAATTAAAGTGATCACAACACTAAGACTTTTGGCAACTGTGACAGAAATCACATCATTTTCATTTGATGTTTTCACGTGGTAGGCTCACAACAGGACAACCAATCACATATTTAAGAGTTGCATCAGACCAAGCAACAGGGTAAACCACACCCCTTCAGCAAAGGTAAAATTTGTGAGAATTTTCCTAAATCACTCTTAAGCTAGGACTTCTTGCTAGAATTGATTAGGCTAAGCTAGGAGCAACTCTGAAAGTATTCTTAGAATGTTTGTGAATACAACCTCCTGCACAGATAATAAAGCTTCCATCAGAGAAACCACTTACTGACAGTGTAAGCTGAACTTTTTCTAGAGTATATTAGGCAAGTTTGGAGAGGACCATGTGAGCATTTTTCTCTTTGTCCAACACTTTAATGCCAAATTCTTTTAACCTATTAGAGGTCCCAGTGGAAAGTGCACAAAGGGGGGTCTTGAAGTGATCTGTGGGTGTAGAATTACATTTGTCATATTGGCACGCAGGTTCATGCATGTCAACTGCTTCTTGGTTTGGAAATGTGACAAAGTTTCTGAAAGAGACACTTATGGACTAATGGACGGTTGCCTGTAGAGACTGGCGTTTGCTTCCAGAGCTCCTGTGGATGTTAAGTATTAGCACAGAACCTCTGAAATTATAGCCAATGTGTGTCTACTTAGGCTCCAACTAACCATTACTTTATTATTGCTTTATTCTGCAGATAATTCTCGATTCATTCCTGAACAGTTCTGTCAATAAAATATCAGAAAATAGTGAGAACCCTGGGTGACACCACCAAATTACCTTTATTTCCTACCAACAGTCTAAAAGCAAAAAATATTCAGTTAATACGTGAAAAAATCTGCAGCAAATCCTCACACTGAGGAGCTGGAACTAGTGAGTATTTGGCATTTTTGCCTAAAAAGTGACTTTACAATTCATCTATTTTCAAAATAGTTGCTGCTTTCTAGTGTATCAGATTAACACTGTACATTAAATGTGCAAGAAAGTCAGCATGCTTTCAGAGCAAAGTTCTGGGCTCAAGAGATTAATAATGAGACAGCAGAGTATGAGGAAGTGTCAAAAGTTGTGTATACAGAAACAGGTTGAAACACATGCGAGTATGCAACAGCGTGCTGCACGATGAGTTAACACAGTGTCCATATGACTGCACCTTATACTGCAGCAATTCAAAAGGCTGTAATAAAATTGAAGAGCCAGTGTGGCAGGAGAGATTACTCTAACAGAACACCATAGAGCTGATTCTTGTCGGGACTGAGAGCTCAGACTGCAGACCTGGCAGTCGCGCAGTGCAGTGGATCTTTGCTTGACAATATTTGGGCAGAGCGGGTGGAAAAGCTCTTGTGAAATTTGCATGATATACAGAAGTCATTAGGGAAGTTGCACAGGAAGAGGGCACTGAGAAGTGTGCCTTGTGTTATTTTCACATCCTCTAACAGCGACGGTTTATTTGTTTTGTCCGCACGACAGCTACCATTTAACCTATAACCTGAACCTTAATATAAAAGAGCTCTGAGAAAATTGCTAGTGAGGAAAATTGGTATTTCATGGCTTAAAAACTGCTGAATACAGAAACAGACTGTGGGAGCAGCAAAGTTTTCCAGATCAAACATTTAGCATTTTTTTCCAGAGAGTTCAGTTTTCCATTAACACCTTAAAATGACTGAGGATGAAAAGCAAAAAAAAACCAACAAAAAAAAAACAACAATGGTGTGAAGTCAGCCCTGCTGTAAGGGGACATTAAGACTAACCCGGTGCCATCATTCAGATCTACACTGATTACATGATGTGCCTAACAAGCTTCATACCATCTAACACATCTGTAACAGAGAAGCCATAATGAGATCACCCGTGCCTACATCCTGTGGGACTTAACAATTGTCACGTGAGCTGCCATGTGTCTTACATGATGGATATGATAACAAAACATAACACTGTTTCCTTAAAACCAATAAATATCATCATTTAAAACAACACACAACTTAACTAATTAATTAATCATTCATTTGTTCCACACTTCAACAGACAGATATTGGGACTATAGAACACATGTAATTGGGTGCAATCCGATTAGGAAGCTGCAAGTGAGATTAATCTTGATAACTGTAGTTTCCTTCCTCTTATTAAACAAAGTTGTTTTTATAGATTTAACTACCTGCCAACATGGAAGGAGATGTGATTTAAAACAGGGTTGGACAGACTCTGTTAAACAGATTGGAAATGGAAAGTTTTATGCGTCAGCACAATAGCCAGTAGCCATCTCTCCCCTCAGTAAGCAGACTCCATATTGCATTGTAGATGTCTTTGGCAGAAAAGTGGCTTTCACAAAAATTATATCTCGGAGAAGAATAAACCAAACTGAGATGAGATGAGAAATGAACTCACAGGCTCTTTTCCATCCATGGCCTCCATCCACAACTTCCTGTCTCCCTCCGAAAGAGCTTGGAAAGTGACGGGTGTGTTTCTATGGAAACAGTAACAAATGCCATTAAAGAGGCCAAGGTTGCAATTAAGTTATTCAGTGTCACTATGCAGTGCTACAGGATCCAACAATTGCAAACAATTAGTTTTTTAAGCTCTTACACATTTATAAAGCAGAACAGGTTGGACAAAATGACAAGAACATCAGAGGAAGAAAAACTTATTTGAAGTGACATGTTAATGATGAATAAGACAAGCATGAAGAGATGATGAAAATCCATTGTTGCAATCTGTCTTCTACAGAAGCAACAAAATCTGGTGCCAAATTTTACAGCTTGTAGGCTACTGAATCAATTGTTAACTAAGACAACTGTTTAAAAGTCTTTCTGCCAACTGCACTAATCAACTAACTATGAAAACCTTAAAACTCCTATAAAATAACTTTTCTATTGACAGCTAAATGTATGACCCTAATGTCTGTCAAAGCCATGATGTTCGGGGGGGGGGGGGGGGGGGGGGCACTTGTATTTCTACAAACTGCTAGAACACAACTCATAGACACAACAGTAGCCCTGACACAACAGTAGCCCCTTTTACACTGCCTGTTGGATGGGACAGGTTAATGTTTTGACGACGTCTTATGTGAGAAACCTACTGCCAGCAGCTAGAAGCAGTTAGCAGCTAGCTCAGAGACGAAAAACAGCAGCAAAAAATGTCGGAGACGATAAGGTCTGGGAGCTATCATATATCAGAGACAGTAAATGATTGTTATTGCCATGTTATGCCATTGTTATCAGCCTCTTTTACACTGACTCTTCTGAGGCGGGAATGTAGCACCTTTTTTTCACCTTGTCATTTTGTGTAAAAGGTACAATCGTGAAATGGGGGGACAGAGTTGTCTCATCTCTAAGCAGGCAGCAAGTCTGCAGCTATCAGCACTTAGCAGCTATCTCAAGGATACAAAAACAGCAGCTGAAAATGTCTAAAAAATAGTGAGACAGATAGGTCCTGGAGGTCAGTACCCTCTGAGCAGAGGACAAGATCAGCTGCCATATAACAGGGACAATAAATGATTGTTATTGTCATGTAATGCCATTGTTGTGTTACACGTCATGTCCGTCAGGATGCTGGCATGCTTTCTACACTGGGGCGGCATGAAGCCTCCCCTTTTTGGTTCTGCATAAAAAGACAAAGACTTAACAGCAATCCTAAAGTGTGAACTTTGTGTAAAAAGGGCTATTGTCTCTGGCAAAGTAAGTGGTGGAAGATGGAACTAGGCACAACTGGATAATTAATTTTCACCATAAAAGGCAAAAATGGTGCATAAAAATTCACTAGAATGCAGGAAATGAATTGTTTGACCCTCAGATTTGGTTTGATACATGTCCCACCAGATTCTGACACAAAACCTTCGCCCTTGATTTCAGGGACACTCAGGCTCGCCTTAAACCATCTTGAGCCGACAACATTATCTTCTACACTAGACTGCACTGCCACCTTCAGTTTATCAAATGGCCAGCTCCTCAGTGTACTGTTGTTCAGTTCACACACTGGTACAAATTAGTTGCTCAACATTCAGAGATACTTTTTAAACAATTAATGAATAATTTGAGCAGCTTTTAAACCTTTAAAAACACCCCGTTGACACTCAGAGTATTTCCACAGATTTCAAGAAACCTGAATATGACAGAACAGCCTATGGCTCAGGTGTCTATTAAAATGCATTTTGTTCTGAATGGCCTGCTTATATAAATATGAGCTTGTAATGTTCCTTCTCCTAAAATCACAGAGTTTGCCATCTGTTTCCAGCCCGTCCCCGTTGCTTAGGGATTGTTTGGGCTATAGTCCATTTAGCCCCCACACTCTGTCCTTGTGAGCCACCTGTTCACCTCACCGCCCGGACCTGTTTATCCCACAAGGCTTTCGTGTTGCCTCATCTCTCAGTGTCACAGATTTGTTTGCGCTAACCTCTCATTAGTTTCCACGTCAAAGCAGAAACGCTTGTCTATGGACTCTGTCTTGCGGCGGATGCAGGATTTCAGTGTCAGCTGCGTCGTGCCCTGCAGAAAGAAAGAGAGACCAACTTGGTACGTGTGATGGAGACAATGGCAGCAGAGTGATGACATATACTGGCTACAGATACTGTGGATGTTGGAGCATGTTGGTCTGGGGTTGAATTGTAATAATTACATATTTCCTTTCAGTGAAGCACCTGTTTAGTTGTAGGCTTCTGTTCACAAGGCACCATGACCAGCTGTCTCCCCTCCTTGTGATACTTGCAATAATATTTGACCCATGACACGCCCAAAGCCCCTGATGGGAGGAAAAAAACAGGTCAGGCCTTGTCAGAGGGAATTCCAGCAAGTACAAGCATCACGCTTCTGAATAAACATCAAGTACACGTACACTTCTCCTGACAGTACAGATAACCCTCCATGGGCAGCAAACTGTGCATTTTACTGATCTGGGATGGGTGTTTCATTCTCTTCATCAGCTCCTCCATCTCCTCACTAGTGCTCTCGTAGTGGTTTCTCGTCTGCAGGCAAAACCAGACACCTGCTTTAAAATCTTATGGACATCCCATTAAAGGAAATCAAATCTCACTTATGGCAATGATTTGCTGCCGGTAACACCACTTACATTCTGCAAGCTGAGCTGCAGTTCTTGCTTGTAAGGCATGAAGTCCTGAGTCATCTCCACTGTCAGGTTGTTGAGCGTAAAAATGCTGTGAAGAAACGCCAGCACCTGTCCAACCAAAGCATGAGTTACTGCTTTTGAAAGAGCCAAACAGAAGAAACGCTGCCAAGAAGAATAGATGGAAAATTTGGGGCATTTTGATTTATCATCTATCATCAGTGTGTAGAATTTAGTGGCATCTAGCAGTGAGGATTGCAGATTGCAACCAGCTGAAACTTCTCCCATGTGCCAAGTGCAAACTCTCAGTTAGGATTCCTTAGGTGTTCATTGTCTGGGAGGTTTTTACCAAGAGATGAATTATCTGCAGACCACCGCAGATGGTATAATCATGGACCAGATGATTAAACACAGAATGAACATAGTTAAAACACTGAATAGAGCAGTTTCATGTTGAAAAACTTTGGCTTGTTGCAGAGGGGCTGCAACCAGCCAATCTGAATGGCCCTTCTAGAGTTAATGTTTGGTTTGTCTGTTCTGGGCTAATGCAGGAACATGGTGGTGCAACATGGCAAACTCCTAGACAAGCACCCACTCCCTACGTAGATATAAACGGCTCATCCTAAGGTAACGAAAACACAGCGATTCTTATTTTCAGCTGACTATACACAAGGAAACATACTTACAATATTACAATCCATTTCTGCCAATATATCCCCGTAAGTTCTACACACTGGACCTTAAAGTGTAGTGTATTTCCTTCCTCGCTCTCCAGTTACATGTGTGTTGCAATAAAGAGAAGAGACCACAGGCAGCACTTACCGGCTCCACCACATCAAACTTCTTCCTGTCCTGCACCTGATGGATCTGGTACACATACTCCACTGACGATTCATAGAAGTTCACTCGCTCTCTGTCAAGAAGATCATCAGCCTGTAGTAGGAAAAGACATATCAGACAGTGACCTCTGTGTTGTTTTCAGTTCACTATATAGCTGATGAATCCTTATCGTACCTCTTGAAGCTGACTCTCTTTCTTCTTGGCGGAGAGATTCAGGTGTTTGTCTACCTGGGAGTGATATCTTTCACTCTCTTTCTCAAACTTCTTTTTCTTATCCTGCAGGACAAATGAGATCATTTTGAATATAGTATGGTATAGCGGTAGTGTTTTGAAACTTTTAGTTATTCGATCCTCTCATTGACTCATTGGAAAGTAATACTTGCAAAATTCTTATTTTGGTACCGATATTTGAGGGATTGAAACGTTTCATATTGTCAGCCAAAGTTAATTTTTTACATTCAAAAATATTTTTTAAAAGGATTTTTTTTCAAGTAATTATGTAGATAGTACCGAGCAGTTTTGCAGTTTAAAAACAGCTCTATGGTGGGCAGAGTATGTCATGGAGACTGTTTTTATACACATATTTATGGCATTTTGTTCTGAAATTAATTATCAACTGATATATATTCTGGCACCTGCAAAAAGATAATATCACTCAGTTATTCCCAATTGAAATTGTCTACAATTTTAACTGGGACACAACCAGTTTGAAAGAATGAAAAATACAATTTGATTTGACAAAAAACATACATCCACTTACTGAACTCGCTGTAACACCTGAACACTATTAGTTTTAAAGCTGTGGTTGGTAATGTTTACAAAAATAACTTTTGCTGAAACTGTCACTATATCCACACAGAAGTAAATGAGACATGATCTGTGCAAAAAAATACTCCTTTGCCTGCTTGAATCGCTTCTTAAGGCATGACCACATGAACGAAAACAACCAATCAGAGCCAAGGAGATACATGTAGCTGACGATGGTCCAACCAGTGGGCAGTGCTTGGTATTTCAGTCCACTTTTTCCAACATGGCAACTAGGTCACAAACATTCTCATTTTACAGCTAAACCGTACACTAAAATACTTTTCAGTTTACATTCTGTTACATTTGAGAAACAGCCAATGCAATCTCAGAAACATGACTGACAGTTGCATTACAGACTCCTCAACTCAGAGTTTCTGGCAAATGTGATTAGAAGAAGTAGGAGGAGGGTCTTCATTTTTTTCAGACTATTTGTCACACACAATAGCGTGTGTATGTAGTGACCATTTCAGCAAATAACTTATTTTTGTAGACAACAAATACATCCAAAACGACCTAAAGATAGTTCATTAACATCCAATTAAAAATCATTTTAAAAGGACACATTTGAAACATGACAGGCAGTGTCAATGCAGACATACTTGAGTTCATCTAGTAGGACTTTGGGAGTACGCAGAAAAGAAAAGCTGTTCTAGTAAATTTTACCCTTCCAACACTTCTTCTGTTGTTGTCTTCTCTTTTGAAGCATTGTTCACTCACACTCATCGTAAAAGGACATAATTCTCTTTTTCTGCTCATTAAGAAAACCTCATTTTCTTAACTAGGATATTATTCTGTTGTTGTTATTAGGGCTGTCAGCGTTAACGCATTTATGGCGATGCAACTGAGGTTTGAACTTAGCGTGTAATTTATTTTTAAAATTGTTTCAATCGTGCCATAATCAAGCTGCCGCAATGGCTTCCTACTTCCTGCTGCCACAGTAATAGAAAATAACGACACCACTTTTTAATGGCTCATTTCACTTTAAAAAACTCCCAGAGGGCTCAGTTGACAAGTCAAACGTATTATGCACCTTGTGTCAAACAGAATTAAAATATCACTGCACTACTTCAAGTTTGAGCTACCACCTAGGAGCTGAGCACAGACGTGCAGCTAATCAGACAGATGTCAGCAGACAACTGCATCACGAATGCCAGCAAAGCAATAATTTGGAGTGTGTGAATCGCCACAGACCTGTGGTTGAAACTAAATTGAAGAAGGAAAGTACAGCGCTTGGTTGGGCAGCAACTGACTGAAACCCCAATCAACAACATCATTTTCAGTGTTTTGTTACATTTAGTTATTGGAACAAGCAGAAACATTAAACATACATTAAAACATGACTTGTTATCAATATGGTTTTAACATGAAGTAATTGTCTAAGTCATCTAGGACCTGTATATTTCATGCACATTGCAATTCCACTTGTGGACTAAATGAACATCAGCACAGCAGCAAGAATTACAGAAAGCTGCTGGTTAATAAATACACTGAGTGGAAAGAAACTCAACAACAAGACAGAAACTCAAATGTCACTGTGAATAATCAAGGTGATATCCCACAGAGGTCCCTGATGACTTTAAAAGCAAAATAAAATGTTGGTGAAGCAGCAGAGGGGGCCCAACCTTGGAAAAACATGAGCTGTTCCCAACCTACAAAACTGCTTTCAATAAAATGTCTTTCCACATTAAAGTCTCTGTCAAAGAGAAAGAACAGACCATATATTAGTGATCTTAAACGGGTTCATGTTTCACGCACAAATAGATTTGGGGAAGTAGCTCCTGATAACCTGTTTGGTCTGTGTAAGAGCTTCAGGAAGGTATGTTGTACAATGATGCATAGCAACAGCAGAACAATGCTGGCAGTGCTGACTCAAGACCTGACTACAGCGGAGGACTCACTGAAAACACTCACTTTTGTGACTCCTATTTGCTCCTTCCTGAACTTCTCCAACGGCTTGATGAGCAGATCGGAGGCGTTCTGGACCTGGACAGGCAAACATGGAGCAGCCGTTACTGTGGTGTAAAACTAAATACACAAACACACAGTGTACATACTGTATCGCTATATGTACGACACACTCTTTCACACAGTACATTTGTAGGCAATGTGGGATATCTGTGAGGCACAAACATCTCAAGTATGAGTGTGGGAAAAATAATAACGCTGCTCTTCCACACCACCACAAACACAATTTATTAGATGACCTCCATTTTGAAAATAAGATCTGAATCCAGAAAACCCAGTTCAACAGGAACTGCTACTCCTACTGTCATGACGTGGTGGCTAAAGTGTAAGAGGATCAAAAAGAGAATTTCTGTGTTGGTAAAAATGGACAAATGTGGGAGAAGTAGTGTGTAATGACAATATAAATGACCTAAATTAAGCTAAAGGGTTAAAATACAATGCTAGAACACCAGAGAACAAAATCTTTAGTATTTACTGTCTAATAAAATGTGTGAAACATCAGCAGAAGTGATAAAAACTGTATGAAACTGGACCGACATGCAGGTAATATGAAACCTTTACAAAAAGGGAACAAGAAACTCATGGGGGGAAGTGACAGCAAAACTATTACTAGGATTCCTCTCAACAAGCACACCCAAGGCCACACATTTACACACTCAGTATCTAGGTTTGTGCATGTGTGTTGTTGTGGTAGCATATCTCAATCAACAGAGACAGACAGAATGTCCACGATACACAAATTAGTGTTAATTTTGCATCACACAGAAACATAATATACAGAATATACCAAAGATTTCCTTCCAAGTGGTTTTATCTTTCAGCAGGATATATTAATGTGGTTTCTATTGTCTACTGTATGAGCATTTAAACAGGATGCAGAGTCAGCAAGGAGGAAGTTGATAACCCACCAGCATCATCCTGTCATGCTCCACTTCCTGCAGAAGTCCGGCAAACTCCTGGAACGACTGAGCTGCGGATGAAAACGCAAACATGACGACTGGAATAAAAATCATCACACATTCTTATCTTGAGTGTCTGACACAAGAAATGCAGCTGGAAAGATGGCAAATGTGCATTAGAATAGCCTTTATAATGATAATATTTACAGCTCTTTCTTTTTTTAAACACATTTGTCATTGAGCTGGAGGTTTTTCCAAACCGTTTTGTTTCCTGATTCTTCACATTCAAGTTGTGAGGCATTCCCAAGTGGCTGCCAAAAATGTTCCTCTCCACTATGGTCACACAGATTTTAAGGTAGCCGCTTATTCTGAGGTCAAATGTGTATTTATCTATGTGGTATAAGTAAACAGCAAAGCCTGCTGGAGGAAGGTATGAAATGTTCACTAAATGTAAACTATGTTAAGGAGCATGTTTGTATTATCTTACCAATGTTGATTTCATCATCAGTCAGGGAGTCACCAATGAAGTCGAACTGGAACGTGCTGAGAGTCTGGGAAAACTTCTGTACAGCCAAAGAATACCCTGTAAGGAAACAACATTTAGTGCTTTTAAAACATCTGACATGAATACAATATACAGTTCTTTATCCTTTGAATTCAACCCAAATCTCATAAAAATTTAAGTGCAGACCAGGAATACTGTTACTGTGTGTTTTTCTTTTTTTCTCTGGTAGGAAAGTCTAAAGTATGATAGACACCCTTGGCAGAGTTCATCAGCACTACAGTTTGCAGTCTATATTATCCCTGCTTTGTCTGGGTTTTATTATCCAAACAAAACAGTCTGTCAGATCAATATTGTCGGGCGTTTGGCCTGAAGAGCTTGGCTAACATCATATTCTAAATCCCTCCTTAAATCCCTATTTTTGTAATGGAACAGTTTTCAGTCTTCACATCATTTCACATATTTTTTTCCATGAACAAACTGTGTGTTTTGTATGAGTTGTTTATTTTGGATTCCTGCTTTAACAGTG
This sequence comes from Epinephelus awoara, assembly GCA_035609425.1. Taxonomy (NCBI): domain Eukaryota; kingdom Metazoa; phylum Chordata; class Actinopteri; order Perciformes; family Serranidae; genus Epinephelus; species Epinephelus awoara. Next base: position 10,915,042 of record CM069304.1, read on the forward strand.
CCTTTTTATGGGGCCTTTATTGTAGACAAAGTGCAGGGCAGGAGAGGCACATCTCCAACACAGAGCTGCAGATCTGTGTTTAAAATGAAGTTAAGTGAGTCCTCATCTTTCATGAATATGTCTTGGTGCAGCTCAGCCCAACAACGAGCACTCGTGACCTCTGGCTATTATCTGGACTGAATATACAGTAGGACTCTCACCACTCTGCAGTACTCCCACAGCACCTACAATGACACTTTCTGTTTTCGAGGTGAAAAGCTGGTCACTGGTGATTTAAACAGACAGAATGGTGTCTTGGCCACTCAAAAAACACAGTGTTGGCCATCATGGGTGCCATAGTGACCCACACACATGTACTGAGTGCTGTCACTGGCTCTGGTCCCATTCTACAACCAGCAGCAGAGGGATGACAACACAAGCAGACAGATGTTGTGTTGTTTGGGAACAAACAGAGCCGCTCATCCTGCACATCTGCACCAGATCCATGGCCTTTCAAAGCAGGCTGTTTGGTCCTCACCCAGGGGAGCACTTGCACCCCCCACCCACATTGATCCTGTAGGCCCTTAAAGAGGCCCCACTGATGCTGATGTCATACGTCATCACGCCACTACATTCACATACAACGAACAAAAAGCTGGTGTAAAGACAGTTGTAAGCATGCTTACCTCTGATAGCAGTGATCACACTGTTGCCGTCTTTTATCAGCTCTTTGAGGAATTTGCTCGTCCTCTCCAGCTCCAGCTCATAACACTTGAGAGTCTCCCTGAAGTCCGGACTGTCCAGATAGCAGTCACTAAACTCCAGGGGAGGATGCCCCATCTTCAGGACAACTGGGTTTCACACAACAGAAGCACTGAATTAGTTCTGGTGAGCCACGCAGCCTAACGTTACGCTCGCCTAGCGTACACTGCTCATTGCTGCTCGGTTGAAGCGACTCCACACTCTCATCTGTTCATAGGAGCAGAAACCATGGTGTCCGTGGGAGCCTGCGGCAGCCGCTGGTCAAATATGAAGTGCACTAAACAGTGAAGAGCCACGGGTTTGGTTCACTTCCTTCTTTCCTTCGCCTGACGCGCAGTTAATACTGTAATTTAGTTGTATCCTGGTCCTCGTTACCACTTTTTCCTTGTTGCGGTGTCGTGATTAGAAGAGCGGCTAGAATCCATTTGGACGCGTCCCATTCCGAAGTGTTTGGCACTTTCATGAATCCTCAGTCCGTCCTTTCCCCTGACTTGAAACTATTTTTAATGCATTAAGCGCGCACATGCAATTAAATCATTAAGTACACGTTAGTGAATATATTTGTATTTTTCTTACGCGTCATCGAGTTTCACATCCTCACAAAGACCGTGATACAAGGCTAAACGGAACGTAACCATCTGGCTATGGACTCTCTTAAAACTTCCCCTTTTCCACACCCAGGAGGTTCTTAAAGGGGCTGCTGCTGCTGCTGACGATGCTGCTTTCATGTGCCGTCGGAAATCTCTCCAGTTGGGATCCTGAACCAACAAATAAGTCAAAATCAATGGGTAATAACAACTGGAAACGAGCGACTGAAGAAATAATTATAGCACAGTAATTATATATACATTGTGAATATATATATGATATATAGATACAACCATTATTTTTAAAAGGAAAATAAATAAATAGCAGGAGATTACATTGTGCTTTATATGGTTCTGATATTAGAGATGCAACAGGCTACATTTTGCACAGTCAGTCAGCAGCTAAAGTAAAGACAGTCTCTCCATATTTTCTTGAGGCACATTGTTCACCTAAAGCACCTCCATAAACAACTGCAAGATAAATGTAAGATGTCACAAGTTAGGGAGGGAAAGATTTAAAAAAAAAAAAAAAATCCTGTTAAATTCAGCCACATAAAAAATGTCCAAGTCTGTTTGTCAGACTTTGAAGTAAGTTTTGCTTTTCTACCTTGGAAATACTGGATAATTTTATCTTAAAATTATTCAGAAAAAAAAATCCAGTTAAAGGTAAAATTTTTACTCTTAGAATACAATTTAAGAAAGTAAAGGGGGGAAATACTTTTTGCTTGAACTGGTTACAAGACCATAAACAGGTTACATTTAGGTGCAATCACCACCACGCAGCCTCCAATGAGGTCCTCTAAGCAGTGGTTCCTCACCAGGAGTCTGGGGTAGGGAGTTCCAGGGAGTCCCCAGAAAACCGGGGAATAGTTTTACTATTTAATTCACACTAAAGGTAAGCCCTGAGTAAGTAAGAGTCAAGAGTGACTATTCTGACCAGAAGTTTAACTTTCTCCATGGTTATCTCATTAACTGTAGTTTACAGCTGTATTATCCTGGTCTTAATCATATCTAACAACCAAAATCTTTTAAGATGCAGGTCCCTGAAGCGAAATATTATCAAATGGGTGTTCTTGACATAAAAATAGTTGGGAACCACAGCTCTTGATCAAAGCCCTTAACCCTCAACTGCTGCAGTGACCGACAGTGGACTTCCCTGAATAAATGAAATAAAGGTTTTATCTTTATAGGTCTTAAATCAAAGCCACTGTAGCACTGTGAGTTGAAGGAAAATCATTTTCATTCAAAGTAGCTCAGGATAGAAACGCACCTGCAGGGACACAATAATGAATGGGGCCCTGAACATATCATGAGAAGTTATTATTCAACAGTGAGACAGGTCACACCTGCATGTGACTGGGTGTGTTTTCCAGGATTAAGTACTGTAATACATCTGGTCTCTGTTGCACTGGTAGGTTCACCAGACGTAGCTTACAGAAGCACAGAAGCGTCCCTCCGACAGTAATGCTGCAAAATTTTGGAACATACACAATGGAAGCACCAGTGTAAAACTATTATCATTGCACAAAAACAATAATACTGAAGTAAAATAGGATCACGTGATTTAGTTGAGTGCCACTTAAAATATATCAAAGAAATATCAAGATATGACTGAAAATTACCTTGATTACATCTTAATCAGTGTCTGATGACAGATGTTTTGAACATTATGATCCAGTGACACATCTGCAGACATGTTTGTCTCCGCTGAGGCCTGTGTTCAGTCGTCGCATTTGAAGAATGTGGAGTGTGATGACTAAACAAGTTGCACTTGGTGCACTGTCACTTTCCCAACACTGAATTCACTTCTGCAGAGAATTCCTATTCAAATGTTGCAATTACTGTTAATGACCTCCAGATGTCATCATTCAGACTCAACTGAAGCAGAAGACAAGTGTAAGCCTGCAAACACACAGACACAATTTTAAATGCCTCATTTGAATACACCAAGTATATTACAAGAATACAGCCTTTAGTCAGTTTGTTGACATTCCCAATGCTGCCAAATAGCATTATCATTAATTCACATTAATATCATAGGTCACTGATATTTGTACAGGGACTTAGAAAAGCTTCATCCATCAGGTCAGAAACACTGCCCACCCCTGGATTAAAACTTGTCCTTGGGCCGTCATTAACAAACACAACATGAGGAGTATTAGAGACGTTGCAGAACAGGTCATGAGAGATAATAAATCATCTCGGCATCCTGTAGGAGTGTTTACATCTCTTGGTAACACCTCTCTGATAGGAAGGCAGTACTGACAGTCAGCAATACAGTCATATACAGCCCTTCATCCAGTGGTGGAAGATGTACTCAGATCTTTTACTTCAGTAAAAGTAGAAATACTACAGTGAAGAAATAGTCTGTTATGACCAAAACTCCTGCATCCAAAACTTTTCTAAAGTAAAAATAACAAAAGTATTCGCAACAAAATATACTAAAGTAAATGTATTCATCATGCAGAATGGCTCATTTCAGAATCATATATATTTTATTACTGGATCATAATTAGTGATGTATTAATGTGTACAACACTCAAATGCTGCAACTGGTAAAGGTGAAGTTAATTTTACATATTGCTCTGCTGCATAGCGTGCGTTATAATAAAATATCACAGTTATTATTATTATTATTTGTATTTTGTATTATTTAAATCTGCAAAGTTACTAGTAAATGAAGTTATCAAATAAATGTGGTGGTGTACAAAGTACAATTTTTGCCTCCAAAATGTAGTGGAGTAGCAGTATAATGTAGCATAATATGAGAATTCTCTAGGAAAGTACTCAAGTACAGTACCTGAGTAAATGTCCTTACATTCAATTACAACCTTCACTATAACCCCTTTTCCACTAACATGGAACGGGTTTCATTCTGGTTTTACCACTTCATTTTGAATCATTCAGAGCATTTCGACCAAAAATAAATTGGTTTGGAACTAGAAAAGTTGGTTCACAGCTGGAACCAAAAAAATAGCAGGTTGTTTTTAACCTGAGGTGTGAACCTTTACAACATCAGTGGGCGTGTCATATTATACAGATTGCAAAGAGAAGATGGTGAATACAACAGTGTAGAAGTCAAGTGAGAAATCTTCAGGAAAAAGAGCATGCAGTGGTTTTATTAGTAGTTGTACCATACTTTTTTTTTTTTTACAGAACAAAAGCTCTTAGGTAATAAATTCAATTTGCAACTTTGCTGGTACTGTTAACATCCGTTGTGTGTTGTGCATGGCCCTCCTTCGATGACACAGCCTTGGTTGTAATGGTTCCACTCAAAACTTGTGGAAATGCAGGCTGGTACGAAAGATAGCACCAAGGTTTAAAAATCCCAAGGTGCCATAAAACAAGATTATGAACACACAGGCACACACGTACACACACACACACACACACACACACACACATACACTGAGGACATTGCATCGATTTCCTGGAGATATCCTCACCTTAACCTGACTCAAACCAAATGTTATTCACATCCCAAGGACTACTATCATTGGATTATTGTACAGTTTATGGTCATGAAAGTGACATTTTGCTAGCATTTGATCATAATAGTTTGTTTAAACTACTTGGTTTTTAATTCTGCTTACTGCTTACTTACTGTTCAGATCACATCTTTCAGAGTTCAGACTCTTGTTGCCAATAGCTTTAAATCAGGTCTGCATGCTTGATAAGGTGTCCCGCAAGGATCAAAATTAGGCTCCCTACTATTTACTCTGTACATATGTAATATCTGTTTTTAAAATCAACATTGCAAAGTTCATCATGATCCATTGATCCATTATTATGTTGAAGTTGATGATGATGATGCTGATTCTTGTATTTTGATGATGATGATTACCTTATGTTGACATTAGCATTCGAGCTTGTGGTTGTTTGTGGTTCTTGGTACATGGCACCATTGCTCCGGTAGTGATGCTGACATGACTTTCTCTTATATTTTTTTTCTTATTTTTTCCACTTGTATATAGCTGTGGACACTTGACACTTGATTTTCTATATCACTACTTTTTAGAGTAGCAGAGGCGCCTCTTCTTTCAGTTAATTTTTCTTCTTGATATTACATCACAGTATGACGGTTAACACCTGATGTTCTTTAGATTGTACTTTTTTCACATGCTGACTGTATTGATGTGAATGGATGTTTTGATTATTAGCATTATTGATGATTTGTATTGTACTTTGGTGATAAGATATGATCATATATGGGTATTATGTATTTATTTTTTATTATTATTTTTACTACATCACATGACGTGTCAGGTGATCCCTGTCACTGATTTAAGCAGGTGTGTCTCTGTACCAGCTTCATGTCTGATGAAGGGCCTGGGCCCGAAACGTAACATGTGGTGATATTCCATTAAGTCTTTGGAGCTATATCTAGTGTTCGGACTCTACTTTTTCTACTAAGTTCATCATGTCCATCTCATATGCTGTCAGCTCCCTTGCACACCTTCAGGTTACAGTCTGCTCTCAACAGTCTCCAGACCTATTTTATTCACCGAAGCTTGTTTTAGAATCCAGAAAGAAAATGTGTGCATTTCACAACAGCTTTATTATTTCTACTGAGATCTTTACTCTCCTTGGAAATCCAACGGATACAGTAGAGCATAATCAATTTTTAAGGTTTTAGTAGGTATCAGAAATGGAGTTAGATCTCTCACCGGCTGCTGCCGAGGCTGACTGAGACAAATGCTGTGATTGTGGCCGTGCTATGGTTGAGATGATTATAATGAAATAACAAAATGTATTTGATATTGTACCTTTTACATAAATGAAATTATTAACAAAACAAAATCAGGCAATCAAAGAGTAAAACATGCAATCAATAAAAACAAAGGCAATATAACAAATCATACAGAATCATACCAGGGAACATGCACTAGACAATTTAGGGTAGGACAAAGGCCATTATGAAAAGATGGGTCTTCAACTGTTGTGAAACATTAGTTTATAGTACTACGTACAAGGTATTCATATGTGCAGTGAACTGACATGGATGCTGGCTGAGTCATCTGATAAATACAGTGCAGGTTCAAATCCCAGTGGTTGTTTTGACAGTCACAGTTTCAACCAGCACAGCCTGACAGAGCAGCTGCAGCAGTGCTCCCCTAAGCTCTTTGGAAAATGTGCCTGTTGAAAGGAGTAATGTCTCACATCTCCTTTCTGTAGTATCTGCAAAGTTTTTCCCTAAACTGGACTGGAACATAACGGTTCCTACGGATCACGGGTGATTAAAAAAAAATTAGAATGGAAATAAAAACTTAATGCAAGGGAGCACAAAATGTACGATGAGGGAACCTTTAAAAGGTGAAAATAAACAAAAAGTAATTTTAAAAATGTGTGTGTGGATTTGTGGAAATGCTTCAATACATAGGTAGATTTTAATCTTAAAACATATAGTCGTTATGTAGAAATAATTGAGCACTTCACCACTAAAAACAGTGAGCCAAAGAGATTATTCAGTTTGTTTGTTTTTTTAAAAAAGAGCACTTAATCCCACAGAAATACGTCAAACTGTGGTCCCATCCAGTGCAGAGTAAGCAGTTTGAGTTAGTGGTTTGATATTAGGCGGGCAGCAACAATGTGGACATAAAGGCTGTGGAGATAAACTAGATGATTATTATGATAATAACCTCTTGTTCTCTTATCTAAAGATCGTATGGGTCATTCATTGTTTTAGACCTTTATGTTTTACTCCACAGTGCGTCAAAAACTCCCTCCACTTCCCCTGCAGAACACAGCACAATGAGGACGAGAGGACAGACTGCGGTCCCCACACAGATTCCTCAGCTGGGCAGAAATTAAAACGTTTGATCTGAGCTCTGAAGCCATTTGTTTGGTCTCTGTAAATGGGGCTATTGTATGCAAATATTGCGCACAGAAGCATATGACCTCTCCAGTGCAGGGCAGTGGCTAGTGTGAGAGAAATCATTAGCAATGCAAAGTCATGGTGCTCTGATACTCTTATTCACAGTCACAGATTGAAAAAAAAAATCTGCTAATGTCAACGTAAATGTTTCTGGATGAGCTTTAATCTGAAGCACAGCTGAAGGTAAGTCTGCTTCTTTTCTCACTCTGTTATCACGTCATGTAGATGAGGACAAGACAGTTTGTTCTCAGCGTGTTCACATGGTTATATATGTGTTTACGGGTACTTTATGCTTTACTGTTAGGACTTATTTTGACTCTGAAGAGTTAGGGAAATTGTTGCTTATAGGTGAAAGTTACAGATAAAACTGTGACCGGAAAAATGTTGTCTTTCTTATAGTGTCCGTCAAACAAAACAGACTCTATGTTGCAGTCCCCGAGTGATGTTTATGTGTAGCTATACTGCTAGTCACAAAGTACGGTCTGAGTAGACTGTTCAGATTCATCAGAGGTTTAAAACTAAGAGAATCCCTCCTTAAAAATACTATTGGACCACAAATTGTTTCCCTGCCAAAATTAGAAAGTACTACAGACACCGTTACATAGGGTGCAGATGCCCACTTTGCATGCTACACCATAGCCACTGGTGAAAGCATGTCACATGACACATGGTGCCAGACTTCAGTGTTGCACTCTTAAGTGGCCTGCCAACTGCAGAGGGGGGCAGAGAGGCTTCCTTCTTCTCTGGATTCACATCCATGCCAAACCAGCGGGTCAACATTGTCCTCTACGCTGCCTCCTATGCCTCTTACACCTCCTGCTGAGCCGGGTAACAACTCTGACATTTACACTAGACTTGAATTTCAAGCACGTAAGGGACTCAGGACAACCAATAATGAACAGCACAGAGGAAAAAAAACATTATGGAGGGTTTTTAAGCTTGAAATAAATTCTGATATACATATAATTATAATTCACTGAAGAAATAAGTAGAAAGTAGAAAATTGAAAGTATGATTAATTTTTATTCCAGGATCCAAAGTGCTCTAAGCTAACTTCACTTTAGAGTGTACTAGTGTCTTGGTATTTTGTTAACTATTATGTAAGTACTTAATTTGCACTCAGACTAAAGTTGCATATTTAGATTTGCTTCCAAACAAGATATTTGTAGTTTCTTTAATAATCTTTTAGTCTGATGAATTTCTGGTCATCGCTGGACAGGACAGATGGTCTTGGGAATTGAACCTGCAACCTCTTCCCTGTGAGGCTGTCCTGACTGCTTTATTATCGATTAATGTACCAATTTTTTGCTTAATTATTCTGCTTATCACTTAAATTATAAAACATTTTTAAAAAATTCTCAAAGCAAAGAAGATCTCTTCAAATCGCTTGTTTGCCCGTGAAGAGAAGCAGCACATCCTCACATTTATAAGATGAAACTCTAATGTTTGGTATTTTTGCTTGTAAAGTGGCTCAATGTGGCTGATTATAACATTTAACCATAATATTGTCTATTTAAATTGTTAAAATCTGATGTGACCAAGGGAACTGCTTTGAGTGTACTAATATCAATAAAAGCACAAATATAAGCAAAAGGAATAAGCCAAACTACAGCACTACTTCATTTTAAGATATGAGCAAGTGTTTTTTCTCTGCAATTAAAATGAGAGTAACTCTAAATATTTAAACAGCGTGTTAAAAAATGTTTTCTCCATTCAAATATCACAGTAACTGCTACGATCAATTTGGCGCCACATTTATGTCACCTTATTAAGAGAATAATAGTTAGTGGTTTGTATAAAACCAAACAATATCTTCAACATATCTACTAATAAGGAGATGCATAAAGGTTGTACCATATTAAGTGGAAGCAAGAGCAAGCTTAATTTTGTCCACGAGTGCAAAGTCAGTCTCAATCTTTTATAAAAATGAGACAAATACTCTGTGTGGTAATGGTATATTTGGGAACGAGGTTGTTAAAGTAAATACATGTCAAGATATAAAACATGGTAGCTGCTAATGGTTGGAAGCGTAGTGTTTGATTCATTTAGTGTGGAAACATTGGACAAAGAGGACCTGAGATTTTATTTCAAGACCTGACATACTACAACTGCGGAGATATCACTAAACTGCCTCAACTGTGTTGAATAAAGTTAGTTAAGTTGATTTTAGTTCCTTAGTGTTTATATTTGTTTGCACAGAGAAAGCAAAGGAAAATTTATTTATATTATTTATACCTCTGCAATGCCTTTTAAAAACTTTATCAAGACATATACTACATTAAGAAATACACATGTGTATGTTGATAAGAGAAGTGAATAAGTAAGAATCTTTATTTGTTTTCTATTACTATTTTAATGAGAATTTGGATCTTTCAGATAAATATGTGCAGTGCCTATGGTTTTCATGCTCTACAATTTATTCTAAGTGTGTCATGCAGTGTGGGACTCGTAATTGTCTGGTCTTGGTCTTTAAAACAAGCTCTCTTGACTACAACACGACCACTGCCAGAATCTCCCAGCTGTGTTTATTAGGAGACAGGTCTTTTGGACTTGCAATGGCTTTATCAGTGCTTCACGCATAGTTCTCCACCAGGGGAAGAATTAGACATGGCAGATTTTGCTGAAAACTTGAAGTTAGTCTACGACATTATCTCTTTTGAATCTCTCATCGCAAGGCCTGATAATTACTACAGGAAGTTCAGTTTCATTTTTGTAATTTATACAAAGAAAGACACAGCGCTCCTATTTTTACTGTTAAAATGTTGTATTCATGTTGTAATTTATTTGTACTTTTCTTTTTGTTTATTGGTTTGTGTATTTTTTTTCCGTCTATACTTTAATGTGCCCAGGATATTTGTTCAGTTTATTCTGTTTCCTTTTACACAATGATTAAATATTGATTTGTTTTGCCTTGTGTTGCATTGTGGTCTTTTTGTACTGGAAAAGCTTTAACAAAAAAAAGACAGAAAGCAAACAATATTCAGCACAACATACTTCCAGCTGTTGATCCTTTGATGTTTCCTCCAACAGACCCGGAACCAAAGATGAACTGGGCATCGTTTTATGCTGTCATCAGTGGTGTGAACAGACACTCCACAGGCATCGGACGCATCTGGCTCTCTGTCCTGTTCATTTTCCGTATCCTGGTTCTTGTGGTTGCAGCGGAGAGCGTGTGGGGCGATGAGAAGTCTGGCTTCACCTGCAACACCCAGCAGCCGGGTTGCAACAGTGTCTGCTACGACCACTTCTTCCCCATCTCCCATATCCGCCTGTGGGCACTCCAGCTCATCCTGGTCTCCACTCCTGCCCTGCTGGTAGCCATGCATGTGGCCCACCGCCGCCACGTCGACAAGAGGCTCTACAAACTGTCAGGGCGGTCCAACCCCAAAGACCTGGAGCAGATTAAAACCCAGAAGATGAAAATCTCAGGGGCTCTCTGGTGGACGTATGTCATCAGCCTGTTGTTCCGTATTGTTTTCGAGGTCACCTTTATGTATGTGTTTTATATGATCTACCCTGGTTACAAGATGATCCGGCTGGTGAAGTGTGACTCGTATCCCTGTCCCAACACAGTGGACTGCTTCGTGTCGAGGCCCACAGAGAAGACTGTCTTTACTGTGTTCATGTTGGCTGCGTCAGGGGTTTGTATTCTGCTCAACATTGCAGAGGTGGTCTTCTTGGCGGGGAAGGCCTGCAGTAAGCATTTGCACACTGCTGGAGACTCGACTTTGGGGGCTTGGATCCAACAAAAGCTCTGCTAATACTAACAAAACAGATTATGTACCTGCACAAAGGGACATATATGTGACCTTAGACCCAGGAGATAGCCATTAATCTAACATGGGAGTAAAGTGCACATAATATACTGTACATTACAATTTGACATGGTGATGTCAAACTGATGTCAAAGAATTCCCACAAGAACTACAGTCATCGACATAATCTGCCTTGAAACTGTATACAGACATAATATACCTTGATGACAGGCCAAATTAACACCAATTAAATCAAATTGTATAGAGCAATATTCCAGCTGACCACATTAAAGGCTCTCATTCTCATGGACTTTGAGGCTCAAAAAAATGGAGTTTGATTTTGATGAAGATTCTTGGTTTTGCTATGAAAATATTAAAGCTGGGGTAGACAGAAATCTGGAAAAAGCCTCCCATCAGATAAAAGGCAAATTTACATGCATCATAATGAAACTCAGAGTCTCCCTATTCCCCACCTTGTGTCACTGTGGAGTTGCACACAACACATCTCAAGCCCCTCCTTGCCCTGCTGTCTCTCTGTATATCAGACCCACAGACTTTATAAATAATGGCCATAGCTACTGTGACGTCATCCATGGGTTTGTGGACTCCCATTGCTAAGCCTCAACTTTGGCATCTTTCATCATTTGACGCTGTAAAGGAGTGAGGGGTGGATCTGACTTAAAGACTGTGGTGACACCTTGCAGACAGCCTGTCACTCAAGTGTCCTTGCCCTTAAATATGAGTAAGTTTGAGCCTTGATAAAATATAAACAGGTGAGTTATATAGAAGTCACTCCTGTACAGTTGTCATTGGGGGCAAAATAAGCTTATAGAGAGCCAAGCCATTTTTGTACCAGGCTGTAAACATGTTTATATCTTCTGTGAAGTTGGGCATTTTAATATGGGGGGTTACTTGCTGTGCACTGCTTTCCCAGGAGGAGAGCTGGCAGCAGCTCTGTAGATGGAACTTTGGTCAGTGGCTATAGTGGCTCACTTTCATCCAGCGCAGCACTGGCTAATATTCCAGCATTGGCAGTTGCTGCCAATGCTGGAATATTAGCTTTTTCCACTGGATTCTCCACCATTGAAGAGACATGTATGCTCATTTACATTTGTAGAACAGCCAATAGGAACATTCTCTCTCCGAGATGATCGGTGATTAGCTTGGAAATGGAGCCAGGGGGAGGTGCAAAAGTCTAGTTTTCTCTCATTCCACTTAAATTACAACATGCTGAAAGTTTATCGTGGGATTTTTGCCCAGTGGCACCAAAATTCAACTGCCTACCCCAGCTTTAAATACTGAAATGTGATGCATGCTATTCCAAATCATCAAATTGTGTCAGAGAAGTGTGCTGAAAATACTATACTTGGGCATTTTAATTCATAATCCTCTACTATTTACATCAAATATGAACACAAATGTCATGCTTTTGCCAAAATCATAGTGAACTGAATCTAATGGACCGGAGGATTCATGGCTTTTCTTCAGCTGTTATAAGCAAGATGTTTTACTAATACAAGGAAAACACATAAAATGATGGTGATTGTTTAATACAGATTATTTACTGTCAGATATAAACAAAGCAATTACTCACAACATCAAAAAAACAACAACTTGAATTTCAAACATTTTTTTCTGAAAAGTACTAGTGATTGCTAAACGTGTTATTTAAATGAATTCATTTTGAAGCTGGATGTTTATATATTGTCCATACACAGTAGAATAAAATCAAACAGAGATTGTGTAATTGTGTTATTCTTACTAGGTTTTCTCACCAAATCTAAAATATAATTTACAGGTTCAGAGAAAAATGATTCTACTTTCTGAAATGACTCATGTGAAATGGCTTTGACTTGTTAAATTGTCCAATTTGATTCCAATGGAAGTGTTCCAACATATAATAGGTTGAAATTGTTCTGGCTTATTTTGATGGGATTTCCAGACTAAGTGGAAACAATTCATGTAATATCTGAAATCAGCAGAGAGCAGCAGTTATCTGCGAGAGGAAATGAAGCTGCAGTCACAGCGGTGCCACTTTCTACGACTCTCCTCAGCTGTCGGCACGGTGACTGGGAGAGAAAAAAGACACGTGAATGAAAAATAATTACACATTTACAGTGGCGCTGTCACCATCTTCGGATGAGAGATCCTCGGAGCCGTGTTGTCACCTGTGAGGAAGCGTCTCAGGCTGATTAAGCTCTCCTTCTGAAGGCCAGAGTGCACAGTTTTGGGTTATCAATAGCTCGGCCATGTAAGGGGTCAGTGCATGGGTGACAATGGTTGACCCCAGGACAGCTGGACCTGCCATGACCGAGCATGAGGACACTTCTCTTTTTATGGAACTCGTCGACACACACCATCTATAGAGTTCAGATTGATGAGAAGCATACTGGCAGCACAGTACTGAAAACAAATTCTTCCAATCTGTTATTCCTGTGTGCGATTAGTGTTAGTGGTGACTGTGTGTGAGCAAAGTGTAAATTATCTGTGGTGCATCTCAGTCCTGGTCACACACATTTTGTTGAAATGAGTAGATAAGGAAATTGTTTTGGTTGTGAAGATTCTGATGGTTCTAGAAAATCACGATGTTAATACTGAGACCTGGAAACAAGCTCTTAAATTCTATGCACCACACAAGTGGAACAATCTGCAGAAGCTTATAAAATTAGATAAGCTAATCTCTTTTAACCAATTTAAATCCCTTTTGGCCCACCTAGAGCAGTGTGACTGCATGTGTTTTCTGTGAATTGATTCCTATGCTGATGTCCTTTCATATTGTAACCTGGATTCTTCTATTGTTTTATAACTTGTTGACGTGTACTTTAACTTTTGTTTGCTTTTTTTTTTTTTTTGGTATGTACTGTAATCAGGGCATCCTTGTAAAAGAGAGCTTGCTCTCAATCAATGACCTTCCCTGTTTAAATAAAGGTTAAGATAATAATCTTTTTTATGGTAAAACAGTCAGTTATTGTGTTGGTAAAGTTAGCTACCACACTGCTTAGCTTTTCTATAAGTCAGTAGTCATCTTGTTTAATATTAGCACATTTTCCAAGAAAAGTTTTCAGTGATATAATACTGACATTGTTATTTTCATTACCAAATGGCTTTTCCATCACAATAAACAAAGGAATAAAAATAGCTCTAAAAACATGCAAAAAAACTAGTGTGCTCTGTGTTGATTATGTGTGTGTGTGTGTGTGGGGGGGGGCGGGGGGGACCACCACAGTCGCCATTTAGGCACTTTGACACTGTTGTCTGTAACAATGTTCCATAAAGCTGATCATGAGTTTGGATAAAGATTTATATCAGAAAAGTGACAACAGCTGCCAAATAAATTAAACATTTTTCCCTGAAATATAGTAAAATTAAAATATAAACAAGAAGAAGTCAATATTGTACTTAAAGGTATACTTTGCTGATTTTCAACCAGGTCTGTGTCACTGTGGTGTGGGGAGTGTGTGCAGATGAACAGTGTTTGGTTAAAGAACTTCCAGATGACACAGTCTAAACAGGATCAAGTCTGTAGATCTTTCTCTGTACATATTACCACTGTGCTTAAAGCCTATCAGTCACTCGACATGCAGTTATGTTCACTGCAGCACTTAGGGAAGGCTCTACAGTGTCTGACGCTCCTCCACACAGTCAAGGGTCACCATGAGATTGACAACAAAGCCACTCCCATCAACGTGAATTATATTTAGATCACACTGACATGTAAGACTACCTGCATCCCCACTGGACTCTTGAGCTGCCACTCAGTTGAACAGGAACACCTCTTAAGCGAGGGGTTTGATGCTTTTCTACAAGTGGGAATGTTTTCATCTGTGCTCGCACAGAGACCAGACAGGGGCTTAATTGTGGTGGCTTGTTGAACACTAGGCATTGATCAGGTCAGAGTGGGAGGGTAGCAGGCGGGATCATAGAGTCTCCAGTAAAAACTATCTGACAGAAGTTTATCTTAGCGCTGCAGTTTCCTCCGTGGTTCAGGAGAACATGGCCTCTCTGTGAACTGAAGAGGTTCAGTCACCAACAGACTGTTGAGCTGCACTGCTGTAGGAGATGAACATTAGCAGGTATGTCCAAAGTAATTGTTTTTAATGTCTCACTTAATAATCAAAAAACAAATTGCAGTGCTAAAGTTAATTTGGCCATTTACAGTATCAGTATGGAGCGTATATCTATGTCTAAGTAATGGATTTATGAATGGAATCCAGGCTCAGTATTATTTACAACATTTACTACTGTGAGATAAGTGTTAATCTTTTAAGTGATCCTTTATTTCCTGGCTGACAGTCTTTATGTATTTCCAACAGGTGTTCAGATTCGCAGTCTGTTTATGTCTGATCACTGATCCCTATTTCTAAAGGACAAGTACAACTATTTTTAAAGTAAAGTTTGGCTATGTTGTAACCAATAGGCCCTGAAATCTAAGCTAGAAACCTAATTCTGGACTCGGGGAGCACTGTTGGGTACTGTGTCACAAGATCTAAGAGTCCCCCCAGCCTGCTCCAGGGCTTTCTCTCACACACAGTCAGCTGTGTCCTGGTACTTTTTATCACCATACACTGAATAGGACACAACCTTTGGAAGTACAAACAGTGAATTCATAATAAATCAGTGTTTCTATTAGCAAGCCTGTTCTGGGTTTTCCCTAATACAGTAGTCTTTGGTTGTGGGGTGGCACATAAAAAACAAATACCTTATTTATATTGATAAGCATACAAGGGATGTATTTGCACAGTAACTAAACTGTTTGTTCTTACATGCTTATTGGATTGAATGTGACTATAATGTGAATATGTAGATTGTCAGTTAAAGATGTTTTAAAGATGAATCAGACAAACCATTAAAGCACTTGGCTGCATTTAGAGATGTACACGTACGCCATGGTCCCCACATTTAAGTGTGTGACACAGCTGTTGTGCATGCATCAGTATACCAGCCACTGTATTTGTTGTCAGGTTTATTTGGCTCCTGTTGTGACCCACTGTCTCTAAATTTCTCTTTAAAGCTGCTAGAATCAATTTGTCTTTTAATAACGATGGATCAAATGACCATGTGTAATGTGAAAGGGGTCATTCATCTTTCAGTTTCCCTCAACTCTGTGAGGATTTCACCTCGTTCCACTCATAGTTTGGTTTTACAGCCCTCAACTTTACTATTTAGGTTCATTTATTAACTCTCACAGCCTCGTTATCAGATACAGCAGGCAACTGGAACAACGACAAAAAAGCTTTAAAAACCTACTTTTCCCAGAGCCAATCCACGGACACACATTGTTAGCAAATAGCTGAATAGAATATAGTGAATATGGTTAGCCACTAAGACCCAATCTTGTTTCATATAGTTACCCCCCTCATTTTCATGTGCCACCTTGCCCTTGGACACAGAGTTACAAGGGTAGTGGTTGAAAACTTCCCCTCGTACCTCATCGATATGCTGG
Source organism: Epinephelus awoara (assembly GCA_035609425.1). NCBI lineage: Eukaryota > Metazoa > Chordata > Actinopteri > Perciformes > Serranidae > Epinephelus > Epinephelus awoara. The sequence goes on from CM069304.1 coordinate 10,931,443, forward strand.
CGTTTACCTAAACAGATGCGATGTGTTGTTGCCGGACATTGCACATATGCTATGTTCTGCAATGATTTCTCTCATGGGCTACAGGCAGCCTGTTGCAGTTGTCAGGAGACTCGCCATTCCTTCACAACATAAGTTTCACATTATCAACCGATCAAACATGTCATCAGATAAATAAGATCACTGCTTCATTACCAGGCAACTAGAGGTGCTCTGCAGGCAACATTAGCTGCCCGTCTGCACTGAAAATACGGGAGCATTAGCAAATGCAGCAACTTTGCTACTGGACATTGGTTACATTTCGGGCATCAGATGTCAATAAACGCAGGGGAATGCGAAATGCGGGACCGTGCAGAAATCAGCAAATAAAATGTAATGTTAGCTAGTTCACCACTGAGACGTCGGCATTCTGGCGATCACTTTTGTTATGCTTGTTATCAAGAAAAGAACCATAATACATTGAAACATCATTATACTACGATAAATACAAATAAACTTTTGTGGTCTTCTTTTGTTGCTCGCACAGTTACATTACCAATGATTTCTCATAGCACTTGGTATGAACTGTACTGTGACCCTAACACTTGGCCCTTCCCTTCTTTCCCAACAAGATTAAGGACAGCTTACTGTATATGCTCAACAAGGAAGGGTAGGGGCTAAGTGGTAGGGACAAGAGGGGGAACTGGGATCGGGCCTAAATATTCATATTTCACTCAGGAGTTGGTGGAGACCAAAAACAGAGTGTAGAATGGTGAGTGAATATTAGACTTCTATTCAAACCAGGCAGACAGAAGCACAACTCCAAATTAATGTTAATGTTGCTAACTGTTTGAATGTTTGCTAACAATTTCACAAATCAAGTAGACAAGTATTAATTTAAAAGCTTTATCTTCACAGCCTTTTTTCACTGCCTCCAAGTGGCCCGAAAATCCACTGTTGCTATTTTTGGAAGGTTCAGTAAGTTAGAAAAGACACAAGACAGAAAACCATTTTCACAACAACAGTTTCACAGTCAGACCATGTAAAAGGAATGGCCTGATGTGTTTAGGACCTAGTGTACCAAGCCTGTTGCTAGGCCAGGGTCTGCCACATCACTGTGTGTTTATTCATCCAAGTAAAAAACAATCCCTCTCCTTACAGGTGTCTCTCCTGGTGTTTGTCGATAAAACTGAGTCTATATTTGTGAGCCAGTATGGGAGACTGGAACTTGTTGGGGAAGCTGCTGGAGAGTGCCCAGGAACACTCCACCGTTGTGGGCAAAGTCTGGCTGACAGTGCTGTTCATCTTCCGCATCCTGGTGCTGGGAGCTGCCGCAGAGAAGGTGTGGGGCGATGAGCAGTCCGGCTTTACGTGTGACACCAAGCAGCCCGGTTGTCAGAACGTCTGCTATGACAAGACCTTCCCAATTTCTCACATCCGCTTCTGGGTGATGCAGATCATCTTTGTCTCCACGCCAACTCTTATTTACCTGGGTCACATCCTTCATCTGGTCCGCATGGAGGAAAAGGAGAAACAGAAAGAGAAGGACCTTGCCATCCAAAATGAAAAGCACCAGCAGTTAGTTGTCACCAAAGCCAAGAAAGCCCCAATTAAAGACAACCAGGGCCATGTACGTTTGAAAGGCGCACTGCTGCGAACCTACGTGTTCAACATTATTTTCAAAACCTTGTTTGAAGTGGCCTTTATTGTGGCTCAGTACTTCCTTTATGGTTTTGAGCTCAAACCGATGTACACCTGCGATCGCTGGCCTTGCCCTAATGTGGTGAACTGCTACATCTCTCGACCCACTGAGAAGACGATCTTCATCCTCTTCATGCTGGCTGTGGCCTCCGTCTCCCTTCTGCTTAACCTGGTGGAAATGTACCATCTAGGCTTCAAAAGGTGCCACCAGGGTCTTCGTTACAGACGATCAAAGGATTCAAGTGCGGCTGCCAAGGCCCTAACTGAGCCGGTCATGCCCTATGTCCCAAACTATAACTACTTTGCTGGTCATCCTGCAGTGCCGGAACCTTTCCCCACGGACACAAAGTACAGCATGGCAGAGCCAAACTCTGCCTTCAGCCCCTACAACAGCAAAGTGGTTTACAAGCAGAACAGAGATAACATGGCTGTAGAGAGAAAAGGTAAAGCAGATGGAGATGATGTAAAGGAGAGGAAAATCTCCAGCCCTGTCTCTGAGTTGCCCATTGAAAATCAGCGTAGAAACAGTCAGTCAAGCAAGCACAGCACTAACAAGAGCAGGCTAGATGACCTGAAGATCTAGGGACTCTCTGTGCTTTCAGCACTCATTAGCCTGTGAAAATGTTTGCATCAGTATGGAGGACTATGAGGGACAAAACAGATGATGGCTGAGATCACTGTGCAGGAATTGAAAGTGCACAGAGATGGATATGTGAGCATGCGAGAGGCCACAAACAGGCTTTAAAAGGACACACCAATAAATGGGTGTTATGGTCATATTTTCTCAGAAACAAAATTGTGGGAACCAGTAGCATGATGTTGCTCAAAGGGCTTGGTAAAGGGATACTTTGCTGATTTTCAACCAGCTTTGTCTCATAGCAATGGGGGTAGTATTTGTATACAAACTGCGGCAAACTTCCCTCCATCTTAGCAGTACCCAGATCTCCCTGATCCTCTCCCAACAAAAATTCCACTGGATGACAGCTTTCATTTCATCTAGCCTGTTGCTCAAACTACAGATTGTACTTCTGCATCGTCATATGTCCACCATTATAGACACAAAGAGTATCTTTCTCAAATTCAGACCAGACTTTTATCAAACTGTAAAACTAGGCAACGCTGATCAAATATAAACCATGCCTCTGTTATGTCATTGTCTATTTCTTAACGCAAATGTTTTCAGAAACATATTTTAGCTTAATGTTTAACTGTAATACCAGATTGTGTGTAGCTAGCCACCCGCCACATTGTTTCCTGTGGAAAAAAAGTCCAAGCTTGCATTATGTCCCCCACCAGCGGCAGCATTTACTGTTCCAGTGCGGCGCAGTGCGCGTTCTGGTAGTTGTAGGCTTTCTACATCTTGAGCAAAACCTTTTCCCTCTGTTTTCTCTGGTCACGTAGCACCAGTTTCAAAAGAATTGGCATTTTTCTACTCCACAGACAGCCCAGCTTTATGAAAAGACCGTTTTTCCAGTTGTGAGATACGTCTTTATATATGGTGACACTCGAATGCATTTTCCCTGCTCTAACTATGAGTCAGTGGGAAGTGAACTTAATTTGTATATTTGAGTTAATGATGAGTTATGATTACACGGTTAATTATTTACATGTTTACGTACTTCATCAGTGACTTCAAAACACTTACAATAATCTGCTAAATCTACCTCTGTGGTTTCCTTTGCATTTACGTCAGTCAAAGTCCTCCAAGCATCTGATCGGTTAGTTTATTCACACGTAAAAGTGTGGAGAATAGTAAAATGCTGTTTAAGAAAGTTATCTGTCTCCCTCCTGCTGTTTTTTTTCTCAATAAGAGTAATCCAACCATCACATATTGAACCCACATGTTATATAACTTTAAGAATAATAAGTAAAGGAAGCTACATTTTTCACTCAAATCATAATGTGATAATTCCTCTCATGGTATCAAATCAACAATCTTGCAGATTAATTAATGTTCAGATCTGTTTTGCACCCACTCAATGTTGATATTGATGAACTTTCATATTGTGTGTGAAAAAGATGCAAATAAGTTGAGAATGGCTTTGTTTACAAGCAGTTTAATTACTTAAACTGTTAGATGCATGAAAAAGATGTCAAATCAGACGCAAAAAGCTGGACAGTTTGAATATGGGAAATGTTTGGATTTGATTGCCATGTTACTGCATGTGGAGCATGAGTAACACATGACACATTACTCCACCCCAAGATGGACAAGTTTTTCCATTAAACGTTTGCTTTATCAATCAAATTTGGGGCAATAATGCATGGTTATTTAGATTTTCTGCAAAAAGTAGATATGTTGACATATACACACATTCAGTTGTTACCTACTTCTTTATGTGTAATTTGATTAAACTGATGTGCAGCAAAGGAGTGTTCTGTCAGTATTCATGTTTTAAGTCAGATATCAGATCTCTTTTGATCACCAAGGAATAAAACACATCCATTTTTTTCTCGTCTGTCAAAACAATGTCACAGATATACTCTGTTGGTATTTCTTTTGCTACTGACATGCAGCTTTTCCACAACATACCTTTGTTGGAGGCAAGTTTGTGATGATATTATGTCATAAAACTGGGAACCAAAGTATTATTCATCCCACAGAACTAGACAATGATAGCATTCACATAAATCTGCCTTAAGATGACTAATGTTTCGGTTTTTATCAGTGTTAATTCATTAAATGTGACTTTAATGTGTTTCAAGTATTTGGACATCAAATGTGTTCGTCAGCACAGTTTTGTTTGTACTGTCACTTCATCATGAATGTTTTTTAAGTAAATTTAAATCTAATTTAAAATTTAAGTGGATGTAGACTTGTAAAACAGTGGTCTCCATTCACCTCTGAGTGAAAGACTCCCCCCATTTACCAATCCACGCCGACATCTTCAACCCACCACCTGCTCGTCTCCAATCTAGATGTCCAATTTGGAAGGGCCCCCCACCCACTGACTTTCATTCCCTGTCTGTCTGGGTGACCGAATGGAAATCCAAAGACACCCCAAACAAACATCTAGTGTCAGACCCGACTCAACCAGTCTCTGGCACCAACCTCCCAAGGAGACAGTGGTCCACCTTGAACAGATTTAGGACTGGTCATGGTCCCTGCTTGGCCAGCCTTCACAGATGGGGGAGCAGCTTGAGCCCAATGTGTGCTTGTAGAGAGGAGCAAACCATGGAGAATATTACTGAAGCCTGCCCTCTCCAAAGACTAAAAGGAGGTCTAGTCTCCCTCCACAATATAGATCAAGCTTGGCTTAAGAAATTTGCATTTGCTAAATAAATAAATAAAAACCTCAGAGTCAGTTCTACACAAATCAGATAGGAAAAGATTGACTTACTCCATGACTTTGACTGCAAACTGTTAACTACACAAGTTTATAACAGTTTTCAGAATCGCCAGAGGGAAGTTGAGATTTATTCACTAGGCCTATTCACAGTCATTGTTCTTAAAGCTCCCCTTCACTGAAAAACTCTCAGTAAGGATAAGTGCCATGAGTTTATTCAAAAGATAATGTCACATGAACTGATGTCAACATCAAAAAATGTATCAGCCACAATGGTGGACTCACAAATGCAGACTGAGACGAAATCCAAAGGTCAGGGTTTTTAAAAACAGTCTGAGTACATGAGGTATCCATATCAACAGGCAAAAACTCACTAGTCTAAATACAAAAAGGTCAATCTCACAAGGTCAGCAACACCGGAAAGCTCACACAAAGGACAAGACAATCTAGCAGAGAACAAAGGAAAGACAGACTTACATACACTCTGACAGGGGAGATAATGAGACGCTGTAATAAAGCCAGTCAGAATTTGACCTTTCTTCACTGTACGCTACAGTTTTTGTCCACCTCAGCCTGCTATTGTTACAGCACTGTTCCCCTTTACAGCTGCCACAGTGCAAGCATCCCACTGCATATTCGAGAGGAAAGAAGAAACCTTATTAGGGCACATCAATGCGAGTGACAATGGTTTCTAATGTGATTTCAATGCTAAGCTGTTATCTCTTTTCTGTCATTCGCAAAGCTCAGTGTACTAAACATTCAGGCAGCATGCTTCTCATTGTAAGGATGAGCTAACTGTCACTTTGACCAAGCGGCAACTCCCTGGGCTGAAAAATGAAATGAGTGGAAACACAGAAGTGCCAAAAAATTGCAGTTCCCCAGAAGGCCACTTGAGGCTGGCTCCAAAAGCAAGTTACTCCCCATTGACCTCCATGTTAAACTGCCCAGCTTTACAGCAAAAATAAACATTAACAGCCTGGTACAAAAAATCATTTTGGTCTCTATAGCTAATTTTTCTCAGTTCATTGTATGGGCAGTGAATTTATAACTCTCCTGCTTAAGTTTTATTAGACTTAAAGTTATGGACAATTTAGGGTGGGGGAGCTTTGAGTGTCAGGCTGTGTGAAAGACATCATCACAATATATGAGTCCAATCCACCACTTGCTCCTCTACAGCACCCTCTCATCCGAATATGGTCACTCCTGGCTTTAAAAATCCAAGATGCCCAAACTCCGTGCTTTAAAATAGGAGTCCACAAACTTTTGCTACATTGATTATTTTTACACAGTCTATGCTCTCGCCAGATAAGATGTTGGAAGATGTCAGATTGATGGAGCAGCGTCAGCATTACCAGACTTTGACAGTGTGGCTCAGGCCTTTGAATTCTATCGTATTTATTTGTGACAGAGTGTACGCATGAAGAGTGGAAATCTAAATCCTGACTGAGATTTCTCAAATAAATTATTATCGTGAAGAAAGTCACACAGCTGGTGACTACTTTCTCAAGGATCTTTGAAAGAAAGGGAAGATTAGATATGAGTCTATAGTTGGCTAACACCTCTGGATCCAGGGTGGGCTTTTTTAAAAGAGGTTTAATTACAACTACCTTAAAAGACTGTGGTACAGCCTGTTAATAAAGACATATTGATCATGTCTTATACAGAAGCAGGGGCGTAGGTTTGATTTGAGCTTCGGTAGGCACCTGAAAAAATGTTCAGCACTAATTTGCGTGCATACTGTTTTGAGCTACAGGTCAGATGATCTTGATGACTCTTTAATCAGCTTCCTGAACTGATGCATTTGGCCTACAGATGATATATAACAGTATAATAGCTGTAGGCGGCTCTGTGTTTTATAATATTATCCACTCACCACCTATCATAAAAGGGAAATGACTGACAATATCACACTACCTGCAGACAGAAACACTCTTTTCCGTGTAGCCTACAGCCTATTCTGTGTAGCCTATGTAATATGAACATAATTACGTTGGACTAGTTATTCTGCAGTCACAAACATCAACTGGATTGCATAAACAAATCAGACGTTTACCAGATGCAATTCATGGGTGAGTGAACCTAGTCATTGCTTAAACCTTACCTAGGAGTTTGCAACAGTTATTTCTAACGTTAAATACCAAAACAGATTTATTACTAGCTAAAGGCAACTGTTATGACAACGTGACAGCAAACATTACGAGACCTATCAGCTAATAGCTAGCTACAGTAGCTAGTGCTAGCTCTCTGACTAGCTACACCACCGGCTAGCAGGGGTGGGTAGTAACACGTTACAAGTAACGCACGTGAGTAAAAAACTACTTTTTTCGAGGAACGAGTACTTTTTAAGTTAATTTTTTAAAATTGTACTTACTCAACTCTCTACTCTATACTCTTACTCTGTCACAGTTCCTGTCTCTCATTCCCCTCCTGTCACTCTGCTGCAGTGATTTTCCACTCTCCCTCCCTCTGCTCCACTCTACCTGCCAGCCACGCCCACCTTATCAGCCCAACTCTGCTCACCTGCCTACACAGCTGCAGCTCATCATAATCAGCCCTGCATATAAGCCTCTCCAGCACTCTCACTCGTTGCCAGATTGTTCTTCAGCGTCATGCGAGACTTTCCAGCATTCATCTCCTGTCTGACCTCCCGCTGCCGACTCTGCCTGTTCCCGACCTGCTCTCCTCGTCTGCTTCCCGGTAAACTTACCTGCCTTCTGTCCCTGACCTCGTACTCTGCCTCAGCGTTTCTGGTATCTGACGGCTCGACTGGTAACGACTCCTCCGCCTGGCCTCGTTTATCCTCCTGCCTGCTCCCCATCGGTGCCTCTGCCTTCGCGGACTGCTCATCTGGCTACGACCCCCCCGCCTGCCTCCGACCACTCCTCTGCTCTCTCCCCATCGACACCTCAGCACGTGCAGCTGGCTCTTCGGGCCACGGAGCTTCCTCCTCATCGTCATGGGCTGAAGTAAGCTATTTCTCTTCCCCTCACACCAAGAGAGAACTGAACTGTTTGGAGCCGGGGGCTAAGGAGCTTCCCCTTGGTTCCACGGCCGACTCCGGCCGCGTCTCTTCCCCTCGTCTGAGCCCCAGAGACTGTGTGAGGGCTTTCAGCCTGAAGAACAAACTTTATTCTGTGTGTATTCTACCTGCTCCGTACCGTGTTTGCTGTGGTGAAAATAAAGGTCATTACCAACTGTTCCTGAGCACCTGTGTACTGCATTTGGGTCCATACCACACCCTTTTCAGTACAATCTGGCCAGAAATGGACCCAGCAGACCCCGCTTCTCCTCAGTCTCGCCTAGCCCGGGTGGAGGGAATGCTCCAGCAGCATGAGGCTCAGTTAGCCTCCAACGCGGCGGAGGCCCGTCAGTCAGCGTCAGCTCTGGAACGAGCGCTAACCTCGCTAGCCGCCCAGGTACAACAGATGGTGGTCTCCATGACTCAACACGCTGCCTCTGCCTCAGCTCCAGCCCCTCCTGCTCCGACCCCATCATCAAGCACCACATCTGAGCCCCGGGTGGGGGCCATCGCCTTCGCCATCAACCACCTCACTGGAAGGGCACGTCTGTGGGGTACGGCTGAGTGGGAGAGAGGCACGCCAGCCTGCGCCTCTTTCCAGGCCTTCTCAGAGGAGCTTCGCAAGGTGTTCGGACCTGTTTCCCTGGGTCCTGATGCTACAGGGGGACTCATGAGTCAGAGGCAGGGGGATCGGACAGTTTCAGACTATGCCATAGACTTCAGAACCCGGGCTCGCCTCAGTGACTGGAACGCTGCTGCCCAATGTGACGCCTTCCTCAACGGACTAGCTCCTTACGTTAAGGATGAGCTGGTCTCGTTGACCTCCCTAGCTCCCTGGACGGGCTCATCGAGCTGACCACAAGGCTAGACAGACGGATACAGGCGAGGAGGAGGGAGCAACGCCAAGAGGGAGGAGATCGTCGGCTTTCCGCCCGTCAGCGTGGGTTTCCAGCCACCCCTGTCCTTTCCTCTGAACCCATGCATGGGGGGGCGGAGCCCATGCAGGTGGGGCGCACCAACCTAACGCCGGAGGAGCGAGAGCGCCGACGCCGGGGAAATCTCTGCCTCTACTGTAGTCAGGCCGGCCATTTTGTCTCCCGATGTCCAGTAAAAGGGAGGGCTCAGCAGTAAAGAGGGGCACACTGCTGAGCCGGTCCCAGAACTCTGCCCCCAACCCAAGACCACTGTTTCACGTCCAGCTCCTGCTGGCAGGGGGGTCCCACACCCTCGCCACTTTCATCGACTCAGGGGCAGATGTCAACCTGATCGACGAGGAACTCGCCCGTCAGCTGGACATTGGTCAAGTTCCTCTCCCTCGTCCCATGCCGGCCAGCGCTCTGGATGGTCATCTTCTGGGGACCGTCACTCATCAGACCACCCCCATCCCGATGCTCCTGTCCGGCATACACCATGAGACCATCCGGTTTCATATCCTGAGGTCTCCCAACCTTCCCCTGATCCTCGGCTACCCCTGGCTTCGCCGCCATAACCCCCATATAGACTGGTCTACAGGGTCCATCCTGGGATGGAGCCCCTCCTGTCAACAGATCTGCCTCAGACCGACAGTTGCACCCACGCTGCCTGCCAGCTCCTGTTCCACCCCAGACCTCTCCATGGTGCCCCCCGACTACCACGATTTCCGGGAGGTGTTCAGCAAAGCAAGGGCCACCTCTCTGCCCCCTCATCGGCCCTACGACTGCGCCATCGACCTCCTTCCCGGCTCTGTTCCCCCCAAGGGTCGCCTCTACTCCCTGTCCGCACCTGAAAGGGAGGCCATGGAGACCTACATCAGTGATGCCTTGGCCGCCGGAATCATCCGACCCTCCTCGTCACCTGCTGGGGTGGGGTTCTTCTTCGTCGACAAGAAGGATGGTTCCCTGAGGCCCTGCATCGACTACAGAGGGCTGAACGACATCACGGTAAAGAACCGCTATCCTCTCCCCCTCATCGCCTCAGCTTTCGAGCTGCTCCAAGGGGCCACCATCTACACCAAGTTGGACCTCCGCAATGCCTATCATCTGGTTTGGATCCGAGAGGGGGATGAGTGGAAGACAGCCTTCAACACCCCCACAGGACACTATGAATACCTGGTGATGCCTTTCGGGCTCACCAATGCCCTGGCTGTTTTCCAAGCCCTCATCAATGATGTACTAAGGGACATGCTCAACAAGTTTGTGTTCGTCTACCTAGACGATATCCTGATCTTCTCCCGGTCCAAGCAAGAACACATACATCATGTCCAGATGGTGCTACAACGCCTGCTGGAGAACTCCCTGTTCGTCAAGGCTGAGAAGTGCGAGTTCCACGCCTCCTCTGTCTCCTTCCTGGGGTACATCATCGGCCAGGACCGCATGGAGATGACCCCGCTAAGGTCTCAGCCGTCACCTCCTGGCCTGTCCCTGACTCTCGCAAGCAGTTGCAACGCTTCCTGGGGTTCGCCAATTTCTACAGGAGGTTCATCCGGGGCTACAGCACGGTGGCAGCACCTCTCACCGCCCTCACCTCCTCCAAGGTCCCCTTTCGATGGACTTCGGCCGCCAAGGAGGCGTTCCAGCACCTGAAGGGGCGATTCAGCTCAGCCCCCATTCTCCTGATCCCTGACCCCGAGAGACAGTTCGTGGTGGAGGTTGACGCTTCTGATGTGGGGGTGGGGGCCGTCCTCTCCCAGCGTTCTGCCGAGGACCAGAAACTACACCCCTGTGCTTTCTTCTCCAGGCGTCTGTCTCCAGCTGAGAGGAATTATGACATCGGTAATCGAGAACTGTTGGCGGTGAAGCTGGCGCTGGAGGAGTGGCGCCATTGGTTGGAGGGAACCAAGACCCCCTTCCTTGTCTGGACCGATCACAAGAACCTGGAGTACATCCGCTCGGCCAAAAGACTGAACTCTCGTCAGGCCCGGTGGGCTCTGTTCTTCGCCAGATTCAGCTTCACCCTCTCCTACCGGCCAGGATCCCGCAACGTTAAACCTGACGCCCTGTCCCGACAGTTCATGGTTGGAGAAGAGGGCCCCTCCAGTCCAGACAACATCCTCCCCACTTCCCGTCTGGTGGCCGCTCTCACCTGGGAGGTGGAGGAGCGGGTAAAAGCTGCTTTGGAGGACCAGCCGGGGCCCAGCTCCTGCCCCCAAGACCGCCTATTCGTCCCTCAGGAGTTGAGGTCTGAGGTTCTGCAGTGGGCCCACGGTTCCCGACTCACCTGTCATCCTGGAATTCATCGAACCAAGGAGGTTCTGCAACGGCGGTTCTGGTGGGCCACCTTGGATGATGACACCAGAGACTTTGTTAACGCGTGCCCAGTCTGTAACCAGAACAAGGCCCCGCGACGGGCCCCCGCCGGTCACCTGCACCCTCTGCCTGTGCCTCATCGACCCTGGTCTCACATCTCATTAGACTTCGTCACCGGGCTGCCGTTGTCAGGAGTCTACACCACCATTCTGACAGTAGTAGACCAGTTCACCAAGATGGCTCATTTCGTGCCCCTGCCCAAGCTCCCTTCAGCCAAGGAGACTGCTGAGCTGGTCTTGCAGCACGTGTTCCGGCTCCATGGCCTCCCGACCGACGTGGTCTCCGACCGAGGCCCCCAGTTCACCTCTGCATTCTGAAGAGAATTCTGCCGCCTCCTGGGAGCCTCCACCAGCCTGTCCTCTGGGTTTCATCCCCAATCCAACGGCCAGTCCGAGAGGATGAATCAGGAGATGGAGACGGCGCTCCGCTGCATGGCTTCCAAGCACCCTGCCTCCTGGTCCACACAACTGCTGTGGGTGGAATACGCCCACAATACCCTCATCAGCTCCGCCACTGGGCTCTCTCCATTCCAGTGTGCTTATGGCTACCAGCCTCCCCTGTTTTCTGCCCAGGAGAAGGAAACCGTCTGCCCGTCAGTGGAGGCCTTCATCCGTCGCTGCCGCCGGACCTGGACACAGGCCAGGACCGCTCTCCTACGGGCCACAGATCGTTATTCGACTGCCGCCGCCGCTCCCAGGCCCCCCCTTACCAGGTGGGACAGAAGGTGTGGCTGTCAACCCGGGACCTTCCTCTGAGGGTGGAGTCAAAGAAATTGGCTCCCAAGTTTATTGGACCATTCCCCATTGAAAGGGTTGTAAACCCAGTGGCTGTTCGACTCAAGCTGCCCCGCACCATGCGGATTCATCCCACCTTCCATGTCTCCAGGATTAAGCAGTTCCGGGAGAGTCCCCTGCAGCCTGCCTCCCAGCCACCTCCACCTCCTCGCATCATTGACGGGGCCTCTGCTTACACGGTGCACCGCCTGCTGCGCTCTCGTCGTCGTGGGAGGGGTCTGCAATACCTCGTCGACTGGGAGGGGTACGGCCCGGAAGAGCGGTCATGGGTTCTGGCCCGTCAGATCCTGGATGCACAACTCATTGAGGAGTTCCATCGCCAACACCCTGATCAGCCCTCCAACAGCGCCTCGGCACGAAGGGGTCACAACACCGACCCTCAGTCCCCTCTTGCATCGGAGACATCTGGGTCTGAGGAGGAAGACGGGGGGTCAGTCTCTGAAGAGGATGAGGAGGTTGGGACGGAGGCCTCAGAAGAATTTTAGCCCTCCTCCAGGCCCCCTCCACCCGCCCGGCTCCTCTAGCACTGTTTGGGACGTCAGGGGCCATCCCTTGAGGGGGGGGTTCTGTCACAGTTCCTGTCTCTCATTCCCCTCCTGTCACTCTGCTGCAGTGATTTTCCACTCTCCCTCCCTCTGCTCCACTCTACCTGCCAGCCAAGCCCACCTTATCAGCCCAACTCTGCTCACCTGCCTACACAGCTGCAGCTCATCATAATCAGCCCTGCATATAAGCCTCTCCAGCACTCTCACTCGTTGCCAGATTGTTCTTCAGCGTCATGCGAGACTTTCCAGCATTCATCTCCTGTCTGACCTCCCGCTGCCGACTCTGCCTGTTCCCGACCTGCTCTCCTCGTCTGCTTCCCGGTAAACTTACCTGCCTTCTGTCCCTGACCTCGTGCTCTGCCTCAGCGTTTCTGGTATCTGACGGCTCGACTGGTAACGACTCCTCCGCCTGGCCTCGTTTATCCTCCTGCCTGCTCCCCATCGGTGCCTCTGCCTTCGCGGACTGCTCATTTGGCTACGACCCCCCCGCCTGCCTCCGACCACTCCTCTGCTCTCTCCCCATCGACACCTCAGCACGTGCAGCTGGCTCTTCGGGCCACGGAGCTTCCTCCTCATCGTCATGGGCTGAAGTAAGCTATTTCTCTTCCCCTCACACCAAGAGAGAACTGAACTGTTTGGAGCCGGGGGCTAAGGAGCTTCCCCTTGGTTCCACGGCCGACTCCGGCCGCGTCTCTTCCCCTCGTCTGAGCCCCAGAGACTGTGTGAGGGCTTTCAGCCTGAAGAACAAACTTTATTCTGTGTGTATTCTACCTGCTTCGTACCGTGTTTGCTGTGGTGAAAATAAAGGTCATTACCAACTGTTCCTGAGCACCTGTGTACTGCATTTGGGTCCATACCACACCCTTTTCATACTCAAGTATATGTTTGAGCCGGTAATCTACTTTTTACTTCGCTACCTTTGCCATTTACCTTCGTTACAATTAGTCTGCTGTAGGGCTTTCAAAAAAAAAGTTTGAAATATATTCAAATATATATGTTTTGTATAAGTTCGAACATAAATTTAATAATTCGAATATCATTAATAATTAATTAAAACTACTGATAATGTATATCACAGCGAATCCCGTTCGGGTGGAGATGGCTCGCGCACAAGTCGGGCCAGAGAGGGACACACAGAAGGAGGGAGAGGCACCGACGGAGGAGCCCGCTGCGCCACCACCACCCACTGCGCTGTCCGCAATGTGTGACCTATTCAGGGAGACATACAGGGAGAGTGTTGCACCTGCTGCCTCCCTGCCTACCCTTTTTGAAGAAGAGATGAAACGTTACCAGAATGAGACACCACTACGAGCCCACCAGGATCCACTCTTGTAGTGGAAAACTACACACTGGAGTATCCAAACATTGCTCAGATAGCGAGGCAGAAGTTGGTCATACCTGGCACTTCAGTGAGGTCAGAACAGATGTTTTCATCCAAGTGTCAGGTCATATTAATAAGCATAATAAGCATCTTATTTTTTGTGGGGGGTTTCTGTAAAAAAAATAAAATAAATAAAATAAAATAAAATAATAATAATAATAAATTTGAATATTATTTGAACTCTACTAAAGTGCCATGTTCTGAACCCGCTGAACAAGCAAGCACCAGTCCTCCACTCCTGAACTGACCCCGATCGCGAAGTTCATGTCGGGCCAGGACGAAACGTAGAGCAAGCGGGAGCTGCTGATCGACCATCCCTGGCCACATCTCGCCACCTTTTTTGTGTTTATTTTGTTCACAGTGAAAAAGACATAGAAAAGACAAAGAAGTTGGGATGTCGGTTCTGTTTTCTGCTGGGGTTTTTTTCGTTATTTTGCACCGGTCCGCACACCCTAAAAATATTCAAATGGAAAGTAACTTGTACTTGAGTAAATTATTAACCAGGTACTTTTTACTTTTACTTGAGTAGGTTTCTCAGATAGTAATTTTACTTCTACTTGAGTAATTTTTATGGCAGTAATTGCACTTTTACCTGAGTACAGATTTTCAGTACTCTACCCACCCCTGCCGGCTAGCAACATTACAGTTTACATAGGCATTTAGGATGCAAACTAAACTATTAACATTGATACAACTCTGTACAGAAAAATAATAGTTGTTCAACATTTTATTCCCTATTTTCAGTAACTTCAACTTCAATCCTCGCTGGATTGTGCATCGACTCTGAGCTGCAGAGCTCTCGTCTCGAGACACTGACAGGCACGCTGGTCGAGTATTGACTCCAAGCGAGGGAGGGAGGAAAAGTAGGCTGTTGATTGGATAGCTTGCTGAGCGCAGCTGTCAACCAGGCCAGATAAAGTTTTGCAAGTTGTGAATAGTAATTCGAAAACGGTGATTTTGCAAAGTAGGCTACAGTTTTCACTCAGTATTATTTTTGGTAGGGACAATTTGTGTTTGTGTGGCTTTGGTACGGACATGTCCATAGCGTCCATACCTAAAACTATGCCTTTGTACACAAGTGCTAACTAAAGGCAAGACTTCTTTAAGTACCCTAGTTGGGATGGGGTCTAAGAGACACATCGATGATTTAGATGAAGAAATCACTGAGGTCAGTTGTTGAAAGGTAATTGGAGAAAAGCAGTCCAAATATATATCAGGTCTTACAGCTGTGTTTGAAGGCAGACTGGTACTGTATGAGGACAAGAGGTGAATTTTGCCTCTAATAGTTAAAAATTTGTCATTTAAAAAGCTCTTAAAAACATTACTGCTGAGGGCTAAAGGAATACAAGGCTCAATAGAGCACAATAGAGCTACTATGCTGAAAAGAAACCTGGGGTTGTTCTTATTTTCTTCTGTTAATGTTGAGCAATAGTTTGCTCTGGCTTTGCAGAGGGCCCTCCTATACGTTTTAAGACTGTCTTCCCAGACTTAACAAGACTCTTCCAGCTTGGTTAAACAGCAAATCCTTTCAAATTTTCGCAACATTTGTTTAATTTTCAGGTTTGGGAGTTGTATTACAGAACTAACTTTCTTTGTTTTGGTTACTTCTTTTTAAGTGGTGCTACAGAGTTGAGAGTTAACAAGATAATAAATTTGGGAGACTTTAATGTCAGTCGCGGAAACCTCTGTTACAGTGGAACATGGTATTAAATTTAATGTTGATGGAATAATTTCCTTAAAATTTATCAGATAAACATCTAGTATAGTAGCTTTTGCATGATATCTTACTATATAATGACGAAAACTCTGTCTGTCTGTGTCTCTGTTCCATGTTTATCTCCTCATTGACTTGGTCAATCCATGTGAAATTTGGCACAGTGGTAGAGGGTCATGGGAGGATGCAAATGAAGCAATATTACATCAATTGGCCAAAGGGGGCGCTATAGCAACCGATTGAAATTGCAAACTCTGAATGGGCATATCTCATGACCCGTATGTTGTAAAGACATGAAATTTTGCACAGAGATGCCTCTCCTCATGAGGAACACATTTGCCACAAGAACCCATAGCTTCCGGTTATATAGATTTTCCGCCTTCCTAGGAAGTTTGACCGATCTGCATGAAACTCGGTGAACATAATCTAGGGACCAATATCTAAAGTTCCCTCTTGGCAAAAGTTAGAAAACTTACTAAAACTGAGCTTCTATAAGGCAATGAATATTGCGGAGGGCATGGCTCATCACATAAAGGTGTATAACATCTCAAGGGTTTCACCGATCACCACGCAACTTTGTAGGCATATGACCACACACAATCTGATGGGACCCCTCCATTATTGACACCATCAAACAAAATGAGGGCGCTTTCCTGCACAACATTATGCAATGTAAACATAATAACCTGCCTCCACTCGTCTGCAGCAGGTAAATCCACTCTTGGAACAGTAGTTTTCTTTAATCTGGTAGGATCCATTTGTAGCACAACTATTTTTCCTCTGTGTGCAGAAGGTCACAGTAACTCCATCGTCTCCCTGCTTCACATTCTGCAGAGCCCCGGTCACCCTGCACTGCCCTCTTTGCCTCTCTCTGTCTCCTCATCCACTCTTCATGCGTATACTCTGGCTCACATAAATACGGGTGGTAGTCATATTAGAAAGTCTCACCCACATGATTGAAATCAGGTAAATAATCATCCATTTTTGTAACCGCTTATCCTCTTGAGGGTCACAGGGGGCTGGAGCCTATCCCTATCCTTATCCCTGACACTGGGCTGTCACACCTATGGACAATTTAGTATCAGCCTGCATGTCTTTGGACTGTGGGAGGAAGCCGGAGTACCCGGGGAGAGCATGCAAGCTCCGCACAGAGGGGCTCTCTCCTGGGATTGAACCAGGAACCCTCTTGCTGTGAGGCTAACCACCACACCACTGTGCTGCCCTATATTTTTTAGATATTATACTCTCTCTAGACACGTTTCCACTGTTTTCCTGCAACAAGTGACATCTTGTGATATCTCATGATATTTCAGAACGAGACTTCTGCTTAAGGAGGCAATAACAAACAGACTGGATCAGATGAAAGGTAAAGAGACCCTTCAGACACTTACAGTAACAATCTGAGCCAGTCTGTGGCAAAAATAACCACTTCTAATGGACATACAGTGACAATGTTTATTTGCCCTGTGTGCTTCTATTACAGCCTGCTGTGCGGCTGCCAGCTGCTACCCGCTCCCTAAGTACTGGAACAATTGTTTTTCACATCAGTCTCTTTTATCAGTTTACGCGGGGAAATAGGGTCCAGGTTGAAAAATGCCAAAGTTATTCTTTAAAGGTTTGGAGCTTTGCTGAAGGGCACTTTGGCAGTGTCCAGGAGGTGACCTGGCTGCTGAGCTACTACCGCCTTGTGCAGATAATCTCAGAATCTGGACCTAAGTGCAGTATTTGAATCAAGTTGTTTGTGAAAGATTAGGGGTTTGCTACATAGAAAAGGCTGCAGCCCTTATTTTTTGAAAGTCAGATACAAAGTGATAGTTCAGACTTTTTATTGGTAGACACACAAAGAACCATATCAGGATCAGACACAGAAGAAAAACTTGATCAGTACATCTCTAGAATAGCTAGTGATTTGTCAACAAGAGCCTCCTGTTAACAACTGATACACTCAATCTGATTAGATGGGAAGAATTACTTGAGGGCCAGTTGAGAACAAGTCTTGTATTGCATTGCTCAGTTTGGTGGTTTTCCTTTATATCAGTAGAAAAGATGGATTTGAGATCATGTTAAATAAAGCTGCTCAAACAACATGGAAAATCAAAGGCATTGTACTGTAATAAAGAGAGGACTTGTGTGATCAGTGAAACTGTGTCGTGCAATCACTGCTATGATTCGATTTGCCCAGTGTATCAATGCCATGCTATTTTCTCCCTGAAGCTGCCATCTTAACTGCTTGGTTTCCAGCAGCTGCAGCAGACACGCTCAGGCAGAGAGCGGTGTGGATGGACTCATTTCCAAAACACATACCATCATACACTGGTGAGAGCTCTGCTTCAAAGACTTCCTCACTGTTGCTATAAATAGCTCTCATGCACACTTGTAGGAGCATTGTGTATGTAATGGGGGTAGGTGACCAAAAGTTTCTTCTCTTGCATCAGCAACAAGAACAAGTTGTTACACTTCAGGCCAAATAAAGACAGGAAGCTTGTTGTGCATAGTGCAGTGGATCATCTGTTCTCTACCCTGCAGCAAGATTAACAACAGCAAACGTTTCATTCATTCAGTCAAATAGTGTAAGTGCTTGTTAGCTGTGTGTGGTGAAGCTTTCTTTCTTATAAAAACTAACCTTAGTTTTTCAATTGTGCCAACAACATTTTGAAGTTATAATATGATTTTTACATTCTGGATCAGCCAGCTGAACCCTGATAAAAAAAATAATGGTGGCAGACTGGTCAGGTCAGGCTTGTCTATGAGAACTTAGGAGAAATGTTTTCCATTGACATTCATTAATGTTATGAACTGAGATAAAAACTGTCAGACTTCCAGAGCTGCCTGGTCACTCTTGACGGGACGAGGCTGAAAACTGAACAGGTGACAAGGGTGAAGGTTGTGAACTCTGGGCCACAACCATATGCAACCAAATCTCTGAGCCAGAATAGTATAAGTGATACACAGAGACCATCCATCACCGCGTCACACTGCTGCTTATAAATCAGACAGACAGAGTGCACGCTTTAGGACGAGTCACTGTTAATGATGATTTACCATGGGCCTGTATGCTCCCATGTTTTTGTCACACCATAAAGAGGCTATTTGTAGCTGCTGTGCCACCAGTGAGTAAGACTAAGTGTCCATTATAAAGCCTGTTTTTTCAGGTCAGAATATGACCCACTAATGGAGAGGAGCAGCCTGTACTAACAAGATTTGTGCTTCTCTTTCCCCAAGACATGACAACTTAGCTTCCAGCACCATATTTCATTTTGTACTTTCTGTCCACATACTTGACAAATTATTCTCTAGTGGAAAATTTAATTTGTCGTTTTCAAAAAATTAATTTCTAATGCATTTTCATGCCAGTTACCCACAAATGTGGTTCGGAAAGCCAGAGTGTAAATGTCACCACATGGTGTCTGTGTAGTTGTGAAGCTGTCATCTTCAAAATGTATTATAACCAGCATATTTTTATACAATGGTTTGTATGTCTTACAACAATGCAGGATTTTCTGATAAAATTGTCCCTCTTACTGTAGACTGAAGCACCATATGAGGTGGGACCCTTTTAGTCTTACATAGGCCCTGATTTGGGCAGGAAGCATGCCAGGAACTGTAGATATTTATTGTTTGTTGGTGGTGGGGTAGTCAGCTGTTGTGGGGGGGGGGGGGGCAAAGAATTCCCAGACATGTCGGTGAAGTTTGGAGCCCCTCTCACAACTACTATGACAGATACAATTGCGTCACAGCTTCCTTTTATCAGCTGACAATGTGAAAATAATGTGTCAATGTGAAACAGGCTGCTCGTAGTGATGAACCCACAGAGAGCAATTATCACCTGTGGAAGTGGAGTCAGAGGAGGAATAGGAAAATCTAAATTGGAAAAAAGATGACTTAAGTATTTTAAAAAAAAGAGGAGTAACACAAGTGATTTCAGTCAGTCAAGATGTGATGTGACAAATCTTGTTGGGATGATAGCTGTGGCAAAAGCAGGGATTTTCAAGGTTCCACGGGCGATTGGAAAGTTTGTAGAGGGACAAGCTGGGGATGAACGATTGGTCAGGATCACAAGAAGACAAAAGGTTATCATTAAATGTGTATCAAAGCATTAGAGAGACAGAACCCTAAGGATTTGTGTATTGAGATCATTGTGACTTGCTTCTCTTCTCACCTGGGTCAGAAGTCAGAAAGGAGAAAGGAGTGGTAAGTGGAGTGCCGCTGTCAGTAGAAGTTATTTCAGAATATTGCAGGTGTGTATGAGGCACAAAGACTGACAAGATTCTGGGAAGGGGAGAAGGAGGATGGTAATTAGGTGTATTTGACTTTTGGAATTGCGGGAAAGACTGTATGAGTATGTGTGTCACACGATGAGGCCATATGAAAGGGCTCCTGTCACATGTTGCAGCTGTCAGGAATATGTAGGGGAGTCAGAATGAAACCTGTTATGGGGAGGACTGCAACAAAACATGGAGCGCAAGCAAAGTGCCTCCACTGCAAGGGATATCACCATGCAGGGTCAGCACAATGCCCTCCAGCAAATAAGGGGTATATTATAAAGCACTTCTGGTAAGGTAGAAAGGAGCTATATAAATGCAGTCCATTTACCAATATTAACATACTGCATTGCAATATGTTTTGGTGCACTACTGCTTTTATAGTTTTTGGCCATGACAGGCTGCTGTTTTCACCAAATAAGCTGTAAACTAACGTAACTTGTTCAGCATGAAACAGCAGACAGACACGGTTAGAAACTAGCTGGTGGACACAGTGGAGCATTTAGCAGCTAAAGAGCTACATATTCCCCTCAGGAGTTGTGGAGAACAAAAACAGAGCTAAAGAAGAGTAGTTATTGGACTTACATTCACCAGGCAAACACAAACACAACTCCAAATGAATAATAATGATGCTTGAGAACTGATGCTAAATAAGCAAATTAGAATTAGCACCTTGTGGTTGTACACCTCCGCACCCCAGTCAGCTTGTACTAGTTTACATCCATGTCTGTTGATGTTTCACGCACATCATCCCCCTGGCAGCACAGAGGATCTACAGTATACAATCAGCACAGTTTCCAGGTGGGCACCCAAGGTTAGTGTCACCAATTCAGTATTGGAACAAATGTCTCACCTTCTGTTTCTGAGATATGATGTTAAATAATGACTAGAAAAGTGTTTGATGCAGAACATTATGATGTCGCAGTGAAGCTGACCTCGATAATTTTATCCTATTAGATATTTCTGTGATTATTTAAAATAATTTATGTATGAATGCTTCAGTTTTGGCCAAAAACATGCTCTGTGAGGTCACAGTGACCTTTGACTTTTGACCACCAAATTCTAATTGAGTCGTCGTTGAGTCCAAGTGAATGTTCGTGCCAAATTTGAAAAAAATACCTTGAGTCTTCCTTGAGATATCGTGTTCACAAAAATGGAACGGACAACCCAAAAACATAATGCCTCTAGTCACGGCTGCTGCTGGCACGGAGGTATAAAAACAGCATACTCCATGAACATGGATGTTACTGATTTCATGATATACGTAAACATATCTGTAGTAGGTTAGAATCTATTTCAGATATTGTATAAGAAAACTATATATATATATGTCTATGGACAGATTATGAAATGGTTAAAAGGCCCCTCATTGTGCATAGGCTAATCTTCCTTTCTTTGTTGACATAAAAATCATGTTTTTAAAAGTAAATTTGAATTTGTCCTTCGATCCTCAGGACGTATCACAATAATGACAGTGTGATTATTCATCCATGACTATATTTATTATACAATAGCACACTACATAACTATCCCTATTTTATATGCATAGACAAATTAAAACATGCCCCACTGTCAGATATCCCAAACAGGAAAATCGTAAAATACAAAAAAGTAAGCATCAATTAACATGTCACAAGTTACATTGCAATTCATGTCGGTGTGTAGTGCTTCCAGTAACACTCAGAATAACCCAAATGTTATTATTCATAGAATCATCACTCTTTATTCTGGTACTTCTGCATGGAGATTAAAAAAAATCATAATCAAGCAAGTAAACAGAAATGTCTGTGCTTCACTTAATTTGCAAAACAAGCGTTCAATCAAAAAATACAGACTTTTAAAGCTGTAGACCACACTTGCACTTACAAGGAATTGACTAATCATACAGTAATGCAGGAGCTGGAGCATTAGGCATGCCTACTGTTCACACTCTCATTGATGCTTAATGACAAATCTGACAGCATGCCGGGGGGGGGTGAAGATTTTTCAACAGTCTGATTTTCCCTTCATTGTTATCACAAAGGCATCTCATTTCATTTTTTCCCCACCAAGCAGAAACCACACATTAATTTTGGGCCAACAAAGGTCATCTAAAGTGCCATTTTCCAAAAGCTATGCCTAAAGAAATAGTAATAGTGATTCACCAGTGGAGATCAACAAATAAATTCTTGAGCAAACTTGTTTTTGTATGATTTCTAACCTTGAAGATATTATCACATAATCAGATATAGATTCAGCAATAAACTGAAATGAAAAACTCAGAACCCTGGCAGAAGGACTACAACACAGTCTTTGATAAGAGGTTGTAATTTGTATGTTATAATTTCTTGAAGTTTCAGAATTGTTACAAATGCTGCAGAAGCTGCCAGGGAACTGTCGTGCTGAAATAACCAGACCATGGTCAGAGATGCTGAGCTCTCCTGTTGAAGTTCTGCCCCCTCACCTCTGTTTCCTTCTGCCTTTAAGTACTGAAATGAAGTCGGTGACAAGATATCAAGATAAATGTTTGTTTGTTTTTTTACATTAGCCATGTAAACAGGGACAGGACTTTTCAGTTCCTAAAAGTGTGTGAACAACTCACTTCAACAATCTTGACCTAATAATTACACTATGAAATACCTTTCAGATTCGTCCTAAAATCTTAAGTGAACAAACATTTCCAGCAAATGGCAGAATAATAAAAATGTAGGACACAGAAAATTGCACTTGCACCTAAAGAGCTTCTGAAGCATTTTCCCAAGACAAGCAAAATATAAAGCTCTGTGAATTCTTGAATTTGGCCCCTGGTGATGACTAGCTGCAGCTGGAATCCAACGCCTTTGAGATCTGGCCGAGATACAGGCATATCTACGACGTGTGAATCTCAAACAAATGTGCAAATGATTCACTGAGATAAAGGCAAAACACAAAGAGGCAGAAAATGCACAGATAAGAAGCAAAACAACTGAAATACTGTAAGTCAGATCTGGCTTTCTGAGGCGAGCAGTAATAATTGCTATTTATTAAAGGCTAGCATAATGTGGCAAATCCTGTAACTATGCTACACATGCTCTATAATTTAATGTTACAGACATTTATAAGCTATGTATAACTCAGTCATATATACTTTATATATCCCAGGTCGAAAAAATATCCCTTTTTTCCCCATTTATTTTACACAAATTGCACCCTGAGATTTGATAAAACAACATGTCCTTCAAAAGGTTTAAGTTGTGTCCACAACAGTCCGCTAGCTCATATCTTACATCAATACAAGCCTGATAAATACAATAATCAAACGACTATTGAACTGATCCTTATGTACAAAATGCTGCACTTCTACTAGAGCATAACATCCTACATATACAGTAAGACGGACGTAAGCAAACAGTACATCGACCAATCGCACTCTGATGATCACACACAGCACATGTTCAGAAGCAGATGCAGATTTCCCTGCAGCAGCACTGTGTAATTCAAAGTAGTTTACCTTTACAGACCAGTATGACAAACTTTAAGTCATGCTATAATATTGTTACTGTGTGTGCTGCTATTGGAGGAACGAGACGGACGAGTGTGGCAGTACGGCATCCTCTCTTGTGTATTATTGCAAATGTCTAACACCATAATTGAATCGTCCAAGCTCTCAATAAAATGCATCTGACATCCTCATTCAGATAAATCTCTGAAATCAATTTATGGCTTCCAGGGACAATGCTACTGCTTGTCCTTACTTACATTTTACTACTGTACTCTGTGCCTCTTCAACTGGAAAGCTGGTGTTTCTCACAATAAGTTGATGTTTACAGAATAACACTAATGTTGCCTAATAACGAGAGACATTAAAGTCACAGGATACATTAGCATTTACAGTTTGTCTCACTACCTACTGCAGTGATGAGTAATCTGAGAGAAAATATATTAAGATATCCAGAGGGAGAATATTCCTGTGGAATCTCAGTCACCTTGTCTAAGTGGTTTGTTACGGACATGACATTGGAGACAGAGTGAAGGACAAACTCTTCTGTCATGTTTCTAAATGAAAGGGGACAGTACTCCATGTCCCGTATACAATACAAAACTATACTGTATGTCATCCATGGCATATGGGGAAAAATATTTTAAACTTAAAATCTGAGGCTACATGAGAGAATACATTTCATCACCTAGTTAAAAATGCATAATCAGATTTGAGGAACAACAGCCTACAGTATGTCTGCAAAGAGGCCTAACATGAAAATGCACTGAAGGTGTCGGACAGTGTCTTAGAGATGTTGTGCCTTATTAGTTTCATCAGCCATCGTTGCCGAATATCAGAGCCCCACACACACTCACATTGCACCCCAGATTTTAACATCTGACGCTCCTCTTCATTTATGATATTACCTTAGCAGTAATCTCACTGTGTGCCTCGCCCAAAAATCCCTGCCCTATCTGAGTGGAGAAAGGAAATTAATGGTGACTTCTGGGTTTGAATCAGAAGCAAAGCATGTGTTCTTTTCACTTGTTTGCCTTTAGCTTCAGCTGGGCAACCTTAGCTTGTCCCAGTTTAGTGTGAACGTCGACTGGCCGATCAAAGAAGCTGACTATGGTCGGCTCGTTGAGCAGAGAAGCAAGGACCTGTTCAAATGAAAACGACCACTCCATCTCTGTGAGGTCAGACACTGCATCCTGACTGGTATTGGAGCTGGTAGTGTCGGAGCTCTCTGGGCTGACAGAAGCTTCTTCTGGTGAAGACTCTGCAGCAGCAGCAGCTGCAGCAGCAGCAGCATCATCAGTGTTGGCAGACTCTGAGGACTCTGGCGGGCTGCTCGGCTCCTGCAGCCTCCGTCCCACCTCTTCCATCCTCAGGAGAAGGCTGGTCACATGAGCCACAGCTCGGTACAGAGACTCCTCCTCTGGATCGCCATGAAAGATGTTGTACAGGGTCTTGGAGAACTGGATGAACTGAGTCTGAGACAGAAAAAAATGTGTTGCACTTCATCAGATAAATTGAGTTTTATGGTGAAAATGTGAAGCTGAATCCTGAACATGGTACCCTCAGACAATAAACAATACATGGATTAATGTACCTGATTAATTCGGGGCAGGTCCTTGATGGTTTCCTCTTTCTTAAGTATTTCATTTTGCCATTGTTTCAGGTAGGCCTGCAGGTCAACTTTTCCTCTACCTGTCAATTTCACACAAACTGTAAACTATCACACAAAACAAAGACATCAACAGTTTTTGGTCATAACCATGGAGTGTTTGTGATAAATTTGGATGAAATATCACCTCTCTCAGGGCTTTTTCTTATCACACCATCTTCTGGTAGATCAAATGCTGAAACATAAAAGTAGCCATGTGAACAAACTGAACAGAGAAATGCTTCACGAACATTCAAGGCAATCAGGCAAGCATCAAGACAGACTGAGAGAATTGAGGAGGAGAGGGTACAAGTGAAATTTGAGTTTTAAAGGAAAAGAAAGAGTAAAGAGGCTAACCAGTGAGTCTACTCAAGTGAGAAGAGTCTTCAGTCACTGGAATAAAGTGCTGGATTCTTTGTTCCTTTAAGTGCACAGGACTACCTGTGAAAGCTAGAAGATACCGACTGTGAGTACACTGAGAGGAAAGATGAACACACAGAGGTGACAGAGGATGGGATATGTTAAAGAATTTGATCAAAGAAAACACAGATGTCCATATACACTGAGTTCAGATTATTACATACAGTCGAATGTAACCCTTTCTCACAATCCTGAAATAGACTACATTTTGTAAAGCTTATGTACTGGACTGCATTATATTTAAAAGTATTTTAATGTGCTGTTAACATTCATATAACAAACTAAATAAATCACAGAGTATTGTTTTAAAAAATAAAATAAGGCATTCCCGTGCAAAAATACTTCCTGCTTGTGTTATTTTAATTTCCAATTCTACTATTATCTGAGATGTGCGATAATTCTGTGCTCCAACCCCCACCAATGACTGTGTGTGTATTCATGCATGCGTGCCAGTTTGCATTGCTAGATTACACAATTACCCTCACAAGCCAGCAGTGCCATTATATTTGCCCTGATAGCTTCGTGCTGTATAAGCGGCACAGCCTAATGATTGCCAGGTTGGTCAGTGTG